>JAEIGI010000005.1:5181666-7772500 GCA_018903615.1 Drosophila neocordata | reverse complement strand
TGCGCAATGATTGCTTCTGTTTTTATAAGTGTTAGTGTGTATCTGTGTGTGTGTGTGTATGTGTTAATAATTTTAACTGTTATTATTATTGTTGTTGTTATTGTTGTTGTTACTGTTCTACATTATTGCCTTTTATTTGGCTCGTTTTTTTTTCCGTAATTTTTATTATTGTTACTCAGTTCAGTTGCTGCTTTTGTTTATTCAATGGGTGTTGGTCGAAAAAAAAGCCATGGGAAACACCAGTGCGAGAGAGAAAGAGTGTGTGTAAGAGAGAGAGAGAGAGGGAGAGAGTATTGTTAAAGTTAATTATTTGTATGGCTAGCACGTTATATTTGTACAACTTTTTCAGCTTTTTTCTATTTGACTTTTGAAAAAACAAACCAAACACATGTGCAAGTGCGAGTTCATAGAGAGTGAGAGAGAGAGGGGGAAAGGCGTGGGAGTTGTTATTTGTCCTCCCCCACTTCACTCCACTTCCTAAAAAAGTTCTACATTTGTTTCATTATGTTTTTGGGGGTTTTTATACCCTACATTAATTTATATTTTGAAAAGGTTAAACTCATTCTCCCCCTCTAGAGATCAAAAAAAAAAAACCTTCTAAAGTCAAAATTTTGTTTATTTGATAGACCTACAGCATATCCTGTAGTGATTAAAAGAGCTTCTGTTTAAAGATTTTTGTTGAATTAAAAAAAATTTCTATTAATGATAGACAAAGTGTACTCTTTTGTCTTTTTTCTTAGATTTCGAACATCTTCTTCTTAATATCTTCATAACGAGCACTCCGATTTAAAAACAAACAAATTTTGTTAAGTAAAACGTTCAATTATTTATAAAATACAAAAGATTTTTATATTTTTTTTATTATGTTTTCAAAAACATAGCAAAAAATCTACATTATTTTTGGCTCACCAAAACTATAAATAAAAATATATGGTAGAAATATATGGTAAAAATATAACCGATTGATTTTTTCTTTGTCAAACAAATAAACTTAATCTTAATTTAAATTAAAATTTTATTTAAATTATTTGTTTATATTCTAACTTTTTATTTAAACCCTTTCTGTGTCGAACAATTTAATTTAATCATATTCTAAGTTTACATTTTATTCAAATTATTTTTTTAAATCAAATAATTTTTTGACATTTTAAAACATGGCTGAGTATTAAATTTTAACTAAAAATTTTCTAAAATATTTAAAATAAAGTAAAATACTCAAAATTAACTATTGCGAGGATATAACTTTACTTTTTACAAATTACAGGGTATTAAATTAAACGAGAAGCAAAGTTTTATTAAGTGAACAACATTTTGTAACTAATTATTGAGGTTTCCTAGACAAATTATCAGAATTCCACTGTATATATATATATATATATGGAATTTCTATTTAAAATTAAATTTTATATACATATAAACTAAAATTTTCAAATCTTTAAACTTTGTCAAAAAATTGTTTTATTTCTTAAAGGGTATCTTTTATTTTGCCTTCTTTTAACTTCCCTTTAGCTTCTTTAGATGACCCACAACATGTCAATAGAAATTGTTTCTATATCACATTTTTTTCTTTTTCCAATATTTGCACGCACTGAGCTAAGCTCATGAACATAATTGAAGCCTTTGTTGTGATCAAGATGACAATAACACGTTGATGATAACTAGTTTCGGGGGTGCTAATGAAAAACACTTGGTCGGGCCAGAACAACAAGTCAAGACTCGCTCACGATAATGGCTAAATTGTTTGGCATGGCAATTAGATGGCCAGCAGTTGCCTATCCTATGGTTTAGTGCCAATTCTGAGATGACATGACAGACGCTCGTTATACTTTCCATTGTTGTTTCTGTGTGAATCACAAAAATTGTCAATTTACCACTTGATGACAAAACTGGGAAAAGGGTGTGTGGGATGGTGGCAACATTTACTCTGTTAATACCTCTCAAAAAGGTAATACAAAAACGAAAAAAAAAATCCTTGTATGAGTGACATATGTAGGTTTCATACTTCCTGAGGAAAAGCCACAAAACGACATGGTCACCTACTCTTATTTCTATTCCATCTCCCCCCACTCCTCTCTTCACCTACACATACTAAACTTGGCATGTGCAATCTCTGCAATCTCTACGAGACCGAGCCCTATGTTTAATTTGATAAATGTTCAACGTTCGTGCCAGAAAACAGTTGTCAGCTGTTGGCTACTACAGCCACTGCTACTGACGGACTTTACTGCCATGTCTTTACTGTCACACAACAACACAACTCATTCCCTTTACTCCTTCCATCTTCTTTTACTCTCACTCTCTCTCTGCCACTTACTCATTTATTGGCCAGACAATAGCCTCAGTAGTTTCAGTTGTTCATTACGGAAAATGTTGAAACTAAACGGAAAATGTCTGGCATAGAAGATTAGGATTGATGTGAGCATATTAAAAAGGAATTCTTTTCGGCATTCTCTTTTAGCTCAATTTTAATGTTAAATTGCATTGATTCCAGCTGTTAACAATTGCAACTGAGATAGTGCCAAATCATGGCAACATTAAGAAACCAATCAAATATTTATTAATAAATCGTAATAATGCAAAATGAATGATATGAAATCGATTAAAGATACTAAAGCTTACTTCTTAGATAGAAAAACTCTGAAATCCCTTTTGGGTTAACAATTGAAATTAACAATCAATAACAACAATTTTATTGTAAATTTAAAGTAATTTCTATGATAATTACTCTTTTGTTTTCCCTTTTCCTTCCATTTATAGCAGCTATAATTTTCCACTCATCATTAGAATTTTCCAAAACAGAAAAATGAACAAACTTGGTCAATAAAAAAAAAAGAGGGCTAAAGTAAACTTTACCTTTTTTTTTCCCCCATTCTGTGCTTTCTTTCGTCGTGCGTGACTAGCTCGAATCTAACCCGCTTCATTAGACCGTTCAACGTTTTGGGCTAAAAGTGAAAAGCCTTGGCCATAAAAAAAAACGACTCAAATGTACATAGAATTAAAATTAAATTTAAATAAATTTCACAACGCACGCACTTTATTGTGACAGGGATAAAGAGTAAGGCCCTTCTTTGTACTTGAAGTAGGAGTAGTAGATATATTTATTTTATTTTATTTTATTTTATTTTTTCTAGTGTAAGTTTAGGTAATTACTTTCAAAGAGACGCCAAACGACAGAGGCAAGTGCGTGAGTCAGGCAAGAAAGTTTTTCACTTTATGGCATTTATTTTGGAAACTTGCAAAGAAAGGGCTTCAAACCCAAACCCGGCAAAACCAAAAAAAACCAACTGAAAGTTGTCTAGTTATTTGGCCCTCTCACTGCCTGGCTTAGTCACGCCTGTTAACTTATCGCACTTTGAATACAATTTAGACTTTTTATTTATTTTTTTTCTGCTTTTAATTCCCAGTCTCGAGGTATTTGTTTTTATGTGCTGATAGTGCTAGAAACTTATCAGTCAGACCAGTAGTTCAAATACATATAGTATATATATGTAGTATATATATATATATATAGTATTTTATTTTCATTTTTAACTTGGCAACTATTTGGCATAAACTTTAATATGTTAGATTGTGGTAGGAGGGGATTTAGATATGTTTTGAAAAGTATTACCATGAAATAGTTGAAATTGTTTTTAAAATTAATTATATAATTTAAATTTCATAAAAATAATATATAATGATATTAATAATAAATTCTTCTTTATTTTATATAGAAGTAATAACAAATTTTAAGTCAAAAATCAAAAGAATATAAAAAAATAATTTAAAAAATAAAATCTTTTCATATTAATCAATTGATGACCATCAAAGCAATACCTAATCCAAGAGAATTTGATTCCTTTCCTATAACCTATAAGATCTGTGTTTACAGACATAGTTCAACTATAGCAAGATATATATAAGATATTAGTAACTTCTATATAGATCTGTAATAAGAAGTATTTATGAAAAGTTTTTAAATGTTTCCACATTTTCAGGTGTTTTTTCAAACTATTTTGACAATCCTTAAGGATTCTTTTATATTTACTTTAAAAACTTTAGTCCTAAATGGAATATGTTTTCCTTATTTTCATAATTTTTTTTATTAACTTTAGTCTTGAATGTAATAGAATTTAATTTACATCATAATATCTTTAATAGATCATTTATATAAATTTAACTTTTTAAATTTCGGGTATATTATCAAAGCATTTCAAAACCATTGAAGATTCTTCTATAATACTTACTTTAAAAACTTTTTTTTCTAAAATAGAATTGACTTTCTTTTATATAATATTTATAATTGTTAACTTTAATAAGTCTAACTTTTCAAATAATTTAAGTTAGGGCTTATTTGAAAAGTGTAGCATTTTCTACTCACTTAACCATCTCCTCCTCTCTATTTCTTTCACTCTCTTCATTTCATTCACAAATCCTACCATGTGAATTACACAAAAAAACTTTTTTTATTTGTTCCCTTCCAAAGTTAAATTAACTACAAACTGAGTGCATAATTGTTTGCTATTTCAAATTTCATTTTCAATGCCCTTCAAAACTTTAATATGGCAACTACATTTCAACTTTCACTGTACAGAATCAACATTCACAAATTTGATCATAAAAATAAAAAAAATTCTCATATTCTCTTACCAAAATGCTTTCATCTTTTCATATTTCCGCATTTAATTAAGCAATTAAAACCAGCAACAAAAAAAACAACAACAAAACTGTCATACAGCAATCAAAAAACAACAACAACAAAAACTCTATGTATGTGTATATATATTTAGCTAAATTTTCAAAAAAAAATAAAAATAAAAATGAAAAAACTTTCACCTTGGTCAGAGACTCCAACCGACATAGTAATAATGGAAGTTACAGCTACAGTTACAGTGTCAGCGAAAAGTTTTCGTGACTTTAACATTAAACATAAATAATAAAAACACAAAAGAACATGGAAAGAGCAACAGAGAGAGAGAGAGGGGCATTGTAAGCTCTCTCTCTCCCCCCCTCAGTTACCTATAAACAACTATTTACAATACATTTTACACAACTTGAGTTGAGTTGGGTTGGTGGTAGTAGAGTAGAGAAAAATATGGTTTAAATGAAAGTAATTAAAATGTTTACCAACTAAATAAATTTAATATGAAATTAAATGCTGCTAAAGCGATTTTGTTTATTTTGTTTAAATTTTACACACACACACACACTCACACACATGCATATTTATGCATAAACTGATTCATGTATTAAACGAAAATTGTTTTAGTTATGTTCAAATTATGGCATACAATTAGATTTTCCGGCTAGTTTTTGTATTTTAATTTTAATTGTTGGCAAAAATTTTTTGATTGTTGTAATTATGCATAAAAATGGGAATAGAAAGAGATAGATATAGATTGTAAAAATATGCAAGTAATAAATATAATCAAAAATTTTGCCAAATAATTGCAATTGATTTTATAATCAAATTATAAAAAAATAAATTATTTTGGTTTTTTTTTTCCATTTTTACGCATCAAATTGTTTTGTTTCTCAATTTTGGTTAAAACATCATATTGGCCATGATTATAATATGTTAATATATTGCATTTGCGTATAAATTAAAATCATTGATTGAATCACTAAAGGAGCAGCAACAGAAGAGGGGAAAGGGAAGGCAAGAAGAATAACCACAATATAGAAGGGATTCAAAAGACTGACTGCAAATGAAATGATAAAGGATTTATATTGCGGTTAAATTAAATCTTTTAATCTGTTCTATTAAATGTTGCATAATCTTGTTTTTGTTTTTTATTTTTTGATTATAATTTATTGATAATTTATAACAATTTTCTATTTTCATTGCAATTGAGGATGTCTAGTAATTTATTATAGATACATTTATAAGAATAAAAGTTAATTTTGATAGAAACAAGTAATATAAATACTTTTCGAGTTTAGAATGTAATTAAAAAGTAATTGAATAAGTTTTTAAGCTCAATAAATAAATGAAATTTCAATTTGCATTGTAATTGAGGCTATCTAGTAATATATTACAAATTATTTTATAAAAATAAAAGTTCATAGTGTGATAAATACTTTTCAAGTTTAGAATGTAATTAAAAAGTAATTAAATAAGTTTTTAAACTCAATAAATAATTTAAATGATATTTCTTTTTTACTTTTTAGATTTTGATTCTAGATTTTAATAGTTGTTTCCAATTTTAAATAAAAATAAATTTAGAATAATATAGAGATGTCTTTTAGCTATCCACTTCTATCTAATTATATAATTACTTGAATTGAAATTAAATTAAAAACTGAATCAAATCGAATGCTATTAAATTTCATATTTTAAATTATATCAAAAGAAGAATTACTATTAATTTTCTATACTTTAAGATTTCAAAAAACAAAAGCAAATGTTGTAAACAATGTTTATAAAAGAAAACCCCAAATAAGGCTATAAACTAAAAAACGTTTTGTTGTTGTTGTTTACCAATTTGTAGCTTTATATAGAAAACTGGCTAACTGAGAGTGTTGCAATTTATGCACTCCACAAGTTGTTACCGCCCCACCAAACTCCTCAACCAAGAGCAAATGGTTTAAAACTCTTAACTAACTTATATACATTTAAACTGCAAAAGACCAACCAAAAGAGGCTGAGGGGGGGTTAGGGTGGAGAACAAGGCATTAAGTATCTAAATTCGATTTGCTGGCAGTGCTTGGATGTTGACTCACTGCAAAATTGTGCAAAAGCAAAAGCACTAGCAATATGCCTGCCCGCTTTTCGACCCAGTTTTGTTAGACTCTTGGCAGTATACCAGTTGACTGGGTCAAGTAAAACCTTTTTGTCAGCGATAAAAAATGACGTTGACTACGTACAAACTGGCCTCTCTCTCTCCGTCTCTCTGTCTTCCCCTCTCTCTTTAACTACCTTCTTTTTACACTATTACCAAGACCAATTTAATGTGGTGCCCATAAAGCGGCAACTTACTTGACGGAACAACTGCAGAACCAGAAGCAGCAGCAGCACCAGGCAGCCAGTAAAGTGGTTCTCTTTTATGTTGAATGTCGCCTAGTACCTTACTTCATACCACCCTCCCTTTAACACTCCCCTTAGAAAAAATCATAAATAAATGTGCTCGTTTGTTGGGCACACCATAAAAATTTAGGTTGCCGTTGCCGTCTTTTGTGGTTAGTTTTTTCTTTTTTTCTAATTTGGTAACTGAAAATTAGCGGTTTTCCAGTAATAATAATTGCCACAGTAGCCAAGAAAATTGCGCAAAAGCAAAAAGGAAAAAAAATGACATAAGATTTTGACTTGGTTTGCCTAAGTATAATATAATTGCGTTTCGTGTTGAAATTTAAGTGTTTTATATATATAAATATATAAAAATATATATATATATATATTTGCATTATATTATTTCACTTTTGCTGACATTGAAATTTCGCTCTCAACGATATATAATCATGAATGAATCGTTCATGACTCACTTGCTCAGAAAACGTTATAGTATTTACGAGTCGATTCAATTGCTCTAATTGAACATGATTCATCCATCGTATATGCCAGCACCAGTATATGACGCTTCTCCCTGTCTCACTCTCTCTCTCTCTCTCTTTAATTAAGCCAAAATATTCAAATTGCGTATTCCAAAGGCAAATGCTTGATGTCCACCGTATATATGTATGTATATATATTGAAAAACTGAACGAGAGGCAAAATTTGTTCGTAGTTGGAATATGGTAAAACGTAGCGCATGAGTGCATAAAGTTTGCGGTACGCCTAAGCCGAGGATTTTGCCAGCAATTGTGGGTAGGAATATTGCATGAACGCTTTTTGGCTTGTACCATTTGAGAAGCAAAGAGAGAGAGAGACAGAGGAGGAATTGGAATGTTAGTAGATGTATCTATGGTTTTTCCTAATATTTAATAAATGAGAATGTACTTTTGCCATATGTGATGAGAGAATCATTACATTAGTTAGTAGTAAAACTCTTCTAAAAGTTGTACTTATCCTGAACATATATGCTATAATGATAAGTTAACCAACTTAATTGTCTCATCTTCTTTTAGTATAAGATTTAATAGTTTGTAGAACTTGTTTTATATCTAAACTAAAGCCATTTCTTTCACTTCACATAAATTAAATATTTTTCTCTTTTTTTTTCTCTCTTTTCCAGGTAAGAATCAATTTGCAGTCACTATATGAATCAGAGTCGGGCCAATGCCAATGAATTTACACGTATCACACGTAAGCCTAAACGCAATTTATTGTTCTATATAGCCAAGAAGTCAAATCAGGCACAAGACAAGATAAATTACTATGCCTGTCACGACAAGAAATGGTTAAGGGGATGGGGAAGGGTATGGGTATATAGGGAAAGACTAATAAATGTCACTTGTTGGTGCGCTACCGGAAAACTATTAAAAAAGAATTATCACCTTCTTTCAAATGTCAAATCCCACAGAAAAAAAAAAAAAAAAAATGCCGCCAACAATTAAGCAAAGACACGAACCAAAAAGAAAAGAAAGTTGTAAACAAAAAAGGGGGGGAACAACAAAAAAACACAAAAGAAATGCCACAAAACGGAAGCAAATTCTAAACAAAAAGTAAAACTTTTTTTTTTTCTTAAATTTTTCCTCTTTCTTTTTTTGTTTTGTTGAGTTACAGCCGTTGACAGCTTCAAAAATTTTCAATTGTTGACAGCTGCTTGTGTAAGGTTTGGCAATGAAACTCAGTGCCATGTGTGATATACAAGGCAGGGGGGAGGGGAGAAATTAAAGTTAATATAAACAATTGAGGGAGAAAAAAGAAAAAAAGAAGAGGTGATAGATTGAAGCGTGTTCACACACACGACCATAATTAAACCAAAACAAAGTGCAACTGAAGCTGCAGGCGGCCGTTCGATCATACAAAGAGAACTGAAGGCAGGTCATAAAAATAAATTGAAAAAAGAAAAAATAAATTTTCATTAACAGGAAAAGCGGTAATTAACACCTCAGTACAGTTTTCAAGAACAAGCCAAAGCAAACAGAAACTAAAATCGAAGCAATAGTAAAAATCTAACAATTTTATGCTTCAGACCGCAATTCAAGCAATTTTAAGTAACAGGAGCGGTTCAAAAAACAATAGAGGGTTCCAAGAAAAAATTCTAGAAACACCGCAAAAGAAAGAGACGAAAAATATGATCTGAAATATTACCTTTTAAGTTATATAATGATAAAGGGAAAGTAAAATAAAGAATTTATAAACATATTATTTAATCTTTAAATTTTTCTAATTTTAAATTTTTTAAATTTTTAGCTTCATTTAAACTGTTTCTTATTTCTTAGCCATACTTTAAAAAACTACTCCAAATCTGTCGCTGACTGGAACCATTGACACAATTTTTGCCAAGTGCTTATTAGTTCCAGCAGTTTTTTAGATTTTTCATTTTCCAAATGTTTTTTTTATGGTTATTTTTACGTTAACCTTAGCAGAACTACTGCTATTTTATATTTTACGATCACTTTGTTCTCAATTTCATAATACTTATCGTTTTTAACGCAACTTTTGTTCGATTTTGTAACATTGATTACAGATTCTTACTAGCAACTTTACTTTTTTTCAATTTTAATGCATTTTTAACTTAGTGTTCTATACTTATAGGTTCTAATCGATTTTTTAATAAGATTTACCAAGAGATTCCATTTATAGTAGAATTTTCATTGTACCGTAGTCTTATAATGACACTGATTGATGTAATAAAATAGATTTGATTACTTTAATAGTTAAATTAATTAGATTTTAGTAGTTTTTGTTATTTATAAAGACATATACATTGATCAATCATGATAATTTTTTGAATATATGGTTTCTAAAAGATTTTTCAATCTTTTTCTATTATCATATAAAATCTCATATTTAATTATTATCATACCTTACTCCAAAATTTCTATTCAATGGTTCACCTTTCTGATATATAGTCCGTCCCTGTGTGACCACAGTTTGTATAAAAGTTCTCAGCACGTGTTCTAACAAGTGCAAGCCAATTGCAATCCGATTACAATCAACTGCAATCAACTGCAACAACTACAAATGTCATTGGCCTCGTATGAACTTGCCCGCTCGCCGCCCGTCGCTCTAATTTAATGCCCTTTCCCTACCTAGCCACCACCTCACCCCTCTTCTTCTTTAGTTTCCTCTCTTGAACAGTCTGCCATCAATGTGGTTCCGTGTGCGCTTCCATGCCGTCAAATTGTTTTCCGGCTTTTGTTTTCGTTTTAGATTGTAGTTTTTCCTTTTTCTTTGTTTTGGGTTTTCTCAATTTTTTTTTTGTATTTTTTTTCGGGGTAGATTTGTTTGTTTTGCGGTTCGTTTAAGTAGGTAGCTGTAAATGGGCGTGGCAATACTGTTACAAAACTGCAGTGGTTTTTTCTTGTTATTGTTGTTTTTATTCTTTTTTTTTTTTTTTTGAATCTCGATAAACAAAACTTTAAGCAAAACTGCAATTTCGTACTCGAAATTCAATTAAATTTGCAAAAAACCGAAAATCAAAATTCGAAATGAAAATCTCTGAAAAGTCAACTAATTGAATTTTCAAGCGTTCACCAAATTGCGGTTATAGGTTTTATACTATATATATAGATAGAGAGATATATATATATATACTATATGTATTGTGATTGGTATGCAGTGGAAGGGTGGAGCGGGGTGTGCGGTAAAGTTACACCCTTACAAATCAATTGACTTGCAACCCAAAATGAAATCAAATGTTTTGCGGCTCAAACCGAAAAATCCGCAAATGTTTTCCTATGTGACATCGAACCAGAAAAACTAAACCAACCGAAAGAGATAGAAAAAGAACAAAAAAAAAGATATAACGAATATTGTATACCCTAGATAAAAAGAGAATCGGTATCATATAAGCATATACAATGAACTTTGGAATATGTGGAAACAAAAAATCAAGGAAAATAACTTGTAAAACTATATTTTATATTTTGGTAGATGTTTTTTCTAGATAAAAGCTATATACTATAGTCAGCTAATCGATTCTTTAGTTTTATAATATAAAAAGATATAATTATATAAATTATTAATTGATTTTCATCTAAATTTTTGAATCTAATTATACCAAAAACTATTTTTAAACACAAATATAAGATCTTTGTATCAAATAGTATAAGATATAAGATACAAGATAAGATGTATCGCTGCGATCTGAGTTCTCTTATAGAACATTAAAAACTCATAAAGACGCCTTCTACATCAGGCTTATCAAGAATATATATGTTTATATAATCAGAAAGACCAAAATCCATTCAACTCTTAGGAAGAGTATAAACAACAAATGGCTAGAGCAAAGGCAAACTGAAGAGAGAGAGAGAGAGAGAGAGAGGGAAACAGAGGGAGAGCGAGATGGATAGTTATAGAATTGTTGTTATTTTGTTGGTCACCGTTGTTGTTTGCCACAATCTGTTGCACACATGATTTCATTTTTATTTCCTATTAAAAACACATAAAAATCAAACAATGCCAACACAAAAATAGAAAATAGCCAAATCGGAAATCCCAATCGAAACTCTAAGAGGGATTATACATATAAATGTTCCCTTTATTCGATTCTTTTTTTTAATATTTTATTATTTGTGGTTAGTCGCGTCCTAATACAATGACAAACATATATATATACATATATCTAATGGTTTTATTATATTCAATTTTAAACAAAATTTCAATCTGAAATATTTATGTTGTTCATTTTGTGTGCAAAATGTCAAGTGTCAGGTGCTCATCTCTCTTTTTGTTGTTATTTTTTTTCAGTTGGTTTGGTTTGGTTGGTAATAAATGATGACCAAAATTGAGTTGTAAAATTTTGAAAAATTTGAATAAAATGTTGTATTGTACATTTTGATGGAGTGTCATGTGTAGTGGACATAGAGAGAGAGAGAAAGATATGACAAAAAGTTTCATAAATTTTATTTGTTTAAATTTTATAAATTAATTACTTTTTGAAAAACTTCAAATCATTATAAACAATCGATTCACTGAAGAGTTACTCAGAGTTTTAATAACTAAACAGAATTAAAGAGAATACTTTAAATTTTTAGTGGAAACATTTGAATATCCCTCCTCACTTTTCCTTTGTAGAAATATTTCTAATATAAAAAATGAATTTACTTTTGCCTTTTATTAAAGATTTAAACATTCCTTTTTTTATATATATATTACTTTTCAGTCAAAGAATAGGTCATTAGGGCCAAAATGGTTGCATTGCCCAAAGTAGTAACATGACCACCGATTCCGGGTATAAAACTATCGACTAATGACGCACAATAACGTGCTATAAATGCTGCAGCTGCCACTCCACCATATAGAACATTCTCATCTTTATATGCCAGATATGTGGTTGACATTATATTACCCAATATGGCCATATCTTTGAGTGTCTCTGTATTACTATCTGGATCATCGCTCATTTTTCCAAGCAAATCATATAATAGGGGTATAAGTGCTAATGCATGCACTAATGCCACACCCGATTTGTCCGATTTAAGATACAATTCTATATTAACCAAAGGCAAAGGAATAACCTCCAGTATAGTTGATGAGATAATTAAAGCACGACCACACTCTTCAGGCTCCTCATAGGCACGCACCAGCATGAGAAGACCGTGTACGAGACAGAATGCTGCTGCTATGTAACCATATGGGTGTTCTCCTGGTGTTAGGGCGTACATGGTATAGCAACATGCTGCAACCAATAGAAGGTTGCAAAATGCATCTCCAATCAGCATGTCAAATTTATAAACAATTTAGATTTAAAAAAAAAAAAATAACTTAAAATTTACAAGGGAAAATTGTTATTTTTTTTGGATTGATGTTATGCAGTCGAAAAAGTTTAACTAAATAAATTTAAATTGAACCATTGGGAAATTTAATCCATGACAATTGGGTCAAAGGTTACTTTAGTGTCGTCTCCACAATCATATACTATTTTCTCTATTAAATTGATATATATATTAATCTAACTTATAGAAAGAAAACAGATGAAGCAATATTTTTGAAGTTTTGATCTTTCGATTGTAAAGATAAAAGATCTCATTCTAATACGATAGTTTGCCTTTTGGAAATATCAAATTTTATAATACATTAAAAAAAATATAAAATATTTATTCCTTTTTAATCTAATCAGAATATTTCCCATATTACACCATTCATATATATCATATGTAATCCGTAAACTTTTTTTTTAGTATAATCTCTTGGAAGATTTTCATTATTTCATTCCCTATTGTTCTTTTTCTATATTTAACTTCAACTGTAAGCAAAAAGCACTTTGAATACTTTTCTCCCTTCTTCCCTTTCCGATTAAATCTATTTCAATTCCTATACTCAAGTGAGGAGAAAGTCCCCTTACTTTGAGAAAACATTCTGCATACCTCAAAAAATACTTGACTGGCATACAGCTTGCATCTTGTGGCAACAATGTGTTTTTGATATCCCCCACCCACCCCTTCCTTCTACATATATCAATTTTTGTTTATATTAGAGCCCACAGCCCTTTGTGTTCATTGTTCATTATTTTTTGTATTTCGAATTGGTTCACCCTCAAACGATTAATTTTTAGAAAAAATATTTATTGATTGCTTTTGTATATAGAGGGGGGGAAATGGGAGCACTAAAGTGGAGCTACTTTTGCAACATTCCACAAGAGTTCCCCCTTCACTTCAATGCCAGACAAGTGGCAAGCCAAGTGCTTAATGTCAGAGATGCCGCATTGTTGGATATATTACTGCAATATTTATTATACCCTAATTAGTCATGTTTTTTGGGGTTGGGGGGGCAGAGTAGAGAACTCTTGACTTTGTTTTCTTTTTTTTTGTTTCTTTTTTAATTTCAGGGGGCGTTTGCATAAATCTTCTAACCATTTGGTGGAGTGACAATTGCATTGACATTCTCCACTCTCTCTCGATATGATAAGCATGCCACAACTCTTATCGTTCTCTGGAACAGTATCATCATCATCATCATCTGCTGGAGTAGCATCCGCATCATAGTCCCATTCATAGAGAGTTCTGAATTTCGTTGTGAAAGCTGCCGGAATCATTGGTCGGATGCTGTTTGACATTCTCCAATCTCTCTCTCTTTCTCTCTCTATGCTCTTGCCTCCTTTCCCTTTATTTTTCTCCCTCCTTAACTGTGGCATGCTTCATGTGGCACACACACACACAAGTGCCTTTACACTCAAGTGTTCGCTTTGTTTTTTGTTGGTTTTTGTTTATTTATGCATCTTTCTGTCCTTCTGCGGTTTCCCTCTTGCCCCCCTCTTCTTACTCACTCTCTTTCTCTTTATTCCTTTACTGCAATGTAAAACTAGTTGCAGTTGCGCTTTGTTTACCCATCAATGACAACTGACAAGAAACATGCAACAGCAACAACAACTGCACCCACACCAGAGACAATGGCAATACTAACAACAATCACATCTCCAGTTTCCATCAATTTAATTTCCTTTAATTCTTCTTACTCTCATTTTTTTCCCCTTTTTGTCATTGTTTATACCTCATCTCGTGTTCTTTTTGTTGTTGTTGTTGTATTGTTCAATGAATATGTTTATAAAATATTTCCGCTCTGATTTGACATGACGCTGATTGAAATGGGTTAAAGCATTCATTAGCCAATGTTTGAATTGATTTTTTAGCTCTTTCAATCAACAAAAAGTTTCAATGATTCCAAAAAAAATTTAATGTTTCCATATTGGAAAAGGGGAAAAAACAGAATAAAAAACTATAAAATTTTTAGCTGAGTGATTCGATGAGATTATTTATAAACAAATTTCAATTATTTATTGAATATGGATACATTTTTTAAATTTGTAGTGATCCATGATTAGAATTTAAATTTATAATCAAAATTTTTACTAATTTTCGATCTTTGAAATGGGTTTTTTTAGGCTTTGAAGAACTCTTTCTAATGATATAGAATAATGATAATAGAACAAATTTTCTACTTTGTTTAAAAAAACTTTCCAAAAATAAGAATTTATAATTTTAAATTTAAGAGACTTATAATAAATTACTTATAATCGCCTTTAAGATATATTTTACCCAAACAATTGTACAAGAAACATAAAGAAGTTTGTCTATTTCATAAAAACATAAGAAATAGGCATAAAACTCTATCGTTCCATCATATAAAAAATCTATTAAAAAGTACATCAATCTATAGATGATATAACAATCTAAAAAGGCATATATAATCGCTACTTTAGGGAATCCCTATCCTTGGAATCATTAAAAGTAAAAGATTGTATTAAGATATGTTTCTCTCAATAATTCTTAACTTAAAACAAAAAAGTTCCATTAAAAACTTTTAAATACAATTAAACAAATAATTGTTTATTTCTTCTATACTCCCTTCACTTCTATACTTCTTTCTAGTAAATTTAATCTTCAAAAGCTGCTAAATTTCACACAAAAATTATCGAAATGGAAACATGTGATATATTTCTTATACAAATTAACTTGATTTTTAAATGCAATATAATTTTCAATTTCACAATTAGATGACATGTTGAGAATTTGAAAAGCGATGACAATCTAACAATTTTCTTGACTTTTTCCAATTAGATGACATAACAAAATGTTCTAACTAGCCACTTGAAAGAATGTTGAAAGATTGCTTAATCACCTTTATAAACATTCCATGGCTAACAATGGTCAAAACTCACCTTTCTCAGGCTAAAATAAATACAAATATTTCAATTTAAATATTTTCCTGTAAAAGCAAAAAGGAAAGGAAAAACATCAGGTAAAATATGGGGGTAAGGGGATGGGTTCGAACAACTTTTGCGGAAAAACAAAACTTAATTGTTGTTGCCTTTTCTTTTAGTCTTGCTTTTTAACCCGAAACGGTTGGAAAAAACCATATCAAAAGTGCTGCATAATAATTATGAGAAGGAAAACATAAAAGTAGCTAACAAAAAAAAAAAAAAAAAGTTGAATTAATTATAAGAAAAAATATACCCAAAAGAAAAAAAAAAGTAAAAATAATAATAACGAACGTGAGTTCGTCTCTTTCTCCCTACGAGAAAAGGTCCGAGTAACTAGCAATTATGCCAAGGGTATGGGTACTGTGGGCGTGGCTGGTGAAAGCCCGTAAACAAAAACTAAAAATCAAATGTTTTAAACTTGAGGTCATAGATTTTATAACTAATAATAGCTCAAGGCAAAAATGTGCCAAGTGGCAAGTAAGCTAACCCCTAATAAATAGACACCCTTCTTTCTGTCCCCTCTTGATTAACACACTCGACACTTTTCTGTCAATTTAATTGACATGAATTAAATTATTTGCTGTGCAGTGTAGGCGTTTTACACATTTTCGACTCTCTCACTCTCGGCCTGGCTGTCTGGCTATTAAAGCCGTATTCAAGGTGGAACTGATGTCTTTTCTCTTGACAATTTCCTGCAATTTGTTTTGTTCAAACAAACCAATTGAATAAGTTGCTTTTTTTTCTAGGTCTGATACCCTGTAACTATTTGGTAATTGGGTATATAAAACAGGGGTAATTATATATAGAACAGATGCATAGCAGATTTAATTGCTTTGATTTTTATTCAAAATTTATAGCCTAAATTAAATAAACTGGCAAAATACTAAAGATAATGATTGGCTGCTAGATGGCGCTAGTGTTCTTACAGTAAGGTAAAAGAAATATCTTGCAGCAGCTTAATCTTCTCTTCCTTTAGATAGGTAAAGGGTATTTTCAAATTTAAGCTCCGAATGCTAAAAATTCTATGCTATTTCTTTAGTTTCTGTATTTGGTTTGGTCTTGTGTTCTAGTTTTGTGAATTCGACAAAATGTTTAAGCTGTTTTAGATAAATATATACACTTAAAAAAAATTAAAGAAAAAAAGGAATACAATATTAACAAGAAACTTAAATTAGATTCTCTCATTCAAAAATAAAGCCTTTTAAAGCTCTTTTTCAGGGTCTTAAATTTATAAAGAAATAATCAAAAGAAACTATTTTAGAGTTTTTTTAAAGATGGAAATATTTTTTAAAAATTTAATATTAAATAAATATTTAAAATTTAAATATTAAATATCATATTAAAACTTTTTATAGAATGAAAAAATTTTTAAAAATTAAATATTAAATAAATAATTAAAATTGAAAGATTAAATATCATATATAAAATTAATATTCAAAAAAAAAGTTTTTTTTTGGGATTTTTATTTAAATGTGATTTTTTAAAAATATTTTAGATGATGCATTATATGTTTTTTTATATTTAATCTTCGATTTTTCGATCTGATTTTTCTTTTTAAATTGTGGAAGATATAAAATATTTAAGCTTTAAGTAGAATGTTCCAATTCGTAAGCATTTCGATAAAGAACTTTGTGTAGAAAAGTTCTTTCTCGAATTCACATAATTTTCTTAAATATATAAATTAAAAATATATAATAAAAAATATTATCGAAAAATTTCTCTTTTAAATTCACTTAAATTTCTACAATATGAAAAATCTTTAATGATATGAAATATATACATATATTATTCTTGTTTTTAAACATTTTTAAAAAACTTTAATTTCTATAATCTACAAAAACCTTAAAGAGTTCTCCAAAAAATATTACAGTTAATAATTTAAGTTACGAATTTAAATACTCATAAATTTTAAAATTTTTTGTAAATTATCTTTCAAATGTAACCAGAGAATTTTAATGGCAGAAAATTAAAAATACTTCTTATTGCAATTTATGTTTTTTTAAGTGTAACAAGAAAACTCAATGGCAGAGAATTACAAATATTTTTTTTTCAAAAAACGATTGCAAGTTATTTTTTTTTTTCGAGTGTAAATAAAGAACTCAAGTAGAGAGAGAATTAGAGAATATTTCTTTCAGGTGGATGAGAATTGTGTAGAAGTGTAGGCGGCGGAGGAGGAGCTTTGGGGGAGGAGGAGGAGGAAAGGCTTCTATTTACTTCAACATGTGCGCAATTCTCATGTGCCAGCTAAATATGTTGCTATTGTTGTTGTTGTTGTACAACTTTTTTCTCAATTCTTTTTGTGTTTTTTTTTTATGGTTGTTGTTGTGTGTTTTTTGTTTTTTTTTTTCTTTTTGCTCATGTTGTTCACTTTGCTTTTGTGCTGCTTTTGTAATTGCAACATAATTTGCTATTACACGCTACTTTTTGTTGCTGTTGTTGTTGTTGCTCAGTTTTGTGGGTCTCTAGGTCTCACAGCTGTTGCGAATTGTTTTGTATGGAAAGAGTAGACAATTACCAGCAATTAGAAATGAATTGCTTGAAAATGGGGAAACATTGGCAAAACAAATAGAAAAGCAAACAGAGTAAGAATGCTTGAAAAGTTTTGCAAAAAAGAGAAAAACAAAATACGAAATTTCTTATTTTTACAACAGTTATAAATCAATTTAAAAATTGTGTGAATAAAATTTGATGGAGTAAAAGTTATCTCAAGGAAGTAGAAGAAATCAAAAAAGAATCCCAGCAAACAAATTTTAAATGCTGTTTGTCTCTTTCACACAACATCAGGTGTTATATTAATTTACTATATCTTATAGTTGACCAATCTGACTGATTTTCATACTTTATCTACCTGATGAATAAAAGAGCTTATCTACCAAGTTTTAATCATGTAGCTTAAAATTAAAGGTCTATTTCTAGCAAAGAAACAGACAGATATTTGAAGAATTTTATAATAGTAAGGGTAGAACCTTATAGAAGGCTAACTTGGAAGCATAAAATTTTATATAGTAAATAATAGATGAAACTTAATGACCATAGATCATAATCTCGTTTTATAAATTCCAAATTGTCATTATTTAATAGATTAAATTTAAGCTTTTTCCCTTTTTTAAATGCTTTAAATGTTCTCTTTTTGTTTAAATAATAGTTTAAATAACAATAATGACAGCAGGTTTCATTTATCGATTGTTTAAAGATTAAATAGTTAGTCTCTATTCATAGTTTTATGGATTATTAAAGAGCTAATTGTCTGGCATGAAAAATTATATAAAAAAAAAACTCTATTAAAGTGTGGCCTAAAAAAATACTAAACAATTCCCAGAGACATACAAACATAGATGCAAACGAATACATACAAGCGAATATATATATATGTATGACTCTTTGTGTACGTCTTTCTACACAGACACACACAGATATGTGTTTTACACAGGGACACAGCAGATCCAAAGAGATAATCCGCAATTAGTTGCAAATTTTGTGTGCCACACATTGGACCTGACCATGCCCCACAAAAATTTGCCCATGCCCCATGTCCAGAAAATGTTATAAATGTCCCTCTTTGTCTCTCTTTCTTTTCCCCCTTATTTTGTATGTGTTTTTTTTTTCTGTTGCCTTTGCATCTGCAACAGTTACTGTAACTGTATCTATATACAAACATACATGTGCATCTATGTATAAGGCCTTTAGCAATGGTTACAGATACAAATGGAAAAAAAAAATAAAATATATACATTTGGTATATAGGGAATAAAACACAGTTAAATGGCAAATTATATATATATATATATATTTGGAGACTTTGATTACACTGTAAAAGATCAAATTTTTACATCTAATCAAATCAAATTTTGTATAGATAAATGTAAAACTTGTTGAAATAATTCACAGATTAAGAAAATTTTTAAGAAAATTGAATTTTGAAACATTTTTTATGTTGTAAAATGAGTTTTGTTAATAACTGAAAAATTCATAAATAATATTTTAAATCTTTATAAATTCTTCACCAATAAGAACAAATTTATTTTGGTAATTCTAATATTAAATGATATACACTATATAGATAACCACTGTGCGATAATACTAAGCCCACTGTTATAGCTTCCTATATATTTGCTTTCTAGGACACATCTTTTAACGCTCAGTGTATGCACAAATGAATGGCACATGCTCTAGCCAACAACAACAAAAACAACAGCAAATGAACATTTTTGCTAAACTATTTTGCTGTGCATTTTTAACATTTTACTCGACAAGTGGGGTGCATGCTTTTTCCACAGACTGTTGCAAGGGCTACAAATTGTTCTTATTGCTGTTGTTGTTGTTGTTGTTGTGTATGAAAACGTAATTAACAACATTTTCCTGTATGTGTTTTTTTTTTACTCTCTGTTTTTGTTTTTGTTTGCCCCTACTTCTCAATTGAGAGTTAAACTGGGAAAGGTGGAGGATGCCTGCCAACACAAAATGGCATAACTTATGGCCTCGTTTGTGCATTGAAATTGTTGTTGTTGCCGTTGTTGTTGTTGTTACCCCACCAACAATTAACTCACTTAAAATGCCTTTGCCCCAGAGTCGTTTTTAATGATTAACTTTTCTATATAGTTTATTTTCTGCTACTCTTGTGTTGGTTTTTTTTTTTTGTTTTTTTCAATTTTATTCTCAATTGAGGGACATGGTAGACAGTTGCTTTGATTAACAGAACAGAATTGTTATAATTATAATTCATTTTGGTATATACATATATAAGAGTATATGCAAAATGTCCATCAAAGTCAATTAGTTATTGGCGGGGCCAAAATTCCTACAAAAACAATTTCAATTTGAAGTTCTCAATTGAGTAGAGTTCATGCCCAGTAGGGAATCCACTTGAACTCTTTTTTTTATAGAGTTCAGAAATAACAAATTAATATATGTAGAATTAAGCAGAAATTATACAATATGCTGATGTGAGTCACAGAAGAGAAAAGAGAAACAATTTATATATCAAAGTAAAAGAAAATATTATATACAAAATTTTTCTACCTTTCAACTTGTAATTAAGTTTTAGTCCATCATAGAGCAATACTCTTTAATTAGAAGCATAAATCTACTATTAACTCTTAATTAACTAGTTAAGTTAAATTTGTTTAAACATTAAATTCTGAAAGGATAACTAATCAACAGGTTTTATGATTGTCAATCAATTTAAAGTAGCACTCATTAAATCAGTTTAATAACAATTGCAGCAAATGGCAACTCTAGTTGCCAGTGTTGAAAACATTGTTTAGAGAAAAAAGAGAGGAAGTTTTGAGCTATAAACAAATACAAATGTAAATTTATCCTTCAATTCCCTTTAACATATCAAGTTGAAGCATTTTGTAATTCAATGGCTATTTATTTTGGTAACGAGAAATTTGTTAGCCAGTGTAATAATGGCAACATTTTGATGTCTTATCACTTATGTTCAACACCAAAAAGGCCTTTGTACAAAATTTGAAATTGGTTCCAATTGTATACACTTATAGCCGAAATGTATACCGGAAATTGCTCAAAATTCATAAATTGCTCATACACTGTGGCATTATCTGCCAGCCATATCTCTTTCTGACCGCACACACACACATACATACATACACAAATTGAGAGGCAGAGAGACAATATGAGGAGGTTAGATAGTTAGAGCAGTTGTAGCCACAACAATCAACTCAAACACTGACCAAATCAAAGCCAAATCACGACTGTAAGTTATGACCAACATGGGGAGATGGTTAGTGAGTGGGGTGGGTACATGGGTTCCACTAATTACATAGCTCTAAAGCAACTAGTCAGCTGGTTGGTTAGCCCGTTGGCCACTAACCACTGCAACATTGCACTATCCAAAATCATGTCTAATGATTGAACTGAACCGACTGGCAACATGGACATGGACGTGGATGTGGGTTGGCCGGCATATGGGAAATTTAATGTAAATCGCAATGCCATATAAATCGAGCGGAGTCAACATCAAGTCGTCAAACGTTCAACCAAGCAAACAGTATTTCAAGTCGGTTAGTCAGAAAATGGAACACATATACCCTTCCCCCACCATCACCTCCTATATAGTCAGTCTCTTCTCCTCCGTTACTTTGGAATCCACTTCACCCTAAGCTGTAAGTCAGTCAACATGTATAAGCATAAGATAGTCATCATCATGGCAAGGCGCATTAATGACTATAAAGGGGGAAAAGGGAAAGGAGAGGTTGACTAGTGGAGGAAGGGGAGGGGGAGAGGGCAACAATTGTTGTGGCTTTACATTTGCGGCTCAATTTATATGCAACGATTGCAATGCGTGCACAAAACGCATACAAATGTAATTTGCAGCGCGAGCTCTCTCCCAAATGCAAACAGCACAAGTAAAGCATCTGTGGAATGGAGCAGGGGAATATGAAGAAGGAGTGGGGGTCATGGTGCAGACAAGGCGCATATGAAATCAGTAGCAAACATACATATATACATATATATATATATGTACATAGACACACATACACACGGCGATATGGCAGCAGCAACGGCGGCTCATTTTGGTGAATAATTGAGACAATTACGTGACGGGGTGTGGGGGGCATGTAGAATGGGGCATGCAGGGCAGATGTGGAGCCAAAGCGTGCCACAGAATTCTAGGCAATTTGTATTTTGAGTGGCATTAAGAAAAAAAATTTATACATGTCATGGAATAAGTTATTACGCAAACATTAAAGTTAACTCCATAAAAAAAGGAAAAGTCAGGACATGACAAAGGCATGGCCATACATTATGTATATAAAAAGTTATAGTTCTACGATCACAATGTCAACTCTATACTAAAGATAATTTATATAAACAAATAGGAGACAATTAAAGTTAAAGTACATTAAAGCAATGAGAATATTTAAGGGTTTTTAATAGAGGGGAAATGCCCAAGTTGTTGCACTAAGAATGAGATTATTGTCTTTGGGTTCTATTAGGAACTAGTATATAAAGTCGTCCAATTCTTATGAATTTAGACAATATGAATATGACTATAAAGCAAGGGTTTCCAAAGACCCACTCTTGGTGACTCTTGGTTTGTACAATCTATTTCCAGGTAAACTAAACACTTTGACAAATATTTACTAGCGATAGTTAGTATAATAACAAAAGTTATTCTAAAAATAAACTCTCGGAAATCGGTTGTAAAAGTAAAATAAATATTTTTTAAATTAAATATATTGTTAATTTTCTTATCAAATCTAGAATATACTACTATATTTAAAGCTTCCTAGGATGTGGAATTCCTTAAGGCCGATGCTAAATGGATAAACCAAGAGATCTATTTATCCTAATGAGTCTTCTCATAGCAACAATATTAGAAGTTTTTAAAAAATAATTAATAAATACGAAATTTAACTTTTTATATATAATAAGCTAAAGAAAATATGATGGATTCTTTTAATTAAAGTTAAATTTTAAATTGTTAACCCATATTCCAAACATAGTCTTTACATTGCTTTGAAACTTTGCAGACTTCAATTGAATCTACAGCATATGAGTAGAGTACATGTGAAAACCTTATTTAATTTGAATTTATGTTTTTCAAAGAGTAAACTTAGTATTCCTTTTGACAAATTAAAAGTTCTGCAACTTAACTTGTCTATAAGATATAGGGGAAAGTTTCTAAAGGAGTTTAAAGACAGCGTGCTGTAAAAAAGAAGTCACTCTAAAGAAGTTTAAAGACGTAGAAAGACATGTGCTTAAGAAAGAAGCCGCTGTTTGCTCTTTAAAAATTAAATTAAATTTATTTAAATTAAAAGATTTGCATATTGGACTAAGAAAATTATATCTCAGGATGGAAAGCAATGTCTTGGTAGTTTAATAATTTAGGAGAGCTTTGCGATTCATTTTATTTATATGGCTTTATATAGAGCATTAGTTTTTTACTACTAAGTATCAACGACAACTTTTTTTAAAGAAATCCTGGAGAAGCAAAATATTTATTTGTGCCTAAGATTAAAATCCAATTGGCATTAAATATAAAATTAACAAGGAATACTAATGATCATTTCAAAAAGTTTTAACTTTCTATATGAAATTCTTAATTTTTTAACAGAAGCCAATTCTTTTCATACTCTACCAATATCAATGTATACCTAATTGTCCAGTTAATTTCCCATAGGTTTTCTCAAAATATTCGATAATCACTTTTTGCTTTATCAATCAAATTCCTCAAAGTTTTTGTAACATTAAAAAAAAAACAACATCTTAAACAAGACATATTTCCCTTTAAACTAGTTTTACATTTTTCTACACATTTCTTGCCATTTTTTGTCATTGCCATTGGCATTTGTTTCAAGTCCATTAACATTTTCTTGTAATTAATTGAATTTATAAAAACTACAAATGCCAGAAATTTTTTTTTTCACTTTGTAGCTGGAATTTATTTTACTCATCAAACTGTCAAAACGTCTTGCAGGAAAATTAATAAATAATTAAAAAAAAAATGTTTGGTTAGAAAATAATAATTTGACTTTCTCTTAAAAATAATTAAAATAAAATGCAGTTGAAAAAAACTTTCATATTTAAGAATTTCTTTTTTAAAAGGAATATTTTATTGTTAGTTTTAACCAATTAATTTTCCACTTATTAGGAAACTTTTATTTATATGAATTTTTTATCTCAAAGATGATAAAATGTTTCCCATGGAATTTGTTAACTGCATTGCTCTTACAACAAGAATTACTTGTTTATAGAAAATACTTTCGCTAGTTGGTATTAATCAATGCCACGCCTTGTATAATAATTTGCATAAACTGTCACTAAATGGCGTTGCACTTTTTTATTGGAGCAATCAATCTAATTACTGTCAATTTAAGTAAACAACGGATCAGCTGAAACTTGTTTTTTTAAATGCAGAAGACAGAAGACAACGATGACCAATGAAGGGGAAAATGTGTGAGTGTGTGTGTGTGCAACGAGTTCAATTAGCCTAAGTCTCTTCTCCTCGCTCCCCCCCTTGTTTTTGCACCATTATCCACCATTTCGGCCATGTTAGTGGGTCGTCATGACGAGTGCAATGAACGCACGCGGCTGTCAACTAAAATGGAAAGCTAACATCAATTATGCAGCAACAGCAACAGCGTTGAGGAATGAGCAGCCTTGGCTTGGCTCTGCCTTAAAAGCCAACTCTTGACTTGCCTTGACTTAACTTAGCAATTAATTTATGAGCTCAGTGAACATGAAGAAGGAGGAGGAGGATGTAGTAGCTGCCATCGTCTGGGCCACTAGACACAAAGTCAGAGTCCAGCTTTCACATCTGGCCATAGATAAGGCTCAAATAACTTTACTCTCGGAACGAAGTCTGTCTAATCCATTGCAGTGTCATGTTTGTCTGCCCCGTCTATCGGTCTGTCGGAGTTTTGGCCTATAGTTGAACTCAACTTTTATCTGAGAATCACTTTTATGGCGTTTAGCCATAGCCTCATAGCTGGCTAAAGCTGTTGCTTTTTATGATATTGCAGCTGCTGCAACTGCAACAGTCAGTAAGTGGCACTAATCCTGGCAGTAGTTTGGCAGCAGCTCAGTTTTGGACTGGCATATCAAAGTGAAAGGGTTTTGTTGCCTGTCATGCGGCCAAGAACCGCATTTGGCCATTGCCCATATACCTACATACATATATATGTATGTATACACACACACACTCATACATACATACAGACACTTTTCGGGGTCACTTTGTTTGCTTTTACTATTACACTCTCAGCCTTCTCGCGCTTTTGTCAGTCAATGTTTTGCCATTGCAAGCTAATCCGTTGCCATTTTTGGCCAACAAACAAAAAAAATAACGCAAAGCCTCTTCATGAAAATGCTGCATTTGTTAGGGTTTGAAAGTAGACAATTTAATACTCTTTGCTTTTACTTACCATTGAATTTGTAAAAGCTTCTAAGGGATAATCCAACAAGAGATGCTGCAACTGCAAGTAAAAAATTAAAAAGAAAAGTTTAGTTAGAAATATTTAGTAGTTGAAAGTAAAAATATTTATTTTGAAATGCTTAAATTATATAATTAAATTTTATAAATAATGATAGAATGCTTTATACGACTTTATCAGGGAATTTTTGGTAGAAAAGTCCCTTTACAACATAGGAGGAAAATATTATATATAAAAAATCCAACTTTTTCTATTATATTTTAAAGCTATATATTAGGCATATGTCCCTTAAATCGGTATAAAGATTTTTAAAACAAAAGTAGCTAAACTTTTATTTCAAATTACAAAGAATTATAAATAAAACCTTACACTAAAGTTCTGTGTACTGGCTACAAAGTTGATTAATAAATATTGCAAAACTAAAATATTTCATATGGGCTAACATTCTGTTTTAAGTACCATATATATAGCATATGCAATCTATATAGATTGTCGATCTCTATTCTTTAATTCAATTCGTTAAGAATCATCTATATATATGTAATCTCTATTCATTAATTCAATTCGAAAAGAATCATCTATCTAAATGTAATGTAATAGTTTTCCTTTAAAAACTTTATTTTAAAATAGTTTTAGTAAAAGAAAACTTATTCCAACTACTCCAAAGTACTCTAAAATATATTAACTTTTTACTATCAACAATTTTTTTGTATTAATTAAAGTCTTTTTCACTACCAAATTAACAAAATAATTAGACGTTACATTGTAAAAGAAATCGCAAAATAAATTATTATAATTAAAAAGTTTGATTATGCAATTTAGATTTAAATTGCCACAAAGATAAGTTTAATGAACGTATATACACAATATAATCCATGTTTAATCTTTTTTTTGATCTCTTCTTTTGAATGTATGGTATTAGCTAAGAGATTTGTGATTCGAACGGAACTTGTTAATACTCTAACTTCCCCTTCCTTGGGTTTCGTTTTTTCGGACAATTACAAAAACATATATCTACATGCCCAGAGTCAAAGCAAATGGGCATAGTGAGTGTACAACGGCAGGTGTTGGGTGGGCGTGGCAGCTTTTGTTTTTTACCCCCTTGTGTGTGTGTATGTGTGTGTGTTTGTGTGCGTGCGTGTGTACATAGCATGCAATGCTGCCAAATGTTATGGGCCTGGTGCACTTTACTTTTTGTTCGTTCGTCTTTCGACTCAAAGAGCTCGAAATTCGCAATGTTGGCAACACTTTTTGGTGTTGCTTTCAATTTGGGTGCTGCTGTTGGTACTGTTGTAGTTGTTGTTGTTGCCTTTGCCAGTTGTTTCCTTTTTTGCATCGTTGCTGTTGTTGTTGTCAGACTATTGTTGTTGTCGTTGTAAAGTTTGCCATTTCCGTGGCGCTCATGCGTATAATTTTGCTTGAGGCTGTCGTTGAGTACGAAACAATAAGGCCACCTAAAAAAGCAACAAAAACACCAACAACAACGACAAAAAAAAACAGAAAGAGAGAGAGACAGAGACAGAGAAAGACACAGAAAAAGCCGGAAAAACAAAAACGGAATAGAACCAAAAAACCTGAGAACTAAGAACAGCCACATACAAAAAAACGAAAGAAATTTCAATCTGAAATGAAGCCAAAAACTGGTACTAAAGTGACGTATGTCTTAAATCTGACCAAGCAAAAACGAATCGACTTTATAATATCCTAAAAATATATAGTAAAAAACATAAACCAGCTTTATTTTGCAGTGGTGAAAAAATCTAAGACAAGTAGAATAGATTTGGTAACGGTTTCAATTGTGACATGGCAAAAAATTGCAAAGTTTTTATTTAAATGTTTAATTTGCTTTTGGCTTTTGTTTACCAACTTGTTTCAAACGGAACTCAGAAGGCTTGACCTAACACTTCAATTTTTACAGACTAAGAGATCATCTTCTCCTCATTAATGTTAATGGAGACTGTACTTCTTTTAAGTGATCATTTATATTCCTTCTTTTTTCCGTCACGAACAATCGTGGCGGAAAAACTTTTTAAGTTTTAAGTTTTACAACACTCATAATCGGATATGAGAGCCATTCAATTCAGTTTAAACCTTTCTTTCTTTATAAGTAAAAGATCTAATTTAATAACAAAATAAACTAATTTCGGTTTTTTTTGTTATTATGGAAGATATAAATCCTCCCTACATCAATCAGATATGCTCCATATATTATCTATGAGAAAAAGATCTTTTCTATATATGTGCATACAAATAATAGAGATAATATCGGTACAGTAAAAGTACATAAATGATGTCAATTAAAAAGTTATACTGTAGGCAGTGTTGGTAAACATATTAGATTGCCAGTGCGTTACTAGTTTTAAAACGCTTTTCCCGATTTAGGTGCCTGTTTATTTTCCAATTACTAACTAAAAAGTATTAAATAAATATTATCTTCAATATTTTGTATACCAGGGACTTAAAAAAAAGTGTGATAAGGCCAGAAAAACGTTAGTGCTGAAAATGGTTGACCGATTAAGTTGTTTTAAGAGGGATTCGTTTCGATAGTCTCTTCCCCACTTTCTCTCTTTATTTTTTCTTTGTTTAGAGTTGTGTTTGATTATTGGTTATTTTTCTGGCTTAAGAACTTAAATTATGGTTGTTTTTTTTTGTTCGTTCACACTGTGACAATTGTCACATGGCTGGTCAAGTTTTCAAGTGCCTGTAACTCTGTTTTTTTCGCCACCCACAATTTTATGCACATCCCGATTTTCCATTTGAAGAGTGGGGAGGGAAATTTTCATTCTGTTGTTGTTATTTTTTCGTTGTTTTTTTTGTGTGGAAGAAAAGCTACGCTTGAATGCTTGAATTCATTGGGCTCAGTGAATGGCAACATGGCTGTTACATTCGTGAGTGGACAATGGAGTGGAGAATTACTGCAAGAACAGACAGTGGAGGCAAGGCAGCAGGGAGGATGGACACAGAATTTTATTTTTGTACTCCATTTTATGGATTGTAGTTGTAGTTGTTGGTTTGCCTTTTGTTTGTGCTTAAACAACAACAACGTGTTAAAACAAAAATGTGCATTTAATCAAGCCGGGGCCCACAACAATAAAGGTGGCCTTTGCTTACCCCTTCACGGGGACATTTGCAGTACTCCCACACTCTGGTCTCTGGCCTTTAAAAATTTCTCTCTCAATCGCTCTGTCGATCTCCCCTGCTCCCTTTTTCCTTTTGTTTTGTTACTCTTTTTCATTTGAAGTTTATTTATCTAAGTTTAAAATCAACACGCAGTCAGTGCTCCCCATCTATGCCCCCTGAATTTGTTTCCATCCACCATCTTTCAACATGCAATCAAGTCCGCCACTGCTGCACCACCTGCTAATATTTCGCATGCAACAACAACAACAATCACAACAAGTGGCAATGCCTTCATCGTCTCCAGCGTCATCATAAATGGCCATGCTCAAAGCTCACGTTCAGCTCGTTACGCGGGTCTGCCTCTTGGTTTTTTGGTCTTGGTCTGGTCTCTCCTTCAACCGTCATTGCTTCTGGTTTTAGGTTATCCCGCGGCGCACTTTTGCGGCCTGAAATTGCCTGAACATAACCAACCCTAACACACTCATATATACACACACAACCCCCCAACTACTCTCGTCAGCAGTCCATTCTATTCTCTATGCCATTCCGGTTAGTCCCTAGAATACCACCGAGCGTCGGGGCATTAGGCAATTTCTTGCAGGCACATTACACGATTTACTTTTCCATTTCAAATTCGAATTTCAAGCCATGCAAATTGCTATGTGGCCCTCATGGGGGTAAAGGGTCGAAGAGACGGCTGGTGGAAAACCACACAGGAAGGAAAGCTAGCTTAAAAAGAAAGAAAAACAAAAAGAAACAAATAAGAAGATGTGGCTACCACAACGCGGCCAATGATGTGGCACAGTGGCATGGAATATTAAATTGATATCAAATTAAACCAACCAATTATATGGAAAATATTTCTGAGAAAATAAGCAAGTAGGGATGATATAGTTCAGATAGTATAGGAAAATCAAACAATAATGAAATATAATTAAAATTAATTTGATTGCAATCGATTAATGATAAATGAGCGACTCCTATTTCCTGTTCAGAGTTAAGAACTCTCTTGAAGAAGCATAAAATAATAAAGTATCGCTTGAAAGTTTATCCTGCTTTCTATAAAACTGCCAGTGTGACCATATAAATGATATCTTAAATAGACTTATAATATTACTAGTTCGCCTGGTATATTTCATAGCGATGAAACAGATATCCAAGGGATGATACCTTTGGAACTGTATTACTTTTTGACTGTTATATAATTTAACACTTAAATTCAAATGCAATTCCTTATTTGCACCAGTGTGCACACATAGAGAGTCGTCACCAGAGAGCGAGAGAGAGAAAGAGACATGCCAACACATTGACTTGGCTTCCCTCACTGCACTTAATGCACACGCTTGAGGGAGTTTATTGAAAACTTTGTCGTGCCAAAAGCAAGCACTTGCTTTCCCTTTCCCTTTGTAAAAGAGAGAGAGAAAGAGAGGGGGAGGAAGGTAGATGTTGTAGGTACTGCCACATCCACACAAAAGACAGGTAATATGTACGTCGAGCATATTTGGTTGCGAGCCTGAGCAGGTTGTCGACGTTGTTGGTTTTGTTAGTGTCGGTGTTGGTCTCGGTGTCGGCGTTGTTGCCGCTTCAATGCCAACACAATGCAGAAAGTCCTATACCCTCTCTTTCCCACTCTCTCCTTTCAACTACTCCAACATTTACCTCTCCTGCGACTGCTGCTGCTCCACTTATTGTCTACCCAACAGATTCAGCGCGTTCTTTACCTCTTGCATGTTGTGTAAGTAGCTCTGGGTTTGGCTATAGCTTTCGATTCAGAGATCTTATGAATGCCAAGCATGCTGATAACGCCATTCTCTAACCCTTTCTCTTTTCTACCACCGGCAATCTGCCTCACCGCATTCTGACTGCTTTATGCGCGAAACGTGTTCAGGACACGTTATGGCCAACGATGCTGATGGCGATTATGAAGATAGGAGAACGACTTACTGCTGCAGCAGATAATATGCCCGCGCCAAAAGGATTTTTATTGATTTAGACTAAAGTATTTTTTCTCTCTCTTTTTTCTATGGGTGGGTGGATGGAGGTTAAAGGAGGCAAGGGTAGCCACACAACTCCGCTTAGAAACTTGGCATTGTTCGGCCCTTTTGTTGGGATGCTGTCGTTCAGGGGCCAACATACAGTCTGAAGTGATTGGCTGCGTATGGGAATTGAGCGCGAAAATAGCTTCATTATTTAAAGTAGTTTCAAGTTGCAAAAAGGAGCGATGGGGGGAAAAAAAAAGAAAGAGAAAAGCACAATTGAGCTGTTCACTTGGGACACACTTCACATACACACACACACACAAGGAAAGAGGAAAATAGAAATGGAAATTGCCTAAATAATTTGTAAGCTTTTTGTGGAGGGAGTGAAAGGAGATATACATTGAATTGAGTAAGTCGTATGAGAGTTGAAAAGTTTCCAAGTGAAAGGCAAAAAATAAGAAAAAAAAACCTTTTTGGGTATTTACCAACAATAGATACTCAGTACATTTCCTTTGTGGTACAAAATGTTGACATTAACTTGGACTTAATATGGACAATAGTTGAAGTAACTTTAAAGTACTCATTTTAAATTATAATTATTTGGAGAAGGTTTTATAATTGCAGATCCTTTTATTAGTTATTGACACATACTTTAGGGGGCTTAAAAAATATTTTGACTTTTTCGATAGATTGATTGTGAAAACCTTTTGAATAACAATCTGTTGTAATATTCTGATTAATATTCAAAAGTTCTCAACCTTTTTGCCATTAAATCACTTAAATCTACTTGATAAAATCTAAGAAAAATTTTTAAATGACGTTTAAATTAGTTTTCTAAATACTCTTTTAATTAATATAAACCCTTTTAGACAAACTAAATAACTTTCTTTTGAAAATGTTTGCCATTTTCAGTATTTCTGGTTCTGTCACAATTCATTTCTTTAAATTCTTTTGCCATTTACTTATATCATTGAAATGACATAAAGAGAAACCTTTAACAATTTTCATCGTTGCACCTCATGTCTTATTCATTTTCTATTATGCCATCTATGCAAATTTTCCATTCCTCCTTCTTCCTACACACCAAAAACCCCGTCTCTCAATGTGCTTGACTACATCACATACATAAATACATGTAGACTGCCTAAGAAAATAAATAAATAAATAACTAAATATAAAAATATGAGAAGAAAAACTGTTCCAACTGTTCCGACTCTGTATTCTTATAACATGCCACAACTTCACATGTCAAAGCAACTTATTTTTCTATGCAAAAAAGAAAAAAAAAGAAAAAAGAAATGTCTCCACCCACAAAAAGAAAAAAAGAAAAATAAAAAGAGAAAATTATGGAAAGGGAAAAATTCGCTAGGGAACATTTATTTACTTAATATTATGTATATCACACATACGACCCATTAGACAACTCACGAGTACAAACACATAATAAACACATTTGCTTCGCGACCAAGAGGTGGGGGACAAAAGCGAAAAAAAGTAGAAAAGAAAATGCCACAGGTGGTTAATATGGCAAACTTTCACACTTAACGTCACCTGCATACCCTGGTGCCAGAGTTGCCAACAACCATCTCACCCACTGCTGCTCTGTTCTGTGTTTGTTATGCCATAATTTACATACATTATGCATGTTACACGGTTCGCATCTGTATCTGTATCTCAGGTAGTACATTGAACCTGCAATGATTGCACACACACACACACACAACGAAGCGAGTGACAGAGTCAGAATCAAAACAAAAACAAAAAAAAAAAAGATAAAGAAAAAACCAACACAAAATAGATATATATACATATATATAAATATATATTTACATATATGTAGGTATGCTTTAAACCCGACAAAAGGGACCTTTTCATGATGGAAAGCAAAAACAACAAAATTTACTGGCACCAAACAGGAGTAATAACAACAGCAACAACAACAACTGTTGCTAGTTTCCGGCTTCCTGTAGCGTTGACAAATTTTCCTAGGCCTGTCTATTTGAAAGTTTCGCCTGCCTGTCGCCAGATTTTTATCATGCATTTTTATCAACAATTTTTCATGACAAAATTTAACTTGATTATCTAAGGGAAAGTATGTGTGTGGGTGTCTTGTGTGTTTTTGTGTTAGAGTCCTTCATGTAACAATGATTAATTCGAATTTTGTTTTATGAGTATTTTTATGAGAAGAATTAAGATAAAGTATCTGCTTGCCATCAGACATTTAAGTACATTTTGGACGCCTACTTTTATACCCTTTTTGATATGTTATTCAAGTAAAAGAAAACATTTAAGAGAAATATTTTTAACAATAATATTTAAAGCAAAAAGGAGTAAAGTAAAATAGGGTCCTTTATTATTAATTTAAAATATATTGTTAAAAACTTCCTAGATAAACTTTTCTACTAAAGAAATTTATTTGATTGCATTCAATTTGAGATAAAGTAAACCTAAGTCAGAAAACGAATATTTTAGAAATTACACAGAAATCGAAAATTTTTAACATTTCTCCTCTTTTTCCTATTAAATAAAGTTACAATTCCTTTAGAGTATAGTCCATTTCTATAGTCAAACACTTTTTGTGTATTAATTGCATTTCCAATAAATGAAAACTAATAAAATTTTTTTTCTTTTCTCTTTTCAGGTATGTTTCCACACTCTTTTTTTACTTAGACAGAGTTAACTGATATCAGTCAACTTCTCTCTACATCCTTGTCTTATTTATTCAACATCCTATCACAACGTATCACATTTTCTTTACGCTGTGGAATCAAAATCCCACGCATAAGTCAAATATTTGCACAGCTCACATTGCGAAAAATATTTGCTCTGCGGTAGCGGAAATAGAAAAATGCAAGGTAGCTAGCTAAAAAGACAGGTAAGAAAAATAAGGAGGGAGAAAGGGTTATGGCCACGAAAAAGATGGAAGGAACGGAAATAGAAATCAAAACAAACCAAAATGTTCACACTTCAAGGAAAAATACCAAAAAAGGAAAACGGAGCAAATCTGCACTTGGCAAGACGAAGTGTGTAGCTCCTTGTGGACAGGCAATTGGGTCAAAAGGGCCATAACTGAGCCACCTAGCGGCGTTAAACGAATTACAGTGTGGCAAAACCAAAGTGGCATAAAAATAGAAAACGAACACTGAGAAAATATGCGACGCGACATGCATACAAAGTGCAAAGGAAGATATATATTTTTCTCTACAGTTTTGCACAATTAAAAGTGGGCCAAGAATGGAGGAACAATAAAAATGGTTAAAGCCAGAAAGTAAGTTTCAAGTGAAAAACAAAATGAAATTAGAAAAAAAATAAAAAAACAAAACATTGTCTGGACTGGCTTGACCGTAAAAATGGCTCGTTGTGTGCCTGGCACAGAAACGTGCCGACTGCCTGACACGCATTCTAAGCTTTGGCCATGACGATGGCGATGGCTATGATGATGACTATGGCGATGGCTTTCACATTCCGTTTGGATAGCAGCAGCGGCCTCCAGTACTCCAATGCCACACTTGACCAAGTTAACTAGTGACTATCTGCCTCTCTTTCTATCGCTTATCTTTTAGTGGATTCCTTGTCCCGTCTGACCACTTAGCGCTCTTGAACCTGCCCGACCGCCCGCCCGCCCGCCTGGTATATCTGGGGCCACTTTCACCCACACTCCCTATTACCCATTCTCAGTTGCAGTTTATTGGATGCCATGCAGTGACTTTGACCAGCGACAGTCGCCTATTCCATTTTGGATTTTCTAAAACATTTTTCTTTCTTCTTACCCCGCGCTGTCGTTGTTGTTGTTGCCCTTCGTGTTTAATGAAAAACACTCAAAAACGCTAAATGCTTTTTTTGTTCTAACCAAGTTTAGTGAAACTCCATTGCAATGGAAATTGCCCAAGTGGGCGTGGCATTGGTCAAAACTCATTGTTTGCATAGCATAGCAAAAAAAAAAAAAGAAAACGAAAAAACCTAATGGAAAAGAAGAGAAGGAGAGACAGAGATGGCGTGCAAAAAAAAGAGGAGAGCAAACACTCTTTTAGCGTAATTAAAGTTTGGTTTTTTGGTTTCTGCACTGAGCCTTTTCGATTTGCAAATGGAAAGGATATGCGAGGTTTATCTCCCCAATTTCTCTTTTCTTTTTTTTTGTTCTGGCATGGATATTTAAAGATTTCTATGCATCGATTTTGTAGATGAAACAAGAGGGGGAATAAGCCAGTATTTGGTTAGAAGATCAATAAAGTTTTAAGAGAATTTTATATTAAACTTTGATCCAATAAAAAGACAGTTGTTCCATCTAGAAGATAATAGTTCATAGGACCATAAACTTAGTCCTATTAATGGAGAATAACATTTTATTATAGCTAATGTTTCGGATTTAATAGATTTATATAAAGATAAATGATAAATGGGCTAGGTTTTCTTTAAAAACAATTAGTTTTGAAGTGAAATTTCTTAAGATTTTACCATTTTCTTTATGTTTTGTAGAGCAATTAAAGTTTACTTAGAGTGATAATTAGAATTTCTTAAAGTAGTCTAAAAAGACAAACATTTTTTGGTATCAACAATTAAGTGTTTATATACTAAGAAATTTAACGAGAACTATAAAAGTAATAAATTAAAGAACATGTGGCTTAAAACTTGATTTAGATGAATCTCTGGCATCAGTGTACTTTAATTTACTTTATTTTTTAATTACTTTTATTTAACATAAACCTATGTTTAAATATACTTACTTATTACATTTCCAATTTACTTGTCGAACTTTATGTACAATAATTTTTTTTTTATTTTCTTTATCGTTTTAACCTTTTTAATGATCTTTAACCAAAACAAGTTACTAAAATTTAACCAGAAATGAAATTTTCATTACACACAAATATATGATCATAAATCATTTGAAGCCTTTAAAAGGTTACACGCTAATAAATTGGCCAAGAAAATTAATTAACTCCTTCTCTCATTACAAGAAACTCCCCACCCAAGTAATTAATTAAACTTGCTCAATTTTCTTGCCGTGCTTCTTTGCTTTGTTTTCCTTAAAAAAAAAAAAAATAATAATACAAAAAGAAAAAAAAGAGAAATGAGTGTTTATAAATTAATCTAAGCTTTTTGAAAAATTAGAAGCGCCGAGAGAGAAAAAAAAAGAAAAGGAAATGAAAATATTGTTTGTACGAAATTGACTTTCACTTTGATGATGTCTTTAGCCATAAACTCATAAATTAATAAATATAAAATAAAAACCAAAAAAAACGGGAAAAAGAAAAAGGCCGAAAGAAACTAAACAAAATGCATTTAACACTGCACTGTTAAACTGCCATTTGCCAATGGTTTTTCTTTTTTTTTGGTTTTAAAGTTTTAAAAGTCATAAAGGCGACTGATAAATACCCTAAGTGAAGTTAAAGTTAAGGCTTTAGCTTTCTCTGTGAATGTTTCTAGAGTAGAGGCAAAGTTATATGCTTTAAATTTTGTTATGGTATAAAAAAAACTTTCAAATTTAAATATGTTATAAAATCAAATGGTGAAAAAACAAAATGCAGTAAGCGCACGTGCAGAAAATCAGTTTTTCTTTCTTTTCCTTTCATTTGAATGCACAAAATCCATAGTAAACCCATGACTTTCAATGGGGCGGAGTCGCTTGGCTGTATAAAGATGAAGATGGCGAGTATTCAAGTTGCAATCGAGGCTTTCCATTGTGTATGCCGAGAGACAAGTTAACATGGAAATGTTCTTCAACTGCCCTTTGCCTTACAATTTCTGTTTTTTTTTTTGTGTCAGCTTGTCGTTCCTGACCATAGTTCCGTGTCGTACAGTCATAACCATAACGATAACCCCAAGGCGTCGCAGTCATAAATGTCTTGTCCGTCAATGCAAAAATTTGGGTCAGTGCCTGGGCTGCGCCTTTTTTGGACTGATAATTGGACACAATGGGGTAAATCCCAGACTTTGATTTGCTCCATTCTGCCATATAAATTTAGTTATTAATGCGCTTATTCGCTGCTCTTTTTCCTGGTTTAGAATTATGAGCCAATATTTCGTTTTAGATTTACGACTCTAATTAGTTAAATATTTTTGTGGCTCTGTGACATGCAATCGAGGCAAAAATTGTAGGACATTTGATTTATAGCCCATTGAACAGTTGCCGAAAGGCAGCTTTCTCCACAACATCCCAAAAAAAAAGGCCAAAAGAAAGGGGCAAAAAACGAGTCAACAATATATTGCATGCCGGAAGCAAAAGAAACATCTAACAATAAACGATAACACACAACACACACATACACATAAAAAAAACTAACTACTGCTACGAAAATAATAATAATAATAATTTTAATTATTGTCAAAATGGAAAAATATAAAAAGATATAACAAATTTCATAAACATTTGTAGCAAAAACCAAACAGATATAAAAGAAGATGCAATATCATTTTAAGTAAACAAAATGAAATTGCAAATACTCTAAAAAATTTTTGTAATGATAATTTTTGATGATTTAAAATTATTACATAAAATGAAAGTATTTTATGGAAGAAAACTTGTTGATAATAAAATAAAAAGAAACAATTTTTACATCGATTAAAATTTTTAATCTTTTATGATCTTAAGATTTAGAGATAGCAAAGAGATTACAGAAATTTAGCTCTGTATTTCAATTAGAAATTATATTCTGAGTTTGAAATCAATCAATTAAAATTTTATAATAAATATTTTTTATGCAAATCCACAACAATTAACAATTTTTGACTTTTTAAAAGTTTGTTTAAAACAGTTTATCTTGCAAGTTATTTTATTATTATTAACAACTTCCTTAAAATGTTCAATTTAAGGCAAAGTCGTATGAGCGGCATCAAATGATTTAGATAAAATATATATTTTAATGACTTTGTAAAACATTTCTTTTGCATTTTTCAAAGTTTTAAAACAAAATGTAGATTAAACAGTTTTTTTAATAATTAAAAATCAAATTAAAATCGCTGATTAACTATATGTTTTCACATATATATATACTAAGTGATATTAAAATGTAAAAGTAAGAAAAATAATATTAAATAAATAGGTCAACCGAAAGCTAAGTTTACCATCTATGTCTAAAACAACCATACATAATCTTTCCAATCTTTTTATTCAAAAATGTTCAATTGATTAGCTCAACAAGTTTAGATATATCAAAATGAATCAAGAATACAGAAATATCAAGGGCAACTATAAGAATTTTTTAGTTCTTACTTTAAATTCAATTGAATTTAAAATTCTTAGTTCAAAACTCTTTTTGAACTCTTTAAATTTTTATGCTTAAAATTACCTTTAAAACTATATAAATTTGCTTAAAAGTTTCTTCTGAAATCAAAAATTTCCAACAATTCTCCATTTGCTGCCTCTGAATTTGAACTAATTAACTCAACATTATCTTTTTTGATTCTTATTGTTAAAATAAACTCAATTTAAACTAATTAACTAAACTTTTTATCATTATGCAAACCAAAAGAAGTTTATATCTTATACAAAGAAGAAATCTTATATCCCTTTCCAATTTATATTCCAGACATCTTTAGACGTACTTTACTTTTATTGTTAACAACAATGTAAATACAGCAAGTGATGGCTTCAAAATCCTTTTGCAATTTTATTGGTTTTATGTGCTTGTTGTTGTTGTTGTTGTTGTTTTATATGCAACATCAACTTATGGATCCTAAATCAATTTATCTATCTATTCAATTTCCAACACATTCTCAAGTATTTACAAGTATTGTAAAGATTCTCTTAATACTCCTTTTACCATTCAACTCTTTGGTGTATAGAGTAAAATGTAGTGATTGCATCATGTGGATGCTGCTGCTGCTGTTGATGTGTCTCTCTCGCTCTCTCTCTCTCTCTCTCTCTCTGTCTCTTTGGTTGTTGCTTGTGTTTTTTTTTTTTCTTTTTGTCCAGTTTGTCTGTTGTCGTTGTCGTTGTCGCTGCTGCTGTTGCAGGAAACACAAATGCTGGCAGCAAAAAGACATTGGCAGCAACAACCACAGCAACAACAACGTGCAACAACAATTGTTGAAGCTTTTTTTTTCCATGTTTTGTGATGCCATCTTTATATAGAAACTATATATATATATATATATATATGAATGCAGTTTTATTAAATCTCTTTGCCTTCATGACTTTTGCCTGGGTGTATCTTTGGGCTATTTGTTGGACGGTTTGGTCGGTGGTTTGGTACCATTATCATTTGTTGCCTGGCTGCACTTTAAATAATCGTTGGCTCTTCAAATTGTTTTGTCCAAGAGAAGGGAGGAGAAGAAGAAGAAGCAGAAGTATCTTCTTTTTCTTCGCTTTCCTTGTACTTTGTTTTTTTTTTTTATTATTATTATTATTTTTTTGTTACCTTTTGCTGTGTAATTTTTATCAAATTTTGTTGTTGCTGTTGTGCAACATTTGTTTTGAAGGGAATGGAAAGGGGGAAAGGGGATGGATACAAACAAATGGCAACAAAAACGACGACAAAAACAACAACAACAACAAAGATGACGTTGATGAGCTTTTTATGGCCCGGCCATTAGGGGGCGTGGCACATGGCTTGCATTGTCTTCAACATGGCTTTTGCCGTTTGCTGTGTTGCATGCAGCTCAACATTAGCGTCATCATCATCACCGTCATCGTTGTTGTTGTTGTTGCCGTGGCTGTTGTCATCTTGATGTATCTGTGGAACTGGTTCGCCACTAACCGGTTCGGGCGTGTTTGCGTGTGCCGGCAATTTGCCTGAACGTTTAACGAGCTGTTTATGGGGAGACCTTTTCATTTTTGAAGACTGTAGAGAATCTTCCTTTAAATTTTCAAAAATAAAAAAAGGGAAAAAAAAACCAAAACAAACAATCAGTTATATGAAATCTCTTTTAACTCTTTTGCTCTGGAGACATAGTTTTTCTTCTCCTTCTTCTTTTTTTTCTTTGTGTTTTTGGCATTTTCAAGTATGGGCAAACCATGAATAACTCCAGGAACAACACAACCGCATTCATAAATTCAAATGAAGCACTTGAAAAAATCAACAAAATGAAAAGATTTCTAACAATAGACCACTACAACTACAACTACTACTGGTACGGTACATACATCCATCCAAATGGAAAGGCCTAACATACACAATGAATAGTTAGGTACGTCTCTAGTCTCTACAATACCTTTATACACATATCACATAGGTTTTTTTTCTTCTGTTTTTTTTGTTTCTTCAGTCTTTTTGTTGCTCTTGTCATTGTCAGTCAGTCAGTTAGCATTGTTGTTTGCTCCTGTGTTGTTGCTGGTTTGCATAAACATTTTGTGCTTATCTTTTATCAGTTGATCCCTTTATCTCGGTGCCTTTGCCAGGAATTTCTTGAAGAAGACCAATAGAATGACAAAGGAAATAAAAATGTCTTTAAAAGCTTCGAGCTAAATACATTATTTATGATTTTCACAATTAGCTCAGTCAGATTTTCATAAGCCAACACTCAGGGAACAATAGTTACACTGGACAACATAGATGAATGTTCCCTTTTGGGAAAATATTAGAAATTGTAGTCTTTATGTAAGAATTTGAAATATGAATCACTTTACTTTAAAACTTTGAATTCTAGTAAGGAAGCTGTCTAGAAATATGACCGAAAGCAGATTTTAAAATGATTAAGCTAGATCTTCGATGAACTAACTTAAGTATTTTCTCTCTTAATGATAATCATTAGGGTTTTTATTGATTAAATTTATATGCTGAAATACGGTTCTACAATGTATTATTAGGTATTATTATATATTCAAAAAAAAAGACCATCTTTTGTACCTTGTGCTAAATATTATACCCTTGTTAAATGTCCGTCTGTCTGTTTCTTTGCAAGAAATAGACCCTAAATTTTCAGATCTTTAGTTGAAACTTGGTAGATAAGCTCTTTAATTCATCACGCAGATGAAGTATAAAAATCCGTAGGATCGGACAACTCAAAAACACAACAAATTGAGTATAACCGCCAAAAATATCAGGTGGTGTGTTAAACAGACAAACAGCATTTAAATATTCTTTACTGGAACAATACGACATAAGTCCGATTCATGGCATATAAGCGGACTTGAGATACTGAGAAGGTTCTCTTTTCTATTAATTTGTTTAATTATTTAAAATTTTTCAGGGTGAAAGAAAGAATAGTTAATTAGTCTAGAACTGCAAAGTTATACATACATCGGAAAGACAGAAGTTAACTTCGTTGTTCTTATTTTGTAGCACAGTGTCATTAATGCATTATCTGTATGGTGTAAAGACTTGTCACTTCTTTTTGCCCAACTTGATTAATTAAAAGTTGGTTTGTACCCTTCGATAATTAACTTAATTGTGTGCTGGTTGTTGGAGTATAAAACGTTGCTGACTAGTGTTATCAGATTTTGTTTTAGAATTTTCATCTCCCATCGCTCAATTAAAGCTGAAATGTTGCTATTCCCCTCTCTATCTTTTGCATTTCTTTCATAGAACAGAATTTTTTTTATGCACTTGGCATTCTATTTCTTGTTTGCTTCATTTTTTCTTTCTTTATCTACCTATCCACCCGCTGACTCCGCCGCCGCCATGTGCCATTCCTGGACTAGCATTTCCAGTACTCGAAATGCCTGCAGTCAGTCTTGTCGGCTTAAGGTCCCTCAATTCCCCTGTTAGTCTCTTGGCCCTACAATGTCCTTACCCTTATCGTTGCATACAATGGCCATACAACATCATGCACTTCATTTCAAATGCTTTTCCCTTTTTTTTTCCTGTTCAAGCATGATTTTTCTGCTTTTCTGGTATTTGAGTTCTTTTTTTTTTTTACTCGCTTTTTTTGCTCAGCCCGTTTCATGTCTTGCAAGTTATGGACTGCGTTGGCAATTGGTACGCTCTCAAGGCCCGCAGCACTTCCTTCCGCAGGCTGAAGTTCGTCACGGTCTCCCTCCTTCTGCTCTGGGAAGTTTGCTCGTCACTCTACTTGACTTGACTTAGGCTCGACTCGGAAACGTTTAACTCTGCTGATTGATTGCAGTCAACAATTGTTTGTTCTTTTTCTATATGCATACATTTATTTCCATAGGCTATCTCTCTTTCTGGTGGGCGTGGTATTTTAGCCTCTTTTTTTGTTCTGTTTTTTTGTTTCTTTGTTTGGTTATGCTAATGCATTTCTTTCTGCCAATCTCACTTTAACTAACAAAACATACCGAAAAAAAGAAAAGAAAAACGAAAGAAAAAAAAAGGAACCACAACTTTGCCTCTTGTTATCTTTAATTGGCATTCAAGTCATTTATTGTGGACGTAACAATTGGATGTTGTTGTTGTTTCTTTTGTTGTTGTTGTGGTTGTTATTGTTGATGTTGCTTGTGGGTAAACATATGGCCTGGCCTATAGATCAAGTTGCACACTCGAAACGACAAACGCCCACTACACACTATATACATACATACATACATATACATATATGTATGTATGTTTATGTATATATAAAACCCCAATGGACGCCCACTATTATAATTGGTTGAGTGTTTTCCAATATGTTCAATGATTCATGGCTGGTTTTGATTTCATTTTGGCTTCATTTTATTCCCCAACTCCAACATCACAAACTACAATTGTAGAGGAAAATTCTCTAGATAAAAGAGAAAAACAAAGATAGAGACAGAGAGAGAGAGAGAGAGAGAGGCTAGCTGGTGTCGATGAAATTGGTCTAGGAAAATTGTAATCTAGCAATTATATACATGAAATGGGTCGGCCACAATACAAAATTCAATCTATATATGTAATTGTAGTACGTTGATTTACAATTTTCCTAGTAATTTCTATTTGCAATTGTTTTTCTTAATGAAAAACGTTTACATAAAAGTTTTCCAAAAATATCTCAGTTGAAAGATTAAATTTTTAATACTTTTAAGTATCCAAATAATGTTTATAGCCATTGAAAACTATTCCTTAATTAAATACTGCAAAAAAAAAAAAGCATTAAAAAGGTTTAAGGCAAAAACGTGAAGTGAAAAAATAAGTGAAAATTGAAATTGTATGCAACGAATGTTATATACTCTTAATAGGTTTGGTTTATGAAGTCCATGGAATGTGTTAAAGACTTTTAGTTTAGGAAAACTAAATTTTACTACCAATTATTAGGGAAAAGAACTTGTTATCCTGAAAGTTTAGAAGGTATATTAATTCTTAAAATATTAGGAAAAGAGAATCCTTTAATTTAAATTCTTTTAAAATGTTAGGAAACTTTAAGAAGAATTTGGTTACTTTAAAGTTTGGATACAACCTAATTTTAAAAGATAATAGCAAATGGGATACTGATCTTCAAACCATATACAATTTCCTTGCTTCATTTCAATATCAATATGAGAAAGAGATTCAATTAGAGAATATGACTTTTTGTAGTAAAATTCATCAAAAAGGACCAAAAATAAGAACCAGCTAAGCTGACTTCCAAAAGATAATGAAAAGTATATATCTCTTTTAGTAAAAACCACTAATAAATGTAGTTGTCCTTTGTAAGGGTATAAATATCACCGGCATTCCTATCTATTGAACTGGTCTCAGTTCTCGTTTATAGTCAGACTTTTTAGTTACGGAAATTGATTGACATAATAAAATAATCCTTCAGAGTTAATTGAAATGGATGAGGTGGCAGAGATAAAAAGGGAGAGAGAGATAGAGAGTGAGAGAGGCAATAGAAGAAGGGACACCGAGAGACAAATAAATCGTGACAGGTGAAAAAGGCAAAAGCAGAAGAGAAGCAAAATCGCAAAAAAAAAAAAACTACATCAAATAAATGAAATTAATGTGACTTTTATTGAAATGAAATTTGCCATAAAAACGAGCTAAAAAGGCGAAACAAACGGACGGGAGGGAAAAAAAAACAAAAGGGGAAAAGCCATTCGTCCGTCCAGAATCAATTCGCTAATAAAACAAGGATGGAAAGAGTAGGGATAAGAGAGAGACAGAGAGCGCTGGTAAATTCGATTAGTCCGAAACGAAACGGTTCAATGTGAATCGAATTGAATAGATATGAACCTATTACAATATAAGGTTTAAAGCGTATCGAATTGAATTTAAACAATTTTATATGTTGTGTGTTTTTTTTCGCTTAAATATTTTGGTCATTACTCAAAAACCGCTGCTGGTCTTTCAGTCGGGCTCCTTCTCTTATTTGCCATCAATCAACGGGGCAAACAAAGCCAAAAGCAAAAGTGGAAGAAAAACTTAAGCGAATTTTTGGCTGTTGTAATCTGCCTGGGGCTTACAACGCTATACGAAATTTTAATTATGCCCGGCTTAACGAAAAAGTTTACCATGGTCAGTCATCAGATGGGCTATACTGCGAGCCCTCCCCCCTCTTCCTTCTTTTACCAAGACCAAATATCCAGTAACCAGTAGTCCTTTTTACTCTGCCCCCCCTTCTCTCTTGTTTGGTTCGACTGACTCCCTTGACAACAACTCAAATAGCAAAACTTTTACAACATTTTATTTATTTGCCAAAAAATTTGTTGCTCCTCGGTTCAAGTTTAATTTACGCAAGCAGCGAACCCTTTTTAAGGCTCTAGGGAGCCCATGTCCTACTGGCTACTAACAGGGATTGGCAATAAGAGACAGAGAGAGGAAGAGAGAGAGAGACCTGTCAACCATTTTTAATTGACTCACAATCCTTTTTTCGACAAATAAACTCTACTTTTGGAAATAAGCATTTCAACTTTTAATTTTAATTGGCCTAGCACTCGTCATTAGATTTAGATGAAGATGATGCCAAAAAATTTATTACATTCGAGTTTACCCATTTTCTATATTGCCCAAGGCATACAATAGGGTTGTATCTTTAATTCCGCTTCAATTATTGTTAGACATATGTTGATTTTTCCTTTAACATTGCAGGATGATTCGTTACCCCCAACGTTTCTCTCTCTCTCTTTTAATTAGCTACATGGCATATACATGGCATTATTTGCATCATTATCAACGCTTGAGTGACAAAACCGTGGCGAAATGCAAATACCATAGAACATTTGATATGCATCTAGTTTTTTTTTTTTCAAGTTAACAAGAGTTGGGCAGCTGCTCTACTTGAATAATAGACAGATATATCATGGCTTAACAGCGACTGAGTAAACAACAAAAATGGGGTGACATTAGAGAAGCAGGAGAAGGATATATATAGTTGCCTTTTGATTCGCCAAATTATCTAATTATATTAGAAAAGGTATCTATAAGGGTTGTTTTAAACTAATTTTAACTTTGGTTGAGCAATTTTGTTGCGAAAAACAGTAAAATAATCAAAGACAAAGGTTGAAATTCATTTGATAATAAGTAAAAAGACAACTAAAAGAAATCTTTCTATTATATTCTTTACATATTATATTCCACCTCGATTTCTTGTTTTTCTTTTTGATTTTCAGGTCAAATTATTTAAGGTTGCCCAATTAGTGTTCAAACCTTTAACAATTTAGTTAACACATCACATAAGAACATTAAGATATATCGACATATTTATCTTGTCATCTTTAAACTTTCTAAAAATCTTGAATTCACACGATTTAATCTTTTATAGATATACATAATTGATTGATTGATGATAATCTTTAAAGAAAGATGGAAAAAAATTTAACCAATAATGGTTAAGGCCAGAGTTTTTAAACTTTCATATATGAAGTCTATAAACAAATATGTAATATGAGAGGATGATCTGGTGGAAGAAGAGGGGAAAAAAAGTTAATTAAATTGAAAGCATTGAACGTTGGCTTAAAACAATTTTACAACAAATTCAACATGAACGGCCAATGTACATATTGGTACACGAATCGTTACATTTACATAGGTATAAAAAGAATTAATCTGAAGTTTTCTTTTTTTATGAAAATATATAAAACTGGTTAAAAATGTAGAGGCCGGGGCCTTTGGCTTTTTTTATACAAATATTGAATACAAACTGCAAGAGCTTGAAAAAAAAACTTAGTTTATTGCAACTATCTAACAGTTAAGTAAAGATTTTAACTGATTGCCTTGCCAACAGTTGTTGTTGTTGTCTATTGTGATTATTCGATGGCGACGACTGACAACACGCCCAATGGGGGGGGGGAAGGAAGCCACACGGAAGCAACTGACAACGCCCGATGACAATGACAACAACCAGAGACATTGGTTCATTATAAAGAAGAAAGATATAGAAAGAGAGAGAGAGGAAAACAAAACAGAGATAGAGTTTGAGACAGGCCAGGAAGAAGGCGTTTCCCCAAAGAGACCGCAAAATTGAAAGCAAAAAACGAAAAACCAAAACAGTAAAGAAGAAAAAAAAAAGTTAAAAAAGCAAAAGTCTTTCGACTTCATCCCAGTTGCTTGCTTGCTTATCTGACAGATACAATTTACGAAATTGCTGAGATACTCTCTCACGGAATTTTGTTTCAGTGAGTGTCTGTGGAAAAGTAAAAGGGGCAGAGAGAGAGAGAGAGAAAAAAAACTGTGGAAAAGTTTAACTTACCGCCGACACAGGTGGGAAACCGAAACGATTGAAATTATGCAATGAAAACTTAACTATGCAAGTGTCTTTGTCTGTTGAGTTGGGCATGGATAATCTTGTTTACCATTATCTATCATTATGCAAGAACCTTGACACACATTTTCCCTTCAGTCTCAGTCTCAGTCCCTCGTTCGTTTTTTTGCTAATTAACAATAATGATCCATTATATGGTATAACAAGATAGGTAGATAGACAGATAGAATTTTAAAGTCACAGCTGCTACCCCTATTGAGGCCTAACCGCACGGATGATTGTCAGGAAGATGGAAAAGGTTTTTTTTTTTCACTCCGCCCTCTTTTGTTAGTTTTAATCTACTGTTGACAGTTGAAAGGCTCATTAAAACCTAAAGAGAGAGAGAGAGAGAGAGAGAGAGTAAGAGACATAGATAGTTTGATCGAGATAAGGTTAGGCAAGTCATTCAATTAAGACAGCAGACAATACACTCAACAAATGTCACTTTTTGACATTTATTAACTTTTTGCAATTGTTCGATTGTATGTTTCAGTTTATTTTGAGAATTTCCCATATCTACGGAAGTGCATGTGTGTGTGTATGTCTATTGGTAGTGAAATTATCCTTTTTAGGTAGTTGTGGGTTATACAATAAATGCGGGTTACATACCAACGACGACTTAAGGGTAGAGAATTGGGTTAGGTACCAAAATAGTTCTTTGAAGAGAATCTATCTATGTTAAAAGTAGAATACTGATGTTATCTTTAGAATCTAATATGCAGCTTGACTTCCATAATTGATTTGTAACTTCGGTTTTAAGCTTTAAACAGCAACTTTGAAAAAACTTTACTAACCTCAAGTTAAAATTCCCAACCAGTTCTAGTAAAGAATGAAATATTGACAAAACTTTACATAATCTCAAGTTATAATTCCCAACCAGTTCTAGTAAAGAATGCAATATGTAGAGGAGACTGTAAAGAGCAGTAAAGCTTTTCCAAACATTTCTATTCTTTTTCAAAGAATGCCAAAGTTAATGAAGAGAAGTAAAACTTTGCAACATTTGCTTTTTAAACATTTTGTTTTTTTTAAACCCAAGTAAATTTACTGCCTCACGAATCCGTCGAGCATAATTTCAATTTCATGATGCTGAGCGGCGACTCTACTTGCTGGAAAGTGTTGCAAATTTTTTTTCGTGTTTTTTTTCTTTACGCATTTTTGCATTTATCCACCAACTCTGGGTTGGTTCCCTCATACAATCTGTTTTGCACACCATTTTCCGCCACTGACGTTCTCGTCGTTGTCGCCGTCACTGCTGTTGCCAATGTCATCTGTCAATATTGATTTAAAATCAATTCATCTCCCGTTGCGACAATGTCTGATTTTGCTTGGTCCACATCCAGGCCAGACCAAGTGAATGCTAGCAATTCACAGCTTGAGGTTTTCATTAGCCGGACGAGAGAATAGTGCGAAAGAGAGAGCAAAGCATTAGCAACTAAAATTTCCACCCTTCTTATCTCTTTCTATCTGTTTGTATTTGATTTTCAAGTTTTTAATAAATTTCTTTCGAATGTCTCTTATTACATGTAGTTTATTTTTTCTTTTTTTTTTTAATGTACGCTTATGGAATTAATCAAATTTAGTGCAACGACGCGCCCAAAAGCCATAAAGTCAATTCAAACCAAAACCAAGCCAAGACAAGCCTAGCCAAGCCCGACCCGAACCCTTATGTGTTCCTGACACTTGTCCATCAGCATGGCAAACAAAACAGACGACAGTCCATCAGGCAGTCAGACCGTCACTCAGCCAGTTTGTCAGTTTTTCAATTCATATGAAAGTCATTTGAAACGTGCTTGCCCCACCCCAAATGCGATAAAGTATTACACGCACTATACGCTACCTTCCCCCTTCCCCATTCCACACATAAGGTTCAATGCTCCAATATGCAAATTGTGAATTGACTCTGGCACGCACAGGGACAAAACAAAAATGTAAGAAAAATAAACTGAAAAATACAAAAAAAAAGAGCTAGGGAAAGAAAAACTGTGCTCCCCATTGCCACTTTAAAATCGGCTTAAAGGAACACGTTGAAGAGAGTAAAACATTCAGTCAGGCAAGCAGCAGGCCAGGCCTGTAAAGTTAAACACAATTTGCGGTCTTGTTTTTAAGGAATTACAACGCACAAATAATGTAAACTTCAGTCTTATATATGTATATATATAGTGTAACTACATATACATATTTACAAACATGTATACCCCAATGTAATCCCAAATGGTATTGGATATGGCATTCAATCGTAGCGCGGCTTTTCGAAGGCTCTGTTGCTGTTGACTCCTCATTTTCAATTGCATTCAACGACGACGCTTAACAATTTTTACAACCAAACTGCACACATACAAACCAGATATACGTATATATATATATATATATCTACATACATGTTTGTATGTACAATAAATAAATTTTCACGCAACAAAGGCAAACTGGCTTTCCACAGTGAAAGGCCGGATGACAGCGGCAAGTAAAATATATTTTTAAATGCAGTTTCATTCAACGCGAAAAAACATTAAAAAAAGGAAAAAAAAAAAATAAATGAGTATGTTGAAAGAATCACTTGGAAAATTACAACTGACACTTCGTTTTTATTAAATATCGTTAAAAACGCATTGTTTGAGTAAAATGTCCTTAAAATACAAGTAATTGAAATTCCCTAAAAGTTAAGTACATAGACTTTTAATTAAAACTGTTAAAAATAAATTGATTAAAGCTCTGTTAAGTAACTTAAAAGAAACTTTTAATACAAAAAAGTTTAATGGAGATTTAATAAAAATGTTGTAAAAGATATTTATAATAAACATTCTAGAACTTTATTGCATTTGCAATAGTATGCAGAACATTTTTCTTTAATTTTTCATTAAAATTCCCAACCGGTTTTAGCAGCAAACGCCTTATGCAGTGCTTTGAAATGCTTAGAACCATTGAAAGCTAATTGAAAATATGTTTAATAATTTTAACTCTAAATACAAAAAACCTGTTTACTGCAGAAACCTAGTTCTTTATATTAAATTAAATATCAAATGCAAGTGGGCTTCTTATAGACATTGTATTTTATCATAAATGTAACTGTAAAATACATAGTTTCGTTCTTAATTTGACTTTAAAATGCTATGAGATCTAATATTAAGAATGGTTTTCTCTTTGGCTTTTACATTTAATCAATTGAAACATAATACCTTTGAAATATATATTTATTTCGCGCTACTTTCCATCAATCTATCATCAATCAAATTTATGACAATGCATAGAAACTTAAGTAAGTAGGTGAGGAAAGGGAAAAAGTGTATAGAATGTGATTGACACATCAGAGGAACATAAAATAAATTGAATGTTTTATGATTAACTTTGCAATAAGTAGAGGAAAAACTATTGAATTGATTCTGAAACATAAAAATAAAAGTTACTCATAAAAGTTAGTTAATATCTAAAATAGAATAGAAATTCAAACGTTCTTTTTATTCTAGTTATTTACATAAACTAATTAAAAAGATATTTGAAACTCACTTCACATTTTAAATCAACTGATTGCCACCCATCTCTGATATTCTGTTGATAATATAATTATGCCTAATAAATGAACAAATTGACCACAAAATTTAGACAATATGTGTGAGTGAAAATAACAACAAAGCAGTAAAGGCAATTGCAAGTAAACTTTGTGGGCAAGTAAATTAAATTTGTTTACCAAAAACTTTCAACAGAAATTTTACACAGATACAGACAGAGACAGAGACTTTTAGACAGTCAGTTCAAAAATGTAATCAACATTAAAATTTGAATTGAATTTTAATTAAATCAAAGCATAAATTTTCACTAAAGACAACACACACACATTTACACACATCTAACTAGATACATATATATATATAGAACGTGCCCGTAAGGTAAAAGTAAATAGAGTTGGGAAAGAGGGGAATGTTATGGTATTTATGGAATGGTTGAATAAATAAAGGAAAACTATATAAAATTGCAATAGAAGTTGTTTTCAACTTTGCGGTGTAGCAGCATAAAATCAAGCACCTTTTCTCTATGTCACGTGTTAAAGTAACAAGAAATGTCGAAAATTCATTTTATTGCCACAAAATGTCACCATTAAAATGCCAAAAATGTTATTGTTTAAACGTGAGTGTTGGCATTTTAATTAGTTAACATACATATTTCTAATATATAAGTGTATTAATTATATGTGTGTGTGTGTAAAAGTATGAAATTGTTTGTGTGTTAATCGTTTTAGTGCAAGTGATTTGCAATTTTGTTAATTTGTGGCAAGTGAATTAATAGTTTTAGAGTTATTTGAATAGAGAGAAACAACAAACAAACAAAGCAACAAGAAAGTTAAAGCAAATTAAAATTAATTTGACAAGTTAAGAACTTGATTGGAATTCTTTAGAATTTATAGTTTCTCAAGTAAAGCTATTTAATTAAGTTTATTTTCAATTTTCCAATCATTTTCCCTTTTCAAATAACAAATATTTTCATTGATTTATTTGGAGAGAAAAATAAATTTCATTTTGATTTATATTTCTATGAATCTACTTACAATTTGTGTTTTATTTTTAATTGCTATTTATTTTCTTTATTTACCAAATTATTTTCCATTTTACAAGCTCTTAAAACTTAAATCATCATAACATGTTTTTACTTCAACTTTGTTTTCTTTAAATTTTAATACTTTTTTTTATGTGCAAGCATTTTAAACATGCTGAAAATTTCTATAGGGCCCTTATGAAATATTATACACTTTCGGTAGAGTAAACCAACAAAACTTTCAAGAGGGTCAATTATTTAATACTTTTCTATAGTTTATATTTTTTATAAGTGTTTTTTTTTGTACATTTTGAACATCTAATTTTCGTTCTTCAAACTAATCTACATAAAGCTTTACAACAGGCTAAAACCGAAAAACTTTTAAGTGACTCATGTGAAAGAGCCATTTAGCAATTGCCAAGTTTGTGCCTTTTGGGCACACAAAATGCATTTAAAACCTTTCAAAGTGTCAACAAAATGTGCATAATTCATGTGCCTAGAGAAACTGGTCCGAGATATAAGGAAGCAAAAAACCCACAAAAACAAAACCAAGGGAAAACTAGACCCAAGCGAACCGAAAGCATCATCAAGGCATCAACAAGATAAACATAATTTCAAATTACATTAACTAAAAGTGGTTTGTTTAATCAGCAACAATAACAAGCACACCCACTTATACACACACACACACACACACAGAGAAACACACAGGGGTGACATTTGTTGTTAAATTAATGAGAAGATTCAAATGTAGTTTCAACTAATTCTAAAAAGCGGTAAAACCGAAAGGGAGAGACAGAGAGAGTGAGAGAAACTGAGATGCAATTGCTGGAAGCCTTTTAGAGACAATTTAACTCAAAGTTTTTACTTCGCTTTTGCTTCTTCTTCTACTTCTGCATTTTCTTCTTCTTATTTAAGCTTAATTCACTTAAAACTTGTAAAAATATTTACTCAAGAACACGACAAGTACAAGAAATGCAAACTAATTTTGGTACAGTGACAACAATATATATGTGTACATACCAACAGCAAACTAAGAGCAACATACACGTGTTTAAGTAAATTTTGGTTAATACGAGGGTCAATCAATGAGTTGCAAAATAAAATATAAATATTTTACATAATAAAAATTACTTATTAAAAGAAGAATATATAAAAAGCAGTTTCTACAGAAGAGTTTTACTTAATAGGAACAAGGAATGTTTGATTTCCTTGAATCCTAAATACTGAAATTCTTCACATTGTTGTTGACTCTAACAACGAAGCATCAATAAGCTATATTCCACATAAAAATTTAAAGAACACTACGAAAGATCATTTAAACTCAACGAAAGGTGTGAAAAGTAAGCAAACATCTCTGTGAACCACTTCAAAAACTGGTACAAGAGATCATTTCAATATTGACCACACCTCGATTTGACTTTCATTTGTTTGTGTAAAAAGTGTTTATATGGGAAAGGCTTGTGACCCAATGAATAAGTTAAATATAAGGTGTAAACATGTCAGAGAAATATGTAAATTAAAAACAAACACAATATCCTAGAGAAGAGGATGTGATTTCTCCATCTACTTATTAACCGTCCCTCGCACAAAAACACAAAAAGTGTTAAAGTTGTGTCTATAATTAAATTTGCAACAAGTCAACAGCAAAAGCAAGCAAATGACCAAGTTACCTTAAATTTTCCTCCCAGCAGCAACAGACACACTTTTCGTCACCTCTTGCCTCTGCCTTCACCCCTCCCTGGACACCATGCTGTAGGAGCTACGCTTGGCATTTGAATAATTACTGAAGCTGAGGCGATTTATGAGTCTCTAGTGTTGAAATTTTGCTACTGTTGGCTGGTAAACTATATTTTTTGTCCAAAGATATTTCAAAGACAGGTGAATTTATGCACTTTTAAGTGAATTAAAATGTAAAATTTTCCAAAATGTTGCCAACAGTTGCAATAATGTTGCTGGCAACATTTGTTGTTGAAGCAACTTCTTTATAAGGGGGATGTTTCACAGTATTAAGAAGGACATCAACCATTGGCTGAGAGAAAGATAAAAATCTGAGTAAAAAACAGGAAAATCAAGCTCCAGCTAAAGTAGATGATGATAATGATGATGTTGTTGTTGTTGATGAGGATGTTGATAATGTGAACCACCCTGTGGAGAGCATTGCCACAAACGCCTGTTGGCCATGTTCGACCAAAGTAAACCCAATTTTGTACGCGTAAATTTCATTACAGCTGGCAAAATTTAATAAACCCGGACGGATGGCAAGCTATAGCTATATATATACAAGGGTTCCAAATGGAACCCACCACCACCCAACATTGCCAGCGATTAGAAGAAGCTGCAAACACACACACACACGGGAAACGGGACATGCACACACCTTTCCGCAACATCAATGTACAATTTCACAGTTGAAATTTTTACAATTCCTTACCATTTGACAGGGGTTGGCATTAGTTTTTTTTTCTGTTTTTTTGGTCTGGTGGTTGTAAAACCAAAAAAAGAACAAAATGTGTAAAAATCCATCCATGTAACATATTTCAGCTAAATGTTTGGCATATTTGTATAACATTTGCATCGAGGTCATAGGTTGTTGCTCAGTTTGGCGGCCATTTTTGATTTATACGCTACGCACATACAGGGAAAATGGAAATTTATTGGTGGTTTTAATGCAAAAAATGAAAGAGAAAAAAAAAAAATAACACCCGAAATATTTTTGAGTTTGTTTTAGATACAAAATGTGACTGTAGGCTATTAAAATTATTGCAGAGGGTTAGACTATGGGAATGATTTAGTGTGATTTAGTGGGAGTTTCTAAGCTGAGATTTATTTAATCACAAATCATATAATTTCAATCAATTAAATGAAATTCAAATTTAATCTTTCTATTTTTAAACTTTTTATTGCAATAAAACCAGTTTAGTTCATTTTACAATTTAATCTTTCTATTTTTCAACATTTTATTGGAATTTTAACAGTTTTAGTTCATATTTAAGAGTTTTGCTTCTGGGTATTTAAAATTGATTCGGAGTTAAATAGTTGAGCACTTAAAATAAACTTTAATTAAGCAACATTTAGTGTAAAGAATGATTTTAAATATGAAGTAGAAATAAAAAATAATCTTCTTGGTTATAAAACAAATGTTAAATTCATTTTAAGGATTATAATTTAATTAAATTTAGGGCAAAGAAACAATATATATTGCAATTAATATTTCATTTATTAGATTTTAGATTTTAATTTAATTATTAAAGAAAACTTCTTTAAATAGATACAAAGCCAAATAACTTTCTTGATTTCCCCCAAATTGAATTAAAGATGTATTAAAAATTTTTATAACGCTTCTATTTATATATACATATATCTCTCGATATCTCATATTATTACAAAACTCAAGTTCACTTTTCAAATTCTACAACTGAAATTTCAAAAAAAAAAATATATACAGTAACAAAATGTTTGTTTTTTTTTTGAATATTTCTTGTTTCGGTTTTGGATTTGATTCCATTTGCATTTTTTAGTTTAGTTTACTGATATTTTTCTCTATTCCTGCATAAAATACACACACACACACATACTCTCTCTGTACATTTCATACTCTATTCAAATGCAATCAGAACGCGGTTTGTGTCGCACACCATGCACCAAAAACGTTCAACATGTCAACAGCCGTTCAACAGCTATTTAAAATTCCATTCGCTATAGTTGAAAAATCTCAAAAAAATAAAAAATAAAAAAAAAAGTATTTTTCAATCGACAGACAGAGAAAGAGCATAGGTGTACAGGAGGGAAAGCGCAAAAATATAGCGCAATTTGTGTAAGAGAAATGTGTTAAGAACCTCCAAAAAAAAAAAAAATCGTCAAACAGTGGCTTTATTAGTATAAAAAAAACAGCGCAGCAGGTGAACGAGCTAGCGCGTTTATAGTTTATTGACTACCCAAAATGTGAAATAAAAACATATATATTTAACTATATATATATATATATATATATATATATATATAGAAGAATATATATGTATATTTATATATTTGGGTAAAAATATTTACTTGTTTGCGGTCGTTGGTGAAATAAATGTTTTTTTGGCTTACAAAGTAAATAACGTAATTTGTAATGAAAGCCAGCTCAAACACAGACAGTCGGTAGTTGACTGTGGCGCCACACACACACATACAGTTACACACACACACACCATTGCAGTTGTATTTATGTGGAAATTCCCAGTGTTCCGCATATTCTTTCCTTTTTCTTCCTTTTTTCCCCTCCCCCCCCTCATGGCTTCCTTTTGTTCCATTTTATGAAATATTTCATGCTGGCACTTTAAAGCTTTGGATATAAGGTGCACGCGCTCCCATCCATGTGCTCCACACTCACTCAGTGCTCTGTGACAGCGGTGAAGGGCAATAAAAATTCCGCAATGGCGTTAGCTTTACACACAAACAAGCAGACCAACATACCTATATCTGTATATATCAGTGAATATATATATATATCTACACGGTGTGTGGATTTTCATGGCATATCTGTGGCCAAAAGAATGTCGCGCTGTATCTTCTCTCCTGCTCGCTCTCGCTCGCTGTTTCACCCGCGCTCTCTTATTCAAGTAGTTTGTTGTTTGTAAGTAAAATGCAATAAAATAAAATTAAAAGCATAGAATTTTTTGTTTTTTTGCACCAACTGTATGTATGTATATATATATAAATAAATAAATTATTCACTAGCCAAAAGATCTGTCGCTCTTTCGCTCTCTTTTGTTGCTCTGCGCTATAGCAAAATTGTATAAATGCACGCGATTCCCTTGAAAGCCATTAGCAGTAGGAGAAACAAACAAATAAAAACCCCTACAGATATGCCCAGTAACTCTCTCACTAACTCTATATATATATAGCATTTAACCCACACATGTACATAAAGAAATATATATATATATATATATATGGTAGACAACAGTTGGCGGCATAATAAGCCATGCCGAAAAACTAGCAGCCGCAAAAAGTTTTGTTTTTGGTTTCCATGCCGTAGGACATAGGAGCACAGTGTGTCTATCTTCTTTTTTTTTTTGTTTTTGGGTATATGTAGAGTTATATGCCACACAGTAATTAGTGTAATAAGCCTCAATGTCCATGCATATACAATAAATTCCATATGTGTCAGAGTACGTGTATGTGTGTGTGTGTGTTTGTGTAGAGTAATCCTTTGCATCACTCTCAAAGCTGCCATATTCTGTGTGATTAAGGCAACCCAAACTCAACCAACAGACCACAGCAAAACCAAAGCTTATCTCCCTTTTTTTTTTATATTTTACTAATGCAGAAGAAATTTTCTCTAGTTTATAATGAATAAAAAAGGTTAAACAAACTCTAATGTTAAATTAAATGCAATAGCAGCTAAAACCAAGTAAAATTTTCTACCATTTGCAAACAAGTATATAAATGGTAATTTAACTATTAATTTATTCTAGTTTAGAATGGTACAATTATATATTGAGAAATGATATTGTTAAAAAGTCAAATGATTCAAACTAAAACTTTAAGTTTGAGTTATAGTTACGCAGCTGATACATTAAAAGCTTTTGATTATGGCAAATTAAAACTTTATATTTGATATCTAAAAACATTTAATTTTGATTTGGTCAAATATTCTTAGAAGTTTTTTCATAAAATATTGTAACGAAAACTCGCTTATTATCGCTACTCTTCTTCTCGCTTATGGCCGAGCGGTTGGTTTATAAGGCGAAGGTCGGTGCTAGGGCCTAATTCGCAGCTAAAACAGGCAGTTTTAGTGCCGGAAGGCTTCAAAAATTCTACTCGTTTTTAATACACGTCTTTTTGGTTGGCTGCAGCTTAGAAAAATTAGTGTTACCGGAACAAGCTTTTGACCCGGCGTTGCCATTCCTGAGGCCTGGCGGGTGCCAGTGCTTATTTGTGAGCGGCGATGCCACAAAGGCCATGGCCATTGCAATATTATTGTTTCATAAACTTTAATCAATCGTTTTTTTTTTTTATTATATATTAACAGATAAAAAGAACGAATTGCTGCTCTATAATGTAATAAATTATATTTTATAAAATTTTTGTGATTAAAAAATTTTTTTTTAAAAGCTTTATTATGCATTTTTTTCAGTCTAAAATGTTGAAATATGAATTCTAAAATGTATTATTTACCTAAAAAGCCAAGTTTATACAATTTTTTCAATATTTGCTTAAAGTAAATAAAATAAATGGAAAATTCTATAACAAAACGATAAATTGTTTGGCCTAAACATGAACTTTAATCTAAGAAATCTTACAATTTGCTACATAAAACAAATGTTTACTCTAGTAAATGTGAAAAAATTTAGTTTTCCTCTTCTCTACTTATTAAGAAATATATTCAACAAATATTTAAACGATTTTCCCTCTCATTAAAAAAAATACTTTAACTAATTAATTGTTCAACTCTTTTCTTTACAGGTAATTACACACAGACAAAATGAAACTATCAATAGTTATGGCATAAACCACAAGAGTAAATATAATGTAAGTAGATGGGAGCCCACAATGAATGCCACGCCCACCAATTAAATAAGGCATTACACTTCAAAAGGCAACGAAAAATTATGAGAAAAACTGTCAAGTCAAGTCAAGTTGAGTTGAGTTGAGCAGAGACGAGACATAATGAGAATATGAGCCAATGAATTGGTTCAATTAATAGGCAATTATCAAGTGACCCCCCTTTGGCATTTACCCCTGACCCTATAGAGTAACCACTCGACCGACCCGACCGACGGTCCGACCCTCTATCGTGACATTGCTAGCGGTTGCAATCTTTCGTAGCACTTCCACTGCCACAATGACTTCCACTTCCTTTCTCTCTCCCTCTCTCTCTCTCTCTCTCTTCCTCTCTTTGTCCCTGTGTCTCTATCAGAAATACAAAAGGGGGCTACTTGTGGTCGACTCTTTCATAAAAGTTAAAATGCAAATACAATTTGCCACTTAAAATCTACATAAATTGAAGTGTAGAAGGAGGCAAGTGGGCAAATACCAAGGGGAAGGGAGTCATTCAAGAGCCACTTCAAACAGTTTACAATGAAAATCAAGCAAACAGGGTAGAAAGGGAAACGAGTTTTGAAGTCTAAGTGTCTTTTGCCTATGTTATATCCACAAGAAACGAAGAAAAATCAATGAATAAGATAAATGTTACTAAATATGAATAACGTTTACTGTTGAAAGGACTCTCTAATATATATATAAATATATATATGGAATATATGATTGACTAGAAATAAACGATAACAAGTTCTTAATAAGTGTTTGCATGCAAAGAGATTAGCAAAAAAAGTCAAGATATATGCAATTTTATATTTTGTGTTTTAAATTTAGAAATATTTTGAAAAAGAAAATGCAAATTTAAGCTATAATCTCTGTTTTTTTTGTCCCTCTGTCTGTTTCTTTGCAAGAAATAGCCCTTAAATTTTAAGCTATATAATTCAAATTTGGTAGATAAGCTCGTTAATTAATCAGGTAGAACAAATATGAAAATCAGTCGAATCGGACAACTATAAGATATAGTAATTTGATTTAACCGCCAAAATTACAACAAATGTCAATAGATAGTGTGTAGAAAATACAAACAGCATTTAAATTTTGTTCTTTAACATATTAGAAAGTCTTGTTTACATATTTTCAAATGTTAACTAAATATTCTCTATATTATTTCTTAATAGTTACTTTTAATTCCATAAATTCCTTTCAATTTTCATTTTTCTGTTTAACATTCCCTATAAGGACTTTCAATCTGCATCTGTATCTTTATCCCTACACTCTCCTTTTGATTCACCTCCTCAGTCTTGTTTACATATTTTCAAATGTTAACTAAATATTCTCTATATTATTTCTTAATAGTTACTTTTAATTCCATAAATTCCTTTCAATTTTCACATTTCTGTTTAACATTTCCTATAAGGACTTTCAATCTGCAGTAGCAGTATCTTTATCCCTACACTCTCCTTTTTATTCACCTCATTGATAATTACTGAATATAATCCATTTTGGCTTTGGTGTCTGTCAATCAACTTCATTGCACTTCAATTATCGTAACAATTTGTTTGCCATATTTTTTCCACCTGAAAAATTTCATACAGATGCGTGAGGTAAATTTTAATTGCATAATTAATATGCATAACTAATTTGTATGCAAACTAACTGATTACTCATACAGAGTTTGTCGTTTACAGTCAAGTTAAAAATAACAAAAAAAAAAAGAAAAAAAAGAAACTCAACTATAAGTAATTGTTATTTTGTTTTTTAATTTCTTTTTGGTTTATAACGGTCTTGAGAATAACGGTTAGTAGACATGCCCATAAATGTCTTTGAACTCGGTCTCAGTTAATTTGCAAAAAAACAAAAAAAAGTTACAACTTTGAAATGTTTATGTGCAAAAATAAATTTGCTTACTTTTTTTTTCTTGCTTATTTTGCCATTTTTTGTTTTTTTGCGCTGATCTGTTGAACTGATATGGGAAGATATATAGAAAGAGAGAGAGGGAGAAAGAGAGATAGGCAAAGATTCGCCATGACTCAGTGTTTATGTGACTAAGTTGGACAAATTTCATTTACTTGCTGACCCAAATCTTTATAGTGTTAGTTTTCATCTTTATCTTTTTAATTTGCACAATATTTGAACAACTTTGAGATACTCTTCATGAAAATGATTTGCCACCTGTTTCTTATCAAATTTTCTAATAAGTTCAAAGATCTCTTATCGAAAAAAGGGATATTCTTTATCTGACTTAGAAAAATTTATTTTGAAATTTCTTAAAATATCTTAAAATTTAAAATAATTTTAATTTTGGTAGGAACTTAGTCAGTTTGAAAACTATTTCTATCTAGTACTCTTTGCTTCTTAAGTAACTTAAATTTTAAATTATATTTTTTATACTTTTAGATTTTATAGAAACTTTAATAGATATATATAGATTAGTTCCAATCAATTGATAAAACTTTGTCTAAATTTCTAAATATTTCAAAAATATTTCCATTTGCTTGTTACAAACATTTACCTCAGTTTAATAGACTCTTTTATAGGGTATAACAAATATTTATTGCAAGTGTCTTTGACTTTGATGTTGAGGCCAAATAATGGCATGAAATTTTTATTTGCTTTGTTTGCTTTTTTAATTTAATTGCCTTGTGCGTATTTGTTTAACAGCAAAACAATTTTATTATATAAAATAACAAATAAAATAAAAGAATGCAATATTTCTTTTTTTTTTTCTTCTCTTTTTATTTTATTTTTAAATGCATCAACAATTTGAATATTTGACCATGACTTGGTTTTTCTTCATTTCAAATTGAATTGTCTCTCCAAACGTTTCTTTCACATGCAAATTGTATTCACTGAAGGGGAGGGGAGGGGAGTGGAACATGTTTTTTTTTTTTCAGTTCACACAAAGTTGTTAGTAGTTTGTGAGAAACTGGCTAAGTGAAGCAGGTCTCAAGGTTTTTCACAACTATTGCAGTTGCTGCAGTTGGACCATACCTCAAGGTAAACAGCTTTTGGCCAAGACAACTTGTTAGATAGTTAGATAGATAGATGGTAGCCACTTCTATATATTATAATTAAGATTATGTGGGTGCGTTTTAGCTACCACAACTACAACTTCAGCCTTGAGACAAACCCTATAGATATGATTGTAATTAAGTAGCCCGCATTGTATAGTTCATCTATCTGTCACAACTCATACAAAAATCCATTTAAAATTGCTATATAAATTGTAAATGTCATTGAATTAACGCCAAAATGAACAAAAATAAACGGCAAAAAACAAGAAAAGAGAGAGAGAGAGAGAGAGAGAGCAAAAAAAGGGAATGTAATTACAGTTTATAAAAAAATATTTTGATATTAACTGTATAAATATTTTACAGCATATAAAAACCATATTAATATGCATTGAAAAATGAGAAATATATATTAAATACTTATGCAAATTCATTCATAATAAAATAGCTAAATATATATATGTGTGTATGTGTGTGTATGTAAATGGCTAAAAGGACTGCTGTTGACATTATCTGACTAAATGTCCTCAACAATTGTCACTATAAATTAAATGTTAACATCAAATAAAGGCAAAGAGTGGAAAGGTTTTATGATTTTTAAAGAATTTTTATCCGATTTTGTTAAGAAAACAAAAAAAAACAATATAAATCTTGATCTAGCTATTTGAATACGTTTTTTAAGTTGGATATTTCTAAAGATAGTTGTGAATATGTAAAATTTATTGGGGAATATAATGTTTAAAAATTTAAAAAAAAATTAAAGGGAGAACTTACTCTTCGTCGATTCCAAACCAAAGTCTCCTAATGCAACAATTTAGAAATCAAGCTGCAAAAAGTGTTAGAATATAATGAATATTATTAAATTGATTTTATTAAAGAAATGATTTAAAATCGCAAAAGTAAATAGGAAATTTTATATAAACATTGAATTCTTTTGTCAAAAAGAACTAGAAGCAATTAGAAGTCAGTTACAAGAATCACATATAAATGATATGATAAGTTTAGCAAACAGTTTTTGAAACAAATTAGAAACATTTAGAAAAACATCATTCATTTAGCTCATAGTTCATCTGATCTATTGCCTATATCAAATGTTCCTGCAATCATATTTAAATATGCCAGCGATCCTTTCCTTATTTCTTCTTACATCAAATGTATCTTCAATCATATTAAAGGAACCCAACAAATCTTTTTAGTGTCTCTGATGTCTTATTCAGCTCATAGTTCATCTGATCTATTGCCTATATATCAAATGATCCTTCAATCATATTTAAATATGCCAACGATCCTTTCACTATTTCTTCCTATATCAAATGTTTCTTTAGTAATATTAAAGGAACCCAAAGAATCTTTTTCCTATATTACAATTTGCAAAAACAAAGTCAGTCTAAATAATTTTGTGAACTAATTTATCATAAGCTTTAAGCAGAATATTTTTTGGGGATTATCAATGTTGTGGACCTTCATTTTTTATGCACTTGTATTGAAACTGTAATTAAAAGCGTAGGGCATTAACTTTTTTTTTTTTTTGTCCTAGAGAGGGAGTGTTTGTGCCCGTTACATGAATTTAAGGTGACGGCAACGACAAATGTGTAGCATACCGACAGGCACTTTTACTTCACACCGTTGAAAGTTGACTGCCTGAGGTTAAGTTTGCCACACTGGGCCCATTTAACCTTTGTATGTGTACATACACACATAGTATGATGGTTGTGGGTGTGTGCATGTGGCTCTGCTTGTTGGCCAGGGGCAAACATAATTGAAGTCATAAATAACGAATTATGTTATGAAAGTTGAGCCAGCACGACACAGAGAGAGCGAAAGAAAGAGAGAGGCAGAGCCAACAAAGACGGTTTGTTAAGTAAAGAGGGAGTAGGGGGGGTTCCATTTTTTCCTTTCCATCTTTTTTTTTTCCTTGTTTGCGCTCGTTTGCTTTTTACTCCTAGTCCTGGGCAAACGTTTCACACTAAAAGAAACTAAGAGGGAAGCGGGGTTTTTGGCTGGTCCAAGGCTAATTATGCAAACCTGGCAAGAAGCTACCCAAGATTTATTATGATGGAATAAGTTTTGCGGACAGCCAAAGAAAAAAGGGTAGAAGAGGTAGGCAGTAGGCAGCAGTGGGGGGTAGAAAATGAGAGGATTACCTGTTAGCCGCTTTCTCTAATTAAAAGCTCGACGCTTGGGGGCAGTTTTAATAAATGTTATGATTTTGTTTGACAGGCCTTTAGGCCCAACAATCCCGACCAGACCAGGCCAGACCAGACTTTATCCTGTTTTAGTTTTTAGTTTAACTTTCTGTTAGCTGCCACCATTATGTGACATAGTAGGAGGAAATATATATATATATATATATATAGAGTGAGAGAAAGGGATATAGGGGGGAGAGACAATGCAGGCAGCTTGGTATCCTTTTAACCAGGCATTCAAGCAAAGTGTTTTTAATTAATGCCTGACGCTTCCTTTTCGCAGCCCATTGAATGCCAATAAAACAACAATGAATAACGAACAAACAAAAAAAAAGAAACAAAAAAATTAAATTAAAAAAAAAAAGTGCATTAAATTGCAATTATGTTGTTGGAACTGCCGCTACATTTGCTGACATGAAGTATTCTCTATCAGCCTGATAAATGGCAAGGAATACACATATATATATATGTATATAGACTCTCATTCGCGTCAGTCATTCAATGTTCTGTTGTATATGATAATGCTCTTTGTATGTATTCCTATAAACGTTTTTAATTAAAGCAAAAACAACTTACAGCAAGTTAATATGTGTGTATGTGTGTGTGTGTGTGTGTGTGTGTATGTTTGCCAGTAATTACCACAAAGTGCAAAGTGCATTAAAAATGCATTTTAATATTGGCTATTTTTGTTTTTCTTTCTGCCAATTATGGCAACGTTCTGTTACATCAAACATCTACAAGTGCCACAAAGAATATTTATAATAAGATTTCATTTTATTCATTTATTGCAAATGCCATCAAGTGATCAAGAAATATGGCCACTATGTAAATATATACATAAGTATATATATATATATGTATGATGACTCAAAAGTCTGCATTTACTATAAGCTCACTTTGCTTACATAGTTGACATGTACATAACATACATAAAAAGTAGTTAATATATTAGTTGGATTTTATATATATATATATACTATATCTAACTATAAAAAGTAATTCTCAAACCAGTTTACGTTTTCAAAACGTGTTTTGTAAGAGCAAAAAAATTTCATTTCTAAACATTTTTCTCTTATTAAATTTCATTCAAAGCTGACTAATAAATCTAGTCTATCTCTTCTAAGCTAATCTTGCTTATATAGCACAAAATGGTTTATCTTATAGAGATTACTTAGTTATAGAGAAATATAGATATAGAGATTATAATTATCTTTGTTTTCATGTGAATCCAAACTGATTAACAATTATAACAACAATTTTAATAACTTCAAAAAAGAGTAGCTTAAAAAATTTAAGTAAATTTTCAATAGTTTTACTTTTATGTTTTTCAATGGACTTTTAGAGAAGCTTTCAAATATTTTGTTAATTATATGGAAAAATATAGTTGGACGTCCAGAAAGTTTTGTTTTTAGGGAAATTTAAAATGCCCAACATAATCTGTACCAAACTACTCTAAAAACTTATAAAGATTATTAGTTCTTTTTCAAAAAACTAACAAAGATTATTAGTTCTTTTGTATATCATGTTATAAAAAATTATATAAAAAACTATAACAAAAATTTGCATTTGCCTTTAACTACATATCTTCTGTATGATCCCAAAGGATTAACAGCCCTATAAGGCTACTTTACATAAAGAATTACTTTTCTACTTAAATTAGATCAAAAAGGGAATAACTTTTATGTATCTTGGCTAAGCAGAAAAAGCAGGCTGAAGTGAGAATATATGGAATATATATATAGATTTGTAGTTTCCTAATATTCCTAATGAAATGTGAAATATAGGAAATATATATTTATATAGATTTCTTAATGTTGTTTATTTAATATAAAATCTTCTTTTTAGGTGACTTGAGATCAATTAAATGAGAATCTATATGGGTTATCTTTATTCTTTTCATAGCCATATCAAGAAACAATTGTTTCCCATTTCAGAACCTTTATCATCTTCACTTAATTTCTTTAATAAATCAAAATAATGGTAGCTTAACTGTGTCTTTAAACACATAAAAATGAATTAAATTATTTACAACTTGAGATAAATTTATCTAAATACAAAAAACAAATCAAAAAACGAATCTCATTCTTATCAAATGCCATTTAAATATGAATAAAACAAGTTGTAAAAAAGATTCAAAGACAAACATGAGTTATGTTCAAAATGTCATTTGACGAATATTTTTTTTTTATTAATCTGAGTGAAATCAAAAGATTTCAAAGATTTGACAGATTGTAAAATGCTCTCAGCTTTTAAGTGATTAAATTGATTTATTTAAAATAATTTATTAATAACAAATTACAAATGTCTTTTGTAATAGTTAATTGAACGAGAATTATCAATTGAAAACATTTTTTTTATAAATTAATCAAAAAAGAGTTTGAGTTGATTTAAAACTTTTCACTGATTAACCACAAAATACCATAAACATGGCCATTTTATAAATGATTTATTGGAAATTTTAATTTATATATTTGTACTTTATTAAAGATAAATTTACCTTAAACTAATGTAGCTGAAATACTTTTGTCTTTATCAGACAACAAAAATTTTCTCATATGTAATTTAATTTCATGGATAAAATCATTTCAAATCTATTTAACACAATTATTTTATGTAGTTTTATTTGCCATTAAAGTTAGTCTTTTGTGTTAACTTTTCTCTATTTTCTGTTTTTTTTTTTTGTTGTTGCTGCAAGGAATACTTGTCATATAGCTGATAATTAATTACAATGGACATTTGCTGATTTTCCGCATACCAAAAGTTGTCATCATGTTTTCGTTATGCTTCCGTTTCCGTTTTATCGTTGCTCAGATGCCAACTATTTCTTTTGGAAAAGCAAATGAAAAGTTGCTGGCAACCAAATTACATTTTTCAACCAATGTCATTAACCACAAGGAATATATATGTATTTATAGGGAAAGTCGGGGCTACCTGACTGAAGACCCGCAGAAGGGCGACGACGTCGTCGTCGTCGTCGCTGCTGCTGCTCATTTGCGTTGATTTCAAGCGGAAAACGTTTGTCGCAAAATTTCATTTCGTTTCGATTGACATTAATTAATGATTGTTTCGACTCACATACACACACATACATTATAGATTTATATATATGTGTATTTGTGTGTATGTGTGTGTGTACATCTTGCATTGATTTACGTCCTTCTCGATTCCCTGGTAGCATTATTATGCTGGCACAGCAACAATTTCTACACAGTACAGAATTACAGCATCTGGAATTGTAGAACCTCGAGCCATTGCCATTGCCATTGCTATTGACAACGACACTTGCTCTGTCGGGTGTTAATGATGATGAGTTGTCCCTGTCGATAAACTCCACCCCACCTCCCAAACCACTACCCAACCCCACCCAATTTTGGTGTCCTACTCAGTTTTGTGGTCATGCCTTGGATTTCGTGCCAAGCTTCACTAATTGTCCGTCGTCGACCATTTTGGCTAGATGGAAATATTTAATTATGGTTTTTGGTTTTGCTTTCGAAATGCTTCGATTGAACTTTGTTTCAGTGAAATTCTCTAGTCTCTGTACTGTTTGAGGCTTTGCGTATCAATCAAATGGCAATTTGGTGATTAGCATCCAAGTTCATTAGCATGCAGCAGGCTAAAACAATTGCCAAAAGCCAAGTGACCCAAAGCAATTCCATTGAAAGCCTCCATCTACCGCAATATTATCTATGCAAAAGCCTTACTTAGTATCCTATCCATTGATAAGTTAGTAAGTTTGTACATGTTTAGTACTTAAGCGATTATCGCTTCGATTAGCTAAAGAAAAATAGCACAACATTGTTTTGCATATTTCATGACCTTTGCCCTCCACAGTGTGTGTGTAGTGGCTTGCTGAAATAAAAATTCCACAAGCCACAAATGTACGCAAACGAATATTCCTGTCAGTCATGTCCTTAGAGTGCCACAAAAAGAAAAAGAGAGATACAAAAAAACCGAGTGGGGTAAGGAATCTTAAAGGAAACCAAATCAAAACTTAAGACTTTGTTTTAATGCTCTTAAAAAATGGCTCTAATATAAGAAGATACTTTTATAGGAAACAAATTTTAAAGAAATAAGATAAGTTAAATGATATGATAGGATCTAAAATGAAGAAATCTTATATGGAAATTTAATTTAAATGTTAATAGTAAGAGTGCAAAAGTCAAATTATTATAAAATTGATTATTAAAGTAGATACTTATGAATAAAATAATATCAGAAGAGAAGAAGGTATTATTGGAAAAGAAGAAGGTATTACCAGAAGAGAAGAAGGTATTACCAGAAGAGAAGAAGGTATTATCCGTAGGGAAGATCGTATTATCAGAGAAGAAGGTGTTAATAGAAAAGAAAAAGGTATTATCATAAGAGAAGAAGATATTATCAGAATAGAGGTATTATCAGAAAAGAAAAAGGTGTTATAAGAAGAGGAGAAGGTATTATTAACGAATGAGTTTGTGCTTCGAACAGTTTAAAAGTAGTTATAATCTTAAATTAAAAAAAAGAGTTTCTAAATTAGATAACACTCTTCAGTTACTTTCTTAGATGCAAAAACATTTAAAATTTCCCTCTAATAATCAGAAATAGGTATATATAACTTTCCATATACATTTGCCCTGCAAGTATGCAAATAAAAGCGAATATACCTCACTTTTATCAGTGTATAAAAATCACGACACTAGAGAAATCAGCGGAAAAAATTTAGCAAAACTCCTTCCCCCCTCATAACATAACTGAGGGAAAAGCACTTTTAGCTCAAGCATTGCGAATATTGCTAAGTAAATCCTTAAGGATTTCGGTGACTTGCTGTCGTCTTGCATTTTTATACAGGAGAACATATCGCCAAGGGGTTTCGCTGTTTTGTAATAAATGTCAGTGAATTTTATTCAATGCATTTTGATAAAGAAAACTGAAACTAGAAAGAGGAAAAGCAAATACATAATCATCAATATATATATAGGTAATTTTGTTCTTTAGAACATAATTTTAGTGTATTTCTACTTCGTTGCAATTGTGACAGTTGCATTTTGAAATGTTCATGAACTTTGCTTCAATCATTTGCCTAATGCGAGGAAATGTATAGAGGAAATTTGCATAATTTTATATTAAAATGAAAGTTTTTCATTTAACAATTTCTAACGCCTTTACATTTGATTGAGTTCATGCTAGAAAAGAGGAGGATGAAGATGACGACTGCCAGCTGTGCATACAAGTGGTGGCTCTACCATCATGGCTTCCTTTCGAGGGGTGTGCCTAAAAATTACCTAAACCGACGGGGGGTAGGTAATTCACCCCAATTATGTCATAGCTGCAGAAATGTGAGCACTATAAATTATAACAAAAGCAAAGCCAGATGAATAGTGACAGAAAAAGAAACAGAAAGAAAGAGAGAGAGGAAAAAAGATAGTGTAAAAGAGGGGATTAAAAAAAAAAAGAAAAAAAAACTGTCAGGCTTTGTAATTAGTTTGTTCATTTGGAAATTGAGACGTCAAGAGGGCTTAATGCACTGCTACTTATGGCCAGATTTGCGGGCCATGGAAAAGAAAAAGAATTGTTCATGCCTCAGGCAAAAATGCAATTGCAATTTTAATTTCTTTTCAACAAAAGATATAAAATATAAACAGGTGTATAGCTTTTATTTCTCTTCTTTTTTTTCAGTAATTTGAGTTGGTAAAATTTTTAAATTAAATAGTTTTAATGATCATTTTACAATATAGCTAATGATACAGTTCGGATTATTGTTAATGAGAATTTTCAATTGGAAGTTTTGGAATCTGTTATTTCGAGAGTAACTTTCCTCGGATCTATTCTATATATAAGAAGGTCGAGTAGTATATATTCACATCTGTTGATTCTCAAATAGATAAATAGATGAGTTAACCCATTTAGTTTCTATAGAGAAGATATCATTACAAATGAATCATTCAACATACAAATGTACCATGTGGGTTGGGTGGGAATAAGCCAATTATCAAAATAAGCGGGAGGCTTTGAACATCTACCACACAGTTTACATTCATCATACAATTAAATGGAAATTGAAAATTAAATTAATCAATGCTAAAAGCGGGCCTTGATATACATATAAACCAAGAGAATTCTCTGCCACTCTGAGACAATTCAAAGTTGAATTTCTAATCGTTGTATCCCATATTTCAATCTAAGCCTCTTATCTACCCTCAGTTTAGCTGTTAATTAGTGCCTCAAGCAATGGGAGTTACTTTTGTGAAACAGTCAAGCTGTGTTTATATCCTAATGCCGGAAGAGCCTAATCCTGGCTGAATAAGCGATCTTTTCGGCCAACGAAACCACTGCAAACAATTGAATTGGAAGAAAAAAAAGGCTCATGCCAATACGGATGGATTATAGACGAAATGACTACCTGAAAATATGACCTTATAAGAGGCCACTAGAGAGGGAAATAAAGAGAGAGAGAGAGAGCTAGCTATTTCCATGATCAAATTGAATGATTCTATTGTCCTTGGTTCTATGAATGGAACATATGTAACTGCCACATGGGCATTGTGCCATATAATGAATGTGTTGCATTGAATATTTCTAGCATTCATTGCGTCCATTTGTCTATTTGTGAAGCGGATTTAGAATGAGCTTCTATATATGCACATATATATCCCCTAATTTTCCTTCTTTTATGATGATGTTGCTTGCTTGCTGGCTGGCTACGTACTTGATTTATTATTAAATCTGTACATGGTTATTAGTTTTTCAAAGGTAATAATTTTTCCAACATCGTGCAATACATATGTATACCTATATATATGTGTGTGTGTGTGTGTGTGTGCGTATGCACCCCTGTGGCTTCTCATTTGATATAGCTGTAGCTATTGCCTTGGCAAACAAAAATGCCCAAAAGCATCTCCTTGGCACTCCTTTTGCCATTTCAGCGCTAAATTTGATTTATATACATTTTATTATATTTGCTTTTCTCAACCCAAAACGAACCGAAACTACCCAACCAAAACGAGACTACCCTTAACCTTTTCAGTTGCGTAGGGCGCTAATGAATTCAAATGTGTGCGTAATTGAGTTATTAAAATTTCAGTGAGCAGCCAGCAAACAGACGGAGACGGAAACTAAGACCCTTTTATTTTTTAGGATGTTTTTTTTCTCTTTTTATTTGTTGGCAAGGTCGCTAAAGCATTTCACATCCAAATGCTTCAAAAGGCGTTCAAGTGAATTCCTTTTTTTTATTTCACGATTAAAAAAAAAAAAAGAAAGAGAAAATAGAATAAATTAAATGAGAATTTATTTAATTTATATGGTCAAGTGTGAAGCAATCTTTAAAATAAATTTAGGGAGATTTTTAATATTTTATTTGAAGTAAAAAATTTACGTTATATTGGAATATTGAAAATTAAAATAAATACAACTCAAAATTATTATTAAAATATAATAAATATTATAAAATTGGTCAGATACAAACATCTGGCATAGAAATATACGTTTTCGACCCCATAAATAATATATATTCTTGAACTGCATCAACAGTCGAGGCGATAAAGACATGTTAGTCCCTCCGTCTGTCTGTTTCTTCGCTAGAAATAGATTTAAAATTTTAAGCTAGATGGCTGAAACTTGGTAGATAAGCCCGTTATTTTATCAAGAAGTTCAAGTATGAAAATTATTCAGATTGGTCGATTTTTAGATAAATGTTTTAAGGGTTCCAAAGGTTGGAATATTGAAAATTTATTTAAGATTCGACAATGAAACTTCAATTGTTTTTAAAATGCTTTAAACGTTCGCTTGTTTTATGTTCAAAGCAAAAACAGATCATCTTTTTAATGCAATATAAAAAAGGAGGCTTAGAAATTGTGAAAATGCTAAACATCAGCTCAGTTTTAATTGATTTCCTAAAGACTAAAACTATATAAATTATAGGATTAGCATTTTACACTCTTTGGTTACTTGGTTTATAGAATATAAAAGAGCTAAAAAACAAATATTAAAATGTTAGAGATCAATTTATTGTTGGTGGAGTTTCAATTCCCTTCAAAGTTATGTTTTAAACTTTATGTAGTCTAACTATACTAATATCATATATTATGGCTGGTTTAGAAATGATTTCCATGTAGTAGAAGGTAAAGAATGTCCAGATTCAATTAAAATCGGGAAAATATAAGTCGCACTTTAATAAAAATTAACGTATTAATCGAATACCAAATAAGTTGACATTTTGTATTCTCAAAACAGAATATATAAAAAATTAATGTTGGCAGAAAAAAACGTTTCTGTCCTTTCTGTCTCTTTACATTTAAATTTACAACATTTAATGAACAAAAAATAGTTTGTAGAGTAGAGAGTTAACAACATTCTTTGATATGAAATGCATTTTTTTCTTCTTCTGTTCTGCACTATAAAAACCCAAATGATGACTTCCTCACACAGCATGAAAGAGCTGTTAATTTTCTTTTTTCTTTCACCATTTTACACAATTTTCAGTCGTTTTTCTTTTGCCCAGTTACCCACAAACATTTCACAGTCAATAATTCCCCTTAAATACGCTGCTTAAATTATGCATCAATCGAAAAGCTCCCCAAACACTCACAAACAAAAAAATTCGACTAACTAAAAAGTGAAAAATGTTTCGTAGCCCCAAATTGCCACACTCTACCATTTAGCCCTCTTTAACCGAAATATGTGAAAATTACTTTTTATTTTTATTTTCATTTTTTTGTGATTGTTGTTGTTGTTGTTGCTTTATCGATAAATTGTATGAAGAATTTTTTATATATATATATATATATATGGTGGGACTAGTGTGTTCATTTGCCATTGCATCAATTGGCGCCACAATTTTTTGGTTTGGCAATTTTTTATGGGCCATTTAAAGAGCGCCATGGGAATGCCACAGGACTCTTTAGATTCTCCTCGGCAATCACATGGGGAAACAAAGTGTATAAGAAAGAGAGAGAGAGAGAAAGAGGGGGCGGGGTTAAATGGGGTTGTAGCATAAACTATGCTCGGATTATTTGCAGAGTGAATGAATGGAGGCGGGCAAACAAATATTACCCTTGCATTTTTCATATAATTCGATGCGGCAGCCAATTTTTTTTTCTTTCACTTTATTCTTTTTCTTTTTTCGCTTTGTTTTCCTCTCGTGCAAATATTTTGCAATCAAACTGAAGGGCCACCAGTAAAGAGAGAGAGAAAAAAAAGGGGTTCAAAATCTATATAATAATTTCGCGTGCGCTTGATTTTCACGGCACTTCTAATGCTCGAGTGCGGAAGGGAAGAGAAGGAGGAAGCCGAAGGGAAGGCGGCAGCGGCCAAACATTTTATGTGCGTATATTAAAACCCATAATTTGGTTTAATAGTTTTTGCAATTACCCGAAGGGTTGCACACACAACAACACACATACAGAGACCCTTCTCTAAAGAGAGAGAGAGGGTTTAAATGAGAGTGAGGTGAGGTGGCGGCAGGAAACATCAGCAATTCGACAGGAAGTTACCCATGGAGGCGCGACTAAGAGGTGGAGTTGAAGTGATGTCCATGAAAGGGTATAGGGAAAGAGGCAAGGCAGCAAATGAGCGGGCCCTTTATGCGTGAAATGTGCCGAAACATTTGTCAAATTCGCATATGATTAAGCATACATGACAAGGGGGAATAGCAGTAGCGGAGGGAGCGGCATTTGCGACATGTCAATTATATATTTATTAGGTAGCCGTATTCGGGTAATTATTGACTTCAAGTACAAAAGCAGACACAGCTGGCAAGAATAGATATTCATGAGACATTCAATTGGAGTTTGATCAAGTTGAAAGAGCTAAAGGCGGGAGACCAAGGGAGCCTTCCAAAATTTCGTACTTTAACTTTAAAAATTTAATCCAAAATTAGAATTTTATATACTTATGACATTTTAAAGAAGAAATTTTGTTGTGTTTAAACTTTTCATGAAAGTTTAAGTTTTATTTTCTTACAGTAAAATGAGCAAAATATATTAAAAATAGCCTGAGGCACTTTAATGCAAATAAAACATGAAATTTTTTATTGCTTCTCAGAAAACAAAAGTCATATAAGTGCCGCCCTTTTTTTTATAATTTCTTAAATACTTTGTTGTACGTTTTAAAAATTACTCTCAGTTTATTTTTCTAACAAAAGAAATAAAATAAATATTAAATATTTAAAATATATCTAAATTAAACTTAAAAATAATGATTAAAAGTTAGTTTAAAAACCAAAAAGTGTTGATAAATGTGTTACGGCATGATTAGAAGTGTGTTGGATAGCAAGAAATATCTCAAATTTTAACAAAGAGCATTAGAATTCTCTCTTTACTCTCTATACTCTGTACTTATAGGGTAGATGGGCAAATTAGTTGCTGAATGTATTAAAAGGCGAGACAATTGAGACGATTGCCCAACTGTCGGTTCGTCTGTAACACCAAGATATCAAAGATATCAACCAAAATATCAACTAGAGGTAACAAATACTCTCTCTTTAACTCTCTCTCTTTATCATTACTCTCTATACACTGTACTGAAAGGGTAGATGGGTATTTCAAAGTTACTGTCAGCATGAAACAGAAGACAGCAGAAAGACAACATTTTCGAACCACAAAATATAAATATTGTTGATCAGATGATGAATAGCCGAGACGATTAAGAAGATTTTCCGTCTTTGTGTAACACAAAGATCTCAAGGACTCTACAAGCAAGAGGTACCTTATATGGGGTAAACACCAATCTAGTGAAATTTAGAAAAAATTAATAACTAGAGTTGTATTAAATTTATCCTTTTCTTGAAGAAGTTAGTTAAGAATACTAAGATCATTCTCTGCAAAGCATTAACTTTCAGTTTTAATAGGCAAATTAAAATAATTTAAAATGTGTTGAATCTGCAAATAAATAAAAGCCTTCTTTCAAACAGATATTTTTTTAATATAAGGCACAAATAATCAATTAATAGTTTCTAAAACTCTTAGTAAAAGCTTTTCCCATTTAAACACTTTCACATATAAAATATAGACAAGAAAATGAAATATGTGAAAATGTCTTAATTCAATATATAATTAATTAATTCGCTCTTGCTTACTGCAATTGTATTATAAAATAAACATAAGCTTAATTACCATTAGATATTATTTATTTAAAAGTAAATCAAGTTAAGTCTTTAAGCTTTATGGATATCTTATTAAAGATAACTTAAAATTAACATTTATGCAATATTGGTCTTTGTTTATAAATAAATTAATGCAAGACGCGTCAGCGCAAGACAAAAACAATTCGATTCAAATTAAACAAAATGAAATTTACAGTCATCAGACACTCCCCGGAGGGCATGTCAACACCAATTGGGATCAATAGCCTCTAACCATATATATAAAAAGCTTTTGCCCAATTTGCCCGCCCCCAAAAAACAAATATATATATAAACAAATATGTATATAGTACTTTATTTTTTGTTGTACAATTCCACCTACAGAGTAAAGAGGCAAATAATTAATTGATATTGTCGCAACAAACATAAAATTAATGTCAATTTCGTTACATTGTTACATTGTGTGTGTGTGAGTGTTTGTGTGTGTTGTTGGGGGTGTGAGATGTCTGTGGGTGAATGCCACTTTTTGATTTGCAACCATTTGTCAAATTTTTGCAATTTTCTCCCACTATTCGTCTCGGTCTCGCCCCAAACTCTTGCAGTACAGCTCATAAATTATGAGACCGAAAACCGCAGATCAATTTATTTCATGGCCAAGACGTACTCGACATTTCACCACTCCTGCTAGATGGTAGGCAGATAGGCTGCCTTTACCATTATATCCTGTGCCCTGTCAACGTAGTCCTGCAAAAACAATTAAAACCCACTCCACTAGTCACGACGACGAGGCGAGGCATTTGACTCGTATTTACCTTTGGCTCTGATTTGGTTAACAAAAAAAACTCCCAGACAAAAATGGTATTTTTTTCAGCTTGGTTTTTGATAAATGTTGTGCAAAACGTTGGCGACATTTGGCGGCTAGCCAAGCAACCTAAAAGTAGGCAATGGTTTTTTTTTGTTTTTGGTGTCCTTCCTTTTCAGACATTCCTTCTTGTATATATTAATAATAACTGTCATTTTGTTTGAGAGTTGCGGCTTTGTTTCTCTTCTCTTTTTTCTTTCTATGGGTACTGTCTTTCATTGCCTTTACTCCCTTTAATTTGGTTTCCTTTTGATATATTTCATTCCATGGAAAAAAAAGAGAAGGAGTACAGTCTAGGCACAAGGTGTGGCCAAGTTGGCGCGTGTATATAAAAATTATGTTAATGAATTCTGGCTGAGATGTCTGACTGAGTTGGCGGCATGTCTGAGACTCCCCCCCAGTGTGAGTGACTCGCAGTTAATGCTTTGCATAATGGGGTATGCTCAACTAAGCAACTGATATGACATATTTATTTTCTACTTGGCAAGAAAAAGACTTCTGCGAAAAGTGTCTCATTCAATTAATGCTAAGTCTTTAGTTTAGAACAAATGAAAAAGCAGTTTAGGAATTACTTAATAGCTGAATCACTTAACTTTGCAATATCAGCTGTTTAATCAGCTGTTTTATTAAAAGTACCGTTTGTCGTTCTATTTAACAAATCTCGTGTCTCTCAACTTCTCCTTTTGACATTCAGAAGAGCCACATTTCTACTTGGACCCACATGACATACCTTTTTTTTAACTTCCAAATTGACAATTTCATTATCAGCTGATGCTATGATGTCAATCAGCTGTTTGCAAGTTTAGCCAACTTCAATTTGATTTCTTTTATCAAAAAAAGTAAAGCTATTAAATATTTAAAGAACATTGCTAAACGTATTCCCTTGTTTAGTTTCTAATTTCTGTTATTCAAATTATAAATTATAGGGTATCTCTTAGCCGTTTATCGTCTGGCCTTCTCCTTTCTACAACTTGTTGTTTTGTATGCCCTGTTCATGGCAGTTTTGCATGCGTGCGCGTTTTTCTTTCTCAGTTATTCTTCTTTTTCTTTTTTTTTTGGATGCATTATATTAGGAAACGTGTGTAGGATATCGTGGAAAGGGATTCAACGTTTATTGCCTTCTTTTGGAATATGTTTTTCGTATCTTGTCGGTTTTTTTTTTTTTCTTTTTCTTTTTTTTTTTGGATGCCAGACACAGACAAGATAAAGTAAATTGCTTTTAAAGGGTTAACATGTAATACCTCGACAATAAGATGCTTTAATATGCAAGTGGATATAGCCATTTTGTATATGGTTACTGTATAATATATATACTAGGTAAACATATTAATGCCAGGTCATTGAAATTGGCGCAATTAATTTGGGTAAAATTTTGTGTTAAAATGCATTTACAACCTGCTACTGTTACCATAAAATAAATTGCTATTGCAATTCAACATTTTGTAAAATTTATGATGGAAAATGTGCCACAAAATTTATCACATGTCCAAAGCCAACTTTGTCGCTGTCTCTCTCCTGTCTCCTTTTCACTGTGTGACCTTCTCAGATTCTGTTGGATTCTCCACATCTGGCAAATCGTTTTGGCATATTGCATAATGAGCCGTATTTGCATAAATTTCCCAATAAATCTGTGAGTAGAAGGGTACCAACAGTTGTAAAAGGAGTCATAGTACCCGCATCCTTCCTGCCTTCCTCTTTACTTCTATTCTACTATGAACATTTGTTCGTTTTGTGCATTTCCTTAAGCGTTTTCTACTCCTTGCTTGGCCACTAGCATTGTAGTCCTTAGTTCTTGTAGTTGACGGTGAGTGCATTAATTATGTTAATAATTCTTGAGGCTTTAATATGCATTTGCTATGCTGTCTGTTTGTATGTATTTGTTGTGTGTGTGTGTGTGTGCTGCACTCTGAACCTTGCTCAAATATGCACAACATTCAGGCACACTTTCAAGTGAGTAGTCAACGCCGTCATCTTCATTGTTCCTTACCTTTACTTGTGTGCTTTTCTGTTGTTTAACTGTAAAATGTAGACTGCCACTTGATGACATTGTCAGGTAATTACAATAAGACGCTTATAAGCTCATCGAATACAACCAAGTGGCAAACACGGATTGACTCAATAGAATCATACAAAGAGAGGTGCAGAGAGTTTGTTAAAGAGGAACAACCCTACACAGACAGACAGAAGTTATAGGTGCTTTAAGATCATTTTAAATCTTGGGTAATCAGACAAAGATGATTATGTTAGTTGATACTGAACGGGAAAGAAAACAGTAGTATTCCAAATTTATTAGAGAGTAATAGAGTAATAGATAGTCATTTTAATAGAACCACTATCGGTAGAGCTATATTTCCTAATACTCATCTATGTGTCCTAACATCTACTCCAATTCTCTTTCCTTTTTTACCATATTACAAAAGCCTGGATTAGCAAGATGATAATGCCATCCCAAACAAGACGTTAGCAGCAGCAGCAGCAGCATTATTGCCAAATTTGATTGCATTTGGCATTGTATTTTTGGCCAACTTTCACTTTGCAAAATGAAAATTGGCAACCAACTTCTCCGCTTCCCTCCTTCTCCTGCGATTTATGCTTTCGATTAGTAAAATTAAGTGCTCAATCATACCCAAAGATGCAAAAGCCAGAGATATGGCCCTTTCCTTTTGGTTACTTTCTCTTAAGGAAAACTGGTAAAATTGGCCAATGGCTGGCAAACCTTGTGCCATGTGTGGCAAATGGCAGGCCAGGCGGCATTTTCCTTCATTTTCTTTTTTTTTCTTTTTACAGTATGACCAATTTGTGTTGAGCTTTAACACTTTTCATTATCCGCATAAATCACATATACTTGTCCATACATGCTGTTTCTTTTTTTTATCAATTCTTTACACATTAAACTTGATTCATTAATGGTCATAAATAATACCAATAATAATAGAAAAGTAAAAGGCCGCGACACGGCAATTTGATGTAACAACCAATCATTATTAATAGCCAAAAAAAAACAAGAAATTGCACACACGCGATTTTATATGGAGGGAGAAAACCGCTGTATCTATAAAAAGGCATGTAACAAGTTTTTTTTTCTCTCCTTGTGTTTAATTCGTGTTGAAGTCAACTGGTGAGTGACTTCAAAAGCTCAAGACACTGTTGTCTCTCCCTCGCTCTCTCTCTCTCTCTATCGGACTTCCCATTGCCATAAATCAACAATAATTATCGCTTTTTACCTGCAGCAGGTAGTTGGCATCAACAAAAGTTGATAAATCGTCAAAGATAAATTGAAAATTACAAAAGGAATACAATGATGCAATAATAAGCCATGTTGGGTTGACTATTATGAAAAAGATAAAGCTAGGTGGACCTAACTACAGGTTAGAGGTGTTTTGATAAGGTTAATACTCTTGGTTTAAAAGAGAGTAATTTAGCTATTGTACGAGGAAATAAACAATATTCAATTACACTCTGAAGTAAAAATGAAGGAAATGTTGAAGCTATTTATATCAATTTGTGATTCTAAGTCTATCTAGTCATAGATACAAAACTAGAGAAGGAATGTTTCTAATTAATGAATCTCATATTCTAAAAGGTTGGAGTCGAAGGAGTTTACACTTAAAAATCTTCTTTGAGATTTAAAAATTTGTCCAAATTAGAGCTGATTAATTGCATTCCATTATCAAGAAACATTCTCAAACATTACTTTACGCTGCCTTAAAAATTGTTTTAAAATTTCTACAGTTTATATAAATTTTAAATATTATTCCAATCAATATCAATAATAAGCTCGTTTTTGTTTAATTTTCTTTTAATTTTAATTACTTTTTAAAACATTTCCTTTGTCATCAGAAAAAGAAATAAATAATTTTGTTTTTTTGTCTATAATTTTACAGTACATTAGGCTCCAATTCTTACAAGACCCATTACTTGCATTTCTTTATACCAAAATCTATATATTTCTTTTCAACATTTTGTGTTATTCTATACTCAAACGAATTGAGATTTCACAAGGAAATATTGTCTATCGAAGCGTAAAACTGTTTTCCATTAGCCAATTCGATGCCTTTCAAGCACAGGAAAAAGTCACTTTTGAAACTTTTCTAAATGCATCCTACATCCTGTATCCTGCATTTTTGCCTTTACACTAAATTAACTAACAGGTTTGATTAAATTTCCTAAGGATCTACAATTTAAACAAATTTTATACAATTTCCTCTACTGTGCCAGAACTTTAACATTGTGTGTAAAATTTGTCGATGCGGCAAAATAAAAATCAAATATCACAACTAAAAATAAAATTCAAGTAAAAATCACGTCTCCCATAAAAGACGCTAACGTGGTCAAATGGAAACAATAGTCAAGACTAGTAAAAGGGAAGTGGGGATGAGTGCGACTTAGATGGAAATGGAAGGCGTGGCACAAAATAGCAAAGTTGATTTTTATTGAGGGGGGCCTTAAATTAAATCTATTGTACATTTTTATAAAGAGAAGAAAGTGAAGTGAAACGATTTCTATATCGTCACACACACTCACACACACATGTGTAGTCTTTGGGACAGACTTTAAGTTAAAAACCCATGACCACTGAACTGGACAACATCCCGTATAACGTATACCACATTCCGCATCCATCCAGCTAGCCACAAGGCGAACGTTGAAAACTGCAGACATGGCATCAAATAAAACACTAGCAGTTGCATGTAGAGAGAGACAGAGAGAGAGAGAGGGGTAAAAAAAGGGAAGGGGGAACACCAAGAGACCCAGAGACGTCCTCATCCAAACGTTTCACTGAAAATTCCGCTTGCAAAAGAAAAAAAAAAGCTAAATAAATAAATATCATGAGCAGAAAGGGAATCCAATGGAGTAAAATGAAAGAGTAGGGGTATGAGAAGTAGGGAGTGGGTGAGGGTTTTCAGAATTGCGCGGGAAAAAATAAAAAATAGATTTGCAGTGAATAAACCAAAGTTTGTAGAGAGAGGGAATGGTTGGAGTGGGCTAGAGGGTCGTATATGTTGTTGAACATACGTCGCCACATCGTCTCCAATGTGACATTGTCCAACTTCAACGTTTGAATCCGGACTAACAATTGTTGCCATATACCTCCCCCTCCCCTCCCCCCATTTTTTTCTACTTCTTACTACTTCTCCTTTATCATGACATTCATACACAATGTATGCGGGGGAGTTTTTCAAAAAGTGTGAAACAATTTTTGCTGACTCTTGAAATCCAAGCGACAAACTTCACGACAAAAAAAAAAGGAAACAAAACATAAACCAAAAAAGCAGAAAAACTTTGACTTAAAAAAAAAAACGGAAAGATTTCAATTGGCGGTGACTTTTTTGATACCCTATACAGGATGAAGTAGGGTTTTATGTTTAGATTGATATGGCTTATTGAAGTGCAATTTAGCTTATAATATTCACTTTGGATTTTATATACCTAAATATTATTTAAATCGTTTTAAAGTAAATATAAATCTATCAGTCACTCATATAAAAGGTCCTCTTTTAGGTATTTTAGGAAAGGTATCCCTTTCTACAAAGGATCAAAATGTTTTATAATTCCTTCTAAAACTTTGTCTTACTTTAATACTCCATCTTTAGCTTTTCCCAAAACATAGTATACCTTCTTTTATATAAGTAGTAGTAGTTTGACTTATACTTTCCCTAAACTTTATTATACCTTCTTGGTTATATTTTTTAATGGGTATTTATATAAAACATAAATTTAGTTTTTGTGGTTAGCTTTAAGTGGTCGTTCGTTCGTTCGTTTCCATTGCCTGACAAACTTCAGTGTGAACAGAAAAAATCACTCACAACTCAACTTGTTGAAAGTTAAGCGACGACAATCAGTGGAACGGTCGATCTTTCCATAGTTTTAAATTACATATGCCAGCTGGTCGACTAACTGCATGCCTGACTCTGTCTGTCTGTCTGTCTATCCGTCTGCCTACCAGACTGACCCGCTTTAAAGCCAAACAAATGCAAATATCAAAGACGAACCAATAATGGAAGCGTTGTGTTGTTGTTTCCTGTGTATGCATATGCGGCTGACCAAACAAAACTTCATTCGGTCCGTCAGTCAAAAGCCAAAAAGCGCAACGCAACCAAAAAACCAAAAATCAATGCATATTTTTGGCCAGCTGCACTTGAAGGCGAAACCAGGCCACAGATGCATGCAACAAATGTTGTTGGATCATATTTTTGTGGTATTCATTTACAGAAAATTAGTTTGGCTAACAAAATAATAACAGATCAATCAAAAAGATCACGCAGCGTCGAATAGAATAGGCAGAAATTATAAAATTCTTAGAAATGAAAATTTATGATTGTTTATTTAAAAAATATATATATATATATAATTTAGCAGAAAAGTATATATATTTTTTGGAAGGAAATAAGAGAAAAGAGTCAATTGTTAGTTTAGCAAAACTTTTACTTAATACAAAACATTTCAGAACTAAATTTTTATAGTAATAAACTTTAAATATTCTAAGACTTCTAGCTACAAAAATGCTATAGTTTACTACAGTTTTTGTTTACTATATTTTGCAATTATTCCTTATGATTTGATTTTGTTCTAACTTTTCTTTAATAAAGTAGAAAGAAAAGTATTAAAAAAGAACTTAAAGTTTATATAAAATAATTCCAATCAAATGTAAAAATATATATAGATACAACCCATAAAATTATATAAAATTTCTTTTAGATCAGAAATTGTTTCATGTAACTTTTAAACAAATGATAACTTGGCTTTATCTTTGCAAAAACAGGCAACAATCATTTTTAAAATATAATAGATTTACTTCACAAAGATTTCCAAGTCTTATAAATATTATTTTCTAAATTTAATAAAAAGAGTATTTAATAATCAGCTAATTCCTAAACTTTCTTAACTTTTATCAATTTCATTTTGCACAGGAAATTGATTTTAAAACATGCCATCATCCCATTGAAAATTGGTTAGCCACACAAAAGGCAAACAAAAGTTCATCCTTCCATCAATGCTTAAACGTTTGTGAGAATTACTCAAATGTCTTAATTGGCAAATAGAGGAAGACAGAAACAAGAGAGATAGAGATAGAGATAGAGAAAACAAGACACTCAAACAAAATGAGGAACTTTTTTTTTTCTTTTCTTTTTTGTTGGAAATGCCATTGCGGCAAAGTTTACCAACCAAACTACTAAGTAAAACTAAGTGGAGAGAAATGAAATGAAAAGATAAAGAAAAAGTGGACAAGTGAAAATTTCAAAATGTTTTTCATGAAATTAGAAAATCAAAGACAAGAACAAAAACCAAGCTTAATTGAAACTTAATGAGAAAAGCCAGTGGCCATTTGTTGGTAACTTATGTATCTGTATCTCATAGATGCAGGTGTTTTTTGTATATGAAAAGAAATATGACAGTCATTCGCTTGATTGTCAAGATGTTGGCAACGTGCCACTTACAAGAAACCAGATATCAAACATACTTATACTTATATATATATATATTGCATAACTTTTACAATCTCAACTAATGATATCTTCTTCTTTTTGCTTTACAGATGCGCTCATCTATGGCCAGGTGAATGTGGAACCCAACACAGCTTTGCTCAACGAAGGTGATCGCACCGAATTGCTTTGCCGCTATGGTCGACCCATTAACTATTGTCGTATTGAGATACCCGGCGAACAGAAGGTTCTCAATTTGTCACCGGAATGGAGTAAAACTCCAGGTTTTAACTATTATGGAACGGGCTTAAGTGCTGGACAATGCGGTGTCAGCATTGAGCGGGTCAAGGCAAGCAATAATGGTCAAGTCAAGTGTAGTCTGGGTGTTGAAGGTGAAGAGCTATCGGGAACCATTGATTTGGTTGTGGCATGTAAGTATTAAATACTCCTATCTACTATTAGAGATTCGTGATATTAAAACCATTCCATTTACAGTGCGTCCCCAGCAGCCAATTATTGAGCTTATCCAGAAACCAGATCGTGAAGGCTACTATCCGGAAGGCACTCTCTTCAATGCTCGTTGTGTTGTACGCAATGGTCGACCACCAGCAAACATCTCTTGGTTCCTTGACAATATGCCAGCGAATAAGCGTACTAACGAATTGGAAATTATACAGACACAAACTAACGATAATGTAGAGCTATCGACATCGGTTCAAGATATTCAATGGCATTTGGCCCCTGAGGATAGCAATCGTAAATTGGTCTGCCGTTCATATCATCAAACCGATCGCGAGAGTCTACCACCACAGGAAGGTGCCTATATCATCAATGTACGATGTAAGTATTAAAAAAGAAAAGGAAATAGAAAACTATAGAAGATTTCCAAGCACTTTGATTTCCCTACTTTACTATATGTATAGATCTTTTTTCTATACTTTTTTCTATTTTTCCATTTCTAATTATAACTTTTTGCTGTCTCCTTTTTAGATGCCCCTGTAGCTCAGCCAGAAGCCTTGGTCTATGGTCTCTATTTGGAACACACTGCCATTGTGAATATAACCATACGTGCTAGTCCACAGCCTTCTGTTGAATGGACCGTTGATGGTGTTACTATTCCTCAAGGCCGCACCGAAGGACGTTTCTCTGCCTATGAGCCTCAATATATGGGCAACGATGAGTACAATGTTACTTTGGCCATTGCCGGTCTTACACTGGAGGATACAACCAAAACGTACAATTTGCGTGCCAGCAATGCAATTGGACTGAGAGACTATCAAGTGCGCATTAGCTCATCAAGCAAACCGCCCTCTAGCAGTTTGGATGTGGCTGCCATTGTGGGAATTGTTGTGGCCGTTGCTGTTTTAGTCCTGATTGTACTATTGATTGTGTTTGCGCGCGCTACCGGTAGATGGTGCTTTGGTGGTAAGTAAACGGAACGACAACTTTGAAAAAAAAGAAATCCTAAGGATGAAATCATTTCAATTCATACTCGTTTGCTTTTCCGTGGGTGGCCATCATCAAATGTCATCATCATTGCCATCATTGTCTCATCAGCTATGCTAACAATAACTTTTTGGCTTTAGGTTTACCCAACTTCCCTCCTTATTACCCTTACCCTTACCCCTGCTACCTCCTTTTCCAGCACAATTCATTGCCATTTTCATATCCCATCCTTTCATCATCTAATCATTGCCACATGCTGCATACATATACATACAAACAAACACACATACATACAAGTATGCGGCTGGGTATGGCGGCAACCACAGCCCGTTGTTAACTTTCGACACATTGTGCGGCTTTTAAATTTTAATTACCATCAACTTAGCAACACTGCGAAAAAAGGGGCAGGCAGCAGTAATAGCAGCAGTAACAGCCACTGTGGCAGTGGCAGTGGCAATGGCAGAGGCAGCGGTAGCAGCCTTAAAAAACTCTTCTAATTAAAAATTTCACTTGACTTTTTCACGGCGTTCGTTTAAAAGATACATATATAAAGATATATATATATATAATCTTATATATGCTAACGAGGTGCATTAGATAATTAAAGAGACTGGCAACCTTGCATGCTAGATGGCAACGCTGTTCTGTTCTTTTTTATAGATCTAGGAGTTCAACTTTCTCGCTGGCATTAAACTATAAAGTTTTGAAAAGTAATTGAACTTTAAAAACCATTATTAGATCAATTGTAAGATAAAATCTTACTTTTATAAGGTTTAGCTGTGCTTTCTTAGTTTCTCTGTTTCACTAAAGATACAGATCTTTATATCGAGAACTAATTTTGAAACTGAAGAGGTTAAGATATATTAAATTAAAAACCATATTAGTTCAAACCTTCTAGACCTGCTCTCAAGGCTTTGCCATTAAGAAAAATATCTCAGTTTGACAAATGTAATTTAAAACAAAAGAGAGAAATTTCTTTTAAGATTGAAAAATCATTCTCATTAGACTTTAAACTCACCTCGTTTCTTATATATTATTCTACACATACTTATATCCTGGAAAAAGGGATCAATGTGGGAATACTCTTTTCGCTGTCTGCCGCTGCCTAAGGAAGTGGTTTCGCCATTTTGGTGAACATAATTAAATGTGGTTTCCGGTTTAATTGTGTGCTTAAATGACAAAGAAAAAACAAAACGATAAATATAAGATAACAAGTGCAAAATCAAGTGTGAGACAAACAAAAACAAAATATTTTCAAGTTTTTGTAATGTAATTTTGAATTATTAACAAATGTTTTCCTTTTTTTTATGTGGCCAAAATCCAGTACAAAAACTGGTTAAAATTTATGTTAAAGTTTGTTTTCCCATTGAAGTTGTTTATTGATATTTGTCAAATATTAGATTTTGGTCAATTTAAAGCAATGAATAATGTAGATAAAATTATATAGAAATGTTTTGAAAACGCATTCTCTCTATCAAAAAGGAAATATGAAAAATATGAAATTAAGCCAAGTTTTCTTTTCTGAGTTTACTTTAAATTATTACTCAAAATATTTAAAGAGAAATTGTAATGATTTAACAGAAGATATTGTAAGAGATTATCTCAGAAAATTTATGTAACAATTTGACAATATTAAGAGTAAGAATTTTTGGGTTTGGGAGAATTATAGTAAAATTCCTGATCAAAACAATTATCTAAAGGGTATTTGAATCCCTTTTAAAGTTTATTTTTTGCTTTTTAAAACCATTTGATGAATCTAATATTAAACCAAGTTCAAAGCAACTCCAACAACAAAATAAAAACACACAATCCTTAAAATAAGTTTTCTAATTGTGCAAAAATAAAATGTGAAAGTGTTAAAAAAAAAAATGTTTAAAATCTTAACTAAAATTTTGTAAACTGATTAAACAATTAAAAACATTGTTATTCTTAAAATTCAATATCAAATAAAAGTTAATAATTATTCACACACAGAAAGTGTCTACAAATGGCAACAACAAGAAGAACTAACACAAAAAGGAATTTTTTATAAGACATTAATTTAATTTTTTAAATAATTATTATTTTTTTGTTTTGCTTTTCATGTAGAAAACAAAAAAAGTTAAAAAATTATGTTTCTTTCTTTTTAATTCTTTTCTTTGCTTTCCATAACTTTCTTTCTATGCTTTCTATTTTCTACTTTTTTGGGTTTATGGACTAACAATTTTATTTAGTTTGATCTAAAATGATCAATAATTTGGTTCACACTTCTTGTTTGCTTTTCTTTTTCTTTTTTTTTTTTGTTTGTGACACCACCGACCCACCGACGCTAAATGTTAGTTCTTGTTGTTGTTGTGTTTTTGCAGGCGCCACTCTAAATACAGACATCAGTCCCGATTCGGAGGCACAGATCCATCCCGAACATCATGATGAGGACGATGAAGAGCTCGATGGTCATGTGAATACCGATGAGCATATTGATACAACACAGCAATCAGAAGAGGCAACGCCTCCAGTAACTGATAAATTGGATACACAAAAGAAGGCCGATCTTAAGAAAAGTGCCGCTGCAACAGCAGCAGCAGTAATTGCTGCCGGTAACACTCTACAGCAGCAGCAACAGCATCAGAATGGCAGTAGTGGAAATATTGAGGCACCGAAGCCACCCAATACATCGGTCTAAGATGAGATATCTTGATATAGTAGATGATGAGAATGAGGGCCAGTTAGCTGTGTGCCCTGTTGCTAAAAGCAATGGGAAATATCTCCTTACAAAACAAAACAGAATATGAACATATATAAATATATAAACCACTTAACTCTCAAATATTGCTCTCTAAAAAAAAACAAAAATCTCAAAAGGCGCACAACATTCAATTTAATTTTGCAACATAATTTTACAGCTGAAATGGATGAATCTTTTAATTGGCTCAAATTAAGCTTAAGAAATATTTTTTCAATCGAAATTTCAACGAAACTGAAGCTGTAAAGAGGTCTCTCAAATAATACAACAAAAAAAAAAAAAGAAAAAAATGAATCTACCTTAGGCCAAGTAAATTTTAAGTAGTAATATCGAAATCTCTCGCCAACAATGTATAATCTCTATCAAAAAGAAAACAAAAAAATAAAAGAAGTTCACTTCGGCCTTGCCGAAGATTGTATGCCCTTGCAGTTGTAGACAAATTAACTATTTTTTTTGTCGCTTAGGTTTCCATGCAAAAGCTTATAAAAAAAATTAAATCAATCGCGCTTATATTGTAACGTTCCAGCAAACAATATTGTTCAATTTTTGGCGGTTAAAATCAATTTACTATAGTTTATACTTATCCGATCCGCATAACTTTCATGCTTTATCTGCCTGTTTAATTTAAAAGCTTATCCACCAAGTTTTAGCCATATAGCTTAAAATTTAATTTTCATTTCTTGCAAAGAAACAGACAGATGGACAGATGGACATAGCTATATCGACTCGACTATTGATGCGGATCAAGAAAACTATATTTTACGGGATTGGAAACGTATAGTTCCATGCTGTACAAACATCTGTCCAAGTTTATAATATCCTTTGCAAGGGTATAAAAACTAACCAAAACAAAACAAAATATTATTCAAACACTTTTTATTGTATTATAATATTTGTTTATAATTATTCACAATTTTTATATTTCTTTTTTTTTTGTCACTGGAAAACGAAACAAAATGTATTTATTTAAGCTCTAAACCTGCCAGCAAAATGCATTTTCTAATTAATTATATTTTTTTGTTGTTGCTCAAATAAATTTAATCTAAACTTGGCTCGAATCACAAATAAATTAGTAATTAGCAAAACTAAAATTATATATACATACTTATATACATGCAGATATATATAGACAGTAAAATCAATGCGATTAAATTTTTCCCATACACTTTTTATTTCTCTACTTTATTTTTTTCTGTAATTTGTAATGAAAACTGATTAAGAGAAATAAATATGTTTTAAAAAGGTTTATTTCAAAGATGTTTTCATTTGATGATGACTTTACTTTTATAGGCAGATATATATAACTGTATAGTTGGGCTGGGTTGCTTTAAATCATTTAAATCATTTTAATACTTATTTTATATAAATGTAAATTTATAATAAATTCTTTTTCGTTTTATTTCTCTCTTTTCTTATCGCAGGCAAATCGATCAAAACACCGACAAACGAAACGTAAGTACAGTAAAACCAACCTATAATGCTTTTATCCATTATATGTCAAAATAAGTTCAAAGTGCAAACACGGGCCCTGCTGGACAACTAACCAACCTCACGGTATCTGTGCTCCTATTATAATAACGTACATTTAGACTAAAAAAGAAAATTCATCACTTTCCTCATTCAAGTTTAATTAGTAAAAAACAATTTCTATTTCAAGTATGTTCGTTCTTTAGTGCAAATTGATATATTTATTTTAGTTTTAGCAGCAAAATTTTATTAAATTTTACAAATTAAAATTCATGTCTTAAGAAATGAAGAAAAGAAAATGAAAAGTACAATTATTAAAATAAATAAATTTATTTTTAAATGAACTTTTATGATCTATCTGTTCATATAGTTTATTTTCACCCTTTGAAAAAAGATTTAATACTTAACTTTCTGTGATTTAATGCCTTAAAGGAAATGCTAAAAAGAAACTATTTAATTTCAATTATAATTTACCAATTTTAATAAACCAAATTTGTTTCTGTTTCTCTAAGAAACTTCTGCATAAAGAACGTACTGTACTTGAATGAAATTTTTTTTTTTGTGCTATGTCATTGTATGAATTTGTTTGCATGTTTCGGTGGCTTCTTTAATCGTTTCGTATTTATTTGGCTAACTTTCGTATATTTCATCATTTTCATTAACAAGTCAGTAATTAGTAATTAGTAGTTCTCATTTAGGGATATTGCCATTCAAATATCAAAATCATTTGATAAAATTTGTTTTGCTATTCTAGCAGATTTTCTGTTTTATTGCATTTGTTTTTTAGAGTACTATCGAAATTTAGTTTGGTAAATTATATAAAAAAATTAAAAGTCTTAGCTAAATTAGTAATAGTTAACTATAAATGAAATGTGTTTCGATATTTATCGTTTACATTATTGCGACGATATTTGAATATAGATATCTCTAGGCCATCTCTAGTTCATATATCAAACATTTTCATTATACTTAGGTTCATATTGATCTAGAAGAGTCTACCACACACACACACAAACACACACACACACATATCGCATTCACAGGCACACACACACATACACATTATCCTAAACTGTCAAAATTGTTTCTCGTAACATTTTGGTCCTTGTCTTATGTCTTGACTGAAATCAAAAATATCACGCTGTCACACACACCACACACATTCACACACACACACACACACACACATTGTCATACACTATTGCTCGTCTCTGCCCGCCTTGCCACGCCCACATATGCTCGTTCGCTAGCTCGCCAAAAAAACAAATATAAAGAAAATAATAAAATAAAATAAGTCGTTCGTCCGCTTCTACTGTCTCTGTCTATTTGCATTTTTACCTATATACTTCTCGCTCTCACATACACACACACATACATTCTCCAAAGGATATAAATCTGCATATACTAAAACGTCAAGTCGCCGTCCATGCAACATCCAAAAAAAATTATATACATATAGAATGTTAAAGCCACTTTGCTAATGCATCACAACAAAAACCACAAAAAAAAAAAAACTATTGCCATGTTTTGTCTTCTTCTTCTACTGCTACTTTTTACCTCTCATGTGTACTGTACTTTCATATGGACATCCTTCCGTCAAAAACTGTCTAAAACAAAAATACCAAAAACAACCTGTCAAAAATCGTGTGTTTCTATCCCCATCTTCTTCTCTCTTTTGTCTTACACACACTCTTTCTCTCTCCGGCTTCTGCCCCCCAGCACTAGTGACAAGCAACTCGAAAATGGTGGCAACCAGCAGCTGCATGGTCAAAATGTGGCACTCCTTGAAACTCCCAATGGCATCACTCTACTGGGAGCCAGCAAACTACGCGAGTCGAATGGCAATGGCAACGGCAATGGGACCGGCAATGGTAATAGCAATGAGCGCATTTCCCTGGTGGAACGTCGTCCAAGGTTACAACACGATGAGGATGATTCCTTTGAGTATGCCACCGATCGTGAGAGCAGCGTCTACAATCCTACCACAAAACCATTGCGTAGTGTTCTAATGGGTCAAGCGGGTGGACGTAATTCCCAACAGACAGTCAGCAGGGGCAGTACTAGTACCACCAGTGATATAGATGGTAATGAGAATACGGATTTATTACAACGTGGCAATGAATTGGGTATACCTGTATCACGATTCTCACGCTGGTTACCCAAGGATCAGCGTGAGTTACTTGAGAAGCAGGCAAAAGTATTGTCTGGACGCAGTGAACCAAAAGTTCCACCACCCACACCACCAAAACCAGTTACCAAACAGAATCAACAAATAACGACCACTACAACAACCACACCGACAACACCCACAACGCCAAAAGTGCCACAGGAAACGGAAATCTAAACGAGAATCATGTGTACACACTGTACATACTTTATATTGTAGTTCTTTGTCTTGGGTACAGGAAATGCATCAAATGATTAGGATTTTCTACATATTCATAAAATATTTATTTGAGACAGTTTTGTAGCATTCATCAAAGATGGAAAGAAATATCATTAGAAAGTAGGATTCAGGCATATTCGTTTACTAAAGAAATTATTATCTGGAATTGTTGCAATTTCAAAAGTGTTTTTAGGACCGGAAAACCTTAGCATCTATACCCTTTGAATATATTTAAAATATGTTTAGGAAAGGAAGTATCTTAATGACACAAGTCCACAAAATTACTTTTAATCTAAACAAAACTTCAATATTCATTTTAAATTTGGATGATAGTATAACCGATTTGATCGCTTAAATATATGCGTTACTCTCGGTTCATAGAACAAAACAAATAACAATACAAAAGTTAAAAAACTGTCCTGCAAGTATTTACCAACACTTAACACTCATTCATGACAGTTTATTACCAAAATTCACCACACTGTACTTTCGTATCACGTTGAAATGAACTTTCCCATTTGTATCAACGATACTTTTTAACTAGATTAACCCTTTGATGCCAATCAATATTCATGGTTTTTTTGCGTTTAGTGCTGCAAAACTGTCTCTCAGTTAGAATTTAAGTACGTATTTACGACCACACAAACGACCAGTCATGACAGTTTCTCACCACAATTCACCACAAATATCGTTCCATAATCAAATTATTGAGATTTATTTTTTGTCAGCATGAGAATTCTTAGGCATGACATTTTCATTCAACAATTATCATATCGAATGCATGACCATATCCTAAATGATCGATGACTTTACGAGATGTTTGAACAAGTATTTAACTCTAGTAGTTATTGTAGAACAAAAATCAAAGAGATGCCCACACACACATCTAGTTAAGAGGTGTATCGACTCTGTGGTGTGACTATTACTGTACGCTTTTGTTAATTTTATTTCCTTAAGATAACAAAACTGTAAGAAAAAAACTTTATTTAAATCAAGTTTTTTGTAGAATTCTATACACACAAATGAAAGTTTAAGTATTTTAATTATTTAAAAAACAAAAAAAGAAATGTTTTTATTTAACTAACATGTAAAAACAAATATGTTATGAAATAAGTTTTTAGTTAGGGATACCTTTTTTACTTTAAATATTTTTTAATAAATTAACAACGAAAAAGAATGGAAAATTGTTCAAATGAAATTTCTATTGTCTGTGATGCAAGTGCGTGCGTGTGTGTGTGTGTGCGTGTGTATGAAAAGTTTAATTTAATTCAAAAAGAACAAAAGAAATGTTTTCCAATTTTTACGCAAAAACTCAACTAGAAAGTCAAGAAATTTATGCTGAAAAAATATTGAAAAGAATTTTTTGCCTCGAACATTTATTTAAGCAGCGTGTTTTGCATTTTCAATAGCAAACAATCAAAATTCATATGAGGGACTAACACGCACAAACACCAATCCACACACCTACACACACATAAAAAAAACCCACCCACACAACAGACACACACTTACACATGGATACTTAGCCAGACTGTTTCCAGACATTTAAATGAGCCCATATATATATACCTATATATATTTATATATATATAGAATATAGATTAGACAGCTTCAACATCTGCTCTTGCGTTCGACAAACAAATTACCGAGCTCAGGCAAATGCGTTTTAAAAGTCATGACCTATGAAAATATATATTTAAGGTGATTCAAGGACAGAGAATATATGTTAAAAGGCAATTTCTTTACTCTTAATTCCATCATTAAGTTTAAATAACTAAAAGAAATGTGAGAAATGTTGATGCTCAACTATCTCTTTGAGTTTTTGACTTATCTTAATAAAAGTTTGCCCAACCCAATGAATTATTTAATCTAAATATCGATTTACTTGGTCGATATGTATACCATATCATCTTCAACTATCATATATACTTATAAAACTTAAAATTCCTTTAAATAGTTTTCATTTATATACAACTTAGTTTACCATATCATATGGTCCTATAATATCACAATGCATTTTTAGGGAATAACCTAAACTAACCAAATAATTTTAGAGAATTTTATAGCGAAAAACAAACACAACAATATTTAAGTTTTTAATAGGTCTTACGACAACAATTTTTCAAATATAATCCAAACAATTAGCTGATGGTTCTTAAAAATTATCAAACATTTCCATTCAAAAATAAATAAAAGTTGGATTTTTTAGAGTTCACTCAAGTTTATAAAAAGACAGCCAGGTAATTTTATTTATTGTAAATTTTTGATATGTTTGCTTAAAGGTTTGTTTTTTTTTTTTTTTCGGTCTAAAGGGTTGCCACTTAACAATAATAACAATGCTTTTGACAGCACACGAAAAAAGCCACTAACCCAAAAATGCCAAGAAGTGAGATCTGTTTAACACCAAGCACACGCAACTAACTAAATCTTTAAAGGATTTCTTATATCCTTTGACCACTTTTATTCCCCAAACTGTCCCGGCTCTGCACAGCAACAATTATTTTGACACATTTAATAAATAGCAGAACCAAAAACAAAAAAAAACAAAAGAAAAGAAATTAGAACAAAAAAAAACTTTCTCTCTCACACACTCTCACTATTCCATTTAAACACCAACTAAAATAAACAAAAAAAAAATATATATATATACAACAACAAAAAACGAAACACGATACAACAAAAAACCAACAACAACAGCAGCGACACCGAAAGCGCCGACATAAAAGCCACCTCAACCGCTACAGCCACAACGGCGACAACGACAGCCACAGGCGGCGGTGGTAATGCCACAGAAGAGGCTAACACCAGCGACCAGGAGCAGCAGGAGCAGGAACGTGAGATGGAGCCAACTCAGAAGAAGGCCAAACGTTTGCCAGCCTTTGCTGTGGCCATTTTAAAGCGTTTCAATGAGAAGGATAACAGGAATAAGGGCAACAAGGAGACAAACGAGACAGCATTAGCCACACCAAACGAGCAGGAGACAATCGATGGCAATGACAATGAACCAAAGGTATACAAAAAACTGTCTCAGACTTAGACCACGCTCCTTCACACTCTGTCTCTCTTTTTTTTTCCCCTCTTCTCCCACTCACCCACTCACCTTCTGTCTCTCAGAATATTTTAAATCTGATGAACAAATGAAACAAACAAAAATGGAACAAACCAATGAACTGAAATGAACGAATTTCATTGTTTAATTACATTTTTTTGGTTCATTCTATTTTGATGGAATTGTATAATTTGGTTTATTTCGCTTAGTTTCATAATAGTTAAAGTGAACTAATTAAGTTCAATTCTTCAGTTACTTAAAGAGATCGTTCAATTCAGTAATATTGTTTCTTTAGGTTAGTTCCTTTTTGTTTGTTTCATTCTCTTTTGTAATAATAATTGAGAACCCACAAAAAGGAACTACTGGTTCTCTAAATTAAATGGATTTTCCAACACTACTCACTCTATCAATTCTTTCGTTATGGTGTGTCTGTGTGCGTGTGTGCGGCATACTTTTAGGCGCTGTGAAAAGCTTATAAGCAAAGCAAAATAATATTTTTCTTTTTTTTTGCCATTTTTTTCTGCTCTTTTCGTCTACACAACAACAACAAAAAAATAAACGTAAATCTTTTGTTTGATTTTCTATAATGCAAATCGCATGCAATATCTTTTCAATTTGTATCTGTATATACCGTAATAAAGTCTATAGTTTGGCAGAGCACTTCACCAGTGTGGACATTTAAGTAAATCGAAAGGTACTTTTGCAAATTCTTACTTCGCTTCAAATCAAATCAATTGTGTTGATTATTATAGTTAAAATAATTATTGATATAATAAAAACTAATCAAAATGTTTCTATTAATTTCTTTTAAACAATTTCTCTAGCAAGACAAACAACTCGTCTATGCTGAACTTGTACTAAAGCCGGCCAATGAGGCAGCAAATGCAGCAACTAATGCATTACCAGCAGCAGCAACAACAACAACAACAATTGCACCCACACCGGTTATAGCAACAACTGATGGATCAGCAAATAAGAACACTACAGAATATGCTGAAATTGTCTATGTGCAAAAGGGTGAAAGTAAAAAGTAAAACAAAACAAAGCAAAAACAAAAAATTAAATAAATAAATGAAAATGCATCAAAAAAAAGAAAACCGTAAAAGAGATTTGGAGCCCAGGAGGCTGAGAAACAACAAAAAATATAAATGGAAGCACAAAACACAACCCCAATTCTTAAAATAAAAATAAACTAAACAGAAAATACAACACAAAAAAAGAACAAAAAATACAAAAAAAAAAAAAATATTTCAAATTATCAAAAACATGAAAGAAATAGAAAGCAAGAATCTCTCATAAGCGGTTTTTCAAAAACTTCTTAAATGTGTGTATTAAAAATCTAAGGAAAAACTAAAATAAAAAAGAAATTATAAAAACTTTATAAAAAGTAAAAAACATTTTTCCGCACAGTAAACTCTTGACAAGAACACAAAATCCCTCAAAATCTCCCCCCTAACTAGAATCCTTCACACATTAAATCAAATTTACAAGAAACAAAACAAAAACTCTTTAAAGAAAAGCTAAATATTGCATAAAAGTATAAATTAAATTTACGTAAAAATAGGCAAAACAACAACAACAACAAAACAAAAAATATATATAAATAAAAAAAAAAAAAAAAAAGCGTTTAAAAAAAAAAAAAGATATCTCAATTATTTACATAAATGTCTCGTGTTTAAGCTAAAAATTTTTAGTTTAAGCCTCTATAAAAAAAAAAACAAAAAAGAAAAAGAAATATGCAAAAACCAACAAATGAAAGAAAATAAATTTACAAAAATCTTTACATTAATTCTTATAAATTTTTTGGAAACATTTTTGGCAAACCAGATAAAAGGCATTTAATAAGTAAATGGACAAGTCTCGAAAGTATTTTCTATAACTATTTCCGGTTTTTGTTCTATATTTTGCTCACTAAACTTTTCCATCCAATTTTATGTTTTTTTTTTTAATTCTTTTTTTTGTTTTCTTTTGCTTTTTTTTCTTATTTAAACTATTTACATTTATATATATATATTTACAAATGACTACAGTTAAGTGCATTAATTAATTATGTATTTTCGATAATTGATTTTATTCGTATTCGTAAGTTATAATTTGTATAAAGTTAAGCTGAACAACATTTTTGAATAAAATTCTTTACCATAAAAATTGTCTTGAATTATTTTAGAAATGGAAAGATGAGCAACCTAATTGCTGTCATTTAAAAGGGTGCTGGGATTAGGATCAATAAACAAAAATCATTATAAAGCAAAGAATCAGAATATCCTTTATATTTTCATATCACAAAACTAAACTCTAAGGGCTGTTGCTTTTCATCGCAGACAGTTTCTTAGAATCATTGCAGACTAATTCAATGGAAATTCTTTTTCCACTTGTTTTATAAATGTCTTTTAATCTTTAGTTACTTAACAAAAATCAAAGTACTGAATCGTAGACTAAGGTAAGAGTGTCAATTTCCATGAATTAATAAATAATCTGAAACGTTTATCCACATGAAGGAAAAATACTTTATATATTTTAGACAAAAGAACACAAACATTGTTCTACTTGGTATTTGTTATACATTTTTCTTCAACTATTAAACCAATTAAATTTTACTTAAATGTAAAATCATTTACATGATGCCAAGAAGAAATTGTTTGCCAGAAATATGAATTATTTTAAGTAAGACTTACTTACGACTCTGAGACATTTGCTTAACTCTTAACTCATTTTATTATGGTAAAGCTTAGCAGAACTTTAATGACCATTTGAAATAACTTCTAAATGTCTAAGTTTATAAACTATATCTGGATTAAATTATTTTCAAATCGATGAATGAGTAAAGGTAATTAAATATAAAACAAACTAAATTTGAACACAATAGAATTAAGAGAGCAAGAAGAATATATATCTTAACTCGAGCATAGACTTCTAATCATTTGGAAAATTGCAATTAGAATTAGAAATTTTGAAACTGTTTGTTTTGTTTAATTAAACAAAATGATTATTTTAATAGATTTGAGTTAACATTAAGCCTAGGAAAATTTTCATTACTAAAAGCCAATAGCAAAATCGTTGTTATGACCTTTTTGCGTTGGTTACATTTGCCTCATTTCATCATACTAATGATTATATAACCAACAACAAATAAATGAAAAACGCTAAAAGGCGTATTTCTAATTTCAATTATCAAGCCAATAAAAATCTAACTCCCACACGAACATGTCAAAGACATGCTCTCTCTCTCTCTCTCTCTCTCTCTCTCTCTCTATGTATAAGCCCACAACAACATAGATTTAAACATAGATACATAAACACACGTACATATCTACAAATACAAATGTATATAACATTTTATTTGTTTAATTAAAACTACAGAATTTTGGGCATCAGTACCAGGTGCTGTCTCTGCACCATATACATACATACATCCATCCATATACAGGCATTATTTGAATGTTTAATGAAATGTCAAATCTACGACAAGTAAATTGAAATTGAATTCAAGTTTTACGACAAAGCAAAGTCACTAAAGCACTTTCTCCATCTATCTCTCCATCTATCGTTCTCTGTCACTCTTTCATTTATTGTCTTTGTCTAAGGCTGGAAGGCACGTACTTACTAACAGGGTTTTCTTCTTCCTTATGTATGTATGTATGTGGTGAATCTTTGTTGGTTTTTGGCAATTACACAAAACTGTAGCATACTTCTAAGCTGTTGCTAATAATATTCAACCACATCAAGAAGTTGGAAAAGAGGAGCAAACCCACACACAACTGTACTTGCTGTACAGTAATTGTATCTCATTATTCATAGTCGTTTGTTTTACAGTTTCCTCTCTTATTAATGCAATTTATATATTGTGTATATAAATAATAGATATAGTTTTCTTTTTATTAAGTTTTGCAGTTCACTTGGTTGCTGTTGGTTACTCGTCTTCTGATTCTGATTCAGTTTCTGTTTGTGGCTGCTTGTCAGTCATCATGCGCTGAGCCGCTCTCTTTCTCTTCTACCCGTCTCCGCACCGCTATCATAGCGTTTCTTTCTCAACTTTTTCTGACATTTCAATTTATAAAGCTCAAAATCTGCGCGTTACCCGAAGCATCGCATTTTACATTAGACAAACCAAAAAAACACAAAAAGGAAGAACACTGAGCGAATGCATTTGGGGTATGTTTTACCCCTAGAACCGTAGGTTTTTTCACTTGCATTTCTGGGTCTTTCTTTTAAGGGTCCTGCATCGTTGTAGTGTCTGTCGACATCCATTGCGGCGACAGCGTAAAAGTGAAATACAATTTTGCATTTTTATGCCGACGGCAGTACATTGAATTTGACTTGAGAAAAATGAAGGCAAGTTTGAGGCGAAAAGGCTTCAACTGCACTTCATTGGTAAGTTTACAGAAAACTGAAAATGAGATACATAAAGTCAAGAAAACTTTATAGAAAATGGGATATATCCAAGACAAGAAGCTTTAGACACATAATATTTCAACTGAAAAGGTAACTTAACTTAAAAGAAATTAAATTAACTCCTTAAAACGGAAAAATAAAAGTGATTGACTATCAAAAATATATTACAGGTAAAGAAATCTTATTTGTCTAAAGAAATTATGGAAATAGATCTGTTTCATATAAAATTCTTGACTGTATCATTGTACATACGGAGTTAATATATACAATTATTATAGATAAGACCTAAATTCTCGAAAATTAGCACTCTATATTAAATAAAAGATATAAATTGATACAATCAATTGACCTCCATTTTGATAATCTTAAATTATAAAAAAAATACAATTGTAAATCAATCAACCTAATATAGTTAAACCTTTTTTTCCCATTTTTACTATAATAAGGAAAAAATCTCTATTAAGATAAAAAATTTGGGAAAACAATGAAAAAGTTATCATAACTTTTTACTATAAAGTACTTTGATGTATCCAATCACATAATATATAACTTACATAGTAAAATAAACGCAATCTATAATTCTCAATATACTTATTTACATTATTCAGATCATAACTTAAAATTTCTTAGTTAGTAAATATTGCTTTTAATAAAATCTAACAACAAAAACTTACAGCTTTCTTCTTGCCTATTTAATTAATATAAATTTTCTGTATCTATACACTGGGCAAAAATTATCAAAGAATTGAATCAAAAATAATTTATTAACAAAGTTAATTATATAAATTAACAGCTTTGCACAGTCTTTGCAGTGTAACTACTGAATATATATAGTTTTTCCTTACTCCAAATACTTCACAGAGAAGATTGAATCAGTACGACATCAAATCAATCGTCTTACACAAAATATCGCCTATGACAAGAGTTTTTGACATGTATGTATATAATGCATGTATGCTTATTTAGGCTCTTGAATATTAAAATTTAAGTCAACTTTGTTATTTTTTTTTTAGTAAGTGTACAAGTATTCTTCTATATACTAAAGCTATATGATGGCCGAGAGCTGCTCAGGGGATTTTCTGAACATGAAAAAACCAACAAAGAAAGAAGAAAACTAACTACAAGAAAAACTTTGTTTTATGTTGTGGCATTTTGTTTATTCCTGCTCCAACTACCTCACCCTAAGACTTCTTCGCCCTTCAGTACTTTCTCTCTTCCTCTTTCACTATACATCATTGGTCTTGTTGTAGTTAGTTTTGCATATTTTGTTTTTTGAGTTTACATGACTCTTGATTTTTGATTTTTGTTTGATTGTATTTGAGTTTTGTTCACTTCTGCCCTTCTTCTTACCCTAACTGTCGACTCTTGCCTTCCAGGTGTTTGTGTAATGAGTGTTGTTGTTATTGTTTTGGAATGGAAAAACTTCTGACTTATGTAAGTTACTGCAATTTAGCAAAGTAAACCTGAGACAGAGAAATATGCGCATTTGGTTAGTTAGGCGAGAACAACAATAAATGTTCATATGTTGTTGTTCCTCTGTTGTTGTTGTGAAGAAGATGATGAACTTTGCTTCTTGACCAAGTCTGAAATCTGTTAATTGAATCAATGTCTTGGACAATGTTTATTAATATACAATTAGAGGAAACATCGTGAGGTGAATTCTATACGAATTTCCCCTACTTATTGCCAACTGCAAACCAATTAAGCCAAATTAATGCCACGCACATTCAAAACCCGATTACATATTAATTTACAAATGGGCAAATTCTAATTTGATGGATATTGATTACAGTTAGTAAGCCAACTATTGAAGTTGTTCACAATATATATATACATTGAATTAATACTGAAGGGAAAACTTGGTTAATCTCAGTTAACTTTATCTGTTAAGGCAATTTTATCCTAAGAGTAAATATATATAACAACGGATCTAATTAAGTCTAGAATCTGTGAGTTGGCGTTGCTATAATTGTAATTTTACTCGGTTTTTCAACTTTAAAATGTTTTGTATACAAATTGAGAACGAAAAAACCCAAAATTTTGGATTTGAGATTCTATTAATTTTCTTTACAAAGAGTCGACAAACATTTGATAAACTCTCATTCATCGTGCTTTCTATATAATTATGTTTCTATATAGCAAACTTTTAATCTGATCTTCAAGAGGATTCTTCAACTGCATTAACTTTACCAGATTAAAGGAATTTTCGTACTATTAACTAACTGATAAAAAATTACGAAAAAGTATTTGACTTCTTAGCTTCTTGGTTTTGGTGGCAATATCTTATGATTGGCATGATTTGTTTTAATCATTCTCCTGCAGGCAGGATAACAGATTGAATGGAATCATATCACTTTTTATTTTTATAAATATTCATACCCAATTCTAATGTGCTATACATATCTATAAGAGCTATTCAAGTTGAGTAAAGGCAATGCTTAATCAATCAAAGTCTTCTATAGCAAACAAGGCTATTAAGAGAAATTACAACTTAATCCACTCGAATTTCAAAAGAAATTTTTCAACTAAAACCACAAGTTCTTCACTATTCCTAAGTCAATTAAAATGAATTGAATCAAATAAATCGTTTGCACCTTTGTTTTCAGGCTTCTATTAATGGTATTATAAAGCTACATAAACTTTGTTGTGGCAAAGTTAATTTGCAATTAAAGAAAAATATTTTTATCCTTATTGAAATACAGCAAAATAGGTGAAAGTAAGAAAAGTTTTCCATGACCATTAGAAATCAACCTAGAAAAAATATATAATTAACTAATTAATAAACGCTTTCTTGAACTTTCAAATGCTGTTACAATTAATATCCTAATCAAACTTTTGTCCCACTTTTGCCATTGAATTTAATAATCAAGAAAAAAGAAATATGAAAAAAAAAACAGTAAAAAGCTCTAGGCGAATCAGCTGTTTTTTGAATCCTTATCAACAGTTGTTGCCTGCTCTCTTTGCTGAATAAAAGAGCTTTTTAAGAGAGCAAGTAAGAGTAAATTAAAGCACAGAGAGTTGTTGTGGTACGCAAGCTCAAAGATAATTCTAAATGCAAATAAACTCTTAGAAAAGAAGCTTTTAAGAGAGAGATTTTTGAGCAAAGGAATATTGAAGTATTATGCCGTTTGTACAATTTAAAACAAAAACTTTGACAACTATATTGAAAGAAAAAGCACTCTTAAAAGGCAAAATTGGTTTATTTAAGAGTAGAGACTCATATACGGGACACATTGCTAAGACAATTTGAAAAGGAACTTAGCCACATTGAGCAGTCAACAAGCTTTTCCTAGTGTCCTTCATAATTCGGTCTGGAAATGTGCGTCTGTGTATGTGTGTTTTCATCAGTTTATAAATGTGTTAGTGTATGAGTATGCTTATCTGTGAGTGTTGTCTTCTATATTTGTATATATGTAAGTTTGACTATGATTTCAATAGCAACAGGTCAAGATTTCCCAAATATCCTGGACACTATACCAAGAAAATATTGTCAAACATTTTTTAATTTACTTTAAAGAACTGAATTTGTAAATACAGAAAGTATTTAGAACATTTATAAGTATTTTGTAACGATTCCTAAATCTGAGTACAGTAAATTGACTTAAAGTTAAAGCTTTAGTCGAACTTTAACTTTAATATTAAGAGACATTTTCTTAATTCAGAAATAAAATTAGTCAGAAGTAGAAACTAGATTATAAATCCATCAGTAAGAGTGCTATAAAAGTTTCTTTTATATGCCACTGTCTTCTAAATTGAGTTTGATAATAGTGGCATCAAGTCTACAAAGAGTTAACTTGATTTGGGACTCCATTCATGCAACTTTAACTTTAAGCAAAGCACTCAACAGTGGGAAAATGGTAGTCTGACTTTTTCAAATCCTTGTTTTTCTTACTCCTTTTGCTACTCCACAAACCCAAGGGCGATAGAGAGGGAGGATTGTGGATTCTAACCTTCCCCACAGGTTGCAATTACGCTTGATTGCCATGAAAATGCGTAAATTAAAAGTTGAAAAAAAAATGAAATATATAAATTTAAAGAATAACAGAGAAAAAGAAACTCAAAAAGTTTTTAGCTAAGGGGTGGTTTGGGGGTGGCCCTTTTGGGGTGGCAACAGTACGCATACTTAATTATATTTGCGTTGTTTACATTTCTCACTGTCTGTTGCTCGACCAAGAAATAAAAAAAAAAATATATATATATATATATTAATTTTATTTTTCTTTTATAAAATTCTGCGGTTCCCACAATAAAACAATGAAACAGAGTGGGAGAGAAAGAGAAAAGCATGGCTAAAAATTATGCCAAAACCAAAAGCGCAAAAGGGACACAATTAATTACTGCTACAAAAGTAAAACACACACACAAAAAGAAACAAAAAAAAAGAGAAGGAGATGAAAAAAGACTGCATAAAAACCAAACAACAACGAAAACTGTGCAACAAGTTGAACTTTGAGGGAAAAGTTTGGTCAGGGAAATTGATATGTAAATAAAACAACAACAGCAACAAAGAACAACAACAAAATAAGTAAAACTTTTTGTGGTACCTTTTGTCGAGTTTTGTAGCAAGAACAAGTACAAATGTTGAATTGGATTTGCACTTGTTTGCCTCATTGTGCTATATAGGCCAGCTTTTAACTCTTGACCGCAAAAATTTAGATACTCAACACAAAATTACCTAAAAAAAAAACAAGTGTAGCCTACTTTTTGACACATTCTGCTTAAATTTTGAAATATTTGGCGGATAAATTTACTAAAACTAGTAAGACAATATATTAATCAGTAACAGTAAAAGCAAATATCTGTTTAATTGAGTAAGAGAGAGAAAGAGAGAAGTATATCTTCCTCCTTCGTATACATTTTCTTTTTACACACATTTCCTTAGTGGCACTCATTGCTGGTTTTACTTTTTCCTTACTCAAATACCCTTCTCCAGCTACTGTATTTGTTTACGCGTTTATAGATTTCCTTAATGTAAATTTGCTACATGTTTGATTTATATATAAGCAGATGTTTAAACTTGGCCTCCAGTAAGATACAAAATTACTACTATTACTTTTTAATAATAATACTAAATCTATGAAAGTTTATTTACATATTTCATATTAGTTTCACACAAACCGGTTTTAAACCTTCGCCTCACTGCCAATTCTGCAATCAATCCATATTAACAATTGAAGATTATACATTCCATAATCTTCTTATTGTACGACTCAATATAATTAACACTATACACTTTACAAATATGATTAGAAGACAATATTATTTTGCAGACGTTTAAACCATGTTATTTTGTTAACCATATGTAGACGTTTAAACCATAAATCCCCTTAAGGTTTCAGTCGCTTTAGTTTTTACACTGCATAAATATAAGCCCATATTAGAAGAAACTGATGACTCTTCAATCCTTTTAAAGAAAAGACGCCTTAAGCTTTGCAAGCTTACAAGTAGGGGCAGCCGTTTGGACGACTGTTAACTTATCCACCCTTAGGATTAAAAATTATTATCACTTTTTAGGGCGCCCCACAAAGGTTTACAGAAACAAACATCGCTCTAAATTGAATATTTTTATAATATCTATTATTTTGGTTTTACTTAGTCAACTTATCATACATATATATAAATATGTCCGCACAATACCTTAAGTACCTTACTTTAATTACTTTATTTTTTTAATATATTTTGTTTTTAAAATGTTTGAGCTATAAACATAATTCAAACTATGAAATTATGTAAGAAATTTCCAATACAAAAAACTTACTTATATCTTACTCCTTACATCAGTATAGAAACCTTAAACATTTTGTCTGATAAAAGTGAAGACTTAGTAAAGTTCCTAAAACTAAAAACAACCCTTAGTCGAAGTAACTGAAACGGGTGTAAAATAATAGCCACAATTAGAACGAGGCTCAATTTTGGTTTTGCCTATGGCCACTGCCGTGGTTTTTAGATTCCAAAAGCCTCGAAATTGATACGCTTCGTCTGATTTGGACATGATAATAATTGATGTGCCCCAAAAGAATTTACTTCTAACTTAATTGAAAGGTGGGCATTGAACCTTTTGTTTTTCTTTACTCAACTGCAGCTTATGTTGTGGGTGTTGAGGAAAAAAAGGTATTTTTTAATGTGTTTAGGTGCATATTTATTTTGTATTTCCATTTTAGATTTCCCAAGAATTTTCTAAAATTAGTTTATTTTCATTTTAGTCTAGCAATATTGATTTTTTTAGACTGCAGGTGAGAGTCGATAAAATTTTAAATTTCTATAATATATTTCGTTACATATTCAAATAAAAGTTTTGTGTAAAGGAAAGTCTACACTAACCCTAAGCCAATCAACTAGGAATAGTAAATTCTATATATATATTCTATATACAATTAATCTATATAGTAAAATTTGTTAAAGGTTCATCCTTTTGTATTTCTCTAAATACTGTTCTGTATTAGTTTGACACTTTTAGTTACCTATTGGCAAAATCCAAAATAAACCAAAAAAAAAAAAAAACTTTAGCTGTAAATAACCACAATCTCTTACACACTCACTCATTCACACTGGAACAAACACACACACTGGCACACTAGCACATATAGCTATACAGTTCATGCCAAATTTAATATTTATAAAAAAATTTATTTTGGCCTAGACCAACCGCAAATTTTTGGTTATATATTTTCGAGAGTGGTGCAATGTTTTGGTAGAAGGGTTTTAGTGAAGGGATTTATCCACTGGTCCAAATTACATATGTAAAATGATATTTTATGGAAATACCAAGAGTATTATTCAAGTGCACACAATTACATTTACATCTGTACATATACACAAAAAAAAAACATATACACACACAAATAACCATATGGAGAAGGCAATGGCATTTTGAGGTCACAAATATTTATAATGAAGTAGTGCAGGTACAGGTGCAGATGTCCTGCGACCACAGGTTTATAAAGATGTGTGCATAAGCTTAAAAACCGGCCACAAATCTAGAGCATAGAACATTAAATGTCGAGTAGCGGAATGCTTTTTAGAAGGACTGTCAAAAGAGAAACAGAAAGAGGCGGAAAAGGTGGAATGTCCTTCTGCTAGTTGCTGTTTTTGTGGCAATTTTACTGACATTCAATTTTCAACTGAAAATGCTTTGTGGCTTTGACGCGGAAATTGAAAATGTTGCTAAAGCCGGAATAAAAACATTATGTCTAAAACTGAAAACTAAAATGTGGCAAAATATGTTTTAGACAAAAGACATTTTATTTAATGTATGCAAAAAAATCTTATTTTGCTAAACGTAGATAGAACTGAGAGGTAAGTAGAAGTGTCCATGGGGTCTTATAATTAGGCACAAATTGTTGCATTTTAATTACTCAAAGTGAAAAAAAACAGAAAATAAAACAAAAATACAACCAAGAAATGTAAGGCATCCCAGAAAGTATGCTACGGCGTTTGCATGAAAAAGTAAAATGTTGCACAGCAAACAAATATATATATATAAATATATATGTATGTGTATATATATATATAAGAAACAACAAGGGAGGAGCGCTAACAAGTTGCTGACTGCGTCTCTGCCTGCCTGTTTCGCCTGTCAGCTGCTGTGTCCTCGTCAGTGCGCATCAGTGTAGCATTTCAAGCAAAGTATTTAATTTCCCTTGCATACACACAGGCGCCCAAGCAAACAATGAATGGTGCCGCCGCCTTAAATGTATGCCAAGGCGAAGGCTGCTTGCGGGCCATTCAACTCGCCAACAAAAAAAAAACCGAAATACCAGAAGACACACCACGCAAAGTGATACGAGAAAACGAACAAAAGCACAGAAAAGGCATAAAAGCGAAAGGTAAGAAACGTAGAAAAGAAAAAGACATTCCTTCATCTTTATTCTACTCCAACTATCATTGAGGTACATTGAATTTCCATTATAGTTTCCACGTGGCGCTTACGTTAATCAGACGTCACGTATCAGTTAGTATTTTTCGTAGAAAATGATCTAACAAAATTTCAACATAATCGGTTTATGGTATTTTTGGGAAAATTTGATTTAGTTACTTACTGTAAGTAAGTAATATTATACATTGAACGAAATATTTTGTTTCGGGCCAATTAGTTTGGTTGAGCATTAAAAGTAGGAATTACATTGGTAAAGAGTTTGGTATTGGTAAATGGTATGAAAATTTGTTACCCAAAGTTTTAATTAGCAAGTATTAATATTTGTTAAAGAGTTTTAATTTTAGTTATGTTACTCTATTTCGATGTTAAGGTAAACAAAATTTCAACTACATTTTCTATTTAATCTGAATAGAAACCTTTTGAATCTTTTAAAAGATTTTAACATTCTCAAATCTCAACTCTTTAGATTTGTTATAATGCAAGTAGATCGGATATATATTTTTAATTATATTATCATTAGGAAGTTTATATGTATCTTCTATGCACAGAAATCCCGCTAGTTTCACATTTTCATATTTTGGTCTAATATGTTTTTAATTTATATAATTTTTTGCCTCCCCAAAGCAGAGTATCTATTAGTCTACTCTGAAATGAGTTGCGTTTAAAACTTCACCGGCAAGTGAAAAGGACCTTCGTCTGCTTATTAGTTTAATTTTGTCACGTTTCGGGCCAAAGTAGTGCAGAGAAAGTGTCAAAGTGAGGAAGAGAAAGCAAGACAGTGGATGGGAGAAGAGAATGGCCCATTGTCATGGCGAATGGAGGAGAAGGAGATATATATATAAATAGCAAAATTTGGCATTTTATGCAACAGCAATCGAAAGTTCTTTTTTTTTTTGTGTGTGTTGAAATCTGTGAAAGTTTCTCCTTTAAGCAATTTGAATTGTTTTTCATGGCATTTAAATCAATTTGAAGCAAACGCCAGCAACACTTTAAGCGATGATAATCAAAAACGCAAAACATTTTATATATATTTATAGAATATGAAAAATGTCGTCTGCTCGGGATGGATGTGGGTTGATATTGGGTGGTAGTGGTGGTGTTGGTGTTGGTAACGTTGACCCGCTGCCAAGTCAATAAATTCTCATTGCCTAAGCCATAAATCAGCATCATGGTGCGCTAAGTGTCATTTTTTGTGACGTTCGGATGGCTTTTTACCTGGCCAAACAACAAGGGCAAACAGTAACCCTCTGCTGGCAAAGGGGAGGTTAAAGAGGTAAGAGAGTGGGAGCGATCTGTTAGTGGCAGCTTCCACAATGCACGTTATAATTTACACCTTGCGCCAAGCCAAAGCCAAGCCAAGCCAAACTACAACTGTCATTCGACCTTTACTGTGGGAAAGGAGCAGGAGGATTTGAAGAGGATTCTCCTGTTACGGGTGGTTCAGGCTGCTGCGGTTGGTTGAATGTCGTCTCTGTCGTGTCGTACCGTGTCGTGTCGGGGGTTGACTGTTATATAGTGCCATGTTATATATTTTACTCAAAAGCGCAATTGCTTGATTTGAAAATTGGCTCTGATGGCTTTTCATTTTGAGAGTGACAAAGAGAAAGCATGCAATAGAGAAAGAATGAATGAAAGAAAGACATATGAGAGAGGTCGGATCGAGGTGTTATAATAACCAGGACTAAAGCCACTTGATTGATGTTCAAAATGTGAAAGTGTTAATAGCTGAGCATGAAAATAAGAGTACCTGCAGTTATTTTAAGAAAATGTCTTCTAAAGGAATATGGAAAATGATGAATGAAACTGGGAATAGCTGAACAAAAGAAATACATTTCAAACAGATAAAAGTAATGTATAGTTAAGTCCAAAGAAACAAAGTTTCAAATATAATTGAGAGTTAAATAATAAATATTTATTCAGATTTCACATTTGATCTTGACACTTAGTTTCAAGCATTAAATAGTCTTATTTGGTTCAAAAGCAAATAGCAATAAAAACATTTTCTAGATATAAAATAGATAAAATTTCAATGCGATTACAAAAACAACTGTTCAATTAATGGAAATCCTGCAACAGCTAAATAAAGGATAGGACGTTACAGCTTAAAGCTTCACACTATACGAAACTCATCTATCTGTGTCCCATAACCTCCGCCCAGATCTCTGTCCCTGGCTTTGGCAGCTGTGCTGATTGCCGTAACAGCTTTTGAAATTAAGTCGCTGCAAGTCCTCCTCGTAGTTAGTATGGCAAGATGGAATGAGAAAGTACCAATGGGCTGGGACAGGCCAGGCCAGGCGATGGGCACACACAATTGACGCAATTGCAGCGATACTTTGATTTTATTTCATTTGCTGGCAACACAGACGATGCCGATGACGATGACGACGACGACGACGGTGATGGTGGTGGCAATGCAATACTAGAGGGGACTTATCCGGGATAAGGGGTAAGACAAATAAAAACAGAAAAAATTGAGCACAAGTACGCGTATAAAATGCAGACAACAACAATAGTAACAACAACAACAATAACAAGAAAAGCAACAACAACGAAACGTAGCCATCCAACGAAACAGTTGGCAATAAAAATTGCATTGAAAACGCTTAACCAAGCAGCGTGCATCAAATTGATTTCATTCTCTCGGCGCTCTGACTGCAGTTTTACAACGTACGACCAAAGCCGCCGAAAAATATGCTACACTTTTTGAGTCTCACAAAAATATTGTCTGTCAATATACCAATAACACATCGCGTATACGCGATACGTATACACAACCCCCATATAGCCATAGTCATCGCCATAGTCCATGCCCATCCCCATAGCCCATCTCTCATCTACCCATCACAACAATACGAATTCAGAAAAAACCAATGCGAGTGTAACGGTAACAAAATGTAATTTTTGTTTTCCCAAAAAAAAAAAAAAAAAAAAAAGTGGGAAAAAAATATAAAAAGAAAACAAGCAGTGGCAAATGGTACAGAAGACATCGGAATAATTTTCAATGGCACTACAAAATTTTGTATGCTCTATCAGATATCAGTTGATTTAATATATTTATAGTTAATTTAAGTTATTGAATTTTTTAGTTTGAACTATTTATGTTTAATACATGGTATATATGCATAATGGAATCAAATTTATATTCCTAACAAAGTTTTTCTTTAATATTTAAAAAAAACACATTTGAAGAAGCATGAAGAATGACATTTATATTATAATTATGAAACAACGTATTCTAAATTTATTAAAAAAGTTGTTCTAAATTTAAATTGTTCTTTCATATATTTAAGACATATTTGACTAATAGAAAACATTTAAGTTACATATAGTAAGCCGAATTCTAAAGAGTTATTGCAACAAATTGTTGTATAGACATCAAAATTAATATAATTTTTACACACAATTCCTAATTGATGTAAGTCTTCAACAATCCCTAAAAAGATGGCAAAAGTTTACAAGTTAAAAAAAAGTTGTAGAAAAAATTTTAATCCATATAATCAAAAACCGGTAACTAAAAACCTTTTAAATACATTTAAAAGTATAAAAATGATAGATTAATCCAATGTCCTAACTAATTTTAACTCACTAGCATTTGATTTATATTATAGGCAGTGAATTACAAATTGAATAATAAAAAAACCGATACTATAATAACATCGTCAGTATAAATTTACTTGAGTACAACAAGTACATTTTTTAAAAAATTAATAACATTTTCAGCTTTACAGTACAAATTAAAACTAATCGATGGAAATTAAAAACCGCTTACCCAAATTCCCTTTTTCTTCATAAAACAATAGTGAAATTTGTGAAAAGAATTGAAAAACAAATTTCACAAAGTTAATGGGGAAACGATATCATTTACATAATTTTTACTTTTTTTCTGTTTGATTCCTTTCTTTTCATATTTAGAGATATGTTTGAATGTTGCTATTTACATGGATAGTTCTTCAATATTCTATAGATCAAAAATTGAAAGAGTATTTAAGAGTAAAACTGACAATGGGGGGAAAAAACCAACGTGAAAATTGCCGCCGCTATTTCGTTTTCGATTTTTACACTCAATCCCTCAATCAACACTCCATCCTCCGGCCTTAATACCCAACACACACACACACACACATACATATCCATACATACACTTGGACAATCCCTACTCTATTCGCATACGCATGAGAATGGCACATGCCTTTAAACTTGTTATTTCAAGGATATGCACAGTAAATTCAAACTGAAGAGCTTGAAGTTGGGTTTTTAGGTTGCCTTGTTTTACCCAAGGCAGAAAGAGAAGCGAAGCGACCATCTGACTGGTTGACTGACTGACAATCGCGGCTTTTGGCAATAATTTCGCATGTTGTTGCCAGATTTCTTTATCTGCTGTAAGCATCGAACACACAGTCACATTTATATATATATATATAAAAAATAGATACAGTTACATACATATGCATGTACATACTCATATCTATTCAATTTGCAACTGTGCATTGTTTGGCATGTTTAGCAGCTCACTGAACAATTTGCAATATGCGAGAATACATTTTTGGGCCAATTGCACTATGAAGAAAAAACCCAAACTTGAACCAAGTTAAAAGCAAACTCAAAGCACTTAAACCCATATATATATATAAGTATTTTTAATATCTTGAATGCCAAAATAAATATTTTCTAGCCATGAGATTGGGGTTCTCTTTTTAATCAATTATGGTGCACAGTTGGATATTTGCTCAACTCGCAAAGTGCTGAAGCAATTGGGTTATAAAATTTTATGAATATGACATGAAAATACTTTTAACAGCAACTTAATATGATTCTGATTTCGATATATATATATATATATCAAGAGATTACATGCCAGGTGGTATTTATGTGATCTTAATGCAGTTGCATTGACAAAAGGATTAAGAAAAATCTTGGGTTATCAATTTAAAAGTAACTTGGATGTACTTATGAAATATAAATCTTATCTTAAGTATATATAATTATTTGTCTTTCTATTGAGTCAGAGTAAAATATGAATATTTTTTTAGCTTCAGGTAAGATAATAAGGTTTTAAGATCAACAAAATGCTGCTTAAATTAAACAAAGAAGATTTATTTATTTATATTTTACTTATATATAGTATCTGGATGTCAATCTGATTACCCGCTGGTTTTAACTTTAATTTAAAGAATTTCTTTTTTTACTTTCATTCAAAGTCAAATATCTTTTTTAGATTAAATTAGAGTTTCTTTTCTGCAAGAACTTGAAAATTTTATCTATGACATTTTCTTTAGCAAATTTTTGTACAATTTAAAGATATTTTTAACTCTAATATTCCAGGCCCTAGGCAACTAAGACCAAGCATCAATCAAGTAGTCACGAATTGGATATCAAGTAATATTTAACTAAGAAGCCCGAGGAAACATTGAGAACATTTTTTTAAGGTTTTAAAATTCATTTCTTTAGTGAGGCATTTTTGTGAGAATTTAAAATGAATGCCGCACAACTCACCTCGATTTAAAATTTTTGTTGGATATGTTATGAAATATTTGTTATTCTGGTTTTCACTTTCCTTCTTTTTTTTTTTTGCCAATGCAAATGCAATTTAGCCATGTAAAATGCTGAGAAGAAATATTTACACAAGCTAACATGGTGCAGGTACATAAATTTAAAAAGCGTGGACAAGAATTAAATAATATATTTTATAATATTAAAAACTTAAACCAACTACAATAAGAAGGAAGCGACACCGATAAACGGTTGAATAAGAAAAACGATTGTGGCCAGCAAGAACAAGAACAAGAAGAGAGAGGTGAAACAGAATAGTAGTGGCAGAGAAGAAGAAGAACAAGCAATAACATAAAACATAAAGAACAAAAAAAAATATTTACAATGTTTATTGTTGTGCTTCGTAGAGCGCAAATACATTTCATATGCAAATATAAATTGTGATTCTATATGCAGTTCTATGCCACATAAACCATGCATAGATGAAATGTGTAATGGTGGGGGAAAAGAGAAGTGCGAGAGAGCAAGCGGGGGGAAATGGGTCAATGGTTTAGTTTAACAAAAACAAGAACAAAATGAAGAAAATGCAAAATTTTTAAGTTTCTTGACAAAGTTGAACAGGTTTTCCATTTCAATATGGCGTATTGGAATTGGATTTTTGCTTTGCTTTGACAACTTTTGCTAATTGCTGCTGAATGGCAGACAGTCGTCACACACACACACACACACATACACACAAACATCCTTCCATTCTTCCTAGTCGATTCTTGTGTTAATTCTCTGCACGTGTTGAACTTCCTGTTTTTTTTTTTTTTTCAACTTCTACACATCTCCTTCCTTACCCCACAAGTTTTGCTAGTGCCGCAGTCACAAGTTGTTAAAAACTAATCAATCTTTCAACTTGCCTAACGTTCTTCTTCTGCCTTTGCTTTGACTGACTTTGACGTGTCAGTATATGTATGAGTGAGAGTGTGTGTGAGTTGTGTCGGTTTTTCACGCCCTTCCAAACGCCGCTACATCCCTGGATATTTTTTCTACACTGGAAACCCTACTGTGTAGTTTCTGGCCTTACATCAAATTCAGTTTTCACCATAGATCCATAACCAAGGATAACTCTTCCATAGAGATGAGTCACGAACTTGCGATTCTGTGACTAGCCCACAAAATTATGCTACACTCTTTAAGAAACCGTGTGTGAGTTTCAGATATTTCAAATAAGTTTTATCAAAGTTTAAGTTTGTCGCTGTAAATTTTCGCCTTATAAGCGAATGGAGAATCAATGTAATTCACTTTTAAAATATTCAATCATCACATATTATATATAGAATGGTGTATTTAAAATGGTTTAAACATTATTGTTTTGACTTTTTAAAAATGACGCAACGTTGCCCACTTAACAAACATATTGCTCATCTCTGTTATCTATTCTTCAACTCGAGGTGTCAGTTGTGTTTTATGCAATGTTGCTTCACTCAGCTTTCGCCATTGACACTTCGCCAAGTATCACACTCAAACATACATACACACGCGGTAGGATCAGGATGCAAGCCTCGCTGTACCCCTCCTAACCCTTAAAAGCTATCGATTTTCTGAACCAATTTGTGGTTTCGTGGCACTGTAGGTTAAATTCACTCTGTGAAAGGTTTGCCTAATTGATGTCATTTTCAATCGACAATATATAAATTTTTCAATGCTGCCAAATATAAACAGTGAGCAGTGTGAATACTAAACATATATATATATGTGAGATATAGATTTTCAATATATTAATTCAATATGTTTCATAAAAATATGTAAAGTTTCATTTTTGAACAGCTTTCGCTAGTTCCTTTAGCTCTTTTGATTTATCAAACACAAACCAATGCTTAAACTAGTTGAGAATTACAAGAAACTGTAAAAGAAAAAACTTGCAATTCAACACAGTTCACTTACACCGATTCACCTAATCAAACAACTCAGAAGTTTGGCATTCAAGTCGTGCTCTTTTCAATAATTTGTGCATAAATTGGAGAATATTCCATATAGTCATTAAAAATAAATTTCCTTATCTGTTTTTGGTGATGAATATCTAAAATTCGCAACTTCTTAAAGCTTTTTTAAAAGAACGGCTGTTACGCTATTTCATTTGTTAATTAAGGGTTTTCCATATAGTTGCAGTTTCGATTACTAAATGATGCTTTCGTCTTCTTTATTTCAAACAAAATACTCTCCTTTTTCCTATAGATTTTCGTAAATACACCTTAAAAGAAATGAAACATGGAAGAATGATATAAGCAAAGATATCAAGTAATTGCGTTAACTTTGCATTAAGTTTGCCGTTTGCCGACAAAAGGGAAAACAACGTCTACAAGCAACGTGTATTGCAGCAGTTGCAAAATGAAGTCTGTGTAATTGGAATAAGGGAAAAAGTCACAGCAGGTCAAAAGAGAAGTGGGAGCATCAGTAGCCAGATCCCAGATAGCCGAGCCAGCGATTCTAATTAAATTCTCGCTCGCACTTTCATTTAAGTAAATTTACAACGCGGTAGGCGTGGTTGACGGATACAGCGGACTGGAGGGCACGGTGCGAGGGGGTATTCTGGTCGAATTGTTCGACGACTTTCTTCGTCTACTACTATGGGGCAAAAGTTGAAGGCAACATTAATTGCGAATCCACAGAGCCCACACAGAGGGAGAAAGCCGCCAACGTGGTCGCCTTGTCAACGTTGCAGTTGTTCTCTTAACTCGACTCGACTCGACTAGGCGCGCATCCTTGACCTGTTTTTTTTTTCCCCTTATATTTTGTTATTTTTTTTTTTCTTTCTTTCTTTACATTTTCTTTTTGTTTTTATTTTTTTTTGCAATGCCGCAATATTAAAATGGTTTTCCTCTTGCTTCATTTCATTGCATTTCATGAACAATTTAAGCCAATTGTGAGCCACCAGGAATATATACAGAGTGAAAGAAAGAGAGAGTGAGTCAGAGAGCGCCTTGTGCCCGCATCAATGTGCAGAGTGTCCTTGCACAAGGGTTTTATAAATTAATTTCAAAAAACAGTTTACCCGTAGTACGAGAACAAAAAGAAAATTGCCAACTGCGTCCTTCAAGTGTTGCTAAACAAAGTGTATGACTTAAACTTGAGCATAAATAAAATTGGTTAAATGGAAAAACTTTAAATCTATGCACACTAAGCAAAATGAGTTTGATAAAACAAAATTAATAACTCTAACAGATTTTAATTTTAAGGCTCCTTCTATCAAAGTTCTTTACTTTAAATTATATAAATATTAGATTCTAGTTATCTGAAAAGTGGAGACTCTTCTTTGCTGAACCTCTTATCGTATATAGAACGAACATACATAAAATTTCGAAACACTCTTATTTTAGCTAGTTTCCGTCCAAGAGGAAACTTTTAAAGTTATTTTGTTAAGTTGCAAATTAAAGCAAGGCAATTTGATGTAATTGAAAGATGGGAAACACATGGGAAAATTTTTAATTAAATATTCGCACTGCTTGACGAAAACTTACCACGAAATCTTATTTACACGGCAGCCGCAGTTTAATGTGTGGCATATATTTGTGGCACCCACCAAGCGGCAGCGGCAGTGGCAGCCTTTTTTATTTACGACTTCAATAACGTGAAACGCGATGCCAACACTCGCTCATGTGGCAAGGGGGCAAAGATTTTTGCTCCTCCTACTTTTATTCTGGTATAGAAACAGGGGGCTTTATTAGAAGGAAGGGACCCACCAAAAAGTTATTAAAATGTGCCAGCTCTAGGCCGTTTTTATTCTGCCTTTCCGTTTGCCTGTCTGGCACTTATTTATTGTTGAATCCCTCTCGCGACAGGTGGTTGCCACGCGCGTGAGGCAAGACACAAGTGTTGGGAAGGTCTCGTTGCATAACTTCATAAATGGGCCATGAATTGCCAAGGACGAGATGTTGTTACCAGAAAAATGGAAAGAAAGAAAAAACGAAACGAAACGAAAAGATGATAACAAGATGAGACTGCTGCCATTTCCAAGGATTATAAAAATATGAAGCGACAATTCGAAATGCCTTGGTGTGATCAAAAGGTAAACAAAATTGCCTAAGAACTTGTTAGAATAATGCAAATTGTTTGAAAATTGTATAATTTTCCATAAACAAATTTCGATGGAAGGGTTTTTTATAAAAAAAAAGAAGAAAATTTAATACTTTAAAGTAGCAATTAAAGGACATTTAAATCAGTCCACAGTTTAAGTACAGCATTGTTTTCTGAGAGTAAGATGATTTAAATTCGGTAAAGAAAAAAAAATTTATATTTCTATGCCACTTTCAATCATTGCCATTTTTCCAAAAGAATCTCTCAAACTTTTAATTAACCACAAAGTGCAACTGATTTAGTTTCAGAATACTTTTATAAAAAATTTCTTAGAGTACGTTGTGATTATAAATCAAGGCAAAACGAATGTCTTGAACGAAATTGCAAAACGTTTTTAAAGAATGCAATTGCCAAATAGCTGCACCTGGCACCATCTTTGACCTCTACTCCCCTTAACTTGCATAAAAAGTTATTTGCCCAGCACTTGCAGCTAACACAAAAATAACACACATATATACACACACACACACGCATACATGCATACACAAACAGAGTGATATACACACTCACACATTGCCATTGAAGTTAGCTTTTCAATTGCCAAGCAAAACTTTTGCCTCAAGTTCTATTCTTTTGTTGACAATTTTTTGGCCAACAATGAGAACATGTATACATATATATTTACAGATATGTATATATATATGTATATATGTTAGTATGTACATGTATCTATGTTTGTTAAAATTTGTCCATGTATATAAAAATAATTCTTATTTTGCAAAGACCCGGGAGACCGAGAGCGAGAATTAAAATAAACATCTCGCAAGTCTTGTAAAATCTAAAGTTTATGAAGAGAGAAAGAGAGTGATAGAGAGGGAAAGGTAGGAGTTGGGGGCTAAAAGTGCATTGCAAAAGAATTTGAATATTTATAAAGATTTTTGCATTTTGGCAGCAGAAACTACAAGTGACTTTTCTTCATTGAAAAATTGTTTATTTGCTCGAGTTGAAAAAAAGTCTCAAAGAGATCCTCAACGAAAAGCAACGGGGGTCGTCGGTTCATGGTACATCACAGCAAGGGATGGGGTTGTTGAGGGCAGATTGTGAGGTGGGGGGGGCTGTCCTTTTCCAGAGCCATAACAAAAGTTTTGCCTAAGTCATGCAAATGCAACTTTGAAGTTGTATTAAAAAGTTGAACCCCTACCTACCTCAATGAAACACATATATATGAGTGTGTATATGTATATGCAGATATATATATATATCTCTGTGCGTTTATATATGTGTGTGCCAAAAAAGTTGGCTGCGTTATGCGTCCAAGCATGGCAAGTCGATTAAAAATTACTTGTACACTTTCGACAATGCGTTGCATCACCATTTCATAGTTTTTAAGCAGTGTTTCTTTTCTTTTAAAAGAAGATTTGAAATACGCCTACGTTTTAATTGAAATGTCAGTGGCAGGTTATGACAGTTAGCGCCATTTTGAAAACATTTTGGTTCCTTAATCAACAGACTTTGCCCTGAACTCTAGGATTTCATTGCATTATCACTGTTTCAATGCTTTAACCAATTGAGAATTATAAGCATAAAAGAAAACAAAAATTTTACTTCGGCTTTGACGAAGTTTGTATAACCTGGCAGTTCTGGACTCATAACCTATTCTTTCTGTGTTTAGAAAACAGAAACTTCTCATTACTTACTACACCACCACAAAAATTTGTCGCGGGTTTGTTTATACCTATGCTATCAATCGCACCTACATATATTGATTTTATTGTTTCAGGAAACAAAATTTAAGTGCTGTTTGCCTCTTTTATATTCCACCTGTTGATATTTATTGTATTTTTGACGGTTAACGTCAATTTACTGTATCTTATAGTTGTCCGAATTGACTGATCTTCATAATTTATCTGCCTGATTGATTAAAGATCTTATCTACCAAGTATAAAGCATATAGCTTAAAATTTAGGGTCTATTTTTCGTGAAGAAACAGACAGATGGACAGACAGATATGGCTACATCGACTCGGCTGAGGATGCTGATCAAGAATATATATATATTTTCTAGTATCGCAACCGTATATTTTTATACGCTAAAAACATCTAACCAATTTTATCTGCAAGGGTATAATAAAAAGGCCGTGCAGCAGTATGACTACTTTTTAACTTAATAATAATATGGAAAATACTTTCATTTATGTAAGCAATATGATGTGGCTGGATGTTTTTCTAAGATATAGTATAAGAATGCACAATAACAAGCATAGAATAAATTTGTTCAATGATACAAGGGGAGATGTGTCACTTTTAATCTAAAAATAAAATGACGCGATCAAATCGTACCTGTTGAGTTTGGGGTATACCCTGTATACATTTTTATTTGGATTATTAATATATATTATTTGATACTTGATATTGTTTGATAAATATTATATATACATATATTATACAAGAAATTGCCAACAGTTAAGAAGAAAAGTCGTTTCACTCTCACAACTATCTGCCAAGATTAGGAACCTTCAGTCTCTTACAAACATACAGGGTATAAAAAAAGTTATAAATCCTTGCCTTTTTACCAGGTGACTGTACTTATCCTCATTTACCTGATTAATATATACTGTTATCTAATATCTATATACTTATATAAATCACTTCTTTCCACGTTGGTTATTTACCATAATTGTTATGGTATTCACTCCAATAGTTTTCTTTTTTCCGAGGAGCTGAACTAAGCATCAGTTCAATTTCCACCGAGGAGTAAATCACTCTTGTTAATAAGCATAAGCAAAATTAACCAGAGATGTCTGAAATTCAAGCGTATGGCTGTATTTATTTGGAGTCAGATTCAGATTCCGAAGACCATGAAAACCATAGAGTTGCACAACCAAATAGGACATCAATGATGCCGTATCAACTGCAACACAATGTAAGGTCTCCAACAATGGGAACCCATTCGGTTTATACTTCAAATACAAGAGGAGGACGATATGACCAGACGCGAAAGTTATATAAGATTGCACCAGATGGACATCCTTACCTTGCCGTGGACGAATCCTACTACTCGACAAATGATAGAGATTCTAAATAATTTTAAAAAGTCAAATGAATTAACATCAACATATTTGCAATTTTTGTTGACATACAATTTTGGATTCAAAGCGGAAAAAAAATATTGTTAATTTGAAAATATTTTAAATTGAATAAATCAAAGCTTTTGGAAATTGTTTCACTTTTAACATAGACCTAGCGTATATATATATATATGATAAATCAATTCTAGTTTACCTAGCTCTACTCTGGTCTAAAAAAAAACTTTTTTTTTGATTTGATGAGATAGATGAAACGTTAAACTTAAACAAACCATTTGTTATACCAAAAATTCAGCTGCTCCTCTAATCAATCAACTTTTTGAAAAATATTGAAAAATGCAATAGATTTGTATATATATACAAAATAACTGTATAGAATATGTATATATCTAAACTAACTAACGACTATGCGTACTTTCAATTAAAATAAAGTAAAGGCAAGCTGCTAAACTGCAAAATAGACGACGCCTTCCATCAACCAACAAACGAACGAACGAACAAACAAACAAACAAACTGACAAACAAGGCGCGTCAAAAAGCAACAAATGCGTTTAATGAAACATGCAAGAGCCCTGAGCCAAACAGAGGGGAGAATCAAAGCCTGGTCCCGCCCCTAAGAGGTTGTCAAAGGGGAAAGCGAAAGATCAGAACGAGAACGAGTCAACCTAGTTGCTGGCAAAAGGAAAAAAAGAGAATTCTATACTGCCTGATTAATAGCAAATGTAACGATTATTTTATACCCTTTGGAATTAGATGATTTTCACGATAGCCTTAAGAAATCGTTGTATAAATTTGGCTAAGAATGTGAATTGTTGAATAACAAAATTACTTTATTAGCTGAATATTTTAGCAGCATTTCTTTTACATATTGCAAACATTTCATTTAAATCGATATACCCCTTTGATTAGAGTAGTATATCAAGAGAAAGAAGAAAAAAAAAAAGTAGAAAATAAAAAAATAGAAAGAGGAAACTGGGCATAAAATGCAGAAAAATCAAAAACCAACAAACAGCAAGCGCAAATATTTGTCAACTGTAATGAACATTTCATATTTTCATCTCTACACACACACACACAAAGTAAATGTGTCTCTTTTTTCTCGCTGTCTATCTCTCTCTCTCTCTCTAACTCTATCCATTTTCTTTTCAAAGTCCAGGACTCAATGAGCGAAAGATCCCCAACATAAATAGAAATGTAACACAACACATGTTGATGCCCCGCAGGCATCCTTCCCGCTTTACCACTGTGCCCTATGTATGTGTGTATGTGTGTGTGTGTATTTTCTTGTCAGTCAAAACGCACCCACGTGTGTGTATAGACACACTCACACGTGTATGTGCATCTGTGAGCTGTTATCACTTAACAACACAAATCGGTGCGAAATACATAGCCAGATTCTAATTTATTTTCAATTTAAAAAAGGTAAATGTGCCAGGCATCAGCCAGAAGCAGCAGTCAGCAGCAGCAGCAGCAGCCAGAGAATTGGTAACGACTGATGGAGGAGGGAAGTAGAGTGTTAAACGAGGCGCTTTGGAGGTGGCAGACCAACAGCCAACAAGCAATTGCCCTGAAGCAAACTATTTGAACGCAAAAATTGTTTGCCAGCATCAACGAGATGATGAAGAGGCGACACACAGGGCAACGGAGAGGCACGCCACGAGTAAAACAGGGCCAAAAAAAATAAAACCAAAAAAAAAAAAAAAAAAAAAAACTTGTGACACAAAGCAAATGTTTGTGTGAAAAGCGAAGGCTTTTAGCAAATAGTCCCGGTTAGACGTTTAGGGGTAACGTATACGGCGGCAAGAGTTGCCACAACTTGGATCAGGTCAGTTTTTGTATTGAGTGCCGAGTGTTAAAAAGCTTTTTGGCATTTTCAATGCGTTAATGTTAAAACAAAAGATTTGCTGCTGTAACACAAACTGAAATTAGAAAAGAAAATTAAATAGAACTTTTAAGGGAAACAGGTAAAAAGAAAAATTTAAAGTTAGTTTTCTATTGAAATACAGTTAACGAAATATAAAAAAATGCTCACTAAATGAATTTTATTTCGGATACTTATCAACACTGAAAAAGTTTTACTTTCAATTTGTTTTCCTTATATTGAAAAGCCGATTAAATACCATTAGCTAGCTATTACTCGTTTATTTCTAGGCATTGAAATAATTTCTGCAGATTCATTTTTCCTTAAGGTTGGATTTATTAAAGAGCTTTTCGGAAAAGATATGAAAATAGAAACTCTAGGACGAGAAATAGAATGAGATTAATCTTTTACGAAGTTCGAGATTTATACTTATGTACAGTGTTGTGGTCTATTTTATGCTTTGGGTATTAAATTTACAATTTGTGGTCATTAAACTTACTAGTTTTCTTTTGGAACACGAAAAATTCTAAGGAATCTCTAAAAAGTTGCGTTTCTGGTATAAGCTGAAGAGAATCTTCAATATAAAAGGAAACTTGGCAAGAGAATTCCAAATTTTAGATAAAATTCTTATCAATTTTAGTAAACTACATTTTTGAGGATATTTTAGCAGCTTATAAACATGCTTTTGGAAAAAAAAAACACCTCTTTAAACCCACAAAAAGCGCGCAGTTAAATTTAGTCTGAGGCCCATAAGTACATAAAAGAAATGGAAAGCAATAGAGCGTACTTAAGGACACAAAGGAGTAAATATTAACAATTTATCTACATATTAAATGAAGCAAGCAAGTCGTCCCTGCCGACTTTGAGTATACCCTGTACCAATTTAAAGGAACTTTATAAAATCAAACTCCTTCGAATTCGCCATTAATTCAAACAAAAATTCACCTCACAAGCGGCAGCAACGAACGCATGCTATCTCGCTTACACTTACTACGTAATGTCGCACTGGGCATTTCAGTACAAAATGTATATGGATATATCTCCGATATTTCTTGTCCGATTTTAACGAAATTTGGTCAGCTGATACCTTTTGGTCAGCTGATTATTGGGTGTGCCAAATAATAATATTAATAATATTAATTATTCGTTTTTCCTAAATTGCGGGGGCGGAAGTGGGCGTGGCAAAAATTTTAAACAAACTTGATCTGCGTAGACACTACACGAATGCTGACACCAAATTTGGTTGCTGTAGCTCTTGTAGTCTCTGAGATCCACGTGTTCATACGGACGGACAGACGGACGGACAGACGGACAGACGGACATGTCTCAATGACTCGGCTGTTGATGCTGATCAAGAATATATATACTTTATGGGGTCGGAAATGCTTCCTTCTGCCTGTTACATACATTTTAGCGACTTTAATATACCCTTTTACCCTATGGGTACAGGGTATAAAAATATTTTGCTTAAATAAAGAAATAATAGTATGTATACAAAATTTCTACTTAATGAGATGTGAAATTTGTGTAGTTATATTTTTAAATGATTTCACATAAATGAATATTTTCATAAAAATAGATCTTTTATCATATACTTTCTGTGTTTTCATGTGTCCGACTCTGTAACCAATAAATAAATTGAATCTGTTCAAAAATTCAGTAGTAGTTGGTGTTAAATATGTGTATTTAATTCATTATGATCTAAATGTTTATCGTTCTTTATGTTCTTGTTGTTCTCATACTTCGTCAACTTATTCTTTCTTTTTAGTTTTCTTTTCGAAACTGAAGGTTTGATTCAAACTTCGTAAGCCAAAGGAGTACCATAAACTTGAATGCATAGTACAGGACTGACCCTTTGATAATATTCCTTATTTTCCACTACAAATCAGTGCAAGTTAAAATACTCAAAGTAAGCTCGTTAACATTTCTCTTTTCATCTTGAAAAACTTTGAAAATTTAGATAATAATCATTGCGATTGCTTTCCTTTTCTAATGTTGCAAGTGGGAGAAAAATAAAATCTTGACTAATCTTTTACTTTTACTTGAAGTCATAAGCCATTTGCATTATTTTACATTCAGTTTTCATCAAGGTTTTTAATGTTTCAACTTGATGCCTTTACTTTATACACAACTCACGTATTCCACCTGCCACTTTTTGCAGTCCACAGTCGGTCGGTCGGTCGCTCGGTCGACGCTTTTCAAATGTTTTCAAACAATTTTAAAGCATGGGGAGAAAAAAATAAGCAGAGAATGGAATGGAATGGAATGGAGAAACACTGACAGACGGCGGCAACGGCTACGACGACAACAACAGCGACCTCAACACGCGGCTTGCTTATCAGAGCAAAAACAGCTGCGACCACCCACACAAACACACAGAGAGAGAAACACACACACACAGTGACACATACGCGACTCTGTGTTACAGTTTCTATTGCATAAGCCAAGGCGCTAGCGACTCAAAAATGCCAAGAGCCATTTTATTATTATGTGCAAAGTTTTTCAAGCGCAACACAACGAAAAAAAAAATAAAACACAAAAAACAAAAAAAAGGAAAACACCACATAAAAAAAATAAAAACAAATTCTAAGAGAAACTGAAAATACGTTCATTTATTACGTAGAGAAAGGGGAAAGAAGAGCGAGAAAAAGAGAGGGACAGCTAGCGAAAGAGTGACAACGACACTTGATGCATGATGACAGCAGCAGGGTAATAATGACAACGGCGATGACTGCAATGGAGCAGACAACGCAATGAGTGAAAAAAGACGAAGAATTTTCCAAGCATTTTCCATGCAAATGTTGGCCATGTCAGATAAAAATGAGCAAGACAGAGACAACAGATAAAAAAAGAGAACACCAAAAATGCAGGTGATGCAATAAGCTAGAGTCCATCCAACTTGATGATGAACAGAAGACGTAGGCACCAGCTGCTATCTCACTCAGCACTCGTACCCATACCCGTACCCGTATCGAGCCCAATGATCCATGCACCAAATCAATGAGATACAAAAAAGAAACTGAAAATCGTAAAACGTACAACTTTTTTGGTAGACAATAAGAAAGTTTGCTATCCAAAAATCTAGAATACATACATACAGATAAATACGATAAAATCTGACAAAATGGTATACAATGCTGGCTGTAAAAGCTCTACACTAAACTGCACTCAAATTCTATCTTTAATTACACTGTGCACTAAAATTTAGTCGAGCTACTCTTTAAAATTATCAAATTGCTAGGAAATTGTTAATTAATGAATAAAGTTGTTATTTTATAAGGTGATTTGTTGATAACACAGCAAATCGTAGACATTTTCTTAGGTAGTTACACTAAACAGGATTACCAGTATGGCTAAAATTTTTAATAAGCTGCAACAAAAGTGAAATAATTATATAAAAATTGTTTTGTTTTCTCTCCAATTTTCATTTATTTTATTTATATTAGAATGTTTTAATGAAAAGTATCTGTTTAAATTGTGTATTTTCGATTCGTTTTCGTTTATATATTTAAATTTATTATTATTTTATATATATTTATTAACTACAGTATTGTTCCAATTTCATCTCAAAGTTTAATAAAAGTTTTCTTAGTCAAGACAAAAGTAGGGGGAACAGGTGCAAAACTTTTTTCATTGCATTCAAAGATATTTTGAAATTCTTAGACCGTACCATTGATGGATTGTTATCGCCGTTTAAGCGAAAATGCAAAACCATGTAGGCAAAGAAGTCTTTTTAACTTTTCAAAAACTATTTGACACAACTATTAAGGCCAAGTTGAAGATGAACATAACACAAAGTTTTCCATGCAGTCAGCCAGCTAAGGCTAAACAAATTTAGATTGATCTAAAAGAGAAGCTGGCTTATTAATTTGCAGCAGCAACAACAACTAAAACTAAAACTATCGAAGTGGCAGCAACATCTGCAGGGGAAAGTTTAAATGGCGTTAAGATGGCGGCGGGTAAAGTTTTCGTCAGCTAAAACGTTTTGCACCTTGTCAGAAAACGGGCAACAAGAAAGAGAGAAAAGGAGAAGGCAGACACACACACACACACACATACACAACTCACAGATATATATGAAAGACACATACATACTTACACACCTTCACTTCAATCACTTTAATTGAAACACGAAGTCTACGCATTTATCTACATCAGCTGCAAATATTACGTTTTTCTTTTGGGTGGGTGGGGGACCAAACAAGCCTCTTCTTGCCAAGAACATAATGATGAAGCTGCCACCACATTCCCTTTATTCCCCTCTCTTATCCATACCACACTGTGTGAGAGTTGCGTGAAAAGACTTCAATTAGGCGAATTGTGAGAAGGCATCCAAAAATAAAAAAAAAAAGAGAAAAAGAAATTCCAAATTCTTTTTTTCTACTTTTCTTCTTTTTTTTTTTTTTTTTTTTTTGGTTACAGACAGGAAATTGACAAAAAGAAAGCATTTGACTGTTACCTGGCTAAAAGCTTATACAGGGGACCGACCTTCCATTTCCTCAGGTAAAAAAAAAAAAGGATGCAGATTCAACAAGTACGTAGAAACTGATATGTGATGAGACTCAAAGAGAATCGATTGATGGAATGGAATGAAATAAGAAAAGATAATGAAAATAGATAAAAATTCAGAGAACCTGGTGAAATTTTTTCAAATATTGCTAGAATTTTAGCGTTTAAAAGGCAATACAACAGAAATGTTAACAAAAATGGTTAGACAAATGTTAATAAGCCAAGCCAAATGACTTTTTTTTAGCATATAATTAGCATATCCTTGGGGCTAATAGGTAACAGCTTAAATCAATATTACCCCAATAACTTTATCAACCAAGTTATGTTAATCTGTGTTTGTTTAAACAAGTTCTATTATATAAAAAAACATTTGACCTATAGAGAAAAAAATTTATAAAAACAAACAAATAATTTCCGTTATACCATTTTAATTTAATTTTTAATGAAATTTCATAATTTACTAACCGCAATTTGCATATGTCAGACAGCACTTGTTGTTGGCTTTATTTATATAATATATTTTTCTTTTTTCAAATGCAACAATTGCAATATAAATTTGTATATATATATATACATTTATAGTACATATAGAAAAACTCTTTTGTTATTATTGCTTATTGTTGTTAGTGTTTATCAATTTAAGCAGTCGATTTAATTAAATTCACATTTTGATATTATCTATATTACATAGATTGCAATTTGTTTTAGGCTTTGTTTTTACTTCAGACTAACACGAAATTTGCATTTAACTAAACCCAAAAATTTATTTAACATTGTTATGAGAATTAATTTAAAACAGTTTGATTGTCGTATTGTAGTGGACTATAAACTAAAAGAGGAATAAAAAATAAAATAAAATATCCTATTACTTCTTTGGTAATTAAGTGTTAAGTTCTCTACTCAAGATGTCAAGGCTGAACTCTGGTATTGCAAGTTTCGTTTTTTATTGCTTTGGTTTCTTATAATTCTCAACTTGTTCTAGCTTTATAACAGTCAAAGTGTCTTAAAATCTTTTTTGCTTCAGTTACTTATAATTCTCAACTTGTTCTTGTTATATAGCAATCAAAGGGTTCTGCAAATCCTTGAGTCTCAAACAAAGTCTGCTAATGAAAGAACCTGGTAGTTCTTGAAATAGATATACAAATAAACTCACTCCTAATGTTTAAATATTGACCTCGTCATAACATCAAAACAAAAAACATGGAACAAAAATTTATTTTCAAATTAGAGGTTAGCAAAATAGCTTTCAAAACTCTATTCCAAAACGTTTTACATTTAAACTTCATATTTGCTTAAGTAGCTAAGTACATAGATTCTACCACTTTTACTTTCTCTTTTAGGAGACATGCAATAGATTTGGTTTTTTCAATATTCTCCTACTATGACACTCAATTTTCAAAAAACACTTCCAACCCAGTTTAACAATATTTTTCAAATTTGTAGCGATAAGTTATATTGATAACATAACCTTTACCAAAGCCGATTTCTTCTCTCAAGATACATCAACATAAACAGGTCGTTAACCAAAAGCACATATCAATTTTACCAATTCTTGCCATCAATTGAATGAAATTCAACAAGAATTTGAACCGAACGTAAATGGTGCCACTCGCTGTCAATCTTTGCCGCCTTTTCATCCCTGTCAAATCAAACATAGGATGGAGAGCAGGCAGAGCCTTGAGGCACAATTATGCTGCCTGTTACAGCTTAGTTTATTAGAGCAAATCCTTTGCCCTAAAAAAAAAACCAACCATTGCCGTTTATGACCACCAAATGATTTAAGTCATAATTTAATGTTGCCAATGCGAACGGCGAACCGAGGCAGAGTTGGGTCATAACCTGGCCTAGGGCTTTGGTGGCCTTGTCTTAATGGTGGTACCCATAAATTTTGGTTATTAGGGGAAAAATTTTCCAATGCTTTGTCAACATAAAACCTTTGCTCTGCTCTGCTTCGCTTTGGCCAATCAAACGAAAAATTGTCCCTCTTGAAAATGTTGCACGAATTCTGATTTAAAATGCCAATAATTTTTATAGAACATTTCCTGGAAAGCCTCTCTCTTCTGCTGTTGCCCATTGTAGTAGTGTGTAGTAGGTACTTCTTCGTCGTTGTTGTCCTCTTCAGCCCATTAGACGAGCCCTTGAGAGCAGCTGCTGAGTCATCAGACAGCTGCTGGCTCATTTGTTCTGCTGCTGCTTCTGCTGCTGCTCCTTCTGGGGACTATTTTTATCACTAATAGATGCCACTTTGTTGTTTGTGTGTGTTTGTTGTGTCCCAGGGCCAAAAGAAAAAGAATCAGAAGTTTCGTTTTGGGCCAAATTGTTGACAAATTTCAAGGCGCACCTGGAAGATAAATTATCAAAGCGAAAGAAAAAAAAAAAAGAAAAAAGCTAAAATACAAGAAGGAAGGCCAGCAATAGCTTCAACTTTCTGCACGGTAATGAAATGATGACAAAGCTAGCTACGCGATGATAGCCACAGTTGATGGTGGTGATGGGTTGGTGGTGCCGTCAAGGCTAGTGATGCTGATGATGATGATGGTGGTGGTGGCAAAAGGTGGATCCAACTTTTCTTTGTTTTGTTGACTTTGCTTGTGGGATGTAAATTTTTTTCAACCTCATTAATTACACGGTCGTCCGTAGCAAAAATGCCAGACGTTTCAGGTTAAGTGAGGTTATGTACACCGGACCAACCAACCAGCCAGCCAACTAACCATTCAAGCAGGAATAACATTTTGTAGTATTTGTATTTGGGTCAAAGCATTTTCTCGTAAAAAGGCAAATGTCTGTCATTTAGTTGATTACAAACACAATTAGCTAAGGTTTATTTGATTTTCAAGTCGCAATGCAAAGAATGTTTGAGATTGAATTGGATTCTTTTCTCAGAAATTTGCTAGACAAAGTGTGAATTGAATATATGAAACGAACTACTCAACAAACTGGCGAATATTGATAAATAAGAAATCTATTAAATAATACAACTCAACAAATAAAGTGGGGCAAACAAATAGAATAATGAAAAGTAAGCATAGTCTACTTTTTGGAGTAAGTTGCCTATATTTTAAGTTTATCTTTGTTAATTTTCATTATCTATCAATTATTTAAACAAACGAATTTTTTTTTTACCTGTTTAAATAAGTTTTACAGAGACTCTCTATCAACGATAATGGATAATTAATAAACTTAACTTTTTTTGATTATGCAAAAAAAAAATAAGAAACTATATTTTGAAAGGCTCCGATTAACAATTTGCAAATTTGTAAAACTATTTTGTTTTTAAGTTTAAATTGAAATTGCAGCTAAGTAACAATGCATTAATAGATTTCTTTTGGGATTAGTATTGAAAATAAAATCGATCTATTGCTGCTTTTATATAAAACTTTATTCGGTTAACTTTTCGATGAATGGATCAGCTGTTTCGACATAACGTTTCGGATTGAAATAGACAAAAGTAAAGCAAACAAACAAAAAAAAGACCACGGAACACTTTTTATGTTTCGTAAATACAAATTAAAATTATGTATATCCTGGAAGCGAACCTAACATGAATCTCTTAGACAACAGCTAAAGGGCAACACATTTCAGTTTGAATAGTTTGTTCTGAATAGATCTTATAATTGGTAGCATATAGGACTCTAATTTACTTATCAACCAATTAACTTGTTTGTGTAAATTATATTTAAGTAAAATGTAATTAATTGAAGCTTTAAATGAACTACATTTTACTTAGATATAATTTACACAAATAAGTAAATTGATTGTTTAAAGATTCTCATTAAATGTTTGTTCTTTTAATTTACCAACTTTATTTCCTCTATCCAAATCAGCATTAATATATTTCTTTTTGGTTTTCATTAAACAAATACAATTAAATAAATGTTCAGTGGACAATCTGTTGAATTCAGAGTTCCTTAAACGTTTAATTTATCGACTCACGTAAAAGTCTTCATGTTGCCCTTGAACTGATGTTTAATGTATTATCTATTTTGCAAGTCTTAAAAGAAATAAAAAAAAAAATGGAAAAATAAATGAAAAAAGTATCAATCAAATCTCTTTGCATTGGAATTGCCAATCAATAAAGCAACAATAAAAAAAACATTTTCAGCAACTGCAATTTATCACTGCTAAGAAGATGCTCAGCTATGTATCTTCCCAACATCCCACTTACCCCATATTCACCGATTCCATCTCGTCGTACCAATATCAATTTCATTCTTTGAACAAGTGTTGCCTGTTGGCTCATTTTTAATGCGCGACGACAGCGTGCCTGCATAATTATGCATGATCCGCGGGCGACTTCCACCCACCTCCCCCATCTACCAACATTCTCCCATCCTGTATACAGCCGCATTTAAGCCACCAATCAGCGTCACGGGCAGAAAAGTCTGGCTCCAGTTGTTCGCCTGGCTAATGCCAACACGGATGATGCCTGTTTTGAATTTTGAAAAAGTACGTGAATCAGTCCCCAATCCTCCATCCCTCATACCCATTCGCAGTATCTAACTTGCCCCGTCCAACCTCAGAGATTGCATTACTAGGTCTCGGGTCTCGGGACTGGAAAGAACTGCACCAAAGTATGGCAATCATTTTTGCTTTAAGGCGCGTTGAGCTCCTCCACCGGAATGACCAACATTTTCAATTACAACAAAGGAATGCCGGTCATTATTTATTATGCCGACCGCATGGCCTCCAGTCCAGAGACCAAAGTCTATATAGACTGTGAGTGAAGAGGAGTGTAGCATAGTCGTTTTTTGCCATAGCTCTGAATCCCTCTCTCTCTCTCTCTCTCTCGTCCTCTTTGCTTTCTCTCCTCTGCTCCTTTAACGTTTTTCTAAACCATAGAGATGGGCATCAGAAAGCATTTTATTTCATTTCAGTTTCATCGTTTCAACTTAAGCCTTCCACAACTGTCCTTTAGTCTCCGAGTTCGGGGTAATAGGGTGTTCTACCATTCATCTAATATTCATGAAGAACTCATACATATAAACGATATTGTACTACATATATTTATGTATATAGATTTATGTATACATTCTGCAGTCACTGTCTGTGCTTCGTCATTTTTCACAAACACCCATCCAACGTGTACTTGTTGTTGTTCTCTGTTGTTTTTTTTTTCTTTTTCGAAAAGCCGCTTTTCATAATTTTCTGTTTATAAGACGTGCAGCACAAGCTGCAGTTATATTTTCTCTCCTAACATTTTATACACTGCCAATTAATTTATATATAGTTGCTTTTGAAATAAAGTAAATTATAAAACAGCAATTCTTGTATTGTAATTGAAAAGATTATGAAATCAATGATAATTATTCTTTAATTTTAGTTAAGTGCTTTGTATCGATAACAGCGATTAAGTTGAGCTTACAGCTAGTTGAAAAACCATTTTACAACACTATTTGGTCAAAGAATATTTAAGGGGAAAGCTTAAACTATTTTAAAAAAAAAAGCTTAGACGTTTGGCAAATTTTGTAGAACATCGGGGAAATATACAAATTGATTCATTTTCAAAATGTCTGCGAAATTTCAATTTAAAAAAAATGTATTTAAAATTATTTTATAACATTTTTATATAATTTTAATGTATATTTTTGAAAGACACACACATTTATTTGGGAATTAAAATGTATATTTCCATTGGTCTTCAATGTTCTTTTTTGTCTTGGCTATTAATAATCCATTTTTTTTACCGATTTTTAATTCATTTTTCTGTTTTTTTTTTTATTTTCGATTAATGTTACTTTTGTATATTGTTTTTGATCTAAATTTTTTTTTAATTTTTTTCATTAAATGTTAATATTTTGTCAGCACAGTTTTAAAACTTAATTTGTTCTACATTCCACTTATTTCCTTGCGCCTTTTCGAATCCCTTGATTTTGCTTCTTATGGTTGATTATTAATAAATCTTTCCCAAACTAAAATTTGTTATATAGATCTAAATTTTATACCATAGAATTAAGATTAAGTTTGGAAAATCTCGTAGTAGTGCAGTTAAAGAATATCCATTAAGACTTTTTATTTTTGTTAAATGATTTCTTGTAGTGTATGACGGCCTGTCAGCATAATGTGTTTATGAAATTTTTCGCTGCATATTTTTGTGTATATATTGTATTACGCTTTGCTTAATTTTGCAATGCCGAGGCAAAACTCTCATAAATCAAACACAGACGTCTTCCCTAACCGCTTCTCTTGGCCTACTCCAACGGTAGCAAGAACCAGAACCATCGTTATCACTACGAAAGGATGAATGTAAGTAGGGCTTTGGCTGCTGTAGAAAGTTTCCCAAAAAAAAAAAAGTGCGAAGTTCATTGGCTCTTGGGGCTGTACATTTTAATTGCATTCTAAAAACAAAATTGTATGGCATTTAGTGGAGCCAAACTGTTCAATTGCATTGAAAAGACTCAAGTGGACTGTCTATTCAGCTGTTTTTAAAAGGACAAAAAGGTCAAATATAATTGAATATTCATGACTAGAAAGAACAAGCAAACGAGGGGAAAAGAGCAAGAGAAAAACCATCACGAGGCATTCATAAATATTAGAATATTAAAGTTTTTGACCAACAAAATTAATATACAACAATTTTACATTTACTGTGGCTAATTGTTTTGTTAAAAAATTAATAGCGTTCAGTTATACATAGCAGGTAAAGTAAGCACAAACTTATTCAGTTTGTTATAGAGACTAATACTCTTGTGACCTATTGTGAAAATAGAAATAATGACTAGCATGACTTTTTGGTATTGCAATGCGATGACGCTAACCTTAAGCTAGAACTAGTTGAGAATTACACCTAAATGAAACGAAAGAAGAAACACAGATTACAATGAGGTAGGTCATCCTTTGTGGGGTTCACTCTTCTTCTATTATAGTTTCTTTTAATAGCTAACTAGTAGTAGTAGATTTTCCGTTAACTAGATCAACAAAGCATAAATTTTAAAACGAGGCCGACTAAAGCCCTAAAATGATGATTGACCGAGCAAAGGGGACGAAAGAAACAAAACAAAGAAAACCAAAGCTCGACATTATTAGTGTGTCCTGGTTTTGTCTTTATTAGAAAACAGAAACCAAGTTCTTTAGACAAATAATGAAAACAAAATGATGACGATGATGATAATAATGATAATGATGACAGAAAAAGGAAATGAGGAGACAAGAAAATGTTACTAATTTTCTCCGTTTTCTGTTCTTCTTTTTTACGCTATGCACATAATTGTTGGCCAGCCCTGACACAGTGCCATAGATAAGGTATATGCCCTAAAAGGAAACAGCAACAAACAAACAAACAAACAAATAAATAAGTAAAGCCAAAACAGAGAGAAGCAGAAAGAGGGGAAAAAACCCTTTTTGAAAAAGTAAAATGTAAGGCCAACAAATGAGTTCAGTCAACACAATGGCGGCAATGGGACGTATGCGTAATATTATTTGTGTTGAGCTGTCCTCGCTATATATCCCATTGTTGCTGGTTGGCTCTCAATTTGATTATGCAACAAATAAGCCGCAACACAACACGCAAACAATATAAAAATATATTTTTGATTTATTTGAGCGTATAAACACACACAGAGAAAGGGAAAACTTTGTCCTTACCTAACCGAGAACAATTGTAGGCTGCCGGCTGCCTCCTGTCTTCTTTCTTCTGTGCCTACACCTACGATAATCCTGTTAAAATTTGTTTGTTTCAATCGTGAAAAGTTTTGGGAAAGCCTTCTCAACTTTGGCAGGTTAACCAAACTGAAATCGATTTAGAGTAAGAACAGCAGGAAATTGATTTCGTATCTCAGGACTAAGTCACGTCCTCATCGTCGCATAGTCTCGTTCGTTAGAAATGGCCCAATAAAAATCCAAAGTTTGAGCTACGACAAACGCAAAATGTTTCTTTGATTTGCTCACAATGTGAGGAGCAAATTAGTTGCCCTATCCCCTCCTCCTATAGTTGCAATTTTCCCCTACACTGTTGCCGGGTATCTTCATGTTGTGTTTTTTTTATATCTGGTCATAAAATGTTTTCGCGCGCGAGTTTTAATTTTACAGTAGGAAAAACTCTCCCTATGCAATACATTTACCATTTTTCTTTTCTTCTCCTTGGGGGGAATTTTTTCCATTGTTTGGTTTGTTCTTCTATTTGGTTGTAATTCATTTGAGCGTAAAATTTTACATTTGTCCCCCTCTCTCTCTCTCTCTCTGTTACCTAATATTATTCTTTCCCTATTCATTTTCGTTTTTACATCTTTTCTTTTTGTTTATTTTGGTTCTTTTCTTTGCGAAATGACGCCCTCAAGTGTTGCACATGGCTCACTTGTAATTGCAATCGATGTAAATCAATTTCTTCAGGCTTCAGATTCAATTTATTAATTAATTTTTTGTACCTTTACCTCGGAGCAAGAGTACCCCCAATGGAGAGCTCCTCTTCATGCATGTCACTGAACTTTACTTTAGATAAAAGAATTTTAAACACTGCTCAAGTAAACAATTTGGCATAGAGTTATATATCGTAATTAATTAATCATTCTGATTACATACATACAGGAAATTTAAAAGGTGACTCATATGTAGTGACTGCGCTTGTAGACAAATTGTATTGAAACGTATTTAAATAGAATTTAGGATTTATCGGTCAAAAGCGTGAACTTTTGTCCAAAGAAATTTGACTTATCAGCAGTACTATACTTGTAATAAAAATCTGATATGGAATTAAGGCGTATTTCATGGCCACCACAACATGCATCATGATGAAAAACACGGTGACAATGAGAAAACCAAAAGCCAGCACAAACAATATCACCACATCTAACTTCCCGCTGTGGTTATCCAACAGCTTCTATATTTAATTAACAACAATCAAAGTACATAAACTTATTGCATCTTTCTGCAATCATATATATTTACTTGAACAGATCACCCACAAATTATTTTGTTATTGTTCGATATTGATGCCAATTTGTTTACTCGACACGTTAAACGAAATAAGCACGTTCCAAAAACGATTGAATGTGTTCTTGGAAATGTGAATGTGTTTTTAAAAAAAGGGGAAAAAAAATTAAAATTAATACAAACGTTTTCTAAAATAATTTATATACCCTTTGCAGGGGGTTTTATAAAATTGATTAGATGTTTGTAACGCATAGAAATATACGTTTCCAACCCCTTAAAGTATATATATTCTTGAACAGCATCATTAGCCGAGTTGATATAACCATGTCTGTCTATTTCTTTGCAAAAAACAGACCTAAAACTTCAAGCTAGTTGCTTGAAACTTGGTATATAAACTCTTTTATTAATCAGGCAAATAAAGTATGAAAATCAGTCGGTTCAACTATAAGATATTTTGGTTAACTTCTTTGATATTTTTCCTGAAAAAGGGCTTTTCCCGTTTAAAAATGTTTTATTTCGAAATTTAATAATAATGCTTATTTAAATTTAAATAAAAAAAACTAGAAGGATAGGCTAACTTCGGCTATGCTGAATACCTTTGCAAACTTTTTAATAAAAATATCCTTTTTTTGGTCCGATTGTTCCTATAGGAGCTATAGCATATAGTCGACCGATTCTAGTGAAACTCAGTAAAGTTTTATGTAAAAGTTTTAATAAAACTTGTTAGATATGTTAAGAAATATATAAAGCTCACAAAGACCGGCTTTCGTGATATTCCATTGGAAAAAAAAAAAGTTGAAGCTTTTTCACGACCGATCGTTACTATGGGAGCTATAAGATATACTCATCCGATCGGAGTGATTCCTGCAGCAAAAAGAAGTTTTAGTGCATAATTTCAGCTCTGTAGCTTTAAAGGTCTCGAAGGAGATTGCGTTGATCCAGTCAGACGGTTAGACGGACATGGCTATCCCAACTCAGCTCATCGTGCTGATCAAGAATATATATACTTTATATAGACGGAGATGTTCCTTCTATGCGTTGCAAACTTTTGACCAAAATTAATATACTTTTTTTGCAAAGGTAAAAAAAGAAAACAATTTTACCGTCGATTATTTTATTGTGAAGGGTATGGAACGACGTAAAATAATCGCACGTTCATTAACCCGAACACTTATTCGATAAGATAGAAGAAATACTAGAGTATATATTTATCATTGCGAGGTATTTGTATAAAAGTCGAAGAAAATTAACATTGTTCAGTCAGAGTGAAGCTTTCTTAGTGCACTTGTCGTCGGAGATTAAATTAAGCAAAAGTGAAGACTTTGACTACCGAAAGATAAAGAAAAGTATAAATAATCCGTCTATAGTGATTCTGTAAGCAAATTAAGATACCTTTCTTTCCAACAAAACCATCTGTTACACATAATCTAGTGAACTCTTTGCAAAGGAGAAAAATTAAACTACTATTACACACACAAGTGTGGATCCAACTATTAAAATAGACACACAAACTATACTTCAATGCTTAAACAAGTATATGAAACATATATGTATATGGACAGCCGCCACGCCTCCTTAACCCATTTTAAGGGGTTCTTCAAAGCTTTTGTTAGAAACATACAACTTAATAACTTTGGCACAAATGCGAGTGCAATAAATGTGCTGCTGGGTTTTTGTTTATTAAATATCCTGCCCACTCGCCCATCCTGTTTGCAACACATTTAAACGACAGAAAGAGAAAAAGGCACAGTAAGAAATAAAAAAGAGACAGACAGACATTCAGACAAATAACAAGCAACAAATGTTTCATGTAGTCAAACAACACTCAAGTTAATGACGCTTTCCCTTGCTGAGTTCGACCAATTATTCTGAAGTGTAATGTGAAATGATTAAGCGATTTCTATACACTTTCCATGTGGGGTTAGTACTAAATTTAGGCAAGTACTGGCAAACTTCCTTACACATTGTTATACAAAATGTTAAAGTTTCTTAAGACAGATCAAATATTAAGAAAAACAAAACAATATTGAAAATATTTGTTTACCTTATTTCTGCTGAAGTCTTCTAAATGGACTATGAGCACCATGTTTAGTAATAGTAGGTAGAGAAAATGGTAAGGGTATACAAAGTTTAATGCATTAAATTTATGTTTGCAATATTTTATATCCTTTTTTCTTCCAACACATATACAAAACTATTTTTATAGTTATTAAACAAAAATTATTCCATTTACACTCACACAGAAATTTATGTAAACGATAGGGAAAAAAAATAAAAATTATTTGTGAAACTGCAAAAAAGAACATGGCAAACTCCTCCATCATCAACTTGAAGCGCATAAATTTTGGACCAAACTTCGTTTTTGGTATGAGTGAAACTAATCAATCTTAATGTCGCAACAAGCAACAAATTTTGTATTTTTTTTTTTTTTTTTTTGTTGCTTTTGATGTCATTAGAAAATGTTGCAGGTAAATGAATGTTTGCGATCCATTCTCAAGTTTTGTTAAGGGGGATATTTGGTTCAAGTAAGTTATAAGAGGTTGGGTAAAGTCAAGCCAAGCTACAGGAAAACTTTTGTCAGTTCAGAAGGAAAAGAAAAATCGAAATGTGAAAACTTTAAGCGAGGGGATTTTTTTTTTTTTTTTTTTTTTGTATGTTTGTATTGTATGGACAAATGTACATACATAGATTTATCTATACATATACATATATATTTGTGGAGAAGGCGTGGCTGGGGGTATGGCATTCAGTGAATTTGACAGTGCGTTTTTCGAGGGGGGGAGGGGCCCTGACAAACGTGCTTGTTCGTGATTGATGTCTCATCATTCAACTGGCACAACTCGAAATTCTTTTCTTTCTTTTCCTTTTCTTTTTTTTTTCTTCATTCTTTTTAAAGCTGTTTTTACAAATGTTTACAATGTTGCGTGATTTGCAACTAAATGAGAAAGAAAATGACAAAGAAAACCGAGGAAAACCGAGGGGGGGAATATGAGTTATGTCTCTAAAAATAAATACATGACACTCTTAAGTTCCAAATAAGTTAAATTAAAGTATATGCAACAACAAACATAACTTTTAGAGTTAAATAAATATAAATAAATATTATATATACTTTTTATTTCAGTTTATTTATTTTTGCCTTTGATTTTCATTGATTTCATGGTGAAGATTTTTCAATTATCAAAAGATGAGTAGATCAAAACATGTTTATAGGTATTTTCATTTGTGGCTTGTCTTTTTCAATAAATAATTCTTTTATCATTTGTTTTTCATACTAGTTAAATAACTAGAAAATACAAAATAATGTTGCTTCTCTCATAGCATTGCTTAGAGCAAGTTTCTGTTAGCTGAACAATTCATTTAAGTACCTAAAATCAAGCACTCACTCACTAATCAACATTAGACAAGTATTTAAAACATTAATTTGTTTATTAATGAGGAAAGCTAACACATAAATATATTTGAATCACATTAGCAACAACAAATATGCAATAAACGAATTGCAATTGCATAAATTGATTTCATTTCAACCATTTAACAGTGGAAAACATTTCCAACCATTTAACCAAACATATAACGAAAATTTAAAAGCTAAAAAAAAAAAGAAAACAAAGAACGGTCTTTTGACTTAAATTCACAACGAGTTTTCCATTTAAATTCGAGCAATAAGAGTTGTCTGCTAGAAAACAGAGAGAGAAGGAGAGTGAGAGAGAGCAAGTGTGGGAAAGAGATGACATGAAAGGCAAAACCGAAAATTTCACACGCAAATCCCATAAATACACGCAGCAGCAGCCGCCGACGCCAAAATAAATTATCTGAAATGTTTTGCCCACCTTCAACCCACACACCTGCCTCATCCCTTCTTACCCTCTTTGTATCCCTCCTCTCACACCACACATACGAAATACAAAACAAACAAAAAACGTCAATAGCAACAAATACACATACTTCAACAAGAAATTGGCATGCAACATCCGGTGGCGGCTGCGCTTAGAATGCAACAACCAAAATCCCGCCTCAACATTCAGTTGCATGCATACAACCTCTCATCTCTATAGCCAGAAAACAAATGTCGAATTGAATGTCAGAATATTATTTGGATTTTGGAATTTGGGACGGAAACCTGGGAGAAAGGAAATGGAATAAGAGCTGGTTAGATGCCATCGGTATTCACTCTCTTTGGTTATACTGTGTGAGAGTGTGTGTGTGTGTGTCCATGTGCATGAAAATAACTAAATACGATATATCGAATATGAAGTTTGAAATGAATTTACTATATAGAAAGATCATCGGTTTGGAACAGATTATTCTCTTTAATATTATAACACTTGATAAAGAAGAGAACTTTCAGAATTCAATTTATCAACAGTAATGAAAATATCAAAGAAGCAAGTTGACATTATCTTTATATATACATGACATATTTATATATACATTGCAGTTCATTTAGCAAGACAAAAAAACAGCTTACATGATAAAATATATAAGAATGAAAAACAATCTAATTAAAAATATGATGTAATAATAAAACAAGCAACTCGGTCTGCCGACTTTGAATATACCCTAGAGGCATTATATAGAGACAAGCTCATTTATACATTTTATTGACTTTCATATATAACTCCCATTGATCTTTTAGATACTTTGGATAAACTATCATTTAGATAAAACTTCTAGTTTGTTCATTTTAAAGCGCCAAAATGAATGATTAGTCAAAGAACATATCCTGCATATGGATAGATTTCATTTTCCCCATGCAGGATATGTTCTTCGTACTATTGTTCATTATAGCATCTATAATACGTTAATTTAATTAAGCAAAATTTATAAACAGTATCCAATTGTTGAATTAAACATTTATAAGCATTAAATGATCAATAAACAAATTTAAAACTAAGCAAGTTTCTATAACTATAACAAATATCTAATTCCAATCTGGTTCTGTTCATATTCTTTAAATTCCCTCAAGGGAATTTGAAAATAATTTTTGAACAGTTATATATTAAGTAAAGATTGATAGAAATATGAGACAAGTGGCACCTCAAGGAACTGTTGATTGGTTTTGAAACACGACACCAACAAGAACACATGGACTATGTACTAATGTACTATGATTTTACTTATTTTAAAAGAAAAATTTCTTTATTATAAGAAAAAGTTTACATTTTCAATTTTTTATAGGTTAGAAAGTTCTCTTACAAAAATTCCTGATGTTATAAGAAGACCCTATCACTAATCGCAGTACACACAGAAATTTTTAAAACTTCAATCAAGAGCCTAAAAAAAGCAAATTTTCCTTTTTTTATAATGTTACTTATCAAATATATATATAAATTATCATAAGTTGCAACAAGCAAGATAAAATTAATATAAGTAAAAGTAATTTGAATGCCACTTACCAATTTGCAGCTGCTTTTTAAATGGCAACCAATAGTTGAGAGTCCAAGACTCGGACTATAATAAAATAAAAGAAACAGCTTATTATTCAATTATTTAATTTCTTTTTGATCACAGAAAAATATGAAAAAAAAAATAGAATGGTAGGCGACTTCGACGTTCATTTTGGCAGTTTCAGAAATACTTGAGCTTCAAACAAACAAACAAAGAAACACACACACATGCAAACAGATTGAATCCAAACAGCAACACACACGTGCAGAGAGGGAGAGAGAGAGAGAGAGACACACACAAAGGAATGAAAATTTTCTCAAACAAACAAACGAAAATACTTTTCATATTACGTATACGTCGTGTCTCACACTTTTGACCTGATTTTGCCTTATCAATGCATTGCTTTTTTTTTTTTGCCTTGTTGTGGATCTGGCAGCCACATGACAAGGCCTGGCATGGACTGGGTACTGGGTACTGGATATGGGTCTGGGTTTTCGGTTGATGATGCCACTGCTGTTTGGTTGGTTGGTGTAACTACTAGTACTACTGTTGCTGCTATTGTTGTTGTTTCATCCAATCTGCAACACAATCTCTGCTCAACTACGGAAAAATGAAGTTATTGGAAATGACTGTCAAGCAAACGGCCAACAGCTCGGCCAACAAGAGAGCAAAGAAGAAAATCAGGGCAGAGAAACAGCAGCAGCAGCGGCAGCAGCAGCATCTCAACATATTTTCCAGCACAAAATGTTTGGCATCTTTGGGTTTCATTTTTATATGTGTGCCACACATTTACAATGCCTTTTTGTTCTTTTTTTTTACCATCACCAGGAAGTTGTTTTACTTGGGCCACATGGCAGCACTTTTTACTCACTATTCCCATTGATTATTATTTCAAAATAAAAAGTATATAAGTTTCGTTTAAGGATTTAGAATATTAAAAGGAACTACACATTATAAACTATGAAGTTGACGTTTTAGTAACAAATATGTAAACAATAGATATATGGAAAACTCTATGTTCTTATAGATGAATCTAAAACTAAAGATGAAGCCAGAGCTTCTAGCTTTTGGTTGATTCTTAGTATATTTGATTCATCATTTTCCTTATCCCTTAATTGCACTTTAGTCATTTTAGATGAACTTATTTCATATATCTCTTAAGTTGTTATAAAAGAGATTTTATTACGTGGTATATCTTGTTCGAATAGATTTTTGCCTAACAATTCTTTATATATATATTTTCTTTTTACTATAAGAATGAAAATCTGGAACGCATTGTAGCGTGTCGATAATCAAACGTCAGCATATAAAATTCAAAGCTTACTTTCTTGGCATCATCCGAATGCAACCGAATAGATTGTCGAGAACAACAATTGTTTGGGTATTTCTCGTAAAGTAATGTTGAAAATTTACTTTGATTTCTATTTGTGAGAATTTTATTATGGTAGGCCATTGAATTGGCTTGGTGACTTGGAAAATAAAATAATTGGTCTATGTTTGGTAGAAGATGAAGGAGATTATTCAACAAATGCAAGATGTAGAGTCAAACTAAAAGAGACCTTTTAAGTTGTTTTTCAAAAGTATTTACAAAAGAGAGAATAAAATTTAGACAACAAATGATTTCAACTTCTTATTTTAATTTTACTTATTTACAAATAATAAAATATAAACATACAAAACAAAGGTCATAAACATAGAGATTTTGTCTTTACATGCATTTATATCCTTTTTTATATTCATTGCATGATTAAATTAATGCCAGTTAAAGTGTTGAATTCCATTCATAATTAATGTTAAAATAGTAACTCACACTCTGATGAATTTGAATATCAGCGAATCCATTAAATTCGCATTATTATCACAATTAGTGTTCATATGTCGTCTCATTCTACCAACTTTCTACTTCAATTCTCCCCTTTTTTTTCCTTTTTTGTTTCAACTGTCCGGTCAACTTTAACAATGCTTAATTGATTTCGAACAATGAAAGTATTGATCTCCCCTGGCCCCTCTTTTTGAAAACAAAGAATGGGCAAATTAATTTCAATACATTGTAATTTGAATACCTTATAAAATTATAGTTTGATTTTTTTTTTTAAACTAAAGATTAATTGTAGTTTAAAAGGTATAAATTGGAAATTGATAAGTATAGGCAGTCAATTAATTTACCTTTAATAGAGAAAATTGTATTTATCTTGCATATTTGTTTACTTGAATCAACAAATATTCGAAATCAATATTTTTCAAGGGAAAGATAATCGATGTTACCTACATCATTATAATTCTGAGATATTTTTTAATAACATAGGAATTTCTTTAGTATTATAATTTATTATTGCACATTTAAAATATAAATCCATCGTTAATGAATCGATTAGAATACAACATTTTAATTTATTATTTAGTGCGGAATATTTTTAGAACATATTTAAAATTTATATATAATAAAATTTATATAAAATTTATATATAATAATTTATTTTTAGAATAAATAGAATAGAGAATAAAATGCAATTTAATACTCTTTTTTTTTTGTAAAAATAATTTTTGAATCCAAAAAAAAATATATTTTATTGAGAATCGCATATAAAAATGTAAGAAAGTCTGGCTGAAGTCGAACTAAATATTGTAAAGAAATTTTCAAAAACCAAAAATTAAAAAAAGGTTTAAAAACAATTGCAACAAATTTTCTCAGCTAAAGAAATAGTTGTTCTAAATGATTTAAAATTTCTCAAAAATATATAAAATAATCATATTTTAGTTAGTTTTTTAACTGAAAAGTGTAGAAGTAAATTAAAGAGAAAGTATTTAGAATATATTGTAATTATTTTTAAGTCTTTGTGTTAGAAAATAATATTAAAAATAATTTTTGTAAATATAAACAAAGATTTCTCAAAGATCTCAATGCAAGTGCCTAGGCCCCTTTAATTTAATATATATAAAAATATATAATATCATCAAAACAATATTTATGAAAGAATTTTTAAGCTCTTAATTTCAGATAGATATGTTGCACAAAAGAATGTTTAATTAATTAATAACATATTGACAATGAATGGAGCAATTAACATAACTTTTATTGTATTTGTACAATGAACAATTCTATTGATATTGATAAGGAGGCTAGGCCGATTAAGTACGAGTATTTTATTAATTGTTATTTTATATTCTGAAACTGTTTCGCTGCATTAATGTGCAATTAATTTTTTATATGTATATAAGCAGCAATCCTTATACCCCCACCCCCCGTCACCCAACCGCCTTGATTACCACACGGATTTGAAATTGTCGACTAATTGAAGCGTAAACATTTCAATGGCCAACCAACCAATTGGCAGCAACCCAATATGAAAATTGTTAATAAACAATGCGCGCAATGCACAAAAGTCATTAAATAATTATAATATATATAAAAAAGTATATGAACAATATACAAAGAGACAGAGAGAAAGAGAGACAGAGCGACAATGTGATATAATCGATGGAATATATCTATCTGCTAAATCTGCCGACCGACTCTGTACGCGCTAAATTGCATTATATATACGTTAATCAAATGTCTGAATATGTATTGTAATATAGAGGAGGCATGTGGTAGGCCCAGTGGCAGGGGCAGTGGCAGGGGTAGTGGCAGTTTTACGTTTGCATTTAAAGCATCATCAATATGCATTCAGATGCGTCGATTTTTACATATGCAACAAATATTTAAATTAATAATGCGCACATAATGAACGACAGCGAATTCAATCGAAATGGAGTGAAAAAAAAGTGGAAAAAAAACAACACCACTAACAACAACAACAACAGTAGCATTTACCATTACACGTTATTGATGCAAACAGCCGCCGCCATTTCAATTTTAATACCCTATAATAAAAAGGTTTTTTTATACCATATTTTAAATGTCTGAACTGAATATATAGAAAATGCTTATAAATAAAACAAAAAAACCTTAAAAAGACTCTAGTTATTTGCTTAGATTTCCCTTGTATCCCAAACTTAGCTTATCTTACTTTTATATATTTTATTTTATATATTTAATTGTAAGCATAGTAACAATGTCTTCAAAACACGTTTCATATAGACACAGTGAAAACTCCTTTAACAGACACTTCTATAATATCCTCTTATGGATAGTCGCTGTCCGCCCAAGAGTAATATTCACTGTATTTAAAATAGCAGATAGCATTCCTCTCTTTTTCTTTTTTTCTTTGTGCCATTGTCGACAAAATAACAAAGTTTAGTTTTCCTACACACGCTTACCGATTAACATTGTGTTAACTCTGACATTAAAAAAGAAAAACATTTCAACTAACAAAGACTTGGAAAATTTTATAATCTGCATCTTTATATGCAGTCTATTCTTCTATATATATTCGCACATGTAATCACAATTATGTAAGTATATACTAAATATGAAATATGTATGACATATAAAGGCAAATCAACAGATGCAACTTAAGTACGAAATTTTGTATTAAGTTGCAATAGTTAAATTTTTAATTAGATTTCTCAAGAAAAATATATTTAAAAATTGCTTAAATTGTTCAATGAAAATTTGTTTATTTTACTTGCATAAAATGTAAGCCAATTTCTTTTGCGTAATAATTTATTCAGTGAAAAATTAAAAATAGAAGGAAGAAATTTATAGTTGCGCTTACATCAACCTGACCTATACGAAATATAGACATGTTATATGCAAAAACTATAAATACTTTCGAATCCAGCAACGATATGCAACAATTTTTAGTGTATTGTAGAAATAAATGAACTCAAGTGAGTTTTGCGGTATTTATGTAATTAAAAGACTTTGGTCACTCTAAAAAAAAAGATAAGCAACTACTTGACGTGTGGTAAAAGTGTGTAAACTCTTGTGTGGAAGGTAAAGTAGTATTTTTATTATTTATATCTTATTCTCACAATGTGAAGTAGAAATAAAAAAATTAAAAAATAATCTTGTTTACTAACTTCATCATATTGTTTAGTTTTTATTCCTATTGCTGTTCCATTTCGTTGAAAAACAATAAAATCAAAAGAACACATTGTTTTTATAGCAACTTGGGGGCATAAAATTAAAAATTGGTAGTGGAAAATAATGCTAATAGAACACGCGAAAGCTATTAATGAGTAGAATACCCTTAGAATACCCTTATATAAAAACATGAAAAATGTATGAATCTTTCTGAATCGGTGAGATAGAAAATATTAAATGATTTAAAAAGACCGTAAAAACAAGAAAAATACTTTTAAAGTTTTAACGAAAACGTGGCATGATAATACTGACGGTCAGTTGTAAATGCAGTGACTGCTAAAATACTTCTTGACTACTTAAGTGTTGGATTATTCAATTACTTAAATGTTTAATTACTTGATAACTGAATTATTTTACTAATTAATTACTTGACAACTTTTTTACCTCATTACATAGTTACATTTACTTAATTATTAAATAACTTAATTACTCAATCACTTAATTACTCAATTACTTAATTACTCAATAACTTAATTACTCAATTACTCAATTACTAAATTTTCGTTACTTAATTACTTAACTACTCAATTACACAACTATTCAATTATTAAGATATTTAATTAGTTTATAACTTAATTACTTGAAATATATTACTGCTCAGATAAAGTTAGCCCAGAAAAATTGATCTTCCTCTACCATAGACTCAATTTATCTGTTTTTTTTTTTTAATTTAGTTGATCAAGCTGACTTTGTATATGTATAAAGATTTATGAGTTATATTTTTGCAAGAAAACCTTTTAAATAAAGGGTATCACTAGGTCGGCATTATTATTTGACATTATCACCTGATTTCTTTTTGCCGCCACACTGATTACACTTCCGTTTTTAATATCCCTGGCAAGGGGACGGTGGTTTACTGTGTCATTTTTCGATGTGCATTAATGAATTAATTGTTCTACCGGATATTTCAAACATTTTAGATTTGTGGTTTTTAATTTCCTGCAAAATAATCTTGCCCAATGATTTTTGTCTTTTTTTTTCTCTCTCTCTCGCTCGCTCTCTCTCTCTCTTTTATTTTTATTTTCCAGAACAAATCAAATAAATTTATAGCTGAATGTAAATATTTTGCGGTAAATTCGGTTTTGCCTGACTTTAAAAACAGCAACAACAATGAAATCAAAATGTTGTGACAATGGTCGGCAATGCCAAAAGACTGACAAAATATGTTGGTTTGTGTGTGTGTATGTGTGTGTGTTTGCATATGGCAGCAGACAAATATGTATATATAAATATATATATTTGTATATATGTTTGTTATGTGACTGGTTTAGTGGTCGAATTAGCCTAAGTGCAGTCAGAGTGGACTGTCAAATGTCAGTTAGCGGCATTTTTACGATATGAGCAAAAACATTTCCGCTAATAGAAATTATAAATTCGCAAGTTTTGCTAAAACCACACACACACATATATACAATTTCATATATAAAATAGATCTTTGCTCATAGGATATTTAGTCAACGGAAGCTATTAACTAAATGTTGGTATCTAATATTTCATATTATTAAATATATAACTTGATAAAATGTTTTAAATATTAGTCCCTTTTTATGTGACGTTCTTTTCCATTTCTATTTTTCGTTAGTTGGTTTTAAGAGACTTTTTAGTTACTTAATTTATTATTTGTTATTATTTATTGATTTACTTTTGCCTTTGTTTATATTCTTTCTGTTAACTAAACAAAATTTCTAACTGACAAAACTTCCGTTGATTCTACAAACTCATTGAAACTTCATGGGAAACAAAATCAATGTGAAACAGTCCATACACTTTCAATGCATTTTTATGATACCAAAAAAAGAAAAAATCGGCAGAATAACCAAAAAAATGCGGTCATTGAACACATGCATACGTTGTATAAACGGTGGATAGGGGGAGGACGTACGGACGGCCGTACGGTCGAACGATATGAGAGCTAGAAATGTAAAGAGCAAAAACCAAAAATCGTTGCAGTTATCGCGGCACAGCCAAAAGTTCTGGACTTACATACATATATATAGAGTGAACACAGCAAGACCTTTGCCTAAAATGCTGTTTATCTTGTCGACCGTCGAATTAGACGGAGATAGAGAAACCAAGACAGAGAGAGAAAAAAGGAGAAAGAGAAAGACAGGGAAAGATAGTGAAAACCCTAGCCAGTGCCAACTGTACCCAGTTGAAATGCCATTGTTTAGGCCTCTATATACCCTGCATAACATATGGCAAATGGGTGTATTTTTTAGAGAAACAATAGAGATTCAATTTGGTTATAGTTTTGAGAAATAATGTAAATATTTGATAAAATTATATATATAAATTGAATACACTCCGTATAAACACAAACAGTCTATCCTTATAACTGTGAAAAGTTGTTAAATATTTTAGAAAGATAAATGTGCAACATTTATTAATAAAATAAAAATCAGATAATATAATCGATGAGAAGAAAGGAACTGAAGTTCCTCCAAATGACATTTTTAAAACTAATCTCCAAAACTATTGAACCGATCTTTAGGGATCGAATAATCAAATTTTGGAATGGAATTTTTCTAATAATAATCGAATAATCGATCATTTCTATTAAATTTTTGTATCTTGTATCTGAATAATCAATCATTTCTATTAAATTTTTGTATCTCACACGCCTTTTTCCTCTTAAGGGAAGTGAAATGATTTTTTGTCTTAGTCATATTATAAATGGAAAAGTTATTAGAGAGTTTTTTAACCATGCACCACGATTATGTAGACTATATACCGAAATCGAAAAGCTTTCAAAATAAAATTGAAAACCCTAAGAAATTACAATACTCTTTAAGCTCATAAAACCAAATGGATCAATAACCGAGCATCACCAAGACCAAGTTGATTATATAGGGTATAGAAATGTTGTCCGTTTTGCTGGCGTCGTTCAATGTCTGGCAGACTTTTGCCCAAAATATGAAGCAGAAAATGAAGTAGCCCGTTTTGGGTTGCACATTTTTTGGCTAACAAGCAAAGCAGCTTCCAGTTTTCATTTCTACCAAAGCTCTAAACAGGACTACGACTATGACTAGAACTAGGACTGGGTAGGAGCCAGAACATGCAAACGTTGCAAAGTAGAAGAAAACGCCAAAGAAAGTTCTGCGCGGCGGCTCTGGCGATGGGCGAACATTTTTGTGGTCGAGCAAATTTTTGGGCTTCGATGAAATTTGCTGCCAAATAGGTTACAAACAATTTTTGACTTGGGTCGCGCCAGTTTATGGAGTTGTGGTCCTTAGTAAAAATTTCTTCATTTTTTTTTTACTATTTGTTTGTTGTTGTTGTTGTTGTTGTTGTTGCTGTGGCATTTTGGCCAACATTTTTCTTTTCTCTTTTCTCTATTTTGCACTCTTCTTTTTTTTTCTATATATAAGTATTTCGATTTTTGGTCGGTTTTATTTTTCTGTTGCCTAGTAAATGAAACGGAAATATGTTTTGTGGGCTCGTTGCACATGACAAACAAACAACTATGTCCTATAGAAAAAAAAAAAAAAAAAAAAAAAAACTTTAGTCCGTTGCCAAAACGCAGAGCGGGTGATTTCGTTTATGGGTTGACTAAGAAGGGGAAAGAGGGAAAAGAGAGGATACCAACCAAGTTGCCAAGTGCTTAAGATCTTAAAGTAGACCCAATGCGAACTTTTGCTGAAAGCCATAAGTTATGACAGGGAACGTTGAAAAGGTAAAAGTCGAAGTAAAGTGGTTCAAATAATATTTATTAAAGAAGTTTTATAAAACTGTTTCGAAATGTTGTCAGAAAGTTTTCAATAAATATAAGTGAAAATCATTTTTCTTAAAATTCAAAAGGAAACAGGTACTCAAATGAAGTGTTAACCACATAAATTATTAACTATTTAAAAATATTATTACAAATATGAAATGATTTTAAAGAAGCTTTTTAAAATTGAAATGAAAGTGGCTTTGTATTGAGTAACTTATTAATGGAAATCAGAAACTTTCATTAACTAACAACAGAGATCTTTTTTGGAATTTAAATTTGTGACATATATTTAAGACTTATAGTTAAAATATATAAATCCAAGTAATAAAAATAAATTATATTCAGGAAGTTTCCGATACATACAGAACTAGAAACTATAGTTATATATAAAATTTGACTATATTTTCTAGTTCTTTATAAAACTAAGGACGCAGCGCCACTTGAACTATAAGTACAGTCTTGTTTCAGTCTATTTCATAGATAAAAGCCTAAACGACTTGGCTTTTTTGTACCATACATACCATGAATATATATGTACATTAGGGCGGGTCAATTTTTATGGACCGAAAAAATCGTGGTAAGCGCACACCAGAATCTGATTTTACAAAGAATTTCAGGAAAATTTTACCATGGAACTATGACTCTAAAAGTTATTTCTAGGCTCCGCTGAGAAGAACCAAACTTTCGGAATTAAGTTTTTAGCGGTTTTTTACGTATGTAAGGTATTTTCAAAAAATTTACACATTTTTCAGTCAGTTTGGGCCCAATTCTAATATATTGTTTTATAACAAATTTTATAAAAATTTTTGTCTTTCGATTAAAGAAGTATTTTCTTTTAAATCGACGAAACAAGCCATATCCTGATGCTCACTTAAGAAAGTTGCAGAAAAAAGTTTTAAACTTTTTAACGATTTAAGCTATAGATCTAAAATTAAAAATGCAATGTTGATTAATCAAATGTTATTCCAATCTATATTCCTAAATATTATTGTATCTAATTTTTAGCTAATTTATTTGTTTTTTTAAATATGATTTTCAAGGTCAATTCCACTTGTACTAGTTACAGTCTTCCAGTATGGATAGGGCAAAGAAGTTTACTTCAGTCTAAATCTAGCATTACTAATTGTTACTATCATAATTGAGACTAAGTGTATTTGTTCCAGTTATTACTACAAAGTAGGTTAGTTATTTTGATACGTCTTTTAAAATGGAATTATTGTCAACTTAAGCTGGACAGATAAACTCTGCGAAAGCAAGTTCTAAAAATTAAAGTTTTAAATATCTAAAACAAAGTTTAAAATAAAGAGTCATTGTAATTACTTAAATACGGCAGATAAAGAGGCACGTTTACTATTTGAAATCAAACAAAAGTTTAAGCAAGGGCAAGTACATAATATATATGAATTCTAGAAAGAAATCAGTCGATCATAAAACTAGTTCTCAGCTTGTTGCCCACAACGAGAACAGACTTTTTCAATTTACTCCATCCAAAGAAAGTCTTTTTTAAAAACAATAACAATATCTAATAAACGTTTAATCCGACCAATTCTTAAACTTGGCAAACGTATACATCTAAACAGCTTATGTACTAAGTTTCAACTATATAGCTTGAAATTTAATGCTTCAAAAGTGCAAAGAAACAAACAGACGGTCGAGAAAATATATATATGACTTCTATATACTTTACTTCTTGATACTTTAATAAGTTTACAGTTTTGTTTTGCAGTCATTTTAAAATAAAACTTATAGGAAAAAATCTTCTAGGGATTCAAAATAATGGCAATCGGTAGAAAATATATTTTTAATTCCAAACATTATAGATATCTGTCTATAAATGGAGGAATATAATTTTTGCTTATAACAAAATATTTTTTATCGACTAAATACTTTTTAATTCAATTGCAAAATCCACTTAAATGAACATTTTAATTAGTCTATTAAATTATTTTGCATCATTAGGCAGTTTTTAATGATGAATTTTAGAGTAGATTATGTATACCGACCATAAACCTTATCATATGTTAAATCATCAGATCATATAAAATAGTGTATAAGAACATAAATAATTTTTAAAATGACCGCAAGAGTTCATATATCATTTGAAATTTTCCATAGATTTAATGGGTGTTTTGTATGCGTGTGTGTGTGTGTTTTTGGTTTGGTTTGGTTTTGGTATTTTTTTTTTTTTTTTTCATTTCCTTAAGAGAGATTTGCCCAAGTGTTAATAGCTCATAAATATTTGAAAATGCTTAGCATTTTCTTGGCAAACGAAATCCCCACAGAATGAAGGAGGAATCCTTTTTAGAAAGCCAAAAAAGGAGTTGAGTGTGCGGTCATAAATGGAGGACACACAAGCAAGCAAACAGGCAGCAGAAGCACATCCCTTAAGTGTGACATAATATGTGAAATATTTTAAGCAAAGTTACACAAAAGGCAACGGACAGCGGGATGGGGGGGAAAAGGACGGAGGCGCAGCAAAACGAAGGACATGTGCTTGCCTTGCATGCCCATTTAATTTTGCAAAATGTTTGTTTGATGCCCTTAATAGGCTTAGAGACGATGTTGCTTTACCTTGCCTTGCAACCGAAAATAAAATACGAAAGAAAAAAGAAAAAAAAATGATGAAATATTCAAAGGATATGTGAGGGGACCAAACCGTATAAGAAGAAGAAGAGGAATAACTAAAAGACGATGAACAAGTTTTTGGTTAAGAAAGCTGCAAGTCAAACACAAGTTTCTCATTTTTGCATATATCACTTGATAATGCCCCCACCGACAGGAAGCACAACCGATGACACTGCCCAGGTACGAAACAGGACAAGTAACTGGCTAACTGGGTGTGGGTGAGGGCAGCTTAAAATATCAACATCAAGGTTTTTCCACTCGCCTAACTTAAATATAAATACATTGTAAATACCCATGCGGACGACTTTAATCCATATTTTGAGAACTGAAAAATATAAAAGAATACCCACAATACAATAATATTGAGTTGGAATACTTTAAGGACGAGAAAACTTATATAAAGGAATAAGAAATTATTGAAATAACTTAACAATGATCTTAACTTTTGCCTAAACACAATCTTTTTGACAACATCGTTTTTTAAAATAATTATCCTCTTATAGAACTTATGATTTTAAGGCATTTAGTAATTTAAAGTGATCTTCTGTCTTAGAATCTTAAATCAAGCTTTTATTTTGGTTCTATTTTGGACTAGACTATAGGTAGTATTGCGTTTACTTTTGTTGTAAAGTATTCTAAATCTATTTTGGCTCACACGCTGTGTTAATATTTATATTTAGCCTTATATTATTCAGGCTCGATCAAAATAGATTGAAGCCCATACCATAGTTCCTAAGTAACACAACAAACCTAAAATTAAAACTGTAAATCCAATCACCACCTACATAAGTACATATGGAAACCCACAGATATGTCTTTCTTGAACAAATATTTTATAAATAACATTAGTGCACATTTTGAATTCAATGAATGAAGATCAAAATATTATATCCTATACTTTATTTTGTTCAAATTTTTGTTTTGTGTGAATGAAAATGAAAAGTTAAATGTAAGAATGCTTTTAGTTTCTAAAAATTTTAAGCTTTGCTCTCTGACTCACACTTTCAATTGACCTAAGGCCTCATCTGTTTGACACAAATCATAGACACCTATTAGCAAAACATCATTCCTTTTGAATCCGCTCCTGTTTATATCATCTCACTCATATGTGTATACATATTTACATCCTTTTTGCTATCATATTCCTTTAACGTTGAATTGCATTTTACCTTTTCCATGAGCAGCGCAGTGGTTTAAAAACGTCGCCAAAAACGTCGCTTGGTTATTCTGGGGCACAAGTTTGCACATTCAGTTTGTCGAAAGTTTGTCTATTCATTAACCTAAATAGATGGTCTTGGAGTGCGAGGATTGGGGATGATATGGGAACTGTAAGGCCGTCGGCCTAGGGCAGTTCAGTTCAGGTTTAAGTTTCGCAAGCTAATTTGCATATTTGAGTGACTGCACATACATGACTTTCATTTTCTAGAAAACAAAAAGTCAAAATAGTTTATTTTCCTAAATCTTATGCTGGTCTCGGCCAGCTTAGACCATGACAGATGACAAGTGATAAGGCAAAGTGCCTGCCTAACACAAAGGGAAGGAATAAGACTAAGTGACTTTCGCAGTTAAAAGTTCAAAGTTTATTCTAATGCTTGTTTAATCTACATCTCAAATGGCTATCACTCATTTGAATCTAAAAGATGCACAAGACTTACAAAGACAAAAAAGGTATTTAAGGTCATTACTGTGATTGTTCACAATTTTGGTTGAGAATGTACTAAATACCTGAAACAGAAACCAAAAGCCTTCCAGAATGCACACACGTGTTAGATTTGGTTGGCAAATGCACCTGTCGGTACATTGTGTCCTCACAGTGTTTCAACTTTAAGTTGTAGCTTCATTTCATCAACGTAACAAAATTCTGCAAATGTAGAAGAAAATTATTGATTAATGATTTTAATTTATCTTGTCAAAAAAGTGTCGATAAATTATAAATAATATTCTTCTTTCTTTTAAAAACTTATTAGATAGTACAAAAAAAAGATGGATCAAGAGAATGTTGAGATGTTTACGGAAGCCCCTTGCATTGGCATCATGTGCATGGATTTGGCCACACAACTCGCCCCGCATTTTGGAGACCATTATCACAGTTTTATTCCTTCATCATATGTTAAGCATTTGGAGGCAGCCGGGGCTTTCATTGTTCCCATTTGGTAACGATAATTCAATAATATCAAAAATATTTTATAAAAGTAACCACTTTGTCTTACAGGATTGGACGTGATCGTTCCTATTATAAGGATATAATGAGTAAACTTAATGGAATTCTATTGCCTGGAGGAGCTGTATTTATTGATAAAGCGGATATGATTGGCAAACCGGAACTTACCAATGACTGTGTAGAAAGTGCATATCATATATTTGATCTAGTCGAAGAGATGAACCGGACTGGACATTACTTTCCTCTTTGGGGCACATGTCTGGGTTACCAGTTGATGATCATACGTGCTGCTAAAAGTTCCAAAGTACGCACAGATTGTGAGAACATCAGCAGGGCTATACCAGTTCAGTTAACCAAAAACTTTCGGGATTCCACAATGCTTGAAAAATTGCCAGATTATTTGGCCGAAGAGATGGGTCGAGCTCCATTTGCTTGTCATAATCATAAATATTGCATAACGAATGGTGAATTGGAAGAGTTTAACTTATCCAACGATTGGCACGTTTTAGCTACTCATGCCGATGTCAATGGCAAAGAATTTATTAATTTGATCGAACATCGTCGGTGGCCCATGTTTGGGTGCCAGTTTCATCCGGAACGGGCAGCCTTTGAACAGATCTACACCAGTTCAGATCCATGGAAATATGCCCACACTCGGATATGTATGGAGTTGGCACAGTCACTGGCCAACATATTTGTGGACACCTGTCGACGGAGTAAATCCCGTTTTTCCGACACGGAAGAGAAGTCCCGTCATATGATATGGAACTGGCAGCAGGTTTTCAGTGGTGAAGTGAAAGACTCCAAATGGCTGCAGTGTTATCTTTTTGAAAAGGATGTAGATTATCCAAAAAAGAAGCAGCAAAAAATCTAAATATTAGAAAAAAATCCAAAGATATACAAAGATAATATAAAAAATAGAGCAATAATACCCATGATATAAGTATATCTCTTATAATCTATATAATATTATATTAGTATTTCAGGACTTGCAATATTATTTAAAAACTGTATTCTTTAATATAAAAAAGTATTGGCACAGCAGCTTTGTGTGTAGAAAATTAATTTAGTTTTAAACAAATGTATAAATATGTATTGAAATTATATTTATTAAATTGCTTAAAAAATTTGAATACAATACTTCTTTTCTTTAATTTGGTTGACGAAGAAGCAATCGTAGCGGTTTAAATTTAGAAATTTCTAATTCAATACTTTTTGTTTTTACTGTATGTGCGTGCTTAATACATATACATGCATATATATACATACCAGCATTGATATCTCCGTTATACAATTTGTCATTTGTCAGTCAATACAGCTTCTCTCTCAATACATCTTCCCACTCAATGCACCTTCTCTCTCTCTCTCTCTCTATGCACTTGTGCTCTCAAATTTTACAGCTAACTTTTCAAGAAATTCACAGAAAAAATAAAAAAAAAACTGCACCAAATTTACTTTACTTATGCACTAACAAACACTTCACTCACAAACAACAACACAGGCTACGCCGGCGCAGCTTCATTCATCTCTTTTTCACACAACAGCGCAAATGCAAAAGCACACGAGAAGGATGAAAAAAAAACTGCCGTCGCGGACGCTATAACTTTAACGCACAAAACTGAAATTATTAAACGATTTTCATATTATTAACACCAAACAGAAGACAAGTGATTTACTTTTTTGCATTTGCACTCTTTTCCGATTTTTATCTCGATCACGAAACAATTCAAATTGAAAAAACAATTTTGGCGTGCACATTTCACAAGCGTTGAATTAAAACTAGGGCTATCGATGACACTATCGATAGAGAAAATCAACTAAAGCAACAGAGTTGAGCATTGACCGAATCGTAGAAGAAACTTTAGCTTGAAAAGGCTAAAATAAATTTCAAAAAGCACAGATTAAAGTTACTTTGTTATAAATAGTATTATATTTAATAGTTTAAAGCTGGCAATAATTTAATGCAGTACAATAACTTAATGCAATACAAGCGTATGTAACATTTTTATGTGTGAGAGAATATGTATTAATAGCCAATAGCTAAATTAGCATACTTGGTAGGCAGTAACAAACAAAAGGGAAAGAAAGCAGAAATGATCGTTTGTAGTGGTATATTAGAATGATGCCGATATTTATATATATGGAAATACATACAACTATAATATTTACATACATATACCTATGTACATATGTACATATGTATGAGCAGTTAAGTAGATGGTTTATTAAGCAGCTTTTTTGTTGGTTTAATTTATATATGTATGTATGTATTAGTGTACAAATATTGGCCGCCTTCTCATTACTTTCCACACGGTTTACACAGGGTTTGATTCCTTCTTTTAACTACTAACCTAGAAAACATTAAATGAACAACCTTTGAGCCTTCGTTCATATAAACATTTCTTACGGTTGGTAATCCTTTGAAACATCCTACCATAGTCTTTAAGCAGCTTTAATAGAAAGTGTATCAAATTAAAAAAGCACCGCGTGTTTTTTAATAAAGTTGTTAGATCTTGAAGAACACCCCAGGCTATAAAGTAAATGCTTAAAAACGACATGTCTGCAGCAATTAACGTTGACAACTTAGACATAAAAAACGTTAGTGTTGAGTAAGACCAAATTTAATAAGAAAAACACTATGGCAGATCTGGTTGGACAATAGTTTAAAATAAGTGGCAGCTCTATTGAACAAAGCGTTTAACTTAAAGTTTTTTTCAGTGCGGTAACACTTTTTCAATTTTAGATGATTTTCTATAATGTTGCTCACATATTTCATGTTGGAATTGAATTAACTTTGAACTTTTTGCTAAATTCGTTATTAAATGACCATAATTTAAAATATTCTTGTCAAATGCTCTAAGGGGAATCCCAATAATAGACTTGATAACAATTTCATTTCCCGTTTGCCAAAAAACTCTGCCACTCGCCAGCCCATTCAATAAAAATTGATACTCGGAGTTGGGGAAGAACCCTTTTTATTTGTTGTTCTTGTTCGGGGTGACCCTTTTGGGACTTCAACTTTAAGGACAAGCATAAACAAGTCAAATGACTAGCTGCACATATAAAACATTTTGTTTTTAATAAAAATAAAAAATCAAAAGCCAAACAAACAATCTGCCGGCATAAAAAACAGACCCTGGGAAAAAACAAAACAACAAAAAAAATACACAACACTGATCAAAGTAAAAATTGCTAAAATATATATATGTTTATACATATATTTATATGTATGCATGTGTACAAATGTGGCCAAGTATCCGCACAGTGTTTTCGGGGTCTATGTGTGTGTGTGTGTGTGAACCCAAATTATCCACAGCTTGAGGCATGAAACACTGACTTTCACTTACGATTGCGTATACGCAATGTTGCCGAGCTTTAAAAAACATGACATGATTTTGCATGGCCTCGAAATCGTTTGTTGTTGTCCACTTTTTTTTTTCTTTATTATCTCATGAATGCTAAATGGCCAGAGTCTGGGGATAATATAAAGCCTCAATGTGCAGCCTTTTGCCTCCAGTTAAATACACAGAGAAAAAAAAAACTGAATACAATGAGTGAAAAAATAATAATCGCAGCTGATCCCCAATACAATTTATTACTTGGAAAAAAGGCGAATGTTTCAATACAAACAAATTGTATAAGTAATTTTTAATATTGCTTGGGTTGCTCTTATTCATTTTTGTATTTAAATTGAAGTCTATTAATATTTTTATATTTTATATTATAAAAGCTCAGCTGGACCAAGATATAACCATGAAAAGAGTCAGACCTTAATTTGTTAGTAATTTTATGTTACAGAGATTATATAGAGAGCTATACATATATATATAGTAGACTTTTGATAATTAGGGTATTAAGATCTTAAGAAAAAAATGGACAAAAGGAGGTCCCAATCCTTATAAAGGATCTAGCAAAGTATTATTTGGTAAAATAATCAAAAACCCTTACCAAAAAAGTAGTTTTATTTAAAACTTCTTTTATAATCATCTAATATTTAGACTTTTTCTAAAAATTTTTGTTAAAAAGTATAAAAAATATATTTATCCCTGTTTCCAGTCTTGTTTTATAAACGTTAGCTTAAGGAGAAGTTTCGAAATGAATCATTTCTATAAAACTAATAAGTGAGTTGTTGTGAAATTTCACAAGCTAACATATCATAGGAAACTACACTATATGAAAAGACTAATTAACAAAAATTAATAACTATTTAAATTAACATAAGTAAACATCTGAAACATCAAAATCCTTTATGATAGCTACTCACAGAGTCATTAAGGACTTTCTACATTGCAAGAAAACCCAATTGGAGAATGAAAAGTCATTCGTAAAGACTTCATTAGTTCGTGAAAAGGGTATTTCAATCACTGCATTTAGATTTTTATGAAAATTTAGTTTTGTTTTAGTGTACAGAAAGGGAGAACAGAGAAAAAAAAGAGAATGAAATGTTATACAATTTATCATACAACTGTCGCTTGTTTTGTATGTATGTGTGTGTATGTGTGTGTGGTGTATGGGAACGACCCCCATGGTGCGTGAGGGTTTTCCGGTAGGGAGACATCATCTCAGCCACTTGGTTGCTTGCGGCTTAGCCTGACCCATTATTCCACTTATTCACATTGAAGGCAGTCAGTCAGTCAGTTAGTCAGTATGTAGAATCCGCATGCTGGGCTGCCATTTTGAATTGCGCACGAGTAGAGATGGGACAGAGGCCAAGAGACAGTGAGAGTCAGTCTTGGCTGAATCCTGGAAGTCGTGTGGAGTATAGAATGTAGCCTTTCCGTGTCATTGTAATGGCGGCACATCCGTTGCAAGTAAATGCCATTTGTCGAAATAAATTTCCGTTTTATTTAAATCCACGCACAGTGGTATAGAAGTAAGGGTGCAATCTCTGAATGCTAAGGATTGTTTACCCTGCCCCCCTAGCCACCCCACATGTGGCCAAAAGAGACAAGCACAGAACGAGGCTTAAGTGTATATTTTATTATTATTTGGACTGCTTGATGACATTTGTTGTTGCTAGAGGCAAGACCGGATGTCCTTCTTCTAGGGGGGAACTCCCCTTCCTTTTAGTATGTCATGTGTGCGTGTTGCCATTTGATTGCCACACAGTGTCTATTCATTTAAATTTTCTATGACTATCCTTGTCTTAGTTATACTCATTTGCTATTGCATTTCGTCCTTTCACAATTCCTGTTTTAGGTTTTCATCAACTGGCCATCATTTAGCAGCGCGTAATGTTTACCTATAGTCGGAAAGGAGTTACATTGCCCTACTTTAGCTATTTATTAGTCCTACATGTCCGTGAACATGGAGTTCAATGTTGTTGTTGATTGACTATGGGATATTTTGGTACATGTATAGAGAAGGGATATACTTTAGTTGTCCTTAAAGAAGTCTTTATCGATATATTTATATCTGTAGATACATATTTATTCTGTTTTCCGAGTCATTTATGTAGAATTGACTGACTAAATTGATTAAACAATGTTCAATTGTCAATTGGTTATTCAATCAAAATCAATGTGATCATTCATTGCTCAATTATTACCTTCAAATATTTGTGCATTATATCTATTTATTTTCTAAATAATTTCTAAATAATATTTGTTAAATGTTTCACTTTAATTCCATTAAGTTTTTACTAGGTTTCAATTAAAGTTTATTCAATTTTTATTAAATTTCTATTTAGCTTTATTTTTTCTTTATATTAATACAAATCAATTTTCATTATGTTTCAGTTAACTTACGTTTAATTTTGATTGATGTTCTATTGAGTTTCAATTCAACTTTTTATTTCAATATTTCTTTTCAATTTTATTTTTTTCCAATAAACTTTTTTATATATACATATACCCATATATATATTTTTTTAATTTCCAAATTTTTAACATTTCCTTCTATATAATCTCTACACTATTTCTATTAAATTTATTGTAAACTTTAGTTGAAAGTCAAAAATATTCAATTTATATTATGCTTCAATAAATGTTTTAATTTTTTCTATTGGTTTTATTGCTCTGTTTGATATATTTTACATTTAAAAGACTATTTTGTTGTTGTTTCCTTTGATTGAGTTAACATTTATAAAATTTCAAATAAATTGTTCTAAATTGGTATCAAATCTAAATTAATTTAAATAAATTTCATTCAATTTGTTTCATTTAAGTTTGCTTCAATGAAAGTCTGTTTTATTGAATAAAAATTTATTTATATTTAATACAATTTATTAATAAAAAATCACCTTTGTTAGTTAGGTTTTAATTTCATTGTCACCATTAAAATGATTCTTTTTCCTTTTGTTATCTTTTTATTCAATTCTATTTTCTTTCAATCTCTGTTCAATTTCGTTTCAACCTTTTCAATCTGTATATTTTCATAAATTATATTAAATTCAAATCAACAAAATATTTGAATACTTTTCAACTTTTCATTCAATTTGAGTGTATATTGAATATTCCTCTCCAATTCTTGCTTCATTTATCTTTGAATTGAATATCAAATGTAGTCAATTCTTATCTCAATTGTTGTAATTTTTCAATCAATTGTCATTTACATAACAATTTCAGTTTCAATTTCTCTTTAATTTCCCTTTAATTTTCTACCTTTCAATTTGTATTCTATTCCACTTCCATTTTACTTCCCCACTCGATTCATCTATTGTTTATAAACGGAGTTTAACAGGCGCCCCTCTCAGCTTTCAATCTCTCCGCATTGCTTCTGTCTCTTTCTCTCCTGTTTGTAGTTGTCCCTTTTCCCTTTGATTGTATGTCTGATTTTCCGGTTTTCAACATATTCATTTGCATATATGTAAATGCCAAAAACATGGCCGAAAAATTGAATTGAACTTGTGTCCATGTCCATGTCACTCAGTCAGTCAGACAGACAGACAGTCCTTCAGACCATGGCAGGGGAGTTGCCTCTCTCTCTCTCTCTTTCTGTTACCCTGTTCTCTTTAGCAATATGTCGGTTGTGTTTTATGACTGTGGCATGCCTAAAGGAAGGCTTCCACAAATAACAGTGAGACCCCCAAACCCAATGAATGACCAAACACTTTGGTTTTATCAGGACAAACCTTCTGGTCATATCCAAATGATGATGATGATGAAACCCCTTTTTGACATTTAACGTAAATGCTATCGTTATTATTGTTATATGACGCATGTCACACAGCACTGTAGACCCAACTGTCAATGTTGGAAGGAAGGGCACACTTTAGTGTTTTGTTTAACCTTTTGCTTTACCCAGAGAGAAAACTATGTCAAGCAACATTTGCTTTCGGATGATTTTTGGGTTTCTTTTGACAAATATGCTATGTTTAAAATTTTAATGAGCGGCACATTTAATTTTAATGTTTTGCCAACATGTGTTCATTAAGGTATTTTGGTTCTGTCTGACCCAACATACATACATACAAACATACATAGATTTTTTAAAGTTTTGGCAAAAGTTTTTTCTCATTTTCCACATTGACTTCAAAAAGGTTATCGCTATCTATTAGAGGCAATTGCTTGATTTCAATCGCCTCATACTTAAAATAATGAGGGCTTTATTTAACACAAATTCACAACTTGAAAGGCAATTCGAAAAAAAAATAAAATATATATATATCCAATATATCTATTGGTTACTATATAGTAGAAACTTTGGGTTAGCTGAAGCTGATAAGCGCAATCATTACGCTCGATTAAATTCTCAATTCGTTGCGTTTTTTTTTTATTCGCCTTCTCTCTGTCTCTCTTTCTCTTTGCTTCTCTATCTCTTTCTCTTTGGGCGTTTGAACGTTTAGTGATTGATTTGAAATTGGTTAGCGCTGATTTCACACAATCTATTTCCCTCTACACACACACACACACACACTCATATGGGGAGCATTTTCCATTTTTACTTTACTCTGAAAAATAATTACAAAAAAAAAAAAAAAGAAAATACAAAATTCTTTACCAAGGTTGGTTGCACGGTCTTTTGGGTTTTTTTTTTTTGAAGAGAGGGGGGTTGGGGTATAACATCATTGGAAATTTAACGTTGTTTAATTGGGCGTATTTGATTTGCGGCCTAGAAGGCAACAATCATGCGTGGATGTGCCTGCCGATAACTGTAGATGAGATAATGACTTCATTCACGTGATTATATTTATTTTTTTTTCGGTCCATGATTACATCGATAATCAAAGCAAATTTCAAGAGTTTAATCTTTTGAATTGATTTTATATATCTATACAATAATTTACTTTAACGTCTAAGCAAATTGAAGGACTATTTCAATTAGATTTCTATATATGTAAGAGAACTCCAATAATCCAAAAATAGAGTTCTATATACATTTATTCATATACATATTTATGTATTCATGTATATTTATTCAATCAGTAGAAACTTTGTTACATAAATTATATCATTTTTCTTTTTGTTCTAAGACTTATGTTTTCTTATTGAACTTATTCTATATAATTTGTAATATCTAGAATTATTCTCCATCTATCAAAATATTTTGTCTATATTTTATTCATTTTTGAGGAACGCTTTTATAAACCATAGATTCTATTTGGTTTTCACATCCAACGTATTTGTATAACGCCATCTTCTTTATATGTAAACTGGTCACACTGTTTTTTGACAGATAAAGTACTTGGCGTGGTGGTGAAAAACTTAGCTTGGAGATGCTTGGGAGATGCATGGTAAAATTTTTAATTACAAATCAAATGAATATATTTTTAAGATTATTTTGAAACTGTTCGATATGAAGTATTTAATGGAGTATCTTAAGGATACTATTTGCTTATGAAAGAATTAAGGGTCATAGACATAATAAAGTAAATTTAACTTATTGAATATTCTACTGAACGCATTCAAAATAGCTAATGTTGGAAAACACTTTGTTTATTGGTTTTATATCAAGCTCAACTTATCATTTAAACTAGTGTTGGATAACTTCTCGATTGTTGGTTATATTTTAAACTTAACTTGTGGAGCCTGCTAATACTTTTAAAGATGATCTAATTTTGGCTGCTTCAATGTACTTATGTAAATATTTGTTATTTTGTAAACTTAAAATAGTTTTTAAATAAGTTTATGTTCAAAGCAAAATATAAAGTTATAAAACAGAAACATTGATTTTACTGTTATAAATACATCAATCAATCAATATTAAAGTTTAATGAAGCAAAATAAACAGCTGTTTAGTTGGGAATCTCGTTGCGTTTTCCACACACAAATAAAAAAAGGATCTAAGTGAATCTTCTGCTCTCTTGTCCAATTCTTAACTCGTTTTACAATACTAAAAAAGTACAGTAAGTATCTTGAACAAATGTTAATTTAATGTACACTAATTTCGCTTTTAAAAAGGACTTTCTATACAATTGATTTGACTATAACTTCAATGCAGAAACTGTTCTAAGCTATCTAGGAGAAATGTCCTTATCAACTTACAGAATTCCTGTTTTGTAATTATCAACTTTAAGCTTTAGCTCTACATTCTGTTGATTTTTACATTTTTTTCTTTAATTTTTCCATGTTAAGTGGTTTTATACTTTGCTGTTGAAACCACAGTGACCCAAATGTAACTATGTATGTATTTCTCTGACCCGTCTCGCGCCTCTATTTAACCACTCACATCAGCAATGATAATTCAATTATGAAACATTATTTTAACAGTCTGCGATACCATAAACGCATTACGTTCGCGTTAATGAAGAGTTATGCAGATGATGGCCCATATACCCGCTTACCTCTACCATACCCCATTACCTCAGACTAGACTTCAATAAGAGAGAAGAATAAAAAATAAAGTAGAAATGTGGGCCTATAAAAGCCTTGGCCATTAGCATAACCCCAGACCCAAAGTCCATTAAAACTGCACACCGCATAAACCTTCACCTTTGGCTTTAACAACATGCAAAGGGAATACCAGTTAAGTAGGCAGAGAGAGAGATGGTTTTAAAGGACTTTGAAACTCCTTGAACAACTGCACCAAAACCACACAGAAATTTCTCTGCAGTGAATTTGCTAAATTATTAATTAACCTCAAACAATTAAAAGTGAAATGTTTCAACAAAACAAAACAAACAAAAAAAAAAGGAGTTCAGATAATGAAGCCAGACGTTGGCTACTTTTAAAAAGAATGAAGCCAAAGGACTTGGGTGTAAAATATTTAAAAAAGGCTATTAAACAGCGTGGAATTAATTTGCCAGGAAAAAGAATGGTAAAAGGCGAAAAGAACAGGTAAACGTAGCCTGAACTTCAGTTGGTAGCTGAAACATGGCCGATAAACAATGTAGATTGTAATTAACTTGACCAGCTACCAGGTGGAGGGAAGGTGGCTTAATTGCATGCACAAAATGTGAGCCAGGTACCAAAGTGAACGAACCAACGAACGAAAGAATGAATGACTAAATGAATGAATGACATTCATTTTCGTATGCTCCATCTTTTGCTGCTGCACTTCCGTTTCGCCACACCGGAAGAGTTACGTAGGTATGAAGGTGCCCAGTGAGATAAATGCTTGGACAGGGAGAAAGAAAGATAAAAAGAGAGAGAGAGAGAGAGAAAAACAATGAATCTATATACTTTTTTCTTCTTCTTGGGGGAGAACGCGGCGGATGAGCAATTGGAACGCTCTCGAATTTCATAAGGCATCATTTCCATTGAAAATAATTAAAATGCGTCAAGCGTTCAAAATCAAGCAGCGTGGAAATTTAATTGTATTGATGGATACCAGAGATGTTGCTACAGCATTATGAATTTCATTCAATTTCTGGGACAACAAATGAATTCTCTTACACAGAGACAAACAAAAATTATAAGAAAAAAGCACATCAATATGCAATCGATCAAATGAAGTAAGAAAAAAGGTATATAAAGTACTTGCCAAATGACCTGAAATGGTAAAGCTTAAACAAAATAATGAGCAAAACAACTATAATTGTGCACTTTTCCATGGAATTTACAAATGGAAGCGAGCAACAAGAACAATAAAAACAGAAACAAGCAGCTTATGTCAAAGCATAAAAAAAAGTAAAGGAAAAAATTTCCATAAATGACTTATTTGTACGAACATTTTGTTAATGTTAAAACTCAAGTTATGGATAAACTGTGAATCATTTAACAGAGCATAAAATTAACAGACTGTTGTATATTACTTAACATAATCTGTTACTAGTAAGGTAACTTATTCTTATGCTCTGCTAATGAGTCAATTGTTCGGTCGTTATGATTGTTTTTTTTGCTAGTATCAATTTTACGTTTTAAATTAATAAAAGTAAGAAATTTGTCTCCTTCTCATTACAGTTAGGAGTTTAGAGTTATATATATAGAATTTTTGTTTTTTTTCTTTTTGGCAAATTACTTTTCGCGTTAGTTATTTATTTCACTTAATTGTAGCATACTTTTAGGCATCGAAAAAAGTAGAAATGACTCAAATGAAATATTTATATCAAAAAGAAAATAGGAACTTATATGGCTAATAATATAACAATCAAAATAACACTAAATAAACAAATAAACTTTATGGATAAAGATTTAAATAATTAAAATAATTTTTACTTTACTTAAGTTTAAATGGTTGGTGACTAAGAATTACAATAATAAAGAAAGTAAATACGTTTGGATGACCTAGTATTAAGTAATAAGTATTTAGAGATTGTTATAGGTAAAGTTTAAGTTTGTCTTTTTGGGTGCCTATAAATTTTTCCCAACACACAAGGACATAAGAAATTATAGCTCACGTATGTTTTCTTTGTTTGATTATAATTGCTTATAACTAGAATTTCTTTTTGACTTTATAAGTTATTTTTTGTGCAACTTGTTATTCAACTATCAGCAGAATGTCTTTACAAGAACCTACCTTGAAAAAAAGAACGACTTTTGTTAAAAAGATAAACAAAAATTCAAACCAATGAAACCGAAAAAACTCGTTTGGTAATTTGTTGGTTAAACGAAAAAGTTTCAATCAAAAAATTATAAAAAAAATATATATATTTTCTGTTAATAAATAAATATTTCATTTTTCACAATTTAAAATCACAATTCGAATAACACTCAAACCAAAACTTAGTTAACAAGTTTTTAGTTATTTAAAAAAAATATTACAAAATCAATAATTTTATGCCTGTTGGCCCATTTAAATACTTTCAAGTTACAAAAACAACACATTCAAACGAATATGTGTGTGTACGTGTTAGTATGTGTGTATGTGTATTCAATTATAAATAAAGGCTTAATTTTTATATGCAAATTTCCTTTTCATCATTTGCTCTACTTACTTGTTTTCCTTTTCTTTCTCAGTTTTTCTTCTTTTTTTTATCCCTTTTCTTTTTATACATATTTTTATATAAAAACACATGGTTCTTTTCCCATAGTGGTGAGAGTATAAAGTGAAGAAGCCCAAGGCCATATGCATCATAATACGACCCGCAGATGTCATTGACAATAAAAATAATAACACCCCATGAACATTTAACAGCAAAAGCAACAACAATCAAACATTTTTATACCCTTTAAGCACAATGTGAAAGAAGTCTATTGAAATATATATGGAAATGTATAGTCTTAAATATATGTAGTATATAAGTACATTCCTGAGCTATATCAGCATTTAGACTAAGAGAGCTAATAGCTTTAGAATTACCAAGCGCTGAAAAGTAGGCAATGCTTCTTGAAGAGAAACGAAGTAAGGAAAATCAATATGTACTCTTTGAACCCTTTTAAACAAATTTTTTATAATTTTATAATGTTTTAATTTAAGTAAATTAATATTTTCTTACGTTCACAAAGCAAATTAACACTAGTGTCAATTAGAACATGTCTAGACTATTCAGGGTAAACTTTCATTCCTTTGGGTTTATGGTAGAACTATGGGAATTTCTATATATTTCAATCTATTCAAAACCAAAGAACACAAAAATTTTATACTTATTAGTAGAACCTTTTTTATTTTTGGTTAGATTATTTCTATAAGAGTTTTTTAATGTTTATGTTGATAAAACAAGTTTAATTTCTAAATAATTCTTTGTATTAAAAAATTGACCTTTTTGTTCTTGACGTAAAATTTGTTTGTGAGCAATATTTTGTTCTAACTTAAAGTTCCTTAAACCAAATTAAACCATAATAAACATTAAAACTAAAAATAAAAAAAGCTTTAAGGAGTTAAATACGTCTAACAAACCTTAATTTTAATTAATTTAAAAAAAAATATTATTAGTCAACTTTGAATTTTATTTTTATTTTTTATTTATAAATTTAAAAAATTTAAAACTTTTAATATTTTTTTAATTTTAAATTTGTTCTTTAACAATTTTAAAATTTTTTTTTCTCAAATTTAAATTTTTTTTCTTTACAATTTATATTTTAATTGAAATTTTTTTCTTTTAAATTTTTTTGGTAATTAAAATCTTGAAAACTTTCTTTTTGATATTTGTTATTTTTAATTTTTTTGTTTTTTTATTATATTAAATATTTTCACAATATTTGTTTAAATAATTTTTGTAAATTAATATTTTAATTTTGTTTCTTATTTTTTTTTTCATTTTAGAATTTTTGTTGCATGAACTTAAATTGAAAAAAATGTATTTTTATCTTTTTGTTAATTTTAAGTTTATGGAAAGGGAAATAATATACTTTGAGGTAGAATATATTGTTTGTTTAAAAAGATTTTTTGTTTTTGCAATAATTTTACAGCAAGAATCTTGATAATGTATGGGGCACATCCGAGAAGCTAAATTTGGCATCCTTATCTTCGCCATTTGGATTTATAGTAAATATTTGAGAAAAATTTTGAAAAATTTCTGTAATTGAATATACCAAAAATAAACTTAAACTACAGTTAACGGAATTTAAGCTGCCCATTCGAATTGCTATAGGGTAACTTCAAGTCGTGGCTGCTAAAGGTGATCTATTGGCTGGTTTATTTCCTTTTTTTTATCAATCAGAAAATAAACATACGATTCGATACTCGAGAGTGGTATACCAAAAGTGGGTGACTTGATGCATTCCTGAGGGTGAAATTGAGAATGGCAAATGTAGGGGGATGGGTGGTATCAGAGGGGGAATGTATTGGCATATTTTTATGCCTTTGCTTACAATGCAAACAAAATTTTTTATTACAATATTTATTTGTAGGTATTATATGTATGTGCCTGTGCGATATCGGACAAAAAAAAACAACAAAAAAAAAAAAGGATGTACATAAAATGTATTTTAATTTTCACAGTTTCAACACCCCACCTCTCTCTCTGCAGCCCCCAGTCACTTATCCTATTTCTGCTATGGTGGAGAAAAACAAGAAAAATCATAATTGAAATAAAAGTAATGGCCATAAAAATTGCTATTTTTATGATTTGTTTGACAATGGCCAAGTAAAAGAAAATGTAAAAGGAGAAATTCAAACCTGAAACCAAACCATGTTCAACATAATTTTTCAGTACAGGCAATTTTTCATTTCATGCCGTTTTCCATGGAAAATTTCTTGTTGACAAACAGACAAAAAAGAAAAAAGAAACACAAGAAGGCGAAATGAAAAGAAGTAAGTAAATACGTACATACAAATATATATATATATATATATATATGCTATATATATTTGGGCCAGACTCATAAATACGAGCGCAAAATCAATTGACAATTTATATTGTTGAAAGCATAAAAAATAAGAGAGTAATGGCTGAATTGGGGCGGGGGTGTAGGTGTTTGGTGAGAAATCTATATTAAATTACGACCCAGCTAACAAAATGGCAAAATAATAATAATAAAATCGACACATACAAACAAACGCACGAATGGGCAGAGAAAAGCTATGCCATTGTATCGGCACATATATACATACATACATCTATATATGTCTTTTATACCCTTACAAAAGATTTCTTAGTTTTAGTCTAATATTCGATCAAAAGGTTCTTTTAATAAAGTTTTTTACCTTTTATAATTTTGATTTTAATATAGGAAATTATCCGAGAAAATGAGCTATAGAAAACTGGATTGCATATAGAACAAGATGACCCAAAGAATATTAGAAGATTGAAAAGAAAATATAGAGCAACTGAAGTTAGAGAGGAATCATTAATAGGGCTTTGACTATAGTAATAAAAATTAAAGATCCGCAAAATTAAGGTAAGGGAGCCTAAAGACATAATTGAGTTAAAAACATATCAAAGAAGTTAACTTTGGTCTTTCTGACCTTCAACCGCAAATAAAAACAATTTACTATATCTTATAGTTGTCCGATCCAAATGGTTTTTATACTTTATCTGACTGATTAATTAAAAAGCTTATCTACCAACTTTCAATCATATAGCTTAAAGTTAAAGGTCTATTTCTAGCAAAGAAACAAACAGACTATAACTTCTGCAAGGGTATAAAAAATAATTCATATTTTTTGAATATTTTCTTAGTACTGTATATTAAGAGTAAACTATACTAATTTTAGTTTAAAGTTTAGCATTTTTCTATTCAAAGTTTTATTTAAAAGCGGTAACTTTAATGTTAACAACTGTCAACAGTTCTAAAACTAATTAAAAAAAATTTTTAAATTTAATAAAAATGATCAAATTACTTAAATATTGTAAGCGAGTTATTGCTTTGTACAGTTTTGAATATAAATTATTATAAATTGGAGTATCAAATCAAAGAATGTTTTACCCAAAAATAACCTCTAACTAAATTTTGTCGATTTTTCATTAGAATTAAAAACATGAGAAAATAAAAAAGTGCAAAACAAAAAAGTGCAAAAAATATAAAATAAATGTAAACAAAAGAGAAAAATGAAAAAAATGTAATGTTGAAAAGTTAAATTGCTAAGTTAATTTTTAAATATCTAAAACTGGAAATATATTCTACCATATAAATAACTGAATTTGATTTTGTTAATTTAGAAAAAGAAAAAACAACAATGTAAAATAAAAAAAACAAATTGTTTTTTTTTTCTGTTTCTAAACAAAATAAAGATAATAAAAAATTTATGAAATTAACAGTAACTAAAGCACTAATGAAATATTACTGAAAAATAAGAAAAAATTTAAGAAATTTCAAAACTTCTGCAGCATCACGCGCTGAAAAGTAGGCAATCTTTTTTTTACATACTACATAAATGAAGAGAGATCTAGAAAAAGAAAATTTAAAACTAAAATATAATGAAGCAAACCTTGCTTAGTTATTGCTAGTTTTTCGATTAAAGTTAATTTTTTAATTACTTATTAATTAGCGTATAAATTTAGAAATAAATAAATGAAGCAAATACTAAAAATGAAATATGAACTGAACAACTAAACTAAGAAATTGATGAAAAAGAGAAAGACTTAATAATAGAAGAACCATACGAGTACATGAGAAACACAAAGGAAAGATTACGAAAACCAAAATGAAGAAAATACTGTAAAATAAGCAAAAAAAAGGCTTCAAATTATTAAAAATGAATATGTAAAAACTAAAAAACCTGCCTTTAAACAATAGTTTAAACAAATTTCTCGCAAGTAAAGAAATTTTTTCTCCCGTTTAGAAACCAAATTAACACCTGAGTATAAATTTACCTAGATAAACATACATTACTTTTATTTTTCTTACTTTTTTTTTTTTTGTTTGATAGGGCATTACATGTTTGTCATGAAACCAGTTAACCAGAATCTCTGCCTGTTTTTTGGTATCCTTTGTGGCTATTGTTGATGCTGTTGCTTTTGCCGGTTTCTGTTGTGCCCAATTGCCTTAAAATTGTAGCGAGTGTTAAGTGGGCTCACGTTAAAAAAACATTTAACGTTTTTATTTACGATAAAAATAAAACAAAACAAAATCAAAACAAAATTGGCAACAAAAAAAGGCTCCACATTCAGTGTCCCAGTGTGTGTGTGAGAATTTTTTTTCCTTTTTTTTTTTTGGTGAAAACGTTTCGTACCAAAAAAAAATGAAAGAAAAAGGATATTGGAATTGAAAGTGAATGGACGACCCACAAAAACGGAAATTAAAGTGAAAATATAGAAAAGCAAAATGGGAAATCAAGAAGAAAAAAAATGAAGCCTAATGGAAAGCATGTGAAAAGTCAAAAGTGCAAGTGTAGTTTAAAAGGATTGAAGTTTTGTAAATGAGCAGCGATTTAAAATACTTTTTCTCAAGGTTAAAATTGATTTGTTTCGGTTAACCTGATTAATGCTATTTAAAAGAAGTTTAGAAAGGAATGCCTTTGTAGTCCTATAGTTTTGTTGGAAGCAAAGAATAATGTGACCAAAAATAGCGAACGTTTAAAAATAGTTTTGTGTCTTGAATATTGAATTTTCAAACCCCTTTTTTAGCTTTGGTATCAAATTTCTGTCGTTCGTTTCCTTAAAATGTATTTTAAATTTTGATTCCCGAAAACTTTGTAATTCCTTTAAATTTGTAAGCTAACATTCTCTTGAATCTATCTATCTATATCTTAGCTACTATATCCTATCTTAGGGTTCCGTTCCACCACACTTTGTTTGGGACCTTTCTTTTCTTTGTAGCAAAATCTCTATTAAGAAATTTAAGAAATCTATAATATATAATTTACAAATATTTTTTATCAATTTTGTAATATCAGAATTTTTTTGGAATTTGTATTAACATAAGAAGCCATAACCTCAAAAAATCTTTTTGTGTAAATTTAATAAAAAAAATCAAATTTTAATTAAAATTAAGGTAAATATAAAGAAATTGACTAAAATTAAAATAAGTAGCTAAATGGTTTTTAAAGAAATTTCAAATACACGAAAAATTACAAAATTATCGCACATAACCTCAAAAAATAAATATTTATTTATGATAAAATTTATTCTTAGGAGGCATCTTGTTCGGTTTTAGATAAAATTTTGTCAAAAAAACAAGTAATCAAGTAAAAAAGTAGCTAACTAGTTGGAGAACAAACTTCAAATATACAGAAGTTATTAAAAATATTCTTTAAATTGAAACACATAACCTCAAAATATTAATCCAGAATATTTACCGTTTTAGTAGTAGTCTTTGTCACAATTTTCCAAAAAACTTTTAAAAATTTTATTGTATAAACATGTATAAAAGTGCGACCAATGCCAGAGGATGGTTCAGACGTCTATTTCACTTTACATCTTCCCAACTGCCACGCCCATTGGCACCAAATAGTTTTGATAGCCCTAAAAAGAACGCTGCCACTAAAGTTGGCTACATAGAACAGGTGGCAGTAGGATTACCAGTAAACAAAGTAGATGTACCAATTGAATACGATTCCAAAACGGAGTCAAGGGAGGAAGTGCGTCTAGTGCGCATACAGAGGGAATACCATCTTCATCGTCTGGTATATGGTCCAAATACATTGGTAGCATTACGCAAACAAGATGCCAAAAAGTATTATCGTCAAATGGTGGCCATCAGAAGCCTGGAAGCGGCTGCTTCAAAATTGTATAGGGAACGTCTGGTAAGGGGATTCTGTCATCTGTATACGGGGCAGGAAGCTTGTGCTGTGGGTATCAGGGCAGCCATGAGACCAGAGGATAGTCTGATTACCGGTTATCGGGTACATGGCTGGGCTTACCTGATGGGTGTATCGGCCTTGGGTGTCCTGGCAGAGTTAACTGGCCGCCAGAGTGGTTGTGCCAAGGGTAAAGGCGGCTCAATGCATATGTATGGCCAGGGATTCTTTGGCGGCACTGGCATAGTGGGTGATCAAGTGCCACTGGGTGCCGGCATAGCTTTGGCCAAAAAATATAGCGGCAATGCTGGCGTCTGCTTAGCCTTATATGGTGATGGAGCAGCAAATCAGGGACAGATCTTCGAAAGCTTTAACATGGCTTGTCTATGGAAATTACCTATAGTCTTTGTCTGTGAGAATAATAATTATGGCATGGGTACAAGTACACAACGTGCCACCTGTAATAATAGATTTTATACACGTGGCGATGTCTTACCCGGCATCTATGTGAATGGCCAGGATATTCTGGCAGTTCGTAGTGCCACAAAATTTGCCATTGATTATGCCCAGAAGAAAGGACCTTTGCTTTTAGAGCTAGAGACCTATCGTTATAATGGTCATTCCATGTCTGATCCGGGCTCTTGTTATCGCTCTCATAAAGAGGTTCAAGATGTACGCAAGAATTGTGATCCCATTAAAGGCTTTCGGGATCTATGCCAGGGTCAAGTACTTTTGTCACCAAAAGAACTTCAAGAAATCGAAGACGAAGTGCATCTTGAGATCAAAACAGCCTTACAAAGAGCCAAACAGGATGATGAATTGCCTCTAAGTAACCTATGGAGCGACGTCTATGCCGGCCATCATGAGGGCAAAGTACGTGATGTCCAGGGTTATAATTTGAAACATATTAGAACCAAGCTTAGAACCTAATATCCTTATTACCAAATTTTAAATTCAAACTTATTTGCCATCCAATTTCAGCATCAGTTTTCTAAAATAATATTTAATAAAGTTTTCAATCCTTTTTTATAAATTGAAAGTTTGAAGAATGTGAAAATTTATGACTAGGATATGATTTTACCTAAAAAATGAAATCAAAATTTTAAGGAGTGTTTTTTAAGATGTTTTCTAAATGTTTTCTCACTCTAAACAAGTTGTAATTACTCAAACTATTTCATCTTGTGCTGGAATGTTAAAGTTTTTGGTTTGTGTTCTTTAACTTTTTGTTTTTACTTGTTTCAACTTGTCCAAATGGCATAAGTCATAACTTTCATTAACATTTTGTGTGCTCTCTCTCTCTCTCTCTTCCTTTCCCTTTCCCTCTTTGGAATTTATGCTAAATGATCAACGGCAGCTGCTTACGTCTACGTTTTATTTGCCAAGCAAAACGAAAACAATAATTTAGCACGGCGAACTGCTGTACAAGCAGAAAAAAATGTATCACAACTGAAGCGGCTCAAGGAACAAAAAAAAAAAAACCAGAAGAAGAAACAGAAAAAAAAAGGGTAAACAGGAAACGGAAGTACACACACGCACACACACACACATGCATGTGACGAGCCATTGAGGGCAGAGCCTGCAGTAGTAGGAGAAGAAGGACTCACTCCCACCTCCTTAAACTCTCGAACTCATTTGCCTTTGCGCTCACGTCTGTGTAATTTATGCCAAAAAAAAAAAGAAAGTGGAGTGGTATAACATTCAGTTATGCAGTTATTGCTATACCCTTTAATATCATGTAATACTGCTTTTATGGGGCCATTTTTTTTTGGATATATACTTAATATAGTCAACCGATTTAGGTGGATTATATCAGAGAGTGAAGAACTGCAAGTTTCATCTTTAAAAAAGCTTTTTAAGCTTTAAAACTTTTAAATATCTTTAAAGTTATCAGTAAATTGAGGTTATGATTTATGTTTCCTTAGCCTGAAATTGGTATAATTTGAGTTATGGATCGATATCGTTTTTACTATAACAATTTCTATCAGAATTTAAAAATATTATTACAAGTTCGCTATTAAAGAACTGTTTTTTGAAACAATGAAAGTCTTTTTCGATTTTAAGAATTATTTTTTGAAACAATGGAAAGTTTTAAGTCAGAAATTCTAAATAATAGATATATTATATATATAGTACCTATATATAACCTATATACCTATATATGTATATATAAAATTTTTATCTATCTACATTCTAGCGTTTCTTTCTATTATTAGAAAATTTGGTATAGAATCTTACTTTATGAAAAGTTTTCGCTATTAAAGAACTTTTTTTTGATACAATGGAAAGTTTTTACTAAAATCGGAAATACTAAATATATGTTTATATGTACTTAAAATATCTAATCATCAACATAAGGTATATAAGTAAGATAAAGATACCTAAGTTTCCATCGCAAAAACTATTTAAGAAGTAGTTTTATTAAAGAACGCTGTAAAAGCAAGGAGACTTTTACCAAGTCACATATTTTCCAGTGATCTTTAGAGATCCAATTATCTAAATCAATCCTCATAAATTCTTTTTCTATATACCTATATTTAGTATATAAAACCTTATTCAAATTCAATGCAACCTTTCTTTTTAGGGTATACAAAATTGTATACGATTTTTTTTTATTTTTCTGTTCGTCAGCGTCTCATAAGCCTTGGAAAAATGTTTTTCCTTATTATTATGCTCGTATGTTAGTAGGTAGTATCCCCATGTATGTATAATATAAATATTTGTATTCTTTTGACATTTATTGTTTTCTTTTTTAATGTCTCGAAATTATGTAGATTTCGTTTTATTTTAAATATCTAATTTTGGCCCATTTATTTTGTGTTAAGGTTGGCAATACAGATTTTTGCATGTCTTCTACAGTAAATACTCTTAATGATGGTTGGAAAATGGTTCGAAAATATATGTTTTCATAGATATCATTAATCTTAAGAATCTTGTGAAATTTTAGTAAATTTTTCTAGTTCTATGTTTAAAAGCTTTGTTTTCACTTTCTTACATATGGATTTTGATGAGTAATTACAATAATTTTTCTATAAATATGCATTTTACTTGAAGATAACTTTATTAAAGTAACTTTTTGGGTCATCTTTTTACGATTTCAATAAATTTTGAGAAACTTAAAGACAACAAAACTTGGAAATTAATCTATTGACTCATTGACTAAATAATTTGTAATTGAACTTTTAGTAAAATTTTGTTACTTTACTTTTAAAATCCTTAGGCCTTATAAAAAATGAAGTAAATTTGTAAAACCTTTGCTTTTTAAGAAACCAGTACAAAAGATCTTTCTTTTTTACTCTCACTAACTCCAATCTGCTTTTCCTATAAAAGCTTGAAGTAATTTGTGTAGGTATACCAAAGTCTGGATGTCTATATAGAACTATCGCTAAAATAGATGAGTGTAAGTATCAGAAGAATGGCATGACTCTATATATCAGGAACTATGATGATGATAGCGAGCTAGGAAGCTCAATGAAGACAACATGCATTGTGGATCTTACATTACGAGGAATTGCGAGACAGCGGTAACACATTATAAAAGTAAAACTTATGATACGAAATGTGATCCAGAACTGCCTATCTTCTACAAGGTTTAAGCAAACTCTCTTTAAACAAATAATGGGAGAACTAACTGAGCACCGCGTGACGCAGAACAGATCATTTCTGATCTCTGGTGTGATCATTTCCATATATTTTACATAGTTTTAGCACTTAAGGAAGAAAAATTAAATGGGTTTTCTTCTATTCATGAATGAGATATATATATTTCTATATAGAGTAAGTGCGTATATTGAATTTCTTTTTGTAAATTGAATCGATTTTGTATATAATGACACGTTTGCAAGTTCTCTGTTCATAATAAAAGAATGTGGAAATAGTTATATGGCATATAAAGTAAACCATTAGATAACGATGGCTCCTTCAAACTATAAAAGCTTGAATTATGAATTACTTTTAAAGTATTTCATAGAAAGATTCAACAAAACATTATTTAAAACATCTCAAAAGGTACAATCAATTAATATATAGTTTTCAAGGGGAACAACTCGACCAATACCCCATATTCCGAGATGCCCTTGCTGTGCTCCAAAAGTACAGGGCACTATGTTATATTTATACTACCTGTAGCAAATGGATTGCCCTTTACAGCCTTTCTGGCTGCGGTGTAACAGATGGGAATCCAGGGTGTTTGGCAAACGGAAATGAGATATTACACACGACTTAATGCACATTAAGCATCCGGAGAGGCATGGGGAAAATGTTCATCAAACTGGAATCATCAAACGGGATGTGCCCTCTCTACCATAGATTAAACCAAAAGCCCACAGAATCAGAAGTACTTGTTGTTAGTTAATTGTTTAAAAAAACACCCGAATGCTTATATATTTCTGATTCTTGCCGGTTGCACACAATCGCCATATCAAAATCTAATTTGTAGTTTGTCTGTGGATTCTGTTGTTGGTTGAGTTTTATAAGCAATTCGACAATTGAAATTTACTTTCTATTCTGGTTGTTGCGTGCCATGTCCTTGGGGAAGGAGCGCAATGGAGGTGTACGGATGCGACGGGCCTCGCGGGAACGATTGCGCACCACCTTGGAATGGATGGCGCAAGAAACGCAGTAGTGCAATTTGGCATAGAGTTTGGGCAGAACATAGGAGTCCCAGATGCTGGCCTCAGAGATGTCACGAACAGCGGCTGCCTCAACAATATTACGGATCACGAATTTCTTGATCGCCTTGTCTTTGGGCACGCAGCGGGCACAGTTGGTGCAACGGACGGGCTTCACATGGCCACGGTTGTGCTTGTTCCGTCCTCCATTACGACGCTTCTTGGTCATCTTGCCGTTAACTGCATATAGTTAAGGGTAGATGCATTAGCATTTTTAATATATTTCTATCACCGGATGGCACTTATAATTACCTTATTTAACAATTTCAAAAATCCACCAAGCGAAATCCGCGTGTTCACGCCAGGCGACACTTATGCGAAAAGGGAGTTGCCAGCTGAAACTTTTCGATACGTAGAGAGTTGCCATTGTTGATATTTTATGCCGCTTTTGCACACTGTCAAGGTTGATTTGGTGTTATCGATAAATTGCGTTTGTTTTTGTCAACTATTTTAAAACTATTCCGATAATAATTTTAAGACAAAATGAAATAGTTTTTATTTATTTGTACTTTATTATTTTGTACTCTCGAATATCATACATAAGTAGGAATATAACCAATTACGATGGGGATTAGCAACTTTGTTTTGCAAAATTTGTCATGTCAACTAAACTTTAAATTTAATTTAGCTTGTAGCGCGTTGTGTAAAATAAACAAATTTGGAATAAATTTTAGTCAATAAAATATTGGTTTCATTTTCTTATTACCTTGTATTAAAAGGGCCCTTTTCACTTTGTATTTCAAACAAACTGTAATCTACAAACTATCAAATAAAACCAAAAGTTTTTATAAAACCATTTTTTCTAAATAAATAAATAATTGTAATCTGAACAAATTGCGTTTTTCATCCTGTGGGTTTTTTAATGCGATACTTGTAGTAATACCATCCCTAGCCGTGGTTCCACATCTAGTTTAATTTATCGTCCGCGTTTGCATTTTATGCAGGGTTGCCAGAAACTGGAACCGCGGTTTAGCTATTGGCAGCACTGCCAACGTTTAGCTATACAAGATTTTCACTATCATTTTTAAATTACATTTTCAGATGTAAAATGGTGGAAAGTGGTGCAGAAAGTGATTCAAGCAGCAGCTCCGATGGAAGCAGTAGCGGCAGCAGCAATAGTTCCTCCTCCAGCTCCAGTAGTGGCAGCGGAAGCGCAAGTCCAAGTGATACTGGCAGCATCCATAGTCGGCATAGTGTGAAAGATGATAGTGAGCGAGGTAAAAAGGAGGTAGAGAAGCCAGAAACAGCAAAACCAGTGGCAGAGGCAGTGGTTGAACCAGTGGCAGAGGAAAAAGAGGATTCGAAGAAAAATCAGACTAGACAGGAGGAGGAGGAAAGCAAAAATGAGGAGCAAAATAGGGAAAGTAAAAAAGAACTTAAGGGAGGGGATGAGAAACAAGAGAAAAAAGACACTTCAGCAGCCACGTCTGATGTCGATGGGGTAAGAGAAGAAGCAAAAACCACTGAAGCAGCTGCTGAAATTCCAACAAGTGTGACAAATGAGGAAACAGACCAAAAGTCAGTGACCACCAATGGCAATAAAAATGAAAAAAACAAAAAATCTCCCAATCACATAGAAGAAGGTGAAATAACAGATGTAAGTTCTCGAGATCAGCTAATCGTTTCAAGAGTTAATGGTATTATAAATTTACAGAAGGATGACGACGATGACTTCCCCCTACCCAAAAAAGAAAAGCTACCAGTATCCCTGGCTAGCGCTATCCGAAAGCCAAGTCCCCAGGAGGAGAGACGAAGACGCCGTCGGAGTACGAGTCGTCGACGACGCAGAACTAGAAGTCGAACACTTAGTCGCAGCATTAGTCCCATACGTCGCCGTTCCAGTTCTTTAGAACGTCGTCGAGTGGAACGACAAAAACGTCACGAGGAGCGGGAAAAACGGGACGAGGAGCGAGCCAAGGAGCGGGAGAAACGTCATCGTCGTAGGGGTGATCGTTCCCGCTCTCGTTCGCGTTCCTCCAGTCCAGTTTCCAAATCATCTGACCCACCACCTCAACCCACGCCAGATAATGCCACTGTAACCGACCCCAAAGCCAAGATCACCGATCGCCAGCGTCGCACAGTTGATCTGCTGACCTCACGCACTGGCGGCGCCTATATACCACCGGCTAAGCTGCGTCTCATGCAAGCCGAGATCACGGACAAGGCTTCAGCTGCCTATCAGAGAATCGCTTGGGAGGCCCTTAAGAAATCCATTCATGGTTTCATCAATAAAGTGAACGTTACTAACATTGCTATCATTACCCGGGAACTGCTAAGCGAGAATATTGTCCGTGGGCGTGGATTGTTAAGTCGTAGCATTATCCAAGCTCAGGCTGCGTCGCCCACATTTACACATGTATATGCCGCTCTGGTGGCCATCATAAACTCCAAATTCCCGAATATTGGCGAATTGCTGCTCAAGCGTCTGGTCATACAATTTCGTCGCGCATTCCGCCGTAATGACAAATTGGTTTGTATGTCGGCCACTCGATTTATTGCCCACCTGGTCAATCAGCGAGTGGCCCATGAAATATTGGCCTTAGAAATCTTAACGCTGCTGGTAGAGACACCCACCGATGACTCCGTAGAAGTGGCCATTGCTTTTCTCAAGGAATGTGGCATGAAATTGACAGAGGTTTCCTCCAAAGGCATTGGAGCAATCTTCGAGATGTTAAGGAATATCTTGCACGAGGGTAAACTGGATAAGCGTGTTCAATATATGATTGAAGTATTATTCCAAATACGCAAAGATGGCTTCAAGGATCATCAAGCCATTGTGGATGAACTGGAACTGGTTGAGGAGGATGATCAATTTACCCATCTCATGATGCTTGACGAAGCCACCGAAACAGAGGACATATTAAGTAAGTATATAGTAGATATATCAGTTATATATACATATGAATACTAATATTCTCGATTCCTTTACAGATGTTTTCAAATTTGATGATAATTTTGCTGAAAATGAAGAAAAATACAAAGGATTAAGCCGTGAGATATTAGGCAGTGATGCTAGTGGTTCCGATGGCAGTGGCTCTGGCTCGGATTCCGACTCCAATTCCGACTCGAATTCCAATGGCGAATCCGGCTCAGGTGCTGATCAGCAAGGTGAAGGCAAACCGGATGCCGGCGACATTATTGACAATACTGAAACGAACTTGATTGCCCTGCGTCGAACCATTTACTTGACCATCAATTCAAGTTTGGACTATGAGGAATGCGCCCATAAGTTAATGAAGATGCAATTGAAACCGGGACAAGAGGTAGAGCTGTGTCACATGTTTCTCGATTGCTGTGCGGAACAGCGCACCTATGAGAAGTTCTATGGACTGTTGGCGCAACGTTTCTGCAATATCAACAAGGTGTATGTGCCGCCATTTGAGGAGATCTTCAAGGATACATACCAGACGACACATCGTTTGGATACAAATCGTTTGAGGAATGTTAGCAAATTCTTTGCCCATTTACTTTTTACCGATGCCATCAGTTGGGATGTCCTGGAGTGCATCCAGTTAAATGAGGATGATACGACATCATCAAGTAGAATTTTTATCAAGATTCTCTTTCAAGAGTTGGCCGAATATATGGGACTGGGCAAACTTAATAACAAGCTAAAGGAAGAGGTTTTGGTAGAGAGTTTGGCAGGATTGTTTCCCAAAGATAATCCTAGAAATACACGATTTTCTATTAATTTCTTTACATCGATTGGTCTGGGTGGATTAACCGATGATTTGCGGCGTTTCTTAAAGAATGCTCCAAAGCAAGTTCCTGCCATTAATGCTGAAATTTTGGCCGCAACTGCAGCTGCGGCCAATGCGGATGGTGGCAAAAATCCTTTCAAGGATAAAACAGCAAAGGATAAAGTAACATCGTCCTCCACCTCCTCTTCGAGCAGTAGCAGCAGTGGTTCAAGCGATGAGGAAGAGCAGCGAAAGTCAAGTTCAAGCGATGAGGATAGCGACAGTGAATCATCCAGTTCAGAATCCTCCAGTGAACCGCAACGGAAAAGAAAACGCCAGGATAAGCACAAAAAAAAGAAATCGAAAAAACAAAAATTGCGAGAATTAAAAAAAACCAAAAAGGAGAAAAAAAGAGCTGATAAAGAGAAGAAAAAGGCAGCCAAAAAGAAGTCAAAGAGAAAACGAAAGCGTGAACCATCCAGCAGCGGATCCAGCAGTGGCAGCACTTCCCAATCCTCGTCCTCTACCTCCTCATCTAGTGAGGATAGCGATCGCGCCGAACCCAAGTCCAAAATCAAGCGGAAAGAGCAAAATAATAAAATAATTAACCACAAATCCAGAGGTAGATCCCGGGACAAAGATGACTTTAATTTGGAAGGACCTGTTGCAGCATCACCGCGTCCCAATGGACATAACAATGCAAGATATCAAGAACGCCAACGAGATGACAGCGAAAGGAATCAACGGCGACCAGCAGAAGAACGTAAAGATGATCGAAGACCGCGCAACAACGATCGTGATAGAGTGATTCAACGTGAAAGAGATCGTGATCGTGTTAACGACAGAGAAAGGGATCGTGATCGAGGAGCTGGAAGGAACAACGATAGGGATCGCAATAAAGGGACTGAAAGAGAAAATGAGAGAGAACGCAACAGAAGGTCAGAGAGGGACCAGGAGAGGGAACGAGATCGTGATCGTCAACGTGATCGTGATAACACCAGAAGGGAACGGGAACGTAGCCCACATAGAGCACATCGGCGACGAAGCGTGTCCAAGGGTCGCGCTTAAGACCCTTTAGACTGCAACAGTTAAATTTAATATATATATATATATATATATACATTCAATATATGTATACCAACTTTTTCTTATATTGTATGTAAACTATGTACAAATTGATCTAAAATTTCTATAACAATTATAAATGTACAAAATATCAAGGCAAAAATTGGATTTCAATTCTTTTCTTAAATGTTTAAATGGGGACTACCGATCCTTGTATCCGAGTTAAAAGATTTCAAAACTGTTTTGGAATTTAAACATTTATATTTATTTATCCGCTGTCCTTAAATAAGATTCATTACAAACGTTGACTAACGTTAAGCTATGTGAAACGAGTTGGTTTTCCCAATGGGAATATATTTTAAAATTGAACGCAACCGCTTCTTGCATGTTTTCAGACAGGTCCAAATGTGTATCTAGTTCATTAGCTATTTCTAAGTATCGAGCATCGGATACCACCTTAGCAGCGTTGTAAACATTTGGAGGAACATTCAGTGCGGCAACAGCAGAAAGGTTTTGTTTAGTCCATATTTGCCCTTTTGGGAACCAATCCTGACTGATGTGAGGCCAAGTGAGTCCTCCTATGATATACGGATATGTGGACAAATCATTGCCATTAACTCGACTACTTTCCGACACGAATGCTCTCGGGAATATATTCATATTAGTGATCCGTGAACTAGGTAATACGACTACATTTAATTCTACGATTCCATCTAGCTGCAGCCTTTGAGATATACCAAACATGTACCTTATGTCAAGTTTTTTTTCATCAAAAATGCTATTTGGATTCCATGAGAGAAGATTATACTTTTTTGAGCTACCACATGGCGTGGGTGTAAGTATATCGAAAAAACCTGGTCTCGATCGTCGCACTTTATGCTCATACTTACAACTGGAACTGAGTATACTGAGGTCATATTGGTGCGCATTCCCTTTTGTAATCAAATAGCCGATCAAAGCATCGTCATCATCTATTATTATGTCGTTGTTGGAAGGTGCCTTAACCACGAAATTCCGACCAAATTTATGTGCAATTGCAGCAACGTACCACCATGGGACATTCCAACTGTAGTGACAATCCAACCAATTGCTGTTCGTTACTGATCCCCAGTTCATTATCCGACCACATGCTTGATAGAATTCTTTGCTATCGATAGATCTCTTACCAAAACCCTTTTGATTTATAACAAAGCCTTGGGTTAGAAAGGACCAAAGTAAAAAGAATTCGTTGTGCAAAGTGGACGTTGCGGCAAGTTTGTTATGTTGAAACATCGTGCAACCTAGATCGACAAAAGCCCAGTTTGTTAGGCCTAGCATTATAGATGCATATCCCAAAGTGGTATTTATAAAGCCAAACGCATGTGGTACCACTTGTTCATTGGTATCTTCCCCAATTGTAAGTAATCCACATGCTCTTGCAATTCTTTCGATACCAGAACTTTCAGAAGCCTGATATTGAGGACATATAATTTGACATTCATACAGACAGGGACGATAGGCATTGTCTTGAAGGATTCTTACTTTTGAATAAGCAAAGTAGCCAAGAGGATCACAGCGCCACATTTGGTGGCAATAAAATCTTTGCCGAAAGGATTCAGCCGTTTCGTCAAGTAAATCGGGCAGCGTGTAGTTTCCGATTTTCATTTGTGAATTTGAGTTAAATTGAGCAGGTCCATAGATGTGATCACCAGGATGTTTATCTGTTGGAGAGATCTCTGGTCATGGATATACACCGAAGCCATTGAATCGAGATGTGGCCAAGATTGAAGCTTTAAGATGAAGCCTCCTAAACTCATTTGTAGTGCAGTATATTCCCACCATGTGTTTTAAGGCTTGATTAACATGACATGGTAAAAGAAGATCTGTAGAACTGTCAGGATCCTTAGCTCTTTTAAGGTAACAGTGTACTTGCTTGGCGAAATCAAAGTTACCCAATCTTGTGGCAAAAATGCCTTTGCTTAGATTAAAAGTATCATCTTGTGTGAAAAAGTTGCGTGTGGCGTCAACTACAACCAAGCAAATTCGTTCAAAACTCCCAGGAATGTAGACTAGACTTGATCTTGGCATAAACCAACCCTTTAAAGTCACATCATTTATTTTCGAATCCATGGAGTTGGAGTAGATAACATCCACTGTGTACGCATGGTTCCACCAACACGTTGTCGTAAAGGCAAGAACATATGGAATTAACCAAGATTGTTCTCTCCAGCACAATTTCACCGGAACAAAGACAACCTCTCTGTAGTCCACCACTCTGCCATCTTTGGTATGTATTAGATCATGATCAGAAGCTGTTCCTGTAATCAATGAAGAGTACTCATCAATTGTACGGAAATATAATGTGCTTGTCTCTAGACTGGTGCCAATTTGCAGTTTGTCAGAGATTTCGAGAGCTGGAGTCCAACTTGACTTCACGTCCGAAGGTTTCACATACATGTTCAAGGCCATCTCATTGACAGCAGATGAAGTACAGTTTGACAACAAAGTGTTTTCACAACGCCAAAAATTATCATTTTCTTACTTTAAGATGAAAAAAAAACCTAAATTAAATGGTTTTTTAAATTTTTTTTAATTAAAATATGTTAAGTAAACAATTCACTTTCAGGAATACAAAAAAAAATTTTAAATATGTTTCAATCAAGAAAGAAAAATAACAAAAACTGAAGATTGCACAAAATTTAACTGCCAACTAAGTGTTTACACAACTTAGTTTTTTCACTTATTCTATCGATTTAAAGATAAACTTAAAATATTTAATATTTTGTAAGGCCACCATTGGCATCTAAAACAGTTCCCAATCGTCTATTCATCGATTTGATGAGATTTTGGACATAATCCATAGGGATATTTAGCCACTCCTCCAAAATAATGTTCTTCAATTTATTTTCATTTTCGGGATGTCGTTTGGCGGTTCTTTTTTTAAGATACGCCCACAAATTCTGAATAGGATTTACGTCTGGACTTTGGGCAGGTGATTCCAACTCATTTTTGCAGTTATATAGCAGCCAGTACCTCATAATATGCTCCTTTTGCTTGGAATCATTGACTTCGTAAAACTTAAAAGTTGGTTTACCCTCGACAAAAAACCCGAATTTGTTGGAACTGGCCACCAAATTTGTGTGCAATATGTCCAAATATTATTGGACATCCATTGTGTTCTCAATAAACCAGAAATCGACAACTCGTTTGCTCGAGATGTACCCCCAAACCATTTCCGAAAGTTTGCCAAACTACCAAACCAAATTCTATTATTGGAATCCAAGGCTTTTAACGGCTTTTGCCACATTCTGCTGGGTCCACCCTCATATTTTAGGATCATTTTGGTTTCAACACAAACCATAAAATCATCCCAATGTGAATCAGTTTTTCCTCCGTGCATCCTTGCAAATCTTAAACGCCTTTCAATATGTGATTTCCACATCAAGCGTTTTTTACAAGTAACACTGGATGACAAACCGGTCCGTTTTAGGACTATCCGCACATCTTCACGGGAAATGGTTATTCCACATTCCTGTTGTAGCTTTCTGGCAAGCGTCCTGGTCGAAATGGTTTTGTTTTTAATTGTCCTTAGTAGCAGAATGACCTCGACTTTGGGTGTTATGACCCGAGGTCGTCAGGTTGTAGGCTTTGTTTCTAGCCTTTCTTCCTTTTTGGAGCGGTTTAGGGTGTTATATACTGACTTTATTGAAAGTTAAAACATTTTGGAGATCTCTACAACCGTTTTGCCTATTGTGTTCTTATAATAGACCATTTGGGCCATACCCAAACTTATCCGTTTGCTTGGCATTTTTAAACATCCAAAAGGCGGTTAAAAACGAACCAATTCTAGGAAACTATGACAAAATTACTCAACATATTGAAGCAGCCACCGAAGCTCGCTTCGAAAATTCCAGGAAAGATCGGTAAATACAGAAATAACGACGAAAAGAACCCAAAAAGCGAAATGTGTAAAGACTTAGTTGGCAGCTGGATTTTTGTGCAATGTATAGTTTTTGTTGTTTTTTTTGTCTTCTTTGTAATATTTTCAATTTTTTTTTTGTAGTCCTAAAAATAAATAGTTTAACTAACCTACTTTAATTTAAAAAAAATTAAAAAATCATTTAATTAGGGGTTTTTTTTCAACTTAAAGTAAAAAAATGATGCTTTTTTGCGTTGTGTAAACACTTTGTTGTCAAACTGTATATACTAATTTCTCAGGGTCAGTGGTCATTATATGAAGCATCATTAAACGAAGTATTGCTGCCTCATCCAGCGAGGTGAAAATGGTTCCTTTGTAAGCTTCCAAAATGATAGCCTTAGAGACTAAATTTAGCGAGAGATCTTCGTCCTCAATTTGGGACAACTCTTTTATCATAATATTAATTTGCTGTCCCAAAGCTGAAAGTTTGCATTTTGGTGGCACATTTTGGTGCGGAAGTTTTTTGTTAACCCAAATGGATGGCATTTTATTTACAATGCTTTCAGAAGTCATTGTTCTACATTCCATACGGTAGGGCACTAGGAGATCAGCCCACATAACGGGACTATATTGTTTGCGATCCGATTCCAACTTAAAACTTAGCACTTCGGTTCCAGCCGGCATTCGGTGACCGGCTGCTGGAGCAGGTGTTGGTATTGGGTCACGGAACATCTTTGCAATCACTGCGAGAACATCTGAAGAGGAGACGTCCATGGCTATAGTTTGTCTGAAATTTCAATGAAACAATTTTTTAATTGTTGTCCAAGCTATGCATTTAACTTACTAACTAAAGTTTGGTCACACTCTGCTGTAGTTGAGACTCTCAACTTGAGAGTCGATGGAAGAGTACCCTTTTTAAAGTAGAAAATTAAAATTTTTATAAAAATTTTAAGCAAATAATCTTTTAATGTAATATATAGTTTTTAGTTTTCTTACAAATAAAGCTTCTTCTTGTACTTTGAATGTCAGGGTCAAGGAGTTCTATACTCTTTCCGTTTGTGTTTTTATTAGCTTTTAAAATCATGGTATAATCTAATCTAATTACCTTAATCAAATCCTGCCTGTCAATCATTTATTCAGAGGATTTTAATTTTCAATCATAATAAATTTTATTTTCTTTGATTGTTTTTGTTTAATCAACTCAAGAGGTGGTGCCAATCTGATGACAAGATTGATTAAGAATAAATATAAAGTTTAAAAACATTAAAATTTGTAAGATTTTTCTATTAGTCCATGATTTAATAGTTTCTTTATGGTAAAGCAAATCAATAATTTTAGCAAAATCAAAAAATAATAAAAACAATCAAATTTATTACAATTTGGTTTTTTCAACATTATCCATAAGTAAATACTTTAAAAATAATAAGTAATTATGTTAGGATTAAACTAGAAAAAGACTCGTAATCGGTTGAATAAAAAATCTAAGCTTGTCCTGGCTTGGGTGGAACGGTTTCAGGTATTTTGGGTGAGACATCATCATCGCTGCTGCTTGAAGAGGAGGATGAGCTAGAATCATTTGCTTTTGTCCTCTTTTCGGGTATTGTGTAGGGGAATTTTTGTGATTTCTCCTCAACAGATTGTTTTAATCGCAACAATGCAGTACGATTGATATTCTCTAGTGATACATCCTTAATGGCATTGGAGAGAACATCCAAAGCCTTGTCCGTGTTGCCCTTATTCGTTTGAATGTCAATCAGACAGGAATATGCATTGCCAATGGCTCCCTCTGATATTTTGCTACCTCTCAGTTGAGAGATTACTGTGGATGCCAATTTCTCATCTTGTTGTTCGCGAGCCGTTTGCAGGACACGCTGGAACATCAGACGTGGAGCACTTGTTAGATATTTATCCCAAATTTGCTTAGAAGCCACTTCCTGGCCATTAGATATCAAATGCATCCAAAGTACATTCATGGGACCCAATTGATTTAGAGCAGCATATTTCTCTGCTAGCGATTCATCTAAATTAAGTGAAAGAAATGTTTAAACAATACTGAAATCGTGGATATATATACACAATACTCACATTGGGGCACCAACTCGGGATGCTTCTCAAGTATGCCCACAGCTCCACCACGTGGGAATTTTTCTGCTTGTTTAGCTGCCTCTTCAGGCGTTTTGGCAGCATCGATTTCGCTGCTCAAATGCTTAAGGAATTCCTCAGCCTTTCCGGCCACTATATTAGCATGACAATAGCGATTATCGAAGGACACAAGACGCTTCTGTTCATCATTCAATTGTTGGCCAATTTTACGTAGACCCTCCAAATCTCCCGAGGCGGCAATTTTATTTAAATAATATTTAAATATTTTTGGCTGGGGTAGAACTTTCTCGGCGAGAAGCTCGTCAACATATTTGGTGGCCTCAACGAGACGATTGGCACGAACCAAAAGTTCAATGAGTTTTGATGTATCTAATGTGGTGACCTTTTCGCCACTAAGGAAGTTCTGTTTAAAGGCAACAGCTCCATCTACATCATTGGCCAGGATAGCTTTGCGGAAGCCACTTACATTTGAAGCGGCTTTGGGCGTTGCTGGAACAGTTTTCCTTGGGGTAACCTCTGGCTTCTTTTTGTCAGCTAATTGCTCTTCGACTTTGTCTTGCTCGACTACGTCTGTGTTGGCCTCCCGCTTGGAACGTTTCGATTTAATCGACTGTTGTGTCTCTGGGATCACAAATGGCACTTCAATATTTTTCCGTTTAAGCAATTCAGCCAATTTCAAAAGAAAACCATCGGTGGGTTGTACAGATTCCTCTTGCATTTTTGTCCACAAACCTAATGCCTTTTCTGCCTCATCTGCCTTGTCGTAGCTAAGCAGCAGAGTGTAGTATATTTTATTTCTATCAATGTGCCCCAAATCTTTGGTGGCTTCAATCAATCCTTCGAGGGGCTGCAGCATACCTTCGTTGCGGTATCGATCGCAGGCATTGCTAATCCTTTGGGGACGAGTGCGCAGACCTGGTGTCTCTAAAATCTTGCGGGCCTGACGGACACGACCGCATTCCACAAAGGAGAAGACCAAATCGTATAAACTATTGACTTCGCCATGAATGCTGGTGCTCAGATCGGTTAAACGTTGCAAATTGGCAGCATCTTCCTTTTGGATCAGACGACAGGCCAATTCATTCTTCCAAGGAGTAGCTTTATATTTCTGACAAATCTCCTCGAAGGTATCAATGGCTTTGGGAATATCATCTTTGACCAAATGTACCTTGATCAAGGGTCCCAGAAGAATATTGTTGGGTACGATATAATTACCAGCAATGAGGGCATCGAATAGACGCTTTAATTTTTCCGTTTCACCTGTTTCGGCCAAAGCATTAAGAGAACGCCACACTGTGCTGATATAATTGAAACTGCCTTCACCCTCATTGAAGACTGTTTCCTTCTTATTCTCCTCGAGCACCTTGAATGCCTCTTCAACGCGTTCTTCCTGTAAAAGCAAATCGGCTAGACGAATCGCCTTAAAGTTATCCAATTGGAAATTAGTTTCCTTTGCTTTAAGCTTCGCATTGAAGGCCAAGGCATCGGAACTGCGTTTAAGCTGGGTATAGAGATCAATTAACTGGGCATAGATGCCAATGGGAATTTGGAATTTCTCATTCTCCAGTTTCTCAATGACCTGTAGGGTCTTCTCTAGATTTTGTGATCGGAAACAGGCATTTAGCAGTTGGCGTTTGATGTTATTGGCATTTTCACCCTTGGCCTCTACATTGACTATAAAACGCTCCAGTTCTAAAAAAAGAGTAGAGAAAGAGGAAGATTAGTGTCATATTTCATCTCAATTTCATCTTATACTTTACCATCAATCGATAAGGAATCCAGGGTACGTTTACCACTGTTAGGTAGGGGTGTGGGTTCCAGTTCGCCAGAGCTTAGTTTGCCTAGGAGCTCAGATAGCTTTGGTGTCATCTCAGATCCAATTAATTCTGATAGAACTGTAGCTTTCTTACTACTTATAGATAGACCTTGCTTGACTAAGCCTTCTAGAATCTTTTCGAGAACAGGAACACGCTCCCTTTTGAAGTAGACGGCTGCCTCTTGAACTATACTGCCCACCACATCGGGCGTGCCACTTCCACCTACACTAGAGCTAGCTGATGCTTCTCCTTCGCTGGCAACCTGATCGGCATCCTCTTCGGGTTTATTGGCCCGCTGCTGTAGGCCTTCATGGATTTGTCTTACGCAGCGTATGAAAGAGGGGTAATCCTTAGTATGACTTAGAGCCAAAACCAAAGGTTGACGGAAAAGTATGGGCAAATAGTAAGCACGATTTTGTTCCATAATTTTGGCCGCATCCGCCAATTGATGGGTGACCAAGGCGGAATATACAGCAGAGGTGACTGCTGTGGAATTGGGTACTCCTGCATCCCTTAGAGCTGTAACAATGCGTTCCCAGTTCTTTTCTTTTAGATTGGGTATCACATAATCTCTAATAGTCTCAGAATTGGGATACAATGAGAATTCATGTTGCATGCGTCGTACAATATCCAGCACTTGATTGGAATCCACCGAGCAGATCAGAGGCCAGAAATAATGTTGTCTGATGGGTAAACCGGCATTCTTCATTTCCTGCAGCAGAGGCAGGGCATTATTAACCACACCATTCGTTAGACCAGCTTCGGTGGCAATGGTCAGAGCCTTGGGATTCAAACCCTCTGACTGAAGAGTTTTACAAATGCTCAAGATCTTTTCCACTGGACGATTTGCCTTCACCAGTTGGCGGACAAAGAAAGCTCCCACATCAACTTGTTCGCCATTCACTCTTGTGGTTCGTGGCATAAGACGCAACAATTTTATGGCCACATCCTCATAGCCCTTGTTGACAAGACGCAATATAATATTGACAGCATCCTGATTAAAACCAGGTGAAATGCGCAATTTACTCAGAACTTCATCCGCCTTTTCACCATTGCCATGAACAGTCAGGGTATAAACAACATCCAGCAAATCCTTGTCCAGCAAGATTATCTCGTTTTTTTCACATTCGGCCAGAGTTTCATGTAGTGCCGTCAAATCTCCGTGACGGGCAAAGGCACATAGCAAAGTAGTATAGGTATCAGCACTGGGATCCAATCCTGCTTGTTTCATGACACCCAAAATACCTTTGGCCGATTCTAAATCATTTGCCTGGAATGGATATAGGAGATTTTAAAGTAATATCTTTTAAGAAGAACTGTTCTCGCGCTCACCTGTGAGTGTCCCAATATCAAGGAGTTAAAAACATTCTCATTCACTGGCAAACTTTTGCCTCGCATGAATTCCAATATTCTTGTGGCTCCCTCAATATCACCCTGTTGGCAATAACGAGCAATTAATCGTTGATAGGTTACACGATTCGGTTCGATGCCTTTGGCCTCGATCTCGGCCAGAAAATCGGTTGGAGCGAATTGATGTTCATTCTCGAGATACACCCGTAACAAGGCATTGTAGTGGGAGATGTCCATGGGCACATTCAAGGCATTCAAAGTTTTCCATATTTCCTGAACCAAAGCCGTGCGCACCTCGGGCAACTCTTCGGGCACTAGATTGCCGCAGCAACGTATCACCAACAGGGATTGGGAACTGGTCGCTGTACGATGTGTGCGTATCTCATCAAGAACTTCTTCAAGATCGCGTCGAGATATGCGACCAATGCGTCGCACATCCTGATCGAGTCGTCGAATTTGCCTATCTAGACTTAACTCTGCCTTGGGAACTGCCGCATTGCTAGCAAAACCGCTAGAAAATTGGAAAACATTATTAGGTTATGTAAACATTTGCACTTGTTTTTTATATCACACAATTGGTCTAACTAGACATTAACTGTTGGCACAAAATTCTTCGACTGGGAGTCTCGTTCCAGTCATATCCATATTTACATAAAGATCTTTATGCATTGCGTAATGCCGGTACTACTTACTTTTGGAACTGGCCGCAAATGCAGGGCGCATTGGTCAACAGATTGTTGCTCTCGTTCTCTCTAACTGTATTCACAACCACATTTCTTGTGAAGCCTGCAAAGTAGCGCAGCAATTTTCCCGTACGCAATATGGAAGCCATGATTAATCAATATTTTATTTAATAAATTTAATTTATTAATAAAACTTTGCTTGCAGGCAGCAAGGCAGCGCGCACACACGGTGTGTTCGTTAGGGTTGTCTAAAATAAATCAATGTTTCGATACATAATTGAGTATATCGATAAATCGATACCTGTCCTAAAAACCAGGGATGCGTATTACGCGGGGCTGTTTTGAAATTTTAAAACAATTTTATTAAAATTTTTTTTATATTGGCCATTTCTTTATAAATAGATCCATGCAATTGTTAATATTTACAATGGTGTCGAAATGCATCTTATTTTCAAATATGTTTACACTGATAAATGTTGACGATTATTACTGTAAAACGGAAATGACTCGGTCCATGTATGTAAGTCATAGTGACGTGTCCCAAAATACGTTACAAAATATATTCAAATATTTTAAAATGAAATAGTATTTTAACTTTTTCGGTATTAGAAATAATTTGAAGAATTAAGAATTCAAAATTGTGAATTTGGGAAAAGATAAACGAAATTTTTAAAAAATACTTTTTTTTTTTGTTAATTCCATTTGGAACCGAATTATTTGCTTTGAACTTCTCTCTCCCTGCAGAAATGTGAAGAAGCAGAATAAGAAATATTATTTTACTGGAATAATTTACTATACAAATTTTTCAAGTAATTTTAAATAACTAAATTTATAATGTAATTACGTAAAGTATCCTTTGGTTTCGAAATTACTGCCGGAACCATGGCTTTCAGTGAATTCACGGTCATTTCTAGAAATGCAATTGCACTAATACAAGTTCACCTGATAAAGAGTAAACATAAGCGCAAGTTCTCTTTGGTTTTACCCCGTTCAACAGAAAGAGAGAGAGAAAAAGAGCCAGGGAGCGAAAGAGAGAGAAACAGTGTTGAATTTAGCAACTTTTTTTTGTATTTTTTTTTTGCATTTCTGTTTCTTCTGCTACTGCTGCAGTCGACGACTCTGTTCACAATAATGACGACGACGACGTAGCTTTCTTTTGTGTCCGGCCATTCGCCGTGGCTGCATTTCATTTGCAAAAGTTTCGTTGCACACTGCGGGTCGAGAGCACGGGTACGCGGATGTTAATTGTCGTCATTGTTGCTGCTGCTGTTGTTGTCGTCGTTGCTGGTGCTGGTGCTGTTGCTGTGGTTGTGTATGTGCATAATTTCTTGTTCCACCGTACAAGTATTTCTTTGCGGTTTACGCGTCATTGTCCGTTACATTGCATTTTCGCCGTCGGATTTTTTGCCCTGGCCTTTAATAAGTCATTGTCGTCGGTGCTGCTGTCGATGTTTGCTGCTGTTGGCGTTTGCTGCTGCTGCTGCTGCTGGCGTGTTGCTAATGTGCACCAGTCACAATTTGCATGACAGGTGCGTTGTAGGATCAATTCCAACACTGGTAAGCATCATCTACACAGGGAAGAAGACTGATGATAAAATTGACGATTACAAAACTCAAATATATATATATATATATATCTATATATATGTATGTACATTCATATTTGTGCAAATGTATGTAAAATTTATGTACATATGGATGTACATACAAATGCATATACATAAATACGTTTGTACGGTATGTATGTACGTAGTTTTTAGCAAGTGCGCTCTGCCTGCATTACAAATGAGAGGGAGAGCCAGTGCAAGAAGCACACACAGAGAGAGTGAGAGCAAGAGACGGAGTGAGAGAGAGCCGACAAAAAAAAATTGCAATACACACAAACAAATTGCCACGCAAAAGGCGGCCGGCTCATAGCCCCCCATTGAAATCTTACCCCCCTTTTTTCCAACATATATATGTACTTATACGTACATACATATATATATGTATATATATATATATAGTGTCTGATTGTTTCTCTGTGTTCATTGGATGCACTTGGTGCGATTCATTTGATTTTATTACCATTTTTGCTGCCGCTGCGTTGGCGTCGTCGTTTCGCCGTTGTTCCGTTGTTGTCTCGGTTCTCGGTCTCTGGGCTGGGGGGTCTTTCGGTTTTCTGTTAAAACATGGCAACCCTGGATCCACAGAAATGCGTTGGTGAAAAAGTTCTCTACCCTTTTCTCAGTATGGAGCGCGACTTTGAAATGCATGGAACAGCTAGCTAACTTGAAGTGCAGTTTCGTAATTAAAGCAAAAATTTAATAAATTATCACAAAATTTCAGTAGAAAACAAAATAAATGACACTTCAAAATATTGCAAAACCAAAAATAAAATAGAAACGTGCTCAATAAAAGTGTTTAAAAAACGAAAAAAAAAAAATAATAATTACAGAATTCCAAAAATTAAATATAAATTTCAAATGAAATTAATTAAAATCAAAAATACAAAAAAAAAAAGAAAAGAAAATTGGTCAAACAAAATGGCTGACCGAGGTGACACATAGACGAAAATTTTTAACTTTATTGAATCGCAATTTCCTTACATTTGATGATGACCTACGACAAAGGAAATGAAGTCATACCAATACACCAAAGGCACACATATGTACATATGTACACACTCACACAAACACACACATAGTCATACTCAAAGTGCAGCGGGCCCTACCGACTACAACAACTTGAACATTGACTGCACTGCGCATGCACATGCACACCAATACCAACACCAATACCAATGCATTTAACCCACACATACACATACATGCAATGAATGTATTTGTGCGCTTTGTTCATCGAGAAACGACAAAAAAAAAAAAAAAGAGTAAAAAAAAAACTCATATAAAAAGGCAAAAGAAAACTTTGAACTAAATTTCCAAATGTATCAATTAACATTTTACGAATAGTTCAAGTACTTAACAAAATACTTAAGTTGTGTTTTTTTTTTTTTTTGTTAACTATTTTGCTTTTTCTATATAAGTATTTCTAGTTTTCTTTTTTCGCTTATTTTTTTGCGCGTCATGCCAGCGGCAGTTGAATGCACTCGCGTCTTTTTACGCTACTTCACCGCTGATAATGAGAGATTTGCGGCACAAATGAGGCTTTTCCTTGTTTGTCATGCATATAATATTGAAGGTTTTCAAACATAATTGAAAAAAGATTGTAAATTATTACTTAAAGGCTTAGGTTTTCCATTTAGAAAGTTTTTTTTTTTTGGATTTTAGGTTAGGTATTTGAAAATATAGAGAAATTAATTTCAAATTTAGTTAAATATTAAAATTTTATAAGTGAAATCTACTATTTATTTTGTTTGTTCCCTAAGATAATAAAAACATAATTTTTTGGGCTCTTTGGTTGTTTTTTAAAAGCTTTCTTGAAATTAAGTAGTAGAGATACTAATTTTTATTCTTATCTCTCAAAATTGATTTTTAAGATGTTTTTTAAAACTTTTTCAAAATGAAAGAGTAGAGATATTAATTTTCATTTTTATATAATATTAAAAATGTTTTCCAAATTTATTTTTAAGATGTTTTCTTAAAACTTTCTCAAAGTTAACTAGTAGATATATTATTTTTCAATAGTTTACAATATTGGAAATGTTTAAAAAAGCTCTTAAAATAAATTTTTAAGATGCTTTCTTTTTAAAGCTTTCTCGAAGTTAAGTAGAAGAGATCTTATTTTTCAATATTGAAAATTTTTAAATAAACTACTCAAAATTTATTTTTAAAATGGTTTTTCAACTTTTTCAAAATAAAAGAGTAGAAATACTAATTTTCAATCGTGTATTTTATTGAAAATGTACAAATATAAAATTTTCAAATTTTTATATTTTCCAACAATTTGTTTATTTTCAAGCCTTTTAAATATTTTTAAATATGTTTTTAGTTTAGTTTTAAAGATCGCTAGAAAACTAAGACAGAAAAATGAAGAATGTATTTATATACATATATTTTACATATATTTCCCATATCCTACCTAGATATATATAAAGTTTTTAATTTTCTGTCTTACAAACGAAGAGAAGAATGAAGAAAAAGTTCTAGAATGAATCTGATTAATGATATATATATATATCTACATATCTTTCATTCTATAAAGATCTTTTTGTTTTAAAACTTTATGACAAAAACCAATTTCACTTCTTAAATAACTTTTGTTATAAATTTAATTTAAAAAGCTATCCCTTGAATACAAAGTATTATATATACTAAATATCAATTTTATAACTTGAAAAATTTTGGCATTTTTTTTAATATAAATACTAATTTTCTTTTATAAGAAACTTAAATTAAACTTGTCAGCTATTTGTTGTTTATCATTTAAAATATTCTTCAAAAAATTGGAATAAAAAATTAATTTTATCTCCTTAATTCCAATTGTTTAGTATTATTTGAAAATCTTTCATTAGTTTTCCATAAAATTTTTTTATCTATAAAATTATTTATTTAAGTTAGATGATCTCAATTTATTTTAGCTGTTGCCTTTTATGACTAACATGAATCATTTTTTATTCTACATTTTGTTTTGATAGTTTTTTTTTCTATGACCTTGAATATAATATCATATGAAAGAATATGCTACCCCCCTCTTAACCCTCCCTTTGTTCATATAGTTAGATACACAAATTACTCAGCAACATTTCCATAGAAATTAAAACACAAACTATAGCGAAAAAAAAAACAATTACATAAATAATAAAAACAAATAAAACTTACAAAAAAAAAAAAAACTATAAGACATATGAAACTGCGCACGCGTTGCATTTATTTTGGTTTTATTTATTTTCTTTTGCTTTTCAACAAAATCAAAAAAAAAAAATAAAAATAAAAACAAAATTAAGAAATGGGCAAAAGCAATTTCAGAGGAAAATATCAAAGAAAATGTGCTTGAAAATGGAATATAAGAAAGAGACAGCGAATGTTTGGCCAAAGGACAATGGTTCAAGTGCAAAGAGGATGTTGCAATAGCAACACACATACACACACACTCAAACACACTTAGACGCCAAGGAAGTGCATGCATATTGGTGACTATGGTGAGTTTTTGCCCATATTGCGTATACGACATGTGGTAGGAATGACAACTTGTCCCCTGCTTGGTCAGCTATTTATAGAGGAATCGGGAACTCCTAAACAGAGCTCAGCCTTGATTCCGCCCTTGAACTAACATTCAGACGCTACAGAACAAAGATGATGATGATGATGATGCCGATGATAATAATGACACCGGAGATGGCAACGATGATGCCTGCATATCGCCCACTATTCCATTCGTATACCAGTCTACGTTTTACACTTGGCTTCATTTCACAGCTGGAAACCAGTTGGCCCAATAGGGGTAGGTTAAGGCAGGTGGGGGGGACTTGAAGGGTTTAGGAATGTGGGCGCCAGCGGGATGCATGTGTCGCCAGTGAAGCGTTGACATTCAGTTATCTGTTCGCCAAATGGTGGCTCCTACTGCTACATATCTATATATATATATACATATATATATGTCCTTGCTTAAAATTGTATTAGTCCAGGCTTTGACATTGATTTTTCTGTGTGAGTGTTTGTGTTGTGTTGAGTTACTGCGGTTTTCAATTGCTTTGAAGTCCATTCAATAGTGTCATATGTCATTGTTGTTTGCTTATATCATGGCATTTCACTTGATTTTGTTTTGGTTTACCTATTCATTAAACCAATAAAAAAATCTAATTTCCAATAAATTTATTTCCCCAATTGTTTATGAAACGATTAAATAAACAAATTTAGTTACCTGATGGCACAAAAACAAACAAAATTGAAATCAGAACTTATATGATATTGTGTTTACATTTGCCCATTGTGCTGATATCTATAACAGATATCTTATATAATCTATACTATAGATTGCTAAGCGTAAACATAAAACTAGTGATTATAGGGATATTTGTTTTTGGATCTTTATTTATATAATGGTTAGGGTTGAAATAAAGTTTTAAAAATTTTACTTAAACATTTCCTTAACCCAAAAATATCGTATAGATAGATAGATACCCCAATTCATCGCGGTGCCGCTTATATGCCATCAATCGCACTTATATTGTATTGTTCCAACAAACAAAATTTAAATGCTGTTTATCTCTTTATATTTCTTGTATTTTTGGCGGTTAAAGTCAATTTACTATATCTTATAGTTGTTTGATCTGACTGGTTTTAATACTTTATCTGCCTGATGAACTAAAGAGCTTATCTACCAAGTTTCAATCAAATAGCTTAAAACTAAAGGTCTGTTTCTAGCGAAGAAACAGACAGATGGATAGAAATCTGAACAATTTTATAATACTTTCTGCAAGGTTATAAAAAATATTTGCTTCAAAAAACAAAATTGGCTGATTTAATTTCACAATGCATTCTCCTGGCTTCTCATTTGCTTTTCTCTACCTATATTGAGATAACTGATTTATATTCCTGCAAATTGTTAACAAGTTTCTGTTGGGTAGGTTAAACATATACCTCAAATTCAGGGTGTGGTTAATTCAAATTTACTGGTCTTATGACTTTGTTATCTAAAATGTAATTTAAAGATACAAATAATAGTTGACGTCAAGTAATGCTTTATGTCTAACGGAAGCTATAATTTATATTCAACTAAACTATTTCATTTGTTGTGTCATGGCTTAGATTCGATTTGTGTTCCAGTTATTATACCATATGAGGTCATCAAGTACCTTGATGATTCTTGTTTCTTGGAACTTCCTTATCTTAGGCAACAGGCAACACATTTCGATAACATTCTGACCCATAGCAACAAAATGAGATGATGAAAGAGCTTATTAAATTGCATTCGGCATGAATAACTAAAACTATTTTGTATTAGTAATAATGTTTTTAATCCTGTTAAATTATTATTTAGAAAAGATAAAAATTTTGATTGATTTCTATCTTTAGATAGTTTAGTTTGGGCTATTTATTAGTAAGTAAAAGCTATAGAGCAAAAGAATCTATGGGATGTTCTTAAGAAAGTAAAAAAAATTATCATTAAAAAAGTTGATTAACTATCTTAAATATTTATCATTTGTCATAACGATCAATAATATAGTAAAAAATTTTAAAATTTACTGAAAACAATTATTCAAAAATTCCTCTTTTTTTAATAGTTTAAAATCATTTATAGAAATTTCTATATATTAAGGTGACTATTTTTATTCTAAATTTTACACTAAAAATTAAAAAATACTAATTATTTTAAATTTGACTTAAATTTCAAAATGTTAATGATTGATTTAAAGTCAAAAAAGGATCATTTTCTTAGGTAAAAAAATATAAATCTAAAATACACGAATTCTATTATGAGGTTAAATGAAGTTAAAGAAATAATTATTATAAATTTTTATCTCTTCTTATTTTAATATATATATTATATAAAAAAGAAATATTTTTATAGGAAATTTTGATAATTTAGGTTCTTATTTATTCTTTTATATTCTAGAAAACTTTTAAACAAAATTTATTAAATTAATTCAAAGTTAAAGAAGGAAAAAAATATTTAAAGTTAAGGAAAAATAGGAAAAATCACACAAAAAGCAATTTAAAAATAACTTTTTTTTATATTTTAAAGTTAATAATACTCAAAGATTTTTACAATTAAATAAAATTATATTATTTGCAGTTTCTAATATTATTTTATATATTTTTTGTTCAAGTTGAGAAAATTTTGTTATAAACTTTGAATAAGATAAATAAAATTTATCTATTTAAAAAATATTACGAGACGTGGCAAATAAATGAAAATATCTAGAGAGAGAATAGTGAATTTCAATATATATATGGATATATATATATATATATTTGTGATAATAACAATTGAAACTTTTTTGCAAACAAAAGACAGCGTAATTTGTTGGCAAATTGAATTTTTGAGTAAATATGAGCAGATGCAATGTGAAATGTGTGTATACACACACACACATACATACATACATGCAAGTACAACACTCACTCACTTAGATACAGTTGGAGACTGAGATACAGATGCAATTGTGGTTACATATAGAGATAGATAGATAGATAGAAAGATAGATAGATAGATAGAGAGACAAGCAGAATTTAGTTAGAAAGAGTCAGAGAGGTAGCAAACGATTCAAAGTCAGAACTTTGTGTATACGATGCTCTGTAGATTTGTGCCCCTTTATGTGTGTATATATGTGTGTGTGTATGTGTTTGTGTATCTATCGAATGCATTTTACGCTTTAAAAGGAATTTTGTAGTTTATGCATGCGACGTCGACTATATAAAGTGCCTTTGCGTCGGCTGTTCTGTTGTATTCTATGACTGTACTCTGGCAACCATGGCAACATCATCATTATCATCATCATCTTCATCATCATCATCATCATTATCATCAACAGCCAGCAATGGCGGCATATTCCCTGCCTCTCTATTCTTCTCTACGTATGTTTGTATGTATCTACGTGTGTTTTCTCTATGTGTGTATAAACTGAAAGAAAAAACTAGCCTCAACAACAATGCAACTGCTGCTGGTACTGGTGCTGTTGCTGTTACTACCTCTCCGCCTCTGACTTTGAGTCAAGTCCATGTTCTTGGTCTCTTTGTGTATCTATAAAATACTTTTTCTTCTTGTTATCGCCTCTTTTTCAACTTCTTCTTCTTCTTTTTCCTACTTCTTGGCCCCCAAACCTCCTCTCATTGCCAGCTGCATCTTCCGGCTGGTTGCTCATTCTTTGGCCAAGACGTGCCCAGGATGGAAAAATGAATAAAAATAGTTGGGGAGATGGCGTTATAAGCAGCTTAGTACACAATTAAAGTCTTGTCCTGGCATATTCAACTGTTTTCTCTCTTTCTCTTTATATAGTAAACTTTCTTGGAAATGATTTCAATTATGAAAAGCTTCTGTTTTTCATCTCAACAACAATTATTACGCATACGCATATTGTGCCAAGCGAATGATGAGAGAAGTGAATTCACAAGTACTTTGAATGAAAGCTACTCAAATTTATATTAAATTAGTTATTCTAGGTATTTTAAAAGTAAAAGGTTTAAGTAGATCTAAGATCTAAGATGCAAGAGTAACTTATTGCTTAGTAGGAGACAAACTTTAATGCCATGAATGTTAATATGATTTACTATATCTAGCATTAGCTTTATTTACTATGCTTTAGTTTAGAAAAGGTAACAGTTTTAGAACAACTTTATTTATTTGATTCAAAGACAATGAGATTGTCTGAAGTAATCTGAGCTCTTGCTTTAGAAGAATCTAGTTGTATATTTTGTTTAGTTTTAACTATTTCTATTACAATATTTTGTTTCAAATCCTTGGATATATCCAGTTATAACAACTTAACATCTAAAAGCTTACTTTAATTGCTTTTAAGAAACTTTTTAGATATATAGTTACTATAAACATCTGTATAGCTTGGCCAGGTTTTTAATTTTTATATTTTATTTCATAATTTGGAATCCCAAAAGTAAAGCCAACAGTATTTGAGGAAAGTGTGTACTAAATATGAAATGAATCGCTTAAACTTGAAGTTGAAATTCTAGTAAGATTAAAAGTTAAGCTGAGGGTCTTAGAGTACTTAAATAGTTAAGACCAACCAGTCAAAAATTCTAAGAACTTCACACTTTTCGACTACAAAATTTGGAATTATATTTCCAATATGGATCTATAGGAAAAAACAAAACTAAGGACTTGAAGTGTATATCTTTATCCCTCATTCAACGATAAAAATTTTGGCTTTAGCATTTTCTTAAGCCAGAACTAACTAATATAAGTTAGAATTATGTCAATTCTTTATTATTTCTACCGCTCTTAGTTTAACTTATTTGCTTGGATTCCCTCAAAAACTTGACTCCATAGCAATTATATTAAAACTGGCAATTTCTTTGGTAATTATAGTCAGTCACTTCCGTTGAATTATTTCTATACAATTCTCAGTATGGACCACATGTTCATTAGGAGGAGGAGGAGAGGGAAAAAGAGCGACTCAATTCATTTATGGAAGATAACTTACACAAATTCCATATCGACACAGATAAATATTGATGTGAAATTCGAATCATTTGAAAACCGCAGACAAATTGCAAATTCCATGTACAGTAGGCACATCCTTCCATCGTGCCATCAATAACTAACAAGCATAATCCTGGCCTTTTAGTGGATCCCTTTCCTCCACTCTTGTCCTTTCTCTCTCTCTCTCTCTCTCTCTATCGTTTTGAATGGCAAATGGTCTTGTCTAATGCCGCTTAGTTGCCATGGAGATAAAACCATGCCACCAAGACCGGAGATGAATTTCAACTAGCCAGGATTTGTGTGTGTTTCCCTCTTCTATATACATATACATATATGTGTGTGTGTGCGTGTGGCAGCAATTTGTTTGAGGTGTGTTTTTGGCCCCTTTTCATTTGGTCGAAGGTGGGACTAATGGTTGACTGATTTTTGACTTTACATTTTCTGCGCTTGTGCAACATGCTGAAAGATCAGAGCAGGAAACAAAATGTCTATCTTCATTCATATGTTGTTAATTTTTTTTTTTTTTTATTCTTTTCGATCCGTTGACCAACAAAATAATTCATTATAAAGGGTCATGAAATATCGAAGTGAAAGAAATGAAAATGAGACGTATTTAGAGCGTAACGAATGAATTGCGAATAAAGGGGGAACTCCATAACCTGGATCAAAATTGTTACTGATGGAATCAAAAAGGAATAAGCAAAAGTGAGAGCAGAAGATGTAGACGGCAAGGGAGAAACCCTTCGAAAAAGAAGAGGAAGAACGTTTAAGAAAGTCATTGAGAAAGAAAGGAAAGAAATTTTTAAGTGGAAGAAAAGCAAAAGAAATTAAGGCAACCTTTTTTGTTAACAAGCTTGTTAGCTATAATAAGTTGATTAATGGTATCAATATAAATTACCTGAATGATAAGGAAGTAAAATAAACCGGTTGTTCTTAGGAGAACTATAGCATATAATCGGCCGATTTTGGTGAGACTTAGTATACACATTTCTATATATACCAAACTTATACATACCAAATTTCATGAGAAACGCTCTTAAAATAACCAAGTTATTCATCTAAGACTATTTTCTTGTCTGATCGTTCCTATGGGAGGTATATGATATACTGAACCGATTCTTATAAAACTTTGTAGATATATAAGAAAGTATATAAAAGACATAAATACCCAATTTTGAGATGATCCCTTTTAAAATAACCAAGTTATTGCTCAACACCCATATTTATGACCGATCGTTCCTATATAGTCATTCCGTTCGTTATATAGTCAACCGATTTTGATGAAACTTGGTCAATATTTAAAGAAGTATATAAAGCTCACAAAAATCGGCTTTCGTGATACTAGATTGGAAAACAACAAAATTATTGAGGTTAAAGCTTATTCACGATCGATCGTTTATATGGAAGCTATATGATATAGTCATCCGATCGGAATGATTCTGATACATATAATGCCTGCAGCAAAATTTCAGCTCTGTAGCTTTAAGGGTCTCGGAGGAGATTGCGTTAATCCAGACAAGGCTATATCAACTCAGCTCGTCGTCCTGATCAAGAATATATATACTTTATACAGTCGGAGATGCTTCCTTCTATGACCAAAATAATATACCTTTTTTGCAAAGCTATAAAAATATTAAAAATTATGAAAAATTGTCTATGAATTTCAAGGACCAATGAATTTATGATATTTACAAGAATTTAAAACCAGCTCAGCCTCAGTCAGTCCCTGTCTATATACATACATACAAATGTATGTCCATGTATAAAGATAATGGAGGGGTAAAATTCTCATAGAAAAAATAGTGCAAAAGGGAGCTTATTGTCTACAATTGAAACATTTTTTTTTTTTTGCATTTATGTATATTTATTCTCTCCCTCTCTTTCTCTCTTTCCTTTTTCTCTATACCCCCCAGCGAATGCAGTGTAATGAATGTCATCCGTTCATTTGAATTATGTCATCTACCCCTGGCACACATTCGGGCTCAGACAGCTCACAGTTTGCACACATGCGAAAGTATCTAAACAACTGTTTCTCATTAGCAATACTCCCCCCCACCCCTCTCCATGTGCCGCCCCCAATCCATTATAGATATGCACACACACACACACACACATATACATTGAGTCTTTGTTTCCGTTCCGCCATTTCATAAGTTTCACTTGCTGACCGACCAATGAATGATTAGCGCAAAAATGAATACTCTACGAGAGAAAAGTGAATGATTAAGTTATTAAATATTTGCATTAATGAAATATTTTTATATTTATAATTATAATTAATTTGTTAAGCAATAAAAACTGAAAAACTATTTTAAATAGCATATGCCAATTAATGCAAAAAAAAAAAAAACCATAAAAAAAACATCATTGTTAACGGCTTAGCAACAAAAATAGTATATATATATATATATTATATCTGTTTATATATATATATATAACTGTATACATAGAGCAACAAACTAAAAATGCTGCTTTAAACGAAGTGACATACTATTATTGACGGCCATTTTGGCATAGAGAATGGAGAGAGAAAAACAAAAGTATAGAAAGAAAAACATAAAGACAAAGAGGGAGAAAGACTCTATGTGATATATATGTATGTGTGTGGACGAGAGAGAGAAAGAGAGGGGGTTATAAAGCGTGAGACTATATATGCAAATTAACAACTGAGTAATAGATTTCAATAGCAAACAATTTCTATATAAAGCTAAATAATAAAATTAAGGCATGAGATCCATTCTAAATTAATAAACATCTTTCATAGAGGATATATTTAATTTAGTTTAAAATTGGCAATGACATCATCGTTAGCCATTTAGATAGAACTAAAAAATAAAGATAAATTGTTCAGTTTATTCCACATCATATGATTTCCATATTGGCAATCTATCTTGGTTATCTTTCATTTGCTTATTTTTTAAACGAAATTTTGAAAGTTGTTTTAGTATTATTTATAAAACAATTACTTTATCTTTAATGCTGCAACAAGGCTTATTTTTGGATCTATATAAAGCTTATCGAAGTATCTACCTTTTAGGGTTTTTATTAAGTCTTTTATATGGAACCTGCTAATAGTGGCTTCTGCTTGGTAGTAATTTATTTAAAGGAGTTTTGTTAAAGTGCTGCTTTTTGCATCTATTAAGCCAACATTAGATACTCTACTATTTGTTTGTCCTATATAACATGATAAAGTCTTTGTTGAAGAGGTTATCTAAATTATTATATTACTACATATAAATGAAGGTTTTTTAAAAGTAGCAGCTCTCTAATTAAAATTGCTAATAATTAAGCTTTGACAATTAAATGAATTAAATATAACAAATTTCTCTCGTTTTTTTAATCTATCTATTAAAAATTTATATGTTTTATATTTATATATACGTTCCTTTCTAGTTCTTGTTGTAAGAATTAACGATTGAACAAAATACAACTAGGTTAATCGTCATTCCATTCTAATATTCTCATTCTCTCATTCTGAACTTGTTACTGGTAATAATTTTGACTTCCTTTTCATGTTCAGTAATAAAGCTTAAAATATATTATAAACTAAAATCAGTATAAAGATAATATCATAATATAGTCCGAACTTAAACTTGACTAATATATAGTAAATTTTGGGAATCCATGTTTACTAGAAAATGGTCAGAAGTTTGGTGAATTTTTTATTATTTTCTGAAAAGAAGATGTTATTATGAGATATATTTAAAAGGTATTGGTAAAATCTTATATACAAGTTTTATTAGTCATAATAAACATTCAATTTTTTCTAGTTTCTATATCATATTAGAAACCTTTGTTTGAAATATACATGTATCTCATATATAAACCTTAAATAGCTTATATAAGATCACTTACGATATAATGATTGGTTTTAGTCTTGTAGGTCCTTTAAAATGTCTTAACGTTGAAATATATTTATTATATGGTAACCTGGAGCTTTACAGTTTGGTCTTTCTTAAAAATTAGTGGCTACATCAGGCAAATGAAAGGTGGCAACGCGGTTTTTTGACAGAGTCAGCTAAGAAAAAGAAGAAGGAAGAAAAATTAAGTAGACGATCAGAATATGGCAAAGAATCGAACTACTCATGCAACATTAATTGAAGTTTATTTAAACTGTTTCTTAGTATTAACACAAAGCACTAGAATATACCAAAAAATTTCAAATTTCCACATATTTATCAGGCATCACTTTGATGGTATGAAATTTATATATGATTCTGTGTCTACACAATCCTTCTAGGCTAATGACTAACATTTTGCTCAACAGTCAGAAGGCGTGTTAGAATTAAAATAAACACCCATTAGGTGTCTAATAGCTATTACTAACTTTATAGTTAGTTTTTAAGTCTAATAGCGGCAGTTATGGCAAGTTTTATAATATTATTTAATTGTTCATTAGGAGTCTCTATCGTTAAGTTTTTAAGTGTCTAATATTAAGATAATCAAGAATTTAAATTAAAGAGTTTACAACATTAGATTTTCAGCTTGAGATAATCTTTGTAGTAGATAGGATATGAAATTCCACAATTTAGATTTTGGTTGTAGATTTTATGTACTTTAATCAAGAGAAATTTTCATAGATAGTTTTCTTTGTTTCAACTTGACATCATACTCTTTCTTTTTATATACATATGACTTGTACATTTGGGAAAATATCTAAATATATATGCCTCATAATCACACACACATAAGGAAGCTGTTAAATTTACGACTCTGATGCAAATTATTTATACATTTTTCTTTCTTCTACTTTTCCTCATATGAGTGCAATGCGCTATGAAACTTTAGTCCAATTAGTGTGTCGATAGCCAGCAAACACAACAAATCTAATTACGCATACGCCTCGTGGTCCGAAAAACAAAAAGAATAGAAGAAAAGAGAAAAAGAATATATATATCTATATATATGTAAAAACCGGTTGCAATTTCTTTTTTCTGTTAGTACTTCCACTTATTTCTCTTCATTCAGTTCAAGGCAGCTGGCAATTAACTCCTCTGTCTCTTTCTCACACTCTTTTCTGGCCGAAACAACAGACAGCATACAGTTGGTAGTTAGTTTCTTTAACTTTTTTTTTTATTTTCATTTTTTGCTTTCCCCCTTTCTTTCTCTGTCTATCTGTGTTTTTATGATTTTTGCCCCTTTCACCAAGTTGAAGCTTGAAGTTTTAGCTTCAGCTTCGGTTAGTTGCACTTGTTCCCCAATTCTTGTTGTTGCATTCAATTGGCTTCTTTGGCTAACTTCCGCCTTGTGTTTCGGTTTCGGGCCAATTCTTTAGAAGTTCTTCAAACTTTTTAGCTTGGTGGCATAAATTAGCTTTACCGTTATATTTGCAAGACAGAGAGAGAGAGAAAGCAAACAAATAGCAGGCAATGCTAAATAATTTTTTCAGTTTCAAGTTAAGTGCAAAAATAGAACAATTTTTACGAGATTTACTGGTTGATTGAGATTTGTAGAAATTCTTAAGAAATATTGAATATAAAACTATAAATATATATATTGTATAAGAAGAAGAAGTTTTAGCTTGATATAGTTCAATTTAAATATAGATATCTCTTTATTTTTTTTTGTTAGTTGCTTATAGCATACTTTTGGGAACTATAAAATATAATTACTTTAAAAAAATTATAAAGATATTATTGCTAAATCGGGTTTTATTTACATTTTTACAGTTTTGCAACAATATCTGTAATCCAAAAGGAATGCATTTCGACACTCGAAAGTTCTAATTTATTTTCCACGCTTATTAGTGTCAAGGGGCTAGTCTTTTTATTTAATCATATGAATACATATATAGATATATACATATATATATATGTATATATATAGTACTTACTGTACTCACGCTGCTTAAATTAAGTAATAAGACTGAAAACAGTTTTCAAAACGTTGCTGAGTTTGGAATTTCAGGAGTGTCAGTTTGAATTCAGGTTGAATCGTTTGATTTTTATGATTTTAATCTTCAATAAGATTTTTACTTTTTGTTTAAAACTAGATTGAGTTTTAAAGGGGAAAAGTATTTTATAAAAACATTTATTATTATATTTTACAATTAAGTTTTAATCAATATAAATATATGCAGTTCTAATGATTGATCAAATTTTCAAAGCAAATAAATAATTACTAAGCTTATTTATATAGCAAAGTGGTTAGGGCAATTACTTGGTGTGTAGTTTAAACATTTTTGGTTGTATGTATATATGTTTGTATGTAAGTTTGTATATACGTCGGTTAGTATGTTTTGTATGTATGTCTTTATATACTACAAAGTGGGTGACCCTGCAAGCCACTTTCCATAAATTGTCCCGCAGGTGCTCGTATTGCATTATGCGACACTGTAGTTACAGTGGCTCACAGCTTATTTCAACTGTTGCATTGTAAAATAGCGGATCATTCCTCAGCTGACAAAGTTTAGGGTTGAAATAAGCAGTGAAGCTGTGTGTAAGTTTTTTTGTTTTTAATATTTTAAAATATTAGAAAAAATATTTAAAAAATATATAAAGTCCGATTTATAATTTAAAAATATTAAACTAACAATTTTCATTTATATAAATTATTTTGTTATCTTTTTTAGTTTGGATTTTATAAAAGCGCAAATATATTTTACAGTGCAAATACAGTTAAAATATAATGTGAGCCACTGTATATGGTATATATCATACATACTCATTTTGTTTACAATCTTTTTTTCCATGTTTGGACAAAAAACACAGATAAAAGCTATATATAGTCCTAAATATATATATATCTTACCTATATAAGTGTTTCTTTTAACTTAATTTATTTACAAATGTTTCTTTAACTACAAAATCTTTTTAACTAAACTCAGCTCCGCTTCTCAAGATTTCGTTTTTAAACTTCAGGTCAGAAGTTTGCAATATATAGAAGGAAGTATCTCTGACTATATAAAGTATACATTTTTTTAAGAATTTTGTATTTCAATCCAATTTCTTTAAATATAAGTTCTGTTTATTTTAAGTATTATCTCGAATGGACGATTTCTTTGTACTTTCAAATAAGTTACTTTGATAAAAGTAAAGGAGATCTTTGATAGATCAATAAGCCAAATATTAGTGATTTATTCTATAGAATTTAGAAAAACTAGAGATATACTTTATAGAAAATCCAAGAAATTGCTTAGATTTTTACAATTATCGATATCATAAGATCAACAATATATCCATAGTCCAATCTCTTGTAGAGTGATCCTTGAAAGTTTCTATGAAATAAGTTTTGCTTCTGATCAAAATATGAAAGTTAAAGAATTTCAAAAGTGTTTCCATATGCTCAAAAACTCTTTACATAAACTTTCTTAATTAAAATTTAAGTTTCAACTCAAACTTCTTTCAAAAACCAAGGCTTTTTAAAGTATCTTTTATTTCTTGGAACAGGTTCATTTCTTGATATTGTTTTATCTATAGATAATGCTAGTCTTCTTAATAGTTAGTATGATTCTTCTCTTTGTGTACAGATAGACATTGCCATTGCCATTGGCATTGCATTGCATTAATGATGAAATTCAGGTTTGGCAACGTCCAAGAATAACAACAACAACAACAACACCAACAACGACAACGAGGATTGCTTAAAAAAAAAAGCGATCCTTCACCCAAGGGTGTATACTGAGAGGCAGTTTCCCCCTTCTCAAAATGTGGTTCTGTCTACACAATGACGTTGCATTTTTCCGCAATAAACGAGTTTTTTTTTTTTTTGCCACTGTTCCCCCCACTAAACTTCACTTCACTTCTACCAAAAGCTACAATACACAAATACTTTTATATACATACAAACATATATAAATATATATGTTGTTTGTTTGTATGTATGTATCTGTGCACATGCATACATATGCTACAGAGCACGCTCTATTGGGTTCTCCATGCCGACTTTGGTCCGTCTACCTTCTGGGGCTTTTTTTTTTTGTTTAGTTAGTTGTTGTTGCTATGTATGCTATGTTGTAGTTGTATAGGATTTTGAACCCGTTCTCTTTGACTCTCGACTCTCAATTCTCTGTACGCTGCATGTGGCAGCGTCGTTGTTGTCGTTGTCCATAACCTAACCTAACTTTTTCTGCCCAAAGCCACTGTTGTTGCTGCTGCTGCTGCCGCTGCCGACGTTGCAGTTGCCGTCGTCGCCGCCGTCGTCGTCATCGTCATCGTGTTAAACGTTTTGTCTTCTCCCTGTTCAGTTCAACTGTTTTGTCAGGCAATTGTTGTTGTGACCATTGCTTTTGTTGTTGCTCTGTTTGTTTTGCCGATTTGTGATGACTGAAAAATATATATCGCTTATTGTATTCAACTATTGTTAATGCAATTGATAATATCTTTCCTCTTATGTGTGTATCATCTATGTATGTGTTAATTGTTAAATTAACTTTATTTATATGAAAACTGTTGACATTTCGCCATGAATTCATAATTTATGTCAAGCAATTAACGGTTTTATGTAGATATTTATCTTTCATAATGACAAGAGTAGAATTATTATATGGAAAGAATTTAAATAAGGTGTTGAAATTTAGGAAATATAGATTTAACAAAGCATTGAAAACTTGAAGTCCTTTAGGAATCCATTTGAATTAGATGATGTTAGTTATGGAAGGCTTAAAGTTCTTTAGGTTTTTACTGATGATGTCTCAAAATATTTTTCATGTATTTTAAGATATAAAGTAACTGATTTGTATAGGATTCTTGTTGGAATTATGAAGTACTTGGGTTAAAATAAATTATTTATAGTATTTTTTCTATATATCTATTTTGTAATAGTACAATTTTTTGGGCTCTATACTATAGATGGTATACCTAACTGAAAATATATGTAACAAATTGGATTTTAAATGTTTCGGTTAAGGTAGGAATCAATTTTTATATACTATTTTGTTGTTTTAAACGAAATCTTTTATATAAGTTAACTATTAACTTTGATTTAAATGATTAAAACAAATAATTTTGAAAGGTTTTTACTCTTTTTAATTTAGATTATTTAAAGAGGATTGGATGAGATTAATAATCTTTTGGTTATATATTTATATTGTATTTTAAAAAGGAAACTCTTTTGACGATCTTATATCGAAAGAAGTCTCTAAAATGATAAAAAATTATAGAAAGTTATGTTACCTCAGGTAAAACCAATGTAATAGAGTAAATAATACAGAAAAAACTTGTAAAATTTAAAAGAATTATAAAAACCTTTTTTAAATGTCTATATACACAGATCTTCCATTTCTCATACATCATAAAATAGCCAGAAACCTTCTCTAAAATTCCTTTTACAAAATATTTGTGTAATTTATTATTTTTTATATTTCTTGGCGTAAGGACTAAGAAATCTTTTTGCGTTGGTTTCTTATTAATTTGCAAGTTTAGCAACTTTGACAAGTTTTCTTATAATCTTTTATAGGGTTTGGCGTATGAAGAGAAAAGATTTTTTTTATTTTTAATGAAAATAATTGCAATTTTTGCATAATTTATGACTGCACCCACATAAAAGACTTCTTCACAGTGACTCGAGATTCGTTTTTGTTCCATTTTTTTTTCTTTTTACGTTGGACTCATAACTCACTCAAGCTAAAGACAACGACGATGCGTTGCATACTTCTCTCTCTCTCTCTTTCTCTCCATCTCTCCCTCTCTTACTCTCTTTACTTTTAATTCTCTTGCTCTTTCTTGCAATTGCGGTGTGCTGAAATATGGCAAAGATGAAGCAATTTGTGGCACATGTGGGTGGCTTGAATAAAACTTGACTTGACTAAGTTGCACTCTTTCGTTTTCTTTGCATCGCTTTTCATTGCAATCAACAACAATGAAAAATTTCATGCAACAATAGCAGCAACAAACGTATTTCCTGTGTGTATGTGCAAAATGAATGAAAGCCAGCAAAAATGCAAAAAAAGAAAAAAAAATTTTAATTGAATGTTCTGCAATGCAAATGCATCAAAAAGTTGAAAGAAAGAAGAGAAAGATCAAAAAAAAAGAATGACAGCAGAAAGGAGAGGGCAAAAAAAAACACACGAGAAGATTGTTCGCTTAAACAAAAGAAAATGTTTAATAAACAAATGCAAATAACAACAAATAATAGCTTATATGTATATAGAAAATTATCTAAAGAGCTAAGAATAGAAATTTAAATAAGTTATTTGGCGAAACGTATTAGAAATAGTGTAGAATAGGTGTAGTATGCCTTTTGAAATTATTCATACTTTTCTGATTAGAGCTAATAAGTAATAGAAAAAGTCATTTAAAAAGTAAATAACAAATTTTTACCCATATCTAAAGTTACAATATCTTTTTAAAACTTTTTTTTTGGGTTGTAAATTTCACATTAAGGTAGAAAGAGCAAAGACTTGCCAAACATTTAATATTTTTATTTAATAACATATAAAAAACTTAGGGACAAGAGTTTTATTTTACCATTTTAAGTTATTTATATCACCTCAAAGACTTAAAAAATAATTTAAGAATTAAATACAAGGTGAAATTAAACAAAAAATAACACTATTTTGCTTGCAATTACTTAAATAATTTTTTGAAATATTTCATAAGTGGAAATTTTAATATCTTAGTTAACTTTTTCACTAATAATATTTGGACTTTTTAGAAAAATGAGTAAAAGAGTTTTCACCATAACACAAGTTTTTGTGTAGCATACTTTCAGGAACCATTTGAAAATGGCGAAGTACCTTCTATTAATGTAAACTTAGTACATCTAAGTGCCAGTGCTCTCAAAAGCATAAAAAATTACAATAACCATGGTTTGGCATTTATATATAGATCTAAACGAACTTTATATAAAACTAAATAACTTATAGATTAAATTAAATTTAAAAATATAACCAAAAAATTGTTGGTTTTAGAGAATCCATAAGGACAATGTTTTAAAATTGCAGCTGATGATGGCCAAGTTGCCATCTCAATTAAACAATTGTGCAATGAGCGTACAAAACGAGAAGAGAGCATAAGAGAAAGAGAGCGCGTGCGAGAGAGTAAGACTGTATTTAAGCTTGCCAAAGAGTAAAATTTTTGCAAGACAGGGGTAAGCTTTTGTTTGACAAACGGGAACAGTGTGTTTGCTTGCTCTCTTCTCTCTCGATTGCGTTGCTGTTGCTGATGTTGTTTTTGTTGTTATTGCTGGTGATGGTGCTGGTGCTGCTGCTGCTGCACGTTGCGTGTCATTGACCTTTGAAAATTGCATTGCATGTGGCGCTGCCGACGCTTATGTATATGCCGCTGCTGACTGCTGTTAGCTGCCTTTTCTCCGGCTACGTCATTCTACGATATTTCGCATTTGGTATTGCCACATGCCCAGGCTGAGGCCTGGTCTGCCTTCGTCATCAAACCGCATACAGTCACGTGTGTGTATACGGCATACATGTGTTTGTACATGCGTACAGTATGTATGTGTGTGTGTGTGTGTTAGTATGTTTGTGTTTGTTTGTATGAAATTATATTAAGGAAAAAAAAAAGAATACATTTTGCTGCTTATCTGCTGCTGGTGCTGGTTTTTTCTTCAGCACACCGTACCTCTCCCTCCCCCCACACCATTGTGTCTTGATTCTAAGTTATTTTAATATCTTCTTGTTCTGCTTCTGCATCTTCTTACTCATCTTCAACTTGCACTTTGCTGACTTTCTTCAATAAGTATTTCACTTGCTTTTTTTTTTTTTTTTTTTTTTTTGCTTCCTTTCTTTCTTTTGCTTTTGCCTCTGACTGTGATTTTTCGATTAAATTGGCAAATGCGTTCGACATTTTTGTTAATCTCTATAACAACTGCTTCACCGCAATCACCAGCATCATCTCTCCATCTTCGAGAGAAGCATCATCTCCATCATCATCTTCATCTTCAGCGACAAACTCCAAAAAAAAAAAAAAATATGAAAAAAAAAAGGGAAAAGAAAAGAAAAACTCTCAGCGACAGTCTGCGGTGCCTTCTTTTTGAGTTCATTGAACGCCCTGCCAGACATAAAGCAAACTCAATAAACGAACGCAGGGCAAATAAACAGCAGCCAATAAGAAATGCGAATGTGCAGATACAAAATCGGGCAAAAAACAAGAAGAAGAAGATGCGACCCAAGACGACAACAACAACAATAACGACAGTGACAACGACAAACAGATATACAAAAGGCAGGCCAAGGCCCAGGGCCCAACAATTAAACCCTAAGGGTGCCATATATATCTACATATATAGTAAATGATATATATGAAGAGTTACATACAGACAAACAAATGATCGTAAAAACTGATTTAAACTGCAAAACAATCTTCTTATGCTATACATATGTATAATGCAAAATGATCATAAAACTTAAGTTCTCAGCAGAACAATTGTAGGGAATTTCTAACTTTTGCATTAAAAGTTACTTCCTGTAAGAAATTATGACAAGTTTAAGTCAAATACAAGTATCTTTAACTATAAGAATTATGCTTAGCTTAAGTGTTTTATCGGAGACTTTCGATCAAGGTAGCTTAAATGCAGAGAACCACTGAGAAAGGAATGGAAGAAAGACGATAAGGGAAATCTATTGTTAAACCAATCTATCTACCAAACTAAAAAACTAAGAAAACTATACAAATCAAAAAGGTTGTATTATAATCTCTTATTTAACTTAGAAAGTTTTCTTTCCGGCATGTTCTTCACACTTAGCCATGTATTTTAAGTGAAGGTTTCATAGAAAACTTTTCAGATTCGAAAGTTTTCTCTGATAGATTTATGTAGAGGTGATTAAAGTTACTATATAATGTAAGTGATTTCTATCTAGGAACTGTTAAGAAGGATACTATTTCTAGTTAACATATTTCAAATATAGTCCATATGGTTTGGATCGAATTTATCTATATTAATCAATTAAAATCTGTAATACTATGTTAAGTTTTTCATAAAGAAATTAACCACCTAAAATTAGCAGAAATTATAAACTTTGGTATCATGGGATCTATATTTACAAACATTTCCTTATTTCGTTTAGATATTAAATAAACAATTTAAGATTCCAATTTCCCATATAACCTAAATCTACCTAAATCCCTATCTGTTGTTACATGTCATTATCCTATATCAAGTATTGTGTGTCTAGATCATTTATCCATGGGATCTTTTATCAACTTTTTGTAGAATCGGAAACTTTTGTATAATAATATAACATAATAATAAATAGAATATTTTACGATTCTACAAAAAAGTAGTAAAATGTCCTATAGATAAAAGATTTATATATTTTGTAGCTATCTATGAAATATGAAGATAAATAGATCTAGAACTTATAGAATACAGAAAGCATATATATATATATATATATAGGTACATACATCTGTATAATCCATATGAAATAAAAATAGGTTTTTATAATCTAACTTCTTTTGGTTAAAGAATATTTACAAATATTTAAATAGATTGTAACAACTTAAGAAACTAGTAAAATTTATGAAATTTAAAAAAGTATCTTTCTAAATAAGATTTTGGTATTAAAAACTATTCTAAAATATCTTAGCGAATCACTTAACTTATCTTAAACAAAGATTTTCCATTAAAATAGTCCATAAATTTTGCGCCCTTAAGAATTTGCCATGTTATCGCTCTTATAACATTATGTGAAGAGAGAAGTCCTTTTTGTATATTCTATAAAATTATTACACAATTTTTGTACGGCCAACAAAAGGCCAGCAGTCAAAACAAGTCTAAGCCCAGTCCCAGTCCCATTCCCATTTCCATTCCCAGAGCCAGACCGAGACCCCGACCCAGACCCAGTCCAGCAATATCTTGGGCCATAAAAAGGAACAGTCAATGTTCCCAAAAACAGAGCCGTGGCAGCATGACGCAGCAACAACCATGACCCACACCAACAAACAGGAAGAATGAAAGCAAAGAAAAACAAAAAAAAAAAAAAAAACGAAAAATTGCCAAAAACAACTTTTGCAACTGTAATAAAAATACATGCATAGAGTAAACGAAAGAGAGAGAGAGACTTAAGAAGAGAGATAGAGAGAACATTTGGGAGAGCATTTACTCGCTTCAACGCCAAATTTCAATTACAATTACCAACACAAGCACAAAAAAAAGGGGACAGCATATGAAACCTATGTTTCTTCCATATGATGTAGACAAAGAAAAGGATCGGAACAGAGTGTGTGCGTGTGTGGCAGTGTGTGAATGAAGCGTAAACTACTCCCCCAGCTATGTCACTTAAAAGCCTCTCTCACTCTCTTTTCATAACAAATTAGAGTAAGAGTTTATTTTCTTTTTTGGGTAGACAAACGTATATGCCATTAAAAATGGCTGCTAACATCATTGCGAACATGCAAAAGAAGGCAAAATCCCAAAGAGCAACAGACAACTCCAAATCCGTATCCACATTCACACAACTACTACACACACCAGCCGCTGCTCCACACTATTCGATGGCAGGCAGTGGCATTTAAATCGGAGCAACTCCAGAGCCAAAATGTAGTAGTTGTAGTAGCATCAACGCTCCACGAATGGAGTTGCAAAACAGAACGTCCAAAGGTTAATCAACTCTGCCGGTTGCCGTTGTCGTGGTTGCGCTCTCTCCATTCGCGCAACTCCAATGGAGTTCCAGCAACAATTTTATGCTCCCATGTTGTCTGTGGCTATATGTACGTGTATGGATAAAGGCAAAGGAGTAGGCAGCAATAACACCAACACCAACACCAACAGCGAAGGCCTGCGGCATCTAATTGAATTGGTTGCATGTTACCGCTTTATGTTGCTGTTGTTATTCTTGCTGCTGTTGTTGTTGCAGCTCCCATGACAATGGCATTGACGGAGAGTTTTTGCCAAGAGCTTTTCTAAGAGTCAAACAGAGACAGAGAGCGAGAGAGAGGCAGAGCAAACAAGAGAACACTAGCTTAAGAGAGTGCAAAATCGTGTATTGCATAATTTTGTGCAACTGCTTAGTATGAAAGAGTTTCTTGGTATGTGTGTGTGTGTGTGCTTGATGGCATTGGCTTTTGTGTGGGTTGAAGCATTGGCCTTGGTGTTTAAATAGGGACAACCAAGAGGGACATCCGAAAGGCAGGGGTGCCATGTCCATTCTTTAGAATCGAACTGAATGGCCTTTTTCTTTTTTTTTGCAGTCTGCAATTTGAACCAGAAATGCATCGTTTTTTTTTATAGAAACTCAAATCCAAAGTGGAGTTTAAATTTAATTTTGTTCATCGGCTCCATTTCCGATTACAAGTTTATTATAATATATTATGGAATTTTGGTTTCTTTTCGTGACTTACTATTAAAAATATATTTTACACTTCATTTGCCAAATATCATAAGAGCCAAATGGTTTTGTTTCAAGGAATTGCCATTGAAAACCATAACTAGAACTATAACAGAATATATTTTGCTATATAAAAAGGATAATAACTAGCAAGAGGTAAATTTTTCTATATATCATAAAACCAAAATTGGAGTTTTACGTTTTTAATATATTTAGTTGGAATTAAAATTTCTGTAAGAAACCAAAAGATATAATTTTTATCTCGTATTAGTGATTCCGATACCTTGAGGCATCAAATCGTTTCTAAGTAAGATCTGTTCTTTCTAACATTTATCTTTAACTGACCTTATATTAGCTTTACATACCTTTTTAGTAGCTTTTCATATTCCAAATACAATTTGAGTATAAATTACTTTTTATTTTTATATAAATTTATAATAAAGATCTTAGGAATTTGTAAGAATTAAACAAAATTTGTTTATATTGATTCATATTAATTACCAAATATATGAATACTTTTTTATAAATATAAATTTATGTTAAAGCTCAGAAAATATATAAGTTTATAATTTCAAAAGCTTAAAAATTTTGAATGGCTTTTGAAATTATTTCTAATCTCTTAAAGCACTTGTAGGTATATATATTTTGAATCAGAGGTAACAGCTGATAAGGCATAGTCTGCAATTGCTCACTAGAGACTTACTCCAAACACTCTGCTGATGTTCCTATTAAAGAAATTATATATGTCCTATCTAAGTTTGGCTCTGAATATTAGTTTAATGCTAAAGGGAGACAACTTTTAAGAATTGAATATAAAATATTATTCATTTTCTTTCAGACAGTTTATTTATTTAAAATAATCCAAAGATAAAGTAAGGCACTTCATTTTCTTTTGCTAGACTTACAATAGTTTGCAGGGTATATAAAAGTCGTATATTTCATAAATTGAATTATTTTGTGTGAAAAACTTTATTTCTGCTTCATCGCTTTAAAATGTATCTATTGAATATTCAATTAAACTTACATTATTTACATTCAATTCTCTGTTTTATTTTTGCCATTGATTCAATTAATTTGCAAAACTCATTCAACAGGAGCAACAAAAATTGTATAATTTCCGCTTCATTTGATCTTTCAGTTTGGTCAGCAGAAATTGCAAAATTTATGATTAATGTGAATATCAATATGAGAATATTCTCTGCTTACATGGCGTATGAGTGATTTTTTTCTGTTATTTATGCAAAATGATAAATTTGCATTTAAATTTAGATATATCTAGAGATTATGAATGAATCAAATGCAACTAAATCAAAATGTAAACAATGACATTGAAAGAGAAAATCAACAGCAAAAAAACAAAGAGAGAGAGAGAGAGCCAACAAATTGAGGGAAAGAAAAGAGCAAATATTTATGCAAAAAGCTCTCTTAGTCGTATGGAGTGACTGACTCTGGTACCGGTTTTTGTGCCAGCGTCGTCAATAGGAGAAGTAGGAAGGAAACCAGAAAAGCAGCAGCCACCAAACCATTTGCAAATGTGTGTGTGTGTGTGTTTGTGTGTGTATGTTTTGGGTGCATGTGTGTGCTTGCGAAATTGTTGAGGCAGGTCCTGGTCCTGGCTAAAATACGCGAAAATAGGTACAGCCAACGAACTTCGCTCCAGACAGAGTTCTACCACCGAAAGAAGCAGCAACGTCGTCGGCAGCAGCACCACGCAGCACCATGAAACATGTGGAAAAGTGGCAATGGCAGCAGCAGGGCCAATGGGTAAAGAAGACAGGCAGCGTCTGTTGTACATATGTATGCGGCTGGCTGGTGCTGGTAATGTTGCTGGTGTTGCTTGTGCTGCTGCTGCTGCAATGGCACAACAAACATGAGCAACATATAGCCAAAACAGACTCAATAGATACAGCCGCAGTTGTGGCAGCTCTGCCACCGTTCGGGCTCAGAGCTCTGAGCTTCTCAGTTGAGGCATCTGCTCTTCTGCTTCTGCTACTACTACTCTAGCTTCAGCTTCAGCTGCTGCCCTCTGCAATTCAGTCTCAGTTTGTTGCCGTTCAGGAAGCGCAACGACAACGTTACCAAGAAATCTATACATATATATATATATATATGGTCTAGCTTTATATATATCTATAGTTTTTGATTATTTACCTTGTCTTTATATATATATTTTTTTTATAAAATTTGTGTGTGTGTGTGTTTTTTTTTTTGTTGTTTGTTGTCTGTGTTGCAAAGATTTTGTTGCCCTCTGCATGAATATGTAATGCAGTTTTTCTTTGTTGCAAATTGAATTGAATGCCACTGTATATCGGGGCTTACGTGGCGTACGAGTAAATCTATTAAGGATTAGGCCAAGTAAAAACATGGCTAGACAATGCTGCACGATTGAAAAGTAGTTGCATTTAATTAAATTTAATTTTATCTTTTCTCTTTCATTTTTTTTACAGGTGTTACAGAAACAACAAAAACTTAAGTGAAAACAAGTGGATTACCTTCTCTCTTTATCGCTCTTTTGGATATCTGTGTATGTAATGGCATATATATATTTTTTAGATTTCTATATTTATATTAAAGTATATGATTTATTGCAGATGCTGTTGGTTCTGAAGGATTTTTGAATTTCACAATATTTTGCAAGGAATTTCACAACAAAAATTTCTAATCAAATTAAATGAAACAAGGAGATTTCAAAATAGAAAGAAAGAAAGAAAGAAAAAAATATAAGAAATGGTGCATAGTCACATATGGACCATTAACAGAAACCCGTAAATCCGAACTTGTGCTGTTTTATATCTGTTACAAGACCGGCATTATGGGAGTCTGTCAATGCAAACAACTGGTTTTTGGCCAACAATATCAATCAATTAAACAAACAGTAATAAATTACAATAATAATAATATAAATATCCATTTACTTAAATTATATCAATCATTCATTATCCATTATGAGTTTTAAACTCATCATCAAATTAAATTTGCCAAACCAAATCATAAGAAAACCCAAACGTATGAAACCTCAACCTTAAACCTCAATTGAAACCAATAACAGCAAAAAGGACTAATTCAAGGACCTTTTTCTCTCTGGCAAATTGAGGTAGTAGGTTGTATAGTAGTAACTATATATCATACTATACAATGTGCTAGCTTTCTTTGCTTGACTATAAGCCACAGAAATGATCTAAACAAGAAACAAGACACCAGCCATATATACATACAATTACATACACAGGAGCTATATCTATATATATATACATAAGTATAATCTTATCTATATATATATATATATATCTAATGTATGTTTAAATTGTGAAAAGTGCATTTAATATATATAGTAAATGTTAAAATCAGTTCTATTATTGGTATTAGTGACATGTGCAAATGTTTGTATGGCTGATTCCCTGAGACCCTAACTTGTGACTTTTAATACCAGTTTCACAAGTTTTGATCTCCGGTATTGGACGCAAACTTGCTGATGTTAGTAAAAAGAAACAAAATCATAAGAATTCATCAAATAATTTTGAAAAATTACATAAAAGGTAAATCAGTTTTGTTATAAAACTTTTTATCATAATTTTTAATTTCTTATAGTTTTTATTTAACAGAAGACTGCACTTGAAACAAAGCCAAAAGAGAAGAAAGATCTACCAATATCTTTTTGAAATTAACTATGAAATTTGAAAGTACTTCGATTCGTAAATTTGTTTATCTTTATTGAAATTTAAGTTAGTAGTGTAAAAATGTTTTAATTTGCTTTTGTCGATCGATTGAATGGATGTTTCAGTATAAGAAGCTTGTATTTATAAAGTTCTTAACTCTATTAGACCATTCGCTCATGTATATATAAGAAGCATATTCTTTTTCCAACTTTTCATCTATATAGCAAGAATGCTCTCTATTAACCTTTTCTGTTCTTAAATATTAACTAGAAGGATGGGCTAACTTCGGCCATGATTAAGTATTCAACCTTTGCAAGCTTTTTAATAAAAATATTGTTTTTGGTCCGATTGTTCCTATAAGAGCTATAGCATATAGTTTACTAGTGAAACCCATTTCTATATATACCAAACTTACACATACCAAATTTGGTGAGAATCGCTCTTAAAATAACTAAGTTTTCATCTAAGACTATTTTCTTGACCGATCGTTCCTATGGTAGCTATATGATATAGTGAACCAATTCTTAAAAAATTTGGTAGATATGTAAAAAAGTATATAAAAGTTACAAATACCAAATTTGATGTTCGCTTTTAAAACAACCAAGTTATTGCTCGAAATCAATATTCATGACCGATGGTTCCTATGGGAGCTAAATGATATAGTCAACCGATTTTGATGAAACTTGGTGAATATGTTAGGAGGTATGTAAAACTCACAAATACCATATATACTATATATACCATAAATACTTTTCGCGATATTTCATTAAAAAACAACAAAGTTATTGAGGTTAAAACTAATTCACGACCGATCGTTCCTATAGGAGCTATATGATATAGTAATACGATCGGAATGATTCCGAGATATACCATGCCTGCAGCAAAAAGAATCTCCTCCGAGACCCCAAAAGTTCTGTAGCTTTAAGGGTCTCGGAAGAGATTGCGTTGATCCAGACACACGGACAGACAGACGGACAAGGCTCTATCAACTCAGCTCATCTTGCTGATCAAGTATATATATGCTTTATATAGTCGGAGATGCTTCCTTCTATGCGTTGCAAACTTCTGACCAAAATTAATATACCTTTTTTGCAAAGGCATAAAAATTGAAATTCGGTTAATAATGTTTTTACCTTAGACAGTTGGCGAATTCTCTGGTTCCCACAAACACTGAATAATATTTTATTTATTAGAAATATATTCATCAAATATCGTTCCACAAAAATTATTTAAGAGAATTGAAATTTCAAAAAAAAAATTTTTTTTTGAATTATAACAGCATCAGAAGCTGAAATATATGAAAAACTTGAAGTACCAGAGGTACTTTTATCTTTTGTAACTAAATCACATAACTAATATAAAAATTCTTTAGAAAAAGTACACTCTAACTCTTTGCTAATTATATTATCTAAAATCGTTGTTGATCTGTTGAATCAAAGTTGGAATTTTCTTCAAAATTTATTAAATGGCTCAATTGCTTACTAACTGTTTTAATATCCTCAGGAAATAACTTTATATTCTTATTTTATTTACAAAATAAAGTCTGTTAAACCAATAAAATCCAAATAGTTCCTTAGGATCACCAAAGATCATATTTGGAATAAACAGTGACTTGTTTTGAAAAGAATTTTTAAAGCTATAAGATGCTCTGAAGTTTGTATAAAAAGTAGTAAGATTACTTTTACAATGGACTATTGACTAAGATTTAATAACTGAAAAGTCCTTAAAAAAATAAATGATAAATAACTCCAAAATAATACTATGAAATAACTAATTTTGATCGTTTTTAAAATAACTTTGTTTATATGAAGATATGTGTGTATTCAATGTATATTACTGAATCAGACTAAGTTTTTTAAATAATTCAATTTTGTTTTACTATTATAAAACTAAATTTTAATGTGAGACTTTGCTTAAATTCTTCAATTTTCATTTAATTTCTAAATCTTTTCAAAACATTTGCATCTAATAAACTTGGAAAAACGTGAAAAATGATTGCTGCAGCTGAGTTTTTGTATAAAATTTAAGGAATTGGTTAAAGTTATTTTAAGTAAAAAGTTTTAAGAAGTTGCCGTTGAAAAGACTCTGACCGAAAATGTTCCTTTTAAGTTTCTTAGGTATCTAAGATTATATTAATTCGAAAACAAATTCTTAACTATGATACCTGAAGAAAGCTGATGAATTCTACTCTAATTCACATTTTATTCACCAACTTGATATAGGAACTTTTGAATTCTGGCAACTTTTGGATTCTGAATGTCTCTTTAAAATACTGGTCGAATATAAATTTGGAGTTCCTAAATATAAATTAAAAATATAAGTTATTCTTATATGTATATACGAAAATAATATTGTAGATCATCCAAATCCGAAGTCAAATTAAGCCTCAAGTGCCAGCTCATTGAATTAAGTAACAAATTTTTAAGATTATAAAAGAGGAAATAACTTTTTGTACTTTAAAACTTAATATCTCTAATTTGTTTATCAATAATGTATTCCTGTTACCTTTTTAAAAACAATAATAAAACATTTACTTATTAAAATTGTATATTTATTAAAGAACCCGATTTAGAACTATTGTGTTTTCTTGTTTTTTTGTGATATTGTAAAACGAATTCATAAGTATAGTTTGTTTTCTATAATCTACAGATATAGCTACATATATAAGTACATACTTAAAGAGAGAACATCTAAAAAAATGTATATATAGGTATATATATGATCTAAACAATTTCATTGTCAATTTGCAAAAGTTATTGTATCTGATGGATAATATTATTATAAATATATTGTTAAGCTCTACTGATGCGTGCATTTGTTGTCCTTTGATTTCTTTTTACGATCCTCACTAGAATTTGATCGTCGTGTACCTTGAATTGGCATGTAAGGTGGCGTGGGGCTGGCGCTTTGATCTGTCAAAGAAAATTATATCAATATAGACGAAAAAAGTTCATAGAATGCGTTTAAATACATATATACCAAAATTGCCCGACTTGGAGTATTTCATGTGTGGCGATATATCATGACCATTATGTATGGAACTATCATGGGATCCAGCCTCCGAACCATAATGTTCAGATCTGTTAAGAAAAGATATATTAGAATAATTTTCAAACGGAAGATTTATCACAATTTATTACCGTGTCATGGAATTGTGTGCCTGCAATTGTTGAACTGTTTCTGCTGCCATATGCAAGGAGACTGGACGCTGTTGACCTGGTCGACAACTATCCACCGGCAAGGTATAGATATCATCTTCTCCACGACCAAGACTTGTGGTAGCTGCCAGTCTTTGTTGCCTTTGCATTGAGCTATGATTGGAGCTACCATCTCGAGTCAAACTACCATTGGTCAAAGTTCCATTTGGCTGTCGCTGTTCACGACTATTATTCAAGACATCTATGGGATTGGAATAGGCCTCCACATCGATGTCTGCTTGGGAATGAGTTGATTGTGATGTGGCCATACAGTCTTGGGGCAAAGCTAAGAGGGGTCCACAATGGGAACTTGTGCCACATAAAAGACTTCCATTACTCGATCCTCCACCATTGGCAGCCGCTGCTGCTGCTGCTTCCTTTTGCTGGGTTTTACGTAAGCGAGCCTTCTCCTTGGCTCTCTTGGCTTTGGCTTTCTCCTGTAGGAATGTATGTTTATAGAACATATATAGAGAGTTAACTCCCCCTTTTAAGCCCTTATTCTTACCCTTTCCTGCAGCATCTTGGCCAACTCTTTATCCTGTGCTTCTATGGCCAGCATGCGATCTCGTTGCTCTTGGCGTACACAATCCTTGGATTCAATTGCCTGCAAGCGTCGAGCGAGCAACTAGAATAAAATTTAAATGAAATTAGCTTTTTCTGAAACAAAATCTACTTTATCTCCCGACTCACTTCATCTTTCTGTTCCTGTTTAATTTTCTTGCTCATTTCCTTTATTTCGTCCATGGGTAAACCAATTTCACGTAAACTGGCATAATCACAGGGATCCACATAGAGTTCAATATCATCGGCATGTTGTTGCATATGTCGTTCAGCTGCTTTGTTAGATACTCCTGGACCGGCTAGACCAAAGTTACCCACTAGTTGGTCATATTTCTCTGGTGATAACTTCTGAAATTTAGGTTCAGTACGTAGTAAATTCTCATGAGATGGTGAACGTTGTTTGGTTATAGATAGACCAATTGGTGCTGCATCGACAACATTTGCTGATGTTGCTGCAGTTGATGATGTTGTTATTGTCGATGTCGATATATTATAGTCGCGTATGCTGTCAGCAACATCCGCATAGTCGACTAGCTCATCTATGTTAGAACCCTGATTTGTATGTGTAGGTGTATGTTGGGATATTGGTGCATTGGTGCTGGGTATGTTGAATGGTTCATATACATAGCGACGTGACGATGATGATTGATGTTGCTGATGTGCATGATGGAAACGTGGATGCTGTTGTTGTTGCTGTGATGATGTTGCATCACTCACCAACAGCTGATTGTGTGTCTGTGTGTGTCTACTTGGTGTATTAGGTGTTGTTGTTGTTGTTGTTATTGCTGGTGCTGCTGTTGTTATAGCGGCTGCCGCTGGCATATCTACAATATTTGGTATAAGCGATAATCCTACATAATTGTCTGTTTGTGAGAAATGTTTCTGCTGTAGCTGCAATGGCTGATGTTGTTGTTGCTCTTGTTGATATCTAGACTGCTGCGATGTGCTTGGCTCATGATGGCCATTACTAAGGTGTTGTTGTTGTTGTTGTTGTGGTTGCTGTTGTTGTGGGTGTTGTTGCTGACGTATACTTGCTTTGGCTGGCCGTGGTGGCGGACGACTTTTGTCACGTGTTGCTGGCGGAGGCACGGGCGGTAAATTCACATAGATTTCCTGTAATTAAAATGAATGCTTATGTTAAATCTAATTTTAAAACAATAAAGCTAAAAAAATCAAAGGGAATTAAGTTAATTATAGTATTTGAATATTTAATTTCATATTTCCATTGTATTATTAATTTGTCTGTTTTCTTAAAAACAAATTATAAACAAATATTCAAGCTTAAGCAAAGACTTTGGCAAGCTTGCCGTAAAAAAAATAATTATTTTTTTAAATTTTATTTTGTTTAAGTAAAGTTTGAAAAGATATTCGATCTTAAATTTCGTATATTTGAAATATTTTATAAGCCTAAAAAATAGTTCACGAATTCTGTTGTAAATCGATTTGAAAGGTAGTTTTGGAAGTATTTGGTTATTTTCTTAAGAAATAAAATGTTAAATAATATAAAATATATATAATATATAAAAATAATATAAAATATTGTTAAAATAATATATAATATATATATAATATATGCAATATATATATATGTACTCTTAGCTATTCCACTTGATCTTAAACGAAATATTAAAAGACATCATTGTAGAAGGTTTTTTATATAGAAAATGATGGTTTTTATGTTTTTTTCTATATAATATTTAATTTATTTGAATTAGAATATATATTTAAATTCAAAATACTGAGAGGTTCTCAAAATATACTAATAAAAAACAAATGGGTATGATCTTTTGAATCAAATTATTTAAAATCTAAAAAGTTTTAAATAGGTCTTTGATTTGCTTTATCTTTAGTTGATAATTGAAATTTCTCTATTACTTCAAATAAGCAAATTTTTTGTATAGAGAGCTAATATTTTGATATAACTAATATTTATAAATAATATTTGAGTGCTTAAAATGGATAACTAAAAGGAAAAAGTGACTAAAACTGCTACAAAACTGAAGAGATTGGTTTACATTAGATGCAACAGATTGGTTGTTATTTGCAATTCAAATATGATATGAGTTGAAAAATAGGATATAGTAAAAACATACTTCCGTATTGATATACATGCTATATATACATACACATTTATTAGGTATGTATATATATATTTACTATAACATTACCCACCTGCATTTGTTTGGCAATTAATTCACTCTGATCGAGTTCTTTTTGCTGTTGTTCCTGCAAATCACGTTCAAGTTTATCGGCTATTTCTTTGGCTACACGCTTGTCATGTTCCTCTCTGGAAAAGGAGAGATGAATACAATATATTATTAAAATCGAATTAATAGACTAAATAATTATATATACTTACTGTTCAGTTAGACGTCTTCTATAGTCATCTACTTGCCGTTGCGCTTGCTCTTTCTCTTTGATTTGTTCATGGAGGGCAGTGGGGAAATCTTCACGGACTACAGCATTTCTATAGCGATTACCCTTATAGAAGTCATTAACTGGAAGAGATCAAAAGATTGTTAACTTGAACTTGTTGTTATTGTTTGGTTACTCTTAATGTGACTTACTCTCCTGGGACTGCAACTTATAGGCCAGAGCGCCGTCCTCACGCACGAGCCATTCCTTACAGACTGAAAATGTAAAAATAAATTAAATAATAAAAATTAAATTTGTTAAATTGGTTGTTTTAATGCTTTATAAGGAGGAAGTGAACATTTTCTCTTTCTCTCTCTTAATTGAATGTCATAAAAACCTCTAATGACAAGTGATATATAATGCTCTTTCCCCCTTCATTATGGGCAATATCTTTAAGCCTATCAAATTACAAGCCAAATCTAATGAAGCCCCACAAAAACTCAACGAAAAAAAAAAACAACTTTAAATTCCATAAGATTGGAAATTCGATGAGTCAGAAGAAACCCAACTGCATCCTATAGATTGGGGGCAACTTGAACAAAGAAATTCCATTGAAGATGCACATTTGATGCACTCGCTCCATTTCAATGGAACTATAAGAAGGGAAGGGGGAGTGGAAAAAACACATGGAACAGAGTTTTGATCGAGCGTTGTGATCTTTATATTTTGATAAGCGAAAGCGTGGTACAAAATTTCATTTTAATTGTCTGTGTTAAATTTTGTTTGAGGTTGTTTTCGGTTATATTTTATTTTTTTTCTGTTGTTTGTTGTTTACTTTTTGTGGTTCGTTTTCAAGCTGTCTGTCTGCCATTTAACATTCGATCCCCTTTTTGCCCTCATTGTTTATGTCATTTATCATTTAGTCATAGAAAATATATTTATGTATAAATTGGCCTCTCGATCAGATACATTTACCAGACGGAAGTGTGGCAAAGTGGTAAATGTTTTTGATATCTATAGAATTGTATGATAAATTTTGTTTCTGCTTTTGATAAATGGCAACTGTTGTATATGGTTATATCCATATCAATTTTATTGCATTTCATAAAATGAATATCATAAATTTTACAGTTTTACAATTACAATTTAATATTTATGTTCTCCGCTCAATGAATGACAATTTTGAAAATAAAGAAATATGCAGAATAAAATTGATATTGATATTTATAGGAATGAGATTAAATGTATATATTATATATATATTTTAGCAGTAATTGTTCAGAATAATGATATTGATAGTACTTGATTGGTAATCGTATTGAGTGCTTTTTTGATTTCTGATTAATTATACTTTATCATTCATCTGTTTTATTGTTATTTTATTTTTGTTTTCCGTTTTCGTTTTCTTAAAAGATTTTGTTTCAACTTTTGAATTTAAGAAACTTTTATTATAGGTAAACCACAAATGCTTTGCTTTTACTCTTTTTGAAACGAAGTCAATTTACCAGTTGTGTAAGAGTAGAATCCATACATTTAATTTATATAACTATAAGTTAACTTAACTACACAAAACAGAACCTCAGACAAGTTGCACTAGCAATTCCCTTATTATATTATATAATAACAAGAGGACTTCAAATGATTTAGCTAAACTTAATTGTTTCAATCGGGTTATATGACAGGCAGATGTAGTAAGATCTCTCACCCTCAGCTCTCTTTTTTTCTCTCTCTGACAGAGCGAACAACCCTGACAGTATCAAGAGCTGAGAGAGAACGCCAAGTCACTTGAACGAGAATAGTCAAAGGAGAAGCCGAATGAGAGCAAAGTGAGCAAAGTGATCAGTAGTTAAGAGTGTAAATAAAGGAAATTATTAATGATTAAAACCTAAGCGAGGTGTTTTATATATACGAATCCATTCTGCTACAAATAACTTTAAAAATATCTCAAATTGAAAAACAACATCTACTTTTAAGCTTTTTAATAGGAACTCAAGCAGTCCCAAGCTGTCCAATTGGATCATGGAAGTATGAAATTTGTGTTGAAATATTTGTTCTTTGAGCCTTAAGTAGTTTTGTATACTTCAATGGAACTAAACTCTCTTAACTCTTCTTAGTTTGAATAAGAGAATATTTTAAAAATTATGTTTCAAACAAGTCAACCAATTACCTCCCCAATTATCTTCTAAACTTATAGAATGCATTACTTAAATTATATCTACCATTTTATTTGTTTCTTTTCCTTATTTGTTATTATCTTGGTTCACATAAGAAATTTCTAATCTCGAGCCCCTCTGCCACTTTCTATTTTACACTAACCGCTGCAATCATTTTAATTTAAAGGTTCCTTGACTTTAAACTGTCAACTGTGGCAATTAGTTGAACTCTGACCATAGATTTGTTTTTGTTAGCTAGAGGGAGAGAGAGAGAGAGGGGTGGGGTGGGGGAAAATACACAATTTGTTCCCAGTCTGCCAGCAATTAGAAAACTTGACTGAATTATGGGGTCAACTTTGATGCATTTAGAGTTGACAGGCACGGCGACAGCTCTTAATTAATAGCAATTTGTGGAAACTGGGGACAAAAAGAAGAAAAATTAAAAGAAAAAGGAGCAAACTTTATTATTTTTTTTGTACAAAATTGTAGCGACTTGGCAAATGCGGAAAAGTTGCACTTGTAATCAATTTAGTTGTTTGCTTTTCCATTTGAATTCTGACTGACCAAGCAAAAAAAAAAAAAAACAAAATGAAAGAGGGGAGACAGAGAAATAAACAAGAATTTGTACGTGTATATGCATACACATGGCTTTAAACTACAACAAAAAAAAAAAATTTATATTTGTATCTTGTGCTGGCACATAAACTCAAAACAACAACTACTGAAAAGTATCTTTGTATCCCCATTCGTGCTGGTTCAGCGTGATTGCTCAGGTTTTGTCAGTTCACTTCACTTGAATACGATACTCGTCAGTTGGTTAGATGCAATACATTTTTAATTGAAATTTAAGAGTTGAGATATTTATGATCTGCATCAGTAGATGGACAGGTATGTAAATAATATAACTGTTTATATACTTGTGATACTTGAGTAAGCTCTGGTTTGTGAGGTTTACTTAGTAGGACAAGTTGTTGATAGTTGCAATTCGTATACATATATGTGATCTGAATAAGCAGAAGAACTAAGCGTTATAAAATTGTTTTCAACATGAAGCTAAAAATTTGTATTCTATATAAAAAGAATCTAGACATACTTTGAATGAATATTTGTATTTTATACAAAATTTATATATATATATTTCATATTGAAAAATCGCCAGAATTTGATTGCCTATTAGTTCTTCCTATTTTATTGATAGATTTTTGGGGTTAACTTAATTTTATATTGTATTCCATACCTTAGTTTTAAATTATAATATACTTAGCTAAAGATTTCAAATAGCCTTAAGTAATATAAAAAAGATTAACACATCAAAATAAAAATTAGGAACAAATTAAAATTTTAATTCTTATTCTTTTCTCAAATGTCTAACTTTTAAAACTTTTTTGAAATTTATCTTAATTAAACCCAAAATATAGATAAGGAGTATTCAATGAATTTTAAAACTCAATTGTTTTGTCAAAAAAAAACTATAAATACTAGAAGGATGGGCTAACTTCGGCGAAGTTTGAATACCTTTACAAACTTTTTATTAAAATTATTTTTTTTGGTCCGATTGTTCCTATGGAAGCTATAGGATATACTCGGCCGATTCTAGTGAAACTCAGTGAACACAATTCTATATATACCAAACTTACACATACCAAATTTGGTGAGAATTGCTCTTAAAATAACCAAGTTCCTATGGAAGCTATAAGAATCACTATATCTCCGATTCTGATAAAAGCTAATAGATATATTAGAAATTAAGTAAAACTGACATATACCAAATTTTGTGATAACTGCTTTTCAAACAACCAAATTATTGCTCGAAATCCATATTTAAGACCGATTGTTGCTATGGAAGCTATATGATATAGTCAACCGATTTTGATGAAACTTGGTGGATATGTTAAGAATTATATAAAACTCACAAATACCTGCTTTCGTAATATTTCATTTGAAAACAACAAAGTTATTGAGGAGGAGATTGCGTTGATCCAGAAAATTTCAGTACATTAAAAAGACTTCTACTTTTTTGAAGATTTTACGATTTTTGTTTTTAAGTTCTAGCAAATTTTTATCAAAAGTTTTCGTTTTGCAGTAATCCAAAAATAATGCATCAAATAATGAAAAAAAAAGAGTTTTTAATTTATATAAATTTCTATACTTTATAAGTGTATATAGATACAAGATATATTATAAATATATGAATCAATATTATTAGAAATTTATATACAACTATAAATATTAAAGTGACAAATATCTTTACTTTTCTAAGAATACATACCAAAAGTAAATTTAAATATAGATTTATAGAACCAAAAGCAAAGCTTAAATTTAAATTCATTTAGCAGAACTTTAAGCATATCTATTAAAGTGTCTGGGAGTGTAGCGATATCTTTGAGACGTCCATATGATATATATGTATATACGTATATAAGTATATCTATATATATATATATATGTATGTATCTATCTATGAGTATGTTTGTATAGATATACTACCCCTTTTTGGTTATATTTGTGCTTTCAACAGCATATTACTTACAAAGTCTTGCGTTGTGTTCTTTGGTCTCTGCGCTTTGCTTTTTTAATACCTGGCAAAGCGCAGCTTTTTGTTGCCTTTTTATTATGCACAGCGGACAGCGAACAGAATAAAAAAAAAAAAAAAATGATAATAAACTAAAGTTGCAACTGCTGTTGGCAGTTCAAACAAATGTGGAAATTAACTTACTGTATATTTTGTTTCTTCTTTGTCTGGCAGCCATTAAATTACATTTTTCCCATTTTCACATTTTTTTTTTGTTTTAGTATTAGTATAGGAAATGGGCTGGGCAGTTAAACAAAATGAAACAACACCAAAATAAAAGAAAAATGTTGCAAATGTGCCTTGAAGGAAATGGTTCGTTTGGAATTGTAATTGAAATTGAAATTTTACAATGCAATTATTGACTTGCAGTTGTCACTAAAAAAAAAATTGGAATTCATACAATTTCCGGTTAACCAAATGTATCGGACAGCTGATTTATTTTTTGTGTCTGTGGGAAATATTTCTGTGCGAAATATATTTAAAAAGCAAGGAAAACGGGTTTCTCTTTTCTGTTTTTTTGCACTAAATAACTGTTAACCTTTGTGTGTGTGTGTGAGTAAGGTGCAATATGGGTCAGAAGTATCGCATTTTATTGACTTGTCCAAAAAAAAAACAAACAAAGTTCTGTTAACGGGTTAGTAAGTCAGTAAAGTATTTAACGTATGCGTCATTAATTTAAAAGAATTTTATCGAATAAAGTCAATTTGTATTCCTGATTCAAAAATATTAATAGATATGCAAATTATTGTTAATTAAAATTTAACAACAATTAACAGCAATTAATTTATATCCTTAGTACATAAGGAATCCCAAAGAAATGAATAAAATCAATAATTGAAACCATCTAAAAGCAATTTCTGATTTGAGTGCTTTGTGGCTTAAACTGTGATAGAAATGTTAACTTATCTTCGTATTCTGATAGAGTTCTTCTAATTAACATTTCCTGCTTAGTCAACTGTAGAATAATGTCTGGTACTTTGTTAATACTTAAGCTTTTAAATGGACAAATAGATTCCCCTAATTTACTTAATCAGGTCTTATAGACTAACAAGAAACTATATCCCTTTAACTCTAACTGTACTTTACATGAACCTTTTCCAGCTTACAATCGCCTTTATCCTGCACTCGGATCAGAGGTCTTTATTACTCAGCATAAAACTTTCATTCTAAACTATTTAGTTAGTATTGTAGTTAGTTCTAATTATTATTTTAGTTGTCTTCCGTTGTCCACGCGACTTTGGTTTTTGCATGTTATCTGCTAGGTTTCACGCTTTACAGGCATTGTCCTGGTATGCCTTGGACCATTTGAACATACTGTACACTGTATACGTTAACATTCAGAAATGACAAAAAAAAAATACAAATATAAACAATGCAGAAAATTAAAAATATGGTAAATCAAAAGTTTTTTACAATTTATTTATGTTTAGAGAATTCGCAGAAGAGGATTATAAACGTCAAATTATTCCTAAGAAATCTATGCATATGTTTCGTTATAGATCAAATATCATAGTAAAGATATATTTCTTTTAAAGAATAACTGTATTTATCTGTTACTATCAGACTTTGCAAATGTAAATCGATAGTGTAAAACCTGTCATTTAATTAAATATAAATATTACTTTTTAAATTTAGTTAAACCAATATTTCTATGACAGAATAAGCTACAATTTGTAATTTTTGTGGACTTTAGAACCTGGGAAATACTTTTGGGTCGAGGCGCTTATGACTGATACCAATTTTAGTTGGTTTCTGCTTTAGTTCCTAACAATCAGCTTGCGGTCTGAATGGGAGATCAAGTGGGTGGATCCTTTTGAGTTGCCTTATTTGGTGACTGTTGATAAGAAGATTAAGGTTTGGGGTTGGTTTGGACTTAAGATCCTCGGTAACACTTTTAATGTCAATTTTAGTTCGTTTCTGGTTTAGTTCCTAACAGTCAGCTTGAGTTAGTGGATCCCTTTGATTTGCCTTCTTTGTACCAGATGATTAAGTGCCAGATGGTTTTCATGATTTCTTTAGTGTCAGAGTCTTAAAAGCTCAAAATTTATAGAGGGTATCTCCAGATCTCTATGAATCACCGAATATGCTTAATACAAATCTAGATACTTAAATATTTCGTATATAATAATATCATCTTATGCATCTTCTGACATGTCTGCCTTTTTATTATATTTTATTTCATTCTATAGTTTAAAATCTTTTTTTAAAATTTTTAAACATTTTCTTATATTTCAATATATTTTTATATATCGTTCTATTTATACTTTTGCATATTGTTTACTTCTTGAAAAGTATCCTAAATAAAAAACTACTTCAAAAATTCAAAAAGACTTTCAAATTATTAAAAATTACAAAAATATATTGATATAAAAACTAAAATTTTTAACTTTTAACAGTGCTATATATATAAATGATCTATTCTAGTAAGCCAAAACTTGCAACTGAAATTCGTATTTCAGTTATAGATTTAGAAAAATGTTGTATCTTTTTAGACTAAACCAACAGTAGTTGAAATATAATTAGCAATATAAAACACGTCAGAAACTTGTTTAGTAAATAAAATTTAAATTGGGTGTATGATGTATATTTAAGTTTTACTATATCAAGACTAAAACTGGTTTGCAACTATTTCTTGAACAGGTTAACAGCTAACGGCTTGTGGCGAAATGGCCCCAACACAACAAAGCAAACCGCGTTTAGAGTGAAGTGAAGTCATTTTTTTTCTTTTTTCTTCATGTCACTTGTATAAATTGGTATAAGGGCAGACCACAAAAAGTTGGCTAGAAGCTACAAACAAAGATATTAGAGGCACACCTGTATGTAATGTAAATAGATTTTCCATTTATATGGCACTCAATTAACCTTGCTGAGCCCATTCAATTTCCAGTTCAGAGCATTTTCCAACCGCCAACACATTTGCACTGACACTTTATGGGTTTCCATCAATGATTTTTCCCACCTTCTTTTGGGCCATTGCACAGTTATTCACTCACACTCATTTTCAGAAAAAGGCCTAAGAGACTTCAAGTTCACATTCACATTCATCTACGCATGAATGGCTCGATCGCGTGAAGAGTTATACAATGGCATGATATGGGATCGGGATGAGATATGGAATTGCTGGAACCAACAAAAAATTTGTAGGCATAATCGAGAGTGGAAAAACTAAATTAGAAAGCCGTTCGTCGAGAAAATTTATGCGAGCCCAAAAAAAAAAAACCAGGAAAATTGGTATGCATGTATCTATATATGCATGTTTACCTATGCTTTTGTGTGTGTGTGTGTGTGTGAGCGGCATGTAAAGAAAAAATGCAGTTGACGCTTGCATTGATTAGCGGCTGCAACAGCAGCGGCAGTGGTAGCAGGAGTAGCGGCAGCGGGCGTCGGCGCCGAAAGTGGAAAAACCTGACTCAAGGTTGTTGAACATGCCACAGGCCAGAGAAGGGGGGAGGGGGTTGTGGTAAATGTAGATGGAGACCAGAAATGTGGCTGCAACGCCAACAATGCTGACTATTTGAATCTTGCATCTGACAGATACACACTGAAGATGCGACCAGGCACAATGGCTACTTATAGGTACACATAATCGTGTGTGTATAGATATATATATATATATATATATATATACGTTGCCTTACATTGACCTTAGTCATGGGTAAAAGATCATAATGATGCAGGTGATAATGATGAGCAGCAGCAGCAGCTGTCAAATAAAATTTACCTCATTATAAGGCAGCAAGCCAACTTGAATGAATTCCCAAAACAAAAAAACACAAAAAAGAAAGAAAATATGTTGATTCGGGTTCATGTTTGAGGTTCAGATACATTTTCATTGATTGATTGTATGAACCATTGAAAACAAATAATTTTTTTTTCACAAAATATTCGTTATGGTCCCATAAGAGAATAGCCAATAATTGTTCATTTGACTGTTTTGAGATACAAAAATTATAATAAATATATACAAAATTAGCGTAATTTCATTTGTTTATGGCACCAAGCGAAGCGTTTAAAGAAAAAAAACCCATTTTGTTGATGATGATGAGGCAGCTTTCACTATATTATAAGGAAGTAAGCTTATTAGGTTTAAAAGTTCCAACTGATTGAATGAATTTTAGTAACGAATTATCAAAAGAACTAATTAGATTTTTATACATTATTTATAGGAGAATTATATATCAAGTTTGGTTTTTAAAGTCAATTAATCTTTTTGAAAAGAGTTAAAATCCATTTCATCTAGTTTTAACCTTGTTTTCAAAGTATGGATGAAAGAAACTCTTTTGATTAAGAAAGATTCTTAATTTGATGGAAATAACTAATGAACGATAACAAAATGTATTTTTCTTATTAGTTGCCCAAGGCATTTTAGAAAAGCTACATATTATTAGATTAAACATAATTAATTCGATTTTTTATTAGTTATTTAAGAGTTATAGAACTTTCAACGTATTTATTATATAATTAGTATACTTGGCTTAGTTTGTTAGTTAAATTTATATAGGTTAATATATACTTTGGTTGATTTAAATATAGCTTTTTAGACGTATCTTTAACTAAGCTCTTCAGAATTTGAAAAATTAATCAAACTTATTAGGTGAAATGTTTTAAGGCTAAAACTATATTTGATTAGTCCTATTTTCATTTAGTTAATTTAGTTTTTTTTTTGTTTGAAACATTAGTAAATAATTTCCCAAAAGTAAAATGATATAATAGGTAGAAAAATTACTAATAATTCGCATAAGTAAGAGTATATAATAGGTAGAAATGGGAATAATAAGTAGAAAATTTCTCATAAGGAAAAATATATAAGTAAAATCTTTTATTTTAATATATTTGTCTAAACAAATTGTTAAAGACAAAAGATTCTTTGATAAATCTTAAGAAAGAATATTACTAAATTTTTTATAAATAAATTTCCATACTCGCTTTAAAAGAAATGTTTTCTAAACTTTTTGGTTTATTTTTTATTTTTAAGTTTAGCAAAATTTGTTAAAATATATTCATTTATATTCAAACATTCATTTATCACAAATTTAAAAAAGTTTTATAATTTTTAAGAATTTATTAGAGTCAAGTTTATTCAAAAAATGTAGAATATATCAAATTTTACTTTCCATGAGTCATTAATGATTAGTGTGTAATTATAACATTTAACAACTTTAATTTAATTTATCAAAGGTGTTTCTTTTTCTATTCATGAAAAGCATATAATGTATATAATGTTCATATACATATATCTATATAAATGATAAGTATTCCTGTCTCTACCTAATGCAATGACTAAACGCTCTGGTTAAACTACATTCATCATAATAACTTTTTTGTTTTAATGGGTCAAGCAACTCTCTTGGATTTCTAAAGACATTGACAATAAAAGAAATAAAAACGAAGGAAAATTGTTTCGTTCTAACTATATTTAAGTGCTATTCCCATACAAATGATGAGAGCCTAAATCCAAGTGGAGGAGACCTCTTTTCTGGCACTTCCACATCCTGTCGTTGGCAAGTGAATCATTCTTGGCATGCAGCAGCAGCAGAAGCAGCAACAAAGGAGAAGGAAAGCAAAAACAAAAAGTGAAATAAACTGCAGGCATCCAGCCCAGCAGCTCGTCATGCAACTGTCGCTTCACCTCCAGCACTTGGCCCCGCTTTCATTCCATTCACATTCACATCCACATCTACCCTAGGCACTCTGTCAGTTGGCAGAAAGAAAAAAAAAAGAGGCCAACAGTTGAGTGAGTAAAGTTGAGGCCTGGCTATTTCGAAACTAAGGAACTTTGTGGGGGTCTTTTGTCATGCGTGCTTGGCCGCAAATGAAGCGGCATCAAATCCCCCAGTGTCAGCTGTTTGCCAATGCACGCGCCTATACTTATACCTACATATATATGAGAAGTATCTTAAAGATACAATATAGCAAGAGTGCGGCTTGTTTTTGCTTTTTGCATGTCTAGTCATTAAATGGAAAGTGCTGGCGGCAATTATTTTTTGCACCTCAAAAGAAGCAAAGAAATGAAACATTTTCCCTTTCGTCTTCTCTTGCTCTCTTAAAACATTAACTTGTAGTATATACAGCAACAACAACAACAACAACAAAACTTTAACATTTGTTTATTTTTCAACAGAAATTTCTTCTTCTTTCATATGTTCAATTTGCTTTCGGTCGTTGGTCTGACTGCCAGTCTTTGTTTTTGTTTATCGTTTTACGAAGACTTTCAAAAAAAAAAAAAACCCAAATTTGAACGGAAGGCAACTTCTTTCTGCCATCGTTTGAGAAAGTTTCATGCAATATTTTCGTTCATTAGCATAACAAAAAGTGTTCATCTGAAAATTTGCCTAACAATGTCTTTTGTCACACATATCGCAGGTTATTTTATTTTTTTTTTTTAAGTTTTAATTAACCCGCTTGAGGGCTTCTTTTCCTTTCGATTATATGAGGTAACCGCAGCTTGGCATATGCATATTATTATTATTGTTATATAAGCCCGATAAGAGAGAGAACCAACAGCTAAAGTCAGAGAGAACGTGCTGGTTCTATTAAATTGTTTACATATACTGACTCACCATAACCCAGCTATAAGAATTAATATCATTTGCACTTGGGGTGCGACTCGACTTGACTCTTAAATTAAACAAACATTCATACATAATTCGAGACGTTTGCTATTTGAATATTTTGTAAGTGTATTTTGATACTAGGAAGCGTTCTTTTTTGCTTTCCTTAGCAGTTTTTCGATTTCTCCAAGTCTTGCTGAATTAAATGAATGAGGAAATATATTGCAAATGGAAATAATTGGAATACTACATGAGGAAATCTAAAAGTTCTTAAACACTTACCGAAGGAAAGTTATATAAAAATTCTTAGAGTTGTAGATAACAAGTCGAGAAATCTTTGAAGTAATGGAATAAAAATTTTACTCTAAGCTGATCAATCATATGGTGGGTATATCATATAGTGGTTCGATTGAACCAATTCTAGATTATAGCCTACCTACATGGCTTAAAAGCTTATATACGGAGATTTATACACATAGCTTAAGAATTACTATTTAAATAAGGCATAGATACAGACAGAAAGACAAATGGATATAGCCTCTGCAAATGATCCCAATCAAGATCAAATTTATACTTTTACTATAACGCTCTTTTCTTTGCACTCAACTTTTTCAAATCTTAATTCTCCAATTTGATTTGGAACCTAAAATTGTATGTTCTAGTTGTAACCTTTTCCTTCTAATGAAAATGAATTGTTAATAAATGTAAATTTTTTTTTAAAACGAAACAAACTCTCTGCTCTTCATTTGTATGAGTTTCCCTTTGGTTTTACCCCTACCTCAGCCAGAATTCAGGTCTAACCACATAAGAGCCCTTCTCACATGCTAAAAACCTTTTTCAGACCAATTCAACCTCAAATCAATTTCCAATTATCTAAAAACAACCAACCCGAGAGCAAAAGGAATATGCTCTTCGAAAATTGTTCATGTTCAATCGGTTGTGATACTTAAAAACCAATTCGGCATCGAGCAATCATTGCTTACCCTCATTAACATGTCCTGATCTGGGCAGCGATTCCTTTGTGCCTGGTGGTGGTGCTGCTGCCGTTGTGGTTGTGAAATTATTCATTTTGATGAACCCTGCCAAACTGAAACCGAATACCGTATACCGAACACCGAATACCGAGTTCAAAATAATAAATGCACAAAAAATTCACTCAACTTCAAAATTGTTTTGTGGGTTAAACAGGTGTTCAAATATTTTCAGCTCAAGGACAGATTTAACTTTGGAGTGCTTTTTGTTGCAATTATTGTTATTGTTGCTGTTGATGCTGTCGCGCCTTCCAATTCCATGGAGCGTGTTCTGTATTACTATTATTTGGGTTACTTGTTGAAATTGTTGAAGCAACCGCTGAGAATAACGTTGAGAGACAGAGTGAGAGAGGGCGACAACGAGCGAAAGAGCAAAACAAAACGGGGCTTAAAATTTCTAAAAACAAAAAAAAAATGATTTTCATTTAATTGCGTCGTTTTAAATGAGCACAAAAACCAATTTTCAAATTTCACTTTCACACCGCGTTACCAATTATGTGTAAAACACTAGAAAAACAATGAAGCAAACTGCACATTAACTCGCGCGGCAATCTTGCTATCTGAAGCAGCTGCAGTTGCGTATCTGTTAGATACTTTTCTTTCCTTAACCTTTCCTCTACTCAATAGAACGCACTTCAAAAGGCTCGAGTTTAATTGAGTGACGGGCAAAATGCTTAACAACGCGTTTGCAGCTCATTCAACAGCGAAAGCCGCTCCACGAATGGCGACGGATGGCGATGGATGGATGGCTATCCAGCGCCATCGGAAAACAACAATAACAATGCAAGCGGCACTGGAACGACTCTCACTCACAGAGATACAAAGACGCTAGCATATATGCATTGGTATTGGTACAGAAACTAACTCACAGATACATCCATGGAATGCGGAAAATAGTGTGACCAAATAATATGATTGTAAAGGCAAATGGAAGTATGAGCGCCACTGAGCATGCGGCTTGCTTGGGAGGGAAATTCAAATGAAAGATGAAATAAAATAAGTGAAAACAGTAAAAAAAGATGCTTAAGGAGTTTTTTGATGACATTTTTTAGTAACTTTGATAAAAGTAAACTAAAAGGTTATAAAATTTATGTCTTAAAAGGATTATAGCTAGTTTGAATCTAGTTTAAAGTTAACACTTAAAATTTGTATTTTTTGTGAATTTAATCTTATTTGTACAATAATGCTCACACCTGAATGATGCAGAAAAAATCACTTTATTATAATTAAGTTTATGACAGTATATCACTATACAACTGTTATACATATCTATCACTACTTAACAGTAGTAGATATAAGCTAAATACCAAACTTCTTTTGTTTTATTGCTTGATTTATCTATAATTCTATGTAGTCTGCAATTAGACTCAAAATGCTTTCAAGTATATTAACTTTTTCTTTAATAAAATTAGAAACTAAATAATAAACTTTGACTTATAATCTTAAGCATTCATCTTATATTTACATATGTATCTATAATTTTTAATGTCAACAGTAGAAGGAATTTAGAAAACAAATTAAAAATTGTTGGTTACTCTAAAGATGTAATAAAGTTTCTCAGCATGTTTTATTTATATTATTAAATTTTTATATAAACATTAGATTATTACATAGTAGAGGCAAAAAATATATAGAAAATGCTTACTCTTTATATCCTTACATGTTTTTTTTTTGTTTGAAAGCCATATAAATTGAAGTTCTCATTTAAAAGTTTTACAAAAATCAAATATTTATAGTAGATCGATAGGTAAAACACCCAGCTAATGTGCAAATTGTATAATGTGAAAAGCTATATTATTTAAAATGTTATTGAATGGGATCTAGAATAACAGTATTGGGATTAAAGCCGACTTAATTATATATAGTACCAGGCTATGCTAAAAAGAATAAAAAGCAAATTTTCAGTGACTGATAAAACAAAATTACTTTGACGTAAACAAAACTCAATTGTAATTCCATTCAATTACAATTTTGTTTTTAAACCAAATTGGTCTTAATACTTGTCTAACAAATCACGTAGACTCAACAAATATTAAAAGTAGGTTGCTGAAGGTTGATGGATAGGGAAGATGCCCCTCCAAAAGGTGTTAAGTTAAATTTTTATTACAAAACTATTTAATAATTATGTTGATTTGTTTTAAAAATTAAGGATTAATGCCCTATCATTTAAATGATAACAATCAATAAGAAAAATAAATTGAAATTGATAAATGTTCTTGCAACTTTCATCAATTGTTGCGCAGTTTTTTTGTTGTTCATATTCATTCTTATATATTGAATATTAATTGTAAATATTATAACTCTTTAATAAACAAATATATTTATTTAGGTGATATGCTGTTTCATAAGATAATAATAATACTGATGATTCAAATTGAATTCTCAGGATTGATAAGAGTTTTTGTATATCAAAAGATTTGTTATTAACTAGAGAAATAGAAGAGGCAGCGGCAGTAGAGGAGCTAATGTGAGTATCGAATTACGCTCTATGCACTGAGAGAAATTGATATGGGTGTTTATAAAAGAGATGTAAGATTAGAGTGAGAAAGATTCAAAGTGAGATAAATGGAATTAGTGTGAGAGAGGCAAATATTTTAATAAAAAAATAAAAAACGAACGAAAATAATTAAAAAAAAACATCTAATTAGGTAGTTTAGGTAAAGTCTCTTTAAAACTAAACTATTTAATATTTATACAAAATGTTTTTAATTTAGAAAATAAGGAGAGAAAATTCATCATATGTTTCTGTATTATTTTCTTGATTTCTAAAGGTAAGAGACTGTGATATAAATAAAGAAATTAATTTAAATATTATATGGATAGGTTATGGTTTTGGCCCACAAACCAAAAGTACTTTAACTTTCTATTTCCTGTTTAGTTAACTGAAATCACTTCCATCTTTAGCCACCTTTGAATTGATCTTAACCTTTATTAGCGAAAAAATCAATACAAAATTCCAATAGATGCAACACGAAAGTCAGGTTCAAAGTGTTCTCTAGCCGCTAGCCAAAATGTTGTACTCAAAACAAAATCAAACAGAGTTATATATACATATATATATATAGAGATGTCTATATAAACACATAAAACACATACACTTACACAAACTCTCATAGAATACTTGGAATAATGTCGGTTACCTGACGCTGACTCTCAGACAGGGCAACAGATACAAGATACTTTTCGTATCTACACACACTAACAAAAATATAATAGCATGACGTATTTGTCGATCGGTTTGGTGCAATTGTGTGAAAATCAGTAAACAAAAAATAAACAAAAGTCAAGTAAAAGCAAAGTTGTTGGAGCGCATTTTGCACAAGGTGTATGTATTTGTATAGGTGAGTGCCACTGTATGCATGTGTGTGTGTGAGTGTGTAGATGAGAGAGTGTATGGATAGTTAGGTAGACTGACTGGTTGGTTGGTAACACTCCGAAGACCGATCAACGTTGTTGCCAGTAACGAGTTGAGTGTGGCTCAAAGCGATTCGTAAACGGACAGTGAAAAGAAAAAAATAAAAAAAAAAAAACATTTGAAAATTGAGAGAAATTTGTTTTAAACTATTTATACACATTCTTTTTGTTGTTGCTGTTATTTAAACAAAAGCAGTTAAATCAATGTTTAAGTAATAATTTAACAAATAAACAAAATTTTGCGTGAAAATGTGTAAAGATATAAAGAGAGAGGCTTAAACGAAAGGAATTTGGCCAATACAAACCCGTTTGCATACATATGTACACATATATACATATATACTATATATGAATGTATGTATATACACCCAAAACAGACTCCACTCCAGTGAAGCTACCAATTAAAAAAAGAAGCCCAGCCAGCGTCCGTCGAGAGTTATGAATCATAGCCAACTGGCATTAAGTTAACACAAAACAACTTCAGTTTTCTCTGTAAAACGTTATGTAAACTGCATTGATTAAACAATTTATATATAAATAACAATTAAATTAAAATCTATAATGCCCGGTAAAGAAATGAGACCCTTAACTCTATCTATTGGTGCCTCATTGCTGCCCAGTTTCTCCTTGGTCACTGCAGCCAATGGTCAGAGTAATGGCTCTGGACAGGATTGTCATGGCAAGATCTGTCATCCTGTGGATGAATATTGTTCAACATTTGCCGAAACCTGTGATTCCTGTTCATCAATTTGTGATACCAACTCTCACAATTATCAAGCGGAAATGTGCTCCAAAGAGTGTTCAGGTATAAACAATAAAAATTCTTCAATAATTACATCAGACAAACAACAATTTTTAAAATTCATAATTGATGTGTAATAAGGCTTTAAAGTACTTGGGCAAGTACACAACTAAACTTAATTGTTAATATATTGAAGTGAATTGCTTTTGCACCTTAGACTTCAGAATTTATGAGGGTATATTAATGCCGCCAAAATGTCAAATGCTTAACAGTAGAGAGATCATCAAAACTATATAGACTGCAACTGTGACTGAATATATAAGATATATTTAAAAGATTAGAAAACTAGGGTTAAGTATATCATTTCTGTTGAAGAATTTTATTTAAAATATATAAAAAAATATTACCAAAGTAAATTTACTTTACAATATGGTAAATATGGTCGATAAGATAATAGTCTAAATCTCATAGAACATAATACAGAGTACCCCAAGATCAGTTTTAGAATTCATCATTGGGTTTTTTTTAAGGCTCTTTCTATAAAAAACTTAATGAATATCTTTAGGTAATTGATTAGCTCATCTCATGACTGAAGAAAATAATGTAAACAATTGTTAGAAGAAAACAAAATAATAATACAGATTTACATGCACTTGCCAAAAATTAATATAAAATTCGTACTGGGAATTTCCTTTTAAACATATTAAAGTAAAGATGAATACTAAAAAGAGCAAAAAACAAATATTGTAAGAACAGGAAAAGCCTAATTGAATATTGATTAATTGATGAATTGATTGAATTTAAATAATCGAAGTTAAATATTTGATTGATGTAGCAGATGTACTAATGATGTAATATGCAAAGTATATGCAATTATTTCTCTAGTATACATATAATTTTGTTAGTCAATTTAGTTTCAGGTTGGTTTATTAATGAAAATCATTTATTTTTTCCAAGTTCTTTTCTACCCAAACTTAAACAAATTATCTTTATTATATTTAAGTTTAGTGTTTTTACATTTCTGTTATTAACCCACATTTTCTCTTTTTTTGTTTATAGCCTACAACCGTTACGAACCCCTCAAGGAGGAGATACACAATATACAGAGCACACAGCGACTTATTTTGTTATTGCTAACAATTTTATTAATTCTGATTGCCATACGTTATCTATTCAAATGTCTGTGCTGGCTGCGTAGGAAACGCTGTGTTCAACAGATGCTGCTTAAACTGCAACCCAAGTCATATCCGCATCAGAGTAATGCCAATGGCAAGGATCTCAATGCTACTACCATACAGAATCTCAATGCCATCAATCGCCATGGCAGTGACATTGAGCGTGCGCCATCCCAAATCTATAGTGTGGCAGGTAGGCATAGCTATTTCTTTTCTACCTGCAACCCATTCTATAATACAAAATCTTGTTCTAAAAGCAGGCGCTGCCGAAGGTTCAGTTTTGACCATGACGACGCCAGTTAGCACACGTTATCCGGCCGAGAATAGTACAACTCCAACTACAGTGGTTACCGAAATTGGGTATGGATATGATAATCAGGCCATGGTAGTGACGCCAGTTTCTGAAAAGCCAACAACTGCAGGAACAGCGGGTGCCTTCTAAACATATTTATATTGTACTTAAAGATTACAGGCTGAAAACAAAAAAAAACAAACAAAAAAATGGCAGCGAAACAGTGTGCATCACATTGAAACTAGTGATATTCCAATATACATATATATATATTGTAAATTTTAAGCAAAAATGCATAAACATTTGATATTATGTTGTTAGAAATTCAGTAAAAGTTTCTAAATAAACAAAAATTTAACATTCGTAACGATTTCTGTTCAATTTTAAATTGAAATTTATTCATTTACTCAAATTTGCGTCGACTTACTCATTGAGAATATCGGAACCACCAAAAGCGATCTGTACAATTGAAAGTAGTTCCAGTTCGGAACTGGCGCGTAATTTAAAAATAAATTATGTTGAACCGACAACTAATTTCAATATAATAATATTGAAATTTAAAGTTATGTTAAGTGAATTCTGTTATTTTAGGCAGGTTAAAAAATATTTTTCCAACAATCGAAACAGCTTTTCTTTTCTTAACACAAATGCCATATTCTGTCTTGAAACTTTTATAACTATATCATTCAGTATTTGGATCTGTTGCGTAACCTGTTCTATACTTAAAACAGAAATCGAAATATTTTGGCTTTATCTTTTGTTATATTTTATCAGAAATTCTAATAAAAGTACAATAAAAAAATTATGCTGCATTGTCGCAATTTGAGCAATGAGGAGCATAAAGAGCTGGAGGAGTTTCTGAAAGTTCATAAATTGGAGTTAACTGTTCGCACTCGTCGCGATCTCACAGATGTGGTTTCAGTTGCAAAAATCTTTAAGGAGATTCATCCAAAACTAGTCGATATGCATAATTATACGTCACGCAATAGTTTAGCTTTAAAACTGCAAAATTGGCAAACTTTTAACGCAAAGGTTTTACGCAAGTTGGGCTTAAATGTCTCGAGGGAGGCTTTGGAACAATTGGCCGCCGGCAGTGAGGGGGCCATAGATTCGTTGCTCTATGATCTAATGGCTACGACTAAAGACAAATTGTCTACACTGTCAAGATCGCGCACATTGAAAACAGCCCAATCACATGACGATAGGCCAGCTACTGGTTTGCTAAAACTTCGTCCTGGTTCGATTTCTCTCACACATGTTTCAAAACATGATATTGTTGAGAAATTGCCTGCGGTTGTTTTGACTATGCCTGTAAAACAAATGGTAAATGGTAAAGCTGTCAACGTTTCAAAAAATGTTGTGCCTTTAGAGGATTATCAGGATGCTGTACGGGAATGTCAAGAGAAAGATATTTACATCGATTCTGTAAGTCAGAAAGCTGAGTATCTGGAAAATGTTGTTAAGATCAAGCAGGAGAGAATAACGGAATTAACTGAACAACTGTGTCGACTATCGGTGAGTATACTTTCCATGCATCCAAAGCTCGAAAATATTGATGATGATGACAACGATGACAATGATGATCCCAATACAATTTCCAAACTGTCTTCCCCAATAATTAACAAAAGCGGATGTTAATCGGAACCCTCTTAAACCTAAAGCAGGTCGGTCAAACTATCATAATATGCTCCTAACTCTATTATCTTAATAATTTTAAATATTTTTTCCATTTTCAGTTAACTCTTTATATGCCATATGTTCCAGTTGGCTTTATTAATACTTTTTACCAGCAATTATTATTTTCGGACACTATCATTACTAAAGAAATATTCTCAAATTTTTAAATGTTATTATTACACAATTAAATTTACTCATATTCAAAAAAAAGGAAAACCTATTTGAGAAGAATTTGCCTTAAAGACAATGCTTGAAGATTCATTCCGAACATTGTAATCTATAGATAGATCTACAGATTTGAAAAACCAGTCGAGAGGTGTTGTTGAAATGTTAGAAAAAGGAACTGTGGTTCTATGATCACGATACTATCGGTCTCTAAATATATACACATCTTTGTGGTTTGTCATAATGAAAACTTTCCTTTATAAAGACAGTTTTTCAATATTTCCATCCTACAATAATTGTAGGTTTTTTTTGATAATAGTTAAATTGAAACAGCGGTAATATACCTTAAAAGTATTGTCATTTATTTAATAAGTATTTGTTGTGTCAAAAGTTGGCAAAATGGTTTAAAAACTAATTTGAGTATAACTCCCGTATGTTGGCTTAAATCTCATATATATAGTAATTTGTTTCAATGGCAAATTTTGACTTTATTCAATCATTTTTTATGCCTTAAAAGTCCTTTCTTAAACCTATGTGCAAATCTCATTAAAATCAGCCTTAAACGTAATCCTTTCTCTCTAAACATATAAATAGAAATAAATAATCTAGGACTAACTGCATTTAGTTAGGTTCACACCCAATACTGATTTCGACGCAGTAGAGGATTTGTGGGCGGTGCCGAGGGCGGTGAGCTGACAGATCCTGAAATACTCTGTGGCACTGAGGCATAACCAGCAAAATCGTTTGCCATGTCACAGGATGAGCTCCAGGCATCATGCTCCAAATGATAGGGATTATATCGTTGCGGCAGCATCATTTGCTGTGGATCGCATTGATCATCGGTTTCATCCTCATCGGGATCGTAATCGGGAAATTCATGTTTGTACGACTCGACAGGAATAATCTTACAATGAGGAATATTGCTAAAACCAGGCAAAGGTGTAGAGTTGCCTGTGGCCGGTACTGAATCCGCCTCTGAGCTGGCATAATGATGGCTATTATGATGCTGATGATGATGCAATGGGCTGACCGAGGTCAAGTCAGGTGGGCAGGGCAATGCAGGTGGCTGATCTTTAGATATATCTGCTTTATGTTTGCGTAGTTTATGTAACTTTAAAATTAGTAAAACAATCAACAGACAGATCAACAGAATGAATATTGCACAACCAACTGCTAGATAGTTGATAGATAATGTAGATCCTCCAAGGTGTATAGTTTCCCTTTCCTTCACCGGACTACGGTACTCTATGTTGACAGATGCCTGTGCCGGTTGGACTGTTTTGATGAGCAACTGATAGTCAAAACTGTCATTATCCGCCTCTGTCTCCTCCACAGATTCATTTGGCACAAAGTATACAACACCGCTACGCAGTTCCTTGTAGGAGAATATATTGGTGGATCTCTCATTCTGGCCATCATTGGTTAGCCCAGTACTACGTATAATCTTGCGTATTTGCCCAGTGGCAGGCATTCGTGTGATTACAAATTTCGGATTGAATTTATTTAGTTTTAGGGATAAAGCATTGTCATTGACCAGAGATGTACTCAATTTGATTTTACTTCCAGCGGTGGATGGTTCCGCATCTCGCATGGCTATATCATTGATCTGAATGACTGGTTCCACAGCCACCACAACATCGACTTGGGCATTATAGTTAGTGCCCGGAACATAGGCACTAACCTGAAAGGTATCATTAGAACGATTCAGATCTGTTTGCATATAGCTGATCTGTGAAGTCTCCAATTGCTGATGATTGAATCTTAACGTTGGCTGATGTTTGTATACAATAATGCCATATAGCGGAGAGTTGGTAATATTATAAGACAATCTATCTACTTGGACATTGGTCTTTAAGCCAATGTGCTCCAACTTCATGGTGGCACTTGTCGCTCCCTGTGGCACACTCACAGAAATCTGCATCTTTGCTGGTAGTAAACTTATGGGTTCCACTTTTATGGTAAATATCTCATAAGCCGGATTGAACTGTCCATCAAATACAGTGAAACAAAACGTGGTTGACTGTGGAGTTCCAAAATGCACATAGATAATGCGATCATTATTGATATCAGCCTGGGTAAATTGATTGGAAAAGGCCAAAAGCTCCTCGGCTTGACCATCGCTATTAAGTTTCTTAAGAACTCCCAAAGTTGGACCACTCATGACATCATAAATAATCTCCTCCGGCGGTGTATCCTTATCCTCGGTTAGTAGGAAATTGCGAGTTATGGTACGATTCTCACCCTCCACGACAGTCATTTGTGGTAAATGTGTAATCAATTGAAAGGGTTGATCATTGATGGGATTAATTGAGACCGGTATGGTCAAATTGCAAAGGAAAATGTTTCTAAGAAAAAATAAATCAATTAATTTTAGTTTCATTTCTCAAAAAACTTAAAACTTACCCTTGAGTCAAAAAAACAGACATCAATATGGTATCTTCAAGGGTGTCCGTGTGATCGTGTATATAGTAAACTTTTTTGGTAAAGAAATCACTTGGATGATATCTCATCATGGACTTGAACTCATGACCCAAGCCAATGTTACCATGTGTTGGTTTCTGCGCAGTCTCAATATAGAGTTCCGGATTATTAATACCTGCCCGGGTTTTCAAGTATTCCAAAATCTTGGAAAAGTCCAATTTGATGGGCACTGAACCACCCTCATCCACTGTTAGCTTCGACACTGGCAAAAATCGCAGTAAGCCACCAGAGGAAACAGAGATTTCTATATTGAATTTCTGGTCCAACAAGCGATCACTACGTTCAGCTACTACATCAAAGTAAAAGGAATCATTTATGCGAAACTCCATTATGACAGCCGTATGTTCATAAAAGATATGACCATTATCCACATCGGTTTGGGTAAACTCTGTTATCTCCTTGGTATAGGCATTATCCAAATACTCATTTACTATGCGACCCAAACTTGGAGGAACTGTTATATTATAGCGTATCTCACGCTCCTCATCCGAGCATTTAAAGTGCAAATGATCCCTTAGTATTTGCTTTTTGGTCAAAGGAAAAACATGCAAGTTCTCATTTTTTTCTGCCAGAATCTCAATAGGTTTGATTTCGATATTTAGCAATTGAGTGCTAGTGTTGAACAGGCCATCGGTTACTATAAAGGATAGTTCGTTTTTGCGTGAATTGCTGTCGTGCATGAAATAGATTTCCTCATTATTAATTTGAGCTTGGGTAAAGTGATCGATTTTGTGTGAACTGGAACGCTTTTCACTTAAATAACCGCCATAGATGTGATGAACAATGTAGGTGAGATTCTCTGGTGGTGAATCATAATCCTGGGCCACTGTTGGATAAGCGAAAGAAAAAGTTATTTACCCTTCTTTAATACTTTTTTTATAACTTACTTAAATCCGTATTCTTTAAGACATATCGTCCACCATTCCACACTTGTAGTCCCGTATTGGTAACCATCATGGGCTCCTCATCATTTACCGGCACTACAGCTACTTCCAACTCAAAGGGAACACTCTCCTTATTCCTGGCCATGGCCACCAAGGTGATGGTATCTGTGGCATTCTCACTCCCATTGTGAACATACTGAATGGTACCCTGTTCCAATTGCTTTTGCGTGAAACGCTTTACCTTTGAATTACCCGCCACTATATGGCCCGAATTTGGTGTTATGGTTAGAATGTATTCCAATATTTTGCCACGATAATATTCGGAATAAGGTTGTATATCTGTGGGGTTTAACTGCACTGTCTTACCCTCTACAACTGAAAGGATATTTGTATGCATATACAGTTTCTCAGGTATGATCACAATCTTTAGCATCAAATGACGTAGCCAGGTAATGCCATTTGTCACATCAAATATAAAGTAATCCGTGGATTGATTAACCCCAGCTTGAATGTAGAACATTTTCTCGGTATTTACCGATGACTGATCAAAAACTTTGCAGTTGTACTCATCATCAAAGGACATGGATTGCATTTCTAGATAACCATGCATAGGCGATGATGTGACCAAGAATGTTATATCCCCGGGAGAAATATTTGGATGAACCACCTAAGAAGATATTAAGGAATTTATTAAAAGATAGATCGGGTAAAGTGTATATAGATATTCCCTTACCTCTAAAACATCCCTTGAGATTAGGACACTAGTTGACTCCTCTACATAGAGAGTATGATTCTGTTTTACTTGCAAAGGTTCCCAATAGGCTGAAGGATATATCCTAAACATTATCTCTCCCTCGGTGGTAATATTTTTGATATGTACGCGATATCTGTAAAATAAGGTACAGTTATAGTAGAAGTTACAAATTTTTTTTGGTCTTAAACTTACCTCACTTTATCCATGGATGCAATTTCCGTATTCCAATAAACCAATCTCTCTCGTTCAATATCCATATGAGTGTAGTTTGTTAACGAAGTGTAGTTGGCTGCCTTGTAGGTCAAGGTTCCATTTTCATGCTCTGTGGATTCACTACGTTGTCTACCCAAATACATTAAAATGCCATAGGATGGAGGTTTAATTACCTCATAAAAGATTTCATCTAGTTTCATATCCAAATTTGTTTCCAACACAAAGTCTTTGTTTTTCAGGATTACAAATTTTCCCTCCTGCACAATGGATGCGTTTGTGGGTAACATGGAGACAAACGGATCTGAGGCTCTAATTTCTAATAAACCATTGACTTCATGTTGTCGATCGGTGACTATAAAGGAGGCGGAGCCTACATCAGCTCCTGTGTGTTGAAACATTATTCTACGATTGGCTATATCATCCTGACTGAAGCTATCAATATAATGTCCTGACTTGTAAAAGGCTCCATTGGTGCTTGAGACATGTACAAAGTGTATGTCCGTGTGATTAGTATTCACATCTGCATCAAGATATTGCAGAACTATAGGATTAAGAGTTCGTAGACCATTCCTCACCACATGGAAGATGCGTTCTCCTCCAGTTCGATAGGGTTCATTGTCGTTGACCAGCTTGATGCGAACCTCCATATTTGACACAAATTGTAGATCCGTTTCATCCCCGGAGAGTATCAATAGCTGAAAGCTATCACTAGTCGATTCGGTATCATCATGGCAATAGTATATATCGTTGCGGAATAACTGATCCAAGGTGAAGAGTTCTATAGGTGTGGTCAAGCACGTTTGCTCATCGTACTTACAAATGACACCATGATCTGGAGCCACCGATACTTGGAATTCCAAACTCTCGTATATGTTGAACAGGATTTCAAAATGATTCTTGGTTATCAAAGCACGCTCGCCTTCTTGTACCTGAAGGACTTCATGGGTTTGATAGCTCAGCTTACTGATCAATTCTTTTTCAGGTCTATAGGCTATTCTCAAATTGCCCACAACATCGTCACACTCATCCACTGAGACCACAAAATTCAGTTGGTCTGTAAAACTTGAGTAGCTAGTGTGGTATGTCCTATAACTTATACGACGCTTATCTATATCCAATTGCGTGAATGAGTCCATGGGTTTTGCAGCCTTCTTAGATCCCTCCACATATATACCACCATAACGCGTAGTTTTGCTGATCTTGTAGATAATACTACGCGGAAAACTATTAATGGGTACGGTCTCATAGGACAACAATTCCTTAGTTAACTGAATCTCGCGAGTACCATTGATCACAATCAATGAAGGCGTCGAGCTTGTAATACGAAGGCGCGTGAACGTTATGCGGAAATCGAATGTTTGCGTGGTCACAAAGCCAAACGAGGCAATAAACTGTGAAAGTGAAATCAATGCAAATTTATTGAGTACACTAGATTGCAAGAGCTGTGAAAATTAATTGATATTTAACATTTAAACTGAAATGTATCTGCGACAAGTCGCAGATCTATTAAGGAAGGGACAAGATAGGAATTGCCAATTATTAGTCCCTCAGTTTTGAAGTTATAGTTGTTCATCATCTTTTTAAAGAAAATTAACGAATCGGATAACTATATCATGCTCCTACTAGATACGATCGATCAAAAGAAATATTAGTTCAAGTAATAAAAACTTTCTTTGGTTCTCAAGCTATTGTTCAAATTGTTTGATTTGAATTTACATCCACATTAATTTCTGCTTATTTAAGCAGATACCAAAAACTAAGTTGAAGTTGCGATGAAGGTATACAAACTTCGAGATGGCCGAAATTAACATAGAGTTCTAGTTATTTGTTGTCTAGTGTAATAGTTTAGTTTTTCCCCCAACCCACATACACACCTTAAATTCATCTTGCCAAGGGAAATCGCTGTTGTGCAGATACCGTATGTGGCCCAATAGCAGCTGGCTATCGCTGAACCAGTCCACATTTACCCAGGAGCCATCGATCTGTCGCAAACGTTGCAATACTCCATGCTGTGGTGCCTTAACAATATCATAGCGTATGTCTATATGCTCGTCCACAGCATTTGTACCGATGGAAAGATTTGCCTGTGTCAACAACAGTGAACTCTTATGTATCATGATCAGGCCCGTGTTGTTAACTAAACGCAATTCCAAGGGATGTACTGAGACGGGCAGATAGACAGTATCACTAGTTTCTATGCCATCGGAAACCTGTAGCAAGAGTTGATAGCTAAAAGATTCAGTTGTTGTCGTGTTATACATATACGACACTTTGCCCACATTGACATCAGCTTGGGAGAAGGTCATTGTTGGCATTCCATTGACCATGAAACGTCCATAGGCCTCTTGAGAATTAGTCGATGGTAGAATAGTATAAATCAAGTCATTCGGTTCACTATCTGGATCATCTATATTAAACAAATCCATATCCAAAACACGTTCAATGCCCTCGATTACTCGTAGGATTTTATGCGAATGCAACTGAAGCTGGGGAGGATCATTCACTTGGGTGATATTCGCATGGAGCAGGAAACGATGCTTTCCATAAATATTTTCCGGTATCTTGTGAACATCACCATAAACTTGCATATCCATAGTGGCATGATCATTGAAATTTTCCATGCCATTGTGGACATATTTAATCTTATCTGTGGCCAAATCAACGAGATTAAAAGTGCGACAAGGCACAAAACTTGCTTTCTCGGGGGAATATTGCAAGAGTTGTCCATATTTTGGTTGATGAACAACATGAAAGGCAATTGATTGCTCATTAAGACTAGGATAACGACGTGTATCCAACAACAGATCTATAATATGAGGCGAGAGAAATGCTGTGCCGCCCTCTAGCAGTTGCATGGGTGAGACATACAGTAACTCCAATTCCGGACTGATTTCAGTAAAGATCTAAGATAAGAAAATATTTAGATATTCTTTTCAAACACATTTTGATTTATTAACGCACCTTAAAAGGTCCCTGGAAATCCGCTTTGATGCAATAGGATTGATCACAATAGCATATAAACTCATCCACACCATGTTGACTGCAGACGCCACTTTTCAAGCAAGGATTAAACTCCACACAAGGATATTTCCAAAGGCAGTTCAAAGCCAAGTGCCGCGAGATTTTCATCTCACTAAAGCCCAAGGCCAAGTCATTAACATGAAGTCCACGCATACAGCCTTTGAAACTAATCTCATTGATACGCAATCCCTTGTTGATTAGCCGGCGGCGCATCTCCTCCTGCACGCCGCCAAAGAAGACACTCTTCTCAAGATTTATGCTAGCCTTGGTGTCATTAGCATGTTCGCCACGATAAGCAACTGTGGCATCGTCCAGGAATAACTCTGCCCCGTCAGCATTATAATGCAAAGCAACACGATGCCATTTGCCATCGGAGATGGACTCATTTGTCATGAATTGCACCAGACTGCCAGCCTTGTTGAAGGTCAGTTTCATATGCTGATCCTCGATCTCCAGCAATACAAAATCATAGCCGCCATTAAAATAAATCACACCCGAATTGGCCATGGTGCGGAATTCCAATGACAGACTGTAAAATGATATAGTTAGAATTCACGCCTAAGGATTTACCTCTGGAAAGTCTAGTCATACCTTTCACCCGTTGCATGAGATTCCTTAAGCATCAGAGCAAATGAATCATTGTTCAGAAAACTAATGCTATCCTGGACTTTGCCATCGAATTCACTGCTACAGATCCAAGATACACCTGTGCTGGTTGTATGACCAGTGCGATCCTTGGCCCGTTTAATGATGTTAATATTGTTGTAAAATACCTATGAGAAGAGAGATTAAATTGAGTGCGAATCATATTTTATATAGATTTACTTACATCCGATATGCAGCCACGAAATCCGATTACATCATTCAAATACTCGGCCGTAAAATCTCCAACTCCACCAAGAAAGGTGCCGAAATGTATATTCAATGGTGGCAATTCACCAGGCAGCTGTTTACGCATCAAATGACCATCCACCTGCAACGTTATATTATTCTCGAATCGTTGCACTGCCACATCGTGCCACTCCAAGTCGTTAAGTTTCTGTTTCTTTGGCGAGCGCAACTTGAAAGCGAACCAGGATCATATATCAGTATATATGTGATTATATGTGAATGGAAATTGCTTAGGTTACCTGTATCACATCCCGTTCGATTTTATAGCTTAAACTGATGAGGCCACTCTCCAGACGCAGCAGGCAATAATCGGTACGGCCAGCGGCAAGGAATAGAAATGCATCCTCCTGTTTGGTGCGAAACTTGACGCGTATGTTCGTTGACATTTTGGCCTCCTGGAGCGGCATCGATACATAGCCATCGCCAAATAGTGAAACTGCATAAGAAAGAAATTAAAATTGGCATTTCATCAGATACAATCGCTAGATGCAGATACACCTACTGCTGCCATATACTACCATCAACTACTTCAATTTGATTGGCAATCCAGCTCGATTAGTTCATACACACAAGTTTTTAAATATTCATTTGTCCAGCTTGCTCAACAGCTTGTCAGATAGTCAGTCAGTCAGGCAGTCAATCAGTCAGGCAGTCTATGTGCATGTCTGTCGAGGTCGACCTGTCAGTCATTTATCTAGCTATTGAGATCCATCTTGTATCTTGATTTGCTTAATTAGCTATGCGCCTTGTTTGCCTACTATTTGCCAATATCTTTTGCCCCCATTTCTACACAGATATATGTATATAGAATGAATTTCTTTAGAATTTCTTATTTAAGAGGTACAATTATCTTAGGTTTTTCTTTAATATTTAATACACTGTAGATAAACAGTCTTAAAGTAAAGTAAAATGCTACAATAATAACAATTATAACAAATTTCAATTTTAGCTCTAAAATTGTTGTATCAGAGCATTTTAAATGTTAACTTAAGTTAAGAGCATTCCATATTCCGCTAGCCATATTCTATTTATGATTGTTTTATGTTAGACGTGTACAGTGGAAACTCTCTTGAGTGAAAATTGAAAATCAGTAGTTTTTATTAATTTGTATAGTTTTTGTTCTACTTTTTATGATTTTTGTATTTATTAAAAATATAGTTAGTGGTCTCCTAAATTGTTTTGAAAACTATTAAACTGAAAAGGGATTTTATTTAACTGATTATTATAAGCTTTCCATAATAGTTCAGTAAGTTGAGGCAATTGTAGTTATGGGAAGTTTTCTTTACTGGAATAATCCTTCAACCAGTTCACTATATCATCGTAACTTTCTTATATTTGTGATAAAGGCAATATAAGCTAAACAAATAGATAAATACTAACATCCTTTCAAAAGGAATACCACACTTATATTTTCCGAACCATTCTTCTTTGACTGAATTAAACAAATACAATGATCGTATATATAGGGTTAAATGGAGATAATTCGAACACCGATCGCGAAAATTCTAAGAATATTGTTCCTAGAACCATTATAGAGGGTTTCCAATATCAAGACTTTACTGTATATACAAATTGCATGATTTATTATTTATTTAAATCTAAATTTGTCACATTCCCAGATCTTTGTCAAACATTATACATATTTTCTCTTGAGATATTTCGAGAATTACAAAAATCTTTAGGGAAATGTCATATAAATTTGTGCGCCAAATTTAAATGTGTTTTGTATTGACCTAACCCATATATAATTTAAAACAAAGAAAAACAAAATATATGAAACAGTTGCATACAAATGGCAGACAACATGATAAGCCAAGATAAACAAGGCGAAATGAGCAACAAATGGGCAACTATTGATGATCGGATATTTGGTTAGGTTTGTGTTTTTTTTTGGCGTCGGCGTCGTCTGCGTTGGCTGAGGCGTTTTGACGCCAATTAGCAGCAATCAGGCGTCAAAAGGCGGAAAACCTAAAAAACACTTTCCCAACTCGAGAGTTGCCTAGAGTTTGACCTACATTAAGATACTCTTCTTGTTGTCGTTGTTATTATATTGTTGTTGTTATTGGTGGCTGCGCGTGCCCTAAAGCAAAACAAAAAGGGAAAAACAAAAGATGCTATGGCAAATGTGTAGGCGTTCGGTCAACAGAGGCATTAACGTCGGTTAAACAACAAAACAAAAAAAAAAAAAAAAAAAATGCGTCTTTCAGGAAGTTGCTGCATGTTTAATAAATGCAATTTGCATCAACAAGAAACTGTAGCAGTCAGCGTCAAATGTCGACCAAAAAACAAATGAGACATCATCAGCCAACGCCCCCGAAAACAGCTAGCACACACGTTGCAAGAATTATGGCAACAGATGCGTTGCAACTTGAACATTACGAATGCAGCCAAGAGGCAGGCAAATGGGCAGGCAGCAGATAACCAAGCATATGTATTTCCACAGTTCTACAACGAAGTTTATGTTTAGAAACCAGAAATTCGCTTATGTTTTCCAAATCTATTCGTATGAGTTAGCTTAATTAAAAAAATGGAGGTTAGGCATAATTTCAAATATTTTAAATACTAACTAACTAAATATTAACAAAACAATAGATCGAAAGTAACATCTTGGATACAAGGTATATATAGTTTTTCTCTAATAAAAAAATAGATCGAAAGTAGCATCTTAGATACAGTTTTTCTCTAACAAAAGGTGGATATAGTTTTTCTCTAACAAAACAATAGATCGAAAGTAACATCTTGGATATAAGGTGGATATAGTTTTTCTCTATGCGATTATAATGTTGTCTGTTTGCTGGCACATTTGTATTATACACAATTATAGTCAAAACTAAGTAAAATATTTGGGAAAAATATTAAGTAGATAGGTTAAAATCAGCCTATATGAAAGTATATATCAATATGTAAAAGTCTTATAAATAATATCTATAAATCATGTTAATTTAAATACAATTTAGATTCCAAAATTCAAGTACTTTATAGGTCCAAATGTATGTACATATGTAAAAAACAATATGACTCTAATCTACAATCTATAATTTAATATTTTCCATTATCAGTTAAATACTCCACAGGGAATATAAGGGAATGTAATAAGGTTTTATTAAAAGATAAAGATCTCGTTTTTATTTTTGTTTTTCCCATATTTATTTATATAAATTTCATTGAATTCTTCTCTTTCTAATAAGTCCATTTTATAAAACCTGCTTTTGCTGTACGAAGAAATTTTTGTTAGACTGTAAATATATATACGGGTAGAGAGCATAGACCCACCCGCTACACATATTCCCTCCGATCTGATAGAAATGCTAAATTTATGTTTATCTTTTATGCAGCAGCAACGGCAGAAGGTAGCCAGCGAATATTTATGTTATGGCCAATGTTTATTTTATTTGAGTTATATGTCGCCTCTCGTTTCTTCAGATAGATATTTGGTTTTATATTTGACTGCACAGCGGTAGCATCAGTTTTCCTTCTCTTTTCATTTTTTTTTTTTGGTTGGTCTCTCCTTAATTAATGCTCTTTTGGTGGGCCGAATCGGGCTACATATTTCCATGTTGCGATGCCATTCATTAAAAATTTTATCTGACATTGGCAATTTATAATTTTATATGAATGTGAAGTTTTTTTGTCGGTTTAATTTCACTAATAATGTCACAGTTTATTACCATTGTTTGTGATTTGTGGCCATAATACGTGATGTTGACTAGATTTGTTGCAAGTTCCGATTCCAATATTAATGGACATTCGATGCATTTTATGAACTTGAAAGGCCAATTGATAAATTAAGTAAATTTATTTATATATAAATTTTGTGTTTGGTTGTACATTAATGAGAGAATTATTACTTTTGGCTGGGTATAATTTTAAAACAGATTAAATAAGTGATTTTTATAAGCAATTTTCATAAATTTTAGTTTATATATAATATATGTATATCATTTATTTTAAAAAGCGAAAACTGTTTCTGTGAATCATATCTATATTTAATGTATTTTAAGTACAACCAATAAGAAGAAGGTGCAGGGCGACTTTATATTATATATTTATATTTAAATTTGATTGAAAAACGTGCAAACTGCTGGGCATTTTCTACAGCTAACAGCTACAGCTAACAGTTTTCTACAGCTTTTAAAAAAATTGTAAAAATAATTTATAAATAATTTTGGTTTATTTAGAAATTCCAGCAAATTTTGGTCTCTACAAGAATAAAATCCTTTCAATATAGATCACTCAATAAAGACCTTTAAAGATCAATTTAAAATGTTATACTTAGTTTTATTTACCAATAAAATATCAGGAAATTTTAAATCCTTTATCTTAGGATCTAAATCAAGCTTCAGATATTTCTTTTTTTAAATAATTCAACAACAAATAAAGAAGTGAAATATTATAATAAAGTGATGAGGTGGGTCCTTACATTTATATTTTAAACAATCAAATAAATATATTCGATCCGAATATAATAAAAAAGAGCAATAGTAGAATATCCAAGTCTTGAACATGGTAGATGATTTACGAACTATTTAAACGATTCCGATTGGATTTAAAATAGTATATCTATTGAATTGCATCTTAATATCTTTTTCACTTAATCATTATTTGATAACTTTTGCCATTCTATGGCCATAAAAGATCATCCAATACTTGGAATACGATCCTCCTCCTTCTAATGATATCTTTACCAGCAAGTGGAAAAAACATTTCCCTTAACTTCATACATTCGCTGGTTTTCCAACATTCTATAGCCTCATTTAGCAGCTTAAGAGATCAATCTAAATCAAATAAAAAAAGAGAGGAAAAAAAAAACCGCCTTGCCTTGGAATTTCTTTTTCCACATTTTCTTAGTTTTATGGCATCTCTCTTTTAAAACCCTCAAAGCCGAACCATGTGAAAGTGGATGCCAGTCCTCAGTTCTTCCCCTAATTAAACTCCGGGGCCACATAAAATTCAATTATGAGCATACGGTCCCCCCTCCCTTTCTCCTTTTAAATGCAACAAACTATCGGCAATTGACAATCGACAAGTTATAAAGACAAATTTTCACATGACTCAATTCCGGTAGCGTGAATGCAAATGTGCAGGATTGGAATAAAAAAAAAACGAACTACAACGATGACAAACAAATGTCGGCAAAATATATATTTAATTTTTTTCTTTTTTTTATTGTTTTTGTTGTTCCTTTGCCTGCAGTTAGCCGTAGTGTGAGCGCATGTGTTGATATTTATATTGAAGAAATAATGAATAATCAAGACGACACACAGGCGAGCATATGGCACATTGACAATACACAGATCTAGATACATTTGTATCTGCATGTCTGTATGTAGGCTGTTTCTCAAATTTGGCACAACGTTTCGTTAGGAAATAAAATAAACTATATATATGTTCATATATATATATATCTAATGAAGCAAAAAAGTGAAAATTTTGCTTCTAGTGTTAGCGTATGATTCACAATCATCTTGAAAACCAAGTGACGTCACATGAAAACTAAAAATATCATTAAAAATACATTTACGCCGAAAAAAAACTAAAATACACACATATATATATATACTACTTCTATATAGTATATACAATATATAGATATATATATATCTGTTTCTGTCTCTGGGTATGAAAAATTAAGAGCATGTTTTGTTTTCAGTGTGCGTGCCTTGGCACCAAATAAATGGCGGCAACAACAATTTGCGGTACACCACCGTTCAAAAAATAAACCGATTGTGTGTAAGAGAGAGATAGACGCTGACTTCCCGACGTTGACTACGACAAAAGTGCGCCCCAAGTCAAATGTCAAGCGTGAAAAATGCGTTAAGTGCACTGCGACGGCGCATTGTACTTAAGTAGTTGATTTTTATGGGCACAGGGAGAGGTTACCATGGAGCATTGCCAATGGGAAAGTTGCCATTTCGGTTGAGGTAACCCGACGGGAAGTACATACAACTTTTGCCAGAAAGCATTCACTCAAATTCATTTGGCATACAAATATTGAGTTTCATGTTGTATAAAAAATATTAAAAAGTTATGTTAAAACCCATTTGTAGTTATGTTTCAATAGGGAAATAACATTTCACTGTAAACGAGACTGAGTTATTAAAGTTTTCTTTAAAATGATAGTTCATTTGCTTACACATTAAGTTAATATACCGATTGGTTCTATATATTAAAATATATATAGTATGATATGTAAGGATCAATAGTTTGATCACGTAGTTAATTTAATTTATTTGATAGTACTAAGAAATTATTTATTTATAATAGAAATCTATTGGTATGGACATTTCTTATGCAGTGAGAAATAAAAGAACAGCTTTTAGGAGTAATAAAAATTACCCAACGAAAAGTTTTATATACAGTGCTGTTCATAAATTTAGAATACTTTTGGTTTTTGTTTTCAATACTAATATTCTAATATTCTAGTTTCTAAAATGGTATTAATTGATTCTTTCGTAAATAGTTTTAATTAACTGATTTATTATTAAGTTTTACAAAAGCTATTTGTATTTAACATAGAATAGTTTTTACTCTTAAAAAGTTTATTCTAAAATCTCCCAAAATTATAATGTTATTCCATGTACTTTTTTCTTTTAATTCTTTTTTTTAATTTCTAATTTATCTAGAATTATTAAATACGGTTAGAAAATATAAAAATCTAAATTGTTGCAACAATTTCTTAAAAACTCTATAAGAACTACCATATATTTCCATGATCTTTCAATAATGACTTAGAAAATCAATTATACAGTTTTAAATTATTAAGTTTTTAGAAAGAATTTCTTACGAAATATCTGATACAATGATTTAATCACTTCCTAACTACTTTAGAACACTTTATTCCTCACAAAGTCGATCATAAATTTCAGGTTTTCTCAAAATCAGAAATACCTATGCTTGCCAGTCTTTAAAAATTTACTTTAATTTTTAAAAACTAAAAAAATACTTTTCCCTAGACTTTTTCCTTTAACATTCCATATTAATCATTAACAAATATAAAAAGTAAAATAAGTAACAATTTATTAAAGTTTTTCTTTAGTAGTAGTGAAATTGGAAAAGCTTTTAGTTAAATTGTCATGGATTTGTTGGTATCTATACAAATGGCCACTCATCCGAATCTAAATCCACAGTGCACCGTTTGTTGTTCCTTTTTTGCACCATTTGCAAATCTTTATTTTGACATTTATTTATGTATTTGTTGTCGGGTAAGTAAATGCAATTCGGAGAGAGAGAGAGAGAGAGAGAGAGGCAGGAGGAAGTGAGTGGCTTCTGCTGTTACCAAAGATGCTGCTGCCCTGGTCGATTCGTGGTTGGCCATATTTGTAATGAGCATAAATCGTGCGTTGATCATTTGCCATGATAAATCTTATGTTTATGCGCGGTATTAAGTTCTGTGTGTCCCCATAGCTACCGAGTCTCTGTTCGAGTTCGAGTCGTAACATTTAATTAACTGTAAGTTCGGATGTTCTACTGTATACCACATACCCCATACCCCTTACCCCATTTCCCTTACTTACTCACCTTTCATAGCTGTGGCAGTTTGGCAGCCGCCATGTAGCAATTGCAGCACGGCAAATAGAAATCCTAATCCATAGAGGCGCGACATTCCGTTGCAGCTGCTTTGAAGTTATAAGATGAGAAGATATAGATTCTAGTTGCAGATGGGGATAGAGATGAAGATGGAGATCTAGATACAGAAGAAGAAAGAGTAACCCAAAGTACTCTTTGCGCAAGAGTTTTTCGTTTTGTTTCGTTTTCCTTGTTTTTCGTCTTTTAATAATTTTGCGTGTTAATTGATTTTTCATGGGGCCACGCATCCGTCGTCGTCTTCGGTTTTCTCTGTTGTTGTTGTTGCTGTCTTGGAGGCTGGGGGCCTCATAAAAATAGCTGCGACAGCACAGCAGCACGTCCTGGTCTAAGTCTACGCACAGCTCCTCTACATAGACAGATGTTGCATGTCATTTCGTTGACAGAACTCATGCGTTTTCACTGACGGTAGCATTTTTAGAGGGCGAGGAATAGTTTGAAGATCTCTCAGTCTATGGCTTCCTTTGAAGCTCTCACTCTATCTCTTTTTATATATACAAAATCCCAGCATGCAACATACGCAAATACATATATTCATACGTTCGTTCGTTTGTGCCACTTGGCAGTCAGCTTTCGCCTGATTACGTTTCAATTTGTTGAAGTTTTCATAAACACATTGGAAACTTCTTTTATATATTTCTTCCGATTTATTTTTTCTGCTTCCCCAGATGACGAATGATGAGTTGAACCGTTTATTTTTTCTGATTGCTTTAAACTGCAATTAAAAATGGATTTATTTCTTTCAATTTATTAAATTGACACTTTAAACGGAAGCACACCGAGAATGTATCTATAACATATAACGGTTAACGATCGAGTTTTATATTGTGGATCGGATTGCATTTACGATAAAGTTTAACAGTTTTAGTTTTTTTTATATTGCCACTTAATCTTGAGAAGATTATATTTCTTTTATTTAAGAGCTGCTTTAAAAACTTTAATTGTTTAAGCTCAAAAAGCCAATTATTTTACAGGAGACTTTTCAATAGAAAGTTTGTTTCCTTAATTTATTTTAAATTCCAAGAAAGGAGACTTTCAAAATATAACTAAGAACATTTTTTGCCTTTTACTTTTTAATGTTTAATTGCAAATTAAAAATCCTTTACTATAATCCTGCACTTGCAATTGTAATATTGAAAGAGCTTTCCATAAAGTTTTCCACTATAACTAAGGATTATAATCCCTGTTTTAAAACTGAATTATTTTGTGAACTTTTAAACATCCAAATTCCAAAAAGTTTTTTGTTATTTGATGGCTTTATAATAGAGTGAAAATATCTTACAAATATTTTAATTAAAGTAAACCATTTAAGTTACAAAACTCTAACAAGTTTCTTATGTTTCTACTTTGAACAAATATTTATATAAATTTTCAAAAAATTTTGTCTAAATTTTTGTCTACAAAAATTTCTGTTTCTCGACAAAGTTCCTCTAATATTTCTCTATTTCTCCTATTATAAATTAGTTTGTATACTATCCTATCTGTCCATAAAACAACTTTGTTGGCTGAAAACAAATCTGTTTAAATTGACAAACAAATTCCTTGAGATTGCTTCAAGTACATTAACTTTGTCCAGTTCTTTTTTTTATAGCTATAGCCACAAATCAAGATACTTGATTCTGTTGAACATATATCATTGATTAGCGTATGAAGCATATCTTTATGGACACTTAATTGAGTTGCTATAGAGGAGATGCAAAAAGTTCCTTTTCAGCTCCTGAGCTTCGGCTGACTGCAACTCCTCCACTTCTTCTTCAGTATAAAGTTATATGGTCAATGTATGTGGCGCTGAGTAAAATTTATTGTATTTTCGGGACGCCCATAAAAAGAAACTTAAGTGGAATTGGTTCGCAACTTAAGCTATATAGCTTGGCATGAAAGATTTTCGTTCGTTTCTTTTTTTTTTTACAGCATCTAAATTGGCTAAAGTGGAATTTCTAGTTCAAGTTTCGCAACAGCAGTCAAAGTTCAAAATACCAAAAGTAGATCGAAAATACATTCAAGTTTAAAATGCAAATGCTTTGGATAGAAAGCCCCACCGATCCCCTGGGTGAAATCAAAAAGATCCCTCCCCTCTTGGGTATGAGACACAGGGGAAATATTCCTGCAGTGCCGTCACTTTGAATTTCGTGCGACGAGCGTCAACAACTGTGACTGGAAAATGAATTATTTACGCTTGGATATCTAAAATTAAACTTAGTCGCCGTCGGGTCCCTATCCCTTGTACTTGGTATATTTCGATGGAACGACAACGGCAGGTTCGACATCATGAGGTCAATTGCATAGAGTAAAATCCAATGCCTTGGGCGTCTCTTGGTCCTCTTGTTAAATTTTCGTTCTGTGCTAATTTTGCTTGTTAATTTTAATATTGTATATGTATCTATATGTATCACCCAAGTTCCTGTCGCCATTAAGTATATTTTTATGGCTCCAAGACGAGGGTAGTCAAAATACAATTTGAGATGCCTTGCACCAGACGACGACGACAACTTGCCACATCTTCAAGAGGAACGGCAGCCCTAATGTGACGCATTTTATGATGGGCGCGTGTGTTCTCCGCATACATTTTGAAGCGGCATTTACAATAAAAATTAATAAATGTATCTGTCAGAATTGTTCGACAATTTTACCTTAACTATCTCGCAACCCTCTGTCCCCCTCCCATGCCAGTCATAATGCACTTATGTGGAAAGTTCTTTTGTAGATACGACTACCTATATATTTATATGCCTATTTTATGATAATTATTAAAATTAGTGACCATTGAGACTCTGTAGACAAAAGACCTCAACATCTTAGCTCTTTTAGTAGCCCCAAAAAATTGATTTGATAAGCCAAAATGGTATTGGGTTGGGGTATAAAATTTTTGGGGAAAATTGGTAGGCGTCGAAGCCCACGCCAATTTGAACGCTATCCTAAGTTGTCTCGGTTATGGTTAGGTGTGCGCCACTCCAAAGATGTGTTGGTGGCTTAGTTAGTCACACTATTTCTGGGGCAATGAAGTTTTTCATTGATTTACGATTAAAAAACACTTTTGTTCCAATAACGCCATTGATGAATGGGAATCGATCTTCTCTGCATAAATGTCATAACATTATGCTTTATCCTCTTAGTTAAGACATTTTGATTAGATTATATGGTAAACTTTCATAACAACATAGTCTAAGTTGATTCTCATTGTTAAGAGATTTGTAAGTTTATATAGGAAACTTGTATAAAAATTAAGTAATATGCTTCATGGGTATGTAAGGTTTCCATGGTATTAAAAGATTTCATTGATTTACTATATTTTTTTATCAATTCATTATTAGGTTTATTTTTATTTTGAATCTGAAACTGTAATTTTGTTTATATTTATCCACTTGCTTTATTTATTTATAATTTCTTTATTTCTTTTTGCCTTGATTCTCTCTATTTCCACACATGTGGAGCACTCTTTGCCATAATTCACGGTCAATTAGCAAAAGTTTTGTTTATCTGATTTATGCACATTTCTTTGGCGTTTTGTGAGCCTTCCGCACAAACGTTTCCATTCACATACATTTTCTTTTTTTTTAGCCAGAATTTTTCTGGATAAGCGACAAAAAGTGCCGACAAAATACCACACCACCACCGTAAGATATATAAAGAAAAAAAAAAAAAAACTTAAAAATAAATTAAAAATTTTCTTCCATTTCTTTCTTTATATTTTTCTGAAATGTGCGCTTTTCCACTTACTGCACACAGTCACACAAACACACACGCACAGAACAACAGAGAACAAAACTCACATGGAAAACTCTTGAAGGGGCCGCCGCCGCTGCTGCCGAGTTTTCCTTTTTTTGCCGCCACCCGCAACAGGCAACGAATTTTCGTTCGATAAGGCAAACGGTATCGGTATCGGTAAACGAACAACGAACCAAACACCACGACGTTTTCTCACAGACTGAACGGAACTCGAAAAAAGAAAATTTCGTACGCAGTGCGCTCAATGAGGAGGCCTTTTTGGTCGTCGTTGTTGTCGCCTCTTGTTGTTGTTATTGTCTCCCCCCCCTTTTTCACGAACAGAAGTGGCAGCAGCAACAGCGGCATAAGGCTGTGGCGCACCCGCGAGTGACTTTTATGCGACGCGGCCCGCTCAACGAACGCGCGAATGCTGCCAGCCCAATAGCTATAAAATGTATCTGTATCTACATAGATACAATTTTAGTGATGCGCAGACAAAAAGCAAATTTAATATGGATCATCAGAAACCTTTTAAATTAAAATCCCGTAGAATACTTTTAAATTAAGTTATTTTAGGCCAAAAGATAACGTAATTCTATTATCATTATACCTAAATTGAACATGTAAAACTTTTAGATCTGAACTAAAGAGTTTTAGAAAAAGAAAGTATTTCTAATTCCGTTTTTAAAAAAATATTTCTTAAATTGTTTAGAAAGCAATTTTAGTTGTACTTTAAATATTTTATGCATCTTTTGCTTATACAGAAAGTTAAACTAAATTTGTTTTAGAAGAAACCTTACTAGGACTAACCAATAATACATCTTTTTTAAATTTATAAAGATAAATTTTTATTCTCTAAAGACAGTATCTACAGAAATCTTATATGTTAATTTTTTAGCTACTTAAATCTCAAAGTTATCTATATTTGCTCATCACTGTTCCTCACTGATGAGAACTGACTGCACTGTAGCCTCATCTGTTGGGTGCTCAAAGTTGTCTTGGCCCTTCCTTCCTTCCTTCTGTCTCTGTGTCTCTCATGGTCTGAGTACGCGAAAATGTACGATTGAGCAATTGCGAGCGCCAAGAGGCTGAGGACTTAAAATTTTTCAATTTGCTTAGCGATGCTTCTGCTGCTGCTGATCATCATCAGTTGTTTGAGAAGACAGAGGGGATTGGGGAAGAACACAAGGGTCACACACATGTGGATACAATTTGGCTGGGCATTGGCTTTGCCACATGTTGTTGCAACGTTGTTGTCATCGTCATCGTCAGCGCTCCTTCGTTTTAATTTCGGTGTGGGCATGTTGAGTGATAAAAATCTGTTAACCATTTTTCATCAGCCTATTAAGTTACATAAGTCACACCATAGTTTTGTCGTGTGAATATCCTTTTGCCGTGCTAATGAACCCTTTGACTTTAACTAAATGAGGGATAGAGAAAGAGATAGCCCATGTCTCGCCCTCACCGACATTCATCAAAAATTCCAACTGACAGCAGATGCCTCATAAATCAGAGGCAGAAAAAAAGAAGCATTCGCTGCGGTTAGTTCATTAATAAATTAAATGAATAAAATCACACAAAACACCTAGAAAATAATATTAAGGAGAAGTCATCGAAGCCCAAAAAAAACAAAACTACCAGCTGCATTAGTGTGTGTGTGTGTCTGTGTGAGAGAGTGTTATATTCATATCAGTTACACGCCCCCCTAAATTCCTTTTTCCATTCAAGGCTCAACTGATGCAAGCAACCCTTAGGGAACATTCCTGATAACACACAAACAACGACTTCATATCACGCACAATTTGTGTTTTCCTCTTTTCAATTTATTTGAGCTCAGGAGTTGATGGACAGAACTGGTAAAGTGAGCATGTAGTAGGAGTGGCAGTGAAGGGCCGACTATCTAGGTTAGGCCACACTGTGGCAGCTGTGTGGCATACATATGTAAAAATAAACACATAAAACTGCACTCTTACTAATTGCTCAAGGGGGCCAGCCGACAAAAATGATTCCCTCTAATGCAATCCCAGAAAAACATACGAAACCAAAATGCCGATAAACGTTAAGCATAAGATATACACGGTACAAATGTTTCAGTCAAATATTCTCGAAAATAAAATTGAAAAGACAAGGAAAAATTTACATACCTCTCTATGGCAAGAACACGTGCGAGTTCCGGCAATTCGAAATTTTTCAAGTAATGAATATAAGAAAAAATTATTTAAATATTTCTATTTTTGAAATAAACCGTATGACAAAGGTGAATCATTTTTAGAGCAGATACACCTGAAATAATTAAAACAATTTCTCTAAATTATGCAAAATATTTCCCATTCAAACTAGTATTAACTGTTTTGTTAAAAAATTGATATTAAAATTTATTTTTCATTAAAACAGAATCCAATGAATTGTTTTTCCTACAAGGTGATTTGAAATAAATTCGTTAAAGAACATGACAACCCTGTCAAAAGTAAGTAAATGCACTATGCAGTTACTAAAATTCTTCATAGGGGGATCCTTTTACGCTTGAACAGTTTTTATAGTTGTTTGCTTATCACTTTGAAATATTTCTTGGGCAAGTTTTTGAGAACCTCAAGGGTGACTCTGGTTTTGGGTTTCCTGTGTTTAGTGAATTATTTTTGTTGGGCGTGTCCATGTGATAAGTCATGTCAAGGTAATGAACTTGAAATCTATGTAAGTAAATACCATGTAATTTGCTCATTAACAAATTGTTACAAGATAGTGAAAAATTCTTTAAATTATGACCCCAGGGGTCATTGCCATTTGAACACAGAATATCCTTAGACCCTTGAGTGTGAGCCACCCTTAATAATTGCTCGTCTCAAGTATCTCTCTGATAACTCAATTTTAAATTGTACCTATTGAATTGATGTTTTTGACATATTAAATTAATATTGACACATTGACAGCTGCCTATTTCATCAGGCTGATGGCCTGCCAAAACAATCTCACACCCCTTACCCCGGTCCATGCTGTCCTCTAACAACCCATTACAAACTCTATCAAAGTCTTCTTTTCACTGTCGTCAGCAGCGACCACCCGCTGACTGTTCATTCGCACACACACTCATCAGATGCGGGCAGACGGACAAATTGTGATCGACAAAGAATCCGCCTCAAAATTCTCAAATTCGTGTTCTAATCATGCGCAACGTTCGCTTTTTTGGGTTTTAATTGCCCTGCGTAACGCAATTGAAAAATGGAAGAACTTACTCAGTTCCCGGTTCCGTGAAAATCGTCAGTGTCATCATCATGAACATTTGTCTGTTTCGGTGGTGTTTTTTTTTTTTCTTTATCTGGGAAAGCGCACGCTTAGTTAATTGATAGTTACATACAAAAGGTTTGCTGCTGTTGTTCTCTTTTAATGATTTTATACGTATCTATTTGATTTTACCAAATTTGTTTTGCTATGGCTGGGTGGAAGTGGAAATTGAAATGGAAGTGCAAAGTCAACATTAAATTGGCGCAAACTAACAAATTTGGGGCTAGTATTCGTTTGTGTTCATATGGGTAGGGTTTTACGGATTGGATAAGGTGTGTGGGATGAATGGAAGCATTAAGTTTATGGCAATTTGTAGTTTACACCTCGTAAAAAATACTACAATCTGCAAGATCAGGGGCGAACTATTAGTCCAATACTGTAAAGCAACAGGTCTTAAATAACATACATCTATAAATCCAAGACCAACAAAGCATATCTTTCCAGATGGTCGCTTCTTTGTTAATAATTTAAGCCTCACGCATGACTATTTGAATGTTATTTGCCAAGTTTATCCCTTCTAGAAAAGTTTAGTGAACACTATTCTTGATCTGATTCTTTAAAGACCTGAAAGAATTTTTCTTCGCACAAAAAAATTCAAAGTTGCTAAGAGTACTTCTAGGTATACCAAATAAAAAAATTAGCCCATATGTCCCACGTACCATAGTCCCTTCACGCCCGATGCCTATTTCCATCCACGTTTCAAAACAATTTAGTTCAATATACGAAGACTTAAAACAAAAGCGGAAAAAATTATATCCTTTTTATCCGCCTCATGTTCCTGTAAGTCCCAGAATCCTAAACAACCCATGCCCAATAACATCGTAAATCCAAAACTAATTCCCACGATGAATAAGGTCAAAGGTCGTAAAGTTCAAGTACGACGAAGAGAAAAATATTGTGAACCCCTTTGCGACCCTGGTCCTAGATCGCCCCATGACCCTGTACGTGACAGATTCATTAACACCCCGTGTCCATTAACATCCTAGTTCCAAAACTATGTTTCAAAATGAATGAGGTCAAAGGTAGTACAGCTCAAGTATGACGAAGAGAAAAATATTATGATCCCCTTTGCGACCCTGGTCCTAGATCGCCCCATGGCCGTGTACGTCACAGATTCATTAACAGCCCGTGTCCATTAATATCCTATTGCCAAAACCACGTCCCACGATGAATGAGGTCAAAGGTCGTAAAGGTCACGGACAAAGAAGGGAAAAATATTATGATCCCCTTTGCGACCCTGGTCCTAGATCGCCCCATGGCCGTGTACGTCTTAGATTCATTAACAGCCCGTGACCATTAACATCCAATTCCCAAAACCACGTCCCACGTCACATATTTCTTAACACCCCGTGTTCATTAACATTAACATCTTATTGCCAAAACCACGTTCCACGATGAGTGAAGTCAAAGGTCGTAAAGCTCAAGTACGACGAAGAGGTCCTAGATCGCCGCATGGCCGTGTACGTCACAGATTCATTAACAGCCCGTGCCCATTAACATCCTATTCCCAAAACCACGTCCCATGATGACCCTGGCCATAGATCGCTCCATGTCCCTGTACGGCGCAGATTCCTTAACAACCCATTTCCATTAACATCCTATTGCCAAAACCACGTCCCACGATGAATGAGGTCAAAGGTCGTAAAGGTCACAGACAAAGAAGGGAAAAATATTATGATCCCCTTTGCGACCCTGGTCCTAGATCGCCCCATGGCCGTGTACGTCACAGATTCATTAACAGCCCGTGTCCATTAGCATCCTATTCCCAAAACCACGTCCCATGATGAATGAGGTCAAAGGTCGTAAAGCTCAAGGACAAAGAAGGAAAAAATATTATGATCCCCTTTGCGACCCTGGCCATAGATCGCTCCATGTCCCTGTACGGCGCAGATTTCTTACCAACCCATTTCCATTAACATCCTATTGCCAAAACCACGTCCCACGGTGAATGAGGTCAAAGGTCGTAAAGCTCAAGGACAAAGAAGGGAAAAATATTACGATCCCCTTTGCGACCCTGGTCCTAGATCGCCCCAGGGCCCTGTACGTCACATATTTCTTAACACCCCGTGTTCATTAACATTCACATCCTATTGCCAAAACCACGTTCCACGATGAGTGAAGTCAAAGGTCGTAAAGCTCAAGTACGACGAAGAGAAAAATATTATGATCCCCTTTGCGACCCTGGTCCTAGATCGCCGCATGGCCGTGTACGTCACAGATTCATTAACAGCCCGTGCCCATTAACATCCTATTCCCAAAACCACGTCCCATGATGAATGAGGTCAAAGGTCGTAAAGGTCAAGGACAAAGAAGGAAAAAATATTATGATCCCCTTTGCGACCCTGGCCCTAGATCGCTCCATGTCCCTGTACGGCGCAGATTCCTTAACAACCCATTTCCATTAACATCCCATTGCCAAAACCACGTCCCATGACGAATGAGGTCAAAGGTCGTAAAGGTCAAGGACAAAGAAGGAAAAAATATTATGATCCCCTTTGCGACCCAGGCCATAGATCGCTCCATGTCCCTGTACGGCGCAGATTCCTTAACAACCCATTTCCATTAACATCCCATTGCCAAAACCACGTCCCATGACGAATGAGGTCAAAGGTCGTAAAGGTCAAGGACAAAGAAGGAAAAAATATTATGATCCCCTTTGGGACCCTGGCCATAGATCACTCCATGTCCCTGTACGGCGCAGATTCCTTAACAACCCATTTCCATTAACATCCTATTGCCAAAACCACGTCCCACGATGAATGAGGCCAAAGGTCGTAAAGGTCACGGACAAAGAAGGGAAAAATATTATGATCCCCTTTGCGACCCTGGTCCTAGATCGCCCCATGGCCGTGTACGTCACAGATTCATTAACAGCCCGTGTCCATTAACATCCTATTGCCAAAACCACGTCCCACGATGAATGAGGTCAAAGGTCGTAAAGGTCAAGGACAAAGAAGGGAAAAATATTATGATCCCCTTTGGGACCCTGGCCATAGATCGCTCCATGTCCCTGTCGGCGCAGATTCCTTAACAACCCATTTCCATTAACATCCTATTGCCAAAACCACGTCCCACGATGAATGAGGTCAAAGGTCGTAAAGGTCACGGACAAAGAAGGGAAAAATATTATGATCCCCTTTGCGACCCTGGTCCTAGATCGCCCCATGGCCCTGTACGTCACATATTTCTTAACACCCCGTGTTCATTAACATTCACATCCTACTGCCAAAACCACGTTCCACGATGAGTGAAGTCAAAGGTCGTAAAGCTCAAGTACGACGAAGAGAAAAATATTATGATCCCCTTTGCGACCCTGGTCCTAGATCGCCCCATGGCCGTGTACGTCACAGATTCATTAACAGCCCGTGTTCATTAACATCCTATTGCCATAACCACGTCCCATGATGAATGAGGTCAAAGGTCGTAAAGGTCAAGAACGGAGAAGGGAAAAATATTGTGAACCCCTTTGCGACCCTGGTCCTAGATCGCCCCATGGCCGTGTACGTCGCAGATTCCTTAACACGCCATTTCCATTAATATCCTATTGCCAAAACCACGTTCCACGATAATTGAGGTCAAAGGTTGTAAAGCACAAGGACAAAGATGGGAAAAATATAATGATCCCATTTGCGACCCTGGCAATAGATCGGTCCTAGATTCCTTAACACCCCGTGTCCATTAACATCCTAGTTCCAAAACCACGTTCCACGATGAGTGAGGTCAAAGGTCGTAAAACCCAAGGACGAAGAAGGGAAAAATATTATGATCCCCTTTGCAACCCATGTCCTAAATCGTCCCATGTTCCTGTGCGTCACAGATTCCTTAACACCAAATGTCCATTCACATCCTAGTTTAAAAACCACTTTCCACATTCAAGGGAGTAAAATCAAAGGAAAAAATTCTTTTATAATAGTTTAATGCTACAACTGAAATATTTATGGAACGAAAAGTGCAGAGAATACTTTTTCATTAGGTTTAAGTTAAGTTTAAATTCTTAAATATAATGCTGAGAATAGGTGGAGCTACATTCACCCTTTAAAAGCACTACCACCAACTGCAAAGCTTACCCAATTCTGTACTCACATCATTGTATGGACATTCTAGGCCATGTGAGACTCCAAATCCAAAAAATGACTTTAGTTACAGAGATAAATATAAGCTGTATTTCTTCAATAGTTCCTGCGAAAGGCCGATAATTTAACTTAAAATCGATAAGAATATTAAATATTTTAACAAAGAAAAACATCTCCCTTACTGAAGGAAAAACTACGATTCTTGCATTCAACTTAATGGTTTTAAATCTGTTTAACTTTCCTTAGTTGGCTTTGTTAATCTATATCCATAAACAATATTTTTTTCCTGCCTTTGTCATGTTGTTTTTTGTTATCTCCATGATCTCGTTTAAAGCAGTTCGTTATACACCATTCAATCTCATTGGGCCATGTCCACTGTTTGGTCTTTTCCTGCTTGACTTTGTGAATGAGTTTTTTTATGTAGTTTTTTTTCTTACATTTTATTTTTATTTTTTGGTTTGTGTGTTTTGGTGGTCATGCCAGACAAAGTACGAGTAAGCTTCAAAAGTGCCGTTCTTGGCCATGTCTTGGCTTGTCTACAGGGCAGGGCAGGGCAGTCCATCATCATCATCAACTGCAGCAGCAGGGCTGGCGGCACGCCTACGCCCACAATTTGACTCCGCTGCAGCTTTCTGCTTCGCTTCAATGAAGCGTGCCAATTTTCAATGAAATGTTTCGGCATTTTCTTCTGTAGTCGACATTTTACCACATTGAGTGAGCTTTCCTCACAGTTGTGTGGCATTTCTTTTGCTTAATTTGTTGCATGTTCACATGCTGTTCATGGCATGGTCACCAAAGTCTTGTCTTACTTTTTGTTTGCTGACAATTAAACATTAATTATTATTATTTCATGATGTAGACTCAACTTATAAATATAATCATATATCTGCTAAAGTATAACAACGACCGGCGACCTTGAGTCATCTTATCAGCCATTTGAACTTTGGTGATTCTGAAAAAAATGTCGCTTGTGCTTTTTTTTCTTTTCTTTTTATATAAATATAAAATTAATTTAAATATTACGTGTAACGATTAAACACGTTCTCACATACAACTTATGCAATTTGTAAGTTCATTGTTTTGTTTGCCAGAAATTCATTCTCTTTATTTTTTCTTAATCAATTTCCGATGAATAAGGAAATGCTTGAAGTTGTTTTCCATGGGTAATTCCAATCATTTTATTCAGTTTAATAATTGGTTTTCACTTAATCCTGTTTGATGTATTTTTTCTAATCTCTCTGCAACAAAATATATTTTATTCATCTTGCTTGAATGACTTCATCATTTTGAATTATCACACTTAAAATTTCAGTTCATTGACTTACCAAAAATCTACTTTTAATGACAACAAACAGACAGCTTGTGCGTATAATTATTAAATTTCTCAATTGTTTGTCTAACCGATCTGTGTTTATATATATATATATGCATATATATAGTATACAAATATCGTGCAAGTTCATCAACACGTGAATAGCAGCCACATCTGGAGTTCTATGGATATTAATCTCGGCATTAGTAGCAATTATTGTTTTGTCTGTTGCCAATCAATTGCTAAAGTATTTGCAATTAGATACTAACTAAACACATGCACAAATTTACACAAAATTAAGATCAAGAAAACAATAAATATAACTTCTCGTTCGCTTTGATCTCAAGATTGACATATGTCAATGCCAGGGCTCCAAACACACTTATTTACACAAACTGCAACTAAGTAAGGGTATAACTTGAAATTAGAGTTTATAAGTTTTGCTAGAAGCTTGACAAGATTATTGCTAACCGTTACGAAATTGTTTAATTACTCAATTACTTATCATTAAACTATAGTTTAAGTCTGTCAACAAAAAGTAGGTTATCTCTTTACTAATTCGACTTTCGCCAAACTGAAATGAAGGTTAACTTAATTCTTATCATTTCTTTTCTTATCAGCCAGCCATATGTACCCTATTGTAATCGAAAGTATATGATAGCTTAATGAGCTTTATCAAAATTTCTTTTGTCTGACATTGAGAGATATATATAGATTATATCTTTGTCTGTAGCAAACAAATTTCAAATTAATTTGTTGCAGTTATTTAAAATGTTTTTTAAGGCGCTTCACATAGAATACATTGATCGAAAGCGAATGGTCTGATACATGTATATATAAATATATATAATATATGTTTTAAAATAAAATTTCCTAAATTTCCATACAAAAGAAACACGCAGAAGTCGCACTGTGTCAACAGCTGTTGCCCTATCACATATTGTTTTCTTTTAAATACCCTACCTCAATTGAAAAAGAAAAAAAGAAATACACATAGACTGCATATCAGCAATCGACACTTGCTAAAAAGACTTATTTTTCATAAAATAATAACAAACTCGAAAGAAAATAAATTCAAATAATCGATAAGATAACCTTACTGATATGTATTTAAAAGCTTATCAAATCTTCTTTTAAAACAAATATTATGGGTAAGTAAACATTTTACATTACTTTTTCTGTTATTAATATAACTAATACTTAGGTTCTATGGCTTTTTAATACTATAAATAGTAGGCAATATTACAAATAACTATATATAACTTATATACTCTTCCATTGTACGATAATTAAAACCAAGAAATAATTCAAAAACACTTAACTTCACTAATCCAATCATCTTATATAAGGTAACTACTTAATTACTTATAACAATTACAAGTTAAGGTATTCAAACATCGGCTTAAGTCTGCTGATCATAATTTGTAATTCGCACATTCCCTCTGCTAGCGCTAACGTCGACATCTGCTGCTTTATTTAGCTTAGCTGTTGCCGTTGGCTGAAGCTATATATATACATACATACATACATAGGTACATACGTACATCTATGTATACATACAAACATACTTAGCTTTTACGAATATTACTGATTAAGTTGAGGTATTCGTTCATGCATTCGTGTCTCTGAGTGTCAGTGATAACTGCACTTTCCTATAAAGCGGTTGATATTCGTGCCACTCAATTAAATAAAAAATAATTTGAAACTTATTTGAAAAAAATATAAAAACCAAAAACAATATTAAATAAAAAAAAAAAACAAATTAGAGTGAATTGAACAAAAAATAAAAAAAAAGGTGATTATTCAAAAAATACAAACCAGTTTGAAGATAAAAAAGTGAAAAAAATATATACATAAAATAAATGTAATAAATGAACACAAAATTTGGCAACTTTACATAAATGTTAAAAATTATAAAAAAAAAAAAAATAATCGTTAACCTTCGAAACGAATTTGTTGAAACTTGTTGGAATTAAATAATAATAATTAAAAATTATGAAAGATTAATAGAATCTTATGGTTTATACTTAAACATAATTGTGTGATTATTTTTTAAAAATTTAAAGAGATTTTTTTAGTACAAGAAATGGAATATTAATTGATTGATTTAAGATGATTTGTTTTTTCCAACTTGGTTTAAGCTGTTTTGTTTTTTCAAATTCAAAAAGAATTTCTGCGTTCTTGCAAAAACAACAACAAAAAACTGGCTCTATATATATATATATACATATATAATCCTAATTACGTTGTACTTATTACTCTACATTTTTTTTCCCCAAAGACGGCTTAAAGCTAAACGTGTTTGAATTTTGTTTTCATTTTTTTGATGAATTACTTTTGAATTCAATTGTTTGCTTAAAAAGGCAATTGGAATTTTAAGATTGAAAATAAAATGCATATAGAATACTCTTGTTTACCATGATATCAATTTCTAACTAGGCTTTTTTTTGAATTTATTAAAATTTGCATCTTTTAGAGCTAGAGTCTCAATCTTTGGCAATATAAACGAACTGGTTTAGTTTGTATGCAAACCACGTTCATTTCAACATTTTGACAGGTCTCGGTCCACCCACAGCAATCAATCTAAAGTGTTTACATCTATCTTTTTGCCAAATTTCGTAGAAATATAAAAAATAAAAAATATGTAGCACATACAATTACGACTCATTTTCAAATAACAAATATTTTTCAAGTTGGCAAACTAATAAAAATCAATTTTAAAAGAGACAGAAGAAGTTGTCTCAAAACAAGGCAAATCTAGTTAAACTTTATGCTTTGCAAAAACTCATTTAAATAGAAAATAAAATTTGATAAACCTTTTTTTTGTGTTTAAATGAATTTAATTGCCTCTTTGGTAAACACAATCTAAGCAAATTAGCAATTAACTGAGAAACATTAAAACTTTACACAATTATGTTTAATGCTTCAAGTTTCAAATGATGAAAACCTTGGCTAATCCAAAAAGTTACAACAATAACAATAAACAAATATATATAACAGTAAATACGAGAATTGAGAAATGCAATACTATAGTATATAATGACAATTTTACTTCCTCATGCAATTTATCAATATATCTCAATAACACGAATCGTTTTGTTTAATCTATAGTTTAGTTAACAAAAAGATGACAAATGGAACCCATAGCCGAGTTCAATGACAAAACCTAATTAGTTTTATTTGGGGGGCTGACCCATTTAGAATACAAAACAAATCTCATATGCATAAAAATGCAAAAGTTAAACTTTTATATGATAGACATCTGAACACACCCAATAGAGGCCAAGTATACCATATGTGTCCGATTGCAAGACTTGAAAGAATGCTGTCTAATCCACTTAATAATTCTGAATTCATAAATTAAACAATTATTAGAAAAATAATGATGAAATTAACTTGATTCATTTCAATAGTTTTAGCCTAGTTTCTAATTAATGTGGCTCATACAGTTTATGTTAATTGTTATAAAAAATAATCTTAAATGGTCTCTTTACCATATATATTAATTAGATTTTATCTTTAAAATCAGTAACTTGCTTAAACTTGTATAAACTATATACTTTAGTTACTAGATTTTTCTTTTATTGGCCACTCAACTATTGTATGCTCTAACTTTTTAACTAATTTTAGTTAGTTTTGAAAAGCTATCTATCTTATTGCTTCTTGAAATCTCTTCTTTTAATAAGTATTATTATTCAGAAAATATTCTCTTAAGTTTTTTTTTACAATTATTTATGGATCTAAGCATTGTTGAAATTAATAAAAAGCAGCTGGATTTTTTTTTTAATTTTTGTTTTAAGGTTTGTTAGCATTCAAACATAAAGAAATTAACCAAACCTTAATGAATAAGAGACCAAACAAAAAGTTTATAAAAGTTCGACTAGGGCAGGTCATGGTTTTAGGCTTTAAGTTGATTAAATATTTTTCACTGTTTCTTAAATGAGTTAAATTTAAATAATTTACTATCAAACTTTACGTTTTTTCGTTGTGTTATACAAAAATTAAAATAAGCTCTACTTAGATGCAAAACTGATTTTTAAATAGATTTTGTTAGTAATGCAAATTAAGGTGGGACATAAAAGGTATTAAGTTTAGTCAGGTTTTGATTTTACTATAGACTATAAATCTTTTAAAATTGTGAACTTGAAAAATTATGTTTCAAGTACTAAAAGATTATTACTAAAAACAATTCAATTTGTTTGGGGGAAGTTAGACAAGAGTAAAATTACTAAAAGCATCTAAGAGATTGCAATTCATATTCTTATCTTGTTAGATTAACGTTCTTTCCTTTAGTTTTCTCTTTGTTTAAATAAAACTGTTTTTAATTCAAAATCCAAAAAGTACTTCAAGTAATATGTTTATCAGTAAATGAAAGTAAATGAGAAGTAAATGAAACTAAATACATATTTAGCCATAGCAAATGTCTGACGATAACTGGGTAATGAGGAAACGTAACTAGATTTCTATAGCTCAAAGTTGGCTAATATAATAAAATTGCATTTATTAAAAAGTAACATTTAATCTATGAAGAAAAAAACGCAATGTCACTTATGCAAATATGTAAATAAAATACTAAACATAAAGTAGAATTAATGATAATCTGACGCTAATTAAACTACATCTTGCCAGTGTCGAGTCTGACAATTTAATTGTCAATGTTAAAATTAATATTACTTACTATATAAATAAAATATTAATGTTAATGCAGATGCAGCTGCATTGGATATGCATATTCCTAATCTTTTTGCCCGGACTGGGTGCGGGTTATCGTATACTCTTTATGGGACCCTTTCCGGCGCCCAGTCATTGGATGTGGCTAGAGCACTTTCAGCGGGATCTACTCAAACGTGGTCATCAGGTGACCAGTGTCAACAATCATCCAACCAAAAAGCCACATGAAAATCTAACAGAGATCATAATCAGTCCCTCATTCGATATACCCAAACATTGTGAGTAAAAAGACCAACAATGAGGTTGTATAATGAATTTCACTTAACATTTATTTTTCCAGTTCCCAAGAAGAATATTTTTAGCATGAGATTTGCCAGCGATTTTCAGAATCTGCAAATGTGGTGGCAAATTGGATTGATGACCACTGAGCATGCCCTTCAAGATAAGAAATTGCAAAAGCTAATTGCATCTAAAGATGAGCATTATGATTTGGTGATATTGGAACAATTCTTTCATGAAGCCTTCCTTATGTTTGGCAAAAAATTCAATTGTCCAGTTGTTACAATAGGTAAAGTATATTACGAAGTAATTAAAACTCCAAATCGAACTTAACCATAAATATTATCTTTAGGTACCATGGGCTATGCTGATAATATGGATCATGCCATGGGCATTTTAACTCCCTGGTCGGTAATACCACATCTAGTGCTATCACATACGGATCAAATGACCTTCAAACAGCGTGCCTATAATACATATCTGTCACTATACGATGCAATAATGAGACGTTGGTTCTATTTACCAAAAATGCAGGAATTAGCTGAGAAGTATTTTAGTAATACAATAGAGGGTAAGTTTTTGGAACCTAAGCAAAAGTAGTTCTCCAGATTAATAATTCGTCACCTTTTCAGGTGAACTTCCCCATGTCCATCAGCTGGAAAGAAATATCTCTTTGATGCTCATCAATAGCCATCGCAGTGTGGATCTACCAAGACCTAGCATGCCGGGTCTTATCGATGTGGGTGGTGCTCATATTCAGCCGGCCAAAAAGTTGCCCACTGAACTGCAATCATTCCTAGATAATGCCACGCATGGAGTTGTCTATTTTAGTCTTGGTTCCTATATGAAGAGCACAGATATGCCACCAGAGAGGACTGCTCTTATATTGAAGGCTTTTGGCCAACTGAAGCAGAAGGTTTTGTGGAAATATGAAAATGAATCGATTGGACAGTTGCCACCCAATGTAATGATTAAGCAATGGATGCCCCAAAATGATATCCTGGCCCATCCGAATGTTAAACTATTCATTACACATGGCGGCATCTTTGGCACACAGGAAGGCATCTATTGGGGTGTGCCAATGTTATGCATTCCCCTCTATGGAGATCAACATAGAAATACTATTAAATCGGTTCGAGAGGGTTATGCACGATCCTTGGTGTTTTCGAAATTTACAACAGATGATTTGGTTCGAAATATCGAGACACTGATCTATGAGCCACAATACAAACGTAGTGCTTTGGAAGTGTCGCAACGTTTCCGTGATAATCCCATACATCCTCTAGATGAGGCTAGCTATTGGATTGAGTACATCATCAGGCATAATGGTGCCACCCATTTAAAATCACATGGAGCCTTTCTGCCTTTATATCAGTATTTGTTACTCGATGTACTTGCATGTGTACTTTTAGCCTTATGGCTAACAATTTGGCTACCTTGGCGTATGCTGAAGAGAACGTATAGATGGTGGGCAGCTGGGAATGTAGCTGCAAAAGTTGCTGAAGACAAGAAACGATTGTAAAGATTGTGATTTTATGATATTGTTGCTTTAGATTTTAGTTTATAATAAATAGTGATATAATTTTACAAGTCCTTGGATGTACTTCTTAATAGCAGTTTTCTATTTTTTATTGATTATTTTAAAGGTCAATCGGCAGATAAGAATTCTATTGCTTCATTTCGTTTCAGATGGCAGTTAGGTTTCAAACCATGCAATAATTCTGCCGCAAAGTATGCAACAAATGTTTTCTTCTCGGCCAATTTTTTGTGTTTGACTTTAACCCTGCACAGTGCCAATTATAAATTATCATTTCATAAAATTTAAATGGAAAGCATGTTAATTCTAAGTAAAAAAAACAAAAACGTGGCAGTGGCAACAGAATTATTAATTTAGAATATATAATAAAATAACTTGCCTCAACTAATCTATAGAGTATGTAAGTAACGGTTTAAGTAAACACTTTAAATAGCTTCATATTTTTGGGAAAGTTATTGCATTGCGTTTTCTTTTAGGCAGTTTTCCGGTTTTCCCACCTCAATCTCATGGCCGCTTATCTGGTTAGACAAGTTTATTTTTAAAGAGTAGTGTTGTGGTCGGTGTCAAAGTAAATCTATTTTCAGCCACGAATAGTTTAGCGAAGTTTGTCTAGGTTATTTGTCAAGAAAGACATAACAAGCATCGGTGGTTCAGTGGTAGAATGCTCGCCTGCCACGCGGGCGGCCCGGGTTCGATTCCCGGCCGATGCAACTTGTACATTTTTTTTAATTAATTAATTTTTTTGTATATTATAAAGATTCTTTATAGATATGTGGCCAAGTTTATGAGAAGTGTGATTTTAAGGCGAAACAAAGAGACTTAAATTGATTATCTTTTCAATTCAATTCAACAATTTTAATTGTTGTACCTTTACAATGGCTTCCCAATTACTATATTATATTTAATATATCCATATAGCCATATTTGGTTGCTACATCCTGGTTCTTACTTAGGTTCAAAAGAAATTCAAGATACCTTTAAATTGTCTTTGACTAAATGAATTTTAATATAATTTTGTTCAATTAAATGTTTATTGTGTGTTTAAAACGAATTCAAAATGTACAATACACAATATTTTCGCGGTTAGTTTTCAGTATATTAATGTGTATTAATATTATTTGGTGTTTTGCCACTACCCACACGTCGTTCATTATATACATTATGTATATATATATATATATTAATATTATATATATATGTATGAAGGTACCTGATGTCATATGACTGATGCATATGACAAGGTCAATGCAAGGTTAGGCCAAAGTCTACGCCAGTTACAACTTGAGTGCTAAATAAATCAAAGAAATTTAGCAGAAAATTGTGAAAAAAGACGAGAAAAATTGGATTTAGTAGAAGAAGAAAAACACAAGCGAGTTGTTTTAAAATTTTCAAAAATTATGCATTATGTATTATAATGTTTGTTGTTTTTTTTTTGTTTTGCTTTTGTTGTTGCTTTGAATTAGTTTTGTTTGTCGTTTAGTTAGAGTTTAAATAGCATAATTAATTAATTATAGGTGTTGTTGTTGGTTTTGTTCTATTGTAAGTTAATTTTAATACAATTTATTTAGTTGTAAATTATTGTAAATTTTAGGACTAATATAAGAAGTTTATATGTTCATAGATTATACGAATATATAAGTTTATATATATATATATATAATTATATAATTGTTGTAAATACAATTAAATATTTAACTATTTAATTACAGAAAGAAAGTGCTAGGGAAATTACTAATTATTCAAATCCGATTCATTTTCGAAGCACTTTTTTACGATTGGGTATATATATGTGCATATATATATATAATGTGATTAGGGGAATACATAAGTTGAATAAATGTTTATAAATTTCAAATTTGGAATATTTAACTTTGACACAAAATTTGGAAAACATATTTACTTTTTCTTCTTTACATATAAACGAAGACATTTTTCGGTTTTTGTTTCTCTTTTGTCTTCTTTTTTTTTAATATTTTGACTAATTGTTTAATGAAAGTTTTTGGGAGAAAGAAAAGAAAACAAGGCATAAACTAAGCGCACTTTGCATTTTTCATTTTCATTCTCTTTTATATCAACATCATTCATTATTCATCATTATCGTCATCACACGCCTTAAACTCAAATATATAACACTTAACACATACAAAAATTGCTTATTAAACTTAACATTTTAAGAATTTAATTCAGGCTAAACAAAATATATTATTGCCACACAAATTTGACAAAAAAAAGGAGAAAGAACAAAAAAAAAAAGAAACTATAATAATTATAATAACTATAACATGCGCACATATGAAACACAAGTGAGAAAACTTAAACTAATTTATTAAACTAATAATAGATGTATTTCTTTACATTAGTCGTTAATACACACAAATTACAAATTAGTTAATGTGATTTGCCATTTGCCAGTTGTTGTTGTTGTTTTTGTTGGTTATTATTTCAAATAAATATTAGTTTAGTATTTTGTTATCCCGCCCATGATTTAGTTTATTTTTGTTTTCTGCATCGTTAATCTATACACTAGGAGTTATTCTCACAGTCATCGGATTTGTGCTAAGTGCCTAAATTGCTTAACAGATCGGCACAGTTATTGACCATCATCAGATAGTCTCCATTGTCAAGATTTCCAGCGGCAGTTGCCAATTGTTCATGATTACTGCCGCCACCAGAACCTCCAGTCGCAACACCATTGTTGACTCTGTCAATTTGTCTGTAATTGGTAATTGAAGGTATTCGATATAGACAAGTTTCAAAGTGTAATTATATTTTCAACTCACCGATTTGGTGCCACACTGCTCAACATGTTCCTGGACATAATTAAAGCATTCTCCAATTCCTTGACCAACAAAGGATTCTTCACTCTTGAATGCAATTGCACGATTGCCTGTGTTGTCGAATAGAGTTTCATGCATAGATTCTTGACATCGGCCTCAGCTAAAATAACAGTATATTAGTTTTCGATACAAAGATTGAGATATATATTTCGACTACACTTACAATCTACACCTTCAAAATCCTCTGTTAATCCACCACGTTGTCTTGTCACATTGTTGGGGCTGTTGCTATTGATCAGTTTACTTTTGTGGTCAAAGGCTAAATTTCTAGGTCTTGGGGGTACAATTGGTTTGTTATTAGTCACACTATTGGGTGTCTCTTCAGAACTGGAATCGTCTTGTAGGGGTGCAGCTATAAGTAAGAAGTACATGCATATATAAAGTACAGTTTTCGTATGCAGCATAAAAAGAAGAGAGTGATCGAAACTTTTTAGATTTCTGACTTCCGCAAACAAAGCTTTAACTAGTTGAGAATTACAACTGAATAAACCGAATCAAGAGGGATACACTTCATCTTAGGTGTATGTAAAATAAACTAGCTGCTTACCATTGCTAAAATTAGATGTTTTCCGACGATTGTTGTTCGCATTGTTGATTTTGCTGCTATATTGTCGATTGGCAGCTTTAAAAAAAAGAAGAAAATTATTAATTCTTAGATTCCAAATTAAGATTTTATCTTTAACATACCAATAGGTCCATTGCTTCTACCTTGTCCATTGCTAGCGCTACGTAACCGATTGCTATCTTCAGAGTCGCTCTGTAAAATGAAAAACATTTCATTAGAATGACAAAAAAAATAAAGTCTTCTATACTTACACCCTGATTAAGCACATTCATGGAATTGCTGGAGGCTCCGAGACCTGTTTTACCCTGCAGACTATTACGTTTGCTTGCGGATCTGGTCACATTGCCATTGCGATGCTGGGCCTGTGGCTTTTGTGGAGTTCCATTTGATTTGTTTGCTATAAATAAAGGTTAAAAGATCATGTGAACGGAATATCGTAAATAGGTTCGTTGGAGAACGCTTACGCTTGCCAAAGTTGCCCATGTGTAAATCACTTAGGGAACATGCTCGACGTATGGATGACGATTCCTCAATGGGCATGGGATTTAGCGTTTTGGGATTACCTGAAAATTGTTAAACGGGGCACATTAGTAATGGATTGAACATGCTGGCAAAGGTATATTCTCTTAGTGCTTTATATTGATATTACGAATGTAAAGTGATTAAATAAACAATACGAAATCAAAAAATAAAATTTCTTTTTGTGCAAAAATATCGAGGAATACAAAAATGAAAGTGGAAACTCAAGAGGCGATCGTACAACAACCAAGGCAGTATCGGTATCAAACCTTCATCATCCACTTCCTCATCATCATCGTCATCGTTGTCAAGAGTGTCTTCCTCATCATCATCGGCAACAACTTCTTTGGCCAATTCCACATCGTTGCCATCGTTTCCATGATAATGATAGGCAAAATCAGCGCTCTCCAAGACATCGGGTAAACTGCAATTGCGCCTTATGTTCCTGGCATAGGCACATAAATCTGCATCACTTGTGGATAGTTGTTCATCATCTGGTGGCTGCTGCTGTCCACTTTTGGCCAGCATATCGAAATTCATGGTCAGACTCTTGACATATCCCTTTTCTTTGGAATTGCAGTTAAAGGGACGCAAGCGAGTCTCTGTGGCCATACGAATCTGTTCCATTTTACGCTCCTCCATGGCAATCAGTTTCTCAATTATATCAATTTTCTTTGCAATATTATGACACTGATGACTGGTGGAGTGACCGTTACCACCAAAGCGTTCCTTATTGTTATCCATATTCTTACGATACTTTTCTCGCTCCTGTCGAATCTCATCGACCACAGCCTGCAATTGCGGTTTTGTGTATAATTTGAGGGTTTGCATATGCTCTAGATTCTCTGGGGCATTTCCATTCTCCGCGAAATACATTTCGAAACTCCGTTCACCATAATCACTTGAGGGCAAACTGCCGACTTCTAGTTTGTCCTCGTCGTTCATTAACTTGGCCTCTTCCCTTTTGGCCCGGGGCGTGTATTTGATTTGGGAAACTGTATTAAATCTTACACTGATCTTTGGACGGCCACGTTGACGCATGCTAGTTGCTCGACGGCTACTCTCACTGGTATCGAAACGGGAGACTTTCTTTAGGCAACTTTGAGTAGCCAGGGCTCCACTGCTGACACTACTCCTCATGGCTGGACGACGTTGTTGATACTCCCTTTGCTTTTCCTGCTCAAATTTTTGAAGATTATGCTCGAATTGTTGCACCACACTAGCGGTTCTTGATTGGCAGTGGTTCTTCTGATATTGCTGCTGTTGTTGCTTCTGTTCCAAACAGCTAAGGGTACTCATTAGATTTTGCGGTTTTGCTGGAACTGGAGGCTTGGGTTTAAGGGATTTACGCACAAAGAGATGTTCTCCTCCGCGCGGATGATTCTGCATAGGATTGGAATTACGTTGATGACGCTGTTGGGCAAAATCAGTGCTTAGCGATTTATTCACACCGGAATTGTATTGCCTGTTTTTGGAACGTAGCGTTGGAATATGCTCCATGGGTTGAGGTGCTTGTGCTATTCTGGGATAGGTCTTGGAATTAGGCATGGGTTTTAATGGTTCCAGGTTGTATCCAGTCACATCGAAGCTATCGTATGTGGCTGCTGCTGCTTGCCTCATGTAGTAATCAAAGCTTCCATAGGCATTGGGACTATTTCCATAGGACTTGGACACGGGTCCATGTATAATAAAATTCCGAATGCCCGCATGTCGCTGCATAGCATGTGGAATGGGTCTCTGGTCCAGAATGGCCTGCTCCAAGGGGGCACTCTTGCAATCGCTTTCATCGGATAGAACACTCTCCAAACTATTGCAATAGCTGCCGCCATCGGATAGCAGGGATTCCTGACTCTGCTCATGCGGCAATTGGCCGGAGCTACTTAAGAAGAAACTGGCACTGGAATGACGTTGGGTCTCCAGGAATCTGGCTTCATCCATTCTCTGCTGATTGGCAGCAAATTGTTCCGGTTGCAGTATATCCGACAAAGACACCTTACGTTCACATTGATATATCTCTCTGTAGACATAATACTGGGTACGTCCTCGGGGTGGAGTAGCAGTTGGCGTTGATTCACCGGTAGATCCAAGTCCCCTTAGATTTGCTGGCATTGAACAGGATGAGGGAAAAGCGGCACTTGTTGGTATATCATCCATATCTCCATATTTTTGTGTTATTTCATCGATCATCTTTTCCGTATCCGCATGAATCATATCTAGGATTGTTCGAGCATCATCCGCATAGACCGAGTGCCGTTTGGGTTCGGCAATAACTCCTGGGCATCTGTCCGTTTCTGCTGACCATTCCACTTCTTCATGGACCGGTGATACTGGACAGGATTTGTAATGCTTTAGTATACTGGGTGTACGACGATTGTTTCCTGCTGGATTTCGTTTTACGCCCAACCGGGGAGCAGTCTGCACACCTCTGGAATAGTTTGCTCCACCAAAGGGTACTCCAGGCGGTGGATGTATCTGATGTACACCCACATGATGTGGATAGGGTGGATAATGTTGTTGCACTTGGCGCATTGTTTGGAAATTCTGCTGCAACTTCGACTTGGGTGCGGCACAATTAAAGAATTGTTGGGAAGACTGGCCATACACAGGAGGTATAGATGGAGGTGGTGGAGTTGGTTGCTGGTTGGTGGTTATGGTGGGGCTAATATACTGTGAACTTTCATGGGAAGCAACTGATTGGGTTAGTAATTATACAGAATTGGGAATTCAAGTAATACAAATTTGGTTTACCACAATTGAGCGCAAAGGACAGCAATAATTTAAAAGAGATAGATATATATTTATATATAGATATAGATTTGTATATAGATAGCAAACAACAGGAGAGATTCTCAAACAAATTAGCCTACAGTTTTCAAAAAAATTAAAAAATATTTGTCTGCAAACCAAACTATAAAAAGAAAATTCTTAAAATAACTCCTCACCTGGCTTTGTGTAACGTCCCGGGCCCCCAACTGTTGTCCTTGAACCATCCAAATTTCCAGCCAAACTCAAGTCTGAAATGCTGCGACTGCCACGCAAGGGTCTATGGCCAACCTGTATAAAGAAACGATCAAGAGGATTAGTAAATTTTTCTAGAGAAAAAATTTTTCTATTAATATTTTAAACAAAGCATTTAACAAGTCTCTAAATGAGTTGCATATTATGCAGCATTAATGGAAAAGATTAAGCTTATGCCCCACGAGCTTTGTCCCATTGCTTTTTGGCAGTTTTCCAGTGGGGTGACACGAGGCAAAGGGTTATCTTGTCAAGCAAGTTTTGTGCGTTGTTAGTGTATTGTTTTTGTCAGTGTTTGATAGTTAGGTTTATTTTTAGATTCCAACTTATGGAAATGTAAAAGAAATCAGAGGAGTCTGATCAACTTAGTTCACCAAGCATCGGTGGTTCAGTGGTAGAATGCTCGCCTGCCACGCGGGCGGCCCGGGTTCGATTCCCGGCCGATGCATAAATAATTTTTTGTTTATTAAAAAATATCTTTTCCGACACAATTTTTTAACTGAATGTTAAATAATAATATTTTTAGATATTTACAATATTTTCCTATTTTATAGAGATTAATTGAGCTTTAGTTTTTTTTGTGTACGCCTTATTTAAATGGAGATTGCTAATTTTCTTCCTACGTAATTTTCGCACTTTTTTATTTCGATATGAAAGTGTAATCCTTTAAACTTTTATTCATAAATCAAGAATTCAAGGCTAAACTATTTTAAATGAAGTATTTGATCACTAAGAAAAATAGTTCATGGTCTAAATACATCGTTTAACTTATTTGGTAACATTATAAATAAGAAGAATTACTTATCACTTCACTTTATTTAAGAGACTTGGAGAATTCAAAAGTACTAAATTTAATCAGCCCCGAAAAACCAATCTCATTTGTTTAAAAGAACTCAAGAGAACTTAATAGTATTAAAATATCTTTGAGATCATCTTTTCTCCGACTATATATATATATAGTTCTGAAATTATATATATATTATACTTCTGAAAAAACTACTAAATTTCCACCAGAAGTATTTCAGACAATATCCTTAACTTCTTTAATATATAAATAATAATATAAATGATATATATGCGTTTTGTCGCAAGATATTATTATTATAGAAAGGATTATCTACAATTAGGATCTTTAAAATGTTGAATGGTGTTAAGGTAAATCAAATGTTTAGAATATTTTGATACAGCGTCTTGGAAAATGAATAATGTATGTGATAAAGTTTTTGCATAATTACAGCAGTCAACAAAATGAACTCCGTTTTGATATATAAAACTCATTTGTTAATGTTAGTCTGAAGCTGAGTTGGTAATGTAGTTAAGGGTATCCACTTGGATAATGTATCAGTTTTGTAAGCGTCAATCCAAAAAAAGGAAATACATTTTTATTGTAGTCAACTCGTTCGCTCACCTCGGCTATGGCACTTAGTTTTGATGTGCCCTTTTTATATAGGGAAAGGATTTTTTTGTTTTGTGGTTTTGTTTTTTTTTTTTTTGTCGTTTTGTGTTCGTTTTGTGTACAGGGAAGAGGAACAGACACCAAAATAAATGACGAAACACATACAAAAAATAAAATATATAAGAAAGAAAGAAAAAACAAAAGTCAAAAATGAAAAAAAGCAAACGAAAAATACAAAAAATTTAACTTAACCATTGAGGCAAGGTCAAGTCAAGGCAATATCACTATATGTAGATGTATATTTAGGTATATACTTACATTCTCCAGTTGCTGTTTGACCTTGTTGATGACCTGCAGCAGTTCCTCCTTCTTGGTGCTGGTATATGACTTAGTTATGGTGGGCGGAGCAGCGACGCCTTTGCCATTCTCCGTATTGTGCTTGGCACTGATGCTGCGACGACCTGCAGAGAATCGAGATGAAAAATGAGTCAACTGACAATATGGATATGAAATGGTAATGCGTTCGCTTACTACTGGTGCCACGCTCCAGTAAGGTTGTGCCGGGTCCCTCTGGCAGGGCCGCATGTAGAAAACTATTTGTAGTCTGTGGCAGATTCTCTGAGCTGCCACCCAGCGTGGATGCCAACGAACGTTCAGCATTTTCGGCACTGGGCGTGGAGCCTTCATCCTCGGTATCGGATGTTCCAGTTCCTGTGCCAGTGCTGGCTGTATGGGTGCTGCCATTGCCACTAGCAGGGGGTAACTGGAGGCCAGATTTCTCGAACTTTTGTCGTCGCACAGACTTGCGTAGTTCGTCCTCATTCATGGCGGTTACTTTGAAATCGCTGCGGGTGAGGAGAAAACAATTAAATCGAGTTTGAATTGAACTCCTTTTTTATTACTTACGTTGGCGTACTTGGTGCCAGATTATTGTAGAACATTCCATGATCCGAACTTGTTCTCTCACCATCGGAAATGTCCTCTACATCGCCATCATGATCATGGGTATGCGGTGTATCAAAGCGTAATCCTGGCTTACGTTTGTCCGTAGCAGGGAGAGAGAGACGTTGCTGCTGGACAGCATTCGTCATGGCACCATTACTAGACACAGCCGCAGTGGCCAATGTAGTCACCGTTCCATTGTTACTGCTACCAATGAATTTGAGCTCTCGTCGCGTTTCCATTCCAGAATCAATGGACGAATCCTCGCTCAGATATGTTTGATTGTACATTATGTCCTTGGAGGAGGCGCTATTGTAGTCAGAGGTTTGTACATTTACTGTACTGTGGCCCCCAACCGATGACACTGTGCCTAATGGACTTTCTGAGTTGGAGCGCAAATCATCGGCCTCCAATTGACTACTGCGTTGTGCCCATCTTCCACGGGCACGTGGAGCAAATTGTTGACTGGGTGATGAGCTTAGGTTACCCATCGAGGAGGCAGCATGAAGAGCAGGCACTGAAGCTCCAACACTAGGTGTTGGTATGGACAGGGCGCCGCTATCAGATTCACCTCCAGCAGCTGCCTTACGCATTGCCCACTGTGGCAATTGTCCTACATCTGACAATCTGTCCGAGACTACAAATTTGGGAGCCATTTGCTGTGATTCCAATTCGCTATTTGGTGTCTCTACACCCTCTGGAGGCGATATAGCCGACAATGGACGCTGCAATGGAGCATGACCGGAACGTAGACGCTGCTGGGACATTCTTGCCTGCATGGTCACGATCATGTCGTGTGGCACTTGCCAAATGAAGATGCAGCCATCGCCACTAGCCGAAATCAAATGGCGACAATCGTTGGTAAATTTCAGACCCGTGACCAATTCACTGTGTCCATACATTTTGGCCATGCACTCGCTAGAATAATAGTCATAGACAGCTAAAGTTTTGTCCGTGCACGATGTGGCCACATAGATGCCACTTGGATCTAGACTCAATTTGATTAGACTACCCTCATCCGAGTGGGAACCCTTGAAGGTTTTTGTTTGCTTGGCATTCTGAGTGCCATACACGCGCACATTTCGATCTTGGCAGGCGGTAAGGATATGTTTGGCATTGGAATCGACTTCCATGTCATAGAGCGTGGTCTTGCCCGAGGTATTGGTGCCCCTCATGAAAATGTTACCCTAAGAATTGAAATTTATTGATTAGTATTATTAAAGAATATTGCAAAGAAAACTTACCTGAAAACTTCTAAACATAATGGACTTGTCTGCTCCGCAGCTAATCATCTGGAAATTCAATCCTGCACCCACAAATTTAATGGAAGTTATCGACGAGCTGTGATCATCCAGAGTTTGCAGCAACAGATAATCCTGAGCCACATCAAATACGTGAATCAAACGATCTCGACTAGCACTAGCCAGCAAATTGCGTTCAATCTTGTCGTTGGAGTACTCTAGGCACAACACTTCCGATTCATGAGCCTCTATGGTGGTCAATAATTTCAGATTGACCAAACTGTAGACACGTATATTGCCACAACGATCACCGCTGGCCAAATGCTGTAGCTCCGGACTGATCTTGATGCAGCGTACACCATTTCGACCATCGTAGGTTGAGTTGCCTGTTTTATCGAATAGAGATGAACCCTGATCTTTAATGAACTGCAACTCGTCGTCACTGTATATGATTTTGAGTAGATCCTTTGAGTAAATATTTTTCCTATAGATCTCATTGTTTGCACAATTTTCTAGTCCCCAGACTCGTATGGTGTCGTCCGAAGAACAGGTGACAAAGCAATCCTCTGGCAACGTATGCGACGTCTCACGTTCCAGATTATATGGCACTGTCTCCACGCCCCAAATGCACGTGGAGTGATAAAGGAAGGAATGCGATTTGCCCACACGTGAAATATCACGTAGATCCCAAATGTATAGCGAATGATCATTATAGACGCAGCTGACCTGAAAGGTAAGGTAAGGTATGTTTAAGTTATTAAGGTGAATCCAATCGATAAGATCTCAAAGCTTACCTTAGAGCGCTGCTCATCAAAAACCATGGCAATGCAATCAGGAAACTTAGCCTGTTGTGGCACAGACATAATGTGATTTATTTGTATACCCTGGGCAACATCGACACCAAGATAATGAGTCCTTGGCAATGTGGTAACATATTCCAATGTGGCCGCATTAAATATGCGTATAATGGACTCGGCACAACCCACAAGTATAAAGCGTTCATTAACGCAAATGCAATTGGCGTTTGTGGTGCGACATTGCACCCATTTATCCAGCAAACGGCGTGAACTAAATTCAACGAGATGACCCTGTCGGGTGATGGCATATGTACTTTCCGCGCAGATGCCTTTGCCGCATGCCACGGCACAGAAATCATTATCGCGCAAATCACCCAAAATGGCGCTACGTCCCATTAAAGGAATTGGATCCTTGTACTATAGAAAAAGAAATAAATGGTAAAGACAAGACAAGTTTATTTTTTTTTTTATCCAACTAACCTTTCGTCCGCCTTCCAAGTACCAATATTTGACATGACGATTGCCCACAGTGACAAAATAGCTGCCATCCTCGGCAAAACAAACGGCAGCCACTTTGGAGCTAATCTTATTCGAGGCCATTTTCAGATTGGCACGCCAATCGAACACATTGACAATCATGTCATGCTGCGAGCCAACCGATACCAAATACTTGCCCGTGGGCGAGAAGGCCTACAAAAACGAGAGAAACATTTGAATCAATTAATGAATGGAGAAAAAAATCTATGGGTCTTACCACACAGGTGACGGCATATTTGTGATCCACAAATTCGGCAACAACACTGCCACCACTGCAATGCTCTAAATTGCCATTGGGCGTTTCCAGTTCCCAGACTTTAATGGCAGGATTGATGCCACACTCGCCGGTGGCCACATAACGGCCGCATCGAGAGAAGGCAACGGATGTGAATGCTTTGCGGGAGGTATTGACCAGATAGGCTTGTGTTTGACGTTTTGCATTGAACAGGACCACTGTGCAGCTGCAACAAAATAAGAGCAAAATGAAGGAAATTTAACCAACACATTAAACTGGAGCATTAAGCCAATGTCCTTGACCAAGACATGTCAATGGCAAAGTATGGGAAGCAAAGGATGAAAGTTACCTCGTACATTGTATGTATACTTATTTAAAATGCACAAGGATATTCTGCACACACACACACGTAGAGACTTGCATCTCATTGAGGGCGTCACAAGAAAAGGTCGGTTCCATTTAATCTTCCTCTCGTTCACTCTTTTGCTCCCTGTATTTGACCTCATGCCCTGTCGCCTCTGGAACTTGTTGGTTGTTAAACTCATTCCTTACCCTACCGGAAACTGACTGCTCTTTGGCTTGGCAATTCTATGGCAGTTAGTCGAGCTTCACGTATTATGGTTGTCCCCATTAATGGTTGCGTTACAGTTTTCTGCCTCAATTCCCTTACATAATTAGATCTTGGATAATATGCTCTTTTAGTTTGACATTGCACTTTAATAATGTTTCGTATACAGACTTAATAAATAGCCCTTTTTTTACTTTGCCAAATAAATGTTTATTTAATAAGCATTATTAAGTTATTTTAATATGTTTAAATGTATGCAGTATTTAGTGTGGACTTAAAAGGGACTTTTTGAATCACTTTATTTAATACAGAATATATATTAATTACACAGAATAGATAGAAAACTAAACGAGTTTTACTTAGAAAATATATAACAGAGAAAAGTGAAGAGAAATGAGTTCACTGGCTTTTTAATTCATATTTCATTTACAGGAAAGAAAACCTATTTTAAAATTGAATCCGTCCAATTTCCGATTTGAGTGCTTCGTGGCTTAAAATCGGATCGAAATGTTAACTTACCCTGGTATTCTGATAGACTTCTTCAAATTAATTTTTCCTCCTAACTCATCCGTAGAGTAAAGCTTGGTATTTTGTTTATACACAAGCTTTTGAATGGACTCATCTTATTTACTTAATCAGGTCAATCAATCTGTATCTTATAGACCAACAAGAAACTTGGTCCCTCAAACTCTAACTAGCTGCACTTCTAACTATACTTTAAATGAACCTTTCCGAGTTCTTTGTTCTGATTAGAATTGCTTTTATCCTGAAGTCGGATCAGAGCTCTCTCTAATAAGCGTTCCTGCTTTTTCTTTGCCAGAGATAAAATATTTAAATTCGATAACATTTTATATCAAGTTGTATCAGGCATCTCTGTAAGATTGTATCTTTGAAACATGGCAATAAGAATTTCGCATCCAGCATTTCCTTTTATTAAGTAAAATGCGCATTTGATAGAACTATTTTAAAAGCACACTTAAATCATAATCTATGAAAATTTTAATTTTTATGAATTTATGAATATTTGGTATCATAAAATAGATAAGATATGATTTTATGCAAAACAAGCTTAACGTTTTCTGATAACATTTCTGCTGGTTTGCCTTAAGAATTTATGATCCTGTGCTCTTGTTAAATGATTTAAACTTTTATAAAATTGTAATACTTAACTTTTAATAGACTCTTAACTTTTAAAAATGAAGCAAGCAAGTCGTCCCTGCCGACTTTGACTATACCCTGTACCAAGTAGAGGAACTTTATTAAATCAAACTCCATAAAATTCGCCATTATTTCAAACTAAAATTTTCCTCATAAGCAGCAGCAACGGACGCATGCTATCTCGCTCACACTTACTACGCAGTGTCGCACTAGGCACTTCAGTACAAAATGTATATAGAAATGTCTCCGATATTTCTTGTTCGATTTTACCGAAATTTGGTCAGCAGATACCTTTTGGCCATATTATTATGTATGCCAAATAAGAATGTCTTAACTTTAATACGACCTTAGTTATTCGTTTTTCCTAAATTTCGGGGGCGGAAGTGGGCGTGGCAAAAATTTGAAACAAACTTGATCTGCGTAGACACTACACGGATGCTGACACCAAATTTGGTTGCTCTAGCTCTTGTAGTCTCTGAGATCCACGTGTTCATACGGACGGACGGACAGACGGACAGACGGACAGACGGACGGACGGACAGACGGACAGACGGACGGACGGACAGACGGACATGTCTCAATCGACTCGGCTGTTGATGCTGATCAAGAATATATATACTTTATGGGGTCGGAAATGCTTCCTTCTGCCTGTTACATACATTTTAGCGACTTTAATATACCCTTTTACCCTATGGGTACAGGGTATAACAACTGATTTAGCCAATAACAATTAGTTTAAACCCTTTAATGTTAATGCATAATGAAATTCTCTTAGTACATTTTAATAAATCACTTATGAATTTGCTTTTTTTATTAATTTTTTTGCCACTGTATTAAATCTAGCTATATCTTCTATATTAGGAGAGAAAAATAAATGTGGCCAAATGGTTTGATTATTAATAAAATTTATCAGTTAATGGAGTTTTATCTTTTAAGCAGCATAAGTGCATATTAATTCCATAAGCCCTAAAAATTTCTCTGCATTCAATTATTGGTCGTTATTACGTATACGTCATGTAATTCCCACATTAAAAGTTAGGTAGAAGAAGAAACTCAGTGACATATGCAAAACCCTCAACTCAACTATGTGAAATTGGAATTGCATTGACATTAAATGTGTAACCAGCTGACGTTATGTCTGTCAAGAGTCACCACAGCCACCACCACCCACCACCACCCACCGGCAACCCCCTACATTCTACACCTCTCTGTTGCCGCACCATCTGGGCCTGCCATTTGAGGCAATTTGTTAGCTGAGGCAAAACGTCTGTAACAAATTTGTTGCACCAACAAAGTTATGTATATAGAAGCATAGAGTCGTGTCATATGATGCAACACAGCAGCAGCAGCGGCAGCCCCTGATGGCTGGTTGAACATGCTTGAAGGGAGATTCAATCAAAAAATCATTTTGTCAACTTTAATATCTACAATGCATTTTTTTTTTCTTTTGCGGAAATCTTGCCCAGAGCTTATGTAGATAGAGGTATATGGAGATGAGGTTACAGAGTTTCTCCCAAAGCGTTTTTCATAAATAATAATTTAAATGCTTACCCTGCCGGATAGGCCAAAAGGCCGCTGATTGGTGATACATCCAATGCTGCATTACTGCACACAGTCAGACCCAAAACCTTTTTGAGTTTTATCTGCAATGAAAATGAAGGAAAAATATCGAATCATTAGCTATTACATCACTTTTTCTTTTTTTTTTTATAAGTTTTTGGGCAAGGTCGACATATAAAACATTTGCGCAACACAGCAAATGTAAAAGATAAAAAAAAAAAACTTAAAAATAAACGCAAAATTATATTAGACAATAGTGTTAAATGTTTACGCACACAATTCGCACACTTGTGTGGTATTTATTTGCCTATAAGCCAAGCCTTATCTGTGTTAACTACATACAACATTGTTGTTAACACCATATTTCAATATATGCTAGCTTTGCATAAACTTACACTGAAAAAAAATAGAGGTTTATACTGTGAAAAGTGTGTATTAATAAATGACAAAGCATCATATAAATATTTAAGATATTTTGGATAATGTTTTAGGATATATCTTAAGGAGAAAGAAAGAAATTTGTGTATTGAAACTTGAAAAGAAAAAAATTGATATTTTAATTTATAAAAAACAAAAAGAACTTTTATTATTACTATTTATTATCATCAATCTATAAGCTTTATATACCCTTGAAGAGAGTATTATAAAATTGTTTAAAATCCGTTTGTCCGTCTGTCTATTTCTTTGCATGAAATAGACCTTAAATTTTAATCTCTGTAGTTGAAATTTGGTAGATAAGTTCTTTAATTAATCAGGCAGATGAAGTATGAAAATCATTCGAATCGGACAACTATAAGATATAGTAAATTGACTTTAACCAAGAAAAATACAACAAATATCAACAGGTGGTGTGTGAAAGAGACAAAGAGCATTTGCCTAAATATATTTCCCTTATTATATAAACTTATATAAACTTTCTTTTAATTCTTTCTCCCCCTTTTTGTTTCCCTTCTTTATAAATAATAAGTCATTTGAAATCTTGCTTAATTGCTGCAATTTTAGTCAATAGATTAAACGTAGTTAATAAAAACCAGTTAATTTTATACATTTATTTTTGTTTTTTTTTTATATATTTTTATTGCCCATAAAATATAATTTTTGATATCGAAACCAAACACCAAACCAAGGTCATAATAATATTAATATTTGCTTAAAGATTATTTTCAGTTGTTAAAGCATCAAATTACGAAAAATATTCATTCATTTTCTTGTCTAGTTCTTAGCCATGACTTCATTCATAGCATTTGGTTACGCCTCATTAGAGACTCACCTTGATCTTGCTCATTTGCTAGCTGTGTGTTATACTTAAAACTAACAACAAAAGCAAAAAAAAAAGAAAAAAAGGTAGAAAATACAACAATTACGGGGCAATATTAATAACAATAATACATTAAAAAACAGGTTGCCATACAACACTCACTCAAAACAAAGCAAAGAAAGGAAGTGCTAGTCAAGTGCTTTATCGACCGACTGCCGCATTCTCAGTCTCAAGCGGCAGAGACACAGTTCAATTTTAATTGCCTTGCACTTGCAAAGATATAGGGAGATATATATATATACATATATATTCATATAAATTACTTTACCATTTACAATATAGATACATATATATATATATATGTATAATGACTTTGGCCAAATTGTGTGGGCGAAGCGAACAGCATCCAAATTGATGCTTTTTAGCTATAAGTTTTCTGCGTCGCAAATACAACTAAGCTGAGATCATCTCGAAAGAGAATTAACTAAGGAGACTTTACACTTAAAGTATTTTACTATGAGAATTATTTTTTTGATCGGTTTGTTTCATTTTTTGCCACCAACGCCAAAATACATATAAATATATATATATATACATATATATATGTAGCATTGTTTATATAGTATATTTATGTGTAGTTTAATGCAAAGGTCGCTGATTGAAACCGGTTTCGGTTCTATAAAGCTGACTTATCTGGCAGCTATTCACTGAATTTTTAATGCCACAAATATGCCGTGAAATTGTAAACAAATTTTAGTTTTTTCGATTTAAGCGTGGCTAGAAAATTGCCAAAGTTAAAGTTAGCAAATTTGAATAATCATGCATACAAACATGATTGAACAACTGGTATATGATATTTTTACAGTGTTCGATGGGTCGTATGCGCAATACAGTTCGTGAGATACAAAACTTTGGGTTTCATTTTGTTTGCAAATAATTAATAATTAAGCATTAATTGTTAATTGATTTGTCAGCATGAGAAAACGTGTCTGTTAGTATTTTTATTTTAATAGTTTTTATTTATTTTCTATAATGTTTTATAAATCTGTGATTTCAGATTCGTTATTGAGGGGTTTCCCTTTAACACATTGTGATTAGGGTCACGGTGATTCCCTTTAAGTTAATTTGGTGAATTTTACAAATCGTTAGGTAAAAGAAAGGAATCATTTGTCTGTCTACAATTTAATAGCTTCCAATCAGTTTCAAAAGATGAGCTGATAAAAAGAATCTCCATTGAGCTATATAGAGACATATATAAGTTTACTTAAGACCAAAGTTATCTTCTCTTTGGTTCTATGTTTCTACATATAGTTACAACCCTGCAAAAAGGTTATATTAATTTTGGTAGGAAATGTTTCAGTTTGAAACACGTAGAAGGAAGCATCTAAAACTTGATAATGTATTTTTATTATGGATCAACACGATGAGCTAAGTTGATATTTTTATATTTATCTAATCTAGATTCAGGATTCGGATGTGGCTCTTCGCCCAATATTAATTTTTATTCTATAAAATCTACATTTCTATATATTTCTTTATTTCATTTTGATTCTATTTGTTAAGCTATATATTAGGTATGACACATAGAATAGGGAATGCATATTTTAGGGATGTGGTATAAAAACAGTTAGGACGTTTTTAAGAACTTAACTAAAATATTTTTATAAGAATTGAAAAACGTAAATTTTTGGTTTGCTTTTAATATTAATTATAAAATATTTCTTTTCTTAGTTCTTCATTTAAAATATTATTTATTAGAACTTTTTTAAGTACAGATCATCTAAAAGAAAGCAATGACTTCCAAGATGGCACAAATTTAAATTATTTATTAGACTCTTAGTATAAGATACTTTAATTTTGATGGATTTAGCTTATAAAATTATGTTTTGATTAATGTTCTAAATAAAGAAAAAACTATTTTAGTAACATTTTCATTCTCAGTTCAGTAAAAATGAAAAAAATTTAATAATTATTTAATTAGTTTAGACAAGCCTAAGGCTTCATATAATTGCTAGAGCTTTTAACTGATTAATTCTTGATTAATATTAATTGTCATGAATAAAACGAATAAACGAGTAAGTTTATTATTTTTTTTGATTAAGTGGTCAGTGATGAAATGTTTCTTTGATTCTCTTAATTTGAGTGGTTTAATGTCATTGCCATTTAACTTTTGTTACAATTTAATGATTTCTTTTGCTCCAATTTAAGGAAATTCTTCCCCCACTCATATAATTTAGGGTCACACTGATTAACATTCTTGAACTGAATAATAGCTACTGTCAGCTTGCGGAATTCCAGTCAATCTCTAAATAGGGTTTAAACCAAAAGACAAAGGGAGATTCCTCTGGTTGATGATATCAATCCATTTCAATTTGTTTTACACATTTGCCTTCCGTTTTTTTTTTTCCTTTGTTTTCTATTGTCTCATTTTACTGTCAACAAACGGAAGTCGACACACGTCATTCATCAAAGCCACATTTGGACTACCCAAAAAAAAAAAAAAAAAAAAAAAAACAACAGAAAAGTTTCAGTTAACTCTTTGCTGTTTTTTTTTTTTTAAATACAAATTTGGTTGAGTAGCGAAATTGATTTTCTGCGCATTTGTTGGGCGAATAAGGCAAAGTAACTTCAGGTTGTCTCTCCCTCATGACAGATGCGACAGTTAAACAATAATAAATTATTGTTTAATTTGTATTATGACAAACGAGAACACTTCTCTCTCTCTCTCTCTCTCTCTCTCTTGGGGCGTATTGACCATGACCAAAAACACACTGAAAGAAACTTGGCAGCAAAACTTCTTGCCATAGGCAAATCAATTTAAGTCGAGTGTCTCGCTGGATCTTTGCCAGTTTGTTGTTAATGAAATGCATTATGAAGATAATTTTAGCATAATAATGAAGTTATTGGCCATTTGCTGCTTCTTGGCTAAGTTCAATGCACGCAATTTGTCAATGTTCAATAGTAACAAACAGAAAATTAAATACAAATTATTGCCAAAAACATTGTAGAACTAGCCACCTACACAGAATACATTTGTAGAGGCAGGCCAATGATAATCTAAGATAAGATATGGGTTTAAAACAACAAAGTTACACTCTCCTACATGGTATAACTTTTGGTGTATAAAACTATTGATGATCTTTGACCATTCGCTTCTTGAACAATAAAGATAAATAAGTTCTCATCTTCTTTAGGTGAGCAATGCAAAGTCTTTGACCCGTATAAATTTCATCTTACTTACTTCAAGTTGACCCAAGATTTTAATTGCTGGTTATGGCAGAAAACCTTGTCTTAGTAATAAATAAATTAAAATGTTAAAAACAATAAAGCAAGCAAATCATTGTGGGTTGCCCACTCCCACAGCAAAAAAAAGTCACAAACAAAAAAAAAAAAAACAACTGAAAGAAGATTATATGAAAATTTTTGTGAATTTTTTAAGCATTTTTATGCGACAGGTGTCAAGCTCAGCATCAGGTAAAAAGCCAACAACCTAAACAAAACGAGGTCGCCAAGTGAAGATTTATTCAGAGTTCTACTTTTGTTTTCTTTGTATGAGGAAGTTTTTACCAGGCCAACAACTCCCACAACATCCCCCCTCCCCACCAAGTCTCTTCATTTGCTGCACATCTTATGTTTGACGAGTTATTTTCATGACTCTAATTGCATTTTGTATAAGTTAAATAATTAATATTAATAAATTGAACATGTTATAAATAATTAGTTTTAACATGAACTCTCTCGTCTCTTTAGGCCTCGTCATAATAATAATAACAATAATGATGGCCATAACATGCCAGACCAAAAATATATATATTTGGTTACAGTCCAGCAGACAAAGCTGGCGCCGTACAAATCAATTTATAATCACAGCATCAAGTTTTAAGCCTCTCAGACATAAAAACTAAAACTTAATTGGCTACCAGTTTATACCAACCCTCCCCCCTCCATAACCCTCTTTCCACATAAACAAAGAAATCAATAAGTAACTAAACAGGAAATTTCTTTGAATTTCTATGTGTGTGTGTGTGAAATTCTTAAAGATTATGCATAAATTATGAAATATATTTTGGGTTAACATTTCGTAATTAATATCAAAATTATTAATACAATAAACTTGATTTTGAAAATTTATTAGCATTTAAAATTGATATACATTTGGGATACCCTTGCAGAGGGTATTATTAGTTTTAGTTAAAGGTTTGTAACGCCCAAAAGAGAGGATCTTTAAGATGCATATTAATATCCATAAGAATAATTCATACAAGTTCTACTTGATATAAGATTAATATCAAAATTTATTTTATTGTACAAATGCTAAGGTAACAATTGATAAAAATAAAAGTTTTAAGAAGAAAATTTATTGTTTTGTAATCGAACTTCTTTACTTCTTCAACTTGAAGATTTCCATTATTTAAATATGCAATTTTTGTTTAGAAACTGTCCAATTTAAATCGTTATTAAAAGTTCTCTACATAGATTATTTTAGTTTTTTTTTAATGTGTTTGGATTGAAGTTGTTTTTATTTTGTTGTTCATATCTATATAAAAGATTGTAAAACAAAAGTTCTTCTTAAGGGGAATCATCTTGAACGCATTTGAAACCAACAAATTTATCTACAACACAGTAAGAAATTACTATCACAGAGGAAGTTAAGTATACATAACTTGTATTAGTTTATGGTTTCTGGTCAATTAGACTCTTACAATTGAAGCTTCTTTAAATACCCAAGCCAGAAAATCAAAAAATTCAACATAAAACTGTGTTAGTTTCTTAAAATATCTTATTGAACATATAACAAAATTGTATTCACCTAACAAATTCAGATGGAATTACAATACTGGAAAGATATATTTACTTGTAAGTTCTGCCTAAAGTTTAATGACCTCAAAATATTATACTTTTCGTATTATTTGTATTAAAGTCAGTAAACAAATTTGTTTAGAATAGAAAAATGTATATTCATGCACATATAGTACAATATTTGTTAAATAAATACTTAGATTACGAAGGATTAAATGTGTTCAAAGGAATGTCAAGTACTTTTTTTTTCCTTTCCCAATAAAACTTGAGTACAACAAATAAATTTGATATGTTCGCCTTTTCTTTGATTTTTCTTATTATTTTTTGTGGCAAATAGAATGATTGGTCTTTTTCTTTTTGATTATTGATATTCCTCTTTATTTTCTAATACCACACTCTTTCAATTCTGGTTTATCTTATATCACATTTTCTATTTTCTTTTTTGGTTTTTTGTTTTGTATTTTTGCTTTAGCCTTTCAGCCACGTTTTGTGCATTTCCAATTGGCTTTCATCGGCTTATTTGGGGGTGGGGTGTACTTTTGTACATGGCCCTCATAACAGCAACAAAAAAATACATAAAGATACATTTGTATCTACAATACGCTTACGTGAGCAAAATCTTTATGGCTGTATATATGAGGTTTAAGTTACTTTGGCAAAAAGAGAGTGAGAGAGAAAAAAAACTAAAAATATACAAAGTGTACATTGATTTTTTTTCTGTATGTGTGTGTTTGGCGTTGAAGTTTCCTTGACATTGTCTAAAACAATAACTCCAAATTCCTGTAGATGCTTTTGAAAAATGCCGAACCAAGATCAGCAGCTTACTAATTGCCTATAATTGTTTTGCGGGTAAAGATGAATAAAACTTGTATAGAACTTGTCTTAACCACAGAAACTCATTACAACTGCGGAGACAAAAGTTTTTTGCCACATGAATCATTCAACATAGTTGAATATTTGACCAACTCACACAAAGTAAGACAAATGTGGGCAGCAATATATATACATATATATATATATATATATCTATATTTCAACGGATATTGCTGTGCAAAAGCAAGAAAAGAAAAAGAAAAAAAATAGAAATGAAATGAAGGAAAAGCCAAACAAGCGCAGAACTTGCTTTCTATTGGGGACAGAGAATGTAATGTAAATGGCCTTAACTAACAAACCAACCAAATGAAAGTTGTCTTCGGTTGCTCAAAATTACAACAACAACAAGAAAAAGAAAACTAAACAAAGTTTACAAAGTCTTTGATTTTGGTTTTAATACCCTTAAAACAAAGAGTATTTTAGTTTATCTATGCATGTCATTAAGATTCTTTAGCTTAAGAACGTCTCTCAGAAATCGAAATAGATTAAGCTACAAGTAGAAGTTATGTGGGAAAAATATATATTTTTATATAATTTTCCTTTCTTTTGAAACATTTTGCTAGTGTTATATATTTTATATATATAATATTCATTCACATTAAATTTTAATCCATTATTTCTTGATATAACCTTTACCTCATAGGCTGCAACATCCTCTTTGCCATAAATGGCAACTGGCGATGAGTTTCGTGGAGCAAACATTGTTTTACACAACACATTCCTTGAAGATATATACTATATACATATATATCTGACGATAACTGGGGTATATATCTATATATATATATAAATATGGCACTGAGAGACGCCCACAATATCTTCACTATGTAATACAAAGTATATTATATATATTTATAAATTTGTGAATATTTTGTTTCATATAAATTTTTTATCTTTTTCCCGTTGTTTTTTTTTTTTTTACTTTTGGGGGCGTTCGTTTCTATATAATTAATAATAAATACACATAAAAATAATACTTTTTGCGGTCTGAGTATTTAACTTTGATTCGTAATTTACGTTATATTTTGCTTCTTTTTTTTTTTGTTTTACAAAAACAAAATTTTGGTTTTTTGTTTGGTTGTTTTGCGACTTTGTCAAGGTCGTGGCTGGATTCTCTGTATCTTTCTCTTTCACTCTTTTTGTGTGTCTCTCTCTCTCTTACTGACTCGCTAAGAGGTTCGTTGTATCTTTCAGTGTTGACTGAATTCGTTGCGGTTTTTTTTTTTTATTTTTGTCTACTTCATATTCTATTAACTTTTATTTTTTTTTGTTTGGCACTAATTTCTTTTATTTTTTTTATTCATTTATCTCTCTTTTTTCTTGTTGCTTTTTGTATGTCACAAATTGGCCAAAAGCGTAATAATTATTTTGAATTTTTTGCTCATTGGCTTAGAGTCGTTTTGGTTATTATTATTATTATTATCGGCGTTGTCAGCCGTCGTCGCGTATCGTTTTGTTACCGCGGCTCAAATGAAACTGTCGAGATTTCGAGACAACATTGCTGAGTAGTTGAGTTAACACAAAAGACAGAGAGAAAGAAAGAGAGGTAGAGGTAGGTAGGTAGAGAGTGAGAGAGACGACGGACGAGGCGATTGAGTTTTTGAGAGACGGGCAAATGAAATATATATTTGAAAACACGCACACGAGTCCAACGAGTATCTGTTAGATACTTACAATCTCAGTTTCAGCAACGCTCATTAATTTGCATATTTGAAAGAAACACGTTTTTACAGCAATCACCGATTGAAGTCCCACAAAAACATATTGGAATTGTTCTATCGATCATGCGATTTCTTCACCCTTTTCTCTTCACCCACCCATCAAGATCAAATCCATTGACATATGACAATTGCCAAAGAACTTCAAATTAATGCAACTTAACCAATGACTTTAACCCATAGAACAATTTATCAATTGCCATTGCTCCGATGTCGGCCGGCACCCACTATAGTTTAATAATCTACATATATGAATAGTTAAGTTGAAAGTGTTTAGAGCTCATTATAATAACTAGCAGCCTGCCTATAGGCAGGTATCTCTATCTGTGTGTGTGAGCAAATGTATCTGTATCTGTCTGTCTGCACTGCCCACAAAATGCAATAAATTGTTGGCAGAAAAAAAAAACAAGCAATCCACAATCCATATTGAATTGTAGGCGTACACGTTGCCTCCAAATGCTGTAAACAACCACAAAATTAGGCAAATCAACAGCACAGAGCAAGTGGTAAAGAGAAGTGGGGAGCAATGGAGCAGTCAACCGGAGCAGACAAGTCAAGCAACTGGAACATATTTAGGTGCCATTCCATAAGCACAATATACACGCACACACACGGATATCCAATAGATAGATAGATAGATAGATGGATAGCCACTGTGGCAATTGCCAAATAAAGCAATATAATTTTACAATTAGATTTTTGCACTAAATATGCAAAAAAAATATAAAAAAATTCCACAAAGAATTATTAAATATGATATTTCAGACCATTCGATTGATCAGTTGCTGAAACCTTTACAATGAGATCTATTGATTATTTAAACAACAAAGTTATTGAGTCATAGGTTAATAAGTGAATAAAAAAGTCTTAAAGGATAAACTGTTATATAGAGTTATAGATCTGGATTCCAGCAAAGATAAGATTAGTTAAAAAGAGATGAACTTGTGTCACTAAGGTTAGTTAGATCTCCAAAGAAGCAGTAAAGTTAAGTAAGTAAGAAGTTTAAATCGATTCTTAATAGGGAAAGTCAAGGTTACTTCAAGATATGGGAAAAGACTGCTAATAATGTTATTTTTTTAAGATTATTTTGAAATGATCAATCTTATTAGTCTTACCTAACGGAGTTTATTGAGTAAAGACATTAAGTAAAAGCTTAAGATCCAAAGGTTTCAAAATTTTTTTTATTTAGTTTGAAAATAAAAATTTTAACTTTAATTTGTTGCTCTTTTATTCTTTATCAATTAATTCTTTTATTACATAAATAACATACTGTGAGTAACAAAACTTCTTTAATTAATCCAAATAATATAAAAATTTTAGGTACTAAAGTCACTCAATAAAGACAGAAAACATACAAATTTAACAGTTATCTGGGGTGAGCTAGAACCAGTTGGGAATTGCAATAGTAATTTAATGCACAAAATAAATATTTTATTATCAATATAAAATATTGTTAGTAATAGAAGTTTTTATGATCTACAGTGTTTAGAAACAGTAAAAGAAATAATATTAATTCTTTTGTATGTCTGAAAGCCTTTTTTTTTGCTTCTCTGTATTGGGATCACAAAATTTTTATATTGATTTGACCGATTTAAGAGCTTCCTGTAGAAAATTAAAATGTAAAGCATCTTTGTTAAAGTTTTTTTTATAGGCAATTTCCTAGCAATTTTGAGAAACTCTTAAAAGTATGTGAACCAACTTTTTCAATCTAAGTAACCGACTGTAATCCACAAAATGTAATCATAAATTTAACAAATGCACAAAAGGCCCCAATCAAAATTGTAGCTACCTTGCCATAAACAACTCATTGACTAGAGTAAATACAAACACAGAGAGAGGAGGAGAGAGATGGATGGAAAAAGGAAAATAACGAAAGAAAAGAAAATCAATTTGCATAACACAAATCAAGTGAAATAATCAGGCGGCAACCAAAACCAAACGCATAGACAACATTGCAACGACAGATTGACAAACAAACAAATGCATTGCTGACATACTCAACCCCCTCCACCCCCCTCCTTCCCATCCACCCACTCCATATTCAATCTCTATCTACATGTAAAGTGAAAGACGCAACGCACTTGAATGCCAAAGAGGCCAGACCAGGCTAGGCCAGATCAAATCCAAAAGCTGAGCCGAGACCCGGGACCGACTGAAACCGGGGCCAATTGTTTAACCAATTTCTTTATCTTGCCACGGCAAACGTCTCTAGTTTATGGGGGAAAGTTACAAGCGACTGACTGTCTATCTGACTGACTGCTCTGACAGATGCTAGGCAGATAGATAGTCGTATAGATACATAAGATACTTATATATATATCTATAGTCTCCGCCTGCAAGCAAGGCATAGTTGTCGTATTCAAATGAATGCAGACCAAAACTTGTGCCACTTGGCTGCCTTTTTTTATTTTTTCTTGGCCTTTGATTTGCGCCGTTCAAAATTGTTGAACTATTTACAAGTATATGGCCATTTATATGAATCTCGCCTATTATTACTCTATCCAACAACACCTTCCTTTGTCTATTTGTTTCATTGTTTTCCCATTTTGTAATTAAAAAATATACTTTTGTCTTATTGGATATAATTTTTTTAACATTTGAATGGGTTATGACGCTCTAAGTGACAGTCATGTGGGCATTATAAATAATAATTAATTATTTGATTTATTTGCAAATGTCAATTGACATATTACAAAAAATAATGTTCTGATCTTGTAAATGGAGATATATGGCAAGTTGTTTAGTTGTAAATAGTTATAAATTATATTAATTCTTAACTAATAGTTTAAAGAGAGAGAGCCTTGATTCCCTTTATAATTTATGCCATTCCATTCTCTGAATTTCAAACACACCCTAAAAAACCAATGGGCAATCCCTTTAGGTTAAAAAAAAATCTACAAGCAAAGAGAAAAAGTGTCAATCAATGACCAACTCCAGTTCAATCATGCATTCAACTAGTCAACACAACTGTCAATCAATCAATCCTTTCCACTCTTTGATTCTGCGCACATTTGTCAATATGTCAATAAATTGCCAAACGAATTAAAAATACCCCTCTCACAATAAGCTAAGCTTCGCATTCAGATCTCAATCTATAGTTAGTTTAATATTATTTTTATTTTTTATTTCTTTGCAAACTTGGCTAACTCTTGCCAGTCACTGCAATTTTGTTGGTGTTACAAATATTATTAATAACAGGTTATTGGGGCATATTTCTTGCATGACACATTAATTACAAACATTTAAAGCTCTACAATTAATTCGAATTCAATAAAACCATTCAAAAATTTGGTGTTAAACTGAAGTGCATATAAATAATCCAACCAAAGGAAAATCTATGAGAGAAAAACAACAACAACAACAACATAATAATTCAATGAAAAAGAAAAGTTCCGCAATTTACTTGCCAGACACTCTCGGGACGACTACGTGACAAGCGTGATGACTCTTGGGGGAAATAACTCTGGGAACTCCTCATCATAAATCTGAAAATTTTTTGTGGTCGACACGAGAAAAAAAAAAAAAATCCAACAAAATTGCATAGCTCAAGGCAACGATAAAAAGGATACCCATTATAATAAAAGAAAGATTATTTTTATTAAAAATATTTTCATTTGTGTTTTTTTCTTAAGAAGCTGAGAGGATAAAAAGCAAAAAAAAAAATCAATTTTAAAAGTTTTTCTAGAGTTAATATCTCTAAAGTAGTAAATTTTTAGCTGTTGGTTAATTTATGTTTATTTATATACCAAACCCTTGTAACCAATGTAAATTTTTTATAAATTGTAAATTTGAATCAAAGAATACCCATATTAATAATGCAAATCGAAAATGTAAAGCTCTTAAATTTTAATCTAACAATTTCAATGGTAAAAAGTTTCTAGAGAAGAATTCATGGATTTCTTTTCCAATATGCCCAAACATTTTTTAATGTAAATCAACAGAGTATGCAAAAGTTTATGGAAAGTAAATAGGAAAGAAAATTTTAGCGCAAAATAATTTGCCAAAGGCCTTTGGTCTGGCTTTTGGGTGTCAAAGTTGATGAAAGACACAGCGGCTCCTAAAAATCTATTTAACTTTTGCATGGCCTATCCGATATACTACCATCAACTCCATTGCCTTACCTTACCCCTCTATCTCTCTCTTTCTCTCTCTTTGCTCTTTAACCAATCTCTGCCATAAAAGTTAGTGCAAATGGAGTAGAGTTTTCAATCTCTTAGGTCTCAGGTCGGTGTCTAGTAAAATGCCGGCTTTAGTTGATTTGAAAGTTTAATTCGGTATTAGTGTTAGTTAAAAGGCTTTTGGTCAATGTTCGTTGTCTTTGCTTTTATTGCTGTTGTTGTTAATGTTGGTGGTTGTGTTGCTATTGTTGTTGTTATTGTTGTTGCTAGTGATGGCACGTAATGCACTCTAATGCCAGCACAATTTATCTAATGATTGCTATTTGTGCAAGTAATTTGTGACTGCTGAGCAAATGAAAATAACAACTGGGATGGGTAGACACTTGAATAGTGTTTAGTGGTAAGAGACATGAGGGGGAGAAATGTCTTTTTCTCTTTATTATAAGTGTTAATTATATAGATAAACTTCCGAAATATGTACAATATATATAATTATATATGTATAATAGTCAGCTTAAAAGGTTTTCAATGTTAATGGTAGCTTTAGTTAATTGACAAAGAAAATTGGCAAGACTTAAGCTTTCCTTCTTACCAAACTTGTCATAGCAAAACCCCATTCAAGGCTCTAGTGTTAATTCGTTAGTTCTATACTTGGTCTTAAGCCAATTTGGCTCTAATAAATCAAATATTTAAAACCATTTTATTTCCTGTTCTTATAAAATTTGACAAACTCTCGCTATCAAATCACCTTCAGCATAATAAAAGTGAGTGTTTTTTTTCTGTTGGTTTACTTTTTAAGTTGGTCACTCAGTCAGTCAGTTAGTCAGTCATTCATTCATTCTTTCAGTTAGTTTAAGTGCGAATTTAATGCGTTTAATGAGCTAAGGAAATCACCGGAGCCGTCAACGTTGCCGTTGGCCATGAGACACGATAAAAATAAATAAAAAGAAACACCAAACCCAATCCAAACACGCAGAAAAAACTTCAAAATTGTGAGACAAAAAAATATATACTAAATTATAGTTAAACATGAATTACGTTGTAAGTTTTTTCTGTCATTTGACCATTTGCGAGAGTGGCCATTAGAATTTGGCAAAACTAAATATAATGAGGGAAATCACAATAATTAGTAGTAGAACTAGAGGTAGCAAAAATATAATGAGAGCACAATATTTGGAATTAGTAATGAAACAATAGGAACTTGTAGAAAAACTAGTAGAGAAGAAATAATGCGAAAATTTCAGTTAGGAAAACTAGTAGGAGGACTAGTAGAAGTAGTTGTATTAGTAGTACTAGAAGTGGCAATAGAACCAGTAGTAATAGTTTCAGCAGTAGAAGTAGTTGTAGTAGTAGTAGTTGCAGTTGTAGTGGCAGAAGTATTAGTAGTAGTTGCAGTGATACTACTAGTAGTAGTAGTAGTAGTAGTAGTAGTAGTTATAGTCAGTCTGGTTTCAGTAATAGTAGTAGTAGTCGTTGCGGTAGTTTCTGTAGTAGTAGCAGTTTTTGTAGTAGTAGTAGTATTAGTATTAGTAGTATTTGCACTATTAGGGGTAGTAGTACTAGTAGTAGTATTTGCAGCATTAGTGGTAGTAGTATCAGTAGTAGAAGTAATTGTGTTTGCAGTATTAGGGGTAGTAGTACCAGTAGTAGTAGTGTTTGCAGTATTAGGGGTAGTAGTATCAGTAATAGTAGTAGTAGTATTTGCAGTATTAGAGGTAGTGGTAGTGATTGTGTTGTGATAATGCCCGTTTTAGTAGTAGTGGTGGCATTGGTTGTTGTGGTAGTTGTGATAGTAGTAGTACTAGTAGAAATTGTAGTAGTAGAAGAAGTTCAAGTGTAAGAACTAGTTCTGGCATATATCCATATAAAATTCATGCACCTTTCAATATTTAAAACACTTAACAATTTGATTTATTACTTATAATCTGACTTTAAAAAAGAGGAAGAAAAAGGTCCTCTATAAAGGACATCTACAATCTAACTGAACTGAGTAGGTATTATTCGTTTAAAGCTAAACCAACCTCACGTAACGTCTAAAATATATATCGCTTGAGTGAAAAACAATTATAAGAGTTTATCTAAAATATTAAAGAATTTCAATAATAATTTTGCTGAATAATGCAAATTAATTTACCGATTTATTTCTATAGAATAACCTGCAGCGTTTATTTTGATTAGATCACGATTCGATTCTAAGCATGTGAAATGATCGAAATAAGTAGTTGTAGTAATTGTTTTTAAGGGAAAATGTATGAAGCAAAACATATTCCTTAGTAAACAAATTTAAGTGACGAAACTGGTAATTATTTTTACGATTTAATCATCTTTTGCTAACTTATAACTTTTCTTTACCTTTTCAGCAACCTTTTGTCCTACCCTCGTATATAAATAATATTTTTGTAGAAGTCAGTTTGGGTTGGTCATTATAATTTATGTCCGTTTGCACATTTTGGACATGGAAACAAAGAAGCAACTAAACCAGAGCTAAGGCGTCAAGATATTTGTGCCAAAGTCTTGAGATTTTGCCAGACATCGCAATTTATAATTAAAAAAAAAAAAAAAAAAAAATAACTTAAAAACAAACAAAAAAAACATGTAGAAGCATCGTAGTGTGGGTAGGAGAATCAACTTTGGTTTTCTATTGTAAATTGGCATTTCAAATAGATTTTAGCACAAATGCCGGAAACAATTCTTAATTTAAACTACACACAAACCGACCTCTAATTAAATCATAACTTATGTCATAAAATATGATTACTAAATGAAACAATAAGACATAAAACTAAAAATTAAATACTTAAAATTTATCACCAAAATTGAAAATTTATGCAAAATGCGGTAAATATGAAAAAATCTGTGGGATGCATTTTGGGGGCTGGCAACTGACAGCTGACACCTGTTATTAGAAGCAACACTTTTTCGTTTGGGTGTAGCATGTAATAGTGTACATGTGTGTGTGTGTGTGTGTGTAAGAGTTCGGATTGCAGTTGCATGAACGTCAAATTGTAGCAATTTTGTTAAGTGCGTTGCAACTGTAGCGAGAGGCTGCTGCCGCCATTGAGATACATTTGTATAAATGCTCAAGCACACTGAAAATACTTATATACAAGTATATGGGTATATGCGTCTGTCATTCTGTCTGACAGATAGACAGACAGACAGTCATGTCAGTCGGTCACTCAGTCAGTCATTTCATGTGGGCGACGGTTATTTCTTGGCGGCTCAATTTAAAACGCATTTTTTTTCGAGTGGTTTTCGGCTGTCATAAAGTTAAAAGTATTAAAAACTCCTCTGCATCATTTAGCAGTACATAAAAAATGTTACCTCTATCTCTTGACTACCCCCTGCTACTTCCTTTGCCTCCTATGTGATCATCATCATCCTATATATATAATTAAATCTTTAAAATGCAACCAAAAATCTGTTTGTGACCACACGAAATTGATTGCGCATTATGTAATCAATATCTTTAATGGGGCCAAAAATTAAAATTTGAAACAGTTATTATGGTAATCATGTCGAATGGAGTGTAAGATGATATGAACAAAATGGAAATAGAGATAAGAGCCAAAAAAAATATCAATTTGATTGATAATAAAATGGTCAAACGACGTGTCGAAAAGCTTTTAAATAAGTATATTTTAAATGCATTATTTAAATGAAATTTTTAAATTAATTTCAAGTTTCCTATCAATAGATGGTTTTACACCTACTTTAGATCAAGATAAGATAGGCATACATAGACATTTGATCTAAGAAGAGATATTATTAAAATAGATGCGAAAATTTCTAAAGGCAAGTAGATCTTTAGTTGAATTCTTTTATAGTTTAGAAAATAAATTAAAAAATAATTAAGGACTCTCTAAACTAAAAGTTACTAAAGTTTTTATTATAATACTATGAGAGCTAACATTGTAAACATTAACCGATTTTAGATATATATATTAAAGCAAACCTTTGTAATATGCTCCATATGAAACTTTGAATCTTTTAATAGATTCCTAATTAGAAAAAGTTTAGAATATATAGTGAAAAAGGTAGTGCAAGATGGTTTGCCGGTTTCTAATTATTAAATCGAATTCTATTATACATTTAGTTAGACAAATAGTTAAAGCTTTATAAATATATACTACTGATCACCTATTACATAAGGATATATTTATTTATTCTGCACATTCTTGATTCAATTATGTTATTACTCTCAAATTCGACCTGTGGTATATATTATATATATACATATATAAGTAGTTGGAATAATTCTAAATACTTTAGGCCTTTCTCAAGGCTTTCATTATTAAAGGCTCTCCTCATAATATTTAAATGAAATGTCATAAACAAAACAAAAACTATTTAAAATCAATTTTTTCTTAAGTATATGTTAATTTTTTTATGGCATTTAACAAAAGAAAAAACCATTGGGAAAACAAAGAAATCACTTAGGACCACACAAAAGTTGAATATGCTTGTGATTAGCAAACAAACGATATGGTAAAGAGTTTTGCAAATGAGTTACCTGGTGGAGAGCTAGAGAAAGGAGGTGTGAATAAAGCCACAGAGATGATTAAATAAACACATCCTAAACCACCACAAAGGAGACATGAATTACTCATCCAGTTTAATATAGCTATATCAGTGCAATTAGAATTAATACTTGGATTAAGTTACCAATTTTTCATGTTATTGTGGGGCAACCTTAATTTGCATATTGGCTTCAAGTATTTTCGTTTGCACAAAGTGCAATATGTGTGGGTGGGCCTATCGAAAAGAGTCAACAAATTGTTATGGCTGTTGTTACTTTGATTTTTACAGCTTGTTGAACAATCTTTTATGTGCCAGACTGCATGACTACCATAAAATGCAATTCAATTGGCTATAAGCAATGTTGAGTGAATTTCAAATAAATAATTTTTTAATACAAACGGAAAGGAAAACGAAATTTCTAATATAAAACCAATTTGGAGAAACATTTCCCTAAGTTTCCGCTAATAAAAAACACAAGAATGTATAAATAAATCACATAAACCAAATAAACTTGGCTTTTGAATATACTTTTCACAAGTTTTGATTCATTTTAAAACTTAAACTTAAATTCTGTAGATATAAAACGAAATTCTGTTGTTCCCAACTAAGTAAACCTTTATACTACATATACCCCTATACATTAAGAGGGTAAAAAAATATATTTTCTATGATTTATGAACAAATAAAGCAAACTGGGCATCTAACAAAACGGTTTATAGAATATTTTTAGGTCTTTAAATAGCTTAAAAAAATGTTTTATTAATGCATTTCATAACACGCAATTGCAAAAAGAATAAATAAAAAAATAAACACCAAATAACCACAAATAAGAGGATACAAAACAAACAGAGATAGAGAGAGAGAGGAAGAGAGATTTCAGAACAAGAACGTTAATAAGACTGACATCATCTCTCAGACGACTTCAAAAGCTTGAAAAAGCTTAAATATCTCCAATCTCATTAGAAATGCATTTGAGGAATTGAAATAAATAACAAAACAAAGTTAAAAATAAACATGAATTCTAAAATCAGAGCCGACAACACAAAATACCCTATAAAAGGTTTTACAGTATACATTTTTACAAATATTTGTATACTTTTTTACTGCTCTAATATACTTTTAAGTTAATGGGTATAAAAGGTGATATCAGTCAGTTCCAACGATTTTTGTCGCACAACTAATTAATAAATCAACCAGTTAAACAAGTGACTGAGCAAAATACATTCAAAAAAATAATAAAAACAAAAACAAGCAGATAAATTGTCAGCAACAAATTAACTTAACTACATTACTACTACGTGGGCTGTGACCTGTGCACTGTGAAAACTTTCTTTAACCTCAATGTCGAAATCTGTAGGCGTTAACTGCTAATGGTATATGATCAACAGACCGATTATCATACACTGTAAAATGCTTTACACTCGGCTTAATGCAAATTAGTTAAATCTTATCCAAAGACAAATGCCTCACTTAACCTTTCCCATTGTCTTTTGTCCCGCCGATTAGTTCTATTTCATTACAATATATACATATATATATATAGAAATATTTCTTTGAAAATTTTTGTTATATTGTTGACTGAATTGAAGTTGATTTTGAGAGCCTCGAGCGTCAGATTGGCTGGCAAGTTTGTTTTTGTTTTTTCGGTAGCTTTATAGATATAATATCTGAGCATATTGCAAACAAAAAACATTTAGGAGTGCCCACACATCAATCAAATGGTAATCATGTGGGTTGGGTACACAAAAAACAAAAAAACACAAACAAAAAATAAAGAGAATCATATTGACTGATGAGGAGCACAACAAAATATAGAATAAACTTGAAATGTTAAAAAAAAGTAAGTTGGCAAAACCAAAAAAAATTTTTTTAAGAATTTTAAAGGAATGCATGAATGCTTTTGAAACTAGAATTCAATTAATAGAAAAGGTGATCAAAAAAATATTATACCGGTTTCTTTTAGCTGGAAACCTTAAAATAGAGAAACTTTGTTTTAATATCAACCTAAAGTACAAGTATGGCTAGAAACACCCTGTATTATTTAACTTTTTCCAGTATTTCTTTTGTTTTAGATCCGCTTTCAATGAAATTTTTTGTACTTTTTATCATTTCATGTATAAATGGAAGAGAATATCTTAAATAAATTCATTTGATGAAGTTGAATCTCTTCAATAATGCATAGGTGACCTTTCCCTTGTAAATGAAAAAAGGGGAAAACATTCTTAAGATCTTTAGGGTAGCTTGTTCTTTATATCCGAAAGGCTTATTCCATAAAATTTTCAAGACAAATAATATTTTATTATTTATATTTCCGTTTGACTTCTAATTATTTTATGTGCTTCTTTCTCCCTTCTAGGCAAACATTTTTTTCAATTATTCACTCACTCTATAATAATCAAAGTAAATTTTGACAGCTTTTTTTTGTCACTTCCCAAGTCAACATTTTGGTAACTTCAAAAGATTCCGCCGAGAATAAAAACGTTTTATGTTTTGGACCAGCACAAATCGGACTAGAGTATGTGCCTATACATACACATAAAAATAACAACAACCAAAACTAAACAAATTATTTACAACAAATAAAATGTTACTATTGCTATTGTTGCTTGTGGTTGAACAAAAAAAAAACACAAATGTAATTGCGCGTGTCGAAATGTAGAACAACAAAAAAAAGCAACTAAAGTTGTTTAATGATATATATATTTTTTACCTGACGTTTAATTCTAAGCTCTGATAAATGTTTTGACTGTATATTCAAACAATTGAATATAATGCTGCTGGTTGCTGCTGCCGGCCGGCTTTGGCCGCATTTAAAATGCACAACAGAACGCACAACAACACAGAGAGAGAGAGAGAGGGAGAGAATACTGGATAAAAAAGAGTTAAACAAATAAAATGCTTACTGCATTTTAAAGTTGCTCAACACTCACATGAGATGTGTGTTAGTGTCTGTGTGGTGTGAACGAATGAATGACACACCAGACAGCAGCAGCAGCAGCAACAAAAGAAAGAGAGTCATGAAAATAAAAAGTGTTAACTACATTTTCATTGTGCGGTTAACGGCGGCAGCAACTGTCAGACCAAAACATGGGGCATGCCATAGCAAATGCTGCCAAAAGTCTCTCATTTCTCCCCCGAGTGCCTTTGCCATTGTTGCTGTCAAATTGAGCTTAGCGATTGCATAAAACTTTAGAGTCGCTCCGTGCCAGTCGAGAGAGAGAGAGAGAGAGTAGCAAGAAGAGTTGCAAGTGTTGGGTAAGGAAAAATCGCTTACAAAATATTTGGCCATCAATTTGCCGGCTGGTGTAGTAAAACTGTCAAAGTGACAGCTGGTAATCAACTTGAAATAACAAAGTTTAGAGTAAGAGATTTAGCAATGGAGGTTCATAAAAGGTGCAAAGCTCATCAATTTAAAGAACTTAAGACCAATTGAGACTTAAATCTTTAAAATAAAAGAGACTCTTTAAGAGAGCTTATATCTACTTGGTTTATATCTTATTTAATGAGTACTTAATATCGGCTTAAGAACCATTTTGTTTCTGTTTAAGCTCAATGTTCAGAAGTTTTGTAATACACTAACTGAATATTAAAGCTACATAGAAAAGAAGAAGAGGATCACTAGATCTCTCTTTTATTTACCAATATTTTTAGAGGGGAAACAATATCCTTTTTAATACTTTTCTATAAGATTTGTTTTATCCATGAAGATGTGGTTAGACTACATGTAAGATTTGAAAAGGAGATTCCTATTAAGATTATCTTCTAAGCCTTAAGCTTACTTTATATAAACAACAATTGAGACTTCTTTAAAGAATTTTAGATCTTCATTTCGAACTAACACTAACAAGTATAGAAAGTTTTCTGGATTTCTTTGATTCTAGGTATAATATGATTGGTACGATAAATATACCCGATATTGTGAGCTGTAATAACTTTCAACCCGTTAAGAACCACATTTTATGATCAGAAGGACTGTGATTTAAGCACGCATATCTATGTGATATTTTTCTTATCATTTACTTCATTTTCTAAGGAATAAGTTGTTTTTACTTCAAATGTCATCTTGATAATAAATTAAGTCTAAGGGGAAGTCATTTCTAGATATCATTTCTATACTAATTTTTATTTATTTAAAAGAAATAATTTTTAGGGTATTACGTATGCATTTGATAAGTTGGCAAACAAGTTAAAAATAATGCTTAACTCATATTATACATCCAATATAGAGTAAAAACAAAAAGCTTTCTTCTCACTGGCTACATTTCATATCTAAATCATGAAAGCTTATCGGAAACCATACAAAAATAAAATTATGAAGCTTTTTTAAGCTTGTCCAGTTATTCAAATTAGTCGAAACCACGATAAGCATATTAAATGAATAAAAGAAACAAATCAAATTGCATGCTACGCCTTAATCTATGGCAATATATATATATATATATATATACATATACACCTATATACGATATATGTTTGTTCACGAATATTTGGACTTAGAAGGGAAGCAAACACTAGTCACGTTTTTCCTGTGCTCAATGCCAAATTGAAAATTATGCAGATATAAAAGGTGTAAAAGGTATGAATGATATATTACATATTTATGATCGTAGACATGTAACCATATATATATATATATATATAGATATTGATTCTAAAACTAGTAATGCAAAATGTTGATTTAGTAGGTTTTTTATTGTTATAGAAAACTATTTGATTTGATTTTATAAAATTTTCGCTTTCATTCCGAAGTTTTGTTGGGCAGTTCCAGTCAGTTACCTGAAGTTCAAGAACTTCATTGATATGCTTGGGATGATGCTTTTCCTGCTAGGCCAAAAAATCCAAACCAAAAAGTTCGTTACGCTTACCTGGCTAATCACCATATTGTTAGCTTTATAACCTGACCGACACTACCAGCATTTGTACGATATTTAGTTCACTCGTATCTTAAAAATGCCTTCATTTTTTTTGGCGTATTTCAGTTCATTGACATTTTTCATGTTTTTTGTACTGTATGTTGCTTGTCGCTGTCTCTTTTTCCTCAGTCTCTCTCTCTCTCTCTCTCTCTGACTGACTGTCTATCATTTGTTGGTCTAACTGTGTTTTGCATTGTTTTATGGACAACATGACTTTTGTTCACACATGGGAACCAACGCCAAGAGCTATATATATACACACAGACATTTCTATATATATAATGTATACGATGTGCTGCAACAGTTTCCATTTAATGAAAAGGTGTCACAAGGGGTTAGGGTTAGAAGTTCGTTTCATTGCACGGTCAGACCTCAACATTTTACCGGTTCGTTCATTTAATGTAACCAGTTGTAATTTCCTTGTTTTTCTTTGGTAATAAAGAAATGCCGGCACACACACACCCGTATATACATATGTGTATACATATATAAAGTGAGTGTAGAAATTCATGTGCTCTATATAATGTTTTTGTAATTAGCCTTTGGGCGATTTGTCAGGAAAGTTCTTTGTCACGTTTTTATCGGAATTCTCTGTCTTGTTCAGCGAGTTAGTTGGCCCATCCATGAAAACTGCCATGAAAACATTTTATGTGGTCTTTCACGGGTAAACATGAAGAAAGTTGCTAATTGTGTATGAATATTTAATAAACTAAACGAAATTCTTTTAATTAGTTGAGTTATTTAAAAGAGTTGACAGCATAAGTATTAAATATTTCATAACTATTCAAATAAGAAGAGCATGATAGTGAAAAACAGAAGAAACTGTTTTAGAAAACTATTTTTTAATATGTTACGAAACTTTTTAATTAAAATAATTAACCCAGCCAATATTTGAAACTTTTAGAGAAACACCTCAACAATTCCTCTCTTAGTTTTTGTTTTTTGGGATGTGTTTTTTATATAAAGAAGAGGCAAAACTATTTCAACGCCATACTGTTAACATTTAAGAAGTTTAATTATTAGAACTTTATCATTTGATTGTATAACACCTGCGACTTTCCCCTGATTTAAATATATATTTAGTATTCCAGGAAATGAGCATAAATTGTATAATTAATTTCACCTCATGATTGCCCCCATCACAAAAAAACTAGGCTAATAGTTTTCACCTTCTACATCGTTGTCTTTGCTCCATATTTATATAATCTTTGTTTTTTCAGCCTTGAATGTTAATTGAAATAAATGCTATTTTAATTCAAACTTAATCGTCTAGCTAATATGAAAAAGATGGCACGCCCTTTTGTATAGTATACTATACGTATCTTATATACGAAAGGTGTCTAAATCAGTATACACCCACGGAAAGTAACATTAATCATACTAATGGGCCAACACTTTTTCTTTGGCTTACGATACAGTAAAAAAATAACAAGACCCCATGCAGAAGCATGGGTGACTGAACGCCCAAAGGGAAAACAATTTTCAGGCGGCCAAGCGGCCAAGAGTTTTCCACATCGGCGCACAAAAAATTAGCAGAGAAAGAGGGAGGAGAAAAAGAGATCACTGCAAGAAAAATTACAAGCTCCTTATATACTTGATATATATATATATATATATATTAGCTTACTGATTTTCAATAAAGAAGAAAAAAAAAAGAGCTGTGCCGGCTAAAAATGTAAATTTCGAGGGAGAGAAAAAACGCGACATGGAAAAGTTGAAAGTAAAAGGAAAGCAAACGATGACTTTCCCAAACGGAGGCAACAAGCAGCAGACCACTTTTGGACTGGTCTTAGTTTGATCTGGTCTGGACTGGTCCGGTCTGGGTCTGGTCTAAGTCAAAAGTCTCTCTCTCTCTCTCTCTGTCTCTCTGCTATGTGGCGTGGGTGTGTTTGCTCCAAAAGCGCATTCATGGGGATTAGCATATATTAGCGCCTGAAGCAAATGGAATACCAGCAGCAGCAAAAGCAGTCAAAGTGCATTGAATAGCCAGCTTTTTTCTTACCATTTTTGGATGAGAAGTTGCCTGGGTTTTTCATTGTTTAATTTCTTGGTTTTAAATTAAACTCAGATTAAGCTTTGGCATAAATTAAGCATATAAAAATTTGACTTTGTCTTGGCTTTTGTTTAATCTTAAAGTCTACAATCTACCATAGAGAGATGCATGGGAGGGTTAGGCATCCAGGCGGCGGTGGATAAGACAACACATTCAATATACTTTGCTGGTCGTGTTTTGTCGCATGCCCAAAAGCCTTTCAATTAAACAAGGCGCACGTTTTCGTTTCTCATTCGAGTCAGTGAAAAATGCATTTTAACGCCAAAGTTCGACAGCGCTAAAATACAACAAAAAACAAAAAAAAAAAAAAAAGAAAAACCGAACAGAAAACAAAACCATAGATACATACAAACAGACAGACACACAAAATAGCAACAAACATCAAAACAATGTTGCAATTTATATATATGGAGTAAGTATGGGACGGACCACAGTGGAGTCTAAATAAAACGAAATGAATCAAGACACTGTTGCAGTAACTAAGAACTCTTCTTTTTGCAAGCTCTATTTCATTTTTCGCTTTATTTGCTTGTAATTCCCAACTTGTTCTAGCTTTAAAGAAGTGGTATGCTATATTAATCAACAGGATAGTCTGATTATGAGAGAACTTTCGTGCTTTAACGATAATGATTATATCTTTTTATTCATTAAAGATTTGTATCGTTTTTCCTTTTTCAAATATCAGTAGATCTTTGACTTTATCATCTTTTAACAAAATATTCTTTGTCTTTAATTTTTTTTTTTTTAAGAAATCTATATACAATGATGAAAAAACGTTCTGAACGTTGTCGCTTCAACTATGCCAAAGAATGGCTTTGGGAGAGCGCCAATCTCACAGTAAGCTATGTTCATTTAGAAAATTTGAACTATCCACTTATTTGCTCTCTTTAATTAGGCCAAATGCAAGGAATTGGGTTTAGAGAAGGAATATAATCAATATGTAATACGATTACGTCTACGTGCCTTGGGCGTATTTGTAGTTCTTCATACTGTAATAACATTTTTGCATTGCATATTGCTGTTAGCCACATGTGATGTAGGTTTGGATTAAACACTAACTAATAATATATATTAATAGTTATTTATTTTAATAGCATATCCAGTTAATTTATGTTGATGTAATTTGCTATTCGATAGCCTATGTGATATTTATATCAGTCTTGAGTATTAATTTTTTTGAAGATTTTGTGGCCAGCCGAACCTGGATTATGTATGTGTCATCATTGATTGCTACAATTACCTGGGTAACTTGCGATCTGACAGTGAATATGTATCATTATTATACGAATGATTGGATATTAACATCAATGTATGACACATATGTATTATACATGATCTACATGTTTTTGCCCTTGCCATTTCTAGTGGGACCTCTGTTGTTAGGTACATTGGTTTCGATTCTATACATTTCGTATTTTATGAATTACCTTGCATCTAAATTTCAATATGAACTATCGAATCTTTATACATATAACTATATGAGTGTTGATATCTCCCATTATATCTGCTTTAATCTGCTGGGTACATTCTTTCGCTTGATGAGTGATATAATTGTGCGATCTTCCTTCCTGGATCGTCATCAGTATGTGATGGAGGCCATTTCGTTACGTAGTGCCAGACAGCAGGAAAAAATGCTTCTTCATAGCATTTTGCCGCCACAGATTGCACGACCCATTCAGGATGAATTACGTAATCGAATAGCCCAGGCTAAGAAAACACCAAATATGCATCGCCGAATCGCTGCCATTTCGGATCGTGTAATGGCCATTCAAATCCATCCGGAGGTTACTATACTCTATGCGGATGTGGTTAACTATACCCAATTGACAACAACTTTGACTGTGGAAAAACTGGTCACACTGTTGCATGATCTTTATGGAAGATTTGATGTGGCCGCTTCGCATTATCGTGTGCAACGTATTAAGTTTTTGGGCGACTGTTACTATTGTGTGGCAGGTCTAACCCGTCCCAATCCCGATCATGCCAAATGCTGTGTAGATTTGGGTCTATCCATGATCTCACACATCTCGGATGTGAAGCAGGAACGTCAATTGGATATTGGTATGCGAATTGGTGTCCATTCAGGAAATCTTTTTGCCGGTGTCATTGGTGAGGCAAAATTACAATATGATATCTGGGGAAAAGATGTGGCCATTGCCAATCGATTGGAATCAACTGGACTAAAAGGACATGTACATATCAGTTCCAGCACTTTGGTAAATATCGATGCCGACGAGTATGTAATATTACCTGGCACACCGGAAGCCGCCAACGATCCTTTTCTACAGAAGCACAATATTACCACATTTCTGCTGCCTGCCGAATCCAGTCGCAAAGCTAGTAGTCATTCACTTAATGCAGTTGAATCGGTTTCAATTCTGAATTTACGTGCTCGACTAGATGCCGACAGTGTTGATGTGGAGACTGCGCATAATAAAGAACTACATGAAGAGTTTCGCAAAATGCCCGTAGGGGCAAGAAGGTATTTACCTTATCTCCTATTACTTAGTTTTTCCCGCTTATAACAAGAAAAACAAAATAGCATTTCATATTTTCTTACATGTCGACAACAAAAAGGAGAGCAATCACATGTTCCAAATTTATTGACACTGTACTTTCTGCATTTCCGTGAACCAAGATTGGAATGGAAATATATGAGACAACCGGATTATATGTTTAAATATAGCATTTTATTAGCCTGGACCATAGGTGTTAGCCTTGTCTATATACAAGTAGTAGATCATAATGGTTCGAGCATTTATGGCTTTATATTGGATGCGGTGATTACAATTCTCTTAACCATTTTTCTTTGTATTGCTTGGTACAAGAAATTTTACTGGTGGAAATATGGTGATAGGAAAGATGCTCCTGTTAGGTAAATATTATAATTTTCTCTTTGATGTTTCCAATGGTTTTATTAACGATTTTATATTGTAGTACATATTCCAAATTCAGTTGCGCAATGTTTCGCATAATTGATAAAGTACAAGTTAGTCTATCATTACGTATTTTGGTTTATATGATAATTATTATATTTTATTATCATGTTCTTGCTGTTATATTGGTAAGTATTTATATAAAGTTATCAGATATATATATAAATATTTCTGACTCTTCTATGCTTTAGGTCGATTGTGATCGTGAGCTGTTTGCTGTACTTCATGTGGATAGTAAATTATATCAATATGAAATGGATATCAATATGTGTTTCCATCCCTGGGTTCTTACAAATATGGTATCATTAATTATGGGTATGAGTTATACATTTACTCGAATACCCTTTATGGTAAAGACATTAGTTAGCTGCCTGGAGGCCACAGCATATTTGGTCATACTATTCTTTCAATATGAATATATCTTTCATCATAGTACGACAACAAATCCGTACTTTTTTGCAGAATATGCTCATAGTATGACCATAATTACAGCTTTGATCACTTTGTATCTCAAAGAAAGGCAAACTGAATTTAATAGCAAAATCAACTTTCAGTAAGTCAATTTATAACTTAAGAAGTATTAAATTATTTATTAATATTATAATCTCTTTTCAGTTGGCGCACGGAATTAAAAAAGAAACAACGTGATGCCCATTTGACCAATGTATCGATAACAGTTCTATTGAATAATATTCTTCCAGCTCATGTGGGTAAGATCCATTATTCTAGTTCCTTAATTTTATTTTTTGAAATGTACTTTGATCAGGTTTAGTTATGACCATGCGTTTGTCGATAACCACAAAATACTGATCATCGATATTTATCGATTTTGTTGTAACTACGGTTTATCATATCTATTTACAGTTAATCTATATTTAACGTCCCTGGCCAAACATGAACTTTATTATGAGAATTATAATATGGTCGCTGTAATGTTTGCCTCTCTTCACAATTTTCAAATGGATCTCCATAGATTGCGTATTCTCAATGAGATTATAACAGAATTCGATAGACTGGTAAATTGAATTATTTTTGCGATCACTCTCTAACATTATTTGAAATCTTTTTTGGTATATTTTTCCAAGCTATTACATTACAAGGAATACTTTGTCGTAGAGAAAATCAAAGTAGTCGGTTGTACTTATATGGCAGCCTGTGGCTTGGATTTGAATTTTGCTGGTTCTATTAGCCGACCATCAGATAATCATTCATTATCAATTGTGGAAGAGTGTAAGATCTATCTAATATTGTATAGTAATATTTATCCAATTTTCCCTTTTACTAGTGGAACGTGCCCGGTTCGCTCGAGCTACCTTTTTTACAGAATCGGATACAAATATCGATGATGTCGATAACCATGATGAGGTTGTTTTTGTAATGACAAGCTTTGCTTTGGATTTAATCCGTACTTTATGGAGCTTCAATAATGCATATAACCAGTTAACATATGAGCGAGAAATCAGCAGTGGTGACATTAGCATCGGCATATCCAGTGGCCAGGTAATGGCCGGAGTTGTGGGGGCTTCACAGCCTCATTATGATATCTGGGGTAATCCAGTTAATATGGCCTCACGTATGGATTCTACTGGGCTAATTGGTCATATACAAGTTACTGAAGAGACTGCTAGTATACTTAGGGAATTTGGTGTCGAATGCACATATCGTGGCATGACTTATGTCAAAGGTCGTGGCCTAATGCCAACTTATTTTGTGTCCATTGATAGTAATTATAATTTTATTACAACAAGGGCAAATAATACTAGACCAATGCGTACCGGAGAGCGTCGATCACCTACCGAACCTTCATTGGTACCGGGGCTTTCATTGCAAATCAGTTATGATTCAGATAAAAGCGGAGAATGATCTATTAAAATTAAAGTTTATGAACATTGATAGTTGAGTATAAACTAAGATATAGTAGAATAAATTCTCTAGAATTTAAAATAAGAAAATTTAATACTGGTGTTTTTTTTTTTTATTTTAGATGTTTCCTTTATATGCAATCTTCACTTTATTTAGCATTTTTTTTTTTTTTAGCTTTTTTGTTTGCTTTGTATTTTTGAGGCCAAATTGGGTTGGGGCAACTGACTCTATAACTGGCTGCTGTATGCCTGACTCATGACATGGTGCATATTGATCCGATTCTCTGTTATTTTTCTTGCAAAAATGAAAAACCATACATAACAGAATATATATATATATGAACATACATATATATTCATGCAACTAAATGATGTATGACGTTGGCAGTATACATAGGGCACACAACTGGACGCAATTTATAATGGAAATAAGAAAATTTAATAGGGCGTGGCAGCATTATGCTGCCTGACAAAGACAATCTCTATTCATAGTCATTCAATTGAATGGCGGAAAAATCAAAGATTTTCTTGACTTGCTTTTTAAATTTAATTCAATTTTAATTAATAATTTGAATGGCAATGCGTTTACTTTTTCCTGTCGGCATGGAAAGTTGAAAGTGTGGCACCAGACACGGATATGCAGCAGAAACTTTAGATAAGTATGAAGAAAGAAAGGAGACAAATGAGGGACTGAAGGCAAACCATGGATCGTTATTTCCTTTCACAACAGACTATGGCCAATGCCAGAGACGAATTTTCCACCCAAAATAAAAAAAAAAAAAAACACATATACTCAACAACAAGGGGAATTACCACAACTAGAGAGTTACAACCACTGTATCTCAGTTTTTCCAAGATTTACACTGATTGCAACTTAATTAAGTGCTTTTTGCACTTTTCTTCTTTCTTTAGTTTTTCGTTTTTTCTTTCCTCTTCTGGTTTTGCAACAATTCTTCTACTTGATTAAAATGTTAAAGTTTGCTATTTGACATTTTGCAGTCGCTTTTCGGTTGATTTACTTCCATTTTCCATTAAATCTCTCAATCTGTGTCAAGTGAAATTAGAAGAAACAACACCAAATATTAACCATAGAGCACAACTGTACAATCAGGAAAGGCAGCATGATAAGACCCACCTACCCAACATGTTGTTTAAGCATTCATTAAACGATCATTTTTGCACTAAAATAATTACATGATGTCAGCCAGCAAATCAAACAAGTTTGCAGATAAATAATACCTATGTATAGAAACGTTGAATGGCAGCTATCTAAAGAAGTTAAGACCTCTTGCGAAAGGCTAAAATCAAGGTGGTGGTAACCCTTTCAAGCAATTTCAAGCTTAAGTTTAAAATTGCAATAAATATTTTAAAGACCTATAAAATGGATTTTAAGGATTGTTTTTTTTTCTTAAAGGTTTTTTGTATGAATTTTTTCATTTTTATTGTCACTGACAGCACGTCCATTCACATAAAAAGCTAGTAAAAAGTGGCACTTATTTCTTTAACTGTTTTTTTTTTTTTTTTTTTAGATAAATTTATGGTTAATCTAGTTATTAAAAAGAAAAGTATTTCCGAAAAGAGCAAAATTTATAAGATTTTTGTTTTATTGTCCTTCCTTTTTAAAAAAGAAAAAGCTGTGGCAAATCAGAAAAAGTCTCTTGACAAACGCTTTATCCTCACAAAAACCTTTAACTATATTTTAGCAATTATTTATATATTAATAGTTTAATTTGTTAAACACCCAAAAAAAACTTTTATTTAAATTATTTTTAACATTATAGTGTTATAAAAAATAATTGAAAGTCTCATGGTTTAAATGGGCTTGGAAATACAAGGAGTTATTTGAAAGAAATGCATCTATAAATTCCAAACTAATGTTAAAATATAACTTTAAGGATTTTTGATGGTAAAAACTATCTTTTGGTAATAAGAAAACACTTAAATAAATCAATTGTGAGCGTTTTTTAAATTTTTACAATTATTTTTTGTAGTTAAGTAACATAATAAAATAAAATTATTAAGTGAAATCAAAAGATAAAAAAAGTCAATCAGGAAAAAAAAAGTTTAAAAATTGTAAAATTTTTCACACGTAAAAAAAAACAACTCTTTAGTTTTATCATTTAAATTTAAATTAAAAATATATATAAATATATACTTATATATTAATTACCTTAACTGACAATGCAATTTCATGAGAAATATTTTAAATATTTGCATAAGAAAATGCAAATCATTTAATAATTCAGTTAACTCTTTTTCTATAAACTATTCATGATGACTAATCACAAGACTTGGGCTATATGATCTCTACCATAATGATTGTATATTATAATACTATGACAAATCAATTTCTTACAGTCAAATTAAAACAAAACCATATGGACTATTCAACAGACTTTCCAATTGAAAAACCTTTAACGGTTATTTTCACTTTAGATTTGCCATTTTGAGAAGCGAAGAACTATTGTAATTATTCCTTTTTTAGATTCAATCTATGACTGTCGACTGAAGTCGTAGGAAAGTTCCATTATATTTGTCACATTTACTTGATAAATGCCAACAAATCGGCAAACGACACTTTTCTTTCTTCTTGCCACAATCTGTGGCAGTTAGAAAGTCCCGCTCTCGACTAATAGGAAAATATGATAAACGACAGAAGAGACAGCCAGATGAGATGAACACTTTCCCAAGAGAGAGAAAGAGGAGAGAGGGTGGTCAGGGGAGCTAAAAGTAGTGGTATAAAGTTGAGGTGAAAGAGAAACAGAGAAAGAGTGAGAGGAAGAGGACGAGGGTCATTAGAAGACAAAGCATTTGCCACCAACTGGCAAGACTACTTTACTCGGAATTTTTTGCGTTTGCGGGCAAAAAGTAGAACAAAACATAAGGAAAAGCGAGGCAAAGTCGACGACGAGATTTTCCACTCACACATACACATAAATAATATAGGAATTTCCATGATAGTTTTTCCTCTTGCTGTTGCCATGGATTTTGCTTTCATTGCAAACTAGCCAATGCCATGCTTTGTGGCATATGGGCCAAAATAATTACAACTGCAAATGAAGTTGCTGCTGCTGCAGTGGCTGCTGCTGCTAAGGCTCTTGTTGCGGGTGGTAGGGGCGTGGCAATAGGCAATTATGTCCATCATTCGTGTAGAAAGAGCTTCAGTTTCCATCTGCATATAGACAAGAAAAATGCAGGAAAATGCATCTTTTTCACTCAGCCAGATGTGTTTTCTGCTCCAAAAAGCGCAAAGCGGCTGGAAAATGATTTTTCTTTTGTTTGCTCGTAAAGTAAAATAAGATATGTGTGTGTGTATGTGTATGTAACAATGTATTTTTCTTCTATTTGTGTTTTTTTTTTGTTCAAAATGAAAACGAAAGGTTTGTTTTTTTGCTTTATTGTTTTCGTAAAAATGCAAAAATTGCGTGTGAAAATGCTGTTTTCAAACACTGTCAATCACCTTGAACTTTGACATCCACTTCCCTCTACCTCTCCGTCTTCCCTTTGGACTATACTAATTGAAGGCAAAAAAGTTATCACTAAACTTGTTAAATCAAATGCCTAGGCGATTGTTGTTGATGTTTTCTGATTAATTATTGCGCATTACGCAAGACATTGTGGCAAAAAGTTTTACGCTGCCAATGGGAAAACAAATTAGAAAACTGCCGTGCTGACATTTGAAAAACTTTTCTTACAATGCAACAAAATAACGAACAAAAAATAGTTTTGCATGCGCAAAAAAAAAAGAAAGAAAAATGAACTTGAATAATAATTAAGAGATCATTTTTTGTTTGGCATTTTGTAAATGGTCTAATGAAGGGCAAATTAAGGTAATGAAACAAAACAACTGAGGTAAAAAATGAACGTAACCAATTTCAAATGTAAATGAATAATAACATTCAATCTTTAACTTTGACCTTATGGTTCATTATTTAGTTTTTGGATAGGTTTTGTTAATTACAAAAATGAATTTATTTTTAGCATGTAAAATGACTTCAAATTGGAATTTTTATTATCTATATAAATTGATTAAAATATAGATTTAAAATATATGTTATTTTTCACGACTAAAATTAAAGTATTTACTTTGAATTTGAAGATTAATATAAAAATCATCAATAATGAATTCCTACACATTTTCATCTAAAAATATATTAGGAAAAGTTTTTCTTTTACATAAAAACAGATCTTTTCAAATTTATGCCCGGAATTGCCTTTTGTTTGAGAATCCTATAAAAAATATATACACAAAAACCGATTTTATTTTCGAGCTAGTTTATTAGAAACTTTCTTTAATTGTGGGAAACCCTTTAATGATTTCTTGATGTAAATAAACGAAGAAACCTGTTCCATCAAAATGTTAAAATTTCCTAAAATATTAAAACAGTTCTTAGGAAATTTGGGGAAATAAAAATCTATATTAAAAAGAATGATATTAAGTTAATTTAACTATTTTAATATTTTAAAAAATTTACTAAAATTTTCTTTAACCAATTTGTAGCGTTTCAATGGCTTATTCTAATAAACAGCAATGAAATGAAAATTTTAAATATTAAACTTTAAAATAGAAGGAAACTTAAAATCATAAATGAATTTATTTACAAAATCCTTAAGGTAGGCTTAATTCTTGGTAGAAGGTGGACAAACTTATTTTATACTCGCTGCCTTGGTAGTTAGTCTTACTACAAATAAGCGGATTATGTGAAAAAATATAAAAAAAATGCTTTCTTTGCAAAAGTATCTTAGGGATTTCTCACATTGTGGTCACCTTGTGAACCAACAAAGATAAGTTAAATGCAAGTTATATATACTTTTATATATGTGCCACAAAAGCTTTTCACTAAATGGAACAAAAATTTCATGTTGTGACATTTTTTTTGTTGTTTGATGCAACAAAACATAGGAAAGCAAAAGAAAAGTTTAATTGAAATGTCATAAGCAAAGCCGAAAAAAACAAAATTTGCATTTTAGTTGTATGAAATTTGCATAAAAATGACATCAATGGAAATGCATACGATTTAGTATACCAAAACGTATTTTAGATACCCATTAAATAGAGAAATGAAATAAAAGTTGATAAGCGGGAACTAAAATATTAATGCAATTTTAAATATATTCATTTTTGTAAAAGAGAAAAAACTTAAAAATCTAAAACATAGGCAGATATCTTATAATAGATAATAGATATAATATATTATAAAATTTATCAAAATAAAGAAGTTTGCACTTATCTTATGCATCAGCTCAATATATAGTTAGATATAACAAGTTCAAGGAATTTATTAAAATAAATTTAAAATACTTTAACTATTTAAATATACCCCTTTTCTTTTTTTTATAGGGTACATAATTAGCATAATTAAGGCAAAACAACAAGCTCCCCTCTATACCTCCCTCTTTTACGGCTGGCCGGCTTAAATGCAATTCCATTCATAAACAATATAGAGTAATTTATTATAAGGGGTAAAGGGAAAGAGGGGATAGAGTCGACTTATTTGTTTGTTTTTATATATAATTTTTTTCACTCACTTTTTCACTGCGCTCATAATTCGCTGGGAATTTCGGTGAACTAAAAAACGTTGACAGTGATGCGGACGATGGTGATGGCGAGGGGGAGGGCGACTGTGAATGCAGTTGCATTTGCAACGACCTGCGCTGATGATGCAGCGTCGACAGCGATGGCGTTGACATCGACAGCGATGCTGGGGTCATGATTAAATGCCGCATGGCTTCAAATTTATGCCCGGGATCGCTCTTTGTTTTGAGAATCCAACAAATAAAAAACAATGAACTAGTTTTTCTCACTTCACTTTGTTTTCTTTTTGTTGTTGTTTTTGCTTTTTGTTGGGGGTTTTTTAATGCTTTTTGTTTTGCTTGTTTAACATTGTTTGCTTTTGCCGTCTATTTATTGTAAATGTCAATTGCTTTTGTGGGCCAAAAACACAATAACAAAATAAAAGAGAAAAAAAATTTTAAAATAAAAAAACCAAATTCAGGGGCGTGTTTTGAGGGGCGTATAGTAAACAGCTGTTGCCGATGATAATAGATAAATGGCAACTAAATGGGTTACGTTCTAAATAATTTAAATAAAAACTAATGAAAACTTTCTCTCTTTTTCTATCATTTGTTCTCATTCTTGAGATCTTGCTTGCTCTCTCAGAGCGAGAGAGAGAGAGAGACAGATGAAGTGTCTTTTATTTTACCTCCTTCTTACTTTATCTACTTTTGCTCTCTTGAACGCTTGTCTCTTGTTTTTTTTTTTGTTTTTTGCACTGACAAATTATAATACAATGCACTTGAGTAGTATAACAGTTTGAATTAACTATGCATTTGCGTAGTATAAAAGTTTGAATTAACACAACTAACGGTTAATTAAGGGCAGCTGTTTTTGTATATAAATTCTTCTTGGTATAAAATTTGATACTAAAAAATGTTGTTTAATTGCTAATATTTCATTACAATTAAGAAATTTTATCGATTTTTAAATTAACACTAACAAATATCTTATAAAGTGTATTAAATAGAAAGGTAAGAAAATTCTAAAGTATTTTCAAGTTTTTCCATAGGCAACAGTGTTGAAAAAAAGTATGTTTATATTCATCAATAAACAACTGTTATTTATATCAGTTATTTATTCAATTGTAGCTTTCAAAGTAATAACAATATTTCCCTATTACCTTGTATATATATATTTCTTTTCATTTCTTTTTAGTTAATTTTTGTTTTTGTAATTGCCTTCATTTTTATCATCTTTTTTTTCACACACAAATTTACCTTGCTTATCATATTTTCTATTATTATTTCAGTTTTTCAGTTTCACTTACGCTATTTACTTTTATATGGCGGCTGACGTGAGACTCTAGCACCTTATCAGCAATGTTAGAGAGACTATGTTACGCCCACCGAAATGGGGTTGGAGGAAAGGGAAAAGGAATACACTTTATTTGCAATTCTATTTACTGATTTTGTTGCCTTTTTTCTACAGTTTTTTTTGGTTTTGTTTGCCAATTTTATGCATAGACGGAAAATTAATTGAATTGAATTAAATTTTAATTGACACTTTCAGGCCGTTCTCGGGGTGAAGTTCGTTCTTAAGGTTCTTTTTTTTTTATCTTTCCCACAGAGCATATCAGTTTCTACTGTTTTTTATGATAAGCAACTGTATATTAAAGAAATAAAAAGTCGCAACTTAGATATAAATATTCAATTTCGGGATTGGTAGTGCCAAAAAAACAGCTATACTAAAGGATTTGTATTACATGATTCTAATGATCTCACTATAATTCTATTTTTTTATAGATTTTTATTACTCCAGATGTTTTTAATTGTCTAACTGATCAAGAATAAGTATGTTTTTTTACGGCAAGTGCTTAAAAAATGGGAGGGGACTATACAAAATTGAATCTGATGAATCTGAGAGCTGCTAATTGAAAGTACTTTCTGTTGATGAGTTCATAAAGGGGGGAATGATGATATTATATAAAATAATTTTCTACATTAAAAATCAAGTGTCTGGTTTTCTATACTTTTTTTTTTTGTGTTTTATTTTGGTTTTTTTTTTTGTCGACTTCGACCGAATTACACGCACCGAAAATGTACAAAAAAGCGCCACCGAAGGTCGTTTAGAGAAGCTGGCGCGTAGTTTTTTTGGGCAAATAACTACATAGATATACGAGTGTGTATGTATGTATGTGTAAGTAGCAAAGATTAAACCGGGTCGTGTACCACAAACAAATTCAATTTGTTTTTCAACCACATTTTCTATTTATTTTAAATTTTTTTCTCTTTGCTGTTTTCCTTGTATTATTATTTTTCATAATTTTCTATTGCAAAATGTAAAATTGCATGCGAAAATGCGCAGCGTGACGAAACGATATGAAACGAAAACGAGAAAATGCGGCGTTGTATCTCGAGGAAAAACCGCGCACCAATTGGAATACAAATTGTAACTAAAACGTAGCCAGCGATAGCTACAGACGGTCCCAAAGCCAGCGGCGCAGGCCGACTAAAGCTCAGAGAGAGGGAGAGCAGCACAACAACAAAGAGCAGGAATAGCAGAGAGATCGGCAGGCAAGTAAAAGCCACTAACGGAGCCAGAGCCAGCAGCTGACAAACAATAACAAACAGAGTTGAGGAACGAGAGAGTTTTTTTTTTATGGTAGAAAAACAAGATAGCGGTTCTCTCTCTCTCGTTGTCTCTAAAACTCCATCAGCTGATGGAGAGTTGATTAAAAGCTTTTGCTGAGCGTGAAAGTCTTTCGCTGAAACACTTACGCTCTCTTTCTCTCTCACACATAGTCTATTCCTCTGTGGTAATTATATTTGATTCAGTTTATTATTTAATAGGATTTTTTAAATATGACTTGAGACGCCACATTCGGTGTGGGCGTACGTGGGTTAATACAAAAGTTTACTAAACATCTAATGGATTTTATATTATAAATGTCTTGAGAAATCTAATAAACCATAGACACTAAACAAGGTGCATATAAAATTAAAGTTTATAAAGTTTTAAGGCAGTTTTTAAGTCAGTTTACAATTTAAATTTTCAATCATAAAACAATAAAAGCTTTTTTAAAAAAGCTTAAAAACTGTTTATATGTCAGGAAGTTAGGCTATGGTTAACTGATTTTGTTATTTAAAATCATTATAACTGTAAAACAATATTTATATAGTTTCGAATCGTAGTTAACCCTTTTATATTGAGAACTCTACTTTTTATTTTATTAGTAGACTTTATTTTGACTACTTTTTCTATTTGTGCAATTATTTGTTTAGCCAACTATGCCATAACTTATATAGTAGCCCTCGTAAGTGAATGGATATCTTCTGTCTGCGTGCATTGAACTTGACATAAAACAATCTAATTGTTGCTATTGTTATTGTTGGGTGTTATTTTAATTGCGTGAAATTTCAGATGCTTTAATTGTGGGTTACGTTTTTTGTTTTGTTACTCTTTATGTGGAACTTGAGTTCGGCAGTCTTTTGCCGCTTTGGTTAATGAACTTGTTGTGTTTTGATTGTTGTTGTGGGCGGCAAATTTTCTGATGTGGTGTAAGGTAGGACCAACTAGAAAGTGGGTCAAGTGCTAATATTACAAGCCCCAAATAATAAACGAAAAAAAATGCAAATAGTTTTAGCCAAAAGTTAATATTTATATTTTTTATGAGAAAGAGAATGAAAATATATATAGAAGGATCAAAAGTCTTCTAGATTTCTTTCCCTAAAACTAAGTAAATACACCTCATAAGAGTTTTTCTTGGGAAATTTTTATTTGATTTAATTTATTTTAGTGCTAACCAACTAATAAAGGAAATAAATTGCATATTACACAAATTATTACTAACTGATTTTGTATCGAGGTTTAGTTAGAAATTGTATTTCACAATACAACTGTTTTATATTTTTTCAAATGATGATGGCCAAATGGAATTTTTCTGGTTTTTCTTTTCTTTCTTTGGTTACAAAGAAAATGCGGCAATATATTTTCATTGTTGTAGTCTTTAGATCAATTCAATTAAATGCTTTATCAACACGCCAACTCATGCGACTGACTATTGGGAAAATTAATCAAAATGCAGACTCAATAGATTTGAACAAAAACCACTGTTACAATCGAAACAAATGGACAAAAAAACAAACAAAAATAGTAGAAATATAATAAATGACACATTGAATGGGTGCTGCATTCAGTTTTTGTGGTGGGCTGAATTATTTATTTCAATGCAGTAAAACTTTCATTTTTCCTTAAAATATTATGTGAAATATGAGAGAGAAAAAAATGCAGCAAAGACTTTGAAACTGGATCACACGCTGCAGGCGGTCGTAAATGGGTAACTATGTATGTATGTATAAGAAAATAATATAAACAAAATTGACGAATAAGTTGATGATGACGATGACGGCAAAGACAAACGACAACTACAACGATCGAGTCAATGAAATGGAAAAGTTGGAAAAGTTGTCAGGGCAAGCGAAATCAAAATCAAACTTGAGCTAAGCCAGCTTGAGTATCAAACTAATAATATTTTGCAATACCATGGAAAAAAGTTATAACCATGAAGAAAACAAAAGTTTATTAAGAGATTGCGCAAAAGGGTCTTATAAAGATAAGAACATCATTTGGCACTGAAATCATATTGTTTTAACCTCTTATAACACTTTTCAAACACACCTTTTTTTCATAAGCCTAGTCATAAATATAAATGCCAGATCGTTATATAGTTTTCAAGGGGTTGATAAAGAAGAAACATAAACTTACCCGATCCATAAGTTGTTCATCGTTGCGTTTGCGTCGTGCTGGAGCTCTTATAATACGTCCCACATCTGGAGCGTCCATGATCGTTGTTCCACTTTTCGTCTAAAGCTCCGCTCAAGTTACTATTCACAGCTTTGGGCATTCAGCTTTCAAATTCGAAAGCTTTTCTTTTGTACAATTCACAGATATCGTTGCATACTTGTCGGCTGATGCAGAGTATTTAATTAGTTTGGACTTTGGCAGTTGGTTTTTGATTGAAAATTCGTAATTCCTTAAGCGTTTCAGTTGCAAAAGCTATTTATATATATATAGATATATATATATTTATCCAGCAGGAGGCAGCACAATCTGCAATTAAACAAGAAAAATCAATATAAATGTAAAGTGCATTGAAAGTGAATTGAGTTAAAAGTTTTATTAAACCATGTCCTTAAAGTAAACTTGAGGTTTCATGGCAAAGTGAAATTGTAGAAGGCCGCCCTATTTCACCTTTTCACGTTTTCTCGTTTTCCTGCAGTCTCTTAGGGAAAAAACTTTTTCTATTGCAGTTTCGTTGAATAAAAAATGATGAGCTTCTTGGCAAAATGTTCTCTAAAAGTCCACAAGGACAATTTCCTGTTTCAAGTGCATTGTTTTCCGTGCTAACAACTTAAGTAGTGTTGATAAATTCATTTTGTCGGCTTACGTTTAAAGAGTAAAATTTATTGAAACTATTTAACTCGACATTTAAATTGTTTGAGATTTAAAGTGAAAAGTAAGCTTCATAAATTTGTAAGTTTAAAGGAAGAATACAGAGCTTTTTTGACATTTAATAAGATAGTATTGAAGAGTGATTAAAAGTATTGACATATTTATACAAACTTGCTTAAAGACAAGAGTAAAATTAGCCAGTAAGTTAAACAATGAGAGAAGGTGTCAACAATAAGGAATAGTTTTCGTTATCATTAGAAACAATATTATAAGTCAGCTTACAAAATTTATAAGAATTTATTTTCTATGCTAAATCAAAGCTCTATGGCGACATTATACAGCACTTCATTTCATATAGATAAACAACTTACTGACAATACATTTATTTTATAGAAAATAGACCACAGTAACCCTTAATTTTTTATAGAAAAAACCACTCAATAATAATTTTATTCTTCAACAAAGAATTCCAAAGCTGTATGACCACCAATGGTTTTTGCAACTAGATAAATTTGAACCATTGTAAGTCAGACGACTTGCATTTGATAATGCTTTCGCCAAAGACAACGGCAGACTGTCGCATTGATAACTATCTTGAGGACAAGTAGACTTTATATGGGTGGGTATTGCAAGTACAATACAACTGTCACCATTTGTTGCCCTGGATTTAAGTAAACAATTTCATCAGTCAAGTTTATCATAATAAATGTTAGTGGGTCGCTCTATTGGACTACCTGGAGTCTTGCTGGCAGGTGTTGGCGTCGTTAATTAAAAAAGAAAAAAAAAAAAAAGAAACAAGGAAATACTTGTAATTAATGCGCAGCAACAAAAATCAACAACAACAGCAACACTAACAACAACATCTATGACTAAGTGATTACAGATAGAGCAAAGCGGGCGAAACGACGACGAACTTTAAAACCCACCGCTTCAATGAATTCAAAAAAAAAAAAAAAAAAAAAAAAAAAAAAAAAAACAAAATGGTTTAGCGAAAAAGCGTGAAAACACTGAAAGCAAAACTCAAACACCAACAAAATAAAGCTTAAGATTCAAATGAAATTTGATGATAGTTAAAATTAAACTTTTTTTATTTGTTTAAGTTGCAAGATGCAAAAAAAAGATCAAACAAAGAGAAGAAAAGACAACAAAGAATAAAGATGAGAAAGGAAGTAAGGATATAAAGGATAACTGCGTTAAGTTCGCTAAGTTGCTTTTTTTTAATTTTTATGAAAGAAAATGTTTTTCCTTACTTATTGAAGAGAATTTGCCAAAAATTAACAGAAAAAATATGGAAAAAACCAATAAAAAAAGAAAAGAAAAAAAAAGAAATGTGATTAGTAAGAAAAAAAATTGTAGAAAATCCAAAAGTAAAGAATTTCACAATTTTCTTTATACTTTTCATTATTCTTATGCCCTTATTATTGGGCATCAATTATTGTCTGAACTTTGTTACCAAATCAACAGCAAATTGGCAAAAGTTTTAGGTCAGTTGCTTAATGAAGAGATTTCGTAAGCTTAACTTTAAAAGCCATTCATTAGTTACTGACCATAAAGATAAGCTCGGCTTAGATAAGAGACTTAATTTGAAGATAACAAATCTCTCTCTCATACACACACACTCATACTAAATGCATATGTATGTGTGTATATATACACAACACGTGCCCATATTCTGGACAAAAACCTTTTGCCAAAGTCTTCATCATTGTTTTCTCGCAGAGTTCAACTGCCTTTTTCTTAAATGCGACCCAGTAAAATAAAGTCAAGAAGAGAAATAACCAGAGGGTTAAGAGAAGATTAATTAAGTCGATTTTGGTATACCCTTTAAAAATTGCAAATTTTATGTATTCCATAAGGATAAGTAAGGCAATATGTTATGATGACATAATGCAAAGTAAGCAAATTTCTTTAAAACATTTAAGTAAAATAAGAATAAAATATTTTTCGGTGATTTTTAGTGATTTAAAAATTATTAATAAATCAATTTATCGACCCTTTACTTCTCTTAATTATCTCTTTGATTATCTGAAACATTTTTTTCTATTTATTATTAGTTTAATAGAAAGCTAATGAAAGTATTATTACTCTAATTAGAAGAAGGAAAATGATATATAGAATCTTTTGTTCTAGAATTTCAATCATATGTTGTCTCAAAAATCCTTTTTCTTGATCCAGACAGCTTAATAAATCGCAATGAGCTTCCCTTTTAAAGCTAATCAAGAATATATATGTTTATCTCAATGATGTGTACTAAGAAATTCTTTTCTTTAAAGCAAAAATTAATATACTCTTTGTCAAGAATAAAGAAAATTTGAGAGCGGCAAAAACGACACGTCTACTACAAGAGACTACTACAACGACAAACTACCAGATAGCCAGCCAGTCAGCCAGCCAGTCAGTAAGTCAGATCAGGCACAAAAGCCGGAGCTAAAAAAAAATTTGGGTCAATTGACTCACAGCAAAAAAAAAACATACAAATTTTTTTATAAAAAAAAAAAATAAACTTGTTCTCAAAGCGCTGACAATAATAACCACACACAATGCCAGACAAAAGGCGCAAGATGGCTAGCGATAAAGAATGAAAAACATACTAAGAGATATATATATATATATACACAGATATATATATACCGATGAAAGGAGCCTGCAACATGCAATCTAATCAATAAAAGAGGCGGCAAGAGGAGAGGTTTACCCCTAACGGATATGAAATAAAATGAAAATCAAATTGAATAAATTGTCGCATAAATCACTCAAATGTGCTGACCAATGAATTTATGGCCAGAGCAAAACAGATCTCTCTAGAGGATAAGTAACCAAACCACTTTACAACAAATCAACACACACTCACACACACACACACACACTATAGATACACTCATTAAAGATCTTCCTAATCGTTTTACAATTTAATGCCAACTTGTCCAATGTAAAGATAATGATATAATTGCAATCTACAAAACGTGGGCGAGAAAGCTTGAGCTACTGCTGAAAACTGTTCAATATCATCCAAGGAGGATCCCCAACAACAACAACAACATAGCCATATGTGGGCAATACTGGTCTTTAAAGGCTATTGATAAATTGTTGGGTTTATTGACAATACGTGGTATTTATTTATAGACAATTTTAGTTAAACATGACAAGGGCAATGAAATAAGTTAACAAAATGATAATATTGTCAGTTGACTGGCATGATATATCATTATATATATATATGTACTGACTATATAATTACGCAGTTAGTGATTAGTTGAGTAGTCAAGGGGGGAAATCTACAGCAAATGAGGGAGAAGCTCATAAAACAAATGTAGTCATTAAATAATTTTTATTGTACTTATTTTGTTTTTTTTTTAAGTAAAGACAAACAAAAAGAGAACAATACAAAGAAATTAAAAGAGAATGATCTACAGAAGAGAAAGTAAAACAAAGTTCAATTTACTAAAGGATATTACTCAAAGAGAAATGTATATTTATATTAAAAGGATAATAGGACAAATATACCAAGTCTGCTTACTGTCTCCGCGGCTAAGAAAAAACACTTTTTAATAAAAAAAATTTTTGGCTCCGATTGTTCCTATAGGAGCTATAGCATATAGTCGGCTGATTCTATAGAAACTCAATAGACACATTTCTATATATACCAAACTTACACATACTTACCAAATTTGTAAGAATCGCTCTAAAAATAAGAAAGTTATTCATCTAAAACTTCTTTCTTGACGATCGTGACGAAGGTTCTCGGAGGGGATTGCGTTGATCCAGACAGACGGATGGACGGATGGACATACGGACAAGGTTATATCAACTCAGCTCAGTCGTTCTGATAAAGAATATATATACTTTATATAGTCGGAGATGCTTCCTTCTATGCGTTGCAAACTTCTGACTAAAATTAATATACCTTTTTTGCAAAGGTATAAAAAAAGAAGAAATATTCAAATGAAGGACTAAGGAGACAAGCAACCATAAAAAAAAAAAAAAAAAGAAAATAAAATAGAATGAAAATATAAAGCAGAAAAAACTAAGAAAAACAATACTATAAAAAAGAAAAAACAATTAAAATTAATAGAACAAAATAATGAAAGACGAGAAAAGTTTTTGTCATAAAAAGAAAATATTTGTAGAAGGAAACAGATAAAATGATTTGGAAAACTAGCGGAAAGTGTTTAAAAAATAAACAAATAAGCAAACAATTCCTTAAATCAATCAATTTTATATATGTAGCTATAAAACCAAATTTGTTAAATTTAATAATAATTTAACAGCCAAATTGTAAATAATTTAAATTGTTCTGCTTGGCCGCATATTTGCGCATTATTTTTGGCAATTTCTCATTTCAAAAATGAAACCAAAAAAAAAAAAAAAAAAACAGTTTATAGCCTCAAGAAGCAGCAGCAGCAGCAGCAGCTGTTGTCAACACGAACTCGTATAACTTTTCAAGGGCAAAGAGACATAGCCACAAATCTATATATATATATGACCATATATATATATATATATATATATATATATGTATATATATTAATAACTTTGCAACCAATTTTAAACCAAATAAATATGTATGTATCTACGAGTGCCCCTCATTTGTGCTGAAAATGCAATTTCCTAAGAGTCGAGTTGGGTTCTCCATTTCAAAATGAATTTATGGATCATTTAGCACAGAGGCAGCAAAATGCCTATGAAAAGCCAAAAGCCCCAAAAAACCGAAGCATCGTAAAATTGTAAAAACAATTTTTCTCTTTCCTTGGCTTTTGGCTTTTTGCTTTGAGAATGTGCGAAAATCGAGGTTCAATGAATTTCTGTGTCAACAGTTTAGCAGTTTTCTTTCGTTACTTTTTTTCATTTATTTTATTGAGTCCACTTAATGCAATCAATGAAGCTAAAAATATAATTAAATGAAGTGGAAAGTTTTAATAACTTTTTTTTATGGGCCTGACAATCTTTTGTAAAAAAAAACATACAAGACATATCTATATATCTATGTATGTATGTATGTGTATATACAATATTTAATGGAATCTAGGAGGCATCCCGTGTTGCACAGTCGGAGGCTTGGCTTACCGCTTCAAAATGCTGCTCTAATGACTTTTCACAAGCGATAAAAATCTCTGCCATAAAGAAGTTAATCACACTAAACAACAAGAAATAGTTTCTATCAGTCAGTTACAGCAACTCTAAACTGCATCTCATGGAATTTGTGGTAGATACATTCCAAAAGAAAGAAAGGCTAATACTAGTTATTTATAGAAATAATTATTAATTGGTGCAACTTTTGTCTTATACTAATCTAAAGTAATAAGAAAAATCAAAAAAGTTTGTAGATCAAAAAGTTTGTATACCCTTACAGTTCTACTCTAATTCACTGTTTCTTCGGTGACAGCGTTTTCCATATAAAATTTTAAATAATTAAAAAAATTAATAGAAAAAAATTTACTACAACTTATAGTTGTCCGATCTGACTGATTTTCATACTTTATCTAACTGATTACTTAAAGAGCTTATCTACCAGGTTTCAACTATATAGTTTAAGATTTAAGCTCTCTTTTACGCCAAGAAACAGACAGATATCTGATCTGATCCCTCTATAAGGGTATAATGATATTCTAGAATCTTAATGTTTTTATATAAAATGTTCAGTTAAGTAGCTGTGGTATAAAATTTGATTAAATTACTAAGATAAATTTCATTTCATATTTATTCTTTGATTTTGTTTGCTTTTGTCTTCCTTAAAAACCCTTTAAAGTTATCTTTATTAAATATTATACACTTTCGCAAGTCCATTTTTAACCTAAGTAAACTAAACCTTCATTAAATGCGTCTTACTCATATTTAACACTAATTTATATTCGAATAAATATCCTACTCTACCTGACTTAACTTTCCAACACATTTTTTAAGAAACATTTTATGTTTGTCAACCCAAAAGGCAAAGGTTTGATAAAAATCTAAATGGCTGCTCTCCACTCATTAATTACCTATTTTAAAATGTTTTGGGGTATCTTTTAACAATTTTTGTTTAGTTCTACAACTTTAATTTAACAGATTTTAGAGTATGTCTACCTGTTTTCCTGTAGTACTTTAATAATTCATTCATTCTATGAGCATTAAAAATTGATTTAACTTTGATTGCAACGTTTTTTTTTATTTTATTTTAAAGGAATTTTCTCCTCTGTCTTTCACTTTTTTCAAGGAGGAATATTGTAATATATTATACTAATATTTCTTGATATATTTTAAAAAGTTCAAGATAAGTTTAAGATCTAAAAACAGAAGACTTTCAACTGCTTTAACTTAAATAAAAGACTTCTTTGACCTAAATACCTCTGTTACAGATTATTCAAGTTGAAGAAATTCTTCTAATTCTGTTAAAAAAGTCGTTTGCCTATAATTATATATATAAGGTAGGTATAGGAAGTAATTTTTTTTTAGAAACAAATTCATCGTTCACTATCATTTCACTCCTCATAATCACTTAAAACCGTTATGCTTAAAACAAACTTAAATGCTGTTGTCTAGTGTAATTAAAATACAAATTTTGCTATAAACAAAACGCCCACAAGAAAAAAAACCCCACAAATACTTTTACACTATAAAAGGAGATAAAGGGGGAAGAAAGAGCCTACAAACCAAATGTCGGAGGCCCTGGTGGCAAAAATGCAATCAAAATACGAAAAAAAAAAAAGAAAAGAGGAGGAGGCATGCATTCAGCTTGCAACAATTTTGAGCTGCTGGTGGCGGTAGTTGCACGTTACAAGCTGCTGTTTTTTCGGCGCCTCAAGTGTTAATAAAATGTTACAGTTAAGTTGCTGCACCACACGTGAAGCATGATACGCGTGTAGCAGCTGAAAGAGGGAAGAATGGAGGCGTGGCTGGCCACATTTCGCAGCAAGCATTCGCAAATTCAATGCAAAATAAATTGCAAGCAAATGTTGTATATTGGGCAAAAGGTGATTGCATTTCTTTTCAATGATTGCCAAATGGAATCCAACCAGCAGCATCTCCAACAGAAAACTGTAACGATCTGGGCCAAGACAGTAAGTTGTCGGCAACACATGCAACAGACAGACACAAAAAAAAAGCAGTCATACATATTTGCATGATATGTTAACCATATGTAAATATTTGTAATACACTTGAAGAAAAACTATAGCCAGTTGGAGATAGTTTAAGCAGGAAATGGAATCTTAATTTAAAATCATTCAATTCTAGCAGATAAAAATTTTAATTTAATAATTTAAAGATTTAGATATTAAAGAGAGATTATGATGATGATAGCGGGAAGTTATATCAATTTTATCTTCAGGAATCAGATATAGATTATATATATATATATATAAAAGTTACACTTGTCCTAATTTTTAACTAATAAAATAAAAAAATTTACAAAAATATTTATATTTTAACTGATTTTGATTACATTTTAAATTCAAATTGAAGTTAAAAGTTCCAAAGATTCCATTGATAAGACCTTAGAATTTGGATTAAGATTTTATATTATATTATTATAATTCAAATTTACAAATAATTAATGTTATTTCCATTTCGACTTTTCCTATTTTAAACAAATTCCCTAAAATATTTCAAATAATTTAATAAATTTTTATAAGTACTATCGTTTCTCTTAGTGTAATAAAAATATGTATTTTGCCGCAAGGTGTTGCCTTTGGAAAAACATATGCAAAAATGAAAATTTCAAAAAGAAAAGTACAAAAAAAAAAAAACAGTTTGATATAAAATGCCGAATAATAATACAAAAAAACCTTCCAGACAATGAGGCTGCGAATGAGTGAATGGAAACTATTAAAAAAATTACACGGAAGGCAAACGAAAAAGAAAAGGAGTCACACCATAGCCCTTCCCTTTCCCTCTTCTCTCTTTCTTTAACACCTTGTATGCACTTTTCAGTAAATTTCGCAAATACAAAAAACGTAACTGAGCGTTAAAAAAATATGATAAAATATGCTAAATGATATAGGGCCTATTAAGAGCTTAATGGAATTGTTAAATAGCCAAACTCGGTTACAATTATTGTTGACTATTTAGCATAATAATACTCTGCCAGGAAGTTCAATGCACTCTCAGAAGACCAACTTAGCAGCTTACTCCTCATACATAAGCGACACACAAAGAAGAGAAGAAAAACAAAAAAAAGGAAAAACCTTTTGCCAACTGACGCAATTTTTTTGCGCATATAAAACAAAAGACGCAACGTTGAGCAGATGCTGAGAATAATGAAATGTTGAATAATAAAAAATAACAAAAAGAAGAAAGAAAACAAATGTTAAAGCAAACTTCACACCAACAATAAAAAAAAAAAGAAAGAGAAGAAAACACTAAGCTCTTTGCCTTATAAAGTTAAAAAGATAACCTGAGGGCCAGAATAAAAATACGGATATGACGTAGTTACTGCTACACCCTACCAGTTCCTATACTAAACACACAAAAATCATGGACTTTAATTTAGTTTACGACTTGTTTATACTTGCTTAGTTAACATAATAACTTTATACTAAAAGAAATTAGTTATTGATAAACATTCTTTTTGCTAAGTTCACAAAATGAGAGTAATTATAGTAGAAATTTTATACTTTAAATCTTTTTCATAAATATTTTCTTACTTTTACTTCAATCTATAAAAAATCTTAAAAACAAAAATCTTAAAAAGCAAATATGAACATTTAAACTTGTTAAAATTTATATATTTATTTTTAATGTTTTTTTTTAAGACAGAAAAAAATAGTTGCAAGTGATTTTAGCCTTTTTTATACCTTAAATTTATTAATTAATACTAATAATAAACCGTTGGAAAATTTTTTGAAATTCTGTAAAAGCTCTAGACAGATTTATTTATGACCTTGTTTTCTATCAATAATCCTGAAACTTATTTGAAATATATTAAAACACATATTTAAAAATGATCTTGAAATTAACTTGGCTTAACTCTTATACTTAAAATAAGTTTAGGTTGTGGTTTGTGTCTAGTTAAATATATGTATGTATATATTATATTTATAATATAAACAATAGCTTTTTAGTTAAAAAAATATTATTATTCTTTAAACAAATAACTTAGACTTATAAAGAATATTCTTAAAAATGGAATAACTTAAAAGAATACAAGTAACAACATTTTTTAAAAGTTAAAACCTTCGTATTTAGAAACACTTTTCTTAGTCTTATGTTTTTAAATTTAATAGATCATTTAATCAAGATTTAGTGAACAAATAGCTAAAAAACTACTACTCAAACCGTTATATGACTCGATACCTAAGTGTTATATGTATGTAGTAAGTCATTTAAAAAGTGTTATATGTAGATCAGCTATAAATCTTTGCTACTTAAGGCTGATTCGTAAAGCAAGTTAGAAATGCTTAGATATGGAAATATCTCTGTAAATGCATCTACAGTCATGAGGAAATGTATTGGCAATTACCTCGATTTCAAATTAAAACTCAAAATTTTTATTTCATAAATATTTGTTGACTGCATGTGCATTAAAAAAAAGGAACCTTATTCAACACTGAACTCTATAAAATAATACAAAAAGCAAAGCAAAACAATTTCAAAAGTATACAAAAAATACTTAAATGGTTATAACACTCCTTGCCAAATTACAAGTCAATTTAAAAAAAGTTATAGATCAATCTAAAATCATTGCTAATTAAGGTAATAAAAATGATTCGCAAAGCAAGTTGGGAACAATCAAATTAGCAGACTGTTAATATAGAAATTTCTTTGTTTATGTCTTTACATACTTTTGTAAATGTGAAAAATTACTTTTAAATGGATTTTTTTTTATAGTGCATAAACTGTTTAATGCTAAAATGACATCATAATATTGTTCCATTTCAAGTTATCAAAATGTGTTAATTATAGGTAGTATATATATTTATTATCTTCTTATTATTTATCAACTGGCAGCAGGCAAAAACAAAAAAGAAAGGGAAAAAAACATTTGTCAAACAGTAAAAATCAAAAAGGTCGCAAAATTGAGGCCTGCAAAACAGGGAGAGAAAAAAAAGGAAAGAAAGAGAAGTCATAAGGTAAAACGGTAAAAAAGATGTGTCATGCCCGTTCGATCGTTTATAGACCCACAATATAATAAATGTATTGTGGCGCCTCTGGCATCATTTGGTTATTGATTTGTTTTTATTTTTTTGTTTATCTTCTTTCTTTGCGATTGTACAATGTGTATTTTGTTTCTGGCAATAAACAGTTATCGGCTGTTGCCATTTGAGATACGATCGGGCCAGTTGAGACATGAGAAAGATGTTTGATGAAAAGGAAAAAACAAAAAACTGTTGACAATCAACTTTGTCAAATGGAAATTATAGCAATAATAATAGAAAGCTTACATAATCGCAATCAAGGGAAGGGAAACGATAAATTTATGCAAAATTATTAGAAAAAAGAAATACATTTCTATTGAAAATGGATTTTTAAACAATGTTTTTGGCTTTATACATAAATTAAATATTTCGACATTTTCTGTCATTTAGTATAATCTACACTTACTTAATATCGGTAATATTTAAAACTAAAACCGATCTTTTATTGATTTGATGTGTTAAATCTAGATAAAATATTTTTATTTCATCGTTTAGTTAAACTATAAAATATGTACAGTGGAACCTCGATAAGGTGTCCCATCTTAGCTATTCTTAATAATTCAAAACAAACTAGTAATTTCTTAAAAATATTTCAATGAAATTTCCCGTTTAACCAAAAGTTTTTTAATACGTTCTAAAAAAGATATTTCCCTGCAGTTTCAAAGATCTTACAATATTCCACTGCATTTTCTAACACTAATAGTCGCGGTTTCAAAGATCTTACTATATTCCACTGCATTTTCTAACACTAATTTAGTATAATGAAAAATACATTACAAATACAATGACAAATGCCTTTTAAAAAACACATAAGACAGAATCTTAGAATTTTATTCCATTGCAGATAAAAAATATAGTAAAAAAGTATCTAGAAAACATTGTAAAGAATGTTCTGATCTTGTTATCTATTTTATAGATATTACCTTTAAGAAGTTATTACCTTTAACTAACTTTCACTTTAACCTAACTAAACCACAAACATGTTTTTATTAATCATCTTTGAACCCAATGAAGGATAACTTAAATGAATATTAAAATTATGAACAAAAATATTGTTTTAAATACCCCGTAATAAATACAATAAATAAAAACTATAGATTATTATCTGATTGTAAGATAAATTTGTAAAAACTTATAACAAATAATTACTTATACATATATTACTATTTTGGGAGTATCATTGAAAATTCTTAGTGAATCTCTAGCGATTCGAAACATTGCCTGCATAATTCTAAATTCCAAATGTAATTAATATGCGGATAAGTTGACGGGCAGCAACTGTAACAAAATCAGAGAAGCAAACGCTTCTGGTTTATGGCCTGTCAGTCAGTCATTTAGGCGGTTGCACGTCAATGGCAGTTGGTGCCCCAGCAGAATCCCCATTCAGAGTCAAATGCTGTTCATATCAAATAACCTTCAAGTACAAACAAACAGAAACAGCAAACTGTCAGTCAGCTAACCGGTTGAATACCACACACACACACACACACACATATATTTACACAAATGTAAAGAAATGCAAAAACACACAGACTTATATTAGCCATGTGTGGATGTATGTAAATACATATGTATATATGTATGTGCGGCAGCTCATAATAAAATTAGAAAATGCAGCAGTAATACCTCACCCCTTGCTCCCTTGTGGCATCCCATTTAACTAGCACCCAAACCCAACAACAACCCACCAAAAGCTGCAACAGAGCGGAAACTATTTAGCAAACTGTTGGCCATGTTTGTTGGCTGCTGTTGGTAGTTAGAATCTCTCACATCACCTGCAAGCCATTTCTTGGCACTTGACATATGTGGGGTGGCTGATGTAAGAGTAAGGGAGATGGAAGATGGTAGTTGTGATAAATTCAAATTGCTTTTATGGATATGACAGGTATGAGCCACTGTTATGTAATTATAATTTGTAGCCAATTTTATATATATTATTTATAACTATAACCAAATGTTGATCTTTTATCTGCACCAACTAAAAGAATTACATATATAAAATAAAGATTCTGAATTTCATTAAGAAAATTTAGATAATATTTAGATTTGGTATAGTGGATAGAGTAATACATTTCTGACTTTTGTAAACTAAGAAAACCAAAATCTCCCGCGGAGTTTTATCCTCTGACAGTTTGATTTATTATCTACATTAAAGCATTTGATTTTGCTATTCTTTATTCTATGTATATATATATATATATAGAGAGATATATATGTATATATTTCTCTTTAAATTCGATTTTCAATCTTTTGGAGTTCCTTTCTTTTATCTTGACATAGTTTTATTCTATATTAAGATGTTTCAATTTAAGAAAGGGAATACTATATGACCTCAAACTATTTCGTTTTAATGGAAAATGTTTTCAACTGATTGAAAAGCATTATATTCCCAATTATTCGAACCATTTAAGCCCTTAATGATTAACCAATCTTTCAATTAACCAATTTTTGTAAAGTGAAAAAATCCTATAGTCCGGATAATTGATATTCTACTGTGTTTATTTAGCAAGCAGTTAGTAGCTGATGAAACATTTGATAAAGACTCTATATAAATTGGAATAAAGATAATACATTCATTTTAAAATCATTTATTGAATATCATTCTACCACAATATTTGAAATTAATGATTTCTATTGATTAACTATATATGAAAATCCATTTATAAAATTTAATAAATAGTTCTTTCAACGTATATTTTTAAGGCTCTTCTTACTAGTTTAAGGATCATTTTTAAGAATAAGTTTATATTTTAGACTTAGACATTACCAATGCATGATTGCTATATATAATCTACTTTTTACCTTTTAAATGGCCTGCAAATTTATAACAATTGACAACTAATTATCAACACCTACACAAACAGCAGGGGGGAAGGAAAGGTCGATCGACTATTGAAAACAGGCAAGGTCGCTTTCCAAACAAACGATTTCAATCAACACGAGAGCCCAACCCAGTGTTAAGGTAAATCATTCATTAACTTGTCTAAAAGGCAATTGAAAACATTGTATGAATTTTGCATTTTGCGATTGTGGCTGAATGCGGCTTCACCAAGACCGCAATTGGATCATGACGCACACTCAGAGAACACAACAAAAAAATTACACACACACAAAGGAAAGCACAAAGAAAGACAAACAAAGCTTAAAGACTAGCTTGTACTAAAACAAAGAGTAGACATGGGATTACTCTGCAATTTATTGACAAAATTTCTAATAAAGTTATCTACATACTACTTTTGCCTAAGGCAGTGGATAAATAAAAAAACAGTGTTGTAAAACGGTTTTAAAAGCAATCAAGAATTGCTTATTCTATTACTTTGAATTCTATCACTTTTTATTAGCTAACTTATTATATGAAATGTATGACTTAAAGATAAAGATTGATATTTCTACAAGTTATTGTAAAAATATGCCTTAATTATTACCTCTCTACAAGGAAAACAGTGTTGTGAAACGGCATAGAAACAAATCAAGAATTTCTAGTTCTTTTAACAAACATTTCAACAATTTAAATCAATATAAAATCTTCTTTAGAATGTAAAATTTTTGTAAATATTGTACACTTGGAACTTCTGATCATATCTAATAAGATTTGCCACCTAGATTATAATATAATACTACTTCTTGTTGGATAAAAGAAATTAAGAAAAGGATTTAGTTCATAAAGTATTAAATTTTGATATAGGGTAAGCTTCCCGTTTACCAACTAAAGAAATATAATAAAATTTGTAGAAAAATAATTATAAAGAATCACAAATTTGAGAAATGAAATAAAATTCAGATAAAAACAATTTGACTAATCACACAAAAATGTTTCAAGCCATAAATATTTTTTAGAATGATAAAAGTTAAAAAAAGTTCTTTAAGCTTTAAAACGATATTTGGACTCCTCTAAAGATAATACTTTTATGCATTTTTTATAAGTTTTAAGTCACTGTCTAGAGTCTAAAACCTGCGCTAGATTTTCATAAAAGTATCTATAACTCGAAGTATTTTTTTAATAGATCTATTTAATTAATGTCCAAATGCAGTATTGTCAGTCTTAAGATCTAGTATCTATAATCTAAAGTATCTTTTTTATAGATCTATTAAATGAATAACCAATTTCACTACTGTCAGTCTTAAGATCTATAGCTTTTAAACAGAAAATCTTTTTTTTTTCAATTTTCCACAACCAATTCAGTGGGGTCTGGTTTTGCTTTTAGAGGCACTATAAGTTAAATTATTACTTGACGATTGACTATAGCAAATCTATTTTTAGTACCTACAAATATTTTTTTTCTTAATTTTCTATGACAACCTTTCACAAAGTTTAATTTATTTCCACATCTGCCAGTTATAGTTTTATTGCCGATTTCAACATAAAGTTAATTGCTCATGTCTCTACAGCTAATTAAGATTTGTTTGACTTTAATTTTATATCTTACTCAATGCGACAATCTATCTAAGCTTTATTACCTATAATCTACGTAAAAGGTAGATATACAGATAAATAAAACTAGTTATAGATACATTTTTTTTATCCTTTTTTTAAAAATATAGAAAATTACTTGTGTATAAAGAAGAAAAAAGAATTATCACTTGTTACCCAAATATGAACCACAGAGTATCTTTTGCAATTCTTAGAAAGAAAGTAACAAAATCTGACCATACATCCACTTATTCCTTTAAGCTTCCTTTGAGTCGGCTTGATTATAGATATTTATTAAGTATAAAGACTTTTAAGCCTTTATTACTAGCTAATAGTCTCTCAAATCTATTTGTTCTCATAGCTAGACAAACAAATCTATCTGTTGAAAATAGATCTATCTATAAGTATAAGCATATATATTTATATATACATTTAAAGATCGCAAACATAACTCTCTGATTTCCATATATGTATGTCTTGTACCTTATGGCTATAGGGTATGTAAATACTTTGAGGAAATTCCAGTTTCAATTGTGGCTTTTATAGGGCCTTGTCTCTTATTCTTAGTCATTGGCTGCTGTTTGGTTAATAATCTCTCAAGTTGATGGATGTCTTGTCGCCTTGTCTCTGGCTTAGTGTTTGTGTGGGTTTTGTAAAAAAAATATCAAAAAAAAAATACAAAAACATACAAAAACCATTTAAATGCATATACATAAATATCAATTAAAAGTTTCTGTTTGGCCACTGAACTTTGTGTGTGCGTGAAGTTTGCTTTTCTTACAAAATTTCAAGTTTAAGTGCCTTTTGCCTGGTCTCTGAACCGTATAGCCAGCCGTACACTCGTATATCAAATCTGAAGGTCATTGGCGTATTTTTTTTTTTTTTTTTTGTCGTCGTTTCGTTTTTGTGGTAAGCATTTCATGGCTTTTTCCTCTTTTTTTTGGGTCACAGCATTCGTCACTTACTTACTTATTACAATAGTTAAATGAAAGCCCCAATTTCGAAAAAAAAAGAAGTGGAAAATGGAATGAACAATCTGCTTTCCCTTAATTAAATGTCACAGCAAGTTTAACATTAACACAATTGTGCAATTGTCACTTGACTTGGCTTAAATGAGCGTCAAGATGAAAGAATAGTTTTTCATATTTTTATTATTTCTTTTTTTTGGTGGATTTTGCTTTGTTTGCTTTGTTGGCTGTTGGTTTTAACCCAGTTTTGTTAAGCATTTGCACGCGAGATGACTTTATTTACATACTATATAAAATCTAACAGAAGAGAAAACATAGATCACGCTATTTTAATTTGCATAGACTAGTGAACACCAGAAACAATGAAAGAAAGAGATAGATAGTGAGAGAAAGAGAGATAGAGAAACAAAGACAAGGCAAATACCTTTCTAGTTTAGAATTATGTTTTGTTCAGTTTTTGTTTGTCTGTTTTTTTGACAAATTCGTTGGAAAAGAAGAAAGTTCAACTAAAAGAACAACCAGGAAGCCGGCAAAATATAATGACAACACAAATTAATGCAAAAAAAATTTGCTCAAGTGAGTCATTAACTTGGTCTGAAGCGCTGTTGTCTTCCATTTCTTTGTGGTAAAAGCAATAAGCAAGTAACAAAGGAAACAGAACTGCCACCAAACCTTATACCTCATTTACCTGCCACACAGTGCACCTTTTTAGCTGCTGTCATTGAGCAGCAAACAACTTTACCTTTTTTTTTTTATATGTTTTCCTGTATAGGAACAGGTATGTACAGGTGGGCTATAAAGACAGGGACCTCTCTGCATATTTGCACTGACATGAAATGCTAAACGTACCGGAAGATCGATAACCGACGTTCTCTTCTGTTTATAAATGGAAAAATTCTAACAATCGAAGATTTTGTGATATTTAATCTAAACAATATAAAATAAGTTTGTTTTATATCATAGTTTACAGATCAGAAGTCTTAAAAGAGACACTTAAGCTTTCTTTCAGACCACATCAAGGAAGAAATCATCTCATCTTCAATTTCAAGTCCCTAGCATCAATAATTGTTTTGTCATTTTCTACAATGCTTTAAAATTTGCTTATCATCCTGAAACAGATTGACAGTGTAATAGTAATTTTTGGAAATTTTATTAGTCAAGAAAACATTACTTTGTTGGTTGTTTTTTTGTACAAACATATTACAATTTATAATATTAAGAAAATTGTTAATAAATGACTATTTTATAGTTTTAAATGTATGCAAGGAGCGGAGTTGCCATGCAGTCGAGGGATTATCCACTTCGCATTGGCGTTGTCAATTGGGTGATCTATCAATATGAGCAGACAGAGATGAATCTCTGGCAACCCTGAGGAAGCTCGTGGCAGTCGTTTGTTTGTACTCAGTAGTAGCAGTTGAGATCAAGCCGTATATTTAATTTTTATGTTTTTTTAATTATTGTCGCATAAACAAAAAAACATAAATAATAAAAACCTTTTATATATATATTTTGTTTGATTAATCTGACAACTTAAGATTTTTATCTTTTTCATCTAAAAATCAGAAAAAACAACTTGTTTTTTAATTGGCATTTCAAATTGTTTAACAAAATATTACTCATTGAAAATATTTTAAAATTCTAGTTGTAAAGTTCACTTAATCAGCTATAACTTTAGTATATATTAAAAATGAATTTACTTTAAGTGACATTGGCGTCTAAAATGAGTTTTCCTTTGAAACAAAATATTGTTAAATTGTTTAATATGACAGAAAATCGAAAGTTTCTGTCTACTGAATAGTTTCAAAGTGAAACCCAAGCTTTTAGACCATCAATTCGGTTTACCTTTGGTAGCCACCAGGAAGGAAGTCTGTCAAAAAGCAACGATGACAATTTCTAAACGAAAAATGCAGACAAAGATAAACAACCACTAAATATCCACAGGATACAAGACACAAGGCAGTAGACAAGTGACAGACAGAGGGACGGGCCGGGCAGGCCACAACCTGTGGGCGTTGTCAATGTAGACGTAGTAAAATGTTCGAGCCGCAGACAAGCCACAAAAACAAAAAAACAACTAAAAAATACTTAGTAACTATTTCTTTTCAGTATCATCGTCGTCGTCGTTGTTATTGTTGTAGTTGCTGGCGTTGTGGCTAAATTGAGTTAGCATTAGTCAAACTAAGGATTGTCTAGAAGAAGCCCTTAAAATGCTTGGTAGTAATAGTAAATCATCATAAGTTCAAGAAAGAGCAGTTCACGGGGAAATTGTCGGGTAACTAAATTGTCTGTCTTTATTTTTATACACACAGATACACTCACTGGGGTAAGTATATTAATTTTTTCTTTTTAGTTTTTTTTTTGTTACGTGTTCTGCTTCTCACGCTCCAGCTTCATTGGCAGCACATATGTTGCTACAAAGTTTTGGTTTTTTTTTTTTGTTAAGCAGACAAAAATGCGCTCTATTTGGTGAACTGACATGTCAGTATAAATATGTATCTAGGGGATATGCACATATGTTAATATATATATGCCTTTACCTCTCTCTCTCTCTCTCTCTCTCTTTATTGACAGCAAATAAAAATATTTGCGTGAAGGCGCCAAAAGTTTTCAACAAAGGGAAAACTTGGAAAATTGTGAAAATGTGCAATGTGGGCCTACATGCAGAACTCAAGGGAATTGTCTGACAGGAAATGAACAAGTACAAAGTTAAAAAAAAACTATGCTGATGATGGAATATCAAAGGACAAAGAAATTTTTATTTGCAATGGTAAAGTATATAGAAAAATTTATGTAAACAACTAGAAATTAAATACTAAAAGTTTTACTTAAAGTTTATCAAATACTTTCAGGTAGTGAAAGAATTATTTAACAATTTGGGTGTCTTAACTTTATTAGGTAAGGAAAAGCAGGATTACTACTACTAGCAATTATAAGGACTAATCATTCTATGATGAAATATTTATGGTAACTCTTTTAGAGCCAAAGGTCTTGTTTACTACCATTAAAATCGAAAACCTGATGCAGGGTAATCAATTTCACTTTGTTAATGGTTCAATTGTCTCTTGTCTGTCTTCCATAGTTAATAAATAAACAAACAAAAAAAAAAAACAGCAACAAAATCTCCTATAGCCAACAAAAACTAACAACATAACGTATGTATCTATATAATTTGAAACTCGGGAAACGCAATCGAGACGCGTCGAGGGCATAAAACGCAGTCAAACAGTCAAATGGCATTTCCGACTGCAGTCAGACATGAAAACCAAGTCAGAGCTGTGGGTTTTTGTGGTGAGCACGTGGCCCCCAGACGGAAGCTAGTGGACAATATAACACAACAACAACAACAACAGCAACTACAACAAATAAACAGAACAACAAATAGGTGTGCCATGTGTGCAGAGGGAATGAGGAGACAAAAAGAGAGAAATGTCTGGTCTGGGCCTGGTTCTAAATATCGCGACGTGTTTTATGAAGTTGCATGTTCAACCGAAGACAGACAAACCAAAAAACGAAAAAAAAAAAAAAAACCAAAAACCAAACTGGTTTATGGGTGGGAGTTGTATGTAATGCGGAACGGAACGTGAGTTACGAGTCTCCCCCAACTGGGAAGAGGCGTTGTTTCTTTAAAAAAAAATGAGAAAAAAAAATAAACTCCCCAACTGTGTAATTTTCTAAGTGCAACTCCAGTTTTTTTCAGACCAGTCGACTTCGAAGGTGCGCCCACACATCATCAACGGCTACAACAGAAACAACAACAACAACAACTACTGCCACATATCATTGCTAATTTAGATGGATATGCAAAGCGGAGCGAACCACCTGGAAACCAATTTGGGGACTCGACAAAACTGGAGCATTAAACTTGTTGGAATGGTAGGCATTTATCGAGGGTTGGTTTAAAATATAAAGTAAAAAAAAAAAAAACTAAAGTTGCATTAATAGCTTTTTGTCACCAACAATATGAAAAACTTTAAGAACTTACTAGTCGCAAGACTAAATACCCTAACTATATAGAAAATTGATCAATCAATTTAGAATTTTAAATTTTATGAAGAGCATCTAAATCTTAGGAAGGAAATCTAAATGACAAATTGAGAATATTTCATTTAAGAACCCAAAATAAAATTATTAGCTTCTGCAGAAGAAGAAGTTCTAGTTTTGGTTGGGTTTTGGAGTTATATGGATCTCTAGCTGCCTAAAGGTATATAAATATAATACATATTTCAAATATATATTCCTAAAATAATAATGATCACAAATTTCTATTCAAGCAATCTATTAATTTATAACATTCATTTGTTAAAAATATTTTAAACTGAAAATATATCTTATAAAAAAATATTTTAAAAATACTAAAGGAAACGAAAAGCATAATTTTCAGATAGAGTAAAGCTAAAGAACATTTTGTGTTGATTAAACTTTGAAACGGGTTCTAAATAAAGCTATATTATTCTTACAAAATTCTAAAAAATTTATTATATTCAGCTGAACGTTTGTTTAAAAAAGATATAAAATACTCTTTGTAAATTAGTTAAAGTAACATTTTGTTCCTGAAACTATCTTTAGTCTTATTTATTTATTTTAAATGAAGAAAGTTTAATCTAATGGAATTTTCAGAGTATTAAAAGGTATTTAATAGTTTGACCTGCAAGAAAACTTTAACTGTTCATAACTTTTATACCTTTCAGATCACCTTTATCTATAGTTATTTATTTATGGAACTAAGCCTACTTTTGTAAATAGTTATAAGTGATAAAAAGGTAAATAAATGATAACTTTTCTTTTTTCTACTTTACAGATTAAAAAAAATATATTAATATCTGTTTCTTATGCAATACTCATACGTAACTATATAGCTTGTTGAAATTTTTATATACTCTATATATCGGTATAATTAAATAATGTTTTTGATGGGCGTTGTCTGACATGTAAGTGTTTCCTCTTTTTTTTTTGTTTTAATGGCTATGATGAGATTTAAACTTGCCTTAATAACTTAAAGTTGATTTCAGAGTTTTGTAAATTTTATTTTTATGTTGTTTACCTGAAAAATGAGATAAGAAAAAATATGAAAATTAATGAAATCATATATTAGGTAATATATATTAGGTATATGTATGTGAATAATAGACATCATTAATGTGGTCAAATATTTGCACACCCAAAGATATGGCATTATGTTGTTGTCATATATAGATTCATCAAGATATGAATATGTACAATACACTCACTTACTTTTACGATGTCTGCTGGGATTGAAGGGCACTGAGAGAAATAAATGTGTTGGTCTTTGAAGTTATGTTTTACCAAAGAAACGGTTGGAATCTATTATGAACAAAATCTAATCATTTCTGTTATAAAAACTCCATGACAAACATTCATTCAATTCTCTCAGTGTAGGTATTCGCATTTTCTGTTTCTCTTGTTGTCTGACTTGATGTCTATGTTCACACAAATTAACCCACTTTTGTTCCCATTCACACCACACCGCCAACACCACCAACAAAGTCAACATTACCGGAGCTATGATTATGAAATTGAAAACGGTTTTTATTTAATTTCATTTCATTATTTATTTTGTTTGCAACAAATTAGATCATTTGGAAATGTAAACTCATCTAATGATTCAATTTCTGCTTGAATCTAAAGATATATATATTAATACTGTTGCAGTTTTTACTTTCTAAATCATTCACTTTTAAATGGAACTCTCTTTGTAAAAACCATATTTTATTTATTTTCCCATTCCCAGAGATCGCATAAGGAAGCGGCAGCAATTGCTGGTTTACCTTAACCAGCTGACTTTCAACTTCGACATTGACCTCGACAATGCCAAATGCAGAGACAACTCGAATCATTTCATCTATGACTTTGACTTTCTAAGGCAATTTTCGTTTTGTGTTGTTGTATTGGGGGGTTTTTTTTTCTCTCTTTTATGGCTAGAAAGTCGGTTGTCATTTGTCCATAGCATAGACTGACTGACTGGTAGAAACAATCATAAAATGCTTGTTTCTGTTTAGCAGACCAATAAAACGTGGGCAACCTGTTTTCCTGCTGCAACATGCATTATTAATGCCTCTCTGACAATTGCAACTTGGCCATGTGGCACAGACACATAGACTTAGCCTGGCTTAGCAGCAGCTACTGGCTGCCTAGGCAGTCACTCGCATTGTTTATAACTGTAATTTGGCACAAAACTTTTAGAGAAGAATGTTTGAAATTTTATAACTGCAGTTAGCAAACATCTGGCCATATGTAGATAACGTTAATAACAACTAAAAGGCCGACCATCTATGGGGGATTGTGAATGGCAAAGAGGAAAGGGGAATAATAATAGGCCTCACACCACACACACACACAACCTTATCAGTTATGCACACACACTCGCTTATTATTATGTATTAAAATTACAACTAGCTTTAATCAAATAATGTATGTAGTTTAGTGTATTGATACTATTATTTAGTTAGTGTCAAAAGTTAATTAACCAAATATTAAAGAAGCTTAATTTGGACATAGCGAAGTTTGTATACCCTTGCAGTTTGAATAAAGGATCGTCCAATGGGATTCCCTTTTTCGCTTTGCTGTAGTCAATAGAAACAAGAATGACATGTGATTAGAAGTGCTGTTTAGCTAATCTGGTTAATATAAAACAAAAAAAAACTTCTTGGCGCTGAATTTGGTTAAAAGCAAAAGAGATTTTAGTACAAAGTCTAAGTTTTGCTCCGATTGTTCCTATGGTGGCTTTATTTAGGAGTACTCTGATCGGACCAATTCAACAGCTTAACCTACCTATATACTTAAAAAGCTTATATACTAAGTTTCATTCATTTAGCTTAAAACTGACTATCAAAAAGAGGCATAGAATTATACAGACTAGCTTGGCTAGTTTCACTCGGGTTTTGAAGATCATTAAAAGGATTTATACGTCCTCTTTCTTTGAAGTACAAACAACTGACCGATATTTAAACATCCTTTGTAAGGGTATACAAAATATGGAACATTACAGTTATGGGGAATATTAGCTTAATGAATTTGATATGATTTATCTATTACTACCCCAATTGGACTTTCTGCAGTTTTTCGTTTTATTTATATATGCATATAAATGTCGAAGTTCCCCCGATAACATTACATATTTCTAGTAGCTTTTCTGTTTTCGAGGAAACAATTACCACAAAATGGATAATTTACTGAACATTTTTAGTATTATGAATTATTTTTGAAGCTGAAATCTTTAATTGTATTTTGAAATGCTAAAAAAAACAAAGTCTGGAACACTGACTAGTTAAACGCTTTCTAACTAGGTTGTTAACGATGTCGAGTGGTTATGTAACTATTGTAATTTTATTTTATTGAAATTGAAAACAAATTCATTTCGTTAAGTAAAAAAAAAAAGTTTTATATTAAGAGTTTTTATCTGCTGGTTTATAGATCATTGCGTATTATCACAATTGACCTTAGAAAGTTGGAATCTTTTCGTTAGTATAAAAATTCATACAGATCTACAAAAATTTCAATACCTTCTCTTGAATCTTTATTAATAAAGTTCCATACCCCGCTTACTAACATTATAGACCTGGAATCTCTACTCAATCAAACTAAAGTCAATCTATTTCATTTTTTATAATGACATCCTTATGGCATGTCTGTACAGAGAATATCCATATGGACTAAGGAATTCCAACCGCAACAGAAATTCATTCAATTCTTAGACTCTGACTCATATCGACAGAAAAACCACTTTATAAATCAACCTCAAACAAGTTTTTTTTGAGATTACAACTTTACAACAATTTTGCAACATTTTAAAGAAAAATAAAATATAGAAAAATTATCCATTGTTTGGTTTTTCCTCTTTGAAATAACTTGAATGCCTAAAGAAAGTGTATTACTGCATATTTGGTAATTACAATTACTATGCGTTCGATTTGCCATAACGGAAATGTTTATATTTTATGGCACATTACCAATAGAAATTCATTTATATACAAATATATATAGTATATACCAACACAAACGAATTTTATGTATGTATAGAAGATGGAAAAGTTTTCGATGCGTATAAATAATGATTTTGTATTTAGTAAATGGAATGGCATTATATTATATTATTAATGGCAATTGGACACGAAAGAAAAACTTTTAGTTTGATTGAATTGAAATGCGTGGAAATGGCCATGAAATAACCAAATGTATATAAATCCAAGATAACATTCAAATTGAAAACCGAAAAAAATGATTAAATTAAATAACATTTAATACATCTCTCTCTCTCACTCTCTCTCTCTCTCCTTCTCTCTCTTCTATATTAGAAGACTTCTGGAAGCAATAATGTTGATTGCAAAATAGAAAGGATGGCAAGGTGAATGTTGAAGGAGACGACTTTGGAAGAGTAAAAAAAAAAAAATAATTGAATATTTTTAAGCGAAACAAATTGGAATTATGCAAGCCTCGCCCATTTTGTGCCCTCTTCTTTGCCTGATCTCCCTAATTGAGCTGTGAAAAGTGTGAAAAACTTTCGCTTGGGAAAGTACTGAAAGAAATCCAAAAACAACAACCTTTCAGCCAGCAACAGCAGAGCAGTTGACCTGACCAATAGAGAGGAGCACTCGTAGTTTTGAGGTAAAGGTAAAATCAATTGAACTGAGCTCTCGTCACGTTTGCCCACTTCAAATTGGAATGGGAATCGGAATCGGAATGGGGCGACATGGCGGTGATGATAATCATGATGATCAACAGTAAACTAAGATATTGCGTTGAGGATTGAATGACTTGGGGGCCACCATTCCGGCGCTTTTACCACTAACCATTTGATGACAATGACAAACCGCTAATCATAATTTAAGCATTACAACAATAACACACACAAAAAAAGAAAAAAAAAGAAAAAAAAAAAAAAAATGGGAGGAGAGGAGAAAAAAAAGTTAAACGTCAAAGCAAAATCGACAAAACGTGCGCTTCATTAATATGTGAAAATAATTTAATGCGACTCACAACAAACGACAAACGACTGAAAAATACAAGTTATGTATGTAGGTATATACAGACGAGTAAAAGTCAAAGCAAGCATTTATGTATTTCTCATCGTCAGAGCACATTTAATGAGGCAAAGCAAACGCCCCACAATAACAAATATGAAGAAAATAAAGTTGCTATTCGTTAACAACTATACTCTGACCAATGCAATGGGCGTTGTGTAGTTTATGAGTTGTTTATAAAGAAAGTAAGGCTGAACTACAAGTATTTGCACTCACAATAAACGATTTTGAAATCTGCATTTATAATTCCCAAACAGTTGACGCACAGGATCGGTGGGATGGTTTTTGTAATAATTTATTTCACAGTTTCATTCCACTAGTCCTTTGAAAGTATAGGCTATGTCTGCTTTTTTTTTTGACGGTAAAGGAAAATAAGAGGCAGGAATCAATCAAAAAAGTTTCTTACAATTCCCAAGTGGTTGGCACAAACTGATTTCTCTAGGAAAATCGTTTACTTCTTTCCTTAACAAGCAATTTTATATATTTACTTGTTTTCTTTTATTCTTTAGAGTATTTTTTATTCGTCTATACCAAAAAAGTGACCCTCTTACTTTGACTTTATGTAATTATAATTGATAAGCCTTGAATTCAATGACTTTCTATCGGATTAGAAATTGGAAAACCACAAAAAAGTTTATATAGTAAAAGTTAGCCAAGGAGAAAGAAGATGGGGTAAAAAAAAACCCCACTTTGGTTTACTTGATAATTGCCGCTAATTGGCCAAATGGCAATCATGGGTTAAAGGTGTGCTACCAATTATCCGCTGGCCAAGTGCAATGGCAATGTGATTACATTGACGTCGCGTGCCAAATACTTAAACACGTCATGAGTCCCAGAGTAATTCGTTTTCATGTTTCATTCCCAACAAAATATCTTTTTAATTAACCAGAATTATCTGACCTAGTCGGACGAAGGCAATTAATTATACAAATCGGTTCAATTTTGATTTCAAGTTTTTCATCATGCAAATGTTTAAACAGTGCGCTTTACAATCAAGTAAAGTAAAGTGAGAAAGAAAAAGAGCTATAGAAATATATGCTACCCTATGCAGATAAAGGATGGAAAGAGTTTCTTAGGCAAAGGAATTAAGAGTAAGAAAATATAATACAGATATATACTATATGGTAACTTTTAAGTTAATAAATTTGATTTGCCTTAATATTTTATTTTGTTTAAGATCAAAAGTAATGTTAGAGGGCATCACAAAGTCGACTTCCTCAACCATTTTTCTTATCTTCCATCATTTGTTTATTTATTTGAGAAGTTTTTTAAGCACCTCCAAGTGGCCTGTTGAAAGTTCTAATGGTCGTATTTCTATATGTATGTATAAAACTTTTTTGTTAATTCATTTTCAACAACCAGATAAATGAAACTAAAACTAAAGGAAAAATTTTCAAAAAGAGTATTTTAATGTGGCATGAAATCTATTGGCCCATAACTTGATATTAAAACAAGTTTTGCACTTTGAAATTGTTTAAATGAGAAATACATTCGACTTTTTCTAACTGTTGAAATCACCTTAACCTTTCACACTCTATTAAGCCACTGTGCTACGTCCCGCTACCAAATGAAAACCAACCAAAAGTTCAATAAACTCTAAAAAAAACAAAAATGAAAAAAAACGCCAACAACTGGAAGTCAAAGTTGAAAATTTTTTCCTTTCCGCTTTTCTCATCTTCTTGGCAAAAAAACAACAACAAAAAAATTTAAATTGGTGTACCTTTAGTAGACCAAAAGACAAAAATACCAAAAAAAAAACATACGATGAATGGCATTAAAATGAACAAGGAGTTAACATTTTATTGCTACAGGTCAAGCGAAATTATTAGACAAAAGAGTAAAGAAAGAAGGAAAGGAAGGGGAAGATCCGAGAACCCTAACCAACTGTCATTATCAACGGCATAGTTAAGAATAATGAAACAAGAGAAAGAGAGAGAGAGACAGACAGAGAGAGGGATACAAAGTAAAAGAGTAAGAACGGCGTCATGTGTTTTGTTCCAATTCATTTGGCAACAACAATTCGACAAATAAAAGAGAAAAAACAATACCTACAAAAACAAACAAGAGGCCATTCAATAAATTTGAAATTTTTACAGTTAACCGACAGTAGTTTCGGTTGGCATCATCCATTTCCATTCTCCCCCATTTACTATAGGTACATACATATAAAGAACAAACCGAATAACAATTGACTCTGACATTCATTCTGCTCTATTAAAGTAAACATTTTCCATTGAATTTGAATTGTAAATGTTTTTATTTAAAGAATTCTAAAAAATTTTATAAATCAAGCTGTTATTTTAATTAGAAATCAAATCAAACTGTAATACAAGTTGAATAGATCCCAAGATATTATTAGTTCGTAAATGTTATATCTATGACTATCTAAATGAAGCTTTGAAGTAGGTCCTTTACATTATGATAGGCCAGATAAAGAGAAGTAATTGAAATATTTATTAACACCAAAATGTTAGATAGAAGTTAGTTTTTTGGAACACCAGGATTTGGAACACCAGAATTTCGACAAAAGTCGTGCTAAAAGGAATAGTAAACCTAATGAAACGTTGAGTTATCTCTTGGTCGTCTTATTTGATAAGAATGTGATCCGCTTAAGAGCTGCTACTACAAATACAATCAAGAGTTTAATAGGAACAAAGATTTGAAAGAAAGATATCCTTTTTAAATAGTTATACTTAAATTTTTTCACGTCTATTTTGGAAACCTAAACTTTTGTCTTAATATATGCTAAGAAATCAGTATCCGACGAATGTTCGGATTAAAGCCTTGAAGCAAATACATTCATATACATAGTTGTAGGTACATAGCAACATAGGCCTCTGACTGGAGTACCACCAAAAAAAATATCCAGTCAGAGACCTATGTAGCTATGTAACTACAACTAGACGGCGATATCAATAGTATTTAATCGCAAATATTATACTATATAGTGAATATATGTAGTTTATTCAATCGAATATAAACATTAAGTGTGTGAAGTTAATATGTAATTATTTTCGAATTCCTAAACATTTTTGCTACTAAATATATTTTTACTCTTCCTTCTTTAGATCCCACCAACCACCAAGATCATCTTGCATATTTTTGGCATATTTTGTTTAGATCGAAAATTTATCGATTTTTGGTAACAACTTTAATTAGTTGTTTGTCAAATGTTAATGTTTAATTACCAATTGTAATTTCTGAAATGGTTTCCTAGAATTTTAACAACAATTCAACATATGGTTAATTAATTTGTAAATTCTCAGAATACTTAGATAAAAACAAAGAGGTGGAGGCCGCATTAAAAAGCAACCTTTTGGATAACGTTTCGGTTCACTGATAATTCCACGAATTGTTACTTCACCAACTGAAGACTTGCAAAGTATGCAAATTACTTAAAATATTGTAAAAAAAAAATACATACTTATGTAAAGTTTATTTATTTTTAATAAATTTATAGAACTTTTGTTGAAAATTCACATTATACGACATTTTAATCGCAGTTATTTGAAAGTTTATATGGTAAGTTTGCTTTTTATGAGTATTAATATATAGAACTTATAGCTAAATTTCATTTTCCTATTATTCCTATTATACCCCAAACATTTCATATATAAAATTTAACCTAATTTCTGTGCAAAACACTTTAAATATTTTCCTAAAAATTTAAAAACCAAAGTAGTTCCACTTTCGCTTCTCTCTATTTTGACAACCATTTATCCCATTTATATGTAGATATATAGTAAGTTTCTGTCTCGTTGTTATCTTATCTAACCAGTCAAACAGGCAGCCATTCAGACACGTGCTCTTTCCCCTACAATAAACAGTTGTTGTTGTTGTCATCATCATTCAGTCAGTCAATTGGCAAATCACAAGTGGCAATGTATAACCATTGACTTGGCCATGGTCAAGCGATTTGCCCCCAGCCACTAAACAGATAACACAATAAATAATGTGCTGACCCTCGCAAGATTTCTTGAAATTAGAAAACGACCCCGAAAAGAAGTAAATTTCTGTAAAAACTAGAAAAATTGTTTATTGGCATTTGTGTTTTGTGCCATTTAACCGTTTTGCTTGCCCCCCTTTCGATGTATCTAACCATTTTTCTGCAATAGAGCTTTTTGCTTAATTAGTTGCCATTTTCTCTCTGTTTCTATTGCTTTTTCTTTATCTTTATCTGCTTTGTCTTTGCCATTCTTTTCTTTTATGTTGAGGCCAGAGAGCGTGTGCGTCATTGATTTTATGTTTCGAGTATGTTTTTTATTGTACATTTATCGCATTCTCTTTGTTTCTCTCTATTTTAGTGGTCATTTCCCTTTGTTCCCGCCTATAAAAGAAATCAACAAAAATAATTTTCTTGCCAATTGTTGTTGTCATTGATTTTTTTTTTTTTTTCGTTTCTTGTTGTGCAACATTTGGACGAACGAACCAAACAGTTGATTTATGTTATTGCACCTTGATCTTGATGGTCTTACTGTATATCTCTCATTCCCCTCCTCTATATACAACACACCTCTCAGGGGTGTATCTCTTTGTTTGTGTCTTTTTCTATCAAAATGTCTATCGGCACGTGCATTAAGTGTAAACAAAATATTTTGCACATGTGAAAGAGATTTGACCTTAATTCACATAAACCACAAAAACAAAAAATGAAGCGAGCAAGTCGCCCGTGACGACTTTGAATATACCCTGTACCAAGTAAAGGAACTTTATAAAATCAGACTCCTTCGAATTCGCCATTAATTCAAACTAAAAGTTTCCCCACAAGCGGCAGCAACGAACGCATGCTGTCTCGCTCACACTTACTACGCAATGTCACACTGGGCATTTCAGTACAAATTTTACATAGATATATCTCCGATCTTTCTTGTCCGATTTTAACGAAATTTGGTCAGTTGATACCTTTTGGCCATATAATTGGGTCTGCTAAATAAAAATGCTACCTTTAACATAACTCTAGTTATTTTTTTTTTCCTAAATTGCGGGGGCGGAAGTGGGCGTGGCAAAAATTTGAAACAAACTTGATCTGCGTAGACACTACATGAATGCTGACACCAAATTTGGTTGCTCTAGCTCTTGTAGTCTCTTAGATCTAGGCGTACGAACAGACAGACGGACATGTCTCAATCGACTCGGCTATTGATGCTGATCAAGAATATATATACTTTATTGGGTCGGAAATGCTTCCTTCTGCCTGTTACATACATTTTAGCGACATTGATATACCCTTTTACCCTATGGGTACAGGGTATAAAAACCGATATTATACCCATAAATATATATGTATGTATGTATGTATCTACATGAACACTCACACCAATAAACACATATTCATTCAATATGTATGTATGTTTATTTGCCCGATTGAACAAATATTTCGCAATTCCTTGGTAAAAAGTTTCTTAAATTATCTTTTGATTATAGTTCAGGACAATTTTTATCTTTAAGATGATGAGATGAAATATCCAATGTATATACTTTATATACATATATCAAAACATATTTAGTAATGAAATATAATGCATTAATAGCTTCATTTTGTTACAAAGATAAATTTCTCAACAGTGGCAATGTATTTTGAACTGAGCGCTTTTTGTGAAAAAATATCATGTTTATATACAATTTTTATTGATAAACTGGACAATTCAAGTAAATTTATATTAATAAGGTGTTAATAGGTGACTCTTTAGGAATACTGTGTAAAAATTTTGTGTTAAAAAAAATATATACATATAAAGGGATCGTGGCAATATTTTATAAAAAGCATTTTATTTATAGGATTTTTTTTTGTAAATGCCTAAATACAATAATACAAAATATGAACACAGAATTCATTGCCAAAATCCTGGAAATATGTTATGGCCCCTACAATCTTGGGTCAGGAATCTATCAGAAAATTTAAGAAGCCACGTTGAGTCACCGCTTTTAAAGTTTACTTGTCCCCGAGTGGTTCGGTGTGAGGTTGTATCAGAGCACAACAGATATTTTGAAAGGATACTTTAAGGATTTCCATCGGCAATATAAAAAAATGTAAGCCTACACGATCTAAAAATAATAAATTAAAACTACTCTAAACCCATAAGTAGAAAATTTAAAACCTATCTATCTAATCTTGTTTGTTTCCAAAGTAGCAAAGTGAAAAACTAAAAATACTTGCTTAACCATTTCTTTTCTAAGTTATCAAACAAGTGCAAAGTATTAGAAAAGATAACAAAAAAGGTCCAAAATAATGTGAGAAACGTTACAGATCTCCCAAGTCAGCTTATTAAAATAGAGTTACAGTTTTTTTAAGTTAGTAAAAGCTTTTAAAAAGTACTAAAAGGTTAAAAAAAAGAATAAAACTTGGTAGCACTACCAGATTAGAAAGAGTGTACAAAATTTCAAAAAAATCGGTTTAGTAAATTCTTCCTATCTTCTATGATAAAAAAATCTTTTAAAATTTTCTTAAACCTTTCAAAAAACTGTAAAAATTTTCTAATTAATCCTCATAGTAGATTCATTCAATCTTCTATTATGGAAAAACCTCTTTGAACTGCTTCAAAGTTTAAACGATCTTAAGTTCTTACTAAACATTCATTAAATATATTGTTTTATTATATCACAAATCTTGAAAAATAGATATAAAAACAATTTTTAAAAACTTTACCCATCATATACCTTCAATGCACTTTGATTAATCTTTGTTTTTTTCATTATTTGTTATCAATTATTCTTGTTTTTTAGTTGCTTTGTCAAATTTGACAATCCCATTATTATCGATCTTAAATTATGTATTCCATCATATATAATTGCTAAGCACACCCACACAATAATTCAATCTATTGATTATTGATATAATTGCGATTTATTGCAAAAATAATCTAAAAGTAAAAAGGAAGTAAATTATTATAGATAACAATCCAGAATTAAACATAACAAATATCAAAATTTAGCTCAACTTTTCCTTTGATAAGAAATAGCCAAATTAAACTATTACTCACCAACTAAAATTAAAACAAATCAACAAAAAAAACAGAAAGCAACAAGATAAGTAAGAAAAAAACACGAAATGAAAGTAAATGCCAAGTTGCCAAGTAGAACGAAATGTGAAAATGAACAAAAATTGTATTTTTGAAAGTAAAATTCTCGATTGCCCATGGGCCACAACTTTGAGTAGTCAGCCAATATTATGGGATGCCAAAAGGTGGCAATCAAAAAGCAAAAAAAGAAAAAAGAAAGAAAAATAAATTAAACAAAAATTCTAAAAGCTTTAATTGATGGTAAATTTTGATTGGAAATTCCTCACAATCGTGAGAAAAATTTCATTGCCAGGGCATAAGGCAAATCGTCTTCTTCTTCTTTCTTTTTGAGAGGCAGAATTTTTATACCCTTGTGTGTCTGTTTGTTTCTTTGCAAGAAATAGACTTTAAATTTTAAGCTATTTGTTTGAAACTTGGTAGATAAGCTCTTTAATCAATCAGGTAGACAAAGTATGAAAATCAGTCGAATCTGACAACTAGAAGATATAGTAAATTGACTTTAACTGCAAAAAATACAACAAATATCAAAAGAGACAAACAGCTGTTTACTGGAACCATACAATATAAATAATATGTAATTATTTAAAATTTTACATGAAAACCGATGAGACAGTTTTTTAATAATTTGCTTTCAGCTTTTTTTTCTTTTTAAAGAGATTTAAGAGTAATTAAACTGTTTTTTTTTTTTATAAGCTTATCAGAGATAAGGTTAAAAATGTTTAATTCATTATAAATATATCATATGAAACAACTTTATTTATCAGAAACTAATTATTCCCTTGAGTCTGACTATGGTACATAACAATGTATTATAATTATGAGCAGTTAGTATGGCTCATTGGCAGTTGGCCAAGTTGTGGCAACAACTCACAGCTGTTGCAAGCATAGACAAGGCAACAAAACAAAAAATAGAGAAGAGAAGAAAATAAAATTAATTTTTCAAAACAAAACAAGTTGCCTTTGGGTTGCATATTCCTGACAACAAGTTTTTACCTAAAACTGTTCAACAAAATTATGCACAGACATGGAAGAGACAGCCGACGAGCCGCATAAAAGTTTTTCTTTTCTTAGTATTTTTTTTTTTTACTTTTTGTTTTTTTTTTTTTTTTTATTACCAGTCAAGCAGACAAATTTGTCAAACTAAAAAACGAAACAAAAATATAATAATAAAAAAAAATGAAGCAAGCAAGTCGTCCCTGCCGACTTTGAGTATACCCTGTACCAAGTAGAGGAACTTTATTTAATCAAACTCCTTAAAATTTGCCATCAGTTCAAACTAAAATTCTCCTCACAAGCGGCAGCAACGAACGCATGCTATCTCGCTCACACTTACTACGCAGTGTCGCACTGGGCATTTCAGTGCAAATTTTACATAGGTATATCTTTGATATTTTTTGTCCGATTTGAACTTAATTTGGTCAGCTGATACCTTTTGGCCATATTATTGGGTGTGCCAAATAAGATTGAGCTACCTTTATTTTTACTCTAGTTATTCGTTTTTCCTGAATTGCGGGGGCGGAAGTGGGCGTGGCAAAAATTTGAAACAAACTTGATCTGCGTAGACACTACACGAATGCTGACACCAAATTTGGTTGCTCTAGCTCTTGTAGTCTCTGAGATCCACGTGTTCATACGGACGGACGGACGGACAGACGGACAGACGGACGGACGGACGGACAGACGGACAGACGGACATGTCTCAATCGACTTGGCTGTTGATGCTGATCAAGAATATATATACTTTATGGGGTCGGAAATGCTTCCTTCTGCCTGTTACATACATTTTAGCGACTTTAATATACCCTTTTACCCTATGGGTACAGGGTATAAATATGTTGCCTGAAACAACTTTGGCCAGTTAGCTAGACATTTTTATTGTTGAAGGACTGCATAATGTTTCCTCCTTTTTGTGCAAAAGAGGGCAAAATGATGCAAAAGGGGAATAGAGAAGAAAAAAGTTGGCAACTGCTTGGCCAGTGCCAAGCCAATTGACAATGCAGTCCACTGGCAAATTCTCTATACCAATTCGACTTAATGGTTTATGAAGGAAAACAAGTCGCTACAAAAAAAAAAAAAAAAAAAAGAATTTCTTTAAAGAATTGGAAAAAATTAAATGTAAAAAACACACCGAAAACTGTATGCACTTGCTATTTACAATCTCAATGGTTTTGTTATTTTGAAGATAAACCAAAGCAACATTTCGGTTTAAGATTCTTTTTTGGTTGACTTCATTTTAGGTCTTACATTCTATATACCCTTTATTACCCTATTTCTTTTTTAAGGCAAACTTGTAATCCCCTTAGTAAAAAGAAAAACTACGTCTCTCTTATGTCATTTTTACTTAATTAAGGGACAAAGCACTTGCTTACAATTCACATAGTTCGTTAGTTAAGTAAATAAAAGTTTCTTTTTGACGTAGGCGATTAACCTCAACATTATGGAAAACTTATGACAGCAACAGATGAAACGACAATTGAATGGTGAGAAAGAAGGGGGGAAGAGAGAATGTGCAAAAGATGATTTTCGTATTTATGAGAAAATATTGAGGAAAATGCCATCGTTAGGTTGTATTGGCATCTACAGGAAACGATGAGCATTGATCGATAGGAAATTTTAAAGTGTAAGAATTAATGGAAAACCCAAAAAAGGAAAGTAATTGGAAATATTATGAATTAATTACTTTGCATTTTAACCCTAAAATTAACATTCAATTTTTGGGGTAATTGATATTTAAGCTCCATAATCTATATATGTAAATACAAGAATCTATCCAGAAGCTAAATTCACAAAATTTAAGTCTAAGGCTGAAATCTTTTGCTCTTTTCAAATTCGTACCTTTATAAGTAGGTTCCTGAAACAGGATATTCAAAGCTAAATTGTTAAGATATAACCATATTTTGTTAACAATTTTTAACTAAAACTAAAATGATGGAATAATTTTGGGCTTTTTAGATATGTAAGAAAGTATATAAAACTAAGAAAGACCAAATATTGTGATTATCAACCAAGTTATTGCTCGAAATCTATATTCATGAACGATCGTTTCTATGGGAAGTATAAGATATAATCAAGCAATTTTAATGAAACTTGGTGGATATGTTGAGAAGTGAATAAAACTCACTAACAATGGTTTTCGGGATATTTTATTGGAAAACAACAAAGTTATTGAGGTTAAAGTTTATTTACGATCGATCGTTCCTATGGGAGCTAGTCAACCGATTTTGATGAAACTTGGTGGAGATGTTAAGAAGTATATAAAGCTCACACACTCTGGTTTTCGTAATGTTCGTTTGGAATACAACATAGTTATTAAAGCTTATTCACAATCGATCGTTTATATGGGATCTATGTGATATAGGTATCCGATACATTGCCTACAGAAGGAAGCCTAGGTGCAATTTCCGCTCTGCAGCTTTAAGGGTTTCAAAGGAAATTGTGTTGATTCAGACAGACGGACAATGACCTTAGCTCATTGTGCTGATCAAGAATATATAAGTATATACTTTATATAGTCGGAGATGCTTGCTTCTATACAGTGAAAACTTCTGACCAAAATTAATAGACCCTTTTTGCAAAGGCATACCCAGATTCATCGAATAAATATAAATAATATTCTTAAATAAATTAGAAAATTTTAGAAGACTTTTTCATTACATATTATTATTAACCAATTAAAATTTAGAAACATATAGAAACTATTTACTATTTTTAAACATTTTAATATAAATTAATTATTAATTAAAAATCTTAAACTTTAAAACATAATTTTTCCCCTAAATAATCTAATAGAATTCATTTCTCCATCTTTTTAATATAACCAAATTACAATATACCCTACAATTAAAATCTAATTAATTCTTTTGCAACTGTTTCTAACTAAAGAAATTATATTTTTAGATAATTTATAGATTTCCTCTAACACCCAAGCAAATGCTCCCACATAAAACAAAACTAGAAGGAAAAACAAAGAAAATTGCTAATAATGCAAAAGTGAATTCTAATTAAACTACAATGAAATGCGGGTCATTAGAAACGACCTCAAACCGTAAAATGGTAAAACAAAACAACAAAAAAAAAAAATCCCAGTCCAGTCCAGAGCAACAACAATGGAAAAGAAAGCTGTGAACAGGAGCAAAGCCAAATGAAGTGCCTACCTCTGAAAAGTGGGTGTTGCCGCAGCATAAACATTAACATATATGTATCTGTATAGGTATAGTAAGCAAAGTTACGAGCCTTCCCAAGAGTCTCTCTCTGTGTGTGTGTGTTCAGCAGCCATGTCTTATCGAGTCGAGTTTGCCATTAACTTGGCAAGCGAAGCAACTGCATTCCGGGAATACTCCAAGAAGCTGCATTCTACCTCAACATCATTCCCCTCCCCTGCACTCTCTTTTCTTACAATCTACTCCCTAAGATGTCTGAGGAAGCGCCAAGAGTTACATGATATCAATAAAAAGTGCACAGCCAAAGATAAACTGAAGGCAAAAGGCAAACATAACTAGAAGGTTGAAGTAATTACGATCGTGTAGAAGTTTGTATACCCTTACAAATTATTTCTGGGGGAATTCCAAGCCTTTGTAAATGAACTAGAATCATTGAGAAGCTAAGATAATGGAAATTTAAAAGGGTTTTTGGGTTCTATTGTTCTTATATTAGTTCGGCATGTTGTCAATTGATTCTACTAAGACCCAAATTAAAATCAAGAATAATATATATATGTATAAACTTTATATAGCCGCAGATGTGTTCTGATCAATATACGTATAACCATTTTACGAGAGTATAAAAAGAGAAGCGCAGAGACAGGCCAAAAGAACAACAACAAAGACACTAAAAAAAAACTAGTTGCTGTCAAAGGAAGGGCAAGGCAAGGCAAGGCAAGGCAATGGGATGGGTGAAAGGCTCTTCAAGAATGTGGCACCTCTTCTGTAAATGTGTTTGTGGCGACTGCTGCTGCTGTTGTTGTTGTTGCAACAACAACTCTTGACTCTCGACCCGGGTTAATGGATATGCAACGCATATTGCAAATTACCAAAAAAAAAAAAAAAAAACAAAGATATACAAAAATAAAAGATACGGCAGAACAGGTGAGTGCAGACAATGGCAATTTGTTTTACTCTACACACACACACGCAAACCTATAATATTCCCTCGATTGCCACATTTTCATGTGTTTGTTTGTAAGTTGTGTGAAGTATTTTTTTTTTGCATTGTTTCTTATTATTTTGGCTTTCCTTTTACTTTTTGTGGCAAATTTACAGTTATCTTGTTTTGGTTTCCATCCGGGAACCGGAATGTTTGATTATGCCAAAAAAGTAAAGTTATTTATTCATCATGTGATTGGAAGAATAAAGGAATCTTAATCTTACTTGAATTCTTAATGAAAACACAGTTTAAATTCTCAAGCACCAAAATTGCATTTAATTGGGACAAGAGGGAGACTTTATATATATATTTAAACATACATATGTATAATTAAGTATATAGGGAGAGATATATATTTTCTTGATCTTTAGTGTTAGTTAGTTAGTATAGTTAATACCCTCTCAGTTAATACCTTTTCGACCCTGTTAAGCACTTAGAACAGAGTCAATCAAGTCAAACCCGAAAGTCTGTCTGTCTGTTTCTATGCGTCCTTTAGATAGTTTTTTTTAAGCTTTGTCGATTAAATTCCGTATATAAGCTTTTAAGTCCTGTAGGTAATTTAGGTTCAAGGATCAGTACAATCGGACCTGTATAAGATATAGCCACCATATAGATGATCGGTGGAAACTAAAGGTTTTTGTTCACAAAACTGTTTTATCTATTTTAAAACTAATCTAACTAAAGTTTTTGGAAAATGCCGTTCAGATCGCACAACTATAACATATAGCTTCTATAGGAATAAGGAAAACTTTTGGATTGTTGGACTATCCAACTCATTATTGGACTCTTAAGCTTATATGCACTAACACATCATATGACTGATCCTGATATCAGCAGGCAATTCTTGTTGTTTCTTTTGTGAGTTTACCAGGGCCATGTTTATGCCCTGGAAAAACAGTTTATTGGTGGTAAGAAGACGACACTCGTTTGTATCTACCAATATTTCTGATTTGTGGTGTGACACCCAAAAACAAATATTGTTTAATGAAGTTGAGGTAAGGCTAGGAAAGAGTTTATGAAAACCCCGTTGAGACACAATTGCTTCATTTAAGGGTCAAGAACTGCGAATAAATGCAAATTTCAACGTAAGAAAAGTAAGTTTCTTTAACATTTTTAAGTTTAAATAACATAGCACGATAAAAATTATTTGAAAATTAAAATTTTAGGATCTTGGGATCCTAGGACAATAGTACTCAAAAGTATTGTATTGCTGATCTTACATAAATTCAAAATCTTTCGTATTTCCTGGCTATTAATGACTTTATTAACGATATCTTTAAATGAAGGGTTCAAATCGAATGGCAGCAACAGACTTCATTACCAATTAGAGAAGAAATTTAATATTTAATAGGTCCAGTTTAAACTGGTAGGTAAAGATTAAAGAGTTACCGACCAGACAGCAGATGGTAATAAAAGTTGGCAATGATGTAGATACGAATGGAATGATATGGAACGAAGCATGGTTTTTAAATATAATAGAAGAAGGGGGAAAGGAAATATAAATATATATATATATATCTTTTCATATGGTATCTATGAGATACGTGAGCATCTTGGCACAGTCAGACGTGCATAAAGAAATGCCTCCAATGGAAAAAAAACTTAAAATATATGGGCAAACCGCCATGCCTTGCGCATGTCCATCGAGTGACATTGGCATTTGCATGGCATAATGGGGACGGGGGTTTGGTAGATAGGTGGGGTGGTAGTGGGTTGGGGGATCCTCAGTGAGAATGCCTGAAATAGCATGAGAAAGAAAAAAACGAGTTGAATTCAAAGCAAACTTGCAATGCAAGTGGCTAGAAAAGAGACCTACACCTGCACACACCTGCCGCAGGTAAACGAAGACGAGCCGGTAAACGTCTTAGTCAGCAGCAGCGGCAAATGAGAAGCAAGAAGAAAAGAGTGAGAAAGAGAAGAAATATAAGAAAACAAAATACACAACACGCAGCAGGTAGAAAACAAACAAACGAAAAATCTCAGTGTACAGGAAAATGAGATAGAAGAAAACGTAACAAATAAAAAAACACAAAATGGAATAGGAGAAGTAGTGTGGATATAAAAAAGAAAAAAAAGAAAAATAAATACAAAAAAACAACAACAACAAAATCACCTGTCACGAGCTTTAGTAGAATCTTTCTAATCTGGTCGAGGAGTAGAGAGGAGAAGAAAGGGAGGGCATATATCTATTTCTCTCATTTTCTTTCTCTTACATATTTTTTGCTGTCTTTGACATTTGATCATGAGTAGGTAAAATTTTGGATTTATTATACTCTTCCAATGCGGCGACTATAAACATTTTTATAAGAGCTTTGATTTATATCAATTTTATGAAATAATATAGAAAATTTTATGCGATATCAAACACGAAAATCAACAAATTTTCATTGGAACAAAAGCTGAAAATTCTAAATTTCAATTAAAAAAATATTTATTAATAAAATAATTTATACTTTGTACTATAAAATGTGGATTAATGTTAATTGATTTTTAATATTGTTGAATAAAAAATATAACTCATAAATTTATACGTAAAATCATAATTTTAATTCAATATTTCAATTGAAAAAGATTCTACGAAAGGTAAAAATTATCTTTTTTAAAATATTATAACTAGAAATAAACAATATAAAAATTTATAAACATTTAGTTATCCTTATTTTGAGTTTTTATTTAAAATATGATATATTTGTTCACATTTTATAGTGCTAAATATAAATTATTTTATTAATACATTGGAATCTCGAATTTTCAGCATTTATTCTACTGATATTTTATTAATTATCGTGTTTGATATTGCATAAAATTTTCTATATTATTTCATAAAAAATTGTTATATTGTATTAAATATTAATTTTATATATTTTTAGAAAACATAACAAAATAAATTATAATTATTTCTATAACTCGAACAATAAAATAAGTTTTTTAAATATTGAATTTTTTAAAATATTGCCAATATTTAATATCTCTATGACAAAGAGTTCAATTTCAACATTGATCAAAGGGTCTACGGCTTTTCCTCTTTCCTCTCTCTTTCTTCATCGAAAAAAATTAATGTTTTAACCCTTTGTGTGTAATTTTAATGGGCTTAAATTGAGCGAGCAACTTTGTCGGCTTTTAAAAACACAAAATTAATTTTTACAAAAAAGAGAGAAAAGAAAAAAACCGAAAAATTTACCAACTCTACAAATTAGTCATTGTGATTAATGAGCAAATGAGAAGCCGCAGAAGACGATGTTCCTCTAAGTTGCGCTGATTTATTTCGTGTGAGTTTTTTTTGTTGAAAATAATTATAGAGTTTCAAGTAGATATATATACATATACTATATATTGTGGTATTGTTTTCATATGGAGGGAAGTTGTGCAATTCATGCACTGCCTTCTCCTCCTCCTCCTCCTCCCTGCTCGGCATTTATCTAGATCAGTCGAGCGAGTCTGTAAGCCACAAGGTGGTACAAAGAGGTGTTTGAAGAAGTCAGTCGTATATATCATATATAGATCTTTATAACGCTTATCTGTTTGGGTCAAGTTCAACACATTAGATTTAATTGAAAACTTAAACTATATAAACCAAGTTATTAAATGACGCTTTCGATTCACTCTCTGATTATTATATACTAGTTAACCATGATAAAAAAGGCAAAATATTTATTTTAATTTTATCAGGAAACTTTAAAATATATATTACCCATATAATAATCAAATTGTTATAAATTAAAAACTTCAAAAAATTTATAAAATATAATTATTCGCTTTGTTTGAAATTTATACTTCAAAAAAAGAAAGAAAAATATCTTTATTACCGAATTTTTCGACAGTAACAATCCCTTACAGGATTCCGCTAGGACTTGCTAAACCTGCACTTTTAATAAGCTTATCTTAAAAGTTTCAACCATATAGCTTCAAGTTTAAGGTCTAAAATATGGTAAGAAACAGACAGATGTACATATATCTTCTGCAAGGGTATAAAAAAGTTTTAATTTCTACTGATGACTTGCAGAATAAAACTATTCTCTTATAGTTAAAACGCATCCAATCAGTTTTTTAAGATTGTCTAATAATTTTTTGATATATGCAAGAATATGGTCAACCTTTTTTCAACAGAGTTGGGCGAGTTTTGTGTTACGAAACATTGTTTTTTCTATTTATGACTCCTATGAATGGTTAAATTTTGCTCTTTTTACTCTTTTTTTAAACAACACGAAAATACTTAAAGCTCTTTTGTTTATATAAATATAAATAATATAAATACCTCACCAAAACTAGGGTATAAACAAAATATACTAAATTCGTGTCTGTATGTTTATGTCGTGTTTCGGAAGTTATTTAATATTAAGAAGTCAAAAAGCCAAAATTGCATATGCACGCAGAGATTTTCGTTGATAATAATACTTTATTTTTTTAAAAGGTTATAAATAAATAAATTTCAAATTTTAACGAATAAAAATAGTTAAAAAAAACTGTGGAAAAGTTTTTACATACAACATACTTTGCCTAGGAAACGTTACAAATTTGAAGATGAACTGTTAATAGATAATTGTATATACACTAATGGACAAGCGAATAGAACTCCTCTACTTTCAAGCCAATATATACATATGTTTAAAACTTTCTTTGATTTGATTTAATAATATAATAAAATAATAAAAATATGTTAAAATTACAAATATTTTTTAAAACATTTTCACTATTTTGATTTTTATTGTTGGTAATGATTTTTATATTGTTCTTAATTATTAAAATTCTTTTTTTTTTTTTAAGAATCACTTGGATTCTAACATTAATGTCACAAATGGCCTTCAAAAATCTATGTGCAGAGAGAAACTCAGCTGCTCGTCTGTGTGGCAACTGAAAAACCACCCTTGTGAAGGGCAACCGACCCATCCAACCACCCACCCATCCACCCATTACCCATCCACTGAACCTTGTACTGTGAGTGTGCGTGTGTAAAGAGATTGGATGGGTACCAAAATTTCGATACAGCATCCAAAGGAATTTCATCCCTAGGAAAAATCAGCAACAAATCGAAATGGAAATATGTGTCACAAACCTTTTTAGCTCCTTTAATATTTTATTTTTCCTGGTTTTTCTGATCCTTAATTGGAATTCCTTGAGATATGATGTGTATGTAGTTATATTGATCCTTTTGTTATCCTTTTGTTTTTGTTTTTTTTTTTTTTGGGTTTAATAAATATTTTGTTATTTATTTGCAGTTTTTATCAAACGGCATCGTTTCCACGGCCAAAGAACATTTTTTTTGCTTTTGTTGTTGTTAGTGTTGTTGTTGTAGTTCGGTGGTTCTTGACAGGTGCACTAAGCAACAACACAACAACAAAACCAACTTGCAAAACACACCAGCAAACACACACACACACACTTAAGCACATAAGCACACACAGCAGACAGAGTGTGATACGAGCCGGCGAGACGCTCACTAATACCACGACAATTGGAGGGACGCGAAATGTTGGCACTGAACTTCTTTTCTTTTTTTTTTTGCAGCTTTTTTTTCTTATTACTTGCGCTGCCTTTCTTTTTGGCTTTTTATCTAATCGGCGTTGTTTCTTGCTTTTTAGATAATGCCTAATTGACGCTTATCGCTTTACCTCTCTTCCACACAGACACACACTTCACCAAATAATAATAATATTATTATGTATATTTTTTTTTTCTATTTTGTATTTTGCAAAACAACCGACCGCACTTCTACTCACTTCGAAAACAAAAACAACACTGAGGTTTTAGGGGTTTTTGCGCGCGATTTTTTTTTGAACAAAATTACCGACTTTCCGCTATTTGAGTCTACTTCCCCCTATTTGAGTTAGTTAACCTCAAATTCTGCGAATGTAAAGAGTGGGCATCAAATACTGGGAGCTTGAAATCACGCCGCATACAATGGCAGCTCTGAGTATTTAATATCGCATAAGAACGAGTACCATCGAATGCTGTCGCGCACTAATATCAAAGTTGAAAAAAAGGAAGGTATACTTAACTTAAACCTTGGTAATTTCCATCTCGTTTATTTTATTGGGGTAAGCTTAACATGAAATTAAGAACATTGGTTATATATTATCAAAATTTACAGAAATAGCCAACATAATAATATCAACAGATTGAATATTTATTAAATCCAGCAAAGCGACGGATTAATTAACAAAGAGAATGGACTCTTGTAATTTGAAATATTTCTTAATTAAAACAAAAAATCACGTGGTGGATTTTTGATAACTGTTAGAATGTTATCCTTTGCCATAAAATAAACAACCAACCAGTGAAGCATAATTTCGGCCGCCATGCAAAATATAGAGCAGTATATCAAAGCTTCAATATATAGTGTTTGCCTAGTTTCCGATAATTCAGTATGAAATATAGCCACCATCTTAAGCATTATATTCTGCACGAACGATACACAGCAAATGATGGACCATGGTAAAGGCATCAAAGAGATTTGAGGCCATCTTTTTCTATTTCTAAGACAATCGAAACTGGGCACTACGGCAATACCGCTTAATAATGCCGATGTTAGAAAAGTTTTTACCATTTCATGATATTCAACAGACATTTTAGGCATCTTATCACCAAACTCCCATTCAAATTTCAAGTGAGGACGCGATACTATGGCAGTTAGTATGGCGGATATATATATAAATGTACATAGTACTCCCATAGTTAATGAGGAGAAAATTTCTATTTAAAAATAAAAGTACTGCAAAATGTTGTCTGACGGCAAATATGATTGTAAGGAGATGTTTTTAGAAAGCAATAAAGTCAAAGATAAGATGTTCACCATAAGAAAATAAAAAAAAAATACTTAAACAAACCAAATTTTAAATTTAGCGCTCCAACTATTGAAGGCGTGCACACTAGCGCCAATCACATGGAGATTTTTAGACTTCTTGCCATAGGTGTCGCCAGAGTGTGACATAGATGGCGCAACAATTAACTTAATGTAGAGCTTATTAATTTTGGCACTAGTTTAGTTAGTTTAAATTAAACATTTGAAAAAATTTATCTACTTGTTGACTTTTTTAACAAAAGGTTACCAAGAATATTGATGCAAACTTTTAATTGTTAATAGATAATTCTTATTTAAAAATAATATATTTTGTTTTAACTCCTTTGGTTATTCAGATGCTGTGCATCTAGACTAGGTGACTCTGGGGTCGGGGACGGTTTTAATCTTTGTGGACTATGTGATAAGTGCAGGGCGCCGGTGTCTGGGGCCGCGGCATTGCTTACGTATTTTGTTTTACAACATGTTTGTGTTTATCAAGTATACGATATGCTATATAACACTATGTATTGCAGTGGATTGCTAAAAATAAGTACGGCAATAAGTCTTATATGACAACTTCTGTTCATTATTCTTAAGAATTTTGCCTAGTTATTATTTTGTTCATTTAATTGTCTCGAGATGTGCGTAAAGAAGGACAGATTTTTTTAGTATCCTATGCATATACATATATAAAAGTCGGTTATTAGTTTATAATTATTCCAACACCAACTGATCATATAATGTATATCTATTTACTTGGCATTTTGTTTAACAAACTCAACAACACTCACATGATATGAGAGTTGAGATGATGAGAGATGCATTATCTTATCCATTAGGCAGCTAAAAGCCATAAAATAAAAGACGAAAAGTTATGAACTCTATTCAGGAAGCAGTTTCATGTTATCTAAATAGAATATATATATATTTATATATATATATATTTTTTTTTAGGGAGGTACTTCAACAGGTCAACAGAACATAATAAATATTCCAGCGAAACATCAAACACGCGCTCTTTCAACCCAATGTAAAACGCATGTTGCCACGCAACTCATTTATATATATGTATATATACATATATATATCGACTCTAACACGTGTCACTCATATCAATCAATTTGTGGTGATTTACTTTTATCAGCAAATTGTTAATGTTCATTTTTCAGCCAACTTTTTCATGCACATAAGGTTTATTCAAATCAATTGGCATTCAGTTAATATTACAATTTTCAACCATTTGGCACGCTGTTGAATTTTTAAAAATTTTGAAGAGTTCTTGAAACGAAATGCATAAAACTTTTGTATTACAAAAAGGATTTCTGTGCCCAAAACTAAACAAATCTTTAAATCAAGTGAATGATAAGCTATATGCAACAAAAGTAGATTGTGAAACGGCATATGAATATGGCTGATGTGTTCAGATTGTAATATATAGATATATATATAACAAAGTTAAAGGTATTATCTATCAACTTAAAAAAGTGTCGCTTTATCTAGCTATTTCAGTTAAAAAGATTTAAAAAATCAGCTTGAAATTTGCTTTACCTAATTAGAGGATATTTTATTTTGTTTTTATTTCGATCATTAATATAAAGAACTAGTTCTCTTTACTTGCATAATACCCTTGCAAAAATGAAGTAAACTAAAAACAAGTTTATAATACCCTATAAAAAATCAAAAAATAATAAAAATAATATTCATAAAAGTTTATCCTTCTACAGAAACTTAACGTCATTTCTTCATCTTGAAAATTCCTTGTTGAATTGAGTCTAGACTAGAATCTGTTCAGTGAAGGTTCTTAAGACAAAGAACCTTTCGGTTTCATAAACTTTAATTTCCTCTTCGAAAATATTGGAAATACTCTGTCATGATTTTGAAAGAGGACATTAACTTTGCTTATTTATGTTATTATGATTCTTTTGTAATTTCAACATATAAAAAATAGATCGTTCTATTTGTACTAATCTTTTTGCAATTTATACATTTTTAATCTGATTTTCATTTGATAAATATATATATTTAATCAACGTCTTTTTCCAAATCCCCATTGAACCTTGGCCCACCGACAGATCTTTTAGCTATCGTTGTTTCTGTTGCCCTGTCACTTATAAAGATCGCGACATTGTCGCACGTCAGTTGTCGCTCAGGTTTTCTTTATCTTCATTCAAGAAAAAAGAAAAACACGGACATTATCTCTCGCATTTCAACGCCGCATTTACACACACATACACACACATACACTGTCACACTCACTTATTCATACATACATACATAGAAGAGCGTCAACTGAAGAGCTGTCACTAATATGGCAACTTGGACCAATTTAAGTTAGAATATAATCATAATGATCAAAGTTATAACAATCATCATCTTGAGGAGAGATTTGCTCTTTGAGTAATAATAGTTTTGAGTGAGGTTGGATAGATTAAATCCGTGTATATAGAGATACACAGAGATTGCAAAAGATACACAAGACAAATTCATTTTTAGTCAGTCTTGAAAAGAGATTTCATCTCAGTTTTCAGTCTCGAGACGAACGACGAGTGCGAAAGTTCTATATAGAAAAATATAATTTCGGGAGAAAGCGTTGAAAAATGATCGAAATAAAAATTTAATTAAATATATAACCAATGCAAAAAGACAATATATATATCTAAATATATATATTCTAATATATATCATAATTTTTAATTAGATAAAAAGTCAAGATTATGGATTACAAATACCAATAACAAAATTGTGCTTGATGATCACAAATTTCAATTGAATTAAATAAAATAAATCACACACATACAAAAGTAGAGATTTAATTTTGAGAGTGCCAATGCAATATGAATTAGTGTTAGTGTGTATTGTAAACGTGTGTGTGTGTGTATGTGTTTGTGAGTGTTTTTGTTTGTGTGTGTAAATTTGTCCCAGTGTCGGCTGACCGAGAAACTTAACTAAAGGCATCTTCGTTGTCAGCGTTTAGCTGCAATTTCATTGAAACGAACTTCAAACTGTCAGCCATATAAGCTTATGCAAATAAACAAGTATTAGTGTGTATTAGTGTGTTAGTGTGTGTGCGTTAGTGTGTGTATTTGCAATGGGCAAAATGGTCAGCGAAGAGACGGAGACGGTGTCCGAGGCCGCCCGCACCGAGAAAATCGAATTGTCGCGCTTTGGTGAATTCTGTCAACGTCGTGGCATAAATCCCAATTTGATTATGCTCAAGATAACGCTATTTGTCATGTACGGAGGTGAGTGCCAAAACTACCAAAACAATATTAATCCTACCCCCTCGACCCTTACCTTTCAATTTTACATTAATGTTATTAAAAACCAATTAGAATTCGTCGATCAAAATTATCAATTTTCAAGTCTTATGAGTTGATATTGGTTTTCTTTTTGTTAAAGAAATTTTTCGGTTTTTTTTTTGACTCTGACAAAAACGTGATGTGCAATCGGTTTATGGTAGGGAATATATGAGTTCATGGCTCCATTTATGATTCTTTGCTATTTGTTGTTATTTTAGATAAAATATTATATAAATATGCATATATAATTGTATATCACTCATACGACCTGTTGTGCAGTAGATTTAAATTTGTTTCTTTTATGGTCTCTTACTGATTACACACAACAGTAGCGGATTCAGCAGTTGAAATTATTTTATATATATATATATATACATATATATATAAAAGGAAAAGTTTTGAATAAAGAAAAGGCATAGGTGATACAGAGAGTGATATCTTGTCTTATATTTGTGCTAGAAAGATAAGAAACAAAGTTTCCTTTATGATTCATAGTCTCTATCTTCAGACTTTACATATCATACCAGTTTATAGTTATATCGGTTATATGTTGAACAATATTATATTTTTCCCCCAGATTTACTTAGTAAAATTGTCAAGTGAAACTAAATGTTATATTCACTAAGATATTCTATGGAAAATTACAAGCAAGTTTTTTAACAAAAGGTTTATCCAGACTATAAGATTGCTTCAGAATTTCATATAATATCTATAATAATATCAACAACAGTATAGAATATACTCTTGATCTATTTCCAAGTAAAAAGTACAAGCTAATTTCTGTATAAAGAGTTTTAACCTTTAAGATTCTAGAATCTAGAACTTAACGAATATCTAAACAGAGAACTATTTCCTTCAAGATTCTATAATCTAGAGCTTAGAGTTTTCCAGAATTCTTCAAATGATTTTTAAAAAATGTCATCAACTTAGAAAGAAGAACTAAAAGAACTCAAATTTTAACAAGTCGTTAGGCCGATTGGGGACTTTTTTTTGTTAAAAGAAATTTACTAAGCATTTTATTTACTTATTTAACCAAGCAGTATATAATTTAAACCTTACTTTATAGCAGTTAAGACTAAAAACTGAAGATAATAAGCAACATTCAATGTTAAAGATTTATTTAAAGTATCGATACTTTTCTTGAAGTGTGACCGTATTGTGTTTTCTAAGAAATGTCAAAAAATCTCGGGATTGATCTCTTAAGTAAGCTGGTACGTTCATATCAATAAATAAAATAGTTTATTAATAATTTTTTATCTATAATTTTGTTTTTTAAATAAGAAGGAACAAATATTTACTAGAAAATATCAAAAGACAAACATTTTATGAGAATTTTTGAGAATAAACATAAACTATTCATTATGTTTTGCTGTTTAATGACTAAAATTTTCATATTAATACCTTATTAACTCTTAGATGCATTATTTTCCTGCGATCTGGAAGTCCAATCAAATCCTCTAAAACAATTTGCCTAAATCCAGCTTTCCTGACTTATGACAGTAAACGAAGGATAATTGTACTACAAAATATCTTTAGTAAGAAAAGGATAATTGTACTACAAAATATCTTTTGTAGCAATACATTTTGAAGGCACTGTTTATAGATTAGAGTTGAAGTAGAAGTTGAAGGCTCCTTTAAAGACCAACAAGATAGAAAGATTTACAAATCTTAATTGTCTATAATGCAAATTACTTTTAGAAATATATATACAATTTAATTAAATATATATAAGAAATTTATTTTAACTGAACTTGTTGAATAAATTCAACTTGTGGAACAAGTATAAGTATTATATATAGAATATATAGTAGAAGTAGATTTATAGTAGAAGTTCTTTAATAACCAATCAATCTATAAATATTATTTGTTTACTTTTGTGCCAATTAATCATTTTAAATACAAATTATTGAACTCTCATTTGTTAGTAAAAAGATTAAAGACAATTCACTTTAACTTTTAAACAAAATAACAAATCAACATACAAAAGTTTGATTTGACTCTCACTAACATTGTTTAGTTTTATGTAAATATATTTATATACATTTATTGTCCAACTTAGTCAAAGGATATCTAGAAGTATAAGGATACACATACAAGTGTTTTGCAAATAACAATATAGATATCACAAGTTTATATTATATTTTGAATATAAGGTACAAAAAGAAAATGCTAAATCAAAAATGACCCCAAACAAAGTAGTCACAATATACTTGTTTTTCATTCACACACACACACACACACTCAAACATTTAGATATTTACATAGATACACCCACACAGACACAGGTATATAGCTGCAGTTACAAATTTGACACACACACACACACACACACTTACTTATTCCGAGACCGAGTTAGGCGGCTGACAGTGAATCTTTGAATTCATTATCACACAATGCTACAACCTTACCTCCCCTCCTTTACCCATACCATAACTAACCTCCCCTTTTACCCATACAACCCTTGGTAATCATCAGAGTTTTCCATTGAGTAGGCCTTCGTGTGCGTAGAACTGTAAACTGGGGGACTTGGGGCTGGTCGGAAGTTATCAATTAGGCACAAAATATGTTACACATTTGTATAAATTTAGTTACACAAACTAAACACACACACACACATACATACATATATACAAACTTAGATGAAGATGATGCATATATAAGATGGGTTAGTCCCAGCATTTTCCCAGCATGTGGCAATTAAGATACACACACACACACATACATATATACCATCTGAATTTATATCTATGTGCGTCTTTTGTAAATAAATCTAGCTTATAAGATCTAAGCTTGAGAAAGGTTTAGTTTGATTTGCCTTGTCTGTCTGTCTGTCTGTCGGTCACACTGTTTATTTTATCCTCAACTCAACTCAACTGACCGTGCGCCATTTTCATTTGCTGGCGGTCAATGACAAAAACATTTTGCCCCATTGTCCCATTCCCCCCCTCTGTTATCTCCACATAGAAACTAAGCCACTCCTCTCCTCTCCTCTCTAACCATTCCTACATCTCTAGTCCAGGGGTTGTTGTCTTTTTTGCCATTAAAGTCAAATTGTCGCAAAAATTAGTATTAATGTGTTTTTTATTTGGCTTGATGTCGACGGATTTTTTTTTCTTTTTTTTTTGTTGCTTTATTTGATTTGGTTTAAATTTTTTTAACTTGAACAAATAAAAGTTAAGTCGGTGGTTCTTTTCTTAAGTTTTTTTTTGAGTAAATACCTTTATATATAGTATATCAAACTGTTGATTGAAGAAGTTAAAGAAAACTTAATCTGAAACTAAATTTCCTTTGTTGAGATACTTTGTAGAAGCAATTGGGAATCAGAACTAAAAAGTTCGCCGAATTTTATTTGATTTTGTAAATATTTTTTCATTTTATTTATTGAAATTAAAGTAATTTTTATGTATCTCACTTTATTTTATTGCATATTTCCAACTCATTTTATGCAAATTCAATATAATTTAGTTATCTGTATAAAGGAAAAAAATTATGATGGAGATGAATATGCCAACGCATAAATAAATAAGTTATATTTTTATTCTCAATATTATTTGTTGCAACATTTCTATTTGTGCAAAGGACACACGATTAAGGATTCATAAATAAAATTGCAAAGTGAAAAAGATGTCGAGTTCTCTACACTTTAAATTGGAGTACTTTAACTATACATAGACAGGATTATAGGAGATATCTACTCAAAGAATAGATACACAAAGTATAATACATATTTTATATACAGATTTCTTTCTGATTTTACTTTGAAAGATATATATATAACCGAAATATTAAAGAAAGGTGGGTTCTTAGAACTTAATGTTGTTGAGTTTGGTTGTCAAAGCTTAAAAGAATTTCAAAAGTAAGATTTATACCTTGAACCGATCGTTCATATGGTAGCTATATCTTAAAGTAGTCCGATCGAATCAATTCAAAAACCTAATATGCATACAAATCTTAAAAGCTTATATACTAAGTTTTATACACCTAGCTTGAAAACTACTATCTGAAAACCGCATAGAAACAAACAGACAGTCATTTCCATCTGTTTTTTTTGTGGTAGAAATTTTAACACTATCAACTTATATTTTTCATGGGATTGATAACTTTAATTTTTCTGATGCTAGGATATAGAAACTTCGTTATAGTCTAAGCTTATGCAGTTAACTGTTTATATTTATACATCTCTATGTATATAGGTGTAAAATGTGTTGGTAATAGATAACATGGCAATGATCCAAAAACTTTGTGCATATTTAAAAATATATGCTAGTGGTACACACAAGAGAAATGTTGGATAAATTAAATTTTGCAATATACAATTAAAATTTACATGGTAGCGGGTAGCTACTGGAGAAGCTCAGCTGGACTCTTGCCATATACAGCATAGGCCTAGGCCCCTAGCCGCTCCCCTACTACCCATTCCCTTACTCTGATGTTGTTGGCATTAATTACGAATGACAGCAAGTGGCAGGAGGGGTGCGGGAAAATCAGAGAGTCAACGGCAGTTGCCGCAATGGAATGGCCGCCAAGCCAAACAGCCCTGACATGCTTGCATTTCCGTTTCCGCACATGCCCACACAAACACACACACACACACACAAGCACAGACAGATAGGCATAAAGAGAGAACAATTAATTGTTATTGCATTGAACAAATATAGTATATACATATATATATATATATATATATATAAACTGAATGTTCTTGTTAATTATCTGAGGCGATGCAAATGGCAAGGCTGTAAAAACGAAATCAAACTGAAAAAGTATGAGAAAAAGTGTTAAATGCACTTTAACATCAATTTTCATTCAAGACACGCACACACACACACACAAATATACACACACACCCAGAACAAGATGCACATTTGCTGTTTGCTCTTAAATTGGTCAAGGCTGCGGCTGCGAGTCCACCCAATGGTTTTTCGTTTCGCCCAATTTGGTGCATCATTTTGTTGCATTCATGTGACCAGCACGTGCTCGTGTTTTTAATGTTCATAAATTATTGATGAAATGACAGTACGAACGCATGTATGGACACTATGCCATGTGGCTCAGAGGGGGCGTTGGGATTATTTCTCATTTTGGCTGTGTCCTCGGAACTCATCTTCACATTGTTGTTCCCTGTTGTTGCCAGTAATGCGTTTTAAGTAGCTTTTACAACACTGTGACCGTTGCACATTTAAGTGTATATAATTAACTGCACTGTGTTGGGAGAAAGGCGAGTGTATTGTGTATTAAGGCATCATTCTTTAGCTATGAATATAAATATGAAGTTTTCATTCTATAATAATGCTGACCACACGTTTTCCAAGTATTAAGATTATCACCATTAAAGTATTGAGAGATGAAGGTAAAAGTTGAAAGATGAAGTCAAAGACATAAAGGTTGAAACCTAAAAGCTGTGGCAGTAAGGTGAAGTCGAAATTGAATGTTAAAATTGGGGTGAAGTTGGAAATGAAAGATTGAAGCTATAATTTAAAGTTGAAGTCCAAGTTGAAAGGTGAAGTTAAAGTTAAAACTTGAAGTTGAACGTTAAACTTAAAATTAAAAGCTAAAAGTTGATAGTTGAAATTGAAAGTGAAAAGTTGAAGTTGAGAGTTGAAATTGAAAGCTAAAAGATGAAGTTGAAATTGAAAGTTGAAGTTGAAAGTTGTATTTGAAAGTTGAAGTTGATAGTTAAAGTTGAAATTGAAAGCTAAACGTTGAAAGTTGAAGTTGAAAGTTGAAGATGAAAGTTGAAGTTGAAAGTTGAAGTTTGAAGTTAAAAGTTGAAGTTGAAAGTGACGTTTGAAGTTGAAGTTGAAAGTGAAGTTAAAAGTTGCAGGTAAAAGTTGAAAGGTAAAGGTTGAAAGTATAAGTCAAAGGTTAAGATTGAAAGATAAAGTTGAAAGTTAAAGACAAAAGATGTAACTGAAAGCTAAAACTAAAATTGAAGTTAAGAACAGAAGTAAAAGATTAAAAGGAAAAGAAACTATTCATGTTGAAATTGAATTTAAAAGTTGAAGCTAAAGCTCATTGTTGATAGTTTACTTTAAAAGTAACTGATAGAACTATTCTTTAAAAAATTCAAAGAGTAAGCTTTCATCTTAAAGTTAAAATTATGATAAAAGACGAATGACAAAGTTGCACTAAAAAGTTACAGTAAAAGATTACGATTAAAGGTAGAAAGTTTAAGTTGAATGTTAAAGAAGAAAGTTTCAGTTGAAAGTAATATATGAAGGCAAGGCAATCCTTTATAAAATGAAGAATTGAAATTAAGGTTGAAATGTTAGCCCAAGGTCAAAATTTTATTCAAAAAACCTATGTATATATATTTATCTGACAATATTAAAAGTTTTTTTTTTGGCTTTCAGTTTTTTGTAATATTTTGAAATTTGAAAGAGAAAGTTCAATAATGAAGACTAAAAGAAAGTGGAAAAGAATAATCTTTTCTTCAGTTTATAGAGCAATTTAATTAATGCATTTTTTACTTGAAAATTTCTTATTCTCTCTTATTTTTTTGTTTTTTTCTTCTAGCCACTTCGTCCTTGCTACCCTATTTGACGATACACATGCAATCGATTGGCTTAACGGTGGAAGAAATTGCGATAATATATTTAGCCTTGCCCTTTACAACCTTTCTTAGCCCACCCATAACAGGTGAGTGTAACCAATAAGTGCTATTGAAATGCGATGAAGATGGTATGATATCGTGTGAAATTGGATTTAATTATCTTGTTTCATGCTAAGAATATTTTAATTAAAAGCTTTTTCTTAGGTATGATTAGTAGTTAAGGATAAAAATAATGAGAATCTACGTTTAAATAATTTTAAGTTGATTTGAAGCTATGAAATTGTAAGTAAAGTTTGTTAAATTGAACAGAAGCAAAATTTCATTATTTGAAATGCATATATGTATATCTGTAGAGTATGTTTGGAATACTATTATATATATACAAATTATAATGAATATATTTGATTTATTTATATATTTATTTGATATATGAGTCATAATGAATACATGTATATAATAAATTTTGTAGTCCAGATACAGTTCGGATTGGTAAATGGACACTTAATGGACTTGCCCATTAAAAAGTATCTATAACTTATCGGCATATTTGTAAATCATCCCGATTTGGATAGGGCTGGATATTCTAAACAAGATTTATAGATACATTTTAAGAATTTTGAACTAGGCAATGGTTAGCTTGGAGTAATACATAGTTAAAGATAATACCTTGAATAAACACAACAGAAACTTAGTAAAGAGAAGATACAGAACAGAAAGATATGTCTTGAATCATTAGACCAAGCAGTTCAAGACAGTATTGCACTATAGATTCTTCTAAGGAGTATCCCTAATCCAATTCTATTACATCCTTTAAGGTGTCCTGTATTCGGTGCACTCAAAAAGTCTTTGTACATACTCCTTGCTAGAAGTATCCTTAATCCAATTCTATTATGTACTTTTAGGTATCTCAAAGTCGGTTCACTAACCAAGTCTTATGTACATACTCTTTACTGGGAGTATCCCTAAACCCCAAAGTCGGTTCACTGACCATCTCTTATATACATACTAATTTTGTTTTAGTGCCAACTGTCATCATCATAATCCTTTTTTTTTATTGTTTTGTTTATTTCCAGCACAACAAATACAAATCATAAGTAAATATGCACAAAGTTGAATCCTTTTTTTCCTCTTGTTTGTTATTTCTATTGTATTTTTATGCATCGCTGCCTCTCAACTGCAGCATTTTTTCTGCGGTTCGTACAGTCAGTCAGTGAGGTTTTCCTTTATTTTTTTTTTGGGCCCACTTTCCGGGATGAGAGCGAATAATTTAATTCACTTGCAGTTTAAATGACAATTAAAAATTTTCATTGTTTCTTTTGGATTCTTCTCTTGCATTTCTGCCACATTTTCAGAGTGCCGTCACGTTGCGGGTGTTTTGCATTTTTTCCCATTCGTTTTATTTAAGTGCAGTATTTTCTTTTTTTTTTTTCTTTTTTAATTTACCTTCTTTTATTTTATTTATTTTGTTTTTGTTAAATATTTTTTTATATATACACATTTTTTGCAGTTCTTATATTTGCCTTGCATTTTTAAAATGCATTGCGGTGTGGAATGTTGGCGACGTGAGCGGTTTTAAAACATATAAAATAAAAGAGAGGGGAATTGAGGGTAGGTAGGAGGATAAAAGCAAAAATGTTATATTTTAAAAATGTAGAGAGCAAAAATGAGACAAGTGCATAAAGCTGGGAAAATTGTCCGACATAAAGTTGAAGCATAAAATGTCAGCTAAGTGAAAACATTCGCATAAAGATGTGACATCGAATTTTATCATAAAACCAGGGAGACGGAGTTATTATCATTATTATTATATATACTACATATGTATACATACATATATTAAGTTTTTTAACAAGATGAAAACTTTATAGGGAAAATTCTTTAACATTTTCATATTGATCAAATTAGTCAAGCAAAACATTTTGATTAGATCTCTTTTTCTTTTTAAGTAATATGTTTTTAATTAATTTAAGAAAAATCTTAAATATAAGAAAGGGAATTTAAATTTACTAACAAGGATAAGAATATAACCAAGACTCTATTTGCCGAGATATGTTTATTATGGTGAATCGTTTAAGATTTGCATGAGAATAAAAGCAGTTTTTGATGTGCTCGAGTTATAGATACAAATTGCATCAAATCTATATTTTAGTTTAATTATGAAGTTTTGAAACTATAAAATAAATATTTTTAATATAAAATATATTGTTTAAAAAATATATAAAAATCTATTTTACCAAGAAGTATGGGCTAGCTTTAGAGAATCATTACGATGTAGGTATATAAAACTAGCCAAATCTCCAAGACAGCTTTAACATATAATAGACCATTTCCAGTAAAACTTAGTAAAAACATTTTCATATATACTAAACTTACAAAGAACAATCGCTTTAAAGACAAACAAGTTATGTTTATATGAGAGCTACAAGATATAGTCAACTCATATGATACCAGTTCTATAAGGTTATAAAAAGGACATAGAGAGCAAAGGCTGCTTAGAAAGAATTATAGCAAAGTTTATCTAATTTATGAATTACCAATATAAAACTATTGTAAATGCTTCTGTAAGCACACTTTTGTTCTTAACTCATCTGGACACCATGGCATATAAATAAATATAGATCTTAAGTTGAAACAAAATACATTCTACAAATCTCATGTAGGGATTTGTCCAACTCTCTAGAAAGCATTCATGCAAGATAAATGATGGACTTTAGTTTAAGTTAGAAATGTACAGACATATAGAGTTCTTTATTGTACTTGTTTTCACGACGATAAACAGCGAACTAACTTACTACCATGACAGTGTTGAAAAATACAGCAAATAATAACAAGGATGCCAGATAGTTACTTTGCTCCAATAGAAATATGTCGTTAATTTGGAAAATAGAGCAAATAATAAAAAGGGTGCCAGATAGTTAAAAATATATCAAATATCTTTTTAAACGTTTTAAAGAAAATCGATTTAAAAATTGTTCATTATATTATTTTGAATACCAATGGATTTTTTGATTTAAATTTGAAGTTAATTATTAATTTAGATAAGGCTACTTAGATTCAAAGGTTTTTATTGAGTTACACAGTCTTGGATATATCTGTTATTTAAGTATTGGGAATATAAAAATATATTAGAAACATATCAAAGCATTATCACAGCCTCTGAATAATAAAATCCAAACTTAGAATATACTTATGTATTAGAAATATTCCTAGCACGGGGGCTAGAAAAAAGGTACGAAGAGATGAGACATATTTCAGAGTCAACTACGTCTATTAATAACTTTCTATGATGTTTATTCCCTCTATAAATAACAAAATAATTTTGTACTACGATCAATTTATAGATTTAAACAATTAATAGAAAGTAAACAAGCATATAACCTTATATTATTTTCCCATTTATATTAAGTTTAAATATATTAAGTTCAAATTATGTTCCAATTCATATACATATATATATTTATAACTAGTTTCTAATGAGTTTTTCAATATACAACAGTTTACTTAACTTTGAATGTCTTCTTCTTTAAATTGTAACAATTTTGTAATTTAATTTAAGGATACCCATGAGTAAAAATTACCACCCAAATGGCAAACAATTTCTTCCCTTACACACTTGTTTAATCTTGCCCCAAGTAAAATCCATCTTAAGCTGCATTCAAACTGTGTGCAACTTATCAATGGTGATGATGCTGGGAGCAAAGCTGGCATTCAACTTGTCTTTTACAAAACTTTTTTACACTTCTCTCGTTCTCTCTCTCTTTAACTATATCCCCCTTTTCTCTATCTTCATTTCTCTATTCAGGTTTTCTCGTTGACAAATTTGGCAAATATAAACCAGTAGTTGTGATGAGTTTGCTGCTAAATGCAATCTTTCATCATTCGTTGCTCTTTATACCACAACAGGAGATACCGGGTGTGGTCCCATCGGCATTTGTATTAAGGAATTCGGATAATGGTGACATTGAGGTAAGTAATCATAAAGAGAAAGAAAGAAGAAAAACTAAAAATGGGGAATGGGCAAATTTTATCCAATTTAACTACAAATTAGTCTGATGGAAAAGGACTCCCCAAGCTAATTAGGTTGCATATGGTTCCACTCTATGCTATTGAGGGTATGATATTAAAATCAACCAGTAGAAATGTAATTAGGGTACTATACACTACACACACACATACACACACATACACATATATATACACACAAAACTACTTTCCACACTTGTTTTTCGTTAAAAGCTAAAAATGTTGCCGTTGCGGTTTTTCCTTGGGCCTTGCATTCATTTCATAGCCACATACTCAGACATATACACTCAGATACACTCAGATATATATATATATATATATAGAGAAATTTACTGGGAACTCAGTTCCCTTCCACCTGCCAGTATACAGTTGTTGCACTTCAGTTTTAATGCGGTTACTTCATGTCTGTTTCACCATGATGAGAACGATGATGATGATGATAACGTGTCCCAGATAGACACTAGTTAACACACAACTAGAAATTGATTAAGAAATGACATCTCTTTAATTTTATATTTAACCAAAATATATAAGTAACTTAAGGTTGCTTACAACCACACTTTTAATTAACTTTAGCCTAAGTTAAGCGGTAAATAGAGTTAAAAATAAATAGAGAACTAAGAGTTATAGTTGATAATATTAATTTACTCTTAGATATTGATATTACTTCACAGAGAACCATGGTTGAATTACAGAATTGTTTTGGATCAAGTTTGATTAGAGCAATTCGTTATGAAGTGATTTAACCTAAGTAATTTAGGTTCTGTAGGCAATTGAACTCTTAAAAACTGCTTTACTTCATCATTTTATCCCAGGTTACTCTGTTTACATATATTCGTATTATTGCTGGATGACCAGATTTAGGTGTCTATAACTGATATTTAGAGGAATTTGGGGAAGAGCGTTAGGGATACATTACTGCCCTGAACTGCGCTGTTATTCTCATTGCTAAGGGTAAGAGAACCCTTGATTGCTTGCTAGGATAGCCAAAGAACTAGTTAGACTATAAAAGAAAGTTGTTTTGATTAAGAAAGGGGCACATTTCTTTTAGATGCTAAGGATAAGAGAGTCCTTGATAGCTTGCTAGGATAGCCAGAGAACCAGTTAGACTATAAAAGGAAGTTATTTGGCTTGGAAAGGGACATAATTCTTCTTGATCGTGAAACTAGATTCGACACTTTTACAAGTAAATAGCTTGTAAAAAGAAATAAAAGAATTTTCCTTATAAAGATACATTGCCTAGCATAAGTATCGATCGTGTAAAAGATTAAACTTCTATATCATGTCTGCCAAATCTATTTTAGTATCTTTCCCAACACCATAAATCCAAGTACATCAACTCTATTGATATTTCAGTTTTTATATTCAAATAGTTTGAAAGTAATCTTGAGATATGCAATCTGCTTAACCCCAAATGCCACTTTCAATCAGCAGAGTCCAAATGCTTTGGATATAAGTTTTTCTTCCATTTCACTGCAAGTTCAAACACTAAAACTTTTATAACGGCCAGCAAAGGGAGACAGCAAATGGTAAGAATCAAGGATAACCCCGAACCACAATAACAACAATCAATCCGAAACGTTTGCATTGATATGTTCATAAGCATAAAATATATAGAAAACTAGAAGGATGGGCTAACTTCGGCCACGCCGAAGTTCGGATACCTTTGCAAACTGTTCTTATCAATTACATATAAATTACCAGAATTATAAGAAAGTATATAAAACTAATCATGCCCGTGGCTCCAAGAAAAAAAATTACGAGTAAAAAAAATTTTTTTTTTTTTGGTCCTATTGTGTCTATAGGAGCTATATCATATAGTCGGCCGATTCTGTTAAAACTCAACAGACACATTTTTATATATACCAAACTTAAATATACCAAATTTCGAGCGAATCGCTGTTAAAATAACAAAGATGTTCATCTAAAACCAATTTTTTGGCCGATCGTTCCTATGGGAGCTATATGATATAGTCAACCGATTTTGATGAAACTTGGTGGATATGTTAAGAAGTATATAAAACTCACAAATACCGGCTTTCGTAATATTTCGTTGGAAAACAACAAAGTTATTGAGGTTAAAGCATATTCATGACCGATCGTTCCTATGGGAGCTATATGATATAGTCATCCGATCGGAATGATTCCGAGATATACAATGCCTGCAGCAAAAAGAAGCCTAGGTGCAAAATTTCAGCTCTGTAGCTTAAAGGGTTTCGGAGGAGATTGCGTTGATCCAGACAGACGGACAGACGGACGGACGGACGGACGGACAGACGGACAGACGGACATACGGACAGACGGACAGGGCTAAATGAACTCAGCTCATCGTGCTGATCAAGAATATATATACTTTATATAGTCGGAGATGCTTCCTTCTATGCGTTGCAAACTTCTGACCAAAATTAATATACCTTTTTTGCAAAGGTATAAAAATGCAACAAAAAAAAAAAAAAAAAAAAAGAAAGAAGAAGAATAGGGTAAAGGCAAATATGCAAGGGGGTAGAAAAAAAAAACATAAAATGCTCTGCCAACAAATTTCTCTCAATCAGGACATGCAGAGCGTGCCACATGTGACAGTTATTTGCTTTATTTCGATGATTTTACATGACACCAACGAAAAAAAAAAAAAAAAAAAAAGAAGAAATTTATGCACATGCAAAAGAAGCTGCAAAAAGAATAACCAAAATCAGAGATGGAGAGAAAAAGAGAGCGAGAGGTAGAATGAAAAGAGCAGAAGAACTGCTTTGAATGGCTGCAATTGGGATACACACGCATAGCACATGGCGTATACGTATTATGCTCATATACATATACATATACATGTACATGTACGTGTACGTGTCCGTGCTCGTGTCGGTGTTTTGTGTGTGTACGGTACGCGTTTGTGTGTGTGCCAGCATGTGGCAGGCTGCTGGGAGCCCAGCAAATTGTAGCAAGTTGAATGTTCGGCTATCTTCATCTCACTCAGACTCGCGAGTGTCGCTTTAAATGGCGTCGAGCCACGCATTAGATACACAAATATACACATATACAAAAGAGATATATATGTATGTATGTATGTACGGTGTGTATATGTATATGTAGACACAGAGAGAACCCCTGTTGGAAATAAGCCAAGTTATACCTACTATAGGCATGAGAATCCTTGTAGGTTATAGAAATGTGTGAAATGAGACTTTTGTAGTCATGAAAAAGTATTTTTATTACCATATATTTTGATACTCTGCATTTGTAGATGGATTTTGTTTATTTGAGTAAACTTTTTGTTAATAAATAAATACTGATTTAAATATATTTGCTAATGTTTATGTTTATACTAGTTTTTAAATTTCTATGCTAAAAATTGTTTCAATTTTTGTTCTACGATTTTTGGTACCTCTTTAGCCATGACTTTTTGAATTCTAATATTTTTCTATTGTTTATTTTTAATAGAATTTGTTTAACACTTTTCAAAACTGTGAAAATTTTTCAATCTAAAAAGTTTCTTTAATAAAATTTGTTTAACTTTTTGGAAGTTACTTTAAACATATTTTAGCCAAACTTAACTTTAATATCAAAACATTGTTCTATAATTTTCCATTGCTCATTTTCAACCAATCATTTTTAAACTATTTATTTATTTATTTATACTATGATTAATAAGAGAACTAGCTAGAACAACTTGGGCCTTAAGCTACATTTTTTAACTAAGTAAACTCTTTTCTTTTAAATCTTAAATATTCAATATTTATAAATATTGTTTCATTTTATAAAAATTTCTTTGCACATTTTCAAAAACTTTTCATATTTTTAATAAAATTTATTTCACTTTAACTATCTATAAACAATTAATAAACTCTGTAAATATTGATAGTTCAGAGTAAAGAAAATTCCAAAAATTCCTTTTCTTTCCGTCATGTTTTTCCATGTAATTTTTTGTATACGCAAAAAGTTTTTTTTTTTTTGGTTTTTTTTCGTTAAAAAAGTTTCCGTTCACATTCCACATTCTAATTAATATAAAAAATGTTCAATAAACTATATATAGTTGCATCATACAATTTTTACCACTGGCTCAAAGTTCAAAACTTTTGTGGTGATTTATTTTTTTTTTTCTTAACTTGTGAAAAAACAGGTGAATTTGTTTGTTCTCTTTGAGTTTTATGTTACACTGTGACGATTTCTCTGTCTGCTCACTCACTCACTCTTTTTCTCCTTCTCTCTCTCTCTCTCTCTCTCTCCTGCTGTATGTAATTGTACGTGCGTAAAGTGTGTCTCTGTGTTGCATGTGGCAATATTATTATGCTGCTGCCTCTCATATAAATGCCGGGTTTTTATGTAGTTTTTACTTTTACATCTCTCGTTTTTCGCCACGTCTCGCCAAATAGAGACATGCTATGACTGTCGAGAAGCCATTGTTAAAGGGTGTGGCATGGTTAAGGGCGGTGTGGCAGTTGGTTAGTTGGTTGGTGTGGTAGCATTTTTGGCAATAAGAATATTACAATTGCAATTGAAATTGTATGGCTTACTATTGTTCCGGGCACTCTAGACTAGACTCTAAGAAGTCTTACACCATTGCCACTGAATGTAAATATAGTAAATTTTCACAAAATTGTGAAAATATATTTATAAATTTAGTATAGCCAACTTTAATAGTGTTAAATAGTTAACAACAAAAGGCATTTAGTAGATATTTTAGTTGATTGAGAAGGCTGCTAGATATATAAAGCTTATCTGTGATTCTTTTTGTTGAAATGTTTTTAGTAAATAGCTCTTAAAATTTGAGAATAACTTTAGAGATATAAGGGAATCAATAATACAGATAGTCCGAAAATTCTTTTTTTTTAATACCCAAACTATGCTCATATTTAAGCAATAGAAAATTTATATTAGAAATGGCAAGTTTTAACTAATCTGGAAAGTTCTTTTGCTTAAATATAAAACAAATTTCTAGCCTTTATGCAAAAGCTTAACTGATTTGTGTACTAAAATTAATTCAGTTTGATTTCCTTATCATTTGAATTTCATTTCATATTTAAACTTCAAAGAAACAAAACAAAATTATATGTATCTATCTTTTTTAGGAACTATTCATCATCGAGAAGAGTTTTCTATTACAACTTTTAGTTCCTTAATTAAGTGATATAAATGTAAATTATATTTATTCAAGTATTTTTAATAGTCTCATTTCCTTTTTTCGCTTTGAAGTATTTTTTGAATTGTCTGTATTTTAGCCATAAATACTTCAACTAACTTGAACTTGGGTCTCCACTTGAAAATCGTTAGCCATTGACCAAAATGAGATGATTCTGCATTTGAGTATCTCTTTTCTCTTCAATTCCTTTTTGGTCGTGCTCTTGCAGTTGCCTTAGTTCTTTCTCAAAAAAGCAGAAACAGCTCTTGAAATTGCATATTTTATGAAAGAAACTGACAGTCACACCTTTTTGGCAAATGGGAGGTGGAGTAGAGGCAGAATCATAGTCAGAGGCAACATGAACAAATTGCAGATGCAGGCAGGCACTGAGGCAGCTGAGATGAGTTTTACATAAATCGAATTATGGGTGCACACACACACACATCTACTCTCTCTCTCACATGGAGATGATATTATGCTAAAACCAAGGCAAAAGGCACTTCCACTATTGAGCAGGCAAAACAAATTCAAATGGAAAATAGAAAATGACAGAAGCAGAAGCTACTACCGAACGTTCTTGACAGTTAACAAGCAAACGAAACGCATTAGAGCCAGCTCACAACCAACTACAAGATACAGGCGGGGTTTCCAAGAAGGCAACAAAGTGGTTGGGATGCAGGGAGTCATGGAGAGGGGGGGAGAGCCCTACAAGAACTTCTAAACAGGGTGGCAATGCCGAAAAATCCACTTAAATGCGAGTGCACGTCAGGTTGTATATATGTGAGTATATGCCTCACGTACATTTATCTTTGTGTCGTTTTGCCAGCACTTAAGCCACACTAAAACACCAACATACACTCGTACGCACACACACACACAGTTACATTAAAATCTTGTGAGCATAAGAGCCATCGCCGTTAGCCGTAATGAAACGCAATGGAACTGCGATTTCAGTTTCTGAGGGTGACCTCCTCCATAACATGAAGGTTTTGGCCCTTGGCCAGCATCCAGAGTAGTATTCGAGCATGTCCTTATTTTGGGGCACATACCAAGAACAACAAGCAACAAAACAAAAACAAAAACAAAAACAGAAAAAAAGTATCTTACGCACACTCAGAATCCTGGCATGAGCGGGCGTATATTGAATTTGTATTTATGATGTGCACATAAAATACAATAACACCATTAAAATAGCTGCACCAATACAAAACGGAAATCTAGAAACATAAAAAAACGAATATAATATACTCTTTAAATATTAAACTTCCTGTTTTTAAATAGAGTCTATAATGAAGATTGTAACTTATCAGCATAAAGTGTTAATAGAGCACACTAGAAATGGTCGAATAGAAATGGAATGTTGGAACGAAATGATAAATTTTATAAATCCAGTTTAAGACTTCCTCAAAAAGCTCTTATTCTAATATAGAATATTTAGCTAGATATAAAAGATATCACAATGCTACTTTAGATCCGTTTAACTAAAGACAAAGAAAATCCACAACTTTACCTTTCGATTTGCTTACAAGGATCTTTATTAAAAGGTTTAACCGATTGACTAAAGACAAAGAAAATCCACAGCTTTACCTTTCAATTCGCTTACAAGGATCTTTATTAAAAGGTTTAACCGATTGACTAAAGACAAAGAAAATCTACAACATTACCTCTTGTTCCGGTTACACGGATCTTTATTGAAAGCTTTTACTGCAATTGATATAAGTACAGTTCAACATAAGAGTTTTAAGAAATTTTACGAAAAGATTTCTCAACACTGAAACAAGCGATATTCCTAAAAAAATAATCGATATAATATCACTTTACCTAAACCTATCGATAAATGATAAAAATATGACCAAGTCAAATGTATAACAGTCGCATAGACCTTTATACCCTATAAATGGCATCTTATGGCTATATTTGTGTATATCCTGCACGTCCGTTAGCTGGTGTTCCATTTTCTTTTTGGCCGTGTCCTTGCTGTCCTGTTGCTGCTTTTGCTACTGATGCTCTTGCTGTTGGCTCTCCTGCCCTTCTATATGGCCAGAACCTTGCTTGCGGTTTACTATTTTATGCCATTATAGGCGAGTTCGGTTGCCGTTTGGCATAAATTTATTTGCAGTCGTCGTCGTCGACGGCGGCAACGGAAATTACCATTTTATTATTGCAGGCGTTCGGTCATGGATGCCAAACCCCCTTATATACATACCCTTATATCATTCCCATTCTATAACACTATCACTTGCTCTGCCTTCGACCACATGGCCTTATTGAATTCGCATTAAAATTGGTAATGGATATATGCATATACACGAAACATAACCAACAACAAACAACAACAACAACAATAACATGAATAACAGTAACAAGACAGAAAACGGTAGCAGCAGATGCAGATACATAAAATCCGACAGATATTTATTTATGTTTTTGTTATTATGGCCAAGGGCTTAAGTTCATATATGAGGCTTATGATAGGTTAAGTGCCACTTTGGTCGGATTTCGTTAGTTGTTGTATAGAGATATTATTATATGGTTGAAATTGATGGAATTTAAAGAAGCTTAGGACACTCTTAAAGACCGACCACAGTTTGATCCGTTTCATTCCACATGATTGTGTCATCACTGGCATCATTGTAGACAGAACGATTCGATATGGTACTATTACCATCTCCCTGTCCCATTTCAATGAACGATTCAGTCTCATCTTCGTTATCATTTAGGCAATCGTATGCTGTACGCAACGAATCATTGTCATCAGATGGTGTTGGTTCTGTAACAGGAATTTCCTCTTTTGCTGCCTTAATGTTGTCTTCCAACTGATGGAATAGGAGGAGGATATCAGATTTAAATCAACAAAATTTGTTGTATAAAAATGGAAATTTAAATTTACCAAAGGCTTGACGATTTGCTCCTCTTTAGTGATTGGTTCTTCAGGTTCATCAAGTAGTACACCAGCCACATAAAAGTAATCCTCTAGCATTATTTTCCATTCCTTGATTATGGCCACTTTATCACGTACATCATAAGTAGCTGTGTTTTCTATATATTCACCAATATCTGTACCCGATAACATATGAAACTTTCCATCTGGTCCAAAATCATTGGGAGCACTGGACACATCATAGATAATGCCATGAAGTGCCACCAAATGTGTACTATTTGGATGATCACAACCATATTTGGCCAATTGATTTAGAGTCAACTTAAGATTGGTTAGGGGAATGGGTAATTCCACATGGCCCTCTTGCTCATAGTCCTCATCATCGTATGTAGCCGATTGGCGAAAAGTACGAATATAGGCAAAATAACCAATCATACAGGTCATGGCTATAATGACAATTGGCGAGGTAACCAATTCTCGCAATTTGGCATTCCAGCCTATTGTTGGTAATGAAGACATTTTCAAAAAAATGATGAAAATTACTAAACTTGTTTTATGTGTTTTCAGCTTTCAGGTTTTCCAATTGTATAGAATACACTAATGAGAAAGAAAATTTCAAAACAAATGACATAAATCTATGGCCTACTGTACTCTAAAGATTCTGTTAGGGAAAAGGAGATACTTGTTGTTTTTTTCATCCATGTTAATTGAATTCCTTTCTAATTCTTTTTTGTTTTTTAACATTTACATTTAGGTTTGGTGGTCGCCCTGTCCGAGTCGTGAGTGTCCTGAAGAACCAGAGCTGGAATTAGCTGTGCATCAATGCGTTGACTATTGTCTGATGCAGGAACAAGTTAATCCTCAGCTTTACACCGATATACCAGCGTATGACAAGATGCCAACGACAACAAGGAGAGCAATAACAACAACGACAACAATGGGTACAAGCACATTGAGTTCCACAATGGAGAATGCAGAGTCGACAACATCAAGCAGCCCAGCAACCACATCGACCACTGCATCACCAGCATCATCATTACCAGCATTATTCGCAACGCAAACGAGAAGCAGATATCAAAACGTACTTAATATGTCATTGACCATGTTCCCGCCATTGGAGAACGTATCGGCCATGTCGTTGGTACAGCAGTCATTGGACCAACAGCAGCAGCAGCAGAAGCAGCCACCATCATCATCATCAGCATCATCAGCTGAACTATTTGCCATGTCCATGCAGGGATTGAATTGTAAGTGATGAACCCTTCTTAACAGGGCCGCATTAAAAGTGCATTAAAGGTTGCTCTTCTCCGTTAAACAATCTCAAAGATTTCTTAATCAGTTCTAAGAAATATTATATAATTAAAACCTCTCTAATGTGATTATTTGATCCAATGATCATAATTATAACTAGCTAAAATTAAAAAAAAATTACTGTAGATAGTTGAAAGATCATTTCATTTAGTCAGCCCCACAAAGTCTCTTCTCAAGTCTTAGTCCACTCATCTATTTGTAAACATTTTCCCTACCCTCCCTCTATAACCACTCCATTAATATCATCGCCTTGTTCTGTTCTAGCTGCTGACTCGTGTTAGTCCCCTTTAGTTTTCTTGTCAACTTTGGTAACGTACTCCTTTTGGCCAGCCATTCATCGATGCTCATGTCCTTGTTCGTGTCTGTATCCATGTCCATATACATGTCCATGTCCGTGTCCGTTTCCATGTCCATTTCACAAGTCCATGTGTGTATTTTACTTTTATTAGTTTGTTTTTACCGTCTTTTGTGCGTCCACTGCCATGAAGAAGAAACTTGCACCATAAAAGCCAAAGAGCGAGTTAAGCTCGAGTTGGTCTCGGCTATATGAAAAATACAAAAAGCAGAAAGAAAAAAAAAAAAAAAAAAAAAAGAAAATAATAATAATAAGAATATTTCAACCTGTATGTGTGGTCGTTCTCATTAAAGCCTCTCCCACAATCTGCACTGGAAAGTTGGTTAAACTTTTCACCATACTCGGTAAAAGTTGAAAAGGGATTAATTTTTTTTTCTTCTCATCGCAAGAGAAAGAAAATGCAAACGGCAAAGTTGAAATTCTATTTAAAAATTTGTTAAGTAAAGAGAGATGTGAGGTAAAATCACACAAAAGCATATATAGCCATATACTTATTTTCATAATTGCATGGAAACTTAATTTAAACTCAAGAAAATTGGATAGCAAAATGCCAATAAGGAAAACATGTTGGCAATGGATTTTATAGAAAAATGTTCAAATGTTTGAGTGAATATAAAAAATTATGGAAGTGTAGAAACATGTTTTAAATTTAGATTTCTCTAGTTATATACCTATACTTCTTAATAATTCCAATAAATTATATAACATTTTCAAAAATATAGTTTGAAATAGATGGTCAAAGGAGTTTGATGATCCATGTAGGACCAAAATTCGTTTTACCTTACTGGTGCGTCCACTTTTAGAATATGTATCTTGCATTTGGTCACCTCAGTATGAATCTTCCCAAGAAAAAGTCGATTCAAAAACAGTTCTTGCTCTTTGCGGTCTGAACTGAAATCGTAATGTCAATTTGCCTTGAAATCGTACTCTACAAGACTTCTCTTTCTTGGCTTTCCGTCTCTAACTCAATGTAGATTGTCGTCATATTTATATACAAGCTACTTAAAAGTGATATAGACTCACCAGAGCAATTAAACCAAATTTCTTGAAGACCTAATAGAACGAACAGTTCCTTGAAAACCTAATCGAAATCTCTTTCACGCTGTACTAATTTCTTATTCCATGAACCTTTCCCAGATCTTTGTTCGTCTTTAGAGGGAGATGCGGGCGTTTCCGTTTGGTAAAGGAACTTTGGTACGCCAGAAATTAGCTTGTTCTTTTACTCTTCATATAGAAGCCACTGTTGATGAATCGATTTTATAGTTGTAGTAGTAGACCTATCTATATCACACTTGCTACACTTTATTTTTCTTCTAGTTTCCATATTTTTATAATTTTTAATTTAGTTTAAAATAAATGACTCATATTAAAAGTGTTTGAGTGATGAAATATTCATATATACATTCATATATTGACAAAGTTTCTACAAACATTTATCAACATTAAAATGCCTTTTGCATATGTAACAAAGCATAACAAAAAGTTAAATGAAAATATAAATATATTTGCTAATATGAACAAAGTCCTGGGAATTGTCAAGGAATGAGCATCAAACACGCAAAAGCCGAAAACAAAACTACATAACTAACTAACTAACATGATGGCATTACTTTGTACACTTGACACTTGCACAATTGGAAATTGGTCATGCATGAGCTCAGCCATAAACAAGGTTCTATGCTCGGTTCTCTAAACTTTGCCTGGCCTCGGGAGGCAGGCACAACAATACAACAAGAACTGTCTGTTTGACCATATATGACCGAGGCAAAGCGAAAGCAAAAGCAATTTTGTTGACTGTCTGTTTATGTGAAAAACTCATTCTCTTTCTCTTGTTCTTTTCCTCTCTGTGACAGTATCAACGGATGGTAGCATCAAGGCAATACAAACGCCTCCTAGTAGTTGGGTGCATTCAGATAATTCGGATGCCACATATTTCATGTTGCAGATGCATCCTGACCTGGCCGATCCCACTGAACAGTTGGGCATGGAAATCGAACAGGATGACAATGAGACAGTCACTGATATAAGACAACGTTTCGGCGAGGGACGTTTGATTAAAGGACAAATCAATTTAACTAATATGGATGATTTGGATTTACGTTGCGGTGGTCTCGTAAGGCGTACAAATATCTCTTATGTTAATAGTGGTTCAGTTAAATGCATGATGCAACGTTGCACTTTCACAATGAATGCCCCAGAGATTTGTCCACCGGATTATAAAGAGACCGATGATACTATATTCTGGATATATTTTCTTTTGAGGTAAATCTGTAAATTAATTTAAAGTGAAATATCTTTTAAAATCTTTATTTTTCTTAGATTCTTGGCCACCACCATGTTATCAGCTGGCGTTACTATTATGGATCCCATTGCTCTTACAATGATTGAGAAGTTTGGCGGAGATTTTGGTCGTGAACGTTTATTTTCAAGCATTGGCATGGCCATTTTTTCACCCATTACTGGCATTATGATTGATTATTCATCACGTGGTCTGGGCTATACGGATTATTCGGCTGCCTTTTACACATACGATGTCCTGCTGGTTATATCAACAATGTCTGTCCTAATGATGCCATTGGGTGAAAAGTTGCCAGCGGATAATGTGTTTAGGGACTTGTGGAATCTATTGAAAATGCCACATGTGATTGCATTCATCATATTTCTATTTGTCCTTGGCAATTTCTGGGGTTTCATCGAAAGTTTTCTGTTTCTCTATCTTAAGGAACTTGGAGCGCCCAATTATCTGCTGGGTAAGTTTTCTTTAGGACTGTCTTAAAACAAATTAAATACTTTGTGGGATAGCTCTTAGAGAACCGTAGTCAAAATGTGTAGGATAATGTGGCTAATGGATTTGTCTACTATACCTATATGCCATATATTCATTCGTGTTTGAATATATGTACGATGAAATTGATTGTTAAATTATTTTCCGACTCTTTTTATACCAACCAGACAAAAGGATCAACGTTTTGCGGTTAAACCTTTTAATTAGCTCTTGAGAAGGCTTACTTTTCTGATTATTCCGATCGTAACCATATCTTATAGTAATCTTATTTCACCAATCTAAAAACTTCTAAAGCGTACTCATATGAAAAGCATTTGTACAAAGTTTCATCCGTATAGCTTAAAATTGAAGGTATAAAAGTAGCAAATAAATAGACAGACAGGGCTAGAGCGACTCGGCTTTAAATACTGATTAGAAATACACATGATTTTTATGGTTGGGAATGATTTTCGAATTATACCACTGATTTTCAATAAATACTACTTAAGTTGTTTGATTTGAGAACAATTGTTACAATGTTTTGATATTCACTAATCTATTCATATTTCATATTCTCAACACTAGGCATTACAATTACAGTGGGTACGGTGAGCAGTATACCATTTTTATATGGCGCAGAGAAAATTACACGCATCTTTGGGCACGTTAATTTGATTATTATAGCCTTCTTCTCACATGCCGGTCGCCTGGTGGGCTATTCATTCATCGAGTGAGTATGCAGGACATGTTCGTTGTAATGTAATTTGAACATTTCGTCTCTCTCTCTCTCTTGTAACTAAATATAGAAATGCTTGGTGGTGCTTCCCGTTCGAGGCCATGGAATCACTCTCTTGTCATCTTATGTGGGTGGCTGCTGCCACATACTGTTCAATATTGGCACCAAAAAGTCTGCTGGCCACACTGATTGGTGTACTGGGAATGGCTCACTTCAGCTTGGGTAAGTCTCTATCTGTCTCATCCACTCCATGTCTAATGAGTACTCTAGTCAGTAGCAACATGTAATCACATTTACGTTTCGTCTTGTATTCAACATCTTAGGTCGCGGTAGTGGCAGCTTTACTGGTGGTCTACTTATTGGTCAGTTTGGCACTCGAGACGCCTTCCGTTATATGGGATTATTGGCTGTGGTCGGTGGCATTGCCTACGGCTTACTGCACCTTATTTGGTTGCGTAAATTTGATCATACCACAGAGGAGTCTGAGGAGGATGTGGAAACAGTTGAGGCTGGTGGTGAAACGGAAAAGCTAACAGAACCAGCCACTAAAGAGCAGGGTACTTCCATGTCATTGGAACGTTTGAGTCTAATGATTAAATACAATCAAATTGGCAGTTTATCATCGTTGCCACGTGGCTCACGGGTAAGTCGAAAACATAAAGGATACTCTCTCAGTTTAAGAATTTGGCAGGATCAAAAAATAGACAACATTTAATTTAAAAGTTTAAATAGTTTTAAAGCATTTTGAAGCAAATAAATGTTTAGGACTCACATCTATCTATCAGTTTCAGGGACAGTGCCTTCCATCAATCTTTAGATAAGATTTTCTATTTTATTTTTAATTGAAAAAAAAGAAGAAGACAAACCAACCAATAATACTTAAAGACCTTAACTCCTTATTTTTTTTCTCTTTGCCACAATTTTTTTTTTTCCATTTTTCTTGTTGCAGGCTGACATTCATGACCATTTGTCAGTGCGACGTAGCAGCTACAATGTGGAATCATTACGGGGTGTGCCCAAGCATGGCAACATTGGTAGCAGTGCCTCCAAGGTGGATATACTCCGTTCGGCGCTTGAAATTAATCACAAGTCATCGAACAATTCGATGCTGAGTAAAGCCGATAACAAAACGTCAAATCAATCACTGGGTCGCAATCGTGCCGACAGTGCGCCCAAATTGAATCACAGCAATCTAAAGAATATTTCCCAGCCCGCTCTGGAGGGTGTTGTTCTCGAGGTGAGTACAAAATGTGGGTCTATGTGTCTGTGAGGAAGTGTGTCTGTGTGTTTGTGTGTGTGTGTGTGTGCCCGCGCTGATTGCTGTCAATTGTTTTGATTTTTGATTTCTGTTTTGGGAACGGCAACTTTTGCTCCTCTGTTGAGAATTGCTAAGGTTTTTTTTTGTTCCAATTTTATTTTCACATCGTTCATGGCTTCGTTTTTGTTCTAAACACCCAGTCTGGCAGCTGTTGCCACAATAACTTTTTAGCATACTCAAAATGTGTTGTTTGGTTCTCTTGAATGTTGTTCTTGTGTCGTGTCCTGTTCTATCCTGTCGTTTTTGTCCTGTTTTTACTGCCCTGACAACCGGATGTTGTGTGCCACTGCATCCGCTTCCGCATATTCCTTGGTCATCCTTGGTATGGTTTTTGGGTTTGAGTTTTGTGTGCGTTTGGCATTTGTTTCCTTTGTTAAACGTTTTCTTTTTGATCCCACTTCAATGGCTTTGAATTTTTGTTTTCGTTGCGGCCACGCACTTGAATTTATTGGTTTATACTAACCAATATCAAAAAGAATTCTTAGCAGCAAGTTAAAAAAAAAAAAATAAAGAAAAAAAAGATATTCAAAAAAAATAAACTAAACAAAAATTCTAAAAGATAAACTATGATAAAGAATTTTTGAGTCAATAAATGAAATGGCTTAGAATGAGGTCAATTGTGAATAGCAAAAAACTAAATAAAGTCTTATACACTGAGTGTCTATTAGGATAAGGCTTTTAAGCAGAAGTTTTGTTAAAGTTTTTATAAGATTTTTAGGAAATTTAGGATACAGTGGAATAATATTTTAGAAAAGATATAGAGCAAGTTTAAAGAACTTCGAATAAACTTATCTAGTACGTATATTAAAAGGTTCATAAAATTTCCTAAAACTTTATATTTGATATAACTATAGATCAAACTGTTTTGTAATTCTAAATGATCGAATATGATATTCTTTTAGTTAAAAAAAGCTAATGTCCTATTGCTTAAACAGCTGACTAAACTTATTTCAAATCTATCTCTGAATGTTCTTCAGTTAAATGGTTATAACTTAAGTTCTGTTTTTGATATAACAAAAGATCAGACTTTATATCAAATATGTGAGGTAATTTTGAAAGGCATTCCAGAATCTGTCTGTTGTACTTAGTAAAAGATTCTTTATTAATTGTAATGCTCTATCTGTACCCTCTCTACCCTTTTAATTACCCATTTCGCTACTGTGGTTAGTTCTTTTAATTAAGCTCACTTGACAGGTTGCCCTGAGAGTATGTGTACTACTTTCATTTCAATTAAAACTTTCCAATGATAGATGTCCAAACAGTTTGAGCTCTATGATATGACCCCCCCAAGTTACCCTCAATCTTCTCCTCCTTTGGTATTTTCTGTATTTGTGCAGTTAATTTCGTAATTAATTTTCAAAGCTTTCAAGCGAGAGCTTTTATGGCAACTTGGCAACCGTAATTCAATAAATCAAATGTGGTTGCAGCAAACAAAAACAAAAAAAAAAAAAAGAAAATGTTGCAAAAATGAAAAAAGAAACAGAAACAGAAAGAGAACATAGCAACAAATTAATGAATTTATGAACAACACAAACTTTCGCCTTACCATTCATGTTGTTGCAGTTTTTTTTTTGATGAGTAAAGAGCAAACGGAAGCCAAAGGATGGGCGGTAGGGGGATGAACTGACAGTTTGGAGGCTACACATCAGTGAACAAAAAACAAAAGCCAGAGTCCAACAAAAGCAGCAGGGGAGTTCGCAGTTGATAGAAGCCTTCGTTTGCAAATTGCTGCCCAGATCCATACAGAAGAACTAGAGAGAGATAGAGAGAAGAGACCAAAGCAATTCAGAGGCTCCAAAAGTTCGTCTGCTTTTTGTTCAAAATAAATTTGCCAAAAACCCAAGAGCAGAGGATGCAAAGCCCTCCCCCCTCCATATCATTCAATATCAGACTGTGAGTGCGGTGTGTGTCTGTGTGTGTGTGTGTGTGAGTGCAAGTGACTACATCTATATAATATATAGTTTGAATGAGTCTTCTGATATATAGTAAAAATTTCATACATTCGCATATAACAAACAGGGCGTGGAATCAACATTTTTTCCCAGCCGCATGAAAAAGTATCCAAGTGGTTTGTTAACTTCAATACCCGCTGTGGATTTATCCGTAATACCCAGCTCCATGTTAATGGTAATGTACAAGACCCAACAAAAAGAAACAAAACAAAAACAACAACAACAACAAAACCAAAATAAGCGAAACAAAAAGAACATTCATATGCCAAATTGTACATGTATAATACAAATATTTAAATACCCTAGCAGAGTAAAAGAAGTTCTTTTATATTGAAAACAAGTTGAAACAAAAATGTAGCAAAAATTTGCTCAAATTATTAAGAAATCTTTTTAATAGTATAAAAATTTCTGTTCCGTTATTTTCTTTAAGTTCTTAAGATTTGTTTACAAAAAGGTAAATATCAATTAATTTTATTTTCTCCTTTCTGAGGAAGAAAATCGGATGAAAGAATTATTCCAAATTATTCCAAAGAGAACTCTTTTATTCTTTCTAAGGAAGAAAATCAGAGGAAAGACTTATCACAATTTTTCATAGAGAACTCTTTTTAACGAAGAAAATCGGATGAAAGAACTATCAAAATATTCCATAGAGAACTCTTTTATTCTTTTTGAGGAAGAAAATAGGATGAGAGACAATTTTCCAAAAAAAACTATTTCTAAGGAAGAAAATCGGGTAAAAGAATTATTAAAATTTTTCATAGAGAACTCTCTAATCCCTTCAAAAGAAGAAAATGCTGATATAAGACAAGTTTTCAAATAGTTATGTATATATAAGATATTTTAGTTTAGAAAAATATGTTTATTTCAACATTTTATTGAAAAACTGAGATAAATTAATTAAAAAAAAATATATATATATTATATATATCTACATAATTGTAGAAAATGTAAGAAAAATCAGAAAAACCATTTTTTAAATAATTTTCAAATATTTCAACTTTCTAATCATCCAAATTTCTAAGATTATAGACAAGTTATAACAAAAATTATATCTATATCACTAGAGAATATTATAATAACAAAATTAAAATCAAGAATAGATATTTTTTAGATAAATTTTTAACATTTAAACTTGCTAATGATAAAATTTCTAAAGTTGTAGACAAATCATTAGATAAAATCAATTAATTAAACTTATTTGTAAAGCATTTAAAGCAACATTTATTTTATTGATTATTCCATTTAACTATTGCAAACACTATTCAGTAGTTAAATGACTCTCTGCTTCTGCTAGGGTATACAAACACACAAACATATGTAACTGCATGGTTTTTGGGATGCATGCGCCAGAAAGTATGCAGCACTCCATACGAATACAAATGCATGCACAGAAAACAGCAACGGCATCCGCCAAGAATATGCCATTGTACATTGGGAATAATACAGAAGCGTACAGGGACGGTGGAGAGGGGGGAGGGGGGGGGGGGAGTATGCTGGTGAAAAGATGGAAGCCAATGCAACGGCATGTGCACTTGCCATTGCTGTTGGAAGTTCTGTTGGTTGCCTTTTTTGGAGCTTGCCAAACCAACCGGGCATTAAGTTATTTCGTTGAATTAAAGCCCGCACTTGCCCCATTTGACTTTTAGCTCCACTTGCTTTTATTCGCATATATCCAGCAAACTCACCTCCCTCTTGCTCTACCCTCCTCCACCCTGCATCTGCATTTCTCTTTCCTATCTGCTCATTCCTTTACGCTGCATGCTTAGTTGAGTTTAGTTTAATTTTGCACACTCGTCGCGCAATTTGTGCGGCAGCTCTTCACCATCTACCATCTAGCCCCAACCTTCACCCTCACCCTCACCCTTACCATTTCCATCAGCATTCTAGGCATCCATCCCATTTAACATTTCCCCATTTTTTAAAGTCTGAGTTTTTCATTATTTTTCTTTCTCTTCTATTTTTTTTTTTTTTTTGTATTTTTTTGGTTACATTAAAATTGTCTCTCATGGTATTTTTTCTTCGCTTTGATTTTGTTTACGCTTTACGCCAAATGATTTGTTGTTAAACTTAATACAAGTTGACAAAAAAAAAAAAAAGTAACAATGGCAGCTGTTGCAAAAGCAACAATGTGTTAGGTTGTGTGAACCGAATGAAGAGAGAGAGAGAGAGGAGAGGAGAGGTAATGGTAGAAAAAAGGGCAGTGGTTTTGGTGGCAACTTCAAATGATTCCACTGGTGAAAGAGAAAAAACAACATTGCCATAGTATAAACACACACACAAAGAGAAAATGAGAGAAGGAAAAGCAAAAGGCAACGTCTGCAAAAATGTGGCAAATGATTTTAAATTCCGCTATTTACAGTGGAACAAATACAATTGATTATCATTAAAGAACTAAGAAATATATAGTCACAAAATCTAAATAAAGTTGAGTTTCATTAAAAAGCATCTACTTGGCTCTATATATATAATTTATTTAAAGGTAAAATTTTGCTTTGATTTTCCTTTTTATATTTACCAATTCATTTATCTTAAATTTGTCGACAAAAGCAATTTGTTTGTGAAAGTTCTATGGAAATTTTCCCATTTCCTTTTTTTTTATTTTAAAATTATTTCACAAGAAAAAAAAAGCAAATGAAAAGCAAATGACAAATGTCACAAAAAGGAAAAATAAATTTAAGTCTTTTTTTTGGACAATTTTTCTACTATTTTTAGTTAGCCACATTTTTAGTTGTAAAAACATGTTTCTTTTCTTTTTGCTGTCCCACTGTGATGGCCAACAATAGAGTCAACATAAGGCTAAAGGAATCCCAATCGCATTCCCAATATTTTACCATTGCCCCAATGGCACGTATGTATTTTCTTCTATTTCCTGTTTGTTTCTTTCCTTCTCTTTTTCTATGTTTCCATTCGTTTGTTCACTGGCAAAAATATTCCCATTTTCACAAAGTTTTTCTTTTCTTTTTTTTACCCATATATAAATTTTTTTTTTTCTGTGCTGGTATTATTTTTATTTCTTTGGCTATGAAAGCGATTTATCGATGAACGATGAGAGCATAGAGAAGAGAGGAGAGGGTAGAGAGGAGAGAGTAGTGTAGAAAGTCGAGTTGTGGAAATAGAAATATTTATAGGACGATCTCAAAATGAATGCCACGTAATTCGATGCTGTTGGCAACATTTGTCATTGTTGATTTTGGCCAGCCAATGTCTTTATTTTCTATATGGACCATAGAAAGAAGAAACGTTAAAAGTTCTACCAACATAAAGCACAAAAAGTGAGCGCGAAATTGCGCGTAAGTAATTTCTATTGTGTTGGCATGGTAAGAGTGAAATCAAACAAAAGATACCACATGTCCCCCTCTACCACCACCACCACCACCACCACCATCACAATATATATATACTATGTATATACAGATATTTATGTGTTTGTATGTATGTATGTTTGTATATAAAGGAAATGTGAAAACAAAAGCACTACGAAATGAACTGAACTGATGAGCATTATAGCAATTTTGCCTGCTACTGGTGCGTCTCTGCCCCTCCCCAGCCCCTCTGCCACACACACACACCCACACATGATGGCACTCAAGATGCGAGTTTGTTGAAGAACTTGTGTGTGCATTCAACTGCATTGCTTTGCAGTTTTTTCACGTTTTAAAAAAAATGGCAAACTCTTTCTCTCACTTTCTCTCTCTCTCTCTCTCTCTCTTTCTTACTCTCACACATATTCGATCCATGCGATTTATCCGAAAAGTTTGATGGCGCGGAAATGCCTGCTAACAATACAAAAATCAACAAACAGCAGCTGCAAATGCTGCGGCAGGAACAGAAAACTGCAGTTTATTCGTGCATATGAGCACAAATTCAACTGCCGGAATGCTTATGAATGACGTATCAAGTGCTGATGGAAAATCCAGTAAAATGATTTTCATTTCAAGGGGAAATCAATTAAAAACATGAAATAATCCAATATGAAATGCTGATTTGTTAGAATTACAAAGTTCAAATTAGAAATGGATATACATACATTAGAGTCAGCTGCTGCTCCATTAGTGAGGTGATTGAGGTAGGCATTAAGGTAACATAAATATGTTAGGCAGCTTTTTGATACACCTTTTGTGAGTGCAATTGGAAAAGTTTTTCTCTTTTGTAGGCTTAAAATGAGGTAGGGAAAATTGTTGATCAAATTCTGTCGTTTACCTTTATTGAAATAGTTTCAATTTAGAAGGTAAACGCACAGATGGTCTTTTGAAAAAAGAGAGGAGAAAAGAAGAAAGAAGGATATATAACAAAAGTTTTAGTTTTTAATGTTTTTTATAGGCCAGACTGAATAAAAAATGACTAGTTAACATATAATAAAGTTAATTTTAGTTATTGCTATCTATTTAGTAGCATTAAAAGGCATTAGCTTGAGACAAGCACCTAGTAGAATCTTAAGTAAAGTTACTAATAACAGACTAATCCTAAGAGAGGAATAACTGTGCCTTAGGGTTTCAAATTTAAGAGAAAAAGATAAGTGATCCTTTTTAACATCTATTTCAAGACAAAAAAAATTAAAAGTTATTTATTTACTTTGAATTTAATAGGACTATTTCTGTTAATAGAAGCCTATTAACTCAATGGTCTCTATTTACAAAAAAAGGTCATAGAATCATCAAAAAATGCATAATATTTTCACCTCATGTTTTCACCCATCTACAATTTTCTAATTGAAATCACTAACTAAATTTTAAGAACAAATAACAACAAAACTTTTCGTAAGTTATGAAATATGAAGCAAAGAAAGTTGAACAAAAATGTTATGGCTTCTTTAGACTGAAGGAAGTTCAATAAGTACTTTGACAAATTTTCATCGTTTACTGTAATATTAAATAAGTAATAATATTTTTGTTTCTGGGATCTTTTAAATCTTAAAATTTGACAATTTTTTTTGCTAATAATAAGACAGCAGGTAATCTGTTTAGCTTTTTTGGGAACTAAGAAATTCTTGCATAATCATTCTATGGCTTAGGGTTGCATTGAGTATCACACTTTCAATGCTAGAACAAGTTGAGAATTATAACTAAAGAAAGCTAATTTGAGAAGAGGGAACGAAAGAAATCTTAAAATAGCATAACAGCATAAATATTCCATTCGTTTTACCTGTCAGAGAGTACATTTATTAAACAAACTTCCCTTTACATCCCTAAAACACTCATTATATATAAATTCTGCCTTAAACCTAAGCCTTTTCCTTTATATAAATTATAATATCCCAAAAATTTTATGTTATTAAATAAAATTCATTTTTTAAAGCTTAATTGCAAAATTTTAAATTCATAAAATTAATTTGGTAAATTAATTTTACCTATTTGCACACCTTAACTAATATTAAAACTAAAATAATTACACATGTTAATTAAAATTTCATATTTGTTGAAATTTTCGAAAAAAAAAAAACACGAAACTGTCAGGGAAAAAAAGTCACTGTCACCGCAGGCAAATAAAAACATGTTGAGTGAATAAATTGCATTGCATACACTATACAACAGGGTTTGGTTATGGTATTTAACATTCTGTAGGGCAGCGATGCTTGTGCCGTAATACAGAGAGAGGAGGTAATCAAGTACTCTCATAGAATTTATAGTGCAGTTGGTTAGTTAATTTTTATGCTTGTTATTGAAATTGGATTTTCATTTATTTTTAGTTTTTCTATGTTGTGTATGCATACGCAAAAAGGGGGAGTTAAGAGGGAGAGGAGACGAAGCATGACTTGTTATGTGTTTGATTTAAAATAAATAATGATTATATTGTATATTTATGCACATAAATTTTCATTAAAGTTTATCTTTGATGTCATTTGCCTGCAGCATGCATTTAAATAAACAATTTTTTTTTTTATTTTGAATTGAATTGGTTGAATAATAATTAATTTCACTTACCCGCATATTTTTTTGTATACAGGATCAAGAGGGACCCAAAGTAATACCAGAGGAAACAGAGCTAAACACCTCAAAGACAACTGTGGCAGATACTCAGCCAGAGCAACAACAGCAACAGCAACAACAACAAAATCAATCGAATGGCAATGGCCGAAGCCTGCAGGAAGATGACAAAACTGATGCCACTTGATGACAGATATAAAGCATCTTGCTGCCACTGGGCGTATGAGTGATATTACCAAAATGAAAAAGAAACTAAAGAAAAGAAGAAAACAAGAAACGAACAAAAAAATAAAATTAAAACATCAATGAAATAAAATAATAATAATTTTCAAATTGAATATGAATTATATATTTGTTAGTTGTATATGTTGTGTGTTATGTTATATATATATAAATTATGCCAATTAATAAACAATTGTTAAAACAGACTTAATAAAGTTTTTTACAGTTAAATGGTAAGGTAAGTTTTAAGTTAATTAATTATGAAATTAAAAATGGTTTATGAAGAAGTAAAAGGGTAAAAAGGAGTTAGCTAAATATGGACTTAAAATAGAATAAAATTTGAATACTTTTAAATTGCAACAACTTTCTATGCTGCTATGAAGATTTTCCTATAATTTTTAACTATATTTTGAAAGATGCTTTAGAAGATTATCTCCTAATTTATTCCCTAATTTCCACTAGCTTTTGCTTTATATGAATTCCTGATTAAAACCAAGATTTCCACTTCACATTTGGATCAATAATTCTAACCACTTTGCTCTGAATAATTATGGTCAAAAGCAAATGAGCATTGATTGGCCTAATGCTTGACGTATGGAACCAAAATGAAAGCCAAAGTTTAGCCGCAGGGACACTTAGAGTAGCCCCAGGGGATTCTTCGGGTTTACTAATCTTAGAAGCAGGTCAATTAAAGTCTATCAATTTAAAGTCAGCTAGATAGAAGCAAAGACATATGGAGAAAAAGGACCTCTTTTGATCATTTTACTTACTTTTGTTAATAGAACTAAATACTTTCTTTTACGGTTTGCTTTTATTTGTTTTTTGTTCATTTTTTTCTTGGTTTTTTTTTGGGGGGGTGTTGCTTAAAATTAAATTATAATTGCCAAACGCCAAGTGTTTGCAATTTCACATATTTAAAAATGATTTTTTTATTAATTTTTTTTTCTGCAATTTTCTTTATCAGTTTACGCAACGTCATTATCATTATCATTATCAGCAATGATCATTATCATGCAGATACATACATATGTTTCCTTAGGCTAAAAAAATGTCTCATTTAAATATTTTTTTTTGCTTTTACGCGTCAATTTATCGTTATTAATTACTTAATATAGCATTTTAATTACAAACTCATTTTGCACATTTATTATTGATGATGACGCAAATGCTGTCAAGCATTATCTGAATTTCCCTATGAATTCATTCATTCTTTCGTCCATTCATTTATAATTCATTATTATTTTTGCTTTTATTATTTCATTTAAATCATTTATTGAGTGCAACTTTTGTGCACTTCTCAATGCAATTTGATCAATATTAATGTTTGCATATCAACAACAATATGCTAAATGTGGCTAGCACACACACAAACATAATGCAAACACACACACATATTTATTGTATATATGTATCTATATACACACACTCACACCAAAGGACTTTGTATGGCAAGTGAACAAAAGACTATTTAATGGCACGATAAAAATTGTTTAACAAAAAACATATTAACTTTTGTGGCGCATTTTAATTTATGCTAATTAATTTTCACTAACAACTTTTGAGTGTTTTGCTTCTCATTAGAATCATGTATTATATATAATATAAATATTATGTATTTGCATTTATATATTTGCCACAAAGAGCTAAACATTTGCCCTATTAATTTTAAGGTTATATAGCTTTTTATTAGAAACTTGCATTGATTGATTTATTAGAAGAAGAAAGTTGTTTCTATAGAGCAAGCCTAAACTAAAGTATTGCCTACTTTTTGGCTTCAATTTTGCTTGCTCTATATTAGAACAGTTTCAGGAATCTTTTAAATTTAAAAGAACATTTAGATTCTAACACTTTGCATATTTTGTTCTTTAAGCTTTAACAATTGACTTTAATGGACCATTCAATTTAGTACAGTAGATAAGTGGTCGGTGTGCTAACTAAAAACTTGTCTCACAGGACTAAGTTTGAACTAATTAGAGTTGCTAAAACTAGCAAAAAAGCTGTGAAATCTAATCTGTAATTTCACTCTAAGGATACAAAAACATGTAGCTGGACTGACCATTTCTGGTTTAATTAGTAGAAACAATGCTGATTTTTACTTAATCACTTAAAGTGAGAATATTTTCAACCAGGAATCACACAAATAGTTAGGTAAACTGCCATAATCTCAAGACTTAAGATTAACCAGGCTAATTTACAATATTATTAATGAAAAGTATTTAACTTCATTTGCTTTAATTAAATTTTTTATATGCAAGAGTATAAAATTTTTTGGTATGCCGAAATTAATTGCATTTCTCTGTGTTTGTATTTAACCAAATTGAAATTTAGTTGGGCATAATAATCTTCATTTTATTGTATAATATTGTATTTCCTCCTAGCAAGTCCATGCAAAATAAAGTCAATTTATTAGTGTGGCAAAATTAATTAAAACTATTTTTGGCATTTGATTAGCGCACTTTAGAAAATTATTATTTGCATTGTTCTTTACTTTTTTTTTGCTTGTTTTTCTACCTCTTCATTTTTTTTTTTTTTGTTGGAATTTTTAGCAATTTAAATGCGGTTGGAGAGCAACTAAATTATTTCGTTTCAATTTATTGGTAAATATTTATACAATATCAATCAGATAATAAAAATATTGTTGAAATATTTTAGGCAATGCAATTAAAAATCTCACCGACATTTGTTTGATATTTGAATAAATTTTTGGTTTTAATTTAAATTTGGTTAAAATGCAAATAAGCAAATTTGTATAAATTGCAAGTTGAAAATTAAAAATTTTATTTTATATAAAAATAGATATTTTTTTGTGTTTATTTTTAGAAAAAAATATAAAACTTGAAAGGGCAGTTAAGCTAGAAATGTTTAAAATTATTAAAATAATTGAAATTTTTAATTTGCTTTTATTTTTTTGATCTGCTATTAATTGTTGATTTTGTTTTATAATCCTCACTTTTTGTATACTTTATTATTATGCAGAGATTAAAAAAAAAAAACTTTGCCACAAATTATAATATACAAATTAACTAAATTCTACTCAATTTAGGCATAAATTTAGCTTCACATAATTCACATAATCATGGTTAGAATGGCCTTTGGTGTCTGTGCCATAAAGAGTTTTAATGCAATTTGCTTTCATTTTGTCTGTATTTTATAGTCAAACATTATCATTTACACAAAATACACACACACATAAACACATTCACTTTACATACATAATCTTAAAGTGTGCTTCTGTGTGCGTTAATATATACATATATTAAATATTTGAGTGTATGTGTGTGTTGAAGATTGTGTGGGTATGTCTGTGTGTGTGCTTAGCTCAAACAAAACCTTGATAAACAAAGTTTTTGGGGATAAGCCTATTATGACAATATTAATCATAAATATTAGTATTTTATTAGTTTATATATCATAAAGTTAAAGTTAATTTTTTTTTTTTTTTTTTTTTTGCCATCAACCCATCTAGACCAACATCAGTTAATGCTTTAGTTATTATCAATACTGTTCAATATTTGTAATATCGAACGAGTAGCATGGAAAATAATTACATACTCACAAGTGAGCTTACACATTGCCTTAGACTCTCTCTTTTATTTCGATTACCCTTCCACCACAGGCGTAAATTTAACTAACCAGCCACCATCGCCTTCAGAGCCAATAGCTTTTGTTGAAGAACCACATCTATACGGTACAGCCAAGTCTCACTGTATTAACGGCGAATGCTGTGAATTCTCGCTAAAGTCCACAGTGTAATACATGTCATTCTCGAGATTCATGGCCAGATGCCGTTGGAATGGCGGACGCTCTTGCAATTGGCCACCCAGTGTGGTCTGTGTCTGTGAACTTGAGCCATTATTTGGCTGACAGGGTAAGTGACGCGTTGACTGCGTTGCCGCAGTTCCACTACCATTGCTACCACGCTGGGATGCCCCCGCTGCATTTGTTGCCTGTGGACCATTCAGCCCTTTGCCACTTAGCCAATGTTTATTGAGTTTGCCTTGCATTTTGGGTCGTCGACTGAAGCCCAAAATGGGTATAAACGATGTGGAACGTGCAGAGAATTTTCGATACGTCTGATTGACCTTGCAGTGACAAATGGTGACCTATTTGATACAACAAAAAAGGAAAAGAATAAAAGAAAATGGCCAAAAAATATCGGTTAGTAAATGTCGATATCGTATATAGATGATGATAATGATGATGATGGTGTAGCTATATATGTATATAATGGTGCTGACTAACATTGAATAACAATATCTTAAGGTTTCTTTAAAACTTTTACTTTCTAGTGTAAATCACGTATACGTCATGTTGCCATCATTTTATATTCAATGTGCATTTAACTTTTTGCTTGAATTTATCAGTCAATCCATTTAATCTGTATTTGATTAAATAAAATGTATGAGTATATATATTCTGTGGTTGAAAAAAAAAAACTCGATATGCCATGATTATCTATGCTGCATATATAAATATTGCTAACTGATTGCTTTTAACAATTTTAAACATGTTTTTTCTTGTTGTTGTTTGTTTATTTTTTTTATAATATTCATTATTATTGATGCATTAATAACAGTTCAATGTACATTTATATAATTTCTTTTAGAATTTTATTCTAGAAAAAAACTAAATAAACTTGTTATCTATGCTAATTAAATAAATATTGCTAATGGATTGTCTTTTTCTATTTTTTGTTAACATGCTTTAACAAATATTACTAAAAACTGTTTTTTTTTTAAACAGTTTTAATTTTTAAATGCTTTTTGTTTGCCAATTAAAATATATAAAAAGTCCATTAAAAGAGAAAAACATAAACACAAAGAGCTCATCAAAATTATGTGAAACATATAAATTATTAACAGAAACAAAATAATAAATATAACAATTTTTCATTATTATTTTCCACAAGTTCTTTTTTGTTGTTAGTGATTTAAGTAAGCTTATATTTCTTTATATAATCAAAGAAATTCTGTATATTCATTAGCTTTGACTTATATACAAGCGGACCAATTATGTTAATGTGTCGTATACGTAATCTTTTTGCTTTAAATTCATTGTTAAATATGAAAAGTTGTATAAATGGCACAAAGAATTGTCCATTATGGAATGGGAACAATTTGGTATTATAATTCTTTGATACTTCTGATATTTTATATACCAAAGGAAGTTATTTTATAAACTTTATATTTCATATACCAAAGGTTGACATTTGTAGATGGTAAACAAAGACATCATTCTCTATATGAATATGCATCAATTGCCAATATTTTCTTTTAGCTATTCCAACAACAAGAATATTAATTTGAGGCACTCCTTAAAGAATGCCTGATTGAGTTTCAACTTTTGTTGTTGTCCATTATTGTATAAATTTGCATGTGCTTTAAGTCGTTTCACTCGATTGAACTTTGGTTAAAGCTTCGGTTTCAGTTTTGGTTGGGTTTTCCGTTCCGTGCCATGTAACTCACGACATGGAAATGAATATGCAATGCCATTTCGCGCACTTTGCATAACCGCAAAGTACAATTTCCTTGTTGGTCAGCCCAGCTACTACTACTTTCATTCCCTCTGCCTTCTCTACCTTCTGCATTCTCTTTTACCGCACTACTCATTCTCTGACAAAGGAACTGATGTAAATTCTCGGTGAGTGTGTATGAGTGTTTCTGTAAATGTATGTAAGTATGTGTGTGTGTGTGTGTGTGTGTGTGTGTACGACTCTTACCACAATGGCAACGATGAAAATGGCGGCCGCCAAAACTCCAGCCGCAAAATATGCATTATGCAATTCAATGGGACTCTTAAGCACAACCGATGAACCAAAAGTTTTGTCATTAAAATTTCTAGCGTTCGCATCGTCGACAATAAATTCACTGGAGCTAACGACAGTCTCTACCACAAACTCATCTGGAAGAAAAAGAGAAGAAAATCAGTAAATTGCTTTAAATCAAAGAGCTACGAATTAACAAATACCCTCTATCAAAATGAAAAGAAATTTTTAAAGAGGTTAATTGAATTTGGAAAGAAATTTTTCACTTTTTTACAAGTGATAAGGTTTTTTTTCTATTTTGACACATTGGCGCCACCAATCAGGCAATGTTTTAGTATACCTATTTTAGTGATTTATGTTTATCTTGCATTTAAAGCTTGATTTATAATATATTTATGATGCTTAGAGAGATCTAGTATATACAACTCGAATAGCTCTTAATGAAATTATATTTCTATATCTTTTTCAAGAATATCTATATATGAAGTGGTACTATAGCCTTATCCCTATCTGCTTACGTATATACCTTTTCATTTTAAAATTATAGGGTAAAGATTCACCCAAAGTCCACCACAATGAGGGTAAATGGTTAAACCTTTTGCCAGGCCACACCGTCATTTTAAAGATAGCCCCCAGATGTATATATAGACCAACATATTTTAAATATATCCTTATACATATCCTAGAGCAAAAAGCTTAAACATTATTCTATTCAACTCAAGAAACATTAGGAAAATCAAAATGAAAAGATTTATAAATTATTTAAGACGACTTTATACCAATTAGTTTATTCTTGTTAATTTACCAAAAATTTCTGAAATATTCTCTGAGTTTTAGTTAGTTAGTCAGTAATGTAAAGAGTAACTAAAATTCGTTGAAAGTTTTACTATTATTTCATATCAACCAACTAGAAAGTTGGCTAAGTTAATGAGTTTGACCAAACTTACCTTCGCACATGGTTCCTGTGTAACCGGGACGGCAGGCGCAATAGAAGCTATCGCCACTGGACCAACAAGTGCCACCATGGGTGCAAGGATTCACATTGCATTGCTGGAAATACTACAAGTTATCATCGCATTGGTTGTGGTTAATGTTACCTTATGGATATGGCATTCTCACTAACTAACAATTACTGGCAACAACTTTGGGAACTTGGGAATCTATGTATATATATATATATATATATATATATATATATATGTCTGTCTGTGTGTGTGTATGGCATGTTAAATATTAGCACTTGTCGTAGTGAAATGTAATTAATTTGCTGCTGTCTTACGACAGGAGCTCTAGTCTCTTGACATCCCATCAGTGGCAGGGCAAGGACAGCTACTAAGAAAAATTTTTGCTTCCTTTTCCTTTTGTTGATAATTTCAGAAGTTTAGCTAGCCCGCCTACACACAATTTCCCCCTCCTCGCATTTTCATGGTATTGCCACTATTCAACCTCGTCGCGGTTTGTCTACCATGTCCATCAGTTTACAAAGCTTTAATTATGGCGCCTCAACGCTTAATTTATGTACATTTTGTTAAGTTTTATTTTAGCACCACAAATTATAAAGTCCATTGAGTGCTTATTAAATTTTAAAAGTGAGTTTAGTTAATGGGCGCAGGCATAGGAAAATGTATAAAGTATATACTATACTAGGCCCCTCCATTGTAATCATGTCAGCAATGTAGTAGAAAGGCAAAGTTAACTTAATTTATGTACTAAGTGATGAGAGGAAGCTTTGTGGCAAGTGCCGATGGGTACTCCATTATATATATATATCTATATATAAACATTAATTTTTTAAAAGTAAATGAAATAAGCGAGGTTTTGCGGCATACTTTAAAGTTTCGGTATCGTAACCAATTCATTAAATGTGGCTACTTTATTGAAGAGATTGCAATCTGGTTTAAGCATGAAAACCATTGATGGTCGTAAATCAGTTAAAAACTGCACACAACACAAAATGAACCACAGTAAAAGCTAAAGCCAACAAAATATCAAATTTTACAACAGTTAGCTAACAAAATTGGCAACAATTACGATGCAGCTGTATACTAGGGGTAACCATTGCCTTCCATTGGCGTAAATATATGCATAAATTCATATATAGACAAATGCAACTACCCAGTTGGAATTTAGCTCAAGATGTTGCAAAAAAAGTGGTTGCTACGAACTTATGTGGATGAAGTCAGTGTTTTCCTTTTGAGTTAGAAAGGTTTCAGAAAGCTCTGCTTAGCATTAGATGTTGGATTCGAAACTCTTGAAACATTCTTTAAGCAGAAATAGATGGATGGCAATTCAGTTGTTATTTCCAGAAGGGCTGGAATTACTTTAGATTTTGTATCTTGAATTCATCATTTAATCATTAATAGAGCCAAATAGCACACTTAGTTCTATTATTAAAATTATTATTAATAAAATTATTATTATATCTATCATATTTAGGTGGCATTCATTTCATCACATCTATCTAAAGCGAAATTGCTTCAGTTGATAATATTCAAAGACTTTTGGGCATTTATTTGCATTACAAAGTAAGCAGTCAATGTGTCTACATTTGATGATTTCATTTCCAACAGGGTACTCACATACATATTGTGTATGTGCCGGTGTGTGCTTTTTGAATGTCTGCCCCGAAGCCAACAATTTGTGGGTATTTGTTGGCCTTTTTGTTATGCATATGGAATAGATGCGGAGAAAACTCTATACTGGCCATACATTCTCAATTTTACCATTCCGTGTAAACCATCTCACCCCCTAACCTAACCCTTAGCCCTAGTTCCAATGTATTCCTAGCTTTAACTGCATAAATCATGACTTACCGTTCGTGGCATTTGATTACAATCCGGTCCATTGCGACCTCCTGGGCATTCGCAGCTGAAATCATTTCCATGATCAATACAGCGATGTCCTTCGGGGCACGGCTTGTTGGCGCAGAAATCAACCTAAAACCAAATATACAAAAATCAAAGCATATTGAAGAACAAACCAGAAAAGAACAAAAAAAAAAACGGAAAACATGAAAAAAAAGAGAAATGAAACAACCAACTCAGCGAAACTTTATTACGTATTCAAAAATGTATATTTTTTCTCCCACCGCACTGGAGAAAATGTATACATATGAGATATGGGGATGTGAGATTGGGGAATGGGTAAATTAAATCAATACTGATTCCACTTGCTGCCCGTCAAATGCAGAGACGCTCGAGGTTAGGTCGAGGGTAACTCAACTTTTGCATATGGGAATTGTCATACGTTTCCAGAGTCCAACACAAAAAAAAAAGAAATGGAGACAGCTTCAACTCCTACTACTTCCTCTACTGATGCTGTCATTTGGCTTCTCTAGTTTTGCAGATGAAATGAAATTACATTATATATGCATATATGTAGGTGCATACATACAAACATTCGTATACATATATGCTGGAAAGAGGGCGTAAGAAGGATCCTGCCATGGTACCAGTTCATAAATTTTGTCTAAATTGTAAATCAAATGTTTGATTCACAGAGCAATCAGTTGCAAATATGAAAAACAAATCTCTTTAACTATGTAACTGCATCGAAAATATTTAGTTACTTTCTATAATTTTGTCATTATATAATTTTTGGAAGATTTCACTGTATATATATCTTCTTTTTCATCGAGTTTGGAATTAGATCAAAAAAAATATATCCAATTTTAGGTATATCAATACATCTTTAGAGTTAACCTATGCATTTGTAATACAAACTTATATAGCTTGCTTACCATCTGTCATTATAGCTGGTATACAAACTTCTTTAGAATTTTCATCTAATAAGAAAATTTGTTATACAAACTGTTATATAAATTGTTGTACAAACTTTGATAGAATTTTATATTATAGATACCAAATCCTTTGATGATAAAACTTGGTATACAAACTGTTGTATAAACTGTTATACAATCTGTTATACAAGCTGCTCTATAAGCTTTCATTTAAACTGTTATACAAAGGGTTATACAAACCTTTATATAAACAATTACATTAAACAAACTGCTTCAAAAAGTCACAATCTATAATATACGGACTGCCACAAATTTACGTTTTTTTAATAAACTACCATCAAGATTGTTATACAAAGTGATCAATACAGCTATAAGAAGCGTTATACAAAATATGATAAATTCTGTAGATACACGTAGTTATGTAAACTGCTACACAAACTGAATTACAATCAATTAAACTGTTCTACAAAGTGTTATAAAACTATAAAACTTGAATTTAGTTCAATTCATTAAATTTGAGGCAGATATTTTATTGCTTATATTACCGCCATTATTTTCATTGGTCTAAGGAACTTTTTGCAATTCGAATAAGCATTTTAACCTTTTGTCCATTTGGTTAAACATAAAAAAAACAAAAGACGCTGATAAAAATGTTAAGTGATAGCAAATAATAGTTCGTTTCTTTTTTTGTATTTGTGAAATTTTATTTGCTCACTCACCTTTATTTGGCACCGATTGCCTGTATAGCCCTTCGTGCAGCGGCATTCGTAGCTGCCAATGTGATCGATGCATTCGCCACCATTTTGACATGGATTCGATTCGCATTCATTATACTCAAAGTTGCACAGTTCACCGGCGAAACCTGTAGACAATCGATAGTGAATGAGAAGGGTTCCTCGCATTGAGTGTAATGTTAATGTGAAAAATAAATGAAATGGAAATTTTTCGACTGCCTGCGACACTGTGTCGATTGAGTGCCTTCTCTCTGGAATCCCAAGAATATCTGTTTTTACTTTATTTTCCGTTTTCATTGTGATTGAGTGCGATTTATGCAAATTGTGTTTGTGCCAATAAAATAATTTATGAGCTTCAATATAGATTTTCATTTGCCTTCTTATCGTAGATTTTGCTTAAATTCTTTCAACTTAACTTTAACGGAATTTGATTGCATTAAAAGGTGTTGACTTGAAGTTTTTTGAAAGAAAACTTTTAAGAAGAAAATGAAGTTTACTTCGTACTTATTAACAGATTTTAGGAATTTAATTCTAATATTTATCTGTAAAATTCATGCAATGGACCTGTTATCCCTTGCCATTTATGGCCACAATTATGTTGACCAAATTCGAATGTAAATTCAAATGTAAAATCCACATTCAAACAATTGTAGTGTGAAATTTCGTGATGATTACTTGGCAAACATTGGTTTTAGATTGTGGATATGTGAAACCAAAACCACAAAAGAAATAATGTGGTTGCGTTTCGTTTTTAAGTGCTTTTTTTTGTGTTTTTCCTTTTTCATTTTATTTGACATGCGCTTAGACTCTCACCTGGCTGACAAAAGCAACGAAATCCGTCCTCCTGATCCACACAAATGCCGTGCACACATGGTGAGGATTCGCATTCGTTGAGACTATGCTGGCAAAGGCGTCCTGTAAAGCCCGGTGTACAATCGCAGCTGCAATGTGATGTTATAATAAGAGCACACATATGTGAACATGCGACAAAAGTCAACATTTATGAGCAAACACAGCCGCAGACAGTAAGGGGGTAGAGAGAATGGAGAACAAATGGTAAGGACCTGTGTGCGATAATTGAATAATGCCTGGCTGGTTCTACTCTACCCCGAGGCTACTGGCTGTGTCTATGTTTGACTTTGACTTTGACTCACCGAAAATGCGTTGAATTGCCCACACAGCTGCCACCATTCATGCACTCGGCGGGATTGCATGGATCTGATTCGTATTGACAATTTTTACCCGCATAACCTGAGAGACAGAAGAGGCGACATAAGCGGCATATTAATATCATTAGCTTACAACACTGCTAATGAGCGGAAGGACCTAAGCCCCCATACCGCAATCACCTCCCATTCAAAAAAAAAAAAAAATGAAGTGAGAGGAGAAGCAGACACTAATGACCTTACCATATGGACATAGGCACTGATATGAATTGCCCTCATGGCCCTGCGAGAGGTCAACACAGATGCCATTGTTCGTACATGGACTGGGATTACACGCATCGATCTCCTCACAATGCGGGCCCGCAAAACCGCTGCAGCATTGGCACTCATACTCCTCCATGTTGCCATTCGAGTAGCAAACTCCCTTGCCGGAGCAATCGGCATTTTCGCCACAATTGTCGGTTTTCGTGGTCACCTTTAGGCGGACACATTGTTTTCCCCACAGCTCGGACACAACTGCGAGAAATGAAAGAGATGATGAAAAAATAGGGTTTCAAATTAATTAAAGCAACATCGTTTGGCGAGATGGTAAGGCAAAAAGAAAGAAAACAAAAAAAAAATAGGCTGGGCAAAACACCAACAAAAAATGGTTCCCCAAAGGCCTGTAACAGACGTGTGTAACAAAAAGAGCACAAAAAAAAAACAATTTCCGCTTCATCTGGCAGAAGTTTGCATGCTCTTTTTGCTGGCTAACTGGATACAAAAGCAATCACTAAAAGTGTGACCATATACGTAGCTTAGTAAATTAAATTACAATGTGGTTTCAGGGTAAATTTCATTTTGTAGAATCCCATAAAAGTATGCTATCATTTAATAACAGATTGGTTTATCAAGTCAGTAGAACTAGTTCCATTGAACTATTTGCAAGATTGTACTTAACAGTTGGTCACACTGTATACTTTTATGAACTTAGATCTTTGCTTAAGTCGTTAAACTTGAAGTTTTATAATGTTAATTGTATTAAATCGAAATTTAGTACAACAGATTTGGTTTAAAAACACTTCCTATGGATCCTTTCCATAAACTTTTATATTTACTTAACTGTTTTTAATTAAATCTTAGAACTCTTGCAAGCTTTAAACACTTATTTATAACAAATTGCACATTGTCTTAATTTTAAATTTTTTTATTGCTGAGTAAACTTTCCATGGTCATTTTGTTGTTAATAATTAAATTAAGTTGACTTATTTCAGTTAATAAAGTTAAATATATTTTTTTTTTTACTGTTTGCCACATTTTGGAGCGCATTGCACATCGTCTACTCACCAATTAGCAAGTTTACTCCCTCGGTGAGGTCCTTATCATACAACGTAACCAGTTTCCGGCCATCGACCACCAGCGGTGTTATATCGAGAAGGACGCCCTCGGTAACATCGCAATGCTCGTGGCCAGAGCGTGTTACCTGATAGACCTGTGTGGCATGTGCGGCACTGTAGTTACCGTCCGTTTGTACGTTTATTCGTTCGCGATGTTGACGTTTATTGCAGTGGGTGAAAAAGGAAAAGGAGTAGAGAAAAGCAGCAAAAAAAAGAAAGAGGGAAAAAGTGGTTAAAAGGTAGCTCAATGTAAATGGGCGTCTGTTTGCTTGTTTAAGTTATAAATATGATGAGGCAGAAAAAGAGTAAGAGAGAGAGTGAGAGAGAGGATACCGAAGCGTTCGTGCGTTGTAGGTTGCTGTGTGTGCTTAATTAATTGAAATTTATTTATAAGCAGGTAAGGTTGCTCTCGCCATGGTTCAACCCCACCCCAACCATACCCCATAATTTCTTCACTGTTCCCGGGCGGAAATTAAATAGCGTAAAACGGAAATGAAATTAGTTAAAGTTCTAGCAAACAAAAATATAGCAAAATGTTAGTTGCCTAGCGGTTCCGCAAAATGGGTTTGGGTTTTGGGTGTGGCTTTCATTAACCACAACAAAAAACCCCTAGGTAAGTAGTTCTAAGAAGGTTCAAGCTGGATTTACCAAACTGTCTATTAAAATTAGTTTTTTTTTTTCGGTTTGGTTTATTAACCTAAACTTGATCTGAAATTTAAACTGTGAAACTTGAGAGAAGGTTTAGATACTTAAATATTGTGTTTTTTTTATGGGTTAATGTTGGCAGAGACCAGGTTTATTAGTAAACAACTAAATTAGTATGTAAGTAAGACTTGAACTTATCCATTAATTTGAACTAATATTTTTCTGTTGAGGAAGACAATTTACAATTTAAAAAGAAGATAAATTTTAAAATATTATACCCTTTTGTTAGTAATTTACTAGTTTTATTCTTTAATTATAGTAGAAAATTAATGTAAATGTATATAACTAGAAGCGCATATGATTCCAAATACTTGGATTTTAAAGATACCTGTATAAAATACTTATTTTCTATTATTTATCTTGTTAATATAATAAAAGAGTATAAAAGAATTTTTTGTATGATTTTTTCGACAAAAATATGAAAAGTTTTAAAAAAATATTTTAAAAATATCTTCTAAAATATGTAATGTTTATAATTAAATAAAATAGTTTGGAGATATTATTTGCGAATTTTCGATTTCTGAATAAAAGGAGGATGTTTGTAATTTGAGATCAAAAGTTATGCTGAAGGTCAGTATCTATAAATTCATAGACATATGGAAGATAAAATTATTAAATATATTTAATAATTTATTAATTTAGTTAATAATTTAATTTAATAAAATTTATGCAAATTTATATACTATATATCCTTCTTCAATATATTTTTGATTCTAACATAAAGTATTAATTATTTGTCTGAAAAATTACTAAGTAGAAAATCTTAATTGTTTAACAATCAAAAATGTTGACTAATCTTAAAGACTAAAATTGCAAATAAACTTTTAATCTTTGTTTACAGAATACAGTTCCCGAAAAAAAGATACAAATTTTATTAAAAATTTTTTTAATATAAGTAATAAAACTCCAAAATTGGCATTCTAAATGAAATTAAATTACGACTGAAAGTAGTTAAAGCCTTAATAATATGAATATTAAAGTATTTTATGCTCTTCTAGAATGCGTAAAATGCTTGATATACTTTTACCCCTGGCAATCTACCTGCTGCACTTGGAAAAAAGAAATGCTGACTTGCAAAAAGAAAAAGGAAAATAAAAAAAATAAAAGGGGTGAGGAGTGGTTATAAAACTTATCCCTGGGTACATTATAGACGCAGCAGTAGCCTAATCCCCTCATTCCCAAGCACCATGTACAAAGTGATGTATGTAGTTTATCAAAGTAACTGACTTAGCCGCGAGGCAAACTGTCATTATGTATCATCAGTGTCGTCATCATCATGGTCTATACTCTGCTGCTGCTGGTGCTGCTTTGGTAAGTCATGGCTGTAACCATGGCAGCAGTCTGAGCATTGAAACAACATTTGTAATACCCAGAAGTGCACAAAACGCTGCCAGGTGAGATGAGGTCTTCTTGCACCTACTTTCATCTCCATCTGCTAGCACACACACACGCACACACAGATTTTGGCAAATCCTCTTTGGTTAAGGTGTTTTACTTCGTCTTTTTTTTTTTCTTTTTGGTTTTCTTCTACCGAATTTAGTTTTCGTTTCATTTTATTTTTATTTTTATTTAATGTGCTTTAATGCTCATTGAAACGTGTTTGTTCTACAGCTTATTATATAATAACATCCATTAGGGACCTTTATTGATTTTTTTTTGGCACGTTTGCACCGAGGTGAGGTCCACTAGCCGTTTAGTTGGTTTTATTCTCTAACATTGCCCAGACACGTTTTCCCATTATCATGCCCTTTTTACAGTTTATTAAATTGTTTTTTTTTTCTATCTTTTTTTTTATTTTTCTTGGATTTTATTTTCCATCTCCCTTGGCTGTTTTTTTTTTTTTTCTGTATGTATGTATATATAACGCATATTTTTGTTTACTTATTCTTTCTATCATTTGGCGTTATATTTTTATACTCTATAATCGTAGGTTCAAAAAAGTAAGCTTAGGTCATCAAAGTGGAAACAAATTAAAGCATTTTTAGTTCAATGAACTTTTAACAAGAGATTTTTATGTATTTTAAGTTTATATAATTCTATATATATATCAGTTTCAACTTAAATACAGCTAGAGCTGTCCTTTTACCCATGTCAACTTAAGGTAACTGTCAGTTTGAAATGTTCTAAAAGAATTTCATACTAATCGCTTACGTTTATTTGGTGACTATATTTTATAGGAATTTAATTTGTATATATAAAAATATATAGTATAAATATAGTATACATCTCAATATATACATACCTTTTATATAAACTTATCATCAGGACTTTATCTAACTAAAAAACTTTAATGATTCTAATTGATTTATCAGATTATTGTTGTAAAATTACAACTTACTACTAAGATTTGTTGATATAAGAGTTTTAAACTATTTGAATTATTGAAGAGATTGTAATTTTATGGATCTGAAGTAACAAATATTGTCAAGCATATATCCCTTTTATAGAAAGGTTTAGTTAAGTTTTATTATATATATCTACCACCCTTATAACTCATTTTCATAGCTATAATTATTACCAATATTTTATATTTCGTAGGAATTTTAGGGTATCTTTAACTCGACTTACTTTTCTACTATTTTATTTTATTTTTGTTTATTTTATAGGGTCGGCGAATCCTTTTTACAAACTGTGCATATAAATGCGTTTGCTGACATTAATTTTTATTCCTAGTTTCGGGTTGACCATTAGTCATTTTGTTGGCTGGGTCTGGTGACCCCGTTCTTGCAGATGCTGCTGACCCTTTTGCCATGGCAATTATCACGTTTTTCGCTCTCTCTCTTTCTCTATCTTTTTTTGTTTTCTCTCTTTCTATCTATCTTTTTGTCCAGTTTTTTTCTTTATGGTATTTTTAATTTAGCTGCGTCTGGCCGCTTCTCTTATCTTGTGTTGGAAGTTGCCTTCAAGCTAAAATATATATATATATATATATATATATATATATATATATATATAAAAAAACTTTTTGCCAGCTTATCAAGTAAAAAATTAAAATTCATTTGCCGCAAACATCAAAAGCAGGCACCCCAAAAACAAAAAAAAAGAGGAAAATTCATATTTAAGGATACATATATATTCACAATATTCCCTGCAGGCTTTCATCATCAAGCCCAAAGTGCGCTGCATAAGTTCCAATTCATATAGCTGTAGGGCCTAAACGAAAACAAAAAAAATTACCCAGAAAAAAATTGAAAACGTAAGTTTCTTTAACTCCTCCTCCCCCTGCCTGCGTTTACGAAACAAGACCACAAACAATTGAGTTGGCAACTGCGAGTGAAAGTAAGGGAAAAATGCCCCTGTATATGGCATACAATTGGGCAAAAAGTTACCAACTATGAAAATAAGATGTCAAAAAAGTTTTCATTATCGATTTAATATGTGAGAGGGACGAGTAAAAGGGCGGAGAGACAGAGAGAGAGAGTGACAGAGGTGTTCAGAATGGTGGTATATGAACAAAGTTAACAAATGCGCTGAGCAACAAATAATAATAATGTGAGAGGCGTGGCGAGTGAGTAAGAGGGCAAAATAGATTGCCAAGTGCTAGGGAAGTGAAAAGTTTTTAAGCTTTTTTTCACATGCCACAATCATAGGTGTAGTTATATTTTGGAATTATTTCAAGAGGGGTTTTTAGATAAATGAAATGGCAGTAAAATACTTTTATTTATTTTAATATTTTTAAAAGTTTTCAAAAAGCAATATTTATGTCTATTTCTTGTATAGATGTGAAATTCTTTCTTTGTATCCTACTTTGAAATAATTTTACTTTTTTTTAACTTAGTACAATGAAAACTCTTTTGAGTGGACATCGATCATTCCCGTTTCTTTGTGTGGTCAAGAAATAGAGCAAAATGAGAATTCTTTCGATGATGGTCACTAAAAAGTTATTTGCAAGGGAAAGGGCTGTTTAACAGAGAAGAATTCTTCCGATGTTGTTTGCCAAGATATTGTTCGCCCAATAAGATATGTTCGTTATGGTAGTTTTTTTACTGTACTTTAATGTTTGTTTATACATTACGCTAATAAGACTTTCGCCACTCTGGACTTGTTTCTTAACATCTACAAAAAACTTTTATTAATACCTTACTTTTTGAATAAATGTAAAGTCAAAGTCAAGTAAAATAGGTAGAAACGCTAAGAAAATAATTTATTACAATTATAATTGACAATTTGGTGCGACTTTATATAATAACTTCAAATAATGACTTCAACTTTGATAATTACTTTTACCTTTATGCGTGATCGGTTGCTTTCAACTTTTATTCTTCAAAGACTTTTACTCCGCATCTTCTCTAGTTCTATGTTGCCACTGTGTTGCCAGATCAACCATGTTCAGCATTGCCACCTTACATACACTCATACACTTAAAAAACGATAGCTGAATGAATTTATCGAGGTTCAAAAGAGGCTAACTTTGCTTAAACTTGTAAGCCTGATTTATTTTGAATCTGAAATCCGATTAAATTTAATTTAAACCAGTCGTTCATGATAAACGTGGATTTTAGCTTAATTTCGACAACGGATATATCTGCTTTTTAATGTTTCGAAGGGAATTTTTTATGTATGTATAAATTATTAAAGAAATACTCCCAAAGTTCGTTTGAAGTATATTTTTCATCAGTTTAATTAGATTCTCATTGATCAATTTAAGCAAAAAAAAAAATAGTTTTTAAATTAAAAATTTGTCTGTAATAGTCGAAATGGCAGTAACTGTACTATCATGGAAACGAAAAGAACGATAAAACATTTTTAGATTGAAAAACTATAAAATCTGAAGAAAATGATAATGATCCAAGCAACTAATATGACTTAAAACTCGTGACAGTTTGAGTAATCAATAACTTTTACTTAATTGGTAACTTTTTAGTTGACAAATTTTCCTTATTTAAGACCCCTTTTGCTCTGCTATGTCTATGTTTATATATCCTCTATCAATTCCTATATTACTCTTTCTCTAGCATTTTCTCTTTCTAGGTATTTCTGTCTCCATTTTTCTACTTTATTCTATTTCTCTTTGTATGTTTGTCTGTCTATCGGTCTGTGTCTCTTTCATTTCTAACAAGTTTTTTGCTTTGCTGTTTTGGGTCCTCTGGCTACGTGTTGTTGAAAAATTGCAAAGTTTATATTTGTATGTTAGGATGTATGTTCAGGTAGATATATGGAATGGGATATATACATACATACATACATACATACATATATGTGTTTGTTTGTGTGTATGTGCTTAGCTAAGTTGTCAGCTTTGAGTGTTAGAAAGGAGTAAAAGTTTGCCCAGTTTGGTTGGCTTGTTGCGGTAGAACACGCTTTAAATGCCAAGACCAGGTACTTTTTAAAGAAGTTTCTACTACAGAGAAATAAGTTGAAGTAGTTGCGGTATATAGAGTAAACTTTTCAAAGTAAAGTCTTAAGCATATCTCTGTATATAAGGTTTAACTTACCTGCTTGTATTATTTGGTTCATGTGTGGGATTTAACATGGCATCATTGATCTCAACAATTAGAATGTCGCCAGATTGAATTTCCGCTTCACCACGCCAGGTAAGAACATTGGGTATACAGTGTTCACCTGGTTTGCAATGCTCTGTAGTCTAAAATACACAAAGAGAATGAGATTAACAATAGAAGATTAAACGGAGGGGAAAAAAAAAAGCAAAAACAGAAAATGGCAAAGTGAATTATTAAGCAACTTTTCTAATTTCACTTTTATAACATCTAACAATGTCTAATGCGTTTGTCTGCTCTGATGTTGTCCCTTTTTTTGTCTTTTTTTTTTTTTTGGGTGTTATCTACCCTTGAAAAGCAAATTTACATAAGTACTGACTGTAGATGGTGAACTAGACCCACAGAATCCCTTAGACCTAATAAACTTCTTTGCACACCCAAAAAAAAAAAAAAAAGGTTCATTTTGATTGTCAGCCCTACTAAATCCGGTCCAAAAAGCATGGAACGATATTAGTAAAGTTTATAACATATGCGTAGAACCACTTTATGTTTCCAAATTTTTATTAATTTGGGTTAAGCCGCAAACCAAACTCTCTCTCTCTCGCTCTCTGTTGCCAACACCAACCAAATGGCCAAACACAGGTTACAATAAAAATGAAAGCCAACAGAAACCTCGTCTTTGTGGCGGTCCTTTTTATGTTCAATACTGCAAATTTTTAGCATATTTTTGTGCAATTTGAAGTGGTTTAGTTTTGTATATATATATATACGAAACATATCCATATATATGTATATATGTATACTATGTAGAAATGTTATTGTGGGGGGGATTTGTCAGAGCTCAAATTTATGGCATTTTAATGACCAGGGCTTGGTATTTTCGCATAAAAATGTTTATTTTATGTTATTTTTTTTTAGTGGTTAGACTGCAGAGAGCAAATACATATGTAAATGTTCAAAAATTTATAAACACATATAAATGTATATGTATGTATATGTATGTTTTGTTAGATACATATATGAGAGTAGGTACAAATAAAATGGTAAATATCTGTGATATATTCTGACACATATCCATATACACGTCTATATGTATATAGGTATATATAGAGCTTTTCTGGCTATTAATATATCTTAAATATAGATTGAGCTAAACTTTTTCTATACCAACAACAATCCGTATTTATATGATACGTTTACAATTTTTAAATTAAGCCAACATAAATAGAGAAATATGGCAGATGGGTCTAGGAGTGAGTCAAGGCTTAAATGTGTGTACATTTGGTAGCAGAAACAGGTTACACACAAACGGAAAATTTCTATTAATTTGTTAGTTTTCGAAAGTTAAATAGAGAGAGAGAGAGAGAAAGAGGGAGATAGTCAGTCTAAGACAAACTGGAGACACTTCTCTCTCTGTCTCTAAATCGTAAGCGAATCGAAGGTATAATTGTTAATTTTAGAAAGTTAGAGAAAGAGAGAGAGACAGTCTAAGATAAACTGGAGCCACTTCTCTCTCCTTTAACTGTTTAAGCGGAAGGTATAGTTAGTTTTAGGAAGTTAAAGAGAGGGAGAGAGAGACACTGAGATAGTCTAAGACAAACTGGAGACCCTTCTCTCTCTCTCTCTAAATCGTAGGCGAATCGAAGGTATAATTGTTAATTTTAGGAAGTTGGAGAGAAAGAGATAAACTGGAGCCACTTCTCTCTCGTTTAACCGTTAAGGCGGAAGGTATAATTGTTAGTTTTAGAAACTTACAGAGATAGAAAAGAGACAGTGAGACAGTCTAAGACAAACTGGAGACACTTCTCTATTCCTTAATCGTAAGCGGAAAGTATAAACAGTTCAGATTCAAATGAAACCTTACCAAAATATATTTTAGTCCTAAACTTTGATACCTGTTACAAAAATGTTATATGAATTGGAGCCTCTAGAACTTAAATCTTTTCTTAGTCTTCCCTATTTTAACCCATATTTCTTCTTTCAATTTAATTAAATATTTTTATCAAACAAAAAAAAACTTTCTATTTCGCAATTTGAGTTGTTAGATGATAGCAAATCTCATTAAAATAATATTTAAAAAACATCTTTAAAATAAATTAAAAGAAATGTATTTTAAATTTATACAATTAAAATATAAAAAGCAACTTGATTGTATTCCAATTTTTAAAACAAAATCAGCTAAAATTATTATTTACTTAATAATTATATTAAATATGCAACTCAATTTCATTACTTTCTGCACAAAGAATATATTTTCCTTTGTTTATACATTTAAGTGGAAAACTAATTAATCAAATGAACAAATAATGAACAAATATTTAATATTCCAGGATTTAGGATTATTGCGCCATTTAAACACTTCAAAAAAGGCAAATGTACGAAATTCCTTTTTTTGCATTCTCCACAAAACATACTTTCAAATGAATTTCCCATTCCGTCTTAAGTTCTCTTTGAGCTACTTAAATACCACTTGAAATTGTTTAACTATTCAAAAAGCAAGCAACAAAAATAAACAAACAAGAAGAGAAACTAAACTACGAAAAACAAAAAAAAAAAACAAAAATAAAACAATTTTCTTAAACCAACACAGATTCTTTTTATTTAATGGGAGAAAAAAAATGTTTAAAAACATTCTTTGGCTACCTTTTTATGCATAAAACAAATGAATCAAAAATAAAATTTAAATAAGAATAATGACTAAGTAATACCCTATACTAAGAGGTAGGTAGGTATGTTATTTTTTTCTTCTTAGGTAAACAAAAAGTTCTAAATGAAAAAATCAATTATTTTTAGCTTCAATATAACAAAATAAAGTAAAATATTTTTACATTTATAAAAGGAAACTTGATATAAAATAAATATAAAAATAAAATGGAAAAGTTTGTAAAGCAAATTTAATGATTTCTTCAAAAATTTCTCTAAAGGAATCAATGCTCAAGTTTTTCTATTTGAGCATAATTTTTTTTTAACCCAAAAGGTATCAGAATTTTTTCTTTAATTGTTTTCTTTTTGCATTTGTGTATTTCATTTACTTTTGGCCCAAAAAATAAAAAAAAAAAAAGGACGAAAACAAGTTGAAAAAGTAAGCATTAATTTTATGCAAGGTACACATAATGCCATTTCTTAATGTATTTTTTTTTTCTTCCTTCTTGCCTTTGGCGTTGCAGCATTGGGTCGTTAATTAAATTCGTGAACAAGCTGCCACTCCTGCCCCTTCTACTTTTTCACCTTGTTGCTCTCTCTCTCTCTCTTTGCCATTTGCTGACTAAAAGGTAAACAGAAAATCAATTTCTTTTTATTTTTATTAACAAAAGCAGTGAAGCCCAAAAGCAAGCCATCAAATTTAATGGCATTCAGTTGCAAACAGTTGATGTTAATTAAACAACATTCACAAACAAAGTCAGACGAAAGCAAAAGGCATTCGAAAGAAAGTCAGTCAGAGGGAAGACAGACGACAAGTAGACAGACAGACAGACAGACAGACAGAGAGACACGAGTGTAAGGGAAATAGAAGTAAGATAGTCGAAGAGGCTGTCAAATAACTTCAATCGAAAAGGGTTGTGAAAATCTAAAATGAATTTAAATATTTGCCAAGGGATGAAATGTTAAGATGCTGCTGCACAGTGGGATACATTTTTAATAAATTGAATTAGATATTGGCATTTCCATATTACTTTTTATAAAATATTTAAAGTAAAAGGAGGTGAAACATAACAGACTAAAAGGCAAAGATGATCCTTCATTGCATGAGTCGGTGGACTTGTTAAGGGTGTTATTGATAGTATTTCTAATACGCTAACAATATATAGCCTATACCCTACATTGGCTAACTTAATACTATTTTACTCTTGGGTTAACAGATTGCTTAGGTATATAGTTGGATGCTAAATGTATATAGACAGTAGTTTCTTAGAAAAATTAACAACTTTGGTTTTAAAATCTTTAACAAATAAAAGAATTTGAAGAAGATCTGAAAGTTTTCGAAATCAGGTGGTATTTGAATATCTAGCATTAGTTACTTTTTAAATTTTTGATTTTTTGAATTCCATATTTTTTAAATAATGAATTTATTTAATTAAAAAACTTATTTTCAAAGAACATAATCTAGTATTCGCTACTTTATGTTCTTTGAAACTATGTTTTTTAATTAAATAAATTCGTTAATTAAAAAATATTGAATTCATTAAATCAATCTTTGAAATAAATAAAAGGTTAAGTAAAATAAAAGGTATATTATATAAAAGTTTATATTATTTTATCCAACTCCATATCATCCTGAGAACGTGTCTTCTAACTTCTGTGAATGTTTAAAAATGTCAACAATTTTTTCCAAAATTTTTATAATCTATTTTAATCCGATCTATTAAAGCATTCAAGATAATTTTTTCCTCAAACTATTTAGGACAAAGAATATCAAATAATTCCTTTGGACTAAGAGCTCATTAAAATGCTCAAATATTTTATAGGTTTTAACAGACTTCTGCTCGGAATATACTTTATCGGATTTAAAAATAATCCCTCTTAGTCATTTCAGAAATTGATGCACGTTGAAGCAAAAGTGCGACTAAAAATTGGAAAACTTTTTAAGCATTTATAATGAAAACATGTAAAAAATTCTAGAAACCATATACTCCGATATATATTATTTTGAAAAGTAGTTCAAGTTGTATGTTTTCCATACAAAAAATGTATATTTCAATAAGTTTTAAACAACCATAGGGACTTGTAAAACTAATATACTCTACTATTAAAAAAAATTCAAATAAATCTACCAACAGCTGTGAACTTTTTCTTTTTTCTATTTCAACAAATCAATCAACAATTTCCTTTAGTGATTTATGATTGGGTTTTTGTATTATTTTTGTGTTTTTTTTCTTTTTCTTTTGAACCAGTGTGCATTGTTGTTGTTCTTTTTGATAAAAATTTGGGTCTGTGATTTGGCCGGGCAAATGGCTTGATTTACGTCAAAATAAACAGGACATGAAAAAGGAAATATGCCCAACACATGGCAACTGTTTTGTTGTAGTTTTACTTTCACCGCCCCATTCCGAACCTTTCATATCCCTCTCTGCCTTAGTCTATCATTCTTTTTTGGTTGTTCGTTTGTTGCGATTTAACAACAAATACGATTTAATAAAGAAAATGAAACCCTTTTTTCTACATGTTGATGACCATTTTGTCCTTTTTGTGTTTTCGGTTTTATTTTTTTTTTTTATTCTATTTTTTTTTCTTTCTTTTTTTTTTGCATACGCATTTCCGGCCAACTTGTTACGGAAATAGCCAAATCAAATGACGATCAATAATATCCTTGTTCAGCTTGTGCCTAAGTTATCAAAAGGATTAAATTTTTTCGTTTTAGGGTTCATTTGGGAGCATACAGATAGATATATATTGTATATATATATATATATACAAGTATTTAGAAACGTTTGCCATCTCCTTTGGTCGAGTATATTTTCATGTTTTTTGGCTTCTTTCTGTTTGCCTTGCTATTTATTTATTTATGTTTGTTCTGGCTTACTTTGAGCTTTTCTTGTTATTGTTGTTGTTGTTGTTGTTTTTACTGCTTCTGTATTTCTTGTAACAATTGGTAACTGAAAAAGGTTTTCAATTAGCCAAGTAAACAAGTTTTGTTGTTTGGTAGAATGGAATAATAGATAAAGGGCTGAGAAGATGTACAACTTGTTTTTATTGTGGTTGTTTTTGTTTTCCTTCTTTCTGCTAAGAAAGTGAAATATCCCAGAAATCAATAGACAAAGGGAAAAGTCTTATAGAAAGTTAACTTTTGGGTGTTACCTTTGCTTTTACTTAACAATTTGACTTGTCCTTTTTTTTTTTGGAAAATGGTAATCAATCTGTCTCGATATCTTTTGGGTATTAAAATGGTAAAAAAATTGCAATTTTAAGATAATAAATTATATTTTTATTAAAGAAAATCAATTAATAGAAAAATAAAATAAGTTTTTCTCTGCATTTATGGAATGAGCACAAATTTCTTACTTAATTATAAGTACTTCAGGAACTAATATCATTTACTATCAGAGGCAATGAACAGTTCAATTAGTTGCCCCTTAAAATATTAATAGGAAAAGAATGTTCAATTAAATTATAAAAGAAATAATTTCCAGGAAACTAGCCAGTCATAAGTCTAATCAATAGATTAAATGAACCTAAAGAAATTTAATTAATAAATAATTATAAATAGATTAAGAAAAGCCGAACCTAGAGAAATTAGTATATAGATTAACATATAAGTAAACAAAACCAATTTGGCTTACCACATTGTATGTTTGAATATACATTAATCTATAATCAATCAATTTGTAGATATTTTTTTTCTTTGTTTTTTTGTTTTGCATTTTCATTAGGAACTTTCATTTCTCGTTTGTATAATCCCTTCTGCTTCAGGAAAACTATTTATTTTCATACTAAGTTTACTTAAGCCAGTCTAAGAGCAACCAAAAACTAAGCTTCTGCCATACTAATTAGCAGGCATATTATGTAAATGTAGTCAGAGTAAGAGAAGGGAATACTTGTAAGCTTATACTCTTTCGCTTTCTCTCTGTCTTTCTAGCCTACTTTACTCTAACCAACCGCAGCTAATTGCTTAACCCGCTTAAGACAAATAACACGCATACGCCTTGTGTGCAAGCTTGTCTGCTTCATTTCTTCAATTCAATTGAATTTGTTGGTCGCTTTTTTTTTTTGTTTTGTTTTTCTGTTTGTTTTGTTCTGTGGCTTGTCTACTAATGATAAGAACTTAATAAGGTTTCAATTGTATTTGATAAAGCCTAGCGCCGAGTTTTACTTACCACAATGGGCAGAAGCAATTCATGGGTTTCATTGCCACGCCACAGATGGGAATCCTGTGGAACTGTTTGTATCTCACATTCAAGTGAATTGATTTTCTCCTGTAGGCGACTTAAAATACGCGGCCGGGCAATTGGCTTTGAGGATGCTTTTGTGGGATTAGCTGTGTCCATAGTACCAAAATGGTGTGACTCCAATGTTGGTGGTGTGGATGTTGTTGACTGTCCTGCTGCTGCTGCTCCTGCTCCTACTGCTACTGCTGGTGCTGTTGTCGATGTTGTTGAGTAGGATGTCGAGGATGTTATTTTGACTTTGGTGGCGGACACCACTTCCAGTTTGTTGTCGAGCTTGGGCGGTGTCAAAGCCTTGAGCAATAATTTGGCTCTCTTAAGCTCCTTTTGATATTTTCTTGGTTTCAAAGTTGTTGTTGCTGTTGCTGATGCTGCTGCTGATGTTGTTGTTGTTGTGCCTGGTGAAAAACTTTCCATGGTAGGAGTTAAAGTCACGCGTTCTACAGGCAACTTTGTGGCTGGTTGACTTGTTTTCAACTCTGCTGAACTCAAAGTTGTGGCCTGCGACGACGACGACGACGATGACGACGATGATGAAGATGATGAGGATGACTTTATAATGCTGCCAGCTGTGGGTGTTGTCTTAGTTTCTTTCATCATTTTACGCTTATTATGAAGTAACATTTCGTTGTACAACTCTTTGCTGTTGTAAAATTTGGTGGTGCTAAATTCCGGATGTGTTGCCGTACCCATAGAGGCAGATGAGGATAAAGATAAGGAGCCCATACCATTTGCCATTTTCACATCGCTCGACATGTCCATGGAGTCTGTTTGAAATTTCGTATTTGCAAAATCGACATGGGGCATGGCCATAACATCGCTAGCACGATGCTGTAGGGGAAACTCAAAACTTTTCTTAACACGACGGTCTATGAAAATATCACCAGGTTGAAGTACAAATGGCGATAAAGTTGGTGTAGCTGATGTGGTGGTAGTGGTGGTAGTGGTCGTTGTGGTAGTTTCATGCAATTGAAATTTATTCTCAATTTCGGTTATTAAATCATCTTGATCTGCCAAAAGTTTGCCAGTGAAATCATTTGGCATAGTTGTCAATTTATCTTTCGCTAGCAGGTTATTCGCAACTTCTTCATTGCCAATCATCATTTCCACTTCATTTGGCATTAGATTTTGACGAAATTCCTCTGGATTCTCGGGTTGTGTGAAAACAGTTCTCTGCCTAAGCAATTCCTCGTTATCGGTTTGTATAATGGGTTGCATATCTTCGATTTTGAGTGGATATAAATCCACTATATTCAATTTGCTAGCTGTGGGCTGTTGAGCCAACATGGCATCATATCGTGCACGTTCCTCTTCATTTAGATCGGCTAAAGTTTCGGCCACTTGATATGAGGCAGCTGCTTGCATTTGTATATTTAATGGGGAGGTGGAATCTTCAGGTTCTTCAGTTGTAGTTGTTGTTGTGGTTGCTGTTACTGGCATTTCGCTCAATTTGAGACGCTGCAGTGCATCCTTGATGCTGCTCAGTGCTGGTGTTGGAGGCAAATTTGTTGTCATTAACTTCAATGATGATGATGATGATGTTGGTGTTGCTCTTGTTGTTGTTGTGCTGGTTGTGGCCGTTGTGGTGGGCGTGGCTGTTGAGGTTGAAGTTGAGGTATAGCTACCACCATCACCATCACCATCAATCCCATCCTCACCATCCGCCGACTCCTTTTGCATTTCCGTTGAAATTTTCATCGTTGTCTGGTTATGCTTCATTTCGCCTGAGGCTTCTGTGACCACCAGCGAGGAGTCATGGGTGATGGCTGTAGTGGGATAGTAGGCGTGGCTACTGTCGGCTGCCAAGTCATTTGTTATGGTTTGACTTTCTGATGCTGTTGTTGTTGTTGGAATTGTAGTTGCTGCTACTGCTGCTGCTGCCACAATTACAAATGTAAAAATGCAGATTTTCAGCATTTTGCTTATGAAAATTGTTTTGCCCGTTTTCTATTGAATTTTTTATGAAGTTTGAAATTTGTTGTCTCTCTCTCTCTCTCTTTCTCTCACTCTCTTTCTATTACATTTCGTAAGCAAAAATCTGGAAATATCAAAAGAAATAAAAACCAAAAAATTTATTATAAAAATGTGTGTATATATTGTATTTTATATATTTTATTTTGGTAATGGCCAATAAATTGGCTGAAATATGGCTGAAATATGGCTGTCATATTTTATTTTTGTCCACAATCATCTATTGTTGGTTTTGTGTGGGTTTCGTTTTACACAATTGCAAATGAAATATATTCAAAGATTTAATTTGGTTAGTATACATAAAAATATATTGTATAAATACTGTGGGAAAATTTGCATGAAAACTGTAATAAATTTTATGATTTATATATATATTTTAAACTTAATTTTAAAAATTTGCCAAAACAAAGAAAAATATTTTTAGAAAAGCAGTTTTAGCCTTTTTTACATTGTTTTTTTTTATTATTATTTAAATATGTAATCCATTTTGGTCAACTATTTGTGATTTGTGATATATAAATTTACTTTATATCATAAGAAAAAATATTACATTTTTGTGGTTATTCATTTCATCTACATTTTTGGAAAAATGAAAATATTTTTCCATTTTTTATCCATAAAAAAGAAAATATATCTTGATGCTGGCAAATCAATTGTAAAATGAGCAAACAATTGATGCCATTTGAATGATTTTTGATTTAATTAAAAAGGTAATCGAGAATATGGCTAATATTTATCAATTAGCCAGTTAAATTGAATTAAATTTGTTGTCAAAGATATAAAACTGCATTTAGAAACCATTTTCTGGCCATTAAAAGAGAAATGAAAATTTAATTTAATTCCAAAAATGAAGCAAGCAAGTCGTCCCTGCCGACTTTGAGTATACCCTGTACCAAGTACAGGAACTTTATTAAATCAAACTCCTTAAAATTTGCCATCAGTTCAAACTAAAATTCTCCTCACAAGCGGCAGTAACGAACGCATGCTATCTCGCTCACACTTACTACGCAATGTCGCACTGGGCATTTCAGTTCAAATTTTACATAGGTATATCTTTGATATTTGTTTTCCGATTTTAACAAAATTTGGTCAGCTGATACCTTTTGGCCATATTATTGGGTGTGCCAAATAAGAATGCGCTACCTTTAATTTTACTCTAGTTATTCGTTTTTCCTAAATTTCGGGGGCGGAAGTGGGCGTGGCAAAAATTTGAAACAAACTTGATCTGCGTAGACACTACACGAATGCTGACACCAAATTTGGTTGCTCTAGCTCTTGTAGTCTCTGAGATCCACGTGTTCATACGGACGGACGGACGGACGGACAGACGGACAGACGGACAGACGGACATGTCTCAATCGACTCGGCTATTGATGCTGATCAAGAATATATATACTTTATGGGGTCGGAAATGCTTCCTTCTGCCTGTTACATACATTGTAGCGACTTTAATATACCCTTTTACCCTATGGGTACAGGGTATAATGAAATAATTGCCATCTGCTGGATACTGTCAATACCAAACTGAGGACAAGGGCAAGGAGAAACGACAATGATGGTTAAGTCCCATGAAGATTTACTTGTAGTCCAAATTGATTTGCGGCTACTCTTCTTCATCTCTCTCTCTTTGTCTCATTCTGTCTTTGTCTCTGTGTATTTCTCTTTCACTTTGTCTCTTATATTCTGGTCAGTTAAGGAGACACATACAGTTCATTGAACAGAAGCAACCACTGGACAAGCTAAAGGGGGTAATTTCTAAGCCAGCCATCCATTCATTTATCCATTCATTCATCCATTCATTCTTTCACTCACTCATTTGCTCATTCATTCATTCACTCTTTGCTGTCTTGGCTAGCTTATCTATGACCCAATGTGTAGTTTGTCAAGGAAGCTGAAGGCGATGCGTTGCCTCATGAATTAGACTCATGTTTTTGTGTCTATCTATGTGTGTGTGTGTGTATTCTCCCAAAGTGGGCGTGGCCCGAAATGCATGTAGCCGTAGATTCCCAAGTGGGGCGTCGTCATTCGTTGTGCTTCTTTATGTGTGACAGATTTATCATGGCGTAGCTTTAAGCCCTCCAGGATATTTCAAGTGTAAGTCATAGGCGAAAGAGATTTTCTGCCAATTTATAGTCATATGCTAACTAAAAGTAAGAAATCTAACATATGCTATTCAAAAAGCAAAAATCTTAAAGATTTAGTTTTATGTAAAAGAATATCAATGGTCAGTAAAGTGGTTATAGTTGTGGTAGGTTGTGCATTTAGAGGATATGTAAGTGTAGTTGTAGGTTAAGGTAGTAGATTAACCTTTGTATGTTTTTTTTTAATAAGGTTGAGGTTTCAATTAGAAAACTCTTGGGGCAGTCTTTGAAGTGGTATTCTTTTACTAATATAATATAGATTATATAATAAAGGTTTGTTTAACAAGGTAGTGGGTCACGTGTATTTAGCATTCTATTCTATCATTAGTTATAAAAAGGCAAAAAAGTATTTAGAAATGACTTAGAAAACGCTTTTGTAGAAATTGATTTAGAACTAGCAGATCATAAGGTAAAGAGGAAGACTTCCTGTTCTTGTCAACACTAGTTCTTTCACTCTTTAAAGTAAAATGTGACCAGATCAAGATCAGCTGGTATCAAGTATAACTTTGGCAGGTTCTCCTCGCTTAGAAATGTGCAGTTTGTCAACACTGGTTCTTCCACTCTTTAAGGTAAAATGTGACCAGATGTAGATCAGTTGGTTTCAAGCATAACTCGGTGACAGATTCTCCTCGCTTACAAATGTGCAAATTGTCCCAAATTTAAAATTTACAATGTTATTTGTTATATACATTTACTTAAGTTAAAATTTATATTCAATGAAGCAAGCAAGTCGTCCCTGCCGACTTTGACTATACCCTGTACCAAGTAGATAAATGAAACTCCTTAAAATTTGCCATTAATTCAAACTAAAATTTTTCTCACAAGCGGCAGCAACGAACGCATGCTATCTCGCTCACACTTACTACGCAATGTCGCACTGGGCATTTCAGTACAAAATGTACATAGATATATCTCCGAATATTCTTGTCCGATTTTAACGAAATTTGGTAAGCTGATACCTTTTGGCCATATTATTGGATGTGCCAAATAAGAATACGCTACCTTTAATTTAACTCTAGTTATTCGTTTTTCCTAAATTGCGGGGGCGGAAGTGGGAAACAAACTTGATCTGCGTAGACACTACACGAATGCTGACACCAAATTTGGTTGCTCTAGCTATTGTAGTCTCTGAGATCCACGTGTTCATACGGACGGACAGACGGACAGACGGACGGACAGACGGACATGTCTCAATCGACTCGGCTGTTGATGCTGATCAAGAATATATATACTTTATGGGGTCGGAAATGCTTCCTTCTGCCTGTTACATACATTTTAGCGACTTTTATATACCCTTTTACCCTATGGGTACAAGGTATAAAAACTGCAAGTATAAGGGTGAATCATAGTGCTTTTGCCTGCGCCAGCAAAGCCGGGACTGTACTAAGAGAATAGTTTACTTTTAACACTAACTTTATATAGACAAAAGCATTAGCTTAATGCAAATCATTTGTCCTAGCTTAAAATCTAAATCAAAGTAAATAAATTTATAGAAAATACAATCAACCAACAAGCTTAGTTAATTAACTGCAGTTAGAAAACAAGAAAATTGCCTAAATTGTTATGACAAACTGTTTAATAAAAAAAAAAAAAAAAACTTGTACAACTTGTGAGTGTAACTGACTTTCAATAACCATTACAACTCTATTGCAATTTACCCCAAGAGGGAATTTAGCCTGCATTTGATTATTTATGAGCTTGGTTGGGTGGCAATAAATCATATCTAGTTGAATGCACAAGCACGAAAAGTTCACTACACTACACATGTATGTATATATATGTATATATATATGTTTCTATATAGATTTACACATATCGACTTCAATGGCCCCAACTAAGTAGCTGTAAAATATATTGCAATTTGTTGCAGCTGTGTACCATCCCTTGCCTGGCATTCAATTAATTATTGTAATGACGAAATTAATTAAAACTCATGCAATTTGACTTTGCGGTTGTGTTATATTGAAATATGCCATGTGTATTTATATAAAGCGGTTTTCAATTCCAATTTACCAACCCATGCCACCCATTTTGATAAGTTATTTGTGACAAATAATTTAAATGTCGACGGAAAACGGCGGAAAATGCAAATATTATCAAATGTTTAAAGAGCTCTGCCGATCGAGCATACTTACAGTGGGGAAACTTCAAAAGAAAAAAAGTTAATAGCATAAGAAAATTTGACGAAGGCAAACAATATAAGCGCTTTTTTTCAGGGCAGGACACTGCAGAAGACCGCTCAAGCACAAACAAATGAAATCCTCTTAGGTTCGTTTCGGTACGGTTTTGGTATTTAAAGTCACCTTAAAGTCAAATGCTCAAATAAGCCCCGATAAGTGAAACAGAATTTTTTTTCTTTTTTTCCTTTCAATTGCCGACTTATATTTTTTTTCTCTGCTGTTTTTTCTGCTTGTTTGTATAAAAACACAAAAAACACAGGAAACAGGAAAATATAAAAAGAACTGGGATAACTTGTAAGAGGGGCGAAATTTCATATTTTTAGTTGTTGGTTTGCAAAAAGAAGCAAAATAAGACATGAATTTCTTCCCAGCAACGGCTTATGAAGCGGTCTTTGGAGGGCTTTTTTCTTGCGGTCTAAGCAATTCAAATGATTTCTACTGCTTTTTATGTTAACAAAAAAAGAAAAAAGAAATGAAGGAAGAAAGGAAAAAAAAAAGTTTAGCATTAAAAAGAGTTTTCCTAATATTTCAATCATTTTGTTAAGCAAAAGGAAATTTTTCTGGTTCCCTGATTTAACATCTGAAATAACTTTGATTGCATGTTTTATGGTTTTTCAGCTGAAATCAAGAAGAAATCTTTTTACACTCATTGAGTCCTTAAAAAAAATAATTTTAACTACAAAATTAAGAACATTTAAAATTGAAACCTAAAACCAATTGTTCTTATGAAATTGGAGAAGATTGCCAAGTTTGTTTTCTATAGAAAAACCTAGGCAAGCCAAAAATAAAATAAATGTCAGAGGTTTGCTTACATAAGTTTACTTAGGTTATGAACTTCAGCACAAAAAGGCTGCTACACGGTTAATAAAATGTATTACAAAGAACCTAAAAGCCAACAACTGAGTTTGTGGCTAATATGATTATGAGTTTCTCAAGCTTACTTGTTTTCCTTGAAGTAAAATAGTTAAGTAAAGAAGAACCAAGTACTACTTAGGGGATAGATAATAAGGCAGAGGCTACTACTGACGAAGGAAATAATGCAAATACCTTTCTCGAATATGTTCTATTGATTTTGTTTTTAAAATTGAAGTTATTTTAGGTGTTTAAGCAAAAAATATATAGAGTTAGATGTCATTGAAAAACTTTAAGATCATCAAAAGTTGCTTGGCTCTTTGCTTTCTGAATTCGACTTAATATAACCATTTTATTAGGTTTTAAGATTAAAATCATTTGCTTATTAAGAGATTCAAAGATATATTTCCTTTCAGGTTAAACAGTATCAGTCCAATATATAAGATAACTGCCAAAGAAACAATCGGACAAAAGTTTTTTACAAAACGCAAGAAGTTTTGACTAGTCTTATATACTTCCTAAAACTATTATAATATTATTTGTTAATCAAAAAGACAGTTTGCAGGGGTATTCAAACTTCGGCACGGGGGAAGTTAGTCCAAACTTTTAGATAGAGCTGTTCCGATCAACGATAATCCACAGGAAAAGAATCGTAATATAAAAGTGATTATTATTATTATTATTATAGTGTAGTCCTAAGTCCAAGGAAATTATACTATTAACAAACAAAGAACTTCTGCTAACCAAATATAACCAGAAATACAATATTTAGGGCTTCTAATAGATATTTTATTATTAATATAGGTACATTGGTATATTCCATAGGAACTCTGTCTATGTGATCTCCTAGCAAAATTTGCATATGCATAAATTTTTTTCTGTAAGTTGATTATTTTGTATACATAAACTTTATTTAACAGTTTTATTAACTAGTTACTAAATAGTTTCTAGTTTCCCTTTTAGTACTTTTTATTTTGTGTAACAGACAAAAAACATTTTATGTAAATAAAACTTAAAAACTTGTTAATAAGGAAAGTCTATATTTATTTTTTTGCCTGTGTAACGGAAGAACTTTTTATAAAAATATTTTTATCAACCTTTTTACCCATTCTTTAATGCATATTTTATATATTTAAATATATACTTAAATCGGCGACAATATTTTATAGAAATAAAAGCTAGCAGAGATTTGAGTTTACTTAAGAAAATAAATTTCAATCATCAAATTGAATGCACAAGTGAGATTCGAGTATTCAATTTGTGTGAAACTTTCTAACCTTTTCTTTTTTTTTCTTAATAACTGAATGTCTTGTTTTTTTTTGCCTTCTATGTTTTTTTTTTTTTTCTTTGGAGCAATTCAGCTGAAATAACGATTTGCATAAATCTTTTGCTCACAAAGCTAATTCTCAAATAAAACACACCCAAGCTATTTGAGAAATTTCCAATTTACTGCAGCTTACAATAACAAACATATGAAATGGTAAAAGCAAGAGTAAGCTAAAACGAAAAACGAGGCAAAAACCCACTCGGGAAAATTGTAAAAAACATTGAAAAAAAAAAAAGAAAAAGAGAGGAGAAAGAAAAAAGGTGGCAATGGAAAGCAAAGGGAAACACATAAATAAACACGTTCATTGGCAAATAAAAAAATAAATCAAACATTTTACTTGGCGCAGCCCAAATAAACAGAGGCATAAACAAAAATATTGTAGAGATGTTGCAATAATAAAAGTGAAAATGAAAAATAAACAAAACAAAAGCGTAAAGAAAAACCTAAAGGACGACGACGACGACGACTGCTTTTTGAGAGTGTAAAAAAAAAAAAGTTTGCTGCGTAAACAACAGTTGCAGTAGCAAAAAAAAAAAAAAAAAAATATATATAAAAAAAATATAAAACAAAACACAAAAAAAAAAAAAAAGAAAATATAAAACATAGAGAAAGAGAAAAAGAGACACAAAACAAGACAAAAAGTAAATAGAAATAAAAATGAAGCCTAATTTAAAATGCGACGAAGCGTGGCACACATACATACACCCTGAGACTCACACACTTATACTTAGAGCCATAAAGAAGCGCTAATATCAACACACACCCACACAAACAAACACAAACACAAACACACACACACACTAGCAGGGACAAGGCCCAGAGATGGGCCAATGCAGATAAACATAGCGAAAACGTTTTTCGCTATATGCAAAGCTTTTGCTTTTCCTTTTTTTTGTCTTTCAGTTAGGAATGTTAATATCCTGTTACCAGGGTACATTAGCACCAACAGAAAGGATATCAAAGAGGAAAATAAAATAGTGGCATACATTTCGTATATAGATATAGTTAAGTCCTAAGCAAAAGATGAGTATCCTTTTTTTCTTCATGGTATATTCGTATGTCTTATGTTTCATCTATTCATTGTTTCATTTTAGTTTTCATTCCACTCGTTTATTGTTCTATATGCCCATCGTTCCATCTGTCATCATTCCAACTGCTATTGTTCCTTGTGTTCCTATTTCTATTTGTTCCTTCTAGTAAGTTTTTGTTGATCAGCAGAACTTTGTTAAAGTTTTATCAAACTGTATCGCCTGCTTTTCATAATTCAAGTAACTAATAATGAAGTCCTTTGCGAAACAGGATAAATTTAGTATATAGACCAAACAGTTATATAAAAAAACTCTTTCACAATCTCTTGCATCATCATAATCAATAAAACTAGAAGGATATACATATAATATATACAATATCTATAGATGGAAAGATACCCTAATTGCTGCAGGGTATCTTTAAATCGACGCCTTGTCTTATCTTATCATCTGCTAAAGGTTTTTCTCTTTTTTTTTATATATTTTATTTCCAAAAAGGTGGTCGCATTTTTGAGGGACACAAAATAAAGAAAGAAAGAAAAAATATACATAGAAAAGTATATCTAGAAATCTAAAACTCGCAACCGCAGCTACCGCACAGAAACGAACTCACTGACACTCGCACTCGTTCGCTCTTTGCTCTTGGCCGTTTCTCTTGGCCTGGTCTAGACAAACTCCGTATAAACTCGCCCAGAAGTTTGTCTGCCTGTGACGCTTTTTTGATAGCAACCTCTGAACAGAGCAGACAACAGAAATTGGTTAGAAACCAAGGTGTGCGTGTTATACAGTGGAGAACACTCAATGAGAAAGTTTTTACTAAAGGCAAAAAGGTAGATAGAGAATTTAAGATACTTAACCGTTAGAAACTTATGTCCAGTTATACATATATAGGAAAAGTTAAATATCTTTAAGTGAATATCTTATTTAAACATTCACTGAACATGACTTACACATTTTCTTTAATATTTTTCTTTGCTTATAAAATTTTATTTAATTTTCCAATTTAGAAAATAAATGTCTCTTCAAACAATTTGCACCACTGTGCATGGTTCTGTGGCGCCATTTCAAAGTGTTCTACGCTGCTATGTTATAAAGAACTCGCATTTATCTTTATTTTTATGCCACAAACACGCCAAAAACACACAGACCAAAAAAAGAAGGATGATGATGGGAAGGCGGTAAAGGAAGGAAAGTAGCTATGTAGTCGGGTTTTTAGTGTAAAACGTATGCCGCTAGGCATGATGAGGTGGTAGGTAGTAGGTGGTAGATGGTAGTTGGTATGGGGGATAAGCGAAATGTTGGTGGAGTCAACTCTAAGGCGTTACGCCACAAACAGCCACCCAAACCAAAACATACAACATACCCCTTAGGGGGGAGGGGGCCAAAATGTAGGCAAAGCCAACATTAACCCAGCCAAACGAAGCCAACGCATACAAATCACAGTGAAGGAGAACGCTGAGAAGATGACGATGGCAAGACGATGAAGGAGAGATGAAGAAATGTGGCAATGGGTATAAGATGGTAAAGATGTGGATGTGGGGAATATAGCGGTACGGGAGCTTAATCTCTACAATCTTCTAGTTTTTGCTATGTAAAGTGAAGCGCTTAGGGGTTGCCGTTACCTCGCTGGGGTGACAACATAAACCAAGTCACCAACACCCACCCACACACACACACCCACCCACACACACACACACACACAGCCACACAAACATCAACACACACACACACGCTCTCATTTTCCAGCTGAAATCGAAGCCCTTGTGCGCGGGCACTTGAAATGCCAGCAAAAAAAAAAAAGAGGCAATGGCAAAAGCAGAAGGAAGGTCGTTGGCGGGTCGTAGGTTCAAGTGTTGGCTTTGGATGAAGGGAAGGCGCATTTGTGGAGAGGGGAGGGGTTAGTGGGTAGGTAACAGCTTCTGTAGTAAATGTTATTTGATGTAGTTTTAAAAAGGAAAAGCACGTACTATGTCCGCCAGCACTCTCTCTCTCTCTCTCTCTCTGTCTCTCGCTTCCTCTATGTTTTTCGCTTCTTTCTTGCCCTTTCTCACTTTTAGTTTTTCTTCTCTTTTACTCTTGGAACTATCGTTTACTTGCGGTATTTTCACCTCCCCCCTTGTAGTCTGACTGTCAATTTAATTTCAAGTTATTTGTTTGGGTCACTTTTTTGCTTTCGTTTTTTATTTTTTGTGTTTGCACTTTTTGTGTTGTTTTTTTACTTTTTCCGTTTTTATGAGTGTGCTGTTGTGTGTATGTATGTGTGTGTTGTTTTATTTAAAATTTGTTTTTGTTGTTTGTTTTTCATGAATTTTACTATGTTTGTTTTGCTAAGAATTTTTTTTTGTGGTTTTTTTTTTGTCGTTTCCTTTTCTGACTAGATGAAATATTACCATAGCCTGGAAAAGGTTGTTTACCTCGAAATAAAGTAAAATATTTGCTTATTGAATACTAAGTAGGTTATAGCAGATCAAATTTGCCGAATATTTCAACTAAATTTGGCATCACTGTGCATCTAAATGGAAAGTTATTTGCAGAATCTTTTTGAAAAAGGACATTTTTTGGATTTTTAAGCATGTTTAAAAAAGGAAAGTTTAAATTGATTAGTTATTTAAAAAAAAGTATGGGAGAGTCATATATAATTTGTTAATATATATATATACATATAGTAATCGAGATTTGAAATCTTTTTAATCATTTTGAAACTTAGCTAATTAAGCGATCAAAATCCTTTTTAATCATTATTTATAATATATATATAGCATATATGTATATATATAGTATATATAATATATACTTTATCGAACTATTTGAAATACTCAGATCTACAAACACTAAATATACCGAATACCAAACGATAATTGATTTATTACTTTATTTTTAAAAGTTATTGAAACGAAAACTGAACTGTTCTTATAAAGGCTTCAAACCGTTTACGTAGGATACAAATAATTCCACAATATTAAATACAAAGATTTTAATTGAAATCAAAAGTAATCTGAATGCAGAAGTATAAATAATTCAAGATATTTCTTATTTAATATATAAATACTTTGAAACTATTTCAGAAATAAGAAACAAGATATTATTATTAATCTTTTCTCTCATTAAAAACAAATTTGGGTTAACCCTATCTCTGGGTTCTAACTGATATATATCACCTTTGATTTCTTATTCAACTTTTATGGCCTATTTTCAAATAAATAAACAAAAACTTCAATAAGCGGTGAAGTTAACATAGCTAATGCACCCGGAAGGGATTGGACTAGAAACAAAACACTTGAAATGGATTGGTATTAGCACCTCCGATCAAGGAACTCTTACTTTAAGGATAATAAGAAAGATCTTGAACATATTTAGAGCATTAAAGTAGTTTACATCTGGAAAGAAAAAAAGAAGATTTGATGCGAAAAGAACAGATTTCGCTTGTTACTATTCTCTATATACAAATCACTTTCTAAATTCTATTTTAATTATATTTAAAGAGCTGGAATAGAACTTAAACAAACCTTGTTTTTATTCTGTATCTACAAATCACTTACTGAATTCTATACTAATTATGTCCTTTGACTTAGAATACAACCTTATGAATCGAAATCGTTTATAAATTAAATACAGTTTTGATTAAAATAATTTGCCGTGTTTTTCTTTAAATTTTCATTAAGGTTAATCAACTCTTCTTTTAACAATCCAAGCAACAACTCCAATACTTCACCTGACTAACAATACTCCCCAAAAGCATGAAAATAATAATAAACAATAAGAAGCTGCTTTAAATATATGTGTAATCTTCAAACAAAGTCGAAATTTGATTTCACATAAACAACAACAATTTGATTAACGTAACGAAAACCAATTATTTTAATTACTTAAATTTAAAATTTCTCATTAAAACTCTTTGTAATCTATATATGAAAATAATATAAAATAGTCAAGTCAATAAATTTATTTTAACATTTCTGTCTGGTAAAGTACATTTATTACACAATTATCTCATCAGATTTGTATACGAAGACACTGATAGCAAAAAATGTAATCATATTTATAGGCAAAGCCCTTTCATTAAGCACATAAGAGCCATAAAAATAGCTTCAGCAGAAGTTATAATCGAAGAAGATTTAAGTTAACTTACAAACCAAATATAAGTATTAGGTTTAACACAATATAAATTGTTTAAACTTTGAACAAATTTATAATTTTAATAACACAAATATATATAAATCCATTTATTTAATAATGTTATTTGCCAACTCTTTCATTCAAACAGTCATTATTATTAGGGTAATTGTCCTCACAATGGAGTAAACTCAATGAATTAATTAATGTAATCACATTCCTTATTATTTCTCAAGTACAAAACTTTGACTCACTTTTATTAGTATTCAAAACAATGTAAAGTTTTTTTTTTTGTTTTTGGTTGAAACTGAATTGGAATTATATAGTTGCCGCCACACGTTCTACAACTACTAACTTAGTCCGATTTAGTTAGCTTCGAATTGTGTCGAGACGCGTTCTTGAGAACCGAAGATAACCGTAACGTTTCAAAGTTGCTCCGCTACTGGCGTCATCGTGGACCAAAACGAATCAGCATCCTTAGTTCAGATAAAAAAAAAGCTCTCGATTTTGCTATAAACTCGTGGATAAGGACTCTCTTTTGTCATGCGCACAGCATCTTTTGTTTGCATGTTTTGGGTTATTTTTCGGTACAAAATGATGCTTGAGAATTACCCAAAACATTGTGATGAACAGCTGTTTGTGGGTTGGCCAAACAGCTGATGGTCTGGTTGGGCGTACAGAAAGGCAGGTTGGCAGAATACGATGGTAAAAATTGAGGGTGGGTAGGATGCAAAGCTTTCATAACTTGTGGAGCTCAGTTTGTGTCTGTGTAGACGCCATTTTTGTTGTCGCTTGGGATTTTTTGATGTAGTAGTTGTTTTTGCTTCATCATCGTCATTATCATTTGCATCATTGTCATCATTATTATTAGCATCATTGTCGTGTGTCTGTAGTGACGCACTTAGAGGAGAAATACTTTTCATTATGCGCACTAATGTCTATGGTCTTTATGTCTAATGCGTGTATAAGGACTCGCCCCTTGGCTTTGCTTTGTTTTTATTTGTCTTCCATGTCGGGGCACACATTATGCGGATTTTCATTATTATTATTATTATTTTTCTTCTTCCTGTCTTCCTCTCTCTTTCTCTTTTTTTTTAACATAGTGTAATTTATTATAATGATTTACACATTAAGTATCATTATGCTTTTGGAGTTGAGTATGAGGATGTGGTGTGTGTGTGGTAAACTGCAACTAATTGTGCACAATGCGGCGTATGCGTGATATATGCGTAAATTTAATGAGAAATGTGCAAACATTTCGACAGAACAACTCATCGAGCAAACTCATAAACCGACATTCCTCGACAAGTTATTAATATTGAATCAGAATGAGAATTTCGCAGCAACTTTCTGCGTAATGAGCAACTTTCGTGACTTGGCTAAAGAGTATGAATGGTAGAAGAACCTCCGAAACTGAGAAATTATTGCGGCAACAGAACAGAAAACGTGCCAAAAACTTTCATACAGACAGCCCTTCCACACACACATAAACATCCTTTTGGTTTTGCTCATCAATTCGAACTGCTAAAAGTTCGAGCCGCGGGTGTATCTCTATCTGTGTCTGTATTTGTATGAGTGTGCAATATTTATGCGGTGGCAGAACTTTCCTTTACCTCTTCACCTCATCTCTCCTTGCATGCATTGGAGAGAGTTCATTAATTTTCGGCTGTGTTCGTAATTATGCAGCACACCCGTCGCAGCTGCCGGAAGAAAGTTTATAATTTAGTGAATGAACAGACAAGACCATACAAGAGATGCCAGATATCTGTATATTTATATATAGATAGTCAAGACAGATTTATAATCGAATCCAGGAGGATAAAATATTGATTTAATACGTTGACATCCATCGCTAGTGTATAATAAATGAGCAAATCAGATTGAATTTTACCATTTCGTTTGGTATTTTAATGAGAAATTTTTGGCTGTGGTGCAAAATATATATAAATTTTTAATGATGTGACAATGGTTATAATCAAGGAATACAATCGAAATGCAGTAAACTCATAATGACACTTGAAAGCATATTCCCTCTGGCTACCAAAAAAGATGTTGCTCTTTGTCTTTAAACGTTTTAGATGTCTATCTTAAAATTTAATCCTTTTCTTTTGTTTGTTAGTTAATTAACTTTTGCATTTAGCACATTCAAATGACACACAGGGAATGAATAATGGAAAATGTGAAATAAAATATAATTACATTTATAAAAAAAAACATCCTAACAGATGGTTAAAAATGTTAAAAAAAAAATGAATCACTTCAGTTTACATAATCAATTATCTGTTAAAAATAAAAATAAAAAAAACAATCTATAAATATGATATATTGTCACTGCAACTGTGCCATATCTAGTTACCCAATTCCAATTGCCAAAATTTCACACAAAATACTAAACAAGAGAGAAAAAATAGGAACAGGAAAATTCCCTTTGATTTATGCATTGAACAACAAGCAAAAGTCCACAAACACTTGCCCACGCAATACGAAGTTGCTTGGGTCACATTGACGTTGAAATAAAAAACTTGAAATACTTTTAATACCCTTTCTTTCACACCCAAACAATTGAAGAAAGTCCAAAAACTAGTTATCAAAATAAGATAAAGAACAGATACCATATTAATTAAATGCAATTGCTTTGATTTTGTGACAAACTTTTTCTAATAGTTAAATAAACCGTTTTTTACAACTGTATATATAGAACATGATACTACAAATTGAGCAGCAACAAAAACAAATGGTAGAGAAAAAGAAAAAATGAAAATAGATTTTCCATGTGACAATTGCACAAGTGTCAAGGTGCAGCAACTGGCGCCTGCTGGCAACCGCAACCCAGTTGAAAAAGAGACGAAAAAAACAAAAAAAAACTGGGGCAATAAAGCGCATTGCCAATTTTTTTGGTCTCTGTCTCTGCCACCGCTCACAAATATCTCTGTAATAAAGCAAATGCCAACGAAAAAAATCGAAAGTTGGCAACTTTTTGTACCACATTTAAGTTGCAAATTCTTCTACATGCATCATTTTGATGTAGTTTGGGTAAGTTTTGTTGCCTGTTGGCCGATATCGAAATTCTATATACATATGTATATACCTATATCTACTGCATTGCAGCATTTAGCATACCAACTGGCTAGTGGAACATCAATTGGACAAATTGCAAATGCCTTGCATCAATGATTACATGTGTTATGCAATGGAAGGAAAACCTAACATTAGGTAAGAGTAATATATTTAGAAAATTTTAAACAAAATTAAAGTATAAAAAAGTATAAATTAAAGTATACAAACAACTTTCTATTTACATGTAATTATAAGTAGTACTTTTTGGTTTACTATTTCTTATGTGATCTTTGTCATATTTTATATTATAAGAAGGTTTAAATATTCCATATTCCGAATGACTTTTATATTATATAATTACAGTTATAAAAAAAAAAACAAAAATTTCCTTCTTTCTTTATAAAACACTCTCTTTATAAAACCCCTTCACCCATATCCTTTTGATATATTCATGTACACGCGAATAAATTCTAATTGGACTGACAAGGCAGCAGCTTACACAATTTTATCCCTTAACATGCAATCCACCATGTGTTATTAAGCCACCTGCTGCCACTTTCATTCATATTTAGTATATAGGTATGTATATACACACATAGATACATATACTCTTATATACCGATCTCTGTCATTTGCTATCAACATTAATACCAAATGTGAGCATAAAACTGTACTTAAAAACATTACCATGTGCTGTCAGTTGCTGTTGTTTTTTATCAAATTGGTTGTACTTGGACTTTAATATGACTTAATAAGCTTTTTTGTTCATACAGTATGTGCTATTATTTTAGTGTGTGTGTGTGTATGTTTTTGAGTGTGTATATGTGTGTTCTATCAATGTGTGTGTGTGTTACAAATGTAATTTCGCGCCATACACACATCTACATACATGTTAATATAACAAGATGAAAACCCTAAGGAAAAGTTCACATGAAACTGAATTTTGGAATACCCTGTATGTTGGGGATTTTCTTGTATTATTAGTAGGAATCTATGGATTGTGGTTAGATTTACATATAATAGAAGATTACCTATTATATGTATATGACAATAAAATTATGCGAACTGTGGCAAAGTTTGGTTTGGATAAAATAAATATAAAATGGAGATTAATAATAGAAAAAGTAAGATAAAGTTAACAAATTTGTATACACAAAATGGAATTATTTGTCTTAGGTTAATCAATTTTGCATTTAGTTTAGTTTAAGCAAATAAAATTTAGACTTTTTATGTCAAAGATTTGCCTTTTTGACATTTTCGACTATCATAGTTGTTCTATAGTCCAAAAGTAAAAAAATATTTAAAAGACAGTTGCTTCAAAACAAAATTAGTATAAGTAATAAATAGTAACTTTACTATTAAGTTTTCAGTACTCTCAAAAGTAATAATAAACCGACAAGTTTGTTTTTAAAGTTTTTAGACTATTTTTGTTTGAGATATTTCATCGAACTTTGAAGCTTATCAAAGCCGGTTTAAAATTGTTTGGGGGAATATCAATTTTAAACAGACTTTAATCAGAGATAGCCTATTAGATTTGGTTACTAATAATATCAAAGATAGACTTTTAGACTTGGTTGCTGTATTTTCAAAATTAAGTTAACAATAAGTTCCTGTTTATTTGAGTCATCGTTTGAAAGTATGAAAAAAACTTTTGGTTTTCTGATAACTTCACCTCTATCTTTTTTTGAATTTCACACTGATTTAAAGAGACATTAATTGAATTTTTTTGCAAGCTTTGATTGAATATATTAGAGTCTATATACAGCACTTTCTAATTCAACACACTAAACAGAGCTTTCTGGGGAAAAGAAACTACAACCCAATAATGATTTGTTGAATTCAAAATCTAAGCTAATCTTTTGATAAAATATAAAACAATCTTTTAAGAAAAATATTGGTTAAATAAAGTCTACAAGTTTATCATTATTACAAAATCAATCGTAGGTCTACTTTCAGAAGCATACATGAAGTTCCCCTAAACTAATGTTTTGAGCTTAGATCTATTAAGCTGAATGCATAATCTAATAATGTAGATTGTGAGCTACATTGCAAATTTTGTTTATAAATATCTGATTTCCAAAGGACTCAAATACTTACACTTACTTAATTGACTCCTATTGACCCACCATTGGATAAGCTTTTTTATATCCTGTAAAATAAGAAGCATGCCAGTAACGTGAACAAACTTTACTCAACTGCCGAGTGGAGAGACGAAACGAATATCGAAAGGAAAGCCAAGCGTTGCGAGTTTCCGCCTTATGCTTGCGCATTAAAATTTGCATAACGTTGATTTTGTTGTGCTCACATTACGCATACGCCGCGTGTGACGCTATGCTTACATGCGAATACATATAAATATATATAGACATTGCTTTGGGCACGATTGTGGCTGGCTCACTTGTATTGCCTTGCCTTCATCTCGGTTTATTATGTAGATATATGTATATAAATTTTTGTTGGTGTTGTTTTGCGTTTACTTTAATTTAATAAATTAAAACATATTTCGCATGCTGTTCAAATATAATTACATTTGCTTTTTTTTTTGCGTTTTTGCGGTTTTTTGTGTCGACTTTTAATTAAAATAAAAATAATATAAATAAATTTTAGCATTTTTTGGGAGGGAAGCTGTAGGAGGAGGAGGAGTTTGCCTTATGTTGGTTATTAATAAACTTTTCAAACTGCACACAAACAAACAGCAGGGCAGCTTTACGTATTAACTTACAGTAGCCCCTCTTTTTATGTTATGTACCTCCATCTGTTCAACACTCTACAAATCCTCCCACTCCGGATGAGGTTTTTTTTTTTCCACTTATTAGTATTATTTGTTGAAACTTAAATTTACTTTGGCAAATGTCGGAAATCCGACTGCCATTCACGTTGGGTTTTGCTTCTTGTTTTTTTTTTCCTTTGTCAATGCTTTACCTCACGTTCTCTTCATCTCTCTCTTTGTCTCTCTTTCTATACCTCCAACCAAAAAAAAAAAAAAAAAAAATAACCACAAAGTGCCAAAGCTCATAAGCCCACAAACAACATAAAAAGGCTCCAAACAGACGATGGGTTAGGTGGATATCGGGTTGGTGATGTTGGGTTACCCCATGTTGCTGCTTATTATTTGAGTTAATTAAAGCAAATTTCAAAAGGATTAAAATGCCAGCAGATTTGCTTAGTTTACTTTTCCTCTTTGAGTTGGGCAATGCTAATAGGCGTTGTTAATGAAAAGAGGAAATGACTATGGAGTGAAAAGTTTTACCAAAAATGAAAATGACAATTTGTTTCACGAATTTCTTATTTAATATATTCAAACAATATAAAATTAAACAGAATCAATTACCAAAGTGCTCTCTAATAAATGGAATTCAAAAACTTTTTGTTAAATTAAGTGATTCTTATGAATATATTTCCTACAACAAAAAGGGTATTATAATGAGGATTGGCTTATTAAAGTTCGAATTTCGGTTATTTAAGCCAATCTTTATAAACTATATTTTCCTTTTTAACATTTCTCTTGTTTCATTTTCAACAAATCTGAAATCTGTCAGAATTGAGAAACTGTTTTGTTAAAATATGGACAAAACAAAATTCATTAAAGTCAATCCAAAATATATTCCCAGAAAATAGAATAACATTAAGTAGAAGCTTGAGACAAAATGCAGATACAACTAACGGGCAAGTTATTTGATAAATTCTATAAAGAAATAAATATTATTAATTAATTTTATTACATAGATCTGAACATGACAGCAGCTGCTAATCTGTTGCGACCAGTGCTTAAGAGTACCATTAGTAAGGTGGTAATCTGTCTAGCACTGGGCTATGCAGCAACTAAGATTAGCCAATTGCTAGTTATTCTCTCAAATGGGAGGTCAGGTAGGGAGTGTGAAATGAATCTGCCAGTTGAATCAAAAAATTTGCCACAAATTAAAGATGCCATTCTACTAACACTTTATCAATTGTCTGTCTTTAATGGTCAACATGTGGATCAACCCATTTACACTGCCCTCAATGGTAAAATCTATGATTTAAGCCCTTCACGTGAACAATTCTCCAATTATGGACTTTATAATCTGCTTGCTGGCTGTGATGCAAATCAGGTTCTTAACATTGCATATAGTTCTATGGGACTCAGTACCGAGAACCTTATGGAACGTTGGGAGCGTAGCCTTAATGCGGAATTCCAAATTGTTGGCTACTTGATAGATGCTGAGGAAGGGCATGACACTAAACATGAAGGTGATGTTACATCTGTTCCACATGAATTGTAGTCTATGCAATTCAATAAAAACGGTTTAATGTATTTTATATATGGAGTTTATGTAATTTATTGAAATCGGGAACGAGCTTAAACTGTCCTTATCAGATATTACAATCAATAGAAATTTATATTGAATATTGAAGCACATTTTGTCATTAACAACAAATCTAATAACAACAAAACCTTTGCTCTTAAGACTATCAATATATGATGCTTTTAGTTTTCTTTGCTTGTATAGAATAAAAATTAAATTACCTAAAAATTTCAAAGCTAGATCGCAAATAGAAAAAAAGAACTCCACTCTAGGTAACTTTAATCATTTTACTTTTCTGGTCTTAACAAGCCATTGCCTGTATGGCATTTGGCTGAAATGCTTTGACAACGGTATATATATTGGTAAGAGCTAAAATATCGATAAGAACAAATTGTTAGCTGTTGTTTTCTTTTTTTCTTTTTGTGGGGTATTCCACATCAAGCTGTTAACTTTGTCAAGTTGTTGAAAAGTTCTGTTTTTGCTTCTTTTTCTTCTTTTGTGCCAACAACACGCAATTGACTGAAATTGAATTGAAGAAAGCCAAGCAAAGCAAAGCAAAGTGAAATACCAAAAAGATGCCATCAGGTGCTACAAAGCTAATAAAATCAAAATTACTTTTTGCCTGGCAGCCAAAAAAAAAAGTTTTTTCTTTTTGCTACGTGCTTGAGGAATTTAAAAAAAGTTGTCAAAAATTGTTAAGCACACACTTAAAATTCAGCCGAATGTGCAAAAAGGACAAAACTCACACACAAACACACATACATACACTTATAAGCACAAAGAACAACAACAACAAAATATATGTGTGGGTTCTGGTAGAGTGTGTGTATTTGCCACCAAGTGTTATTTGATGTCTTCAACTTGATCAAGCGAAAAGGTGTCAAAAAGGGGCGAAAAGCCAACAAAAATCATAAGAACAACAACAACAACAATAGCAAAGTGTAAAAGAAAATATTTTGAAATGGAAAAGGTAATCAAGTTCAAGGGACAGCAAAACAACAAAAGGTAAGAGTCAAATGTCTGAAAACGTCTAACAGAGGTTTTTTTTTAGTATTCCTAGTAAACTAAATGAAAACAAATCCCCAAATAAAAGGTTGTTTCCTATATTTACTGGCAACAAGTGTTTCTATATAGATTTAAAAATGCAAATATTTTTGGATAAATTTAAAATGGCTAAGGCTATAAAGCTTTATAAACAAAACTTTATATATATATATAAATGGCCACCGACCTGCTTTTAATCAAATAAATATCTTATACTTTATCCAGATACTCATAATTGAAACCAGAGCAACATAAAAATGTCACATTCCAGGCATTAATAAGACTTAAAATATGTCTTTCTATGGCGCCAGAAAGGCAGTTGAGAACAGAGAAGAGAGCCGAAGTAGGGAAAGATGTACACAGGGAGACCAGAGCAAGAACGACGACAACAACATAAAAAGCCAAATTAGCAATGTTTCACATCAAAGTGCACATTAAATCCGAGACGATATAATCACACAGAAACCAGACGATGAGGATGAGAATGAGAATGGGTATGGCTATGAGGTTATATAGAGAGGAGAAAGGAAAGTCCTTCTCTTGGTATACGATGGGACATACAAAAAACATAATTAACCGCGACCGTCGACGTCAACGATGCCGACAAAGCTGACGACCTACAGAAACCGAAACCAAAAACGAAAACGAAACCAGGCAGCCCAAGGGTCCCACTTGCTTATGCCTCGCACTCTCGTTTAGGCTTCAGGTTAATGTGACATACGCAGCTGTTGCCAACTTTGGTACTGGGGGACCCGACGTTTTGCAAATTACACACTTTTGAATATAAAGTACTCACATAACATATACGAGACATCCACTCGTTGGTGGCCTTTTTAATGGCCTCCAGTGCCTCTGTATAAGAGTTTTGTTTAAAATTTATTTCTAGGCACATTCATGACTGGGGCCTAATGGTCTAGACATAGTCAGTGAAATGCCCCCTTCACCACCACCACCCCTTTTCGTTTTGCCACCCGAAAAACACTTTTAACACTGAAATTGCATTTTCTCTCGGCCGAGCTCGAGCTTTGGCTCTGAATTGCAATTAAGCTTGAAATATGAGTACAAAGACAAAAGTGATGCAGTTTTCCATTTCTGCAACATTGATTTATGAATGCAACCCAATTTTATGAAACCGAATGGACATTGCAGTTTTCACCATTCGCCTTTTAGTCGCTTTTAGTAAATTTGAAATTGCATTTGTAACACAAACAATTTTTATTTCATCTATGGAATGGTAATGGAATGTCGACACTCATCAACTGTAGCCACAAAATATATGACCTTACATTTTTCAAACAGTTCACAACGCTTGATTTTAATCCCTTGGCAACGAGAATTACAAATTCTAAATGGATCCCTCTTTGAAAACATTTAAACTAATCCACTTTTAAGCTGTATTCCAAACTTTCAAACAAATTTTAGATAGATTTTTGAGTAAAAGACATGAACTAATGATTGAAAGTACAGTTTTTAAATCAAACTTTCTCATAAAATTACAAATTAATTATTTATTTATCGATTTTTTTATATTTATAGTTTAATTTTCTTGATATATTAACAGGTAATAAATTATCTTCTATATAACTCATTATTTAATGGCAATTAGTTTATGATTTACTTGAGGCACATAAAATAGAAGTTATAAGTTATGTTCTAATAGGATGTTAGCCTATCTTTAACCACGTTTATGGTTTAAGAAGCAAGTTGAAGCCAATCTGGTGATACCATTAATAACAATTTGTATGCACTTGGGGGAAATTATCTAATAACTTTATATGGGATTAGACTAAAGTGTCTTCTTACTTTAGATATGAAACATATTTCACATACATTCTTTAATTTTATGACTTAATGTGACTGGAAATTGCTTAACAAAAACTTGTTAAAGTTAATAAACATAAGAAGGCAGTAAAATGCCCTAAAAAGTATGCTATAGATAATGTATTGCAATGTTTAAGTAAATGTATTGAATCTAATTCAAGTTTGGCTTAAAAGGTCTTGAAAGATAGCAAAATTAAATGTTTATGTAAATGTCCTTGTCGTACGAAGAAGTAATGATCGTTTCGAATAAAAACTTTTTCTAGCGATTCCATTTTTTTCATAAGTTTTTTAAGAAAGAATTGTAGAAGAATTAGTTGTGTAGGCAAAATTGAGTATATAACAACGCGATTGTTTTTAATAATAAATAAAATTCTTTAAAATAATAGTGGAATAAAAACTAACTAAATTTATAGATTGATTTGAAGTTGAATCAAAAGAAAAGACATTTTAAATTTCAGAACGAACATTGAAATATGAGTTGAAGAATTTTGAATGGATTGCTATTAAGTAAAGTCTTAAATCCTTTGATCAAGAACTAAGACAGAACTATAATAATTTTTATACTGCTAGTATTCAAGAGTTAATAAATAGAGCTGCCATTTTATGATCCCAATTTTACAAGGAAACTTAGCAATTAAATATAAGTTTCTCTTTAAAACGATTCAGGTAAATCTTATTCTATATAATATTTGACTTTAATGAACACAAAAATTACAATATTATATATAAAACATAAAAAATTCCATAAAAATGACTATTCCTGTTTTCAAACAAAAGCAACACATTATACTCAAAGCTGAATGAATGACTTAAGTCCCTTTTGTGAAAGAAAACCCATTTAACTGGTTTACATCACAAAAAAATGCACTTCAATCAAATTAAAGAGAGAAAAGTGCAGTTTAATCCTTTTACAAACACATTAAAATTTACTTGAATCTGTTGTCCTAGCTCTTTGGCCATTTCTCCTTTGCACGCTTTTGTTCTTTGGCAGCAGAAGGAACAAGAAAAAAAAAATACCGAATCAGGACAAGAGAAAACGAATCGAGAGTCCAAAGCTTAATTCAAGCATTTAATGATAATTACAGCGACCATTAGCAATTGTCTGGCGGCAATAATAACAAAGTGCACATAAAAACCAAGAGACTGGGGAATGAGCTGCTTGATATACCGGAAAATAAAAAGAAGCCGATGGGGAAGGATACATTGCAGGACTCAAATTGTGGCAGGGGGATATAAAAAGGGGTGCCGTTTTTCTTCTATTTTTTTCTATTTTTTTTTTTTTTTGGAGTAGGAGAAGACGTGCCGCGTTTTTCAATTACCACAAGCGGCATGGCCATGGCGGTTGGTTGTCGCAATCTAATGAATTGTTAAATTATGTAATGAAGCGTGTACTTTAGATAAATGAAAACTAATTAAATTAACTTTGGCATAGCAGTGCAAAGAGCAGCGCAAACTTGCAACAAAATGGATCAAATAATGCAGATGCTATGTGGATTGTTAGAAAAGAAGTTTGTCTTCATCTTTTGATTGCTAAAGTGAATTTAATTTTTGTTGTTTGCCAACATTTTAGTGGTGAAATTGGAAAACTAATTGTTTGCGACACACACACACACACACATAGAAGGCAAACACATTTGGCTAAGTAAATAGGAGAGTCAGTAAAGGAGAGACAAAGAGGAAAAGAGAGAGAGTAAATGTTAGAGCGAGCCACAACAGTTTTACCAACTGTTTTGCCAACACAAAACAAATTTTTGGCAATTAGGCACGTTCGCTTCAGCATAAGCTGTTATGGTTAATTGCCTTGGCATTTTCTCCATCACCACACACCGTTTCTCTCCACTTCTGTATTTAATGAGTCATTCGATTCGATTTCGAGTACAATTCCCCTTCCTTCCCCATCCTCTCTACCCATATGCGTCACGTAAAACATTAAAATGAATGAGAGAGCATCGTTTGCACATGACAAGCATGTAGCAAAAGGTAATAAATTTGCTTAAAAGAGAGATTAAAACTGAAACTTAAATGCCAGCAATATATACCACAAGTAAAGCCAAATGAACCATATGGTCAATAAAAATTTAAACGTAACTAAACGTGCTTCAATCGACTTAAAAACACTTAAGCCAATGTTTAACAACAATTCAATTATTGCAATTTACAACAATAGTAATTAAAGTGCCTCAGGTGCATTAAATATGTTGATTTTTCACTTAAAACTTTTTATAAATAGTTTTTTGTATAAATTACTAATGAATGACGTTTTTGTCGGTACCCGACAAGAAAATATTAATAGGATAATTTTTGAAAAACAAAAAAAAATGCAGTTTATGTTTTGGAAGTCTTTTATATTGCCAAATGCACAAACTGCAGAAATAAATTTATTAATTTTGAACCAACTTTTAATATAAAAGAAATATAGTTTATGAAGAATTTTAATTAAAAATATTTTTTAAAGATAAAGTGGAGAATTTTCCGTACTTTTTAAGGCCAAAATACAACAAAAAGAACTGCACAATATTTTTTGGATTTTTTAGTTGCTTTTTCTCCATTAGAATAATCAACATTTTCACCTTGAGGTTTAAATTCTTTCATAAAGCTACAGAACTGAAATTTTGCACCTAGGCTTATTTTTCTGCAGGCATTGTATATCTCGGAATCATCCCAATCGACTATGTCATATAACTCCCATAGGAACGATTGGTCGTGAATAAGCTTTCACCTCCATAACTTTATACAAGTTTCATCAAAATCGGTTTGACTATATCATATAGCTCCCATAGGAACAATCGGTCATGAATATGGATTTCGAGCAATTACTTGGTTGTTTTCAAAGCAATTAACACAAAATTTGGTATTTGTGAGTTTTATATACTTTCTAATATATCTATTAAGTTTTATTAGAATCCGTTCACTATCCCATAGAAACGATCGGCCAAAAAATTTGTTTTAGATGCAAATCTTGGTTATTTTAACAGAGATTCTTTCGAAATTTGGTATATGTATGTTTGATATTTATAAAAATATGTCTGTTGAGTTTCAACAGAATCGATCGATTATTTGATAAAATTCCCATAGAAACAATCAGACCAAAAAAATTTCTTTTTATTAAAAAGATTTTTTTTTTGGAGCTACAGACATGATTAGTTTTATTTACTTTCTTATGATTTTGGTAATTTATATGCAATTGAAAAAGACAGTTTGCAAAGGTATACGAACTTCGGCGTGGCCGAAGTTGTCCATCTTTCTAGTTTTAATTAGTTTAGAGGATGTTATCTTTTTGAAATTTATTTAATCAGTTTAGAGAACACTATCTTTAAGTTAGAGAGTTCATATATATTTTACAAAGACAAATCTTCTCATCCGAAACTAATTAACGATAATTTTTATTGGAATTCCATAGCGGAGTTAAATGTTTTCTTGGAAAAATTGATGTCATTTCCCTACACTATGACAAACCTCTCAATTAGTTGGAAAATATTCGCACAGTTTCCACTTACATGTCAAACAAGTTTTTGGGCAATTTGTGAAAATTGATTTATGGCATTTCAGGCAGCTTAAATTTCACTTATTCTGTTCCTGACAGGAACAACAACAACAGCAAAAAAAACAAAAAAAAGAGAAAAAACGAAAATCAAAAAAAAAATATATATCTAAGCTAAAACAAATGGCAGACATAAATCCATCATCATCATTGTCAACCACCCATCACCCGCCCACCAACCAACCAACCGTCTTTATCCAGGCGTTTGAACAAATTGACTGCAAGCAATTTGCTTAGCAAGATGGAGAAAAAAAGAGAGTGTATATATATATAAATATTACTCATACGCCGTGTTATACTTGCTGGCTCATTAGCGTCTGACTCAGTTTTGCCGCACTTTTGGGGCACTTAATTTAAATAAATTGACAGACAGTTGAAAGCATTGTGTAGAGAGGCAAACAGTAGCTCGCTGCCATCAATTTTGATTAAGTTAATTGAGAGGTTTATGAAATCGCAACAAGTTATTAGTTCTCTATGTATATATAACGGGATAAGTACGTTGAAGGTATTATACATATACGTATCGCTATATAGTGTTTGTTGTGCCAAAAATTTAATATCTGCAGTCATCATGCCACAAAGCAAACTGAAACTGAAACTTTAATAACAGACATGCCGTTAGCTAAAAAGCAATACTGCTTTGTGTGCACGCAAACACACACACACACACACACACACACACAGACACACCGCACACACACAACTAGTTTGTGGCAACTGAATCTCTATACGTTTCTCCAACTGTCTATGAAATATATAGCATATAGTGCATATATGTATATATCTGAATCTATCTGGCATATGCGTGTGCGTGCGTGTCTGAACAGAGTTATGAGCTGAGCTGAGCTACAAATACAAAATAGTTGATAAATTAATTTCAACTCAAAGTTTGCCACATTTTGCCGGTTTGTCTGTGGCTCTTACTGGTGTTTCTAACTTTGCCGCCATCGCTCACATTTACTTTATTTCATAATCAACTTAATAGAGGGCAAATGTTACCAGTGATGTCAGAATTTGGGTCAACATGGTTAGCCGCATTAGTAACAATAGCTACAATGGCCCCAAGTAGTAGAAGGCAAAACAAACAAACAATTGGCTAAATTGTAGTTGCTCACTGTCTTTCTACATATATGTCGGACTGTCGGACTTAATGTTCACGCCTTAAGTAAAATAAAGACCACAAACTACATACATATATATATATATATATACATATATATAAACATATAAATTTACATTTCTATATGTATATACGATTGCAATAAGCTGTCTAGCATAACGGACTTAATTGCTTCTTAAAATTACAAAATGCATTTAAATTGAAAATGCATTCATTTATGCATACATTGTCACAGCTATTTGAAATTAAATTGTTTTTACTTGAAATTTGTATTATCTTACTTTTATTGCCTCTATATATTACACTCTCCTGGAATCGATTGACGACCATTGAGCGGTTTCTATAGAATATTAAAATAAGCAAAACATACAGCAAGGAGCTGCTGTTTGTTATAATTTACATATCTTTGACTAAGTCGATTAATTTAGTGTAATCAAGCGAGGCCAGTTGATGCCTGTGATGCTAATAGATAATTAATAGTTAATTTTTAATGTAACTTTTACAAAAATAAGCATAAATATAGTAAGATTTTAATTGAACAGAAAATTAAATTGGTTTTACTTAAAATTTGATACTTACTTCAATCTGGAATCGATTAGCGAATATCGAGCGGTTACACACAGCAACTAGCCTTGCTTTAAGGGGTGTACTTAGTAATCTACTTACGAGTGCATTTCTTAGACTTAGTCAATTAATTTACTGTTATCGCTGTTAATTTCAAGCGTTCATAAAACATATATGTACTAAGGCGAGGGCAGTTGTTGCATGTGTTGTTCAAATACAGCACCTTCAACCTGCAATCGATCAGCGAACATCGAGCGGTTTCTATGACATTAAAATAACAAAACGCACAGCAACTAACCTCGCTTTGAGGGGTGTACTGAGTAGACTAGTTAGGAAGTGCATTTCTACGATTTAAGTGAATTAATTTACTGTTTTCGCATAGAATTTCAATCGTTGAAATACATGTGTACCAAGGCGAGGACAGTTGCTGCTTGCGATGTTTAAATTAAGCGACAAATATGCTAGATATTAGAAAATAATCAAAAAATTGTAAAACTGTTAACGGGAAGCTGTTTACCTTATAACCAAGCAGCAACTAGCTTCGCATTAAGTATTATAGTATTTTGAATTACAAATATTCAGAGAAAATAACCAATACCTAACGAATTACTTATGGCCAACAGAAATGCCTAAAAATGTCCATAACGAATAAATATTTTTCTAAAATTTTTAAAACGAAATCTTTCTGTAGCATTTCGGTGTTTTAAAACAATTTGTAAAAGTTTTTGAAAACACAGTTTAAAATTTGTTTAAAATTTGTTGTTAAGGTTACAGGAAAAACTTATAGCCGAATACAATGGCAGTACATCTCAATTGTAGGATCATCAATACAAAAGGTATTATTATTTTTATCTCCGACTCGTATGATTTCATCAACCAGCATCAATGTGTAGCCTTTATTACGGGTGGTACTCTCAAAGAAGGCATCGCCTGGCATAGTTTGCAGATGAACTTTAAATTCCATTTCTCCATTATTTTGGACATTCCAGGACTTGTTTGTCTCCGCTAGCGATGTCTTATAGGCATTAACTATAGTCTTAAGCTTAAGTTTTTGACATTGTGGATATGACTCCAGTAAATCATTAATGTAATTTACTATAATACGGCCTGACCATTGAACCATATCGTCATCCGTAGCCACTGGAGTGAACTTGTGGCAAATGCAATATGGGGAAGCAATTTGTGAAGTATTGCAAGTTCGCCAAGGTGGCACAGGCAGGAAAAGACTTGCACTTCGCTGTGTCTGGTCATCAGTTAGTTTCCACAATTCTTCCGTTTTATTTGCGATGACATCGTCTCGCAGTGTTTTTAGATCCAGCAGGTTAACCAATGTATCATGTAAATCAAAAGTGGTGACAAGACTACGATGATTCTGTTCCAAATTCTTAATGGCTAGTGGATAACGCTTCTTAAGCCATTTTGGATAAAGGGCAAATAAAACAGGTTGATAGTCCTCTAGCATGCCTTCATATGTTCTGCGAACTTCAGCATAACGTATTCCTTGATCGGACATAAAAAGTACAAACGTATTGTTAAGTATACCCGTTACACTGAGCTTAGCTAATAGCGAAGCAAATCGGGAATCGATTTTTCTAGGAAAATTAAAGTCATCGGACAGTCCTTGGGCCCACCAATAGAAAGAGAAAAATGGGTGACGTTGCATATGAGGTAAAAGTTGATCGATCTGCTCCATAACCATATCGCCAAAGGTTCGTCCGCCGGCACAATTCACAAACAGATCATTACTATTCTTCATTCTAAATCTGTCCATGGTTAATAAAACTGGACGCAGATAATGATCAGTGGGCTGCTCCTCGAATCCTGATTTCAAAAAATTAAACAGTGTCTTGTAGACATTATCCTCAGCGAAACTTGTGTTGTACCCAGCCTTCTTGTAATCTTTCCAAATTAAAGGACAATTGTCAAAAGATGCATTCCCATATGAAAAATAGCAAAGTTTTTCGAAATCATTTACATTTAAACCCGATAAAAGTGGTATGAGAATACAATAGGTATTCGTTTCAATCTTATTGTAACCCCAGAACTCAACATGATGAAGTTTGTTACGTATATATGCTTTGGTCGTTCTCATTTGACGTAGAAAGTTCATATGTGAAACATTATCCAGACCAAGTATCATCACCGACAATAAGGGATCTTCTTCATTAGCATTCTTATGCGCTTCATTGCTCCATTTCTTTAGCTCTGGTTTGTGTCCACTTATCAATCCTCCAGGTGGTGGTTGCACAAAGAAATGTACATCCTGATGCAATGTAGAATTCAAATGATCTCGGCATACTACTTTCACGAATCGAACTCCATTCATCATAAGTATACGATAAGGTGGCTTTAAAGCAAAAGAATATTCTTTGCCAGCAATATTTGTATTGTCATCCATCGACTTTCGTTCCATTGGCCAATAAGAACAATGTACTTCTCTTTTTTTGAACAAAGAGGTATGTTTTTTCGACGTAAGGAGAAATTCCAAATACCATTGCTTCTTGTAGACCTTGGCCCGGAACCAGCTTTGTTGCTCGCATTTTAACTCTGATAAGTTCCAGTCCATAAAGGTCTTAATCGTGGGATTCATCACATCCAGGGATATCATACGGCAACCAGGTTGATTAACAAAATATGCATTCTGTAATTTTCTGGTTGTATACATTAAACGGTCCTTAATATAGTCCTGATACACATAAGTATAGATGGTTAGACATGAGAGAATTACCAATATAGCGATTTTTCGAAAACATTTCTCATTTACAAAACCCATTTTACTTTTATTTAGCAATTTTTTTTTTAGGTCAAAAGACTGAGACGATGAAATTCTCCAAATGGGTTACTTTTCTTTAGAACTTTGATTAATAGGTTTGACAATCTGTTTCAGATTTCAATGTTCGATTAGGTGGTTACATTGTGAGTTGCTGTTTTAAATTCCAATATTCCCTTTCTCTTTTGGTTTAATAGATTTTTGTATATTTAATGAAATGTGATAATCAGATATGAAAGAAGTTTACTCGAAATCTTAATAATGTGTTTGATAATGTGGTTTAGTATCATAAAATCGATATATCTTTGTTTCTTTTGCTATGAATACCAATATGGATTCTTTTGGTCAATTGAATAAATTTACATTGAGTTCTGCTGATAACCATAGACAAGACATTTAATATCCGTGACAAGGTACTTTTCTCTTTTTATATAGCTATGCACTCGATAAATGTGCAATGTAAAAACTTAATCGTATCATTTATAATCTGTATCATAAAAAAATGATTCCAAGCGAATGCACAAATTTTATCCTCTTATGCCCAACACAGCAACAATTTGGTAAATTTGGTTTTGTTTTTTCGACTTATTGACTTTGCTGCTACAATATGAATATATTTATTCATGTATTTTTTTTTTTACAATTTAAATAAATTGCAATATAGTATTGAGTATATTCATTGTACTAGTTGGCAACATTTGCGCGTTTCCTTTTTCGATTATCCCTTTAGCGAATATTCGCCCAAATGAACCTAATACGATTGTTTGTTTTATATATATATATATATGTTTATATATGTATATCAGAATTTGAATTCATCGAGGAGCCATAAATAAACTTGCCGCATAAATCATTTTAGCTGCAACTTGAGCCCTCGAAAAATGGAACTTGGTCGAAGGATTTGCCTGTTATCTGGCATTTTTCAGCAACCATTTGCCAAGAGCTTTACACTTTGGCGTGGAGCGTGGAAAAAAAAAGACGTTTATGGCTAAGGACACCTTGGGGAAAAATTTGAAGACAATTGTCGGTGTGGACGACGACGATGAAACAAAAACGGGTTGGCCAAGGACTAATTGGCCAGGAGCGACATGGTTGGTAAAGTCCTCGTTTAAACTGCCAATTTCTCACATAAATTTCGTTTTTCGTTCTTCTTTTGCCTTAAAGTTGACTCAATGTTTGCCAGTCCATTTATAAATCCATGCAACGTTTGCTCTATGTGCCCAAGGGATTTTTCCAAACAAGGCAGTGCAAATATTGAAACTATAAACTATTTTTTTTTTTTTATCTTGATGTTTGTTTGTCTGTGTGTGAGTGTGTGCAGTGTGGGTGTGTCTGTTTGTGTTGGCAAAGCTGCTTTAATCCTAAAAAAAAAAAGTTTTTTCTTTTTTGCTGGCCACTGGGTGAAAAGTAAGAGGCAACTACGAGTACGAATACATACTACATAAGCGGCTTATGCCATTAGTTCGACATCACAGTTTTGGATCGGGATCGGCTTCTATCTGCTTCAATGCAGCTTTCTCTCAATCATAATGCAAGCTCGATGGCAACCAGGTTGGTAGGTAACATGATTCAGGTGACCAGGTGACAGCCATTCGGCATATGTCATGACAAAGGGGCAAACTTTTAGTTTAGTCTGTCAGACTTGCAACTAATTGGCAGAAACTTTGACGATTAGACGATGCACAAATATGAGCAAGTTAAAGGACATTTAGTTACAGACCAATGAACAAATACGTTTGAGTGCTTTAGGGACAAATGGAAAGGCAAAGAATTTAAGCGGAACATGAGGTTTATTTTAAAAATAAAAAGGAATTAGTCTATAACTAAACTAATCTAAATAAAGAGTTGATTAGCTGGAGGTTTTGTGAATTATCGAAATAAAGGGAACGGAATTGGAAGTGGATAAAAGTGATAAAGCAATCGAGAATTAGAGTTTGATATAAGAAAAAATGGAATGAGAGGATAACAGAAAATAAAAAATGAAACATTATAAATAAATGAATAAAACGCGAATTCGATTGAAACAGCAAAATTTAGTCTCAGCAATGTATACTGAATAAATGGAATGGAATTAGGAATGGTACAGAAGTGATAAAGCAATCAAGAATAGAGTTTGAAACAGAAATGGAATATGAAATGGTATAAAAGGAATAATGAAATAGAGATTAAATAGATTGTATTTTGAAAATGAAATGAAAGTGAAACTTAAAATTAATGATTTTAAAATAAAACATTATATAGAAATAGAAAAAGTAATAAATGAATAAAATGGGAATGGGATAGAAACAATGAAATCTGGTCTCAGGAATGCATACGGAAGAATGGAATGGAATTGGGATAGGTAACAAAGTGATAAGAAAACAAAATAAATTAACGAACTTGAAATGGAATGAAACAATTAAAAGAAAGGGAACTAAAACTTGGAACTTGAAACAGTGGAAAGGAAGAATACAGAGACTAAACAAAATAGTGAAAGAATTGAAAATGGAATTGGGACTAAAAATGCAACATTAATACCAAAAATTTTCTAAATAAAGGTAATTATTATTTTTAAATATAAATGTTCCATTTTAAAGTTTCATTTTTCCATTGGACTCTTTGTTTAAAATTATATTAACCATTAGTCGACTTGCTTTATTGATATCTGTGGTAGACTGGCTAACCTCTCAGTCTATCTCACTTGACCTGGTCACTTCATGATGAGGTTCCACACTGTAGTCAACATCCGACACTGGAGTGGTTTCTGTGGTCATTCTGCATTGGTCCTGCTCCTGCTTTTGACACATCCACTTGCATTTCCTCGACTTGCCACACTTATGTACTGTTCTGTATTTGTATGGGAGTGTGTGTGTGTGTGATAATTGTCCTTGTCTTGCATTATCCTGTGTCAGCTATCCTTGTACATTGTCTATTGCATTCCTTGTGGCTGCGTGTTGCTCCTTTGTAAGACAACTCTGTGTGGTTTTCTAATAACTGATAATATAATTGCTCATTTTATTCTGAATGTGTGGTCCGAACGAGGCCAGAAGATTAATTTATATCTGATTTAAGTGAGTGGCCAAGTTTAGAGATGAAAGCAAAAAATTTATATCTTTAATAATATTTTCTTGCAGAATATATATTTTAATATACGGGATGTCAAATCATTTCAATTGCAGAAGAATATTCAACTATCAAGAGTAAAGTGAATCTTACTCTGTGTGTGCACATTATTTTATTGTTCCCCTACATTCCGCAAAGCTGTCGTCAAATGAATCTTACCATCAACAACAGGCAAAAAGGCAACCAGCGAGGTGCAACATCCGTTGCAGCAAAGAATCAGTAGAAGCGTAGAACGAAAAGAATGCGACAGCTGCATGTCATCAAGTCAGCGTTATAGGAAATGTCAGAAAAGTGCAAAAAAAAGAAGAGATAAAGAAAATAAAAATAAAAATACAGCAAAGGAAAGAAAGGACGAGCAGCAAAGTGGCTTCGCCTCATATTTTTGTCATTTTCCCTGGCGCCATTTTTGGCTGGCAATTTAATTTCATATTTTATGCAGTCAAAATCCGCGTGGAGCATGCGACAAAAATTGTTCTTGTTTTCTTCTTGGCAACTGCTGCAGTATCCCAGTGAGCTTTAGTATGGTCGTAATGAAGCTAAACTGGCTACAGACCTCACGGCGACGGCGACAGCAACGACGTTGAGAATCCTGACGGCGATATTGGTCCATACCCATCCCCACCCCCCACCCCATTTGGGATAAGAATGCCAGGCACGACTCCATTTTATGCTCGAGGTGCATATTTGAAGCCTTAAATGGTGGAAGATATTTTAACAAGTTAAAAGTAAAGGAAAAACATAAAGTAAAAATAAGAAATAAAAAACCTTTTGAAAGCTGTCAAGATTTCTTGTTAAATAAGAAGTCGCATTTTGTGTGCAAGAACCTTATTTGGTTACTTAGGACTATAAAAAATTGTTTCCAAACATCAGAGGGAAATTTAAGCGAAGTTCATCTTTTTGAGTTTTATGAAAGACTCAAACTTTAGAAACCTATGCCTTAAGGAGATTGATATATTTAAATATTATTTCATGTGTTTTGTCTTTATCTCAGAGTATCCTTTCTGTCGTTCGATGATTACCTGTTAAAGCAAATCACTGATTTCACTTATTTCTAAAATGTATAGTTTAGGTAAAATCCTCAAATATTTCCCATATGTGAGGGAGGAGCTCCTTTGATCGCTAAACACATTTAAGAGGCTCAAATAAAATCTTTTGTTCATGAAATTTTTTGACAAATACGCTCTTCGCTGCTTGGCTACACATAAAAAAAGAAATTCTTCACTTTGCTTTTAGTTTGACTTGTCTCTGTAGGGTTGTTTTCCTCAATTGCAAGGACATTTTTTGCAGTGTAAAGCAATTCTCATTCAAGCACACAAATGCCACGACATTTCTTTCTCTGGTCTCTATTTTCATAACTCTTTTATTTTGCCGCTTTGTTGTCTGTTTCTCTATGTTATTTGGAACATAGATGGCCAATTTTTGCCTAGGATACTAGAGAATTTCGATGCCACTTGAGCACAGTGTACAGTGTACACTATTGTAAGCTATCTAAAGCTCACTTGTTCGTATGATACTTTGTCAGGTACTATTTCTTTAAGTTTAATGTTGTAAGTGCAACTTAAGGCAACGAAGAACAGTAACAGCAAATTGCTTTTCAATTTAAAGGCATTTTAGGTTGACCAAAATGAAATGATCTTTCAATCAATGAAATCAAAAGAACTACCACAAAAAAAATATTAGCTTATTACCTGAACAATTTGACGTACAATTACATTAAAACAAAATATTATCAAATTGTTTACTTACATTTTCATAACTTTTAAAAGAAGTATGTTGAAATTATCAAGAAAGTTGATATTTTAATATTTAAGAAACGGAGATGCCAGATTGTCAAGAAAACCCTTATTTTGCACTGACTTTGTTTATTGGGTTACCTTGCAGTATCAGTGACAGATATGCCGCACAAAGTCTGGCAACCCTACAAGAATATATTAAAAGGAGCAATAAAATGAGTTTTCCTAGGTTATTGTCATGTGATATAGTGGTTCAATTAGGACACAAAAATGCTCACCCTGTATATATGTATATGTATGTATTTAGTTACATGTTTAGTGCTGTTTTCTTATTCATTCATATTCCTATACTTAATTCTCTTACACGGCAAAAATTCAATTTCCCCAGTGGAAAGGAAACCTCAAAATGAAACAATTTTCTTTGTTCTGTGTGTGTGTGTGTGTGTGTGTTAGTGTGTGTATTTTGGCGATACCAAACAATAAGTTGCCATTTTACTGCCAAATGTTTAACCTTGCTCCCAAATCGTAAAGGGAGCAGTCGTCGAGCTCTCTTGATTCAAGTTCTTGTCCCCGTTCCCTTTAGCTGTATGTCGACCAGATGTTGCCAAAGATTATTTTTGCCATTTTCTTTTTGCCTTTTGTTGGAGGTTTGCCTAGAGGAGTAGGAGCAGCCGCCATCTCTAATCAGATATTTACGCCACGGGCGGCAAACAAAAAAGAAAGAAAAGTAGAAAAAGTAGGTAACTTAACGCCCAACTCCACCCAACACAACAACAACAACAACGTTCATATTACATTTGAGCTTTGGGCTTTCGAATCTCACTGGGTGTTAAAATAAATGAGGAGCATTTAACTCTAAATCCCCATGGCAGCACCGAAATCCAACTCCCAAAAAAAAAAAAAAAACCAAATCAATATGCCTGCCTGTCCATGTGTGTCCATTCTTATATTTTCACCTTGAGCTGATCCAATTAATTGTTGGCATTTGTCAAAGAAAAAGAATCAAATTTGGAAAATTTCATATCGCTTACTTTAAAAGATTTTCCTATATATATTTATAGATTGCTTTATGTAGGTTAGTTTTGAAATTGATGGCTATTGAAACGTGTCCAAGTGTTAGGGAGTCTTAGAATTTGGGACACATTTTCCACACTCTTTCTCTTACACTCTCTTCAACTTGGTTGAGTGTTCTTAAAAGTGGAGAAGTGGAGAAGTTTATGGCGCACACACATCTCACTTGACCTGGAAATCTGTACATGGAAAGTGTTCTATAAAATGTTGATTCCACATTTGCATTGTATGCCAAGGCGAACATCGGTATGAAATCAAAGTTTGTTTTTTTTTCTAGTTTCTAGGATAAGTGGAATGGAGTTGAAATGGCTTTAAGCCAACCTCAATAATGGTTAATAATAATGTACAAATTGCACCTATTGCTTGTCCTTTAGTGTGGCTTCTATCACTTCCTTTTCCTGCTGCACATATGAATAATTTATTGATGGCCAAATCCATTTCAATGCCTCAAAATTGTCATCGGTCCGGGAACTGCAATCTGGCAAATTCGTTGCAAAAATGCAAATATTGAAATAGTTATGAATGTGAATGGTTCATGCCCAATCCTTGACTAACCTCTGTTGGCCATTAATTTCCCTGACAACCCCATAAAATACAGTATGGGACTGGGGGAAAGGAGAGTGTAGTAAGAGGATTGGGTTATGTGTGGAAATCAACTCTCGCATATTTAAAGTGTTTGCAAATCACAGCACAAAACTGGACTGGCCCCTAGAGTGCAGATGAAATGGAATGACTCTCCGTTTAGGGATTATATTTGACCAGCTGCACAGTTAAGACCAAATTGGCAAACATCATGCTAAAAGTGGGCTTAAATATCATGGCAACTGAAACCATACAGACATCTCGAATATCTACATACGTTCTAAATTTCTAGTCAAGCATTTGTTATCATTCCATATTATCCTTTGGAAAGTGAAGATATTGGTTGTAATTACGGCGAAAATTCTCGAAATATTATTTATTTGGATTAGTTTCAAAATAATTTTGAATTTTAGTTATCATTGCATATATCCTTAATCAGCATTAATGGCCGAGTCGGTATAGCCATTTCCGTCTGTTTGTTTCTTCGCAAGAAAGAGACCTTAAATTTTAAGCTATATGGTTGAAACTTGGAAGATAAGCTCTTTAATTAAACAGGTAGATAAAGTATGAAAATAAGTCGGATCGAACAACTATAAGATATAGTGAATTGACTTTAACGTCAAAAAAAAAAAAAAAATAATTGATTCGCCCAGAACTGCAAGGGTATAGAAACTTCGGCAAGGCTGAAGGTAGCTTCTGTTTTTTTTTTTTCAAGACAGAACCCTTAATATTTGATTTACAAGAAGATAGGATAAATTAAATAATTTTTTAGTACCCTTTCCTTCAAGGATTTACCTAAGAACTTCCTTATTCCCAAATTGATTCTTTCATTGTGGTAATATTTTCTTTTATCTAGTAATTTCAAATATTTTAATAATAATTTTTTGATATTAAACTTTTTATATTATTTCTTATATTTAAACAAAACTTTTAGTTAAACACAAATAGTTTTGATTGTGTTTATATTTCAACCAAAACTAACCCATTTAAACAATTATTTTACACAAAGTTTTTAAACTCAAATAAATGAAAATTCCTTCCTAAAACAAATAAATTTAAATGAACTTGAAAAGCTTTTTAAGGATTAAAAATCACAAATGGGCATACGCCAACTCTTAAATAGAGTTTCTTAGTATTTTCTTCTTAATTCTTGACCAAAGTTTTAAATCATTTTCTTTCTTTATTAAAATTCCTCAATTCAAGCCTTAAATAACACAAACCTCAACACATTTTCTACATTTGAGGAAAATATAAATTAAACACAAAATTTCGTGTTTGTTTGCAATTCATTTCTTTTGCTCAGGAAAATAGAAAAAATATTTTGCTTAAGCATAAAGTGAATTTCTTTCACTGCAAATGATGTGCGTGTTGTTATGCCAAATGAAAAAAGGATTTTGAAAAGAGGTCAGAATGGCAAAACATCCTTTTTCTGTCACAAATATTCTTCAAAGTCAAAATTTTTAATTAATTTGTTTTACTCAATGTTCTATGTGCATAAAATTTAGTTATTTTATTTCTTCTTATTCATCATATCACATTTTTTCAGTGTTTGCCTTGGCAAGAGAAAAATAGTTTCTTTATATTAAAAAAATCAAGAATAATAAATTTAAAAATACATTTTTAATCTAAAATATCTTATATTCTTTAAAAAATAATTTAAATAAAATCGACTCTTCAATAAAGGCATATTAAATATAATTCCTCATTAGATGTTTGAATTCACAAATCCAACAAAATTTCATAAAGTCTTAAAAAGTAAATTAATCAAATTAAGTTACAAAGAGGAGCTATAAAATCGCCCACTTGGAAATAACTTAGTGAACTATTTTTACTTTCACAACTTGTCATAAATTTTAAATAAGATGCTGGCGTAGGCATTGTAAGAGTTCAAGATGAGTCATCAACTTTCTCAACGACAAATCGTAAAAGAGAAAAACAGAAATTTAATGTCATAAAGTTCGCCTTGGAAGTGTGACAAATGGAAAAGTACAGAAATGACTGAAAACATAAAGAAATATTAAAGTAAAGTTCTTAAAATAAAAACAGAAATATTTCTTTATTCCTTTACTAGTTATTCCATTTCCAGTGTTGGTAACCTTTCACGTTTCCATTCATTAATCAAACCTTTTTCTTCAGATTAGTCACGCCTTCAACTTTGGTCAGTGAAATTATGTAATATTATGGGAAATATTTTTTTTTGCTAAATTTCTTTCTTTAATTAAAATGTAAGGCAAGTCCACATGGAACATAAATTGTTATGCCAGATGAATGCAGAGGAGGAGGAGGAGAAGGAGGTAGCAAAAAAAATTTAATAAAAATGTCACAGCTGAGCGGGTGGCAAGGACCTTCATTTCCTCTCACAATAATTATGAAATTGAAATCATTTTTTTCACTTGTCGTCCTTGTGAAAGTCGCTCAGCTGGAGGCCAGCTTAAGGGGGACATCTTTAAGTCCTGGAGACCAAGACAAAGACAAATGCGAATAGTTTGATTTGCATGTTGTTGCTCCTTTGCACCTCAAATCCACATGAATAAATTCCAATGACCAATTTTGGAAAAGTTTTCGGTTTTGTAAGGATGTGGCTTACACGTGTTGCCAATGTTGATGGTGACATTGTCCTGGTAACATTTTGACAATTTGTGGAAAACAAAATGGGGAAAAATGGAACAAGTTCTGAATCCGTCTCTGTCTCTTGCTGAATTATTCATAAATATGCAACGAATTTCCATGTTTTTTATACGGAAAAGTCCCAGCTATTGACAAGCAATGGAAATGCGAAGAAATCTCTAAACGTGGCATTTCCCTCCTTCACCCGCTTACCAAATCTCTTCTAACGGAAATAATTTTACCTGAATTTCTGTTATGCAAATCAATGGGAGAAATGGGTTGACACATTTTACACTATATTGATGGGATTCTTCCTAATCAGTTGATATAGTTTAGTTACAAATCCTTTCAGTCATTTAAATCCCAAATTTAATGCTTAAAGTCAAAAAAAAAGTTTGGGTTAACTACCCAGATTAAAATTTATGCTCTCCCTTTTGCCATCAACGCATGTCGCCCTTGCCCTCCTTCTTCTGACCAACATCATTCCCTCTTCTGTTATTTGTCTTCCTTCACATCCGTTTTATGGTTTTGCACTTAGCAATTAACGAGTTTACTTTTTTAGTGTCCGTCCCAGGGCCCGCATGAAGTGGACATATTCCAACACTGGCTCGTTCTCCACCCACCATTCGCCATCAGGCAACTCTTCACCTGTTTCTCCTCACCTGGTGGTTCGAGCGTAGTATCTCCCAGTTGGCTCGTTGCTCTCAATTAGAGTGTCACTTCCGTTTGAAATTTAGTTCACTGCTGGACAAATTTACCTATGTGGAGATGTTGCCTTCTGCTCTTTCTCCCAATTCCTCCCTTTTAACACCTCCTTCTCATCTGTTTGCCACACCTCGTCGAGCTGTTGGCATAAAACAGAACTTGGACACGAACTGCATTGCGGTGTTTGGCCCTTTTGGGATGTGGATTTCGAGTGATTCCAACTGCTGGCACTTTACTTTTGCACTTTTGGGTTGCGGTCACAGAATTATCATAGTTCCACCGAGTGGACATTGTGGTTAATGGATCTTCCATCAATGGATCAACTACCAAAGAGTAAGTTCAAGGTCTCCAAAAACAGAATCGCTTGAATTTAATGTCAATAAAAGGTTTCTTTAAAAGAAATGCATTTCCCAAAGAGTTTTCAACCAACTACATAAACTTTTCCTTCAATCGAAAGTCTGTTCCTTCTAACAATGTTACCTCTCATTCCTTTCGCTCAATCAGTCCTTGCTGAGTCCTTTGTGCTGTCGCCATTTCAAATGCGTCGGAAATTATTTCTAAATAAGAAATGCAGAGGAAAAGCAAACTGCGAAATGTCAAAGGACTTCAGTGGAAAACATCTGTAGAGGGTGTCAGAAAATATACTATGGAGTTCTTTCGAGATTGAATCCTCGACAAGTAATCAAAAACTAACTATATTGTACTTTTTCCTAGAAAAAATGAAGAAAGTGGCAAAAGTTAAAGTTCTTAGACTTTGTTTCTTGTTTTGGTTCATCTGTTTTATGGTCCTGCTTGAGGTTTCGTCCTTTTGCGGTTACATTAATTACGTGGAAAAGTGGCCAGGAAAAACATTTTCACATCATTAAAAATTATTTATGGATCTTGAGGCGAGTTCTGTTAGCAAGGATACAATTTAAATAGAATTGAAATTAATGTCTGCTTGTGTGAGTTTCTCATTTCCCAGTTATGTCTGACAAATTCAGCAAAATTAAGCAATTGTTAAGAGTTATGGACGCAGGACCTTGAAAGGACGTTCCATCCACATCACCTTACATTAAATTTGCATAATGCGCTGTAAGTTTTGTGGCAAACATTTAACGAGCCGCACAATTTGTCAATGGGCGTAGTATTCAAATGGTCCCAAAAATTATTCATGGCAAACAGATGAAGGGCCAAAAAGCAAAAGGGGAGGGGGCAAATGGGAGAACAATAAGCTAAAACTCAAACAAGGTGATGAAAATGGGAATCCACTGGCAGTTTGTACCTTTTCCAGGAAGAATCCATTTGGTTTGTCTATGAATTTGTAATTACAAAAAATACATTTGAAATATCTGGAAAAGGTTCTAAAAGAAAAGTAAAATTTTTCCATACTAAAACTTGGGAAATTTCCCCTTAAGAAGTCGTTGCAATAATCGAATTCCATATGTATATCTGGATTATGCCTCTGCAAACAGAATATTTCATTGTTTTCTGTTTTTTTTTACCATTTGTATACAATTTCCTCTTCTATTTACATTTAAGTAATATTCAATTTTCTATTATTTATAATTTGTTTGGCTAAACAGTTGGAAACATTGACTATCTATTGCCATAATTTAGGAACAACCGAATCCGATTAGTTACTAATTAGGAACATCAATAAACAAAAGCCAAAAAAACACAAACTGCAATAAATGGGGAAAACAATTTTTAAATAAATTTTACACTGCCAAAATAACAGAAAACGAACACAAATTAATGGACAATTTGGGGGCGTGGCTAATATACATTTCATTTGCGGGCTTCGGTAAATAATTTAGAACCGCTGCAGAGGCCACAGACAAAATCGAAATGCAAACGGATATGGCTAACATGGATAATATGAGATTGATGGAAGGATAATGATGGATGACATCCTTTCCGTTTTGAACACAGCTTTAAATTTAGTTTATTTGTTGTCGGAATAGTTCGAATATAGCATATAGTACTTCCCGTCTGTTTTTTTTGGGACAATTCCAGTATGTCTTGCCGAAGGCATTTCAAATTTCACATTTTAGTTGGAGCTTCTTCTCGAATTTCATTTTGGCATTTTTTGGCAAATAGTCGAAATGAAATTCTGACAATAGTCGCGATTCAGCCTAAAGGATATCTCTTTGTCTCTCCATATATTCGCTCCTGCTTATTGATTTTTGTTGGCATCAGATTTCCACTGAGAAGAGAAACTGAGATGTGGGTTTTTCCTGCATTTTCATTTTCGCCTGAAATGTCTTTCTCTGCGTTATGCAAAAGTGAATTAGCTAGTTGCTGGCTGTCCTCTATAATTTCCGCGACTTTCATCAAAGAGAATTTTTAGTTTTCCCTCAGTGGAGACACATTTGCATAGGGAAAATGGAAAATGAACAAAGGGAATAATATATAAATTTAAGAATAATAAAAAATTTAAAATAAAATACGAAAGGCAAAGTTTTTAGAAATTCCAGTGACGACTTTATCATCGATGAGGTACGTGACCCAATGCCACGCCTTGTTCTCACAAAACAAAAGGCAAAATGTCAACAAATGAACCGAAGAGAGACACCAAAAAAAGTGAGAGAAGAGAGAAAGAGGAGAACCGTAAACTTTTCGGTCTCAAGTCAATTGGCCAAGTGAATATCTGGTTTCGCTTTATATTTCGGATGCGTATGTCCCAATCCCACTGTCAATATGCTCATCTGTACACACACACACAACACACACTGTACACACACACCGCATCCTTGGTGCTTGCTTCTGTTTTCCCTGGTCGTTGCTCACGTAGTCGTAAAACATTTTTGTGCCCAACGAAACGAACGACAAGCAGAAACTACAAATTTTGCATAACGGGAGCCACGCCCCTGTACCACCACCGCCCCAGCTCACACACACATACACAATCACAGACTCAGGGGAGAAAGGCCTTTTTGGCTAACTGGTCTTTATCATTGGCAAGTCTTTGCCTTTGTGCCAGATTTCACTTGAATTGAGCTGCACGCGACATTTCAACCAAATTAAAAAATGCAAAAATGCTAAGAAAATGTCCTTCAAGTGGGCCCAAAATAGGACAGAAGGCAGAGGAGCTTGCCAATTTAATTCGTTTTCGAATTCCAAATTCAGTTTGTTGGCTTTGGGCCAACATCATTTATAAGATTATAGGAAACAAGCAGCGAAAATAGAAGCGAAGGATATGAACTTTTGGCAAAAGAAGTGAATAAAGGAAACTGATGTATGGAGACACAGGATATAAGTCACTTACGTGAAAGGGGGAAGAGGAATGCCTTGAATCGAATAAAAGTAATAGAATGAATACAAATTAGCTACTGCAATAAGTGAAAATAAGTTCCAGTTTGGACTCATATGTTAATGGATTCGTTTAAGTGAAGTTCACCAAAATGGAACAATTTGAATTCCCATAAACTGACGACTTTGTTTAGTTTAACAGTTTCTATATAGACTATGAATAAAATCTCTTGATCCTTGTGGAACAATTACCTTAACATCTTACGTCCTTGGGTTGTCTATCTCATAATCAGTGGGAAAGTTTTTAAAATTTTAAACCTTATTAGTTATTCAAGTCCAACTAAGCGGAAATTCAAAGTCTTGCCCAATTCATATAACTTAAGTATGCATGAAACTACAATGTCCCTGTTCCACCTGACCCTTGGTCATTATCCTAGTCAACCCAGAAACAACAGTAAAGATGAAAAAACTGAAAAGCCAAAAAAAGCAGCCTACAACATCCACTCAAGTCAATTTGAAAACTTTCATCCCAACTACACGAAACTGAAACTGGAAGCACTTTGGCTTAATAAAAACTAATTTGTAATGCAAAAGCAAGCAGACAGTGATTAAGGGGCAGGGTCACCGCCCCTAAACCACTCCCCATGTTCTACTAACTACTCCCATTTCTTCATTTCCCATTCTCCGCCATCACCTGACCAGATTGTCAACGTTTTAACTTTTGGCCAGCGGCATTTCCTTAGTTACATCTAAGGCATCGTCCTCTCATAGATAACGGTGAAAGGAGCTGAACTCGGAACTGGAAACAGGGAAATGGGAACTCGGAAAGTGCGCCACATAATTCAAGAAGCACAAACCGCAGACAAATTTGAAACTTGCACCGCGAAATTACACGGACTGATGAGCAAAGTTTTCGTCAGAGAAAGAGACAAACAGAGAGAGAGATAGAGAGAGATATTTAACATTCTCTGTTCTATCTGGATTTCAATTCAAGTTGAATAGAAGAAATTATTTACAGTGGTAAATGCCACCTGATAGGAGAAGAGATGAGGAGGATGTGACGGTGAAGGGAGGGGTATATAGCTTCCCATTTTGTTCAAGTATCGTGTAAATGGCAACAATTTTTTGGGCAAATGCAAAGGAAAAGCAACAGCTGAGCATCAAATTTGAAACACACTTAAATACACACACACACACACACATACACACACGCACACTCACACAATTGCGGTTTATGGCGAATGCTTGGCGCATTATTTAAATTTTTATTCTTTCAAATTTATTTTGCCGCAGCCTTATAATTTAATTCAACTTTTTTTTTTGAGAAAGAGAAGCGGAAAACAAGTGTGGGAAAGGGAAGGGGAAGGGAAAGAAGTATATATGTGTTGAGTGTGTGTACATTTGTAAATGTGTTTCCAGGGTCGGCCAGGATGAGTTAAGAATCAACTAAGGACTGAATAAATTGAGTTAATATGCAGACAAAATGGCAATATCTGCAGGAATCAGGAATGTATATAGATAAGATTTCAGTATCTAGAATATTCAAATTTAAGAAAGAGGAAATTGTGGTTAGAGAAACATCTTTTATAGGAATACTTGACCCAAAAAAAGATTGAAGACTGTGCGAAGGATATATTTATCTCTAGCTACAGTTTGGTCTAAAGGTTATGCTACGATCTCAAAGGATCAATTTCAAACCCCTTTTCATCTACCTTAATCCGCTCCTGGATGTGTGTATGTGACTTCCTTTTAGCGGAAATTTTTTGCTTCCTTTTTGTGGCTGCTCCTTTTTGTTCTCTCTTTTTTTTTCCTTCTTTTTTTTGGGTGGCTGAACACGCATGCCACCGTTTCCCCTCTGTCACACAATATTTTCAACAGCAACAACAATTACCCTGCAGTTTTTCCGTCTTTGTCCTGGTAAGCCAACCGCTCAGCATATAAAAGCAATTACAACGCGTCACCAACTGTCTGGATCCTTAAATGGAAGCATTCACCCACTTATATCCATATAGTATATAGACTATCTCGCCGACTTTGAGAAGGAAATGCGATATGTAAAGTCATGGGATTGATAGGCAAACATTTGGCTCTTGCCTCTGTGTTGGCAATGGAAATGAAAAACCGCTTTCCTTTTCCCCTTTTCAAAGGAAGATTTGTGGCCTTAAAACAAAAGCTCCATGATGAAGAGAAGTTGGTGCTCCCGATTCCCATCTGCCTGCATCATTTAGTCAAAACGAAAGTATTCATTCACGTTGCTTGCATTTCGTAATTACAAAGAAGAGGAAAACTGTTTTGTTTTTCTGTTTTTCTACGTGGGTTTCCCAACAAAGCTTTGCCACATTGAAAGAACTGTGACATGACCTCAAATTTCAGAGAAGAAAAAGCATTAGGTAGAAGGAAAAATGAAATAAACACAAAAATGGAAGAAGGAAATTTACTGTCGACTTTTCTTTCATTTATCGCCTTACTTTTTGCTGTTTTTCGTTTGGCTTTTGTTTTCCACAGTTTCTTTGGGACAACGAAAAACAAAGAAAAAACGAAATGAATGAAATTTGAAATAAGAGATGAAATATCTTAAGAATGTCCTTTAAAATGTATCTCAATAAAAATGTTGTCAAATTTAATGTAAAATTCTTGTCTTATTTTATTAACTCGTTTTATCAGGTTAATAAATGTAAAAAATTTAACAAATTTTTAGTCCTTATATATATAAAATAAACCCAAATTTATGTAACAAAAGTTGCTTTTGGCCTTGGGAATGAGAGAAGTTTACTTAACAATCAAATTAAAAGTTGCTTATTATTTGTGGCAAAGACGAAGAAGAAGAGGAAAGTTTGAAAAGGGCTAAGCAAAAATATTAAATAGAATTACAGAATTAAATTATCGCAAAAACCAAAAAACCAATTAAAAAGTTAGTTCAAAAGTTCTCGTCTCGTCTTTCACTCACGGCAAGTCAAACTAGTTGCAATATCAGAAAATGCTTCAATGAAAAGTTTCTCAATAAATCCGGAAAACAGAAAACAAGAAAACAACAAAATAAAAAATGTTTAGCAAACAAAATGCAGAATGTGTGCAACAATTTTTCCCAATGATTCGTTGAAATATTTTAATCAAATATTCTCTCCTTTGTTTAACTATTTGCAACGAGGATTTCCCTGAACCACAGGGATTTGTTTGCTGCGCAGTTTTCCTCGTGGTTTTTAACATTTTTGCCAAAAATATTTTATTACGAAAATAAATTCACAAATTCTGTTTATCTGTTGATTTATCTTCTTCTTTTTCTTTTGCTTTGACAGACAAACCAATTAAGAGGACAACATTTAGAGGACATAAACTTTTCCAACCACACAAATCAATTAAAAGTTTTCCCAAGCTCAAGCGAAACTCTTCTTTATTTCCATCTTTAAAGCGAATTCCAAATGAAAATTTAGGGTAATGAATCAAAATGGAATTGAATGTTTCAATATTTATAGTAACATATTGAACAGTGATTGATGTTCACATCCAATTCAATAATTTCTATATCCAAGGGTGAATTTGGATGCCCTTAGACCATGGAGTGAGGATGTCAACTGTGTGATTCCTTTTCCAATCAATGGATTAACTGATTCTTGATAACAGTTCATTCAAAGTTTAAGTACTTCCCTGTGTTTGATATCCTTTTTATTGCTCAAACTAAGTCCACTTTTAAATAGTTAAAGTTTCTACAATAATCGTTCATATAACAAATATCTTAAAAAACTTCTTTAAAAAATATGTTATCTATGCTATAAATTCTCTATCTTTGTTCGTCTAACGAAATGATTTTCTTCAATCATGAAGTAAACTGGCTAACTGTCTTTTTATCCAAGATAACGAAACAAGATGCCTTTTTTGGGTAAGTCCGTCCCTGGGCTTACCCGATAAACATTTCTAATTGATATTTAAATTTTGGAAAAGTCTAATGGAATGCCAAACCAAACAAAATGGTTGAAACTTAGAGAACAAAATTGCCATAAAAAGATGCTGGCAACCGAATATATTTAAATTCAGAATGAAACCAAAAGTCCATGATGAATAGCACCCCGCACCACCCAAAGGGTGTTTACCTCCTCCTCCTCCACTTGAACATTTAGATCGTTGACATGAATAATAAGAATTTGGCCAAAACTTTTGTTGCTGACCTCCCTCAAATCGCAGACCCAAACTGGAGGCTGTTGGTCCTCAAAGATGAATTGAATTCAAATTTATGGCAAAAGAGAGAAAGCGGACTCGGAAAAGCTTTTCCACCACTCAATTTTTATCTGAGAGACTATTTACTATGAGTTTAAAGAGAGAAGATGTTGCTTGCAACATGTTGACAATAAATTTCAAACATTTGTTAAATGTTGCCAGAGGCTCAGACACATTCTATTGATTTCTTTGTGTGTTTTGGTTTCGTTTGTGGGTGAGGATTGTAGGTCAATTATCATCTGTGTGTAGGCTGATTTACGGGTGACAAAACCACAGACATTCAACTTGACTATGTACCCTTCCATTCGGATCAAGTTAAACCAATTGAAAAACGAAAAAAGAGAATCGAATAAATGGACATGGCTGAAATCTTCGTTACAATTGCAATTCGAAATGACGACTACTTTGTAACAATTCGTAGTGGAAAACCTTTTGCTGGCATAGCTAGGAATTAATGAGCAAATGCAGGTCAGAGTTCCAAGAGAAATTCCAGAATTTCTCGCTTAACAAACCCCTTTTTTGGGTGAAGCCTTGATAGATGGAGCTGCCTGTTTTTGGCAGCCATTTAAAATTCCATGCACGCAGAGCATCAGCTTGTCCCTAGCCCCAACTGCCAAGCCACCTTCTACTAAACTGCAGCGTGTTGTGGTCGTCATGGGTTCGGATCAGGATTCGGTGTGCATGGGAAGAGGTAGAGTTGGAGGGCGGAGGAATAAGGTGCACTTTGCAATTTAGAGCCTCGATTCGGTTCACATTGTCAGCACTTTCATTATTGCCCACATTTTAGGGCGGTCATGTATGGGTAGGATGTGGATCACGATGAGGATGTACAGTTGATTGCAGCATTTTTGCACGTTAGAAACCTTGACTCCTTTGCTATAAACTGAACTCTAGTGAGAGACCAAAACAAAGCATTTTTGGGGCAATTGATGAGAGCGAATGTAATTTGAGTTGGATTCGAGGAATAGCTACAAATTGTTTCTAGAGAAGGAGCTTCAAATTGTTGTTGTTTTTTTCTGGATTAGTCCAGATAACAATAGTTTAGACTCAGCTAACCACAATTTCAATCGTTTGTCTGTAACAAGTTCCCTTCAGCTTAAATTAAATTACTCATACGCAACGTTGCCTCTTGTCTGTGCCACCTTTCAAGACAAATGTTTTTTCAGCTTGTTGAAAAATGCTTTTAGTTGGCATTTTGCTTTCAGAATTTGAAATAAGTTTCTCGTATATGTCAGGTTCAAGAGAATCCAGCTGCGGTCAAGGTCGCAGAGTCCTTGAACTTTAAGAAACAATTGAAATTGAGAACTGGCAAGCAATTTGGCACTTTATCCATTTACATTTGGTATACAAATTTTTATTTGCAGGGAAACTATTCCAAAAACAGATTCCACCACATTTTGTTCTCTAATAAATATTTCATGTTGTTTTGCATTTTGGCAATTCGTAAGGAAGAATAGTAAAAATGGAAATGTTTTTCAGTTGAGACATATTTTCCACGCATGCTCGCGACTCTGCCAGGAAACCCATGGAGAAGCATCTTTGCTGTCCCCTTTATGATTTGGTTTTATGTTTTATCTACCTAACTTGTTTTTGACTTTGGCATGACCCAGATGCTTGACTAGAACTAGAGCTTCTCCTTCCCCCACTGAATCACTTAGAGGCGTCGCATCAATTTGAATGTTTTTGCCCGTTTGAGATGTTAATGTTGAACTGCTCGAGAACATGACGTAGAACCGAGAACATGAATATCTCAGCTTCAAAGTTGTGTCGTTCTAAGCTCAGAAGTGTCGAAGGTGTTGCCCAGGTTGAGATGAGAGATAGTGAAAGAGCGGATAGAGGAAGAAAAATGCACTTGTAGTTGTTTCACCAGCTGTGGGCTAATCCCTTAGAGTAACAGAAACAATATGATATAGAAGCAATTCACTTCAATAGCTTCATTATTTCTTTCCTTTTTTCTTTCTTTCTTTTTTTTCCCCCACTGAAGCACTTGTCGCGATGCTTAGCCTTGAGAACCAAGTCATGCAAATGTGATAAAGATATATTTCATCTCCCTTTCGTTTTTCTGTTTCTTTTCTCTTTTCCTGAATCTGCATTTCCCTTTCTGTCGTATCAGATTGAGAATGGTTGTTTCTTTCTTTCCAGGACCCCAACATTGTTCAGTGAGCGCCCAGCGAGGCATGCATAAAATATGTTACAAGGCATCAGACCATGCCCACAAGCCCACCATTTGCCATTCATTCCACTCTGAAATTTGCATCAATGAATACGTTAAAATCACCCATAAGAGAGACTGGAGAGACAAAGAGAGAAAGAAAGAGAGAGAAAGCAAACGAAAAATGTTTTTTCCGTCTGCCTTTAATTAAAGGAAAATGGAAATAAAACTGCAAAAATGTCAGCCGAAAATGAAAAATACCAATTGGAAGAACACATTGAATAATTAAAGCTCCATGTAAAGTGAATCATCATTCGAGAGAGAACTTGAAAACATAACAAGGGGAAAAAAAAACTACAGAAAGTTCAGCGATTTCACTTGGCTATAATGAAAGAATTAAAACTGCGATTTCCCCATTGAGAAAGCAAAGCGTAAAAAGATATAATTAAAACAAGCAAAAGGAAAAGAAATGGAGAACAACCTTTGGCCAACTGTTGCAAGTGCAATGGCAGAATGAATGTAAAAATATAAAAAACTTTCTCTGTTGCAATTTCAATTTGTTGGAAAGGGAAATTAAAACTGCGGCTGAATGTTAATTAAAGGCAATTTCATTGCCAGCTGAAAAAGTTTTTAACAGGGCAACTGTTTTCACTTGTTCGAGGCAGAACAATGATGTAGATAGAACCAAGCGGCTCGCCCCACTTCACATAATTAACTGCCTCTTTCATATCCACTCTCGTAGCAGCTCTTCATTTTTTTTTCCTTTCAACTAGTACTTCATCATCTACTTTACTTTTTCCTAAACTCGAGCAGTTTTGAATTTTTTGTGGTTCTTGACAAATCTCTATAAACTTTTTTTAGATATTTCATTGTAGGTTCAAAAAAAAAATCATTTTTCATCAAGTTTTTCTTCGTTTCTGAGTCTAGGAAACATTTCACCTATTACAAAATAAATCAATTTAATCTTTGCAACCTGTTTAAAGTTTTTCAACATTTGTCGATGGTAAATAAATAATAGAACTGGCTAGAACTTTCCGAAACAGATGTGCACAAAATGAAGTAACAGGGACCAGGTGCGTGCCCTAAAAAGTAGGCAACGGATTAGGAAAATAAATGAGAACTCCTACCGAATGAGCAATTTGAAGCTAAGCCTAGGCGAAGAGTTTCAATTTAGTTTCAGCTTTCACTGCTAAATCGAAGCGTGTAATTAATTTTGTATGACTACGCAAATGAGTTGGCGATGAGAACGGCTGCAACTCCTCTGGCAAGTCATGTGAGCTAATGATAAACACTTTCAGTTGGAGTAGGAAGTGAAAGAGGAAACTAAGCAGAGCGGATGTTCAGATAACGGACCATGCCACAAGCAGGAAGTGTGAAAAGGATGTGGAAATGGCTATGGCTTTGGTTACCAGAATATTATCAACACACTCTGAAAGGGAGAATTCGAGTGGTTTAATTGAAAATATAAACAGCAACTGCAATAGACAATGCCTGATAATATCAGTGAAGGAGAGAGAGAGAGGGAAAGTAGGTCAAACTACAATGTCATATAAATGGATACTATTTAAAAAATGTTTACTTCAATTGCAGGCAAATGAAGTTCATAGCCAATGAGCCATTCAAATGGAACAATATTCCAATTGCTTTTATGCAAATGAAATTTAAATCGAAATGCAAACGAAAACATCGAAAACAATCAAATGTTACACTTCAATTGTTATTGGCAAATGAAAGTGAAACTGAATAAACAGAGTCAAAAATGTTGACTTTATTAAATTTCTATCTTTTCTTCTTCTATTTACAAACTTCTCATTGAATACTGTGAATCATTTGAAGGATTTCAGTTAACCACAGTTGTCTCTTCAGTTTGCAAAACTCTAACCAAATGCCAAGAAAAACATTTTCAAAACTTGCCAAATGAGGCAAAGGCAAAGGAGAAGCGATGCAAACAGAGCAAATGAAAAGCGGCCGCAATTTGTTGCAAAAACAAAACAAAAGTTTGCAACTTGTAAAAGGAAATGCAACTAAGTGCCAAAAAGAGGACGAAGAAATATAAATGAAAAGCAGCTTCAGAGATATTTAAATGTTTTCTTTTTTCTCTTTTGGTCTTCCTCTGATTCTCAGTTTCTAACTTCTTCTCATGGCAACTAAAACAAGTGCCATTAGCCACGCCCCCTATAATGTTTTAGCCTCCCTCTAGCTCAATAAAAAGGCAAAGTCAAAAAGAAACAAAAACAACTTTTTGTTTTTGCCTTTTCCTCTTTTTGATTCACATTTTATTCTTTTTTTAGTTGCATTTTGTTGTTGCATTTGGCAAGATGTGAGTGGGAGTGGATCAGGGAAGGAAGGACAAATGTCCTTGTTTCGTCTTGTTTACATCTTGTGACTGACTTTTATTGCAAGCCATTTTGATTTGCATTTCGAGACAGGCGAATCAAAGAGTAAAGGAGAAAAGAGAAAGGGGAAGAGATAAATATGTTTGAATAAATAAATTTGAATTGTTTTATTTGTGCATCAGATCATTAGTTCTTTTATATTTCATCTATTTTTGAACCAATCAATTCCTTCTATTTTGAATTACTTAAAGGAAGATCCAATCGAACTCTTAGTCCTGCCATTAAAGACAGTTTTCCTCAACTTCATTTACTTTTGCCACATTGAACAGCAGCTCAAAATGTGAGAGCATAAAACTAAGTGCTCTAACTTACACACATTCACATGGCTTCTTCTCCTCCCATTTTTCTCTTCCAATCTCCTTTCCATTCCCACTCCTTCATTCGTTCAGTCAACGCATAAAACTTTACATCCTGCTTCGCTTTTGTGAATCCTTTCATTTCATATTTAACCAAAGGGAAAGGCAACAGAAAAGAAAATGCGGCTAGACAACAAACGGAAACAACAACAACAACAATGTGGAAAGTGGCAAGGCAACGAAGCGAATGAAAATACGGAGTGGGTGGAGAATGCGGAAGGGGACAGCTGTAAACATTTGCTGACTTAGCTGCAATTATGGCAGATATTTTTATGAACTTCATGTCAGCAGAGGCAGACACTGAGATACAGATACATTCTCCCACATGACACTCTCATTGACAAAGAGGAGAATGAAGAGTAGGAGAGAAGAAGCCACAAGAATGAGACTGACGAGTTGAAAGCAAAGACTTAGAAAATGAAAATGGATGAACCAGTTGGTAAAATCTCTTCAATAGTTTGCAAACATTGACGAGAGGACGAAAGTCCAACACAGTTTCAATTTGTTAAAGCAATTGAAATTAAATTTAAACATTTTGCCGGAAACTAATGTTTTTGAATATATAGATTTGAATTCGTCTTCCCATATAAATAAATCATAAAGCATCGCCAAAAATGAAGACATCTATTCTACGAAACAGATAAGAACTAAAAGTCCTGTCTTCTGTGTAATGTTTATCAATCAAGACTACTGAGTAAAATTATATCTTATTCCATTAAATTGTGCAAAATGCATTGTCAGCACTGTTTAATAATATCTGGCAACTCTGTATAAAAACTCCAATAGATGTCAATCCATTGCCAGCACTCCAAATAGGAAGTTCTTTCAGACTAAGATATTGGTCTCTCAATGTAAAATTTTACATTGGTTACCAGAAACAATTGAAAAAGAGAAATAAATAAAACTCAAGGCAATATTGGAAAGTTAAGAGAAATTCTTTGATTTGGTTTATCCATAATTTCGTATTACTAGTAAAAAGTTTTATATCTGTTACCCGAATGGATAAATCGTAAAAAATTGAGAATATTTAATTTTTCTTTAAAAATTTGTTTGATTTTGCTTTTTGTGAACTACTTTTATTTCACTCATATGCATTCTAGGACAAATATTTTGTTTCGCTTGCTTTTCTGCGATTGCATAATTAATGCCGAGTTGTTGTTGTTGCTGTTGGCACTTCAAATGAAAAGGTGTCCACAACAAAAACCGCACAATTTTCCATTCAGAGGCCCACAGCAAAAAACAAAAGTTAATTGTTCAAATATTTTCAGAGCACACATGCCACGCCCTCTTTTCCCTCAAACCCATATCAACCCACTCTAGCAACAGCTGCCAACTACAACAATTAAAAGTGAAAAGGAGAACCAGACGAAAAGGGTATGAGGAATTCAAGGGGAATGGGGTAAAAGGATGAAAATGAAATCCCTTCTCCGCTTTCATGTTACACCAAATGCTTCTCCGCCTCGAATAATTCACGAAAAAGCTTAACAGTGGAAAATTTTGTTGTTAATTTTTATGGCCACGATGGTGTAAATGGGTGATGAATGAAAAGGGAGCTGTGATGGGGGTGTTTGGTTGCTTTGTTGCACTTTCCACGGGAGGTGGCACAACAAATTTGTTGAGGGTTTTTTCGCTGTTTTCCAACGTTTGCCATCGCTCAATAAAAATCGTTAAACATTCATTGCCTTCTCATGGAATTGAGCGGCATTTTACAATTTTATTTCTCTTTAAGGTGCACAAATTATTTTGGAAAGGAAAGTCGTGAAATTCCTTGTCATAAAACTGAAGTGAACGGCAATTAATTTCAATTCATCTCCGCCAAAGTTTTGTTGGATTTCTCCCTGATGACCCGGAATGACCTTTATATCGATTTTTGGTTTATATTTTTATGTTTGCCAAAGCTAACAACCGATGGCATCTTAAATATATAAGTAAATGTATATATATGTACGATATATGATGTCGATTCTTTGGATTTTCCTTCGCTTTTATCTCTTGTTGGTTCGCACATCCTGGCGCCTGTTAATTGACTCTAAACAAACTCTAGTGGAAAACTGAGGGAAAACGGCAAACTTCAATTTCTGTTTATCTTTGGAAAATTCTAAATGAAATTGAAATGAGTTTTCTTGGAAATTTATTATTGCAGAACAGGATGCAGGATGTAAGAAGGTTTTGAAAAAAAATAAAGCTTAATTAATTACAAAATGAACAATAAATTGTTTACCTTTAGTCATTTAATTAAAAGAATATCAGATCGTTCACTTAAATAGAAGAATTATCCGACGGAATCATTCATTGATTGAGTTTTATTGGAAAATCCTTATAAAATGTTGTGCCAGCAAATTTAGCAATTAACAAATTGCCTAAACAAATTCATCATAAATATTTAGGACCTATTTATTTATTGCCCTAGACATCGCCGCCTGTTCAAGCCATAAATATTAAATTTTCCTTGTCTGCCGTCCCTGTATTGGTTCCAGGACGAAACCGTAAAAGATCAGCGACCCATCCTTGTAAAACTTTTCCCTCCAGAGCGAGAAGTTTATATTTCTATTTTGTCGCTGCGTTTTCATTGCTGATTTTTATCACGGCGTACATTGAAAATTTACGAGTTTTCACAGCGCATAAATTTCTACTCCGTTTTGCCAATTTTTATTATCTGTAAAATATTTTAGACGCGACGCACTTTAGTCGCATGTGGCGCATCCCACAGATCCAGAAGCAGAGTATCTAATGGATACGCATGGCGATAGAAACATAAACCCAAATTGAGTCACTCCGATGAGGTTGGGCATATTTGAATAGACCCAAGAAATCATCTTCTAGAGAAACTTCATCCAGCTAGCGGGAGTTTAAGTGGAAAATGGGTGAACAAATAATGATAAAAGGTGAAAAATGCACTCAGAACAGGGAGTGGTGCAAGGAGCTAAGTGTAACTTATTATGGCCATGGTTTTTCATCCGCCAGCAAGGGGATGAAAGGAAGTAAAAAGAAGGAAAAACTTTGTGCGGCAACTTTCAGCTGCATGTGTTGCATACTTTCCAGCATAAAAAATGAGAAGGAAGAAACAGGAGGCAAAGAAAGTGGGCCAAAAGGGAAAATGTTGCGAAATTGTAGCTCCAAGTAAACAGCGAAAACTAATTTTTAATGTCTGGAGTGGAGGCGGTGGGCGGGGCTGGAAAATTACAGCTCTTGATTGTAATGCAAAATGTTGGCCGTTTGTCTCCTGACAGAAGGATCATCAATTCCTGCCAACGCTGTCACTCACTCATCTCTTGAAGATCCTAGGCCAGGACAGGAAGAAAAGTCCCATTAACGACTTTTCTTTTGCCAATAAATTTTCAATTTCCTTTTCGAAATTTGCAATTTATTCCACTGCACCAAAGCTAATTTCCCCCTCACTCCCTCTACACACTCTTTCTGTGTTTCGAGAAACAACGTCTTTCATCCTTTGTAAGTCAATTTCATACAATTTTCCATGCTGGAAAAAAGTTTTTCCCTGCAGATTTTCACACAAGCCAAAAGAGTTTATCGAAGGACATAAATATGGCAGTAAATTTCATTGTCTGCAGACAGGATTGCACTTTCAGTTGATGTGGAAAGCACCCAATAACAACAACGTTTACAACAATTGAAAAATTCCTCAACAGAGTCAACAATTTTCCAGGAAAAACTCGCCAAATCTTCTACCTAATGATGAATCATGCGAACTCGTTTTCATGGAGCAAACAGAAATTTGATTTTATTTGCAAAATCTGAAAAAAGATTTCATAAATATTTGCGTTGCATTTTTTCGCACAGTTTGCAACACTTTTTATGAGGGTTGCCACCCTCTCACCCAAGTGCAAATGGAACATTTGCAACTGTGAAAATATTTTTCACCCTTTTTTTCCTCTACTTTGTTGTGCAAATATTTTTCTCCACAATATTTTTGCACTTCATTTGCCAGAGTGGGCGTGACAGAATTTGGGCGTTGCGAGTTGTTTCTCTTTGAAATGCAAAAATCGTGCACCGATTGCATTTGAAATGAGGTTTTCCCCTTCATCCCAATGAAATTTTCATAATTCTGGAAAGAGACGGAGAAGTGAAAGTTGAAGAAAAGCAATTGCACTTTCGTGGAAAGTCTTTAGTTAAGAACATTTAAAGATTTCTGCCCCGTCTCGAGGCCATTTCCATTTGATTTTAACGACTTTTCAGAGTTAAGTTCTCCCCGCAGGCATTGTGAATCCTTTTTCCAAGTGAAACATTAAACTTTGCCCCATTTGAACAGCAGCAAGGATAACAAACAAGCCAAACAAGACATGACAACAATAAAAGAAAACATTTTCGAGGCTGCGAAACAAAAGAGGTTAAAGTTGCGACTTTCCTTGAATCTCTCCCTCTTACCCTTTTCCCTCTTTCGTCAGAAGGACAAGCTTAATGGAACATTAAAGATGCTTTTATTATTGCCAATTCCTTGGTTAACTGTCAGCGCCATGCAGCTTATAAGCAATAAACCATTATAATATGACGAATCATTAAAAAATGGCCAAGGAAAAACCGCAAAAGATTTAGGATTTCCATCTAGTAACTTCCATCTTGGGCCTTCTCTTAATACAATTTGTTTAATTAAGTTATTTTCGGTTCTTTTTCTAGCTTTCTTTGAAATTGGCCTTGCCCTTTTTCCCCTTCTTCTGATGAGTTGTGACAGCTCAGTTTCGTAAGACAATCCTTTGCATCCGTTGCCTGATGTCTGCTCCTAATTATGTGAGTTCACACAAAGTTGGATAGAAATGAGAGGCGTTGCCTAATTGCAAGGCGACTTAATGGAGGGCGGCTTACGCGACGTATACGCAACGTCAAATAGAACGAACTTTTTCCTCATTTGCTTTCTCTTTGAGGTGACATTTTTTGGCGCCTGCTTAAAAATAAAATCACGCGCAAAGAAAAGAACACGTCGAAGAAGAGGAGAAGACGAAATAAGCCTCAAATTGCACGTTTTGACGCTTCAATGGTGTGTTTAATCAGCGTCTAGGGAGAGAGTGACAACATGAATGAGAGGAGGTTAAATTATACTAAAAGTAAGATCAAATGGGCAAATTCTCTGAAATTGTATTTAACTTTGGATGAATTTTAAATTCCATTTTAGCCATGCAAATTGTGCAAACATTAGGAGAAGGACCTTGGATCGCGTGGCAGGTGTTTGCATTGTGCAACTTCATGTTTGTGTTTATTGTGGTCGAAACAATTAAAAATTAAAACTCCAGTTGCATGCAATGTGGCAAATGTCTCTACAGGGACTCACAGAGTACACCCCGAGGATTCCGCTTTGTTCCACTCAATTGTTATGAGAATGCGGTTTCATAATGAAAATGAGTTTACCATAGGAAGGGAAATTTGTAAATTGAAATCTGCTGGGTATAATATAGGAATTCCAATTTGGTATAATATACTAAGATAAAGGAGTTTCATGGCCACAGAGGAATCACATCACGGGGTTCTGCGTAAAAAACAAACTTCGAAAATTCGTGGAAAAAAAGAACAATTTTCTAATGAAAAAGAGAATTGCTTCTGGTGGTTGAGGATGGAGGTAAAAGAGGATGGAGGATGAGGAGGTAAAAGGTGTTTACAGGTGACAGGTCCTAAAAGTTTGCCAGCAAACATAACTGCAACTGGAGGTAAAAAAGTGTAAAGAAGTGCAAAGTTGCTAAGAATGTCAGAAACTGCAGGCGAATTTGTGGCACCGAGAAAAACAAATTGAGGATGCAAGTTGAAACCATTTAAAAGTTTACGGTGACAGAAAATCGAAGGGACTTGGTACGTCTAGGTGGATCCATATCTTGAGTTGAACTTAATTAAGCACAAATATTTCCCATTTTACCTGATTGGACAAATGTCTGCTCAACTGCTCATTGAGGCATTAAAATTATCGTCTGGAATGTGATAGCCAGAAACTAATTGAATGCGATTTAATTTGCACAACTTGAAAGTGAAAGACTCATCAATTTTATATCAAATGCATGCCACCAATTTGGGTCGTTTTTCTCATCTTCCATCTGCCATCTCTTATCTCTTCTCTGTCATACTCTTGTCTACACCTCATTGCACGCAGCAAATCGAATGAAAATGTCTGAAGAGCTCTTTAATGGTGAAGTGGAAAATACTTAGGATATTATCACACTTTCTATTTCATTTCTGATATTGTTTACACTTGGCCAGCCAAATGAGGGTCTTCTTCACATGAAACGAATAAGGATGAAATACTTTCATATATTTTTCTTCTCCTGTTTAATTATTCATAAAGCTACACACACTCAAAATAGGTTTCATCATTGCATGAAACTTTCATTAATTCAATTAATTAAGCGATTTTTATCACAGAGCAAGGACTACACTAGTCATAAGTGTATTTGGTATTGGGTAATGGTTTCACCATTGATTGTTGACAATTTTCTAGTGTAGTCTAGTGTAGTTCGCTTGAACCCTTTACTAATTTGGTCTTCTCTTATCTTTTGGTCAACATTCGTAGGCTTAAAAAAAAAGGAAATTGCCTTTTCAGTTATACGAGAGTATTCAGTACCAAAGGATGTTTCGTCCACGTCAGGGTTTCCGGCAACAATTAGTTCATTTTATACAAAAGACAACTTTGTATGGATCCTGGGCATTGGGTCTATTTCCTTTTACATACGATACTAGCAAAAGAAAATGGAAACGCTCCAGATGGCTCCTTGGCTATGGCCTCATTTTGAATGCAGCTGTCATCTGGTTTATGGTAACGGGTGACTCCGACCAAGATTCACCAGCCCGCAAGAAAATTTTTCATCGGAATCCATTAGCCAAACAAATCAATGCAGTGCATAATTTCTTTTGCATATTGACAATAATTTTTGCGCATTTTCGCAACTTTTGGCTAAGCAATGATCTATTATCAATTCTCAATGAACTAAACAAACTTCATTTTCATTATTTTAATGACAAATTTGAAAGTTGCAAAAAATTTGATTATTTTCTTTTTCACAAAGCCTTTGTCGCGATAATGCAATTGATCTCGATGTTTTTACTTTTATTCTACATGTCCCCAAATTTAAGTGAACTTCTTGAAGTCGGTATAGTCAGTATATTTATGGCTGGTACTAGTATCCTATTTTTGGCAATGCATTACCATTTTGGCGTAATTACCATTTATCGTTATATATGGCTTATCAATGGACAACTTTTAAAGCTGGCCAATAGACTAAGATCAGGTCACACTGTGGACTCTGCTCAAGTTGATGAACTTCTTTTTCTATATAATCGAATGTTAAATTTAAATACTCGCCTGGCTGGCATTTATGATTTCCAACTGTTAATGCTTATAGTAACATTTTTGGGCGCCAACATCATGTCCGTATTCTTTATGATCATATTTTGCATTAGCTTAAATTACGCCTTATCCTTTACCATATCCTTGGTCATTGTACATTCTTGGCTTGTTAATTTCTGGGACTGTTGGCTAAGCATTGCTGTCTGTGAGCTGGCTGAACGTACCGGCAAACAAACATCGGTTATCTTAAGACTCTTCAGCGACAATGATAAGATAGACAAAGATCTGGAACGAAGTGTACGAAAAAAAAAACATTATATTTCAATTGAATTCAAAGTTAATATAATATATTTTCTTTACAGATCAATAATTTTGCTATATATTGCACACATAGACGTTTAAGATTTCGACTTTGTCGTATGTTTAATGTGAATCATGAGACGGGTTTTCGTATGCTGGTGACTAGTATATTATATTTATTTTATTTAATTCAAATTGATTTTAAAAATATATGGTAATGAATTAAATTAGAGTTACAATATTATTGGAATGGTTTAATATTTTATTAAAACAAAATTATTTAAGTATAAAAATTAAAAGTGAAATTTTACTTTCCTTAAGCTCTCTAAATCAACAACTGATAAGAATATATTCTGAAAGTGATAAGAAATGATTGTAAAGAATATAAATACAAACAAATGATCGACACTAGTGTTTCCTAGTTTTTGATTAAATAAAATGTTGATAACTAAGAAAAATCTATTCAAAATGTAATATGAACACCAAGTTGATACATATTAAACCCTAAACTAATATACCCCTTAATTGTGTTTAATTTTATATAAAATAAGTTCTTGAAGAGTAGTGAAAAGTATAAACAGTTTGTTACAGACTCTTGTCAAGGCACATTCTTATCGAAAAGCTTAAGAACGTAGAAAGTTTATTCACTATGAGTAATAATGAATATAATCCAGTACTCACGCGACCAAATAGCTTAGAATTGTTTACAATTGAAGAATGTAAAGAGATATTAAATAATTTACTAACTGATACCCATCAAAAGGGCATACTCAAAGAATTCAAAACTGTTCCAGCAACTGAACATGTTGGTTTCTTAGGTGAATACTTTCATTTATATCTGACATATCAGGTGGAAAATGAGACAGATGAAAAAACGACGCGTCTATTTGTCAAGTCAATGATATCCAAAAATGCCGATATGAGTTATTACTTGGAGAAAATGGGTATTCTACAGAAAGAGGTTCATCTCTATGATAAACTTATCAATAAGCTAAAGAACTTTTGTAAGTATTTTGTACAAATAATTGATAAATTATAGTAGAAGTTATTGCAAATCTTTCATTAGCTTCCCATATTTGGTGTGGCAAGTGTTATTTTACCCGTAATGATCTGTTTGTAATGCAAAATATTGAAGATCTGGGTTATGCAGCGTTGCCATCAAAAACGCGTTTCCTTAACGAAGAGCAGTTGAAACCTTTACTAAAGGCTTTGGCAATTTTGCATGCCAGTAGTGTGGCCTATGAAAGAAAGTATAAAGTAAACATTGGAGTTGAATTACGAGAATGGTTGAAAGAAAAGTCCATTGATCCAGATGTGGAATGGTGTACAACAGGTCTTAAGGTGAGTGATTAGATATCTGAATTTCTATGTGAAATAAAATATTATTTCTAGGCCATTCTGGCTGTCACTGCCACACATCCTAAAATCCGCAATGATGCCTTGGCTTTGGAGTATGTTTCTAATGAGTTGCCTCGTATTCTGGATAATTTCTACTTAATGGTTAATTCTTCGCCATTCCATCGAAATGTTTTTCTCCATCGAGATGCCTGGAGTGCCAATGTTTTCTATCACAAAACTCGACCCTATGAGGAGAATTGTGTTTTAGTAGATTTTCAGCTTTGTCGTTATGCACCGCCTGCTTTGGATTTCCTAATGGCCACCTACTTTAATACAGAGCCCCCAAGCCGCAAACAGATGATGGACAAAATGATTACACATTACCATAATTGTTTGTCAAATGAACTAAAGTCTTTGGGCATTGATGCCCATAAAGAACAACTAAGTCTCAAAGAGTTTAAGCAATCCCTGACAGATTTTGCTCTATTTGGTGCCGTCTACAATTGCATGGCAGCCACAATACTTCATTTGCCTGATAATTATCTAAAGAAACTTAAAGAAGAGCATCCAGCTGATTTTCATCGTTTTTGTAATATTGATCGAACAGATGATGTCTTGAGGTTAATGAAAGATCATGAAATCTATTCGAATTATATGTATCAATGTATTGAAGATTTATTGGATTTAACGTGTTATAAATTATCTTAACTATGATGAAATTTTGTAAAATATAATTCTATTGGCAGCATTATCTAAATCGGTTTACTTTACAACACAAATTATTATTATCTTATCTTTCGAATTCTTTAAAATGTTTTGTTGTTTGTTATTAAAGTAGTAAAGATTTCTATACTTATATATATATATATATAGATATATGTAGTCGCAGTATTTCCTACAGATTCATAACATTTGGTTTTATATAAGACAAATCGTTGCCTCGATAAAGTAAAGTTTCCATTTGAAGAGAAAATGGCCATTAAAAGAGGGTATAAAAGCAGTTGGCATCTTCTTATGCCATTTGCCTTGGTTTGTTTTATTTTTATGACTCAAATGTCTGAAATGACCCATCTGAGTCATTTTGTTTGTGAATATTCTTTAACATTTCAAGTTAAACTCCATTCAATTAATTAAATGATTTTATCGCAAGCAAAAGTACAACACATTATGAAAGAAGAAGGTCAAAACTTACACTTGGCAGTAAAATAAATGGGACAAGTCAGTACGAGGGTTGTTGGACGAAATTTACTTTTCACTTTTTTTGCAGTGTAACTAATCCCTTCATCAACCATTTCCATTTTATTTTTTTTTTTTTGTACCCTTCTCTTATCATATTTCCAACATTCGTTGGCCAAAAGGGGAAATTGCCTTTCCAGTTAAACGTGAGTAGTCAGGACTGTAGGATGTTTCGCTCCCGTCGAGGTTTCCGGCAGAAATTAGTTCACTACATAGAAAGGGCAACTTTATATGGATCCTGGGCACTAGGTCTATTTCCATTTACCTACGATTCCTGGACCAGGAAATTGAAACGCTCCAAGTGGCTAATTGGCTATGGCCTCATTCTGCATTCATGTCTCATTTTTCTTACAACGATGAATGACACGGAAACAGAGACACCATCACGCATGGAGATTTTTAAACGGAATCCTTTGGCCTCACAAATCAATGAACTACATACTCTACTCTCCTTGTTAACAGTTGCCTTTACACATATACGTAACTATTGGCTAAGCAAAGATGTATTAGAGATACTCAACGAACTAATGGATATAGGACCTAATCAGTTAGGCCAATATATATGGGATGATTGCAAAAACTATGATTACTATGTCATATATAAAGGTACATCATTTGTTCTGGAGTTTGTCACAATGGTTGCTCTTGAGATTGGCATGTCACCCAATTATACTCAGACTTTTATTATTGGTATCATTTGTCTTTGCGGTGTACATTTAAGTGTCCTTTTGGTGACTGTGCACTTCCATTTGGCAGTGGTCACTGTTTATCGCTATATATGGCTGATCAATAAAGAATTGCTTATGTCGGCAAATCGTCTTAGATCTGGCCGAGAAGTAGATATTTCCCGACTTAATAGTCTTCTTACAGTTTATACACGTTTATTAAAACTAAATGGTCGTTTAATTGGCGTTTATGATTATCAAATGATATGTCTTATGCTTTTATTTTTAACTGCCAATATTATTGGCATATTCTTTTTCATTGTTTACACAATTAGTTTAAAGAAAACATTGACTTTACGTCTAATACTTGTATTTCTTCCGGTAATGTTGGGAAATTTTTTTGGCTTTTGGGTGGGAATTGCTGTTTGTGAATTGGCTGAACGAGCTGGTAAATCAACTTCAGTGATCTTGAAACTTTTTAACGATATAGAAACTATGGATAAGAGCTTGGAGCAAAGGGTAAGATTGAAAATGATTTTATATGAATTTTAATCAATTTATTTCTTATCCTAGATTAATGATTTTGCAATACTTTGCTCTCATCGCCGTTTCCAGTTTCAACATTGTGGTTTATTTTGTGTCAACTATCAAATGGGTTTTCGTATGATGATTGCAAGTCTACTATATTTACTTTGGTTAGTTCAATTTGACTTTAGAAATCTGTAAGAGAAACAAAAGAAGAAATATTACCAAAAAAAAAGCCTCCATTTTAGTTTAAAATGAAGAAATATCCTGCAGGGTAATTGCAACACTTTGTATATGCAACTGGGTGGTTGATAGGGATTAGCAATGACAGGAGAGCATGTGTTACCAGCTACATTGTGTTGACATAGGATTTTGCAATATTCAGCAGGTGACTTTACAATGGAGGTGAAAAAGCCAAAGGACATATGCAGGTTATAAGAGATTCCGTAAGGAGTTTCTGTCTTGGTGAAAAGAAGCTTGTTGACTCTTGTGATATGTGGATGTGAAAATGGGGGAATGAGAACATGGCCGCAAGCATAAGCGCAAATGAGCCAACCTACACTCACCACGTCAAGTGAATGGAGCAAAAAAATAAGTTAAAAGGAGCACTCCCTCGACAAAAAGTCAAATGAAAGAACAAGTCCAAAGAGTAGGTAGGGTAAAAACAAGAAGTGCAATTAAGGCCAACAAATGAACGAGCTTTTGGCTTATTTCTCAGAGAAAAGAACGAAAGAAAGAAAGAACTTTCCCAGCCAACCAGCGAACAACAATGTAGTGCATAGAGAAAAGCGAAAGGACAAAGCGACGGACTAACATGAACAATTTCTATAGTTTTCTGCATTTTGTGCATTCTTCTTTTGTTCATTCTGGTTTTGTGTGCTAATTTCCATGACTGCCATTTATTTTTTTTTGTGCTCCTCTATTTCTCTTTCTTTTTCTCTGTTCTCTCTTTCGTTTAGTTTTCCCTTATTTTTTGTGGGTTTGTGGCATGTTTTGTTTGATTTATTGTTTTGTTGAGCTTTTGTTGCGGCTTTCCATTCAAATAAACACATAAACGGATATTTTATTGCATTTCAGACTTTTAACAATTTTGTGCTATTTATCAAATCTGACAAAAACAGACATTTCGCTTAAACACTTTGAACAAATAAACAAAAATCTGCAGTAACAATTAAAATAAAATAACCACATTTAAAGATCTATTAGGTTTATATTACAACAACGAATTGCTCATACCCTTTATACGATGAACTTTGTAAAACGAGTATTAAAGAATTTTATAATTCAAGCATAAAAAAATTACAATATTAATAGTTGTGTGATTATTTAATTATTTAATTATTATATTATATATAAGGCAATTTACTATTGAATTATAGATCTTGATATCATTTATGTATGAAATATATGCCCTTAAATGTATACACCATTATTTTACATTGCTATTGCATTATAATTCACAACTGGTTTAAACATATTTTGTATAAATATGTAGAAACTTTAAGTTTACCTTGTGGACTATCACCAATTCTCGAAAGATCTAATTTTTTAAAAAGAGCCTGACAGAAGTTGGGCCAATTATAAATAAATTTTCAAATACCAAAATTGTTGTGAGAGAGAGAAGACTTCATAAAGCAACAATAAAACTGCCTAAAGTAGTCATATTCAAAGAGTTACTCTTATATAGCAAATAAACAAATAATGAAGCCTATATAATAAAATTCTTTCGTAATTTAGATAGTCTCAGCTGAAATTTTATACTCGTTTTACGCATTTAAGAGAAACAGACATCCGATTATATAGTATTTATCAAAACTAATGGAAACCATATGTACCCTACAGCTTAAGGGTATTGAAACTGATGAAGAACTAGCTGGCAGGCAATAAAAAAGAACCTACACATATACAAATATCCTGCATCCTCAACAGTCGTAGCCCAAGGCTAAGCACTGTCAATAGCAGGAGTTCCACTTGAAAACTTAATGCTTAAGGCAATTCCCTATTATGTTCGATTATCAAGGAGACAAAGGATAAGCAATAGCTATAGCAACAAGGACTACAGACTACGGACACGTCGTTCACAGACAAAAGTGCGTAAATTGATTTTTATTATCCTGTGCACAAGAAATTCCATTCTATTCTCTTTCAGTTATCAGAAGTTTTTCCCTAAAATTTTTCGCCGCCCTTCACATTAAATGACAGCCAAACGTTAGCCAATATATTTGATTTATAGCCTTTATCCTTCTCGAATGGCTCAGCAAATCGAATAGACAATAAAAAAGACCCTTAATAGGTTTCAATGGGGGAAAAAAAAAAAAACTTAAAATTTATGACCAGCTCGTAAATTTGGTTGATTTTTAATTTTAAACAACACCTTGGAAAATTTGTACAACAAATTAATTAAAATTTGCCTCAAAGCAAATTGAACCCTTTTTTTGGGCATTTATTGTAATTAGTTGGAGACCTACAAAATGTAGCCTTTTCCTTTCATTATTTTAAGAAATTCCAACGTAATCGCCAATGGCAAATTGCGTTTGCCAAAAGTTTTATCAGCGAATTTTAATCTAAATTTATATGTCTTCTTCGCTCCGGCTCTTTGTCTTTACATCAGCAAAATTTTTGATTGACTTTTACCTTTTATCAGCATCAGTCACACCCCCTAACCTCCCCCACCACTTCTAATGAATTTGTTGCCCTTTTTCTTTGAACTGACGCAGACAAATAAAATGAAGGTATGAGAAAAAAAAATTACCCGCAGCCCTTTTCTAATTACGATAAATGCCCGCCAATTGTTCAATTGACGGCAACAAAACCCCCTCAGACCCTCCCTAAAAACCTTTCTGGAAACCCCACAAACCCACAATTAACAACCGCCTCAACGGTCTCGGCGTCCTTAATTAGTTTGCCAATGCGTTATAATTTCTCATTTATTTATATAAGCCGACATTGGATCGCAGAAAAGTAGGTTGGGGCCACCAAGAATCACACAAAAGTTTATATAAAGCTCAAAGCAAAAGTTTGCAAAATTAAATAATTGCCAATTTGCAAAAAGTTTGAGAGTTTAAATAACAATTAAGCGCTGAGTAAAGCCGATTTATTGAGAAATATACAAGTGAATGAATTAGGCCAAAATATTAAATGGAAAGTTAGTAAATAAATAAAATATATATTGCATAAGGCAAAGTTCATGGACAGAAAAAAACACTAAATGTTTGTTAATTGCTCAAGTTTCTAGTAAAGTGTCTCTTAAATACTAAAACTTTAATTAATTTAATATTAAATATGATTGATTAATTTGGTGGTTATTTAGGTTAAGTAAATAGTATAGAATTGGGAATAGAGTTCTTAAAAGTTTTACCTTTCAGGAAGTTTATTAGCAAGTTGCTTGAAGTTGTGATAGGTTAAGAAGTTTGTTGTTCTCTTTGATTTAAATCATAAGATTAAAAGTTATATATATAAAATTTATAATTTGATGTTAATATATGGTAAATTGTTTAAACGTCCGAGTGGGTTTTCTGTTTTTAGTGTAAATTAAATAAGATTATTAATAAAACGCAGCTTTTCCTTAACTAAACTTAAAGAAGATCTAGAACAAAAATTAAGAGTCTAAACTGTCGATCTACTAGAAAAATATCAATCAATCTTATATAGTTTCTGGTGGGGTGGAAGTCAATTATTACAATCACAAAGTTATAAATTGTAAATTCTATTTTGTTTTGATTGTTTAAATTCAGCCCATTTTATCATATTTCATTTAAACTAAAAGCTTACTCTTTGATTCCTCATGAAGAACTTCAACTTTTGTATAAAATTACTCATTCAACTCTTTAGGAAACTTGACCAAGAGAAGACATTAAATTCATCTAGAAATCAATAATCTGCATTGGACAGACTTTAATAGAATCATTTGCAATTGAGCAGACCAAATAGTATTTGATTTAGTTATACTAACAACTTCTCTTACAACTTTCGTATTAGCTACTTCATTTAAACTATAAAACACTTTCGTAGAATAAAACTAATAGCTTAAAAAGGAAAAAAATTATTTTGAATTATATAAAAAAAAATATATATATATGTCTAGTTATTTAAAGCAGGGTAACTCAAAGTCGGCAAATCCAATTGTCTATATACTTTTTATATTATACATTTTTCTTATTATTATTTTTCGTAAATATCTTAGTCAGCAATGTTTTCTGTAAATAAAAACGATTGGAATGCTTGGAGCTTTAACCAGATGGTTTTATATTAATATAGCAAATCGAAAGCTTGCAGAAATCATTGTGAACATATATAGAATTATGGGTAAGGGCAACATTTTACGAGTTGTAACTTTCACGCCAGATCAAGTTGACCTAATGCCATCGTAAGGATTCATTTTTTTTATTTTGTTTTTCCCTCTCATTCATTGTGTAAACAAAGGGCAAGGCACGTGGCGCCTCGATGGGCGGATGTCCTGTGCGAAGGCAATAAATCAAATGCTTATGTACACTGGAGAGTATGTGTGTGTATCTGTGTGTGTGTGTATTTGTTTGTCAGTGGAAAGAAGAGCAGGAAATTTGCCAGAAACTTCAAGCAAATTTCCCTCACTCCCATTTGGATATTCTTCCTTTTATTATTATTATTTTTTTCTGTTTGTGCCAAATAAGCAAACAGTCAGCAAAGCAGCAGTGTGGCTGAATGAGAGGGAAGAGATTTTTATGCACAGGATAATAAAAATCAATTTACGCGCTTGTGTTGGCTCCCGTTGTTGTTGCCATCGCTTTTGGCTTTGTGTTGTCGATAATCGAAGATAATGGGACCCTTGATGTTGCCTGCCTGCCAGCCTGCCATTGACAGCGGTTGGCAAGGACAGTCTGCCAAAGTTCTGCCGCATTCACTTTTATACATACAGTTTTTTCCTTTTTTTTTTGGGTTTGTTCGCTTTTGCTGTGTTGTCTAGTTTCTCCCTATTATTGGCCTAATTGTTGCTGTCAGTTTTTTATTTAACTCAAATGTTACCAATAACGAAACAGATGCTTTGTATTTGACAGCGCAGACCGACAAAAAAAAAGTGATAATTATGAATTATCCCTAATTTTTTTAGTATATGTAGGTAGGTTTTATGTTTCTAACTTCTTCTTTAATTTATTAAAGAATTATTCTTATTTATTAAATTTAAGAAAAATAATTACAAAATTTTTTATTATTATATAAGTTAAAAAGCTAAAAAGCGTTTCTCTATCATTTATTTTTCATTGCGCCTTATAATTCCCAACTGGTTAAAGCTGCTCTTACATGGAGAGAGTAGACATTTCGTAGAAATCTTCGCGGCAGCAGTTCCTGCTCCGTAAACTTCGAACAATTTTTGAAAACGGCCTGACCCCAATGGGGTCTTACGGTCACTAATTGATTAATTTTTAGAGTGAATAGTAAATTCAGGAATAAGAATATTAAAAACAAAAGGTTTCGTTTTAGTTTTATACTCTTTTTCTATGGACTTGAGAAAAAAATAGTCACACATGAAAAGAAATTCAAAACAAAAAACGAAATACAATTCACAATGCGCTTTTCTTTGTGTTGTTATTTGCTAAAAAAAAAAACTTCCTTATCCTGTCTTTTCCTTCTCACTGACTAGTTCATTTGTTGGCCTTAATTGCACACATCTATTTACTCTCGCAGCTTTTGTTTTCTTGCCATTTTGCATAACCTCATTTGAAAGAAAGGCTTCTCCTTTTTGTGACAGCTACCGAGCACTTCTCCCATGCACTGGGCGCGCAAATTGTTCGCCTATTTACACTCAGCCGATGTCCTGCAGTCACGTTCTTGCGTTTTCATAGAAATCCGCCAGCTTGAGAAAGCTTGAACTGACTTTAAGAGTCAACAAGCCAGCCATTCACTTATCTCTTTTGCCTTTATCTCTATGCAATTCATATGAAGCTTAGACAGCTTCCCCCAATGTAGGCACCTGTTTAATATTTCATCTCTAAGTAGCTTGCCACTTATTGCTGACAGGACTTGCAAGCCAAGATTTTGCAGTTGTCTCAATGGAAACACACAAGTTTAAACACAAAAGGGAAAGAGTTCTATAAACTTCTAGTTGATCCTAATTGAATAAAATTTAATTTACTTTCTGTGCTCACTAAATTAATTTTCTTATTATCTAAAAATGGAACAATGCTAATCTGGAGATTATCTCGATTATGAATATGTTCACATAAGCATAATGAGCAACTTGTCCATGGAAACGTATTATCGATTTAATAATTAATTAATAAAAGACATTAATAAAGTGCTTAAGGCTAAATGAATAATATAGAAAAAGCAAAAATCTTGGCCATGGTGCAACTTTGTTTGTGCTTTGTGTATTTGTTTCTCTTAATATTAGTTTAGCTTTTAGCTTTTGATTATGTATTAACGAATATAGTAGCTTAGATTGGAAAACTGTTAATATGATATGTCTGATTTATTATTTCCCATGGTGCAACTCTGAATTAAAGTAATCTTAGATTACTAACAAAATTCCAAAATAAAGTACTGGTTCAATATTGATCTACATAATCTTTGGGTAATTTACAAAATGCAAACTAATTTTAGAGAATTTGAATAAGTATAAACTACCTCTTTTTTCCTTAATTTATTTAATAATAAAGTTATTTTTGTTATAAAATGAAAACAAATACACAACTTATGTTAATAATAATAAGATACTTAACTAATCCAAATGTCTTAACATTAAAATGAAGCAAGCAAGTCGTCCCTGCCGACTTTGACTATACCCTGTACCAAGTAGAGTAACTGTATTAAATCAAACTCCTTAAAATTTCCCATCAGTTCAAACTAAAATTTTCCTCACAAGCGGCAGCAACGAGCGCATGCTATCTCGCTCACACTTACTACGCAATGTCGCACTGGGCATTTCAGTGCAAATTTTACAAAGGTATATCTTTGATATTTTTTGTCCGATTTTAACTAAATTTGGTGATCTGATACCTTTTGGCCATATTATTGGGTGTGCCAAATAAGAATACGTTACCTTTAATTTTATTCTAGTTATTCGATATTTTCCTAAATTGCGGGGGCGGCAGTGGGCGTGGCAAAAATTTGAAACAAACTTGATCTGCGTAGACACTACACGAATGCTGACACCAAATTTGGTTGCTCTAGCTCTTGTAGTCTCTGAGATCCACGTGTTCATACGGACGGACGGACAGATGGACGGACGGACAGACGGACAGACGGACATGTCTCAATCGACTTACTTTATGGGGTCGGAGATGCTTCCTTTTGCCTGTTACATACATTTTAGCGACTTTAATATACCCTTTTACCCTATGGGTATAGGGTATAAAAATCCTACAATCAAGTAAAGTAAATAATACTATTGCAACTTTTAAGAATATTTACTTAGAATTCGTCATAGCAGCCATTTCATCTTTGGCTTTCCCTTGAAAAAATTTCAATTTCCTTGGAGAAAGAGTTGACCATAAAAAGAAAAAGTGAATTTATTAGCTTTCCAATTCTATACCTAACCCAATGAATGAATATTAAAATACCATTTAATTAAATTCTTTATCGGAAGAAAGGATCCTTCGATAGTTTTTTTTAGTTTTAAAGAGTCAATCAAAAAGAAAAAAAATAATCATCTGTTATATGATGACACTTTTGAAGTATATTTATATTTAATAATAATTTTTAAAATCTTTTTAAACCAATTTCACAAGATATCTAAGAACAGTTTATAAATATTAAATGCACAGTTCAATTAAAAGTTTTCGATGTAATAAACCAATTTAATTATACTTCTTACAAAGTTTAGCTGTTTCCATTCCCTTTAAAATATACTTTTTCAATTATATTTAAAATAATATAAGATGTATGTTCACGTCTCGCTATAAGGTATAGATATTATAGGTTTTCAAACTCTTCTACATATTGAAACAATTGAAAACGATGCCAATAAATTATATAAATAAATTAAATAAATAATTTCTTATTTGACTTTTAGGTTTGCGCCCAAGTTTGAGGTATGAGTGTTATCATTTATTTCGGTGTTATTCATTACAGATTCATATAATCAAATTGTACTAAGAAAAGTAAATACAAAAGACTAGTAATAATCATTTTGAATCCCGTTTTGTAGTTCACATCAAATAGTTGACAGTGAAAGAATAGCAATTTTTGATGACTGCAAAACAAACTAAAGTTATTGAGCTGTAAAAAGAACAATTATTATTCTATTATTCTTTTTTTTCCAACTCTTTTTTTTTGTTACCCTTCTCTCCAGTATAGTATCCATATTATCTATGTCACTAAAGAGCTTCAAAATTGTTGCAGTATTTCCGGCTGTACGTTCGGCAAGATCACAAACAGCAATACTTAACCAAAAGTCCCAGGTATTAATGATCAAGGCCTGTTGGAATATTATTAGGTTTATGCTGATGGATGTATTCTTAAGACTGATCATGAATACAACTAAAAAGAACATGGAAACGATATTGGAACCCAGAACTGTACACATCATTAATACCATTTGATAGTCATAGATTCGACCAAGACGTGTATTAAGATCCAAAAGTCGTGTGTACAATGAGAGCAATAGTCGAAGTCTTGGATAACTTTTCAAGGTTCGAGAACGCAGTTTATTAGCCAGATATAACAGTTCTCTATTAATATTCCAGATGAATCGATAAATGTATAAAATGACCAGATAGAAATGTAAAATCACAAGAAGAATACACAAATGCAGAATGCATGATGCGATCAATGGAAAAATCCAAATCTTATGCGAAGGTAAAACCAAATGCACAGTTATAGTCGAAACGATTTCAGCCAATGTCGATAAAGTTTTTTGTATCACATAGTTGTCAAAAATGCCGGAATTCTCATCGAAAATAATATTTTGAAAATGCTTTTCTTTCATTTGTAGCAATTCATTGAGAATATTACACAAATCTTGACTCTTCCAGAATGTACGAAAGTGTGTCACACAAATAGCGAATAAACCAAAAATTCCAACCAATGAATTGATTTCTTCCAATAATGGATTTCTTTGGAATACTTCCAATTTGCCCGTTTCCTCCATACTAGGACTATATCCCACAATAAACCAAATTAGGGAAAAATTTATAATAATTCCGTAAAACAAAAGCCATTTGTTGCGTTCCAATTTCCTTTCCTTTGTATTGTAAGTGAATGGAAAGAGACCCAGCACCCAAGAGCTAAACAAAATTGACCGCAAAATGACTTCCACACATTTTTGACGAAAACTAGAATGGATTTCAGAACGAAACATTTTTTTTTTTGTCGTTGTTCTAGGAAAAAGTTAACTTAGACAGGTGTTCCGAATAAAGTTTATGAGCTTTCTTTTATAACAGCTAATGAAGTACTAAAACTATTAAAAAAAATGTTAATTAATATTGATTAACTAATCTCATTAACTCTTCATCATCTGTAACAATTTATTTATTGTTAATTCTTAAAGGGCCAAGTGGTCTTTGAAGTGTCAAGAAGATTAATATAGATAAATTTTATATATACAAGAACTAATTAATCTAAAAGGTTTACTAAATATTTATTTATAGAAAATTTATGTCATACTAATTTGTGAACTAATTTTGGAACTTAACTATTAAATCTTTTTTTAAAACTTCGAAAGAACTTAAAAAATATATTTAGTAAAGAATTTTAAAAGTATTTCGAAGTCGCTTAAAAATATTTTGAAGAGTCCAAAATAAAAGCAAAATATTAGATCTTTCTTTATATCCATGAGAGTGTAACAAAAAGTTCACAAAAGGATTTCCTATTGAAAAGCAAAATCCCAATTACCAATCAAATTGCCTTATAGAACTATGGGAAAAATGTGGTTTTTCTGATCAAAAATATTTATTTAAAAAAAATTTTGAAAAATTTTTGCTGAGTTTCCCATTTCTTGTTTGAAGAATAAATTTCAATTACCTGCAACGTTTGAAACTAGACTCGATTTAGACAATCGGAAATCAAAAATTATATATATTTTGATAAAAAAATAAAAGGAAAAAAAATTATAGATCACCTAATCAGCAATAAATAAGCTAGGATGAAATTCGAAATATTTCACGAATGTTTTAATGGAAAAACAAGTAATTGAAATTCTACAGGATTTATATACCTAACTTTTATATATATATATATGGGTCCTAATTTTGTTATACATGAATCTGGTATCTATAATTTGATTAATATTAGACTTCTCCTTTTTATTTCATATTATTATTTTCCTTTATATTCTATATTAATCTTAATTTACAAATTCATATAATCAAATTGTACCAAAAAAAGTAAATAAAGAATACTTGTTATAATCATTTGATAGCCCATTTCATGATTAACAGCAAACATTTTACAATGGAAAAACTGAAGTTTTCGATGACTGCAGAACCAAGAAAATTCGTGAATCTGTTTATGAAAAACAACATTATAAATATTTTTTAATCTTTTAAGAAAAATTATAACATAAACTTACATTTTGTTCAATTTTAACATCCAAATTTTTGACATCATTAAATAATTTTAAAATTGTCGAAGTTTCTTTAGCAGTTTTCTCTGCCAGATCGCAAATTGTAATGCCTAGCCAAAAGTCCCAAAATTTGATAATTAAAGCCAGGGAAAACATTAATGATACTATAAAATTTCTTTCATTTTGCTGATTCATCCAGAACACAATAAAAACAAATGATATTATGATATTGGCTGTTAATGTAGTGATCATATAGAATGTCATTTGGTAGTCGTAGATATTTGTTAGCCTATTATTTAAATCTAGAAGTCTTCTATATAAAAAATATATTAGTTGAATTCTGGATGAATTTATTTGTTGTTCCATTGTGGCTAAATCAAGAAGCTTTCCATTAAGTATCCACATACAATGACAAATGTAAATCACAATAAAATGAAAGTGTATTAAGGCTAAAAGTACACACAAATGCACAATGCCTATCCAGATGGCATTTAATATAAACAATTGACTTCCCGGCATTATATAATACAAATATAATGAAGATATCAACTCCATTGTTAAAGAACAAAATTTTTGTATTACAAAATAATCAATCTTAGGATTTCTATTCCGTGCAATGTAATGGAAATGATTATTTTCTAGTTTCAGGAGCTCATTTAGAATTGTTAGTAAATTTTTATTCTTCCAAAAAGTCCTCAAGTGAACCACACAAGCTGTAACTATACTAAAAACACCTCCAAATACTTGAATATATTTAACTAAAGGATTGCGTTTATAAATATCCACCATAAGAATACTCTCAGATGTTTCATTCCAAAGCAGCATCAATCCAATAAAAGAGAAATTTAATAAAAGTCCATAGGCCATTAACCAATTGGAACGCTGTAACTTCTTAGACTTTGAGTTAAAGGTAAACGGAAATAGGCCAAGTCCTATAGAACTGTAAAACGTTAACTTTACAATGAAAGAAATTAATTTCCTTTGAAAGCCGCGAGTATAGGTTAACATGACCAATGCTTTACGGCTAATAAACTACTAAAAAAGCAGTAACAGAAACCTGAGGTTGAGGCATTTGCTTATGAGGAGGAATTTACCGATTAACAGATAAAAGGTGAAGATAAATAAGGTAATTTACTGATTGAATGTGGCGTACGTAATCAAACTACTACTGAATAAGGTTGACCTCAGGGTCATGCCTGGCACAGAGCTTATAAAGACCACAAAAGACGAACAAGTTCTCTTTATAGCTATTTGGGGATCCCAATATACTCTCAAAAGCAGACCTCGCTCTCCATTATCAATATAACAAAGCCACACCCCTCCTCTTTAATGCTAGAAGTAGTTGGGAATTACAATTTATTGAAGCTAAAAGTAGAGAAAAACGTTTTAATACCAAAGTTCTCTGTGTCATTGGAAAAATGAAAATACTTTTTCATCAACATTTGTAAGAGAAATTACATACTTTTTATATTATTTTAACAAATTCATATAATCAAATTGAACAATAAACAGTAGATACAATATGCTTGTAATTATCATATGAAATCCAGTTTTATAATTCACCTCAAACATGCGGCAATGAAAATATTTCAACCTTTGATGACTACAGAACCAGGCAAATTCATTAACCTATATGATAAATATATAAAAGGAATTAACTATAAACTTTAAAAAAAAAAAACACTTTCTCTTACAGTTCGCTCCAAGTCCGCATCCATACTACGAATGTCATTGAAAAGCCTTAAGATATCTGTTGTCTGTTTTCCAGTTTGCTCTGCCAGATCACAAATTGCAACACTTATCCAAAAATCCCAAAAGTTTATTATCATTGCCTGTGGGAACATGATGACCATAATGGTGACAGATAACTTTTGTACTCCCACACTGAAAATGATGATGACATAAGCAACTACAATGTTGGCACTTAATATAGTGACCATAGTGAGGGTAATTTGATAGTCATAGATATCTGTTAGACGACTATTCAAGTTTAGGAGGCGACTGTAAAGCGAGAGTAATGAATGAACTCTGGCTGAATCTACATGTCGACCCATTTTCAGTTGATTAGCCAGGTGAAGCAGCTGCCTATTGATAATCCATACAAATCGATATATATAAAGTACGAACAAATGGTAATGCATTGCCTTTAGCAGTACACACAATTGCACCAGATAAATGAAAAAGGCATCTATAATCAACTTTTGGCTACCAGGCATTACAAAATGTAGGAATAATGAAGACAAGATCTCAAACACAATGGTTAGAAATTTCTGTATCACATAATGGTCAAAACTGGGGCAATCATCAAATGAAAAATTTTTAAAATAATTATGATGCAGCAGCAAAAGCTCATTAAGTATCCTGGCGAGTTCCTTGCTACGCCAGGATGTAAGTAAATGAGCCACACAAGCGGTAGATACACTTATTACACCAACAAGTATTTCAATATATTTCACCATGGGATTGCGTTTGAAAATTTCTTCTTTGAGTGTATTCTCCTTATCTGTCTCCACATTTAGCATAAAACCAATGAGAGAAAAGTTTAATATCAAACCATAGGCCATTAACCAATTGTAAAACCGTAATTGTTTTAGCTTTGTTTTATAAACAAATGGAAATAGTCCAAGTCCTATGGAACCGTAAAAAGTTGTCTTGAAAATAAAACGAACTATTTTCCGACGGGGACCGCGTATATGTCGAAACATTTCTAATGTTTGGTAAGTAATGAAATTCAGTCAAGGAAAACCTGGCCATATTACTAATGATAATTAGTGATTTTCCGACTTACGATTCTCGATAAGATATAGTTATTGACCATTTCTCTATGAAGTTGGGTACATTTGTTTTGATAGATAACTAGAAATTAATAACAAAGAAAGCAAACTAAATTAATTTAGTTTAAAAAATCAAAGATGTTACCTTTCCTTGGAGTTCTAGACTAATTACCTATTTTTTTAAATTATCAAAAAAATTAATAGAAAAGAACAACTTCTCATTATATATACTACCAAATCAATTCGTCCTGAGTCCTCTTATATACCATCGATCGCATTTATATTATATTGTTCAAGCAAACAAAATTTAAATGCTGTTTACCTTTTTCACAAATCACCTTTTGATATTTGTTGTGTTTTTGGCGGTTTAAGTCAATTTACTATATCTTATAGTTGTTCGATCTGACTGATTTTCATATCTTTATCTGCCTATTGAATTAGAGAGCTTAACTACCAAGTTTCAACCATATAGCTTAAAATTTAAGGTCTATTTCTTGCAAAGAAACAGACAGACATGGTTACAGCGACTCGTCTATTGATGCTGATCAAGAATATATTTACTTTTTATGGGATCGGAAATGTATATTTCTATGCATTACAAACATCAGTCCTTTTGTTTCTTATTTATGAATCCAATCTCGGAATTCTATATAGTAATGGGTATCTTGAAGATGATTTTCATTTACCATTTTATTTGTACAATTAAAATCATTTAGCCAGAAATATATAAACAATTTTTAATCTAGTTTAAATTAATATATTAAAATAATTTTTTAGGCATAAGCAATTAACAGGTTTAACTTCTAATTTAATAGTTTAAATATTTATTTATTATTTCAAGTTTTAAAAAAATTATAAATTCATAAAATCAAATTGTACTAGAAACAGTAAATAAAGAAAACTTGTAATAATCATACGAAAACCCATATTATAATTGATATAAAATAAACCGCAATGGAAATATCTCAATCTTCGATGACTACAAAATAGAGCAAAATCATTTAACTGCAATGGAAAACAGGAAAGAGATTAAATTTATAATTTAAGAATTATTATTAATGGAATTTTAACTTACACTTCTCTCCGACTTAGTATTGAGATTATTGCTATTACAAAATAATTTAAGAATCTCGGAAGTCTCTCTTCCAGTCTCTTCAGATAATTCATAAATGGCAATATATAACCAAAAGTCCCACAAATTGATTATTACTGATAGAGGATAAGTAAACCACATATCAAAGTTAAATACTTTGCCTAGGCTAATTGTAATGACGACAGCTGTGAAAGTCATAAAAATATTTGCAGCCAAAAAGAGTATCAAAAGAAGGGTAACCTGGTAATCGTAGATCTCAGTCAATTTTGCATTTAGATCTAAAAGTTGACTATACAGCGAATGTAGTAAATCAATACGAAAAGTATTTAGTCTCCGTTTGTCTTTTGTTCATTGGCTGTTTCATATAATTCTCGATTGATAGCCCATATACAACGATAAATAACTAATACTCCTAGATGGAGATGTGTGGTAACAAGTAGAGCTCCCAGTTGAACTAAAGTAATACCAATGGTATTTATAAGTATTTGCAACTCAAATTCTTCCAACATATAAAGTTTATGAATAATCATTGTTACTGTTTCCAATAAAATTAGAAAACCTTTGCATATAACATAATTATCAAATTTTGATTGGTCCTCCTTTTTAAGATATTTGAAATGGTATTCCAAAAGGCTTAGCAGATCGTTTAAAACATTTAATAACTTTTCACTTAACCAGACGTTTCGAAAATGCATTATAATAACCGTTAAAATACCAAATAAAGCCAAAGCTATATTAACTTTCTGAGACACCGTATTTCTTCTAAAGATCTGCATTTCCATTGATTCATCTTTTAGTGGTGAAAATTTTATAGTTAGCCATAATATTCCTCCATTTAAAAGAACTTCATAAACAATTAACCGATTGGAACGTTCCAATTTCTTCGATTTAGTATTATAGATGAAAGGAAATATACCCAGAGCCCAGGACATATACAAAATCGATTGCAAACTTAAGTGAGCAACACTCTGGCGAATTCCGCGAGCCATGATGAACTGACTACGACCAATGTTTCAATAAGAATGAGATATACACTGAGTAAATATAGAAAATCGAACATTTAATAAGATAATATTAATTAATTAATTTAATTAGAAAAAGCTATTGATGCAGAAACTCAACGGGTAAAAATCCCCTGCTAGTTCAGTATCTATTAATACTATAAAATGGTTTTCATCGCTGTATTTGATGTCCTTCAAGTTGTTATTCAATAATCTAAATCTTTAAATTCTTAACAAAATGCCAATCATAAATTACATTTATAACTTAAGTATCTTTAACTTAACAACTGAAAAGTTTTTCCAGTGATTACATTCGATTTGCTGGGTGCAATGAGGTGTAGACAAGAGTATGACAGAGAAGAGATAAGAGATGGCAGATGGAAGATGAGAAAAACGACCCAAATTGGTGGCATGCATTTGATATCGAATTGATGAGTCTTTCACTTTCAAGTTGTGCAAATTAAATCGCATTCAATTAGTTTTTGGCTATCACATTCCAGACGATAATTTTAATGCCTCAATGAGCAGTTGAGCAGACATTTGTCCAATCAGGTAAAATGGGAAATATTTGTGCTTAATTAAGTTCAACTCAAGATATGGATCCATCTAAACGAAACGAGTCCCTTCGATTTTCTGTCACCGTAAACTTTTAAATGGTTTCAACTTGCATCCTCAATTTGTTTTTCTCGGTGCCACAAATTCGCCTGCAGTTTCTGACATTGTTAGCAACTTTGCACTTCTTTACACTTTTTTACCTCCAGTTGCAGTTATGTTTGCTGGCAAACTTTTAGGACCTGTCACCTGTAAACACCTTTTACCTCCTCATCCTCCATCCTCTTTTACCTCAACCACCAGAAGCAATTCTCTTTTTCATTAGAAAATTGTTCTTTTTTTCCACGAATTTTCGAAGTTTGTTTTTCACGCAGAACCCCGTGATGCGATCCCTCTGTGGCCATGCAACTCCTTTATCTTAGTATATTATACCAAATTGGAATTCCTATATTATACCCAGCAGATTTCAATTTACAAATTTCCTTTCCTATGGTAAACTCATTTTCATTATGAAACCGCATTCTCATAACAATTGAGCGGAACAAAGCGGAATCCTCAGGGTGTACTCTGTGAGTCCCTGTAGAGACATTTGCCACATTTGTTGCATGCAACTAGAGTTTTAATTTTTAATTGTTTCGACCACAATAAACACAAACATGTAGTTGCACAATGCAAACACCTGCCAGGCGATCCAAAGTCCTTTTCCTCCTGTTTACGCAATTTGCATGACTAAACTGGAATTTAAAATTCATCCAAAGTTAAATACAATTTCAGAGAATTTACCCATTTGATCTTACTTTTAGTATAATTTAACCTCCTCTCATTCATGTTGTCACTCTTCAGCCTGCTCCTTCTCCCTAGACGCTGATTAAACACACCATTGAAGCGTCAAAACGTGCAATTTGAGGCTTGTTTCTTCTTCTCCTCTTCTTCGACGTGTTCTTTTCTTTGTGCGTGATTTTATTTTAAAGCAGGCGCGAAAAAATGTCACCTCAAAGAGAAAGCAAATGAGGAAAAAGTTCGTTCTATTTGACGTTGCGTATACGTCGCGTAAGCCGCCCTCCATTAAGTCGCCTTGCAATTAGGCAACGCCTCTCATTTCTATCCAACTTTGTGTGAACTCACATAATTAGGAGCAGACATCAGGCAACAATCCGCAACGGATGCAAAGGATTGTCTTACGAAACTGAACCAGAGCTGTCACAACTCATCAGAAGAAGGGGAAAAAGGGCAAGGCCAATTTCAAAGAAAGTTAGAAAAAGAACCGAAAATAACTTAATTAAACAAATTGTATTAAGAGAAGGCCCTAGATGGAAGTTACTAGATGGAAATCCTAAATCTTTTGCGGTTTTTCCTTGGCCATTTTTTAATGATTCGTCATATTATAATGGTTTATAGCTCATACGCCACATGGCGCTGACAGTTAAGCAAGGAATTGGCAATAATAAAAGCATCTTTAATGTTCCATTAAGCTTGTCCTTCAGACGAAAGAGGGAAAAGGGTAACAGGGAGAGATTCAAGGAAAGTCGCAACTTTAACCTCTTTTATTTCGCAGCCTCGAAAATGTTTTCTTTTATTGTTGTCATGTCTTGTTTGGCTTGTTTGTTATCCTTGCTGCTGTTCAAATGGGGCAAAGTTTAATGTTTCACTTGGAAAAAGGATTCACAATGCCTGCGGGGAGAACCTAACTCTGAAAAGTCGTTAAAATCAAATGGAAATGGCCTCGAGACGGGGCAGAAATCTTTAAATGTTCTTAACTAAAGACTTTCCAAGAAAGTGCAATAGCTTTTCTTCAACTTTCACTTCTCCGTCTCTTTCCAGAATTATGAAAATTTCATTGGGATGAAGGGGAAAACCTCATTTCAAATGCAATCGGTGCACAATTTTTGCATTTCAAAGAGAAACAACTCGCAACGCCCAAATTCTGTCACGCCCATTGTGGCAAATGAAGTGCAAAAATATTGTGGAGAAAAATATTTGCACAACAAAGTAGAGGAAAAAAAGGGTGAAAAATATTTTCACAGTTGCAAATGTTCCATTTGCACTTGGGTGAGAGGGTGGCAACCCTCATAAAAAGTGTTGCAAACTGTGCGAAAAAATGCAACGCAAATATTTATGAAATCTTTTTTCAGATTTTGCAAATAAAATCAAATTTCTGTTTGCTTTATGAAAACGAGTTCGCATGATTCATCATTAGGTAGAAGATTTGGCGAGTTTTTCCTGGAAAATTGTTGACTCTGTTAAGGAATTTTTCAATTGTTGTAAACGTTGTAGTTATTGGGTGCTTTCCACATCAACTGAAAGTGCAATCCTGTCTGCAGACAATGAAATTTACTGCCATATTTATGTCCTTCGATAAACTCTTTTGGCTTGTGTGAAAATCTGCAGGGAAAAACTTTTTCTCAGCATGGAAAATTGTATGAAATTGACTTACAAAGGATGAAAGACGTTGTTTCTCGAAACACAGAAACAGAAAAGGGAGGGAGTGAGGGGGAAATTAGCTTTGGTGCATTGGAATAAATTGCAAATTTCGAAAAGGAAATTGAAAATTTATTGGCAAAAGAAAAGTCGTTAATGGGACTTTTCTTCCTGTCCTGGCCTAGGATCTTTAAGAGATGAGTGAGTGACGCGTTGGCAGGAATTGATGATCCTGCTGTCAGGAGACAAACGGCCAACATTTTGCATTACAATCAGGAGCTGTAATTTTCCGCCTCCACTCCAGAAATTAAAAATTAGTTTTCGCTGTTTACTTGGAGCTACAATTTCGCAACATTTTCCCTTTTGGCCCACTTTCTTTGCCTCCTGTTTCTCCCTTCTCATTTTTTATGCTGGAAAGTATGCAACACATGCAGCTGAAAGTTGCCGCACAAAGTTTTTCCTTCTTTTACTTCCTTTCATCCCCTTGCTGGAGGATGAAAAACCATGGCCATAATAAGTTACACTTAGCTCCTTGCACCACTCCGTGTTCTGAGTGCATTTTTCACCTTTTATCATTATTTGTTCACCCATTTTCCACTTAAACTCCCGCTAGCTGGGTGAAGTTTCTCTAGAAGATGATTTCTTGGGTCTATTCAAATATGCCCAACCTCATCGGAGTGACTCAATTTGGGTTTATGTTTCTATCGCCATGCGTTTCCATTAGATACTCTACTTCTGGATCTGTGGGATGCGCCACATGCGACTAAAGTGCGTCGCGTCTAAAATATTTTGCAGATAATAAAAATTGGCAAAACGGAGGAGAAATTTATGCGCTGTGAAAACTCGTAAATTTTCAATGTACGCCGTGATAAAAATCAGCAATGAAAACGCAGCGACAAAATAGAAATATAAACTTCTCGCTCTCGGGGAAAAGTTTTACAAGGATGGGTCGCTGATCTTTTACGGTTTCGTCCTGGAACCAATACAGGGACGACCGACAAGGGAAATGGAATATTTATGGCTTGAACAGGCGGCGATGTCTAGGGCAATAAATAAATAGGTCCTAAATATTTATGATGAATTTGTTTAGACAATTTGTTAATTGCTAAATTTGCTGGCACAACATTTTATAAGGATTTTCCAATAAAATTCAATCAATGAATGATTCCGTCGGATAATCCCTCTATTCGAGTGAACGATCTAATATTCTTTTAATTAAATGACTAAAGGTAAACAATTTATTGTTGATTTTGTAATTAATTAAGTATTATTTTTTTTCAAAATCTTCTTACATCCTGCATCCTGTTCTGCAATAATAAATTTCCAAGAAAACTCATTTCAATTTCATTTAGAATTTTCCAAAGATAAACAGAAATTGAAGTTTGCCGTTTTCCCTCAGTTTTCCACTAGAGTTTGTTTAGAGTCAATTAACAGGCGCCAGGATGTGCGAACCAACAAAAGATAAAAGCGAAGGAAAATCCAAAGAATCGACATCATATATCGTACATATATATACATTTACTTATATATTTAAGATGCCATCGGTTGTTAGATTTGGCAAACATAAAAATGTAAACCAAAAATCGATACGAAGGTCATTCCGGGTCAACAGGGAGAAATATAGCAAAACTTTGCCGGAGATGAATTGAAATTAATTGCCGTTCACTTCAGTTTTATGACAAGGAATTTCACGACTTTCCTTTCCAAAATAATTTGTGCGCCTTAAAGAGAAAAAAAATTGTAAAATGCCGCTCAATTCCATGAGAAGGCAATGAATGTTTAACAATTTTTATTGAGCGATGGCAAACGTTGGAAAACAGCGAAAAAACCCTCAACAAATTTGTTGTGCCACCTCCCGCGGAAAGTGCAACAAAGCAACCAAACCAACCAACCCCATCACAGCTCCCCTTTCATTCATCACCCATTTACACCATCGTGGCCATAAAAATTAACAACAAAATTTTCCACTGTTAAGCTTTTTCGTGAATTATTCGAGGCGGAGAAGCATTTGGTGTAACACGAAAGCGGAGCGGGGATTTCATTTTCATCCTTTTACCCCATTCCCCATGAATTCCTCATTCCCTTTTCGTCTGGTTCTCCTTTTCACTTTTAATTGTTGTAGTTGGCAGCTGTTGCTAGAGTGGGTTGATATGGGTTTGAGGGAAAAGAGGACGTGGCATGTGTGCTCTGAAAATATTTGAACAATTAACTTTTGTTTTTTGCTGTGGGCCTCTGAATGGAAATTTGTGCGGTTTTTGTTGTGGACACCTTTTCATTTGAAGTGCCAACAACAACAACAACAACAACTCGGCATTAATTATGCAATCGCAGAAAAGCCAGCGAAACAAAATATTTGTCCTAGAATGCATTTGAGTGAAATAAAAGTAGTTCATAAAAATCAAAATGAAATAAATTTCAAAGAAAATTAAATATTCTCAATTTTTTACGATTTATCCATTCGAGTAACAGAGATAAAACTTTTTATTAGTAATAAGAAATAATGAATAAACCAAATCACAGCTTTTCTCCTAATTTTCCAATATTGCCTTGAGTTTTATTTGTTTCTCTTTTTCAATTCTTTGTGGTAACAAATGTAAAATTTTACATTGAGAGACCAATATCTTAGTCTGAAAGAACTTTCTATTTCGAGTGCTGGCAATGGATTGACATCTATCGAAGCTGTTATACAGAGTTGCCAGATATTATTAAGTACATTTACAGTTGGTACAATGTAATGGAATAAGAAATAATTTTAGTTAGTAGTCTTGATTGATAAACATTACACAGAAGACAGGACTTTTACTTGTTATCTGTTTCGTAGAATAGATGTCTTCATTTTTGGCGATGCTTTATGATTTCTTTATATGGGAAGACGAATTCAAATCTATATATTCAAAAACATTAATTTCCGGCAAAATGTTTAAATTTAATTTCAATTGCTTTAACGAATTGAAACTGTGTTGGACTTTCGTCCTCTCGTCAATGTTTGCAAACTATTGAAGAGAATTTACCAACTGGTTCATCCATTTTCATTTTCTAAGTCTTGGCTTTCAACTCGTCAGTCTCATTCTTGTGGCTTCTTCTCCTCTATTCCTCATTCTCCTCTTTGTCAATGAGAGTGTCATGTGGGAGAATGTATCTGTATCTCAGTGTCTGCCTCTGCTGACATGAAGTTCATAAAAATATCTGCCATAATTGCAGCTAAGTCAGCAAATGTTTACAGCTGTCCCCTTCCGCATTCTCCACCCACTCCGTATCTTCATTCGCTTCGTTGCCTTGCCACTTTCCACATTGTTGTTGTTGTTGTTGCCGTTTGTTGTCTAGCCGCATTTTCTTTTCTGTTGCCTTTCCCTTTGGTTAAATATGAAATGAAAGGATTCACAAAAGCGAAGCAGGATGTAAAGTTTTATGCGTTGACTGAACGAATGAAGGAGTAGGACTGGGAAGGGGATGGGAGAAAATGCCATGTGAATGTGTGTAAGTTAGAGCACTTAGTTTTATGCTCTTACATTTTGAGCTGCTGTTCAATGTGGCAAAAGTAAATGAAGTTGAGGAAAACTGTCTTTAAAGGCAGGACTAAGAGTTCGATTGGATCTTCCTTTTAGTAATCCAAAATAGAAGGAATTGATTGGTTCAAAAATAGATGAAATATAATAGAACTAATGATCTGATGCACAAATAAAACAATTCAAATTTATTTATTCAAACAAATTTATCTCTTCCCCTTTCTATTTTCTCCTTTACTCTGTGATTCGCATGTCTCAAAATGCAAATCAAAATGGCTTGCAATAAAAGTCAGTCACAAGTTGTAAACAAGACGAAACAAGGACATTTGTCCTTCCTTCTCTGATCCACTCCCACTCATATCTTGCCAAATGCAACAACAAAATGCAACTAAAAGAAGAATAAAATGTGAATCAAAAAGAGGAAAAGGCGAAAACAAAAAGTTATTTTTGTTTCTTTTTGACTTTGCCTTTTTATTGAGCTTGAGGGAGGCTAAAACATTATAGGGGGCGTGGCTAATGGCACTTGTTTTAGTTGCCATGAGAAGAAGTTAGAAACTGAGAATCAGAGGGAGACCAAAAGAGAAAAAAGAAAACATTTAAATATCTCTGAAGCTGCTTTTCATTTATATTTCTTCATCCTCTTTTTGGCACTTAGTTGCATTTCCTTTTACAAGTTGCAAACTTTTGTTTTGTTTTTGCAACAAATTGCGGCCGCTTTTCATTTGCTCTGTTTGCATCGCTTCTCCTTTGCCTTTGCCTCATTTGGCAAGTTTTGAAAATGTTTTTCTTGGCATTTGGTTAGAGTTTTGCAAACTGAAGAGACAACTGTGGTTAACTGAAATCCTTCAAATGATTCACAGTATTCAATGAGAAGTTTGTAAACAGAAGAAGAAAAGATAGAAATTTAATAAAGTCAACCTTTTTGACTCTGTTTATTCAGTTTCACTTTCATTTGCCAATAACAATTGAAGTGTAACATTTGATTGTTTTCGATGTTTTCGTTTGCATTTCGATTTTAATTTCATTTGCATAAAAGCAATTGGAATATTGTTCCATTTGAAAGGCTCATTGGCTATGAACTTCATTTGCCTGCAATTGAAGTAAACATTTTTTAAATCGTATCCATTTATATGACATTGTAGTTTGACCTACTTTCCCTCATTCTCTCCCTCACTGATATTATCAGGCTTTGTCTATTGCAGTTGCTGTTTATATTTTCAATTAAATCGACTCGAATTCTCCCTTTCAGAGTGTGTTGATAATATTCTGGTAACCAAAACCATAGCCATTTCCACATCCTTTTCACACTTCCTGCTTGTGGCATCGTCCGTTATCTGAACATCCGCTCTGCTTAGTTTCCTCTTTCACTTCCTACTCCAACTGAAAGTGTTTATCATTAGCTCACATGACTTGCCAGAGGAGTTGCAGCATTTCTCATCGCCAACTCATTTGCGTAGTCATACAAAATTAATTACACGCTCCGATTTAGCAGTGAAAACTGATACTAAATTGAAACGAAAATGGAATTAAATTACTCATACGCCACCAGTTCGTATTAATTTTACTAATGCATTGCCTACATTGAGAGCTTTAACGCAAATTTGTGCCACAGAAAGCGAATGGTAAAACAAATTTATCAAATGGTTTTGCTGATAGTTTAGTTAAGCAGGAGAAGTAATTCAAAATTACAATTTAAAGCAATTTTTTTTTAATTTAAATTTTTAATCATTTTTATTTTAATCAAAAACTTTTATAATGTTTATAGCAATACTTTCTATATATATATATATATATAGTTATACAGTTATGTTTTTTATATCAAATTTCATATACAGTTCAGTAACTTTCCTTATCAGCAAATTAAAAACAAGAATAAAGAAACATTATTCCTGTCAATCTTCTCATTTCACAAGCAACAGGTTTTTTTATATCCTTTTCCACTGTTTTGCATCTTTTTCATTGCTGCTTTTATTTCATCATTATGTTGGCAAGGAAAATATGAAAAATCGCAGAATATTCTCTTTTTTACTCCCGTACGAACTTTGCCCCTTAAAATCCTGATGATGATGTTTCACTTTACTTGCTCTCGTATTTTCTCAATAAAAATTTAATTTTAAATTTAAATTTTTCTCAATTTTTGTTGGTTGACACTTTTCGGTTTTGTTTTCGTTTGTTTAATTGAAGGCAGACTGTACCATTTTTTCTTCCTTTTGCTGAATTTTTCGTTTATTTTTTTTTTTGTCGTTGGCCTCGTGGGTGATTTTAACGAATTTATTGATGGCGGACAGGGATGAATGGTAAATGTTGGGCATGGTCTGTTGCCTTGTAACATATTTTATGCATGCCTCGCTGGGCGCTCACTGAACAATATTGGGGCAGATAGAGAAAAAAAAGAAAGCGAGGGAGCAGCTCTCAATCTGAACTGATAAAACCAAGGAAAGAAGGAAACGAAAAGTGCTAGGGAAAACACAATATATCTGTATCACATTTGCATGGATTGCCTCCCAAGGCTAAGCATCGCGACAAGACCTTCAGTTGAGAATAAAAGGCAGCATATGCAAATAATAAAACCATTGAAGTGGTTTTCCTCTCTTACCATATTGTTTCTCTTTTTCTGAGCCCACAGCTGGGGAAACAACTACAAGTGCAGTTTTCTCCCCTCTATCCGCTCTTTCACCATCTCTCATCTCAACCTGGGCAACACCTTTGACACTTTTAAGCTTAGAACGACACGACTTTGAAGCTGAGATATTCATGTTCTCGGTTCTACGACATGTTCTCGAGCAGTTCAACATTAACATCTCAAACGGGCAAGAACATTCAAATTGATGGATGTGACGCCTCTAAGTGATTCAGTGGGGGAAGGAGAAGCTCTAGTTCTAGTCAAGCATCTGGGTCATGCCAAAGTCAAAAACAAGTTAGGTAGATAAAACATAAAACCAAATCATATAGGGGACAGCAAAGATGCTTCTCCATGGTTTTTTCTGGCAGAGTCGCGAGCATGCGTGGAAAATATGTCTCAACTGAAAAACATTTCCATTTTTACTATTCTTCCTTAGGAAATGCCAAAATGCAAAACAACATGAAATATTTATTAGAGAACAAAATGTGGTAGAATCTGTTTTTGGAATAGTTTCCCTGCAAATAACAATTTGTATACCAAATGTAAATGGATAAAGTGCCAAAATGCTTGCCAGTTCTCAATTTCAATTGTTTCTTAAAGTTCAAGGACTCTGCGACCTTGACCGCAGCTGGATTCTCTTGAACCTGACATATACGAGAAACTCATTTCAAATTCTGAAAGCAAAATGCCAACTAAAAGCATTTTTCAACAAGCTGAAAAAACATTTGTCTTGAAAGGTGGCACAGACAAGAGGCAACGTTGCGTATGAGTAATTTAATTTAAGCTGAAGGGAACTTGTTACAGACAAACGATTGAAATTGTGGTTAGCTGAGTCTAAACGATTGTTATCTGGAGTAATCCAGAAGAAAAAAACAACAATTTGAAGCTCCTCCTCTAGAATCCAACTCAAATTACATTCGCTCTCATCAATTGCCCCAAAAATGCTTTGTTTTGGTCTCTCACTAGAGTTCAGTTTATAGCAAAGGAGTCAAGGTTTCTAACGTGCAAAAATGCTGCAATCAACTGCACATCCTCATCCTGATCCACATCCTACCCATACATGACTGCCCTAAAATGCGGGCAATAATGAAAGTGCTGACAATGTGAACCGAATCGAGGCTCTAAATTGCAAAGTGCACCTTGTTCCTCCGCCCTCCATCTCTACCTCTTACCATGCACACCGAATCCTGATCCGAACCCATGACGACCACAACACGCTGCAGTTTAGTAGAAGGTGGCTTGGCAGTTGGGGCTAGGGACAAGCTGATGCTCTGCGTGCATGGAATTTTAAATGGCTGCCAAAAACAGGCAGCTCCATCTATCAAGGCTTCACCCAAAAAAGGGGTTTGTTAAGCGAGAAATTCTGGAATTTCTCTTGGAACTCTGACCTGCATTTGCTCATTAATTCTTAGCTATGCCTGCAAAAGGTTTTCCACTACGAATTGTTACAAAGTAGTCGTCATTTCGAATTGCAGTTGTAACGAAGATTTCAGCCATGTCCATTTATTCGATTCTCTTTTTTCGTTTTTCAATTGGTTTAACTTGATCCGAATGGAAGGGTACATAGTCAAGTTGAATGTCTGTGGTTTTGTCACCCGTAAATCAGCCTACACACAGATGATAATTGACCTACAATCCTCACCCACAAACGAAACCAAAACACAAAAAGAAATCAATAGAATGTGTCTGAGCCTCTGGCAACATTTAACAAATGTTTGAAATTTATTGTCAACATGTTGCAAGCAACATCTCTCTTTAAACTCATAGTAAATAGTCTCTCAGATAAAATTTGAGTGGTGGAAAAGCTTTTCCGAGTCCGCTTTCTCTCTTTTGCCATAAATTTGAATTCAATTCATCTTTGAGGACCAACAGCCTCCAGTTTGGGTCTGCGATTTGAGGGAGGTCAGCAACAAAAGTTTTGGCCAAATTCTTATTATTCATGTCAACGATCCAAATGTTCAAGTGGAGGAGGAGGAGGTAAGCACCCTTTGGGTGGTGCGGGGTGCTATTCATCATGGACTCTTGGTTTCATTCTGAATTTAAATATATTCGGTTGCCAGCATCTTTTTATGGCAATTTTGTTCTCCAAGTTTCAACCATTTTGTTTGCTTTGGCATTCCATTAAACAATTCCAAAATTTAAATATCAATTAGAAATGTTTATCGGGTAAGACCAGGGACGGATTTACCCAAAAAAGGCATCTTGTTTCGTTATCTTGGATAAAAAGCCAATTGGCTAGTTTACTTTATGATTTGAAAAAAGCACATTTAGACCACATTTTACTTTAACTAATTAAAAGTGAACTTAGTTTGAGCAATAAAAAGGATATCAAGCACTGGGAAGTACTTAAACTTTGAATGAACTGTTATCAAGAATCAGTCAATCTTCTGATTGGAAAAGGAATCACATTGACATCCTCACTCCATGGTCTAAGGGCATCCAAATTTGCCCTTGGATATAGAGATTATTGAATTGGATGTCAACATCAATCACTGTTCAATAGGTTACTATACATATTGAAACATTGAATTCCATTTTGATTCATTACCCTAAATTTTCATTTGGAATTCGCTTTAAAGATGGAAGAGTTTCGCTTGAGCTTGGGAAAACTTTTAATTGATTTGTGTGGTTGGAAAAGTTTATGTCCTCTAAATGTTGTCCTCTTAATTGGTTTGTCTGTCAAAGCAAAAGAGGAAAAGCAAAAGAAAAAGAAGAAGATAAATCAACAGATAAACAGAATTTGTGAATTTATTTTCGCAATAAAATATTTTTGGCAAACATGTGAAAAACCACGAGCAAAACTGCGCAGCAAACAAATCCCTGTGGTTCAGGGAAATCCTCGTTGCAAATAGTTAAACAAAGGAGAGAATATTTGATTAAAATATTTCAACGAATCATTGGGAAAAATTGTTGCACACATTCTGCATTTTGTTTGCTAAACATTTTTTATTTTGTTGTTTTCTTGTTTTCTGTTTTCCGGATTTATTGAGAAACTTTTCATTGAAGCATTTTCTGATATTGCAACTAGTTTGACTTGCCGTGAGTGAAAGACGAGACGAGAACTTTTGAACTAACTTTTTAATTGGTTTTTTGGTTTTTGCGATAATTTAATTCTGTAATTCTATTTAATATTTTTGCTTAGCCCTTTTCAAACTTTCTTTTTCTTCGTCTTTGCCACAAATAATAAGCAACTTTTAATTTGATTGTTAAGTAAACTTGTCTCATTCCCAAGGCCAAAAGCAACTTTTGTTACATAAATTTGGGTTTACTTCTCCAAATATATAAAGGACTAAAAATTTGTTAAATTTTTTACATTTATTAACCTGATAAAACGAGTTAATAAAAGAAGACAAGAATTTTACATTATATTTGACATCATTTTTATTGAGATACATTTTAAAGGACATTCTTAAGATATTTCATCTCCCATTTCAAATTTCATTCATTTCGTTTTTTCTTTTCAGTTTCCCAAAGAAACTGTGGAAAACAAAAGCCAAAGGAAAGGCAGCAAAAAGTAAGGCGATAAATGAAAGAAAAGTCGACAGTAAATTTCCTTCTTCCATTTTTGTGTTTATTTCATTTTTCCTTCTACCTAATGCTTTTTCTTCTCTGAAATTTGAGGTCATGTCACAGTTCTTTCAATGTGGCAAAGCTTTGTTGGGAAATCCACGTAAAAAAACAGAAAAACAAAACAGTTTTCCTCTTTTTTGTAATTACGAAATGCAAGCAAAGTGAATGAATACTTTCGTTTTGACTAAATGATGCAGGCAGATGGGAATTGGGAGCACCAACTTCTCTTCATCTTCCATCTTTTGTTTTAAGGCCACAAATCTTCCTTTGAAAAGGGGAAAAGGAAAAGCGGTTTTTCATTCCCGTTGCCAGCACAGAGGCAAGAACCAAATGTTTGCCTATCAATCCCATGACTTTACATATCGCATTTCCTTCTCAAAGTCGGCGAGATAGACTATATACTATATGGATATAAGTGGGTGAATGCTTCCATTTAAGGATCCAGACAGTTGGTGACGCGTTGTAATTGCTTTTATATGCTGAGCGGTTGGCTTACCAGGACAAAGACGGAAAAACTGCAGGGTAATTGTTGTTGCTGTGGAAAATATTGTGTGACAGAGGGGAAAGGGTGGCATGCGTGTTCAGCCACCAAAAAAAAAAGGAAAAAAAAAGAGAGAACAAAAAGGAGCAGCCACAAAAAGGAAGCAAAAAATTTCCGGTAAAAGGAAGTCACATACACACATCCAGGAGCGGATTAAGGTAGATGAGAAGGGGTTTGAAATTGATCCTTTGAAATCGTAGCATAACCCTTAGACCAAACTGTAGCCAGAGATAAATAAATCCTTCGCACAGTTTTCAATGTTATTTTCGGCCAAGTATTCCTATAAAAGATGTTTCTCTTACCAAAATTTCCTCTTTCTTAAATTTGAATATTCTAGATACTGAAATCTTATCTATATACATTCCTGATTCCTGCAGATATTGCCATTTTGTCTGCATATTAACTCAATTTATTCAGTCCTTAGTTGATTCTTTACTCATCCTGGCCGACCCTGGAAACACATTTACAAATGTACACACACTCAACACATATATACTTCTTTCCCTTCCCCTCTCCTCTCCCACGCTTGTTTTCCGCTTCTCTTTCTCAAAAAAAAGTTGAATTAAATTATAAGGCTGCGGCAAAATAAATTTGAAAGAATAAAAATTTAAATAATGCGCCAAGCATTCGCCATAAACCGCAATTGTGTGAGTGTGCGTATGTGTATGTGTGTGTATTTGAGTGTGTTTCAAATTTGATGCTCAGTTGTTGCTTTTCCTTTGCATTTGCCCAAAAAATTGTTGCCATTTACACGATACTTGAACAAAATGGGAAGCTATATACCCCTCCCTTCACCGTCACATCTTCCTCCTCCCTTCTCCTATCAGGTGGCATTTACCACTGTAAATAATTTCTTCTATTCAACTTGAATTGAAATCCAGATAGAACAGAGAATGTTAAATATCTCTCTCTATCTCTCTCTCTCTTTCTGTTTGTCTCTTTCTCTGACGAAAACTTTGCTCATCAGTCCGTGTAATTTCGCGGTGCAAGTTTCAAATTTGTCTGCGGTTTGTGCTTCTTGAATTATGTGGCGCACTTTCCGAGTTCCCATTTCCCTGTTTCCAGTTCCGAGTTCAGCTCCTTTCACCGTTATCTATGAGAGGCCTTAGATGTAACTAAGGAAATGCCGCTGGCCAAAAGTTAAAACGTTGACAATCTGGTCAGGTGATGGCGGAGAATGGGAAATGAAGAAATGGGAGTAGTTAGTAGAATATGGGGAGTGGTTTAGGGGCGGTGACCCTGCCCCTTAATCACTGTCTGGCTGCTTTTGCATTACAAATTAGTTTTTATTAAGCCAAAGTGCTTCCAGTTTCAGTTTCGTGTAGTTGAGATGAAAGTTTTCAAATTGACTTGAGTGGATGTTGTAGGCTGCTTTTTTTGGCTTTTCAGTTTTTTCATTTTTACTGTTGTTTCTGGGTTGACTAGGATAATGACCAAGGGTCAGGTGGAACAAGGACATTGTAGTTTCATGCATACTTAAGTTAAATGAATTGGGCAAGACTTTGAATTTCCGCTTAGTTTGGCTTGAATAACTAATAAGGTTTAAAATTTTAAAAACTTTCCCACTGATTATGAGATAGACAACCCAAGGACGTAATATGTTAAGGTAATTGTTTCGCAAGGATCAAAAAATTTTATTCATAGTCTATATAGAAACTGTTAAACTAAACAAAGTCGGCAGTTTATGGGAATTCAAATTGTTCCATTTTGGTGAACTTCATTTAAACGAATCCATTAACATATGAGACCAAACTTGAACTTATTCTCACTTATTCCAATAGCTAATTTGTATTCATTCTATTACTTTTATTCTATTCATGGCATTCCTCTACCCCCTTTCATGTAAGTGACTTATATCCTGTGTCTCCATACATCAGTTTCCTTTATTCACTTCTTTTGCCAAAAGTTCATATCCTTCTCTTCTGTTTTCGCTGCTTGTTTCCTATAATCTTATAAATGATGTTGGCCCAAAGCCAACAAACTGAATTTGGAATTCGAAAACGAATTAAATTGGCAAGCTCCTCTGCCTATTTCAACCCACTTGAAGGACATTTTCTTAGCATTTTTGCATTTTTTAATTTGGTTGAAATGTCGCGTGCAGCTCAATTCAAGTGAAATCTGGCACAAAGGGAAAGACTTGCCAATGATAAAGACCCGTTAGCCAAAAAGGCCTTTCTCCCCTGAGTCTGTGTTTGTGTATGTGCGTGTGAGCTGGGGCGGTGGTGGTACAGGGGCGTGGCGCCCGTTATGCAAAATTTGTAGTTTCTGCTTGTCGTTCGTTTCGTTGGGCACAAAAATGTTTTACGACTACGTGAGCAACGACCAGGGAAAACAGAAGCAAGCACCAAAGATGCGGTGTGTACAGTGTGTGTACGGATGAGCATATTGACAGTGGGATTGGGACATACGTATCCGAAATATAAAGCAAAACCAGATATTCACTTGGCCAATTGACTTGAGACCGAAAAGTTTACGGTTCTCCTCGTTCTCTCTTCTCTCACTTTTTTTGGTGTCTCTCTTCGGTTCATTTGTTGACATTTTGCCTTTTGTTTTGTGAGAACAAGGCGTGGCATTGGGTCACGTACCTCATCAATGATAAAGTCGTCACTGGAATTTCTAAAAACTTTGCCTTTAGTATTTTATTTTAAAGCACATTAAATTTTTTATTATTCTTAAATTTATATTTTATATTATTCCCTTTGTTCCTTTTCCATTTTCCCTATGCAAATGTGTCTCGACTGAGGGAAAACTAAAAATTCTCTTTGATGAAAGTCGCGGAAATTATAGAGGACCGCCAGCAACTAGCTAATTCACTTTTGCATAACGCAGAGAAAGACATTTCAGACGAAAATGAAAATGCAGGAAAATCCCACATCTCAGTTTCTCTTCTCAGTGGAAATCTGATGCCAACAAAAATCAATAAGCAGGAGCGAATATATGGAGACAAAGAGATATCCTTTAGGCTGAATCGCGACTATTGTCAGAATTTCATTTCGACTATTTGCCAAAAAATGTCAAAATGAAATTCGAGAAGAAGCTCCAACTAAAATGTAAAAATTGAAACGCCTTCGGCAAGACATACTCGATTTGTCCCAAAAAAAAACAGACGGGAAGTACTATATGCTATATTCGAACTATTCCGACAACAAATAAACTAAATTTAGAGCTGTGTTCAAAACGGAAAGGATGTCATCCATCATTATCCTTCCATCAATCTCATATTATCCATGTTAGCCATATCCGTTTGCATTTCCATTTTGTGTGTGGCCTCTGCAGCGGTTCTAAATTATTTACCGAAGCCCGCAAATGAAATGTGTATTAGCCACGCCCCCAAATTGCCCATTAATTTGTGTTCGTTTTCTGTTGTTTTGGCATTGTTGAATTTATTTAAAAATTGTTTTCCCCATTTATTGCAGTTTGTGTTTTTTGGCTTTTGTTTATTGATGTTCCTAATTAGTAACTAATCGGATTCGGTTCTTCCTAAATTATGGCAATAGATAGTCAATGTTTCCAACTGTTTAGCCAAACAAATTATAAATAATATAAAGTTGAATATTACCCAAATGTAAATAAAAGAGAAAATTGTATACAAATGGTAAAAAAAAAAACAGAAACATAAAGTAATGAAATATTCTGTTTGCAGGATATAATCCAGATATACATATGGAATCCGATTATTGCAACGACTTCTTAAGGGGAAACTTCCCAAGTTTTAGTATGGAAAAGTTTTACTTTTCTTTTAGAACCTTTTCCAGGTATTTCAAATGGCTTTTTTTGTAATTACAAATTCATAGACAAACCAAATGGATTCTCCCTGGAAAAGGTACAAACTGCCAGTGGATTCCCATTTTCATCACCTTGTCTCAGTTTTAGTTTATTGTTCTCCCATTTGCCCCCTCCCATTTCGCTTTTTGGCCCTTCATCTGTTTGCCATGAATAATTTTTGGGACCATTTGAATACTACGCCCATTGACAAATTGTGCGGCTCGTTAAATGTTTGCCACAAAACTTACAGCGCATTATGCAAATTTAATGTGAGGTGGATGGAACATCCTTTCAAGGTCCTGCATCCATAACTCTTAACAATTGCTTAATTTTGCTGAATTTGTCAGACATAACTGGGAAATGAGAAACTCACACAAGCAGACATTAATTTCAATTCTATTTAAATTGTATCCTTGCTAACAGAACTCGCCTCAAGATCCATAAATAATTTTTAATGATGTGAAAATGTTTTTCCTGGCCACTTTTCCACGTAATTAATGTAACCGCAAAAGGACGAAACCTCAAGCAGGACCATAAAACAGATGAACCAAAACAAGAAACACAGTCTAAGAACTTGAACTTTCGCCACTTTCTCCCTTTTTTCTAGGAAAAAGTACGATATAGTTAGTTTTTGATTACTTGTCAAGGATTCAATCTCGAAAGGACTCCATAATATATTTTCTGACACCCTCCACAGATGTTTTCCACTGAAGTCCTTTGACATTCCGCAGTTTGCTTTTCCTCTGCATTTCTTATTTAGAAATAATTTCCGACGCATTTGAAATGGCGACAGCACAAAGGACTCAGCAAGGACTGATTGAGCGAAAGGAATGAGAGGTAACATTGTTAGAAGGAACAGACTCTTGATTGAAGGAAAAGTTTATGTAGTTGCTTGAAAACTCTTTGTAAAATGCATTTCTTTAAAAAAAAACCTTTTATCTACATTAAATTGGAACAATTCTTTGGTTTTGGAGACCTTGAACTTACTTTTTGGTAGTTGATCCATTGATGGAAGATCCATTAACCACAATGTCCACTCGGTGGAACTATGATAATTCTTTGACCGCAACCCAAAAGTGCAAAAGTAAAGTGCCAGCAGTTGGAATCACTCGAAATCCACATCCCAAAAGGGCCAAACACCGCAATGCAGTTCGTGTCCAAGTTCTGTTTTATGCCAACAGCTCGACGAGGTGTGGCAAACAGATGGGAAGGAGGTGTTAAATGGGAGGAATTGGGAGAAAGAGCAGAAGGGAACATCTCCACATAGGTAAATTTGTCCAGCAGTGAACTAAATTTCAAACGGAAGTGACACTCTAATTGAGAGCAACGAGCCAACTGGGAGATACTACGCTCGAACCACCAGGTGAGGAGAAACAGGTGAAGAGTTGCCTGATGGCGAATGGTGGGTGGAGTAGGAGCCAGTGTTGGAATATGTCCACTTCATGCGGGCCCTGGGACGGACACTAAAAAAGTAAACTCGTTAATTGCTAAGTGCAAAACCATAAAACGGATGTGAAGGAAGACAAATAACAGAAGAGGGAATGATGTTGGTCAGAAGAAGGAGGGCAAGGGCGACATGCGTTGATGGCAAAAGGGAGAGCATAAATTTTAATCTGGGTAGTTAACCCAAACTTTTTTTTTGACTTTAAGCATTAAATTTGGGATTTAAATGACTGAAAGGATTTGTAACTAAACTATATCAACTGATTAGGAAGAATCCCATCAATATAGTGTAAAATGTGTCAACCCATTTCTCCCATTGATTTGCATAACAGAAATTCAGGTAAAATTATTTCCGTTAGTAGAGATTTGGTAAGCGGGTGAAGGGGGGAAATGCCACGTTTAGAGATTTCTTCGCATTTCCATTGCTTGTCAATGGCTGGGACTTTTCCGTATAAAAAACATGGAAATTCGTTGCATATTTATGAATAATTCAGCAAAAGACAGAGACGGATTCAGAACTTGTTCCATTTTTCCCCATTTTGTTTTCCACAAATTGTCAAAATGTTACCAGGACAATGTCACCATCAACATTGGCAACACGTGTAAGCCACATCCTTACAAAACCGAAAACTTTTACAAAATTGGTCATTGGAATTTATTCATGTGGATTTGAGGTGCAAAGGAGCAACAACATGCAAATCAAACTATTCGCATTTGTCTTTGTCTTGGTCTCCAGAACTTAAAGATGTCCCCCTTAAGCTGGCCACCAGCTGAGCGACTTTCACAAGGACGACAAGTGAAAAAAATGATTTCAATTTCATAATTATCGTGAGAGGAAATGAAGGTCCTTGCCACCCGCTCAGCTGTGACATTTTTATTAAATTTTTTTTGCTACCTTCTTCTTCTCCTCCTCTACATTCATCTGGCATAACAATTTATGTTCCATGTGGACTTCCCTTACATTTTAATTAAAGAAAGAAATTTAGGGAAAAAAATATTTCCCATAATATTACATAATTTCACTGACCAAAGTTGAAGGCGTGACTAATCTGGAGAAAAAGGTTTGATTAATGAATAAAAGCGTGAAAGGTTACCAACACTGGAAATGGAATAACTAATAAAGGAATAAAGAAATATTTCTGTTTTTATATTATGAACTTTACTTTAATATTTCTTTATATTTTCAGACATTTCTTTACTTTTCCATTTGTCACACTTCCAAGGCGAACTTTATGACATTAAATTTCTGTTTTCTTCTTTTACGATTTGTCGTTGAGAAAGTTGATGAGTCATCTTGAACTCTTACAATGCCTACGCCAGCATCTTATTTAAAATTTATGACAAGTTGAGAAAAAAGAAATTTTATTAGCATTAACACCGCCCTTTACTTACCCTGTCGCATAAAATATTTAATATAAATTTATTGTATTATTTTTGCATTTGTCAAGTCCTTTTAAAGATGTCTAAAGTAAAAATACACTTGATCTTGAAAATGATAATAAGATTTGTCTCGAACTAACAAAAAGTACACACCTGAAACTTTTCCAATTCAAATTGATTTAACATATTGTCATTTGATATCAAAAATGCCATTAACCCAAAGTTTTACTCTGTATACACTAATTTGACCCACATTCCCATTGCATCTTCTTGGTTAATTATGGAAATTGAATTTTGTGATCCAAAACATTGTGAGATCCAAGTCTGTATCTCGACTTAGAGCAAACTTCATTAGCAAATTGCCAAAAATTGGAAAACAGTTTCCAATTTACCAAAGGCAAACAAAAGTAAGAGAGGAAAAAACGGAGAAAAAAGAAACAAAAGGAACCTAAAAGAGAAGGGAAATTAATGAACAATTCTGACTATGAAAGTGCAATAAAAAGAAAATGCATTAAAGGAAAAAGATTTACTCTCTTCCATTGATAAGGGCAAGGCGAGTGTGTCAGTTAAGTGTGTAACTAGAAATAACAGTAACAATAAAATGAATTCACTTTATTGGCAACAAAAACCAGAGCAAAAGTAAATTTCGTGTTTAATTTATGTGTACATAAAACAGTATGAAGGCCAGTCAGTCAGCCATTCAGATTGACGGGGTGGAGCAATTTTCTACAAGATGCTGTTAATGCCAGTTTGAGTGAACCACCAAGGCAATTGTTAATGCAATTACTGAAATTTAATTAACCTTGCGAATAAAATAGAAGCAGCAACTGGAAAATCTAAAAAGAAAAACCAACAAGTCTGCTGATGACTTTAACGTCCTTGTGCTTTGCTTCTGTCTGTTGTACTCCTTGTGTAGGAGAAAATCATTAACATGGCTAGACAACAATTTATGTAGATGAAAAAATAATTTTATTTAAAATGGAAAAATTAACCACCAAAGAAAAATAGAGCAAATGTTAGCTTTTAGTTTTATTTAACAAATTAATTAAATCCTTAGTCTTACCTCATAAAAACAATGAAATCAATAAGAAACTTAATTTATCTAAATGAATTGAATAAGGAAAAATATAATATAAATGCTTGTTTCAATGAAGAAAATGAAGGCTACTTTGAGTAAACCCTGTAACAAGAAGGAAGTTTATAAAATAAAACTCCTTCAAATTTGCCATTAATTCCAATTGAAATTCTCCTGACAAGCCGCAGCAACGTCGCATGCTGTCTCGCTCACACTTATTACGCAATGCCGATTATTATTTCAGTACAAATTGTACATAGATATATCTTCGATAATTCTTGCCCGATTTTAGCAAAATTTGATCAGCAGATACCTTTTTGGTCATATTATAAGGTGTTTCAAAGAAAAATGCGATAACTTGAATACATTTCCAGTTATTCGTTTTTCGCAAATTGCCGGGCGGTAGTAGGCGTGGCAAAAATTTAAAACAAACTTGATCTGCGTAAACACTAGACAAATGCTCACACCAAATTTGGTTGCCCTATGTCTTATAGTCTCTGAGATTTAGGTGTCCATACGGACAGACACACATTTTAGCGACTTTAATATACCCTCTTTTCCTATGGGTACAGGGTATAATGAAAATCATTTATAAAATATTATATAATTGGCAGTCAATGATTTTTCTTTTTCATCCACTCAAAAACCATATAGCAAAAATTTAATATATATTTTCCACTTCCATCTCCTTTAACCACAAGTACTCCCAGAACAATTCTGTCAACATTAGGCATCCAATTTAAATGCATAACGCAGGCATGTCATATACTCGTGTCGAGGTTTGGTTAGTTAGTAAGCCTAATTTTCAAGCCAATCTCCTACTCCACATGATGTTTGCCAATTTAGTCTCAACTATTCAGCTCTGGTTAAATGTAATCTTTTGTACAGTCAGGCAACTCCATTCGTCCTGCATAACTCTGCAGTCCATACAGATCCTATGTTAATTTGCCTGTCGTGATTTGCAAACACTTTAAATATGCGAGAGTTGATTTCCATACATTCCTTCGTCCACTTACTCCATTGCATATACATACATCCTGCTGCTGTCTGCATAAGGTTGCCAGGCAAATTAATGGGGAGACTGAGGTCAGTCAGGGATTTAGCAACCAATATTCACATTCATAATGGAACTACCACCATGTTCATGTGCAAGCATTGAATTGTGTTTACACTGAGGGAAATAAGTAATGTGAACTTCTTTCAAAGTCGGATAAAAGTCAAATCAAAAAACCGAACTAATATATTGTTTTTGTTTAAAAAAATAGATTGAAAAAATTATTTATCACCAAAATCACGTTTCTCTGTTTCAGTTTTTTGTAAATTTACATAACTTAAAGTCATTTCTCTCTGTGTATTACCACATACAATATACATCTGTATAACAGAGTGAAGTAATTTCATTGAACAGCCACGCCTCTTTATTAATTTTACATTTTCGATCACAATTTGCGCCACGGGGTTCCGGTTCTTTTCGCTTGACCTGAACGCAAGCACTTTAGGGTAATATCGAGTGGTGTAAATAAGCACAGGTTAATGCACATTAAATGCATTATCCGAATCCACAGTGAGAAGAAGTTGTCGATAACACTTGGCCGTTTACCTTGGCATACAATGCAAATGCCGGACAAACACTCCAAGAAAGACTTTTTATGCAAACATTTCATCTAACCAGGTCAAGTGAAATACATGGACGACATAAACTTATTCACAAAGAACACTCCAGCATGTTGAAGAGAAAGTGGAAAATGTAACCCATTTCTTAAACCTCTCGACATATCTTAAAGGCGAAAACAAACCTAGTTCTTAATTACTCTCACACTTTCATACAAATTTCAACAATTAAATGGACCAACTCAAGGTGAAAACGAATGAATGGGCATAAATGAACCGGCATATTGATTTGATTTTGGAGTTGGATTTCGGGCTACCATGGGGATTTGCACTTAAATGCTTCTCATTTATATCAACACCTAAGGAGAATTGTGGGCCCAAAGCTCAAATGTAATATTAGCTGCTGGTGAGTGTGGGTGGTAAGGCTACTTTTTTCCGCCTTTCCCACTTTTGCTATTTTTTCTACATTTTTCTTTTTGCCGAAATGCCGCCTGCGGCGTAAATATCTGATTAGAAATGGCGGCTGCTCCTTTTTGTTTTTTTTTTGTTTGTTGGTCTAACAAAAGGCAAAAGGAAAATGGCAAATATAATCTTAACTGACATTTGCCAGGGAATCAGAGCAATAAGATTTTGAATGGCCTTCAGACTGCTCCCTTTATGATTGGGGACAAGGTTAAACATTTGGCAGTAAAATGGTAACTTTTGTTTGGCACCACCAAAACAAAACAATGAAAGGTAAAGAAAAAAATTTCCTTCTTACTTGATTCTAGAAATTGAATTCCTTTGTAACATTATTAACCACAAGAAGGCAAAATTTTGCTTAACTAAGAAAATTGTGAGGCAAACTTTGTATTATTACCGAGAAGTTCAATGAGAAAGTTGCCCTAACTGGCCTCCTTTTGTATTTAAAATATAATCAAGAAGCATTTATTTTCTTCACAAGAATACAAAATGTTTTGTAAATTAAATAAATTTTTGCTTAAATTTCTTTCACTTACTAATGACATTTGTTTAAATGAGAAAATTTTGGTATTAAGGGTAGAAAATGTTGCACGTAAATGCCATTAAGACGAAAATGTCAACTTTCCAAGTTGAAAGAAAGTTTTCATGAACTTTCTAATAAACTTAATAAAGTTCCCACAATCATGTTCAATGTCTTTAAGATGCGACAGATTAGCAAAATAGAAATATCCTATCTATAGAATAATAACCATAAAATTATGAAAGAAAAAGAAATTTTGTTGCCAAGTCATGCAGGATTTTGTGTCAACGTCAGCAAAAGAAAATTTTTAACTGACAAAACTTCAAAAATATGCGAAAAAAATTAAAATTAAATAAAATTAAAACTGGCAATTTATAAAAAGAAGACTCATGCTGATTGGCCTATATACAAATGTTTACCAAAAAAGAAAGAGAATATTTAAGTATAAGTAAAACTTCTACCTGCTAAAATTTCTTTGATTTTTTGAAGCTAATACAAATAAAATTGATTGACTACATTTTGAATCTTGAAATAAAGGTTAAAAAATATAAGGGAAAAGTATTTATATAAATTCCATTTATTTATTTATTTCATGTAAAAACTTTTTTTAATATGAAACTTAAGAAGCTTAGACTAAGCTCTCAATTGCACCGATTGCGTTTTGTTAGTATCGATTTTTAATCTTTTAATTCCAATTAAGTTCAGATTCTGGTGAATCAAATAAAATTTCTCTCTCTTTTTTTTTTGCCAAATGTTGTCTGCAGCTGGAACTACAATATACAGTTTAAATACAATTTTCCCAATTGCATTTTCCTTTACAATCATTTGGCTTTCCCTTTGTATATTGCTATCTTTTCATTAAGACAACATAAATCATTTAGAGCAACAGGCATAATATAAAATCTCATTTTAAATTTACTATTTAAACGTTTTTCCTATACAAAAAGTAGCTTAAAAGTTTGCTAAAAGTATTTTTCTGCAAATAATATTTTGTTGTTTTTCCTCCATGGGGAAAAGTTAACACAGTTGGCAGCTTTTCAGGTGTTAAATACCGTTCGTGAAAACGCTTTAGTAACAATTTCTATATCTAAGTCAGATGGTGATACTAAAATATATTCCTCCTCTTATCAGAAAGCAAGCTTTCGATATACTTGTCTATAAAAAAATATTCACATTCAATTACCCAGAAATTAAACAAGTACAAAATTATAAAACTAGCTGACTTAAAACAAAAACATATTAAATCAAATTAATAATGGATAGGTCAAGAAGGACTGAATTCAATAGACAGAGTTGCCTAAGAACCACTAATAATGTTGCTGAAGATAATGAGCCATATAACAGCATTTTAAACATGACTACCAACGAAGAACGTGAACTTCCATCTAATATAACTCGTGGGCGTAGAGTATATGCATCGGGCTTAACCCTTACCCCTTCCGAAAGAAGAAATCTTCAACGTCAGGCTTTTCAAAACATGAGTGCACGAGATGGAGTAACCAGTTCTGGAATATCGATTGGTGGTGCAGACTTGAGGAGCTCCCAGCCAGGAGCCGTTTGCAATGATCTGTTACGGCAAAAAGAGGCTCTTTTGGAAGAGAAGGCATTCAGGAAATTTATGAATACGAAACTAGATCGGGACAAATTGCCAGAAGATACTCCATTGCCGGTGTATTTGAGTCACAAGGAACCAAGGAATCTCAGCCCAAAGCCAAAATATTGCCAACGTTCGGAGAGTAATGATGATGACGACGAAGAATCATAAATAAATTAAACTGTCGAAATATCACTGATTAATATTTTCTAATTCCTATTTACATTCATTAGTCATGTGGGCCGTATCCCGGCGGTACTGCAATACCGGGCCAACCCGTGACAGAGGTGGAGCAAGCCCCTAGCACTCCGTCTAGTTACAAAAATCAGTTTAACATTTGTTGTTCTCCAATGGAGAAACTATCAGATGTTAAGCTGATAAGAACAGATACTACACTTTGATCTTAGCCATAAGGCCGAGAAGCGATAACTAGATCACGCAAATGTTCTGCGTTTCCCTAAAGAAATTGCTTAAACCAATTGAGAATTGTAATAAAGAAAGTATGCAACTGCTGTAACCTTTCCCTGTATACTTTACGATGTTGATAGTAAAAATGTGCAACACCAAATTATCATTTTTACAAGATCATTTTCAAGGGGAGGCTATGATTGCATGTCAGGTAACAAAATTGTCCTTTTAGAGTGCGAAAGACTGAACCCTGTCGTTTGGTGGTTGTTAGGTAGATCTAGTACCTCTTGTACATTTTTACCCCCTATAAGTATGCAGTTTCTTCCGTCACTTTTATTTTGCTTATAATTCCTAACTTGTTTAAGCAGAATTAGCACCACGAGAGGACATTTTTGTGGGTCTAAGTTACTCTGGCTTCTCTTCAGTTGTCGAATAAATCTTTCGCCTTTTACTAAAGATTTCCGTGGAGAGGGGCACTCTAATGAGTCTAAACTGAATTTTTGCTAGTGCCTGACAATAGTCGGGCCAATAAACAATATATTTGAAAAAACAACTTGTCCAGGTATAGGTGTGTTCCATTGATTTAGTTTAATATATATACTAGATATCTTAGATATGGAAATAAATTTATTTAAATGCCAAGACAATTAAGATATTATGCATCAGTTTGATTTCTTTAAAACTTTTTCGTTCAACATTTAGAAATAAATTAACCCCTTTATCAATTCTCCTACCAACGAAATAAAATAAATACTCTGAATGACGACTTTAGATTGCATATCATTTATTGACACGTGACATAGGTGACATTAAGTAAAGCCCCCATTTTCTGGCTCCGGAAGGTTTTGATTGATTTACAAGACGTAAAATTGTATTGGAATGAAATGTTAACCAGGCTTCTTTTTGTGAAGACTCATACTAACAGTGCCGAATTCGCCATGAAAAATATCAGCTAAATGAGCGTTCTTTTCTCTTTGGTCAATGCGCCAACGGTCGAGTAAACGGTCTTCACAGCGCTGCTCATATTCCATCAATTTCCTGCGATTATTAGAAGCAATATGTAGTTGTGCCTTTAGAGAGACATTTGGAAATGGTTGACTAAGATTAGGGTAACCATCAGTCATATCAAAATCTAATAAGTTCGGTTGCACACAAAAGTCACCCGATGATTCAGTGGGCTTTAAGGGAAAATTAATTTTAATGACATGAAAATATGAATTCGGTTTATACTAACCAAATGTTCCAACTGAATATTTCCTATATTCCTCTGGGGGCTTCGACTGTGTGAATGACTTCTGCCTTGTAAACGATTTCTTTCTTCGGCCATAAGATTATCGTTGGTAAAATGAATTTCAATATATTTTGCCATTTTTCGACTTTTACTCTCTTCAAGTTTTGCAGTAGTAATGAATTCAGGTGAAATAATTATTTGGCAGACAACATTACGGCCTACTATTGCTTTCAGTCAAGTTGAATTTCTGTTAAATGAAGGTCACACTAATATCGATAATCACTATTTGCAATGCACTGAACAACTAGTTTAAGTAGGCTTTTCATATGCAAACATATAGACGTTAAGTTGTGACTTTAAAAGAACGTCAATTTTAATACTCTGGAGCCATACGATAAGAGTGCTTCAACGAAGTAACCTGAAGTCGTCCCGTTTCTATTATTTTTGGTTTTCGAGATTAATTAATCTCCCTTTGTGCTTATAAAACAGAAGATTTTATACGTTCTTTAATAAAGGTCATGATAATTCGAAATATGTTTATGACTTAAGTAACTTCTTTAACTTTCATGGAATACAGACATAAAAGACATTGCAGATATACACGAATATAGTCTCCTTTTATCTACTAATTAAACGATTTTAACCCCAAGTACATCCTTAATTTGGGTAATGCCACCTTAATGATGTCGCTAAAATCGTATCATTCTTTGATTCGGACATGAGATCGACTATCTTTTTCTTAAGTGTATTGTGATATTTATTAATGATGTGGGCCGAATCCCGGCGGTACTGCAATACCGGGCCAACCCGTGACAGAGGTGGAGCAAGCCCCTAGCACTCCGTCTAGTTACAAAAATCAGTTTAACATTTGTTGTTCTCCAATGGAGAAACTATCAGATGTTAAGCTGATAAGAACAGATACTACACTTTGATCTTAGCCATAAGGCCGAGAAGCGATAACTAGACCATGCAAAAGTCCTGCCTTTTGCTAAAGAAGATGCCTAAACCTGTTGGGAATTACAGTTAGCGAGCATACGAAATTCTTCTGGCGATTGTTTTATTGCATACTTTTTGGCTGCTTACTTTAATTTGCTTTTCTTTCTTTAATTTTCATTTTGTTTAACGCCTGAATATGAACTGATTCAGCTCAATGAGGGGAAGTTGGACTTAGCTCTAATCCATTTTGCATAAGTCAAATCTCCTAATGTAAAAGAACATGATATCATTGCTCATCTATTTTCATTTCCTTTCTCGTTTTTTCCTTTTATGATTTTTTGCTGCCTGAAGCATCATGGAAACTAATCCAATAACTTCCACTTGCACATCCTAATGAGCCATTTTATTTGCTACTCACTTCGCCGAGCTACTGCATTTACCCCTCATCCGGTTGCTCATACACAAAACTTTTTGCTCCGCCGCTTTTCGTAGAGGCAAAAGTTGCATTTAATGAAGCGACGGAACACAATTTGGGCATCCTGCAGAGATATGCACAACTAGAGCAATCGAGCGGGAAATTTATTTATATATAGAAAGATAGTAAACGAGAGACAGAAAGCTTGTTAGTTACCAATTTTGCTTGTCGCGCAATTAGGCAAAAGTTAAATTGCTTGCCATAAATGTAAAATTTAACAAAAATTGACTTAAGTGAGTGCAGTTAAAATATTTTAAGCGGCTTTTGAATTTAAATTGCACTTTTAAGCGTCGTAACTCCTTGAGCTGTAAAAACGCTGAGCTTCATAAAGATTATAAAAACTCGTAAAAGGCAAAATATGAATGCGATAGTCTCAGAGTCAAGCCCAACAAAAAAAGAAAAATCTATGTACTTTCTGTTGAGTCATTGCTAGGATTGTACCCTCTAACAGACTAATCAAAAATTTAATAAAGAAAACTAACTAAGGATAGCCTAAAAAACTATAGTTTATTTTACAGGATATCCAAGTGGTATGACTACAATACTGTAGAATTGACTACAAATTTTTTTTAGATTTTATTTTCCATTGTCTTTGAGCTTCTTAATATACCCACTTACGACTAGATAACAGGGTATAAACAGCAGACTCATGCAGAAAGCGGTGAAAAGTCAACGCAGCCAAACATTTTCTGACATTTTTCGCTGTCGACAGGGAAATGGTTCCACTGGGTGATAGTAGTTAAGTCCTATTTTACCCTTACCCTTCCCCTACAAGAGAGGTAGAGAGAGAGAGACAGAGATTGCGGGAAGGCTTAAATATGCCCCGTTAGCTCAACATTTTGTCATATTTTGCTGCTTAGCCGCAACTACACGAAACCTTGTTTCATTTTAGCATAGCTTATGCACCCATTTACTCATTCTTTGTCCTTTAGGCAAATGGCAAAACCAAAATTTTGCATCTGCATAAAATATGAAATTAAAAAGCTAGCCAAAAAAAAAAATGCACAAAAAAAATGACAGCAAAAGTTGCGATGCGTCTCTTGTGCAGCTGACAAAAAGTTGACTTGTTGGTCGCCAGAGTAAAGTAACTTCCATATGCTGTATGTGCAGGTGTGTAACTGAGGGGGGGCATATAAGGTAACAGCTTAACTTACACCTACCTTTTATGGTGTGTTGAAGTTGCAACTTAATTTGGACAAAATGTCCGGAGCATTTTGTAACGATAAGTTATGGCATACTTGCACCTTATTCTCTTTATTCTTAGGATAGGTAAGTACAATGGTATAAAAATTATATAAAAGATTAAAAGTTAAAAAATTAATTGGAGTTGGACAAGTGATGACATTAAGAAAATACGAAAATTAAATTGACAAAATCAAGTAAAATTTTAAAAATAAATTGCTATTAAATTTTGTTTAATTTTTTAGTAAGGAGTTACTAGAAGTTGCAGTAGTTATTACTAAAAAAAAGTTTATTAAACTTATAAATTATAAATGCTGGAACATATGTAGATATTAATATCATTTATCAAAACCAAAAACGAACCAAAAAAAAACTATGTTTTTGCTTTTTAGTCTTCAATGTTCTTAAGAAAACTTTTAAGACATCAAATAAGTTAAGAAAAAACCCGATACCAAAGAAGTAGCTCAACTAAAAATATTTCTAAATATAAAAACCGTTTAAATTTATTGAATTTAAACGGTTCTATAACTTTACCGAAAAATCATCTTGATTATCCTTAATTTTCCTTAGCAAATTTGAGATACAAAATATATCTTAATTTTGTAAGTCAAAAAAAATTACAGAGACAACTATATAGATAAATAAATAGTTAACCAAAAAAAATATTTTTTTTACTTATCAATTTTATTTTTATTTTCAAACGCAAATCGAATGCTTCAGTTAAATACCTTAAAAGTTTTATCTATATAGAGACCATTGTAAAGTTTTTCCATTTCAACATTTTCTTGTGGGTGTTGTGTGCTTTTCTTAAAACTTAACGACAAAGGTAAAGGCAAAAAGTCAAGTTGACACATCTGACCCCAAAAGCCGCAAGAATCTTTTTTAGATAGCACAAACCAACCAACATGTTTGTTTATGCAACCACACAACAAGGATAACAAAGGATACAACAGAGCAGCAATAAAAACAGCACAATTTGAAGAAACAAACTCGATTTTACTCAATGCATTACAACGTTTTGTTTATTTATAGACTTCGATGCCTTTCCATTTAGGTACTAAAATTAAAAGAGAGTGAGAGAGGGAGAGAGAGACGGAGAGGGGGAAAAAACCAAACCCATTTTCCCCTGCCCTAATCTCCTTTAGCTCGCTTAGCCCACTGAAAAGCTTTTACCTGCAATTTAGTTTGGTTAACGGAAATTTCATTAAGCCTCCTAAAAATTTCCAACAGGACTTTCACCTAAAAATTCAGAGTCCTCTGCTCCAATGCTTTCCATTGGCAGTTTGCCCTTTTTTTATTTTGCCGTAAATTTCAGTCCATTTCCATTCTGCACAAACGTGACTGAGTTTTCTGCTTTAGTTTATTTTTTTTTTTTGCTTTTTGAGCCTCAAAATAAATTTTATTTTGGGCGAGTTGGGAAAGTGCATAGAGTTCAGGATTGTAGAAAGGCAATGCTTTAAAAATGAGACTTTATCTGCATTTAGTACATAAATAATCCAGTTGAAGTTGGGGGGAAGACTTTTATCAAGTTTCAGGCAAAAAGCTTTTAGCTGCAAAATAACAAAAAATATCAAAAATAAACTAGGGACGGCAATTAAATACCTGGATGGATTGGATTATATACTAAATGAAAGCCATTTAGAAACAAGTAGGCCTTAAATTTAAAGAGAATAGCGCCGACACAATTTATTGGAATCAAGTCCACAAAACAGTACCATGACCAAAATAAGGATCTTTTCAAATCTAATATGGCTTCCTAATCGAAGGAAGTCTTATGTAAAGTAATTGGTTCTTTATATTTATTGATTATTGGCCCGACTATTGTCAGGCACTAGCAAAAATTCAGTTTAGACTCATTAGAGTGCCCCTCTCCACGGAAATCTTTAGTAAAAGGCGAAAGATTTATTCGACAACTGAAGAGAAGCCAGAGTAACTTTGAACCACAAAAAGGTCTTCTCTTCATGTTAATTCTGCTTAAACATGTTAGGAATTATAAGCAAAATACAAGTGACGGAAGAAACTGCATACTTATAGGAGGTAAAAAGAGGCAAGAGGTAATAGATCTACCTAATAACCAACAAATGACAGGGTTCAGTCTTTCGCAGACTAAAAGGGCAATTTTGTTACCTGACATGCAATTATAGCCTCCCCTTGAAAATGATCTTGCAAAGATGATTGGTGTTGCACATTTTTACCATCAACCACGTTAAGTATACAGGGGAAGGTTAGAGCAGTTGCATACTTCCTTTATTAAAATTCTCAATTGGTTTAAGCAATTTCTTTAGGGAAACGCAGAATATTTTCGTGATATAGTTATCGCTTCTCGGCCTTATGGCTAAGATCAAAGTGTAGTATCTGTTCTTATCAGCTTAACATCTGATAGTTTCTCCATTGGAGAACAACAAATGTTAAACTGATTTTTGTAACTAGACGGAGTGCTAGGGGCTTGCTCCACCTCTGTCACGGGTTGGCCCGGTATTGCAGTACCGCCGGGATTCGGCCCACATCATTAATAAATATCACAATACACTTAAGAAAAAGATAGTCGATCTCATGTCCGAATCAAAGAATGATACGATTTTAGCGACATCATTAAGGTGGCATTACCCAAATTAAGGATGTACTTGGGGTTAAAATCGTTTAATTAGTAGATAAAAGGAGACTATATTCGTGTATATCTGCAATGTCTTTTATGTCTGTATTCCATGAAAGTTAAAGAAGTTACTTAAGTCATAAACATATTTCGAATTATCATGACCTTTATTAAAGAACGTATAAAATCTTCTGTTTTATAAGCACAAAGGGAGATTAATTAATCTCGAAAACCAAAAATAATAGAAACGGGACGACTTCAGGTTACTTCGTTGAAGCACTCTTATCGTATGGCTCCAGAGTATTAAAATTGACGTTCTTTTAAAGTCACAACTTAACGTCTATATGTTTGCATATGAAAAGCCTACTTAAACTAGTTGTTCAGTGCATTGCAAATAGTGATTATCGATATTAGTGTGACCTTCATTTAACAGAAATTCAACTTGACTGAAAGCAATAGTAGGCCGTAATGTTGTCTGCCAAATAATTATTTCACCTGAATTCATTACTACTGCAAAACTTGAAGAGAGTAAAAGTCGAAAAATGGCAAAATATATTGAAATTCATTTTACCAACGATAATCTTATGGCCGAAGAAAGAAATCGTTTACAAGGCAGAAGTCATTCACACAGTCGAAGCCCCCAGAGGAATATAGGAAATATTCAGTTGGAACATTTGGTTAGTATAAACCGAATTCATATTTTCATGTCATTAAAATTAATTTTCCCTTAAAGCCCACTGAATCATCGGGTGACTTTTGTGTGCAACCGAACTTATTAGATTTTGATATGACTGAAGGTTACCCTAATCTTAGTCAACCATTTCCAAATGTCTCTCTAAAGGCACAACTACATATTGCTTCTAATAATCGCAGGAAATTGATGGAATATGAGCAGCGCTGTGAAGACCGTTTACTCGACCGTTGGCGCATTGACCAAAGAGAAAAGAACGCTCATTTAGCTGATATTTTTCATGGCGAATTCGGCACTGTTAGTATGAGTCTTCACAAAAAGAAGCCTGGTTAACATTTCATTCCAATACAATTTTACGTCTTGTAAATCAATCAAAACCTTCCGGAGCCAGAAAATGGGGGCTTTACTTAATGTCACCTATGTCACGTGTCAATAAATGATATGCAATCTAAAGTCGTCATTCAGAGTATTTATTTTATTTCGTTGGTAGGAGAATTGATAAAGGGGTTAATTTATTTCTAAATGTTGAACGAAAAAGTTTTAAAGAAATCAAACTGATGCATAATATCTTAATTGTCTTGGCATTTAAATAAATTTATTTCCATATCTAAGATATCTAGTATATATATTAAACTAAATCAATGGAACACACCTATACCTGGACAAGTTGTTTTTTCAAATATATTGTTTATTGGCCCGACTATTGTCAGGCACTAGCAAAAATTCAGTTTAGACTCATTAGAGTGCCCCTCTCCACGGAAATCTTTAGTAAAAGGCGAAAGATTTATTCGACAACTGAAGAGAAGCCAGAGTAACTTAGACCCACAAAAATGTCCTCTCGTGGTGCTAATTCTGCTTAAACAAGTTAGGAATTATAAGCAAAATAAAAGTGACGGAAGAAACTGCATACTTATAGGGGGTAAAAATGTACAAGAGGTACTAGATCTACCTAACAACCACCAAACGACAGGGTTCAGTCTTTCGCACTCTAAAAGGACAATTTTGTTACCTGACATGCAATCATAGCCTCCCCTTGAAAATGATCTTGTAAAAATGATAATTTGGTGTTGCACATTTTTACTATCAACATCGTAAAGTATACAGGGAAAGGTTACAGCAGTTGCATACTTTCTTTATTACAATTCTCAATTGGTTTAAGCAATTTCTTTAGGGAAACGCAGAACATTTGCGTGATCTAGTTATCGCTTCTCGGCCTTATGGCTAAGATCAAAGTGTAGTATCTGTTCTTATCAGCTTAACATCTGATAGTTTCTCCATTGGAGAACAACAAATGTTAAACTGATTTTTGTAACTAGACGGAGTGCTAGGGGCTTGCTCCACCTCTGTCACGGGTTGGCCCGGTATTGCAGTACCGCCGGGATACGGCCCACATGACAAATACATTTTAAAAAGAATAAGAATTTTTTAATATGGTGGTATTTGGAAAGCGTTTATTTATCTATGCTTCTTCGTCTTCATAATTACTCTCCGAACGCTGACGATATTTTGGCTTTGGGCTGAGTTTCCTGGGTTCCTTGTGACTCAAATACACCGGCAATGGAGTATCTTCTGGTAATTTGTCCCTATCTAGTTTCGTATTTATAAATTTCCTGAATGCCTTCTCCTCCAGAAGAGCTTCTTTTTGCCGTATCAGATCATGGCAAACGGCTCCTGGCTGGGAGCTCCTCAAGTCTGCACCACCAATCGATATTCCAGAACTGGTTACTCCATCTCGTGCACTCATGTTTTGAAAAGCTTGACGTTGAAGATTTCTTCTTTCGGAAGGAGTAAGGGTTAAGCCCGATGCATATACTCTACGCCCACGAGTTATGTTAAATGGAAGTTCACGTTCTTCGTTGGAAGTCATGTTTAAAATGTTATTATATGGCTCATTATCTTCAGGAACATTATTAGTGGTCCTTAGTCTATCGAATTCAGTCCTTCTTGGCCTATCCATTATTAATTTGATTTAATTTGTTTTTGCTTTTAGACGGCTATTCTTGTAATTTCGTATCTGTTTCTAGATAATTGACTGTGAATATATTTCTATAGACAACTATATCGGAAGCCTGCCTTTTTATAAGAGAAGGAAATTTTTTAGTATGACCTTGTAAGTGACTTAAAGACAGAAATTTTTTACTAACACGTTTCCACTTATTATATATGTCAATCCATTATTTATAGAACTCTAGCTAGCTAAATGAGAACTAAATTTAAAAAGCTAACTTAGTAGGTGGCACAATGTTTAAATTTATAAAAGTTGGGGTTATCCAATTTATTTTGTTGTGTTTTACTAAATTGATTATTTGTAAAAATTGTAGAATTTTTCGAAAAAAAAAAAAAACAATACAAAATGGATAGCATTGAATATCAAAAAATAATATGTCGCACACTTGAAGAAATTTTAACTGGCATTGCTAGAATTTTAACAATAATCGGCTTCCTAGCCGATGCCTATCGTTGCACCTGTGATTGGTATCTAGAGAGGCGCCTGTTGAGCTTCTCATGGAAATGTGGACCAGAACTCGCAGGGATTTTTTTAATTCTAACAGTGATTGCCCAAATTGTGGCATCTGTTATGCTGGTGGCTAAAATAAAAAGCCACATAGCATCAGTGGTGCTTACTCTAGTACTTCATCTACGAATGTTGACATATCCTGTATTTAAAAGTATTGTGGTTTATACGGAAATTTGTTGCCTGATCACTGCCATACTAATGAATGTGTTTAAACTGTGCCGTCAAAGCTTCTTGGCTTTTATATTAGTGAGCTATATGGTATGGGATCCTTATGACAAGATATTCTTATCGTGGCGCCTATTAAAGTATACAACAGAAATACTTACAATTTTCGCCATTCTTGGTCATCGCACCAAAACAGTAATGGTTGTGTTGGCTATATCAATTGCCATACGAAGCTGGAATTTCTATGCCTATTGGGAGTTGCCATATAGTAACCAAACTGTTCACAATCGGCTATTAATGCACTTTTCTTTTTGGAATACACTGTCAATATATGGCGGTCTTTTGATGGCAGGCATAGAGGCCCATCAATTGCAAATGTAAGTAAATGTATACAGGAATTATGTGTTAAGTTATTATTGTTTTGCATTATTTCTTTCTAGAGTTCCTTGACAGTGGGGTTACGGTCATCAAAGTGTTTAAATAGACTTGCTATATCATTTAGAATTATAACTATTGCTCTAATTGCTAAATTACTTAGCTTAATCAAAAAATTTTGAAAGAATCATTCTTGTGGAATCTTTAAAATTTACTCAGCTGATTCTAATAAGACTTACCGAAAGTGTTTCTATATATTTCAGACCCAAAAATACTAAGTTTAGAAACAATCGGGTTATAAACAACCAAGTTGTTGATTTAAGATTAAGTTAAAAGTTTTTTACGACCAATCGTTCCTGTAGGAGCTTTATAACACAGTCATCTTAAGCCGTGATTTTAAGATATATAATGCAGATAGTGAAAAACTTAAGCTCTATAACATTTTTTAGCCTTTCTCTATAAAACGTTTTTGCGTTGATTCACATATAAAAGGGTATCTTTATTCACTCCGCTTGTCATGATATTATGTATATATTAAAATTTACTCTCTTTTTCAATTTACAAAATTCGTAAGTTTTTAAATAACATTTCTAGAATATTGATAGCTTGACAGAGTTCTTCAAAATGTTGCTTTGATGACGAATCGGATGTATGTACCCGGTTATGTAAGAGTCCTCTTAATTAAACCACGAATCAACTCATTTCCTTACTTTTGGTTTATCCAACGAAACTTAATTAAAATAATAAAATTTTCTTTAATGGCCCACACACAACTGGAAAATGTAATACCATGCAAGCAATGAATCACTTTAAATGCAAAACTTACTACAAAATGTTTGCGCCTACCGAAATTGCCGTTGACTCTGCATTTTACGAGAATGGCAAATAAGCAGCAACAGAGAGGGGGAGAAAGAGAGAGAGAGTGAGAGATGCAGAGAAATGAAGTGGAGATGTATTCCCATTTATATGGGGGATTTTACTATAGTATACAAGATGGCCAAATGTTTCATCTGCAGTGTCAACTTGGGCCAGGATGCATTGATTTATGCCACAGGAGCAAAAATGTTCTGGTCTGAATAAAGTCTGAAATGCAGCTGCCCAGCTCAGACATGAATCTTCATTTGTAAATTACATTTTATATGGGTGTTGGACATACGGTCGGACATATGTTTCAATTAGTGCACAAATGAAGGGTCACACAGGATATATGCATATGATTGTTAACATTTACAAAAGGATTTCATGGAGATATCAAGCTTAATTAAGGCAGAGTAGACGTTAGCCTGACTTTCTCAACCAACACTAGCACACATTAACAGATATTTTGTTTGCATTGCTAAGAGAAATCACTGAATGCATATTTACTACCAAAAGCTATCTGCTAATCGAATTTACAAAGACAATCTCAGGTCTTTTCATTAGATTCTAATGTCCTCCTTCTCGTTTCCAAATAAATGTTAAATTTTACATTTACAAGTGCAGAAGCAAACTAAAATTTCTTGTATACAAAAAGCACTTAAAGACAATTAGAATTTTCAAAATAAAATTGCAATACAACTTTGCCATTTGCAAGAAAATTTAACTGTATTTACACTTTTCTATGTTCATTAAGAAAATCTGCTAGACTTTTTCGAGTAATTTTTTACTATTTTTGACTTATGGAGGTCAGATTCAACTGATTCTTCCACTTGAACTGCGTACACATTTGAAAAGGGTATCTAGCAAGTTTTATTTACATAGCTTGAAAATTAATGCCTAAAATATGCAAAGAAACAGACAGATGGTTGTTCTGTAAGTTTAATATATAAATAAATAATAACTACTACTACTCTTTTCTTATCTATAGTCTAGTCGTTTCTTAGCAAGTTATCTTCTTACCAATAGAATAGAAGGCGGTGTGCCTCCTTTACCTTCTCCACTATCATCAAACATTGTATTATATAAGTACATATATTTCTGTATTGTTTGACGTTACTTTATTGTCGCCGCTTTGTCCCAAGAGGTTTTCTGGCTTTTCCATTTCGATATTCATATTGTGTTGCTAATAACTTGTTGCACAGCCACAAATCCCTGACGGCTGCCATAAAAGCACTTAATCAAGTTAATAAAAATTGATGGCCTACACGAACAATTTGCTTGACTAACAAGTATAAAAAAAGGCAAAAAGTAAAGCATACGAAGGCCTCTTGAGCTGATGCTGTCATTTTTAAATATTTACTACATACAAAAAATAACTTTAGGGAAGAGTGAGAAAATATTCGACAAGGAAGGTTTTATGACTTTTCTTTTCAATTGGCATTATTATTAAAGCTATTCTAAACAATAAAAAAATAAATTTTCTTTTTCAAAAATAATTAAATTTGGAAGCCAAAAAAAAAAAAAAAATTCAAGTTGAAGAGGTAGAGAAAATTTCCCGAGAACAAGATGAAATAAAGGCATTTTCACAACTGTCATTGAAATGTCAACATAAATCTAGTGACAGCCAGTCCTGGCTGATGCTGCCTCTTTTGATTCCTCTGGCTCCCCAAACCCGTGGCAATTCTCTTTCCAACCCATCTCTCCACCCCATTCACGACTTTTGCGCGCTGCGTGACGTAAATGCTGATGAATATTTCTCATCTATTGTTTGTGGTTGTCCTCTACGGTTTTGCCTTGCAGTTTTGTTATATCGTGGATTTCAGAGCTGAGCTTGCCGAGCTCCTGACTGACTCCTGGCTGCTGGCTGCTGGCTTCTGCCTCCTTTAGCCAAAATGGGCTTGTCAGTTTTGATGAACTATCTTTGGTGCTCCCCGTTGGCAACACAACCGACGTCGTTGTCCATCGCTAATGCTAATGCCTCTGACAGAGATCTATGTGCGGTCTGATTCATTCCGAGTCTCAGTCTCAGTTCCCGTGGTAGGAGTATAACTTCAAGATGAGGTCACGTACAAGTTGCCACGACATTGGCTTGTTTGGCTTATTAAATGTTAGTTGGTTGTATGTATTTTGCAATTCCAGACATTGGTTTCAATGGTATGTATTTAGTATTAATCTGGCTTAACTGTGACTAATGTTTGCCAAAAGGTTTTTCCTTTAATGCCAACTGACTATCAGTTGACATTTGGAATAAAATTCAAACAATTAAATTAAGACAAAGTTTAGTTAAAGTTGCAAATTATTCCATTCGATTATTTAATTTATAAATTAAATCAAAAATTAAGTTTTTCATAGTTTTCTTTTACATATTTTTAATTATCTTACAAATTTAAGGGACTTCCTTAATATAAATTATAATTACCTCAACTTAGTTACCAAGCCTCTCTGGTGGTAATGCGATATCAAATGAAAAGTATTAAGTTGCTCGCTTTCTCTTTGTAAGGATAAGGAAATCAAATCAATTATCGCCAAATATTCCTTTGAGGTCTTATGCCGGTGCCATTGCAACATTTGTCTAATGCCTTGGGCTGTGAGGGGCTTTAAAGTTTATTGTTTCTCAGCTGTGTGCACTTTGTGCGGTTTAATTAGACCAGCGAAAAAGCGAGGGAAATAGAGGGAGATGTAAGAAGATGGAAGAGGAGAAGGCGACAGCTGGCTTTAACCAAATTACACTAATTGGGTTACCATATGACATGGCAATGGTATAATGTGTCGACTGTGACATTTGTTTGCCATCGCTTGTATTATCCTGCGACCCATAAGCCAGCCCAGTCCATTGTTTGACGAGGCGTGGCTTGGTTATAAGCCAGAGAGTAGCAGAAACTTGTTGTTACTGTTGTTGTTTGCGTCAGTCAGTCAGACAATGATTCAGTTCAGATGGTTCTCCAGTTGGTGTGTTGTTTGTAATAAGCTGAAAATGATTTTCCGCATGCCAGCTGCTTTGACAGCTGGAAAACACACACACACACGAACACACAAACACACTCTCCCAGTTTCCATACAAGTTAAAAGAAGGAATCAGGACACAACGTATGCACATGAGTCAAGGATATTTGAAGCTTAATTGAGTGGGTCCAGTATCAGGTGGCAATCCTTTTTCAATCTTAAGCAAATTATATGACTTTTTTGTTAGGCAGCTACATAATTTATTCCAATCTATGATTATTGAATTCAAAACAATATTGTGGCCAAAATAAGGGGTTCAAACTTTAATGAGAGGTTCAAGATATTGGGATGAACTGTTTCCATAAGCCGATGACGATAGAATCTCTTCTAGCATACGATTTAATGACTCGGAACCCAAATCACAGTCCTTGATATATTTGTTGTTTCTGGCGTCAATGTATACAAGACAATTGTCCTTTTCATTCTCCTTACTGCTTAAAACATATTGAAGAGCAGCGTTAATTTTCTCTGATCCCATAGCAGCCGGTTCCAAAAGATTGTCACCGCTGCTGTTGGCTAGTATAGCTGATTCTGTATATTTTGCCATATGCTCGGCCGCTTCCACCTCATTCACTTTCTTGAAGAGTCCAAATGTATGAGCGGTCGCCACAAAACTAAAGGAAACCGTTGCTACCCAACGTATAAACGAATTCATTGAGTCTTGATTTTATTTTTTAATATGTAGGTATATAGTTTTAGTACTGAATCCAAACTAAAAACGATAATAAAAAGATTGCTAGACTGAAACAGCAATTTGAATCCAAAATATTTAAGATATTAACAGGATTACTAGATGGAAAGAGATTAAATTTAAAAGATATTTAAAAGATTACCTAACCGAAAAAACGCAGGAAACAAAAAACAGAATATATAGATTTATTTAAAAAATTTTAATTTTTTTTCTTGATGAAATGTTTGGGAACAAGCTTTGAGCTTTTAAGGAATTCAACTTTTGAAGGCGCTTAAGTTTTTCAATTTTGAATGTCTGATCCGGGTTTTTAAAACTAATCTGTGTAAAAACACAATAGAATCTGAATTGTGGAAATCAATTGATAGTAATAAACCACAAAGATCTTGGTCTTTTGTGCACTTTCACCCTGATGACCAACAAAAATTGTTGGTTTGTCATATTTAAGAAGTTCATCTTATCGATGATTGCTCTATTTGGTGCTAATTCTGGGGCTGTATGACTATTTCAGTTGGTGGTTAATATATTAGAGTGTATCCAACTCTACAGATTCCCAATGCGGACAGGAAATTGTTACTGGAGCAATTGTGATCAGTGGTAAATGGCCATCATGTCTATCGTCTCGAGCCACAAATGTTTGTTAAGCTATTGAACGGGATTTTTTAAGATCTTTACCTTAGATGGTGACAAAAATTGCTCAAATTTTTTTAACAGCTTCTCCAATTAAATGCAAAAAAAAGTCAGTCAACACAATAATTAATGCAAAAGCTTAAGGAATACCTTCACACCAACAGTGATGACTCCAAGTGCATCAAACAGCAGTGGTCAGACAACAGGAGATCCACCCTCTCTCCAGTATAACAACACATCAATGCCCACGATGGATTGGAATATATTGGACGGTGACCATTCTTATTTACTTTCCAAAAACTATCGAAAAGAAAAATATATTCAATATTAAATACAAAATAATAGTAGAATTTAGATATTTATCAAGTACAATTGCTGTTTATGTTTAACGAAGATGACAACATATTTTGCCATAGTGATGCCGGAATGTTTAAAAATCAGCTGTTATTTACGAGAGTTGCCACTCTTATAAGACTTGCGATAGTTGAATGGGGTAACCGATAGTTTAATTTCAGGATTCAAAAAATCAATACATGCACTATTATTAACCAATTTTTGATGGTTTAATTTCAAAATATATAAATAAAAAAACAGGTAATTCTTTTATTTTCTATTTAACCTAACCTCGTTTTGAACTAGTTCTTTTGTCAACAAAAAGCTTTACCAATCCACCCTTAAGAAAGCTTTCGGAAACACAACAAACCCCTCCACATCTTCCATTAAAGAAGAAAAGCAAATTAAACATATTTCGCATAAAACGCTCAAGTAAAAAAATGCTTTTTCGCAAAGTTGGACGATTTCGTCGACAATTTTTACCTTTCTATATGTTCAATGGATTTTTGTGACACGAATACCGTTATCAACGCTTGCGTTATAACAGTCAAAATCAAAATAATTACTATCAAAAGCCTGAACTAACAGTAAGTTGGAAAAGACGTAGACAAAGAAAAATAAATACTACATAAAGCTTCTGTGTTTTGTTTTTTCTTTTAGCACAACAGCTTACTGGACAACAATAATGTGAACAGCAACGTTATAATCAACATAGAAAATTGTGCACTTTTTTCCAGCATTGTAAGAGGCACATATATATTTTACATTATTTAATTGATTTTTAATACGTTAGTTTAGTTTGTAGATATATTTAAAGACGTGATTTTATGGGAATTTATTGGAATTATTTGATACTTCAGTTATAATAATGATATATATATTCCTTATAAATTAATAGAAATTATTTAATTTTTCCTATCATATACATATTCTGTATGTTTTGAAAAATTATTGATCATTTTTACCCATCACCAATTCGTCGCTCATCTGGCAACTCCCATTTGTTTCTCTCCAATTGTTATCTCTTCTCTCACTGTGTTTCTTTCTCTCTTGCAGCCCAGCACAGCTGATCGCTCAACAATAAGCTGTCGACACCAAAACCAACGCCAGCGACATCAACGTTTTTTAGTAATATTTCGTTATTTTTGCGCGACGGTTACGTTTGGTCTGGCTCTGACCTTTGCCATTTTCATATACCAAACAATGGGATGGTTCATAGCGGTATTCATAGCTCTCATTGCTGCGCTATTGACGCGACCAGGCTGGCGTTGGTTCTACATAGCGGGAGCTACAGCCAAACGAGACTTAATGTGAGTTGGATCTGCGTACCACCTCTCAGTACTTTCTATATGACCCCCCCTCTCTGGCTCCATATGCCTTGGAAGTGTCTTTGTGTCAGTGTGTGTGTCTGTGTGCATATGTGTATATCTAGTATATGGGTATATGATAAGTTTACAATAAACCAACAAAATGGTTTGAAATTTCCATATACTTTACGACAACAGAGACGAAATTGTTTCTTTTGTCAATCTATTATTGAAGCTAAATCCAAACCACAAAAACCTCAAACATCAGCGGAGACTCTGCTCTATGTACCCACAATATAATCATCATTAGATATTGAGAGAAAAACTAGTTTTTGTATTTTTTAGGTCGCCACAATCTCTAAAGAGAAAACTTGTTGGGAAAGCATACATATTTTTCCTCCCATTAGAGTTTTCTTTAGTATTTGTTTTGGAAATGTAAACAATAATTGTAAATTAAATGCTTTTATTTATAGTAACTTTTCGATTATATACTCGTCCATTGACTTCTTCAGGTTCAAGGTCTCGTATATACATATATTTTATATGTTTATATAAAAATTCACTTTTGCTTGAAACCCTTGGCTACCATTGAAAAAGACACGGCGCACATATAGACTCTGTTGCGCATACTAATCAAACGGAAGACTTAACTTACTGGCACAGTTACCCGCATTCGATGACGCTTATTCAATCAATTTGGAACCGAAGTTCTTGAAAACGTACGCCAAAAGCTAGTTTTTTTTATTATTTTCCTGCTTCTATCTTGTTTGTCTTCTCATCTGTCTATGTGTCTATATGTATTGCCAATTAAAATTACGGAAGTGGCACTTTTTTAAGCTTAAAATTATGAAACAAAAGCAAACAAATTAATGGAAATACACAATATGTGAAAATATTTAACCTTATAGAGCGTCGTTTTGGAATATTTTTTTAAAAAAAGATATTTTAACAGAACTATTACAGTAATTATTCACTTGATATTCAATACAAGTTGTTACGAAAGCTGCAAGAAAAACGAAACCTACATAATGAGATGTGGTAGAAAACCAAAGTTCCGCTTACAAATAAACGCAAGTTTCTGACGTATCACGGATTTCGCACATGACAATAAAGGTCGTCGTGGGGTTTAGAATTCAAATACAAAATTTGAAATGTATTTGAAACTATTATTATAGATAGGCTATATAGCCAATATAGAATCATGATTTTACAATTGATATAAAACTAAGAAAACTTGAATTGATATGACTTATTTATTGTTATGAATGAATAATATATATGTATATTTGTTATTATTTGAATAATATATAGTACAAAAAATAGTTTTCTAAATTTGTTATATACATATAGGATATACAAACATTTATTCAACCCATTTACATACATTTAATGAATATTTATAGACAGGGGGGAAAAAAAGAAGAAAAGATCACAAAACGTCAATTAAAAGTTGATCTTTGTTAGTTTAGATCATATTTCCCCCCTTAACAAAACGATATGGAAACCGCATAAAAAAGTACTCTAAACAGTTTTATATAAAGTTTTTATTGTTGGTGTTGTAATTTTGATATTAAATATATAAATTAACATTATCAATCTAAAAGAATGCATTACAATTAAAGTCTTCATCTGTAGGTCTCTTGTCATTGAGAAATATTCAATTTACTCAGCATAATTTTTACTTTTAATGACGCATTCATTTTTTAACAACTTGTCTTGTACAACAAATTCGCATATGTATGTATATATACATATATCTTTATACATATATACTACTCAAGAGCGGGAGAGAGATCAAGTTTCTTGGCTACAAGGTCATAACGGAACAACTTAAGTTAACAATATTCTTAAGTTAAGATTTTATTTAAAGTTGTTTTGAAGCAACATTTTGTTGACTGCGCAACCTTGTACACATTTAATTTTTGGCAAAAATACACACATTGACTTTTATATATACATACATATATACAAAATAAACCTATACATATATATATGTACCCACATGTATGTAGATTGCCAATCTAAACTGAGATCGTTCACCCAATAAAACACTTGATTGTAAGTGTACTGGTTCTGTACCGGTCATAATTAAAAGTCCCACTAAATACATACCTAATGAGTTCAGCTTTGCTTGTATGGGAAATAATCCTAAATTGTTTAAACTTTGTAAACACACACATACACACATATGGTATATACATACATACATGTATATAATCTTATCAATATGCACACCCCGCTGAGTTCGATTAGCGCAAAGTACAGAGATTCTTGAATAGAAAATCGATTTCTCAAGTGTTTGCAAGTGTTTAAAAAATAATAATATACAACAACTACTCTTTCTATTTTATTTTAATGATAATCCCAATTTAAAGTTCTATATAAATATATGTAGATATGTTTATATCTATGAAACGATATGCTCTAGATACTAACAACCGAAGAAATTTAATCTTTGAATGAAAAAAAATACTTTGATTAAGCTTACAGTTGGTCAAGCCAAGCAGAACGATTAAGTTAATTGACTATAAAATGCATAATTTGTTAATATAATATTCGATTTTAATGGGGATAAAACAATTATTGATGGGTTATTTTAATAGGTACAGTGATCTTTTATCTGACATTTGAATTAGGCATATTAAAAAACCTTTGGTTACTTATAATAATATAAAATTCAAAATATATTATAATATATTCCTCTTAATCCATCTACTATATATAAACCTAGTATTTAGTACTCCACCTAGTCTAAGGTTAAAGAAATTTTTTAATCATAATCTGCCCTCAATTAAATGGTTGACAGTTTTACTAGTCATCACGTTTAATTGCATATACTTTAAGTGAGATAATCTTCATATCGATCGATAGTGAGAGTTATATTGTTTTTTTTTTTAATGTTATTTCTACAATTGTGTATAAACCCCCCCGGTAAGAGATCGAATCGATTGATAATGCTTATCACTTAATCTAATAATCTGCCTCTTCTCTCTTTATAGAGCTCTCTGGGCATACATCAAATTATTGCGTTACACAAAACGTCACGAGCGTCTTAATTACACAGTAGCCGATGTATTTGAACGCAATGTATTAGCCCATCCCGATAAAGTGGCCATTGTAAGTGAAACGCAAAAATGGACATTCCGTCAGGTTTATGAGCATTCCAATAAAGTTGCAAATGTTTTGCAAGCCCAAGGCTATCAAAAAGGAGATGTTGTGGCTCTTTTGTTGGAAAACCGTGCCGAATATGTGGCAACTTGGTTAGGTCTATCAAAAATTGGTGTAATTACACCTTTGATTAATACAAATCTACGTGGACCTTCTCTATTGCACAGCATCACAGTGGCCCATTGTACGGCCTTGATATATGGTGAAGATTTCATTGAAGCTATTGCAGATATAACCAAAGATTTACCATCTAATCTAACACTATTTCAATTTAATAATGAGAATAATAATAGTGAGATAAAATCTGCGGGTGAAGGCGATGTTAAGAAACAAGTTAAGAATTTGAATAACCTTTTGGCCTCGGCCAGTAAAGAGAAACCAAATAAGGCGAATGTTAATCATCATGATAAATTGGTCTATATTTATACATCTGGCACAACGGGTTTACCAAAAGCTGCTGTAATCTCCCATTCACGGTAAGTAATCGGAGTTATACTCTATAGTATATCCATATCTAATAAACTAATTCTCTTTTGCAGTTATCTTTTTATTGCCGCTGGTATTCATTATACCATGGGTTTCCAAGATGATGATATCTTCTATACACCTTTACCTCTTTACCATACAGCTGGTGGTATTATGTGCATGGGTCAAGCGGTTCTTTTTGGTTCCACTGTATCCATACGCAAAAAGTTCTCGGCTTCCAATTATTTTGCAGATTGTAATAAATACAATGCAACGGTAAGGCAAACCTTTCTTCACTTTATCATTACCAGGTTAATGAGTTCTATATGTATTTACAGATTGGTCAATATATTGGTGAAATGGCACGTTATATTTTAGCTACTAAACCCTCGGAATATGATCAGAAACATCGTGTACGTTTGGTCTTTGGTAATGGTTTACGTCCGCAGATTTGGCCACAGTTTGTTGAACGTTTCAATATTGCCAAAGTGGGAGAGTTTTATGGTGCCACCGAGGGAAATGCTAATATAATGAATCATGATAATACTGTGGGAGCCATTGGTTTCGTATCGCGTATATTGCCACAGATCTACCCCATATCGATAATACGCGCCGATCCCGATACGGGTGAACCAATCAGAAATTCCAATGGTCTGTGCCAATTGTGTAAACCAAATGAACCGGGTGTGTTTATTGGAAAAATTGTCAAGGGGAATCCATCCCGTGAGTTTCTGGGCTATGTGGATGAGAAGGCATCAGCGAAAAAGGTTGTTAAAGATGTTTTCAAACATGGCGATATGGCTTTCATTTCCGGTGATCTTCTAGTAGCCGATGAGAAGGGTTATTTATATTTCAAGGATCGTACTGGTGATACATTCCGTTGGAAAGGGGAGAATGTCTCCACTAGCGAAGTGGAGGCCCAGGTTAGCAATGTTGCTGGCTATAAGGATACAGTCGTGTATGGTGTAGCCATACCACATACCGAAGGACGTGCTGGCATGGCTGCCATTTATGATCCACAGCGTGAAATCGACTTGAATGAGTTTTCTAAAAAATTGGCAAAGGTTTTGCCTGCATATGCGAGACCACAATTCATACGATTGCTTACTAAAGTCGATTTGACCGGTACCTTCAAGCTACGTAAAGTTGATCTTCAAAAGGAGGGTTATGATCCAAGCTTGATAAAGGATTCATTGTACTATCAAACGTCGAAGGGACTTTATGAATTGCTCACGCCACAGGCTTACGAACAAATTCAACGCAATGAACTACGCTTCTAAAAGAGAAATATAAAAAAGTAGACCGATCGTGTGGAAGTTCGTTGAAGACAGAACCGCTGTTTTTTTTGCCCCCATAATATGCTGTTAATTAATTTTTAAGGTCTGATTGTGAGTCGAGCTAGTTTTTTAGAGCGAGAAGAATAGAAACACTAGACATTGTAGGCTAGTGATCACCAAGCACTATATATTTTTATTTGGTATTAGATTAGAAGAACAAAAAAAAAAAAAATTCACTGTCAATAAAATTATCTTTGTTGAAAGCTTTTCCCCATTAACTAATCTAATTCTCAATTTCCTTTCTCTGAGACTTCCTCTTCAAGTTGTGAAATGAGGCTTACTTTTTAATGGAATTATATTACTTAAGTAATTAAATACTTGGGCTATAATTATATCAGTAATTATATTTTGTGCCTTAAAGTATTAATTCAACTAAACGTTCCATTTAATAATGAAATTGTGAAATTTGTCCTGCTTAATCAATTAATAAATAAATAACTACTGCAAGTACTGCAGTAATTCAACTCTTTTTTAGTAAAATACAACAAGTAATTACAATTTTTGAAACTAAATATCACTAAAGGTTGTCAATTTAAACACTTAAAGTTAATAATTTATAAAATTATTTAATACAAATGAAGTACTTGCAAATTCTTACCAATCAGTTCTATAAATATTTTAGTTAAATTACCTGCAATGAAATTATAAATTAATTAGCAAAAATTAGTAAATTTGAGAGAAAAAAAACACATGTATTTTCAAACTATTGTTGAATTACTTTTTTTGGAAAAAAAAAATAGTACATTAAAATTAAGCATTCCCATGATTTTGTAAACATTTTTAAAGCCCATTTCAAACTTTAATAATTCCATTTTGGAAACATTTCCAGAGATATATCTATCACTATATATTTTATATTGGATTCGTTAGTGTTTTATAGTCTGGTTTATGCATTTTATATGGTTTTGAATTATTTTTTTCATTTTATATTACAACCTTGTTAAGTGCAATTCTGTTTAGATATCTATATACAGTAGATGCGTATGTGTATGTAAGTATATACATATGTATGTGTATAGCAAATAAAGAAAACTGACTTTTTGTCAACAATTATTGAATTTTATTTAACATTATTTTTTTTTTGTTTTTATTTGACGACGGAATGCCATATTCTCTCTTGCATACTAATTTCTCCATTCGACAGGTGACATTAGTTCATTTGTTTTCGAGTATATATGCATATTGAAATGAGGTAAACATTTTGTAGAGTTTTGTTGAGATGAAGCGTATATATTTAATTTTCAAAACCCTAGAACTATTTTATTTCTAGTTCAAAATGAACTTAGACACGGCTAAGTCACTCTATATAGAGTAAATTAAAACAAGTTTAACATTTTATAAGGTGATCCAAAGGGAGGTTTTACAAGTTTCTTTCAAATTTCTCTATTGTCACTTTTAAAATTGGTAATTATAAAATTATTAATTGTTCATTAAAATTTTCGATTTCCTTTGAGCAATTTTTGAAGTTACACGAATTTTTTACCCCAACTAAGCAAGTTATTTTCGGTTTAAAGTTAATCAAGTTTTTAAATCCTTCATACACTAATGTAAGAACTGTTTAAGCTTTGAAAAATTTCCATTAGATTTTAGACAAAATTCCAATTTGTTCAACTTTAATAAAAACATATCTAAAAGGCCAAAGCAACTTCGGTACAGTCAGTTTTTAGTTTTGTTTTTATCTATTTATTTATCAATGTTTATTTGTTTATCGAGGAATAATGACTGACAGTGAACTTAAACTTTATGGAATATAATTTCATTTACTATGTAACTTATAAGGAAGGGTTCAAATTATATATATAGAAAATGTAGAACTTTAACTAGAATTGCAAAAAACTCTTTTTAAAAGTTTTCATAAAAAAAACTAACATATTTATAAAATTTTTAAATCGAATTTTGACGATTCTTGAATGATTTAATTAAACTGAAAATTAGAAATATTTTTACAAGATTTTTATTTTCTCGCGAAGAAGATATATTTATTTTTTTCAGAAGTTAAGTAAAGCAACGCAGAGAAAGAAGTATCTATGAGAGACATATGTAAATATTCTTGATAAGAAAGACATACATAAATATTCTTCTGATATAGATATATTCTTTCTATCCGTAGAGTCCGGCACTATCTCCTACCAAACCATCGAAGCTAAATAAATTATCCTTCTATTTCTAAAATAATACAACATACTTCTTAAATCTCTGAAATTTCCTTTACAAGATCTTCTGACTGTAAAAATAAATGCTAACAGTCATGTCATTAACCTAACAAACTCGATTATAGTTATGTTTAATTATACAAAATTTTTGAAAGGGTTGCAACTGTTTTGAAATAGATTTTACTTTTGTGTGAATTGCAATGGGATTAGCATTCACTTAAGAACCGTTATCAGTAGACATCGTATGCTAAGGCTTGAACAAAAAAAAAAAGCGCATTCCAGTATAAAGAAGATCTTTGCGGATGCAATACCTCTTTTGCGTCAATTCAGTGTGTGTGCGTGTGTGCGTTATTGATACATAGTTTGTTTTGTAAGCGCAATAAAAAGTTACAAAGTATGTCTAAAGCGGATGCAGTCCTGTTTACCATAATAATACCAACGGCTTTGGAAGAAGAACGTCAAAAGGAACTATATACGCAAGAGCACTGGAAACAGAACTTAACAAGTGGAGAAGCATCTACTGTTCAATTGGTGGAGGAGCCAGGAAACAAACAAAATGATACGCCCAGCATACAATTTGCTTCAGCATCATCAAGTGATTTATTGGAAGATTTACCTCTGGAGACTCCGCAGGAATTGGTTGTGCAACAAATTCTACGCAAATTTCGTATAGACAATCCCATGTGGTCGTTAAATGTGGCTGGCAATCAATATCATATACAGTTTTCTATGGAATTTGATGAGGTTTACGAGCATTTGTATGAAACTCTACAAGATTGGGGTATAGGTGACCGTGAGGGTTCCACAATTTCTGTTACCCGATGTTTAGCACACAAATCCTCCACTTATAGGCCTAGAAGGGATACAATTTCAACAGAAAAGGAAGATTATGGTTTTCGATCGGCTACTCCAACGAATAGTAAGTAAGTTTTCTTTTCTTGTTAGCTACAAACGTTTAAGATACTTTTAAAGAATGCTCACATTGTATATTCTAGTATACCCAATGCCCACCAGAAACATAGCGCCTGGACGCGTTTTATGAACTCGGTGCGATCACGCCTGAATGTCGCTCAAATTGTAAGGGATGTACGTCAAGATGCTACCATTACCTTTGATTTTTGTATACTACTGATATCGGCAGCGTAAGTAATACCTATATATGAAAAACCTATTGAAAACAAGTGGAAAAGGACTTCATTGATTTACAGGCGTATTGGATTGTTTTTTAAAACTTTCTTTTCTTCTTTATTGCAGTGTCCTAGCATCGTTTGGTTTAGTGGAGAATAGCACGATATTTTTGGCCTCCAGCATGTTAATATCACCACTAATGGGTCCCATAATAGCTGCGATTTTCGGTACAGTAATCGAGGATCGTTCATTACGTCGATTGGGCATGATCAATGAATTGATTGGTATTCTAATGGCCACTTTAGTGGGATTCCTTTTTGGTTTAATTGTCTGTACAACAGATAAACGATATGGCATTGGAGAAGGTCTCACAGAAGAGATGCTCTCCCGTTGTGATTTGCATTCGTTAATTGTGGGGATATTTACGGCTGTGCCAAGTGGTGCAGCGGCTGCTATTGGTATATTAGGTGGTAATATTGGTTCGCTAGTGGGAGTGGCAATATCAGCCTCCTTATTGCCACCAGCTGTTAATTCGGGTTTACTTTGGGCTTTGGCCTGCATATATAAATATTTTGAAAACGATGATAATCTTTATCGCGATGTCATCAAATCAAGAAAATATTCACAGAATCAAGCCCAAGAATTGGCCATATTAGGTGGCATTAGCATGTGTTTAACTTTGTCCAATGTTTTGTGTGTCTATGTTATGGGCATTTTAGTGCTAAAAGTTAAGGAAATTGCTCCAGTAATAGGACGTAAAAATAGTCAATTTTGGAAGCATGATATAAAGTTTGCACGTCATGGTCAGTGCAAAGAATTGACTACAGAGGTAGAAATTATCGATGATATGTTGGCCAATTTGCCAAAGGAAGATCAACGGGCTTTGGGCTTTAAACGTGAAGACGTTCGTCGCCATTTGGATGTAAACGAGCCAATTCAATATCATCATCAGCTCACTTGGTCGCCGTTAAGTGATCGACATAATTTCTCCAATCAGCCAAGTGCTTTTTCTACTATACATCGTTTAGAACAGTTATATACATCAAGAATTAGTGCTCCAGAAGAATATAAACGTCAAGGATCCAACCTTAGTCGTCGATCGACACAAAAAGAATATGAATTGAGGGTCCCAACGGAACCTGTAAGCTTAAAATTCATTATTAATTCATTATTTAATTAAAATTGTTTTTCCAGAGACCACGTTTTGCCACCATGCCTTCGCATTCCTCTTTGGAACAAAAAGAGATTGTCATTGAAGTGCCTCACAGCAAACGGTTTACCGTGACACCAGCTTCCGAAGATTAGTTCACATATATTGATCTTTACTTTGGTTTAAATTAAAAGTGTTTTTCAATAAATTGAAAAAAACCTTTTAAATATTTTTATAAAACTTTCATTTAATATTTAACAGATGTTTTGGTATATTCCTAAAAAAAAGCCCCTATAGTTCAACTCCGGCAGGTCCTTGACGATCAGCCTTGACTTGTGCCCGGTCACGTTTCAAATGCAAACGCTCTCGAACTGCTTTCTCCCGACGTCGACGTAATTTTTCCAGTGTCTCCTCGCTAGGTCCTGAAGCCGCCACCACCTCTTGGGCTCTTATTATTGTACGCAACTTTTCCAAGGCATCGGCTAGATTCAACTGTTGCGATCGCGTCAAATCACTTTTAATGAAAAAGTAACCATCTTTGTTGATTTTAGTGTTTAACACTTTTAGTAACTTTTCGCGGGTCTCCTGAGGTAGCCAATCGGCTTCGGCCACTTTAAAACGCACATCGACTTTGGTATTGACTGTGTTAACATGTTGACCACCAGGACCAGTGCTACGGCTGTAAGTAATTTCCAATTTATTTATGGGTATATAGCCATTGAATTTCTTATTATCGCTGGGCTGTTTAGATGTGGAAAAGAGATGGCGATTACTATTAGGCAATGGTAACTAGACGAACCTTCCTTACCGGCGGCGGAGGCGGCGTGGAGAGCTGCAGTCGCGCATTTGGATAGATTTTATTCAAGGATACATCGCTCTGGTATGACAATTGGCGGCCCAATAGATTGGAACTGTTACTTTGTCTCAAAACTTTAATAAATTCTCGTGTGATTTTATTCATTTTGGTTCCAAAAAATTACATACAGCTGGAAAACTACTTTGTAGGTGGCGCTAGCAATGCGTGTGCAGTGTGGCCGTATGAATTCATATGGAATTATCGATAACATTGTTAATAAATCATTTTTTAAACACCAAACACCTGTTTGATTTATATTATTTACTTATCTTTATATTTTGTTTTATATTTTAAAAAATGGCATCATTTAAATTTCCAATCACAATCATCTTATTACATGTTTTATCATTTTGTGATAATTTTCGGAAACAGCTGATTTTACTTAACTTCGGGCAAAGTCGAATAAATATTTTTGTTTGTTCTTTATTCTCATTGCAAAACTGGTTTGACAGGATTATAAATCAGTTTTTTATTGCGATGACAAATAAAGTAAGTGTAGAGGCTGGTCAGGGAGAGGACAAAGAATATGAAACATAACAAAATAGGGGTTAAAATAGAAGAAAATAACACGTATAAAAAAAACAAATCAAATAAAAATGTTCGTTAACTACAAATCTCAAAAATTATAAAAATAGATTTTTGTGAAATGTTGAACAAAAAGAGAGATATACTAAATAAAAATAACACTTAGATAAAATCCGAAATTTATCAATCTATTACAGAATGTCTGGCAATCTTTATTTTATACATAAATAAAATTTATAAAAACAATGAAGAATTATAAATAATAGTATAAAATATTTTAATGTATTTAAACGTAAACAGTTTGTAGAACTTAAAGAAAATGTTAATTTTTTTACATATTATTTTATATATTAATTTTTTAAATTGAATAGAAAATTGCAAGTATTTTTTACAGTGTATGCATCGGCAGCGAAGTTGGTGGCGTTGAGTTAAATAATACTATATATTGGGATCGGGAAAACGTTGGTCGGGACTTTCTCAGTGTTGTTTTCATTTTCAAAGTAAGCGGACGTGCGGACGGAATTTGCTTGTTGGAAAAACATTCGCGCGTGCCGTTTGAAATTTCAGTACCGAAACTCGAGAATTGTAAATTAAATAAATACAAAATTAAGTTTTAAATTAAAGACGATGCGTTAAACCAAATAATATATATTCATATATACACATATTTACATACATATATATACATACATATGTAATATGCGGGCGTCTTATCTTTTGATTGTTGTACTCAAATTGCATTGAGAGAGTGTGTTTAATCAGTAGGAAGAATACCAGCACCAGCAACAATTCCAATAACTCATTATTTACAATATTATTTTTGTGGTTTTTACATTGCAACAAATGAGACTTTAGACGCCTCACCTTTTTACCCCCAACCCTCTCTCTCTCTAGCTGACTTGAAATATTTTAGCGATAAGCCGCAAAACAATTTGATATACTTAAAAAAAAAACAAAAAAATACTTATTAAAGTGGGCCTAGACGACACTAACACACACACGCTCAACACATACTAAAAGAAATATCAGCTGCTGTTGCTACTGTCTGCTCACGCGTAGGTAAAAGAAAGAGAGAAAGAAAATAACATTTGCCAAAATAAGAAACATTAATTACAATTAACTATAATTAAAGAATAGTTCATCAAAAATAAATCTCTTGCTTTGGATGGAATTAAGCAAAAATCTAGTACAAACAAGAATATAAATAAAAAGCAGAAAGAGAAAAGCATTATAAATATGCATTTTGCGCCTTTGTTTTGAAGTGCATTCTGTATGACCTACAAGCAAAATCTTCTCAGTAGGAGGCATATAAGTTGGCCCAAGCACTTGGTTGCAAATAAAATAAAATATTTTTTTAACCTTCAAATAGCTCGGTGTTTTGTGCATAAGAACAGGCACAAGTCACATATGATATATTATTATAATATCGTTTGCATAGGAACTAAATTTTTTTATATTTTAACCAGCAACGTAAATTTTTCAACTAATGTACTATAATAACTATTGAGTCTATTAAAATTTAAAAGTGATATGCAGGTCATTATCGAGTCATCAATGCCCGATCATTTAGCTTTGCTTAACCAAAGATGAATATTCTGTGTGTGTATCCTCTCTCCGGCTCTCATTTGCTCTTGCTTTTGTTGTGTATGCGTGGGGGGTACAGAAAGAGAAACAGTGACAAGGAAAGGGAGAAGTGGGCTTTAAAACGGGGGTAGTGCAACACGTGTAGTGTGTAAAGTGAGACAGATGATAAAACCGTTGCAGCATAAGCAAAGAAAAACAAAATACAAGAAAAAATTGTTTATTTTTTCTTTCGCAGCATTTGCAACGTAATTGTGTGATTAGCAAGAGAGAGAGAGAGAGAGAGAGAATGAAAGAAAGAGAGATCGATAGATAGATAGAGATAGAGCGACAAGGCCCCACAACACGTTGTTCGAATTTTTATTAAATGGGCTGTGCCCTCTTTCCTCAACTGCTCCCCTTGTTGTCACCATCCTTGCCTATCCCCTTTGGGCAATGAACTCACCCATACCAATGAAACATTAACAAAAAGCGGCTAATGCTAAAAAATGAGGACCGACACAGAGAGAGAGAGAAAAAAAAAGAAATATACGTACGTACATATGTATATAAAAATAATTTATGCAAATTTTGTTTCAGGCCTACAAATAGTTGTCTAACTTAAAGTGAACAAAGGCAAAGAAAATGCTTAGCAACAATAAAAAATAATAAACAACAAAAAAGTAAAAGTTAAAAGTGATAAAACAAATACATATATATAATTATAATAGTTTATAGCAGCAAAGAAAAATCATGTCAAGTTGGAGTTTAGCCAGTTCTATATCGCCCAATGTAACCGGCTCTGATGTCATAAGACTGAAAAGTCTACAACTTAAAGCCAATTCGGATACAAATTTAGATAGAGCAACTATAACTACAACAACATCAACAACAAAAACAACAGCTAAATCAGCAGCATCTCTACCAAGACCCACCACACCTGTACCGGGAAAAAAATTTCTCTCTAAACGTCCACCACATGTGACCTTAAACATAAACGCAACATCACCATCAACATCATTAAAAGGAGCAGAAGCTACTTCTCTTGGACAATTGGAATCGGATAAATTAACCGCTTTATCGATCAACTCTTCAATTTATTGTACTCCAGTGGGCGGTGGCGCCACACCAAATTCACCCTATGCCAGCGAAGCGGGCACTTCCACTTGTCAGAGCCAAAATACAAATAGCACAACCTCTACAAGTGGCTCTGTTTTTCCCCACGAACAGTACAAGAAGATTAAAAAGATTAATATAGGTTTCGAGAATGTGCGATATAGCAGCAAATTTGGATTCTTTAAGAGAGGTGAGTGTTGAATAAAAAAAAAAACAATAAAGATCTGCGACAAAAATGTTTACTTAAAAAGTCGGTGTTAAGCAAATAGAGAGCAGGTTGGTTCATTACCACTAAGGCTTTAACTAGTTGAGAATTATAACTGTTTTTGAGTGCAGAACTCATTACCACTAAGGCTTTAACTAGTTGAGAATTATAACTGTTTTTGAGTGCAGAACTGCTTCTATATTGTAGTGTTTTGAGAGAAGGAATTGCGCTATTTAAATGCAAGTTTCAAATTCAATAATTTCGTTTATTACTGTATAAAAAAATTATATAAATATTAATTTAGCTAATGTTCGATTAGCATTAACAAAATATAAAGTTTGATTACGATTTTTTAAAACTAAAGTTCTTTTGTAAAACAATGACTCACTAATAGCTCACTAACAGCTATATCGAAATAACGACCATCATTATTTGTTATCATTTTATCAGGCCCATCACGTGCATCTAGTCAATAAGGATTTGTATCTCTATAATCGGTTACTTAAATGAATCAATCGTAGTTTGAAATGAGTCATTCGTTATATAGACCTGTCGAATCTATAGTAATTCATAAAACAAAAAGTTTCTTATCTCTATTCATTTTTTGTAGGTGTTTTGGGCATGCATTTTGCATGAGTCAGTATCATTAAAAAAAGGACTTTGTTATATAATTTATTTATACCGACATAAGTAATTGGGTCATTTGGAATATGACATTACTTTTAATGACTTAACTCGAAGTATTTGCAGAGTACATATTATTTTCCCTTATCTCCGGACAAATTTGTCAAATATTCTAATCGTGTGAATTTGTCTCCGTATTTTGGGTTGGCCACTTTGTCGAGCAAACACGACCCGGTCAAGTCTTATAATTTTAGCCAAACTGTGATTTTCAAATAACAATATCAGGTTGTTGTCGCTTTATATATGTATATGTATACATATATGAAAAGTAGAAAATAATATTTCAGGGACGGAATGCAATTTGTTTATCAATTGAAAAGCTGAAAAAAGATCTTTGAACTTTTTCAATCAATGAAATTGATAATAAAGAATATGCATATTTTAATATGCAAAAATGTAAACGAAAATTCTATAAATTTTATTGATCGAAATTAAATTGAAATTCGATTCGACTAAATAAGTAATTCATCGTCGCATACGCAGCAGACAGTTAAACAATGTGTTAGACAGACCATTTAAGTGAAAATGTTAAATGAAGTCTCATTTATAATAAAATTGTTGGAGATTATTTAGTATTTAGTTGAAAACAATTTTCGAAACTAATTGGTTAGGATCTAAGCCCAATTTTCTGAATTTTAAGTAATTCCAATTAATAAAATCAATTGAAATCATTCTAAATCTGGATATATATTGAGAAATCGAGCATCAATACTGAATTTTATACCTTATTTAATACAAGAACCTCTTAGTTAACCTTTAAAATGTTTGTTTTTCGGGCAGATAATTCCAATCAGGACATTTGGAATTCTTCTTTATATCTAGATATAGTCATTTTTATTAGATCTAAATTAGCGGAGTCATTACTCTCTCATTCTCTCTGAATTACTAATTACAATTGCTTAATTACCAGTTTGTATAGTTTCTTCTACCAAATTTAGTTTGGTTTTAGAATTACTATTTTAATTCCTATTAAAACATCAGTCAAGCTCTACTGATTCCTTAAACATTCATCTATATTTGTACACATTTGTATATAATTACTGTTAAGCTCTTCTTTGATTGAGTTGAAAATTTCCAAAAATGATTAAAATGAGTTTTTAATAATAACCTTTAATTTTTTCTATAAAAAAGTCAGTCAACCTTTAATTTTATTTTCTATTTTTATATATATATCGGATGTAAGAGTGTTGATGTTACGTATGACTAATTAGGCCAAATCCAATGCAAATCACATGAAAACCACGCATAGTTATAACATGCAAGAAAGCGTGACCATTGCTGCCCTGATGGACATGAACATGAACATGAATATATATATATATATATACATTTGTGTGTGTACTTATGCAAACAAAGAACTATAATTGAGGGTTTCTAAGCAAATACATGGTAGTTGTGTAATCAAGAGGGTAAATCTCAACGGTTTGAAAGAACCAATGTAAGGGAAGTTGCACCTCACTTGGAGAAAATATTCAAAATTGATTTGAATAACATTTACATGTTCATGTCAAGGGGCATGGTGACATGTCTTTAACTTCCCCAAGAGAAAATAAGGTTTTCTTTAGATCAATATATGTATATAAAAGTATTTACTATGAAATTTGATTTCGATTTGGACGGGCATCATAAATGACTATCTACTTCAGAAACAGACGATTTCTTAAAAGTGGTATTATTAGCCCATACTAAAGGGAAGACTTTAATATATGTAGAGTCCAGCCAGTTATATGTTAAATCATATATAGATTTAGTGGATAAGATGTTATATTCTTTATATAAAAAATTGGAACTGAGTTTTGACGCAATACTCCTAAGCCCAGAACAAACATCTGTTAAGGTAGCTGTTGTTAAGCCTGGATTTAAAATCGATGGAGGATCTTTGGGTAAGAGAGAGAGAAAATAAGAAATAAGAGCTCAAAAAACAAAGTTCCTTCATTTCATTTAAAAAGGATTATACAGTAGGAAATATACAAAAAAAATACTTTAAAACCAGATGAAATCAGGAAAAAAGTCTTACTAAATATGCTAGAAAAAAAACCATTTAGAATTTCCATTTGATTTTGATGAAAAAGTCTTATCTAATGCTAATTGTGGACATGAATTCATTCAGCTTTATTTTAATGATAAAACCGGGTTAATCTATATCTTTGCCTGGAAACTAAGTACTTAAATGATAATTAAAGTGTTTTAAAAACAAAAATTCAATCAGAATGTTCTTATACAAAAAAAAAAAAACCCAATCTTAAGCACTATTTTTACTAATTAATTTTATCACGAAACGATTTCTATGCCGAAACAAAATCAAGTGTCAACTGTCACCTTCACACGCTAACTTATCAAATAAAATGAACTAGTGTAAGGAAGGAAGTGTGCCTCCATTTCATCTCTACTGAGTGACTGACACACTGAGTCATTGTGATCTTTTCAAGTCTGACCGCTCAATTCAGATACTTTAAATGAATCCAACAGTCTGGAACGTCGTTAGGGGGAGAAAAAAAAAAAAAACATAATAATAAAACAAAGAAGAAAAAAAAAAACAACTGAAAATGAAATTGCTAAAAATTAATAAGAAAAATAACAGGAAAAATCACTCAAGTGGATCATATGAAACAAAGAATTTTACAGAATGTTTTTTTTTTTAGTGGTATTAATTAAGAAAAAGGCCTAACTAATTAAGCTGCAATATTCAACCATTTTGTTTATTGTTTTTGTAACACTCGATAGGGCGGGTGCTTTTAATTCCATTTCCATCTATATATATATAAAAGTATATATAGTTTATATGTTATCATATTTATGTCGTAACTATTAGAAACTATTCCAACAAATGTCCAATTGCTTTTTGTCTGTCAAACAAAAATATATTATGTATATTACCATTTTCTGCTATCTTTTTTTCCCCCCCTTATTTTTTTGTGTTTTGTTGGTTTTGGATTTCCATTATCAATTGCATGTTTTTTGGGTGCGTAAAATTGATAATAGTTAAGTTTTTTTTTATTATAGATATGAAATACAAGTATGTAGGTACATTGTTTTATTTTTGGTTGTGATTTGTATTTTAAGTGCAAGTACAAAATGTTTGACCACAAATACAAAAATCAAGTGTTTCGTCAACATTTTTCTTTTAACTTTTTTTGATATGAATACCCAAATCGGGGAACTACAAAATTTATATACTCTCCTTAATTTTTTTATTTTTTAAATGAATTAAAACATAATTATTTTGGGGATTCCTGAAAATCTCTAACTATATAACAGAGGCATAAAAATCTAACTTCAAATTTTTTCTAGTTATTTCTTCTAATATAAAAATATTGGAAATATTTTTAATATCAATTAAATCACAGATCTTAATATTAATAAAATTTTGTCATTTTTATTTATTTTTTCCATCTTTTTTAAAATTTCTGCTTCAAATTCAATTTTATATAATTTAATATAAGAAATTCCTCACGCATTTTATATATTTTAATATATAATAATTTATATACTATAATAAAGAAATTTCTTTATTCATCATACTACATTAAAACTATGCTTAAAACCAATATAATTTACTTTTCGCAAAAAAAAGCCTTAAGCAGTTTATTCATTGTACCACATAAAACATTATTAACCTTAAGTTGAACTTAAAAATTGTTTAAGCCTAAATTTAATAGGTTTCAGTTGTTCATTTGTTTTTAAAAGAAATTTAAAAAAAAATTCAAATTTAAGTTAATAGAAAAACAAATGTTTTAAAAGAATTCCACTTAAAAATGTTTCAAATGTGTTAACCCTTTTCTTGGGTACTTTATGACTTTTTATAATTATTAACAGAGGTTTCTAGCACACACTACAAATGCTTTTTGGTTACATCATGGTTCTCTTACTTATTTGTCACTCCCCTAAATATATTTTTTTAATCGAAAATAATATTAAATGTAATGAAGAAAGAAATGAACCAATAATATCATTTTTGTTCACTTTAAGAATTTCTGTTTTAGTTACACAATAATTTCACAATTATTTCCGAATCATAATCGAAACTTTTTCTTAATCCCGATATAAAATGCATTACCAAGAACAAGACCAAGTCATCGTAGAAGAGGTAATTGGCTAATGCCATTGAAATTGATAACTTTTCCCCGATTACCTGTGCTTGTTCCTCTCGTTTATGATTGCAATAAAAAGAAAAACAAAATGTTAAAACGAAGGTAAAGCGTTGACACCTGTTCTACGATTTGGCCCAACATCTGGCACACACATGAAACCCCAACAAAAAAAAAAGACGAAAAACGAAAAAATTAAACGACGCTTCGTCACATGAATACACTTTTAAGGCTTTTTGTTCTAACCGTAGGTAGGGCAGCGGGCAAGCGATAAGGTTGGTTAAAAGGCGACGCCAACACAAATATTAGTTGATAAACTTAACAATTTTGTTGTTGTTTTATTTGTTCATATTACTTTTTGTTAATCGCCTTGATTAAGTTCGGTTTAAGACTCACCTACAATGTGTGTGATTAGAATATAAAAAAGAAGCTATAAATTGAGTTACGAATTGTTGGCATTATCATTAACCAAAGGCTACAAAAAGTATGCAAAATGCCGATTAGGGTACATTGAACGACAAAGTTCTCTCAAAAGGCTTATCAATCAAGTACATCAACGGCGGCAACGACAAGCTACTATACTATGTATATACTATATATATATATATGTTGTATTAACAAGTGGGACATGTGTAAAGTAGTTAGTGATTAGACGAATTATGATTGAATTTTTGTGAAAAAGCTTTAGATTTCCTACTACCGATTTAACTGCATCGTTTGGACTGATTTATGTACTCAACATACATTATCACCAACTGTTTAGAAAATAACTCTTTAATTCTAAAGCCACTTAAAAACAAGAAGGCCGGTCTACATTTTCCATGACGAAGTTTTTTTTACTCTTGTACCATATTGGGAGTACGAACAATGAACAATCCCTTCCTGAGTTATCAACTCTCACAGGTTTGGCGAACTCCCTAAACATTTTCCCGCAAACAGTAACAGCGAACGCATGCTATTTCGCTCACGCTTATCGGCCAATTGTGCATTTGGAATTTTTAGTACAAAATGCACAAAGGGATATCTTCAATATTTATTATACAATTTCCATAAAATTTGATTGGTATATTCACATTGGCTATATTTATGAGTGTGTTAAATGAGAATACGATAGCTCTAATACAGCTCTTATTTATTCGTTTTTTCTAAATTACGGGGGTGGAAGAGGGCGTGGCAAATATTTGAAATAAACTTGATCTGCGTACACACCTGGCGAATATTCACACCAAATTTGCTATAGCTACTAAAATCTTTTGATATCTTTATATTCATTGAAATGAACAGATAGACAGATGAACGAGACTAAATCGACCTGCCTGTAGATTCTTTAATATATCATTTTATCCTATGGAAACAGTAATAAAATTTGTTCATTTTATTTCAATTTGTCTTCTTTCATATATCTATTTTTTTAACTTCTTTCTTTGCAGAAAACAAAGACATTTTATTGGGTCTTACGGGTTACTTTAAATCTGGAGAACTGAGCGCCATAGTGGGACCATCTGGTGCGGGGAAAAGCACATTGCTTAATATATTATCAGGATATACGTAATTTAGCACAAAGATATATTATTTTTTCCTTATCTCACCTATACTTTTTAAAATTTCAGATCATTTGGTTATACGGGTGATTTTCGTATCAATGGCAATCGACGTGATTTAAAGGCATTTAAGCCAAATGTGGCATTCCTCAGACAGGATACCAGTCTACAACCGTTTCTAACGGTTAAAGAAGCTATGCATTTTGCTGCCAATCTAAAGATCGGCACACACATGTCGAAAAGTGAAAAAAGAGAACGTGTTCAAAGCATTTTGCAAGCAATTGGTATGTATGAGAATCGTCATACACGCACTGGAAACTTGAGTGGTGGTCAAAAAAAACGTTTGGGCATCGCTTTGGAATTGGTTAACAATCCTCCTGTTTTAATACTTGATGAACCAACATCGTAAGAATTATATCATTTTGTTTAGAAAACTTTTAGTTTAGTTTTTATTTCCATTTTCTTTTAGGGGCCTAGATAGTTCTACCTCTAATCAACTAATCAATCTACTAAAAAAACTCGCCCTAGAAGGACGAACTGTTATTTGTACTATACATCAGCCATCAGCCTTAACATTTGCCATGTTCGATCATCTTTATGCCATATCTGAGGGTAAATGCATTTATTCCGGTGGTTCACAAAATTTGGTACCATTCTTGGCTGCCTTAAATCTGAATTGCCCGGAATCCTACAATCCCGCCGATTATTGTAAGTATTTCATGTCAATGGAATCCATTTTATATTAATCTTTTTCTTAAATTTTAGTGATGGAAATAGCTACCCATGACTATGATACTCCCGATGAGCAGCAAATGGATAAATTAGTAACATTAATGGACAATGGTCGAAATGAGGATTATCGTCAAACCAAATCAGCCAGAGTAGCGCAATTAGCTGCCATGAAGAAAGTTGGTAAGGATAAAAAATCAATAGAGAATAGACGAATATTTGACAACACATACAATAACTCAACAAATCTTAACAAAGACTCAATTTTCCACCGGTCGTTTCTATGATAGCTATCCGATATGATGGTCCGTTTGAAATTAATTTAAAAACTTAACTTACCTACAAGCCTAAAGAGGTTATATTCTGAGTTTTATTCACATAAGTCAAAAACTATTAGCCAAAATATACTTAGAAACGGACAGATGAAGGGAAATAAATCGCATATTTCTCTGCGTTACAAGAAAGCAATTTTTCTACATCCTCTGCAAGGGTATCACAAGCAAAACCATTGACATTTTGATAAAGTATTCCTAATTTTTAGATTTTAATTCTTCTTTATTCTAAAAGATAATTTTCAAACACTTCTTTCTTAAAACGTATCGTCAACTGTATCGAAAAAAAAGTTTAGTTCAAACTAATAATATATATTTTTTCTTCAGATCAATTAATGGCAGCCGGATTGATAACACCTGTAACTGCACCAGCTATGTCTATGCCCATGCACTTTCAATTGTCATCATCATCATCACCTCAACAACATACGTTCAAACCTTTAACACCGATCAATGAATTATCCTCACGTATATGGGATAGTCAACTATCAACTGGAAATGTTGATAATGAAAATTGCTGCAAGCCAAAGAAACAAAAAAAGAAGAAAAAGAAATCGAAACCATCATTGGATTTAGATCTAGATCCCGCCAATCTATGTAAAAGAGAGAATATCTATGCCACACCATTTTATCGTCAATTAAGCATATTGCTCTTACGTACATTTTTATTAATCTGGCGGGATAGCTCATTAACTACCTTAAGATTTGTGATACATTTTGTCACTGGTCTATTGATTGGTACACTATATTATAATATTGGTAATGATGGAGCACAAACATTGAATATCTTTCGATATTGTTTCTATACCATTATGTTTGTGATGTATTGTGCGTTTTCGGGAATACTTGTTAAATGTAAGTTAAAAATGTATTTTTAAAATTATTTAAAAGATCCGTCCGATCGTAGATTTAAGTATTTTTAAATACTTGAAGGATACAAAAAACCCGTTCAATAATTGTTAAAATGATAATAATAATATTTAATGATATTGCAAAGGTTTTAACCGCCAAGATGAAAGTGATTTAAAAGCTTTTTTCTTCCTTCGTTTATATATTGTAATTCTCAACTAGTTCTAACCAAACCAACCTAACCTCTTAATATTTGAGAAGTTGATCAATGTAATATTTTAATATTTATATTTAAGGGTTTTTGTTTTACTTCATAATCACTAAATAAGTTTTCTCATTTACTTGCAGTTCCTTTGGAATTTCCCATAGTATCACGTGAACACTTTAATCGTTGGTATTCTCTTCGTGCATATTATGTGGCCATAACATTGGCCGATCTACCCATTCAAATCATCTGCAGTGCTCTATTTATAGTTCCCACCTATTTGATGACAAATCAACCTCTGGTATTTTGGCGTTTTGGCATGTTCTCCTTAATTGTTTTTCTGACAGCTCTTGTGGCCCAAAGCATTGGGTTAGCAGTTGGAGCCGCGTTAAGCATGCAATTGGGCGCCATCATGGGTCCATTTTTCATTTGCCCATTTTTACAATTCAGTGGATTTTTCCTTCAGGAGAAGGATGCACCCATTTATTTGCGATGGTTGTTCGATGTATCATTTCTTAAGTATAGCCTCGATGGTACAATGCTTGCCATATTTGGCTATGGTCGTAAAAAATTGGAATGCAATGATGGATATTGTCATTTAGTGCATCCGCAATTTGTACTCAAAAATTTGGATATGGCTGGGGCTAACTATGAATTGGCTGTTATATTTATGATTGGTTTATTCATATTTCTACGTATTATTGCATTCTATGTTATATCACTTAGACTCAGATTGTTCAGATAATGAGATAATAATAATAATGATTGACTGCGATAGGGAGAGAGAGAGGAGCTGCCACATTCCCATTAGAAAATGAACCATATTAGTGCCAAAGAATTGATGGGGGGATAAATAAAATCGTGATATAACTAACAAGAAATAAAAAACGGTTAACGGAGATCAACAATAACTATATAAATATATATAGGATTTTATATTTTTTAATGGCAAGCATATTGTATTTTTTGTATTGTATTCAAGACCAATTTATTGCCTAGTTATAAAAACGACAAATTGAATGTATTTTTTAACATTGAACATACAATTTTAGAATGTTCTTCGTTTTTGAAAAACCAAGAAATGTAAAAAATAACTAATTGTAATATTATGATAATCATAATAAAGTGAAAAATAAAAATATTGCAAAATTTTTTAATGAAAAATCGTAAAATTTTTATTTTAACTGTGGAAATATTTCAAAGACTTTTTGATAAAGATAAATTTATTTCATTTTCATCTAAATGTTAAATATTTTCAATAAATTTTAATCAAAACGAAGCTATAAAAACAATGTAGAATAATCAAATTCATCGTTTCAAAAATTCCCTACTTACAAAATTCTGTACCACGCTGAAAATAAACAATCCTTTTCGAACATGTTTTGATAATTTCATTTTATTTAATCACATTTGAAAGATAGAACGACCAACCACAACAAGTCGATGCAACGTGTCGATCAGACCCACTCTGAAACCCTAAGCCCCAACTCAAACATGTTTCAAGCTGGAAAAATGATTAAATGCAATAAAGAGATATCTTAGAAGCTTTATTGAGACATACCGAACTTTATATACCCTTTTGACGAAATTTTTTGATATTATATACGAATAAGATACAGAAATGCCTATATAATCTTGGGTGAAGCTTTTATCAAAGGTTTAATTAGTGCCTACATGATACATGTGACCGATTTTAATTATTAATCTTCATCAATTAAGATTATTCCTTTAGGATCTATATGATACAGCAAAACAATGATTGATAAAACTTGGTATAATTATTTAGCAGATATTTAACGAACACTAAAGTTGCTCATAATCCTGTTAAGAACAATAAAGTTTTTGTTTCAAAACTATTTTCCAAATAATATAGTCATTCGCGAATTGCAGTACGATAACTTTAAAACTGAAAAACTAGTTTGGGTTGAGTCAGACAGCCGAACAGACATGGCCAAATTGACTAGGTAATTAATGCTGTTCATGAGTAAACGTTACAAACATTTGAACAATTCTATTATACCCACTGCAAGGGTATATAAATTAAAGCTACTCAATTGCCGGCATCCCTCCAGTTTTCAGTTGTATTTGGCCTTTCACTCGATCAAGATCGTTGACGCGAATATTGTATAAAATAATTAAACGTGATGTGAATACTCAATGCCAATAAAACAACAAAGTGTTTTACAATAACAATATTGATACATGTAAATTAATTGTGAATTATTAATACATTAAATTTATAGAAAGTTAAACAACAATTTTAACCATTGAGCATTATTGTTGAGTTTCCAATTGATTTGCAAAATGCTTTGCTGCTGATAAGCAGCTGCAATGGCAACAGGCACAATTTTTGTAATATAAATCTAAATACATAAATAAATAATACGTAATATGCAGTGAGTTTTCTTTTGTGTGCGAAACGCTTTGTTTCCCGCATATTATTCTATATAAACAAAATTTTATCAATTAACTAATGCAAGCCAATTAAATTTCACTTTCAACACAAAACCAAAAAAAAATAAATGAGAATCTAATCTATGAGAAAATAAAAGTCTGCTTTTAGGCTACAGAATTTCGGTGAAGTGAAATTGATTAAAACTTTAGTTCAAGGCCGTTTACTGATATTACTATATATGTAAACACACACACATATATATATATAAGATAAACGTATTGTTTTAATTTAACGTTTTTAACAGCTGCAAGCTTCTTAACGTATTTAAATACTGTGATTTATCGATCGTGTGGGTTGATCATTTAAAAAAAAAATTCATTAAAAAACCACATGTCAATTTTTACAGAAAAATCCACCATGTAACAAACTTAAAAGGTCCATTATTATATATAATTTTTTAACTTCTATTATAAATGAAATTTATAATAATAGTTTGAAATTGAAAAGGTTTAAATCTTTCTTTAAATTTCCTTGTGGATTTTATACCTTAAAGTTCAAGTTTTGGTCATTTTTTTATATGTTATTTCATATTCAAAGGTACAAAGTACATTAAATTAACTATTTGTAAATGCGACTATGTAATTAAGTTGTCAATCATAATCCATTTTACAATATATATAATGATCATTGATGTAGTCCGCTAACAACATTTTCTAATAATCTCACTTTACCGGCAAACAAGTTCGAGTTAAGGTTAACTTGTATTCGAACCTCGGTAGCAGAGCAGACTGGCGATAAGATTAAGTAAAATTTAAACCATATATATATGCCTTAGCCGGCAGATCGAAGAGAATTATAAAGATAAGTGCATTCGGCGTTAAATGAACCTGCTTTGTATTTTTTTTTTTTAATATTTTTGCTGCTGCATTTAAATAAAGGTGATTTGAAGTGATTTTTATACGAAAAATACCCAAATAATCGTTCGTTGACTGTCGCATGAGCCAAAAGAAATATCGCAAGTAAAACTGAATAATGACCGATAACGAAGAAACACAAAGAAAGCCAAATGGTTTGACCTTAACTGACCAACAAAAACAAATATTGGAACTTAATTTTAATAAAGTTAGCTATACGCTAAAAAGTGGTAAGTATTAACAAGTAGCTAAAGAAACAAATATCTATATTTATCTATATAAATTCGATGGTTCAGTGATTCAAGGTCCTACACAGATTTTGAAGGAAACATGTGGAACTTTCAGATCGGGACGATTAACTGCTATTATGGGTCCCTCGGGAGCAGGCAAATCAACACTATTAAACGTTCTAGCTGCTTTTAAGTGAGTTATAGAGCAACCAGAAACAGATTGGGCTATGACAGAAATTTCAAAGATTGCATAATTCAATTTGGATTGCGGAAGGTTGAGGCTGAAACTTTTGACAAACAGATTCTTAACTAATTCATAACTTCTTTTGAAACGATTAATGTTATGAAGAGAGCCCTTCCGCACTGTAACAGCATCTCTTGTTAAAACTTATTGTTTAATTTTACAGAATCAGTGGTGTTAGTGGACAATTTTTATTAAATGGTCAACCTCGAGATATTTTGGCCTTTCGTAAAATGTCTTCCTATATACCGCAGGATTTTGTAATGCTAAATCTACTGACAGTTGAGGAAACACTTCGGGTGTCTGCTGAACTGAAGTTACACAGAAGTACCAGTTCGGAGGAGAAACAAAAGATTGTAATAGATTATCATATTGATTGTCGATCAACAATTATATATATTTATTTATTTGTTTAGATCAATGAAGTTATGGATATATTGCAATTGAAATCGTGTTGTCACACTTTGGTACGAAATTTATCTGGTGGTGAACATAAACGTTTATCCATTGGCATTGAATTGATTACTAATCCTCCTATAATGTTTTTTGATGAGCCCACAAGTGGATTGGACAGTGTGGCTAGTTATCAGGTACCAGATTATATAATATTTGAAAATTATGAATAATATATTCATTGTTATCCAAACATAGGTCACTTGTCATTTGCAAAACTTAGCAAAACTGGGTAGAATTGTGGTTTGTGTAGTTCATCAGCCAAGTTCAAGATTGATGAGATTATTTGATGATATTTTGGTAATGGCCCATGGTGAAGTATTATATTGTGGTGAACAAAAGGATATGCTAACGACTTTTAGTCAACTTGGACACAATTGCCCTCAGTATTATAATCCAGGGGATTTTGGTAGGTTTATTATACGAAAATCTTATTTCACGCCTTCTAATCTATTTTTTCCTTTTAACCAGTGTTGGAAGTCGGCTGTGAATCTTCGTCCATCCAACGTTGCGACAACTTGATTGATGAAAATAAACTGAAACATTCCATCAATGAACAAAACTTATCCAAATTTGAAATAGATGAAAGCAGTAAGTTTTTGTAAGATGGTTTATCCATTTGTCCAAAGGTTTTTCTAATGGTGCGTCCAAAATGTTTCTTTTATTTTCTGTCACAACATTTCCTGTTACTTTTACCTGTTCTTTCCTTCTCTTGCTCTATCTGTCCTTTGCTCTTCTTTTCGCTACTCAACTTTCATTCCAGCAGCGCTTGTTAATATGCCTCCGTCGACCTCGCCGGAATTACCCAATACAATGGATTTAATGAGACTAAAGGAACAAGTTGGTTTCTTTTATCAATTAAAAATACTTTTGCAGCGGCACTTGCGCTCCACGTCACGAGATTTGGTAAGGAAAAATTAATAACGGTAATTATGCCATATTTGTTATTCTTATATGATCTTATTTGTATCAGTATGGCAACGCCACAAGATCTTGCAAAAAAAATCAAAATTTATCCCTCCTTCTATCTCTTTCTGTTGCTAAAGCCTTAAGGCTTTAATCCGTCACAAACCATCGCATACATACGTAAATACATACACTTATGTATGTATGTATGTATGTATGTATAAGCATAAAATAAAGAACATACACAGAATACGCGAACGCCAACGCCGACGTTGTCAACAACAATTGTTAAATGCAAAAATTATTAAATCAAATTTTAATTTACTAACACAAAACGAGAGCAAAAATATCCGTGAGCCGATTACTGCACATATGTACATATGCACATAAGCAAACTTACAAGACTCGGAACATCGCACCCGGCAAAAAAAGCGTGTGTGAGAGAGGGACAAAGACAGTGATCAAATCCAAACGGCTTTATTCAAAGCCAAATCAAAATGCAAAAAGGAATACAATTTTGAATTTTTGGTTTTTTTAATATTCATGTAAAACAGTTATAAGACTGTTGATATCGAAGCACACTGCAGCAAATATGTAAATTGTTTTAACTTAATATCTGCTTACGTTAATTAATTTCATTGGGCTGGAAACTGCCGTAAAAATCAAAGTCAAACCTTACCTGTTTTTTATGAAACTGTGTGATATCCAACGTCCCATACTTTTTCCTTTATATTTTATTGCTAAAGGGCTTTAATCACTTTAACTCACTCACTAAACAAAACTATTAATTGCTTATATTATTACTTATGCATACGTATGCAAAGCCTTGCAAATAAACACACACACATACACATAAACAAAAACTAAAAAAAAAGAGCACATGCACAGGATACGCGAACGCAAACGGCGACGTTGACGTCTACGTCAACGCCGGAATTCAAAATTAACGCACAATAATAACAACCGAATTTCAAATTATTAATACGAAACGAAAGCAAATTAATTTTGCTATTTTTTATGATATTTTTGATCCGTTTTCCGCTTTGTAAACCGATTACAGCACAAATATAAATGAACGAAAACTTTCACGTCTAAACTTGGCAGCCGGCAAATGCAAACTGAGGAAGAAGAATAAAAGAGAGCGTGTGAGAGAGAGACAATGATAGTGATCAAATCTTAACGGCACTAGCATTAGCGTAGGCAAAACGAAAATTAAAGAAAAGGGAAATGCAAACTTATACAACTTTCTTGTTGAATATTTAGAGCAACTATTTTCTTAAACTGTTAATACCCTGGAAAGCTTTAGAGTCTTTTATATATTCCCATATTAATTTTATTGGACTTTGCATGTATGTACCCCTTTTACTGCAGCGCTACGCTCATGTAATTTATGCTGGATCCTTTTCAGATTTGCACACTGAAAAAAAATTTATGTTTTCAATTTTGATTTAATTTCATTTCTAGATGATTTTTACTTAAAATTGTTTTCTTTTTTCACAGATTGCCGTTCAAATGCGCGTCATTATGCATATTGTAATTGCTCTACTACTTGGCGTGGTTTATTGGCAAATTGGCAACGATGCATCGAAAATAGTCTCGAACGTTTCCTGTTTATTTTTTATTATATTGTTCGTCTTTGCTGGAAATGCGATGCCTTCGATTTTACTCTGCATGCAGGATTCATCGGTATTTATCAGGGAATACTATAATGGCTGGTATTCGCTGAGTGCATATTATATATCCAAATTATTGGCGGATTTGCCATTACAACTTATTTGTCCGACACTATTCATATCGATTGGTTATTTTATGACTGGACAACCACCAGAAATGTTTAGATTTTTAATGTGTTGGGGTATTTTGATAATGACAGGATTTATAGGACATTTTATTGGTGTGTTAGCTGGTTCTGGACTGACCTTACAAATGGCCATCTTTATAGTTCCTTCCGCTTCGATACCGTTTTTACTATTTTCGGGTTTCTTTATTAGATTAAGAGAATTATCGTGGTTTCTGCGTCCAATTTGTGATATAAGTTTCTTTCGTTATATTTTTGAGGGTCTTATGAGGGCTATCTATGGCTATGATCGTGGTGAATTGCCATGTGGAAATGTATTCTGTTATTTTCATTCATCAGAACAATTTCTAAAAGATTTTGATATGACTGGTGATTATTATAGTTGGGACTTAATGGCTTTAATGGCCTTTACATTGGTTTTACTGTTGGCATTCTATATAACTTTAAATGTGGCAATAAAAAGAGCTCTAAGATAATTTACTAAATATAATAAACATATTATATGAATCATATTTTATGGAGTTTTAATTATTATTATAAAACATATAATTCCTAAAATTGTATGAATTGAATGGAGTAGCAATTGTAGATCATGAGAAAAAAGGAATATTTACAGCTTTTAGCGGAAACTCATAAGTTAACTAAAAGTATTCGATTTTTACATTTTTTATAAGAATTACATAATTCCGTTGCTGATTTAGTTACTAACTTTGTGGATATTAGCTAATGGCGTTAGTCTATAAATACACTATATAATTCCATAGCATCATCATCCGTTGGCTGACTATTTGTGGTATTTGTGGGATTCACTGTCTCCTCCAATGCGGTTGAGGTGGTGGAAGATGCTGCTGCAGCAGTTGTTGTGGTTCCTGATCCTAATGGCGTTCCTAATGTTGATGTAGAGGCGATGGGTGTGATTGCAGCAGTCGAACTGCTTGCCAAAGGTCGATTACCCGATCTTCGTATCCCATCTGATCTTCCAGATTGACTACGTAAACTGCTCGACGATGTGGCAGCACTTGTTGAAGCCGCCGCCGCCGTTGTTGTTGTAGTTGTTGTACTAGCTGCTGTTGTAGTAGAAGCTATTGAAGTAAGCGGTACTCGATGTTTAACATCGGGCATCTCCCATTCCATATCCGAAGATTCGGAACTAGTGTCGGCAGTAGCCACAACAGTTAAAGCGGTTTTTGATTTCTTTTCCGCATTACGTTTCCAATCAATTACTTTCAGCAAGGCCTTGGCTTCCGTTTTACGCTATAGGAATAATAAAATATATAAAATTAATAATTAGTTGTTGTATTTTCATTAACTATATTTTCATATTCACTTACATCTTCCGAATCCAGACATTTATATGCATAGTATGCCGCCCTCTCGTAGTCCGCTTTCTTTTCATAATAGTTGGCCAAGGTGATAAATCCCTGATAGAGACACTGTTTATCGGTTACAGCTCGTTCATCCTCGCAATACATAATATAACAATGAACTGCCGTCTCGTGATCACCCAATCTTTCATGCAAATTGGCCAATTTATACATTGCTATGCCCTCAATATCACCGACATCGATGGCCTTCCAATAGCACTTGACAGCATTTTCACATTTATCCAATTTCTCATAAGTCTCTCCCAATGCCACCAACATGCGGGAGTCATACGGACGCAATTGATGGGCAATTTTAAAATAGTATAAACTATAGTAATGCATTTTAATTATTTCGTATGCCTGACCCAGTCCATACCAGGCACGATAGTCCCTTTTATTTACTTCGACGGCTTTGCGATAACTTTGGATCGCTGCATTTGTGTTCTTCAGCTCCATAAACTCATGACCCATAAGTGTCCAAGCGGCCAAATATTTAGGATTCAATTTTAAAGCTCGCTGAAAGTATGAGATGGCCACTTGATGATCACAACGAATGCTGTAATAGTTCCCTGTGAAAAATAATTCATTCTTGAACTAAAATACTCAAAAAAGGATTATGGAAGAATACTCTAAAGGACTTTCTTACCTATCACACAACATGTCTCGGGTCTATATTTATTAATACTAACTGCTTTATGAGCCAATTGTGCCATTTCAGTTTTCATTTCCTTGACAAACAACAAATTTGAATAGGTATCAACATTATCCAAACGATATGGATCTGTCTCTAGCAGAGCCTGGTATAACTCAATTGCCTTATCCACATCGCGCTTATTGTGATAGACCAATGCCATTTGGGCGGTCAAATATATGCTTTTGTTAAAACCAGCATTCTGAAGTTCCTCATATATCTTTAAGCCATCATCATTTAAATATAGTTCCAAGTAGGTGTGAGCCTGAAAGAAATGTGTCATCCAGTGGTTGCCCAGTTGAAGGCTCAATAGTTTCTTTTTCTCCATTATGAGGGGTGAGAGTTCGAGATAGGAACTCCACAACATAGGACAGTGTCGTATGGAGGCTATTAGCATTTCCTCTGCCGATTTATTGAGATTTAAGGCTTTGAGGACAACGCCATATAGATAGATGCCATAACCATCCAAACGACTTCGACCGTATTCCGATTTAAGTGTTGTCAAAAGATCAGTCAAATCTTTCATTTGGTTGGGCTCATTAAGATTGTTTTGATCCGTTGTTGAGTCCAGTCGACGCTTCTCCTTGGCCATGTAGGTTGAATACAGATGCAAAAATCGCGGTACACTCGATTCACAGTTTCTCACCGCATGGGCTGCTCTCTCGTATTCTCTAACATCATAGTAGCTCTTGGCCAAAAAGTAATCACTATACTCTGATGGTGCAATTCCCTCCAAGTGTGATTCGGTAAAGGATTGATCTGCCGGCTCCGTTTCATTGTTGGCATTATCGATATTCACTTCGCTTAAACCATGATGCATCTCCGCCAGCCATTTGGTTGTATGGAGTAGCCCACGTTTGGAGCATTCAATTATGCCTCGCCGAAGTTCCCTCTTCACATCTGGCATGCACACGTTGAAGAAATCCTGCATTTTTCCTACTAATACTGTTTAATTTTAATAACAAACGAACACTTCCAATTGTCTATGCCGGGTTGCCTATCGAAATGTATCGATAAGCACCAAACAAATATTCCAGTTGGAGAATCACAGTGAAGTATACCGCTATTCCAAATTCAGTATTGGTAAAAAAAACTTTTAAAATCATTTAAGCATTACTGAAACCGTGAATATTCATTTTAAAATTTTAGCGATTTGTTTACTCATCTCTAGATCTTCTTTGTAAAAGGTCACACTGACGATTTTCAGGGGTAAAGAAAAAACGAAAACAAAGAGAAGCGAAGAAGTGTAACAATAACAGAATAAGTAATAAACAAAAAAATAAAAAACAACAACAAATCAATTTATATAAAAATATCTCTTTGTTAAAATATAATTGATAGAAAGAAACAGAAAATATAAAAACTGCCAAAAAAAGAGAAAACAATATTAAAATTACTCGAATAATGGTTAGAGGTCATGATTCAAAGAGAGAAGCAAAGTAGATAAGGAAGGAGGGAGTAGGAAGTTGAAATTGAAATTGCGCAGATTTTTGCAATGCCATAAATTGTTGTTGTTTTCGTTATTAAGCTGATTCATTTGTTTTTCTCTCTGATTCGACAGCAAAGTACTCTAATAACAAAAAAGGAAAAAATAAAAATACCATTATCAGCCAATCAACAGCTGCCAGTCGATGTGAGTTGGCGCGTCGACAAAGAACAATAAAATGAGACTCCAATCGGGAATATTTGTAATTATTTTATGCATTAACTTGTCACAAGGCTATTGGCCTTGGCCCTTTACCAAACGTCACAAGCATAGTGATGACCCGCCTCCACCTCCGCCACCACCACCACCTGAGCCAAAGCTTTCGCCAGTGATATTTGGTAAGTCATTCCATTTGGCCAAAACTTTAAATATGTAATTAATAATTGTGGTCTTTTAATAATAGTTCCTGGCGATGGAGGATGTCAAATTGAAGCTCGGCTTAGTAAATCCAATTCCCCCTACTTTATCTGTGAGAAGACACATGATTGGTATAATCTCTGGTTGGATGTCGAACAATTGGTCATACCCATGGTATATTGTTGGATCGATAATGTAAAATTGTATTATGATAAGGCAACACGTACCACCCACAATACACCAGGTGTGGAGACTCGAATTCCTGGCTGGGGTGATCCACAAGTGGTTGAATATATTGATCCTACAAAGAATAGTGCTGGTTATTATTTCAAGGACATTGCCAACGTTCTGGCGGATATGGGTTATGTGCGAAAAGAAAACATACATGGAGCTCCCTATGATTTTCGTAGAGCCCCAAGTAAGTAGAAATTGCCAAAATTTTTACACAAATATCTCAATTTAAATCATATTCAAGCTACTAAATACAATGATAATTTATTTATATTCTTTTGTTTTCACACTTTTAGATGAGAACAAACAATTCTTTATCGATTTAAAGGAACTTGTTGAAAATACCTATGAACGGAATAATCAAAGTGCCGTTACGTTTATTACTCATAGCATGGGAAGTCCTATGACATTGATATTCCTTCAGCAGCAAACAGAAGATTGGAAAGCAAAATATGTGCGGCGACAAATTAGTTTAGCCGGTGCCTGGGCAGGCAGTATGAAGGCAGTGAAAGTATTTGCCATGGGTGATGATTTGGATTCGTTCGCATTGAGTGCTAGCATATTAAAACAAGAGCAAATAACACATCCATCAACAGCATGGTTGCTGCCATCCCCGTTATTCTGGAAACCTTCGGAAGTGCTGGTGACAACACCGTCACGTAATTATACCATGTCACAGTTAAAGGATTTCTTTCAGGATCTTGATTATATGACTGGTTGGGAGATGCGTAAAGACACATTACGTTATACAATCAATTTTAGTCCACCAGAAGTGGAATTACATTGCTTATATGGTGATGGCATTAGCACCGTGGAAAGGTAGAGTTTTAATATAAACTACAACATTCATTGTCTTATAATCAAATCTATTTTCAGATTGCAGTATAAAAAGGATAATATAGCTAGTAATACACCAAACTTAATTATGGGTGTGGGCGATGGTACCGTTAATCAAAGATCATTGCGCGCTTGCCAACATTGGTCGGGCTATTCAAATTCAGAAATAAATACATTGGCCCTGCAGGGAGTCGATCATATGAAAATTTTATCCAACTCGGATGTTTTGCAGTATATACGCACTGTTATGAAGCAACCTTAAGAGAACGACGCCGCTAAGCAAGAAAATTTTTCATTATTTTGTAGTTTAAAAAATGATCAAATGTAAAGTGTAAATGGTTTTCTGACAATTTTAAATGTTTAAGTAGCACAAAAATATATGTTCCAAATATTTTATGTAGATCTTAACTTTAAGTAAATGTAATCTGTTAGTCTACCGCCAATCATAAATCAAATGGAAATGTTTAAAAACAAAAATTTGCTGTGTTAAATCGTTCAAATTCAGCATATACAGTAGAAAATTAAATGTTATAGAGCATTCAACCAAATGAAGAATTATATGTACATCCTACGCCTCTTTCATAAATTTGTTTTATATACTTGGTTTTTTTTTTTAATTGACCTGGGAAAAGCACAAAAGTCAAAAAGTCTTGTTAAGTGACGAATTTTTCCATAAGCACGTGTACGTTTTAAATATAACGTACACTGCATTACACTGTGCAAAATTGCAAAATTTTTGAACAAAAGCGTGTGAAAGCCTTGGAAAGCGTGTAGAAATCACACATGATATTAACAGTGCATTACCGTTATCGAGTCTTTTATTTTAGCAGAGGTCCCATTTTAACAGTCTCATGTTTTGTTGTTGCAAATTGAGAGAGCGAAAGGAGGCTCTCGGAAAAAATAGAAATAGAAGTCATGAAAAGAAACGTATAAAATATAATCGAAAGTTGTAAAATTTAAGTGTTACAAGCAAGGCAATAGAGATCGAGTAAACAACAAAATATACATAGTTAATTCGCACACACACACACCAGCAGCAGAGCAAAGCTAACGGGAAAAAATTTAAAGTGTCCTCGGTTCATACATATGTGTGTGCGTGTGTGTGTGTGGGTGCGTGAGTGTGTGTGTGTGTGTATGTAATAGGGCTTAGAGTGCTTCAAAAAAAGTCATTGAGGAAATATGGGTATCGGGTATTTAAGTACTGTCTTGGCGCCACAATAATAAACATTTATTGAAATATACAAAAAAAAAAAATGTGTACAAAATGCATACAACAATAGCAGCACTTTTATCCGCCTACAATGCGTTCACTCACGCTTTAAATAAAAACAAAACCAGCAAAAATCATCAGAACAAACGAAAAACAAATATCACCATTAAAAGTAAGCACTGCTAGCACACACAATAAATTTAAGTTATGCTTATAATGTAAATATAAAAAAAAATATAGCACCTTGCCTAAGCAGTAAAAAAAATTCCATTAAATAAGGTTTCTATTTATATATATACATATAAGGATGATTTAATTATTTCCTAAAGTACACAGTTTATTGTTGTTTATTCTATGCTTTAAATAAACTATTTTCAAATGAATAGTTTAAGCTTAAACATTTTAACGATTCGGGTTTTGTAGATGTCCCATCTCTAGCACTCTGGCCGATAATAGCGGCTGCTACATTTAACAGGCCAGTAACAGTAACATGCTTCAAAATTCTAAATCTCTTACGGCAAAAACTTTATGACTAGGATAAGAAAAAATATTTTTATTCTATAAATATATATTTTGTTTTTATTCACCTCGCAATAGAAAATGATTTGTGATACTGTTCATTAGTTCTACTAAAATACAGTTGCTCTTCTAAATTACAGATGCATTTAAATTTAACAGAGATTGTGCAGACTCATTTTAGCTTAACAGAGAATAGATAGGATTTTAAGGTTGTTAAATTTAAAAAAGTAAACTTTCTTTCAATTTTTTAATTTTGAAAACATACTTAAATTGAGGTTTTGAACTCTGTTTCTTTACATAAGTTTAAAGATTGCATTCAATGTTTGTTCAATAAAGAATTGTAAAAAAATGTAGTAAAAGCTCAAGCACAATGTTTTTTTTTTCAGTGTTGTTTTTGTTTTCAAGCCGAGAGGTCGCGTTTTTATTTTTCTGTTGCGAACGACCGAGGACGTGGAAAATTAAAGATTTTAATATACATATGTATTATAAATCGAAAATACAAGTAGCAACGAAAAATTCACAATTTATATAAATTAAATTGAAGTGAGGTTTCTACCATTTACCCGGCAAATCAGGTGTGTGTGTGTATGTGTATGAAAAAAAGAGACCAACACGTGAATTTTATTGCAAAATTCTCAAGTGAATTCGATCTAAAGCCAATATATAATCAAAAAAAAAAGTTTGAACAAAATGGAGATAATTAGCAAAAATGAAAAAAGAGGAATGTAGTTAAATGCATTTTAAAAATTTTGTAAGCTTACGTGATTTACTCTCTCCCAGTTACGCTCTCTCTTTCTCATGCTCTTTGTGTGGGTGTGTGTGTTTCCGTGTTGTTCCCTGTGACTGTGTGCGTGAGACCTACAAATTTCATTCAAGGAAAACAAAAAGAGCAGAAAACGTGGAAAACTAAATTATAAGCTCGACATTTCATACCATTTTCAGTTTCTCTCCGTTTTCCCTAGTTATTTTGTCCCTCTTTTCCTTTTTTTTTTTATTATTTCTTTTTGTATATTTAAGCGAATTCGCGTGTGTTTTTGGGTAGCTGACAGCATTGTCGTCATATAGCAAGAAATGAGGTGGGCTGTGTGAAAGGGGTGGGGGTGTGTGTGTGTGTAGTAGAATTGAGGGGAAATGGGGTACCATTTGCATTTTTGTTATGTCAATAATTAACACAAGTTATTGTGGCCATTTGATGCGTATAGAAATCTGAAGAAATTTTCACTCATTCTTCTAGTTTTGTTCATTTAAATCACTTGAAATAAAATTGATTTTTCGCCAAAAAAAAAAAGCAGGAATATTGCTAGTTGTTTTTTTTTTTGGTTGCTTTGTTTGAAATTTTTTTTTTCATCTTTGCTTTGCCTTTTTCTCCAGGTGTTTTTGAAGTTAGTTTCGTACAATTGCCTGAATTCTTGTGTCTTTCCACTTCTCCATCTCTTCCTTTTCCCCATTCTCCATCTCTTTTTCTCTGTCTCTCTCTCTCTGCCTCTGACTATCACTTCTCATTCTCCTTCCATTTTCTCGTTGAATTACATTAAATATTTAAAGCATATGCAAATTTAACAAAAAAAAAAAACTGCAAAAAGAAAAAAATACAGAAATAACGGTACTTTGCGGCCTTTAACACCGCGACCAGTCACTCTCATTGTTGTTTTTGTTAGTGTTGTTGTTCTTGGCCTCTCTGCCTGCTCATATGACGACACACCCACACCTCTTCCTGCAAGCTGTCAAAACTAGTTAGGGATGGGATTCTTATTGACAAAACTTAAAAAAGAGTACTTAAACCAAATCAAAACCTTAAGATAGAACGGGTAATTGAACTGGCTTCTTATTAATGTATTACTAGCTAAATTAGGGACATAAAGTTTCCGATTTCAGTGCATAATAACTGAATATATTTCCATTTGTTATTCGATCAATATACATAAGTGTAATTCCATTATTCGTAATAAATTTGCCAGCATAATTAAGAGAATTCATGTAAAAATCACGATGTGTGCAAAATTAAACTGAACGACTAGTTGCATTGCATTCCAACAGGCGACTTTATTATTTCAACTTATCAAAAGTTTTTAAAACTGAGTTAAAATATTAATTATGTAAAATAACAAAGCTTGGTGTTAAAATGGTTTTTAATGGAACTCGAGAGTTAGTTTTCCTAAACTTATGTTTACAATAATAACAAAAATAGTAAAGGAATGAAACTAAAAATGTCCTACAAAAACTATTTTCATATTGTAAAAAAGTTTACATGTACAAAGATTTGGTGATTTAGTTATAAATAATTATGTTCTGCAATATTAATTTTTGTAGTTACCCATTCGTGTGAAAAATCTTTTTCGATATATTTATAATTATAATTAAAGACGCTTCTCACGCTGTCATCTCTCACTAGCCTACATACTTCTTGCATGCTTGCTATCTCACTTCCACCTCGCTCCCCACCTTCTACCTTTAGTCAACGCCTTAGGAGAAATTTTTGGCGTGCAAATCGTTTTGTGTGGTCCTTTTTTTTTGCCTGTTGTCGTGTATGTGAGGTTTTTTTTTGTGTAGTTCTCACCCACACACACATACACATAGACTTGCATAGGCAGGCACAGCAATCAGCGCGGTTTTCTTCCTCGCTCTGTGGCTCTCTTTCTCCATATTCCTTTCTAACAATTCAAATGCATTTCGATTGCTTCGTTTTCGTTGGCTTTTCACCTTCTCCCCCCTGCACCATTAGAGAGAATATTTTTGTAAGTGCACTCAACTTGAGTTTTGGTATGGGGTGATGAAGATTTCTTAAATATAGTTTTCCTTGAATTTAAATCTATGTATGTATATCTTTATATGTACATACATATGTACCTATATAGTACCTATACTAGTCTCTCTTTTTAAGGTCACCTTTAGATTCCATTTAATTGTTGATAACACCATAATCGTCAATTGTTGACTCTTCGACGTTGTGCAAAACTTGTTGATTGTATTAGTGGGTTGTGGAAGCTTCCCCTCATCTATAAGCAATATTTAATTTCCATTTCCAAACCCTAATTGGAAATAGTTTTATTTAAGATCTAGTTGACATATGGCTAAGAAAAACTTGTTAAGAAAAAAGTATTTTTATTTCACAAGTCATCTTGAAGTCGTTCGGAGCGGAAGGTTAAATCGGCTGTAGGATCAAATTAAAACAATAACTGGAATTAAAACTTACCTACTAAATCTATTTGGTCACCTTGAGAGACATATTTTCGAATTAAAATTACCCTTCAACTAATTTTATCAAATTTTTTTGTCTTTGCAGGCTAAACAAGTGGCAATAAGATAAGTAAAAGGAAAACAAGCCTACAAAAAAAAAAAAAAAAAAGAAATAAAATTAAAAAAAAAAATAGTGAATCTTAAAAAGTATTAAAAAGAATAGTGTAAGTGATTGCGTGTTCGATAGTGTGTGTTGAGTGACGTAAAGAGCAAAAATCACAACGTCGTCGTCAACAAAACCAACTACATCCACCGCCGCTGCTGCTGCTGCTGCCGCCGCCGAAGAAGCCGTTGGAGCTGTAGCAAAATCATCGACAGCAGGATCATCAACTGCAGCTAAACCACGCAGCGGCGGACGCAGCGGTCAGCGACGTCGCAGTAGCAGCAGTAACCCAAACGCCGGCACAACGAAAGCGACCAGCGGCAGCGGTGGAGCTGGCAGTGCCGGCGGTGGAGGAGGGGGCAGCGGCGGTGGCGGCGGCGTCAAACAAAGCGTCAGTCGCAATAGCAATATTAGGAGTAGCAGCTCCAACAGTACCATGGCCTCGGCAAATCATCGCGGCGGTGGTGGTGGCGGAGCACGTGGCGGTACCAGTGCCGCTGCCGGACATGATGGCAATCCCTCGGCCATTATGGGATTACAAATCGGTTCAGCGTGGTTTCAGCGCAAAATCAATCTAAGGCCGCAACACCGTGGCGTTCATTTAGTTACCGAAGAGATACTGAGACAAATGCCAGAATTGGCGCATTTCTCTGTGGGATTATGTCATATGCAAAGTAAGTATGCCCAACTATAAAAATCTAATGAAGAATATTACTTTGTATTCAAGCATATAAGCATTAATTGTTGGCGCCCAACGTAGGTCCTGCACTATACTTGCCCACATTGGCCACCCAATTTTAATGTGTTTTCGAAATCCAAAGAGCAATAAATTAAATTGAATCTCTTACAATTTTCTCCTATATTTTAACATTGTTATGATTATTTAATTCATAACAAATGTAGAAGGACTTTTTCGTTAAAAACTTATCGAGTCTACAGCTTGTAGGAATTGTCAACTAACATTTTCGCATAGTTTTACTCATTTCGGGGCGAAATTTTCACTCTGGCTAAGGCGCTTTGCATTTGGTTCAAAGTTTAGTTGCACAAAATGAAATGCAGAAAAAAATACTTGCATATTGTAGTGGAATTTTCGTTATTGAGAAATAGACGAAGAGAGAAAAAGGAAAAATAAGAGTACGGGAAAGGGAGTTTAGTTCATTTGTATTAGTACGTAACTGGGTTAAACTACACAGATAAAAACTCACTGACTGACTTACTTAGCTCCCTTTTATTTTCTTTTTTTTTTTTGCTGCTAGGGTCCAATCTTATGTCGTCCGTTGGGTCTTAAAAGAAAGAAAAATACATTGACATCTTGTCTAAATTGGCGAAAATCGGTCTTGAAAGACCAAAGAAATGTGGTGGATGACAACGACGACAAAAGCGATAAAGATGACCCGAATGTGTGTGTTCGGGAAACTAGTTCAAGTTGTCAATTGCATTTCGTTACACCTTTTTCTTTAGCTTTATTTTTAGTTTATGGTTTTGGCGCCTAACGTAGGGCCTGCCAATAAAAAAAATCAACCTTTAATAGCTAAAGTAAAAAATCAAATTCCTTCAAAATACACCAAATCAATTACATTGACAAAATCTTTGCAAAAACGAAGGAGAAAGGATATGAAGAGGAAAAGAGGGAAAGGGTAAAAGAAAACATGACCAATTCATGTCCGAATTCGCTTTGGCATATGGCCAAAACTACAAATTGAAACTGGCCAACAAAATATTTACAACAAACATTTAAATTCATGAATAAAGTAGACGAGCTTGAATTAAATTTCAAAAGACAAACGAAAAAAAATATCTATCCATTATGTCATGTTTTGTGTTGTAATGTGGAAAATGACATTTAGAAATCATTATAAATTATTCGGACTGGACAAATTTCAGACAGGTAAAATGACAGTTTTACAAATTTGCTAAATTGATTTGGTCGAGAGAGACACACATACACAGAAAAAAACGAGGGCAAACACGGAACTTCTGTTGCGGTATAGAGGGGGTCCATCATAGGCGAACCTCTGCAATTAGTTGGCTATGGGCTCCTCTTGTCCATAACGAAGTATTTCTCCTACTGCGGTCTACTTCTAAATATGTTAATGCCTTCTTTTAGTCTATTACCCCCCCCCCCCTTGTTGTTTCCCTGCATTTCTCTTCTTCAGTCTCTCAGACATAATTGTGCGTATGAATTTCTCCTGTGGTTTTTTTTTTTTTGCACTCTAACACAACGACGCTTAACTGGCGCATCCGCCTGGAATACTTAACTGACACTTTTCCTTCCCATTCTTTTTTCCTCCCATTGCACCAAACAACATTTAACGAGGGAGTTTGGGGGGAGGGGGGGGAACAGGAGAAAGGACGACTTTAATATGATTTAGCCGTGGGCTTTGTGGTTGGGCGCCCATGTTTGTCTATGAGTATCATAGCATAGGGCTCAGGGCGCTAATAAACGGTTTCCCTGCACTGAAAAAAAAAAATTACAATAATCTAAAACATGTAACTCTAAAAACATTTGTAGGACAGTAGAGATTTGAAATGGTCCGACTTAATGGACGTAATGGATAGTCCCATTAACTTGTTCTCCTTCTTGAATTCTAGATTTAAGATTTCGTTTGTCAACGCATATATGTATTTAAAATATTTCAAGAATGATTGAGGTACACTAAACCTTTTGAAAATGGTTTCTCAAATTGCTTATACTTTGATTTGTAAAACCTTCTTGCTACTTTATTTTCACTTTTAAATAAAAAAGTGTGGCTGCATATTTGTTAAGAAAAAATACAAAGAAGAATTTCAGTGTAGGCAAGCAGGCAGTTGGAACATTAAGTAGCAGGTGGTAGCATACTGTTGGCCGTCTGTTTAGTTACAACGAGGCATACAGAGAGAGAGAAAGAGAGAGAGAGAGAGTGAGCGAGACAGATAGGAAGAAGTCGGTTAAAGGGGGAGAGGAAACTAAAATGAAGGGGCTAAAGCATTTAGGCACTACAAAAGTTGGCTAATGTTTTTAAAGAGGCCTTTTTATTATACAAAGTCAAACATACTGGCATAAGGAACGCACACATCCTGCGCCCTTCCATCATCATCATCATCATCCCATTCTGCCGCATCCCTCCATTCCGCACCCCATCTCACACACAACTCGACTCATTCATTCATGTATATGTTGATACACATGTAGTGTGTAGGTAGTATATTTACTTATTCATGCTCACGTGAGGAAACAAAAAAAAAAAAAAAAACAAAGAAAAATAATAATAAAAAAAAGTATCTTTACAATATGCATATATCTTTATAAATATATTTAACATATATATGTACATATATATGCTTAATTTCATAATATCTGGGTAACTAGTTCAAGTTTGTTTCGCGTGCATATAAATTCTGTATATTGATTTATTGGGGTTAGCAGAAGCAAACAATTTTTAATGAAGAAACCGTGGTGGCACACATTCTGCCTTTTATTCCGTTTCGTTGTCACGAACAAAACACCGCAAAACCCAAAAGGACAATGGAACGCCTTCTTTACAACCGTAGCACTACTTACTCCTAAATGCTGTCCTTAGACCTCCAATCTATGTTTCATTTACGTTTTCTCTTCGTTTGATTTATCTGCAAAAAATCGAGGAATAAGAAAAGAAAAACAAAAGATTATAAATAGACCATTTTTATGATCTCTTTGGATGATTATAAAGCTATGAAACTGTAAACTATTTTACTTATTTACAATTTTGGGAAAAATTAAAAAATTAGATTTGATGTTTACCCGATAGAAAAAGAAAAGTCCCCAAAGAAATGGGATAAATAAAAACATTTTAAAAAAATGTTGTGAAAGCAAAAATGAACTAAAACAAAAGTATTTTGTTTGAACTCGAAACAAACATCAGGTTCAAAATAAATAACTAATACTCTACCTACTGTAACAACTAATTCTTTTTTATGTAATTTGAATTACGAACATTGGCTTACTCCAATTGTCTGTCGACAATTTGGAAAAGAAATAAAAAGGTGACATTTAACGGAAACCATAACAAATAATCGGGCTCAAGACAAGTTAAACTTTAATATCCACACAACTATACGCCAAACAAATGCCATTGGAGCCATTCAAATTGCTTGGGAATTGGCGAGGTCTTCTATATACTAACATACATACATATCCATATATCTAACTGTCATAGGTCATTTGTTGCCATGTTCTTGGTGACCAAAGTCCGGAAGCAGTTTCACATACATATATGAATATTAAATACGATCCCAGAAACTAAAACTATATTATTACCCTTTTACCTTAGGTAAAAGGCAATTATATGTGTGTGCTATAACTAATCTACACTGATATTTAATTTAGTAGCAAGATATTCTCACTTTTTTTTTGGATTTATATAGTTATAATTCTCAACTAGTTAAGAAATTGAAAAATTGGTTTGACAAAATATATCAAATTAATTTTTGAAGCAATTTTTTTAACTTTTGTTAAGTCTCTTAAAATCCACAGATTTTTTAATTGGATTTCGTTAAATTGCTGATTTATCTTAGATTATGCTTAGTTTGGTTAGACTAGATTAAGTTAGGTTATATTAGGTTAGGCTTAGGTCGGTTAGGTTAGATTAGGTTAGGTTTAGGTAGGTTAGGTTAGATTAGGTTATGTTTAGGTAGGTTAGGTTAGGTTAGGTTAGGTTAGGTTAGGTTACGTTACGTTAGGTTAGGTAAAGTTAGGTTAGGTTGAATTAGTTTAGGTTAGGTTAGGTTGGGATAGGTTAAGTTAGGTAGGTTAGGTTAGGATAGGTAAGTTGGGTTTCATTCGTTTAAGTAAGTTTATATTAGGTTGGGCTAGCATAGGTAAGTTGGGTTTTATTCGGTTAAGTAAGTTTACATTGGGTGAGGTTTTAAAGTTTTAAATATTTAGTTGTTTTGATTTTCAAACCAATTCATTGATGGCGCATAGCCCCTTTATACCTTTTAGGGTATAGCTTAGTAAGGTTTTTTGATTTAGTTTATATTTCGTTTTCCTTTTTTATTTAGCAAGTTACTATTACATGTCGCCTTTATGCCACAGCTTTCCCTACTTTTGTATGCCCCCTTCCCTCTTTTTGCCTTCGTTGCCTCCTTAGTTGTTTTGTTTTTTTTTGTATGCCTTTTGCATTTCCCCATAGAAACAATGCGAGGATATATGTATATACATATATGTGTAGATTCAGGTCAATAGTAAAAGACAACAACAATAACAACGACAAAAAAGCGAGCATATGGCAAGGTTGCTTTGGAAATCATTTTTATTAACTTTTTTTCCGTTTTTTTTTCGCAGGTATATAGGTAAGGTATAGGTTTTGGGAGACGGGGGTCTAATTAGGAAGTCCTTTTACCCAAAAAAAAAAGCAAAACAAGAAAAAAATCAATAAACATGTCTTGACCTCAATTAGATTTTTGCTTATAGTTCACAAAACAATTGCACACGACAACGAGAAAAATGATGATGATGAAGAAGAGAGACTGAAGAAGAGGACAAGTATGGTGGTTACAGTGAGCTCTACCAGACAACAAACACGCACAGAGTAAACGACTGACAAGAAGGAAGGGGAATGGAGGGCGACAGTTTGGCAGCGGAGTGTACACGTGCTTTTGATTTGAAGAGAAATAAGAAAGCAAAAGAAGTTTATAGATGGAAAGGACTGGAGTGTTGGGGTGTGGGGTGGTGGAAAGTTTGCCTCAAGCATTCACACGCCATGACGATTGCTTTTTGACTCTACAATCCCCCTCCTACCTTCCACCACTCTTAGTTTATCCTATAGCCATATGGTGAATGGGCATATTGAAGTTCCCAAAATATAAGCAAGAGGTGAAATGAATAAGTGAAGTTATATTTGTTTTTGATCAGTAACTGAGATGAGACTTTCTTAGAAACACTGTTGCACATTTTATTTCCACGTTTGATATATCCCACACTGTTTGGTTCTATATGGTATCTACCTATATATAATTTATTCCTTGCTTAAGGTACTTGTTAGATCTGATAAAGGTCTTTAATAATCTACCAGTTGCACTTCAAAGAACGAAACATACGTTATTTTACAGTTACATTTCCGTAAAGGGTACCCCGAATTCGATATCTCCTTTTAGTGTGACTTTGGTTTTCAGTTTATTTGCTCTTGCCTCAGAGAAAAGCAGAGGAATGGCAGAGATGGAATAAACCATTGCTTGACTTTGCGTCCTGGTGGGGCATTGTTGTAATGCAAACTGTCAACAAGGAGCAAATCCCCTCTGCTTGTACTCCTCTACTTCTTTACCCTGCCTTCGTCTTTCAGTTATCTTAAATATTAGTAAACGAATATCTGTTTCGTCTGTCAAAAAAAAATAATAATAATAAAAAAGAAAAGAAGAAAGTTGCAATATTCATGATATTATTTGCATTTTACGGATTTACCAACTATATTAGAAATCCTGCGTGAATAAAATGAATACATATGTATATACCATGTTAAATGATCCAAATATTTTTAGTTATTTTAAAGCTTGAATAAAACTTTAGCCATAAATTAATATCTTAAATTACTAGTTTTCGCATGGCTCGATTTAGTTAGTAGAAATATCTGTTTCGCTTTTACTTTCTTTATAATAACTTTGCAATAAGACTTATCCGACCATATACATATATAAATATGTATTTACTATATATTATTAGACAGTTAATCTGGATCACTGCTTCATCGATCTTACTTCTAGATCAATAACTTCAATATTTTTCGTTGGATTATTATTAAAATTAATAAGCAAAAGATTTATTTACTTTTGGCATACTATCTTAGATTTCATAAAGATCGGACGACTATAACATATTATTCCTATATGGAAACTAAGTCGAGAATAAAGTTTTGGATCAAATTTTGATGTTTTAAAAGCAAATATCAAGATTTGTGATACGATTTGTAAACTTGTTACTAGTTTTATAAGAATCGGTTGACTATATCATAATATGTAGTATTGTAATGAAGGATCTTAGAAATAGTTTTGGTTTTTTACCCAATTTATAAAAAATCATATATATCTTATTTCTAAAAATATCGTAGAATTTCTAATTTTTACTATATCTGTGGTACAAAACTCTAATATGAAAGGGTATAGTAACTTTACCATGGATTACTTGCTTTTCGTTTGATTCAATCAATTTTCAAATCTAATCCCACATGCGAATATCTAATGAGATTAAAGTCAATATACATATATATATAGTATATAGCAAGTGGGCAGCACAGACAATTATCTATGAAACCCATCCCAACTGGCAAAAAGGCAATTAGACGAAACTGCCGCGTGCAATCCTATCAGTCAAAGTTGAAGGTTGCATGCTACAGTTATTATATATAATAAACCTATTATCTGCTAGACAAGCCATATCTATATATATATATATATATATATATATATAAATATAGCTTATAAACCTATTTTGATATATTTAAAATTGTGGAATTCTATGCAGATTTCTTACTGTTTAAAAATATATTTTTCATATGGTTAAAATATTTCTAAATTTTTATCTAATTATACAGTTACATGCCATTACTTTATCCATATCTTGTCATCTAAAAATTAAAAATAAAAATTTCTCGCATTTCGTGTCCTACTAAATTATTATTCATGTTAAAATATTTTGACTAATTGGCCAATCTAAATCATTTGAGTGAGGGACGCCCACAATTCGTAATGGTCTAATAATCCAGATAAGACAAATTAATTAACTTCGTTTCTGTTGTTCAATTCCAGTTCTTCACACCTCGGCGAGTTTAGCGTTAAACGAAAGCTGGGATCCAGACGTCAGGTGAGTAGTAATGTGAAAACTTAATAAAAATTAATGATATCTAAATCTATATTATTGATAAATGTATATATATATAATTCATGTAGAGACGATATGGAAATGATGTTGAATAAAATAGTTCCCGAAGGTTTGCCCTATCGACATTCATGCGAAGGACCCGATGATATGGTATATAATAACAATCTCTTGTAATTGACTAATTAATAGTTTGAGTTATATATTTTTTTTTAGCCGGCCCATGTAAAGGCATGCTTTTTAGGCAGCTCACTGACAATCCCCATAACCGATGGCAAACTTTCATTAGGCACCTGGCAGGGTGTTTGGCTATGCGAGCATCGCGATCAAGCGGGATCACGTAAATTGGTCATCACATTAACTGGATGTCCACGTGAATCATTGGCACGCAGTCCCCTGTCACCAGTATCACCGATTGCCAGTACGTCCAGTTAGGGGCGGCCTCGCTCCACCCGTGATAGTCGGTAATCGCGGGGGAGCGACAATAATGTGCACATTTCGTCGAGGAAGTTGATATTACAAAAGAATTTAGCTAAGGCAACGGCACAACAGCGAGCAGCGGCTGTAATAGCAGCTGGTGGCAGTCAAGGATTGAGAGCAGGACGCGATGGTATAGGTATAGGTATGGGAGGTGTAGCAGCAGGATTAGCAGCAATACCACCAAATGTTCCTTCAATTAAGACACGTAAACAACAGCTGTTACCATTGAAACTCAATTTAAATGTGCAAGAGACCTTACAAGATGGCATTGATATAGATGATGTTGATGAGGATAATGAAGAGGAGTTAGATGCTGATGATCATATGGTGGAGAAAGAAGATATTAATCTACAAACCGTCACATTAGTGCCTCAATTAAGAACTAAGATCACCGCAACAACATCATCACCAACAACACCATCGAGTGCATTAGCTAAATTCAATCGCCTCATTGATTCAACTAGGGAAATGGTTAGCGAATTGGATCTAGATGCAGTAACTGATACAGATGCTGCAACAGAAGAAGTTTTCACTAGACTTAATAGTTCCATTTTACAAGAACGTCTATCCATGGCCTATCCAGAGTTGGTATCATTGGGCACACCATCCGATAGTAAATTAATCAACAACCTCTCAAGGGTTACACAGGATCATCATCATCATTATCAACAACAACAACAACAGCATCATCAGGATCATCATTATTGTGGCTCTAAGGTCGTTGACACTAACTTTGGCACACCATTAACATTTCCAGCACCATCCACCCAACAACAATCAACGACCCCAGAGATGATATTAGAAAAGATCATTGTAACCCAAAAGAATAATCTCATTGATCATCATCATCATTTTGTCCACAAATTGGATGATGATATCGACGACGATGATGATGATGATGATAATGATGTTGACGATGTTAATCAAATGAAACGAAATGATGTGCATTATTTGTTGAAACAGTTAAATAGTTTTAGTGATATAGAAGAAATAGAAATTGTTGATATGAAGCAAAGTAAACAGCAATTGCAATTGCAACTGCAACGGCAACAGCAACAGAAACAGCATCAACGGCACCAACAACAACAACAACAGCAACAGCAACAACTCCCCCAAACTTCTAGCTCTTTATCCCCAACACATTCCCATAAGCAGCAAATGCAACGACAACGCCAACGACATCAATTTGCCTCATTGTCGGCATCTGGGGATGGTTCCATACAAATGACACCACAATTCGATGATTATCTATTTGAATCATCACATTATTTAGAGACTGCTACCACAAAAAATTATTGCACTGCCATGATCGAGAGATCGAGCTCTCATGAGTTTCGCCATCTCTCGATTAATAGTCGTGGTAGCAGCTCAAATAGTTTCCATCTAAATGATATGGAGCTACCCAGTGTTGCTTGTAAAGCGGCAGCACCACCACCACAACTGTCACCACCACCTCATTTAATAGCATTCCAACCGATTCCTCTTCAGGTTGAGACTCGTCTAACCACAAGTGGGGTACAGACTGAGTTAACAGCCGAATCCTTGAATAAACTAAGCCAAAGTTCAAGTGATTCATGTGGTTCAGATCAGCGTGGTTTGCCCTTCTTTAGATGCTGTTATACGCCCATTGATCGTTGGCGTGAGAGACGCCAACAGAAATCATCAACGTCAACAACAACAACGACAAACCAAAAAAATGATAAAAATGGTTGTCATCATGTCTGACATTTGAAGATGAATGGTGCGAAAGCTAGTTAGGTAAAAGTTTTTAGCCAAAATATAATAAGGATTGTTGATATACAATAAATTAACTTAGCTTATTAAACAAATTGCAAATACATTTAAATTGAATGATAAACAAAATATACAAAAAAAAAAAAAAATAATTCTCTTAGTTTCTCCCATTCAACTTTGAATAATTGATGTAACTTAAATTAGTTTTTGTTTTTTTTTTAGCTAGATAAAGTTGCAACAGTTAAGAACAAAATGACACATTTGATTTTCAATTAAAATAGTTTTATATATTTTCTTATTTAATTGTAATCATTTGTTTGTAAATATATCAACAATCCTTTTGCGCTTAGAGATACAAAATGTGCCTGGTTAAAGAATATAAAAACAATATAACAAATTACTTACTAACTGAAAACTGTTTTCATTTGCGATATCAACAAGAGATTCCATTTCTTATAAACCCCAAAACACATAACATACACCAACAACAACACACACAAACACACACACACATAACTTTAATCATTTCCAAATAAAACAAAAGAAAAAACAAAAATCTGACTTCATAATCTTGTACAATTTCTATAATGCTAAAAACAAAACAAAAAAACAAATATGAAATTAGTAAACAATTTTTTATACACAACACATTTTTGCAATACACAGAAAATCATTTGAAAATTTGTATAAAACCTAAATAAAAAAATCTTATATAATAATAAACTAATGAAATGAAAATGTAATAATACTAAATAGAAAAATTTGTGTGGCAAAAACAAAACATAAATTATAAAAACAAAAACAATTTTTGGCAAACTCTTTGTTAGATATTTCTTGTTAAAATAATACAATAAAAAAGGCAAAAACAAGAAAAGCAAAATGAAGGAGAAAGAAAGAGGGAGAGAAGAGAGAGCTTGTATAGTAAGTTAATAATAAAATATAGCAAAGCTTTTAGTTTACTAACAATTTTTGTGGGTCTATGGAAATTTTTTTAAAGTTTTCCTTAATTTCGTTAGTTTTCTTTTGAAAGCTTTTTAAAGGAATTGTTAGAGCACACACACACACACATACATTTTCTCAGACACAACCAAACATAAAGCAATATTAGTTTTTAAATGATTTTTGTCAATTTGGTTAAAGGAAACTCGAAAAAAACCTATATATATATATAAACATATATCAATCACTTAAAAGTAATAAAAGCAAAAAACAAAAAAAAAGAACGCCTGACAAAAAAAAAAACAACAACAACACACGCTTTTAGTTTAAAACACAAAATGCAAAAAAAAACTCAAAATTGGATTACAAAATGTACTCGTAGTTTTAAATTCTTTAAGACCCAAAAAAAAACAAACAAAATAACAACATCAACAACAAAATACAAAATATGTATAGAGAAATGATCTGGCAACACTATACATTGTTATATGCTAAAGGTTAAGAAATTTTTATTATGCTTTCTTACTAAAAAATGCTTGAATTTGATAAATAAATTTTAATAATTGCGTATTGAAGGTATTATTATTTGTTATTCATATATGTTAGCATTATTTTTACTTAAAGTTGTTTAATATATATTTGAAATGTTTATACATAAGCTGAACTTTTTCTTTGATATCGTTTTTCAGTGTTGAAAAACTGAAAAATTTGCTTGATGTTGATCTGCTTACTTTTTGCCATAGTCTCTTGTTTTAGAATCTTTTTTATTAAATAAATAATGGAAATAATAACCAATTGGTTTGTTTTATGACATACTGTTTAGTTTTGTTCAAAAAATTAAATATCTTTTTCTAATTTAATTGTCTAACACTTAAAGTGATTTTCTGTTAACTTGAGCATACAAAAAAAGCTTAATGAGAAATTTATGAGCCATTTATAAACAAGTTCAACTTGAATATATGGCAAATTTCAATTTGTTATTGATGTATAATTTCCTGTATAAGATTTTCAAGATTTTATTCTATTTCTTTATTCTTTATATTCAAAACTTTTGTGAATTTATGCATCATCTTATAAGCCAACTAAGACTTCTAAAGTACTTACTTTCACTTTATTAAAATTTTTTCTTCTAATGGAACTTCAATGAAACATTAAGCTTGTCTTGAAAATAATTTTATATATATTATATATATATATTTATAATTTTATTGCAATTCTTTTCTTTAATTTCTTAAAATATTTTGTAGTTGTTGCCGAATCACATAATTCTCAGCTCAGTTCTTCCAAAACTAAAAAAATAAATGAAAGAATAATTAAAAAAAAAAAAAAAAAAAAAATTGTATAACTAAACCAAACAAATGCCTTTTACATGCCCACACGTACACTAAAACTAAACAAAAGATAAATAATACTATAAATAAATGAATAATTTAATGTTAATCAGCAAAGGAAAAGAAACAAAAAGGAGCCACAGCCGAAAGAGAGAAACTTAAATCTAGTATATCAACATGTTAATGATTATGTTAATCATAAACAAAAAACAAAAATAAAAACAGACATTAACCAAATAAGTTGTTAACAAAAACAAAAAAAAAAAAAAACCAAGGAAAACATAAAATAAATAAATATTGTTGTATGTTTTATTCGAAGCGCACGAAACAAAAAACATTTAAAACTGTAGCTAAACCAAAAAAAAATACAAAAAATACAGAAAAACAAAAAACCAACATAAGAAAAATGGTAAAAAAAAAATTTTTGTAAAACTTTTTGATATGTGATGATGATTAATGAAATAACATTAAAACAAAATTGTTAGCCAGAAAAAAATTAGTTATTTGTAGAGCTAATAAAACCGGAAAACAAAAACAAAACAAAAAAAAAACCATTAAATAAATGCAAGCAAAAAACAAACAAATATAACAAAATGAAATTTGTTATAATCTAAAACCAAAAACTAAGGAAAAAATAAATGAACATTTGGAAAACACTTTTTCCTATAGCAATATATTCCAAGCAAATGAAACAAAACAAAAACAAAAAACAATTTGTAGGTTTGTAGTTAAAGAAAAATCAAATATAAAATTATAATAACAAAATAATAAAAACCAATTTCATATATATATATAATTATACATACATAAATACAATTAAGTAGCAAAAGTTATGAAAACAAAAAAAAAAAAAAGAAAATTCAATTGTATATAGAAAATATGTTTACTTAACAAAATCAACAACAAATTGAGTTAGTGATTTTTGCATTCCTTTTTTGTTGTATAATTCTTTTAGTTTTAACACGTAACACAACAAAACCAAAAACAACATAAAAAAAAAGAAAAAAGCTTTAATTAATTTAATTACCAACAAGAAAACAAAAAAAAAGAAAAAAAAGAAAATTTTTGATATCATTCCCCCCCACATTGTAGATACCTAATAATTGAGTAAGAATAAAATTTATGCGAGGGTAGTTCAGTAAGTTTATCAGTAAATGGCACAAGCATATTTCTAAAACTTTGTTTTTAATTATCTTTTTAATAATCAAAAAACTTAAATTGTCTTTTAAAGAATAATTCTATATTTAAATTTCAAATTTTCAATGGTTTAAATTTAATTGAGATGTTCAAGGCTTTAATAAAGTTCTTTTAAATACTCTTTGAGTAAAAATTCTATATCTAAATTTCAAATTTTCAATGGTTTAAATTTAATTTGTCTTATAAAGAAAAATTCTCTATCTTGATTTAAAATTTTCAAGGCTTTAATAAAGTTCTTTTAAATACTCTTTGAGTATTTCAATATTATAATGGAACCTTTTGAAATATTAACGTTCTTGATCAGCATCACATAGAAATTACTTAAGTTTTCTAATCGCAATTGATAAAATCATATAAAACTTTTTCTAAATACTTTGCAAAACATAATTTTAAAAGTTTTCTAATGCAAAACGTTTAAAGTTCCATTAAAAATATTCAGAAGATCGTCTTAGAAAAGGCATCTTTGGATCTTCATAATTGATGACTTCTACTAAAACAACTTAAACGGCTTTAAAACTGAAATAGTCCAACACAATTTAAGTGAGAATGGCTAAAACTGTATCTATATAGGAATACTAGAACCCAATTTAAAAAATTCAATTTAGTTTTAACAGTATACAAGGATTTTACTAAGTTCTTTATGTCTCAAAATATTTTCACAATCCTATAGGACCTTTCTCGATATGCAGTCGTTTGTTTTCAAAAGATTTATTAAACTGCCCTCGCATTCAAAAAAAAAAAAAAAAGAAAAGGTTTAGCCAGCTAAGAGTCAATGTCGCCTAAGAAATAAATTTCAAACAATAAAATTAATACACACCCACACAAACACAGACACACACACACACAGACATACACAAACAAAACAAGCTTTTATAAAACTATTTGAATATATATATACATATATATATATATATGAATAAAAGAATAAAAAATAATAATCCTGCCAAGTAACATTCGAAATACCTGCTTGAAGAAAATGAAGAAAAAAAAAGACACCCGCTTTTTGCTAAAAAATAAACATTAAAAATAACGAAACAAAAAAAAAATACTAAATACAATTTTTATACTTTCGATATAAATGATTTTTTATACTCAAAATCGCTTTGATTTGACTTGAAATGATATATATATCTATATATATATATATATATATAAACAAAAACCCTAAAGACAACTGCAACTAAGAAACGAGAGCACAAATTTTGTTGAACAAAAACCAAACACTCTATACACACACACACACATTAACACCTACATAAACTCTCTCACACACACACACATATACACACAGTCAGCTACAACATTAAATCAAATATATATATATACTATATATATAAACTTGTATGTATAAACCAAATCGCACAAATTGTTCTCACCCACAAGAAAACTTAAAAACCAAAATTTCTAGCCAAGAAACTAAAAACAAAAAAAAAAAAAAAATAAATAAATAAAGAAGAAAATTAATAAATCAATTATAAAAACCAAAAACAAAAAATAAATAAATAAATCAATTTAAAAAACAAAACTGTCCACAAATTTCAAAAATTGTTTCTTTGTTTGTTTTTTGTAAATATTTTTCTTTTATAAACACTTTTTAAGTATGATTCTTTTTTGTCTCTATCATCTATATATACATAAATATATATATATATATATATATACATATATATATCTATGACTAACTTTAGATATCGGCAGAGCAAACACTAAGCATACTTTAAAACAACAACAAAAAGAAAATGTCAAACTACAATATGAAATAAATAAAATGATGAACAAAAATATTTAGTGCAATAATTAACAAATTATTCGGAAAGAAACAACAATTTATATAAGTAAAAAACAAAAAAAAAAAACACAAACGCTTTGTAAAATACATATAAACAATTTATGGTAACAATGGTAAATGGAAAAGCGTTGGACATTGATGACACACAACACAACACACACCCCCACACAACAACACACACACACATAAAACATATACTGAATGCAAACACTGGAAGACACGTGTTTCGATATCTCATCTTATAAGCGAAAAAGAAATCAATAAGATACAACAATAAAGTATAAAACAAAAAACATATATATATATATGAAAAAAAAAGAACAAAAATATTACAAAGTAAATTAGTTTATTTTTATTTAATTTCTAGACAAATTCATTGTATGGCTCTGCCCACACCATCAAAGGCTTTATCCTTGTGATCCGCCGCATTGGCGCGAGCTTCATAGTTGCATATGGTCACACCATGATAATGCGCCTGAGAGAATTCACCACGCAGTCCTAGAAAAAACAGTTATCAATATATAAATAGATTTATTGAGAGATATCAAAAGTAAATGGCCAAAAATCGCCAAATTGTACAAAAGGCAGGTAATATATAAATACTTATAAATGTATTTATATTGAGAATAAATTATTAAGAGGTGAGTAATACCTACAAGCACAATTTTCAAGTCAAAAACAGGAAAATGATTAACAGAGATAATTAAACCAACTTTACCAATTTCGCGGTTCATAGTTAATGTTAATATGAAAAACCGATCAAATTCTAAAAAATAACTTGAAGACTGATGCATATTTTTAAATTCTTTAACTGATTATACCTTTTGGCTAAAGCGAAGCGGTTTTTTGGAAGTTTCAAACTTAGATTATAGGTCGAAAGATTAAATTGTTAGTTATAATCAAATGAAATAGATTTCTTTGCTATAGCTTAACTGCTACACCATTTTATATAGAGTTATGTTTGACTTGCGATGCTTAAACTGTTAGTTGAAGTTAGAAGAGGATTAGCATACAATACGATAGGATAGGAATACTAACTAGAAGTACCTATTTGTCTCTAATTTAAAAATTTCTAACTTAAAGATATATTCAACAAAAACTGTTCTTAGATTCAATTTGTATATCTTACCTATATAAAAGATGCGTGTTTTATCATCACCAAAATTGCTGGGAAAATATAATGATAAATGATGCACCGACGAGAAGGTCACAACTCTGGGAAATAAATACAAATAATTAATAAAATGTCCATGTCAACAATTATATATATATATATAAATCTAGTTCCTACTTGGGTGAATATTCAATTTCACCATTTGTATCCCTGGACAATTCAAATTCTTGATCTGGCTTGACATTAACATCATCAAAGGTCATTTTGGGTCGATTTTTAAAACTGAAAAATCATAAACAAATTTACAAAATTGTTTACAAAATCTTTAGCTACCTACATTTTAACCTTATTTGGATGGGAATCATCATTGGCTCCACTTATAATGATGCCTTTAAGCTTTATATTTCCAGTGAATGGAATATTGAAGAGCAACTCCTCGTCAGCATCGCTTTCAACAAACTTTCAAAAAAAAAAATCAGATGGGAAGAAAAACCAATGTTAAATGTTAACGGTCTAAGTCTCCTTGGATGCAGATTACCTGAGTTACATCCAAGCGATTTTCGTAGGGCTTGAATACACTTTTGCCTGAGTTTTCCGTTTCTTCGTTTAGACATTCCATATTATCTTTATCAATTTTTGTATATAGGCTATATTGTATGCCCATTTCAAGGGCATTATCCACATCGGTGGCCTCATGACCACATCCGTGACCATGAGAGTGGGAATGTCCGTGTGGCATGATGAATTATATTTGACTTAAATTTCTTTTGTTTTTGTTTGTCACCGGCACAGTGTTGCTTTGCTTTTAATAGTGTTAGCCATATTAGCCTTTTATAGCTAAATTTGATTTTATATGAATAACATTTTGTTTTTATTTTCTCGTACCTTTATTGTAAACTTTGTGACGTCCTAATATAAATAATTTATGCTAATTTTATTTCATAATCGTTTTTTTGTTTTAATATAAAAGTTTTTAACCATGGCACACTTAACAGTACTATGTTAAGTCGCAACAGCATCTTTTACTAATCGATAATATGTGAAATAGTAATCGATTTTCAAATTTAAACTGTAACTTTAAGAGTCATCTTCCATTCCCCTAACAATTTTACTAATTATATTGCAATCACATATAATTCATAAACGCCTTCACTTTAGACACGCCACGCTCATTAGGAGGCGTCACCATACCCTGCCCATCATAACAAACAAGACACAACCAACTAAAAGTCCCCATATTCCTTGTCCGTTTCGGAAGGGTGTGGGTGTGCCCAGTAGGTGGGCTAACTAACTAAACCATATGCAAAAATTACTTTACAGGACTCGCGACTAGAGCGCAAGATACCGCACCCTCATATTTTTTTTTTTTTGAGTTTGTTGTCATTTTTCCATGCTACCTACGAAAAATAAACGACTTGCTATACTAGCAAAATATCAAATATTACATTACTTATACATATTTTCAGCTTACATTTGTTTAGCAAGAAAAGACGACAAAAATTAGGGAAATATACTGGATACGAACACTATTTCAAAATCTTTGACTCAAATTTTTAATATAATAACTAAAGGTGTTAAAAATTAACAATTTCTGAAATTAAAGAAACTTCCAAACATTATAAATTGTTTTATATTCTTTAATTTAGTTATTATATCTGAAAGAACAATCTTTAAAACGAGGAAAATGCTTAATTAAACTATAAAAAAATATTTTAAGTATCCAATAGATACAAATATTTAAATATACCTATAGATAGTTTTTTAATGTTTAAATACAACAATGGAAAGAAAAGATATAATAATTATTAAAATTCTTACAACATATTAAATAATTTCATAATTTATAAAAATTTCCCTATTAAAACATGTACCAAAATCTTTATTAATTCCAAGATTGGATCCACTGATAAGAGTATTCCATTTTCATTGTCTTAGACGTTTAATTTTTGCTACATAAATTCTTTTGTTTGTTATTTTACAAGTTGATGCGCTCCCCTGCTCCTCTTACTTATCCGTACAAATACAGGGTGTGTAGTTGCTTCTTTTTGTAGCTTTTCAGGATACCAAAGCAAGTTGATTTCAGTCTAAATTGGCCCGTCAAGCAGGAAGGACGCGTATCAGTTCGGCTCCAAAGAACTCCACGAAATAAAAATGGATGACGATGCGAATTTTTTGGTAGAGGATAAAAATATTTGGCTGGAGCGAGTGACCATTGGTGGCTTTCGCACTTGGCATATTATAGCCGCTTGTCTTGGCGCCTGTATGGGCATAAGTAAGTTAAATTAAAAAATTTAAATTTTGTATATTTCAAATTTAAAAAATTTAACTTCTTTCAGTGATTATGGTGTGTTGTTGTATTAGATTTCGAATACCTAGAACTAAACAGGAAATTGAAGCGGATTATCAACGTAAACAGATCACAAAGAAATTTCGAGAGAAATTACAGCTGATTAAAAATTCCGAAATGGACGACATGGACCTGCAAAAAGGTAAGTGAGAAAAAACAACAAAAATTACCCATTCTAATATATTAAATATATACATATATATATATGGACTATGGCAAGCCAAGCCCTTTTATTCTGTCTCCTCTTGCTGCTGCTGCTCCCTTTCTACACACGCATATGTATTATACAAAATGATAAACGATTCCTTTTGGCCACCATGCACATGGGTGTAGTCAGGGGGTAGCTTTTCTTAACAACTCACTCACCTCTTTCTCTTGTTTATGTATATTGTATATATATATATATATATATCACACAGCACTTGCTTATATCAAATTGGAAGCATATGATGATTCTGATCCCTAAAGGACAATACCCATCATCTACTACTTTGTATATATCAATTTTCTCTACAATTTTATTCCAATCTTCATCCACACACTAAAAACTGTAAGTAGCACCTGTTTAGTAGTCATAAATCATTATTAAAAGATTTGTATATCTTGCAATTGTATAACAGTTTGATTCTCTGTCATATACTTGCAGTCTGTGCCCGCATTCAAAGTGACTATATCAATCTGCAATCAAGTGTCGAGAGTCTGAATGAGAAGCAGAATGTTAAATTTAAAATCTAAAAAATTAATTTATACAAAAAGCAAACAAACTGTTATATGCTAAAGTGTTCAATAACATTTGGTCATAGTACGGCTTAATTTCATATTTAAGACTACCTGTTATACGAAACTGTTATATACTATCTAATAAATAATGCCTTATAGAACTTGCTACATATTAAACTGTTGTTAGCTTTACTAAACATTCCCTAAAACAGTTTTATAACTGTTATACAAGAACTTTTAAATTAAAACGCTCATTTCACAAAACTATTCTTGGAATTAAATAATATTCAACACATTTTTAAACCATTGGAAAACTATTTTAAAAATATCGTATCTTATTTTTCTGTTTTTTTACTTAATATATAAAATAAAACGAGTGTTGCTTCAGGAATTTGTCATTTATTTTTGCCACATAATTTTATTGCTTTTTTTTATTTAATTTGTTTTGAATTCTCTTCGCTTGTTGAAAGTATCAAAGTTTATTTGTAGTTTTTTCCTGTTGCATTATTTTTAATTTTTATTTACTTTTTTAAATGCGTTCTCTACACATATAGGCTGACATTTTGTGGATATTTTTCTCCTTTAGTTCATTTATTATAATTCTTATGGTGAGGGCAGCATTATTTCCGTTTTGTTTAACAAGTTGTGTATTGTGTATTCTGCATTTTTATGACGTTTATATTAAAAAAAATGTTAGGTTTAGTAGTTTTGGGTTAAAAAATGGGATTTGTTATTTTTTTTTTTTGTTTCTTTGCTTTATGTTTGATGTTGGTGTTATTTTTTCTGGTAACAAATTCAGTGACTCGACATACACAAAACACACATGCTAGTTAATTATTTGTTGCTTTTTAATTGTTTAACTATTAATTGTTTGTTCATTTTTAGGTTTTCTGCTTTTACTGAGCTTACATTTTTAGCCTTAAAGTTTTCTGTTTTCGTTCTCTTATTTATTTTGGAATACTTTGTTATGCTCATCATTTGCCAAAAATTCTGATTTTCAGTTTACACAATTTTAATATTTTTATATTTTTTTTATATATAAAAACAACTAAACTTACTGAACGACGACTCTTAATCATTCTTTGCGTATGAATGTTCTCCCCCTAAAAGAAAAATTAAATCAGTATAACAGTTTAATGCATTATATACTTGTAGATCACTTACGTTATAGTTTTCTTCTCCGTGTTTTTGGGTTCGGGCCTTGCTCGATTTAGCACCTTAAGAAAATCTGAGGTTTTTGCACGCATACGCGAATGTATATAGGCCTTTGAACACTATATGTGATATATTTATAAATTAACAACAATTCCTGATGAGAATGGAATTTTTAAAGAATTTTTACCTTGATGTGATAATGCAAATAATCTCGGAACATCTGTATTAAGTTGATGGTATTATCTCTTGTTTCTTTATTGGTATGTCGTGGGAAGAGCACTGAAATAGATTAAAGATAGTTAAATTAGAGTTCATATAACAAGGATAAAATATCGGTAAAATACTTTTAAAACTTAAATTTGTACACGAACACAAGTCATCTGTTTTAATATGTGAAATTAAACAGGATGCCGTTCGTCCTTAGAGTTAGTTTCGGAGTATTTGAGACACAAATTGTAGGAATAGAAAATAAATATGCCACTTTTACTCCGCAAATCAGTTTGTATACAGCTTTGTATAACACTTTCAGAGTAATTGTGCACAAACATAAGTCATCTGTTTTAATATGTGAGATTAAACAGGATGGCGTTCGTCCTTAGAGTTAGTTTCGGAATATTTGAGACACAAATTATAAGAATAGAAACTAAATATGCCACTTTGACTCCGCAGAGCAGTCTTATTTAGGGTTTGTTTTAAAATTTCAGTGTAATTGTGCACGAACATAAGTCATCTGTTTTAATATGTAAGATTAAACAGGATGCCGTTCGTCCTTAGAGTTAGTTTCGGAGTATTTGAGACACAAATTGTAAGAATAGAAACTAAATATGCCACTTTGACTCCGCAAATCAGTCTGTATTGGGCTTTGTATAACACTATCAGAGTATTTGTGCACGAACATAAGTCATCTGTTTTAATATGAGAAATTAAACAGGATGCCGTTCGTCCTTAGAGTTAGTTTCGGAGTATTTGAGACACAAATTGTAAGAATAGAAACTAAATATGCCACTTTGACTCCGCAGAGCAGTCTTATTTAGCGTTTGTTTTAAAATTTCAGTGTAATTGTGCACGAACATAAGTCATCTGTTTTAATATGTAAGACTAAACAGGATGCCATTCGTCCTTTGAGTTAGTTTCGGAGTATTTGAGACACAAATTGTAAGAATAGAAACTAAATATGCCACTTTGACTCCGCAAATCAGTCTGTATTGGTCGTTGTATAACACTTTTAGAGTAACTGTGCACGAACATAAGTCATCTGTTTTAATATGTGAGATTAAACAGGATGCCGTTCGTCCTTGGAGTTAGTTTCGGAGTATTTGAGACACAAATCGTAAGAATAGAAACTAAATATGCCACTTTTACTCCGCCAATCAGTCTGTATTGGGCTTTGTTTAACACTTTCAGAGTAATTGTGCACGAACATAAGTCATCTGTTTTAATATGTAAGATTAAACAGGATGCCGTTCGTCCTTAGAGTTAGTTTCGGAGTATTTGAGACACAAATCGTAAGAATAGAAACTAAATATGCCACTTTGACTCCGCAAATCAGTCTGTATTGGGCTTTGTTTAACACTTTCAGAGTAATTGTGCACGAACATAAGTCATCTGTTTTAATATGTAAGATTAAACAGGATGCCGTTCGTCCTTAGAGTTAGTTTCGGAGTATTTGAGACACAAATCGTAAGAATAGAAACTAAATATGCCACTTTGACTCCGTATATGAACGGATAACGTGGAAAATACGACAGAATTAAAAATTTCTACTTACCAAATGTAACATAACCAATATTATCTCCCACTCTGGCATCGGTATTGGCCAATTCCAGCGGCGGTTCGCGATGCGAGAAGAGCACTTGTGGCGCTGTATGGGAGGCACGACGTCCCTCTCTCAATTCCTGCATAAATACTTTGCCAATGATGACATCATCCTCATCCCGAAAAATGGTACTGAAGACTACAGTGACACGATCGGGCTTGGCCTCGACATAACTACAGAAACAAAGAAGTTTTATGAGTTAAACGCTAATTAAAATTAAAGCCTTAAAGTTTAGGCCACTAACAGTGTTTCATCATTGCGATAATTGATAACGGCTCTTTTCTGACCCTCTTCGCCTTGCTCTTGAAAGTCGAAGTACTTCTCAAATACAGAGGCAAAACAATTGCGTTTTAATAGACCAATCTTTTTAACAATTTCCTCGAAATCCGATGGTATCTCCTCCAGATTAATAAGTACAGAAACATTGTATCCTAAAAAAGTAGCAAATATAATGTTATTTATAAAATTTATGTGTAATTTAACTAAATATTACCTTCTTCTGTGTCTGTTAGCAGACTGCCATATTCCCGTTTCAGCAATTCATCGGCACCATGTTCTTGCAGTTGCTTATAGAACTTTAATGATATGCTGATCTATAGAATAAAATAACGCCAAAAAGAAAACAAAAATAGCTTGTTATTTAAACTCTATGGTATTTGCAGATTTTGTTATCGACAAAACTTACCCGAACTTTTGTTTTATCACCATTCACATTGGAAATATGATAAAGAACGCCATCAAAGTCTGCTATTCGTATATCTATCGATTCTGTTTTAAGTCTATAACAACAAACCAAAAAGTTTAAATTGATTAGTCATTCTTCATTTATTTCTATAATATCTTATCGGGTTTTATAAATACAAAGAATAGGTATAGAGATTTGTATTGCCTTTGCTGGCTATTTTTTCCTACAATATGTATATACAGGGTGCTTATTACCCATTTTTTATGCATATACATATGTACATAAGATATTTCAGATATGCTTTTTAATATAGATATTGTAGACGAACATAAGTCATCTGTTTTAATATAAGAGATTAGACAGGATGCCGTTCGGCTTGTTGGTTTATTTCGAAGCATTTGAGACAAAAATTGGAAATTTAAACCAAGATATGCCACTTTAACTCCGATTTTTGGTTGGTGGTTTGCATAAGTTTCGTGGTATTTGATATTTCAGGAGGTTTTAGCAGTACCACATTTTGAATTACATGTCAAATCATCTTTGAACTTTATGATGAACTCAAACTTGATCCAACATGAGACTCGAGACCAAGCTGTGATGAGTCAGTCACTTCTCATATGGATTATGCACAAAACGATGCGATAAATGAATTAACAAATGTGTTGAGGGTGGCGGGTTAATAAAGTGCGGGGTAAATATGAGTGTACGAAACCAAATTCGTTTCAAAGAGAAACTGATAAAGCGAACCAATATAAAAAAAAAACTGATAACACGAGGGCCGCCGTTTACCAAAAGGAATTAGAGATAAAGTGAAAATTATGGAATAAGGTCACATCGTTTTTTACAGTTATGATTACTTACCCGGCCTGGGCATTGCGATATTTAAGCAAAAGGGTTTCCTCAATGATACGATTATTGATTTCCAGCAAGATCATAATGAAAATATGATTTTTATTAAATTTTCCCTTATTGATGACAAATTTATTTGATTTTTTTATGACGTTGCCTTCTTTAGCCGCTCCCGGGCTGCGACGACGACAGCGGTAACTGTGTTTCTTCTTCAAGTGGCGAGGTGTGAGAGAGAGATAAAGAGAAACGACGGCAGCGAGCAACCAACAGAGTGAGAAGACGGCAGCGGGGGCGACTGCAGCGTATTTAATGAATCAACAACAACACAAATGGGCGCAACTGTGTTTTTTCTTCTTTTTTTTGCTGCTGCTGCTGCTGGTGGCTAATGTCGGCTTTTTTGGTCACATACAAATTCCAATACACATACACACACGCGGCCACACAGACAATTGCTTTTCTTTATTTATTGGCCAATGCTGCACATTCAGATGCATCAATTAAAGAACATGAGTCACTTCCAGCATCAAATATTGTTGTTTATATGATTTTAAATAGTTGTAAACATTTTAAACTTTACTTTTTTCAGTTTAACCAGTAGAGCTAAAATTGTAGCTATAAAGTCATCGATGTACCACCGATAGTAACGATTGTTAAAAGATTATATGGTAACAATCGATAGAAAGTATGTGATAAGAATACTGTGATTTAGTTTTTTCAAAAATGAAATTTTAAAGAACAAGTACAATTTTGTAATTATATTTACTGCGTTCTTACTTGCGTTATTTATTTTTGATTAAAGAATTATTCTGTTGATTCACTTCATATAAAACTGTGATTGGTAATCACAGTTTTGCACATATGCATTCTGGCCACCTCTAGTGTTTTGCAAACACATTGGCCATCTCTAATTAAGTTTGTAAATAATATTTCGTTTAGTACACAATGGATGATATACAATTGATTAAAATGATTGAAAACTATCCAATACTATATGACAAAGACAGTGCCAGAACTGCTAAAAATATGGCTCTTAAAGATGAAGCGTGGAAGAAAATATCACAGAAATTAAAGGCCTCAGGTGAAATACACTTTGTGGCTGTTCCCAAATCGAATTTCGCAATAAATTTGTGTATAATCCTTGACCTGCGACAACCCGGTTTATAGCATCGAAGTGGGAGCAGCTCTGTATATAGCCAACACTTTCACTTTATACTTTATTTAATCCTTTATTTTGTGCACTTTTAGAGCGCGCCTGTATAACACGCTGGAAAAGTTTAAGGGATCGTTTTGGCAAAGAATTTCGGCGTTTTCAAGAAAATCCAGAGGAGCCCACAAATTGGGATATTTTTTCCCATTTACTGTTCCTCAAGGATCACTATAAGCATGGCTTAAATAAAAATGAGAATCTCGACAAATTGATATATGAACCAAAAGAAAAACGAAGGCGCCTAAGTTCTAAGCCATCAGAAAAGAAATCGAAGTTAAAAGACCCCGATGAAGAAAAGGAAGATGGATCAGAAGATGATTTTCACGACGATATTTTGACTCAACGTCTGATTGATTTAGTTAAAATGCATCCAGTTCTATATGATAGACATCAGATTCGTGTATCAAAAAATTTATCAGCTAAAAATGAGGCCTGGCATGAAATTTCCCAGAATTTAAATATATCAGGTAAGACAACCAAATGGATTACCAATAATGATTTTCATTATCTTTTCTGTATTTCAGAGGAAGTTTGTTATAATCGATGGAAAAAGTTAAGAGATCGTTTTGCCAGGGAATATAGAAATCAGCAAATCAATCAAAGTATGCCCATAACCTGGAAGCATTTCAATGATTTACTTTTTTTGGATAGACATTTTCGTAAAGGTGTTCCCATAGTTTTGGAAAATATTAAGAAACGAGGCCGACCTCCAAAAGTAAATAACATTGACAGTCTGCAAACAATTGAAGAATATAATTATAGTGCAGAAAATGAAATATTCCAAGATGTAGAAGATGCCAATGCAGAGGAAGAAATGGAAATACTTTCTGCTTCAGATTTAGTACTTAATCAAAGTGAAGTTTCTGTGGTAACCACAACTACCATGGATCTACCCAGTACCACAAGTGTCTATAATTCAATGATTGCTGAGCCTCCAAGTGAACCTGAAACCAATTGCTCTTCCAATCAAATTCTTACAACTGTTATAGCCAATATGGAAACAGTTTTACAACAAACCAAAGAGATGCAAAATCAATTAGAACTGGAACAACAACAACAACGAAATCAACAACAATTACCAACATGTGCCAATAGTTTTTTATCTAAATCAAAATTATTACTCGATGGACTAAGTCCATTGGAAAAACGCAATGCCGAAAGAAAAATTGTACATTTTCTATGCGAATGCCAAATGAAAACTTTGGATGGTGAGGAAATTGATGATGTGAAGCCTTGCCAATTTACTTAGTAAGTTAAAAGATAATAAATTATGTTTATATATACAATCATGCATGTACTTTTATATATATTATTTATGCTTTATGGGTAGGTAATCCTTTTTTTAAAAGCTGATGATGTCAAAAGTGACAGATTAAACAAGTAGGTATAATAGGAATTGAGTTTGCAACAGTTTAAAGAAGGATCTAGAAATCAACATTAAATTTTATTTAGTTTGCTATTATGTGTTGAAAATTTTACATGATTATTTAAAACACAGACCTATAGAACTTGTAAGGGAAAACTTGCTTAAGAATAAAGCCAAATAAATAGAATTGTTATGAATTTTCGAAATTATGAACTCTTTAATCTCTCTGCAATCTACATCAAAATGCTAATAGTAAGAACTATAAGTTAACATATTAATATAAATTTATAATTGGAAAAGTTCTTTTTTAAAATGGTGAAAACAAATGTGGGCTCGCTTTCATATGCCCACTCATATCTTTCTTATACATATCTCTGCCCCTTTCTTTTTATTCATTTATTGCAATTAATAACATTCAACACACACAAACACATTTATAGATAGTTAATTAATTATAAACAAATAGCTAGACTATGCATTTAAAAGATATTTGTACCCATACATCGAGGGGTATATACAATTTGTTTTAAAGTCTGACATTTGTTATAAGAAAGAGTATATGAAAAGGTATTATAAATCCCAAACTTACTGGGGCCCTCTGTTTCGCTTCAGCTGCTAGTGTTGCAGTTGTTGGGCTGGGCTAGTTGCTATGGTAGGGGAGTGTGTGTGTGTTTGTGTGTGTGCGTGCGTTTCAAAGTAGTGCGGGTGTACGTCAAAGATCGAGATCGCCACAACACCCACAAAAGAAAAGCAAAAACAGAGAAAAATGTAAAAGAAAAAAAAAAGAAAATACTAAACCAAAAACACAACAACGAAAATTATTAAAATAATAAACGCAAAAGAAAAGCACTTTTTAAGTGTCTGCAAATGGTTTTCCTTGTTGTTGCTCTTGTTGTTCATGTTGTTGTTGCGGCATAAACTAATTTTGTATAAATAAACGAAACGAAACAACAACAACGAAACGAAACGTTTGAAGTTTGCGGTTGGTTTTTTTTGTTGTTTTTTTTTTTTCGTTCTCTCTTAATATTTTATTTTGTATCACGAGGATTTTACGGTTAAGCGTGCGCCATGTTGTTGTGACACCTGATTGAATGAATGTGTGTGTATTTGTGAATAGGTGTGAGTGAGATGGGCTAATGGTGCTTTTACTGCCATTTTACCGTTAGCATTCTGAAGTCATTTGGTTAAATGTGTACACAGTGGAAAATCAGTGCAAATATATTAAGACTGTTATTGTGCTAAGGAATTCGAAATTCTCGGTTTCGATATTGAATTGTTGTTGGTTTTTCTTCTATGCTTATACTCCATAGTGACTAGAAATTTTAGAGAGTGTTTTATTTTTCTAAAACTAACACTGTAAAACAGTTTAGATATATTCTTTGTTGAAGAACCTTCTGCTATATAAAATATACATATATAAGACACAACGCTACTTATAAAACATTAACTTTTTGCGGTATGATGCAGCTTTAGCTTTGTCTTTAGTATATATATTTTAAATATCTTTCATTTATTAGTTTATATTTTATTAGTACATTAGCCTATGCTCAGAATTTGACCTTTACATAGAGAAACAATCAGTTTATATAGAGAAACAGATTTTACTAACAGATAAATGCCTTTGTTATGCCAAAACAAAAATTGCAACGAAAATGTGAAACGACCCTTCTGGGAAATACTTTACTATATGTATATAAACACATATACATAAATAAATATATACTATATATATATAAAGTTACCCTTTTGTTTATTTACTATATTCGCTCAGTGTAAGTTTTTGTGTATTTTTTTGTTGTTGCTCCTGTTTGACAGTTATTCAAATGGCATTCCATTTATTATTTCGACTATGAACATTTTCCAACTGAATTGTAAATGTTACACTTTTTTTTTTTAAAGCGCTCATGACCTTTGACCTGTGTTATCTGCATAGCACCACCCCCGCCTCATTGCTTTACTTTCATCTACTTATAAGCCAAGCTATTTAGGAGATGAATCATTTTACATACACTCGTTATTCCTGCCACATCGTTTGAGGTCGTCGCTCAGTTGGTTTCATCAATCAAACGTTTTCAATGGGCGGCCTGGCCATGGCAACAATTTTGCAGTTGTCGTTTCTATTTTCTTTTTTTATTTAACTTTTTTTTTGCGCCATGTTGTGCAGTTGTTGTTGTATTTTCTTTTTGTATAATTGGCAATTGCCACGGATTTACTCAATTGCAGACGACGAAAATAATATTCCACATACGCCGTGTGTGCCAAATTAATTGTAATACATTTTCCCAACGCCACAGTCGTCGTCGTCGCATTGCCAACTCATACCCATTGCTATGTGTGTGTGTGTGTGAGTGTGTGTATATATATCTAGTTTAAGTATGTGTGAAGGTATAAAATTTGTGAAACAATAAATCTAAATGAAACATTTTGCCGGGCTTCTCCTCGTTTTCGAGTTGTCTGTAACATTCTCTGATGTGTGTATATAAAATAAATATCTATGAGTACGAGAGAGTAAGCCACAACGAGGGGCGTGAATAAAGAAAATTGAATATATAATAAGCCAAGAGATTTGAAATTTTAGCTTTAACAATATTTTCATTGAAATCAGATTCCAAGAAAAACGAAATTAATACATAGACAGTCTTTGGAGATTAATTATGTTTTAACGAGGGGCGTGGCCTCGTTTACAGCACGGAACGGAACGTTTACAGCAAGAAAACGGAGTATTTGATTCTAGTTTTTATAAAATTTTATTTAAATTTTAGTTTGAAGTTTTCTTTATTGCTAATTTTTCCAATTACTTTTATTTTCTTAACACTGAAACCGAAAGTTCTTATGCAAAAGTTTTTGCATCGACCCTCGTTGAATGTTTTATATGTATTTGTCTATATATATATGTGTAACACATTTATCGTTTACATGGTTTGGTTTAGAGCAGGGCGTAAACCGTCCAAAAACAAAGTGAACCTTGGCCAAAGCTTTGGCTCCGCACTGCAGCAACGTTTCCTTTTTTGTTTGTTTGTTTGTTTGTTGTTTTTTTTTTGGGTACTATTTTGTTGTTGTTTTTGTGTTTGTCACAAAATGTTTTGCATGGGTCAAAAAAAAAAGAAGGAAGAAAAATAAATAAAAACAGAAATAGAAATAGAAAAAAAAAAAAACTGTTGCAAACAATTTGCAATAAAATTGAATGCACAAGCAAAACTCAATCATGTTGGTCCTTGCACGCAGAGCGGGGTAGAGCCACTAAGTGGCCAATTCCATAGTACCTATGCATGCTACTTTGACTGCCCACCAACTCTCCCTTCCTTTGTAAACAGGCAACTGCACTGAGCACGTGCAACCTTTTGTTCGGGAGGGTCAGGCACTTTGAACTTTGGCGCCATTTTGCTGTTGCTGTTACTGATGCTGCTGCTGCTGCTACTGACCGACAGACGCCGTTCAGTCAGGCGCATAAATTTCTTTTAGCCGCTTTCAAAGGAAATTTCGCTAGAGTTTTGTAGTTCAGAAAGAAAGAAAAAGGAAAAGTTCAATTCAGTTCGAAAGTTTCGTGTTCTTGGCCGTTTCTTTTGGGTCTTTGTCTACTTACGCTGTGGCTCTCTCCGCTCTCTCTCTCTCTCTCTCTCTCTTAGCGGCAGCAATGACCTATAAAAAGGCATTTAAAATTTACGACTTGGCTGTGAAAATGAATGAAGATAAACTGCATAGACACTCAAAGAGAAGAAAACAACAGAGCAAAAAGATGCTCTGCAAAGCAACAGCTAAAAAATTGCTCTCTCTGGTTTTGGTTTAAAGAAATTTATTTTACACTTTGTTAAAATTTGATTAAATAGATAACTCGTAAACATTTTTTAGGATTGATCCATGCAAAATATAACAATTTTAATAGGATTTGAAGGATTTGACAGTAATCAGTTTAGTTTTAGTAGAAATTATTGACCATAATTGGTGAATAAAAAGAAACATAGTAAGGAAGAGTTCTCTAAATCCTTTTGAAAATATTTTAAAAATCAATTGGGATTTCGATAGATGAAACTATAAATTCCCAAAAACGATCTTTAAAGGGTATACAGAATATAAAATTAGTATTTAATTGTCTTGCTACTCCTTTAGCTGTTCCCTATTCATCTTCTGCTTCTTGATTTTGCCAGCCTGCCTGCCTTCGATGAGGCGTCACTTGCATTTAGTTACCCCCCGCTCTCTCCTCTTTCAGCATAGTATGTGGGTGTGTCAACTGTTTAATTGCACTTGTGTTTTATTACATTTAAGTAACTGCAAAAAGTAAGAAAAAGCCATTGGAGAAGCCAACTGAGCAATTTGGTCGAGAGAATTACAAAGCAGAAACAGAGAAGGGAAGCATAAGAGAGCGGTAAGAGAGATGAAAATGAGTAAAACAAAAATAAGTGAATGGGGCGGTGGCATTGCCCATCAGCAGCTGCTTCAATTAGCTGCCCAACTGTGCGTATACGTAATCAGAAATCATTTTCTCTGTACAACAATCATTAATACGTACGTCAGTTATGGGTCCTAAGGCTTCTGAGCGATCTAAATATATATTTCAGTATATTTATTTATATATATATATTTAGATGCGTGTGTGTTTTGCTTTTACTCCTCTTGTTCAAATTTTCTTTAACGATTCGCAATTACTTAGCTATTTTGGCAATGTATTTTCTTTACTCCCCCGCCCCCTCCCAGTCACACTTCCTTTCTCAGTCACTCTCTTGTTCGAAGCGTCGCAGCGTCTATGATGATGCAGCTAGGCAACTGAGGTGGGGGGTCCTTTGTCTGAGCACGCTTGCTTTATGTATAAAATCGAATGTTTTGGCTCATTACTCATACGCAACGTGGCCTTATTTTGCTTTAAATGAGGGGAGAATCCATAGAAAAGTTGAATGAAACCAACATACATGTTTTATATTTACAATTTATAAATAAAAAGCAATTTAAATTGAAAATACGATTGCTTATAGAGAGAAAAGTAAGTCGTGATTTAGGCATTTTGTTCTTAATGAAAAGCCATTTAGCTTAAAGGTTTTTCAAAGCTATTTTATGTTGACTTTGGCTAGATTATATTGGCTCGCTGGTTCTATGAAAATATTTATTTATAATTAATCCTATATTAAAGGACTCTGATTTGTTTCCCATGGGATTGAAAATGTTTTAAAAAGGATTACGCTTCATTAAGGGAATTGTTTACTTTGTGTTATATTTATAGAAGTTTTTCATTTATAAAAATACTTTTTGTATTATTTTTAAAGTTTGAAATTTATTAAAAATACTTTTTCTATTATTATAAAGGTTTTTGTTTCATTAAAAATAAGTATTTTTATAGTTTGTTTGTTAAAGAAGAATTTAGATATATTATTTTTAACTTTATTTCAATAGTTACCTCCTCTCCATAGGATGGGCAATAAAGCATATAGTTTCATTAAAGTCTAGAAAAAAAACCTTTTGGAATAAAGGCAAGATTAAGAGAATCTTTATTTATTGTATTCTCCTTTTTTAAATTTTTTAAAAGTTTATTTAAGAACAATTTAAAAACCCACAGGGAAAAACTTAAGGAATAGCTTGTTCAACTTTTCTCTTTTAAATATTATCAATATATATAACTATCATGAAGGATATCCTCTATCTATGAATATATATCTTTTATATCTTTCTAGAGTAAACTTTAATTGAAATTAAGTTTCTTAGTTCTTATTATTTAATTTAAGCTCTAAAATAGAGTTCTAAACAGTTTCTACGAACTTCTCTCGATTAATTATTCGATTTCTCGCAATTAATTTGTCTTAATCCAACTTAATGTCGTTTCAAAAGTTGTTTACACAGTGAAAATTGAATAGCCGTTGGCACTATACAATTCATTTAAAACGAATTATTTATGCATAATTATCACCACATTCATATAATACACAAAACGATACAATATGATTGCAAAACAGCGAAAATATTTATCCAAAATACATAAATAATGGAACAAAATTGAATTTGAGTTTTCTTTTTTGGGGTAAATTTAAACCTGAAAACGCAAAAGTTAATTATGCGCAAAGTGAAACCAAATGTTTTGGCTCAAACCAAAAAATCGAGAATACCAAAAATTCAATAAAATAAATGTGTCCAATGCCAAACAAAATTGTCTATGTAAATCGAGAGGAAATGTGAAATTTAATGCGATAATAAGGGGAAGGGGAGGGAGAAAGAAAGAGAGGGCATCTTTTAATGGCCAAACTGTCCATTTCTTTGACCAAAAGCTAGACAATATGCATAAATCTATATTGGAATATTTTCTTTTGTGGAAATATTTTGATATGAAAATTGCTAAATATATAATTGAAAAGCATCGACTGTAAGTTTATCCTGTAGCTAGTAAGGGAGTTATAGGTCTTAGATCTTTGATTTTATATAATAACTTGCCTGATTAATTAAACAATTTTTTTTATAATTTTATAAAGTTTTATATAAATATTCAAATTAGGTTTCGCTCATTTATTTTGTAGGATTCTTTGGTACGTTTAACTTGAATTCTTTCCGAGTTTAGTGAAAGCAAACTGCTTAGAAGATTATATCGTAGATTGTGATAACTTTCTATATGCTATTTCTATATCTTAATCTTTTGATGAATTGTGATAATAAGCTATAACTGTTACTTAATGCCTTCTTCCAGCCATTTGCTTTTAAGCAGGATTCCATTTTCATAAAGATATTTGCTTAATAAGCTCAAAAGTTTCGCTTGCTTACTAAAGAATAAAGTGGCTAATACTATACCAAAGATATTCACATTATTCACAAACTTACAAAACGAGTGTTTCCTTTACCCTTCACATCAATTTCGAATTATAGGGTATAAAAATCAGGCTAACAGCAGCAAATTAGTGATTCGCTTATATACATTCACATAGAAATTGAAAAGTTGGCAACAAATTCGCGCGCAAAATTTTCTCAAGCATCGTTTTTTTGGCTTTTTCACCTACCCATTCTATATACGGCAAAACCCCGCCTCTTTTCAACTGCCCCCTAGCTGAAGTGCTTGAATGCGGCTGGCACTCGACAATATTTTTTCTCGAACTTTTTTTTTTTTTTTTTGGCGTTGGGCGCCCCATTGAAAATATTCTCATGCCATAAACTTTAGCCGCTTGAGTTTTATATACATATATACATTTATATATATATATTTTTGTTGAGTGTATTTGTATGTACTTAAGTGTGTGTTTGTGTATCTGTGTTTCTGTGTGAGGTTACCAATGCATTATAAAATATTCAATAATAGTCTTCTTTGCCTTGACCAAGCTCATTCCCTCACTGTCTCTGCATATGTTGAGTGCCAAAATGTAAAAATTTTTGTTTTGCGGTTGAACTTTGTGTTCTGAGTAGCAAGCAGCAAGATTTCTAAAGGGAACCATTTGCTTAGCAAAGAGTATTAGCAAAATCTTTAAAGAACTTCCAAGAAATGTTTAAAAATGTGGTTTAAAAAGAAATCTACGTTTTCTTCTCTAAATAAGGCATAATTTTCGTTTAATATGAAAATAATTCATTTCTTTCAACATTTTTTACTGTTTTTTTTTTTTTTAACAATTTTACAGCACTAACTTTGCTCTTAATTTTCTTAATACTTTGCTTAGTGTTACATATTAAAATCCTATACCAAATTTACAAATTCCAAATACAAATACTGTTTTAGCGAAGTAACTATCTGGCATCCTTGTTATTATTCTTCCTATTTTGCAACACTGTCTTAGTAGTAAAAGTGTGCAATATTGATCTTTTTTCAATCACAATAATGATATCTATATTTACATTTCTAACTTTAACTTAAGTCTATCATTTATCTTGCACAACTTGCTTTCTGGATAGTTGCACAAATATCAAATCAAATACCATTTATTCATTCCCCAATAATATATAAAAACAGTCAGTTTAGAATTTTTTCTTAGATTTTTAACCATTTCGAGTGACTTTCTTAAGTAAAAACCAAAAAAATTTAAGCTCTCAATTCTTCAAATATTGAAACATTTCTAAAAGGTTTTTACCTGCATTTTTTGTGTTATTTAGATACGAATCTGGTGCGTTCAGCAAACTCAAAAGAACGGATTTACTGGATCATCTAATGCTTACCTATTAGTTTTTTTTCAGATAATACGTAACTGATTGGAAGGTGGTTCTATGAAATGACATGACATTGCATTTTGAAACGTTGAGGTTTAACATGTTGTTTTCACACCAAGTCTTCAAGTGGTTCAGATCTCCTTGGAGCAGAAGGGGAGAGTCTGAGTATTTAAAACTAAGACAATTCTATTTACATACATACATATATTGTGAAACTTATATCTAGAATCCAGATGATTAGAGTGAGATTATATAACTATCTTTCAGAGGGTATTAGTGTAGTACTACTAGAGAAAACTAACGAGCCGTGACTAGTCAGATACAATATTTTATCAGATTTTTAAAGATTGAAAGAGTTAGTTAGTATACATATGTTTGTATATGAAATTGCCACAGGAACTAAATTTTTTTATACCCTGTACCCATAGGGTAAAAGGGTATATTAAAGTCGCTAAAATGTATGTAACAGGCAGAAGGAAGCATTTCCGACCCCATAAAGTATATATATTCTTGATCAGCATCAATAGCCGAGTCGATTGAGACATGTCCGTCTGTCCGTCTGTCCGTCCGTCTGTCCGTCCGTCTGTCCGTCTGTCCGTCTGTCCGTCCGTCCGTATGAACACGTGGATCTCAGAGACTACAAGAGCTAGAGCAACCAAATTTGGTGTCAACATTCGTGTAGTGTCTACGCAGATCAAGTTTGTTTCAAATTTTTGCCACGCCCACTTCCGCCCCCGCAATTTAGGAAAAACGAATAACTAGTGTTATATTAAAGGTAGCGTATTTTTATTTGGCACACCCAATAATATGGCCAAAAGGTATCAGCTGACTAAATTTGGTTAAAATCGGACAAGAAATATCGGAGATATATCTATATGCATTTTGTACTGAAATGCCCAGTGCGACATTGCGTAGTAAGTGTGAGCGAGATAGCATGCGTTCGTTGCTGCCGCTTGTGAGGAAAATTTTAGTTTGAATTAATGGCGAATTCGAAGGAGTTTGCTTTTATAATGTTCCCTTAATTGGTACAGGGTATACTCAAAGTCGGCAGGGACGACTTGCTTGCTTCATTTTTAGGTACGTTGCTCATCACAAGTAAATAAATAAACAAATATAAACAAACATTCCATATTCAACATACTTCTGTATATTTTTGTGTCTTTGATTTCGTGCGCTAATAAAAATCTAATTACTGAGCGTTGTTCCCCTTGTAAACCAAAAACATTTGAGGTTATGTTTACTTAACAGCTGATAAAATAGATAATGAGACAAGACACTACTACAAGTATTCCATTGATTAAACAAGACATCTGTATACAAAAACAATATTTTATCAGATTCTTAAAGTAAGAAGCAAGAAGAAGTGCATGTCCTTTCTCTCGGTCAACTTTCTTTGTATTATAATCGCATAATTTTTGCATTTTCTTTTCATATTTTATATTTACTTTGTTTTTAACATTTTGATCTTTGTTTGTTTATAATTTGCTTTGTTGTGTTTTGTGCCTTTTTCTCTGATTTATTGTTTTTTTGTATTTACATTAATTAGTCGCAAATATGACAATATAATTTAAAACAATTACTGCCAAATGGTTGAGAGCACATTACCCCTCCCCCCATCCGTTTGTATTTTCTTTGCATCTATGTATGTATCTATCTATGTATTTGTCTTTCACAGTGCCACACTTTGGCTCATTTCCTTTTCGATTATGGGAAATTTAATTAATTTTTTTTAATTGTTAGTTTAATGTTTTCTTATTTTGTTTTATATAATTTTTATTTATATTGAGTGAGCAGAGCAAGTGCGAGCGAGAGGCAATAACTTGGCACAGTCTAACATAAAATGAATATAATGCAGCGCAGCAGCAGAAGCAGCAGCAGCGCAGCGCCCACATGACGCAACAAGAATGAATGGTTTTTGGGGTATGAGAAGATATTTGCTTTTGCGGTTAAACGAAATGAAAACGAGAATGTGCAAAATGCTAGGGAAAATGCTTTTCTTCATCTCTATATATATATATGTATATATATTTTGGTTTATTTTGTTGATTTTACAGTAATTCAAAAAGCATTTTAATTACTTGACAATTAATGGTTTTAAATCAACAGAAAGATTTAAATGAACGTCTATAAGTCATAATTATAAACAATTCTACACAAAAGAATGATTCAAGAGTGAACAGGGCGGGGGAGGGGATACTCTATTTGCATCGTGTGTTTCAACTAAAAATATCACAAAAGATATTAGCCGTGAATGATTATTTCAACATAGATACTAAAAATGGCCCAAACGGTTTTTGCATTGAACGTTTAAAAATTGAAACAAAATGGAAATGGGAAAGAAAATGAATGAACATTGAAATTAAAATGAAAGCTAACTGTCAATTTGCTTGTAAAAATGGAATTGAAATCAAGATTAAGAAAATAGATGAAATATTAAAGTTTAAAGAAACTATTTAAATTGTTATAAACATTGAATAAATTATTTGAATAATAAATACTAAAATATGTAAAAAATTTATTTAATAAAGAAAAATTTGCCTTTGCTATATGACTTCAAGGGCAACTCTTACATAAAGAAAAGGAATTTATTTATGTACATTAATCTTTTGCCAACAAAAACGGTTGCATCTTCTATTTTTAACAAAAAAATACAAACAATATTTGCTTGTCTAATGCAAAAGAAACCCGCAATTACAATTTCTACATAAATAAATATGTGAAAAGCTGAAAAACTAAAATAATGCATGGCTCATTTGCTGCTGCACCTGAAGGCTTATTAAAATAGAGATTCGACCATAGAATAGAGTGAACACTAGCTGGTTAGCCACATACATACATACATAGATGATGACCGTTTCGGCCTGGTTGACAGGCAGCAGATAAAACAGCAAACAGCAAAATGTACACAAAAATGAAATTATGATATCCCCAGCAAACCAGAAGAAGGAAATGGATGAGGTACATGAGGCAAGCGGTCAACCAGGCAGGCAGGGAGGTAGTTGGCATTTTCGATTTGCGTCAACGTTGTTGATGTTTTTGTTGGTGTCCGGACACCAACCTCTAGCCAGGAAGGGACGACAGAACCAAAGCATATACTTTATATGTGTATGTGTGTGTCAGTTTGATGTAAAATTTTCTCTCTGTATTAAATGTCTCTGCATGTGAAATAATTATTAATAATAAAAACAAGTATTTTTATACATACATATACATACTCATGGTATATACAAAGTGGCATGTCGCTGTCGGTGTCCTCGACTGATGCACTTCCGCTTTGTTGACTTTCTTGTTTCATAAATGGCAGATGATATTGTGGATTTTTAGGTAATTAATACCCAGCAGGGGGTATAATAACAGAAAAAAGAGCTGAGCTTCTGCTCTAAAAGCCAACCACTTAAAATTGCGAATGGAACATTATTATTATTATTATTATTATTATTATTATTATTATTATTATGAAAGTCAGCATGACATAAAAATAATTAAAAATCTACTTGCCATAATATTTTTAGTTCTCATTAAATTTAAGTTGCCTTGTCCTAAGAATTTTTGTTAAATTTTAAATTGACTTTTTGAATATTTATGTTTATCTGTCTGTTTCTTTGCAAGAAACTAAACTTAAATTTTAAGCTATATGTTTGAAACTTGGTAGATAAGCTCTTTAGTTCATCAGGTAGATTAAGTATGAAAATTAATTGGATCGGACACCTATAAGATATAGTAAATTGACTTTTATGACCAATATTAACAGGTGATGTGTGAAAAAGACATTTATATTTTGTTGGCTGGAACATATGACATATATAAGTATATATAATGGAAAGTTTATCTTTTTTCTAAATTTTTTTTATTATCTAAAATTTTACATGGAAAAAATAGTTAATTAGTCTAAAACTGAAAGGCCGAAGTTAATTTTTTTGATTTTTTAACTTTATTTTAAATTCATTTTGACTTCTATTTAATTTTAAAATTGTTGAATTGATTTTATTTAAACAGCTTTATTAATTATATTAAAATTTAAAAATGCTTTAGAAACTTAACTATTATTTTAAAATATATTTTACTGATTTACTTTAAAACCAAATCCAAAGAAAGTTTAAATTTACTTTTACTCAATTTTAATTGCTTTTTAAATTTATTTAAATTTTTATTTTCAATGTTTATTTTACATTTATTTCTACTTTAAATCTTAAGGAAAGTTTAAGTTTACTTTTACTTACTCTTAATTGCATTTAAAACTAACTTTAACTCTCCTTTTTATCATTTATTTCAAATAATGAAAGAAAATTGTAATTCGCAAATTCACGGCACACTTAAAGTATCCTTTTTAGAGCCCTCATCCTGAAGCTTAACTTAAAATCCAGTCAAAATGAAGGGAAAGAACAAGAGAAAAAAAAATATAGAGGAAATGGAGCAAAGCGTCAGTCCTTGCATATCCTGGCCTGGGCATTATCCTTACTTATTTTGTCACTGACATGCTGTCTAACAATTCCGAATCCAACTCTTACCCTGCTTAACCATTTGCCCGCTCTTCCCGCTTCTCTTTCCCCTGAACTTATTCCCATTCTTTGTATTTTGATTTGGACGACCTTATCGACTCGCAGTTTTAGTTTCTTCTTATTCTTTTTTTTTACATTTTTATATATTTTTTTTGTTAAATTTCTTCATTGTTGTTGTTTTTGTGATTTGTTTTCCTGTGGGCAAACCGAAAAAAAAGAAGAAATAAAAAATTGTTGTACAGGAGCTGGGTTATTTTTTATCATGCACTGAGGGAAATAACTAAGAGATTTGTGTAAATCTTTAGCAATATAGAAATGTAAGATATAGAAACATATATTGAAGATATAGAAATGTAAGAAAGATATATAGAAGATATAGAAATGTAAGAAGGGTGTAGGTAGGTCGAATAGGGAAAAAAAAGGAAACTAAAAATAATATTTCAACTTATTTATAGTAACTTTTGTTTAAACATTGAAATTTCTTAGAATTTGTAATAAAATTTTGTGGCAACAGAAACTTTTGTTCTTTATATAATTTAATTTATAAATTTTCGGTCAACATTTTTTTCTCTCTGTGTATTTGTTAGCATTATTTTCACTTTAACTAGGAAACTTTTTCTTTTCGGGATATTTGTAGTAAAAAAGTAAGTAAAAGTAACAAATATGTGGCAAGAAGCGTTGAATAAAAGGAAAATAAATAAAAGTACACACATACATACATATGAAAAAAAAAATATTTTCCCACACACACACACAGCAGCACATGGACCCATATGATTATTAATATAAATAGAGGCAAACAAAAACATTTGTTGCTTAAAATTTATAAGACGAATTTTAGTTACCCTGTATCTAAAGAGAGAGTAACAAAAGTTATAAAGATATATATGAAAATGTTGATATATATTGTATATAGATATTTCAATTTATGAAAATATTTATAAATGTTGATTAAACAAGTTTAAATTACCTTGCTTCTAAATAGAGTCTAACTAAAGTATGCTGCTAGATATATTTAATAAATTTATGTAAGAAGCGGAGTTGCCATTTGCTCGAGGGGACTATCCATTTCGCATTGGCGTTGCCAATTGGCTGATGTATCAATGAGAGTAGATAGAGATGAATCAAAATAAATGGCAACACTGAGCAAGCTCGGGGCTGACGTTCATCAGTTGTCAGAGTTCAAGGCGTATAATCTCTTATAACCTCTTTAATTACTCTGTACTTTATACAGAATCTTTTTGAATTAGTAAATAAACCATAATAATTTACATATCTTCCATTTATATAGAGATATTTCCACATCTTATCTATATATACTCAATATATGATTACTGGGCAGATTCCAGTAAGTGAAAAAATTGTTGTTTATTCTTTATTGTTTACAAAGGACTTAAGTTAAGTATTTAAAGTATGTTTTTAGTTTAAAATAAGGAAAGTTCTTAAGTTAAGTATTTAAAGTATGTTTTCAGTTTAAAACGTTTTCAAATGTTTTAATAGGTATTTTTATTTTTCATATTATAATTAAATTATTCTCTCTTCCGAAAGTAAATCTCTAAGCGATCATTTAAAAAGTATAAGAAACGGACGAATCAAATATGATTCTCCTCTTTAGGGTAGCCAAAAATCAGTTTAAACTGAATCAATCAACTAAAATGGAACTATATAACCAGTTGGAAATGCCTAAACAGGTCTTGGATGCATTACTTACTATGGATGACAATATATCAACTTCCACAGAGTACTTATGTAGTTCTTTTGAGTACTCCAATGTCGATTAAAAATCTTATCTTAAACTCCATGTGACTCTGTTTGCTACTTATAACAAATACTCTTTCTTAAATGTTTCTGTTGTTGTTTGTTTCAACATACCCCTTCTACACTCTGATTATAGGGTATAAAAGCAGAGACAACAAAAATAATTTGCTCTTGCTGAAAAAAAAAAGTACCAAAAACTTTTGCGTTTTCTTTGCCTTCCTGGGCACCGCTCTCTCTCTCTCTCTCTCTCTCTGTCTATCGCTTTTCTCCAACATCTACTTACCTCTACTCTGCTTCTCTACTTATTTCTTCCTCATCATGTTCCTCTTTTTGTTCTTGGTTCTCCCATTAACTTTGGCCGCCCGCCTGTTTGTCTGCCTTGATTCGTCTTTGGCTGGCATTTTATTGTTTTTCACACAACGCCCCCGCAAAGGCAAAGGCAATGGCAAAGGCAATGGCAACCAGCAACCAGGCAAAGCAAGTGAAACGTATTTCCACCTTCCTTTTTTTATGAATGAAAATGAATGAAAATTTTTCTGTATGCCCGCTGGCAGCAGCAACAACAACCAAAACATTTAGTTTGCTCGCGTGAAATTTGCACAACAGCAACAACAACAATACGAGAAAAAAAAGAAATGGAAAACCTCTGTGAAAAGCAGAAAAAACGAAGGAAGGCAAAGAACAAGTACAAAACAAAAATATCAACAGAAATTTCCTTATTTTTTTATTGTAAAGTTTTTTAACTCATTTTCCAAGAAAACCAAAATTGTTCAGAGATAATTGTTTGAAGAGCTAATTAACATTACAAACAAATATCTCCACGGAATACAAATTTAATGAAGTTTCAACAAAAAGTTATAAAATTTTCAATTTTCAAATTATAAATTGAATTTTTAATTAAATGCATAATAAAATTTATGTTTTCCCATTATTTTGTTCAAGTGCTTTTAGGGACAAAAGATAAAGAGGTTTAGTTAGAAAGTTGTTGGTAAAAAAGGATATGAAAAGTCTTGGGGAATTATAGAAAAACAAAATATATATAAACAAATTCATACATTAATTGTATATTTGAAATATATAGTTATATAAATTGATTAGTTTTAATATATAGAAATATATAGAGCAAATGTATATATAGTTGAAAAATCTAATGTATTATATTTACTTAAGGAGGTAGTTAAAGTTTTTTTTTTTTTGGTAATTTTTTCAGAATTCTGAGAGAGCAAAGAATCGTTTATTTGAATATTTTTCTATAAGTGTCTTAAAATATAGAAATATGACAGAATTAATTGACTAAATAGAATTCAATAGATATGTATATATGTATATATACCAAGGTAAATCTACATCTTCAATATTTCAAAATTGCTTTTACCTTTGACTTGATTTTTTCGAATATTTTTAAACTTAGTCAACTGCAGCACATTTGAAATGAAGACTAAGGGGAAAAAACGTAAGTTTATGGAAAACATCTTTAGGGAATACAAAATAATGAATTTACTTTATCAAATTTATATTTAAAATTAATTTGATGCATTCAATATTGCTCCCTGAAATATCGATCCTTTGTTACCTTAAACAACGCTCGACACTCGACTTATGTTTTTAGATGTTTTATTCTAAAATTGATTTAACTAATATCTAATATACCTACATTAGGAACTTGTTCATACCGCAATCGATTGTACAGAAAAGAAACGTGTTTCGGCGTAAACTTAAAATATCTTAAAAGCTAGTGAAAAGTGACAATTTCCGACTTAAATACTTATTTCAATAAAATTCGATGATTGCTTAGGTCATATCAATACTTGCGTCTTGTCCCGTGATATGCATTGATAAAGCATTTTGCTTTGTGTCTTTGTAGATCCTGTAAGCTCACAGATTTCTTTGTCTAGGGTATAAAGCAGATTTTATTTCATCAAACATTCAATGAATATATCTTTAATATCTAAAACAGACTAGAGTAGTCCTTAGAGGTTATTCTACTTGCTAATAAGATTGTAAACAGATATACTTTTTGATGTTAAGTTAAAACTTCTTTGTTAGCCAACTGAAAGTCAATTAAACGGATAAGAGGGGTTTTCTTTATCCTAAAACTGCTTGTAATAATCTTATTTTAAAACATCTTTTAAGTGTTTGGATTTACTATAGTTAGTTAATTTGGAGGTAGTTCAGGAATGTGATATAGCTCATACGCAACGTCGTACACAACAGGAAAAATAGTTCAGGAATGTGATATAGACAGGAATTTGCACTGAAAATTGGTTTACTTTTCTAAAAAAAAAAGGCTAAATAAAATGTTGGTTAATATGTGCCTTTCCATAGCAGGATGAATAAAAATTGACAGCCTTTATAAAGTGTAATCAGTGTTTAAGAAACAACAATCTATAGTTCAATTTATAAACAAAAAATATTAAACTATAAAGCTAAGTATGGGCATCCCCTTCAAATTTCTATCAATTTTAGTTAAATCTTAAAAAAATGTATATAAATTCTAAGTTTACTTTAAAACTTTTACTTTAACTTTACTTACTTTTAATTTGCCTTATTATTTAAAAAAGAAACATTAGGCTAAACCAACATAAAATATAGTAAAAATAATTACAAAAATGTTTAGTAGCTGAACGTAAGAACAAAGATAAAAGTTAATTGCAGAATATAAATTTTAGATTTTATATACCAACTTCGTAAAAGGGTGTTGGTTCCAATAAATTTTCAACTTTAAGTATAATGATATTCTAGTAGACAATAATTAGATTATTTATTTTCCATTTCATGGCTTTTAATTTAACTTGAAGTTCAAAGTATAATAAATATTTTAGTTTAAACTTTAACTTTCCTTCTTCAATATAAAGTAACTGCTTTTCCATATTATTAAATTAACAAAAAGGCCTTCTCGAAAAATCAAAAACATGTCAATTAACATAAATCTCAACATAACCGAATTGTGTGGTACAAATAGTTTACAATCTTTCTAACCTCTTGCCGCCCTTTCATCTTTGAACTTAGCTCGAACCACAATAGAAAAATTCAAGCGGTTTTTTGTAGGCAATTTTCCGACTGTTTCTATTATTTTTCCCCTAAACTACTCGTATTTCTGTTCACTCTTTCTTGTCTCGCATTTATTTTTTGGGTGTCTTAATTTCTAGTGATAAGCCGAGGCAACTCGCCACCCAACCACCCACATGTTACAAGTAAAAACTACCCACACAGAGTCGGCGGATGACGCCTTACAACATGTTGCAAGTTGGAATTCGTCATGCCGCATACAACATGTTGGTTTTGGACGCTTTGTGGCTGCCTTTTCAATTTTCAATGTTCAGAGGTTTCAGTTTATTGCGCGTCGCTCATACGCAACGTTGTACCCAACGGAAAAAAAAATACAAAATTTTACCCAAAAAAAAAATATATAAAAAACGAAATTACCAACAACAAATCATTTGCACTCCAAAGTAAAACGTGCCAAGGCGTCCATGCGTGTGTGTGCGTGCTTGCGGGTGTGTGTGTGTGTGTGAGTGTATGTGAATTTGTGTGTTTGAAAATTTTGAAAATTTGAAAAATGTTCTACATTAAAATCGCAATTCAAACAAATTGATCCACATATTATTTTTTGTTGTTGTTGTTTGTTTAATATAAACAAAATAACAACAAAAAAAAAAGACTAGACATATCTTCATATCTCGCTTATCTCTCGCTTCGACAATATTTTTGGAGTTGGCTTTGATTTTGAATGGGTAAGCAAGACAACAACAAAATAGAATAACTAAAATTCTTTTCTAATATTCACTTGGCAACTTGGAAACCATTTGGAATAATTCTTATCTTTAGTTAAATTTTAATATCGATAAATAGAATTTAACTTATCTTAAAGTCTTTAATTATAAAGTAACAGAAGGTCAACTAAATTTGTTTAGTAATAATTTATTTATTTATAAGAATTCCATATAAAAATTTATATTTATATTTATTGTGATTGTGCGATCAAGAAAGGTCAATTGAATGTAATTGACATTTGTATGAATCTTGAAAAAGGTTTAACCTTTTCTTATTGCAGTGTAATATGCAATTGACCTAGACAAAAGTTCAAACATTGTTTATTTATTGTGAAAATAAATTATGATTTAAATAGTTTTTTGATGAAAGCTCTCAACTTTTTAGTTGATTAAGAAGTTTTATGGAAATTTTTAATACATAGAAGGATTCTCTTTTAAACTGCTGAAAGAATGGTAATACATCCACTGATAACTTAATGTTTCTTTTAGAAACATTTCTTTTTACAAAAATATAGTTCTTAGTAGTTAGATTTTTCTTTATTGTTTTATTTGTTACTTAGTTTACCTTACTGTAAGTTCAATTTTAAGGATAGTAAACGAATTCTTGCTAGTTTTTTGTCTTATCCTTTATTATATTATATTTTGATATGACTTACTTGTTTGAAAGCAAAAGGTGTTAAATATATAAGTTTAATTATAGATTTTATTAATTTTACATAAATTTTACTACTCATTGTTGGGTAATGAAACAAAAATTTATATTATAATTATGTTTACCAAAATTTGATAATAAATTTATATAAATTGTAATCTGTTAATGATAGAAAACATTTTATTGTAATCATTGTAATAATAATACAAAGTTTTTAAATTTTATTTTTTTGTCTGCATATTTAAAACATATTTAACACTAAAACTGCTTATAAAGAATTTATTTTAAATTTTAAAACTTATTTTTTCTTCAATTATTTTAATATAAAGTTTATAAACTAGGAATGAAAGAAATCATTGTTGTAATAATTAAACGTTATTAATTGTATTCTTTGGCTGCAAATTTAAAACATTTTTATATCTTAAACAAGATATTTAAAACTTTAAAACTGAAAGTATTTTTGTTATAAAGTAGGAAAAGAGTTTTTTAAGTTTTTTTTTTTCATTAAGTTATGAAAAAAATGTCAGAGAAATTCAATTACTTTTTGTCTTTTTTTTGAACTTACGTAAAAGTTTGGATTGGCATAATTTGTTTTTTTGTTTTGATTGACATAATATGTTTTTTTGTTGAACAAGTTTTTTCTTTATTTTTATATATTTTTAATGGAAAAAGGGAATTTTTTAATTTGTATTTCAATTTTCAATTCATTTCATTGAAAAGTATTACTGCATTATTTGTTTTTTGATTAACTGCGAATAACAAATGATTGATTTGTACCAAATAAGATTTAAAAATCTATAAATTAGATTTAAAATTGATTGATTTGTAATTAATAATATGTAAATATATTTAAGTATATTTAAAATTGATGGAGTCCCAATTAATAAAATGTTAAAATATATATATAAATAAATAAAATAAATATATAAGTAAGAATATCATTATTAAACACACATGTCTATATAGCCAAAGGCCTCGAAAGGTAGCGTTGTAGTTATCATTCTTAGTTAATCATTATTTAAGTAATTATCGAGGGTAAATAAAATTTAAAAAAAAATTTAATATGTAACAACATACTTTAATATCTAATTATATTTATAAAAATTTTAAAATAGTTTTTATATTATAATAATAATTTTTTAACGTGCTTTACATTATGAAAGAAAGTTTTTGATACAAAATTGATAATTTGCATTTTCAAAGTTGTTTAAAATTTGCAGTTTTAAAGCTATAAATTATTTAAAGTTTTAGGTTCCTAATTTAAAAGTATTTAATACACCAAATCGACAAAAAAGGTTCTATTATTTATTGATATATCTTAGTATTATATTTATGTATTTAAATCTATCATTCTATATATTATTTATTGTTATATCCTTGAACATTCTATATCGAACATTCTATATATTTTTCTATTGTTATTTCTTATTTATGTATATAAATCGAACATTCTATATATTTTTTTATTGTTATTTCTTATTTATGTATACAAATCGATTATTCTATATATTATATTGACTTAAACTTTAAATTTTTCTTGCTATGTTATGCAATTTTTTGATTTAATTATAAATAATGAATTGAATGAATGAAAATTATATTTATTTTTACTTTCAATTTAATTTAATTACATATAACTATATAAAATTTATGAGAATTCCAAATGCAAATATTTAATTTTCAATTGCTACTAAGTAAATTAAATAAAATTCTAATTGAGATATGCAGTTTAAAATGCAAATATCAAGAAATCTAAAACAGATTTTATAGCACAATAGAAATTATATAAATATTAACTCAAAATATATAAGCAATCAATTGCTTTCAATTTAGTTAACAATGTATATATATTTTTTTTAAATTTTTTCCGACATGATGTCACTTTTAATCTCTTTTAATAACAAGTTCATATTTAAATAACATCATCAAATTTATATCTAGCTTTATGACCGAATTAGACTTTAAATCATCAACAGCCAAGAAAAAAAGAAAAAAATAAAGACATAAATGTTGATTTATTTAGTTAAAAAAAAAAAGGAAAAAGAACTTTAAATTTACCCATAATGATGCTGATAAAGACATCAAAAAGCACAGCAAATATAAAAAACACACACAAACAGAAAGAATCTTTTATTCTTTTTTAATAACGAAGACGAAATACTCTTCATATATATATTTTGTCCATTTTTTCATTTTTAAGTATATAAATTATATTTTACATATATTTGTGTGTTATGCTTCTTTTGTTAGAGTATGCAAAAATAAGAAGATTTATTGGAAATTTATTGATAAAAGTTGATTCGATTGGTTTTGTTTGAAGGTAGTTGGGGTGGGGGGAGTAGATTGATAGTTGATATGGGTACAATGGTTATTCAGATGTGAAACAATTTGCAATTGCACGTGCCCGGCTAATTTGTCCTTGTCTCTGTTTCTCTGTATGTGGTTTCTCTTTTTTGACCCTCCTCCTTTCTACGTTCTCAATGGCCCCCGTCTAATCTTTTGCTCTTCATCTGCAAATGGCACTAATGTCACGCTGATGAGTATTAATTGAGTTCAACTTGGCACACACACACAGATACACACATATATATATATGTGCATTCACACACCCATACTTACACACACACTATCAACAAATGAACATTGGCATATATGGCTTTAAGGCTATAAATCTAACAAACACTATGTCCTCAAATCTGCCTAACTCTCCCTTCCACCAACTATATAACCCACACCTTCTATATAATCGTAGAACACATGGCAAAGCCATTGCCACCGCCACCGCCAAAAATCTCTTTGACTGCCAAAGGGCCTTTTACGCTACCAAGCACTGAGAGAAAGAAAATGAGGGGAAAACTTATTCTTCAAAGGGGAAAAGCTTTAATATTAATTAAAAAATAGTAAAATACAAATATTAAATTGAAATTAATTTAAATAGGAGTTACATTAACAGTTATTTGCATTAGTTTAAATTGTTTAATATTTTTAAAGTATTTTTGTATAATCTTGAAAAAGTAATAAGTGAAATTTTAACACTTTTAGTTTTTTCTTTTTAATTTTTTGTATCATTTGAGCTGCCCAAAAAAGGCCTTTAAAATTAGTTTAATGAAATTATAATTGCTAAATTTATTTATTATACAAAGTATACATATATATAACTATAAATGTTTGATGTTATATATATATATGTATATATAGTATACGCCAACTTTATTAGAAGTTAGAGAAAACAGTTTAGCTTCTCTTGATTACATTCAAACTGTTATATTAAGAGGAATAAGATTATTTCTAATTAAGTTATCAAAATATATTAATATACACATATATTTATTATAATTATATATATTTTATATTATATACTTTTATATATTAATTTTCTTTCTGTCTCAGATATAATGATATCCTTTAGGATATTAACTGTCCAAGATATATAAGTTGTTTAGTCCGAAAGAGAGGTAACCCGTACGAAAAAAACACTCAAAAGTTGTTTCAAATATGAAACTTTATTTATTTTAAAGAGTTTAAATTAATAAATTATATTAAAAAAGTTTTTGGTTTCAGCATTTTGATTTAATTTGATCAATTTTTGATTTTAAGTAGCTGAAACCACGTTAAACTTTATCTAGTTGGGCTTAAGGTTATCAATAGATTGACTAGCAAATAAGGGTTAATCTATAGTGCATCTAAGCACTTGTCGACCTTTGCCAGAAATAACTCTTTTACTGTCTTAATTTGAAGATTCTTGTGGAGGATTGAACCTCTATTTGGATTGCAAATTAACTTCAGAATGTGGTTTTCAAAGTAATTTACTTTCAATATATGCCAGCTGAATGCTGCTCCCTACAATTGGTTACCATTTTGCTATATAGTAGTACATTTCATTCACTTAAGTACGAATAGCTATTAGGTAAACTAAGGTAAATTATTTGGTTAACCATTTTGAGAAAGTTTTGGATACTAAATATTACTGGTTATATAGGAATTACTAGGTGAAAAAAAATAAAATTTCCGTTAATCCTAAGGCCAAAAATAATTATGAACTCTTTAATAAAAATTATTGACATTATATAAAAAGGATAAATTTGTATACCTAAAAGAGATAAATCATATAGTTGATATTTTAATTTTTTTAATTAATTATTTTTTAATTAGATTTTAATATTATGTGTTCTTAAAAACCATCTGAAGAGCATTTAAACTATAAATATTACAACTAATTATATAATTATTATAGAAAAGAGCGTTAGACTCAAGGCCTTTAGGCCCAATTTTCACAATTATTCAGTTAAGAACAACAGACAAAGGAATTTCAGTTCTAAGAATACATTTCATACTTAGATCCTTGATGGCTCAATTTCATTACTCAATTATTTTGCTCAGTGTATGAACTTGCTATGCGGAATGAGAATGAGGTTCGAGAGATTCTGTTTGGTTTTGTGACTTATGTTGACCATGTGTGTGTGTATGTGTGTGGTGTGCGTGTATGTTGGTGGATTTGTTTGCATATGTGTATGTGTGTGTGTGTAGGGGTGTGTAGGCATATGTTAGGTAGCTGGCCATTGTCCTTTAAGTCCTTGTGTTGTGGATTGCCTCAAGCATTTTGCTATTGCTTAGCTATGGTTTTCCTTTTGTTGGTTTTCACTTTTTTTCATCTCTTTGCTTTGTAATTTTTTTCTTTCTGCTGCTAATGCAAGTGTAGTAATTAGTATATATATACACACACACACACACACACACACATATATGTATACTTGTATTGTGTTATCATTAATTAAAACGTGCATCAAAGTCATAAACGTTTAGGCCGATCACAGCATGTTACAAAATTCCCTCCATTACAAGAACAATGGCAAACAACAAAAATTTGTGATTTATCGGCAAAAGTCAGTCACTTGGTTTAGTTCAGTTCAGTCACCACTTGACAGGGGCGTCGGCTGGCGTCCTTGTAACTTAATTGAATTTTTATTGCCAACTTTGCATAATGTGTGTCTATGTCTGTGTCAGTGTGTGTGTGTGTGAGTTCTAGCTACGCATACACCATTGCACTTTCAAACCATGGCAAATGGCCCAAAAAAGGACAATTGCATTTATCTAAAAATTAGCACATTGAAGAACATTTTATTTGATTAGATTACAATTTTTATTTGCATTTTATTTTAAGCTGTAAGAAGCTAATACCTAATATATAGTTTGATCAAATATATTTTTTTTGACTACAGAATAGCTAAGATAACGGCTATAGATCTTTTGCAAAAATTAAGTTTTATATAAGCAAATATTTTTAGAATGTTTGTTTGTAGTTTTTTACAGACTAAAAACATTCTTTTTTAACTTTTTAAATATTTAACAAACTTAGGCAATATATTTCCTCAAATAAACCAACTTATGCTCAAAGAAAATATATATTTCCACAAACTATCAAACTATATAATGGCTTTGGTAAAAGAAATAATATTTCTCCTATAGCTTTCTCTTTCTGTTATAATTTAGAATTTATGAGTTAATGATTGACAAACTAAAAATTAATCATTAATCATTATGATTAACGTTCTAGTAGAAGAAAATTTTCCAAGATTTTTTGAAATCTTTCAACTGATTGAGACAAAAATAATATAACAAAATGTGCTGACATCTATTTCTGATTTATTTTTGTTATTAAATTGGAAAAATAAAGTAATAGCTAATTTAACAATAATATTAATTATAAAAATTGCTAAGGAAATTCATAAAATTTTCAATATAATGAATATATTTAATGATTAAAGTTAATGTACAAAAATAGTTTTTAATATATATTTGTGAAATAGTTGGAAAAATGACATATGGAAAGTATATAACCAAATATTTAATGTATAGAAAATTGTTTATATATATTTATATATATATATCTAAGTATGTATAATAACTCATTAAAATTATTTCCAAAATTTCCTTTGCTATAATTATAGCTGAAAATTTATAGAAATGAAAATTTTTAAAAGTTTCTTTTGATAGATATCTAATTAGATTTTTTAATTAGATATTTAGACATTTTCTATTATTATTATTATTACAAATTACAAATATTAAAAGTATATATATATATATATATATATATATAAAATAACAAATAAATATTTTATAATATTTTTTTAATAGGCGTTAAAAAAAGTGAATAATTATTTAATGCAAAAAAAAGGGGGAAAAAATTGACTTCTCTCTGGCTAACGATAAACAGCTGCAGAAACCGCAAAAAAGTTGTCAAGTCACCTTAAAAATATGTATATATGTATATATATAAACGATAGATAATGATATAGGCAAGAGAGAGGGAAACATAGGTACAAAGGCGACAGGGGTTTGTCTATATATAATGAGTTGAAGAGGGGACAAGAGTCTTTGATAGGACACTGATTTTATGATAAAGAAAAGCCAGCAGAGCATGAATTGGCAATTGTTTTTTTTCGAGTTAAGCTAGCACATATTATAGACGAACTATTGAACTATTAGAGACATAGATTAAAATTAATATGAAACAAAAAAAAACAGTAAAAAGAAAGAAAAGTTTTGGTATCATTTAGTTGGCTCTTTTAAGAAAATCTATATCAGGATATATTTTGATAAGAACTAAAAGGATGGGCCAAATATGGCCATGCCAAAGTTTGAATACCTTTGCAAGCAATTTATTAAAGAAAATTTTTTTTGATCCTAATATTCCTATAGTAGTTATATCATATAGTCGGCCGATTTCTGGGAAACTCGGTAAACACATATCCATATATACCAAACTTACACATACCAAATTTGGTAAGAATAGCTCTTAAAATAAGCAAGTTATTCATCTAAAACAATTTTTCTGGCCGATCGTTTCTATGGGAGCTATATGATATAGTGAACCGATTCTGATAAAACTTGATAGATATATTAGAAAGTATAAAAAACTGACAACTACTAAAGTTATTGCTCGAAATCCATATTAATGAGCGATCGTTCCTATGGGAGTTATATGATATAGTCATCCGATTCTGATGAAGCAAGGTGGATATGTGAAACTTACAAATATCGGCTTTCGTAATACTTTATTGGATACCAAGAAAGTTATTGTTTATTCATGACCGATCGCTCCTATGGGAGCTATATAAGGTGCAAAACTTCAGCTTTGTAGCTTTAAGGGTTTTGGAGGAGATTGCGTTGATCCAGACAGATAGACGGACAAGGCTATATCAACTCAGCTCATAGTGCTGATCAAGAATATATATAGAATATATACTAAATATTTTTTTTTTTGGTTAAGTAAGAAATAAGCTTTTTCTTTCTTTTTCCTTTGGTAAAATTTTCTTGAGATTTACTCTTTATTTCTCTCATGCAGTTGTTGTTCTTGTTGTTAGTATAGCTGCCATTCTGTCCATCAGTTAGTCAATCTATCAGTCACTGAAAGTTCATTTCAGTTAGTTTGGTTTGCCCTCGAGGCCAAATACTGTGACAGAGAAACAAAAAAAAAAAAGAAAAGTAAGGAAAGTAAGAAAAAAAAAGTTGCATGCGTCAAGCTGATTTTTCATTCATTGCAGCTTTATTTTTGCTCTTGTTACTGTTGTTGTTATTGTTGTTCCTGTTTGCACTCTCCAGTTTTTGACTTGTGACATGGACACGCGAAGCCCTTCACCGTTTACCCCAACACCCAGTCACCCGATTCCTAGCCTATCTGGCATAGCCACTCGAAGCTTTCAAAACCCACATACACACACACACCCACACACTTACTCATGTGTCAAAGTTCATTAGAAAAAAAATAATGTATTGTATTTATATATATGTATGTATATCTGATTTATCCCCCCTCCCCCCCTCTCGTCTTTTGCCATTGTGGGATATTTGATATGGAAAACAATAACAGCCAAGTCTAAATTGAATTTCCTATATGAAATATAAAATGCAATTGTGCAATACGAAATGTGCAATGTGCGATGTGGAAATGGAAAATGGAAAATGAAAACGAGCTTTATATTCTATTGTTGTTATTTGATTTATGAAAAAAACAAAACAAAACAAAAAACGTAAAGTAAAATCCACACACATAAATAGACATACGCTTGTAGTTTTTCTTTGCACTTTACATATATATATATATATATATATATCTGTATGTTTTCCAGTTGAAAGATTTATGGTTTTAGATCAGGCCAATGAGGATGATGGAAAAGATTTTATTGTTTCTATATTCACCTAATGGAAACAAAAATGTTCAAACAATTTTCAACACATTTGTAATTTTAGCAAAAATTTTTTTGGGTTGTAACCAAAATAAACAAAATTTCAAAATTTGAATTTAAAAACTTACTTTTTGAATGATTCTTGGTTAAAGAATGTTGGTTTTGGTTTTAATTTTAAATGAATTTACATTTGTATTAAATTTGAGAGAATATTTAATAATATTCAATATCTTTGCTTAATCCATTCTTAATATTTAAAATTTCTTTTTGTCTGCTTTGGTTGAATATCGATTAGAAAGGCTAAAATAAATCAAAATATTACTTTAATTATAGATCCTTATGATATTTTTTGAGAAAGATTTAATTAAATTAAAAGATATTTAACATTTTTGTATAGTCTGTTCTTAATATTTAAAGATTCTTTATTACAACTTAAACTATAGATCCTTTTCTTTTTTATATCTTCTTTAAATCTTAAAAATTAAGTTAACTTAGTTTAATCTTAGGAATCTAATATATACTGAATATTTGATATTAAATACAATCCTAAATATAGGAAATAATTATTTATCATAACGAATTAATATCTTAATAATTATAGAAATTTCCCAAAATTTAACAAATTTGCAGAGTGGTTTTTTTTTTTGTAAACAATATTTTTTAAACGATATTTTCTAAGAAAGTCATCAAATGGATTATACCGATCTAACCGTAAGACATATGAAATGATTCTGTTTGAACATAGGATTCTAGGACATAGTTGTATCTAAAAAGATCTTACATACTGTGCCATATTTTAGGATATTGCTATATTTATATACATCTTTTATTCTGGGATAAAGCTATATCTATATATATATATATATATAGGATTCTTTAGCATATTCTAGGATATAGCTATTTTCATATATATCTTTTATTTTAGGATACAGCTATATCTATATATATCTTGCTTGGTGTACCATATATTTCGTAGTTTAGTTATAGTAATTTAGCCTTAGTTAGTTCCTTTAAGGTTAAAGCATTCGTATTTATAAAATTTATATTTATTCATACTTGTAGCACTTATAACTATGAATGATTCGAGCCATTCATTTGCTTACTATTTTTCAAAAACATATACCAAAATTAAACAAATCTGTATTTATATATATCAATACATATTCTTGGATAATAATAAGAAAATTTATTGCTGGAATGATTCATAAATAAGAAGTTACTAATAATATTTCCCTTTACAAATAAAAAGTTAATACTTCTTCTTACTTCTCTTCATAAATTAGAAGTAACTAATATAAATTGTTGAAATCATTCAATAATAAGAAGTTACCAATATAACTTTTGTATAATAAACCTAAAACATGGTTATAATGATCTAATTTATCAAGAATAAAAGTTAACTTTGATATGTCATTAGAACGTTCATTAATTTTGTTTGTAAGGGAATCATTTACTCTGATTATAAAGAAGATCTACAAAACATAAGCTAAAATAATATAAAAATCAATCAAAATTATTTCTATGTAGTCATCGTCAAATATACAATATTTTGTTAACAAAAAAAAAAGAAAAATATACAAAAACTAATTATCTTGTTGCGAATTCCTATCTGGCATATAGAATCACACGATTACCAGCAAATTATCGCAACAACCAAAAATAAAAACATGATGGCCAACAGCATATTTATTTATTTCTATATAGACTTTAGTTTTCTTTTTTTTTTTGGGTTCGTGTCTTTTTTTTTCATCAAAATCAAAGTCAAATAAAATCATTCACCTGCCACTCAAAGTCGGGTAAAAGAAATGAAGTAAATATTTTTGATAAGCTCTTGTCAAATTTAGTCAAGTTGAGTAAACATATTGCTTCGTTTAAGCAACTCTTTGGGTTAGGGGACTCTAAAAAAAAAAAGGTCAATTTCGTAGGGAATTGAAGTGTGGACATATGTGAGTGATGTTTACTTAGTCAGTTGACCCAACCCAATCTAATCGAAGCACGGTGCGTGAGAGCGCTGAAGCGTGTGTGCGTCTCTTCCAGCTGAGTGATGAAAGCATTTAGACAGACATTTGCTATCTCTTTCACTCACCACATTGTTACCTCATCCCCCCACGAGCATGTCATCGGCTTTCTATATATCTCTCTTTATTTTGGCAAAGGACCACTTAAGTGGGGAAAGAGAGCAAAGACAGAGAGAGAGAGAGAGAGCAAGCAGAAGAGGAGTTGAAGTAGTAAAAGGAGTTGATAAACGAGACCCTTAAACCAAAATAGGGAATTTACCGTTAGGGTAAGGGAAACTTTGTGAAGTTGGTTAAAATGTTACTTTAATTAGATATTTCCTGGATACATTTAAAGCATTTAAGTATTGATTAAAGAGAATATTTAGCTTTGCTTTAGTTTAAGTAAGTGAATTATGTTATCTGCTCTATCTGTCTATCTTTTATGTAGATCTTCTAACTTTACTAAATTTAAAGATATCTTAAACAGATTAGATATCATACAAAGCTGAGATATAAGCATATGAAAAACATTTCTTATGTAAGCATATATTGTACATAGTTCTTATAGTTATACTTAGATATAAAAGAAAGCTAATATATAAGATTTTGGGCAACTATATGAATTTGTAATCTGGCTACACCTTTACTTTTAGAATGTGATTTTATTTTTTTTATTTGCTTTTCTTAAAGCGATCCGATTTACTGCATCTCCTTTTTATAAACCTTTAAATTATTTGTATTTTTCTAAAAATTCTTTAAAAGATCTGTAGATTTCAAATGTACTCAACTGTACTATTGATAATTTCAAATTTACACAACTGTACTTCTGTAAAACTGTTTCTTCTTTTTCTTTTTTAAAAGATATACACTACACTTTTATTTAGTTCCTTAATTTCTGTTACACTTCTAGTAATTGAAAATTATGTATAGATCATTTCTATGAGAAACTTTAAAAAAGAAATATTTTGTAAAGTTTCACCATAACCTATAATTTATGTTCCAAATTTTTAATTTATAAAGTATATTATAAACTAAAAATAAAAATATACTTTATTAACTTCAAATTTGGAGATAACTAATATCTGATATCAAAGTTTTTAGAGCATTCTTTCTCTATTTTTAAATTTATATGAAAAAAAGAGTCGAAGACTAGTTAGAATTCTGAAGCATGCTCTTAGTCCTCTAACTTACCTTATTTTATAATAAAACTAATCTAATAGTAAATTAAAATGAAAGAAATAATTTTAGAAGTCACAATATGTTAAATTCTTAACCAAAATTCAATTTTAAAGATATACCAAGTCCTGTCAAGTTTAAGGATATACCAAGTCTTATGTAATCTATCTTTCACATCTTCAAATTTTTATATTGCTGAACGCTTTATGTGATTTTAAACAACCAACTCTTAAGTGTATGTTTTTTGATGTATTTCAGCATATTTAAATTCCAATTTCATTATGGTCTTTTGAGATTGGTCAGCGAATCAGGTTATTTTATGACTACTTTTATGTTATGTCCTTTTGAATAATGTAAAAGGGTAATATTAAGATTTTCTGCAATGCGTGTCGATTCAACAGTCCACGAATTTTAATGGTGTATCTATTTTATGGTTTCTTTTTGTTCATGTTGTTGTTTTTATATATATGTATTTTTTTTTTTATTGTTGGAAAGTAAACTTTAATGGCTGACGAGAGTAACTAGTAAAGAGTGTAAGTCCCTTGGCTCACATTGAAGGCACACGTTCAACACATTTTGCTTAACTTGTCTGTTGGGTCTGGTGCTGGCAGCATGGCACCAACACTGGCACCTGAGGCATATGCAATACCCACCCTCAAACTCACAACAAACCAGTAACTACCACACACACACACACTCTCTTACATATATATACACACATACATATGTATGTATGTATATGTAGTCAGTTACAAGGACTATTTATAGAGACTTGACAGAGTGTCCATGTTTTCCCCCTTATATCCGCATTTCGTTGAGTAGAGAAGCTTCAAAAACTTGGGAAGCTGTCACCATGGTAAATACATACACACAGACACACACATATACACTTGTCTTAAATATATGTCTGTACTTAATGTATATATATGTATATGTATGTATATATGTGAAAAATTGTTTATTAGACAAACAATTTTCTTGATGATTTATGTATGCAAAATATATGTATTTCCATTTCAAACCTCAACAAAATTTAAGAAAAAGAAAAATGTAGAAAAAAAAGTTCACCCTGTCAGCCTCTAATTGGTTTAAATCCAATCCTCTACCCTCTTCACGATCTCTAGGACTTAATGTCCTTACATATTAAAGTATACAAAGTGGATTAGTTGCTTTTGCTGGCAAGCAGAGGAGTGCGGGAACGTATGATGGAAGCTGTAAAGCATTTCTGTTATGTTAATGTCAGTCGCTGTTATTTTTCCAAATTATGGCGCGTGCCTTGGAACAAGGAACAAGAAAGAATCTTTGTGCTCTGATGATTAAGAGTTTTTTGGGGACACACACACACACTCACAGTAACAAAAGAAAAAGGTCAATTTTCTTTCTAAAGAGGATAATATAATAATTTTTTTTTTTCGTTTTTATTTTTTTAAGCAACTGAAAATGCCACACGCGCCTCTCCTCAGAGAAAAGTTTTTCGCAGAAAAATATTTTACATATTTCCTGCGTATGTCGCCAGAAAATGTGTCATAAGCAAAAGGATAAACCAAGAAAGGCAAAATTTTTCCCAAAGTTTAAATTGTTCTCAAGAATCTGCATGAATGAAAAGTCAAAAAAAAATTCTTGGGTAAAGCAAATTTTGCAATTGTCGGCCCTCAATTTGCTTTATATGCCAGATGTTGTCCATGTAGAACAAACAAAAGAACAAATCAATGAAACAATAGATACAAACAACTTTCATAGGAAAAGTTTTAAACTAACTTTGGCAAAAAACTGTTGAAAGCTAATTAATATTAACTGTTTTAACTGTAAAGTAATTTTTTTTTTTGTATTTTATTTAAAATTTTAACTAAACTTTTCTATAAATGTGTGAACAAACTGTTGAAACACATGTTGAACAAATTTTGTTTTAACTTCACTTTTATCAAAAACTTCTCTAATAACACATGTGTACAAAATTGCAGTTAAACTTTTAACTTAACAATTTTTATGGTTCAAAAAATATTACCAAAAATTGTATATTTAATTTCTAACTGCTAAGTAAGCGTCATATGCAACAATTATCCAAAATTTGTGATAAAATTTGCCAAGACTTTGGCAAATGCCCTTCATTGATGAGTTTTTAAAACTTTATTTATAACTTTATTTTAAAAAACTGTTTCTCTGCTACTTTTTGAATATATCTGGTATACAAATCTGTTTTAAAACTTTCCTGTCTAGTTCTTTCCTAACATAGTATGTTGAAAATTGAGACAGAGATCAAAATTCTGTTGTACTGGAAATTATAAAATGAAAACTAGCTGAAACCTTTGTACTTGTAATACTAAACTATTATATAAAACTGTTTTATATAGCTGTTATATGAAACTTTAATACAATATTTGTAAATAAATCGGTTACATAGAACTCTTTGATGCAATTGTTTAAGAGAAACTGTTATACTTAACTGGTATTTTAAATTGTTATAGTCACTTTCTTTTAAAATTGTGTTGCAAAACTATTATGGAAAACTTGTATACAAAACTGTTAAATTTTAATATAAAAGTGTTATACAAAACTGTTATATTAATCTTTTACATAAATTTTTCAATAAAAACTGTTCTATACTTTTGTCTAAAATTGTATTGCAAAACTTTTATAGAAAACTTGTATATAAAACTGTTAAACTTTAATATAAAAGTGTTATACAAAACTGTTATACAAAAATTTTATATAAATCTGTTAAATAAAACTGTTCTATACTTTTCTCTAAAATTGTGTTGCAAAACTACTACACAAAACTGATAAAAGAAAACTGCTAAAGAAAACTGTTATACAAAACTGGTCAGTAGCAATTATTTCAATTATTAAGGAAGTCATAAACTCAGGTTACGAGATCTGAACAATGATATAGACAGACATTTGTATGTTTAATATATTTGTATGGATATACAACTGATATATCTATATATATATACTATATGAGTATGATATACTTTGGGTAGATCTTCTTCGTTTAATTAAAATTTAAAAACCGTATTCATATTTCAATTTGACATCTCTTCTAACTATAACAATGCAAAGGAGTCCAATTAAAGTCCTCTATAAAAATTTGTCTTTTTGTACATTTATGTTGCTAATTGTAGAAATATGTATGGGTGCCCTAGGACAAATGTCAAATGTATTTATAGTGTACATATATATATGTATGTATAAATCTGAACTTTCTAACCAAACTTTTCAAATCAAATAATGCAAACAGTAGAAAGTTTCTGGCATAAACTTTATTGAGGTAGCAACGTGCAACTCATTTGCCACATAATCGGCAAACATTTGCAGAATCTTTTTAAAACTTTTCTTCTATTTTATGGGTATGTCATCATGCCTTTGCAGTACGCTCAACCCGAACTCCCCAAAGGGTGAACTGATGATGGTAGAGACGCACACGCACAAGTCAAATATTATTATCTTTGACTGAATGAACAGATATGAATGTCAGAAGAGACAGACAAGCCAATAAAAAAATCAAAAATAACAGAAACTGGCCAGAGACAGATGTACTTCCGTTTTCAGTTTGAGGAAATGATTTAATTAATATGCGTTTAATATTTTTTTCCGTTTTGTACTGGTTTGAACTTCACAACAGATGTGCCAATATATATATAAGTATAAATATACAATCTATATATATATATATATACATATATATATGTATATGTATATTGGTTGCGTTGGCGTTTGCCCATTTGGCTTGCAGTCAAAAATAAAAAAAAAAAATTGGCGAAAATTGAAAAATTGCGGCGCGGGAGAAAAATCAACTTACAGGCGTAAATCTGCCTGCCTGCCTTCATGTTTACTAAACAGTAAACAAATCGTCAAAATAATACACACACACAAACACACCCATCAGGGTGAGAGAGGTGATGAGAGGCAATTGTGAGGGGTTTGGGTTTAGACAGACCAGACAGTTAGTTGCTCATAAATCGATGGGGATTATGTGCGCTAATAAAACTTTAAGACGCCCCAAAAAAAAAAAAAAAAGGAAAAGAAAAATACGTACAAAAGAACTATGATTACGCATACGCAATGTATGCAATGATGAATTGTCGAAAAACTGTATATGTGTGCAAAACAACATGTAGGGAATCTCCCTAACAAACATTGCAAAAAGAGAAAAGTAAGAAATTGGTAAAACTTGTTACATGATACTGTTATCAAAGATCTCTTACAAATTTGTTTAAAACTTATTGGAGCATAAAAATTGTTATCGAGGAAGCTCTAACAAAATTGTTTTAAAACTTTTATAAAGTTTATATGATATGTGAAATATGCTAAGATAAACTTAATACAACTTTTTGAATGATTATTGAGTAAAACTGTTTTAAAAAACTTCTTAAAACTAATGTAGTACAAAATATATAACAAAAAAATCTATAAAACTGTACTAAATTGTTATAATAATAAGTGTAAAATTGAAACGAAATTTCCACTAAAATTTATCTAAGTCAAATGCTGGATAATGTGTCTCAAAAATATGTTTTCTAAAGTCTAATTTAAATATCAAATAAACCATTAAAATATCTTACAAATTTTATATTATTTACTTAATAAATAACTTAATTTTTTTTTCCTATTTTAACACTTTTTTGTAGCTTCAAGGTCAGAGACAAAGTAAAGAAAAAGCGAAAAATAAATAATAAAAATAAAAAAAAAAAAAGCTGAACAAATTGTAATAAATAATAAATTTAAGAGTAATGGAGAAAAAGAAGAACCAAAGAGAGAGAGAGAGAGAGCCAAAGTATTCACATCACATATGTGAGATAAGTATATATGTATATCCTGAGTATATATACGATTGCGTGTTGGCTGGTCGTTGACAGAAAAAAACACGCACCTCACTTGCTTCGTAACTCAAGTTTTATTCCGGCAAAAAACTTTTTTTTCTTTCTTTTTGTTGTTGGCAAGAAGAAACTTTCTCAAAGTGATTGAATTGAATTGGATAAATTTGCTTTCATCATCTGCCCGACCCACCCAAAATCCGACAAGATACCGCAGCACCTTCCCTCACTTTTATTGTACTTGCAAATTGAGCTTAGGTGTTGGCAACACGTTTCCCCATAATCACTGACCAAGTTAAACTTTTTTTTTTGTCTAAGACTGGCTTTGAGGCCAGGCCAAGTTTGTCTTGGTTTTAGATTATAGTTTAAAGTTGAAATTCTCGCGAGAAAAACTTTTCATGTTTTTAATATGCAAATCAAAAAGTTTGCAAAAAAAAACATAAAAAAAAGAAATACATAGGAGGGTTAAGTAAAGTTTTTGTTAGTTGAAAAGACTGTTAAATATTTTATTATTTCAATCTATATATATATATATATATATATATTTATGTACACAAACGACCAGCAGATTGATGAAAATTCCATTGAATTGTACAATAAATGGTGAATATTTAATTTATTTGTTAATCAAATGGCTTCCCATTTGAATTATTAAGGAAACAGCTTGTTTTCTTCTTTTCTTTTTTTTTTTCGTCCTGTGAAATAAACTTTTGCTTAAAATCTTTTACAACTTTGTAGTTAACTTTATTGAAATTAGTTGAATGAAGTAAACTTTTTAATCTTATGAAAATTAAGAGCTTGACAACTTCTTTTTTGCCTTATGCTAGTGAAAAAGTTGGATTAAAAAACTTTACTTGATTTTTTTTTTTTCTTTTTTAAAGAATTTAACTGAAGATTAAAAGATTATTAGTGAACAGAGTGTTGCTCAGTGTTTACTTTGGTTCTTCTTTTGCATGTAAATTAAACAGTGCTGTTAGCCGTTAATTACATCACAAATGTTATGTTAAAGACAGTGTTGTAAAGACTTCGAATTTAAAATAAGAAAGCATTAATAGTTAAAGGTCTTCTTGGCTAATAATAGAAAATCTTTTACTTAATATGAAAGCATGGGATTTTATTCTTTATTCTTATTTTTTTATTTATTCTTCATATTTTTATTAATCTTTTGTCCAGTTGATTAAATATGAAAAAGATCATAATATAAAACAATGTGATTTACTACCATTATCTGTTTCATATTTAAGAAAAGTTAATTTACACATTGTTTTATTAGACTAATTTGATTTATATTTTTGTACTATCATTATATTTTTGGAAACTAAAAGAAGTTCTTTTCGATATGGCTTATCTAGACTAATGTTCTTTGTTTTTTTTTAGTAAAGTTTTTGCAGAACTGGTACTAAAAGAAGAGTTTGGTATATGGGCCGAAATAGGGACTAAGATTGATTAAGAATATGAACGTTATTTATTTAAAATTATGTTTATTTAGCGTTCGTTCTTTTTGGCGTATTACTTCTAAAAAACTTAACTTAACATAAGATTGACAGAATGTTATAGATTACTTAACATAATCTGTTACTTGTAGGTAACCTATGCTATGCTAATGAGTCAAATTGTGCAGATTGCCATTTTTCGTACTTTTTAACTTTAATAGTAGATCTGTGAATAAAAATAATATTAAAAAAAGAATTCGCTTTGAAAATGGAACATTATATTATTATAATTAACTTCTTTATATATTGAATTGTAAGTCAGAATTATTGCTAAACTACATTAAGAAAGTGACTAAAGGCCTTCAGGCAATATTGATTTCATTTATAAAATTTGATCTTTTACTAATAATAAGAATTAGAATTTAAACATGAAAAGTTATATTCCATTGATAACACAAAATTCTATATAAAGCACGTGTGTTTCCTTCTTTTTCATCACAAATTTTTAATTTTTGTTAATTATCTTTCCCAATATAGAACTTCTACATTTTATTACTTCTACAAGATTCTTTTGACATGATTCAATACGTTAGTTTCTTGAGCATATTTACCCATTCATGAAGCTTATCAGCTGAAGGTTAATAGATTACAAAAACTAAAAGTATCGGCAAAGCAACATGTATTCTATAATTAGGAAGTATTTGACTGAATTCGAAACGTTTAGGTCATAAAAAAGCAAACGTCATGCTTGAGATAGTTAATAATTTTTAAGATAAATTAAAGAGCAAAGGTTATAGATCATTGAATAAGGCCAAGAGTTCTTTTTTTTGTTAAAATTCATAAGATCGATCATTTAATATTAAATGTAAAAGTATTATTTAATAATAGCAACCACTCAATTCTCATTCATTATTCAACGTGATTAAAGCTAATATATTATAACAGATTACCATAACATTCCAAGTCGTAATCGTTGTTACTTAATTGCTAAGATAGTTAATCAATTCCATATTGGGATAATTGAAACAAATTGTGAGCTGAAATGAAATTCCTTTTACCATTTTAGCAATGCTTTAGAATGCAATTGTATTGAACCAATAAACGGAATATAAAAATAGATGCAAAAGTAGCATCTCGTGTATAATCAAATTGGGTTATATTCGGTGAATCTGCAAATACATAATGAATCATGACCCCGACCTTAAAGTTTACCTAGAATCATATCCGTTTTGGAATGCTCTGTAAAATGTAGGCATTCGTTTTACCTGTCTACATTTTCTTATATACACACACACAACACAAATATACACACACCTATATGTGCAAACAAAGCATTGATTCAGCAGAATTTTAATTACTCGGCCTTTTGATTACGCACTTTACTCATTTGCATGGACTCTAGGAGGCCATGGCCAGGGCCTATCCTAGGAATTGGAATGGAACTGGGCAAACCGCAGACCATAGTAGACATGGTAGGAGTTGAAACGGGCCATGCACACACACACACACACTCAGGTGTCAATGCCCACCCACAGTACAACAAAAACCAAAAAATTAATCAGAAATCTACGCCTATTGTGGGCCGCCGCCTTCTTATCATATGTAGGTACAGACTCCATATGTTTGTTGTTGATGATGGGTGGAAAACACCAACAAGAAAAAACCCCCTTTTTCCCCTGCGTGTGTGTGTGGAAGAGTTTTCACGTCAGCACAATTCAAAATTGTTTTTATGAGCTGTAAAATTTCTTAATTTTGATGAATTTATACGCAGTGAAAAAACATTGCAGGCGGCTAGCCAAGGCGGAAGATGGTCTAAAATGTTTTATACAATTTATATATACACATACATACATATATGTACATATATACTTTTACAGAAATCTGCATATATTTATAAATTTTATGCATATAATTTTATGTGTAAAAGATATTTGTTGTTGCTTTGGCAATTTTAAAATGTAATTAACAGAGCAATTTCTTGGTTATTTTTTTTTTTTAATTAAGGGAAGCAATGGGTAGATTAGTTTATCAATTGAGATGACAAACCAAACTGTTGTAACTGTAATGCTAAGAAAATGTTTTAAAAATTATATTAAAAGTCGAAATTTGTTTTACAAAAGCACATTCAACAGAATTTGTTGGTCATTTGTTGTTTGTTTTCAAATTAGTCATAAAAATTTATAGAAATTGTCTTTTAAATAAACAATTTTTAAAAAATTTAAAAATAAACAATTAATTTATGTTTCTATTAAATTTATTAATCATATTTTATTATTATATTATATTTATTATGGTTTATTATTTGTAAATGATTTAACATAACTTGAAGTTGACAGAATGTTATTACTTAACATAATCTGTTACTTGTAGGTAACTTATTCCTTTGCTATGCTAATAAGTCAATTGTGCTTACTGCCATTTCTCATATATTTTAACAGTTTCTATTAAATATTTATTCTAAGCTTCAAAGTTTACTTTTTTATGTAAGTCATTAAAAAAAAAAGCTGTATTTAAAATTAAAAAGTTTCTATAGAAAATTGGAATCATAGATAAGGAAAATATTGAATACTTTCTATATAAAATTAGATTCACTGATGAAAGACAAAATTGAACATTTTCTATATAAAAATTTGGAATGATGGATAAAAGACTTAAATTCAATTTTTTTTATATTCTATTATGTTAGTAAAATTGCAGAAAACTTTTCATTAAAAAATGTTTATCTAACCTTTTCCCATTTATACCATAGAACAGTTACTTCACAGTATCACAAACTCATTAAACTGTTATACAAATTTAAAAAAAACAACAATTTACCATAAATACTAAACTAAAGGGTAATTCATTAGTCGTCACCTCTTTAAATTAGCCAACTTATTATACATAATTTTGCGTTTCATATGCAAAAGATTAGGGAATGATTTTCTATATTTTTGTTGGATTTTTTTTGTATCTTTTTTATGGTCGAACAATTTGCATTTTTAATGCCATTAAAAATTTATAATTGGAAAATAATGGACCAATGGAAAAGCGTATAGGTATAAGCAAATAATTTTCTGTGTATCTACAAAATATTGTATAGAATTTTATCTAATATTTTTATATTGTCTGTATTTTGCTTTGTTTTTTTTCTTTCTAGGAGAATGAAAAGCTAAGCACCCTAGACGAAAAATGCCAATGTCAGCAACTGTAGTACAACAAAATTCATCGGAGCAGCAACAAAAGAAAAATCAACTCGAAACTGTACCGGCCAAGGATATTGAGGCAACGATATCGTTGCTTCTACAATATAATATTGATAATACGCTGAATGCCTACAAGGAAGAGCATAAAAAGATGACGCTGGATGCCAGCAGATTAGAAACTATTGCGGGCAATTCAAATAATAATCGAGATAAAGACATCAATCGCAACAATATGACCGAAGAGGAGGAATCATTAGAGGAAGCAAATGGCGGAGGGGGAGAGAAAAGTCAACAGAATCAGCCCTTTATGCCACCAACACCGCCAGCCACACCCAATTTGCAGCAACAACAGAATGCCGCCCAGAAACGTTGGCGCATTTTGGCCAAAGTATTGCGCAAAGACTCAGAGGAGACGGTGTCCTCCAATTCCAGTGATGCAGAATTTACTGAGGAGCAAACTGCTTCGGTTAGACGATTCAAAAGCTTTGATCTCCTGCGGCAAGATAGTTTCGAGGATCATGTGAGTCTGAAATGTTTGGGCAAATCGGAAAATTGGTATAAATATCGCATGATGCTATTGGAGGACAAGGAGTATTCTGTGAATATACATCATATGGAAAGACAATTGACTGCCAGTGATCTGATGGGATTCAATAATACTGGAAACATATGTGTTTGGCCCTCCGAGGAGGCTCTAACTGCTTTGGTCTTATCAGATGTAAATGAATATACCGGCAAATGGATATTAGAACTGGGTGGTGGCTTCACCTCGTTAGCTGGCCTAATGTTGGCCAAATATGCCAAACCCTATGCCGTACACCTGACAGACGGCAATGAGATATCCGTGGAGAATGTCCGTAAAACAGTTTGTCTAAACGAACTTAGTTGCTATACAAAATGTTCGGTTTTGAAATGGCAAAACATATCCGAGCGTTCACCCGATGAACAGGGTAAATTTGAGTATATCCTTTGTGCGGATTGTTTATTCTTTGATGAGGCTCGCTCCGCTTTAGTTGATACAATTTGGTATTATTTGGCACCACAGGGCATTGCCCTTATTATGGCGCCACGCCGAGGACGCACTTTGAATGTATTCCAGGAGGAATGTCTGGCTAGAGGATTTCGTGTGGACATCTCGACTCGGTACAATGAGACCATCTGGAATCGTCACTTGCAATTGAAGGTCGATTCAGCATTATACGATGAGGACCTTCATTATCCTGTGCTGCTACGTATATGCAAGTCGCATAGCTAGAAAAAGAAACTTTCGGTGCAATACACATTAATCAATGTTTTAGTTGATGGCAAAAAAAAACAAAAACCAAAAAAAGAAAAGAAAAGAAAATGAAAAACACAAATTCCAGTTTACACCTAGCAAAATACACACACACACACATATACACAAATACAAATTCCTTAACACATTGCAAACAAAATTAGGAAAATCAAAAAAGTGTTTAGGCTGGTCCTTTATATATTTGAAATAATCTAAAACTAGAATTTCCATTAATATATATATTATTTTCCACTGAAAATTCTTCGTACACAAATCAATTTAGTTTTTTGCCTTAAATTGGATCACTTAAGTCCTTGAAACTTTCTCTTAATGGTTGTTTTTTAGGACTCTTTTTATTATTTAGCTCTTAAAATCTTTTAAAAACAAAATCTATTTCTGACAGAAGCTACAGTTTAGTTATAAAAACTTAAAGCCGGATTTCATTACATTGTAAATTTAGTTGAGATTTATTTAGATTTCTGGCAATATAGATTATTCAGGCGATTGAAAATATCTTAACAACCAAATATGATATTAATTTTAAAACTAAAAAAAAAGTTTATTAAATTTAAATTTTTTATATTTTTCAAGGACCAGCCTAATCGAAAGAATGTATGTACCTTTTTAGCATATAGGTCACTTTGTTTCTTGTAACAAAAAAAAAAAAAAAAAAAAAAAAAAATTCCCTTTGATATGTAAATTTGATTTGCGTTTATTCCACATGCAAAAACATAAAACAAAAAAAGGAGGAAAAAAAAGGTTTTGTAAACTGTTTTACAAAATGCTCCTCGTTATTTACTTAGATATATTACTTATATATATATAGATATATTTACATATATATATATAGGTAAATGCACCAACACAAAACACACACACACACATAAGTATTATTTAAATCTAATTTCTGTGTATAGCATACTTTTAGGCCACATTAAAACCCATTACAATGAAATTTCCTTAGAAAAATAAACGTTGCCAGCGCTCGACCAATTAATTAATAGTTAACTAAACTTAGTTTTTATTGTAATTATAGAGAGCATGTGTTAATGGTCATATCCAGTTACCAATGATAATGACTCTGATAATGATGATGTTGATGATGATGATGAGATAAATACAGTATCAAAATGTCAATGTATGTGTAAGTGTACCTTATTTAATGGGCCAAGACAATGGGGCAAATGTTGTTATTGGGAATGATGTCAATGAAAATTATCATTAGCAGCAAACGGAAGCGAACAACGCAGTAAACATATTGTCAAAGTTATTAGCCCAGCCGTTTGTTAAGCAAAAGTTGACACCGAGAATGGCCAGGAAGGTTGGTCCAAGCCACCGAGTTACAGGGATAAAAAAAGGGGCGTTGCTTTGTGTTCCTTTTTTTTTTTCTTTTTTATAGCAATTGTGACAGTGGCCTAGTAATTACTTTAATTGAGTCCGGATATAGTGTACAAATGAGAGGGAATGAGAAGGTTGAACCAAAATGCTGACGTAGTCAGTGTATCCTGGACATGTGTAAGCAAAAAGGCAAAGTTTGAAAAGGTCTGATGTATGGTATATACATACATACATACGTATGTATGCTTGTATATGTATAGAAGGTAAATTTGATATTAATTTAGCACTTTAACTAAACTGCTTTTAATATAAGCTTCTTCTTCTAACTACTCGAAAATGAAAGAAATTTGCATATAACTTAGCATACTTTTAGGATACTTTTGTTTATTATATATGAACAGAATTTTCTTAACTTTTTATTTACAACTTTTATGTTATTTTGAATGCTACAAAATTATAAAAAAATTTTGGAAGCAGGGTATTAATATAGTCTATAATATTTGACATAATGTGTGTGTATTGTTTTTTCGCCCTCATGTTTGTTTAGTGAAAAGAAAAATCAAAAATGAAAATAAATCTGATAAGCGAAAATTACAAAGTAAACTTGAACCACACACGCACACACATACACATGCGGATACAAAGTTGCCTTTTTTGGATGTGTGCGTGTGTTTGTGTGTGTGAGTGTGTGTCATTAACGAGGTCATTGGTAAGTAAGCTTGTTTGATGTGCTCGAGACATGTAATCCTAGTCAGAGGAAGACAGTGGGGAGAAGAGCTAAACAACTGGCGTCAACAATAATGATGATGATGACGATGACGTTGCGCATACGCCGCGTGTGGCACGCAGTGGCATGTAAATTTTTGGTCCTCTGCCTCTCTGCTATTGCCCCTGTCAGCGTGAAGTCAGCTGCTAATGACATGAGCCTAGGAGGACTATGCAAATCACTGAAACTTGGCGACGACGACAATCAAGACCACAAGAGAAAGAGAAGGAGAGAGAGAGAGAGAGAGAGAGAGAGAGGGAGACTAAGTCCACTTCACTCAATTATGTCAAACGCACAAAACAAAACAGAAAATGGTTTTCCATTTTTGTTGTCTACTTTTGGGCTCGCCAGACTGAACCGAACCAAACCGATTTCCATTTCAATTGCCCATATCCTTTTTTTTTTTTTTTTGTCATGGGAATTTGGCCAAAGAGTTTGTACTGTGCCTGGGACTAACAACAGGTGTTCCCGAATCGTGTTCATTTCGGTTCAGTTATTTTTAGTTTTTCCCTTTTTTTTCTTTTTGTTTTTTTTTTTTTTTTTTTTTTGTGAATGCTTCTTAAAAGCCTCATTAAATTTTTAATTATAAAAATTACAGAAATGTCAAGGGATTTTCATTTAAGGGACTGTATGTGAATTTTAATAAGAGTGGATATGGTAATGAAGTGGATTATTTCTAGTATTAGTTGGGTCATTGTCCTTTATGAAGTATGACGTTATTTATGACCTTGATAAATGACCAACCAAAAAATATATAATTATATGTATATATGTCAAAAATAAAATATAAGTTTATCCCCTATTATTATGTATACATATATATATGTTACTTGTCCTAATTATCATATAAATGTCCTGCCACAAAACACCCAAAAAAAAAAAAGAAAATTCATAATTAAACAGGAAATTACTTGCGTGTTGGTGAATTAACAAGTCTCTAGAAATGAAATAGGAAATTACATTAATCTAATAAGGTTAATTTTCGGCAAAGGAAATGCTTCTACATCATTGTTAGACATTTTATACAACATTATATGGAATTTGGTAGAGCTATTAGAGGTACTTAATATACTTTAATTACCAAAGGTACTTAATATATTTAAATTATTGTAGGTACTTAATGTTCTTTAATTATTATAGGTACTTATATATAATGGGTACAATTCTCTATTTGTTCTTGTAAACTTAAACTGTGAAACTTAAATAAACCTTGTACGCAATCTAGTAATAATAATTAGTTAATATAAAGAAAACATATTAACAAAACGATCTATTTTCTTTAGATTATTCAATTGGTGGACTGAAAATAAAATTGGTTATATATTTCAAAATTAAAGAAATACTTATACCTTTGTCTCAATAATTTCAAAAACTACTATTAAGCAGCAATAGAAAATCGTAAAATATTCTTTCAAAAAGAATTGCCACACAATATTGCTCACAAAGTATTACGTTTCATATTTATATCAACTTCTGTATCCTTAAAACATGTATTTTTCCTTTAAAGAGTATTTGTGTCACAAGATGTAAGCCATATAGTATAAAAGAGAATCATATTTAAGGCAATAATAGGATATACAATATGTCTTCTAAGAGTCACACAAGAATACTTTCTTTTACAATTTCCACAAGGATCCATAGAGAACTCTTCCTTTAAGTCACGCTTCATATTTCATGCCTAATAATATATGGGAAAACAATTTATTTTAGTTAGCAAAAGAACAAAAATGTTATTGGTTAAAGCACTTTTTAATGATTAATTATGATTATGATATTATTATTTTTATGATTTTATAAATTCCATATAATTATGTAAAAAATAAATAACAATAATATAAAATGTTAAAATTATTAAAATATTGTTGATGTGAAATATAAAAATTATTCAAAATTTATTCTAAATATAATGAATTGAAGATATGAACATTTTAATATAGAACATTTAATGTAAATTTATTATAAAAATTAAATTAGACTTTTTAATTTACAATAAATTGTTAAAGTAAACAAAACTTAATAAACTTTTCTTTACTACTTTGTATTTTCTTGATTATTAAAATTAAAATTTGTCACATAACAAATTGCTCTTGTTTAATATTTGTTATCATTAATAAAATTTTTGTTAGTTATATTATGCAATGCTCAAACTATTGAGAAATGATACAATAGGAATTGCTTTAATTGTTGCACTCTGATCATTATATACATATTAACGTATATATATATATATATACCAAAGAGAAACTCTTTGGTAGGAGCGTTTTGTTGTTATTATACCCTGTATATAAATCGGGTTAAGGGGTATATTAAGACCGAAGAACATTCACATATACAAAGACAGTTTTTGCTCATCATATAATTGGAATTTATGGGTTTTTTTTATTTGCAATAAGCTGCTCTGAGAAAAACTCAAAACTTTTTACACGATCTCTTCCGCTTATAAAACTTTTTGGAAATAAAATGAACGACTTCCTCTAAATTAAAAACACCGGATGAGGTTTTTTTTTGCCAAACTGTCGACTATGGAAAGTAAACAATCATAAAAGAGACCTACAAATCACTTTCCATATAGGGTATCTCAAATTCGGATCTGCAATTTACTATTTTTGCTTTAGTCATTGATTTGATTCGATGTAGAAAATAATTTATGAAAATGTGCACAATATTCATGATAAGAGCAACAACAACAACATGGAAAATAAATGTTACTATAGAAAACTAATAACAATAATATTGCTGATTAAGCATTAATCAAAGCCAACAGCAAGAAAAAAAAAAGCCCAAAGCGAAGACATAGCATTAAAGAAAGACAGAAAGAAAGAAAACAAAACAAAGAGCAAGACAATGGAGCAGAGAAAAGGGAAAGTGGATTCAAACAAAATAACGGCAAACTAAGTAATATTTAAAGTTGTTTTTTAGTTTTTTAGACATTGCCTAATTAGGGTGAAGACTATAGATTTTTAATTTTCGATTAAAGATTTTCCAATTTTCCCTAACACGAAAGAAAACAACAACTTTAATATCAACTGATAAGCCGGCAAATGATAAGCAGAAAACTGGCTTAACTAAAGAGAGGGAGAGAGAGAGAGCTAGTGAGACAATAGAGAGCGTGAGCAAAAAGCTTTACAAAAAGCTCTGCAACATTTATATCGGCCTTGGCATTGTTAAACAGCTGTTTTTCAACTTCTACTTCTATTACAACTTCTTTTTTTTTATTATTTTTGTGGGCTGCTGTCTGCATGGAGCTTGAGACCAAAGTCAGTTGTGCGGCAAACTTGAAGTCGAGCGGATCGAAAGATTTTTACGAGTTGTAACTGACTAAAGCGAAACAAATTCTAACGGACGTTCCTTTTTCGTTCGGTTACGGTTTATGTGCTGTGTCTAATTGTTAAGAAGATTCTTTAAAAATCTTTTGAAATTGCCAAGAAAAGGTTTTAAATCGTATCAATGATTGATATCAATGTGAAATGTTACAAATAATTAAAAGCAAACAATTCTTCTAATATCAAAACAAAGATGAAATAGAGATTTGATGGAATATTGCGATTTATGTTAAAGCTATTAAAGGACTAGTAAATATATCAAAATAAAAAAAAAGTTGGAATAATATTTGAATAATAAAATGGTTTAGTTAAAAAACTTCAACATATACATATAAGAAATTTTTGGAATAGATCTGTATTTTTTAAGAGTGTTTTGTGATTGTATATGCAATTTTTATTTGGTTTGTTCAAATTCTTTGAAATTGAAACTTCTTAAGTCCTATTCAAAATTTTCTCTGGATAATACAGTGCTTTAAACATATTTATATTTAAAATCTTTTAATGAGTTTCCTATATCTTGAAACAAGAAAGTTTTTTAGGGCTGAAAACATAAAAAAAAAATAGAATTAAAATTTTTTCATTTTTATTTAAAATTATTTTAGAATTATTATAAATTCATATTTAAAAAATTATCTCTTATCTCTTTAAATATAGAGATCTTATAGGTTTAGAAAACATTAAAAAAATAATATTAGGATTTTTTCGTCCGTAAATTGTAGAGCTGTCCAACAAATAAATAATTTAAAAACTTCATTTTTAAAACTTAACAAGAAAAAAATACTTTAAATTTAAAATAAAACAAACATTTGTTTTATTAGTTGTAAATGAAATGTTTGACAAATTCTTTGACAAACAAACTAACTTTTTGTTGATATATTTTATAGATTATTTTTTTTTTAATATATAATTAAAATTCCTAATCAATTTGGGCCAAGTTTAAATCATTTAAAAATTGAAATACTTAAACGAAACACATTAAATTTCCACAGTATTAAATTGACACACATTTGATGAGAAAAATCGATGAAAAGATTTAGTTAAGACATTTAAATAAATTGAAACCCAAGTAGAAATCATGTCAACATTTAGCTGTTGCCCTGGCAACATGTTGCCAATGGCCATGTTTCTAGTGCTGCTATGTGTGTTAATGTTAATGCCAGAGGCAAAGGCAGCAGCTACGGCAACGGCCACGGCAACAGGGACAGCAGGAGCTGGAGGAGTAAGCACAATGCGAGGCCTAAGACAAAGACCCAAAACGAACAATGAAACATCTGGCACCAACAACAACAACAACAACAACTTGAACAATAATAATGCCAAAGTTGGTAGCAAATATGGTAAGTCCTACTAAAAACCCCTTGAAAGATGAAGTTCAAGTTGAAGTTGCCAATGAAGTTCAAGTCGCACAGTTCGAAGGAGTTGCATTGGTTCTTGCTAAAACATGCCTTTTGTATTTATGTGTGTTTGTGTGTGTACCAGTCCGAGTGTGTGTGTGTGTGTCTCGTTGTTGCCTAATTGCATTCGGTCACGTTTTCTGTTGAGCATTTTTTTCATTCCTATATATTTCCCTTACCTCTTTGTGTTCTGTTCGCTCTCACTGCCCTTTGCCAGTGAAAATTGTTTCAAAAGACTTAAACAGCAAACTTGTTTTAAATTTTTTTTCCCCTCCTATTTTCACCTCTTTATACGCTTCTAAATGGGTTAATAGATTATAGCAAGACATTTGTATATCAAAATAAAAAATTAAATTATTCGGTTAAAAATTTAATATATAATAAATTTTTGTAATGTCAAAATAAAAGTTAAACAAAAAACAAAAGATAATTAAAAAATATAAAATAAATATTTAATAATCATAAATGATAATTATTTTTAATAATAATATTAACTACTCTGCTTCTTTTCTCCTCTTGGTTTCTTTGTTTTATTACTCTATTAATAAAAATGCCTTTCATTTATTTTAAGATTTTAACGTCTTTAACATTTTCTGTTATATTGCCACACTGTTAACATTGTTAGTTCTTGCTGTTAGTTCTTACTGTAAAACTTTAATTTTAGTTAAAGAAACTTTATGGCTCTTATTATTAAGGTGACGAAGCTTCAGATACTTATAATAATATTTTAAATATCATTAAAAAAAAACTAAAATTTATTATTTAGGGTATAGTAGTTACAGCCTATCGTAAGTTAGTTCGGCTATTGGCTTTTTAGTCAATGCCAATCAAGTCAAGTGAGGTGGAAATGCTTCGACATTTCCTGACCACATAAGCCAGAAAAGCAAAAAAAAAAGGAGGCCGTTGCCACGCCCCTGCTTAAAAAGAACCGCAAAAAGAACAAACCAACAGAAGCGGCGGAAATTGCTTCTGACAAAGAAAGAAAGAAAGAAAGACCGAACGAAAGAAAAAAGAAAAAAGAGAGCAAAAGTGTCATTAAAAATAGAAAAAAATAGAAAAACAAGTAAACATCTGGTTGAGTAATTGATATATATGTACACATGATTGGATATATTAGAACTTCCTCTCAGTTATACTATATACCATATAATCAATTATATAATAGATCAACCATATTCAAGTTTAAAACATGTAATCGGAAAAACAAAGATCATAAAGACAATTTTTAACTGCCATTTAAAAAATGATTTTTATAATTAAATAAACAAAAATCAAGAATATTAAATTTTCTTTAAATTAAAGCAAAGGCAGAATCACCATTTAACTAATATATATCCTATGTTTTTATAGGTTTTAATATATTTGTTGTAAAGGTCTTTAATTTGAAGATAAATATACACATATAAAAACCTTTATTAATTCCATATCTTTATTGAATTCAAAGTCTTTAATTAAAAGATAAATATATATATAAACCTTTAGGAATCCCATATCATTTATAGTAGCAATTCGTTAGGGAACCTTTAAAGTGGTCTTTACTTTTTACGATTTACCATTTCAAATGGCAAAATTTTATGGTTGAAAAAAAAAAAAAACGAAAATTATGATAGAGTTATGGCCTTACAATCATAGTTAAGAGTTTGGCAAACTCTAATTATTTATATTTCGCCTACATTTTGCAATTTCTCCTCATCAAAGAAGGCTTTCATCAGATTTTCTCTCCCTCTCTTTACCTCTTTATCTCTCTCCATGTAGACTTTCGTCTCATTATCTATTATTTACAGCCGTCTTTTGACAAGAACCTTGCATAATCTGCAATTAGAAATGCCATTTGCTTTAACCATGTACGAGTTGATCCTATCCACTCCTCATACCATTCATTGGCCTTGCCATAACTTTTGTATTTGCCAATGTAGCTGCTGCTGTTGCTTTTTCCCATGTTGGAAAATCATTGACACCAATTTTTTGGTGTTTTCTTTAGCAGCAACATTTTTAGGCGAGTCGCAACATGGAAAAGTGAAAATTCTGTCTTCGTCTACATGGCACAAATTCTGACATCGAGGCTAGTGCAGAAGATGGCAAGAAAAATGCCATTAGAACATGATGATTAGAAAATGCCAAATGTGAGAAGAAGTAGAAGATAGAAATAATGTTCAATCCAACGAAAAAAGAAATATCTCTAATGCCAATGGCTGGCTAAGAGAACTGTAATCATTGGCAAATAAATTTTTGAGCTTTTCATGGCAAACAAGATGAAAATCCATTTGGGTTTTCTTTTTTTATTTCTCACTTCTTTTTTTTTCTAGATGACATGGCATTAAGGTTACCCAAAATGCCACTGTCATGATGGGTTATGCAAGAAGTGACAAAAGGTCAAACAAACTCATCAAGAAGAAAATCCATCAAAGTGTTAAAAAAGAAATTTAGAAATAAAAGAAAAGTGGAAGTGAAATGTATAATAAAAATGTTTTCTTTTGTTGGGTTCTACTTAATATTTTTAAATACAGTTTAAAAACAGGAATATTAAGACAAAATTGTTTTAAAAATAATATACATATATTTTATATTTATATATATATCTTTATATACATATATACTCCTACGGTATGAAATCAATTACAGTCGTGGTCAAAAGTTAGTTAACAATTGTTTGTAATGTTTCGTGAATAGTTTTTATATTATTTTACTTGTGTTTTATTTTAAATTATTGAAGAAGATTTACTTTACAATTTGATTTTTTGTTGTTTTATTTATCGAACTTTGATATATATAATTAACAAAAATGAGCCTAATAAACTAATTTGATTAGTTTTTTGGTGTTTTTATAAGTTTTTCATGATATTAGCTTTGTTTTTAAGAATTTAGTTGCTGAATTATGGGTGGTAAGTGAAGTAAATCTCGCTAAGTGTTAGCCAAATTAGAAATTAGAATATGACGACAGATAAGAGTGAAATATGATTAAAGCAATGCCAATGATACCCAAAATCAAAAATTAAAGAGAGACAGATTATTATAAAGAAGTACTTAAAAAAGAGGAAAAAATTTTGAAAAGAATATGGCCAATATGTGAATAAATATAGTGAAATTAGTAAGAGATTATTTTAGTCTGAAGATTATGAAAATGAATAATGCCAGTGGAGGACTTTTAGACTCTAGGACTTTGGTAAATAAGAATCTGAAGTTTTGTGCTATCAATATTATTTAAATATTCAACATTTAAATTTTAAAGGTGCTTTAAAAAGAGACCATGAAAAAAATTCTAAATAATATTCCACGAAGTTATCTTAACTGTTTTTGCCTTTCTAGTGTTTTGTTATATATATAACAGTTGTAATATATCTATTAAAATATATATAAGTATTTAAAGACTGAATAAAAAATTGTTTCCTTGATTTATAATTATTTTAAAGGTTCTTCAAAAAGAGATCATAAAATAAACTCTAGCTAATATGTTAGGAAGTTATCCTAACTTCTTTTGTCTTTTCTAGTGTTTTGTTCTATATATAACAGTTATTATATATCTTTAAAAATATGTATATAAGTATTTAAGGACTGAAGATATAAATGTTAACTCATCTTATGATTATTTTCAAAGTCCTTCAAAAAGGAGACCATAAAAAGAACGCTACCTAAGATTTCACGAAGTTATCTTAATTTCAATTTCTAGTTTTTTGTAATAATACATATATAAAAGTTTATTAAAGTATATATAAGTATTTTTAAAGCCTGAATATAAAATTGTTAACTTGACTTGTGATTATTTTAAAGGTCCTCTAAAAAGGTACTTGCTTAAATGGAACTTTAGGTAATATAACACAAAGTTATCTCAACTTCAATTTCTAGTTATTAGTACTTGAATATAACAAACTCAAAGAAACCAAATTCTTCATTAATTACTTCTAAAGGTTCCTTAACAAGTTTCTTTGAATAACTTAAATTATTTGAATGCACACTTTGTTCTTCTTGAAGTGCTATCAAAATGCCATTAGTTTGACTTTATGGATCAAGTTCAGTGATCATCTGCAATATACATTTGTATTCAGTTGCCATTTTGTTAGTTTCTACGTTTTTTCCCTTGTTGTCGTTAATGCTAATTCACGTCACACTTCTTGGGCAAATCCTGTAACTGGCCATCACCTGCCGAGTGTAGTAACAAGCGAAATCAAGAAAGAAAGAACAAAAAAAAATAAAAAAAAAGAAAAAAATAAACACAACTAAGACACAAATCGACCATGTAGCTTTAAAACTGCCTACTCCCTGTCCCTGCTTATCGACAAACGAGTTCTTTGCCCCTTAACTTTTTTTTTTTTTATTTTTTATTCCTGCTTCTTGGTAGCTGATTTGCATGCAACTGAGCAACTTGAACTGCAACAACAACAACAACAAGAACTACTACTACTTGAGCTACCTTCCGATGAACTAGACACGAATCTTTTAGAGTTGCAGTTGCAGTTTGCTACAGAGGTTGCTCTAACCCCATTTCCATTTGTATATATATATATATATATATGTATATATATTTTTATACTCTTTATAGAGATACGCGGAGTGGCTGGTGAACCAAATTACAAATCGGTGAATCTGACCTGGGAAGTTGAATTCGTGCCGCTTGCTGGGGCACCATCGGCCCATCATGACACACTTCGTAATGCTGGCGATGATGTGACAAATATGAGCATTGATGCCATTGATACAGAATCAAATTTAGATTTTCTATCCATGCCAAAGGCATTTCAAATTTATTATTGTGAAATGCAGAACTTTGGTCCCCAGAGATGTCGTGTTAAAATGGTAAATGCCACAGCAGCGGAAATGAAATCAGATCAACAGGAATCTCTGCACATTAATGAGGAGGGGTAAGTCTTAAAAGGGATAAATATTTGTTATTAAAAATATCAAAGAAGTTAACTTCAACCTTGCCGAAGTTTGTATACCCTTATAGTTTAAGACTAAAGGACTATTTATTCCGTCACATCGGTTTCCAGGCAAAATTTCAAATAATTAAAAAAATTAATAGAAATGACAAACTACACCTCCAAACCAAATCGTCGCGGGACCGCTTATATGCCATCAATCGCACTTATATTGTTCCAGCAAACAAAATTTTAATGCTGTTTGTCTCTTTCACACACCACATGTTGATATTGGTGGTTAAAGTCAATTTACTATATCTTATAGGTGTCCGATCCAACTGATATTTATACTTTGTCTTCCTGATTAATTAAAGAGCTTATCTACCAAGTTTCAAGTAAATAGCTTAAAATTTAAGATCTATTTCTTGCAAAGAAACAAACAGATGGACAGAAATAATACCCGCTGCAAGAGTATAAAAAGCAATTAGTTTGAGTAACAGATTAGGAAGGTAATATAGAATATATTTCCTATAATACACAATCCGATATCTACCTATCTCTAATCCTTTATAAGATGTGCATATTTTTAACATTATTTTCTATCCTTCACCTTTGCTTAATAGTAACCACATTCATCACTTTTCCACTGGTGTGGATAATCTAAGAATGGCAACCAGATATAGTTTCCATATAAGACCAACAATGACTACAAAGCGTCTACAATCATCTCGGAGTCAGAATGGTCGTTCCGAGTTCCATGAAGAGAATGAAATTGAAAGTTTCAATTCAAAGCATTTACCGGGTCAAAGCATCATTATACCGACGAAGGGCTGTAAGTTGCAAATACAAAGAAGATGATCGTTAAATGATTTCTCTTATTTCTTTTTTAACTTGGTCAATAGTCTCGGCTCATGCCACACAATGTCTGCCACATGCCTCAGAAATTGAAGTGGAAACTGGACCATTCTTTGGCGGACGCATTGTTGTCGATGGTGGTAATTGTGGTGTAAAGGGTGATCCACAAGATCCAGCCGATAAATATACAATGCGTATAGATCATAAGAAATGTGGTAGTATGGTAAAACCAGAAACAAATACTGTGGAAACGTTTATAACTGTCCAAGAGAATTTGGGCATATTTACCCATAGTACCAGAAGGTGAATAACTTTTCAAACCTCACAAACTTTGTATAATTTTACTTTTGTTTCTTAGATTTGTTGTTGTGTGCAGCTATCAATCGGGAATGCAAACTGTACGTGCCAGTTTTATGGTGCCTGGTAAAAATGGTGTTGCCGCTGCCTATGAGCCAAATGATCCCTTTCAGCCAGATGGTGAAGATGATCGTTTTGGTCGTGAAATGCGTCATATGCGTTATGTTAATAAAAGTGAATTGGTACTTAAAGAAGCTGAAGAATCTGTAGAGCAACCAGCTTTAGTTATAGAAGAATCGCCACCATCCACAACTGAATTGGCCGAAGAAGGGCAAAAGAAGGAGCCAAGTGTACAACGTCAACAGCAGGGACGGGCCTTAACTCTGACCAGTCTAAATGAACTAAACAATTTGGCCGAGACCGAGACTGGTACTGAGATGAAGACTGAGAGGTTGCCTGGCCAGGGGCGGTTTATAGAACAGCAATTGGGTACCAAATATGCCAAACTGGTTGTGGATCCAACGGCACCGGGACTAGGTCTTAGCTACAATACATGGACAAATCCCTCCGATCACGATGAACTTAGTCAAGATGGTAAGTAGATAATGGTTAAAAAGAGATTAAAAAAAAAAAAAAAGTAGACAGTTCATTTGCAACAAAGATAACAGAAACTAAAATGTATTTTTTTATTGGTTTTTTTTTTAACTGTTTCCAGTATTTGCCGCTACCTTACGTTATATAAGCTCTAATCTGGGCAGTGTCCTGGTAACTGTTTCCATATCTGTGATAATAATCAGCATATGCCTCATTCTGTTGCAACGTCGTCACCATCGACTAAGCCCAAAGTTGTCAAGTAACCGCATAAGTTGCTCCCCCAACGTTTCCCCATGCGGATCGTCTTCCCATTTACCGCATAAGACACTGCCGCGTGCCTTGCAACATCAGCAATATCAATGCACCTTGTAGGTGCAACCGTAAGCAATTGCTCTCTCTGTCTCTCTGCCCCAGCAACACACACTTACACACATAGTTGCCTCAACTATGCCCACTTGTCTTGCTGAATGTAACTGAACTTTTGCAAACCAAACAAACTTTTAGCTTAAGACGACTGTGGCATACACCTGGCCAGGGCAAACCAACAAAATTCCATTTACTCATACTCTTCCCCCCCTCTCTCTCTATAATGAAAATCGTATTTATATTTTGAGATTTTTTTTAAAAACTTAGCTTTAACTGTGCAATTTGATATTTTTTATTCTAAATCATAAGACTTTCTGAGATTTATCTTTAAAATAATTATGGACTTTAAATATAAGTTACAACTTTTTGTATAAAAAATAAAAACTATTTATCTTATATATAAAAAAGAAAATAAATATAATTTTTACAAATCACTTAAAACAAAAATTTGGAAATTTATTTTTTTTAAAGAATCATTTTTTTTTTGGACAAAGTGAAAGAGGTCAAACTGTGCGTACAGACAATTTCCCAATTCAACTTCCCTTCTCATAAAAAAAAAAATTGTACAAAATTACTTTTGAATGAATGGTAAATATTGTCCAGGGACGGACTATAATATAGTTTTCAATGTCTTCTCTCTTTTCTCTTTTGATTAATTAAAGCAAAGTCTAACCAGTTTTATTTTGAAGTTTATTCAACTTTAACAATCGCCTATTCCAGTTTGCATTAGGAAAGGATAAATTTCGCTGTTAACTTTCGATTTAAATTTTTTATTAGTTTGATTTTAATATATCTAAATTAAGTTTTGGGTTCGTTAAACCTCTTTTCTGTAGTATTAACTAGATTGGTGAAGGGTTAAAGGTAAGTCAGATAGGGCAGCTGTATTATTATTATATTCATTATTTTCCAAATGTTAAAAATACTTTTAATATACAGGCCAAAAGAATGGAGCCACTTAGTTCTTTTACTTTAAGATTTATATTTTCTAGTTAAAGTTTTATAGTTTATAATTAGACAAGTATTTTTGTTCAATTAATTTTTATACTATAATACATAGCTAGAAATGGGAATTTTACAATGAGTTTCATTGGAGGACTTAAAAAATAATTAAGCAAAATAATTAGTAATTAACTTTATAAGCTAATTGAACTAAAAACTGGGTTTAAATACTTAACTTTAAATAAAGTAATAGATACTTTAAATAGTTAAAAGTTTTTAAAAATTGTTCGAAATTTATCAGTTTTTGGATATCAAATCAAATATACGGTTTCTCAAGTATGAATATAGTTTCGCTAAACCGAATCTCGAATAAATTGACAAGCTATAATGGCACCTAAGTTCCTGTTTGATCAATACCACCAACTGATCCTCCTTATAAACACAACCACCTCAACGACCCTTCCTACTATCCTCAAAACAGTTTATATATATCTGTTTATATATATAAAAATCGGTTTTGGGACAAAAGTTGGTCTGTTGTTGTCCTGTGCCACAGCCTGTATTCTCTATCTGCCCCATTGATTATAACTTCCTGCTAATATATTTGCAAGATCTAAGACCATTAAGACCAAACTCTCAAGAAATCAAGAAAAGATATTCATAAATCTAAGAAAAGATGTTCATAGAATATTCTAAGATATCTATCTATCTATCTAAAGATATTTTATGAATATCTTTTCATAATTTCTTGAGGCTTTGGTCTTATAATTCAAATCAATGGAAATTTTCATGTTAACAATTCCAACCAAATTCGTAATCTACCCAACCAGTTTTTAGATTAGTTCACCAACGCTTCACCACCGCTTCACCAACGCTTTAAAAATTAACTAAATTTAAACATAAAGATAATAAAGATAAAGTAAAACTAAGGTATTTAAAAGAAAGTAGTGTTTTCTATTAATTTGTCTGTTTGCCCTTTGAATTGAAATATAATAAAAATATCTAAAATTATTAACATAATTTTACTTCTACAATTTTAGGATCTTAAGGGCGCCCCAAATTTGAGGCTTTAATCCAGCCCTGCTAAGAAAAACAAAAATGAAACCAGCCACAACAACAAGAAAATTACAAAAAAATTATGAAATGATGTTAAGAACCTCAAAACAGACGACAATAATTTGCATAAAAGTGGCACAAATTGTATGTGTGTGTGTGTGTGTGTGCGTGTGTGTATGTTTGGTTATGTTTGACTTTGGATGTCTTTCTGTCGAAGTTCTTAAACGGAAGCCGGCAGATAAAACAAACAAACCGACAATAACAACAAACTGGAAAAGACATAAACCTTTACTTCAACTGCAATACACGGCATTTGCCCAATATGGTTAGCCCGTTGATGTCCAACTCCCCATAGAGTGGGAGTGAAGAGAAGGGTAGGGGAGGTAAGAGACAAACAGCAGCGAAAGGCGTTCAGAAAACTTTCTGATTGAAGTGCCTCAAGTTGGGGCACTATCTAATATATTGGATAGGAAGGGGAAGTGCTCAATGCTTGAATTTTTGCATAGGAAAGCCATTAAGCATTTTTTTTGTTTCCCCCTCCCGTCATCATCATCAACAACAACAACAACATCAGATACAAAACTTTTGTAAACACTGTACAAAAAATTAAATAAAATTATAAAACTTAAAACAACGAAAGGGAGGAAAGAAGAATATAGTAATTTTATGCTCAATTTAAGACAAAAATAAAAAAAATAAATAAAATTTTAAGGAAATGGTATTTATACTTAATTTAATAGCAAAATTACTTAACATTAAATATATAATAATAGACATAAAATATTAAAAAAAAAATTAACTAGTAAAAACCCCAATCTTAGAGCTAGTAAGCTAACTTTAATATAATATAACTTTAATTATATTATATTTGAATTATATCTTCATATATTTAATATAAATTAAAATTAAAGGAAAAATAAAAATTTATAGATTACAGATTGAGCAATGTTCTATCAAACAAATTATATATTTAATATTTATTAAATAATAAAAATAACAAAATTTTAAAAACGATTTAAAGGATTTTCTATATTTGTATAAAGAAATGAAACTTTTAAGTATTTACTAAATTTTAAATTGGATATACCATTAAATAATTTCTTAATCAGCTATGAATTTTTATAGCGTACATTTTATATACTGTAAAGTTCGATTTATTCGGATATATTGGAACAAGTCTCACTGTCTGAATAATCGGAAATTAACTTAAGCAAAATTGTTGTATAAGATTTTATATTTAGAAGAAGATGAGATTATATATATATATATAAATATATATATATATATTAGATAATGAACGATTTAAAAATCACTTTACTTAAATTCGAAATTTTAATTAGTGAAACCAAGTATGATTAAATTCATAATTTGATGATATATAACATTTTTATTTTATTTAAATTGCTTTGAAAAATATTCTAAATAAAAAAACATGTTTTTTGGTTAGTCGATTCTCCTATTTATTTATATATCATAGTATAAAAGATTAATAAGTTATTATAAAATTACCTTTAATCGGAAAACTAGCTATAACAACTTGGGTCTTAAGCTAGGTTTAGTTGTATTATAATAGTTATATATCTATGGTATACTTATGATATATTTACATATGTATTTACATATATATCTTAAATTAAAAAAGATGGTATAGGTTGATCTCTTTCGAAAATTGCGTGATGGATATGAGGTTAGGGTTGTAAGGGGATATGATTGGGATATAGGAATTTTTTCCTCTGGGGTAATAGTTTCTTGAATAATGAAGCAAGCAAGTCGTCCCTGCCGACTTTGACTATACCCTGTACCAAGTAGAGTAACTGTATTAAATCAAACTCCTTAAAATTTGCCATTTATTCAAACTAAAAGTTTCCTCACAAGCAGCAGCAACGAATGCATGCTATCTCGCTCACACTTACTACGCAATGGCGCACTGGGCACTTCAGTACAAATTGTACATAGATATATCTCAGATATTTCTTGTCCGATTTCAACAAAATTTGGTCAGCTGATACCTTTTGGCCATATTATTGGGTGTGCCCAAGAATAGAATACGCTACCTTAATTATAACACTAGTTATTCGTTTTTCCTAAATTGCGGGGGCGGAAGTGGGCGTGGCAAAAATTTGAAACAAACTTGATCTGCGTAGACACTACACGAATGCTGACACCAAATTTGGTTGCTCTAGCTCTTATAGTCTCTGAGATCCACGTGTTCATACGGACGGACGGACGGACAGACGGACGGACAGACGGACGAACAGACGGACGGACAGACGGACAGACGGACAGACGGACATGTCTCAATCGACTCGGCTATTGATGCTGATCAAGAATATATATACTTTATGGGGTCGGAAATGCTTCCTTCTGCCTGTTACATACATTTTAGCGACTTTAATATACCCTTTTACCCTATGGGTACAGGGTATAAAAATTGGTGGATGATCTTTGAGTTTCAGAATCGGAATCTTTGAAATTTAATAATGTCGATTCTTTTAATATTATTTTCTATATTTATTTCATATTTCTTTACCCAGTTTGTTTTGTATTTAAATTTGCTTTTTTGTGATTTAAATAAAATTCTTACAATTAAATATAGAATTCGTAAAAATATTAAATAATTTTCATTATATTATATAATTTTTAAATGTAAAAGTTTATTTTAATTCAATTATATTCAAATAAAATAGTTTGTAGAGAATTTGAAGAAGTAAAGTGACCTCTGGACCATTCCTAAATTGTTAGAGAACTCTTAAAAATCTATAATAATTTCTCTCAGTGTAGAGCTCTTTTGTTTTCTTATAACTATTGTTGGATAGCATTATTAGAACACAACAAAAAAAATATATATATGTATATAAAACCCAAGTGAGCGTTAAGATCGCCAACCAACAACAGCAACAATAACAACAACAGAGCCCAAATAGAAGAAAAAAAATGGAAAAACTAAAATAAAAAAAAACTTTCTCATCTCGCCAGCTAGACCGCAAACTAAACTTAGTCAAAAGAGTTAGACTACAAAAAAAAAAACAAATCATTTCTTTCTATCTAACTTTCTTACGTTTATTATTATTCTTTTTCTTAACCACTTTTCTGCCTTCACCTTCACCCATTTCAAAATGCAGCTCAAATTTCACCCACTCGCAGAAGTTGCGTTTCATTATTTCCTTTTAGTTTTTGTTGCTGTTGTTGTATTTTTGACGTTGATTAGCATGTGGCATACATAAATCTTCATCTTCAGCCTCAACATCAACATCAACTTCAACTCTTTGAGGGCTTCCGTTTACCTAGTTAAAGATATAGCATATATATTGCATTTACCTATATGAAAAGCTTAGACCAGGTCTTGGTCTTGGTCTATGACTTCTTTTGTGCATAATTGAGGTCAAGCAACTTGGTGGCTTAATGAGTTAACTCTTAACATGGAGAATGCGTTCAGATTTAGACGAAAGTAAAAACTATTTTGTGAAAGTTTTTTTCTTTTTTTGGCAAAAATCTTTAAATATAAAACTAACGCATTATGATCATTAATCTAATGTTCATCAGCATTACAATTGAAATATATTTATCTAACATCAGAAATCATAATGGCTTGAAAACAATTTGCTCTCAGAAAGCAAGCCCCTCCCCATTACCTCTTTCCTGAATTTCAAGTTGTATATAATTATTGCGATTTGAACTTAAGATTTGGATTTTGTGTCAGAGGCAGCAGCAATAGGAATGGCAGCAGATGGGTGAGTGGTAAAGTGAGGAAAGTTCTCAAAAACTGGGTTATCTTTGGGGGTAATCGTGATCTAGGTAAAAACTAAATGTTAAAGAAATGGAACACAAACAATTCTGGGCTAATGACAGTCGCACTTTTAATGATTATGATTATCATTATGAATTTCTGTGTGGTTTCCCGCTTAATGGACATTAGCTGAAGACAATAGAATGACACGAAACCAAAATTGATGTCAACTCTTTTTTTTTTTGGTTTTTTTTTGGGAATTCTTTGTGGCGGCTTAAAGGTGTTAGTAGCAAAGATTTGGTAGACTGACTCAAATAGTTGCCAATGGTTAATCATTTCTAATGGTTTTTAAATTACATTTAATGTTGTCCAAAAGACACTGCAAGAAACTTGAGTAAGCGAATATTTTTAGGCCTTAATTTAAAATATACAACAATAATATAAACAAGAACAAAATCAATTAAAATTTGTAATAGTAAAATCCATAAAACAAGAAGAGAAACGATTCCCTAGCTCTCAAAAAAGAAAGGAAAAGATTTTCCACCTCGGAAGTCTTTCGAATATTGTAATAAAACTTACTATAAATATTATTAAATATATTTTAAAAAGTCTTTTTCTAAGCTAGATAATAAACTTAATAAAAATAACAAAGTTAACTTCGGCCTTGCCGTATGTATATCTTTGCAGTTCTAAACTAATTGACTATTTTTTCCGTCACATCGGTTTCCAAGCAAAATTTTAAATAATTTAAAAAATTAATAGAAAAGTGAAACTTCTTATTACATACTACACCACCAAAACAATTCGGCCCGGATCCGCTTATATGCCATCAATTGCACTTATATTATATTGTTCCAGCAAATAAAATTGAAATGCTGTTTGTCTCCTTCAAACGCCACATGTTGATATTGACGGTTAAAGTCAATTTACTATATCTTATAGTTGTCCGATCCGACTGATTTTCATACTTTGTCTGCCTGATTAATAAATGAGCTTATTTACCAAGTTTCAAACAAATTGCTTAAAATTTAAGGTCTTTTTCTAGCAAAGAAACAGACAGACAGACCAATTTTATATTACCCTCTGCAGGGTTATAATAATAATTATATTAAATAAGATTTAATAAAATAAAAATACATACGCTTTAAAATTTGATCTTTTGATCTTAAACATTTGTTTTTTCTCTTAGTCTCTTTTGTATTCCAAGAAATGTTAATTTTTGACCACCATTTTGTCATTTCTTTCTTTCTTTTTTTTTTTTTTTTTTTGTGCAGAACCTCTCACTAGCCTTAGGTCATAGAGGTCAAAGCTTTTTTGCGCTCATTCAACAGTAATAAACAAATGTCGATTCTAAACTGGTCTCTAGGGGATGACATCATAGTTATTATAACCATTCTCATCATAACAATCAACATAATTATTGTGTCTGCGTAGAGTACATAAGTTGCTCTCTAATTTGACATTATGAAATTGGCATAAACAAACTTACTAAATGCGTTTCACTAAAAAAAAAAGCGAAAGAAAAACCAGCTACAAGTAACAACAACAACAACAACATAAAGTTCTTTGGCTTGTGCCTAGAGTACACCTGCTGCTCTTGGGCTGCTGTTGCTGTTGCTGTTGTTAGTATTGCATATGATGTTGCTGTTGTTGTTGGTGTTGCTGCTGCATTTGTTGCATCTGATTTCCTGCCTGGTTGCATGCAAGTTATGTCTCTATCTAAGTTTAGTCAAAGGTATTTGTAGCCAAGGCCTGTGTGTAGAAATTGCTGGCCAAAGTCATCAAGTTAGTATATGAGAGCAGTTGAAGCGCAACGTCGGCAACAACAACAACAACAAGACTAGAAGCAATAACTAGTCTAGGTAAGAAATAAGCCTATTCGTAACCAGGCCCATTCCCATTCCCATTACTCATCTCTTTCTCCCGCCACTCCCCCCTCCTCACTCAGTACTTTTTATTCCTCGTTACGTTTGTATCTTGGTGTCGCAACTCCATTTTCAAGCTCTCTCGGCTCATAACTGTTCTTGACGCCAAAAAAAAAAGAGTTTGTGTTGTTGTTGTGCGTTTTGGGCCAACTTGAGTGACAACAACAGCAACTACAACATTCTGCCACGCCTACCTTCACCTCATCCTACATCTCTCTCGCTGACTTCTTATTTTAAATTTACCGTTGCCAAAAGAAAGCAACTAGCAAAAAATTTTCTTGACTCAAAATTTTAGTTAATTCCAAAAAAAAAAAAAAATTTTTATTAGGTGACGTCCGCTAGATTTTTACGTCTTTTTATTATTATTATTATTTTTATTGCTTAAGCTCAGATTGTGGGAGATTTTGCATTGTTTGGAGTTATGGTTGTGGTTCCGATTTAGATTTTAGATTCTTCCCCTATTCCAACATTCACATTAAGTCATTTTCTCATTGTATTTGCTCCAGATTCCCACACAATTGGCTCGCTCATCGTACTTATTTTGCTTCCTCTTCCCACTCCTACTTCTCCTTTCCCTTTATCTTCATCTACTTCTTATTTGTTTGCACTAAGAAAAAGGTAAAAAAAAAAAAAAAACGTTACAGAATTGGTTTCAGGGCGAAAGTGTGTGGTATGGCACCTAAAATGGTCTTTTTCGGCTCTTTTTTTTTTTTTTTGCCTGATGAAACTCATTTGGTAATTTTTTCGTTTTTTACTATAAACTTTAATGTCTGCTTCGTGAGAGATTTGGAAAAGATAATCACCGAAAGCTGGTTCAATTAACTTTGCCAAAGTCTGAGCTCATAAGTATAGTAGATCAAATTAGTTAGATATATTTAAATGGTATACAAAGGAAAAAAAAGTTCAATGAACAATCCATAAACTCACTTACATAAATCTATCTAATTCGATATATAAGTCAACATTTTTAGTCTCCATAATGCAGTAAAACCTTTTAAAAAGGATACTTTAATTGGGCGAACAAATTCTTAGCGATTGTCATTTATAAACATAATCTAGCTCTGTCTCTCTGTCTGTTTCTTTGCACTTTTTAAACCCTAAATTTTAAGTTAGCTAGTTATAACTTGGTAGATAAGCTTATTAGATGTGTATGTGAAACAAGTTAAGGAATTAATCGGATTGGACTACTGTTAGATATAGTCACTATCTAAATAATCAATGTTGAACAAAGCTGTTTTCTTTGTCATATGTATGATATTTGTACTTATACCAGGTATATACTATCCAGGTGTAAGTTAATAAAATAAAACTTTAATAGGGAACAAAATTCTAAGTGAAAAGAAAGATTTAACGCTCGAAACCTTATAAAAAAGTTTGTTAAAATCTTATTTTTAAATTTTTACTTGTCTCTATTAAATCCTTGTTTATTTTTATAGTTTGTATCGATCGATTTTATGTCGTGTGTTTCTCTTAAAATATTCTTTTAGAAAGCAAAAAGTTTTTAAATTTATATTATTTAACATTTATATTATTTAAGGTTTCTAAGTAAAAGCTTGAATTTTTTGAAAAGTATAAAAAAATAATATCCTATATATGAATGGATCTTTCTCAAAATATCGAACTTGTTCCGCTCAAGTTAGATTCATCTGTACAACAATTTGGTAATCCCAGATTTTCTAGAGTCTAGGGAGAAGGTATTTATTGTTGTTAAAAAATTATGTTTCCGGATAAAAAATTGTCTTGAACCAATTAAAGAACAAATTTTACGAAACAAAAAAAGCCATAAATTTGGACTGATTATATTTATATTTATATATTTTACATTTAATTTAATTATGTTGATATTTAAAATAAATTGGTTTAAACAAAAACTATAAAAGCTTAAGAACTTTTGCCCATAATTACAAACTATATGAACTTAAGTTTTTAATTACACTAAAACAACAGGACCCTAAGATGATATCACATAGGGTTAATAACTTGTTGGCCATAAAAATGAGTAATTAACATTATTTATTTTATCTCTTGAGACTGAATTATTATAACTTATTATGATTATTACTTTTTCTTTTAAAACTGAAAAGTAAAAACTAATTTTCTAAAATGAAGTAATGAAGCGGGAGTTTAAAATTAAAGGACTGGACAGTAGATTAAATATAATTATGATCCATAAAAAAAAGATGTAAATAAACAAAATTTAACTAAAATTTTATTACTGTAAAGAAATGAATGAATCTTTAACTAGATACCACAAGTAATCTCTCAATTTAATGGCCCATGTTTGGTAATAAAATGTTAATATACCATTTGTACACACATCTCTCATTCTCTCTCTCTTTGTCTTTACTTCTTCTCTATAAATCTCTATCTCATCCGCTAGATGACTGATCACGTTGCAAATGCGTTGGTAGCGCGTATTTAATTGCATTTGGCCAATGTGCACATTGGCCTGATGCACAAATTAAAACCAAACAATGGAATTAAAATCCTCCTCACACATCTAACGGGCAAAATCAGAAAGAAAGAAAGAAAAAAAAAAAAGAGACGCAAAACAAATTTTGCAAATGCAACGGCAATTTGCCATGCATATATAAGACATACCATGTATACACATCTCTCTATCACCTTTCCCTCATTTAATTTCCCTCCTCCTTCTTATACGTTCCTATCCATCCATTTTATCAACTTCTTTTACTGATTTTCTCTATGCTTCAACCTCAGAGCACTTTCATTTTCATGCTCATGGAGCTTTAGCTTATTAATCTGATAATTAAGTTGTATCTATGTGTTGGTATCTGTCGATGTGTCTGTTTCTATCTCTTTCTCTCTTTGTGTGTGTGTGTCTGTTTGAGTATCTTTGTTTTAAATGACAGACATAGAATTAAGTTAGTAAATCGTTTGCATTGTTTGCTGTCTTTTGCCTCTTTTTCTTTCTTTTTTTTTGTTGTCTTTTCTTGTTGAGTTTTTTTGGAAATTGTCTTTTATTTAATGGCCAGGGGATCTCTCTTACTCTATCTCTCTCCCTCTATCTCCATCTTTTTTGTGTAAACAGCTTTTGATACGGTTTTTAAATTTCGATAGTGAAATTGTATAGTTTTTCTTAATGGCCCTGCCAATCAGTATCATTCTAAAATATGAGAAATTTTCTTTTGTATAATTTTCCAGTGATGATTTTTACAACGCATTCCCACAGATTCATAACCTTTGGGAAAAGATACAAGAGTTTCAAAAGCCCAAAAGAAAGTATCTGTGACTATATAAAGAATATACATATACTTAGGTACATCATGTTTTTGAACTGTATCTATTAATTGAAAGGCAATATAACTGAAATATACTTGAGGAGAATATAAAAATGTTGTTATAATAAATTAAATATTCTATGACGAAAATACTAGATATTTATATATACTTTTAATACAAAAAGAATGCCCTTTACTATACCCTAAAAATAGGGTAAATACTATAAGTATTAAGTAAGATTTATATAAATGATTTAATAAATAAATAATCTTAGCGATATAAGTAATTAGTAATAATTTATACTTTTTACTTTTCCATAAAGTTTTTGTTAATGCAGTTTCATTACATAAAAGAATGTTTATATTTAATAATAATTTGATGTATTTTATATATAATTAATCGACTGCACTAGTTAATACAATACTAAAACACCAAGAAATAATCAGTCATGCCAAAGTTTTAATACACTTATTAGTTTTACATTCGTTTTTTCAGTGTTGTGTTACACGGTACAGCTGCTTTAGATAGGTATTTGATTTTCAATCGTTGCTCCACACTTACTACGTAACTTCTTACAATATTTGGATATCTGTATTTGGACAACGGTATTAAAATTTCCAGCGTAATTTTGAAAACTTTAATATCCTTTCTATGGCACATTTAGTAGTCGACTACTTTTTACCCATTTTAAAAAATTTTATTTATAAATTAAAAAACTAATTTTTGTAATAGTATTAAAACCTCAAAAATTTAGGTTTTTACAATTGGATAAAGTCAAGTGTTTCAGATTTAAATGTCAAATAAATGTTGTTATTATAATAAGCAAAATATGATATGATATGGAACCTTTTATAGTTGAGGTTATGTAGAAGATGTATCAGTGCTTTCTTCTAAGCTTTGCTTCTAACCAAGGTTAATATTCCTTTTTTTGTAAGAGTATAAAAACTTTGAAGCTTGACTTAACAAAGCAGTGTGCATTAGATTAAGTACCCAAATCCTGGTACCCAAATCCTGATTCCCAAATTCTGGTACCCAAATCCTGGTACCCAAATCCTGGTACCCAAATCCTGGTACCCAAATCCTGGTACTCAAATCCTGGTACCCAAATCCTGGTACTCAATCTAATGCACACTCCTTTCATCTTGGTCTTGTTACTTAGAAATTTCGATCGTCATAGTAAAAATCGTGGTAAATTTCTAATTAGTTTAAATATCAAAAATTTGTTTTTGTTTTAATGAATTTTTTTATCTTCAAAAGTAAATATTATAATTATTATTATTAACTGTGGGCTTATAGACAAAATCTAAAGCTATATGGGAGCCAGATCCAAACTGCCTAAGACTGTTTTTTAGAGTAATTATCTGGCTTCACTTCAGTTGTCGAATAAATCTTTCGTCTTTTAAGTAACATTTTGTATTCCTAGTAAAAAAAACTTCATATTTCTTATATTAATTAAAATTATAATAAAACATGATAAAAAATTTCTTTCATTTCAATATAATTTCATTTAATTATCTTAAAGCAGTTGTTTAGTGTAAATATTATTACAAAATCGCATATATAATGAATGACACATTTACCTAACTCGAGGCCTACCATTAATAAACGCCTAGTTAGAAATTAGCCCAAGAGCTAGTTTTGTCATTTATAATGCATCTTGATCTTTAAGCCACCTACCTAATGCAATTAGGGTCACATAAGAAGGAGATGGTAGAAGAAAAATAAAAATTGCCTCCTGAGGGGAATAACCAAATAGTTCCGTCAACTAACTAGCAACAATTGATGACAAATGCCGTCCATCATTGTGAATGCATGGTTAGACCTTTTTTTATTTTCTTTTTTGAATAGATATAGGGCAAAATCCAGCCTCACATCAATCAAATGTCGGAGGGAAAATGTAAAGAAAAAAAAAAAAAGAAAAGATGAAGAAAACTTTTGCTTTACCTCAGAATTGGAATTGGGTTAGAGGCATCAGATTGCCAAGGTAAATGGAATTAAGTTATCGATGATGCATAAACTAAAGCCAAAGAAGATATATATATATATGTATATATCAAAAAAATGAGTCAATGCAACAATTTCAAAAGAGTATCAATTGATGATAAAGTATTTAACTGGGTCGATTTCTAGCCTAAACTAAACAACATTTTTGTTTAACAAATGTCATTTTACTAAAATAAAATAAACCACAAATAAATGTAAATTTTTTTGTGTATATTTTGTGGTATGTAAATCATTAATGATAGAGTTTAATAAAATTATATAGATTAACTCTTCTGTGGTTATAAATTAATGTTTAATTTCATTTTCAAACTTAAACTGGTAACTCGAGATTAACAACATTCGCTACTCATTATTACTCTCTCTCTCTCTCTTTGTCTGTTAGCCTTTGTCTTGAAAAAATGGGTTAACTCCCTGCAGGTCTTTAGGCAATTGTATATAGTTTGTAGAGCGATTTTAGTCTATTAAGACTTTAAGGCATAACCAAAGCAAAGGCAGTTAGAACAACAACAGAAGCCTAAGCTGTATACATTTTAGTCATGGCTAAGACTATTATTTTGGTAGGAGGCGTTTTAGCCTCTTTTTCTTTCTAAAGAATACACTAAAAAGCAAAATATAGAACTTAAAAACAAGTTTGATTGAAATTTAAAATAAATTTGTTTAAATAAAATCATTTTGTAAGTTAACTAAAAAGTTTTCATTGCTTTTACTCATATTTTATTATAAATTTAATACATATTAGTCGCTTTTTTTCTTAGTGTACTGCTAAATAACTTGGCTGCCACCAAACATAATTGCTAATTATTAATAATTTTTATAAAGTAAACCCTCGGGCCAGTCAACATGCCTGAATAAAATTGCTAATGATTATCATTAAATAAAAAAAAAAATCCACTGGGAAGGGAAAATATCCAGGCCTTAACAATTTTTAACACAATTAAGTTAAGCAGCTGCAATAAATTTTGTAAGCCAACATAATCTAGTTGGGCTAAGACCTAAGGCAGCCAAGAGGTAGAAGAAAGCAAAATGGGCGAAAACTTCCTTTACTGCAAACTGCACAGGAAGTGGAAGTGACACATCTAGAGAATAGTTCTCTTCGCTTCTATGCACTTCACTTATTTGTATCTGTACTAACTAACTGACATACTGAAATTATTTTTGTTGCCGTTTCGCTTGTCGCTCATTTGTCGCCAGCTGCTGGCAATGGCTTGGCGTTTCCCTTTGTCTGTTGTCTGTTGCCTGATTGCAATCTCATTATGTGTGTCTCTGTTGGATTTGGCTTAAAGTTAGTCAGATGAACTAAACATAAGCAGAGCAGAAAGAACTGAGAACAAGTCTAGCCAGAAACTGTGCAAAAAGAATTGTCAAAGCGCTAGAATTGCGGTTATACATTGTTTACACGCATGTAATTATTTGATGACTCTTTGTTATTTCAATTTCCAGTGCGAAGCAGTTAAAGAGAAGGTAGATACAATTCATTTAAACATAATTAATTATATACATTTAAATATAATTAATCATCTGCATGTAAATATAATTAATCAGCTTACTCAATTGAAGTTAACCACTGATATTTATATGCCATAAAACTTTCAATTTTCATTCAATAGAAGCAGTTAATTGATTATATGTATGTTATGTTCTTTATATCTCTGCATCTTTAAAAACCTTCAAACCAAACAGATGAATAAAAAGCTGAGTGAAATGAAAAGAACAAGAGTTTATCTTAATTCTATTATTAATATTTTACTTTCTGTAACTTTACTGAGAATCGAGAATCCCTTTTATACTCACTGATTTACTAAACTAAGTTAAAAGTTTGGTTGTCCGAGACAGTAGCAATAATTAGAAAGATATAAAATTATTACTGCATACTTTTAGGCATTTCTAAATTGTGTAAGTTTTCGATGTTGTTAAAAAAAATAAATATTGATTTATAATAATGAAATAATTTATAATAATGATATAAATATATATATATAAATCATTTTTAAAGAATATGATCCTTTATATGTAGTGCTGTGAGTCCTGATTAAGTGCAAAACATTCGATAATTTGTCTAGCATTTTTTCCCTACAGTAGTAAAGTTAGTAAAACTTATTGAGATGACTATTCAAAATATATTTCCGACTGTTATTGCTAATCAACAAGGAAACAATAAATTTCTTTAAAATTACGAAAATAGCAACATTTTGTAGGTGTGTAAGTATGTTTTACTTACTTAGTTTCTTTTTTTGAGGGCATCAATATAAAAACTTTTTTATTAACAGAAAGTCATAAAAAGTGAAAGAAAGAAAAGTTTCTTCACTTTAGCGAAGTCAAACGTGTTTTTTTTTGCGTTGTCGTTTTTTAAATACAAAATACCTAATATCTCAGCTTTCCGAGGGACTTCAAGGATAATATTCGGCCACAAGAAATTATTTCATTCTGGTTTCGTCTTAATCCTGTTAAGGACTTTTGAGTTAGAGGCAATCTTCAGAAAAAAACCTTTTTTTTCTCAGCTATATAAAGGACTATCAAGGATGCAGCCATGTATGCCAATTTTTAACAGCTAGGACCAACTTCTCACCAAAGTACATTCTGTAAGTCCTTTAAATTGTCGAGATATTTACTTTTTAGCAATCATTTTTATGGGCAAACACCTTAAAAAATTTTACAGAATTTTCAGTACTAAAATTTTTGCACTTTTTATGCAAAGTTCGAGGAAAACCGTTAGAATTGAAAAACAATACTTCTAAATATCTATATATTTCACGTTTTTGATAACTTTGTCGTACCTTATTTTTGATTTCCAAATATATTTCCAAAACAAAGGATTAAAAACACACTGTAGAATATTTCATATACATTTATATATTTAATTTCAGTGAATTTTCTATATACTAATATATACATATATATATATATATATATATATATATATAGGTATATATAAATACAACTTGAATTGAGCGTTGTGTTTATATTCTACAAAATTGGCACATTTTTTTTTTATAGTGTTTTGTTTCTGAAATTTGCATTAATCTGAAATTTGAAACCAAACTGGGTCTGAATAAAATATTAGAAAACTAATTTAGGACAATATTTTCATCAATTACAACTAAGTACGATTACTAGATGAACTAAAAATAATTGATAAATAAAACAAGCAGAACAAAAGAGACACATGATGACATAGTATTGTCCATTCACAAATAAATATATATCTATCTCTATATGTATATATATATATATCCTACGTATATAAAGTCCATTCAATTTATGTATAAATTATTTTCAATTATTTTCTTTTTTTTTTTGTTTTTTTGGTGCAAAGTAAAGAGTTTTGCTTAAAGACTAAAAAGCAGCAGCGGCGGGCGGGTTCAATTATGATCCAAATCCAAATCCGATCCAAATCATTTGCATAGTCAACACTTGGGTGTATTGCCTCCACTACTCACACTGCTTGTCTCCAGATGTTGCATTAACAATTGCTGCAGATCGGCTCTTAGGGCGCGCTCTTCGTTGATTTGTAACTTGATCTGTGACATATCCTGTTGCATTTGTCGTATGGCAGTCCAAAGTTGTCTCAGTGTTGGCGTCATATCCTCATTCTCTAGTCCTGTTGTTGTTGGTTATTCGTTTATATATATTTTTTTTTTTTTTTTTGTTGATTGTTAGGTATAAAATAAATTAAGAAATTATAAAATATGTTAGAGTGTTTGTTTGGTGTTGAAATGATATAGGATGATGTAAAATATATATATGTGATATGGTGAGAGATTCAAATGTCAGATGTAAAATGTGATATATGTGGATTGTAAATGATATATGTAGAATGAGAAGATATATGTGATATGGGCTATGTGACTAATACTAAGATGCATTCGCTAACTACAATTGAAACAAAAACAAAAAAAAATATTGACCTTAGGAGAAAGTAAATTTTAAAAAATTAAATGCTATACACACAATCACACACGAAATATAAAAAATATAGCAAATTATTTTCGGTTTTTTTTTTTTTTTTTGTTTTGTATTATTTTTTTAATTTCATAATAATTTCTTGCATTTTGTTTTTCATTTTCTTTAATACAAATGTATAAATATTTATTTGGTTAGACAACATTTTGCACACACAACAAAAACACTTAAAATTTAAGTATTAAATTATTACTTTTTAATTTGTGATACTCTTTTTATTTTTTTTTTTTTTTTTTTTTTTTTTTAGTTGACTAACATTTAAAGCATTTAATTTGATTTTAATTTTGATTCTGTTGACTTTGCTTAACAACAAATCACTGGTTTTAGTAGTTCGATTCTCTTTAACTATGGCAAATATCTCAAAATATATTTTTATTTCTATAACTACAAAATTATTATTATTATTTAGTATTCCACTCGTAAAAAAACAATAAAAAGCTGTGTGGACGGATATAAAGCCTTCTTTCTTTTCAAATTGTTGGGCAAGTAATTTGGCTAAGAAGGATAAATTAAGAATTATAAAATTTTTATATATAGCATCTAATGAACTAGTCTCTGTCTTAGTTTCTTCTTCTTTTTTTCGTTTGTTCAGATTACTCTATATACATATATATATAGGCAAACACAATGAATTGATTTCGCACCTAACTAGTTTAGTTTTCAGCTTACAGTATAGAAAATATATATAGATATATTTATATATACTAAGTATATATATCTAGAAAAAAATTCAAAACTTAGCAAAAAACACTTTTGGAAAGGCAAACAAGTTCTAAGTACACAGATATATATATATATATAAGTAGGTATTTGTATAAAAGGCATAGCTTAAAGCTAGAATCAGGCGGGCAAATAATTTGTTTATTTGAATTTGAAAAGAGAAAAATTTGTATACTTCAGTTTTTTCGAATATATATATATATATATAATTCAAGGAAATATCGCAGTTAGATGAGCTAATTTTTGCATTATTGTGCAAATTGCAGGTAAAATTTCAAAAAAATGTCATTTTGAATCCTATTTTTTGAAGGTGTAGTCTAGCCTTGGAAATAGTATTGTAATGTAACTTTTGAGAATTAAAGGATTATCTTTTAGTATGAGCTAGGAATTTTGCTGTTTGTTGAGTAAACTTTAAATAAATTAATAAATTTCTTTAACAGTTAATAAATATTATTAATATTTTCCTGATTTTGAACACATTATTTATAAAATTTTTGCATTTTAGGCAAACAGTTTGCAAAAACTAAATTTTGGTTTTCGAAACTGTTTTCTACTTTAAAGTTTGGCCACAAATTATTTGCCCGTTTCATTGTAAATTCTAAGGCCAAACAAAGTTTCACACACACACTCAGGCACACATACACACTCAGGCACACACACACGCACACAGCGAGACAACAGCAGCAGCAACAGCAGCCGGCAGCGCATTCAAAGCAATTGTAAACTGGAACTCGAGCTGGCGGAGCAGCAGGCGAATGCGAAATGCGTATGAATATGAATCCCTTCCCATCCCTGCCCAATTTCCCATCTCCCCTTTGGATGATAGACTCAAAGATTGTTGATTTTGCGCCATTGTTTCATCACAAAATTACCGCAACACCAGCTGCCCGATTGACGTTTAGATCCATCCGGATTTAGTTCCATTGTTCCAGCCGCTCCACCACCGTTTCGCATTAAAGCCGCCGAGGCGCCACCGCCCGGACATTCCACATCACTGTCATCGGTTATTTCGCCGCCGCCACTGCAGTTGTCACCAACCAACTGAGGTGTACTCCTTTGTAAGGTGCTGGTGCGTAAGGCACCGCCACAATTCATAAGATAGCCAGCTCCGTAGCCAGCATAACGATGCGATGTGGAGGCGGTATCAAAGGAACGATTCAAACGACGATCATAAAGTCCCGGATGTACAGCTGCTCCCACTGCCCCAGGATTGGGCTTAAAAATGGTGGTAGTGTTACTATTATTGCCACTTGATCTTTGAAAGACAATTTTAGGCGAAGCCTTGTTTTTCCTTGGCATCAGAGGTGAGGAAATGCCGCTACTGCAGACATTATCATAGCCAGAACCAAAGCCACTTTTAAGGCGATTTAAAGATTTTCGTGTGGCTCTCTCCTCCGACAGGGCACGTTGATAATCCTTTAAGCCTGGGGAACCACCAGCCACTCCACTTGCTCCTGCTCCAGCTCCGGTTCCTGCATTTGTCAGGGAGTAACGTTGTCCCGATGTCACCGAACTGGAGTACAAATTAAAACTATTTGGACTAGCCTCACGCCAAATAAACGAGGAATTTAAACTGCCCGCCGAATGTTGGCGATTTTGTGTTTGCTGTTGGTTCAATTGATGTTGTTGTTGTTGTTGATGGTGCTGCTGCAACTGATTGACGCCACCGGCATTTATGAAAGGCAACTGCGGATTGGATGTTGAGAATGTTTTGCTCGTTTTCAATTTACCACCACGAATGGGTAGACAGGGTGTCCAGGGTTGTAAGGCTAGAATTGTGTATATATTTTTTTTGTTTTTTTTTTTTTGCAAGTATACAATACAAAAGAGAAATAGAGAGAAAGAGAGAAAAATGAAGAGATTGGTTGGTTGACAAAGAAGTTGAAGAAACAACAAGGACAACAGAAAAAAACGACAAAGAACAATACACACAAAAAAAAAAAAAAAAAAAAAACCAATAAAAACCACATGGAGATTTAACAATTAAAGGGGAATCCCAAAAATGTATATACAAGAATGGTACTAAAATGGGGAATATACTAGGTGACGACTATTTCAAAATGGTTCAGTTAGAATATATATAAATTTGGACAATTAAAATAATAATAAAATGAAATGAACTTTCTCATTCCTTAAATATTCAAAAATTCTTAATCTGAACCATTTGGAAAACAATGGGGATATAAAGACATGATGTTAAAGCAAACTATATAGTGAGAGTATGAAAACCAAAACCATATTTAGCTAATTAAACAAAACAACAACAAAATGTCACAACCACAACCAAGATTAGGGGAAAATGCATGAAAGGATACAAAAAAAGAAATGTAACCTTTTTCTATGCGGCCAGGAATGAAGGGGAAGGGTAAGTTAAACCATTTTATATATACAATCAAAAAAAAATAAGCAAGGATATATCTTAAGTCTAATGATTATGAATAGCAAACTAATATTAACTTAAGTGAGTGGGATCGTTTGGATAAAAGAACCAAATAATATTTATTATAAAATGAAACTAAAACAATTATTATAATAATAATTATGAAACAATAACGAATTAAAAATGTTTTAATACAGAATTATTATTGAATTTTTCCAATTCATTGTTGAGTTTTGGTTTGATTAACAAATATTGGTTCTTAAAAACGAATTATTTAAATGCCAATTGTAGTTAATTTTTTAACAATTATCGTCTTTAGTTTTTCTTCTTTCTTTTTTTTGTTATACAATTTTAGACTTAAAATTAAATTTTCCTAATTTATTTTTAATTTGAAGCTTGTACAATTTTGTTGTTACATAAAATGATAAGTAGAGAAAAAAAATAACAACCAAACCAACAAAAATAAAAATTTTACAAAATTAATTATAACATTTTTCACTTTTTTTTCTCTGATTTTAGCAGATGATTAAACATTTAAGTGAGTTTGAGTGTGTGTTTGTGTGTGAAAGGATTGTACAGTTGTATGTGTGTGTGTTTGGGTGAAAAAGCATTTTCTTTTATGGCTAACAAAAGTTGCAAAATTCTTCCTGTCTTTGGCACTAGATAAAGCAAAAATTTGATTTACGAAACTTACCCGAATGTATCGTATTCCTTGTGCTATTCTGATAGGCAGCACAATAGGCCTCAAAAACTCGCAACACTAATGCATCCTCCTCATAGGTGGGCTGATTTTTGCGTCCACTGCAATAGCTAGTTAAACCACTGCCACTTGCTGCTCCGCCACTCCCGCCGCTGCTGCTATTGCCACTGCCCGAACCAGAGCCAGTTGAAACATTTAATAAACTGGGACGTAATGGCGGCGTGGGACGCAAACAGCTGATGGTCCAATTAGCTGTAAAAAAAATTGATTAATTAGGTGCATATAGAAAAGCTTAAAACAATAGATTAATGGAATCCATATCGTTTGGTATATATACAACATCTTTTGATTAGTTTAAGGGAGACACCGAACAAGGATTTCCTTATCTTAATCTTTTTTTAAAAAAATTATCTTAAATTACTAACGCTATATCTGTGATCGTTAAGAGCTAACTTGGTTATACGTAATCTATATATTATATATCTAACCCTTTGTGCTTCCTTTCCTTGCGCTTGGCCCCGCTGCTTGAACCGCTGCTGCTGCTTGACTGCTTTCCGTGGTTGGTGGTTGGGGTAGAGCTGCTGTCTTGCTGTTTGGTGTCTGGACTAAATTTGATTTGTGGCCGATTGTTCCCAGATGACTTGGTAGACTTGGTGGTTGTGGTGGATGCATTAGATGTGGTGGAGGCTGAGTGTGCGTGTTGTATTGATTGTAGCTGAGGTGATGATTGAACGAGAGGCTCCGTTTGTGTTGTGACATCGAGTTGATGTTGCCCCCCACTGGCTGTTGGTTGTTCCCGCTTGCTACTATTGCTGGCGGCAGGCTTTGTGGCTGCTGCTGACGATTGCTGCTGCCTGGTGGCATAAGCAGGTTGTGGCCCGTTGGCGGTGACATCTGCAAATGCAAATAATTATACAACATTTAAATATTTAATTGAATATATTATTTATAACTAACTAAATAGATGATAGGGTTAGTTGTTTGGTAAGAGAATTCAATTTCAGAACAACAACAATAACAACAAGTAGAACCTGCGAACGAGCAAAGCTTGGCAAGCAAATCGAATCGTATGGAATTTTATTTGATAAATATATATTTTGAATTGGTGCATTTATATATATATATATATATATATACTATACATATATATATATATTTATGTGTGTGTGTGTGTTGCTGAGCGTTAGATAAATGTTTTGTAATTCGTTTGGCTTTTTTAAGAGAGAGAAAGAGAGAACAAAATATGGAAGAAATGCCTTGCCAAATAAGTCTTTGAAGCTTTAAACTAGCTTTTAAATATTGTACTATATATTTTTAGGAGAAGCTATAAAAAAAACGATCTTAAAAAGTGCAAAACAACACTTTTTAGTTTAGAAACTAATTTGGCATTAATTTTTTAAAAAATAATAACAATTATGTTATTGACTTTATCTGTTTTATTCATAAAAATTGAGTTTGATAATCATTAAAATAATGATTTAGTTCATTTGTCTAAAACCTTCTAAAATATAGCTAATTTTTGCAAATTAAAATATTATATTATCATGTTTTAACTTCATTGTTGAATGATTTGAGGTTAGAAACTAATCGATTTTAGGTTAGAAACAAATCAATTTGAGGTTAGAACTTATTGAAATTGTCTAAAATGGGCAATTGTTTTGAACCATTTAAATATTGGATCGACATTGGAACTATCGATTAAACTGTTGCAAAAAGTTTTTAAATCTAGTTTTGATTCCAAAACAGGTGCCTAATCCTAGAAACCATTCTAAAATACCTATTAAAAAAAACTAGTTATACATTTAATTAGTAAATTTCCTAGTTCATTTCTTTATTCCTAATAACTTCCAATAAATGTTCTCTAATTAAACAATTTTTGTTTTTTGATGTTCTCATCAAAAGTAGAATGAGCTGAGTTAGTCAATCAATTTGAGTTTTAATCCATGAATGAAATGAATCGAAAAGCATGAATGAAAGAAAAAAAAATAAATTGATTTTTGGACGTGCTGCATTTGATTTTGAATTTTGAGCAAAACGAATTTACAAAACAATCGAAAAAACAATCGGAACACGTGCACAACAACAACGGCATTGACCTTGATCATCTTGACATTGACCAGGACATGTCCGCGCACAATGTCGTTCTTTATGTGATTGGATTTGCTTGCCTTCTTCGCGAGCCGCACACAGTGAACAATCGAGTGAGGTCGAGAGCCTGCCACCACTTGCTCCAACATTATCACAATCGTCATCCTCACTGCATAGGGGACAACATCCCGAAGTGGATGATGAGGTGGCTGTGGTTCCTGTGGTTGTATTTGTGGTGTTGCTTGTGATGCTGCAGCCACTGCAGCAGTTCTGACAGATGGAACAATAGAGGGCACCCTCACTATAACCACTGGCCACATCCAGAGAACAAAAGCAACTTGAACAAATGGAATTTTTTGAATCCATGCTGGAGGAATCCTTGCTTTTCTTGTAGGCATGAACAATGCCACGGACCACTTCGGGTGGCAGACGTTCCTTTTTCCACCAATGGGCATACATGCCAGAACGAAACACTGGTCCTGGAGATGGAATTGGAGCAACTGAATCCAATTGATCCGACGAATTGGAGGTGAAGAGAAGTTGATCACTATTTTGGTTATTGTTTGATCTATGACTGATCTCATCCACACTTGAACTGGAGGGCAAAAAAATACTCTTGGTATAGACTTGAAATGGTGATGGAGGCGGTAGTAAAGGGCAATCATCAACATCATTTTCCTCTTTTCGATTAGTGGGAGTCAGAGGCTCAGCTTCCTCTGCTTCCGCATCCTCCTGTTTCTCATCTTTTGGTAATTCATCTTCTAGAAACTGGCTTGCCTCTGGGGTTAAAAACTTCTCCCTAAATCTACCACAAATATCAAAATGCTGATCAACTAAAAGATTCTCTTGGCCTCGCGTCTCGTTGGGTGGATCTGGTGATGCTATGGTACAACTGCCAGCCATGCCACTATCACTAGAACGTGGACTAGGGCACTGGGAACTCTCACAACAACGACATTTACAATCCAAATGAAGGTCACCTCGATCACGATCTCGATCTCGTCGCGGAGGCGGTGGAGGAGGAGTTGGACCTGGTCGTGGTGGAGCCATAGGTCTCTCATTCATTTGTAGATACTGATAGCTTATGCAACGTCTTATGGAATCCCGATTCCTTGCTGCCGCACTAGTATCTATGCACAATTCTGAGGAAGAACTGCTACTACGATTTGCGACTGCTGATTGATTGAGAGCTCCACTCTCTTCTTCTGCAGTTGGTACATTATTATATAGCAATTCAGCTTGAAGTTTATCTGGTGCTGTTCGACAAGCAGCCGGCAAATCCAAGGAACTTGAATGTATGTCCTCCTCCACACTTTGTTTTTGTATCAAATCCTGTCGATCACGCCAACTGGGGACATAGACCTCAGTATTCTTCGAATGATTAAAACGGTTGCCCACAAATATGCTTGGCATACTATGTCGTTCCGTGGGTGAACTCGGATTAGAGTTTGTAGGAAGATTACGAGGAGGATACGATGCTTCTTCCTCATCTGCCAAATTCTCACAAGCTGTAAAAGCGCCACCCAAACGACCTGTGTACATGGAACTAGCATCGGATCTTTGTTGCTGCAACACAATTTGGCGTGGATCCTCTTGCGTCTCATCCTCTTCTATATGATTGGTTAAACTATTTCCACCTAGTTCCAATGTTGCGATAGATGTGTGAATACTCGAATGCCTTTCCGTTGATTTGCGAGCTAAAGCTCTCAAAGCCTGAGAACCAATCACCAGAGATTCCTTCTTAAGTTGATTGTCCCCTAAGAAGCCATCGTCATCAAAGGATTCCAATTTGATTAGATTAATGGATGATAAATGTCTGGGTTTACGTCCCTGAAGATGATCCACAAAGGTACCCGTTGAATTACAATATAAAGAATCGTTGTCACGTTTATTCTGATAGAATTTCACGTATTCAAATGGATCTGAATCACAGGATCTTAGACTAGTTCCATCTTCATATTCGTCTTCATAGCTTTCCGAATCGGTGGGCAATTCAAAAGCGTCTTGACGCTCTAATTCCGATATAGCAGATTGTTCTGTATTATCGTTTTTGAGATCTTTCAATTTGGCCGCTGCTTTATGGCAACGTTTCTTACGCAAAGCTATCCGTTTGAGATCAATGCTCTGACGAGCCTGTGGATAGAGCAGCATCTTAACAATGGCACTTCGAAGGCATCCCGCCTTGACGAGGCAAGCAAAATGCGCACTTAAATTGGCATAGGGTGCAGTGGGTGGATAATTTCTTGGAGGTAGAGTGATGATGGGTGAAATGTTGTTGTTGTTATTGCTGTTGTTGCTATTGTAGTAGGCACATAGAGAGAAGCGTGTACAATAGCCACGCGAATCCAAATGCTGACTGAGCTGCTCACATATCAAATATTAAGTTTGAAAAATGGGTTTAGAAAAGGAGATGAATCTAAAAAGCTAAATGTATAACCACTTACATGACTCGCATTCAATTGTCCACCCACTGAGGAGTTACTCAAATTGCTTAATTGCCTTTTAATGCCCATGGGCAGACTAGGATTATTTGCATTTAACAGTTCCACCCATTTGTTGGCTTCATTTGGTCCTTGACAAACGGCCACAATCCGATCAATTAATGGGCTACTTATTTCAAAAGCATTTTTAATGGCATCCGTATCCTCCAAACGATTCACCACAATGCCAGTCAATGGGAGTTTGCCCTAAAAGCAAAAGAAAGAAATATTAAATCTAATTTCTTGTATCTAAATATATATTCCATTCTTCTCACCTCATAGATGAAAGCGCTCATTCTTTGACTGACACTTAAAATAAGCAATGTTTGCGGGAACAATACAAAATAACGATCTCTGTGATCGGCTCCAACAGCAACACTGCCCATATGAATGATGTCACCCAATGAGCTTAACTCTTGTCCCTGCCAGCCACGAACGGGACCAGTAAGAACTTGTAATTCCAATTCCTTTTGCCGTCGTGTGGCCGAACATGTGGCAGCTATATCCTTATAGACAGCAACACTACGTTGAGTATCACCACGATCTGGATGACTACTTTCCATATGGCGTTCCAACTCTTGCAACATGGCAGAATATTTATCCAAGCGGCGAAAAGGTTTCGATAAACCAGTGGTAAGAACCAACAATCCAGGCGTGGCAGCCCCCTGACGTTCCATATATTTCTCCAGCTCGTCTCTGGGGGGAAAAAATAATCCCAAATGAATAAATAATATCAGAGTAGTAGAAATAAACTAAAACTTACTTGTACTTATCCAATATAACTATGGCCTTGGGATGGGCCGCACAATAGGCCTGATGTACCTTCTTCATCAATGGGGCTATGGTTAGGAATAGTTTACCTACTCTCTCATTGCACTCTTCTATTTGTGTTAGCAAGTCCTCATGGGTGCGGACAATTTCCACAAAATTGCACATCAATTGGGCATATTCATCTGGATTGAGACTGAAACAAAAAAAAAAGAAAGAGAAGATTAGGGAATTGGAAATTAGATTTTAGATTCTTCTTGACTTACATTTGCGTTTGCAGCATGGGCTCTAGGAAATTCTCCAATAGTCCCTGCAATTCAGCGACATGTGCCCGCTCTGAATCCAATAGATCCTTTAAAACCACCGAACGATACTCTTGTATCTCTTCTGGAGCACGTATTGATGCCTCTTTCAGGGGCAAGGGGGCATTATATTCATTTACATAGTTGCTGGGAAACCAGCCAGTCTTATCATTTAATGTACCCTCCCACCAGCCGCCATCCTCACGTTGGGTAACCGTTATCAGATCACCCTTCTTGAAGCACAGCTCATCATTATTGCTGCCCATAAAGGAATATTCAGCCTGAACCACCAACGGTTGATCCATGATGATGGCTATGATGAGTTGTTTATGGCTGGGCTGCTGCTTCTCGGCTAAATTGCTTCAACTGCAAAAGAAAAATAAATAAACAAAACAGCGAAAATTAGTGAACTTGAAATATCATCATATAGTAGACCCACGCAGACATATGCTAAGTAAAATGTTTTTTCACGACATCTTTTTTTTTTCATTTTCCCCCCTCCTTTCCCTGTCACAATTGTAATTGCCTGGAATACTCTTGGCCAAGGTTAGACATTGAAGAAACAAACTCAAAATAATTACAAAATGCTTTCTTAAAACAAAAAGAAAAATAAATGGTAAAAAGGCAAGATAGACAAAATGATGTGAGAAAAATAAATAATCCATTGGATTGAATATAGTTATACATACATATATATATATGAACCATTTTCAATTCTCAATGGGGCCATAAATCATAAACCAAAATTTATGGGCGAGTCGAAATTTTGTTTTTCCTTATTTTATAGATATGTTCGAAACATTTACTTTAAAAGCATGTACACATATTGCAAAACATGGCATTTTTATGAGATTATCGTTAATTTTAACAATTTTCTGATTAATATTGTTGCTAAGAAAGTTCCTATGACGTCATGTTTAGTATAATGAACATTTAAACAAATAGTTCTGTTAATTGTTATCTTATCATTGCGTTTTGTATACTTTAGGTAAATAAAAGTTTAATTTAGAATTTTGCAAAAGCAAAGTTTCTAGAAAATGCAATTTTGGTAGAAAATATTTATATTGTCTATAAGAAGAATTTGTTGAACAGCCCATAGAATCTGTAGAAACTGAACTATCTTTCTATAAGATGTCTTTTAAGTGTTTGTATTGCTAGTTCTTTTTGAATTGTTAGCAGTCATCAAATCTGTATATAAACAAACTCCAAGTTGTTTCTATATACAAGCTTTTATACTCCATTTTATATTCAACTCGATATCTAAATCTGTTATCATTGTTACCTGGCTCCATTGGCCATATCATTTAGCCAACAAAGTAATAAAAAACGTAAATATAAATAGAAAATTATAGTAATGTCTTTTCTTTCCTTTTTGAAATATCTAAGCGATTTCATTTCAATATTTTGTTAATTCTCTAGAAAAGTTTACTATATTCTCTCATATAGTTCTTAGTTATAAGATCATTATTATATATGTTACCTAAAACTGATCTCAATTGATCCAGATCATTCGAATGCTATTGAATTGATAGAAATGTAAAAAGAAAAATGAATATTAAAGTTGTTTAAAATCTTTAAAACTAATGTGAATATGTTTAAAAAACAAAGGAAATTCTAAAATAAAATATATCCTACGAGATATTTTTAGAAACGTGAGCCTCGGTGAGTTGGATGTAATCCATATTAACAGGAATAAGCAGTGTAAGTCTCTAATAGTAGATACTGCTATAGTTCTATTATTTAATTACTTTCACTAACTGATGAGCTAGTCAAAGTATTTATCTACCTTGCCTTTTTAGACTATCTACTGATAACAGGGTCTAATTACTATATAATATGATATGAACAAGAAAAATGCACTGATTTGTCATTATCAGTTTATACAGAATGTGGTTATATATTACCATTATCAATAAATTAAAGAAGCTATAACAATTTCATGATACAAAGAGATTAATTGTTCTATTTATGGTAACATTAAATATATTAAAATTTTGTCTATATATATTTTTTGAATTAATCACACATTTTCAATGATTAAACCCAAAAATATGACAAACGTGTTTTTCTTCCTTTTTTTTTTTAATGTCGAAAAAGTTTTTCTTGCTAAAAATACTAAAAAAAAAAAAAACAAAAACAAGTGGAAGGTAAGAAAATAATTTTTGTCATTTTGACGTCCGCTCGAACTTCCATATGGTGAAAAGATCAGGCGATATATATACATATATGTATATACGCATGAATATATAAATTGACAGGAAAAAGACCTTTTCCATTACAGATTTATGGTCATATTTGATTAATTCTGTACACTTATAGTATAATATTCTGTTTTCCCTCTTCTGAGACAAGGTCATGTCGTGTTTTCTTCACTAAGAGCAAGAATATATCTCTTTGCCCACTTTTAGGCCACTTTTAACACATATTTTAATATAGATCAGATATGTATGTATACATAGATATATATATATATAACTTTTATATGTATTTGTAGATATAGCACTTGATTTTTTCATACTTTTTGTTGGTGTACGAAAATTTGCCGTTCGTCAAACGATAAGGCTGCACCGCACGCGTTCATTGCTTTAGCGAAACTGAGGGAAAAACATGGCGACAAAATGCCAAATGAATTTTCACGGTTTTCCCTCACTCTCTCTCTCTTTCTTTCGCTGTCTATCTTTTATTCTCTCGGATCATACATATATATATATAGCATATATTTATACATGAATCTTTTAGCCGGATACATCGCATTTTTTCATGACAAATAAAAACAAAAACAAAAAAAAAAACAACTTGGGAATGAGCGAATCTTAATGCCTCTTTTAATTTTCCCATAAGAGGCAAGTGGTGGCAGGGAGGGAGGGATTCGATGGCATAGGAAAAGTATACAAAATATTTCTTTCTTTTTCTTCTGTCTTTTCTTTCATTGACAAAAATGTTTCAAAAACTCGGCAAACTCATAAAAATATCTCTTTGCGTATATTCCTGATTCTTTTTCTTTTTTTATTATTCTTTTTGCATATGAAACATTCCATGTTTATGGCTTTAGTAATCGGTTAAGAACTTGAATATCTATATAGACGACACAAGAATGTTAATGGAAAATGATGTGGAAATTCACCTGTTCCATTCAATATTCTAAAGAATATGATATGATAATCTTATATGATATATTAAATATATATTATATATATTAAAAATATAATTTCTTCTATTAATTAACATTAATATGTTAGCTAAAAAAATGATGATTCATCTGACACTTTTTAACAAAAAGCCGGTTAAATGGTCTAGAGTAAAATAAATCTCAGCTTATACTAATTATTTAACAATTTATTGGTATAAAAGTTATTTATTTATATACTTTTTATTTAACAACTTTAACAACTCTAAACTTTCTAATAGAAATTTCGATCTTGTCATCAAATTAGTTATAGATAGAGTATTAAAAAAGTCTGTATTAATAATTTTTGCCAAATTCTTGTCAAAGAAAGCATCTACAACAATTCATTTGTTGGCTAAAATACACAAAGATCTTGTTTAAACAAGATAACATGAGAAAAAAAAACGGTTCGAAAATATTATACCTAATATATAGAACAATAAATGATTTTTAAAAATTTCAGATGTTAATAGAAGTTATATTGCTTAAATTATGGAAAGAGTATAATATAGGAAAAGTATATATAGAGACAAGCTGCATTGTTTTACAATCAATCCCATAATATGAGAGTAAGTAAATATGATCGATAGTTCAGATAGTGCTCTTTAGTTCAGTTGCTTTTCTATTTCTGTATATTTTTTATAATTAGAGAATAAACATAAGGTCGATCCAAAACTTTTTAAAAATATTGTTGCTTATACTGTTTCAATGGTTTTACCATTCCATTTAATGATTATTGTTGTTATATTTTTTCGTTGAAATGCAAAACAAATAACATATAGAAATGTTGTTCAAGTCATGCGCCGCCACATACAAAAAAAAACAAAAGCAATTCCTCATCTTTCTATATAGTTGACCTCATTTAATGAAAATATTTCTGATATACACAGTAGGAGGAGTATTTCTCTCAATCAAGTCAAATGAAATCAAATCAAATTATGAACTTCCTACACTTTGGATGATCAAGAACTTTACGCCCACTCACAAACTCTAAAAATATATTTTACATTATGTTGAAGGGGGCAAAAGCAAATTAAATTCTATTATGGTCATAGATCTTCCCCCTCAGAAATGCATCCTCAAGTGGTGGTGGGGCCTGTAAATCTTAAATATCGACAAAAAAGATAAAATACTGGGTGAGGGGAAGAGGGTATGAGGAACCAGATTTTGCCGGCCAACAAACTGCATTAATTTGGTTTTCTTGGTTGTCTCTCTTTTTGTATTTTATTTATCTTTCTCTTAGTTACTGCTCTGCTCTTTCATGTCTTTTAAAATATAAGTTTCGTTTTGTTTTATCTCATCAAAAATTGCGCACTTCCGGAAGCCTCCCCCAAATGCCATTCCGATTTAAGGTGACAGTTGGATATTGTGGGTATTATATTGGGGGCAAGAGAACACATCGTTTTCAGTTTCTTTCATTCCACTTTTCCAAATATTTTGTTTGGCACTCTGCCTCACACATTCATATACACATTCATTTCCATCTGTTGCATTTAATGAATTAATTACAACGAAAATTGAATGCTCCGATGGTATGAGATCGTGCATTATGGTATGCTCATGTCAGAGAATATCTCTGTCTTTCTCTCTCTCTCTCTTTATTCGTCCACCCTGCTATGTGACCTCTGTTTGCCGCATTTCGTTGCACTATCTACGGAAATTTAATTGTTTTGCGGCCATGGACCTCTAGCCGTAACGAATTCAGGGTTAAGCCTAGGGGAGAATCAAAGATGACAACATAACTGAGCTATAGAAGAGTCTGCTCTTACGAATTTTTAGCTTAGTATAAATAAACGTGATCTCTTTTCTACTCAATTCCAAAATAAAGAATGTTCTATACATTTCCATAAATTGCATATACCCAATTGCACTCTGCTATTTGGGGGGTATAATAAAATGGCACGGGGTTCAAATTATTTATGAATGAAGCCATGAAAAAACACTCTTTGTAGAAGAAGACCAAACAAAGACTGAGAGGGGCATGTGGACAAGGGGAGTCTGGACTAGCAGAAAAGTCTGTATACAATTTGGTCTTTTCAAGCGTTGACAGAATTTCTTTTTTATTTGATTTCTTTGGCAAGAGTTCAACAATTTTTTTTTTTTTTTTTGCCCAGTACCTGACTGGGACTCGATAGGGGCAACCAGACCTGGACTCTGTTATTGACCCAATGGCTTAGGCAGCATAAAGTGGCAGACACTTTGCCAGCACAACCTTTGCGGGGCAATAAATTACGGAAACTGAGACATGTTGATGGTAAACAAGGGGGCAACTGTCCGGGGGAGAAGAGGCATTGGCGACGTAGAGCAAGAAATTTGTTGAAATTACTTGTTGGCTGCAGGAAAAGACTGTCTCGGGAACCCAAAGGAAGGTAGATATTTATCCGTAGGAAAAAGAGAGAATATTATGCCACAATATATGATGTAGTTGGTAGTCATATTCTAGTTTGTTTACGGGCTTACGTAATCGAAATTGGATTCTCATATCTCTTATAAGGAACTTATCACAATAGGGTAAATAATAGTTTCCAATAAGATATAGAATCTCTGTTCATATTCACCAAGATAAATAATTTTATTTTAAACTTTAACGGAATTTTAGATAACTTGCTTAGTTTTTAAGTATCTTGGACCCCCTTTTGTTACACCCTTGGTCTTAAGAGTTTTCCCGTTATGTATTTTGTTGTTGTCGCCGTCTGACGCATCAATTGTGTGCTATTCAGACGAGGAGAGGGCAAAAAGGGGAGGGTACCAAATGAGAGAACCCTTTGGTCTATGTTATATTATATATAGATATCGAATTCTGACTCATATCTTTATTGCTTATATTGTTATAAACATTTCTCAGCTTGATTTAGGTGGGGGTGCTGCTCACCTTCAACTTTGTTTCGTTTGGACAAACATTTGTTGCTTTCGTTGTTGCTGTTGTTGTTCGTGTTGGTATTGTTGTTTCGTTGTTAGATGAGTTTTCTTATAAATTATTAACATCGACGAGTGATTGCGACAGGTGTGGAGGTCTCGGTACCGTATTTACGTTTACTTTCCTATATTTAGTTTTTCACTAGCTCAAAAACAAAAACAAAACAAAACTGAACGAGAGTTCTCCACATCAAATAAATACTTAAACCAGCACAACACTGAAAAAAAAATGACAGTCCTGCGAAATTAGCTGTTTTACCGCTAGTTTCTAAGTAGTAGTGTTGAGCATTTTAGCTATATATTGGAATTCAAAATATTAATATAATTCAAACAACATATAATTAAAAAAATTATAACAATCCTCATAGTTTTTGAACAATGGAATTTTCATGTCTATTTTATAAATACTTTTGCATCTATAAAAGAAAAAGGTTGTCACGTAAGATTTTCCTTATATGTCCGTATTATTCCTGGTACCCCTATTACATACAAAACAAACCAGTATTTCCACAAGGTGTATTAGAAATAACTTAAACTAAATTTCTTTAATCAATAAAATTTTTTCATTATCTCTTACAACAGGATTAAGTGAAACTTTGTATGTATGTTTATACAAATTATTTTAAATTCCTGCCACCACTATTGGATACCAGTGTTGAAAAGCGTTCTCAGTTACCAGGGTAAGTGAGCGCAACCACAAAAAAGACTATCGTTTTAAAACTATCGATTATCAACCGAAAATATCGATAGTTTTCATTTCACCGCACACGTGTTTGGTTTTGCTTCTGCACGCTTTTGGAAAACGTTTCTTATTTAAAGCAAATAATGGCCGACGTTGCTGAAGCAGTTACTGAAAAGCCTCAAGAAGAGGTTACCGCAGAGGAATTGAAAAAGGAAGAGCCAGCTCCAGCTAAGAATGGTAAATCCGATGAAAAAGAGCAGCCGGCTTCTGAGCCAGAAAACAACGTCGCTGCTGGGGATTCCCACGCGGATGCGGATCTGACCAAACAGGAACGTGCTATTATACGTCAAGTAGAGTACTATTTCAGTGATGCAAATTTAAATCGGGATAAATATCTTCGCGAACAAATTACCAAAAGCGAAGGCGGTGAGGGCTGGGTTCCCCTTTCCGTTTTGATTACCTTCAAGCGCTTGGCTGCACTGACCACAGATTTCAAAGAGATTGTCGATGCCCTCAACAAATCCAATGAAGGTCTGCTGCAAATTAGTGAGGATAAGGAGAAATTACGTCGTCATCCCGAGCGTCCCTTACCAGAACACAATGAGGAGCGTCGCAAAGAGATCCAAGAACGTACAGCTTATGCAAAAGGTTTTCCCTTGGATTCCAAAATGAGTGACTTACTCGATTTTTTCGCTCCTTATGAAAAAGTTGTCAATCTCACAATGCGCAAGCATTTCGATAAGCCCACAAAATCTTATAAATTCAAAGGAAGTATTTTTCTTACCTTCCAAACTAAGGAACAGACCAAAAAGTTCCTCGAGGGCGAGAAGATTCTATATAAGGAACGTGAATTACTCCGTAAATGGCAAATTGATTATCTCAAAGAGAAGCAGGAAGAATATCAAAAGAAGAACGAGAAGCGTAAAAATAATCAAAAGAAGGAGGCCAAGCCTGAACCACAAATTGAATTACCCAAAAATGCCATAGTAGTATTCGAGGGCGCTCCAGATACCTCAACACGTGAGGAGATACGTGAAGCGTTCGAGAAGATCAAGGATTTCGATATAGCTTACATCGAGTTTAGCAAAGGCGATACAAAAGGTTCGGTGCGTCTAACCGAGGCAGACTCAGCTGACAAGTATTTAGAAAAAGTTGAGGAAGGCAAAGTAAGTCAACTAAATAAAATTGTTAAGCTTGTCCAGAATAATATAAACATTTTTTTTTGTTCACTTCAGCTCAAGTTAAATGATGATGTTTTACTGACACTACGCAAAGCATCGGAGACGGAGGAGAAGGAGTTTTTGGATAAGGCCGTTGAGTTCATGAAGAAACGTCGCGACTTCTCACGGAATAAGAATAAACGTTTCAATCGGAAACGTCATGGTGGCCATGATCATAAATCGGGGTCTAAAAAGTCGCGCGCGGAGTAAAGTTTTTTAGTTCTAGTTGGATTTAGCTTTAAGCCACGACCCACTTTCATGTAATAAGATCTGTGAAAATCGAAGGATACTATGTTTCTATATGTATAATTTGTTTACATACAAAAAACCGACGAAAGAACGTTTAATTTATAATGAAATATTATAAAACAATTTCAATAATTTGATCCTTAAAAATATTTTATATGAAAATAAAATATAGTTTTGTAAAAAACAGAACAGAAAAAGTAGTTTTATAAAATTTTTAGAATCAATCGCTATCAAATTTAAAGAAATTATTTTTAAATTTCAAGGTTTTTTATTTAAAATTTTTTTAAGGTATTTGCCCATAAAAATTGTAAACAAAACATAAAAACCGTCATATCTCAGCCTCGGCATATAAATATCCTTCATAGTCCTTTAAACGGTTGAGAAAAAAGGACTTTTTGCTTAAACAAAAAATGCTTATAACTCGAAAGTCCTTTACAGGATAAAATTAGTGTTAGAAAATCTCTGAAGACCACTCTTTCTTGTGACCAAGTGACACCCCTTTAATCCTGCGGAGTGCTGAGATATTAGCGTTTTTGTGATTTTCCACTCTTATTGGATGGTAATTTTCAAATTTTTTAACCCTAAAAGCATGCAACACATATTTTTTAATTTATGCCCTTTCATTTCCACTTAACATAATGTTAATTACAGAACATGTTATTTTAACATTTTTGCGTCGACCGCTAGAATGATTCCTTATTAGGAATTGCAAAATTATAAAGCTGTAGATAGATACATTTTTAAGTACCCAATGAATTTATGAATGAATCCACTTAATAATTACATTTTAAAAACGTTCGTAATTATTAATTTTTTAGTATTTTTATTTTTTTTTTCTGATTTTTTGTTTTGTTTTTGTATTATTTTGCGTTTTTGTTTTTAATCTTTTGTGGTGTGTTTTTATTTTGTAGGTGTATGAAAAAAAGAACTTAAAAACAATAAAATGAATTCAATGTTTTTTACAGTATTATAAATTAAGTTTCAAATTAATAATTATTTAAGTTCAATCAATTTTAGGAAATATGTCTTAAAACAATAAGGAAACTAAAAATAAAACTAAATTATTCTCTATATAAAGTTCATAATTTTATAGTTTCTTTCTTGATCAGTTAAGTTAAACACAAATATATAGATATTTTTTAATATAGAATTTGATCAACAATTCACAACAGTTAGTTATCATAATCATCTCATTCACTATCATCATGCTAAATCGAAGGCATAAGTTCTATATGGATCATTTTCATGTATATGTATCTATATATATATTTTTATGTATATGTATATGAATTATTATTGTTCGAAATCTGTGTGCAAATTTGTCATTTATAGGAGACGCGCGAAGACATATTTTCAACACTGTTCTTTTTACATATAAATTAAACAATGAACAAGGACAAACAGCTTGATTTATACAGATATAGTTACACATATATGCACATATATAAATATATATAGATTGATAGCAATACAACTTATACTTTAATAATATGGTGGGGGTGCGCTTAAGCGACAAAATTTCTCGATATATTTTGTTAAGCTTTCTATTTTTACAATGCTCGATCAATGCTGGTTAAACTAATTATATAACAGTCCATCTATATTTTGGTTTTTCCACTTCTAACAAATTAATTATCTCCGATTATGGCCTATTTCCAAACAGGCGTTAAATCCAATGTGAGATTCTGTATGGTGCGATTTCTAGCCGAGCTGCGTTTCTGTTTTACCGAACTGGTTATCTCATTGACCAATCCCTGGCAATCATTGCAAACTGTGACCAAATCGCCACGTAAATTCTCCTTGGTATCTTGGTTTTGATGGGTGGCCAAATGACTGCCCGATGATGAGAAGAGTCCAAAACCGCGCGAGAAACGAGATCTAAAGAATAAAGGGAACACGTTAAGAAATGTTTTCTAAAAATTCTAGAATCTTTACGTCTTTATGAAAAGAATTAATTCTTGGTGGTTTTCTCTTACTTTCTCTCCAATGTGCTACCATTGGATAGCGGTCGATGCGCTGGACTGTGTACCGGTAAACTGCGGGGTCCTTCCATGCTCCTAGACATGGCATTCACGTTATTGTAGTTCTGATGATGTTGTTGCGGTTGATGTTGAGGCTGCACACCCGACGTTCTTCGTATGGCTGCTGAATAGGATGCTGACATGGCTGCCTGATCATGCAAGGCTTCAACAGCCTGTCCTGGGGCTCCTGAAGCTGCTGCTCCTGGTCCCATGGTAATGCCTGGTGTACTCATATTTGATCTTTGGTGTTTGGGCGATGATGGTGCACTGCCCACAGTGCTGCGAGTCTGAAAGATGAAGGCAAATCAATCAATCAATATATAAAAACCTATGTTTTTCCCACTATTTAATCCCTACCTTTCGCTCTGACTCGGAACGCAAGAGACGTTCGATTAAGGATTTGGGAAATTGATCATCCATTATGTTGCCTGTTGAGGAGGCATGTAAAGCCTGATGATGCGATGGTGAGGGTGTACTTGAGCTAGCCGGACTCGATAGCAATGAAGGTGAGATCAATACTAGTGGAACATTACGAAAATGCTCCGATGGAATGCGCATCTACAGGAAAAGATATAAATTTCATAATGGTTGCAGTCTTGTTGACACTAAAATTAAACTAACCTTGGTATAGCACTTGGCACAAACAGTGCGCTGACACAGTTTACATTGTATGCCCCATGGGCCAAAGAATGAGAATCTTGTGCGTAGACATAAAAAGCAAACGCGACGCTTTTCAACATCCTCCTTGACGCGCACATCCATGGGTAAACCCTCCAATTCAGCTTTGGTCATGACAGAACGTATGTGTACAATTTCCTCTAAGGTCACAGAAAGACGATCATCACCACGTTCCATCCACGTTTGTTTATCCATAAAGGATTTATTCCATGGGCCCAGGGAGGATGTTGAAGCAGCTGCATCTGCATTTTCTGTTTTTCCACATGATGATGACGCCATTATATGTTGCTGATCCATAGCTGATGAGGAGTAATTAGTCTCGCTGGGTAACTGGAAAGGTAATATATAAGTTTTGATTAATAAAAGTATTTTGTTTTAATTGTTCAATATTATTGTTTTGATGAGTTATGTCTTTGATTGATTAATTACTAATTAAAAGCTTTTGCTGGCTTACGATATATGTATTTACTTTTTGCAATAGCAAATGGAGGTATAAAATATAAGTATTACTTATATAAATGGAATATAATTATTTTATATTTTAAAAGTTTTACTTATGAATGTTTAATAGAGCATACTCCTACATTGAAAGTAATGGACGTAATGGTCAATAGTTATTTAAGTATTGAAAGTAATTGAGTAAGTATTTTATTTTCAATTGGGCAGAAAATCCGTGTCTGAACATTATATCTATTAAGACGATACATAGTGGAATAATTATATATTTTAACGAGAATATTTTTTCTGTTTATGTAATTACTCAAATATATTAATATTTTAGAATTATGTTTTTTAATTATTTCCTTAAACTGATTGAAATCAATTCGACAATCTGTTGTTTCATTTTTGGGTCTCCACTTTCATGCCTCTTGGTACTTAAGTAATTACATTTCATACCGAAAAACTACTTAAAACTCTTGACTTATTTATGTATCCTGAAAACAAGCTAATTCTGTTATTTAATCCTACCTCTTTTAGGTCATCTGATTGACGTGATTCGGGACGTGTGGGTGGCATTGAATGCGTCATAATACTCGTTCCGCTTGACATCGTTGTTGTGCCATTGGCGGCCATCTCATCAAAGTTACTCTGACAACCCACAATGGTATGACGACGCAGGGAACTGCGTCTCGTTTCAGATTGCGTGGCCAGGTCGTAGGCTACACAGAAGGACATATGAAAGAGACAAGACGGTTAGTTATTATGGTCAATATAACAGAGCTGAAAATGTTCGGGGGGAGGGGTATGTATAGAGATATATAGATATGTATATATATAGAAAATAGAGGAAAAGTTGATAATGTTTTAATGTGCGCCCTTTTTTTGGGTGGTGCGTGTGCCATGTGTGTGTTTGTTTTAGTGTGTGTGTGTATGTGTGAGAACTTAATGAGCGCGTTTTATTGAATTTTCTTTTTAGTTTTTTATTGAAACAAAAAAAAAGAAGCGAAATGATTTTGGAATTATCGGATAATATTTACATTCCAAGGCATTATTGTAGAATCTGTTAAGTTCGTCCTGTGTTAAGGATTGCTCAGCTTGTGGATGAACTTGTGGCTGCTGCTCATGTTTCTGCTGCATTGGCTGCTCCACTGTTGCTTAGTTTAATTGATTGGTTTTTTATTTCGCAAATTTTTTTTTGTTCGTTTTTTGGTTTTTGATCAAAATTGAAAATATATATTTATATATTTTGAAATTTATATTAATAAGCACAACAACCAGAAAAAAAAGTATAAAACTTTTTTTGTTTAAGAATTTTCTTCTTGTTTTTGTTTATTTTTTTACAAATATTTTGAGATTTTTAGTGTGTCTGTGTGAGTGGTTGTGTGTCCGTGTTTTGTGTGTGCTTTAGCCATAGCCCAAAAAACAAATTTTATAAGTTGTTTATTTTGGTGTTCTAATTTGTTCATAGTGCGTGTTTTTTTAATTTAATATATTTAATAAAAAGTTTGAATAAGTTAAAAAATCACCATTTTAGAAAAACTTAAAAAAAAAACGATCAAATACCTTTTTTTTTTGCAATTAAAGGAATTTTTGTGTTTGTGTTGGTTTTTTTTGTAAGGCAAAAAAGGATAAGAAATAAATAAATAAAAAGGGAAAGTAAATTAAAAATAATTATAAAACTCAAACCACTTAATTACAATATAGTTAAAAAATAAAAAATCAGTGAAACAGATATACATATATATAAATTATATATAAGATATTTAAGTATCAATATATAAGGATATAACACAAAGGGGAAAAGATTTGGTTCAGAAAATATGAAAACTTTTCAAACAGAAAAACAGATTTGTCTTCTACTTTGGCATCGATTGATCGCCGTTTGATTTGGATTCAAAATTTTATAAAGAATTTTCAATTTCCCCTAATTGAAATTTGTTTATGATTTTAAGAAATATAAATCTGCAAAATAATTAGCTAAAAACAGTGTACTTTTAAGTAATAAATGGCTAATGTAATTTAATTTGATTTCAAATCTTTCTTTTATTAATAATAATATCCGATATCGATTAAAACTTAATGTAAAACTAAAGTAAAAGAAGATTAAGTTCAATACGGATTAGGGCGAGTGTTTACCTATTACAGTTAAAATCAATTTACTATATCCTATAGTTGTCCGATACGACTGATTTTTATATTTAAACTACCTGATGAATTGAAGAGCTTATCGACAAAGTTTCAATTATATAGCTTTAAATTTAAGATCTAATAATGGCAAAGAAACAGACAGATGGACATGGCTATATCGACTTGGTTGTTAATACAAATCAAGAATATATATATGTATATACTTTATGCGGTCAGAGACATATCAACTTGCTTTAATTAATTATTAATTTATTATTTGCAATAGTAAAAAGTTCGTATTGAAGTATCTGTAACAATTAGTTTTAGACGCCAAAATAAATTCCTAATATTGAGATTACTTTTCTCTTGAAACTCCCTTCACACAATTGAAATCCCAATGTACTTGGTTCTTGCTGGATAATGTAATCATTAATACTATACAATATAAATTATAACAGGTAAAATCTTCCCTATTTTGTCCCTTATATATTTCTATCTATAAATTGGTTTTCAATTACTAAAGAAATATTAATGGAAATGCTGCTGAAATTAACTACAACAGAAATACTATTACATTTTCAAGTTCAAATATTGTTTTACAAATGAAAAAAAAAAAACTAAAAACCTTTTCATATATATTAAATTTCCTTTTCCCACTTTGTGCTTAGATATTGATAGATATAGATACATATAGATTAATTCTAGATATTCTTGTTACCAACTCACTTGTGCGTCTTGGTCGTATCGTTTCACAATCTGGTCTTGCCTGACTGCCCATTATATAGCCACCAAATGGATATGGCGGCATTTTGGGCTGTGAGCAGCGCTGGAATTCAGATAGATGATGATGATGATGCTGGTGATGATGATGACGATGTGGAAGTGTGGAATTAGAGCTGCTCAGGCTGGATTCATCGAAGATATGTTCGTCGTCCTATACATAGCAAAAAATAAACTCCAAATTAATACCAAAAACATAAAAATTTAAATAGTTTTTTTTTTACACTCACCTGCAACTTTGAGAAATCCACTTTGATGAGTCTCTGTCTGGAACGTGATAGTGTGGAGTTTGCATTTGGAAGCACTGCAAATGATAAAAGGCAAAGTTTAATTAATGCTCATGCTCTGGGAAAATATATGGGACACATAGCACACACACTAAAAGGGGGATTGGTTGGGGGTATAGTGATTAGATTATACAATATAAAAGACTATGGGAGAATTTCTTGTAGACCTGAAGAAAACCCGGTTTTTTTTTCTTGCCAACACTGTCATTATTACAGCGTGATGTTGCGCAATTATGTTGAGGCGACACCGCGATCGGGTTCTCTCCTCTCACTGACTGAAAGTGGGAATATGCTTTTGTATATACATACATACATAAATATTTTAAGTGTTTTTTGTTTTTGTTATTGTTGTTTTTACTAACCATTAAACTGAACCGTTAAAACCTGACGCACTTTATGCTTCTACATGAACTTAAAGAAGAAACTCTTGTGCAATATTTAAGGTAAAAGCGGAAAAGGTCGAACAGTGAAATCAACCCAAACTCTCTAGCTCTGGGCACTATATACCTTTAGGTTATTTGATAAACAATGGCTAATAGGTTTGTTATACTTTTTTTCTACCAAGTTGGATTAAAACTAATCGCAACTAGCTGTGGGACTATCAATTTAAAAGTTGTCGAATAAATGAAGACTTTTTAGTTTTCTTAATTGTAAAACGAATCATTTGGAAGTTGAATTGCAAAAGAAGCTTTAAATGATTTCTTTAGTAATTTACTAAAAAGTATTCAAAACTAATTTTGCAGAATGCGATTGATTTTAATATGAAAATTAATGACTTTTTAAGTCGTGTTCTCGGATTTCAATCTGATAGATGGAAAGTATTTGAAATTAGGGATATATTTGTGTTAGAGCAAAGTAACTAACTATCTGGCATCCTTGTTATTATTCGCTCTATCTTACACCAACGGAAACAAGAAATTAAGAGTTGCAATTAATTTTCGTATTCTATGTAGGTAAACAAACATCTATATAGTAAATAAGAAGCATAATGAAATATCATATTGTTACATGCTAAAACTGGATTCAATAATATCCGAAAACATGGAAATAAGAGGAAAGAGATAAGAAACTTTGTTTTAGTGATTTCCTTTAAAAGGAAAAGTATTCCTTCGAAATATAAGAAGAAAGATTGGAAAAATCTTTTCACTATATAACGATTTTGAGGCAGACTATGTTATATTTCACATTTTTATATAAACAATCCAATATAAAGTTCCAAAAGGTATCTTAAAAAACTTAAACTTCTCGTAAAATAGCTTGACCTATACATTCAGAATTCGATTACTACTAAAGAATTTTCTATAATCAGTATCTATAGAACTCTTTTTAAAGTAAAGTTTGAATAGTTCCCAAATTTAAAGTGCAAAAGTGCTTTCTTTTAAAAGTAAGTGTATGAACTAGGTCGCCTATTTGCTTGACTACTTTTAATGAGAGTTAAATACTTTTGAGCCAAAGTTGCAGTCATTACCACATCCACTGCAGGCATCATCAACGACTACATCATCATCATCATTATTATCATCATTATGATCATAATGAAAAGGCATTGCCTAAAGTAGCTCAAACAACTCCTTAAGCACACATGTTGTTGACTCCCATTATTCTTCCATCTGTTTACTCCCCTAGCTAAGGTCCCGTCACTTTTCATTCAACCTTTATGTAAACCAGGTCAAAAGTAAAATGATTTTCCTTGAGGCTACCTTTTGATGATTTGATGGCCTGACGTGGTTTGGGTGTTGGCGGATTAGCCAACGCTGTGGCACGTGGAGCTGGTCGTGGCGTAGGTTGTGGAGGATTCCCAGCAGCTTCTGTTCCTTCCGATATGGGTTGCTGCTCTTGCTCCTGCAACTGCTGCTGCTGCTGTTGTTGCTGGTCTCCATCGGTACTACAATAGAGTGAGGCATCACTGGCCATATCGATAATATCAGCATTTCGCACTATATGATGAGATTTGAACACTGAGGCAGCCGTTGAGCGCTTGGCACTTGGCATTGGCATAGAATTGGCATCCATTTGGATACAATTTCTTTTATATTTTCCTTTTTTTTTTGTTATATTTTTTTTTTGTTTAGAATTTTCTTTTCACTTATTAGGTCCACATGTCTGCCTGTTGGTTGGCTGTTGTTGTTGGTCCTTTTCACTTTTTTTTATGTTTCACACGGTTGCATTCAGGTTATCGATCCGAAATTGAAACAAGAACCAACCCCAATTTGTTGGGGTTTGTTTAACTTGAAAGATGTTTGTGTTGACAGGACAGAGATATGACTATAAGACTAACTAACTACTGCATGGATTTTCCTTTCATTTAATTCATTTTCTATTCAATTAGTTCTATTGTTCATTTAGCTCTTCTTTTTTTTCAGTCTTGCCCCAAACCGCGCAAAGTTTCTACAAATCGTACACTTAAGCCGATTTGTCTCTGTTGAGGCTTCACACGAAACTGTCAACTGAATTGAAGTGGACTCAAACATGGCCCGAAAGCTGTTTCGATTCCAAAACGTTGGAAGCTCATGCGCAGAGAGAGAAATAGAGAGTGAGAGAGCGGCGGTCTAGAAATGTTTATGTTTTGTCTGTCTCTTGTGACGTCATAAATGAACAGACGGCGGCATACGACAATGACGTCCTTTGAAGGCCAATAGAGGGTGGAAATAAGGACATACATATACATATACAACACGTATGAGTAAGCACACAGGAAAATAGAAAATTTAAATGATTATGGCAAAAGTTTTTTTTTCGCTTTCAATCATTCAAATTCATTCTCATTAAGCTAATGGAACAACTTTGAAAGATTTGATTTTGTTATGAAAAACAAATTTTAACTAAAATTCATTGCATACTTTTTAGCTGTTTATGGTATATGTATTGCACTGCTTGCAAAGCTTAGCTTAATGTAATCAAAGTAAATATTTAGAAGATATTATTGCAAGCAGTTTGCATGGAAATAAGGATGGATAAGTAATTAGTTAATTTTTAACAAATTATTTTAACAATTAAAGTAGATCTTAAATGTAAGATATATTTGGTTTAAGTATTTTGCTACACTCCCAAATGTATTTCTATGTATATTTAAAAATTTTTATATTTCTGATTAACAAATCAAACTTCACCTAAATCAATACACATTTAAAACATAGTTAAAACAACCACTTAAAATGATTTAAATTTTATGATTTTAACAATATAAACATATACACGATGAACCCATAAAAAAAAAAACGTAACAGATGCAATTACTGCATTATCTATGAAAAATCACTGCTAGCCTAGTTTTAGTTTTGAGATGCCTATTACCATATGTTTTTTGCTTTTTATCAAGTATAGGTGGTTTGTTGTTAACTTCTTTTTGCAACGTGACAAATTTGTTGTATTTTGGTAATATGATTTTGGTCAGCAGCAGCTGCAGTGTGACAAAAAGAGATATTCCCACACAAAACTGAACAAAACCAAAATAAAAATAAACTACCAACAACAAATAAACCTCGTGTCTGTGTCTGTTGCTGAGTCTGAGTTTAAGGTGAGGTTGCTTATGGTTGTTGTTGTTGCTGTTGTTGTTGTCGTGTTGCCTGGCTGCCTGCCTCAACGGTTGTCGCTATCTTTGTGTGTCACAATTTTGCACGCTTCCTTCACCAAAGAGCTAAATTTTGCGGTAGGCTAGTAGGTAGAAGAAGGGGGACCTGCAGTTGGCAGAGAGGGGGGGATGGAGATAGCTGAAATGTTGCCGTTTTTGATCTATGTTGGCATGTGCGCTGCGCTGTTGCAAAAATTGGACAAACAAACGGAGAAAGATACAAGCCAGTAAGAGGGAGAGAAAGAGAGAGAGAGAAGGGTAGAGTTGCAATCGGAGATGCTGAGACAAGTGCCAGCGGTGAAAAGTTTTTTCTGCGGCTAACAAGTTTTTCTTTTTTTTTTTCTCTTTCTGTCTCTTTCCTTTTATTTTGGAGATGACTTTGGAGCATTGACAACAACAATTTATGGGCGTTTGGCGTTTAAAATTTGAAATCGATGATGACAACACATAGAGAAGAAGCACCGGCAACAACACTAGACAAAGAGAGAGAGGGAGATGGAAATCCCATGAATTTTGACATTGAATGGAAGTGTGTTTTTCTTTTCTTTTCGTTTATATATATATATTTATTTTTTGTTTAGCCATTTTTCGAAGAGTTCGTGGCCACATTTTGGGTTAGGCGTAATTGGAGATTTGCGGAAATCTTTACAAAGTTCATTGTCATTGTTTCTCTTGTATCTTCTTCTAAAGGGCATTGGTATTCTTTGTCTAAGACAATTCCGGTTGTTTTTAAGAGGAGAAAGTCTATTTTCAAGGATAGTAAGGAGAACTATTTTGATTTCTAAAGAAATAAAACAGGAATTAATGGGATAGGTTTACTATCAAAATTTCTTAACAAGAAATATAATTAGTTTATAAAATAATTCTATTTATTTCTTAGATCGAAATCCGTTTTCAACTTTTGAAAGAACTACCTACCTTACATATATTGCATACATTCCATATATTCAAAATATATATATATTATATTCATATTTATAATATCCACCCAATAAAGATATATTCTTTGTGCTAAGGTTTTTAAAATTAAGTTGATATAGAGGTTCTCTTAGTTTTATGGGTCTAGCTTTCTAAAAATGAGGGTTTTTAAGGACTAGCTCTAATATAAAATATTAAAATAAAAAAAATTATAGTAACCTTAAATATCCTTTTGCTAGTCGATGAAAATCAAGATATAAATTTCAAGAACTTAATTTAACTCGAATGATTTATTTTTAAATGCTCAAAACTTGAGATTATTGAACTGATATTGGAAACTTCCAATAGATTTGGTAGATTTTGCCTTTTCACAGGTTTTTTCCATAGTTGTTCTGGTTATTTATATATTATTAAATTTATATATTTTTATTTTAAATTTCAATTTTTGGATCTCTACTTACTTCTTTCTCTCAGTGTTGGTGCTTTTGGTGGTGTAATTTGTTTCAGTTCCTTTCCTTGTCGAATCGACTCTAGTAATTGTTCTCTCGGCGATGGGATGCACTTCAACAATGGTGGTCCCAATTGCCGTTCCGAAGCCTAGATATTTATTTTTTTAATTTATTTTTTTTTATTGTAAAAAGTAAACAAACAAATATAAGTTAAGTAAAATCAACAACAATTTTTTTCTGTGCAAAAATGGGTACAACGAACAATTTCTATTTTATTAAAACAAAATAAAATTTTGGGTAAACACACACACACACAGTGAAAAATAAAGTGTAAAGATGTAGAGAGAGAGGAGAGGAAGAGTCGGTAGGTAGGCAAGTAAGAAATATATAGAGATGGGAGAAGGGAAAGTTAAATTGGATACTGAATTTCATTATTGGGATTCGAATTGGTTTTGATTGTGGTGGTTATGGCTTTGGATTTGGTTAGATTGGGGCCAGTGTCGGCATTGCTGGTGCCGCTGGTACCCACCTTCTTCAATGGCGGCCGTGACCTAATGAACTCCAATATCATGGCATGGGCATCTTTCTTAACACGCGGCGGTATATCACCATTGACCATTACTTTGCGCAATTGATACTTTCTGTGAACAAGAAAAATGAGAGAGAAATTTTTATAATATTAATGTGAGAAAAGATTGAAATGATTTGATAATTTTGTGAATGATTGAGAAGTATGGAATTTCTATATCTTACTTGGCTCGTATGTCGCCCATGAGTATCTCGTAGGGCGTCAACTCGTACTCAATCGGTGTTCGCTCAAAATTGCTCTTCTTTAGGCGTACACCTCGACGCAGTTCGTCAATCACTTGTACCCAGAAACGTGCCTACAAAAGAAAACCAAAAATAAAATATAGATTAGATTAAACAAATCTAGTTGAAATAAATAAAATATATATATATTTGATTGAAAAGTATAGAAAAGTAAAGACAAAATATTGCTTTTATTTCAAACTTCAGTTTTCCTTTCAATTTTTGTTTGTTTTCAAGTACTTTCAGTTGGCAGCGATATATAATATTACGAAATGAAGTTAAAAGTCAATTGACAGAAGGAAATTGCCAGCAATTGGTTAATTTAATCAACATTTCACTTTTTATTTTTGTCTTTCCTTATTTTTCAGTCCCGTTACGAATAATATTTCATTTTAATTTGCAATAATTTTTGCGCTCATTTTAAATCAATCCCAATTGTGGTTTGGCGCTTTGCCTGCGGCATGACAAGTTAGTTAGTTAACTGTGCGTATGAGTAATATGGAAATGGTTAGTGAGAGAAAAGACATGACAAGACACAGTAGACAGGAAAACTATTTAGCACACAATGAGTAGAGTTAAGAGTTGGGGTTAACTAAAGAGGCATATGTAACATAGCGATTCGCATTTTCACTTTTTTTTTTTTTTTTGTTTTTATTTTCATACGGTGGTTTTTCCTGATTTCCTGCCTCATTCCCCACCATCATCATTATCATCGTGATCATCAACAAACAATTGGCAGCAATAAATTTTGAGACAATTCGCTCATTAAACATGCAAAATGGGGGAGGAGCAAAGGCATTGAAGGAATTGAAGATGCCGCCGACATGCTTCAATTAATGCAATACATTTTTAAGGTAACGGGTGGAGGGAGAGGATGCCCAGCTTCCGGAAGAGAGTGGTGTTTTATGCATGAAATATTGCTCGTGTGTTTTTTCGAATTGTCAGTCATCCAGATGAATTAGCATACAAGTTGGCCCAGATCATCATCACCATCAACCATCATTATCTTCGTCATCATCTTCATTTGGTGGCGGCGTCATGGTAAGAGGAGGCACTAAAGCGAAACATAGGCCTGCTTTTTTTTCGGTTCGTTGTAGCTAGGAAAATGCAGTTTATGTTTTGGCTATGCATGATGAAATTGCTTAAAATGTTTGAAAATGAAAACTGATCATGGTAATAAAGGAAAAGTAAGCAACATTAAATTATGATTTTAGATAATGTTAGATGGAAGTCAATGGGGAGTCACTATTCCATTTCTTTGAAAAAATTATTCATAAACTCAAAGATCTTACAGAAAATGGTTAAAAAAAATCCATAAAAATATTGAGTGTTTTGAAAACTAAAAGAACTAGTTTATTTTTATGGTAGCTGTTAAGTTATTAAAAGAAGTCAAAAGTAATAACTAAAAGGAAGTAAATGAGTCTAACAACAAAAAGAGAAAGAATGAGAATGGTTTAATAAACAGGTACCGAGTTTTATTAGATGTATTTTATATGAATAAATGTTTTCATAGTTGTAAAACTGAAAATTTCTTTAAAAAAAAGAAGACTAAGAACTATGTATTTAAAGTTATATTTAGTGACAAAAAGGAACTAAACATAAAATGTGAAATAAAAGTTCTTGATGAAAATGGAACTAGTGACATGAAACGAAGAAATGGAACCTTTATACGCTATGTTCCTACTGTTTACTGTCATTCCAAGTATTCAATGGACAGAGAGTTTGTTGATACAACTGGAACTTGTGACATGAAACGAAGAAATGGAACGTATATACATAGCTATGTTCTTACTGTTTAGTGTTTCATGCAAGCAATTGGATTCATTCCAAGTATTCAATGGACTGGGATTTTATTTAGTCATAAAAATCAATTAGTCATAGTCTAAAAATGTTTTCCGATGGACGAAGTCGTAATAAGAATACCATTAACCGAAGTACTAGAGATTTCTTTTCAATATTAATACAAAAGTAAAGAACAATTAAAGGTGGAGCATAGTAAAAACTAAGAATTTGAATGAAATACAAAAGAACTAGCTTCAATACTACAAAAAATAAATGTTTCATTTGATATTCATTATTTTGGAAAATCTTAAGAACTAAAACTATAACTTCGGAATAAGCTTAAACTTTTATAAGAGGAAAAGTATTCAACCTGTTTTGTAAATCACGTAAATCAATACTATATAGCCATATAGTAAAAACTTCTATATAACAAAGACAGATGTATGTACCTTATGTACCAAATCTCTAATTCAAATCTGCTGATCTAGATACATCTATCTTGTCCATTCAATTGTTGCAAATGTAAAGTGAACATCATAATAAAAAAAAATGTTCAAACAATTGACCTCCCACACAGACACACAGATACACACTCAAACCAAAGAGTTGCAGTTATATGTTATTCGTTAAACAGGGCTAAGAGAGAGACAGAGAGAGAGAGAGAGAGATTCAAATTGTAAAAACCTTCGCATAACGCGTGGGTAACTAACAGTCTATTGTGATTCCAATGATTCCGTGTGACATTCTGAAGGCTGTTTGGTTTCCAAGAACAATAATAGTGATAAAAAGTGCTGACTACATTGAGAAGAAGACGACAACAAAACAAAGAAAATCAAGCAAAAAGCAAAATGCAGAATATACGCAGAATATACTTGTTATCAAACAAGTTTCTGATACCGCGATAAGAAATATTTTTTAATCAAAACTTTACATTGACTTATGGAATTGCACCTACTGTCTAGTGGAATTAATTGGGCAATTGGCCAACACACACATACATACATATACAAAAAAACAGAAAGTGCAAAAAGATATAGACATTGCTATATATCTATGTATATATATATTTATAGTCTATTTATTTAATTACATTTATGGCGTGAGAGAAAGAGACCCCGCAAGATATGTGGATGATAGATATGTCCTCTGTCACGCAAAGATTTCAATGTTTGCGGTTTCATTTCTTTCGCTTTGCTTTATCAAACATGCAAAGTTGACGTGTGCCAAAAAACACAAAGCAAGAGGAGAGGGAGGGGTAAAAGAAACTAGATAGTAGCTATATTTAAACTGTGCAAAGAAGTTGAAAATAAAAAAGTTTACTGTGTATATATAAGGAACACACATTATAAGAATTAATTAACTAAACTTTCTTTGCTTTAATTTATAAATTTATTGCAAATTTTATGCAAATTTTTTTGTCCAAAAATAATTTCAAGTTAAGAGACAACTTCTTTTTGAAGAACTCTTAGGAAACAAGTGTCTTATCTGTCATAATTGTATCAAAATATCAAATTATCTCTTATCAAAATTTAGATGATTATAATATATATATATTTGTATTATATTTTAAAATTTCTTTTAAACAAGATCATGCAAACTTCTCTAATAATCTTTAGCAAATGTGTATGGCATCCTTTAAAAAAATCTTTAGATTTTTCTGTGTTCTACTTTCATATTACCTATTATCTATTACCTATTACTAGTTTTCTTTTTATTAGAAATTTCAGAAATTAAACTTTTTGTCCCATACTTTGGTATTATATATGAAATCATAAAATTTTATATAGTAGGCTATATACTGCTCAAGTTGTAATTTGGTGTAAATGTTTACACAAAATGAATCAGTTTTCGTACAAAACTGTTTAAAAAGTAAATTAGCACTTTATAAATAAAAAAAAAAGCACTGAAACTAAACAAATATTTTGAATTTGTTATCTGTTTCACAACTTTTTATTTAACAATTTCTTTTATGGGAGATTTTCTAGATGGAAACTTTTTTTTTTATGGCCAACTTCAACTAGTTGTCAAGTGACAAGGTAAAAAAATAATTTGTTTCAATTTAGAGAAAACAAATTTGTAGATTATCTTATCTTTCTCTAAAAAAAAAAATTATAATATATATAAATAATATAAGTAAAACACAATCCACAGACAGTTTTCGTTATCGTTTGTCTTTTAAAATTTGCATAATCAAAAGTAGTTTAAATAAATGGAAAGTAAATACTATTTAAAATGCAAAACGAATCCATTTCATTTGATTTTTAACAAAAATAAAATGTTAATTAATTTTATTCAAAATTTCTTAAGAATCAGTGCAAATTAATTTGACCATGTTAATTAAAAAAAAATCAGAGGTTTATGCACTTCAAGGAGTAGAACTTACTGGTTTTCTTTCGTCTTATATTTTTTTTTGGATATTTATCTCTGCCAAATATCATGATGATATTCAGGTTTCTGGCCTGAACCAGATCTAGTTTTAATTTGATAATATATATTTTTTTGCTCTCTACATTTATTTTTCAATGTTTGCTGTTGTCGTTTTAAGTTTGCGTGTTTGGCCAATTTGCGTGTGTGTCTCAATGAGTATGAGTGCTATTTTTTTCTCTCTTACTGTATGAGGTGATGAGTGAATTCCTTTTGGCTCTGGCCTCGACATTTTCAATGACGCAAAGGTCATTTTATCAAATACAAATATTCGACCATAAATATATATATATATATATATATATGCGTGTGTGTGTGTTTAATATATTGGTCAAATTTTTCGCATATATGGGGCAAACTCATTAGGAGGAAGCCACAGATTTTGCCGCAGGCCAATTATTGAAATTAAAAAACCACCAAGGAAAAGACAAAAAAAAAGTGAATTTAAGAGCATGAAATAGTTCACTTTTGATGATGATGATGATGGTGGTGGTGGTGGTGCTGAGGTGAGGCATGCCCACTTTAAATTCCATTAGTGGTTTTCTACTCTTTTTTTGTTGTTGCCATAGTTTTTACTGTTGTGTGTGTAGTTTTATTGCATAATAAAATCAACTTACCCAATCATTGAAGCCCAGCTTCGCCAATTCTTGTTGAGTGGTTTGAGATGATTCCGATGCTTTGATTAGTTTCTCGGCTCCTAATTGAAAACAGAAAAACAAATAAAAATAATAAATAAGTAAACATATTTATACAAGTTACTTGCCATTATTTAGAACTTGTTGCAGGAAAATACGTAGTTCAATGGTTTCCGTAACCAGAGCTCGACAAACGGCCTTATAATGATTCTCAGGTAAAGCAGGCTCAATATGATTTCTGCAGGTCTGTAAAAGGAAGGTAAAAACAAACGTTTTATGGCTATTGAGTAAAATAAAATTTACGACATATATATAATATAGAATCGTATATAATTGTGATTGTAATAAATTTAACTGATTTATGATTTAGTTTAAACAAAAAAAACATAAAAATATTTATGTTATGCAATAAACTTTTTATATATATAAATGTAAAACTAGAAGAATCCTCTTTATTTCGTCGAACCAAAGTTTGAATACCTTACCGAACTATCAGTTTGATTTAGATATTATTTAAAAGAATTAGGAAATTAAAAAAAAATAATTGTTTATGGCTTGAGATTGGTTTTCATCCTAAGAAATCTTTTGATCCGTTTATATGTATCTGTATAGATAGAGTCAACAAGTTTATGATTTTAAGTTTTATTTGTGAAAGCTATAATATATACATAGTCATCCGATCTTTATTTTTGATAGCTATAAGGCATAGCCATCACATTGGAATGACTCAGAGATATAACAGCAGCAGCAAATATAGCTCTACAGCTTTAAGGGTATTGGAAGAGATGAGATGATGATTGTTCAAGAATCATAAGAATAAACTTTATATAGTCAAAGATGCCTTAATCTTTGCAAACTTTTGACCAGAATTAATATACCTTCTTTGCGAAGGGTATAAAAATGCTTAAAAACAGTATTTGTTTCAATACTAAAATATCTCTTTAAACTAAAGTATCATATATATATATATTTGAAGCGATTTGAAGCGACAAAAAACTAAAGATCTATTCAAAACTAGACAGGAATATATATACAGAAATATTTTACAGTATACATGAAATATATATAAAAAGTTGACATTTCAAACCTATAACAACGGAATTCTAAAAATTCGAAATTTCAGAAAAATATTTTGGATTTTCGTTTAATCGAGAACTATTTTATTTTTATTACAAAGTTTTTCAATTTTTCATCGCTTTCGATTTAAAGGGCTGCCTATTATACGAGTTTCACTGTACCTACAAATTCCATAACACGTTTTTAAACATTTGTTATAGCCTACAAATGACAAGATCACAACATTTAAAACAAATTTAACTTTTTTTTTATATTTTAAATCCTTTGTAGTCACAATTTAAAATATTTGCAAGCTAGAAAATCTATTCAGTAATAGTATTGCAGAATAATTCCCATTCAAAACTGTTCTTTAACTAATGACTAGTTTTTCTATAACAAAAGAGAATCTATAAAGAAGCAAAAAGCTTTCAGTTGACTTTAAAATTTCAACAAATTGCACTTATAGATACATAATATTTCATGGCAAACATTATCTCTTAGCCAAAGTAGGCCAATATTTTCTTTTCTCCTTTGTGAATAGATAACACCTGAACCAACATGAAAAGGAGTCGTCAAATGCAAATTTGCTCACATTAGTTGCCTGTTGCTTTGTTTTTCATTGATATGCTAGAAAAGTCAGACATGTGGAAAAAAATTGCACAACCCGAGGAGAGAGAGAGGGAGAGAGAGGAAGAAAAACAGTAGTGGTGTGCGCGGTATGTGCTCAGTGTAGCTTGACAGCAATGTGTCAATTCTATAAAGTGGCTCATTAGACAAGGTTTTCTTCTCCCCCGCCACCATCATCATCTTCTTCTTTATCTCATGTTGAACCTCAATTCATCCTACTCTGCCTCCTTCTCTTAGTTCTCTTTCATCTCATAGCTGGTTGGTTCATTGAAGCAAGACAAAGTGTTGTTTATCACACGCCTCAATGCCAAAGTTAGCTAAATTATCTGATACGATCCAAATTGATCTTATTGCGGATGCACTTGCTCTTCTTCAATATCGAAGTAACGACGACAACAACGTGAAATTCCTACAACGCATTTGTCTGTGAAATTCGAGAGGGAAAAGATACAATTTGAATTGATCTGGGCTTGATCTATAGATCTATGCGATCGATCGATCTGTTGTGTGATTTGTGATTTCCTATTACGAAATTGTGGTTATGGTTATTTTGGTTATTTAATATGCCACAAAGTGTAATCGAGTTGCAATTTGAAATCTTGATCTAGAACCCGGGGCCAATTTGAGCCAGTTTATGTGGTTAGCGGCCGTTATAGATACAACAAGTATCTAATAGATACATTTACCCGTTTCTTATTGCTGCTGACTGGCAAACAAGTTTTCAACTGCATACAGAGAGCGAAAAAAAACTAAAACTTTACAACTCTGATGCCTGGTCAAAAGGTCATGAGTGAAAGAGAAATAAAATGACAAAATGGAATATGACACATATATATAAATCAGTCGTAGAGAAGACATTATACTATATATTTATATTTGTTTGTATAAGAAACATATACTTTTAGTTATGAGTAAAACTTAGATATATAGTCTTTAGTTCGATGTAGACTAAAACTCAGATATAGTCTGTAGTTCGATTTAGGTTAAATACATGCACATATACATATATGGGGATGTTTTAACAACACTTACCTCTATTATATAGTCTAGTTCTTTGGTATGATTTCTCTCTTCATCCGTTTCATCATCCCAGCGCTTATCGCCCTCGTCAATGCCCTCATCAATGCAGTCTTCGTCATTCTCTGAAAATATAATATAATAATCAAATATATATATATATTAAAATATTTTCATCATATTGCATAAAATATATCAGAACTTTTTGTGATTCATTTTTAAGAGATTTCAATTGGCATTGAAATCAAAGTAAAATAAATAAAATATTCTGGAAGCTGATATCATGAGAAGGGGAATTTCTTATATTGTTCTTGCCCAAATGATATCAGGGGATTTTTTATGACCTCCAAGATGTAATTTAATTATAAAAAAAAAACACATTTTACAATCTTTTTTAATGTTGATGTAATAGGAAAAATATTTTTAAATATTTCTTTTATATTTTTTTATCTAGCAAATGGGTGAACTAGTTTATTTCTATGACGATTTTGAAATAGTTATAGTAGATTCTTCTATACAATTCTTTGGCTCTAAGTTGATTTTCTAACTAACCTAATTAATATCTTATTTATTTGTAAAAGTCTTTTTATTATTTCAAAATAAACTCACCATCTGCTGTCATATAGTTGAATAAACTGGTGAGTTCCTGTGACAATTGGCATTCCTCATCCTCTGGCAAATTGTAATCCAAGGCGGTATAAACAATTGTTACCAGTTCGCCAATAATCTGCAATACAAAAGCAAAAAACAAAAATAATTTAACAAAACAATTCATATTTTAAGATTCCCATTAAAATGAGGCAAAGGTTAAGGACGCCTATGTATGACTTACGAGTGTAAGTGCATATATATGATATATATATATATATATTCATTCAACTTGTTGCTATTAAGAGCGACTTCCCTCTTTTGGCAGTTGGATTGTCTCTTTGCCTGGTCTTAGGGTCTTTCTGTTCCGAGCAGTTCATTAAACTGACACTCTAATTGGAGTTGGGAAGTTGATTTCGTAGAAAACTTAAACTAAACACTAATTGTTGGTGTTGTTGCTGTTGTAATGGTGATAGAGAGAGAGGGGGGAGAGGAGAAGATAGTGGCAGGTTGGCGTTAAAGTTAGAGTTCAGGTGCAACTACTCCTCAACGCGCCCAAGTGCAGTTGTTTCACTTTCACTTTTGCTTTTTGGCGTTGGCGAAAAAAAAAACTCTTGGCCAAGTGTTAAAAAACCCCAAAAAAAAAAAACCGTACTGAAGAAGCCGTTAAATAATAATTTGCAGCTGCCGCTGCTGCTGTTGCTGTTATTGCGTTATTTTTAGTCCCCACTGTAGAGTAGCCAAACCTCAAAAAAAGTCAAACTCGATCAAATAAAACTACACCCACGCAAACCCGTCAAAATCTCTCACAAAATCCAACGAATATATCATTCCTGCATGTTACCACTCTCCCTCTCTCTCTCTCTCCTCTTTTCCTCTTCTATTGTTGTTCACATGATTTCATTTTTATTATGAAAATTAAATGATAAAATAAAAATTTTATAAAAAGAAATAAAAGAAGAAACATTGTGACAGCTGTGCATTCGATTCACTTGCTAGGTGACTGGCATTTCCACAACCAACATATAGACAAGAGACGAAGAAGTTGGGAGAGATTAGGAGATGATGAGGTGGAGATTGGAGGTTGTCAACCAAGCCAACCAAATGGCAGCTAAATGCTTCCCACTTTTTTACTGTCTGCAACCTCACCAGTCTTTTTTTTTGCTTTAGCTTTGTCCCTTACATCATTTGCAAAAGAATTGCATAGTTGGTTGAATGAGAGAGACATTATAATTAATGGTAGAAAAAATTATGAAAAAAAGTTGAAAAAATCTAAAGTATGCAGAGCAAGTAAGAGAATATATATAGCAGATACTCTATATAATATTTAAGAAAATATTCAACTAAATATTTGCTTTTGATTAAATGTTATTAAACGTGTCAACAATCATTTCGTGTTAGTATTTAAGTAATGAAATAGTGTTGCTAGTAATTAAAATCTATTTTCAATTCCCAGAATTACCAAAATGTATGCAAAGTTTTTAGCCATGTTAATGAGAAAATGTATCTTCATCAGAAATCATTATTATGGCATTACGTGTCTAAATACAAATTACTTGCCACCCAAAATATTCTTTCCAGAATTTCATTTTCATTACACTGCCAAAAAAAAAGTACATATATAGTCATATTAAAATAAAATGCCAAAGCTATAGCTTTTTGGCTATAGGAAGATGTATTATTTAAATTTAATTTATGGTTACTATAAAAAAATTTAAGCAACTTTTTACTAAAAATCTAAGCATTACATTTTATGTATTGAAATCATTGCTACAACTTGGCCTATAAGAACGACTTCTTTAGTAAATTTTTAAGGAGTTTTTGTGTAATCAATCGAGAAATTTTATTATTTATATTAACTTGTAATTGATACTAAAAAGTAAATATAAATAATATAAAGCTTATTTTAAATCTTTAAAATAAAAAAAGACAATTTATAAGTTAAAAGTGATTCAACGCTATTTCCTTCTACTAAATATCATAAATTTCTATTAAATGCTAACTTTAAAATGTTATTTTTCTTTTACCTTTGACCTTTACTTAGATTTAACATATAATTCAAGTTCCATCTACTATGTAATTTACCTTATTTGCAAAAAAGGGAAATCAGACCATCAGGTGAACCCCTTTCCACGAGCTTTTTCTACCGATCTTGGCAAAGGTTTCCCAAGGCAATTAGTGCAAAAGGCAGAACTAAAACTAAAAAAAACTAGAGGAATGTTGTGGCCCAACAACACAACTTCAAGGTAGTCAAATACCAAAGGGGCTCTTTATATTCTTTTTTTTTTTTTTGTTTTTGGTAATTTTTGCATATCCATTAAAATAAAATGGTATAGAGAAACACACCCTAGACTAGAGAGACCTGGCCCAAAAAAAAATGTTTTTTTTTTGCAAATTTTCTCACCACAGCAAACAAACAAAAGGAAAAACTAAACCGAGCACAACTATTTTCAATAATATCAAAGTTGAAAACATGCAATGCGGCAATTATACGAGCTAGTTTCGAAATGGAGGAGAGTCGCCAAGGGGAAAACACACTCTCCAACCAAATACGACCCGACCATCCATATGCCCATTCATCCAATCATGTCCATGTCCATGTCGTCGCCATTTTATTTGGTGGTGGCGGTGCCTTGTCAATCTTGTCAGTTTAACCTTTTGTCTGACCTCGTTGCCAGCTCTATTGGGTTGCTCTTTTTATTTGCGCTGATTCACAATTTGGAAGGAAGGAACTGAGGCAACAGCAGCAGCAGCAGCAAGACAAATCGAAACGGAGGTGCGGTATTAAATGAAGTTTATGTTTATTAGACTTCACTTTATACAAAGGGGTTGCCTTTATAATATAGATAGAAGGGGGTAAAGAACTTGGTTTTTGATAGATAATTTCAATTTCTTTGTCAGTACAAAAAGAGGTTAAAAGAAATACTGCAAAAATATCTTATTACGATTATTATTATTATTATTACTCATTTTGTGCAATGTTTACACACTGCGCTTGGGCAATTGTGGGAATATAATACTATTATCATTTTGAAAACATAATGGATATATATTTATTTATTTATATATATATAGGAAATTAACCCAGTTCGCACGTCTGGGCCAAAACAAAACCAAAAAGAGAGAACAACAACAAGAGAAGACAGACAACAAGTGACAGAGAAAGATACAAAAATAGACGAATAGGTAGAAGATAAAAACGAGTACTGCATGCACAGGTAAAGGGTAGATAATCAGGTAATCATCATTATGATTTATGTATAGTTGTTGTAGGCGGCACCGAATGTGCAAATATTATTTCAAGATATTGTGTTGATATATATATATAGAGCGGAGACTCCCCCCCTTCGTGTACGAGATACAAAATACAATTTGAAATAAGAGTTTTTCTTCATATATTCCCAGTCCCATTCCCATTCACTTTCCCCCCCAAGCATGACAACAGACAAAGACCTGACAAGTAGACGACGACACCTTGGCTACGATAAACTGAGAATGTAAGTAATTATGATATGGCCATATAACATGCTATCTATGCTAATACACTGAAAGAAATTGCAATAAATAATTAATGTAATTTCTTAATTTGGTAATAAAATTGAAAAAAGTTGTGTTTCTATTAGTTTAATGGCTTTTTCTTTGACTTCTGTTTAACCAATATCATAAATTGTTTATAGTTGACTATCGATTATATTATATTCGATAAATCCAGTTGCTTTCTATATAGAAACATTTTAAAACTTGCTCAATATTATATCTATTTTCTATTATATATGAAAATTTTGTATTTTATGTTCCAACCGTTTTTTTACAGTGTATTTATATGCATCTATCTTGAGTGAAATATTCATATTTCTTTCTCTTGTTTAACTTGTGTCTTGTATTTGGGTCAAACATGCATACTCATTGGAGAGGCAATCCCCCCACCACCCAATCACCTTACCTTAAGCATACCCCCATAACTCCATCACCCTCCCCCCACTTCTTTGGAACTCTCCTCCTTTGCCTTTATAAGAGTTTGCAAGTATGGAAAGAAAAATAAAGAAACTGGAAAATCTAAAATTGTATAACCTGCTTCAGCCTGTTGGTCAGCAACCGGCAAAATGTTGTAGCTGTTATTGCTTTTGTTGTTGTCCAGGTCTAGCCTGCAGTCTGCATCTTGCATCTTGTATCTCTTGGATATCTGAGGCCATAAATTTCTGTACAATTTTGTTTTTTTTTTTTCTTTTGCTTTTGCCTCTCCTCTCTGTTTTTAGTCACTTTGATCTTGCCACGTTGAATGTAAAGTGCTTAATGGTTTGCAAGAGACAAAGAGAGAAGGAGAGAGATCGACCAAACTAAACCTTTTTGTGTGGCAAAAAAGAATAACAACAAAAACTACAATATATTTCCCAGTTTGCTCTCTCATTGTCTCCCCAGAGATTTTAATCGTTGTCGCCAATCCCCAAGCTGCTTTACATTGGCGTCGCATTTTTTTCTACTCCCTTTTCCCCCCTCCCGATCACGATTGACCACTACTATATGGTGGTAGAAGAGATGGTATGAGGGGAAGGGTAGGGTAGAGTGGCATAAGATAGAATTGCTGCTGCTGCTACTTGTATGGTGCATTCTTTCTATGGAAACAATTGCATAAAATGTGAATTCTGATATCAGACAGAAACATTGACAATTGCCAGTTACCACCACCACCAGTTGGTCGTCTACGAATGGTTTAGTCGACCCATGGCAAATGGTCAAGACAAGTGGGCAGACAAAGAACTTCTCTTGTAATATTTTTTCCTATTCTTTTTAACAATAGAAGATCATAAGGAATGGTTATGTGCATAAATTGTTATAGAAATAAACAGAATAAACTATTTTAAATCTTTGGAGGACGATTTGGAATTGAAGATATGTAAGATATATTAAATTTACAAAAATTTGAGCCTAATGATATTTGTAGTTTTAATTATTATAAAAATATATGCAAGCCCGAAATTTACTTACTTTACAATTTAAGAAATACATTTAAATTTCATTATCTACTTTAAAAACTTTGTACAAAGTCAATATAGTTGGCCAGTTTAAAAACTGCATCCAAATATGGTTTGAAAAAGGCTTTTAAAGACAATAATATCAATGTCTGATGAACTTTCACATATATTAGATATTATTACAAAGGACTAAACACAGGAATGTATTGCTGTATCTTCACTTGAGTATGGTAAACAATTTCTTTCAATCAAAAGTACTATACCTATATAAAGATCCTCATAGGTTTTCCTTTCTTGGTGTTCAAAATATTTGAACAACAATCGTTGTCTGAGTAATCCAAAATCCGAAAAGCCGAATTACTTTTCTTGTCAATAAACTATCAATCAGTCAAACTTAATTTATATGTTTCTCGTTCCCACCGTTCTCACAATTTGGCAAAATGCCTCTTAGCCTCCTTATGTCTTTTTTGTTTTTTTTTTTTTTTTTGGAGGCCCAACCCATTAGAAACTTCTATCAAACTTCAATCAATGTTTCATAAATGCAGTTCCGGTTCCAGTTCAAGATCAATCTGGGCGATGGCTATCACAAGACACAAAAATAATCGCTTAAACAAGTTTTTTTTTGGTTCTCAGAGTTTGAGTTTGACTTTGGCAAAACACACACACACACTAATGCTTGACCCAAACATAATCCCTAACAGCATTATAACGGGAACCCACCGCACCGCTAATTGTACACGCCTCTAAGATAGAACGAACACAACAACAATAATAATAACATGACTCGAAATCAAAATCAAAAATAAGAATCAAAGTCAAATTCAAAGTAATAGCCAGAAGGGGCTAAAGTTACCAACAAAATGCTATATATCAATATTTTTCTACTCTTTACTCTTTAGGGAAAGACACGCATAGGCGGGGGGTGTGGCGAGGTTTGGCAAAGGCGACGATGAGATTGCACAAAATGGTTTTGGCGGTTTAATTGGGTAATTGGCTCAAGTACCGTAAGTACAGACAACACAGAAATTGAAATACTCGCAGAAAAAAACAAAAAAAAAAAAAAAAAAACGAAAATAAGACTCTTGGACTGGAGGAGCTTATGAATTGGCGGCAAGCCTACCCAGTAAATCCGATGCCTGCATCCCAGTCAAATGGTTATACTAGAATAGAATGGGCGGTTGTTCTGCTGCCCCATAGGATAGAATGGGATAGGAAAATTCGTGACTAGAAACCACCAGCATCACCACCAGTTGTATGCTGCCGCCTCTAACTCTTAACAGTTTCCCATGACAGGCACCAGCAGCACTACCAAGAGCAGTGGCTTCAGTTCCTCCATCTATATATGTATGTATGTATATGCAGGCCCAAAAAACAAAAAAAAAGAAAAAGCTAGAGGAGAAAGAGTATGGATGTATGTATATAGGAAAAGTAACTGTTAGTCTTTAAGTCCAGCTTCAAGATCAGCGCCAACTTGTTTTCCATATACATACATAGATATATGCAATGCCAGAAGGAGCCACGCTCAAGCAGAAGCAAAAGAGACATGTCAAGATGAGGGGAAGCAAAAGAAAGAGAACTTAAAACTAGATATGTAAATACTTGAATACACTTCTATATATTATGAATGATATAGAATAAAAGATCATAAAAACATAAAATTTATATTTAGTATATACAAACAAAGTATTTAGAAAACGATATTAATGTATACTAGAGACCATCTTTGGTACAAATTTAATTATTCATTACTAACAAGTAATTTTATGAGTTCAATTGCAATTACTTTATGACTAGAAATATAGTTAACATCTTTATTTATCAAAGTAGATTTTCATTTTTATGAAATCACTAAAAAATTACTTAATTGGCATTACAACTGTTGTATTCAAATGTTTTTCAATTACTAAAAGTAATTACAAATTTGTGTGAAAAAGCAAACGAATTAGCAAGACATTTTGCTAAAATCTTAAAGAATTGAATCATGTTTCATAACTTTGTAACTAATTAATTTATTTGTTTTGAAACTCGATATAAAACATTGAAAATACTTGAAAGAATTAAGTACTTAAGGTGAGAAATCCTTAATAAGTTACACAATTTACCTAAACTTATGTTGTTATATGTTTTACCTAAATAGAACCAAAGTATTATTATAATGAAAAGCAATTATATATGGGATAACTACATTACCTATTAAAAAATACTTTACGGTTTTTACTGAATACTGCTTTAAATTTATTAAAGTAATAAGAAAAACTAATAAAATTTGCAGTTCTAAACTACAACTTTTACGAAGCCAATTAACAAACCTATTTATGTGCATGTTAGGAAAAAACTAAAAAAAATATTAAAAAATTGGTAATTAAACTTTACATTACTATTTTTACTATTTCACGTAATATACAATTACTGAAAGTATTCAGAAGTAATTAATTATTTTTATTATGTAATTTCGTTTTGTGAACGGCAATCAAAGATTGCAGGTGAATGTTCTATGTAGGGTATCCCTTAGGCAAAAAAGACTGGTTCGTGTATTTTGAGTGTTGTTATTGCTGTTGTAGTTGCAGGCCGCCTTAAAGTGGCAAAGCAATTGAACAAGTGAGCGAGTCTTTCTCAAACTTCTCTTACCCCCTACTTGCTTCCTCTCTTTGTATCTATGTATGTTCAAGTCAAGTCCATGGTGGAAACTTTGGATTTGGAGGCTGCCCCATTGAAGTGATGTTTTAATGAGTCCTTTATCACGTCCAGGTAGAAAGAATTATGGCTTCATTGTAAGACAGAATCAGCATTAGATGCAGCAGTTCCCACACAGTCCAGTCCATGCATGGATGCAGCAATCCAATGGAGATGCAGATGCATTATTCTAATTTCAAGTGTTGGACACACTTGAAACCAACCTTTCAAGCCTTTCTATTGTGCATATTTTTTTTTCAATCTTCTTTCTAGATATGTACTATAGCTATATTGTTTGCCTAACGGTCATTGAATCGGTTGCCAAGTATCAAATATTGACATGCATTCAATTTACGTTCAAATGTTTGTTTAGGTGCCGAAAAGCCAAAAAAGAGGAAAAAAAAAAGACTAAAAACAAAAACCGAAAGGGGTTCTCTTCTTTTCCTCATCATTGTGGCCGATGTCGGGTCATTGTCTTTCTCTTGGCATTTTTGTTGCTGTTGTTGTCTCTCTTATAGCCGCCTCACACGGCGCATGCAATTACAGTATCTACAATTGCTGCAAAAGTATCGGCACCAGGAACCAACTCAAAAAGAAGTCAGCAGTCTGGCAGTCAGGCAGGCAACCAGCCATGAAGTTGCCCACAACTCCTCCTGCTACTCCTCCTCCTCCTTAAGTTCTTACCAATCTACCACCTCTCTCTTTTCTCTTTCCATTCAACACAACATCTTCTAGGCTGGCCGACAACATTTAGTTGATCGACACTTTTATGTTGACGTCGTGCGCGTTGTCATCGTTCGTCGTGGCAGTTCTGGTGCCTGCCACAGCAATTGATTGATTCTATAGAACAATGTGCAATGCTTGAACGATGTCGATGATAATGATGGAAATGATAATGATGCGACTAGAAACGTCAGGCACACTGGTTTTAACAATCATAAATAACGCTATATAGCCAGTGATCGAATGTTTAAAACTTGAACTTGGAATATCAATTTTCATGTTTAAGAATTTTTAAGTTTATGTGTAGATCAATTATGGATATTACCTAATATACTAATAAAAATTTGAACCCAAACCTTATTCCAGAAATTTTTTAAACCCTAAAGCTAAGCTTAAGAATTATTCCTATAAATATACATGTTCTATTATGAAGTCCTTTTATAAAATTCCTTAATAAACTTCAAAAAGGAAGTAGTAGTTAGATTTTTCAACAAGATTTAGACCAGTGTGGCGGCAACATGTTCCGCTTATTACAAATGCGTAGCAATAGGCATAGACCATGGCCATCCGGACAGCAGCAGAAGCAACAATCAGAGAATCAGAGAACCAGAGAGGCCCCCAAAAGAGTCTAAGCCAGACGGAGCATAAAACAAACGGCGGCCGAGAGGCAGTCAACCAAGTCGCCAAGAGTCAGAGTCAACAGCAGCACAACCAGAAACGAAGGCAGTGGCAGAGTTGCCATTGTTTTTTTGGAGGCACAGGCACAGCACAGACACAGCAAGTCAGCAGCAGCACAACACTTGCAACATTTGCTGCTGCTGCTGTTGTTGCTGTTGATGTTGTTGCTGCTACTGGAGCATAAGGTACAAACGAACCCATAAAAGTACAGGCGGGCCAGTTAACTAAATGGAACAGGTAGCTTCAGTTCCAGTACCAGAAACAGCAGCAGCTGTTCACGCTCTAAAAAAAACCAACACCGAGGCAAACAAAAAAAATAATGAAAAATGCTATAACTTAGTTTTTTTTTTTTCTACTGTTAGCCAGAACTTGAGTCACTCTTTGAAGAAAGAAACTAAATAACACACAAACACAAACTGTTGGTGTTTCATTTCAAGCAAATAATTGTCCACACTTATTTGAACTTCTCTCCATCCCATAATGTAATATTTGCCTTGATCGGCAAAACAAAACACGAGACCAAAGTTTGCATTGCTTAATTGCTCATGAGAAATATATATACACATATAAGTATATATTTGTAATGATTTGAAAAGGGAATGTTGCGATGATTAAACTGACATTTGAAACTGGCTCATAAAAATGGGTATATTGGTTTTTAGCGAAAAGAAAATAGCAAACATCTTTAACTATGCAATCTAAATATATTTTAAATAATTAATCGCTTTATTTGATGACCGGTGAAATGAACTCACAAAGGATGAAATCTGATATGGCTGGATTTGTTTTCCTTTTCGCTTCATTTAATTGTAATTCTTAACTAGTTCTGGCGTTAAAGAAGTGATATATGAGATTGCAATATTAAAGAGAAGATAGCATAGTCTGCTGATGGGAGAAACAATAAAACTGACAAATGAGATTTAAGTCTTATTTTGGATGGCAAATAGAACAAAGATCTCTTAGACAGGATCGATAGGCCGAGCTTTTGCTGTCCCTGTGTGTACTGAACACCGAGATCAAGTCAGCATTTGCCCTTTTGCTCTATGTGTGGTTTCTGTCCGCACTGAGCTGCTGGCCTTGGGACACCTCCGCTATTATTTAAGAGATGTACCGCCCCAGTCAAACTCCCTATTTGACAATGTCCTGGAATTGGATAATACCTGAGTAATTGGAGTTAAACCAAAATTTTTAAATTGAAAATACATAAATGCATTCTCTCATTAAAGGATTTGTTTGCGATTATATAACAAACTCGTGATACTTTGGTCAAGAAGCTTGCATCAAAACCCAATACCATAAGATATAGTAAATATATCCGTATAATGACTAGGAAATGATACACATTCCATTTAATCAAGTAAGTAAGGAAACAATAAGAGTAGTGGTATTTCAATGACGATATTAAACACAAGGAAAAATATCTCCTACTTATGCTACACCTCTTATGTCTCCTTACACTGTCAGTATCATAAATACTAAATGAAATAGTTATACTACAACATAGTTCGATATAATTAAACTCATTTTTTAAATTTTACGCAGAACTACAATTTCAAATCAATAGAATTATTTACAATATGATACCTAAACTATCAAATTTCCTATGAAATAATTACATGTAATTGCGACTTTGATTAATAAATAGATCAATATATCTCTGTTAATATTGTAGTTTTGTTGTGTCTGCCTAACTATTGGTTATAAACATTAAAACAATTTAATATTATATTAATTCTCAAATCGGTTGACTATATTTTAATTATAAACAAGCTAATATTCAAAATAATAAATACTTATTTTATAGTTTTGGCATCTAATTTTAAGATTTTATATGGTACAATTTTTTGTTACAGGCAAGGTTAAACCTAGCTCCGATTTAATTTTTTCTTTCTCATATTTTATAAAATAATGAAATGTTGTTTTTTCGGTAAATTAATATTACAATTGTGAAATTATCTTACATTATCTATCTGTATGACAATAATTTGGGCCATGGTTTCTTTTATCTTTGTCATAGATATGGCTAGCTAAAGTAAAACTTTTACACGTGACTTGGCAGCCCTGACAACAGCTCGACGACTCTAGCCAAAGACTTTATGATAATTACATTTCATAGATAAGTTGTAAAAAAATGAAAAAGAAAAAATGTAGTTTGCAATGAACATGCTAAAAGTATAATGATCAATAATCCATTTAAAAGTTCAAAAGTCATTTAACAAGTAATTGCGTTTATCAAAAGAAAAACTAGTCACCCGGATACAAGATAATTAGGTTAATATTATACACACGTATATCATAACTAACAATAAGTATAAAAGTTTTTAAATGATTCAGAAATATTAATGGCACATGTTTAACCTAGATTGACTTCTTATCGAAAACTTTACAATATAAAGTCCATTGGAAAATTTTCTAATATAAAAATCAAAGTCTCTAAACAGAACTCAGATATCAACTGTATTTAAGTAAAACATATATATTTTGTTTTCCAGCTGTATATGTATTTATATTTGTATACTTTGATAATATATTATAAATATTATTATAATGATTGGATTTCATATTTTCTTTATCAAACTGCTTACTTGAAATAAAATTACTAAAATATCAGTAATATTATTTAACTTATTTTATTAACAATAATCTAATGATCTCTTTAAAAGGTTCATCTCTTTTTTCGTTCAATATTGCTTAACTTTTTGTAAATTTTCAATTGCCATACGATCTCTGCTTAAACAAAAAACAAAAAAAACATTTCAATATTGATTTAACAAATGGTAAGGTAATATTTTTGACCTTGTCAATAAAATGTGATCATAACCTAGCCCATCATTATTGATTTTGATAATTACTTAATTTTCTTACAGTCGAGACAGACTCTTTCAGCCCTAATTTTGTGTAACTCTTTGGTAATATTATTCCCCCCGCTACTTTTCAAATTTCCTCTTTTTTTTTTTTTTTTTGAAAAGCTGTCAAAAGTAAATCCCTGTCTCAGCTGGAGGGACCGCACCCAAAACTGAAATATCGAAACCAAATTGAGTTTTAGTTGCATTGTGAGAGAGGAAAAAGGGTAGACAGAAATTGTGACTATTTATGGCCACAATTGGTCTAACCAAGCCCTTAAAAATGCCATTTTTATTCCCTTTATTTGTGCATTGAAGTGCAGCGAAGCGCATCGTTGTGCGGGAAGGAAACAAAAATGATTCACCCATATATATATATATATATAAACCTAGATATATGTATATATAGATTGCCAATCACCACAAAAACTGGCATTTCCTAGATCAAAAACAAAAAATTACAAAACTAATAAAAGGAAATCACAAAAGCAACTTTGTCATATTTTCAAGTCAGTCAGTCAGTCAATCAGTCAGTCTGTTAGTCACGAGCATTAGCCTAGGCATTAGTTTTAAGCTTAAGCCTTTGCGGTTAGACGATAGCAATTCCTATATATAGTAGACATATCATGCTCATCATCATCGTCATCATCATGATCATGTTGATTAACCATATTTGCATAATAAGTAATACTTTTTTTGTCATATGATATGCAGGAGTTCCGCATGGTTCCTTGCATAAGCGAGCCATCATCGGCTCATTCAAAGGTCAAAAGGAAAAAACGGTAGAAGAAAATGTCACCAATGCACGCGCAGCCACTCAATTTCAATTGTTTTTCTCTTGTTTGTTTTTCGCTTTTTTTTCGTCTTTTTTGTAAAACAAACAACGTAAAACAAAATGTTAAATTGTTTGTTTGTTTTTATTTATGCTTATTGTAGTCACACTTGCAATTTCTATTGGTGGGGTTAAAGCAACCCCCATCAGTTATTTATGCAGATTTATACCCTATAATCGAAACGAGTCTTGGGTATACACACAGTGAAGAGAGGAATAACTATGAGTAAGTACACACGAAACCCAAAAAATCTTTGATAAAAAATGGGTCCTGTTGCATCTCCCTTATTAAATTACAAAACTAAATTGTATTCTAATGATCTTCTATATCATCTTATCCACAGCATTCAGCAGAATCAATGACTTTTAGAATGGAGATCATTTCTATTTTCATGAAATAGTTTTACTTTCATTTTGCAAACTTTTGAAAATTTTTAAAAGAAACTAACTTTTCTTTGCCATACAGTAATATCAAAATTATAAATTATTTAAAATGTCTCACTTAATATAAAACCTCTCTCTTACTCCTATATGATTTAAATATTAAAGGGTATAACAACTACGTCGTAGTCAAAGTTAATTCCCCCCTCATGGTTTCTGTTGTATAATATTCAATTGCAGCTTGTTTATAGTTGGTCACAAATTGAGGGTAGTTTGGCTTATACTAAACCCAATTGAAATAGATAGACCTAAGTATAGATATTAGAGGATTGTATAACATAGATTACAATGATAAAAGAATTTGCATTTAAATAAATAATTTAAACTTTTTTTGTTATTCACAAAAGAGTGAAAAACAAGATATTTATGTTACATATTTAATTAAAAATTTATAAATTCTATTAATGCTAAAATTATGAGAATTTTGAACTTTTATTAAACCTAATTTCCTTAAAGAGAACTTTCTTCTAGAGTCTAGAATCTAGACAATAGACTAATAAGAAAAAACCTTTAACCAAAAACTTTCTTTCATTATATTCAAAAAAAAAAAAAAAAAAATATGCCACATTTCATTAAAAAACATATTTAATTAATGATTTTTACAACAAATTAAACAAGAATCTTATTTGACACGCAACCTTTTGGTTTTTTGTTCTTTAAAGAAAATTTGCATAGAAAATTGCATTGGTTTTTTTGTAACCAAGAATTTTCATATGATTTTCTTTTGATTCCTAGGTTATTTTATATGCTTTTGATAGTGTCTGTGAATGGAACCCTCCCCCAAATACAAATTTGTATAATTTTTACCCCACATCTGTATGTATTATAAGGTCGGTCTTGTGGAATTTCTCTACCCTCTCTTATTAAATTATAAAGAATTTTCAAATCCCAGCAAAAGAATGCAGCATGAAAAATTTCACATAAAGACAATGGAATTACATGCTTGCATTTTATGCTAAACACACACTCAAATGAGTGAGATGGATATAGAGAATGAATGAACGAGAAACTACGGACGGACGGACGGACGTACGACCTCCATTGAGTAGCTGCACATATTTCTCACACACACCCAACTACAACAACAAGCACACTTAATTGAAAACGGCATCTACCAACAACAGCAGCAGCAGCAACAGCAACAACAGTAACACCTCTTCCCATCTCAAGTTGAAACTCTAAAAGATACATTAAACATTTTTTTTTTCCACAGCCCAGAGAAAACTTTGCGCTTCCATGTTACGATCTTCTTCTGCACTTCTTTTCAGTTTGGGGGTCGCCTACTCCCACCACTTTATCTCTCCCTGTTTCTCTTTCTCTCTTCTTTCTTTCAACCATGCAGTTGCTGCTTGCAGTTGCTGCTTGCAGTTGCTGGTAGTTTTAATTACCTTTACCCACCACCAACAACAGCAGCAACAACACCAATAACAGCACCAACTAACGATCATCATGTGAATTCTCTAGGCTTAGGTGCATGTTTCCTCAACCTATTTGCTTCGCTTGCTTGTATACTCTATTAAAAAAAACGAGTATATTAACTCAAGTGAAAAGGGTCATTACTTATTTTTATAATCCAAAATATAATAATGAATAAAATACATATATAAAATATATTTTAGGTTTGCCTTAATCTAAATATTCAAAATAAAGTTTGAATTTCTGTAATTAAAAATTGGTTTATATGTTCCAAATTTGTTTTCCTATCATGCATCACCCTTGAGAGTAACTTTTAAAAAATATTAATTATACCATATTATTTAATATTTCATATTTCTCAAGATCTCCTTTGGGTTAGTGTAAATATACTTTCATATGAGTCAATTTAGTCTCCCTCATACTATGGATTTTGCTTTTCATTTTAGTTTTATTCGGTGGGAACACAACTATCATCAAGTAAACCCAAAATGCATTCTTCTCGTGGGTTTTCAAAAACACTTTCGCACTTGAGTTTAAGCTTGAGTGTTGGCCATGTTGAACATCTCTGCTAAAATTGCCATAAAATTTTGTTGTTGTTGCTGTTGTTGTTGTTGCTGTTAAAGGTATCCCACTACCAACACTTTCACACATTAATGCTTGTTTGTTGTTATTGTTGTTGTAGCTCATTTTGTTTTATGATCTTTAACCATAAAATTGAACTTTTTCACAAAGCCTAAGATCATTTTTTCCCTTCCCTTCTTCTTACTAGATGCTAGTTGAAAAATGCATAGCCATTCATTTACTTCTTCTATACACGGTAGCATTTAAAATGGGGAAAATTTTCAAATTTTCCAGTAATAAAAAAAAAACAGAAAATTTTTAAATTAAGTTTTAAGTAATAAAACAAATATTAAATGTTGCAGAAGGCAAGTGTTTTAAATGCTTATTTATGAAATATTATTGTATAAAATTTCTTATTAAAATATTCTTTGGGTTTTAAAAATAATAAAACAAATAGTTAAATATACATTTCTAAAGTGTTTAAGCTATTAAATAAATTAAACAAAAATCAATCTCGAAAGAAAGTTTTTTTAATGTGATAAAAAGTTGTTATTTTTTATTAATTAACTTAACAGCCAATCAATTTTTAGTGTTTTTTTAAACTTTACCACAAACAATAGCTTTTTAAAAGATTCTGTGTTCTAAGACACAAGTTTTGGAAACATCTAATTATGGGAATAATTTTACAAAAAAAATGCCGAGCTAATGGGATGCTTAAGCACAGTTATTATACATAAATTTAACTGCTCTGGTCACCGCTTTGATCTGTTACCATCCTCTAAATCTGTTCTTTCTTTATCATAAATCATTAAAACTTAATTAAAATTTTCAACCGGAACCTTGTGTTGGTAGCAAGACATGCAGAAAATCAAAACAAACTCATATAAATGAGTTTATAGGCCATAATTCTAATCGGTATTCTCTTCTAAGCACTTAAAGAAGATCCATAAAAACTATGTATGTATATAGAAAGAGGAATAAAAAATCATATCTTACCTTTCTGTGAGAGACCATAAGCGGCGTGTGATGATGATGATTATTGTTCTCAAAGTCTGCAAATAGAAAAGAGAATAAAATAAAAATCAAATTACTTAATTAATACCAGAAATAATTAATAAAAAATAGCCGAAGATAACTATACCCTGCTTAAAAAAATAGCAACATGTAAAAATAAGTGAAATGTTTCTGGATTAGTTATAATCTGCTTGAATTTACATATTTATATATATATTATATATACCTATATACATTTATTTATATAAAGATATATATGCAAATACTTTGATCAATATAAATTCTTTTTTTTTCCTTATATAAAAACACGATGCAATTAAGCTAAAATTAAAAAAAACCACGAAAATGTTCACCTTTCGAATTGCATTTTTTATTTTTTCTTGTTTTGTTTTATATTATTTTCAAAATAAATATGCAAACAGTTTGTATTTCCCTCTCTCTCTTGTGTCCCTGTTTTTGTTGCCGCTTTTTAAAAACTTCCGCACTTGATGGCCAAACCCAAGTTGGCAAAAGATCGAGACAAAGTCAAAGAAAGACAGGTGAACAACAGAGGGAGACATTAAGGGGCATGGGGGTAAATAAGGAGGGAAGAAAAAATTGTAACAAAAATAAAGATAATAAACATGAAACGGGTTCAGCAATCATAAACTTGTTGTGCAGACGGAAAGACAGAGAGACAGACATACAGACAGACAAAGAGACAAACCCAACGACAGTTCAACGGAAAATTGTCAATGAACAGAGTTTTCATATGTAACTTATGCTGACAAATATATATATAACTATATATATACATATATATGTGTAACTATATATATATACATGCGGTTAAAAATATTTGTTATTTGTTGGCATTTTGTTTAACAATTAAATGCATTTTTTTTTTAAATAAAAATTATTCATTTTTATGTTGACTCAGCCCCAAAATGACCAAGGTGGAATTTTTTTTTTTTTGGGGTCCGGCCGGCTTTTGATTACACGGCCCAATTTAGGTGACGCAGCAAAGCAAGGGGGTTGAAACACAGACAGTCGTTAAGGGGGGAGGTAGAGGTACACATTGCTATTTACCATTTTGCGGTTTATTAGGCGTGACTGACATTTGAACGTTACGCCCAAAAAATCACACTAAATAGTTATAGAAAACAAACTAAAATAAAGCTGGACAAACAACAAATTGAACAACAATAGAAAAAACAGAAAACAAAAAAATTAAAACTTAAAATTTGTTTTTTGAAATATTTTTAATGTTTAAAAAATTCATTTTAAAAAACAGAAACGCCAATACAGATTCAAAATTCCACATTTTTTAATTTTCTAATTGGATTTTTTTGAATGACAACAATTTTGATTTTAAGTGAAGTTTTAAATGAAGAAGTTTTTGTCTTTAAATTTTATCGTTAAATGGAAATATAGGTAGAAGGTCAATAAATACATACATATGTAATAATAATATAAATACAGTTACATCTACATGCATACATACATATGTACATACATATATCATTAAAAAATATTCCATTCGAATTCTTAAAACATAAAAAATTTAATTGGCATGTCATTTTTTTACTCTTTGAACCTGAATAAATAGCTAGCCATCTATTTTAAAGCCTTAACTATGTACTTAATCTTAAAACTACACATATTAGTCACAATAATTTAAACAGTTTTAAAAAGAAAAAACTACCTGGAAAAATGTCATGATCTATGCCCGCGTCTCGTCTTTTTTTTTTTTGCATTTTAAATGTTGAACTTACATCTTTTGGGGTTTTATGTTTTTTATCTCTTTGCTGCGGTTTCTTAGTTATGCCTTTTTTTTGTTTTTCTCGGGTCAGTCGGAGCAGAACATTTTTTTGGTAAGAAATTAAAAACAAAAAGAAGCCAGCCCCCCAGCATGATATCATTATATGCTAAAGTTATATTGTCTTTCCGACTGCGTGTCTCTTTCATACATCACTTTCGCAGGAAATAAGGCAATTCAAGCAAAAAGAAGCTACAGAGAAGTCATCGTAGAGTAGAATGAGAAGGAGACAGATAGAGAGAGAGAGAGAGAAGGGTACGGTAGTGTGGAGGCGGAATTTTGGAATTCCTAAAACATGCGGCGACTATATAATTAAATAAGTGAAATATAATAAATTCAATGCTCGCGGTTCCACTTAATAAACATAATTAATAATTGACATTTCAAATGAATGAAAGATGTGAGAAATTTCATTTGATTTATGGCAAACGCGAATGATTCAATGGAATGCAAAATTCGTTACAAATTTGAATTTGAAATTTCGGTTAAAAGTTGTTGAAGTTTTTATGATGCTGCTGCTTATGATGGATTAGGCCTAGCTAAATGAGCTTAACAGCTGTTGTATGTATAAATGGATTAGGTAAGGGGAATTTGTGTTTTCTAGATGCAATAAAGTTAAGAATAATGAGTTGGCTAAATGTCAAAGTAATTATCAATGAATCAAAAGTAGGTAGACGACAGGTGGTTTGGTTGGAGTACATTCTTAATGATTTGAAAATGTCAAATGTTAACTGTATTTAATTTAGACTAGTTCATGATCAAATTATACATAAATCTCTTTTATACCAGTTTAGTTGAATATTAGTTAGTCGAGATTTACTATATGAACACAAGAAATTCCTTAAAAATGCAAAATTTAGGATCTTTGGTTCTTTCTTTTTTTGGTGTATGCAATATTTATTATCCAAATATAGTTAACTATTTCTCCAAGCTGATATTTATTTTTTACTTATATAAAGGCTTATAAAATTTATTACACAAACTGTTCTACAAATTGGTATATTATCATTTTTAAACCTTTGCAAAAAAGTATATTAATTCTGGTCGGAAGTTTGCAACGTATAGAAGGAAGCATCTCCGACTATATAAAGTATATATATTCTTGATCAGGACGACGAGCTGACTTGATATAGCCTTTTCCGTCTGTCCGTCTGTCTGGATCAATGCAATCTTCTCCGAGTCCTAAAGTCTTAAAACTTCTTCTTTTTGCTGCAGGTTTTGTATAACTCGAAAACATCCCAATCGGATGACTATATCACATAGCTCCCATGGGAACGATCGGTCGTGAATAAGCTATAACCCCAATAACTTTGTTGTTTTCTAATCTAATATTAGGAAAACCGGTTTTTGTGTGTTTTATATACACACTTCTTAACATATCTACCAAGTTTCATCAAAATCGTACCATAGAAACGATCGGTCATGAATATGGACTACGAGCAATAACTTGTTTGTTTCAAAAGCAATCACCATTTGTGGTATTTGTGATTTTTATATTCTTTTCAACATATCTGCCAAGTTTTATTAAAATTAATTTAATATATCATATAACTCCCATAGGAACGATCGGCCAAAAAAATAGTTTTAGATGAATAACTTGCTTATTTTAATAGCGATTCTCTCGAAATTTAGAATATGTAAGTTTGGTATATATAGAAATGTATGTACTGAGTTTGACTAGAATCAGACGACTATATGCTATATCTCCCAAAGGAACAATCGGATCAAAAAAAATATTTTAATTAAAAAGTTTGCAAAGGTATTCGAACTTCGGCATGGCTGAAATTAGTCTACCCTTCTATCATTAAGTAATTATTTTGATTGTAAGGCAAACATTTGTATATAAATTTTTGTAATCTTTACTCAGATTCTCTTTTTAAAGTTTTTAAACAAATTTTGTCTTAGATTAAACATTATTTATTATATGTATCTACATATATACCTACAACTAATGGGGTACTTAGTTATCTTTTACCATTAATTTTGGTAATATTCAACATTATATACATAGTCTTATCAAGGTTATCTTCCAGTTGAATTCTATGAAATATTACACAATTTAAACTTTAATGCTTGATTAGCACTTAAATTAGTTTAATGGCACCACCAGCAACATAAAAGACAATCATTAAAAATAATTAATTAATATATAATTTGAAATGACCGAAAAAATATAAACAAAAACAACAAGAAAATACAAACTGATTAGCACTAATTGTATATGTATATCTCATCTGCCCGCATTTTTGTGGATTGATAAATATTTTTCTGTTGCTTTATTTTGTTGTTTTTCTTTTTTTGTAATAGAAATTACAGTTAATTACAAAACTCTCCCAAAAATAAAATAAAAATATTTGCTAAAAATTATGATGTTTTTTTTTTTTTGTTGAAAAGCGCCGACATACGACGCCTCAACAGATCCGAGTGTTAATTAATACGGCAAAAAAAGACAACAAACTAAAAAAGGGGGAAAGAAAAATATGTTAAACTGCGTTTAAAGTTTAAAGAAATCTGCATAGATATTATTTATCAATTTCTTTTGGCGTGGGTAAAACTATAAAGTGATGATGCGGTAGGGTGAAGTGAGGGGGGATATACATGTATATTGTATATTGTATACATATATAAACAAGCAACAAAAACTTGCACATGACTTTCATGACATTAGAAAGTAAATTGCCATGAGGCCACTTGGTCAACATCATCAGAGAGCAGAGAGTTTGGTTGCAGCAACAACTTGAAGAAGGAGACGGTTAAGGTGAAGGAGAATGGGGGAGGAAATTGTTGATGAAGTTGGGTGAAGTGAAGTTTAAATGAAGTGGGGGGTGGTTCACACAATTGAAAGTCATTCAAATAAAATACTTAAGCCATTTTGTTGTTGTTGTTGTTGTTAATATTATTATTATTAATTGGATTGGTTTTTTTCTGTTGATCAAGTTCATTTCACATTCACCTCAAAGAGACAATTCAAACTCGTTTTCAATCGGAAGTGCAATTTTTACCTTAAAACAAAATCTAATCTTATCAAATGAAATGGTTAAACAATTTCTTTTCTCTCTCTCTCTCTCTCTCTCTCTCTTGTTTTTATGGAGTGAACAAAGGGCAAAACTGAATTAATAATTTTGTTTTTATTTTCTTTTTGCCTTTATTATTCTATTTTATTTTGGTTTTACTTAACTTTTTTTTTTACGTGACTCATTTTTGCTGATAAGACAGAAGTATATTATATATGTATATATGTACATATATATTTAGATTATTTGATTAAATGGAAGTGAAATGTGAAATAAAAACGAATGAATGGAAAAGAGAAAAAGGAAATTTGCAAAAAACAAATATAAAAAGAAATTAATATATTTAAAAATAATTGAATGAATTAAGAATTAAGATTAAGATTGGTAGTTTGGCTTCACAATATATAGAATTTGTTATGCACATGAGATCGGTTCACAATATATACAGTTGGTAAAGGGTAAAATAATACCTAATAATAATACCAAATTGCTCTGATATTTGTAGCGCATCATACCTATTATAGTATATATTCTCAATCTGTTGAATTAGTTTAAAAAGTTTGTACAAAATATCAGCTGATGGTATAGAATAAAAGCCCTACATCGATATGGATTTAATTCAATCCTATTCTGAGTCTTTTTACAACACTGTTTCGTTTGAATTCGTTTTTAATACAGTATTCTCGAAAAATGGACCTTAGAATCCTTAAAAGAAGCACATAAAAAGAACCGTTGAAAAAATAATCGATAAGAGTTATCGAGAACTCTTTGTTGATACATTAGCTCAATAAGACTTACGCTGATATCCATGTCGTTTCTAAATTAGCATGCCTTTTCTAAGTTGCTATGATTGTAAAATATTTATTATACAATTTAAAACGAAAATCAAGTTTTCTTTTACAAATTTATCTAGTGTTTCAAATCGGTCCGCCCAGGATCTTTGGAACTATCAGTGTATCGATACGGAACGTTAGATAATTCAATTAGCTTTTTATTTGCTGACAACCCTAATAACCATTTCATATCCAATTTCTTTTGAAATTGATTCAAAAATACAAAACTTTTAACCAAAGGTGGCTTCTAAAGTTCAATTATTATACTTAGAGAAAAAGTAATTGCATCTGTCGTAAGATGCATCAAGTATAAGATATGATACCCCCAACTCTGTGCATGAGAAATTTTTCTTATAATTTGACATCAGAGACGAGTATTGCTTATGTATCAAAGATTGTCTAACAAAATTATAGTTTTTCCTTCTTTTTTTTTCTCCTCGCCAATATAACAATGTTGCACATACAATTACTTGGCAGATTTGAGAAAGAAAAGACGAAGAGTATATAAGCAAATCATGTTGAAATGACGCTTTAAAAAGATTGCAGAGGACTCTCCACAAGAAGAGATGACTTTGCAGTGACGTAGCGGTGGCGCACACAACAAGTAAAATGTAAATTGTAATCGAGACTCTCGCTTTCTACTTGAACGACTTTGCCGCGGACCTGCCTGATGACTGTGAAATTAGACATCTAAAACTGTGGGTGCTATCTCCCTCTGTTATCAAAAGCTGGCTGGCTGGCTGACTAGCTCACTCACTAAACTGACTTACTGACTGACTGACTGACTCTCACTTTGCATATTGCCGGCATTACAGTATACATTTATTTATATATACATATATATATATATATATGTTTATAGTAGATATAAGAAAGAAACAATCTTTAATCAGCATTTACGCTTTCATCTTTCACATTTTTCACAAAAGCACGGCAGCAACATTTGAAACCTGTTGACTATGTAGATCTCTTTTAGCTTGCCAACTATTTTAATTTGACTGACTAAATTTACATAGTTTGCATACTTTATGATGCATTTTGCTTCTTCTTTTTAGTTTATATATATATCTGTTTTATTTTTTTTTTTGTCGTCAAATTTGTCTCTTTAAAATTTGGCGGCTCATAAATTTTTGTTTCTCTCTTTCTTTTAACACAAAAGATGAAAGCAAAAGTCCATAAATGCTATAGATATATAACTATAGCTGTATTGTATATAGATTTGTCTCTATTGTTCCCCATTGCTCTTATGTAAGTCGATTGAAGAATCAAATATGGGAATATTTGTTTTCAGGTCTTTCTTCTTTTTGTATTATAGAAAATTGTGCGGTGGGAAAAAACAAAATTTTGGTTATTACATTTTGGATTTTTGTTTAATATTTTCGCAATTGTTAAACTGAACATTGTGCAAGCTTTATAATAAACATTTAGATAAATGCTTAGTGAGTAAATTTAAGTCTAAACCTAATGTCTATTTAAAGTTTTTGAAGAGAAAAAGAATTATGTAAATATAAAAGATATAATTATGGAATATTATATCTTTATCTTATTATATATTATGGAAATTTTAACTGTAATAAAACTGTTTTGGCTGTAATATAATAGACCAGAAAAAGATTCTACCTAAAAACACAGGCCAGGATAAGCTCAATGAAGACAAGTTCGAATATTTCCATTTAACATCATTTTATATTTAATATCTTAGTAATTTTAAAGCACAAAAGTAAATTTACAAGTAAAAATGTCTAGACTTTATTTTCTAAAATCTATTTTAAAAAACATTTAAACAAATTTTTTTCCGAAGTGTAGCTTAAATTCTCCTTAAATGTATTTCTAAGAAGTAAATTCATTGTTTATACAGAAAGTTTTCAAACTTACAAATAATTTGACCAGTTTAACTTTAATCATATCAAATTTCAAGTTAAGGTCATGAAAAATTCCTCGACCAAACATTTTGCAATACAATTTTCGTGGAATTTCCCATAGAAAATGTCTTGCCATAGTAAAGTATATACTATAGAGTACAATAAATTGTATTATAATCTTATGGTAATAATTTACCATGTGATTTCCAGTTTCCAAAAACAGTTAAAAAAAAAAAAAAACAGATGGCTAACCACCATTGTTGTTGCTCCACTTTGGTGGTCAAAATTAATACAATAATTTGTGATTTGTTCGGGGGTCGCCATTCATAATGACCACACAGCAATATTGAGAGGACGGACGTACAAACGAAATGACATAAGCTCGAAAAACTGAACCTGAACCAAATTTGATGCTCTACATTTTGGTATTTCTTATGTCTTCTTCTTGTTTTGGGCTTAAAAAACTTGTCCACCTGTGCAGTTTGTTGCAGTTTTGTGTGTGTGTCTTGTTGTTTGTGCCTAGTTTATTTTTTTTTTTTGGGTTATGAAAGTGGCACCTGGCAACTGAATGCATTTTGAAATGTGTTTTTGTTAACGGATTTTGAAAGTGCGTTTTATGTATATAAATCATAAGATAATACCAAATTGTATTTGGATGACACTTCTGATTGTCAAACTGTTGTAACTTTTGTCAGTTCACTGTTCAGTTCTCTTATATGACCCTGAAATACCTTCATCATAACGTTCAATGTGATTTACGTTATGAATTATAAATAAATTGTTGATGCAACTGTTTCAACTTTAAACTTAATCGAAAATGACACACAGCAAATAAAAGCAAGAGCTTTGAATTAAACTTTGATTGCCATGAATATTTTATGCACTTTGCCATTGATAAAGAGTATATTTTATTACAATTTTAAAAAATAGTTAAATTGCATATTCTGTATATTCTTTTCAGAATAATTAACTAAACATAAAGTTGATGTTGATGTTACCTTCTTAAATGCCTCACAAACGTCTGCTTTTAATTAATATACCTCTCTTTTCTTATAGTGTAATGAAATAAAAAACATTAAATGCTCCTAGTGAGCGCGATTTTTGCCTGGCCTATCTTATCGTGTGAAAACGAATAAATCTATATAAAGCTCTTAAATAGTAAATACAATTACTTAGGACTTAGAAATTAGATATGTCAGAAATGTATGTTGAGTGGTTGTTCTACATAAATAATATAAATTTCAATAAAATAAAAAAAAAACCAAGTGAAGAACATTTTAGAAAATATTAAATATAAAAATTATTATTTTTTAGAAACATTAATAAATAAAGTTTTGCCTAATAAATGGATAATTACAAAAGGTTTTATTGAAAATTAGCTATAAATCACATATAATGCTTTAATTTCCATTTGTTTGAAATATATATTAAACAAATTTTATTTGTTTAACTAATTGTTTCTTGTGACTTGAAAACTAAGAAAGAAATTTATAAAAGAAAACATAAACATTCAATATTTTTTTTAAGGCAAAAATTAATTTAAAAGTATTTTGTAACATTTCGAATAAATAAAAAACTTTGGATAAATGTTCTTAATACGAAAAAAATTTTCATTTACAAATATGACAACAAATAACTATTACAGTTAGTTCAAGCACTTAAAAACATTCAAACAAACAATAATTTTTTTTTTTTTTTAAATATTTCCTAATACAAAGAGCCACCAAAAATCGAAGTCAACGTAAGTGTAACTGGCCATTTTTTAATTGTCTTTGTCCAAGTTATTTGGTAACTAATTTTTTAACTTTTTGTCTTTTTTTTTTTTTTAGATAAGTATCAACAACAACAAGAAAACATTAGCTATTAGAGGAAATATTTCGACTAAAAGTTGTTTTTTTTTTTTTTGTTTTATGTTGTTTAACTGCACCAATTTGTTGTTGGCCCCTAAGTAAACTACTACGTTTCGTTATAATTTTTGGAAGTTTTAGTTGTTGGTGGTTTTTTTTTTTTTTTTTTTTGGGTAATCTTAAATGTAATTATTTAAACATTAAACCAGTTTTTTTTTCGTAATTTTTATTACACACGGTGAAAACAAGAAAATCATGGATAGAAAAATGGGTAAAAGGAAAAATGAAATATCATCAATTTTAGTTCGTTAGATCTGTCGGCGGAAGAACTAAATTAGATAAATTTTTTCCATCACAAAAGAAAGGAGAAAATGTACAAAGAGGGATAGAGAGAGAGAGAGAAGAGATGAAGGGCAAATTGAGGCGAAGAGAGCTTATCAACAGCTGAGTGAGAACCTACCACAACATTTTTCACATATTTTCCATAAGTTTTCACCCGCATTGAAATGCGCATGACCTATGACCTTCAATGTGAGACTTTCACTTCCCATCACATGCCATCTTTCTCTTTTTCTATATATTTGTCTCTGTCAGTTTCATTTACCCTTAACTGTACTATATTTGCTGTTAGCCTGGTAAAAATCCTAATGGCGAGTTTGTGTGTTGCCAGTTAAGGGCGCCAAATAAAAACCAAAATGCCGCACAACAATATTATGGACACCAAAAATATTTCACTTGTTTCTGTTCTCTCTGCAACATCTGCGAGCCTAATCGAGGCGCCAGCAAGCCGCGCCGTCGACGTCGTTTGTACCCCCTCTCCTTCATTCACACCCACGCCGCCTCGTATAGGTTTTTATAGGTTGCTGCTCTTCGTTAGAATTTTACACACAATCAATGATTCGTTGCGGCAAGCGATGCGGTTACCAGAAGTCGATAGACCGCAAATTGGAAATTTCTAATTTCTAAATGTTGGCCCCTACTAGAGAGCGCGGCAAAAGTTCAAAACAAACAAACCAAAACAAAAAAAAAAGCACGTTAATGTAACCTGCAAAAAGCCAGAAACTACAAAAATTTTCACACTTCTTGTTGTTGTTGTTGTTTAATAGCTTTGAACTTGGCTATAACGAAAAAAAAGAAGTTAATGGAATCTGCAGTTGTTGTTTTTCTGTTTTTATCTGTATTAACTTGTTTGAGCAAACTAATTAACCGCCCAAAGGCGGTAACAGCAGCAACAATACCAACAACAACAGAACATTTAACAGCTTGGATCAAGGTAAAACTTCTTTGATAGATGATGGAATTGAAGTTTATTCTTAACATTACCACCTAAATTAGTGATAATTAAAGTGTTATAAGATCTTTGCCTCTTTTATACCCTGCTTATTTACACTTTCAGCATTTTTAATAGAAAAATAAATAATAAAATAAAGTTTTTCATTCTAAAAAGCATGTGAAAAGTGGGAAACTATAATTTCAAATTTGTTTTTTAAGTGTTTTGACGTTTTAAATTATTCAATTATTATTAAAAACCAGTTGCTTAATTTTTGAAGTTTTTATTATATATCATGAACTATTTTTCATTTTAAATAGAAATATATTATTTTTATATATCACCTTTTTTTAGTACAAGGTATTTAAAAGTCGTGGCTCTTAATCGAATTTCTGCAATGTTTAAGTTATTTTTTTTCTTTTCTGTATTTTGGTGGTCTATGCCCCGAAGAAAGTTAAGTGATTAGCCGTTCTGTTCAATGTTACTAGGTGTAGAAAATTGAAGAATTCAAGGTATAATTTGTATAAAATGTAAATTTTTAGAAGCCACAAAAAAAAAATAGAAAATTGATTTAACTTTAAATAAATTCCAAAATGCCTAAAAGCAATAAATCACAAAGAATTCGTATACGATTTCAAAAAAATTAAGAAAATATTTCTAAAACAAGAGATCTTACTTGAATGTAGATTAAGATTAGACAATTTCTAAAGACAAAAGGTTAGCAGCCTAGGTTAAGAGACATCAAGTAGAGGTTTGGACTTGGAAAAAGAATCTTCTTTTTATCAACTGTCTAAAATCAATTGATATCACACAACTAGAGGCACTCTATTAGAGACTAAGCCCTCATATATGAGGATAGAAATTTTATTATAAGACCCTTTTCTAGGCACAATCTTAATTAACTAAAATCTAGCCCACCCGCAAAGAAGGGGAACCCCCTTCCACCTTTATCTATGCGTGTGTGTGTGTTGTCTATTGTGACAGAACAATAAATGATTAAGCAATTAGTAAACACACGAAATATTCTTAAATAAAAAGATAAAAATCCAACAGAAAGAAATCAGAAAGTGAAAAAGAGATGGAAATGGTCTCATCAATTACATTTAAAGAAAGATGAGAAGGCTCATTTTGGTTTAAACAAAAGAAAGTGAAAAATAGACTTGATATGGAGAGTTGATGACTGGTCAAAGACTGAGGGATAGATCAGGGGAAGGGAAGACCACTCTTTTTCTGCTTCTTCCTCTTCATTTTCATCACCATGGGAGTCACCTTTTACACTTTCCCAAAACAGAAACACGCAATCAAAAAGAGAGAGAGAGAAAAAAGAGAGGGAAAGAGGGGGAGAAAAACCTCCAACTTCTTCCAGCAACATATCAAAAAGGCACCCAAAGCTCTCGAGCTGCATAACTTAAGAAATGCGGCAGAGGTCATCATCATCATCAACGGATCCACCAACTTTGTGTGGGTTGTTTGTTTGGAAAGCCAAGAAAACACACACACAAAAAAAAAAAAAAAGAAATAAAAAGAAAATAAATGCCAATGCCTAGATGGATGAGACACGGAAACGCACATCAAAATGTCCAAAAAAAAAAACACATCGAAAGAAAGAAGTTAACTGTAGCTTATTAAGTGAAAATGAAAGCATTTGCCGGAGAAAAAAAAAACACAACATAACTCTTTTTCTTAACCGGTTTAATCATGGCACCAAAGCTATATAAAAATGATATGTTTTTTTTTTTTTTTTGTTTTTCGGTCACTTAAAATCAGAAACAATTGAAAGATATATATTCTCACTTTTCACACAGTTGTTAAAATTAGCTCTTGGCCTGAAAGTAGTTCCGGTTAAAATGACCGTAGTGCCCTAGTAAATGGATCCGAAAAACACATCGCTCAATGAAAAGTTGAACTAAACAAAAACTATCAAGTTTCTGTATAATATAGTTAGAATATTTGTCATGTTAAAATATTAATATAGATGCATTTAATTTTAATTAGTTTAAAATCAAGATTTGGAAATTTTTTTAAAGTTTTCGTATTATAACAAATTCTTTCATTAAAAAAAAAAAGAACTTTATATATTTTTTAGATCTCAATTCGCTTTTACCTACCTAATTATATACTCTACAATAGTTCTTATATATGCTAACAATTTAAGAATAAAGCTCCCTATTTGCAAACAGATACGATCTGTTAAATTTTAACATAAAACAAAAAAAAGAGTATACAAAATTCTGTGTTGATATTTTATCTGACCTACCACAACAAACAGGTGAGGTACTTATGTAAATGCCATTCAATTTGCAACACTTTTCAAATAACTTTGACGCTTATTATAAATTCTCAATTTGACAAACTCACTTGTAACTAGGCTGCTGTTACCACTGCTGCTGGCACTGTCGTTCATTTGTTGCTCCTCTTTTGCATTCTTTACTTGTTGCTCATTCTCTGCCTTGGGCTCCTTTTTGGCGTCAATTTTGTTGTCTTTGCTTGAGAAATGGACAGAGCCATCTCGATGGAAATGCAATTCAAATCTGATGGGCAATGCAGCATCATAATCTTCTAGAGAATTGTGTGCCTGGACGGCAATTTGATGATAGAGCGATGTAAATTGATAAATCAATGCCCAGGCTTGATCCTCCGAAAGGGGAGCCTTAAACGAGTCCAATATATTATCCAAAGTGACGCATTGATTGGCACAACTACATTCATAGAAGGCTTGTGCCATCAAATCCTTTGCTGAGGCATTTCGGGGATTGTCTTTGCCAATACCAATGCCGACGATAGTTTTGCTAACATTATTGTTGTCGTTTTTAAGGCCATCACCATTGGCACTGTCCGGTGAGGTTGAGAGGAAACCGTGCTCTGTCTCACCATCTACCTCCATATCCTTGACCTTGACCATTTCCAAGGGCTTCGTTGAATCCGTCGTCTTTGTTACTGTTGTTGTTGTTGTCGGTGTCGTTGTATCCGTCGTGTTGTCCGAGGATTCCGTCATAATTGTTGCTTCCTTTTATGTCCGTATACCGATTCAGTTGCCTGAAATTGCAACTAAATTTTTGTCTTTAGCCAATGGCAACATAAAAATTGATTTTCTTTTTCGATTCTCTTCAAACTGATAATTTCACAGTAAATCTATGGTTTATTTTTTCGTCGTTTTTTTATAGAAGCTATTTTTTCTTTTTTTTTGTTGTAGTTGATTTTGTATTTTCTAACGAATAATTGAGATTGACACACACACACATAGAAAAATACACAGAAACAAATATGTATATAATTTATAATCTTTGTCGGTTGTTTCTAACACAAAACACAAAGTAGAATTAACAGATTTTAACTTTCGTCACGTTTTTTTTTTCTTTTTTTTTCCTTTCTTTCTTTATTATTTTCCTTTCCTTATTCTTTTTTCACCAATGCATTTTGCGCTTTTTTCCGCCTGCAAATTTCACAACACTAAGAAGGTTTTTGTATTTTGCCTTCCCTCCTCCTTCACTTTTGCAAACTTTTGCGTGATTTCTACTATCAATATGTTTTAGTGCACAAAGATTAAACATTTAACACGAATTAATATTTAACGGCAACTTGTTCTTGCTTTGGATTCTGTTTAATAAGACGATTTTCGTTGTTTTCTTCACCCGCGGTTCGCGACCGTTCTATTAATCAGTTACTAATATACTGTTCAAATATTACAGCATTTAATTACAAATTGATATTAATAATGTAATTATTATTTTATCGTATGCGGCGTTTTTATTGTAACGGATAAAATATAAACAACCGACCGCGCATCCAATCACTTCGAAAACAATAACAAAACTGAGCTTTAGTTTTTTTACGCGCACATTTTTCTAACTGTTAACTAACATTCCCAGTATTTGAGGCTGTAAGTTAGCGGCATAAAATACTGGGAACTCGGCAAACCCGCTATGATTTTGAGAGTTAAGAGCGAAATTTAAAATATTTGTTTTTAACATAATGGCTTTGCTGCTGCCTCTCTGTTTTTTTCTTTGGTTTTTTTTTTTTTTTTTTTTTTTTTTAGCAGATTGACATTGTAGATCCCACCATTCTTCAGGATATACATTTTTTTGGAAACTTTAAAAACCTAATATCCGATCGAACTTTTAATAATATATGCAAGTTGTACGATACGTTACAAATGTTCGAATTAATCGAAAACGTTAACGTTCCAAAAGATATCGTTTCGTAATATTATTTTAGAAATTTTTATACAAGTACCTGATTTAAAAGATAAACAAAATTGTAAAAATTTTGAATTTCTATACTCTTTAATAATATTTCCTGGTTGAATTAAAACTATTGATGCTCCAAGTGCTGGCTAAATAGAATTCAATCATAATAGATATACATATTATTTTCAAGGTTCTGTGCAACCGCAAACAGTCAACCACAAACAACAACTGAAATCGATGTTAAAATCAGATATCATGACACTCGCAATTTTTACGAGTTAATAAGTCTGCCTTCATATACATATATACGTTTGTATGTATATATATAGTATATTCGAACAAGTACCCAAATATGATATATAAGCCGTAAATTGAAACTTTATATCAATGGCAGATTATTTGCAAGATGCAAATATTATTACAGCATCGTCAATTTTAATGACGACGAAAAAATTTCACTCTACGCATTTTATTAATTGACCAAAACCTGAGAAGAAGCCACAATCTGCCCACGTAATCATGTTGATACCAATGAAGATAATGATGATGGCAATGACGATGATCATCATCATTCGATAGCCACATTTTTATGGTAGTATTTTTTTAGGTAGTTGCAGCTGCATCTGCAATTTGCTGCCGATGACATCAGCAGACAGAAGCAATTGGCATCTTTAGATGTGGCAATATTTGACTTCTTCTTTTTCATATTTTGTCTTGCTAATGAATTCATTAAGTGTAGGCAGTGGTTGTTGGTTTTGTGTCTTTTTTTTTGATGTTTTTTATCAATGCCATTTAACTAGCCATCAATTTGGACAAATTTTAAAGTTGAGCGTACTGCCAAACCACAATTGGTAATTGCTATTGTTCAATATCAGAAAGAACTTGACTTGTTAACCTCTCGACAAGTGATTCATTCATCAGAAGTGGACATAAAATACGCCAGACTAAAGTCAGACAAAAAGTCAAATATACATATGAATGTAGGAACATATAAATATATTTAATTATGTATGTGAAGTTTAAATTGCATTTGGGGTATATTTGTTTTAGGAGAATATTTATAATTTTATGAAATATAAAGTGAAAAAACCCTTCAGAAAAAAATAAAGTTTTTTGTAACTTATAAAAAGAATTTTAAGGCATTGTGATGAATAATAAGTTGATATATCCTCAGATAATAATACTAAAACTTTATTCCAATATATTTGACAGATTTATATTTAGTTTTCATAGTTTGGTTTTATTTTTACAGTTGTTTTGTAGGATAAGCTATATTGGATTTTAATTTTGATAAATTTGAAGGTTTCAAAATATAATAAAAGAAAATAAAGAAATAATAAAATGAAATAAAATGAAAAAAAATAAAATGAAATAAAATGAAATAAAATGAAATTAAATTAAATAAAATGAAATAAAATGATAAAATAAAATAAAATGAAATATGATAAAAGTTAACTAAAATAAAGTATAATACAATTACACATACAATTTTATTAAGATCTCTTTTTAACATTTAACATAGTTTTTCAACAAAATCAAAGACTTAATTGATTGACACTTAGATTAATAATTTAAAATTTGGACAAAATTAAAATTGTATTTTATTATTTTACTTAAATAAAAATATATTTGATCTTTCGATTCGATAACATTTGTTAATAAATCACTTTTTATCTTCAAATGTAATAATTGAAAGTGCTTACTTAAAAAGTGATTTCAATATTTTCTAAATCAAAATCTTTAAACATTTTATTCCTCTCAAAAAAATTTTTCATTAAGTACTCAGTAAAACATTTGGACGACTTTTATTCAAGATAATTTTCGAAAGCTTTAAAAAATTTAAAAAAATTTTCAATAAAATTTAAGGTAATTATTTAGTCGTATAGTTTATTATATTTTTCAAATTTTTATTTTGGTTTTTATATATTTTTTTTGTTATTTTTTCATTCTCGATTCAACGAAGCGTTACATATTTGGTCAATTACAGTTTGTCGCGCGGGTGGCTCCACTTGGTTATTTAGTTGGATTGGACTTTGCATTTTGGTCTGGTCAATTCGATTGCATTGCATTGTTTGTCATGCAACATACAACTTGGGGTACATAGCCAGCCCACCTTTAAGCCATCAACCAACCCACCGGAAATGTGCATCCGTTTCGTAGTTTGTTTTTTGGGGGGGCCCTAACATTTGATATTTTATTCTATGTACAAATAACAAATTAAATGTTGTTGTGCAAATTCTTTGTTTCTCTTTGTCTATCTCTATTTTGGTTTATGACCAAATTTAGCTTAGACTACCAAATGCGTAAGATGATTGCCACATTTAAGTTGTAAGTTGTAGTTGTACATGTTGTAGAGGATGCAACGCTTGGTTGCCGCTTGGCACTTGCAACAACCGCAACAACAACAATAACAACAAAACTCGTTGGCATTAAAAATGGAACATTAGTTTAATATGACTAAGTAGTAAAAGTAACGAGTGTTGCAACTAACGAATCAACAAAATGCCAGGAAAAAAGTTAATTACTTTTTTTAGAACTGGAATAAGTAGATTTTCTATGAATTTTAGTTATTTAAGCTGGCAAATCTTTTAACCAGTAAATAAATAACTTGTTATGTTAAATTTGAATTAATTTTTAAAAATTTAAAAAACCCTTAAAAGATTTTGTTTATTACTTTCTTAGAACTGAAATCTTTTAAGCGTCTAGGAACTTTAGCTATTTAAGCTGGCAAATATTGTCAATAAATAAGTTCTTATATTTGAAAATTGATAAAAAATAATTCTTATAAATTAATTGCTAAAAAGTTTTAAAAAACTTGCAAAAGATTTTGTTAATTACTTTCTTAGAACTGGAAGCCGTTAGTTTCCTATGAATTTTAGTTGCTTAATCTGGCAAATCTTGATAATAAAAAAGTTCTTATATTAAATTTAAATAAATTGTTAAAAAATTTAAAGAACTTTTAAAAGATATTGCTTTAAAAAAAACTTTTTGGTTTTTTGTTTTAGTTTCTTTTGGCGTGTTCGAAGTTTTAAACTTTAAATATAAATTTTCATCTTTGTAGAGTAGAATTTGAACTGCTTAAATCAATTGGAACTAGATTCAATCCAAATAAACGTAAAGTTGTTCAATTCAGATTTACATAAAGATATAATTTTGATATAATTCAAAAAGTATTTAGAAATCTATGTTAAAACAATTAAAGATATAAATAAATTAAAATACAAAATATTTATAAAGGTTTTGAAAACTTTTAACGTTCATAACAGTTATATAAATTTTGAATGTGTATCATAATTTATTATAAAATTTTATCACAATTTCTATATAATAAAGTTTTTATAGAAAGAAGTCTTTTTTAAAACAAGTAAAGGATTTCAAATCCTTTCAAATATTTAAATCAAATAAAAATAAATTTGTAATATTACTGCATTAAATAATAATAATGTTAAATGTTAAATAAATGCTTTTTGGGAAGCTTATTTAAAAAATGTTTTTGATCTTTAAAAAATATAGATAGGAATTCGAATAACTGTAATTTATAAATAAATAATAAGTTATTAACTTATTCAAAACTCAATTCTGAGTCTTATATATCAGACCGTTGATACCCTTCATGAATCATAGAAAACGCACTATTAGAGTATATTTTTCTTTCCTGTTTCTTTCCTAACAGCTAAAAGATAAAAAGAAGCAAGTCAGCCCAGTGAAGAGAGCCACTCACACATACATACATACATACATATGTATGTATGTAGATAGATATGTGGAAATCATTGCAACTAATGTGCATTATTTCTCTTTGTTTTTTTCTCTCTCTACATTCCACTTCCCTTCCTCCCTGTTGGTGCCATGGATTTGTCCATTCAAACAATTGTGTAATATTCTGTCGGCATGTTTATGTTTTGTGCCCCCAAGTTGAAGTTGCTCTAAAAACGTGATGCAATTAAGCCTACTAAGAGGATCTGCCAACAAACTAACCAAGGCAAGCCAAAGCAAGCCAAAGCAAGCCAAGCGATGCAGTTGGGCTCCATTATAATGGATGGCTAAGAGGTGTGAAAAGGGGTTCAGCGAGGGGGGGTTACCCTAGAGTTATGATTATCGGTACGTGTTCTTGTACTGCCAGCGAGAGGTAATCAATTTTTTGTTTTCTTTGTTTTGTTCTCGGTTTTTTATTTTTTTTTTTCTTGTTTTTGTTTTCGAGTGTGAGAATTTTACATGATTTAATGGATGTTTCAGTTTGGTTTAGAAGCCTGAGAAAGTTTTCAATGAAAATGTCTTAATTGTGCTCGGAAAAACTATAACATTCTAAGCCAAAAGATCATAGCAGGAGACTTGATCCTAGATCAAGTAATTTTTATAAAGAAGTTAAAGTTCAATTTACATTGAACAGAGTTAAGCTTTCTTTTGAATAATAGAAGATCAATTTTTTATTTTAAAATTTTCAATTTATTAACATTTTCTAAAACGTATCTAAAGGTTTTACATCAGTAAATAACACTTTTCATTTTATAAGCAACTTTTGTTTGCCTTTAACTTGTTGAATTCTCAACTCCCACGCAAATTGCCAGAAAAATCAACAATTTAACTCAAATTTATTTCGTCTGTCAACACGCAAGTTAAATGGTTGATTACCCCCCCTAAGGGGCTACTGTTAACCATTTTTGGTAACAAATTAAGAAGCCCCATAAAACCAATAAAAATTGTACACAATTCTTAAATGAAAAACAACAAAGAAAGGAAAAACCCACACAGAAAAACAATGAAGGGATAGACTAAAATATGATATGGTGACTTTTCTACACCCTATAATAATTGCTGTTATTGTTTTTAAAAATAAAATTTAATATATTTAAAAGTAGTAACACTATTTCACTGTATTAGGAAATATATATTTGTAATTTAAAGGATTTCACTTCCAAGTTTTGCTTTCAGTTAAAAAATTTTCAATAAATTGTAAACAATCTGATTTGAAATCTTTATATTATAAGAATAATACCTATTTTATTATATATAAGTTTGATGATATAGACAGGTAATGAAATTTAATCAAGTTAAACAATAAAATTATAAAATTAATATATTAAATTAAAGTATAATTAAGTTATTCTTAAGTTAGTATAATCTTCTAAACCAAAATGCAAACTTCAACAAACAAGATTATTGAAATCTAACCTCAAGGTATACTTTAGTTCTATTGAAAACTAATACAGATATAAACAGAATATAAATATATATATCATTTCTCGATTGACAACACTTCCGTTGTGAACTTCTAGTCAAAGCAAATGTACAATACTATTTTGTAAGGGCCATAACAACACCCACGAAATGGCAATCGATCGATCGATAGCCAACACGACACGATCAGCGGGTTTTATTTGATCTAAGTAATAGGAAAACAAAGAAAACTTAATGCGATATGAAAGAAGGGGAAAAAATAACCAAAAAAGAGATAAACAAAACAGAGTTTTCACAACATTCCCTGGCTTGGAGCTACCTAATAATCGTTTAGGGGACGAAACTGTGTAAGTGACTCGAGTCAACGAATTTCCAACTCAAGACACAAATTATATTAATGGGGCCTTTTGTGTGTCTCTCTGCACGAATCACGTTTTGTCAGCAATTGCAGAAAGGCATGTGGATGGATGGATGAATGGATAAATGAATGAATGGATGGTTAGAAGGGTCTCCTTCTCTCTCTCTTTCTCGTAATCTCTTGTTTGTCAGGGCTTTTTGCGCAAGTTCTTAAGTGGCAGTTAGATTCAAGTTAAAAAGTTTTTCGTACTGCCAACTTTAGCAGAAATAATTATATAAATTTAAAAAAATTGGAGCATTAGTTATATGGAAATGGTTATGGAGAACTATTCTCTACTGATTACTTGCTTTCACTCACAGTCAGTCATTCAGTCAGTCACTCGTTCCACTGATGATGATGATGACAACGATGCTCACTGAGAGTCTCAAGCGAATGGCACGATACATTTAAGCCGCTAAAAAATGATAAGTAATAGTAATGAAAATAAATAGAAAATTGGTGACATTTTTTTGTGTATTTGTAGGTTCTTTTCTAGGTTAACTTCTACTTTGATTGCTGGGTTCATTGTTCCACAAAAAGGTGTATCTACGAGTGAGTAAGAGTTATGGAATGAGGGTGACTATAAGTGGAGGCCATACAATAAGACCATCAAGAATTTGGGTCTCAATTACAAATTGTTAAGCACGTGAAAACAGTCAAATGGAAATACCAAAAAATATGGGCAAAAAAACTTAACAGAAGAATGAGAGTTTATAATAAAGAGATCCTTGTTTTTAAACAAGTTTCTTTTTTTATAGTTTTTTTTTAGAAATATCACCTGTCTTTTATGCGATCTCTTTTCAAGGCCCACCCACTATTTCTTTTTATTTTACGACCTTTTAAAAGTTGTTAACATATTATTAAAATTGATATATACAAATTTGTATTTTTTTTTTCTCATTTAATGTTTGGTCATAAGTTATTTTTGTTTTTAAATTGAATTTTTCGACACTTTTCATCCAATTAAAAATAATAAAAAGAAAAACCCAAACACCTTGAACAAACTCCTCCAGTTGCGAGGCAAAGAGTCAATGGGGCCATTTTCCTTGTCATTTTCCCCAGTTGCCTGCCACAAATCAAAAACCCAAAACAAGCCAAAGCAAAGTGCCAACTTTCATTAAAAGTATTTTTCGTGCTCATTGCCAATGCAAGTTTCGGTTTCAATTGTTTATTTGATTTTGCTTTTCGGTTTTCAGGGTTTGTTAGCCTCACCATCAAGAAAAAAAGCAAACATAACAAGAAAGAAAAAAAAGTCAACTTTTGCTAAATCCTGATCATGATCTGTACTGACCTTCTTTGCCCAAGAAAATCCACACCAAAATTTTTTTGGTTTTTTTTTTTTGGAGTCGAAGGAAAGTGAATTTCTTTTTAAGCAAATCAACTTGCCACGCCAAACTGCGCTTAGACTGGGCGACTCTCTCAGTAGGGGAGTAGATGGAGATTCGCCCAATGCTTTTTTTCTTTTCTTTACTTTTTTTTTTTGGAGAAATTTTCATGTGCCATTAAACTGGTTCTGTCAGGCGGCAGTCGATTGGATTGGATCGGTCCAATAGCTTCATTCCTTGATAGTAAATTAGATGCGACATAAGTTTTACCCATTGAAATTGGGATAAAAGAAATTAGTTTTTATAAAATTTTACAAATAGATTATTACAGAATCTGCTTAGAACCATGAAAGATTATCAAGATATATGTATATAAAGGATTCAATATTAATAAACAAATAAAATGGAATCCTATTTTAATTTTTTGTTTTGGTTTCTACGATTGCAAATACTTGGAAAACTTAGCATAATTCTTATTAAATAATAACTATTATAATTTATTTATATTTTATTATTAAATTTGTGGCAATGTGGTTAATTCTAGGTAATAATTAAAGAACAAAATTTATAACTTCAAATTGAAACTAAATAATAAAGATTAATACATCAAATTTAAGTTTAGTAACCAGCCTCAAATGCCCTCAATCAAGTAAAGGATATAAAAATATATTTTTGTAATTTATAAACATTGGCTGGGTCGTGTGTGTGTGTGAATGAGGTATGCAGTATACAAGCACCATGCAAGATTCCCGTGCCCCTTTTCACTTCCTCACTCTAACTGAGGTTTGTGGGCGTTCTGCTATATATATACATATATAATGTATAGAAGAAGAGAGAAAGGAACTGTGGGGTGGGAAGGTGGGTGATCACACTTGTTGCACTTGCCACAAGTTAGCCGTTGCGTCAGTTTAGTGTGTCAGAAGAAGCCCAGAAGAAGAAAGTTGCCTCTTGCCAACAATTTGATCCGGTTTCTGTTTCTGTGTGTATTGGATTGTATAGTGTCTCCCCTCGCGACAGGTTCGTTGTTCCTGTATAAACTTTTTACTTTCTGCCAGTAACAAACTTTCGGTCGCAATTAATTATGCCTGAAAATGAAAGTGCACACCAATAGGATGTTGACAGATCCCAGAGAATGGAGTTCTCCCCTTCCACTTTATCTCTCTCTCTCTATCTCTCTCCATTACAATCATTTCCTCTGATTCTCACTTTACTGTGGTCAATTCTAAAGAAGTGAGAACATTGTCTTAATAATCATTAAAAGGTTTTACCGATCCTCTTGCTTCTTTCAGTCTCGTTGTGGTTTGCTGTTGTCTCATAAAGAACTTTGCTTTATGTTAACCGATTTACAGTCTCATTCTTTGCCAGGCAGCTCAACCAGGTGGTCACTTAGTTTATGGCCACATTTTTTTTGTTTGCCTTATTCCTTGTTAATTTGTTGTGGCATTCTTAGCAGAAACTTCTAAATGATCTGATGGAAACAAAAGAAAACTTGACAGATTTATTATATCTTTAAATTAATTTAAGAACTTCAGAATGTATATAAGTAATAATGATACTTGTAAACTTACAATAAATATATAAGTTCTAAAACGATTAGTGAGACCAGTTTTTTTATTAATAAATTAATCTTTTTAGTTTCTTTTGCAATCCATGATACATGAAAAGACGTAAACAAATTAAGAAAAAGAAAATGTTATTACCAATTTGCATTGTAGATGGTTTTAAACAAGATTTTGAAATTTTAAAGTTTCTAAGATTCAACTGTTAATAAATTGAAAAAGTTTGAATTTTTTTTGGTGTTTTCGGTTTCCCAGTATTTTAAATGTTTTTGCTTGTAATAAAACAAAGTTTTAACATTCAAATTCTTGAATTTATTTCAATGGAAATAAAAAACAATTTTTCTTTTTTATATTAAAAGATTGTATTATTTATTGAATGCTCTTTTAATGCGTTTAATTGCAATTACACTTAAATATTGTAAAATAATGCCACGCTGTTGCTTATGGTTACTTTTTTTTCTTGTACATTTAGCCCTAAGTTTTTGGATGTGTGCTTGCATGTGTATAATGTGGGGGTTGACTTATGTGTGTGCGCATTTCAAAACCCAGTAAAAGAATCTTCCAACTTGAAGTCACCGTTTAAAATGTTGTTTTTTCTATAATACTTAGTCTGCTTCCACTATTATTTGTTTGTCGGCATCCTCCAGTGCCTCCTCTTCGGCCAGACGCTGCTGCTCCAGCAGCTCCTTCTTCTCCGCATCGGGATCGATGCCGTTGTGCAACTTTGACCAGCGCGGTATATTGAACAGACACCAAAATGGTATGACCATCATTGCCATCAGAGAGCCCCAACCCATGACGACACGTTGTCCGGTCGACATAGGGAACCTTGGCGGCCCAGCAATCGGGCTACGATGGCGAATCTGCTGCAACTGGCCACCAGCACCAACTTGCATCATTGTCGCTGCTTTTTTAGTTGGTGTTGATGTTGCAGCAGCTGGTAAGGCATCACAAGCTCGCTTAAGAGGCAGCAACAGAAGTTTACGCATCAATGCAAAGCTCATTTTAGTTGTGTCCTACAAGAATTTATTAATATTAATTTGGAGTAATATTTGAGATAAGATATACTGACTTTTTTTGTTTATTACCAACTCAGTGTGGGTAAAGGGTGTATTGAAATGTTTTTAAACGACAGACCATAAATATGTGTCAATGGTTACTGAGTTATATATAAGCATAAAAACAGATTGAGTGTACATACCAATTGTACAATCAAATTGTTAAAGCTGTGACTGATAAATCCCAAATTTTACAGATTAAAAATTTCATTCGGTCCCAAGCTAAGATTTTCACCCAATTTGAATTTAACCAATTTGCGAAAAAGTATATTAAACATTTAACATTTGTAACTGCCGCTGTTAAACATTTTAACATTTGATACTGAACTTTCTAGTATTTTTATACATCATACTTATACCAATAAGCAGCTGGCTTGTGCTGGTTTTATATACGGTCACACCAACAACTAACGGCAAACAGCTGATTAGCAACGATGCAACAAAATTCTCATCAGGCTCGAATTACCCAAATTGAGGAGTTTATCAATGATGTTCTTAAAGAGGATTTGCGACAATTGGACCAATGCCTTCAGCAATACAATGAGGAAATTATGGAGTATGTACAACTGAAAAATACGCTGCAAACTTTTGATTCCCACATGCCGGATGGCTACAAAACTCAGGTGAACATTGGCAGCAATATGTTTATGCAAGCCCAAGTAAAAGCCAATCAAATGGATAAAATTCTGGTTAACATTGGTAAAGATGTATACCTATCTATGAATATGCAGGAGGCACAAAATTTTAGCGACGTGAGAGTTAAAATTCTAACCAAACAAGCGGACATTGTGCGGGAGGAGAGCATTAAAAAGAGGGCTCAAATCAAAATGGCTCTATTGGCCATTAGTGAGAGGGAAAAACTGTTAATGAACGAGCAGGAGAGAAGAGAATAAGTTTAGTTAATAACTTAGTTTTTATTAAACTACAATTTACAAATATATATAAATATAATTTACAGATTACAAATGCGATTGGCCGAATTTCATTTAAAAATTTATACTAGATTTCAAAAGGATGACAAAATGATTAAAATGGTTGCTACTCTGATGCTATTGGCAGTATATCCGAAAATTGTGTGGCTCCCGTTTGACTTGTCGAAGTAGCGGCGGTTGAATCTGATCTCTCCTGATACTTCTGTAAGCCGCCTGTGGCTTGCTTTTGCATTGCTGACAGGGTAAAATCATTAAGATAGGCAATACGTCGGGATGCATTACTTAAATTTTGCACACACTTGGCCATCTAGGGAAAAATAAGTCATTAACGTTCCTCGTCAAGTGGTGGGGCTACTAAAAGTTTTGTTCAAATGGCTATACCATTTTTATGGTATCATTACTTTGTTCTTGTGAAAATCTCTTGACTTATACAAAATACATCCGCTTGAACTAACGGTATCAAATCAGGTCTGCAAAATGAACTGCTTGCTAGGATCTCGTCCAAAACGTTAATTAAAATGTATTTAAATGCTGTGGGATATAGTTAAATTTAGCAAAGTTTCATTATAGTATTGTTTGATGTGTCATCTAACTCATATCTTTCAAAATCACACGATATGTGTAAAAATATTAATGTTCGACAACGAACATAGCAAAAAGTGCATTTGGCATGTTTATCTGAACAACTTGGAGTAGTATTATATGATCCTAAAAATATATGAAGCATTGTAGATCGGACAAAATAAGTTGCCTTAAGGCTATTCTTTAGGCATTAGAAGGCATCATCAGCTATCATCGAATTTTATGTAGAAAGAGTAATCTTAGTTATAGCCATATTTCAAAACTTAAGTAGCAACTTTTTGTTTGCAAAGTAAACTATTGGTAGGAGGACTCTATTGTTGGTAGTTGTTCTTGATGCTGAAGTTGTTGATAGTAGAAGGGATGGGATGAGGAGTAGGACTCGGGATAGAAATCGTTGGTTATATAAGATTTTGTTTGATGTTGGTCACTACTCTCACTCACATTGTTGCCCTCCAATTCGCTTTGATTTATTTGCGGTTGCTGTAGACATGTCTGAAACGCTCCCCGCTTATTAACTGCATTTTTCACCGTTTCCATTTCGTTTTCCAGCAGAGAATAATCACGTTGCAATTTACGATATTCATCGCATAAACTTTGGTTCTCTTCGAGCAACATATTGATATGATCCTCGCCACTTTTCACGCACTGCCGCATCGCCTCATCTGATCTGACCTGTGCATCTTTCCATTTGCGAAACGATTCGATTATTTGTTGCAGCTGTTCGTTTACATCGGTTTGCTGTCTGCAATGCAACAAGATGGTAACTGTTTTTAAATATATTTATATAGTACACTATATATTCATTAGTAATTACGTTCATAGTACAAACGTACTTCAGTTTTTCCTGCATCTGTTTGCATTCATTGGCTATATTACTCATTTGTTCGCGTATATCGTCATTGGCAATTTCTAGTTTTTTTACGGTATCATGATGATGATGCTCCTCCTGTTTTAGATGACATTGCATTCTTTGAATCTGAATTCGAGATTGTTTAATCTCCATTCGGCTGGATTTTAACTGATCCATGAGGGCACGTTCACGTCCTTTACTTTTGGCATCTTTCTCCTTTAATGCGATGACTTCCTCTCGAAGGATGTTGCGCTAATTAAAAAAAAAATATATATATAATTAATTAGTTTACATCTATAGATGTTAAACTTTATATCTAAATCACCTCTGTTCTTAGTTCCTCTTGCACCTTCTCCACTTGGCGTATTTTTTCTTGTTGGGTACTAACTAGACCATTGGACCGTTTTAGTTCCTTAAGTTGTTCATCATAGGTTTCCAAGAGATTATTGTACTTATCACAGAGTTCAAGGCGCTGATCCTTTTCTTCCTCCACCTGAACATTAGCTTTTCGTACTATTCTCGACTGCAAACCTAGGTTTTTAGATTTAGATTAGTTAATTTAGTTAGTTTGCTTGTTTAGTTAGTTTAACTTACAATTTTTTTCTTTTAAATCATAAATCTCATTTTGAAGTCGGGTAATCTCATGAATATCATTAAACCCTGTGATCATATCATGCAACTTTTTAATCTGATAATCGCGATCCTTTAAAGTATCTTTAAGATTAGTAATTTCGGTTGCCAAACATTCATTCTAAGAGAAAAAATGGAAAGAGAATGAAAATCAAAAAAGAAAAATAGAGAATTTATTTAAAAAAGAAATTTTAGAATAGGGCGTTAGATTTATGTATATATATAAATATATGTGTTTAACTTGTTCTTCCAATACACTGTGTTTTGGCTCTTCACAAGCACAGTCCAAAGGTTTATGTTGCTCCTGTTGTTGTTGTTGTTGCTGCTGTTCCACCTGTACAGTCAACTCCTCCAAATCCCGCTTAAACTCATCTATAATACTTAGATAGTTATCTCGGGTCACCTGTAAGATTTCTTTTTGTGTCTGACACTGGAGTAATGTATCCTCCAATTTTTGCCGATGTGGACAGTCCTCTCCACTATCCTAAAGAATATGTTAAAGATTTATCGTCAACTAGGTTTTAGTTGCTTTTGCTTTTTTGTACCCTTGCAAAATTGTGAATAATTGATGTTAAATTTTATTATAACAAATTAAATAAATTGCTTTAAACTATCAAATTTTAGTTTGTATTTAATATATTTACTTATTGATCGACTTTTGATTAAACTAAATATATGAAAAATGTATTTTAAGACATTCTAAAATAAATTTGACTAAATAAAATCCTTTTACTTGGTACAGGAAACAACATTAACCAGTTTGGCGGGTTCTTCATTTAATACAAGTTAATGAATTAAACAATTTTTTTATAATTTTTGAAAATAAGAAAAGATGTTTTTTTCTAACTTGAATACATTCTCACTTTTTGCAAGGGTTGACAAATACGATCTGAAATCTTTTTAATCTTACCATTGCTTTTGGTATTCAGTCGAAACTTAGTTTTTTTCTTTTTGGGTGTCAAATTCTTAATTTTTTCAAGCTTCTCGTGTTGGTTATTCCATACATATAAAGCATTTGATTTTATTTACCTTTGACGCGAATTTCGACTTCATTACCGTTTCATTTCGATTCAATAATATTGCTATTAAAACTTTGTCACGAAAATAAAACTAAATCGAACCAAAGTTTCAGGTTACACTAAACTTTCGTTTCACTTACACACACAAACACATACACATGCATACACACATACATATATTAAGAAACACCCGAAAAAAAAAATAAGAATCAGAAGTCAAATGATTATTATTTTATTCACTCTGACGATTTGACTGTTTGACACGATTTGGAAAATAAAGTCGCCAGCGGGTGGTGGCATGAAATTAGATCGTTGTAGGCACCATAATAGAGAAGCAGCAGGAGGAGCGTGGCTAGGTGCACTTAATACACTTTACTTTTTTTTTTTTTTTTAAGGAGTCATTTTTCATATCATATCGTATCGTATCGTTTTGTTATTATTCTGAATATGATAGCTACAAGAGGGGGGGCAGGCAGCTGAAAATCGATTAAGATAAATTGCTGTTGCTTGCTTCTGTTTGTTGTCAGAAAAACGGAGGGCATTGAATTGTTAATAACTGAAATAAAAAACGGTTCAATTACACGCAAAAAATATTTTGATTTAAACTTTACTCAAAAGGTTATTTGAAATATTAATGGCGTGTTTAAGTTATAACTTAAGGTAAACAAATTAATTGGTTAAAAAAAAGATGCATTGATTTTGAATAGAACTGGAAAACTTATGTTAATTGATAGTTAAAGTGATTATATGATAAAAATAAGCTCTTTGAAGACCAAATTAATTATTAATGAAAACCCTAAATATCTTTAAATATAAATAAACATATATAAATGTTAAGAAATATAAAGGAAAACATTTATATAGACATACATATATCTATTCAATTTTATCTATTTATTTTAATTTATATATACGTTAATAGCATTAAGCTTTTTTAAGATTTAAGGAAGATTTTTAGAAAAGTTTTACAATATTAGTTTTTTTTTTAATATTTTGATGATCGATAATTTTCCTATTAATAAGAAAACTGATTAGAAAAAGCAAATAATTTGATTTAAAACATAGTAAAAATATTTGCATTAAGGTTAAAAAATCCATAAAATTAATTCAATTAAATATTTTTAAATATTGTTGTTAAAAGAACTTTATAAAATTTTTAAAAATTTAATTAATTGAAGTTAAGTTTATTTTTTTAATTTTAAACGCTGTAAGACCATTATCCTGTGCAATAAAGATAGGTTTTCAACGCTTTGTAGTTTTGGTAACTATAATGCCGTGTCCAAAATTATTGTCCAGTTGTAAAACTACTGGTAAACATGCGATTATAGTACTTTACATTTCTCAAGGAAAAAACTTCCAACTTGTCACAGTTTGACAGCACTTTAATTTAGTAACTCTTCAATCCACACGGAAGTTTTTTGTTCCGCGCACCACCTAATTTGCACATTTGCAGTTTCAGTTACAGTTTCAGAAATCCTCATTTACACCTGCCTCCGCTATACGTCTAACCACTCAAAAAACAATTTGCTTGATAACTTTTACCGTTCGTTGGTATGTCTCACACTATTCTTAAAACGGAATGAAGTCAAAAACTTTTGACGCTAATTGCACGACTTTTTCCCATTGGATATTTTATTTATACATTGGTGTTGACGGTTGCCTTGCCACCTATTTTCCGGTGGGTGCAACTAATTAAGGCTCGTAAATTGTCAGTTATTTTTCCTTTTGATTTTTTTTTTTTTTGCTTATGTTCTTTATGTGTTTATTTTGTGAGGCGACGCGACGAGTAGTTTTCTGATTATAATATTCCAAAGTTCCGTGTGTATCCTGTTTTGAGTGGCGTTTCCGTTTGATTTGTTTCACGCGAATAAACAGCAACCGAATAACGAATGTTGGAAAGGACATACCAAAACGGCGGGAACAGGACTAGGGCAACGATTTCGATGCCGATTCCGATATCCGAATTGCTACACATACATATACATATACATACATACATACATCAAACTGGCGTTTGAGCTGATTTTTAAAAGCTTTTCGTCTAACAGAAATGTTATGGCAGCGTGACACGATCTTCAAAGAAGCGTGAAAAGTTCTCTTAAAGTTTTACTTGTGCCTTTGAATATCTTTGATTTGAATTTATAGTTTTTATAGATTTTTGTTCTGTTTAGTTTTAAATTATATTTTAAAGCATATACGAATCCATCCCTCGTTATGCTTTTCTTATGACTGTAAAAGACTTCAGTCAATTTTTTTTGCAACTTTCTTAAGATTTAGGCACGAAGTAAGTTATCATGCTCATCTCAAAGACGTTTCTTTCTATCCACAGACATTCTCAACCATTCAATCCTCCTCCTACCCCCCTCTCAACTCTCATCGATATGCATATCATTGTACGTTTTGAGCTCGCGTGTCGATTGTGGGTAAATAAATAACACGAAACCTATTTCCGATGCCGCCAGGTTTTAGTCCTGCTCTTCTTCCTACCCAGATGGCTGGATAGGTGCTTTTACTACACCACCACCCCCCTTCTGTCTTACCCCTTAATCATCAGTTTTACCATCACAACAATTGCAGTCTGAATAAATACATTTGCTTTGAGGAGTATGCGATTTGTATTTGTCGAAGGGGAAAACAAAAAAGAAAATGATTTTTATTTTTATTTCGAACAAAATATATGGGTAAATAAAAACCAGAATGAAACAACAACAAGCAACAACATTTTTCTTGTCATTTGTCTAGGTTTTTCTTCTCCTCTTCTTTGTATATATATATATATAAGATTCCTGACTTTAACCCTCAGGGAATGGAATGTAAATGTCATTTACCATATAGGTTTTCCTTTGCATGTGCAAATCAAATATAATGTATAAGTTTACATACATATATACATTATATACATATATATATATATATATATATGAAAAATCTGTTTTGTTTTTACAACTTAGTCTAAGGAACTTAAAAAACTTAAAAGGCAAACAAACTTAGTCCAAGTCTTAAGCAAAACTTATGCATTTTCTTTGTGGCGGGTCAACAAGTGACCTAGTTAAGTTTAGATAGAGCCTCTTGGTGTTGACGTTGGCGGTGTCAGTGGTTGTGTTACTGTGGTTGTAGTCGCTGTTGTGGTTGGTTTTACAGTGTTGTTAATCGAACTTGTTTTTGCCTCAATTTTCTACAATTTGGTTTATTTAAAGTTTTTGGTTTAATTGATAATAAACATTTGTTTTCAGCGTCTTACTTACTTGCCGGTTTTCATGTTCAAATATATCAATAAATGCCACACTGAAAGGATTCTCCGTTGATGATTCCGTATAAATATCGTTATAGGAGAATTCCATTGATCGCTAATAGATGGCAAATAGAAATATAAATTGTTTTAATAGATTCTTTTGACTCAGCTTAAAAGGTATATAAGGTTTTTATGTTAAATCTTAAAAAAAAAAAAATACATTAAATAAAATGTAAGGTATTAAACCACCATTAAGAATAACTGGTACTAGTTCCTGCCATACTATATAGTAAGTACTTATGTCGGGCTTGCTTAGATTTAAATTCTAAGTGAAACTGCTACTAATGCAGACAAGCCGAAAAAAGGAATGGTTGTGAAATTTCTTGTACGGACTTAACCTAATTTGAAAAAAGAACATTGAAGTATACAGAAGGTATTAAATGCATGGACTTATGGACCCTTTGGAATAAATTTCCATATTCCGATTTAAAAGTTTCTCTTTATGCTTAAGTTTAAAACCAACTCCTGGAGCTACCCAAGTGAAATATTTAAGAATAAAAATATCTAATATAATCTCTTTAACATTAAAAAAAGAACATTTTAATAAAAATATATAAAAAATAGAAACTATTTAAAAACTTGTTCTTTCCTTTGCTGATCAACAATGGTAACTTAGGTGACCTCAAAAATGTGCTTATGACTATGTGGCTAGAATAAAAGAAAACAAATTAAATTTAAGAGTAAAAGTAAAAAAAAATTCAAGCTTCTATATCTACTAGGACTGCTCTTTAAGTCGAAAAATATCCCCATAGAACAGATCTCGAGAAATCTTACGTCCCAAACTTTCACTACCTCTAAAACTTACCATTACGCTAATGAGATCAGCCAATTCCTTAAGGATACCACAGTTCCTTTGATGTATAAGGCGATCAGATTCATAATTGGCTTGAAGTTCTGTAGGAAAAAAGAAAAGAAATATAAATACAAAATAGAAAATTAATGTTTCAATGTGATATATACGTTTATATTCCACTTCCAAATTCTGATGTTTAGTACGTAATTCCTTGTTACAATTATTTAAGGATTGTAAACGTTGTCGCAAAGAATCCAAAATTTGAGAATCAGGATCAATATTTATCTGTTTCGAAGACTCTGAAGCCACAGAATCAACTGAAATATTCGCCTCACATTCCAGTGAGGCGAGTTCCTGTCGAACATAATCTAGTTTCTTCAAGGAATCCATACGTTCCGAATCCTAGAATTAAAAATATTTGAAATTACAATAAAAGTTTCAAAAGTTAATATAAATTTTACCATTTTTCCAACAATATTGCGTAATCTCTCTCTATGAGACTTTAATTCGGGTCTATTTTTAGTATTTAGATTAAAGAGCTCATTTAGTTCTGTGTTGAGTAGTTTTAAAGTTTCACTCTCCTGTTGATCACGATGGCTCAGGCCTTCCAATAAATCATTGTTTAATTGCTCATCAACTGGGCTAATGCAATCTTCTTCTTCTTCCTGTTTAAAATCCTCTGAAAAGTAGTCGTCTTGTGTAATATTAGCCAAACGTTCTGTGACTTCCGCTAACTGCGTCATATTAATAATTTTACAGGAAGATTAACACGAAAAAAAAATTAATTACAAAATTATATTCGTAATGTGTTGTGTTGGAAAATAAACAAAATTTGAAATTTAAAATAGATTTTAAATAAATTATTATATATAAAATATCAACGAGAACTAGATAACTTTTAAAGTAAGAATTTTTGCTAGAAATTGAAGTTTTCGGTTCAAGGACTTTCAGGGACACTCACCTGTTGATTAAGCTGTGCTATGCACTGATCCTTGAGAATGATCTTTTGTCTGGCTGTTTGAACGACCTCATCTAGGACACACAATTGCCTCTGCAAATGGCAGACTTCATCATGTTTGGCAGCCATCTCATTGGCCAAGGATTCCATGCATTTCTTCATCTACAAATATAAACAAAAAAAAGAAATTTCAATAATTTACTCAACTTTTAATACAATGTTTATTAATATAATAAAATAAAAAATAAAATTAGTAAATTTGCAACGAAATGCTATTTCATTATTTTAAAGGTGCGAATGCGCTTTGAACCCTTGGATTTGCAGTCGCCGCACCCCTTGTCGCTAGTCTACAAAAAACAAAAAAAACCAACAACAAGATTTAATTAAAAAACAAGAAACTGTTTTCATGTGTACCTTCTCACTTTCACTCTCCTGCACTTGATCGCGTGGAATGCCCAACAATTGATTTACGGTCAATGTTTCCAGGCACAGATCTTGCGTATTCCAGGTATTCTTATGGTAGGCATTCTGAACAAGTTTTATGATCGCACAAAGATCATGACGCAATTTACGATTCTCCTCCTGGGATTGTTTCTGTTCCCCATATACAGATTGAAAACACGCTGACATTTTATCATATGCCTCCTCCTCCAATGCGGACATATTGCCAAGCATTATATCATTCAAATTGAGAAGAAAATCGACCCATTCTTGAAATGTAACCAAACGTAATTGTGGTGTGAGATTCTAAAAAATTATAAAAAAAATAAACTTTATATAAACAAATACAATAAGCATTTAATAGTAACTAGAAATCTGGAATTAAAATAGTACGTTAAAGAATTTTTGCTATATCATAACTGAACTCTGACTTTTACGTTCATAAAAGTATATATAAGTTTTCTAAAATACGTTTTCTGAATAACCTAACCATATATATCGTATATTAATAGAGCTAGTTCCCTGCAAATATATTCGGAAACAACTTGTATATATAATTCGAAAACAAACATAAAATTAATATAATAATTAGGATTAATTTTTATAGATACCTAAACAAAAACTGTTACCCAAAACTTACTTAAATCTATGATAACAAACTTAGTTATATTTATACCCTATATACTTCATAACATAAATCAGATCCCATTTAACACTATTTTTCTATATTTAGCAACTAATTCACTTTGAATCTTGTGCATTATCTCACCGTTGCATCACCCTTTTGCTTGTCCAGACAATCAATCTCCTCCAATCGCTTGACATATATGTTATTCAGCTCAAAGTTTATTTGGGCCGAATCGCCGGTAAGGTCACGTAAACGATTTAAGCGACATCGAAAGTGATCTGTGGGTATGGTATCAGTACTGGCATTGAATTGGGCATGAGGAAAACTGTATGAACTGCCGGCAACCACCTGTCGCATAGAACCCAAATGACCCAATTCATTGTGTGGACAAAACATTGACGAGGTACTGGCAGCAATCGTAGATTCTAGTTGCTTCTTTTGCTGTTGATTGCTGCTAATGTCGCGGTTGGGTGATATTGAGGGAGACGAGGGTGTCGGTGATGTTGGTCTTGATGTTGAGATGCCCATCGATTTGGCATCTAAGACATAACCCGCTCGTCTTTGACTCATACTTCCTCAAATGGAACCAATCAGATGATAAGCAATCTTTATACTTTGCTGTGTAAATTTTGACTGTTTTTTTTATATATATTTATAAAAATATATATATATATATATTATTCTGGATATCTAAATATATATAAATATTTTTGCCATTTATTAATTTTTTGATTTCGAAAAACGTTCACTTGAAACAGATATGTATATAGAAAGTCAAGGCACAGCCGATATTCATGTTGGGCGAGATTCAAATGCAGTTTTTTCCACTCACTAACTAAGTCAACAAATCGAAAAAAATAATAATAAAAAAAAAAGGTCACTTAACTTTACACGCAAAAATTAAATCGGAAAAAAAAAAATAAAATTAAAACCTTGGCAGCGGCTTCAAAACGTCAGCGTCAACGTCAACGCAACGTTGCGTTTATATCTTTTGTTTGTATTCTTCTGACGTCGCAAAATGTAGTTTTGTGTACATACATATGTATATACATATCTGTTTATATGTACTTCATAAATACTTATATATGTATATATCTGTTTCACACACGCGTTTACAAATTCAGTTTGTTGCTTTCCGTTACGCTTGGAGACGGCAACTGATTCGGATTCGGTTTCGGAATCGGTCTCAGTATGGGCAAAATATATATCAACTCTCTCGCACACTTCTCTCCTTAACAGTCAGAGCTCCTCTCCTTACCACTCATCTAGATACTCTCATTTTTTTTCCTTATCAGTGGTTGGATCGGTTGCTTGTTTACCCAAGAACTTAGCAAAAATAAAAAGGTTCCTAGGTTGAAATAAAAGCACCGACTCTCATATACCCTATACTAGCAAAGTTTTACAAATCATTGAGATTTTAAAACAACAACTAACTAAATATAAGTAACACTGTTTAACTAGTCTTGAACAAGGACATTCTTACTACATTGTATATATTTTTACCTAAATATATCTTAAACTTTTACTTTAACAGACAATATAAATACTTCGATCTTAATCTACCCCATTTATCTGATAGATACATTTGTTAACTTTTGTTGGTATTTGTGTCTGCTGGCCAAATTAATAGTTAAATAATTTCTTATATTTTGTGGTCGGTTGATTATTTATTGTTAGATAACGTATATTTGCATAATTTTAGAAGGCCAAAGAAATTAAAATTTGTTTAAAAATATTCTAATTTGTTTACAATAAAAATAAACGTTTAAAAAAAAAGTAAGGAATTTATTAGCCGTGTTTCGTCTTATTAAAAAAACAACCTGGTAAATCAAAATATTTATATTTCTTACAAATATTCGTTTAGCATTTGTTTTTCAATTTATGGTTTATACGAAATCTGCTTAGTTTTACTCAAAATTTTCACTTTTTTATAACCTGTATTTGAAAATCAATTGCTATTTCGAATGTCTCTCCAATAAATATATATAAAATATTTCAAATTGATAACCTATATCCATTGTTATATATTTCCCTTACCCATATAGAATAGAAATCATAGTTGAAATGTTAACGCTCATTATACGTTTTATTTATATCGATTTTTCCATATGTAAAGAACAAAAATTTTATCTGTATGTACAAGGTTTAATCATTTTTCATGTTTTTAATTTAATTTTCAATCTTTTTTTTTTTGTAAGATTTGCGTTTACTCGGTTCTTCGTATTCAAATCCATTGAAGAACTTCTGCCTTTATGTTTTATATATAACTTTTTAATAGTTGACAGTAACTGAATAAGATAAAAACAATTTTGCGGAAAAATATATATATTTATATACATATATATCTATGTATATGTATATATATCTAGAGAATACAATGATTTAAAATTTTCAATCTCAAAATGTGTTTGTTTTGGGGTATGGGGTAAGTGGCAGAGGCAGGCCGGTAGGCAGGCAGGTAGACATAAAAATGTACATCGAAACGCTTACTAAAAATTTAATAATTCATTTATAAATTTATTATTTTAGCTATATGTATAATTATTAGAATTATTCTCTTGTTGTTGGTTGTTGTTGTTTTTTTTTTTAAGGTTGCGTTAATAATATATTTATAATTTTTTTTTTTTGTGTTTTGTTGTTGCTGCTTAGAATTAATTGGGGATCTTGCAATTTTTATTCTTATGCTGCTGCTTTGCGTACAATTTTTCATCTTTTTATCCATAAAAAGGGATGCCGCCGGGTTACGGGGATGAGTAATTTTCTTGGGCTTATTGCTTTACATGTTGTGTAGGTTTATTTAATAAAATAAATGACCGAAAATGTGCTATTGGACATCATATATATATATATACATATATTCTACATATATATATATAATAAGAGCAAACTGATTTCATGAAACTTTTAGGCGTTTTTCTTTTCATTTTTCTTTCTTTTTTTTTTTTTTTTGTTTGAAACTGTTGAATTTGAAATGTCAGAGTTTACAAAAAAAAAATGGAAATCTATTTTGGGGTCAAATGTATCTATATATATATATATAAATACATATATATATATATATATGTATATATATCAACATTTTGGTCAATTATGACGTTTTTCTTTTCTTCTTGGTTCCTATTTTAGGGTTGAATTTTCGTGAAATTAATGATAAGGTGAAATTTTGCTGTAGCTAGGTTGTAGACGTATGCCCTTAAGCCAAATAATTATAGACTTTTCGATCCTCAGTTGATCTTTGAAGATATTCACGCTCAATAAGGCCTTCGATGCGCTTCTTGATGAACACAGGTGAGGGCAAGAAACGAGACTTTAATTGTGATGTTACATCCGATACCAGCAAATTGTGCTAGAAAATATAAAAAGAAATTTATTGTTATAAAATTATTTTGGTAGTATAAATACTTATGTATGTTGGGATAAAAAAATCTACAATTACTTATTTAAAATATAATTAAAGAAGCAATAAGGACATTTAGAATGAATAGAACAATGTTGAAAGATAAACTTACTATTTAGAAAGCGAAAATAAAAAAAGTAAGCAATCAGTTAAGATAGCTTTAAAGAGTTACAATGAAGGAGGAACGTAAGTGTTGTTTAAAAAACTAATGAACTTTGTTGTTTGTTTATTAATTGTTAGCACTTACCGCCATTCGTTTGCGTGCTTTCATTATTCGCACAATTGCCGCTTCAATTTCATGTTTACGATCCTCATCAACTTTACCTCTTGTCTCTTTACGCTCCGGCTCTGATTCACCTTTAGCCGCCACTGTTTGGATTTTTACTCTGCAAGAAAAAAGACATTTATTAATCATTTATTCATTTAACAGGTCAATTGATTAGGTCAAACCTGTGAAATTTGGAGACAAACGCATCGTTCACATAGAACTCATCTGTGGGGTCGATGTCTTTTGTTTTCGTTTTGGAATTCCGTACTAGTAAACGTTGCGCTGGCTTGCCCATCGATAGCGACTGTAATGCTCTAACCAGCTCACGTTCGGGTATATCTGTTTCCTGATGTATGTCATCATAAGTGAGTATATCGCGATTATTGAACAGCAGTAAGACGCACATCTAAAATCAACAAATTATATAATTTAGTAGTACAAATCGATTTACAACAGACTTAATTATAAATCAGCTGTTGTTATTTCATCTGAACATATATATTACCTGATAGGTGGAAACTTGTAATATATGTTTCCGCGTTGTTGTTGGCACACCAGCACAAGCGTTCGAACTAGAACTGGGGGCATCTTTGTCTTTCTCGCTTTCGGTCGTTGTTTTACGGCCATAAAATACGGCATTTATGTAGGCAGTACCTAAATAAAATGATTAAGATTATTAGGTTTAGTTAGACTAAGAATTTTTGGTAAGTTGTTCCTACCCATTTGCGGTTGTAACGTCAATTGACGTCCCGAATGTTTATTGAGATAGAAATTCTTAAATATCTCAAAGGCTTCCCGCGGCGCTGATGGTATGTTGCAATTGGGAGTTGCCGTCTAAAACAAAAATTATTTAAAATATATGTTTAAAAGCTTCAAAGAATTATTAAGACTCACCTGTGTGGGCCAAAAGCCTGTGGTTAATATACGAACTGTTAGCTCCACACCACCCAAAGATAAACTATTATTATTTACAAAACTCTTAAACTCATCCATAATGGTATTGGACACTGACATATCCTTAAACATGCCCTCCAGTTTTGAGGTAAATTGACAGCCGCATTCAGTCTAGAACATAAATAAAACATAAATATGAATTGTTGGGCAACTTAACTATATATAACATGGAGTTTGTTGGCCTGTTACCTTTAGTTTGGAAATCATGTTCTTTTCGAAATCATCTGAGACTGATTTATTGAGCAGCAATCGTTTGGCCAAATGCGTTTTATAATAACGTTCGAACACATCCTTTTCTAATAGGAAACGGAATAGTACCATTGTTTTATCCAATATGGTTTCGATTTCCTGTTCACTCATCTAAAAGATAAATGAAATATTAATTAATCTTGAAAGTTTCTTATATATTTAATATTTTTCTTACCCCCTTGCCACCCTTTTTCAGTTTATCATCAATAAAGAGTGATAAATACTCTGGGGATTTGTTATTCAAATTGAGAAAATGTTCAAAATCCGATGAGATGACATTTTTAAAGATGCGATCATTGCTAAACGAATGCACCAGAAATTGATCGAAACGATCTTTGAGATCTAATAGATTCTGCACAAATGTTATAGGATTTGTGTTCCCATTCTCCTCCTCTTTAACTAGCATGCGTCCCTGCTCACGTAAATATGCAGACATTGTGTCTGCTATCACCTTAAGGCCTTCCTCTTTTAATCGAGAAAACAATTTATATGTGCATGACAGATCTTCTGTTTTCGAATTCTTAATCATATAGACAACACCAGAATTTTCCATTTCCACTATTGTACGCATATGTTTCTTAATTAACTCCTCCTCAACAACACGCACAATTCGCGGTTCGGTATCCTTGTCCAAATAGAGTGCAGCCCTTGATGATTCCTCAGTGATTCGCGCTTCTACTTTCTTGATGTAAACGCCAGCGTTATTTTCGGCAAGAAAGTTTTGGGATTCAAATTTATAGAATGCAGCCGATTGGGATAGAAACGGTTTTTCAAAATCCTCTTCATACACGGTCCGGGAATTGATGCCAAGTGTAATTAGCATAGTGCATGCATTTTTAATTGCCAAATGATTGATTGCCTCGCCATGACGCTCTTCCATAACCATGCCCAAAAGTTTCTCACGCAAAGCTTTTTGGATTTCCGAGAAGCGAACCACCTGCATTAAGATGAAGAAATATTTTAGTTGGAGAAATTTTATAGGTATAAATTAGATTCTAAAAATCCAAGCTAATGCAGTTTTAAAACACAAATCATATCATCTAAGTTAATGCTTTAATTTCAAACACTGAAGTTCTGTAATTTAAAACTAATAAATGCTAAATAAGGCTTACTTCAATATTCGAAAGCTCTCTTCTTCTGAAAAACTATATATTCGGTGTGTTCGTTCCTATACCGATTCGAAAGAAATACCACAAACTCACAAAATAAAGCCTATGTGCATGCAATATTAGAGCTCTCTAGCTTTAGAGGTCCCGGAAAATATTTTGATAATATAGAGACAGACGGACGTACAGGCGACTATATCAATTCAGTTCAATATGTAATTGGAGAGTGTATTTTATTTATAAAACAGATATGCTTTCTATTCTATGCTTCGTAAACTTTTGCAAAAGTTTTATTTTGTAATATTACTATAATTTGTTCCTTACCTGATCCCTAAAGAGTATTAAACCCAGATTATAGACATTGTCCACTTCACGTTGTTGAACATAAACACGATCCATATACATGAGAATATCTCTGATCATAACCATAGATGTCTGATGATCTGTCCAAGCCTGATTCAATTTGGGTAAGAAATTGCTATGCAAACTTTCTAAAACTTCTTGTCGAACTTTATGCTCCAGATGTTCGGAGACAACCTCACGCAGACCATAATATAATCGATTGCCATGCTTATGCAGTACCATATTATATGCATTACGATATAATTGTTCGAACGATAGGCCAGAATTATTCTTCTTTTGTATCTCTTGTATGGCATTCTTTAAACTGGCCCATATGGTCTCCACATATTTCTCATCCATAGAGGCCTGGAAAAAAGCAAAGGAAAAAGGCGTTAAAATAAGTAAATGGTATCTTATTAAGGATAACATTATAATTAGTTAAATACATTAAAAGCCCGACGCCGATATTCAGGTAACCATAATGGATATTTGCGTATTACATCGCGTATACGTGAACCACCAGGCAATAAACCACATTCATTATCTGTTGCTAATGTTGTTGTCGACCCGGCTAGCCCTCGATTCGACCGCTGGGATCGTCTTTGCAAGATGCCAACACTTCCTGTTGATGGTAAACGATGATGCGATAGATTTAACTGATGTTGGCGGGCAGTTGGACGTGGCCCACTACGATTTTCACCACCTCCACCTAGAAAATTATTTGTGCCCGCCACAATGCGATTGTGGTTGCCGGGCCGATTTAGATTATTCAAATGCTGTTCAGGTGGCTGGGACTGGTGTGTATCCCGTTGGTGCATTCTCTTCCACCGTTTCTTTGTCTCTGACTGCCTGTGTCAAATGTTGTTCCTGATGTTATTGATATTGCTGTGGTCTTTTTTTTTTCAGTTTATAAACAATAATTTGTCGAAAAACAAAACAAAAGTAACTTAAAAACTAAAATGAAACCAGTTCCATTTTCGTCTAAGAATCGAAATTTTGCTTACTTTTTTTTTTCTTTTTGTTTTATAATTAATAAAAATATATATAAAACACACTTGAAGCCTACTATAACGTTTTAATAAACGAGAATGAACAACAGGATACATAATACTTCATATACAATAATTGAATTATCATACTAAGGTGTCTTTGATTGACGAGGTTTTCGAGTTTATATGCAAAAATAACAATTTCCAAAAGTTGGGAACACTTTCTTAATCGGCAAATATAAAACTACATTCTTAGAACGGCAACTACTTCTTTTTTGCTAATTGAAAGCTTAGATCGATTACCAATCTCGAACATAAATCTTTTAAATGGTTGATTCGTCTATTTTAAGTTTAGATTTAGTATGTATATATTCATTTTTTGGTTCTTCATTAATTTATTTAACTTTGATTAGATTAACCTAAAAAATTGGATTATAAACATTGGTATATATTTAAAGAACAATGATAAAATAAATTTCTTCTAGTATGTAACGAAATTTGTATTGGTATTTGTAAAATACTAAGCAAATAAAACTAACTACCAGCTTTTATATATATAAACTATATAATTGATTAAAAAGCAATAAAAAGTTGCACTAAAGCACAAATCTCGCATGAGAAAGAAGGATTTACCATGTTGATATAACATCCTAGAATAATTACTGATAACAAAGTATTTTATGATAACAAAAATAAACTATAACATATTCCGATTCCACTTAAATTATCTTTATAAGTTGAATTGCCTAGTACAGTAGAGTCTCGATATTTGAAATGACATATAAATAACATCTTTTTTTTGACGTTTCACAATTATTAAAGAGGTTTTTAACCAAATAGCTAAATATTCACATTTACCACTTTGCGAGGTTTCACTGTATAAAGACGTAACGGGTTTAATTTATCGCATAACTTAATGCCGACTCATGCATTAGTTAACATTTTTTAGTCTTGGTATTTTGTTTATGTTTGTCTTACCGGGAAGGCCCGTATGCGCATTTTGCCCTCCTTCTTTGGAGGATTGCCCCTTATATTCATATTTTGTAGACGTCGGCACTGCTCCTCCACTTTTAGGGTCTAGAGTTCGGAGCCAACGAGGGGAGCTAAGGGCAGATTAATTTTCTTCTTTTATTTTTCTTTTTTTTTATGTAGTACTTCCTCTTAGATTTAAAATCAGTTATTGATCCGTCAACTGCTGGTAGTCGTCAATTGATAAAACTGAAAATTTAATCAGAAAGTAGATAAAATATTTGCTGATTTTACTTGTATTTTGTTTTGTATAAAGATTTTATTTCAATTGTTAAATAACTAAAAATCCTTCTTTATATATCTCCAAGTAAAAGTTTTTATATTTTTTTGGAAGCAAATAAAAAGTGAAAATTTGTTTAGTTTAATATTAGTTGTTAGCTAAAAAAAATAATAAATTCAACTGTTTTTAAAGGAAATCTTTCTAATACTGTCAATTAATTTAAACCAAATAACACATTTTTAAAATATTACTGTTTTCATTGATACCGTTAAAGAAATGTTTCAGTTTTTAATCGTAGCCAATCATAAAATAGGTTAAGTGGACTTTAAAACTGAAATTCATTTATGAAACATTTACAAATTTGGACGTATATATTCTGAACAATTTGTTTGCGCGAATAATTTGCAATTGTCAGCCCTGGCAACTCTCTCTTCCTCTCCGTTCCTGCTACCTCTTCTTTCACTATGGGTCCGTCTATATTGCACTTTTCCTCACTTTCTTTGTTAAACGTACTATATCTGAATCTTTATTGAACCAGCATAGATATGGCTACTATATTATGCACTGTAAATAAGTCTATATATGTATACATATATGAAGGTTCCTTGTCTTTTTCCGATTTTCCACTTCATATGCCTCCTGCATTTTGCCGTTTGTTAATTGTTGTTATGTATGAGAGTGAGCGAGAGACGGCGACCGCAATTGATGAAATTTTCTTTGTACTATTACCAAATGTTGAAGCAACTCTTAAATAAAATAAATGTCAATTTCACTATTTCGCATTTTGGAATTAAATCCTAGTTCGCGTTTTCCCTCTGTTTCTTTGCGTTGGTCACCAAATTTTAACACGGTTCGGCTAGGTATTTTTCTCTCATTTTTTTTTCTTTTTTGCTTTTGCTATTTCACTTTTTCATACATGGCATGTCTGTGTGGCTGTGTTAGTGTGTCTGTGTGCGTGTAAGTCTGTTTGCTGTGTTGTTAGTACCATGATTTTTAAATGCATGCCAATATTTAGTTTACTTAATGGATATTCTTTCTGCTTTCTCACTTTATAGTCACTTGTCACAATGTATTATTTTGATCCCTTTTTCAATTGTTGTTGTTTAACATTCATTTATTTGCCTGTTTATTAGTGTTGGCAAAATAATCGATAGCACTATCGATACTATCGATATTTGAGGGCCTGTTAACTTAAACGATGGCCTGTTGACGACTATGGGAATGTTAATATTGTGAAACATTTTTTGCAATAATTCTAAAATGTTTTAAAATTCAAAAACCTTTGGCCATTAATAAAACAACGAAGTTGTTATTTATAAAACAATTTATTGCTCTAGCTAGCGTTGATGGGTTGTGGACATAAAAAGTGTTGCCACTTTAAGCACCGCCTTGATACACAAGAAGCGGACTTTATTATTCTAAAGCATATTAAGCGAAGGCAGTTTTAGAAATTTCCAATTTAAAAAAATTAAAGATGAATGAAGCGGCATGAAAATTTTATATACAATTACAATAATTATAATATTGTGAACAAATGATAACTACTAACAAAATGTTTGTTGGGCTATATATCTAAAGGTAACTTAGCAAACATTTCTTTTGCTTTTGGTAAATTCTTGGAAGTTTGAAATGGTTTCCGCCTAGTGCTACTTGGCTTTTTCTTCCGCCCGACAGATGGCGATTAAATTTACTCCATCTATTGTCTCTTTTTGGTATATTATACAAATTGTAGCATAACTTACAGCAATTTTTAAAGGCAGTAAAAACTAATATTTAGATTAAAATATTTATGCATTTACATACATTTACCAGAATTTAACAAGTAAGAAATTCCACAGGAATATAAAAATTAAGTTTTTCATTAGAAAACTGTTTAGTTTGCTATCCCTAAATGTATTTAACGTACATGTTTAACAGTGTACAACAATTCATAATCAAACATTTCTCATTAAACAGGTGAAAGCCACGCACCAATGTCATCATTTAATTATGACAGTAAAGAAACGCCAAATATGGGATAATGGTAATTGGATACTCCACGAGGTAAGCCTGGGCTACCGCATGTGGTTTGCTTAATTGGTCAACGATATGAAATGCAACCCTGAGCTGATAAGCAAATTGTCCATTTAATTTACTTAACTCTTGCGCCTCGAGTCCGAAGTGTGACTTATGTTGACTTTCACCGATGCGACAACGAATCGAATATCCCTTACCTTTCGGTTCCATTTGGATATTAATTAGCCAGCTTGGGTGGAGCACTAGCAGAAGCAGCAGCAAAAACGAGAAAAAGGATTATACAATATATGTAAATTTTTATTTTTTTTTTTATACATATGATTTCAATAATCGTGCCTTCAAATAAACAGCAAAATATTCACACCAAAGCTTTACAACAAGGATAATAAATCATCTAACAAGCGAGTGCAGACAAATTCACTGAACAACCAACCAAAAAAAAAAAAAAAAACACATTTTGAAAGAGGAAAATAAACCAACAAAAAAAAGCGACTAAACAAAGAGAGAAGGAAAGAGAGAGGGAAAGGAGAAGGAGAAGGAAAATGCAAACACAAGTCCCGCAACCGTAAGCAGCAGCAAGTTGGAGTCGGCATTATGAATAACTTTTAAATTTGAATGTGAAATAAATGCTTTGTCTAAAGCTTTGGCTACCGCTACCGTTAGAGCGAGCCTCTTACCAATGATTTATGCCAGGGCAGCCTTTGATGAAATATAATACAACAAAATAGTAACAACAGCAACAACACAAACAACAAACACCAAAGATAAATTGCCCCTGCAATTGTAATTGTTAACTATATAAAAACTGAAACAATCTAAAATTGGATAATTTTTATATAGGGCCATAAAAACTCATATAGATAAGGGAATAAATGAAACTATAGAAGATAATCGAACTCTCGAACACTACTAACTACAGGGAAATTCTATTTACGAGGTGTGGCTATGAAGTTACAAGACAACAGGAAAAGTACTGGAAATAGTGTTTCTTAAATGTTTAGAATCAAGTACTTTATTTCAACAGAAGAACTATGTTAAAATTTCACAAATAACTTGGAATAAACCACTACTAAAAATAATTAACTGAAATGTTATATAAGTTAAGAGGTAATCGCTTTAGTTTATCAAACTTTTTGAGTTTCTCAAACTCCTTTAAAACTTTCCCTTAAAGAAGACCTAAAATGGTTAAGAAACTTTGTGGAGTAACTTGTAACCAGATTGTCAATGATATCCATAAGATCTGAGATAATTCTACATATTTTCTAAACTTAAAAGAGGAACAGAGGGATCAACTGAGATCACCAGCTTAATTAAGACAGAAGGATCAACAGAGGTAACTAGCTAAGATGAAGTTCTCAAAATTTTGAAAAGCTCTATAACGATTAAAGGTGTCTTAGGGATACCAGATCAAAGTTCTGTACATAATGAATTGTGGAAAAAGGTTTTCCGAATGTTTTTTTTTACTTTTCTACCAAAAAACCTTAAAAATATCATAAAACAATTATTAACAAACACCCAAAGCTATTATATTTTTTTTAGTTTTTAGAACCGACATTCTCTTGGACCACACCTCGTCGATTGCATAGGTCAAAAAATAGACTTATCAGTTATTGACTTGACAGGTTAATAAACAATCCAATTTTGTAACGTGTTTAAATTGGCATTATAATATTTGGTAAATTGAGAATAAATTCATTTTAGTTCACAGACAATTTCAATATTTTCACAATTTACTATTCTGTAATTGCTATTCCACAGTTACAGTGTTAACTGGGCCAGTCAGAGCAATGCATTCGATTTCCACTAAAGCATCCATGGGTAATTTGGCAACTTGGAAACAACTACGGGCTGGAAAATCCTTATTAAACACTGTGGAAAAAAATAAAACGAAAAAAACAAATTCATTTTTATATTGATAAGCCGCAATAATAAAAGAATAATGTTTACTAGTTGAGATAAGGGCGAAAAAACGATGCCGATTGTCGATTGCCTTATCATCAGTCAGGGGGCCGCGCCAACTGACTTGTACTTGGACATGACAACTCACCTCGCTTGTACACCTCATTAACGGCACCAAAATCATTGAGATCCTTTAGGAAAACGGTATTCTTGATAACCTTATCGACACCAGAATCGGCTGCCTTAAGCACAGCTTCCAAATTTTCCAAAGCCTTTTTAGTTTGCTCAGTGGCTCCACCAGCAACTAGTTGCATTGTTGTCTTATCCAAACCCAAGCATCCAGATACATAGACAGTGCGATCGGCCACAACAGCTTGGCTAGAAATAAACAACAAATAATTTTATATTGATTTGTTTGTAGTATTATCTTTTGTTTTAGTAGCTTACTTGTAAGGGGCCACTGGCTTGGCAGCATTTGCAGTACTGATTAGTTTTCTTACAATTGTCGACATCTTTGTTTTGTTTAAGTTAAATTATTTTATTTTTTCTTGTTGTTCACCTGTTGCTGCTCAGAACTTGACTGAGCTTTTCGGCGTTTGTTATATGTGTGATAAGTAGCGCTTTTGTTGTTATCAGCTGTTGATTGCTCTCTTTTGCTCAAACAAGCTTTTGTGTTAGACAGTGTTGCCACTCTTTTAAAATGCTAAATATAACGTCTTTTAACAGAATTAGTATTAACATTAAAATTATATTGAATTATACTTTAATTCATATTTATAAGACACAAATTATTTGAAAATTTATAAATTATTTCATATTAAAATTTATCTAAATGTTTGCATCTTGTTCATTTAGCAAGAACACTAGTAAATTTTAGTTCAAATTGTCATAGCCAGCAAATTATTTCTGTGGAATATTTCTTTTCTGTTTTATATATCTCCATTTGTGGTCACATAAAGGATTATTTAGGTCATTCTGTGTGCAAGCTTTCTCGCCGCAAATATTTGATTTAACGCCAATGAAAAATGCATGTCATGTCACTTGGCCACGCCCCCACACCATATATACACGGCCACAGACTAATTATTTATTATTTGGCAATTGCTGTCTGTCAGTCGCTGTCAAAAAAGAAAGCCCCAAATATAGGAGGCATATTGTGGCAGTGGTAGTGGTAGTAGAGGAAGAACAAGTCCAAGAAGATGCAAAGAAAATGAAAAATAATCAAGCCATGTAATTATATGTGGATGTTGGTGGTTAAAGGGTCTTAATCCCAGACCAGACTGGGTGCAGCAAGCAGCCAGCATCAGAGAGGCGTAGGTGCAAGCCAAAAGAGAGCAAAGAGAACACGCCCAAGAAAAGAAACCAGTCGTTATATCAAATTTAAACGCCGTTCACTTGATACCCTGTGACAAGTAGCGGAAATGTCTAATATTAACAATAAATACATAAAAAAAAAGTTAAGTCGAATACATGATACTCTTTAGAAAGGAAGTCTGTAACTTTAAGAATCTTCCTTCTTTCCTTCCTTCTTTCCTATTTTTAAAGTTTCTTTTTTTTACCTACAGCTTCTACTTTCACTCTTTGATTTCAGGGTATCTACAAAGAGATTGATTGCCGTCGCCTTTTGTTGTTGGAGTTGCCTTTAGCATTTTAATGTCGCATTTTAGTGCATTAATTACTTTATGATCCATAAAATATGCAAAAGAAAAAATGCAAAAATAATAATAAAAAAAAAAATTAAAAGTCATCTTTGTGGGTGAAAAAATGCACCTCAATTTCTTCTCATTTTTTTTTTGTTTTTTGCCCTGTGGCTTGGGCAAACAATTTTTATCTTAAATGCTTTTAATAAATAAAATGAACAACAAGCGAAGTAGTTGGCCATATAATTAAACTGGCAAATAACAAATTGCAGCACAAAAAAAAATTTAGCCAGCCCCTTGCCAGTTTCAGGAACAAAAATAAAAACAATCCCTTTCCCAACCCCCCTTATGTTTCCATCAAGAAGGTGTGCATTAAGAAAGGGTAAAACTTTAAGAACTTAAACAGAAAGGATAGATAAAGAGAGAAAGGGAAGGCGAGAGAGATTCCATATTTATGGCACTTGCTGTAAGGAGACAAGAAAACGAGTGACTACAAGCAGGAGCGGTAACTGTACCTTATATGTATGAGGGCAATCATTTAGAAACAATGTCAAGTTGAAAACAGATCACCCTGTGAAATTGTGTTAACAGGTTTCAATGTCAAATTGAAGACAGATCACCCTGTGAAATTGTCTTAAAAGGTTTCAATGTCAAATTGAAGACAGATCACCCTGTGAAATTGTCTTTAAAGGCTTTTAATTATAAAATTTCAATATAAAAATAAAATTTTATATGCTCTAAGAATTTGAATGGTCCTTGATATGTAAAATCAAGGCTTGTGGTATGAGGATATGTTTCAAATTGTAACAAGATCCTAAATCAAACAAATTTTAAATATAATTTTTATAATTATATATTTTAAAGTTTAAAAAACACCAAAAACATAATTTTAGATCTCAAGTTCATTATAATTACCCTTTATTTGTACTAATTCGCTCCTGTTTTTCTTATCTTAACTTTCCCTTTCTGCATTTTGACAAGAGCTCACCTCCTTCTGCTTCTTCTTCTTCTTCTAAATTTGCTGCTCCTCATTCACCGTCATCATTTTATTTTTTTTAAAGGCTACCCATTTTTTATTGGCTCAAATAACTTCATTTGTTTAAAGCTTTATTGGAGTGGAGAGCCGCTGGCTAGCTGAGACAGGTCTTTGGGAGTCTTCTTACCCCCAAACAACATCGATCGTTGGAGCAAATTACAACAATTTCTCAGAGATCTTCCCCTTGTCTTTTTTGGTTATTGGATACTCTATAATTTGCATGTGATTTTTTATTGGCCACTTTTCGGATTTTCATGCTAAATTATTTGATTTTAATTTAACTGGATAATTGTTGGTGTAGTTGCTACTGTAGCTACTGGGGGCTAGGATTGCCTTTTTAGTAAGACAGATTTATGATTATGACTCTATTGACGCTAGCCACTTTAGCTAGAAATAGACTGGAAGTCACTTAGTTATGGCCCAAAGAAGGAGGAGTGTCAGAAATCAAAAGTAAAATGAAGTCAGCAATTGTAGTTACCAAGTGTTGAAGAATATTACAAAATATTTAAAAAACAGTAAATAGAGCAAAGGATTGCTTAGGAATTCGTTTTGGGAATGATTTATACTTGGTCCTTTTTGTTCTCTAAGGGTTTTTGCCATCTTTTTAGATTGTTAAACTTATGGCAAGGTTTTTAAATTGTCATTCAAAATGAGTTTTTGTTTTTTAAAGTCAATTTACTATATCTTTTAGCGGTTCAATCCGACTGATTTTTATACTTTATCTGCCTGATTACTTAAAGAGCTTATCTACCAAGTTTCAAACATATAGCTTTAAATTTAAGGTCTATTTCTTGCGAAGAAACAGACAGATGGAAATGGCTAGAACGACTCGGCTATATATACTTTATGGGGTGACCAATGTTATAAGAAAAAAACCATGTCGTGTCGTTGAATCTGTGAAGCTATTGATTCCGTTCTGATAGTGTCATGGGTTTACTGGTTCAGTGGATATTCTTCGTAGTTGCCACCTATTTCTGCAGTGATTTAGTTGGGAGGTTTGGAGTATATGTCATAGGGTTACGAAAGTATTAATCAGAATATAAGAGTTCCATGGATTTACTGGTTCAGTACGTCTCTGCCTAGTTGGCTCCTATTCCTGTAGTCATTTAGTTGGGAGGTTTGAAGTATATGTCATAGGGTTACGAAAGTACTAATCATTTTCTATATATATTGTTTATAATGACAATCCAAAAAAAGGTTCTTCTATAGGTGTACGTCAAACTGACGCGTTGAATATTCGAAAGTTGGAATGAACCAGATAGTGAGATCGATCTCGGTGTAAATGCCTTGAGATACGTCTGGTCTGAAATTAAGTATAGAGTGAAAATCCCAAATATTTAAAACGGAGGTAGAGAAAGGTAGAAAGACTACCGGAACTTGTTTTCTTTTTTTAAATCCCAGTTTTGGAAACATCGTAGAAGGTATCTGACAAGTACTTTTCGACTTTCCGATGCATAAAAACTGTAACAAAGTTTGCTTTTTCAAAGTGAATTCAAAACGGAGGTAAAGAAAGGTAGAAGTTGCTAATAAATTAAGAAAATTTATTCAACTTTGTATAATAAAAACTTCAAAAAACCTCAAAATTTTGAAAATTTTATTTGGTTTTAAGAAAAACATTTTGGAGAGAGAGAGAGAGAGACGAAAAGATTTCATATCTCTCCCTTTGGCCTCTGTATACAGTTTCGATTCTCCACCTTTGGTTGTTAAGCAAACAACAATCAATAAGTAAAACTGCCTGGACACGCCCACCCACCCAGAGTCACATCCTTGTACTTATATGAATGTGTGTCTGCCACAAATTTGCCCCTGCCAATAATTCAATTAGAGGAGACAGGAGAAACCTGCTGTTGTGGTGGTTGGAAGGGAAGTTGGTCCAGCTCCAGCTCCAGCTCCAACTTTAGCAGTTTTATTTTGCCCAATTGGCGCACATTAATCAATTGGCACGATCACAGGCCAGAGAGATGGCAAAGAGCCAACAACAAGTACCACAAGTAAGCCAACTTGGAATGGCAATTAAAAGCAGATTAATAAGTCGCCTTTATCCAGGTTTTTAGTTCCCAATTCGAATACCACAAACAGTTCAGGTGCAAAGATAGATACAGAGAGAGAAAGAGAGAGAGAGCTAACCCAATGATGATCTCGTATTACCCCAGCTCAAACTTTAATTGCACTTTTCATACTTGTTAATTTTTCAATTTTCCTGCCCACCACCACCAACTGAGTGGGACTAAGACCCACGACGACGACGACGACTGTTGACCAGTTGCCAACTGTCGAATGTCGAACATTGAATTTGTTCGTTTGTCATCGCCAGGGACCACACGGATGCCGATCGATGCAGGTGGACATGTTTGCCCCACCACTAGCACCACCAGCTGGGCTCACTCATTGTGGGGGCGCCTGGCTTCCAGGTCGCTTTTCCATTGCCTTTTTTTTTTTTAGTTTATTTTTTTGTAGAGCAAATTAATTGCTAGCGATTAAATTTCAAATTTTCCATGCAACTTTGCGTGAGGCAACTTTTCCCGTCTCTCTCTCTCTTTGTCCCCCTCTCTCTCTGTCTCTCTTTGTGTCCAGTGAAAATCATTTATAGCTATTTAGGGCGCGGATCGTGTGGGTAACTCGTGCAACTTATTTTGCATTGCAAATTTGCAAACTATTTTCACTTGATCATTGAATCCAAATTCATGATCCAAATGGCATGACATTTTTTAGTTTATATCCTGAATAGAAAAACTTTTATGAGGTAAATAAGAGAAATGTTCTTACTAGAACCATTCTTTTCACCATTTAGATTCGAATGCAAAACAGTAATTCATTAAAAAATCAGAATTTTTTTAAACTTTTTTTGAATTATTCCATAATTACTTAATCAGATGGGTAAAACTCCCCAAAAGGACCAAAAAAAATATATTATAAAATAAAATTTTGGCATATAAAGCAGAAAATCAGTAGAAGAACCTACACGTTAAAGCCAGAATTGGTAAAGATCAAAACAAACATTCGATTAGATTCATCAAAACATGAAGAAAATCTCAGTTTTCGTGAAACTAAATTGAATGATCATTATTATTTAACTAAACAAAGTTTTATTGTAAACTATTAGGTTAAAGTCTGCAGTAGAAAATAAGGAAAAATCGTTACAATTAAAAGTCATATTAATAAAGAAAGTTAAAGAGGAATTGCTGTTGGCTTCTCAAAAGCCAAAAAGCAACTGAATATATTTTCTATGAATATCCAGTACAATGAAAATTCTGTCTAGTCATGGCCTACTTGGATATCGATTTTTAAGCAAATCGATATATGTATGTATATAAAGTTTTATTATTCTTTAAAAAAGATACGATAAAATTTGGCACATTTCGTGTTTTTTAATTTAATTAATTAAATATTTCCTAATGTCGAATTGTTTCTATAAAAAATAACAATAAACTTTTAGATTTAGGCGTAGCAAATATTCTTTTATTAAAACAACAATCTAGTATTATTATATAATGTTTCAACTTGACCTTATAAAAAATATGTGGAATAATAATTTTAAAAGTTATGGTTGCAGAGGACATACCATCACAAATCCTTGTAGATTTGTCCAAAATCTGGTAAACAATAAATATATTGTTTACTTTTATGATCAAACCCTCTTTTAAAATAATATAATAAATATATTACCATTATTGGCCTTAGATAACTTTCAGAAAACAATAACTTTTTTTTTAACTTTTTTTTCCCGATTTTTGGGAAATAAGAAAAGTTATTTAAAAAAAAACTAAAAAATAAATTAAACGAAATTTTTCTGGGAAAATGCTTTACAAATTGTGGTATATATCCAAGAATGTTTTCCGGATATACATACATACGTATCAAAAAAATTTCTGGATTTCAGTTCTTATATTTTTTATTCTCATATTTTTTAAACTACACCCCTTTACCTCTTAATGAATGTGTTACTGACTGTATTAATTATTAATATATTTGAGAAAAAAATAACATTATAAAAATGTATATTATATAAAATCTATTTTAAATATACCAAAACTAATTTTTTTCCATATATAGTATGAAAATGATATATCCTTTATCCGACTCCTAGATTTCCAAAGGTTTCTTCTTATCTAAGTTTTCTTCCAGGTTTTTTGCTTTTTTTGTCTTTCTGTCAATTTTTATAAGCAATACTCAATTTAATTTCAAATTTTTATAAATTTAAAATAAGTTTTTCCTATACATTTTGTTTCAAAATAGTCGGCTGTTCTCTTTTGTTGACTTTAAGAAAATAGTAAATTTACTAATTTTTTAGGTTATAAAATAACCTAGGAAGAGTGTTATGTAAGGTGTTTTATTAACACTTTATTCAACACTGGAAATAAATAAATGAAAAAGGAAACTAGTGTTCGACAATAAACTAGCTGTTCTTTAGATTTTCAATTACAAATTAAATAATATATTCTTAAACTCTCTAACTAATCCCATACTGATAGCAATCATCTTTTTCGCAAAGATTCTTGGAAAAGCCAAAAACAAAGCAAATGATAAAAGGTTAATAGGTACGTACTTTTTTTTCCGTAAATGGTTGTATTTAAGCCAATATTTTCCCTGCTGGCCTAATGAACCCCAAAAATAAAAAAAATAAAGAAACGAAATCAATAATCATCTGGCAGTCAATCTTTCTTTCTTCTACTTTTTTTTTTTTTTTTTAGGTTTTGGCCTAAACCGCTCAGCTTGAAAGTCAAGAGCAAGTAGCCAAAGTTCAAGTCATAACTCAGTGGTTCCTGGCCTCGCCATCATCATCATCATAATCATCTGCAGCAGCGGGCAAGCAACCAGGGAGCAAATAAAACGTTTGCCACTAAATCAAGCCAACATGATAGGAAGAGCTAGAGGGATACTAGGCTGGTTGGCCGTTTTATTTTTCTTTTCTCTTTCCGTTTTTGTGACAGTTGTACTTAAAACAGTAGTCAATGGAAGAATCGCCATCATCTTGGTTAACATGTGTAGGACCCACAGCTTCAAATCGGGCTAACATAAATTTCAAAATATCTGGAAAAGATGCTGCAGCTTCTGGCCATATTTGGGTCCTTATAAATGCAGTTTGTATACATTTTTATTGACCTGCTAAAAGGCTATTGGGCGGATTTTTTACCTAGCGGCGTATGAGTAATAATTTTCTTCTTTTTTTTTTTTTACACGATTAATTTGTTAACAAACAATTTTTTATTCAGCATAAACATAAATCTATTAATTAAGTTGACATTTGTTTTGCTGTTGCTTGTTTAATAAATTGGCTATGATTTTTCAAGTAAACCAAGAGAGTCTCTAGAGATATTTTTCTCTCTCGCCCTCTCTCTCTCTCTATCTAGTCTTCTGTTTGTATTTTGATTTTTGTTTCCCTCCCTCTCGCTCTCTCTTAGTGGAGTTGTGTGTAAATTTGTTGAAATTTAAGACAGTGGGTGGTCCCTAGGCAATTGGCAAACGAGTGTTATGAATCAACTTCCACTCTTATTGCGAATACAGCAGAGATACAATATGATGAACTACTTTTTTTTAAACATATTTTTGTTTTCATGACTATGTATTATTATAATATTAGTACAACAATATTTTATTATCGAAAAAAGGTATTAAATATAAATAAACAAAAGGATGAATTTATATATTATTATATATATTTTATATTATATATATTTATAATTAATATATACATAATTAATATATTAATAACAAAATTCTATGAAACTTTTGTTTAGTTATTTATATTTTGGTACTTTATAAAAACGGCAAACTATAAATATCAACAAAGCTTAATTATTTGATCTATATACATATACTATATGATCTATATATATTTTATGATATATATTATATGGTTTTGGATTTCAATAAATTAATTTTATTGAAAATGAATTATTATTTTACTTATACGTGCATTTATAGACTTTTACTTCTAAACTCCGTTTTGATTTAAGCTTCCTAAATTATCGTGTTTTCACCGATCATTCCAATTGTGAATATACCTTACAGTAGACTGATCCAGTCATTTATTAGACTTGGGTTTGCTTACATATCTAAAAAGCCTACCTATATCCCAAATTTCATCTACATAGCTGGAACGGAATAGACAGACAGACGGCTAGACTGATAGGTACATACATATATTACTCGTCTCAAAACGCTTACAAGATCAGACCAATTCTATTACACCCCCAGCAAGGAAAACATAATGTTTAGAACTTAACCAAAGTCATTTACTTTTCAAAAACCTTTTTAACATTTTTGAAAGAACAAATCATTTTACATTTAAGTGGTAATTAAATGTCACTAGTTAAAAATATTTGATTATTAAATTAGAAATTTAGTAGAGAATGTATTTTACTATAGTCAAGTTTATTCAGTAAAAAAAAGTATTCAAGAGACTATAAAATTATATTTCTTATAGTGAATTACTTTCATTGTGGAAACCTAAACTTTTTTCATAATTCTCTTTAAAGTATTCAAAGATTACCATATTAAAAAGATCGTTGGGCTAGAAATATAAAAAGGAATACTGAAATCTCTTATTTAAGTAAATTCTCTTAAAATTTGTTAATTAATTTTGATAATTTTGGAAATATTGTGAAATTGTATAAGTGGTTTTAGTCTACTTGGGTTTTTGACCTCTTTGTATTAACTATATAATAATACTGGTTACCAAAATATAAATTATTTGATACATATGCTTACACTTCATATTAGATATAAAGCTTATCTAAATTTACTCCAAATAGATGATCCTGACTAACATATTCAATACATTGAATCTTCACTGTAAAAAAAGAAAGAAAAAAATAAACTATTTTATGCGGTGCTGCTGTTTTGGTGTGTATAAATTTGCCAAATTAAAAAGCAACAACACGACCAACAACCATTTGAAGTTGAGAAAACTAAAGCTAGTGGGCCACCCACCGCCGCCCCCAGATGACGATGCCGATGACGCAACAGGGTGCCCCTGTCGTCTATAAATAAACCAAGCAGGCAAAGTAAATCAAAACCAACCAGCGACTACGACGACGTCTGAACATGTGGCGCTCCAGTTGATGTCGTTGAATATGGGAGAAGTGAAGCCAGAGTCGGAGGCATAACCAGAGACAGGGCCCAGCGTCAGAGCGAGAGTCGGGCAACAGTCAGTCCAGTTACTTAGAGTTGGCAGGATCAAGTGGGCCGCCAACACTCGCTGGTGGTCGGGTGTGGTCCAAGTCCAAGTGGCCTGGTATTTTTGGTTTTTGTTTTTTTTTTTCTCTTTTTTGGGGGGGATTTGGATTTGTCATCATCATCACATAAATTCGTTACGCATTTTTTTTCCCTTGCTTTCTGTTTCTGTCCATTTTTCTCTGTACGCAGACAATGCAACCATAAAATGTTGCTGATCTTTTGATCTCTGTGCGATCGGCGATCTGCCAAGCTATGCTCTCCTCTTCAATACTGTCAACATCTTATTCCCAACTCTTGACATGATTGATTTTTCATGTTCCCTCATACTCGAATACTCCATCCATACCATCAGCAAGTCTGGCCTTGTATGTGGACTTTCTCAAAAAATATTTCACACACACAAAATGATGGTGCAAAAACATTTTTGAAACACTTTTTTTTTTAACCAAATTCCATTAGATTCGCCATAGGAAACTACGACTTGATGCTCTATAAATAGTATAGAAATATGGAAAGCTAAGAAAAGTTGGTAAAAATTCAAGTAGAGAATATATTTACCTTTATTTGAATTGCAGAATTTTGAGTTCTTTAGGTGTTCTTTGAGTTCATGAAGAATTTGACTTACTGTTTCAAGGACTAAAATTTTTAAGTTGACATTGATAAAGGGGAATTAGTTTCTAAAACGTTTAGTTTATTATAAAGGAATAAAATTTTTGAAAAAAGATATATGTAAAGGATATCGGTTTAACAAAAATGAGGACCTAAACTTGCCTACCACTACAAAATAAATATAAGAAAATATGTTAGATACAATCAAGATATCAATTGACCAAAATCTGTATATATTAATGTCTTAGATACAACTAAAAGCTGATTCACAAAGAGTAGAAGCACTTTAAAACAAATATATAGAATAAGATATTAAAAAAAATGGATAATAAATATTATCTGTTTTTGAGTGAGTATTATTTAATAGTCTATGGACTCTAAATCAATTCACTGAACAAATATTTTGCCACTTATGGAAAACTCCCGCTGCTGCTCCCTCCTCTGATACTTCCTATTTCATTGGCCATATGATAGTGGCTTATTGCACACACACACACTAGCACACACTTGATGTTCAGTTTTCGAGCTATAGAGATCGGGCAACAACAACAGATTCTTTTAGCAGTAAAAGTGCCTTAAAATGTAAGTAATTGAAATTTATCGTTTTGCCTGATGTTGCGCAAATTATTTTGTTGTGAACGAACTAAAGTCTTTTGCCGGCTTTTTTTTTTTTTTTTTTTTTGTGGAGCAACTAACAACAATCAATCGATCCGACTGACGACTATATATGGCTAGGAACTGAAGAAAACACTTAGCTGGTGAGACAATTTCATTTGACCAAAATAAGATGGCAAACAAAAAAAAAAAAAAAAAAACGTTAGAAAAGTGTGTGAGAAGCAGAATTAAAAACAGTTAGGTTAAGGTATACTACTTCTGCTTCTTCCTTTAGTTGTTTTTTTGGGTGGCTGGGAAAAGTTATTAATATGGGTCGTTTGGTCGATGGGTAACACAAATAAAAAGGTGGCTTGAAAAAAGTTTTGCCAATTTTGGTAGCTTGATTTGTCACGATGCCTTTTTTCCCCTTGAGGGTTTTTTTTTTGTGTTTCCTTTAAGAAGACAAACAAATTGGTCTGTAGTTGAAAATTGACAAGAATTTCGTGACTTTGTCACCTTCCTTTTTTTCTCTGGTTTTCTTTTATTTTTTTTTTTTTAGTTTTTGTGGTTGATCTTACAACGCCCTCAAAAGGCAGGCAGGCACAGGCTGAGCTTTCTTTACCTCACTTTTTTATTTTTTACTTATTTTTTTCTCTCCCTTTGTGCCGCTCGTTAAGGTGGCAGCCAGCGCGTGCTCCAAACCCAACCAGCATCCAGCTACAGCTACAGCTTCCTACTCTTCGCTCTCCGCCAAATCACTTCATCATCATCGAAACCCTGACTCTAGAGCCAGGGCGGAGTAGACAGAAGGGATGCCTTCTAAAGTCAAAGCTGCTGCAACTGCAAAACTCTTGTCAGATTTATTTGTTTGGCTTTTTGTTAGTTACTTGTGCTTTGTCAATGCTCTTTTTTTGAGTTCCAAACTTACTACAAATAACTAAATCATTTGGAAATAACATAAAAATGAATATTAACTTTTTACAAATGCTAACATTTTCCATTAGTGTTGGTCAGTGAAAACATTGTAAGTGCAAATAAGCTTAAGGTAACGGTAAGTGTTGGCTAGCCTTCAAAGAAATAAAAACCACTATTTATAATAAATACAAAGTAAAATAATAAGTGTTGATAGGAAGAAAAATAAAACAATAATTATATAATATTGATTAATTGATTAAAATTTGTTTTTATTAAGTAATAATATTTTGTTTCACTCTTTTTGGAATCACACTTTTTATAAGTGTTGGTTAGTATCTCAATAATTACAAACAAGAACCATTTTATTTTTATGTATCATTTGATTAACTATGCTTATCATTAAGGATCAACATTTGTTTATGTTTTTCTTTATTAAGTCTTGAATAAATTTTCCTCTCATTTATCTGAATTCTTTTACTTTTCATAGAGTATTCCAAATTCAGTCAGAATAAAACTCTTTTATATCTCTTCCTTTTATTTAATTTTAGTTTAGCTTTTTTTCTTACTTTTTACTTGACGTTTGTTTTGTTGATTTTGTTTTGTTGGTTGTACCTGTAACCTTTTGCACTTGGTACCCTGTTGTTTGTTTGGCGTTTATTTCTTTTTTGTTTTTGGTTTTCCTTCGCTCCTTTAATTTAATGAATTTTTTGGCGATCCTACAGTTTTCTGACAGTTACACGGACTGGGTGGAGGCGGCAGCGGAGCAGAAGTAGAAGACTGAATTGTCGCCTTTTTTGTTTCTTTTTTTTTTGGAGGAATTGAATTTCTCGTATTTGTTCGAGCTCCCTTTGGGTGTTTGTTTCCTTTTTTTGTTTTTGTATTGTTTATCATATGGAAAGCATCAGGTCAGGTGAGATGAGGCCAGGCAACGCCCTGAATTAAACCAACATATACAAACATACATACATACATATGTATGTGTTTGTATGTTCAACCAATTGTTACTTTGTTTTTTAAGTTCTTGTTTATGGCAAATATCACCAAATTGAGTAAGAAAACTTCGTGTCTTTGGATGTCACTTACCTAACACAAAATTGCCTGCTTTTCCCATTTTTCTTCGTTTTGAGGCCAACACAAAAAAAGTTCTACCATTATGAGTTGACATTGGATAAAAAGAAAAGAAAAGAAAAGCTTAACTCAGAACATGGCCAAGTACATTGATATGGCCCTAGACTGACCTCATTGCCAACATGTTTCTCTTGGCCATTGTTGGCCAATTTGCTGCAATTGGCCGGCCTGTTTGTGCCACTTTAAGCCAAACAAACAACAGCAAGAAAAGCAACAAAAAATAAACAGCAAAAATATTATGTTTGGGGGCCAAAGTAAAGACAAAAGTAGTCAAGTCAATATTTATATAAATTATAAGGAAATTAGTTGGAAAACTTTAAAATTTTAGTACCTATAACTAAAAGTTTAGAAATTGTTTAGTTTCAATTTGTTTTAAATAAAAATTATTGTCTAATAAAATTTATGTAGTGGGGCTTTTGGCAATTATAAAAATTAAATATTTATTTTTACTCGTAAAATTTACTTGAGTTTTCTCCGTGTTCATTATTTATTTGATCTTTCCTTTAAAAGAAATTTGGATTGGTAATGAAATTAATTGAAAACGAATAAATTGAAATTACAGAAATTATAATAATTTTTATATATTTGTTTTTAGTTTATACTTTTGAGATAGCAAATACAAAACTATTAATATGTTTATATTGATATATTCCGAATCAACAATCAAAGAAATAGTTTGAATATTAAAAGTTGTCTTTGGAAAAGCATTGGCATCATAATTAATACAAAAAGACTTTATTTATCATTTTTAATTTAGTTTTATTATAATTATATTCAGTTCTAAACCAAATACAACCAAAATATAAAAACTCTTGCTCTTTTTTTAATGATTTTTGTTTATGACTTTTACTTTTCATTCTTTGTTTTTTAACAAATTTTTAAAAAAAACTATTTAAGATTTTTTTTGTTTGAATAAATATAATTTATAACTTGAAAGTTCTAAAAAAGAAATTATCTTACAGTTATTTATAAAAAAAAAAAACATAATTTTTTATATTTAGTTTGGTTTTTCTTTTAACTTTGGGCATTTATTTTTTATTTTACATAATATCATTCTGTTTTTAAACAAATTTTAAAAGAAGTAAACGTTTGTTATATAATATTTTATAATATTTAAAATTGCCTTAAAAAAAAATTTTTAAAGCATTTTAAATTAAATAAATATATTCTTTATAACTTAAAATTTCATATAAGTTTTTTAAATATAATTTAAAACGATTTATGAATACTGTTTCAAACATTTTTGATTCACGATCTATTTTGTACAATTAAATACGCTTTAAATTGAAAAAATTTATCTTAAAACTGTTTCAAAAACATTTCCTAATCGATGCAAGATACTCGAAATATTCTTTTTAAAGCCTCTAGAACTTTTCTTCAAGTGTACAATTGAGCTATATATAATATAGTTAATCCAAATGAATACATTCACACTTGCAAATGAATAATGTTGCCATAGGCCCGCATGTGTAGTCAACATTAAATAGGTAAAACTCTATAAATCACCATTAATTTGACAGATTCGATTTTTACATAACTCACAGGTACATAACCAACAGGTGAAAGCGACAAAGAAACAGAAGAAAAAGTGCAGCTGGAAAAACTTTTGCCACTCGTAAAAATTTACTAACTTCTTCGCCATATCCTCTCCATTACCCTTCTCTATCATTCATGGTATTCATGCCATGCAAAATGGAATTGTGTGCTAATATTTGCTTACAAATAAAAAAGAAAAAAAAGAGAAAAAAGAAACACAACTATAAAATTTTGCCCAAGGCCTGCCAAAAATGGAGTCAAGTTGTGGGGGAGAGCTGATGCTGCCGCTGCTGATCGACATGCAATGTCAGTGAAAACTGTTTCGCAAATGGGTAAAAGTTGTTGAAAGTTTATAGTTATTTTTTTTTTTCTTTTTTCCTTTGATTTTGCCAAGAAAATCATCATCATCATTTTCCTAAGATTATGCAAGTTGAGGCAAGGCCAAGTTGTGACTTCAGAGGATCATCAAGTTGATCCTCACCTTTAACGATTCAAGTTGAGATCATCCAAAGAATGTTAAACCATACAACAAAATGCCTACAAGTAAGAAAAACTTGTCAAAGGCAATTACCTTACCTGCCATCCCTGGACATCACACATTTTGAGTGAGTGATGGTCGGGATCCTTCGTCTGTGCTCCTCATCCAAAAGCGTCGCGACAAAATGCCACCACACACAATTCCACAGTCGCGTCTTTCCTTTGGTGACAATAAAAGTGCCAAAGCAATTTGCGAATGCGTCTCTAATTGAGCTCCGGGCGCAGTTTTCATACGCCCAGACGGACCAAAGTCAATGGGAGAAGGTGACACGTGTGACTTTCAGTTGACTGAATTGAAATACACTGCAAAAAAAATGAAAGTTCTGTGAATCTAAAATGAAAGTGAAACTAAATTTGGATTGCCTCTTCTCTCTCTCCTCTGAAAAATAAATTAATAAACTATAAAAATAATAATTACTGATTCATTTCAAATGTATATTTATTTGTGGAAAATAATTCTAGTACAAATTTTCTAAATTAAATGGTATAAACTGATCTATTAAACATATTTTATTGGTTTTCTTAAAAATTTAATTTCTTTGTGTGGAAATGTTTTTAATAATTTGTGAATCAATTTTGTTTTGAATATTTAAAGATTTCATGAAACGAAATTAATTTTAATTGAAAAGTAAGCAGGAGAATTTCTTACTTCTTCTTCTTTTTAATAAGTTACTTCTTCTTCTTAATAGGTGTTTTACTATCTAATACAACATAAGTTTTAAATATTAGTTTGCTTTGGTTTACAATTTTTCATTTTCATTGAATCAAAAAATTAATTTTGTAGAATTTAAAAGAGAAATAGGTAAATTTTTTTATAGATTGAAGAAAAATATTTCCAAATAATATCAAAAATTATTCAAGCAAATAAAAAATTAATAAATAAAATAATTTTACATATTTATTTCTCATACAAAACAGAAATATTTTTCGAATGTCTAGTAAAAAATCTTAATTTTTTATCATTATATAAATTATATATATAAAATATTTCTAAAACTATTTGTAGTTTTCTAAATGTGTATAGAAAAAAAAGTTGTAAGATTAACTATTTATTATTATAAAAATTATATATATAAAATATTTTCAAAAACTATTTGTTATTCCCAATTTAGAACTTTTACTATATGACAGAAATTTCTTAGGTTTTTTTTTTTTAAAAAACTCAACTTTTGCTAATTTAAAAATAATATACAAGTAATTTACAAAAATATTTTGTTTAATGAGTTTTTATAAGAAAATTTAAAATATTTTCCTTATGTGTATAAAGAAAAAAAGTTTGTTAAACAAATAAAAAAAGGAAGAAAAGAAATTAGGAAATAAAAAACAAATAAATGTTAAAGATTTTTTGTTAAATTTAAAACTTTCCAAATTGTAAAGATTTAATAAATTTTTTTATGTTATTGCACATTTTGTATAATTTGCACTAAAAAATACGTTCAAAAATAAATGCTCCCTGAAAATTTATTTTAACTATAAACAAGAAATCTCGTTTCAGAAATTCAGAAAATAGAATGCAAAATAATTTTTATAATTTTAAGAACATTTTATTTTAAGAATTTATAACTTTTTTTTAATTTATATTTTCATAGACCTTCTTTATTAATGTTTTAAACAATTTTTAATATTTAAATATTAAATGGATCGAGTTTAGTTTAGTTTCTAGCAGTGCAAATTAAATTTATATTACCCATAGCCATGGGAGAAAGGTTTCTTTTGTGGATGTCAAAGCGTTTGATTTAGTCAAAGTTTTCTGGGTCTGGGTCTGGGTTTGGGTTTGGGGCTGAGTCTGGCATTTGGCTTTTGGCTCTCTTGCCTGCCAAATGACAATCAATTTGTATATTTTTGCTTGAAATTATTTCTTTAATTTTGTGCACACATGCCACCAGGTTGCAGCAACACAAACACTAACACCCATTTGCAACTGCAACAGATACAGGACAGTCAAACAGACAGACAGACAGACTGTTGAACCGTTTTAAAGGAATTTGAATTTCCCATTTAGAAAGTTGCAGTGGGTGTAGATACAGTTTAGGAGCTAGTGGTAAGGGGGGAATAGAAGAAGAAGTATTCGATACATATTTACTTTCTGCTCCAGTCAACTGGGTCATTTAATAAAAAACAATTTCATATTCTAATTCCGTCAATCATATATCAGTCATTAGATATATCTTTACAGCAACTGCAACTGTTTCACTCTAATTTGATCTTGATCTTTGATTTTCTGCCACTCCTTCCCTAAATATTTTGCCTCCTCTATAGATTTCTGATGAAATGCTTTCTACTTCATTGTTTCGAACTAAAAGAAGAAAAAAACGAAACACGAAGAAATTGTAGGAGAAGAAAAAATGAAATAACGTTTGACTTTTAATGGCTTTTGATTGATTATCGCGTGCCACTCTGACTCTGTGGGTGATTCCACTATGTAGGTACTCCAACTTTAACTCCACCTTTAGCTCTAGCTCTAGCTCCATGTGGTGTCTCGTTTAACCCACGTATTTCTCATTTTGAAGCTCTGCTCTCGTCTCCATTGAACGTCTGCTTAATTAGCTATCGGTTATTTGTCTATACTCCTATAAATGTAACTATATGTTTATATATATATATACATACCAATAACTTTTGACTTTTGTGCACGTGCTGTGTCAGTTCCTGGTATAATTGAGGGTGGGGCATGTAAGGGACAACGAGCTCTGAGGGGCAACCATATCAAATTGATCCATCGAACTGAAATTTATAACAAGTTTTGAACGTGAAAGAGATGTGAGATGAGATACATCTTTATATTATTGTACTTATATGACCTATATAGAAATTGTTAGAGAAAATATTTAAAAAGACTTTTGTTCTTAGATTTCTAATTGAAAATAAGTGCACTATATTAACTTTGATTTAGTTTAAATTGAATTATGTTTAAACTATATATTCTTTTTGGTCTTAAGCATCTATAACATAAATTCTAAATATATATTTACATACATGCAAAATAATCAAATTAATTGAATTAACTCATTGGCTTAGCATGGGAATAAGTTACTTATGATTAACAGATTATGTTAAATAATATTTAACATTCTGTCAATTTTATGTTATGTTAAGTTATTTAAAAATAATACGCCGAATGGAACGGTAAATGGAAATTTATCATTATATGAGAATCTATTTAAAAAAAAACTTAAACTTTTAGTTTTCAACTTAAAAAAGTGTATTAAATATTTAATAAAAAAAATTGGAAATATATTTATTATATATCGATTATGCAGATATATCATATAGCAGATATATCATATAACATCATAACATATCAAACATGCAATTTATTCAAAATAAAAGACGAATGATTAATACACTGATTAGGATAGTTATTGTTTTCAAATCCTTTCAAAAAGTTAATCAAACTCAAATCCTAATCGTTTTGGAATTGAAATCTTAATCGTTTTGGCATTGATGTTCTTACAATTAAAGCCTCAGTGACCTGACAATATAGAGAATTCAAGACAAGCCTTTTTAATTATATTAAACTTTATACTAAGAATATTAACTTAAGCACTTTTCATTTACAGAAAAATTGAATTTAACTTTTAAAAGTTCAAAAACAACTTGAACGACAATATATCAAATAGATATATCATTTAGATTAAGCCTAAAACGTGTCTTAAAATAAACTATTATCATTGAACCCCCAAAAAGTTATCCTATAAGATTGCATACAAAAGTGATTACAAATTGTCAGTTCAGACTTCAAAACTTTCTAAGTTCATCAATGTTTTTTTTTTTTCAGTTATCTAAAACTGATCAAAAACCATAAAGTTAACTTTCTATCTAATCACAATTTAATGTTACTAACCATTTTAGTCTAAGAGCTATTAGGAGATCAACTGTTTGTGATGGGGTTACCCAACTTTTTGGTCTCTTCAATCCGCCTTCTCTACTTCATCTCTCTCCTGTTTGTGGTTACATATGTCAACACCATGAACTTGAAACCCCAAATGGAGGAGACTAGTCAACATCGCATCAGGACTTGGTGCATTTTGTATTCTAATTAGATTGTCAGCGGCACGACAACAACCTCATTTTGCCTTACAAAATGCCATTTCACATTTGCATTAGCGCCAACGTGGTTGAAGACTTTCAGAGACAAAAATCTCCATAAACTTACGGGGGGACAACTAAAGAACGCACTGCAAAAAAATACAAATTAACTAAAATATTAATAGAAAAACCTTTTAAATTTAACTTTTAAACTTAATTCTTAGCTGGTTAGTGGTAAAACATTATCCCACTCTTTCCCACTTATAAGAACTGTGATGTAGTCCATATTTAGGATCTGTATGGAGAGTATGATAAAAACTTTCCAAACAGATCTTGGGATAAATCTTTGATCACTTTTTAATTAGAAACAAGTTTAAACTTTAAATTAAACATATTTTTTCTTCAGTGTATTGGCTTATTTCTTCCTTTTTTTTTTGGGTAGGAGGAGAAAAGTCAAAGTCAAAGGCAGAGCATTTGCATCGTTTGAAGTTCATTAACATGCACAGGTTAATTACCGTTGTTTTTGTTGTAGTTGTTGTTGTAGCTGCTGCCCCATGGCAACTCAAGGAAATGAGCCATTAGAGGAGAAGCTGTAAAGCTTCCGCGCAGTAGCCCAAAAAACAACAAAAACACACACAAAATAAAAACCAAGAGATAAAATGGCTAAAAGCATACATAAAAAAAAGACACATGTAAAATTGTTGTTGCCGTTAAAAAGAGTGTGAGTGTGTGTGTGTGTGTGTGTGTGTGTGTGTGTGTGTGTGGGACTGTGACAAATGCTTAAGCTTGAAGAAGAGGACGTGGTTTTTTCAGTGTGCATGCAAAATGTTTCCACTGATAAGGAGTCCAGAGTCATCCCAGCTGCTCTTGCACGATCATTAAAACAAAAGCGGCCGGCAACACAAGAGTCCTGCCTTCTTAGCCTCCACACCCAACTCCTCTATTCTATCACTATACTGGGTGGGTGACAACAAGCCATGACCAAGTGAAGTAACTGGTAGCTGCTTCTGCTGTTTGGTGTTGGATTGCCTTAAACGATCCGCGTGAATAACTAATTTCAATGGTAGAAGTTTTCTTGGCTTCTCTAAACACACACGCGCGACTCAGGTCTTAAACATTTATCACCCACCATCGGACCAGGAGTCGGGCAAGTTGCAGGAGTTGTAAGAAGCTGCCATGCAGGAGCCGTAACGGCAGCCTGGCCTAGTCCAAAAGACAATGGCATAGTCAATAGTCTCTTTGTTCTCTTCCTTCTCTTTTTTGCTTGTGTTGTTTTTTAGACTATATAAAAAATAGTTAAGACAACTGCGTAGGGAAACTAACCAAGGCTAATGAGTAGTAACAAAAGTCGGTAAAAAGTTGGCAACAAGTTTGTTTCTCGTTTTTTATGTTTTTTGCCTAGTTAGTTTAAATGGGTTAAAAGAGAGCGAAAAATAAATGGAGAGCACTTTTTGCTTATGTTTTGAAATCAATATTTTATAATAGATTAATCATTTGCTTTAAGCCATTGGCTAGGATTCTGAAAAGACAAAAAGATGTCCTTTAATTTGTCTAAATATTTAGAATTTATAAAAAACAAGTTTTTTAAATTATAAAATAGAAGTAGTCACAGATTATTTAGATCCTCTAATTTAGAGTCTCTCATTAGGGAAAAGAAATATAAACAATGGCTCAGAAGAATTTAAGCTGCGAACCATTGTTTGTACAATTTATTTGTAGAATCGATTTTGTCTTTATTATCGATAGCTAAAATATTTATAAATATTTTATTGATTTTTGCATATTTATACCTTTGCAAAAAAGGTATATTAATTTTGGTCAGAAGTTTGCAGCACATAGAAGGAAGCATCTCCGACTATATAAAGTATATATATTCTTGATCAGCACGATGAGCTGGGTTTATTTAGCCCTGTCCATCTGTCTGTCTGTCCGTCTGTCTGGAGCAACGCAATCTCCTCCGAGATCCTTAAAGCTACAAAGCTGAAATTTTGCACCTAGGCTTCTTTTTGCTGCAGGCATTGTATATCTCGGAATCATTCCGATCGGATGACTATATTATATAGCTCCCATAGGAACGATCGGTCGTGAATAAGCTTTAACCTCAATAACTTTGTTGTTTTCCAACGAAATATCACGAAAGCCGGTAGTTTTATATACTTTTTAACTTATCCACCAAGTTTCATCCAAATCGGTTGACTATATCATAAAGCTCCCATAGGAACGATCGGTCATGAATATGGATTTCGAGCAATAACTCGGTTGTTTTAAGAGCGATTATCACTAAATTTGGTATTTATGAGTTTTATAAACTTTCTAACATATCTGGAAAGTTTTATCAGAATCTGGCCACTATATCATATCGGCAAAAATTGGTTTTGGATGAAAATCTTGCTTATTTGAACAGCGATTCACTCGAAATTTGGTATATGTAAGTTTGGTATATATAAAAATGTGTCTAATGAGTTTTAACAGAATCGGCCGACTATATGATATAGCTCCTATAGAATCAATCGGACCAAAAAAATCAATCGTGAGTTTAAATTCCTGGCACCACGGGCATAGTTTTATATACTTTCTTATAATTCTGGTAATTTATATGTAATTAAAAAGAACAGTTTGCAAAGGTATCCGAACTTCGGCGTAGTTAGCCCATCCTTGCAAATGTACAACAAATTGTAGTTATTTACTTACTTTTATTAATCCAAAAAAAAATTTATAAAAAGCATTCTCTATTGTAACACAATTGGTCTATATTTCAAACTAATTATTAATAATTATAAGACATTTTTTTTATGTAAAAGTCTTAAAAACATAATTTTACTCTCAAATTTTGTGAGTTAATTAAATTCTCAAGCTTAATATTAGTTGGCTTTACTTGATTATTTATATAGTTATGGATGGTATATATACATAATTTAAAATGATTCCCAGAGTATATAGTTCAAGTTAACCACAATTTTTGATCGTTTTACCAAGAGCCTTGATATCAAACTGATTGAGAAAGAAGATAAATTATGCTCTACACTCCCATTTAGAAGGATTCTTTTAAGAAATTTTTATCCAATTTGTAGTTCCAAAAAGTATTCAGAAATTGTGTGAATCATCAAACGAATTCCTCATAATGTGACATATTTAAAGCTAGCTTTTCCACACAAAAATTTCAAACATTTTTAAAGAAATGAAAATTTCACCTTAAAAATCTCTCACTCTCAACATGATGGTGGTGGGGTAAACACAGCTTTTGTTTTAAGACCTTCCCACACCTGGAGGCCAAGTTAAAAGCATTTCTCCATTCTACCAATTGATGAGATGACAGGCAATTTGTTAACTTCCAATGCATTTTTCACATATGCCTGATGATGTCCCCACTTTGATTCTTATATAGATGAATTGATTGCTTTTCTTATACTTTCACTGACGATGTGATTTTTTGCCCATTGACTCGGACATTCTTTGACCATTACGAAGATGTTCAGCTGCCACATATTGTCGGACCACATCGAAATCATTTGGTTCATAGTATTTATTCGTATGGGTCAAATAATTATTGGCAATCTTATAATTTAAATTAAATGAGGTACTCGATTTGGGTAAAGCCAACAAATTGATATGTTGCATTTGTAAATGACGATGAAGTTCCATGCCACGATTACGAATGTCTTCGTCTTGATGATCTACTGGAGATTTGTATACGGGTTCACCTGTATAGTCACTGGTTTCCTTTTGATCACTTAATACTGACTCTTCAGTATCACAATGTTTAGCCTCAATAAGAGAAACCATGTTATTAAGATCACAAATGGTTTTATCAACCGAGTTTAGACTGTTCTCAAAATTTTCCATTACTTTTGGAGTCTTACGTTTAAAATGCTTTGCAAATTGTTTATCATCTAAAAGCATTTTGGAATCACATTTTACCAATTGCAAAGTTTTTTGGGTTACTTTTGTTGATAAATCTTGACGAAATTTCTCCATTAAATTTTGCACACTTCTTGTGGGTGTTAAAACACAGCGACTTGAACATGATTCCAGATCCTTACAGTAATCCAAGCCGATTACAATTTCTTTCTGCTGTTGGATCATGATGTCCTCTAACTTATCAGCTGCTTTAGTTAGGCATGTTAGTTCGCTTTCTGATAAAGGACTTTCTTCCAGTTGTATGTCACTTTCTTTGTTATCCTTGGTCAAGTTTTTTTTCTTTTCCTTCTTATTTTGTTTTGGGGTATCTGTGCATAATCTAAATTTATCAGTTTGCTTTTTTTTTGGTGGACTTTCATTGCGTTTATGGGAAATACTTTCAAACTCTGTTGATATCCTTGATGTGGTTATGGCTTTTGTTTTAATACTCTGTGATCGAATGTAGCTTGGATTGAATGGCATTTTCACACTATTTTCACTGGGATATAGATGCCAGTAGCGATTTTCCTCCTCACTTGCTGCAATATTAGTAAAATTACTTGGAATACTGCAATCAACAGGTCTTCTTACTTCATTGCCTCGATATGTTGACTGTCTCCTATGTAAGCTACGTTTGCCATCGCCCACAGTTTCGTTAATATGGCCGCCAGGTGGCGTTTGAAATTCTATGCCCTCATATACCAACATATCCTGTATAAGCTCCTCAGTCAAGGGTATTAAACGTTGTCTCTTATTTCTAGTTTTGGACTCTATGGGCATCATTTTTCTATGGTTTTTGAAATCTATTGAATTTTCTTTTTTTTTGTTGATTTTTTTTTAAATGTTTTTGGGGGGCCGAAAAAATCTGTTTATCTGTTTTGATGTGTAGATAAAGTAAAAAAAAATTTAACTCAATGACTTAAATTTCTTATGAACTTTGAGTTAGGGATTAAGAGTAAGTAGCTAATAGTAGAAAAAAAGGTTCATTAGTTTATAAAGTTAGTTATGTTCAGATGTTTTCTTAAAGATTATTCTATATAGGACGGCAATTCTTCACTCTAGTATATGCATTTGGTTTAGTTAGTTTAAAATTTAAATAATTAAAAAAAATTAATAGAAAAGAGTATCCTTTCATTACCTACTACACCACCAACACCATTCCTCGTGGGTCCGCTTTTATGCCACCAATCGCACTTATATTGTATTGTTCCAGCAAACAAAGTTTAAATGCTGTTTGTCTCTTTCACACACCACCTGTTGATATTGGTGGTTAAAGTCAATTTACTATATCTTACAATTGACCGATCCAACTGATTTCCATACTTCATCTGCCTAACTACTTAAAGAGCTTATCTAACAAATTTCAACCATATAGCTTTAAATTCAAGGACTATTTTATGCAAAGAAATAGACAGACGAACAGTCAACTGACCAATTTTATAATATCCTCTGCAAAAAAAAACTGAAATAAATATTTTGAGTAACTTTTTCAAAAGCTGCTAAATGAAATTAACAAGTTTTTCGTATACATTTAACTTTATATATTCAAACCAATTACCAAAACTCATTTGTTTAAATTATTTTTCATTATGGCAATTGTTTTAAACAGTTGTTGCTACTGTTTATCCCTACGCGTTGGCATCATTATCCTTGCCATATTCCTTATATGTCAGGGTATTGGTGCTTTAGTTTTTTCCTCCATAGAAGAGTCACATTTTTGTCTACGACAATTGACTTTGTGGTTTTTGGGTGCCGGTTTCAATATATTGACAGGATTTTCCATATTTGTTGCTACATTTCGGGTAAGTCGACTAAATATACCTATTAATTCGAATCATATAAAACATATATATATATATTTACAGGATAGACATAGAATATTGCCAGTGGCAATTGTAATTAAATTAATTGGTTTAATAATCGAAATGTTTTACCATTTGTATATAGCAAGTGCCGGAATAATTTTATATAAATTAGTTATTTATTCGTTATTTTCCATTGGAGGTAAGTTTTCATCAAAGAATTATATATAATACGAAATATTTCTTAAATTTTTTTATAAGCTTAAAAATAATTTCTCTTACTTTTTACTAGACCAAAGATAAACTTTTCTTATTGGCAAATTAAATTAATTATAATATTTACTATATATTTTTTTTCTCTTCCACTTTAGTAACCATTTATTCGGTCTTCATGATCTTTTCCTACTTTCAAGAAGAGGAATTGGATATAGAAAAATAAAAATTTCTCGCTGCTCCATTAACCCAAAGATGAAAATTGATACAAAAGTAAAAAGTATGGCTTGAAAGTAGGCTAAAACGGTAGTACGAAAACTCTTTGCATTTGGCTTTAATAATCACAGCATGTAGCAGCATTTGTGGTGTGTGTACGATTAAATGTAAAATTTATTAGCTAAATGTTGCGCAATCTATTCACACACACACACATACACACATGAGTATAGTATCTGTGTATCTGTACGTACCTATAAATCGTGTGGCAATTGTCACCAGGCTCAGGCATTGAGCTCTCGTTTAATTATCGCCTTGTGCCTTGCGCCTGGCTGGAGAGTTAAGCTCTACATGCGTGCTAATTGACTCAAAAACCGTAAATGAAAAATAAAAAAAAATAAAAAGAAAATATATATAACCAAAACTTAATGCCGACTGCCCAAAGCTGACCAAATTTTGTCCAATTGATAACAACAACGATGAAAACGCATGCTGAGCCAAATGAAAATTATGTTGCAATGTAACCACAAAAAAAAAAAAAATATAACAAAATAAAGAGAAAAAAAGTAAGCCAACAACAACAACAAATAAAAATAAAATTACAATAACAACAAGAAAAAATTGTGCCCGCTGGCTTGGTCACTGAACCTTAATTAATTTCGTTGATTAATTGAAAGTAAGCTTGGATTTCATTTAAACATTTTTCTTACACATTTTTATACCCTGGCCTAAAGAAGGCTATACAAGAATTTATTAAATAAACTTACAAATTAAATAAAAAAAATAAATATATCCTTTTTTCTGTGTTTTATGAGCTGTGTTCCATAAGTATTTATAATTATCCAAAAAAGATAAAGGGAAAAAATTGGCTGCCTTATTTTCTAATTATAAAGAAAATTGTTTGAAATGTTTGTTATGTTATTATTTTTTAATATATTATACAATTTTTTTATATATACACAATTTTGATATTTAAAATTAATCATTTTTTATATTTACAAATTTAGTTTAACAAGATATTCACATATTTTAAAATAAGAACATTTTACACAATTTTTGATATAATTGTTATACAATTTTTAATCATTTTTTATAGTTTCAAATTTATTTTAACAAGATTTTCACATATTTTTAAAAAAGAACATTTTTCATAATTCTTTATATAAATTTTATAGAATTTTTAATAATTTTTTATATTTTTAAATAAGAACATTTTTCAATAAAAAGCTTAAAGAAACATTAAGAAATCATCTTCTCTTTGGTTTACTAACAAATGACCTGAGCAAATTAATATAAATGGTACCATATATATCTATATATATATAAGTAAATATATATTACACTTAACAGGGTATAAAACCTTCTATACTTCCCATTAAAGGTATATGGCCCTTTGGTTTATTTATTTTGATTTTTTTTGGCAATGTTAAAGTTGAAGGCAAAATGTAAAATTATTTCACATTCGATTCGGTAGTATGTTGAGGGCGTTGCCAAAAGGGCCAACCCTTTAACATAATTTTTATACGGGTTTTTTTTTTTTTTTTTGGGTTTCGATTATAAATTTCAAAATGAATATATTGTATGATCCTTTGGCTAAAGGGTATTATAACATATAAAAAAGTAGGCGGCACTTGAGCTTAAGCTTCGATTACCAGACGAGTAATGACTGTGGAACCAAAAAGTTATCGATTTTGGTTTGAGAAATTAACTATTAAATCAATATTAAATTTTGACTTAAATAACTTGTCAATTATATGAACAAATTGGGCAAATATTTCAGGTAAAGCTTAAATTTCAGTATTATTTATGTAGGAGGAAAAGAAAGTTTAATAATTATTGAATTACTTAAATTTAAGAAAAAGTAAAGGCTTTACAATATTTGCTTTTATGAGTGCTAGAAAGAGAAGTATTTTTTGGTCTACAATGTTTTTTAATGGAATTGTAATTAAAGCCCTAAGTTTTTGTCCTCTTTACCTCCTTGTGATTGTTTTAGGTTGATTATTTTTCTTTTTAGCATTGAAATTTTAGACAAGATCTCTCAAGAACTCTTTTCTCAAGAACTCTTTTTTTTATTGGGTCAAAGAATTTAGAAAGAAAATTAAAAGTTCCTTTTATACCCCTGCAGAGAGTATTATAAAATTGGTCAGATGTTTGTAATTTATATTACAACTGTTTGCAAATACAAAAAAAAAAATTTAAGACGAGGGTTGAACCAGTGTCTTTTGTGCTTATTGAGGTCAATTTCCTATATCTTATTGACGTACGATCCAACTGATTTTTATACCCTGTACCCATAGGGTAAAAGGGTATATTAAAGTCGCTAAAATGTATGTAACAGGCATAAGGAAGCATCTGCGACCCCATAAAGTATATATATTCTTGATCAGCATCAACAGCCTAGTCGATTGAGACATGTCCGTCTGTCCGTCTGTCCGTCCGTCTGTCCGTCTGTCCGTCTGTCCGTCTGTCCGTCCGTATGAACACGTGGATCTCAGAGACTACAAGAGCTAGAGCAACCAAATTTGGTGTCAGCATTCGTGTAGTGTCTACGCAGATCAAGTTTGTTTAAAATTTTTGCCACGCCCACTTCCGCCCCCGCAATTTACGAAAAACGAATAACTAGAGTTATATTAAAGATATCGTATTATTATTTGGCACACCCAATAATATGGCCAAAAGGTATCAGCTGACCAAATTTGGTTAAAATCGGACAAGAAATATCGAAGATATATCTATATGCATTTTGTACTGAAATGCCCAGTGCGACATTGCGTAGTAAGTGTGAGCGAGATAGAATGCGTTCGTTGCTGCCGCTTGTGAGGAAAATTTTAGTTTGAATTAATGGCGAATTCGAAGGAGTTTGCTTTTATAAAGTTCCCTTAATTGGTACAGGGTATACTCAAAGTCGGCAGGGACGACTTGCTTGCTTCATTATACTTAATCTGCATAGAAATTTAAAAATGTTGTATACCAAGTTTCAATCATAAAACTTAAAATTTAAAGTCTAAAAAAGATATAGAAACGGACAGATGGACAATCAAACGTGGCCTCAATTCAAAAATATTTAGATCTATAGAGTAAAAATCAGATAACATTATATTATACAACTGTTTTCATTAATTTATATAAATATGATTAAAATAAAAATATAAATTTTTTTTTAAAATATAAAACTTCTATAAATTTGTATTAACTATACCCTAAAGACTTTTAATGATTTAGTTAAATCTTCTCAATTCAAACCAACTCATAAATAAGATACAATCCAAACAACTAAAAAAACTTTAACCTTGCTCATCTATATAAGATACAAACCGAATAGTTTGAATCAAAACTCATTGTATACAAATTGTCTAAGGGGTTAATAATGCAATTGCAAGTCAATTTTTTTTTGTACTATGGTCATTGATTAAAACGATTTCATAAAATCTTACGATAAATGTCCATACAAAACATATTTTATTGCTTATAACTGCAAAGCGACATTAAATGCTAAAATAATATACCAGAAACCCAAAACCAAAAAAAAAGAGAAGAAAAAAAAGGAAGGAAAAACAAAAACCCAACTGAATTGTCTTCATTTTGTACATTTAATGGTATTTTATTGAATTTTTGATGCAACCAAAAAGAGACAAAATCCTTGGCCTCCGCTACGATCCATTCCATCCTTATTTTTTTTTTATTATTTTATTTTTGGGTCTGGTTTGGACATTTAAAATATGACCGCATGTCAATGCAAGTGCCCTACGCCCATTTTTATATATGCCAAAAGTCGAACGAACGGAAGGTAAGGTTTACATTTACTTCGATCTTCACAATCTCCAGCGTAAATTCAATTTGAAGGTAAAATCGAAACTGAAAAAATTCAGGCAAAAGTTTTTTTTTTTTTTGGGGGGCTTTCACTTGACCCGCCTTGGCGCTGCGTAAATAAATTTTATCGCTCCGTTGACACGTGCGCGTAATATTTCATTAAAGTTGAGAAAAGAAAAAATATATATATATAATTCAGAGAGCGAAATATAATTGCAATGACTTCAAGTTGAAGGAGAGTAGCATAAACAAATCGCCATTTGGCTTTGTCGTTTCGTTTAGTTTCATTTTCAATTTTCGGCCAAGTTAGTGAATATTATTTTTATGGTTATATTTTCTCACCCCTTCTCTTTACCCGTAAACATCTACACTGTAAATGGGGGCTACCTGTTGTCGCTGTTGTTGTTGTTTAATCGCCATTCACTTGCCGGTAGGACTCTTGAGTCAAACTCTGATGCTGATTGCAAATGCCAATTGCTTAAGAAACTGAAATGGGAAAAAAAAAACAAAAATTTTAAATAAAAACAAAGTAACGACTATGGCTTATCCTGTAAAAGGCATTAGGTGTTCCTTTTTAAAAATAGAAATATCCTTATATTGTTGCTTTATTAGTTACTTAAGCAATCCTTAGTCCGCAAATCCACTAATGAACAAGTTCTTTATTATTTCTAATATTCTATATTTATTAATCTTTATTCTTTTGATGGTAAATCATAGAAAATTACATCCTATCTTTGTATCATTTTATATACTATTTAATATTATTAATCTATTATCCTATTATTTATTTATAATTTGTAAAATATTTCTTTTAAAAGTACTAGCGGACCCCACAGACGCTGTCATCATCCTGTCAAAACTATTTTTAATGTGGCAGTTTTATGTTCCTACCTATTTTATAGTCGGCGCAAAAAACTCTCCTGAACAGAACTTGACTTGAATTAACAATTTAGAAATATTGTATATTAAGAAACTTAGCCAGATAATTTATTTATTATATATTAAACGGAAATCGGAATCGCGAAATTGTAATTATTTTAACTCTATTCTTCATATTATTAAAGATTTTATAACTAAACTGATTAATATAACCAGAAATATACATAAACAAGGGTATGAAATGGGATTTAAAAACTATCCTAAGCCAGTAGTATTTTTTTATATTTTTTTAGCGAATCAATGGATCTTCTTTTTATCCCCTATTTGGGTTTGGATTTTGATTTGGCTTGGCCATATAGGCTTTAATTTGATTTTTAGTAGTTCCGATATGTTGCGATTATATATAAAACCCTTCTTCTTTAAAGTAGCAAATATTTAGCAATTGTAAGAAATTCACAATTCGTAATATATTGCTAATATTTGGTAGATTTGTATATAAAAAGATAAAACTTCTTACTAAAATTAGTTTTAAACCTACTTAAAAACTTCTAAAAAAGGTGTTCTATTCAACTGTCAGGCAGTGCATATAAACAAAAGTATTCCAAGTGCTTAAGTTCGCCTATTATATCATATTTTCAACACACAAATACAGGGTATGAAAAACAATCAATTTTGTTTATGTGTTGGGTAATCATTTTGTGGTACATAAAAAAAAATTGTGTTTATATATCTGGTAGAGTTAAACCTATCTATAATACTAAAAAACTGCATACGTATATGCATCTATATAAATAGGCATATGATGTAGGTGATGCAACTATAAAAATTAGTTCTTTTAATTTCCAATAACAAACTTTAAATTGAATATTTAAAGAATACAATAGTTTTGGCATATGTTTAAGTCTATGTTAAAAAAGATTCCTTAGTTCATGTAATTTAATGATTTTCTTAATTCTTTTCACCTATTAACTGAAACGTGTCTGATCTCACCTTGACTCTGACGCCCACAACATAACACCATGATCTATGCCTTATTGTACATAATTTTTAAAAGCTGCAAAGAACGTAAACATAAACATATGTAACCAGTATTATATGGTAGGCCATTACAATGAACGCTTTAGCTAATGACCCAAGAAGGCACAAGCTGGGAGCCACCGCACCACACAGTTCCAATGAGATCGTAAAACTTAACCAGTGACGACGACAAAGAGTAGAAAACTACTGTGGAGATGCAACATACAAGTGTCTGTTTGGGTCCAGTCTACTGGTTTGGTCTGGTCATTAGGAGTAGTAAAGAGTAGATATACTTGCCGCTCCTCCATCTCCTCCTTCTTACCTTTTCTTTCCTTCTTTGCAAGTGAGTGATGCTGATGCTTGCAATCATTTGGACTGTGTCTGGCTGTGTGTGTGTGTGTGTGTGTGTCGGCAAAAATGGGGCGTCACTTAGGCCAAAGTTAATTTCCATAATGCACTTACAACAGGTATCCTTCAGATTTGTACACTTTGCAAATATATGAAGAGGAGTAAGCGACTTTTGGATTGCATTATTATCTAGGAATTGTTAATATCAGAGAGGAGTATATATAAGACGTAGGATGAAATTATCCTTATTTCCCTTTTAGATATCGATTATTTTGGCGTTACCTTTTAAGCTAGAAGTACACCCATATGATATCGATATTTTTACTTTGGTCCATCTCTAATATGCTGATGGTTAAACTTAGGCTTCACTTGTTCCTGGTCAGCTAAGCAAATTTAATGGCTCAACAATTGGCCCGACTCGCTTTGGCCGCTCTTTGGCTTTGGCAACATGAGTATGATTTATTGTAGTTTATATGCCCAGCCACGAGAACCAGGAGAACCTGGTTGACTTCAGCAGCCACTGCCTGGTTGACTGCAATTTCGTGACGCCGATTCTCTGTTGTGGATCATTTTTCTTTTAGCCCACTGGCAATTGAATTGGTTTTTTTTTCACTCTTATTTTTTGCAAATATATATGTGTATATATAATATTATTTAAGCTTAATTTGCCTGCCTGCCTGCCGGTTGGGACATAATGCACCTGATTTTTAAGACACCGACATTGCATACTATTTCCATTCCTCTTCCTCATCATGAACATGGTTTTTGGTTAATTTCACTTGGTTTAAGAAGGCAAATGACTTTACCTGTTTGGTGGAAAAAAGGAAGTGTTTAAGCTATTAAGGCACAATGCCCACGCCCTCGTCTGGTCGCCTCTTCACCCGCTTATAGTCTTTCTATGGCTCTTCTCGCGCCAGTTTTATGCGGCATTTTCTTTTGTCAATTTCCAGTGATGTGGCTTTAAGTGCCTCCACGGCAGTTGCAGCGCCTAGACAACAAAAAGATGAGATTTATGTTAACTCCAAGTGTCATTTTAAGTTAATGGGTTATACTCCCTTCTGTCCAGTTTTTTAACTTCTCTGCTTCCTTCACCACACTTCCAATCCCCTTAGCTAACAGTCTCTGACTTATACACAGCGTGTGCAGGTGAATTTTTGCCTTTGGCTTTTTTCAAGCAAATTTACGACTTTGGATTTTAAATTGGTTTATGGCAATTTCCTTGGCACCCACACAAACACACAAACTTATGTATTTATGATTTTATATATGTATATTTGTTTCTGCATTGGTTTAAAGATTTTTTAAACTATTTTTGAATTTTAAAATTAATATCAGATTATGGAGGTTAAATGAAAGTAAGAAGAACAAGATATTAGTTATTTTATTGAGTGAGAAGGACAAGGTGTCAGCTGATTTACAAATGAAAGTAAGTCCAGGATAATGTAGCGAATTTCTCGACTCCAGACGCCTTATATGAATGGTAGCCAGTTAGCTAGCCCATCCTCAATTGTAGTTATTTGACTACTTATAATGTTATTCCATTCTCCTATCTGGAGTCACTTGTCCAAGAAATGACTTCAACTATTGACAATTGGAATTGAGATTCGGATTTTTCAAACTCTGATGACAGCTTTTAAGTTTGTTTAAATATGGCATCACTGAAAGCACAGTGTTGCTTTTTATGTCAGTGCTACCAATTTGTGACAATTTAACTTATTATCGTTATCGATAAGAGGAGCGGAACAACTTTGACGAGAATAGAGTATTTAAACGAATTTGAAAATCTTGCTGAGACCAAATGATGAAACGTCACAACGGAATGGAGAGATTGCCGCCAGGCATAGGATCGTCAGTGACACCAACGCATATAGGTGAGGGAACAGGACTAGGACCAATGGGAGCCGGCACAGGTAATGTGGCAGGCGCCAGTGGCAGTATTTTGTATGTGGATGTTGTAAAAAATATGCCTAAGCCGGAGACACTATTGTCTCGAGCAAATGCAAATTCCGCATCAGAATTTAGTATATTCCCTGAAGATTTTCCTGCATTGCCAGGCATTGGAACGGGGCCCAGCCTAAGAATGACAACGCATTCACCACGGGATTCCAATATAGTTCCAGATAATTGGACGGACATGATTAGTAGCGATGAAGAGTCCCATATTAATCATACGGAGGCGGCTAAGGATGCTGAGATTAATAATAATTTGAACCACGTTAATGATTCCAATGATATGGAAGATGAGGAAGATTATGACGACGATGTGGAGGAAAGTGTTGCTAGCGATACGCCAGCTAGTGCCACAACTGCATCGCCCTTATCAACAGAAGATAATTTTTCTACGACTAGTCAAAGATCTACTTCCAGTACGAATCCAAGTCTTGAACAAGTTTCTTCCAATCTGACGTCTAACGTGACAGAGAATGAAGACCAGGATCGAAATGTAACCATGACCATATCACATGTACCACCACCGCAGTCATCACCGCTTCCGCCAACACTAACACCACCAACTGAAGCAATGCCTCCGATGTACGAATATTGGCCTCAACAAGGACGACGTTTTGCAATTAGTCAAATTTTCGATAAGCAATTTATCTTTGTGGGTGTACGCCAGAGAGCCGTCAATGGAATGGTAAAAAGGCCATGGAAATTCGATCCATCATTTCCGATCCCGTTTTTGCCCAGTGGTGTTGCACCACCAGGTTATGAAACATCGAAATTTTACGCACGTCTGCATACCAATGATCAGGGGATGCCTTTGGGTGGCGTTACACTAGACAAGATGCCGCCACCTAATCGTAATTCCACACACTGCTCATCCTCGAACACGGATACCTTTGGTCTCTTGAGTTTAGCCACAAATCTGGGCTGTGTCAATCGTAGTGCCCAAATGTTTGGTGATGATCCTTGCCGTCTCAATATTGACATGCATTGTTGTGCCAGTTCAGCATCATCTTTTAATCTACATTCAGCTTTTGCTGGCCCATTGCTAGGTGGACGTTGTCTACCACACGATGTCTCTTACGATGTACCCAAGGCTTTTCGCATCTCTGATCGCTTGGGTCTGCAACAGCCAAAAATTCATGAAATGCAAATTGAATTGTTGTTCTTCTTCTTTTATAATTATCCTGGTGACATGATGCAAATGCTGGCTGCTGCTGAGCTGGCAGAGCGTAGCTGGCGTTATCATAAATACGAACGATTATGGCTAAGACGACAGCCTGATAATCCCAACTATTTATATCGTGGAAAACAAGAGGTCGGCGAATATAACTATTTCAATATGATCCAATGGAAGATATTGCCTCGCCATTTTAATTTGGATCCCGAACATGTAGAACGAACCTTAACCAAGACGGAATTGTTGGAACAATATGGCTATCATCCGCTAATGAGGTGGGCAAGTTTCCTAACAACGTAGATCTATGAGTAACTTTTTAATTAAATTTATTTCTTTGCAGTTTTTAAGGACTAACATTCAGCTGTGTTTAATAATGTTCAGAGAGAACTTTGAAATCGGTCAAAACACATGTGTTAATATATATATAATATATATTCTAACATTTTATAATGGTTTTTAAAACGTCAAAACATTGTCAAGACCAAATAAAATCTAACCAAAATTGTAGAAAATTTCACACAATGTTGGTCTTAACTTTTTAACTGAAAAAGTTATTGTAGTTTCTTTATATTTATAAGACTGGAAAAGACTTAATATGACTCATAAGAGGGAAAAGTCTCCACCAAAAGAGAGGAGAGGAATTATGGTAATATAAGTAAATAAAACAAATTGGTATTGGATCATGCTAAGAAGTTCGTAGGTCTGATTTTATTGTTGATAATCTTTCAATATTTTTAATGATCCAAATAATATTGAATTTGTCAGAAGTAAACCGAGTGAAAATAATTTAAACAAAATGTTCAAACATTATAACCATGTATCTTTAATATATATACTTTTAAAAAGGAAAAATTAGAGATGGATTAATATTATGTTTTTGTATGGAGTAAGAAGAACAGGAAGTCAGCTGATTCACTGAGAGAGATTAGAACAATAAATTTAATATTCCAGTAATTAAGAAACTCAACATTAGAGTGCATATGTTTCATCAAGAGCAAAAATTGATTTGAATGTTAAAATGCCTAGTTAATTAGCTTATCTGTGGTTATTAACATTGAATACAATTTGATTTCTTAAAACGCCTCCAGACGCCTTATATGAATGGTAGCCAGTTAGCTATTTCATCATTCTAGTCATTTCGATATTTGACTATTTTGAATGACATTCCATTTTTCTTTTGAACGACCGTATTGAATATGCAAAATAAAAAAATAAAAATTGGGATTCAATGTATTTGAAGTTACTTTTCCAAACACTTGCCAAGCACATTTTGTTATGATCCAAAACGTATTCCTATTCTTCCATTCGGCTTTAAAGGATCCTAATAAGTGTTGTATTAAATTTGTCTTCAAATTTTAAGCTGTTTCTTAATATTTAAATCTTACCTTCTTAAAAATGAATTTATTAACAATTAAAATTGACATTGGCATTCTTCACAAGTTACTCTTATGACAGCTTTTAAGTTTGCTTAAATATGGCATCACTGGAAGCACCCAGTTCCGTTTTGTGTCAATGCTACCACTTTGTAACATTTTAACTTATTATCGTTATCGATAAGAGGAGCACAAAAATTTCTAACAGAATATTTTAAACAAATTTGAAAGTTTTGCTAAGACCAAACAGACTACTTTTTGGATCAAAAGATTACTCAATTTCTTAAAATAAAACAAGTTTCTGCTCCCAAATTGTTCTTACCATTTAACAATTGACCTTCCACTTGAATAGAATGCATTCAAAGTTCTTATTAGTAACCAATGTCAACTGAATTAATCAACGAATCATCATTAAGCATACCAAACAAAAGAAACAATAGCCTCTACTCTAACAGATCAAGACTCCAAATCTTCCCATTGACAAAATAAATGACAGAGTCTAGAGAAGCGAGAGCGAGAGCGAGAGAGAGGGAGATAAAGACCCCAATTGGAAGTAGTGGAGGAGGCCAGTGGAGCAGCAGGAAAAAACAAAACTGGTCACACAGCAGGCGAGGAGCGTGTTGAAGTTGGAGCACCGCAGCGTTGCAACATGTCAAAATAAATCAATTGATTGATCTTGTTTTATTTATGTCCAATTTCAATTCAATTTCGATCAATGAGCAAAACACACGAGAAGAAGCCAGTGAACACAATTTTCTACAACAGAACGGATCGATAATACGAGGCGGAGAGTAGGATAAATGACAGTCAAAACTAAACTAATTATAATGATTAGTTGTAAGGAATATATACAAAAGATATTGGAGACATTAAAAAAGAATTTTTCTTGAAGGATTTCTTAAGAAATCTTTTATAATTTAAATATTCGTTTTTTAAATCAATGAGAACTTTGAATGCATTTTATTTAAGTGGAAGATCAATTGGTAACTGATAAGAACTGTTTGGAAGAAAATTGTTAAATTTGGCTTCTGAAAAACAAAAAAACTTCTTTTAATAAAGAAATTATGCAAAGGTAAAAATAAAACAAATGAATTCAAGAAACTCTTAATGAATTTTTAATGATTCTCATCAGATTTCATTCATATGCTGGAAGTCTTACATTGTATCTAGGAAGCAAATCAATAATCCATAACACATTCTGGGAGCTTTAACCTCTTGTCATAACCATGCAAATTTCACCTGTGACAAAAGATTTTTTTTTCTCTACTTTTCATTGATTTTGGTTATGGTAGAGGGGAAAATTGCATATTTAGTCATAAGTCAGAAAAGTCTATTAAATATGTGCATGCCATAGATGCAAAATGCAAAATTGATATGTATAAAAAGATACAGATAGATGAAAGAGTTATCGACATTCTTTATACTCAGCAAAAGGTATACAAAAACAAGCATGATAAAGGTTTTTAATTATAGAAAATTAAAAAAAAAACAATAAAAATGAAAAGTATTTAAAAAAATTGTATTTTATAGTGTAGTTTTTTAAATTAACTAAAATTGTTATTAGTTTAATTTAAAATTAATATTAGTTAAATTTAAAATTGTTATTAGATAAAGTTACCATTTAATTGGTTATTTGTAAATAATTAAGTTTATTTATTAAGATTTTTTGTTATTTCAATTTTAGTTATTATTTCAAACTACTAAAATGAATTTTGTGTTTTTTTTATAAAATAAAAAATCTAATTATAAAACAGTAAAAATCTAAAAGTTTTGGGAATCTTTAAATATTTATTTAATTAAAAAATAAAAGTAAATAAATAGTTTTAAAAGCTATTCTTTAGTAAATAAAAAAAATGACATCAAAAATATATTCAATGACAATAAACTTAACTTTTAAATTTTAAAAGCAAAACTTTACACATTTGTATCAATTTCTTTAGTAAAATAAAAAATTAACCTAAAAAATTAACCAAAAAAATACATTCAATAACAATTTATTAACTTTTATCAAGAAAAATCTACTTTAATATATATTTTTTTGTTAAGGCAGAAATAATAATAATAATAAATACATTTTAGAATCAATTAATGTTAATTTATTAAATTTATAATAATTTGTTTGTTTTATCTTTCCATAGATTTAAAGCAAACAAAGTTATGATAATATTATAAGATATATTTTTCAAAAAATATAAGACAATATTTAAATATTTTTTCATCAATTGGTTATGTTCTTTTAATTGTATAATTGTAATATAAATTGTATAAAAATATATAAAATAATGAACAAATATAAAATTATTTTTTTTTTTAATATTTGTATATTTTTATACAATTTATATTACAATTAATAATATATGAAGAAATATAAAACATATTATTTTTTTTTAAATTTTAAAACAAAGTCGTAAATTTTATGGACTCTATTAAAGTGAACTTAAATATTAAATTAAATATTTAAATAGCCAAACAATAATATAAGTTAGATTTAAAAAAAAAAAAAAAACAATAACCTAAATTTTCTTTATTAAGAAAATCTTAATTTGACCAATAGACACTTTGTTTAAGCCATTTATTATTGCAATTAAATTGTCTTATTGTTAAAGTTTATTATAAATTTTACAATGCAAAAGCTTTTACACAACAATTTGTTACAGAGACATGCCTTAGGATTCGTTTCGTTTGCTTTGCCTTTGAGTAGGGTACCAAATTTAGTCTCTAGAGCATAGACAACTGAGTGCAGGTCGTGGGGGCTTAGATGCTTACCCCCTTTTCCAACCAATCCCCCCCTTAGGCATAGGAGAAACAAACAGTATTCATAACAACAAAATACAAAAAAAAAAATAACAAAAACGAAAAAATTCGAATTGCAATTGCATTTTTTTGCATCAATAAAAATCAAATAATACTGCAAAAAAAAAAAAAAAAGGCCTTATACTCAACTGGGGGATCAATCACATTTATGCTAATAAACTTACATAATATGATCAGGGGTATAGAAGAGGAGAGAGAGAGAGAGGAATAGATAGTGGAGCTGCATTTGGAGTATGCCATGACAAATTCAATTCAAATTTAGTTTTTCGTTTTTCTTTTCTTTTTTATTTTGTAAATGTTTTGACAAATTTGTCAAAGGCCTTAGATAAGCTTGAGAGGAAAGGAAAGAATGAATGATATATGTATCTATAAGATATAGTTGTATCTATTGATTGTTGTTGTAGTTGTAGTTGTTGTTGTTGCTCTTGGTTAGCATTTAGGAGACAGCTACATAGGAAATGATGTGGCAATTTGTTTTTGTTTATTTACTGTAAAAGTTCTTTTTGCACTTTCACTACTTAATAATGCATATCACCTACATTTTGTGATTGCGTTTTTTTTGTTTTATTTTAATTCTTTTCTGTGCTTTTTTTTTTTTTTTGGTGTTTTTGAATTCTTTTCAGTTCAGTGGCCAAATGAAAATCCGTTAATTTTCTTCTTTTATTGTTACTTTTGCATAAAATAAAGCAAAAAAAAAAAAGAAAGAAAGATAGAAAGAAAGAGTCGAGAGCAAGACAAGGAGAAGACGATACGGATGCCAAGATGCTCTGTGTCCATTGTTCTACAAACTGAATTGCAAATCATTTTGGAACGAAAAGTTCGCATTCGCATAGTTGGTTGGGTTGGGTTGGGTTTGGTTCATTTGCTTGGTTGCAATTTGTTGGGGCAGGCAGTGAAGATCAGAGAAACAGTGATCAGTAGCCAGTTCCTATGTGGTTGGTTCCTTCTCGGTTCAATCAACCTAAAGAGGGAGACCTGGACATGGGGCCTGGTCAATGACTTCTTATTGGTGGAGTCTACACAATACACGTGGGTGTCTGTGTCTCTTGTTCTTCTTTGATCATCTTGTGGCCTTGTCATCGTCATTCCTCGCTAGAGTTGAATGTACCGTTGTGTCTTTGAACTTTTCTGGAGGATTGGGTATGGAGATGGCATAATGCCTTGATATCTCTACCAGACACTCAGACGACTCTGATGAATGAGACACTGAACTTACCAGATAGATAGATGATGCCGCCGGAATATACCTGACGCGTTCTTCATATGCTAATACTTCTTACAGAGAGAAAGAGAAACAGAGTGAAAAAGGGTGAAGAGAGAAAGAAGTAGTGGAAGAGAGAGAGCAATTAACATTACAAATTGGTATATATATATATATATATATAAATTTATATATAAATAAAAGGAAGAAGCTCTGTTTAATATGCTAAAATCCACATCGAGACATTGAATGAACGATCTGTTCTCTGATCTGTTCAAGATGAAGATGATGATGATGATGAGAACAAAATATAAAATCCTTGATCACAACGTTCATTGATCTCACCTTACAGTTAAGCTTTTGCACAACTGTTGCCAAGTCAGTCCTCCATCTCATTCTATATCTTTCACACACTCTAAGCTGATGAAGAAGCCTAGCCAAGTCAGAGGTGTTGCCCTTTTTACGACATACAACAGATACATTTGTTTACTAGGTACAGTGGTAGAATATAAGTTAAATATTTTATCAAATCTGTATAAGGTATTACGTATACGCATAGTTTTCACAGCTTTTATAATCGAAGTAGTTAAGAGAGTAAAAGGTATAAAGAATAAGATTATATGGTATATAAGAATTTTTAAGAGTTTTCTATTAGCATCGTTCTTAAATGTTAATAAAAAAATATATTAAACCTTTATGTAATATAGTTAATATTTAAAAATTAAAATATATTAAAAATATATATAACATAATATAATATAGTTAACATTTAAAAATTTAAATATATTGAAAATTTTAAGAAGAAAAAGAAGTTTAATTCTTAATTCTTTTATAAAAGTTCTGGTATTAAAGGAAAAATTGTACAAAAATGGAACTTAAATGGAAAAACTTCTTCCTTAAATATTTTATGCTATTAATTTTCTTTTATATTTAAAGATCTTAAGAGGAGAAATCAATATTTAAGTACTTAAAAGAAGTAGTATCAAAAAAAATCATTTCCCCCCAATATTTCCTTTCATTTTCTTAATTCCCACATTTTTTTAATTGAATATCTTCGAACCACTGTGCCTTTGACTGTGATGTGATGATGCTTTGGCTTTGCCTTTGCCTTGGTCATGGCTTGCATTTGTTCGATAAATAAATTCTGGCATTAACTTGCCATATATTTTCATTATAAGCGGACACAGAAAGTCATGTTTTATTTCAACACAAGTGGATTTTAATAATAAAATGTGTCTAATTTTGGCAAGTGAAGGCAAAACGCAAAAGAAGAAAGAAAAAAAGAGAGAGAAAGAGAAAAAAGGCCAAAACCTAAAAACCTGATTGCCAGACACACTTGGGACACTTGGCAAAGGCTTCAACTGACTCCTTGACCAGCATTCTCTGCATCATCTTAACGTTGGTAGTTGGGTTTACTTGGATTTTGGTACGTGCGAGGCGTCAATGCTTCATTTTCACTGTCATCTTAAGTTGATTGCAAGTTACGAGCATGTTGACACCACCCGCCCCCTCATTTTGGACCTGTAACTGTAATGGTAGTACAGTTGTATCATGAAATTGCCGTTATAGTTGCGCAAAACCATATGATTCATGCTTAATTGGTCTAACGATACGATCCATTGGCCTCCCCCTACTGAACCAAGTTGAAATCTTACCAAAAACTTGTCAATTTCTTAGACAACACATTTCAATCAATTTTTGCTAAGCCATAAATAAACCTCCCCACAAAACCAATTGGACAGTTACAGCAACAACATATCGATATATATATATATATATATGTGTGTATATATATAAATCTGGTCCTGGCTCCATTCACATTTTTCCACATGAAATTATGAAGTTGGTCAGGCAATTAATACGCATAAAGTCTGAAGTTTGAAGTTTTCTAGGCGGGTGATGTCAATTTGATGGCAATTAAAGTTTAGTTTCAGTTGTTGCTCTCTCTCTCTCTCTCTCACTCTTTCTTTCTTTTTTGTTTAATAACAAAAGCAAATTTAATGAGCTTATGGCCAAAAATGGTTGCAAATTTACGCGGCAATTAGTTAAGTAACAAACAAACATTGAAAACACTTGGCTATGCCACATGCAGCGTAAGATCTTTACCAAGATCTTTGAGTGGTCCAAAACCATCGAATGACTTTGGCTTAATGAGGCAGGAGGCTTGGCTTTTTAGTTGGTGTTAGCCAGTGCTAGTTATTTTGCGTTGGAATTTGATTTTACAGGGTGTGGTGTCCAGTTGTCGTTTAATTTACCAACAATAATGATAACAAGGTGGGATTTAGCCAGATTTTCAAAATAGCAACTAGAATAATCTGTCTTATTTGTAACTGAAGTGAGTTAATATGGGTTAGGTAGGGTAGGTGAGTTAATGTAACGCTTTAAATTGAATTTAGTTATATTTACTTATAATAATAATTTACTTTTACTCACCTTCTTCTTATACCCTGTACCCATTAGGAAAAGTCCCTAAAGCTAATGTCTGTCCATTCGTTCGTATAAACACCTAGATCTACGAGACTATAAGAGCTAGAGCAACCAAATGCAGCATTCGTGTTATGTCTACGCAGATCAAGTTTGTTTCAAATTTTAGCCACGCCCACTTCCGCCCTTGCAATTTAGAAAAAACGAATATCTAGTGTTATATTAAAGGTAGCGTATTTTCATTTGGCACACCCAATAATATGACTAAAAAGTATCGGCTGGCCAAATTTCCTTAAAATCGGACAATCGGAAATGCCATGTGCGCCATTGCGTAGTAAGAGTGAGCGAGACAGCATGCGTTCGCTGTTGCGGGCTGTGAGGTGAATTTTTGTAAGAACTGATTGTGAATTCTAAGGAGCTTGGCATTATAAAGTTTCTCTAATTGGTATGGGGTATACTCAAAGTCGGCAGCGACGACTTGCTTGTTTCATTTTTAACTTAATATAAAATAATACTTAGATTTTCAAATATTTTAAAAAACTTCTAACCATCAAGGATAATATATATTGAAAGAACTGTTAAAACTTTTAATCATCAAGGATAAAAAGTTGATTGTTAAAGTTCAATTAACAAAAAGTCTCTTAGAAAGCAAACCAATTTACATACTTAAGCCATTTTATCTTGATTTTAAAAACAAATTTTCTTAAGTTCCCAATCTCTTAGTTACTATCAATCAAATTGGCAAATTAATTAGCACATCTAAAACCAATATCCTTTCCAAGTTGCCCAAGATTTAACTCATTCGCGGATGGCGGATTTGGATTGTCATTCATCAAGTCAAATGAATTGGTAATAAACATGAAATGGCAAGTCAAGAAAATGAAATGAAAACATCAATGCAAACATAAATATTATTTATCTATATCTATATACAAACATTGCAGATATATGTGTTTTTTTTTTAAATTTTTTTTTATTTTTTTGGTAAGGAAAACCCGTAATGAAATATGAAAAAGTGCGTGTCGTGCCGTTAGAGAAGGAGACCAAAACTATTTGGCACTTGGCAGTTGTCAGTTGGCAGTTGGCGGCGTGACATTTCAATTAAAATGCTAATTTCAAGACGGACAACATCTTGTTAAAAAAAAAAAAAAATAAGTTTAAAATTGCCTAGAGGCAACTATTTAGTGAGCTAAATTACTTTATTAGACTCCAGCAGCCATCGTGGGCTGAAAACAAGGCGTGACCCAATGCGGAGAGTTATCCCCACATTGACTCTCTGCAAGTGCATTAATCAAGCCCACATGACTCTAAAATGGATTGGAGTTGTTTTTTTTTTTGGTTGGAGGCAGTTACTCCTCACACACAAAGACTCTAAGCACTTACGCCCTGACACTCGTGACTTTTTCTAAAATAATTTATCATCTCGTTTTTTTTTTCTCCCTGCGTGATGCACTTTCTCTACCAGCCTCTCTCTCTCTCAATGGATTCTCGCAGTAAACGGAAGTTTATATATATTGAATATTGCATTTACAGGATTGCTTGATCAGCCCTTCACCTTCTTGTTGTTGTTTTTTTTTCTGTTTATTTCTTTCTTTTGTGACACATGGCAAATAGAAGGGGGGGAGAAGGAAAATTGAGAAAGCTAACCATTAATCTAACCATCTGGTTTGCCACTTTCAGGTTGGGCTCTTGAATTTCAAATTAGAGAAAACTATTTTCAACTTTTCATCCTGTGTGGGTGAACAGAACATGTGAGACAATTAAAAAAACAAAAAAGAAACAAAAATAAAAACAAAATGTGCCAAAGTAAAAAGGGCCAGGTGTAAAATTTTCAATTGAGACGAAAATGTTTGGATTTTTATATGAAAAGACGACTTATTTATTAAAAGAGTGTTGTTCAGTTAAATAAAGTATAAACTTTAGTTTATTCTGCAAAGTAATTTTAAAGATTTCTATATAATATAGTTTATTTACTTGATATTTCTATATACTATGGATTATATTCGAGAGAGATTTCTATAAACAGGTTACCATATATACAAATGTTTCATGTATACTATAGATTACATAATATAGATTTCTATAGTCTATAGGTACGTTCTAGAACTTCTTATATACCAAAGATCGTAAACTAGAGATTTCTTATGTTAAAAATTTTTATATACTATAGATAATATTCCAAAGATTTTTATATACTTAAGAATATACTTCTATACTATAGATTATATTCCAAAGATTTCTATATGCAGGTTACCATACATACAAATGTTTCATGTATACTATAGATTATATAATATAGTTTATATTTTATAGGTTTATTCCAGAACTTCCTATATACCAAAGATTATAGACTAAAGATTTCTTATACTAAAGATTATATAATAAAAATTATATGCTAAAGATTTATATATATGTACTATTAAAAATATACTAAAGATTTTTATATAGCAAAGATTATATATTAGAGATTTCTTTATACGATTTCTATATACATATATTATAGAGATTATTACTAAAGATTTATATATAGTATAGATAATAAACTGGAGATTTCTTATGCTAAAGATTATATACTAAAGTTTTCTATATACATATATTATAAACATTATTATTTAAGATTCCTAAATAGTATAGATTATATACTAAGGATTTTTTTAACAAAATATTATATACTATTGATTTCATTATACTACAGATTGCATACTTGAAATTTATATATAAATGATTAATTAATAAAGATTTCCATATATTATTTATTGTACAAGTAAATTCTATAGATTATCTCTAGTAATATATACTATATAGATATATAGATATCTATATATTTAAGATTATATACGAGAGATTCTTATATACTATAGATTACATACTAGAGTATAATATAGGTTAGTTATATACTAAAGATTTCAAGATAGAAAAAGAAATTTTATATATATATAGAGATTTAAAGATTTCTATATATTATTTATCTTTCATGTTATTTTGGTATATTAAAAATATATATTAATTCAAATATAATATAGTTCAAAAATTGTTTTGAAAAATTGTTTAACAGAATCTATGAATATTAGACTTAAAAATGAAACATTATTTTTTAAAAATTAAATTAATTAAAAATTTTAAACTAATTTCCAAAAATTATATAATAGAAATTATTGAAACAAGATTTTATAAAGGAACTTTCTAGAAAATTTCTAAAAAGTTTTTTTAAATGATAATTGTGATAATTTTATAAATATCTTTATATATTTTTTCATATAAGAAACTTGCTTAAAATATTTTAAAAGATTTTCAAAAATACAATTGAAATCTAATGATCAAAATTTCTATATTCTTATTATCTTATTAGACCAACAAATTCCACTCATAATTCCCAATTAAAACTTACTTTTCTACCAAATTCTTATTATAAATATTTCCCAATGGGAAAAAAAAAGAAAATTCTCAACTGCCAATAGGAAAAACAATTTCAAGTTGATTAGCATTTTCCCAGGCTTCTTTCACACCGAATTGATTGGTTATTTCATAAATAAGAAAACTAAAGCCCAAAAACTCATGTGGCACAGGGATTGCTTCCCCCCTCAATTGCTTTCAGTCTCTGGCACCATCATCATCATCTTCATCAGAGGAGGTACAGCAAAAGGTGACAATCCTGAGAAACAAATTTGAAAGCATTCACCGGCTGTCTGCAATTGTCTAGTGGTTGACTTTGCCACCATTTTACTCCCCTGCCCTCCCTATCCACCTCCTCAGCCAATCATTTTCACCATGTTCCACAGTCTCCTCTAATCAATGTTTGAACGCGTGACAGTGTGGCAAAAGCAGATGCTACTTCCCCTCTAGAGACAATAATAATTATTATTTATAAATATAATATACACTCGATACTCACGTGTTGCAGCTAAATCTTCTCTTTCCTCTACCCCCTCCCACTCACAAACAGACTCTCTCCTCGATTGAGTTATGGATCGGTAGCTAACTCATGCTGATCATCTTCATTTCACTTTTTTTGGTTAGTTTAGGTTTTTCTTTTCTATTTGTGGGGGAGATTTTGGTTTTTTTGGTGTTAATAAATTTCAGCATTTTGTGCATAAATTATTATTAATAATAATTGGGGTTAGAGGGAAATAGTCGAGCATTTATATATATATATATATGTTTGATGTTATAAGTAGCTTGTACATTTCTTATTATTATTTATGATCTTACACGTGTTATAATGGCACCCTAGGGGGAATTGGATATGATCTGGATCTGATAAATAAGTATTAAGCCACATCAAAGGCAAAGGGTTTAGTTTTAGTTCAACGAGAGAAAGTCTCTGTAAATTAGTATTACAAATTTATAATAAATGACAATACATGAAATGTAATATATATATAATTTTTCTAAAATAAATCAAATATGACAAAGTTTTATATATATAAAAATTTTATAACTTATATTTTAAAAGTGGCAACAACTTGGAAATTGAATTCTAATTTACTTTGATTAACGACCATTGCATAATAAATATATATTTATTGTTCAGTTAAACTTGAACTATAAAAATTTAATTATTATAGATTGGCAAACTGGAACAACTATTGCAGGGTCTATATAGATAGACAGACTTATAGGCTATTAGTCTCAGTATATAGATAGACTAAGAGCCTATTAGTCTATCTATATAGACCATAAATAAAATCTAAATTTCTATTAAATTTGGCATTATAATTAATAATTATATAAAGTCTTATATAAATACATCTTAATTCAATTTCAAATTTCTAATATAAAAAAAATTAAAGGAAAGTTATCAATCGATACACTTCTTTTACAACAAATTATCTTTGAAATCTTTAAATTTTAGTAAGTGAAAATAACCTGCAATTTATGAGGTGTGGCATTCCATTCTAAACTTAGTCTTATTTTTATTGGCAACTACATCCGTAACAATTAAATTCCAACTTACTTGGTTTATTGACTAACTAAAGTCGAGTCAAGCAATTAAATTGTTTAAATAAGTAAAGACTGTGGCTAACAAGTGCAGCTGTACGAACCGGAAAGAACACAGAAGACTTTGAAATAAAGTTGGTATTAAAATTAAACGATTTTTAAATCAATACCTTAAAGTGAAATTATTATTTTAAAGGAGTTCTCGTTGATTTAGACTATAAGTATATATGATAAAATTCAACTAAAACATTTAACATAAAAAAAGAGACAAACGAAAACCCACTGCTAGAAAGATCTAATCCAAATTTTGCAATTGTCTTAGCCGTTATATAAACACTCTTAACTTTTTTTGATAGTAGACCGATGTAAACAGATGATAGGAAGACAGACTTGATCAGAATCTTTCCATAGATAAATAAAAGCAAACTAAAAAATAAAAGGTAATTTGACCTCTTAAAAGAAAGGAAGAAGGTTAAAGTAATACTAACTAAATTATATATAAAACAATAAGATAAAAAATACTAATGAACTCTTTTTTGGTAAAAACTTGGCGCCAAAAAGGGATTTTCACTGTTTAACAAACAAACTACAAATGAAAATAGTTTTAAAACCAAAACCTTTTGGCAATTTGTTATAAGTTTAAAAACACAAAACACTTGTAAGTTTTTTCATCAAACTGTTAAATAAATGTCGATATAAATATATAAAGTATTTAACATTTTCGTCATAAAGGTTAAAGTTTATTTAATGCATATTTTATTTTAAAACATTTTGAAATTGGTTATAAATCTATTTAGCACTTTATTTAGTATTAATTAGCAATTTAAAGATCATAAAAACCTTATATATATATTTTTAACTAACAAAATAATTTTTAAATTACAATTTTTTTTTTTTTTTAAATTACCTATTTTTATTAGCCTAACAATTGTTTTGCAGGTGAAGATTAAGTCTGTCTAAGACCCATTTTTACCTTATTTCTATTGTCTGTTGAATCGAGTGAAAGTACTTTTTGAATAAAGGCTTAAAAATTTCCAAAGGCTTAGGGAAACTCGACAAGTTTTTTTTTTCTCTCTTTCTTGGCCATTAATTACTCATTAATTGCTTTCAATTATTGTTCAAAAGGGGCAAAAGTAACCCAAAAAAAAAAAAAAATTACATCATCAATTTCAATTTTTTTGGTCTCTCTCATTTGAATGCAAAAAAATTAGTTTGGACTTCCGCCTCAAAGTTTATTTCAACTGCGAAAAAAAAAAATGGAAACCTTACCAAAGATCGAACAAACAAACATATGTCCATATTTGTATTATGTGTAGCGTAAACGCAATTCCAATTTCGATTCCAATTGGTATTTATAGCTCCTCTGACATTTCGGTTGCCTAGTTAACATGTGTTTCTATAGGTTGTTTTTTTTTTTATGGGTTTTGGTGGCTCTGCACCTGCGATTGCTATGAGTATTGGGAAAATTTACAATGGCCACCATTTTTGGACTGATGTTGCCTCCAAAGAAGATGAAGATGTTGTCTTCGTGGTTGTCGTTGTCGTTTGCGATTCGTTCCGTTCCGTTCAGTATCTTTTCCTTTTGGCTAAGCTGAAAGTGAAATGTTAAAGTTTTTTTTTTGTTTTTGTCTTCTGTGAGCCATATAAATGTGTATGAGGAGGTCAAGCCATTTCGTACCGTTCTTGGAAAAAGCCAAAACATTACCAAAAACCAAGACCAAAACAGCAAACAGCAACAAAAAAAAAAACACAAAAAAAGAAAAACAGTTCAAATTGGTCATAAAGCAGCCAAAAGCACCTTAAAAACAAAAGAGTCAACAACAACAATGTAAGTTAAGCAGATTAAATGAATTGTACTAAAGCAAAAGTATATCGACGAAGACTTTAATACACTGGGGGAAATTTTGTGGTACTAAGAATATGATAGCAAATAGAAGCTAAAATGTAATTTGAGTAGAGAATTTGGAAAATTTGTTTTTTCAAATTAATTTACTTTTTTAAATTGATTTATTCTTCTAATTAAGTTTTATTTTTAATCTTAAATTTAAAATGGGATTTTATTAATAACTGATTTACAATTTTTTTATTTTTTATTATTATTTTTTATTTTTGATATTATCTATTAATTATATGATTTTATTTAATTATCTTATCTTTTCCATTTAAATTACTTTTATGGAAATTTTTTAAGTATTTGCAAACTTAGTTTTACAATTTAGTTATTTATTATTAAATTTTTTATATTATTTAAAAACTTCACAATTTTTTTTATTATATTTTATATATATATATATATATATATATATATATATATATTATATATATTTTTTTATTATATATATATATATATTTTACTATATTCAAAATAGTCTTAAACACAATTTTTATGTAATTGCAAATTTGCTTAACAATTAAATTTGTTTATTATTTATTTTTAATATTAAAAATAAATTATATGATTTATTTAATTATATAAAAAATAGTCTTGAAGACATTTTTAAAGTAATTGCAAATTTAGTTTAACAATTTAATTTTTGATTAATTATTTTTGACATAATCTATTATATAATATATTTTATTATACTATATCTATTCTATTTTTTATAAGTTTTATAAACATTTTCTAATGATTTGCAAATTTAGTTTTGCGTGATTATTATTTATTTAATTAATTTTATATATATATGTATATATATATTTATATTATTATTATATTACTGATTAGTGGTGAAAAAGTAGCTTATATATTTATACAAGTAATGATATATATTTTTAGTGGAAAAATAAAAGAAATATACAACGAAAACTTTCTTGAGCGGGCAGAGACCATTGTAGCCTTTTCTTAATGCCTAAAAGAGGTGTCCTTTTAAGGAAGAACATAACAAATATCTAAAAAGGGGAAAGATTACCTTTATTTTTTTGGTTTTCAACTTGTTATATTCTTCCTCTAAGGATTATTGAACCGCCAGCTAAGTAAATCGTCAATTGACTGTCATTAAAAAAAGGTTTTTGAAACGTTTAAGAACTTTTCATATATTAAGTATTATAAAATATTAATTTCAATTTATTGTTAAATGTTTATAAAAGTTTTTCTACGAATATTTAAGACTTTTATTAATATAGTTTTTACTAATTTTAAATATATGTACAATAACAATTTCTACTACTAATTATCATTGCTTTACTTAAACTAAAGAGTTACCTATACAGGTACCTCAACAGGTAACTCTTTAGCTTAAGTAGCTTAAGCTAATACATACATATACATGAATATTCTGTCTCCATTTATATAGTAATTTGTTGATTTGTAGAGGTCAGTTGCAACATCTCATAAGGTAAGGTAAAGTAAGGTATGTATATCTAGTGCCTTCACAAAGAAAACACAAAAAAAAAAACAAACAGAGAAAAGAAAAAGAAAACAAACCCGACACGCACCATTTCAAAGTTCAAAAGGAAACAAGCTGCACGAACTCGATGGCGGCGGCATCGAGGCAAGACACAAAAAAAAACCAAAAAACAAAAACCACAGTAAAGAAAAACAACAACAACAAGAAAAAGTTAATTTCATTTTACAAGCGTACAAATTAAAAATGCCCAAAGTCTGCGCTTTAATTAGTCAAACTCGCGCCAAAGTCACAAAAAGCAAAAGCAAAACCAAACGACAAGGAGATGGCGACGCACGAACCAAACCAAAGACAAAAAAAAAAACCTGGCCCAAAGTTGGAAATTGAAGTTGGTATTGAAGTCAGAGTCAGAGTCATGGCGACAATTTTTGAACTGAACTTCTTGGTATTCCACTTGAGGCGACTTTGTCTTGGCATGCGGCTTTTAACTTCCGCTGCAAGTCGAAACCTAGAAAAACATTCAAATAAACCAAAAAAGAAAAAAAAACAGATATATAAACCCGAATTGTAAGTTGGTCAGTGACCAAGGCACTTGTCAACGATTGTAGTCTAATTTTTAGTTTTTTTTTTTTTTTTTTTTTATGGACCAACTTCTGCCACACTTGGGGCCAACTGTTTTACAACTAAATTTCCAAATAAACTTGGTTTTTATGATATGTCTTTTTGATGTCAATCATTTCTAAGGAACTTGTAAATGGAGTAACAAGTGGAAAAGCATCAGCTTCCAATGAGGCCTACTGGTTAGTTATAACTTTGTTTTTATATTCCGTCTTCTTTGAATTTTGAACTGAAGAATGAAACAAAACAAACAAAAAAAAAAAAAAATGAGATATTACAGTATGCGTTTAAAATTAATTGCTCGAGATGCCAACAAAGATATCTCATTCCATACCATAGAAGAAGAGAAACGTGACGAGAACCAGATTGAGATAAATGAATGAACCAAAAATACAGTTCAAGTTTGAAACTGTTGCAATATGTTGAAGAGTTACTTTAAAGGGAGTTGGCTTACAAATGGCGCCAATATGATCTAATGGAGAGAGGGGGGACATATGTGACTAAATTGCAAAATTCCATGGAGATGTGGGTTTAGTTTTCTTTATAGTTTATTAATTCCAATTTTGAGTGTAAAGAAGTGAAGTTATTTTATATGAGTTTCATTGAAATGTTTACAATTCATAAGAGTTTTTTGATAGCTCAATATAATTTTTATATTTTAATATTAAAATTATTATTAATAATTCATGGATATGAAATTTGTTGAAATTTTTGTTTAACCAAAATGATTTTTTCTTTAAATAAATATTTTAAATGTTTATATTGGTTTAAATTTTATATTAATATCTCACTAATAAAAAGTAAAGAGTATTTTTATACTCTTCCAAAGAAAGTATATTAATTTTGGAGGAAAGCATCTCCGACTATATAAGGTATATATATTCTTGAACAGCACGATGAGGTGAGTTCATTTTGCCCTGTCCGTTGGTCCGTCTGTCTGGATCAACACAATCTCCTCCAAGACTCTTAAAGCTACAAAAGTGGAATTTTGCTCCTAAGCTTCTATTTGCTGCAGGTATTGCATATCTCGAAATTATCCCGATCAGATAACTATATGATATAGCTCCCATAGAAACGATCAGCCGAGAATAATGTTTAATCTTAATAACTATTTTGTATTTCAGGCGAATATAACGAAAAACGTCGTTTTTGAGTTTGAAATACTTCTTAACATATTCATTAAGTTTCATCAAAATCGGTTGACTATATCATATAGCTCTTATAGAAACGATCGCTTATGATCTGGCTTTCGAGCGATAACTTAATTGTTTTAAAAGCGATTATCATAAAAATTTGGTATTTGTGAGTTTTATATACTTTCTATCTATCTATCAAGTTATATCAGAATCGGTTCACTATATCATATGACTTCCATAGGAACAATCGGTTATAAATATGGATTTTGAGCAAAAACTTGGTTGTTTTAAAAGCGATTCAAACAAAATTTGGTATTTGAAAGATTTATAAATTTTCTTACATATCTAACAAGTTTTAGAAGAATCGGTTCACTATATCATATAGCTCCCATAGGAACGCTCGTTCAGGAAAATAGTTTTAGATGAATAACATGCTTATTTTCAGAGCGATTCTCTCGAAATTTAGTGTGTGTAAGTTTGGCATTTATAGAAATGTGTCTTTTAAGTTTTAATAGAATCGGACCACTATATGTTAAAGCTCTCATAGGAACAAACGGACTAAATAATATTGTTTATATTAAAAAGTTTTTATGTTTTATCTCCACAGAGATATGAATAGTTTTATATACTTATGATTCTGTTATGTAAATAGGATTGTTTTTATATACATACTTCCCTATGATTCTGGTAATTAATATATAATTGATTAAAGGTAGATTGCAAAGATATTCGAACTTCGCCAAGGCCATCCTTCTAGTTATTGTTTTTTATATCAATTTTGTATTAATATTTCATTGATTCGAAATTTGTTTAAATTATATACTTTAAATGAATATTAAAAATGTTTATATTTTTAATTTTATATTGAATTACAAAACAAACATAAAATAAAAGAATTTCACACTAACAAAAAGGAAAAAGTAAAAAAAATTAAATACCTAAAAAATTTATATTAAATTTTGTTATCTTTTTTATGAATTGTTTATCAATTAAACAACTTATCTCTCTCTCTCTCTCTCTCTCTCGCTCTCTCTCTCTCTTTCTCCTGATACTATCGATATAGTTTAAAACGAAAATTCAATCCTGAGTATTTAGATGCATTTCGTGTTACGAATCAATTTGGACAACACCCACTGTTAATTTTGATTTATTTGGTTTACTTTACTTTCAATCGATTGATACACATTCACACCCAAAACAGTTACAGCATTACTTTCATTTTTTATTTACTTTTTTTTTTTTTTTGTATTTTACTTTTTGCTACCTGTTTTTTTAGTTGGTCTGTGAAAGACTTTATTTGGAATCACTTGTTGTGTGGGCGTTCAGTTTTCAATTTCTATAGGACAAAAAAACATAAAAAAAAAATAGCAATAATACTTTTTCATGATTTTCTATTGTTCTGCAGGCGAAGCATAAACTGAATGATATTGAGGCATTCGGAATGGAATGCTATATAGAAATCTATTGTTCAAGTAACTAAACTCAAAAGAAAGCCAACAACAACAACAAGTACTTGCGCTGTGTGTGGTGCAAAAAAAAAAAAAAAAAAACAAAGATAAAAGTAAAAACTAAGAAATTGAAAAAATTGAGAAAAAAAAATTGTTTTCTGTCTGGGAAAGCGATTAAAATCCGTTAACATTTATTGTCCAATTTTGATTTTATTTCATTTACTTTTTTTTTTTTTGGGAGGTCAAGTGTGAGTCAAGTTTGTGGCTTAAGTCTTTCGTTTTGCGCCTGTCAGCAAATTTGTGAAATAAACTGAAATGAAACGAAATGAAAAAATATTATTATACGTCTCGTTTTATTGTTGCATTTTTTTTTTTTCTGTTGCGGTTCCTTTTAATTAGTGGATTCTGCACAATTAAGGCGTGAGTCCGGTACGATTAAATCAGCAAAACGTGGACAGGCAGAAGAAAAGAGATAATGGTGATGATCTGATCTCATAAATGGAGCAGACTTACCACAGTCATGTCATTTAGGGCTTATTGTGTCTGCACGTTTACAACCGCATTTAAAAGCCAAAATCAAGCTACAACAAAATTATGAAAAAAACTGAAATAAAAATAAATAAATAAATTTTTAACAAGACAAAAATAACTTGGCAGTGCGTGAAAATCAGCATACATATATATATATATATTACGGTTTTTATACCCTATTCATGAAATGTGAAGAAAAGGTATATTGAAAGATTGAAAGTAGATAAAGTAAGGGTATATAGCATAGGAGTATTCCAGGTTAATCTAGTTCATTTTATATCCAACTTCGATCATTATATGATCGCAAACTAAAATGAAAATTAATAGACAGAAAATACATTTTCATTCATCAAAATTTGTTTATAAGAATTGCTAAAAGAACTTTAAATATATTTTAAAAAAAGAAATATTTTTTTTTTTAAATACTTTTATACTGTATAGTCAGAGGGGGTAACCTTGCTGTGGCTCTTATTCCGCTTTCTTGAGCTGCCCTTCAGCTTGAGTTAGAAGAGAGCAAGGGATCGCTTTGAAACAAAGGGTAAGCTAATATAAAAGTGCTTAAAATTAAACTACAAAAGAGTTTATATTTTTCTATCACATCTAATATTATATATATTTTTTATCAAACTTTTAATAAAAAAGTTCTCTATTAGTTGCAATTGTGTTGAATAGTAGAAAATTATTGACAGTTGATTAAGAATATTTATAATTCATTTTAAAAAAACTCAATGGTCAACTAATTTTTAGTTTTCTTTAGACAAACAAATATTAGTATTACTTTTATAGTTCTTTTACATGATATTTACCCTCAATAGAATCTGTAATCTATCCAGATAGATTTCAAATTCTATCTATCTATCCAGGTAGATTACAGATTCTATTGAAATATGTATAACAAATAAAATATGAATAATAAATAACTACGCATTTCTTTTTATTTCTGTTAAATACATAAAATTTTAAATTTACTCATTGTTTAAGGAGAGAATTTTAATGTAATTGAATTTAAAAAACAAATGTCTATTGTTTTATAAATAATAAAATTATTGTAATATCGGTTTTATAAAAAACTTTGAGTAGTTTTGAAGTAATTAGGCTACAGCTTAGATATAATGTTCATTTTTTAATTAAATTATTAATTTTATTCCGCTTAAAGGATCACAAAGGCAGTTTACAGCAACTGCAGAAAAGTGTGACCATACTTATATTATGAAAGCTGATTTAAACACTAAAATATTTGACCTTATCTCAAACTTGCCATTTGCTAAAGAACCTATTGTAATATATGCGTGAAATAGAACCTATATAAAGTACCATACAACCTTCATTAAATGAAGTCTGTCCCATATGAGAGTTATAGTTATAGATCCTATATATGGTGAAATACATTGTTAGATAAGGAGATAGATAGATAGAATAAGAACAGATCCTATATAAAGTGGAATAGTTCCTTTATAAACTGGAATCGATCCTATATAAGGTAAAATATATAACATTTAAGGTGGAATAGATCCAATAGAAATAGATCCCATATAAGGAATAATACAAAATACACAATAGTTCCTGTATAAGGTGGAATAGTTCGTATATATAGTGAAATCGATCCTATATAAAGTGGAATAGATCCAATATATGGTAGAATAAAATTTCTATAAAGTAGAAACGATCTTATATAAGGTAGAATATATCCTCCATTCCTATATAAGAGGCAATTGATCTGGGACCAATATTTTAGTTAAAGCAATTCAAATAGTCGTTTTTAAAGGGGATCACTTTCTCATTATAATTTAACTCTATAATTTCAATTTTTTCTTTCTTATTATGTTCTAACTCTATAAATCTCTATTGTTTCTTAATTTTAACATTTGTTTTCTACTTTCTATAGGATATATGAAAAGTCGTCACCTTAAAATTTGTTGTATAAATTCTTATTTTTGTCATGTCATTGAAATGATATATTCACTTGGTTGCTGGTTGTCATCGTGTGACAAGTGCCACAGCAATTGAGTCTCTCCATGACCACCGCCACTGCCACCGCCGCCATAATCATTGTCCCCATCATCATCATCATCATCGTCATCATCCTCATCATCATCTCCATCTCCAGTGGCCTGTCACCAAGTTGGAGCATTGTCTTTTTGGTTGTTTTGTGTTTTGTCTTTTTTTTTTGTATTTTTTTTTTTTTTTTGTTTCACTCTCCTCATGTCGAACAGGTGAAGTTGGTTGTTTGTCAGTGAAATCGAGCGAACAGCATTTATTTGCGCTTTTTTTTTTTTTTTTTGGATTTGTTGGATCTGAATCTCCTCCTCGTTGTCTGTGGCATTGATTTATGGTCAACAATTTAAGCAATTTCATTTTTTTTTTCCGTTTGTTTTTATTTTTTTTAATTCTCTCTCGCTCTTTCTCTTTCTTTTTTTTTTCTTTTTGTTTTTGTTTAAATGTAATGTCAACTGTTTTGCATGTCATTCGAGTGGGAAAGGTTGAGGTGTTGTTGTCGTTGTTGTTGTTGCTTTGGTTATTGTTGTTGTTGTTGCCTGTCAGTTTGGCAAGTGAGCTTTGGACTTTAATAGGAAACGACTTGGCTTGAAAGTAGACAGAGAAAGTAGGTGGAATCGCTTAATATAAATGCAAAATCAAAATTATGCCTATTTTAAAAAGTAAATTTAGATAAAAAATAAATCATTTTTAATGATAATATCTATATGCATGACTATGCAATTTTGTTAAAGATTTAGTTATTAACTAAACAATAAACTTAGTTTTGAAAAAAAGACTTGACCTAACCTATTTGTATAACAATTAAGGAAACGAATCAGTTTCTTATATTGCTATAAAATTTGATCTATAATTTGCTAATTTTTATACCCAGTACCCATATGGTAAAAGGGTATATTAAAGTCACTAAAATGTGTGTTTAATTTTATAAAGTTCCTCTACTTGGTACAGGTGATACTCAAAGGATGGAAGGATGTCTTGCTTGCTTTGTTTTCATATATTTACATGGTATAATAATTTTATATATATTTTCTTTTTTAGTTTTTTATTCTGTTTAACAGGCATAAAAAACTAAAGTTTGATTTGTAACCTGATTTATTAAAAGATATAGGAAATCAATTTATAAAATACAAAATTTCTAGATTTTATTTAATAGTAGGTTTTTCATATTAAAGATCAAAGTAAATGTTATAATATAACTAAATCTAAACCTTAATTTTCTCATTGAAACTTTGTACATTAATTGATTTTTTATAATTTATTGTTGTAGAAATAAATTCACAAAAAGAGGGTAAATACTTTATAAAATATTCTTTAATTTTTTAAAAAACCAAATTAAATTTATAACTGACAATAACTTAAATTCCTATAATTATCTTTAACTATTTAAACTCTTCCCAATTTTATTATAGACAGAATAAATGAAGAACTTAAATCCTCTTCCAATCATTATAAAACCAGTTAAATAGATATATATACCAAGAGGTCAATGAAATGCAAAATCTAACATTTGATTCCTTATGTTCTTTATATTCTGTATAATCTGAATCATCAGGAGTGAATGAAAGATTCTTTAACAAATTCACACGCTCTTGCCTGCGGGTGTTCTTCCTGCATTGAGACAAAAACGAGGCACGTAATTTGCCAAAAAATTCTTCGACTGCCATTGCCAATGTGGTTGCTCTTGTTGTTGTTGCTGTGGATGTTGCTGTTGCACTTGTTCCCACAAAAATGCCACAGCCTCTGCATAGGCAATTTCCATGAAAAAAAAAAAACACAACACAACAAGAACGACAACCGAAAAAAAAAAAAATTTCACACTCTACATTGAAATTGCCACTGAATGAAGCAAGGGAAAGAGGAACCTGCCGACGAGGCATGGGAAATTATATGAACAAACAGAGGCGGAACAAAATGGGGGTCAAATTAGGATAAATCTAGGTTAGAATAAGTAAATTATTTTAAAATATGTTAAAGATTCTTTGAAAAGACGCCATCATAAGCCTTTTATAAAGTTTTACTAATTATTAAAAAAAAATTTTCATCAAAAATATATTATTTTGAAATAAACTTTTAAGACATAAATTAATTTTTAAATAAAAGAAACAAGAAAGTTTATTTAAAAATCCACTTATAAGACAAATTAAAACATTAAGTAGTTATTTGATAATATTAGAAAAATTCTGATTCTGAAAACCTTGATCTAAGACTTCTGATCTAGAACCTTAAATTTTCATTTAAAAATTTGTTAAAATCATTCAAAATAAATATTAATTCATATTTAATAAGAATAAAGAAGATGGTTATATATAGAAAATGGTTTATATTAATAAAAATTCTTATATTTTTTTAATTTTTTAATAAAATTATTAACCTAGTATCGAAAATATGTAAGAATTTAGGATAAATATAAAAAAAATTAAAAAAAAAATATTTTGAATTTTAAATAATAATAAATTACAATAATTTCAAACAAACTTAATCAAAAAAATTATCATTATATTTTACAAATTTATTTTTCTAATAGTTTTTACTTAATCTAAAGCTTAAAAATATTCAGAAAGAAGAGAAAAACCATTAGAATAACCCCCTTTGAATTAAAATCTCATTGCCGCCTCTGTTCTCTATATATTTGTACCTGTATATAGTTCACTTGTGTTCAGCTTTTCTTTTTCTTCTTCTTCTTTTCTTTTGCGTTCAGCATAATCAACAACAAAGATCACGCATCAAACGAGACGACAGGAGCGGCATAAGAATGCAAACATTAAGAGATTTTTAGGCGAGTTTTGTGTTCACATGCCAAAAGCAAAATCGGACGAAAAAAATAAAAAATAAAAATACTCACAAAAGGCGTCTACCCTAAAAACAGGTAAACAGGTACACAGGACGATTATCCTGTCATTCACTTGTTGCTCACACACACACACGCACACACATACACTGGTAAAGTGAGTAATTTCTCCTTTTGCACACACAAATACACACACTTCCTGCGGTGGTCCAAGCGTGTGAACGAACCTGTTTGCTACCTCTTCTACAACATCTCCTCCTTCTTCTCCTCCTCCTCCTTTTGCTTCTTTGCCACTTGGCAAAATTCGTTTCGATGCTAATCTTTTTCTCTTCCAATTTTTGCACAAATCGCCTCGTTATACCCTCTAAACATAGTTAGAAAGGGTATATTATATTCTAGGAAAAATATATAAAAAAGAAAATTGAATTTCTTATATCACAAAGATCAGCAATAGAAATCGGAACTGATATTTGTTTGTCCTTCAGAAATAGTTAACATTAGATCTGAGAGCTTAGAATCTTAGATAATGATTTCTTAAATGTTAAAAAAATATTTTTAAAAATATTGAAATTCAGTTTAACTTTATAATAAATAAAAACTTTTATTCAATAAACCTTTTTAAGTGATCTCTTTCATCATAAACTTAAGTTCTATTGCTTATAAGATCCAAAATCGAGAGCGATCTCTGTATATATATATAATAATTATTATTTTTAAAGTTTTTTGTGAAACAAGTTATAAATACAATAATTTGCATAATTCAAACTCTATTTTATTGTAAGATTTACTTTTAGTTAATATGATTATTGGAACTCCATAAAATTTAAAGAGCTTCTTCATTTTTCTTTGCCAATAAATATAAAAATAATAAACTTTTTTCACTAAATATTACAACCGATTACAGCTCGTTTACTGTACCTAGTAAATAAAGATCTAAAAAGATCTGCATATATCTGTGGAAACTGCATTATATATAGAAATAGAAATACTCCCCCAAATATCTCACTGTATATAATATTCTATAACACATCAAAGTCACCAATTCGAGGGAAAATTCCTAAAAAAAAGGTTTTTTTTTGCTCAAATCAACAAGCTTAGAACTTTAACCACTAGAAGGAACCAGTGTGCTTAAATGTTTAAAGAAATAAGCCATTTTTCAACACTCCCTAAATACTTTTCCATTTTGATAGTTTTCAAGTTCGCTTATGCTAATAATTTATATATTTTTAAACAATCATATATACTTCTATTTAATTATATATTTATGTTTTATTATTTACTACAGGATATCACAAAGTCGTTACATTAACTTTTTATATTTTTACAAAATAAAAAAATTTGTTTGGTGTTTTGTTTTATATTTTTAATAGACCACAAACTGGGTCTTTTGGGTTCGTGTTTTTCGATAATTTATTACAGTTGCCCAATTGAACGGCAACATTTTAGTTTTTAGTTGTTTTTTCTTTTTTTCTTGCATTTTTGTTTTTATTGTCATATTTTTTAATATTTTGTGCGATTAGTTTTTCAGTTGATTTTTTTCACTCTTCTTTTTTTTTTTTGGTTTTTTGTATGAAATGAAAAGGAGAGACCTTAATTTTTGCACGCAAAAAAATAAAATAAAAAGTAAAAACAAGAAATTGTTCGACAATTCCCACGCATTTTCAGACTCGTGATCAAAAATGTAAAAGAAAAAACAAAAACAATGTGAAACGATGAATTTTATTGTTCTTGTTATTTGTGTGAAACTTACAATAATAAAAAAAGTTAAAGATTGTGAGAAAACTGGAGTAAGATTTAAAAATAAATAGTGTTTAGTGCTATAAAAGTGAAATTAAATATTGTAATTTAATAAAAAGATTTGGTCATATCTTAAAAAGATTGAATTAAATTTTGAGATATTTTTTTTTACAGTTTTCTATAGCAAATTTGGTATTTATCGTGGTTTTTGAGACATTCCAAACAGTGAGTTTTGCGTTTGTAAGACTTATTTTTTGTATTTCTTAGGCTAAAGCTGTATAGATTATTCCTTTTTGTGATTAACACCTGTAAAAATTATTCGATCTCATTCAAATATGGTGGATAGTCTGTACATTGAGGCACGATAAAGAAAAGAGAAAATATGTTGTTTACACTGATGATGACTATATGTTAAAGTAGTTCGATCTGAACAATTTTTAAGCTTGCTTAACCTACACCTTTAAAAAACTTAACTACCAAGTTTCAACCAGAAAGTTCAATATTCAAGGGCTAAAAAGCGCAAAGAAACAGACAGACTGGCGGGAATGGCTAGGGCAAATCGTTTATTGATGCTAATTATGAATATATACTCTTTTGTAAGGTAAGAAACATATATTTCTATGCCTTACAAACGTCTGATTAGTGTTATTATACACTCCGTAAGGGTATGAAGAGATAGGATTGATCGATCTAAATACTGCATAGTACAGAAAGGGGAGATAGTTTGAAATAGTTTTAAAGAGATAATGTTTTTCGATTCAATAAGACTCTTAGAAATCATTATTTTCTAAAATTTATCAGTTATTTAATAAGCTTAAAGTACAAATAATATCTTGTTTATTTTCATATCAAAATTCTATATCTTTATAACGTCTTTTTATACCCATTTTCAAATGATTAATTGATATTAAAAAAAAAACTTAATTTCATTAGAAACATTGGAAATTTTTTGAAAATTCTGAATACTACTAAATCGTTTCATTTTCAATTCTCTTTGCTCCTATTTCTTTATCTTATAGCTGTTCCATTTAATTAAAATTCCAGCAACCTGCTCACTCTTCGTGCCCTAAAGTGCTGTCACCTTAACTCACGCACGCATGTCTCCATGATTTATATCATCTACGCATTTAGAAGAAAATTAAATAATAAAATGAATAAGGAAGGGGAGGGGGAAAAAAAAAAACTAACTGAGAAAAATCTGTAACAAAATAAAAAGAAGTAAAACGGCTGCTGCTGATGCTGCGCATGCGCCATAAATTTAATTTTTATGACACCTGACAAAATACGCAGCAGCCCGAGTGCGGGAAACAGCATCAGTTGCAGCATCATCAAACTGTTTTTGGTGGAACGGCGGCAGCGGCGGCGGCTGCTTCAGTGGAAAATTGTTTAATGACTAATGGGATGCTGCTCCTCCTGTTCCACGCTCCATGCTCGATACGATGCTCAGCGATTATATTGCCCAGTGTCTATTGAAGATTAATTTCATTTACACAACTTCATCGCCTAGACGCGAGTCTTAACACTTTTGTGTTGCTGTTGTGTCTTGGCCAGGTCCGTTGCTCGCCATTTGCGTTTTTTTTTTTTTTTTTTTTTTTGGTTTTGTAGTTAATAAAGTCATAAATTGTCTTCATGGGATTTTCTTTTGAGGCACAACTTTTGGAGCTGCTGCGGCACAAATCGTCCAACCTGGTCCATGTGTGTTGTGTGTGTGTGTGTAAATTTTTATGGCTTCTTTGTCTCTATAGAGTTGGGTTTGGGTACGGTTTCGGTTTCAGTTTCGGGAGCAGCAAAATGGCATATGTTGGGGATTAGAAATGCTATTGAAACTTCAATAAAAATGGGGTGAACAAAAGGCGGTATAATAAGTAACCCAAAAAAAAAAAAAAACTAGCTTAATCAACAAATTCGGGAGAAGTACATTATAAAATTTTAATAAAACAAAACAAAAAAGTATAAAAAAAAAACAGAAATCTAAAAGATTTCCAAGGTTTAGCACTAAAATACTAAAATTTTTATACCGTTGGAGTTTCATTTTTATGGAATAATCTTTTAAGCCCTTTTAATAAAAAAAAAAAAAAATACATTGCGAATCTTTCTACTTTATTTCTAGTTAAAATATTAATCAAAACAGAAAGAATTCTCTTTGTTTAAATAATATGCAAAAATAAACCCTTTTATCAATTTATATTTAAACAATTAATTTTTACTAAAGAAACGTCGTAGTAGTCCCATTACGGGTAAGCTTACGTCATGTCTTATAAAGGTGGTCTCATTTTGTCTACTTTGAAATTTGTATCAAAAATGTTTATATAAAGTTGTATTTATATATATATATATATATATATTACCTAGACCCACGAAAAAAAAGTACACTTCCAGTGCAATTATATGTAAATAAGATGTGTAGTTCTTTGCGCACCCTTGCAAATAAGGGTATGTTAAACATGTATATTAATTTGGCGTACATAATCTTTTTCAGGATGGGTATCATTCTTCATTAATTCCTCTCTCCTCCAAGTTTATTTATAATGATATCATTTTTAAAGATCCTTCGAATATTTTTACAAGATTTTATAGAAAAGTAAGTAGAGAATGTTTCATATTATATGTTTAAAACGAGAAGTCTTTCTATTTTCCAAAATGTTAAGTCTTATTTCATCTTTTTTTACAAATTTTCGCTCTATTCTAGTCTTTGATCGGTAAAAGAACTACCATAGATCTTATATAAAAACAAAGATCAACATATGAATTTAAACAATCAAAATCAAATACCAGAAAGACATGTCCTCACAGGTTAATACAAGGCAACTTTCTCAAGGCATCTTAAGTTTTACTATAAGCTGTCTCGTCGGGGTCACCCCATCAATCTTGCTCCAGAAAATGCATAATTACTGTCAAAATGTAGTAAACTATATACTTTTATATAAGAGAATTAAGTACAACTAAATCTCATATAGAGACATAGTGCGACATATAAGTTTCATAAGCAAATTAAACACCAGAAAGATATCGTCAAAGCAAAACAAAGCCATTTTTCTCTGCACAACTTACATCTTACTAGTAGTTGACTCGTCGGGGTCACCTTTTTTCATTTTACTTTATAAAAACCAGAAATTACTTACCAAAGATATTAAACTACACAAATTCATTCAAGGGTATAAAAACTACGCCACAACAGACAAACTAATTTAGCCCTCTAGTTATTTTTTCTTATCAATAAACAAATAGTTAAGTAAATCCCAATCAATTTCAGCTCCACCAGGTTAAGAGCAAACATACAAAAGGTGCTACATATGATTCGTATTATAAGTATTAGCACAGCTGCTAACAGAAATTTTTATAATGAAGACCCTGAAGAAGATACCACTCCAACATCGTCCCCTCCCCCCCCCATACATGCATAAGTATATGTTTATGTATGCAAAAAGCAAAAGGTGCAACATTTTCCATATAACAAACAAAAGCAACTCTTTGTTATACCTAACGGAACGTAATAATTCTGTTCTGTATCCGATACCATGTGCTGGTATGTGCCTGTGCTCCCTTTGCTGTACAAATACACCTTGCCATATACCAAGTTCCATCGGGCGGAAAAGTGATATACTTCAAGTAGTTCTTCTCTCTATATGAATGTACATAACTATTCGTTTTTTTAGGGGTTGCGAGAGGTTGAAAACTTTTCCTGTACCTGTCAAGTTTACGCCTGACAGCATTTAGGCCCAACGAACGAGCAGCTGTCTGTGTGGGCAAAGTCCTTGAACTGAAAAATAAAGGATATATGCGGCATGAACACCCAAAAGGTAGATAGGGGTGATTTGACAGGTGTGCCCTAGTACTCGAAAATTTGTTTAGACATTAAGTACTTATCTAATGTTCTATCTATTTTTTTGTTTAGAATGTAATATTTGAGGTTATCCATTTGAATATATTTGAATAGGTTTATGGCAGATGCCTAGAATTTTATATATATATTGTATTGTATTATAAAAATTGAGTATTAAGGAATAAACTTGGAAATTCTTGAAATGAAAAGCAAAGAAGTCGTTTTTTAAAGAGACTTTTTATAGACAGATATATAGATCTGCCACTGATCGAGGCGTTTTTATTCTAATTTTATTTAAAAAACTTTCTCTTCTCATTCCACCTTCAGGATCCTTTAAAAACATAATTTATTTTATAGTAAATACATTTCAAAATTAAAAAAAATTATTAAATGTTTGTTTTAATGGGTTTTAAGTTTTATAATAAAATAGTTTCCCGCTTTTTTTATAGTTTAAGCAATATAAAAAGTTAATCCATATTTTTGAAAAATTTATATAATTAGTAGAGGAGTCCCAACTTGTTCGCTTATGCAGCTTAAATACTGATTCAATACCACAAAAAAAAAAAAGGTTTTCAATCCCATTTGTCCAACTTGTTGTAACCTGTAATTTTCCTTACATAAATATTCAAATAGATTTCTAGTCCAACTCTATGTAAATTATTTAAAGGAAACCTTCCCATTTCATTTTATACATAATTACCGAGCTAATCGGAAAAGGGTTAGTAATTACATGGAAATTAATGCTAATTCCCTAACTCCCCACAGACTGCCTCTTCTTTTTTTTTAACTCCTTAACACAATGATCACGCATGTGTCATGCGCGACATGGTCGGTACGTGGTCGAACGGCTTCAATTGATGTTCAATTTACGTTGCAGACAGCTAGAAGAGTGTGTTTTGTCCGCGTGCGCTTTGATTTTATTGCCACTATTTAAAAACGTAATGAGATCCAAATGATAAAATCATGCATTCCGCATTTCCTTGAGGCTCTCCCTAACGATGCCGACAGTTGTTGTCGGCGGCGCATGGGCATATGTTTCCTGTGTATGCTCGCCGGATATTCCTTTAAGTACTATGCTTTGTCGTCGTCGCTCAGTCGTCGTCGTTGTCTGGAGTTGTTTTACAAAAGTTCAAAGTGCATGGAATTTCCATTGATTTGAGATTTTGAGCTCCCCATTGAATATGCCAAGTGCAATGTTCTTAGCAGAACAATAAGGACAAATCGAGCACCACCTGTTTCCTTCGGGATATCGTTTTGTGACGAAAAGGAAGTTCATTGAACCTGTAAACAAAAAACGTTTGCTGCAATTGAAATCATACAAAAAAAAAAAGAAGGGCACACGTGCAGAGCAAATTACTTAAAACGATGGAGAGATCGAGAGAACATATTAAAGAATTTAAATCTAAAGGATTTAAGGAAAGTCTTGATGTAATTTGGAAGTCTTCTTTTATATTATTAGTCTTTGTACTTTAAATATGCTTCATACAATAAGGCAGAGTTTTTGTAACGGTTGTCGTATGCCATTAATGTTGTAATATCCTTGATTTTAATATACTTAAAACGCAATGGTAGTGGTTTTATTGGTCTCGTAGTTTTAAAGTCTACATCCGCTAGACGTCTACGCCCACCCAAGGCCATTAAAGCCGTATTGTTAAGAGCCTCCATGCGTTTTACTTTTTCACTTTTTTGTGCGTCGTTATGTTGAAATTGATAACGACTCTTACGACGATGACGGCGACTTTGACGACTAGTAAGATAAAATTCCGAACTGTCATCCGATAAATCGTTATCGACCTTATCCAATCGCTGAAGACGCATCATGGTGGCACGCATCCGATTATCTAAATAACAATTCGGATCTCTTAACAGTAGGAAATTAGTCCGATGCATACAAAGTTCAACAACTTCTTGAAGTATGTGTTTCATAAATGTCTCCAGGGCACTCAGAATACCATTAACGACTTCATCAGTTGCCATACTCGGTTGATATCCAATTTCAACCAAATATTTGATTAGCGTTTGTAGAACGTAAGGACGATGAAAGTAAGAGGGACGAAATTTGATTGAGGCTTCATTTAGCGGTTCTGGCACTGGCAAATTTTCGATGATCTTTAATTTACCAGCATATGGCCGTAAAATAGTCCATTTCTAAAATTGTTAAAGTAAATTATACTTAGCCATTTCTTTATTTAGATAGTTGGTAATAAAACTTACTGTTGTTTTTATCATTGTGATTGTGCAATTTTTACAATTAGTTATTAATAAAATTGACGTTTTCTTTTATATTTGTGGCTTTGCAATTTTTTCAGATAGTTGTTAATCAAACTTACTGTTTTTTTGTGCCTCTGCAATGATTTGGTTGACTTTAATGTAGACGCTTGCCTAGGTTCAATTATTCAATACTTTCCAAAAGGTAGTCAAAATATGATATTTTCCAACACTAAACTATCGTGATTTAAATTACAATTTTTTATATTAAATCAAGGCGATATATTAATCTGTAGACACTTTAATTTACCACATCAATATCCTATTTTTCAAACAAAACTTATAGAAATTAACAAAATTTTTGAACAAATTTTTTCTAAAAAACAGAATTTTCATTCAAGTTGACTTAACCAGGTGTTGCCACGAGCCATGTGCACCATATGCTTTGCTGTTAAAGCCAGCATAATGAAGGATCCTTACCGGTCGAACGGGCATAACCTGACCACATCACCCAAAAACGAAAACTACATAAAAAGCACTTGTTCCTCTCCAGTGGCCACCAGGATATAATATGCAAAGTGCAAAGGAATGTGGACAAGTTGCTGCTGGCACGAGACTGTAGACTAATTATGCTGAATACTTTGCTGGAAGCAACATGATGGAATGCCCAGTGATCGTGGACGTGGTTATTTTTGTTTTTGTAAGAGTAGGGGTAGGCGGCGCGCGACTGTCGCCTGTCGGCCGGACAGACCAAAAGATCATGACTAGCCTAGCATGTCGATATGAGGGTGCTGGGTTCTCGTCTTCCACACGTAAGCGGGACGGACGCGTGTGTGTTATATTTTGACCTGTGTGGAAAGAGAGAAATTCATATGACATTAGAAATTCTAGTCACAAGGTGCGACACGACGACGGGCGTCTTTTTAGCCGTCTTCTTCTTCACCTCCTTCATTGCTCCCGAACAGGTTCATTACGCGTGCTCAAGCAAAACGTGTAAAAGAAAGAAAGAGAGAGAGAGGTTAATATGTACAGGTAGGCAAGGACTATGAGTGAGCGAGATAGCTGGTACTGACCTAATTACTATAATTTTTTAGTTGTTTAATTTTTCATCTGTGTATGTATATAGGGGTGGCTGCGGGTGGTTGGCTTTTGGGCAAGGTGCAAGCTGTTTTGTGGTTTTACCATTTCTTCTTGTAAATGTCCAAATAGTTTCATATAATAAAAAAAATACTAAAATAAATTATTTTGCAGCAAGTGTGTAGCATTTTTCAGCACTGTCTAAGCTGCTGCTGTTGTTCTGTTAGTAGTCTGTTGTGCTTTCAGTTACATTTTGAATTGCATTGATTTCTACAGATATAGAACAATTAAGTTTTCTATACTAAAACTAAATTTTTTGTTGTTGTTTTAAAGCACGAATTGCTGAATTTTATCATTATAATATTTAATTTAAATATACCACAATTTAAATTCATTGACTGTAACGATCAACCAGTAAAATTTACTTTTTCTCAGTTTTGTCAATTTAAGCTATTGACCAATCCGAATATTGTAAACAAATAGTTTCAGCTTTTGTGATTAGTGATCAGTATTTAAAAATAAAACTCAATTTACTTATTCAATGTAGATTTTTTTTTGATGCATTGCCCATAACCTAACCTAGTCTCCACTTCAACTAAAATGCCAACTTGATAATAAAACTCAAACATCGATAAAGCGCACATGGTGGAGGAAGATGAAGTGGGGGATCGACACGGAGACGTCCATAGTCAGTTAGTTGAAAAAATGGAAATAAAATTTACCGGCAATAGCAACCGACCACCCACACACATACAGCAGTTAGAGTCAAATCGAGCATCCTCATCCCAACCGCCTGCGCAGTGTCAAATAGACAACAGCAACGATATAGTGTTGCGTCAAGGAGAAGCATAGGCGTATAGCTGGAGACGTCGTCGTCGCTGCACATATTCCAACGAATAAATATTATCATATGGAAATTTTCCTTTTTGCAGAGCAATTACGAATTCTGCCCAAGCAAGTGACCTGGTAGACATCAAAGTCCCTCTACTTCTCCATGCCATGGTGCATACACAGGAAATCGAAGTCGCTAGTCGACGGTTTTGACGATGATGTAGCACCCCACAAGTCCAAAAAGCCAAAGCCTCAAACTGTCTGCTTCTTCTACCTCCTTCTGCGTCCTCCTTCACTATTCTCTCCTGCACCTTTACTGCGTTTCTGCTGCCATTCATAGAGATCATGCGACATGCTGTGGCAGTTGTAGAAAGTTTTTTTTCATTCGCAATTCCCAATGACAGTGGAAATCTATGGTAAAAAGAGTACAATCCATCGTAGCAGAGTTTTATAATTCTTAATTTCGTATTGAGATAAAAGAAACAAAAATTTATTAAAGATAAAGAACTTCATTTTTAAAAAATCTTCTATACAATCTTTTTAATGTTTTTGAAAGGAATAAATATATATTTTTAGTTACTTTTTTGAAGCACATTTCCACTGTTAGTCAAACATCAAAATTGAGCGCCTTCTCCTCCACTTTGGTGGCTTTTTGCGTACCTGTTGGAAATGAATGGAGATGCAGTTGCAGTTGCAATTGCAGTTTGAAGTTGAAGTTGTTGCGTTTTCGGGGCGCAGTAGCTGCCAGTAAATGAAATTGCCAATTGTTGTGCCTTTTACCCAGTTGTTGCAATGGCAGGCTACTGTTTTGTTTGCTGTTTACCACACACCTTGCAGAAAGCTGAAAAACGGAAGCACCATTTGTGGGTGTGGCTCAATGACAACAGCAACAACAACAGCGAAATGCATCGAAAGAAATGGATGACTCTACTCCTGGGTTGGGACCCTGACTTGATGATCAATCTTTGGAGCCCATTGAAAACGTTTTCATGATTATGCCTGCTGATGGCCCGTTGATGATAGTTATAGATATTGAGAAAAAAAAAAGTTACTACTGGTTTGTTGTTTTTAAATCTTTTCTCATTTCGATTGGGTGTGGATTCGCTGGAAACCCTCTAGCAATGTTTCAATTGCTTTTAAATAATAAAATTTATTTTGAAAACACCTGCAATTTCAGTTATCGTTCATAAAAGCCGAAACGGAAGTAGGTTGACACGCTTTGCGCAAAAAACAAAAAACCAAAAGACAATGACATGAAGATTTTTTCGTTTTCGTTTTTACAACCAGAATATGAGCATTTCCGTTCTTAGAATTAGAAAACATTGAATAGAATATTGTTCCTGGTGTAAAAACTAAAGCAACAAGTGTTTTCTTAATAAATAATTATAAGAATTTGATTTCATTAAAAAGAAATGTGCGAAAATTTTTGGAAGACTTTCAATAGACGAATTCTAACGAATTGTGTTTTGATTTAACCGCCATTTGATTGTTACATTACATAACAATCGATAACAGCTTTCACTTTGATCATAATGTTAATGCTGTTTTAAGCTTTTGTGGTTAACCAACACTGTTTTTCCAAAGTGACAAAAAGAATTGTGGAGAAGCTCAAAATTGCTGAATAATCAAACGTAACAAGTTCGGAACTTAGCAACTAAAAGTGTTAACAAATTACACCAATTATATTCTTAACTCTGCAGCTAAATTACACAAGGAATTACAATGGAAATTTGAAAAAGAACATTAAATTTAAATTTGATCATTTCCTAAAAAAGAAGGGAAAGGCCAGAGGTAAGTGCAACAAAATGGAGTATTTTCAGGACACGCTCCCACAGCCCACTGGTCTAGTTTTTTCTTTTCTTTACATCTTTTCGTTTTTGTAGATGACAATAATGTTGTTCCACGTCTGGGCATCGTTAAGCCAGTGTCATTGTCACCAAAAAGCAACCAAGAAAAGGTAAAGGCATAACAATTTTCCATGTATGTGTATGTATGTGTGTAGTTTTTTACATTTGCATACCCTATGCGAAATTGCCAGGGATGCATATAACGGCTTGGTAAAAATATGTAGAATGCAAATGAAAGCCGTTGCAATGTGCTTATTTATTGAGATAATATAAATTTGGCAATATAGTTAACACATATTTATGGAGCAAAACGTATTACCCAAGGCCTCTGATAATAGAAAAGAAATGTTTTTATTAAAGATATTTAATTTTTGGTAAAGGGTATGTACAGGTTGCTTTCATACAAATGTATGTACATGTGTTTGTAGGCATTTTTTGTTGTTGTTTTGCATTGCCTGCTGCTGCTGCTCCCCGCTGTGCGGTTTTTGGCATTGTTTGTGGCCCTCAGATTTCCCAGAATTGACACCTTGCCTTCTGTCTCTCATGTAAAATGTGTTTTTTTTTTGCTACAGTTTTTGGTGTGCGCCGCCGCCAAGTTGTCTGGCCATGATCTTGAGCCTACGGCACATTCATCATTGAAATAAGAAAAAAAAAATAAGAATAAAACAAAAAAAAAATAACATTCAGAACAATTCGGTTCTGTTCTGTTCTGATCTCTCTTTCTGTTCATGTATTTCCAGGTGTTGCCAAGGAATTTCAATTTGCATAAATTTGGTCCAGATTTGCGTACAATAGAAAAATGCTCTGAAAGAAACCAACAAGGAAAAAACAAGACAAAAAAGAAGGAGACGAAAGATGTTGCAGGTAACTTGCCACATAATGATTGTATTTATGGTCTGTATTCTGATAATGAAGATGTTTTTGAATCTAGATGGTGGGAAATGAATTTTAATGCATGGGAATTCGATATAGTATAAATATAATCGCAGACTTGCGAATCGATAAAAGTAAAGAGCACTTATTTTATAACGTTTTCATAACCTCAAATTCTATACTTTTTGTTATTAATAGATAATGAAATGTTAAATGAAGCAATGCATACGTATTTATTTAGCTATGGACAGAATTCTATATAATGAAGTGAATTTTGTACAATCTCAAAATAGGGGCGTCCAGATTATAATAATAATATATTTATTATTTAAGTCACCTGAGTCCTAAGGTTCAATTTCAGGATACAGAACTTGCTTAGACCAGGTCACACCAGTCCGAAAATGTTTCTCGGAAAGAGAGATTTCTCTTTTTGAATAAGAAAATAATGATAAATATCAAAATACCAGGAAGTTTCGCTTTCTAGGATTTCAGTTACAACGGATGAACATAATTCTCAATATAATATACAGATTTAAACATATATAAACGTCATTAAACTTATTCCCAAATATTCAACAATAGTTAAACAAAAAGGATAATGATCCATTAGTTATCTGAACTACAAAAACAAATATACTTTATCTATATACATATATTCATATATTTATATTGTGGTATATATTTATGTATGTTTATCCTTATCTATATATACTTAAGCATTTTCTGAAGGGTTAGAGACCAGCCAAATAATCAAAAACCTTAAAAACCACAAAAATAGACACTTGTTAAGCATTTTGCCAAACAAAAGACTATTTAAACAAAAAATGGAAAAAAAAGAGAGATGGATGGAGAGAGATAAATGAAATATCGTTTAGACACGCACAATCAGCTGAAATATGTATACCCTATAATCTATAAGATAAAGGGGTATGCTAAAGAAAAGAGAATGTATGTAACATTTAAAAGAAAAAGAATTTTTGGAATTTGTTTGAGAGCAGAAGAGTTGTAGAACCATTTATAACATGCACATGATGGTCCTTTATATGCTCTTCAATTGAATATCTAATTATTTAACCCTTAAATTCGTCCGTCTACTTCTTTGTCTTTTTATTCTTACATTTATTCTTTCATTAATCTATTCCTGTTACTATTTATTAATCAGCTCTTCAACTTATTCTCTTATCATCTCTTAACCAATATCTAAAGTTATAAAACCAATAGGAATTGGAGTTAATTTAAAGATTTCTCCATTATTTCCAATTCTTTATAAATTCACTTAAAGTATATGAAGCAAAATGATCTTATAGGGTAATATGTAGTCATATCTTTAAACAACAATATAAAGTATTTGTTTTATAGGCTGCTGGTGCTGCTGCTGCTTTTGCTAGCTGATCGTGATTTTCTATGACATGAGCATATTTACCACATTCACAAAAATGGGTTTATTTATTTAGTTAATATTATCGAATGGTTGTTTGGTTATTTTTGGCTGGTTAAGCAGGTGCTAAATGATAAGATGTGCTCAGAGATAGAGCCATAACAATATTTTCTCCAACCTATGTACATTTATACGGGTTGAGAGTATCTTGGTCATGTCGTTGTCTCAGGTAGGATAGGACCACACCTGTAAAAGTCGTCGTCACACAGCTTGAGTCAGACATCTCATATCAAATACAATTCAATTCGGTTTAGCATTGTATTCGATGGTTCCATGTTGGTTTTGAACATCCGCACTTGCTCAGCAAGCGCCTTTCCTGTTGAACAATGTACAAAAGATGATTTTTGCGTAGTTCTTATAGAATATATAGCTTCGTCGTCTCTATTGTTTCATCCATTGTTGTTTGCCCAGTAGCAGCAGTAGGTGGTGCGTATTAGACTTGGCCCGGAACACGCCTTGCAATCAGTTTGAATTGAATTGAGTTGAGTTGAAAGAGGAGACATCTGGCTAAAGAAACAGCAACACAGCTGGCAAAAGAAATTCATTTCATATTAGTCATAGAATTCTTTAAGATGTTGGTTCAAGCTGGCATGTCATTTACTTTTTAAAAAGAGTTTGGCAAATTTTAATTGCTTTTAGAAAATAAGGAAAGGAATAAGGATCATTTTACGACCTTAAAAAAGTGTTAGTTTTTAAACTTAGAAAGAAATATAAATTAAAAATGACTAAAGCCTTCAAATTACTTTTTTAAAACGCAAATTAAACTAAACGTTTTACTTGGAATATATAAAGTACTTGAAATATTAATTGTAATTACTTGCAATACATTTTAGGAAATCCTCTTAAAAGAAGTAAAGGAAGTTTTTCTTTAAAAACAACTTTTCTGTTTAAATGTCTTAGAATCCCTTAAATAATAGATATATTCTTTGGTATTACTTAAAAAACAGGCATATTCAAGTACAATTACTCTGTATACTATAAATACTTAGTACTTAAAAAGAATTCGCAAAGATCTAGTAAGGAGAATCATCATTAACAATGATCTTATACTATAACATTTCTTATTTTATATAAAAATGTTTAAAACAACCTGAAACAAGTCTTAAACAAACATCATTTTGTATAAGAAATCCTAATATTATTTTCCAATAAGTTTTTTCAAGTTATTTACATTTAGTGGAGAAAAAGTAAATTTGAATATTTTTGTACTTAACAGAAACGGTAACAAGTATAATTACTAAAGTAATGGAACTTTAAGAATACACTTTTGAAATAAAAAACTAAACTAAGAAAAAATAATTTTAAAAATTTAAGAAGACTCTCCATATTTCTATAGATTTTCTTGATAGTTTTTTGTTTTTAAAAGAAATTTGCCATCTTTTTCCGTCTCTTCAAGTCACTCAAATTTTATACCCGTCCCTTCTTGTCTGCCTATTTATGGGCACATGCCAAATTTCTTGCCTCAGGTCAAAGTGGCTGCAGGTCAAACTGATCTCATCATCAGTATTCTCCTCACATCACACAAAGGAAGGATATTGGCAAAAAAAAAATATATATATATATAAAGAAGAAAAAGAACGGGAATAAGGAATAATCTTAGACCTACCCCTACGACAACAGCAGCATAGGTTAGGACAGGTGATGGACATCTTCCTTTTCATGCTCTCTCTCTCTTAACAACAAAAAGTCAGGCGAAAAACGAACCTGTATATACTTCTGCCCCTATCTACAGATTTCCATCTATTATTCGCAAAATAAATTAGAAAATTTCTTAAACAAAAGCCAGCTCAAGGACAGCTGACACATTCTCTCGAGCAAGTTGAAATAGACAGAGGATGCCAGGCAGCTGGATATATCAGGCTCAGGATTCTATTTTGGCAAGGTGGAATTTACTTTTTTTTTTTTAGAGATAAAGGAGAGGATTGATTACATCATCAGAGTGTATGTATATGTTCAAGGTGGTCTCCTTCAGACTATAAATCTGGCTTATAGCTCAAGAGTTTGTCATAATTTTTATTGAATCGAAAAAAGCAATTTTTGTTTTCTCTTTCTCTCAGTTTTTTTTTTTTTAATTGATTTGGGAACGGAAGTTGGCTTGATTTTGGGATGCTTTATACCTATTATTAATTGTCATAAATCTTGATAAACAAAATCAAAAAAGAAAAGAAAAAAAAGTTAAATACATTTGAAAAAGAGTAAAAATGAGTTCAAGCTGCAATGTCTGAGAGGAGAGAGACATTTAACCCATCATTATAAAATGTTTTTGGGTTTTCGTCAAATTACATAATGGGTCAGCGCCTACTCAAAAACCGATTTGGTCAGTGCCACGCCTAAACACCTTTTCGCTGTGCCCTGCATTTGTATGTATGTGTGTGTGTGTATGTGGGTGTGTCCCAGTCAGGCCAAAATAAACTGACGTCGGTAATCCTTTTCATTTTTACTTGTTCCTTGCTTTATGATCAGCCGATCCTTTTTGGGTTTATTGTTTGGGTTCCGCCACTTGACAGTGTTGAAATTAAGTTAAATAGTTTCTTGTTAAAGTTGATTTTCATTTAGTTCTTGAAAAGAAAAAGAGAAAGAGGAGAGAACCCTTTCATTTTGGTTCAAGTACTACTACCAACAACCAACCACCTGCCAAATGATTAATCATTTTATGGCCAACACCAAAAGCATAACAACTCTTCAACATGGAGTTTAGGTTGAAATGCTAAAAGCTCATCAATTATCATATACAAATCCAAAAACCCAGCAATATGTGATGATGCATTTCAGATGCATCTGTCTGTTTGGCTGTCTGTCTGTCTGTCTTATATCGAGGCGCCAAAGGTCGCACTTTCCTTTCTTTCTTTCTTGTCTCTAATTTCAGTTTAATGAAATTCTCTTTCTCTCTAATCGTGTCCATCAATTTGATGGGTTTGTCCAAGTACTAGGTGTCTTTTCTCTCCATTGCAAGCTGTAAATAAATTTGGATAAGCATTTTTATGGCCATATATGTATATGTGGGTGGTCTACAAATGCTGTTAACTCTTTGTACCGTTAATGGAAAAAATTGTCAAGTTATGTTTGATTTCTAAAATATTTTTCTTTATCTTTAATTTGTATTTTATTATGTAATTAGCTTTATATTGCAGTTGAGGAAAGTTTAAAAAAATTGATTTTTAATTGCATTTGCTTTATGGGAATTCTTTAAGCGTTAATCTTTAATTTATTTTAAATTTGCAAATATTTCTACCTAATAACCAAGTTTTCTACTTTTTTAAGAGATCTTTAATCTTATAAGGTTTGAAAGGAACTTTAAGAGCAACAAAAAAAAAAAAAGAAGTTATTTGGGCAAAATTTTATATTTTTTGGGTTTGAGCAATTTATAGACACTTATACTGAATACTTATTCAGTTAAAAGAGAATTTTTTTAGTGTTCAGAACTTTACAACAAGTTCTGGAAAAAGCAGTCTAAATTTATTTTTAAATATTAAGTAAAACTATAACCTTTATTTCTAACCTTTTTTTATTCGTTTTTCAGTTACTAAATTCATCATTTACTTTATAATCTAATCCTTAATAAAAAGATTGTTAAATGAAGTGCTAAGAGAACATTCTTTACCCATTTTTCAAAAACTTTTTTACTACCAACATGAACAAAAAGCTTTAACTACTTTTTTTATACTTTAACTTTTACAATTTTTATTTTCTTAATTCAATCGGAATTCATAATTTAATATACAGAGTTCCAGTTCAAATCAAGTTATAACATATCTCGGAATCATGCCGATCGGATCATATAGCTCCCATAGGAACGATCGGTCGTGAATAAGCTTTAACCACAATAACTTTGGTGTTTTCCAATGAAATATCACAAAAGCCGGTATTTGTGAGTTTCATATACTTTCTAACATATCCACCAAGTTACATTAAAATCGGTTGATTATATCATAAGAACTATCGGTTATGAATATAGATTTCGAGCAACAACTTGCTTATTTTTATAGCGATTCTCACCAAATTTGGTATGTGTAAGTTTGGTATATATAGAAATGTGTCCACTGAGTTTCACAAGAATCGGCATGGCCGAAGTTAGTCAATCCTTCTAGTTTTTGAATATGGAAATAACAACAAACTATTCAATCTTTAAATAGAGGATTTTTGGAACAATTCCTAAGAAATCATTCTTTGATAATTTTCCAAAAACTTTTCAACTATTATTTATATTAGTTTTTCTAACCTTTAATTTATTCGATTTCCATTTACATAATTCATTAGAAATCTATAATTCGAACTACTAAAAGATATTTCTCTCTCCATGCTTCAAAAACTTTTGGACCATTGTTAAACAAAAAGTATAACCCACTTGAAGCCGACTTTTTCTAATTTTTATTTTATTTAATTTTCATTAACTTTTTTAACCCAATCATCAAGTCAAACTTCAAAGGTTTGAACCTTAAACCAACCGTTTTTTGGCTATTATCAATATGAACAAAAGTTTTTAAACCTTTAACTTGTTCATTGTTCCTTTTTTTTTAATTTTATCCCAACTAAAATATATTGAAAAATTCATAGAATCGAATTTTAGAAATATTTCAATTATATTCTCAAATTTTTTAGGTTTTTAATAATAAATAGAAATAGAAATTATATATTTTACCTTAGTTTATTAACAAAATATTTAACTAACTATCGTTTCTAACATAAACTTTCAAAATAGTAAAATTTCTTTAACGACCTTTTTTATTCAATCAATCTAATGAAAATAAAATTTAAAATAAAAAACAGTTTACATAGGTTTTCTCCAAAAATGAAGAACAAAAATGATTAATTTTCTTTAATTAGAATATTTTCGTTTTCATTTTGTAAACATTTCGCACTTTTTGATGCAGATGAGTTCAAAATATTCCTTGGATTTGTATTCTTTCTTTTTTTTTGTGGTTCAACAAGTAGCCGCACATTATAACAACATTAACAACATCAACCGAAAGAAGCCGCAACATAATAAGAAGACTTCAATGATGATAATGATGATGATGATGCTGCTGCTGTTGCTGCACCAGACACGTTGCCGGCGAAAATTATTACATACAGGCAGGCAGGCAGGCATTTAAAAAAAAAAAACGAGAAGAATTCTATATAAACATGATGCGCGATGCCACCATAAAACGGACGATAACCTGGTACTGAGCATGCGCCCCACGCTGCTGACCCACACGAACAGGAAGAGAGCCAGAAGAGTAGAAGGAGGAAGAGGAAGAGAAGTTGGAGCAGAAGATGAAGGTGGAATGGGTTAGCAAACCAAAATATCATATGCAAAATGATGATAGAGTTAAAGGAAGGAGGAAGGTGGGATGTATGATGGTGCAACTTAATAGCTCGTGCATGGCCCAGCCCCGTTCCTGGTTCGACCAGCTTCAGCTCGTGTGTCTCTCCCTCTCCATAACATTTTTGGTTATACTATATATAGTATATACTTATATATCAACCTGTAAAATGTATAACGACAACATTAAGCTCGTGCCACCAGCTAGCCGGGATGTTGCTGATGTTGCAATGTTGCTTGTGGAGAGCCAAAGACACAACGGTACACTTGGCGCAGGTTCATGTGAGTTCATGCAAACGGCACAAAAAAAAAAAAAAAACACAAAAAAACGGTTGATCTGATTTGTGTGTTGAAAAACTGGGAGGCGGAGGCAGGTCGAAAATGTTACGTTTTTTTTTTTGAGGTACATATATAACTCAAAGGTACCAAAGGGTCGTTTAGACATAAGTTTGAGTAATCTGTTCTAGATCTTTTTATTGAAAAGTTGTAAAGTTCATTTAAATGGTTGTTGGGCAATTATTTGTTGTTAATAATGAAAAGGTCTTATAAAGGTTGCTTAGGATTTGATATAGAAAAGTCTGCCAACTTTAATAGAAAGATGTTGTATATATGTTCTTAATATGGTCTTAAATTGTTCCTTTATTTGGTTTGGTCTGAATCCTTATTCATCTTATATAATTTAAATTTTATTTGTAGTCACAAATTCCTCCTAATTTTTTGGATTTATGCTCATATTTTGTCTTTATTATAGGTCCAAATTGTTGCCTTTTTTCATCAGCTTGATGTAATGATCTAATCTATCAATGAATAATATGTGAATCCTTATTCATCTTATGTCATTTCAATTTTAATATTCACATATTTTCACTTACTCAATTTTTTGAATTTTTATTCATTTTATGTCTTAAGTAAAATGTAAATTGTTTCTTAATTTTTTTCTATTATCGTCTGTTTGATATACTATAGAAAATCGGGGAATTTTAAGATTAGTCTTACGAAGCAAAAGTATTAAGATTGTTAAGAGTCCGATTCACAAATTTTAATTGTTTGGATTATTCAGATAAGTCTTTATGTATGGAAGAGAATCTTTAAACTCATTTAACTAAATTTCACTCAAAATATGACAATCTTTAGGCTATTTATACCTCTTTCTCTCCATAGGTGATATATATTAAGATTTTTTCGAAACTTTCCTAAGATGAGAATTTATTTATATCTATAAATCGAATAACTCATATTATTGTTCAGGTGAACTGTAGTAAAGGTGTTTTAATATCTGTTTTAATAGACAACAGAGGAGAACTTTATGATATTTAGAACTTAGTTCTAGTTAGATAATATAGGGTAAAAGTATGAAGCATAGAAATACAGAGCTATAGCCCATTTACAAGAATCGGAACACAGATCCCATAAAGGTTCGTGTAAAATATTTTTATAATATTGCCACTTCTTGTTTTTGCTTTGAATAGTAAGAATCAATGTTTTTATTAGCTGTTAATTATTGTAAAACTTTTTATTATCTGTAAATTAATTTATTTTAAAGTTTCTTGATTGTCCTTAGAAGAAAGGAAAGTTAATAAAGTTTCATGGTATATCCCATTCCAAGCTCACGTTAGATTCAAATATCCCTAAATCTTTTTCTAAAAGTTTAATATTCAAAACGAAAGAGTAGTTAATACAAATCTATATCTAAAAATAGTCTCATCTATATTTAATTACTATCAAAACTTATCAGTTTCCGGTTAATATATCAAAAGTATAGGAACAAGATCCTTAGCAGAACCTCATTGGTTAGTTTTTTAGTTTTAAACTAAAGGGTATCATCAGTTTCATATAATCATTTTCAAAATATTCAAACAAAATTCTTACTTACAAAAATGTTTATATTATAATTAGTTTTTTTTTTTTTTTAGCACTTAGTTGTGTTTGGGCTTGTTTTTTGGTAATTTTGGTTTTTTTTTATAGGGCTGGTTTCTTGGTTCTTGGTTTTGGTTTATTGGGTCGGTGGCCAACCTGTTTCCGTTTCTAAGTAGTTGCCCAGCAACATGACAAAATACAAATCACGGCCAGGTGCCAAGGGGTAGCCTCTTCTTTTCACTCTCCTCTCTCCCTACTCTACTCTACTCTTGTTGCATTCAAGCGAAAATTTCAAATACTTGGCAGATGCCACGAGTGGCAGGAGCAGCAACAACAGCCAGCAGCAGCAGCAGCGATTCAAATTAGTTCTCAACACATATCGCCCTTTTACAGAGTTCATGCATTATCCTGTAGGTCCTTTAGATGATTTATAGACAACACAAGGACCAGACTGCTGGCGCACGCTTCTTTCTTTCTTTATTTTTTTTTGTTTTCTCCAAATCTTTTCAAACATTATTTTTTTTTTTGTTTTCAATTATTTAACGCTGAAGCCGTCGAGTTTTAGTTTATTTATTCAAATGCATTAAGGGAAACATCTGCGCATGCGCCTAAAGAGGATACTCAATTGGCAGGGCAAACAAAAAGAGATAGAAGCTAGAGAAGAAGCTAGACAGAGGGAGCATCATTCATAGTGAAGATGGAGGGGTAAATAGGTGCCTTGTAAGTGAAATTTCTGATATACGAGAAACACTTCTTCACATTTAACCACAACTTTTTGTTTTCTCTTTCTTAAATACACTTACTAAGTGAGGTATATAGATTTGTTGAAGACAAATTGTTGTGCAGAATTCAACTATTTAATCTTTTAAGTTTCCTTTTTATAAGAAAAGTATCTAAAACCAATTTATACTATTCCTTTAAGGATTTTAGTTTATTTTATATAAAACTAATCAATCATGAGATGACTTTACCCTTAATAATATAGTCATAAGACTGCATAGAAAGGGTATAGAAACTACTGCAGAATTCTTTAACTTTAGTCAGATCGTCTGACAGTGTATTTTTGTTTTTTTTTTTTTTTTTTTTTTTTTTTTTTTTTTTTTGGGTTGTCCTATTTGAGGTAAAATCATAAAACTTTTTTATGACACACACGGAACTTATGGTCGGTCTTATGGTTGGGGGTAACTCCCGGGTCTGTGTCTGGAGCAACAAATTATTAACGACATTTTAAATGCAATGCCAAAGAGTGCAGAAACAGAGAAACTACTACAAAAGGAGCAAAAAAATAAAAAAAAAAAAAAAGTGAAAAAAGGGTCAAACCACAAACAAAAGATACAAAACAAAAAAAATATATATGTATAACTGGCCACGATGTGACGACTCCTCCAATACGACGCCTTTTAATGAGATTTGTCTGGGCATGAAAAACTTGCATTTGGTTTAAGGACACGCAGCTTAAGCGACGAAAGCTTCAAGAAGAAGAGAAGATGCGAGGAGCCAACAAGTGTGGACTGGAGAAAACACAGTTTTTTTTTTTATGTTTTTGGTTGTAAAAATTGAAAATTACTTTTGAGAGACACAGAGAGAGACAGAGAGAGTGGAGGGGAAGAAGACACAATTTTAGGGTACAAGGCCCGGCCCTACCGCATTTGAAAGCTGAGACAATAATTGCACAGTGAAAATTACAATCCAACATTTTTATTGACTTTATTCTGTGTATATCTGTCTGTCTGTCTTATCCGGGATATGGAGTAAGAGTGAGGAGGAACCAGTCAAAGAGGTAGGGGTAGAGCAGCGAACCGATGAAAGTGCGTGTGGGTTGTTGTGGCATGTCCCGTGGCGATTTTAACCAAATGAAAGTTTTTTGCATTTTGTTTTTTTATTGATCAGCCAAGAAGAAGAAGAAGCAGATGAAGAATTCCGTAATTTTTCCAACAACATGAAACATGACAGGGCCAAATTGTTGTATATAAATTTTTTGTGTTTTGGTCGATAATGCCACCAAAGGAGGCACAACACACAGTAAAAGGAGAAGCAAGGCTTCCGTTATTAATATCATTGCTGCTGCTAAATTATGATGTTAAGACGCTCGTCAACAAAATTTAGAATTGAAATTTCTCCTTTTTAAGAAGTGAAATTGGCATATATCAAAGAAAAAAAAAAAGAAAATTAAATGTTTAAGACAAGTTGTAAATTTTATGGCAGTTTAAATATTCAATTTTAATTGTTATTTAAGTGAGAAAAAGAGTTTTTATCATGCTAAAATTGTTTTTTTCTATTTTAATGTAATTCTTAGTGTTGCAAAATACAAACATATTTCCCTAACTCAAAGTTTTCATAAGTTGATGAATACTGGAAACATTTGAGGTATTGATATTGATTGGTTCTTAGGTATTATATGGTCTAATACGTGTTTTCAAAAAGTTTTTGAATCTTTGTAAGTTTATATTTTATTCTAAATATTATCATTTTATATCAATATTATTATTAATAAAAATTAACATTAATATAAATTATAATTTTAAATTAAATACATTTTTTTCCTATATATTTTCAGATGGACTTTAATAAACAAAAATTCTAAAACGGTTTCGTTTTAAAAGGAAAAACAAATCCTGAAAAATCGGTTCGGTCTAATTCGGTTCCTCTCAAAAGTTTTAGTAAAAGTTTTCTTAAAATCGTTTTCTCGGTTAAGTGTGCCCATACTTCTAAAGAAAAGTTTCGATAAAAGTGAGCTTTAAATCGTTGTAACGGTATATCAGTTCGGTACTTTTTGTCTGCTCTTTCAAAGTTTATTTTAAATCGGTATAACGGTTATTAGTAAGTGAAATGCAACCGAAATCGAGTGTTTAAATCGTTTTAAAGCGTGTGTGTTTAATAGGTTGTGCGTGTGTTTGTGCCTAATAATTTTTTTTTTACATTTTTTTTTGAGTGCTTCTTGGTAAATATGTCTTTATATAATCTATAAACCGATTTCCATTTTGTAGAATTCCCTAGCTTAATTCAATATCCATTGCCAGTTGATGATATATGTTTGTTTCTATAATGGGTAAGTCTTCAAACATTTCTATTAAATAAAACCAATTTCAATTACCAGTGGGTGGCCTACCCCAAATAAACTAGATTGAAAGAATAAATGGTAAGAAAAAAAAAATAGTTAACAAGATCATTAAATCTTGGTTAACTGAGAAACTGAGACTGCCTATCGATAAAACAACAAAAACAACGTCAACATACACAAGTTGCGATGGTCAAGGCATTAGAAAAGACATCGCACATTGTCCAGGGGCCTAGATAAGATAAGCAACGACAAGCCAAGGGAGAGAGAGAGAGAGAGACCTCCAAAAGGAAAAGGTGCATACATACACACTCAGTACGTGGTCTTTCTTGCGGTCGGTCGTTTGGTACGGATCGAACAAGAAGTTTTGCATGTTTATCTATTAATTTATGCTGGCGGTTTTTCGGTCTTACTCCCTAGGTCTTGATCTTCTTTACCAACTAAAATGCTTAGCAAATATCGATAAGAAACACTAATTAAGTTAAATGGCCATGTGCATGTGTGTATGTATATGTGGGCGGTCTAGAATTTCCAAGAAAAAATTGGCACAGGTTGTTACTTACACTTACATGACATAAAAATCTAAGCACTGAATGGTTTTCCATGATTTATGATACTTGTTGTGTGGGCACCTCCTTTTATGATCTGTCAAGTCAGATATGTATAACACTTTCAATTTGGAGTTACATCTGCCGAAGCACTTATATTCCACTTGAGAGTCCTTCTCAACACCTTGGTTTTTCTTCTAACTAAAAATAACTTAAAGACGGGGTTCAAAATTAATTGATAGATTTGGTTTTGCTTTTACTTAAGTGATTTCAAACAGAACACAAGAGCACTAGCGAGAGTGCACCCTAAGCATAGCAAAGAGCATGCATAAGATTCCGTTACAATTACATTTGTAATGCCATATGTTGGTCTCTTTGACGTTGTCTCTCTTGATTTTGCAATGCGCAGTACATTTTTTTGTAGCGATTTTTATGCGTCGTTGGCTCCAACTACCTGCAGAAGCTCCTCTACCTTTTCACCCATAGAATCCTTTGTAGAGATTAGTCTGTTTTGGTCAGTCCATTAAATGTAGGTTAAGTTTTATGTGACCTGTGAAATGACTTTATTCACAGGTAGAACATATGTTTCAATGTAATTTTGCACAGGTAGTAATTGCCATTAATGAACGCAAATAGTTGACATAATGAGGAGTGACGCGTCGCCTTCATTAGGTCAACAAAATGCATAACCAAGCAAAGACATTAGCTTCAGGTGGATTGTTTATTTTTTTAGTTCCAGGAAAACAAACAAAAAAGTAGCTGTTTAAGACAATTAAAATTACTTTTAATTGATAAATTAACAAAAATAATTCATAAAAATAAGCAACTATTGAATTGATTTAGCTAATTCTCTTACAATAAGTAGCAAAATGATTTTCAAGAACCATTTGTTCGCTTTCCAAAGAAAAACATTTTTATGCAAAAATGTACAAAAATTTGACTTAATTTGCTTTTGTTTTTGTATATTAGCATTGCGTTTCTTAGTATTTTGTTGTCATTTAAAAATCAGTTAAATATTCTCTTATTCTTAGGCATAAAAAAAGAGAGATTTACTCTTTGCTGTGCTTGTGGTTTATGTTTCATTCCACTTTGTTTCTTCTCGCTGGTGCTCTTTAATATTTCTCTGTTAAGATTTACGAAATTTTAGTTTCCCTTAAATAATAAGAGAATTAATCTCATCTCATTTTTGAATGATGCTATTGATTCTCTTTGTGTTTGCTTGCAAAGCTAGTAAGAATAACTTTGTCATCTTTCTACCAATTGGGCAACGCAAAATTTTAACATTCGTTCAATAAACTCAATTACATATTTATTGTTATTTAAGGAACGAATAATATTTAGAAATAGAAAATGCCTTCCCAACTTTTAAATATTTCTTATATTTTGTAACGGCGTTGCTGATTTTTTTTGCTATGAACTCCACACAATTAAAGTGAGTAAAAATGTTGAAAATTTCGTTGTCCATATTAACTAAAACACAAACAAACAACACAATAAGAATAACCAGTGTTGAACAGACTTTGTTAATACAGTTTTGGATAACATCTTTACGCCGTGTGCCAAAACTCATCTATTATTTATCCATTTTGTCAAAAGTGACAATATTTTTCATTTTCCTAAACTTTACTTAATAAATATGGCTCGCATCCAGTCATTTAGTCAACTCTTTGCTTTCATTAATGTCAATTAATGATCTACCTAATCTACCTAATGCAAATTATGTGCGAAACACGTGTTCGTTTTACCTGCAAATAAAGTCATTACACAGGTCACATTCATTTTAATCTACATTTGATAGAAAACAGTTTAATCTACAAAAGGGATTCCATGTACATTTTTTCGCCCTGGGTGAAAAGATAGATGGGCTCCTTCAGGTAGTTGGAGCCAACGACGCATAAAAATCCCTACAAAAAATGTACTGCGCATTCAATTGAAAAGATAAACAAAAATAAAGAGAGACAACTTCAAAAGAGAGCAACAATGATTCCCACTCACACAACTACCACCACCACATATGCAATTATAACGGCATCTTGTGGAGTTGGTTCGCCGTCAACGATTGGTGCAAGTGTACGTAGTCGGGCACGTGAGTTTTGTTGTTTCAGTACATAAACAAGCCGAAACAGGTTAGCCGAGCCGAACGTTTACGATTGGTTGGCGTCGTCGTGGTGGGCACAAAAATTAAACGGTTTTATCATAACAGCAGACGAGCACGCATACACATATACACGATTGTATACCTGCCACATTAAGAGAGTGAGAGCGAGTTTGATCTTTGTGGTTAACAGCGTGAGAGTAACAAACTCATCCTGCTTAACAGAAAGAGAGAAATTGTTTCCCTATTTTGGTTCCTTAACATTCGGGAATCGCCAAAATGATCATAAAACTGTGTATGAAAATATATACTAGGAAAATGTGTTAAATAAACGTTTTCTTTGATATTATGAAATTCAATAGAAACGTTGAATTATAGACTGTCAACTTATATACAAATAAACATGAAAGTATGGTTATTTGCAGTTGAAGCTCGTACTTAAAGCGCTTACATTTCTGTTCTCTTGTTCTGGCGACCGCTGCGAATTTAACATGATGTGAGACCATTCTTCTCCTTTAACAGAGTGCAAGAGAGTTTACCACTGTTAACTTCAATATTAACAGCACCAAATATGTTAACAGGCTGAAAGAGAGGTTTACCACTGTTAGCGTTTTCGAATAAATAACACATTGTTTTTTCATTTTTTTTTACAGTTTTCCACCACCCTTGCTAACGTGCACACACACTTTTTTGCTCCGCGCATTCGTACTAAAACTTTACCAAATCGTGTAACGTCGTTTGTTATGTGGAAATACAATTTAAAAAAAAAGTGTTAAAAAAAACTATAAATATTTTGCGTTTAATAAAAACGAAAAAAAAAAAAAATATATATACAAATAAAAACAAAATGCATTCTGTAGAAGAAATGTTGGTGGAAAAGAACTACAGCAAGTGTCCTTTGAAGAAAAGACCTGTGACATATCAGTTTGAGGCACCTCCAACAACAGCACCCGGAGGAGCAAAAGATATGGAAATTACAACTGTGGAACCTGAAAACTTGTGCCTAAAAAAGAAAACGGAAATTGTTGCGGCCACTGAGGAGCTGATCAATGTGGAGGATGAAGGTGTCGATGTTGATCACACAACGGATGATGATGCCGATAGCGAAGATGATGTCCAAGTGGATGATGTGGATGTGGTTGAAACAAATCAAACGCAAGCAGCTGCTTTGGCTGCAGCGGCAGCAGTGGCAGCAGCAGCAGCCGCTGTTTCCGTGGTCCATCCCACACCCACATATCCCTGGAATTTTCATATGTCTCCCTATACGGCGGAATTCTATAGGACAATTAATCAGCCACATTTGGCAGCAGCCGCTGCTGCAGCCCATCATCATCATCATCACCAGCAGCAGCAGCAACAACACCAGCAGCAGCATCATGCTGAACAATTAATTTCACCAAGTTCTCCATCAGATTCTATGGGTTCATTATCGCCACCGCCCCATCATTATTTGCATGGTCGTGCCAGTTCAGTATCACCGCCAATGCGTTCAGAAATTATCCATCGACCCATTGGAGTACGCCAGCAGCAACATCGTTATGTGCCCTATAGTACAGCTTTTCCACCACCGGCACCACAAACAGTAGGAGCAGCTCAACCAGCTGCAGGATATGCTGCATTTCATCCGCATCATCATCACCACCATCATCATCACCATGCACCTATCTCACCTGCATATTCGGAAAATTCATATTATTCCATGCGTTCCATGACACCCGAATCCAATTGCTCATCAGTGCCCGAAGATTTGTCGCTGAAATCACTTACAAAACCATCAATAGTACCAATAGCAACATCTTCATTGGTTCATTCACCCAAAGAGGCTTCCTCTGGATCATCATCATCATCATTGTCGCCAGCTATTTTGACAAGTCCTTCATCGAAAAAGGATAAGACACAGCAACAGCCGCCCCGCTATCAGTGCCCAGATTGTCAAAAATCATATTCCACATTCTCGGGTCTAACCAAACATCAGCAATTCCATTGTCCAGCAGCCGAAGGGAATCAAGTGAAAAAGTCATTCAGTTGCAAAGATTGTGAGAAAACCTATGTGTCACTCGGTGCTTTAAAAATGCATATACGCACCCATACATTGCCGTGCAAGTGTCAAATGTGTGGCAAAGCCTTCTCACGACCATGGCTATTGCAGGGACATATACGTACACATACGGGTGAGAAGCCCTTCAGTTGTCAGCATTGCCATCGTGCCTTTGCCGATCGTTCAAATCTCCGTGCTCATCTACAGACACATTCGGATATTAAGAAATATTCGTGCAACAATTGTGCCAAGACCTTCTCGCGCATGTCTTTGCTCACTAAACACTCGGAGGGTGGATGTCCAGGAGGCACTTCCACAGCGAGCTACAACGAGCCTTAAGTTCAATGACAATAACAAAAAAGAAAATTAAAAATTAAAAAAAAAAAAAACATATGAAAGCCATGTTCCACCAAAAATTAGTTCCTAGCTCGTTTAAGACTACACATCTCGTCTCGTCTCCTCCCACAAGAGCCCAGTGCCACAAAAGCAACAACAAAAACTAAACTATAATTTAAAAAAAAAAAAAGGAAAACAAAAAAACAAAAAAACCAACAAAGGGGAACAAATTTAATTTCTTACTTAAAATTCAATTTTGTTTTGTTTTTTTAATTTCATTTTTATTTTCTAGTCATTAATTTCATTTTGAATTTGATTCATTTTAATTTTTGAGTTTAACTTTTTTATAATTTTTTAAAATTGAATCCCCTTTTCAAAAAACAAAAAAAAAAACCAACTTGAATTGAATGAAATTGCATCCTAAGTTGAAACTTTTTAAAGTATTTTTCTATTTTTCCTGTATATAACTATATAATATATATATAATATGGTATTAAGACAATCCTTAAAAAAAAAAAAAACAAACAAATATATGAAGTAAATTTCATCTCTTTTATATAAATATATTTACCATAGTATTTTTAGCATGTAGATTATATATATAACTATATATATAGATATATTTCTGATAAAAATCTTAAACTAAAATCTTTTTACATACATTGAAAATGTATTTTAAAAGAAAACAAAAAATGCATATAAAATATATATATTTTGATATGAGAAAATGTTTTATAATTTTAAGTTATTTATTTAAAACAAAAGAAAAAGAATGAAAATTAAAAAAGAAAAAACAACAAAAAAAAGATCCATGAAGGAAATACATTTTATTTTATAAAAAGAAAAACGGAAATAATTTTACTTATGCTTTGGGAGGAATTTTACAGTTGTATTCTTTGAATGAAAAACTTTTGGAATTTCAAAAAATTACCCAAATAATTTTTATGGAATTTCTTCTAAGGCGAAAAGGGGAATAAAAATAACAAACTTATACAAGATAATCTTTACTATGGAAAAATAATTTCAGAATATAATAATTTCATAAATAAATTTTGTCTTATCATGCAATATTTTTGCTTTTGGATGCTTTTTTGGCTGATTATTATGAATTTCATAATTTTAGTCCACATAATATTGGATTAATCTAGCAACTATTAATGGTTATTAATTTACTCTTGGCTTTAATTTTTTTAATTGCCTTTATGCACATAGAGTGGTTTTTTAAGAACTTGTAAATAAAATTTGTAAACAAATTTAGACAAAAACTTTTTATTTCTTCGACCTCTTTCTCATTTTTTTCTTATATAAATAAATAATAATTCAAAAATTGGTCTTAAGTACAAACTAAGGCCTATAAGTTTTGATATCATTACTTTTTTTAAAATTTTTTAAATATTCCGAGCATTTATCACTCTTCTTAAAACAATATATTTTTTAATTTCTTAATTTTTTTAAATCTTTCAAGCATTTATCACTCTTTTGAAACAATAGGTAAACAAATATTTGCCAGTACATTGTTCTAAATTTCGAAATTTAGTTTCAAATTACACTATAATCAAAATTTGAGTTGTTTTAAACTAATTGTCTTGTCATGCTCTATTTAAATTCAGATAAATTCTTTGCATAACTCGTTTTGTGAAAAGTTTATGAAATCCCTAAATAAAAATACATAAATATAAAATTTTCATTTTATTTTAAAAATTCATTCATTTTCAAGAAATTCAAAGAAATTACTGAACATTATTTTTAATCACTGGCGTAGATTTGCTTTAAGCAGTTAAAATCTTCAAAAAATCCAATTTTTATTTTTGTGTCTTAATATTTAAAGACAATTCAATCAATATTTTTGGAGATAAACAACAAAAGCAGTCATAATTTGTAAAACTATAAATTATTTTTAAAAATTTTTTGTTTAAATTTGTATGTATACAATATTACTCTTAATATGGTTAAGCAGATAATTTGATCTAAAAGCTTCATAGCCATCCTTTGTTACACAAAGTTAATGTCCTTTTCGCCTTACTGTATGAGCTAATTAATCTGTATGGCTTAACTTTTTCTAGTCAAAAATAGGGAAATAAAAATAAAGAAATATAAATTTAAAAGTGACTTGTTTTTCATATAAACTACATCCTTTTTATCCTTCATCAAAAGTTTTTGTAAAAATAATTCTTCTAGTAAGAGTATTTATAGTTCGTTTTGTTAGATTTAGCTTCCGGGATTTTTCGTTTTGTTGACTTAACTTTGCTAATAATTTATAATGGATTTTCAACTGTTTATTTATTTCTAATTTGAAGTGATTCCCATTAGACTTCCTCCCTTTTCCACAACAAGTTCTTCAATGGAATTCGATCGTGTGTATTTGTTGTGAAGGAGCACTTTACAAACGCTTTTTGGGTCAGGCTTCTCTTTTTTGCCTGAAAATCGTTGCCGATGAAATAAATAAACAAATCGATTCAAATGAGAGGCAAAAGCCCAACAAAGTCAATCAGCCAATCGCGACATTTTATTGCATCCAATGAAAGAAAGAGACAGAAATAACTTTTTGTATTTCTGATCATAAATTATATTGAAATTTCTAAGCACGTACAACGTACTCAAGCGTACAATGTGGGGCCCACAAAATGGCAGTCACTAAATCAAAAACCAAACCAAAACGAAGCTTGGGCAAAGCAAACACACACGCTTCAATAGAGATCCCCGCCTAAGCGTAGTCTTATTAAACATTAAACCTATTTTTTAATGAAAAAAAAATGAGAAAAAAAGTAGACAAAAGCGGATCGATCACCGGCTAAAGAAAAGTTATAGGTGATCGACTCACTGATGCGGAAAAAGAGAAGAAAATCATCATCGATAAAAAAAAGAGGAAAAAAGAAAAATTTGTTAACTTTGCATATAGATATAGGAAAATGGGTGCGTTCTGTTTGCAAACGAAACGAAATGAAACTCATTATCGAGATCAATTGATCGTCGCGCCAGGCGTAGTCGTCTATAGCCAAAGAGAGAGAGAGTCCTCCTCCTTCTTCTTCACCTTCTCATAACACATGTATGACGATTATGTATAGGCAAAAAGTCTTGGGCGAACTTTTTTCTAACCAAAAACCAACCACATGTGTGCAGAAGGACAAGGGCTTAGCTAAAATTTTATAAGAGGGGGCCCAATAATAATTCAATCCGAATTTAAAAAAAACTAAGGAAAGTAATTCAAACTAGAAGGAAGGGCTATTAGGTGCATTCAAATACTAAGTTTCATGTACTTTAAACTTACAAATCGCGCATTTTATAACAATCCCATCCTTCTTTGCGTTGCAAACTTCTGATTAAAACTATTATTTTCCATTTTACAAATGTATCAAAATGTAGCTAAATTTGGGAACTTTTTATTCTTCTAACTCATTTGCAGTTTGGATCTAAATCCGTTTCATTTTGTTAGAATATGATCTTAGTTTAACTATGAACTTGGTTAAACTGTGTCTAAATTTTACTTTGGACTTGAAAATTGTTACCATATCCTTTAAATAGTTTACAATTTTTAGGTATTTATATTGTTTTTTTATAAGACATAACTTTCAGTTTAACTGTCACTTAAAAAGCTCTTAACAACTAATAGTTAAGTATATTTTGAATGATTTAAGACTTATGCAAGTTTTATTTTGATAATTAATCATTATAAGTTTAATTAAATTAATTATTATACAATATAGTTTAATTATTATTGCCTGAAAATCAGACAACATAAAGAAAAATGATAAAAGAAACGAAAAAGTTGTTAACAAAATAAGTTTAATTTCAGAAACTTCCGTTTTTTATTTTATTTTAAATTATATAAAAAAGTAATTCAAATATAAGTTGACTATATACAAAAAATGATACGAAATTTCGGAGACAAAACTTGTTTCAGTTTGAAGGTTTCAATTTGAAAGAGCGTTAAGAGAACTTTTTCAATTATCAATTTACCATTAACTTGATTTAGTTTTTTAGATTAAAAGTTATTGGTGGAAATCTATATAATTATTTAAAATTTGCTTAAATTTTATTTTTTTTCTTTGATTAATTTTTGTGTTCGGTTACACCACACTAACACTTGTTCACGAGTTACCAACTAAAAAAGAACAGATGACCAACTATAAGTATGACCAGATGTACTTACAAAAATGACATAATCAGTGTTGCATAATGCCATGATTTAATAAAGGGTACTCTAATAGTTAGATATCATAAAAAATTAACACTAACTTTTGAATCAAGCTTAATAGACTTTATTTTAAATACTTTCTCATTTAAATTCATAGTCTGGATAATATTTGTTGTTTACTAAAAAAAAAACAAACAATTCACGTATAGCAATTCCCCTTTTTCCCTTTCACACACTAAGCCTCTGTGTGACGACAAACGGCGGCGATCAACGATCGACGACTACGACAATTGTTGCCAAATTAGATCATCAGGCAGGCATCAGACAGGCGGGCAGGCAAGCAGGCACAGCACCCAAACTAGCTACAACAGCAGCTATAGCAGCAACAAGTCGTCTCAACTCTAAAGTCAAGTCAAGTCTCTGGGCTCACGTGTGCTCTTTATAATACAACAGAGATCCCAGTCGAGCGATCAACCAACAAAAATATATAAAAAAAAAAAAGAAAATAAAAAAAAAATAGGAAAAAATTAATATGCACGCAGTTCGTGGCTGGCTTCAGAGCTCAAGTTACTTACTCTACCATCTCCTCTTCTCTCCTTCATCTATGATCGCCTGCCGTCCTCCCCTTCCCTTTAACATAGCTAGTGATCGTGCCCGTTGCTTTCTTGCTAAACAATTTGCAAACGATTTCTAATAAGCGTCTTAAATTGTAACAAAATAGACGAGCATTTAGGGCCTTTTGTGGTCGGACGACCATTCAAAAATTGGCCAACAAAAAAAAAAAACAGAAAAGGTGGCTTGACCTCCCCTCTTGCTGTTCCCTTGGGGTTCGCTTTTTTTTTTTGTGCTGTGCCAAATTTCTCGCTTGATTATTTTTTCTTTTACTTTTTTTAAGGGCAATGGCCAGAGGTAAAAGTGAAGACTTCTGTAAGAAATACGACCCGGAAGGCAAAAAACGGAACTAGTGAAAAGAAAATTGTAATCGATAGGTGATTTAGTTAAGGGTTTATTGGGAGACAACCTCTAAATGCTTTTTACTTAGAAAAATTTTCAAAATTTTCAAAAGAGTTTGTCTTTGTTTTAAGTTTTGAAATATTATATACTAAAAATTTATAAATTATATATTTTATATTATATTTTATCTTATATTTTATTTAAAATTCAATTCAAAATTCTATAAAAAGTGAATTGATTGGTAAATTTTTAAATTAAATATAACAAATTTTTGATTTCTTTCGATTCAGAATTTGATTATAAAAAGTTTCTTTCCTATCTTTCAATTTTTAAATATTGGATAAACGGTTTCAAAAATAGTTTTTACATTTTGTTGGTCACCATTGAGCACTTAAGTAAGGAAAGAAATGTTTTTATTTTATTATTGACCATATGATATATACATAGATATATAACTAACTACTTTCGATATATTAGAACTTTTTAAACTACTGAAGAAGTTTGAAAAATTCTAAATTATTTTTAAGGGGGATCGAAAGCGTCATGTTAATAGAAATCTGAAAAATATCAGGTTCAAAATTTAAAAGCAATTTGACAAATATTTTTTATTAGTAAAAAATTGATTGATTATATTAATTATTTATTTATTTAATACTTAAAAATCCATTCAAATTTTAAACAGTTAGAAATTTAATAAAAAATCAACCAATTTTATTTACATAAAAATTTATGAAGAGTTATATAAAAATCGTAATAGTTAAGAATAAATTGCAAACTATTCTTAATTTACTTTCTTTGTCCGATATTATACAAAGTATAGCCTACATTTTTTGTAATCTTAATAGATTATTCATAGAAAATATATATTTAAATAATTGCTCATCAATTTAATATAAAAGTCCATGTACCCCAATTCGGTTGCAAGCAAACTTAGTTCAATTCGTTAACAATAAACAAATATAACAATATTTTGCTTTTGAGTTGACGTTTTTTTTCCATAGTTTTTTTTTTTGCGCAACTGCAGCTGTGTGGCTGGTTGAGGTCTGTGTCTGCTATCTGTCTGGCCTGGTCCTGGTCTCTGCTCTGGTTGGTCTCTTCCACCTTTTGGCATAGTGATAAAGCGCCCACCAAACAAAAACAAAAACCTGACGAAAACTAGAAAAGAAAAACCAAATCCTGGCAGTAACCTATAATAAAACAAAAAAAAAAAAAAAACTCAGACGACAACGCAACAAAATGGTAAACAGTTTTTAAAGCTTTATGAATATGCAAAAAGATAAAGCCAGACAAAACGAAAAACAAAAACTAAAACTTTGGCTCCCTCTCGACCACCCTCAACCTTTTGTTTAAAAAAAAAGAAAAAATTTACCTGCTCTTTTTTTTGAATTTCAAATTTTTTAACGAGCCAAAATGAAAAACTTTCCAACACACAACCAACCAAAAGGGGCAACCCAGAAAAACTGATCATCGATCCAGAGCAAAGGCATAAGAAAAAACTATAGGAATAAGCTATAGTATAAAGATAAAGACCATCCGACTGGGTTATACCCTTCAGAATTTTGAAACTTATTTTGCATAGAAACTAGTATTAAAAACTTTTGGAAAACAATTTGTTCCAATGTTTTTGGATCAAACGAAAATTTTGAATTTTTCGGTTTTTAAAAAATTGTGAAAAACTAAAACAAATGTATGTCTAGGATTAGTACGAATAAAAGCTTTAAAAGTTATTTTTATATTTCGTTAAATGTATATTTTAAAGATCCTTTTTTTACTGGGATAGAGTATTTAAGCTTTTAGCCAAAAAAATAAAATAAGAGGCAAAACGTCACAAGGCAAAAAGACGAGCGACGACGAATGAAATTTAGCGTAAAAATGGAGATCTTTTGTCTGCTGATAAACGTGAGCATTTTGTTTGTCACGACGAAGTGTGCTTTTTTGCGCGATCGCCGGCGACGTACAAAAAACGATCGTACCAAGGCATACAAGTTTATGTATATATATATCTATATATAGAGAGTTTTAAGTATTCAATGGAGGAAGGTGCAACTATGTAGTAATACGTAGTAAGTAGGCAAATCGCTACGCATTTAAGTAGAATTTTATAGTCAACAATCGAAATAATAGGAAATAAAATGTTTTATTACTATTAGACAAGTTTTTTTTTAAGGTTTATGAGTTGAAATATATTCCTATATAAACGTATGTTTTCTCTTTTGTTTAATTGAAATTTAACCAACATGAACTACATGCAAAATTCTTGGCTTAGTTGTTTAAATATAATCATAAAAAAAGGATGAAAAATATAGTTTCTTTTATTTATTTATAATACTCTTGAAAAAAGGGCATATTAATTTTATTATTTATAGTTATACACTTGGCAAAAAAACTATGTGTACAAGCTCAATACAAAACTTTGATTCAGAAAAAACAAATACTTTTAAAAATTATATTGTCAAAATTATAGTTTTTGTTCTTATTGATTAACACATTATTTATTATTAACTTTTGCAAGTTTTTACTTTATTATTAATTGCTTTAATTTTTCTATATTTAAAAAATTAAATAAACAATGAATTTCAACTCAGAAAAAGTATGCGTACAAACTATAAAGTCACTCTAATTAGGTGTATTTGTATAGTATATTATAAGGTCTCCTAAAGTAAACATTTTAAATACTTGCTTCTATAATAGATTCTAATTTTTATAAACTTCACATTTTTGAAGGTTTATTTTACCATTATCGAAAAAATTTAAGCTTCTTGCTTAAGAAATTATTATTTATATTATTATTAGAAAAATATGTATATTTTATTTACTTTTTACAGTGATTTTATATTTGTTTTGTGCTTTTTTCTTATTTTTAGTAAATTTATTTATATTTATATTGATGTTTTATCGCCTTATCTAGACTGAAAAACCTTAAAAACTGAATAATTTTTGAAATGTCTCATCGGTTTTTATGTAAAATTTTAAATAATTATATAATTCGACTTTTACCGCCAATAAAGTCAATTTACTATATCTCATTGTTGTCCGATACGACTGATTTTCATTCTTTATTTGCCTGGTTATTTTAAGAGCTTATCTACCAAGTTTCAACCATATAGCTTCAAATTAAAGGTTTGTTTCTAGCAAAGAAACAGACAGACAGACAGATATCTGAGCAATAATAATAATTTTAATATCCCCTGCAAAGGGATAAACATAGATACTTTCTAACTTTTGATAAGTTGAACTTTGCAACGTCCTGTGGTGATATTTTTATAACCTCAACTGTGTAGCTGGAACCTATTAGATGATACTTAAGGATAATTGTTTAGAGCTCTAAATATAAAACAGAATCGCCTTGTTCTTAAATATATTCTTATTATAATAATTACAAAAAGATAACTAAAGCTATAGAGAAGTACATTTGGATATAGAAATTAAAGATTATCCAATTGCTGTTAGCTTTTTTGATAGTTTTCTTTAACTTTAGTTATTCCCTACAATGCCATTCAATCAATACTTTTTAATATGCAAAACTCAAATTTCTTTCTCTATATTTACCCACACGTTGTCATAGATAATACCAAAATGTACAATGCACGAAAATTATTAAAATATTTTGATTAACATTTATTTCCTTAATGATTTTTCATGACAATTTTTGTGGTCATAACGACGCAACTAAAAAATAGGAGAAAGAAAAAGAAAGAAAAACGTTTGCAAGTGCTCGCTTTGGTTGGCCAGTTGAGTGCGTGAGTTGGTAAAAAAAAAACAACAACAAAGCGATATCATCATCATCATCTTCTTCACATAGAGAGAAAGAAATAAGCGCGAGAGAGAGAGAGACAACCTGTGTTCAAGTAGTAGTTGGCCAATTAGTTAGTAGCTCTGTTTGAGTTTAGTCAAAGTAGCCAACGCTTTTGTTGTTGTCTCTTCGCAAGTCGTTCGTTGTGCCACACAGAGCTTTTGGGCCCCCAAAACAATTGTATGCCCAACGCAAACGGCAGCAGTTAACGCGTTTTATTGTTTTCTTGTCTCTAACTGTTTGTTTGTGTGTGTGTGTGTTTGTCTGTTTGTTTGTTTGTTTGTTGGTTTGTGATTGTGTGGTGTGTTGGGGGTGTGCGTGAGGTAGGCAAGTCGCCACAAAACATTCATGGCGGAGATCATTAGCGTAGATGGTGTTATTATTTGCACGTTTTGTGTGAAATGCACTTGGTCTGGTCTTTGGCTCTACTATCTACCACAACCAATACCAATACCACAAAATACCAAACGAAGAGCTCTCTGGCCGCTCTCTCTTTTTGGCTTCTTTGTGCGTTACTTACCAAGGTGTATTTTTATTTTTTTTTGTTTTACCCGATTAACTGAAAGAGATTACCACATAAACTTGGCTAGTTATTTGGCCAAAAACAATTAAAATGCAAAAGAACCACTAACAAACCACTAGGTGGATTTCTGAATTCTTTTTCTAAAGAATGTTTGTAATTTTCTGTTCTTAATGCTGGAAGTAATTGAATTTAAAATTACTTTGGAACTTGGTTTAAATTTAGTTTTTAGAAGTGAAGTAAAAAAAAATGTTAATAATTTAAAAAACATTTCAAAAAATTATAAAAAACTTTAATAATTTATGGTATATAAATGAATATTTTAGAAATTTATAAAACATCAACAGAATTGAATTTAAGACCTCTCGGAACCATTTTATCAATACCTTTTTGGATCAAAAATAGCTCAGGTACAATTCACCATTCCAATACTAAAGCTTTAAGGTTGTTCAACTTGTAATGGTTTAAGGATGCACAGGATTAACCCTTGAGAAGGAAAGATCCTAAAGCTTTTTGTTTTTCTTTAATATTAATAATATATGGAAATGGTTTATGAAAGTTAGGAATAAAGAATAATGAGGAAAATTCAAACGTTGAGTTGCTTTTTAAACAACTTACAAGAACTCAGAAACAATGTAAGAAATCTCTTAAATTTTTCCTACACTCTTTTCTATATAAGATTCTCCATTCTTTATATGAAATTTAGAAATCTTTTCTGGTTGTGCCCATTGGGCAAATATTTATATATACTAAATTTTTAATTCAAGCTTTTTGAGTTTTTAAATAGTTTTTAAACATAAAATATGAATCTTTTAGAAAGTGTCATGCTGATAAAAAGTAAAACTTAGTAACAAAAACTTTACTGGGACCGTTTTCTTTGCACCTTCAGTTCCTTTACCAAGATTTATAAAAAATTAAAAGTATCCCCAAATAGTTTTCCCTAAAAATCCTTTTCCAAAGAATTAACGAGACTTTTTTTCCCATACGCAATGGAATTTTAGGTACAATTAAAAAAAAACTAACTAAAATTCTTATTTTATTTACAACATCTCAAAGATTTCCTTTTATTTCCCACCTCACTTATAATCTTGACCCCGCCTTGTCAATGTTTCGTCAAGAGAACTAAAAAATCAAAATTCCCAGTCTCCCATCCCACATCTCCCATATTCTCAGGAAGCCCAAAAAAGGTGCACTGAACTCATCATCCGCAGACGCAATTCTTAAACAAATAACATTTCATATGCTCTATTTTTTTTTTTAAATATTTCACCGAAAGGACAGATCAAATTTCTAAAACTCCCTCACAAAAAGAAGCAGGATAAAGGAAAAGAACCTGTTTCCACCATATCCATGTGTCCATGCATAAAATTTACCTAGGATGCTGACAAGCAGACATCATCAATACCAAAGATTGAATGAATGAACGAATGTGAACTCTTGTTTAAAGTAGGGAAGGTCATGAGAAATCGGAAGTGAAATCGTTTTTCTTTTGGTGAGGGAGAGGGAAGGAGGGAGGACAGCTGAAAGCAGGATATGCAAAAGAGAGGAAAATCTTTCACATGTTTATTTTTATGTTAATTTTCATAACAGGATTTCTATGTCATTCTTTCATCCCCTCCCCCTCCCACTGACCAAAAACCAAATAAATTTTTTTTATGATTAATAGAACACACCTTGGTTTTTCTATACGGGAAGTGGAGTTGATGATGATAAAAGAAATGGGGAGACCAACTGAGGGGGGGGCGGGTATAGAGAATGTGAGAATTTTAAGAAGCCACTTAAAATATTTTTACATGTCCAAATTGATACCCTAGAGGCATTTTGTGTTGGCCAAAAATGGTTGCGTATATTGTTATGATCCGTAAATGTCAAAAAATGAAGAAAACAAAAAAAAAATTGTAAAAATAAATAACAAAATCAAACCGATTTTGGTCTTTTGCAATTCAAATATGTATGACGACTGAGTATGCGTGTGTATGTGTGTGTAAGTTGCCTGTCTATGAATCACTACTTCGTTGTTGTTGTTGCTCTGCTGTTGTTACCACTTTTATTGTGGTCTCTTCAAGGTCCAATAGTCTAAGTGCCTTCAGACCACAAGTCTTCGTCTACGTCTTCGTCTTGGTCTTCAGTTTCAGTTATTTGGTTGTAAGTCAGCCTCTGGGCTGAGATATCTTTGGCTTATTTGATGGCAGCAGCAACAGCAGCGGCAACGGCAGCGGCGGCATTCCCGTTGAACTTTCTTTGCCATCTGAAATATGAAATGCGCTCCTTAAGCTTAATTGTCTCTGCTCGGCTTCAATTTTTAACTCATTTACCTCAATCGTTTTGGTTTTGTTATATGATGGTGGTGGATGCCTACTGTGTTGTTATTCAAATGCTATAAAAATATGTTAGCTATTCTTATTGTTGTTGTTGTTATTGAAAGAAAGGGCGTTAACGTAATACAGTGGTTAGGTTTTATAAACTTTGAAAATTTTTATCTTATGGAAGACGACGCTTTAGAAACAACTTTACTTTAGGCATTTTTTGTGATTTAAAAAAGTATTTGGAATTGATAAAGTTCGTTTTGGTATTCCATATAGAAGCTCTATATATGTCCGACTTGAAATCATTAACCATTTTACTCAGTTTCTTTTAAATAATTGTAATTTTGAAAAGTTATGAGTTGAAGTATTAGATTGAATCTGCTCTTAATTAAGTTTTATTCTTAAAAAGCCATCTGCTAATGTAGATCCTTAAATTACTCAACATCTATAAAACTTTTTAATACTGTTGAAAACTGTTTTAATTAGTCAAAAATCTTCAGTTTGGAATATATGTACATATATAAAATATTTGACCTATGTCTGATTTGAAATTATTTACAAATTTTATCAAGTTTCTTTTTATATAGATTGATTTATAAATAAAATCTTAAGAAGAAATCGGCAAATGGAGATCCTTGAATCCTTGAATTTCTTGTAAGAGATTACAACCTAAGAAAAGCTTAAAGAAACTTTTAAAAAACTTTCAAAAACTTCAAATCCTAACTATTTTGCCATTTTTTTTTTTTTTTTTTTTTTTTGAAATTTTTCAAAATTTGTTTTAATTTTCTTTAGTTTTTGTACCACTGTTTGCATAGTTTTACTTCCAATATTTACATTTGCCTTCAATTCAGAACAATAAACAATGATAATAATGAAATAGCCTTTTTTTTTTTTTTCTTCTTTCTTCATTTCGGGGGCAAAGATTTCAACATAATTTCTTTTCTCTTTGCTTGACTTGAAATTGAGTTTCGTTTTGTTTATGCATTTTGTTGAGCATAAAGAAATGAATTCTACTTTGCACCACTCGATCATCATAAAGATGAAACGACAGTTGAGCGCGAGCCAAAGTCAAATGTTAGGAGGAGACCCCCATAGGGGTGTACCCCCCGCTTCCAACCCAGACATCAACTCTTTACTTGTAGTTAAACTTGTCATAATCAAACTGACTCCCAAGTGGATTTTGCGGTTAGATTGAAAAGAAATTATAACAAATATGAAAATGAAGAGAGACTTGACTTGTCTTGACTTTCGCCTATCCGATTACCCACCTTTTGGTTAACAGATAGAAAAAAAAAGCAGGAAAATAGATACAAACAGTTCAGATTTTTCATATCAAATTTCATAAGTCTTTTCAAGCTACCGGTTAAAGAGGAGAAATGTATATTTCATTATAAATACAATACAAAACATATTCCAAATTCTTTCAAATTGAATTGCGTTTAGTTTTTGAGAGTCTTTTAGCACGTGAACGGGGTATAAAGGGACGATGTATTGAAGCTGATGTTTCAATGCTTTCGCTTCTTGAAATTGGGGCACGAGCTGATGTTGTTGCAACATCTGACGAATCTTCGTATATATTCATGCGACTACTATCTTCGGTTAATTGTAGATTTTGTTTTAGTAGAACATTAGTTAAAGCTGTTCTTTCTTTTTTACGTTCATATGATCCCATACTATCAGTTTCCATATAACTCATGGTAGATGAGGGTGATGTTTTGGCCATCTTACGAATAGATGTTGTTTCGGGATTATCTATTTTTGTCTCTTGAATATCTTCTTGTTGTCCTAATTGTGCGCCATAACGTCGAAGTCTTCTGTCTGTTGGATCTAAAGTAGCCATTTCTATTTGACTTCCATTTGGGTCCTCGTCGTCTTTTATATTTTCTGCTGTTCTTAAAGTTCTTAAATCAGCCAAATCCTTTAAATAATTCTCAATCAAACCCAATTCATTATAAAACGAATGAGTTAACATTAACGAAATTGTTGATACATCTATTAGAAAATAAAAGTATAGAAAATTATTTCAATACTTAAGCTGATATATCCTTTTTGTTATGAACTATGAACTAAAATTATATATGGATTATGAAGTACTACTAAATGAGTAAGTTGGTTAATGCTTTTACTATGAATTTAGCGAGTTATAGGAGTAGAGTTATTTTTATTAATTAAGAACTATCAAAAGTCTGTAAACTACGCAGAATTGCTAAACAAATATATATTTTTAAAGGGCAGTAATTGGATGATTTTTTTCTTAAATTTCTACTAGTCCCACAACAAATCTTTATAATACATCTCTGAACATTTTCAAGTTTAAAGGAATAACGAACTATATCCTAACTTTGAAAACTCTACAGTGTATTTCCTACAAAATATGGCAATAAGGAATAGAAGATACCCATTGGATCTTACATATTAATTTGCTTGTTCATTTCTACAGAACAGGAATTGTACCGAATCCTTTTTAGACTCTTACAAAAGATAGTTTCTTAAGCGCTTAAGATCAATCTTATATTATATACTTAAAGATTGAAGTGGTTTTCAAGATATAGCTTTTACTTACATAGAGTGATCAGTAACAGAAAACCCAAAAGTGAATCAAATTTGACCAAACTCTGGTAGCCGCCGTAAAATAAATTGAATAAAAATACAGGAGGAATGGTCAACATCCACAGTTGTAGCAGTTTACGAGCGTTCTTTAAAAACAAAAGAATAGATTATAAAAATTTGTTATATTTTAATACAATTTAAACTCACCTTAACAGAGGCATAAATAAGTAGTTGACTTAAGCAAATTTCAATTATTCTTTCGGTCAGCACTAATATGAAATAGAATTTCTTCTGATTTAAAACATTTTCTAAAGCTAGAAAACTAAGAACCATATGCGAAATGCCCATAACAATGCAGCCAGTTCGCAATTCAAAAGAATATAAAAATGTATTGAATAACATTTTTTTATACGAGATAAATATAACAAACTTTTTAAAGAAATGATGACGACTATATCAAAGGCAGGCAAAGACAACTTTTCGATTGGGTGAAAAGTTCAAAATGTCAAAGAGAGAGAGAGAGAGAGGGAGAGGACTCTTGGAAAGTCAAACAAAAAGGTAAAAGTTATACAAAAGAAATGAAAATAAACAAAGAATTGGCAAACGTATTTTTTATGCAAATCATAAATCAGACATTGAAAAACCATAAAGTGATCGGTGTTTGTATTTTATGTCTTTGTTTTTTGTTTTGTGTATACCCTTATGAAAAAGGGTTGGTTTCTTTTTATTAAAAGTTCAACAAAAGATAGTCCTGATAAGCCGGTATTAAGGAATTTCTTTTTCTGATATCTTTTTAATTTTGAATTTTTTATATTATGAAGTTTTTAAAGGTTAAATCTAATTTAGAAAATGTTTTCTTTTTGTGAAATATAAAAAATAACTATCTGATACTGAAATTATATTCGGATCTTAGTCACAACATTCAAATAAAACTAGTCTGGAATTTTTTTGTTATAATATTAATTTTAATATACAAAATGTATCCATTTTTTTGAATTAGTATTTTAGTATTAGTATATCGACTAGTATGACATTGTTTTGAAAAATATATAATACTGAAATTATATTCGGATCTTAGTTACAACATTTTAATAAACTAGTCTGGAGATTTTGTGTTAGAAAGTTTTTAAATATTAATTTTAATTTAAAAATGGTTTTCTTTTTTAAAAAATATATAAAATACTTTAACTATATAAGAATTTCAACCAGTTTGAACTTGTTTTAAAATATATATAATACTAACATCATATCCTTTAATCCTAATCATAAAACTCCAACAAAATTAGAAACAAATAAAAGATTCAAAAATTTTTTTTTCTTTAATTTTATTAAAATATTTTTCTTTAATTATTAAGAATTTGTTTTTAATATAAATATTTATACAGAATATTTCGAAATTGTGTTTAAAATATTTTAAATATATTTTTGCATCTGGAATCCTATGGTAAGGGTATACAAATTACCTCACACTTTATTTTCTGTGTGGGATTTGTTTTGAATTTTTTCTTTTCTTTGCGAATGACTTGAAGCATTTGCACTGATTGACTTGATGGACAGTTCAGAAAACGATATATATATATATATATATACTTATATATAAATATACATTGAAATAAAGGCTTAAAGTTATTTCTACACTGTTCTCCTCATTTAATTAATTTCAACATGGTTTAATTTCAAAAGAAAGCTTCGGGTGGTATTTCGAGACCTGTTTATTTTTTTTCTTTCTTTCTGCGGTTAATCTACTTCGACTTTGACTCCATCATGATCATCTTCATAGTTATGATCATTATGATGATCATCTAAGCCATCTCAACCAGCAAGTGGGCTTCAAATAGAAATTAGCAAATGTGTCGCATCATTAGCTCAGGCCAAGCAAAAATGAAAGAAAGAAAGAAAGAAAAAAAAAAGTTGTCGAGTTTTGGAAGACCTTCAAGTGTCTCTATTTTTTTTCTGCGGTTTGTGGCGCCGGCTTAGGCTAGAGGATGCGGGCTGCCTGACTACTCTACCCTACCCTCCTAATACTCTCCCCTTGTGCTTTGGGTCTTTGTGCTGGTTTGCAAAGTAAGCGCGAAATAATAAAAATTTCACCTGAAGTCAATGTTATATAACTTTATTTTTTCACCTCTTTGTTTCTTGTTTTTGTTTTTTTGGGTTGGGTAGGTGTTAGAGCTAAAGCTAAAGCTGTTGATGGCTAAATGATTTATTGAGTTATGACAGTGGGTTAAATTATTCGATTCGGGGCTAAGTATGTTTATTTTTCAAGAAGAGTGGAGAGATTGCATTGTATGTATATTCATATCACTGAATAAATGAAAGTTTGGGCGTTTGATAGCCCAGTGGCTTTTGCATTGCAAAACATCTCTATAAAAAAATTTTCTAATTGTTAAATATTGCAAGAATTCTGAAATAACTGAAAACTTATCGAAACCTAGTACTATTCAGATCTCCAAAGTCTCCATTAATGCTGTAAGCTTATAAAAAGCAATGTATTTGCAGCTAATTGAAAAATAATCGAAAAACCTTTTTTAAATCTTAAAATTTTTTTCTACATTTTTATAATTTTTAAAGTCTCCAAAGTCTCCAAAGTCTCCCAAACTTTTAAAAGGCTGTAAAATTGGAATATGCCAAACACAATATTTGTTAAAGAGACACAAAAATGATCCTATGTAGTAGTTCAAGCGTCAAACCTTTAAATATGTAGATTTCATAATATTTAATAAGCTCAAAAGTCTCAAATTTTTTAAAGTCAGTGTAATTACTAGAAAAGTCAGTGTAATTAGAACTAGAAAATGATCGTAAATAATAATCCTTTCATTAAAATCTAAAAAAGTTGCTGCTTTTATGAATTTTAAAAAGTCTCCAAAGTCTCCAAAATTTTTTTAAAGTTTTAAAGTTTAACTTCATAAATTTGAAAAACAAAGGAGTCTATTTATAGTATTTTGGGTCAGTAAGTGAATGTGTTTCTTTTAAAAACTCTCCAAGCTCCACATAAAGCTTACATTTCTTTTTTAAAAATTGTAACCCCCCGAAAAACTTTACAAAATGAAATAAAGTATTAATATAATTCAACTCTTGATAATAATCAATCATAGCCTCATATATTAAACCAATTTCATCATATTTTAGACAATTTGTGCCAATAGTTTTTGTGAAAGAACCTTTCCTGGCAGCTTGTAAATCCATTAATCTCAATCTTTCTTGTTCTTTCTCTACAAAACTTTGGCTATTTGATCAAAATATATTTTCACACTTGCCACATATATCACAGACATGAATGGAGAGAATGGACTACAAAAATTTGCACTACAAATGATTTCAACACCCAAAAGACCGCCGACGCCGACATAAAGATATAGCGATAGAGAAAAAGATAGATAGATGGAGAGAAAGAGTAAGAGATGGAATAGTAAGTTATGGGAAACGCCAACGGACAACATAAGAAAAAATCAGACTAGGACTTAGGCAAACCTTTGAAACAAAAAAACAAAAAAAAAAAAAGAAAGAAACTTGAAACATAAATCTCTTGACGCCTTTCTTTTGGGGGCCTCAACTAGTAAAAACAAAATGCTGCATAATTTTCTGACGTGCCGCGATGCCAAAGAGAAGGCTAAGAAGAGAAAGAAGAAGCATTCTCCTCTTCAAATGGATTACAATAATAATTTTTCATATGCAGATTTTTTTTCTCTGTTTTTGTTTTTTTTTTTTTTTTTTTATTTTAGAAACAAGTTGCCAAAGCCATGAATAATATTTCATCAGGAGGAGGAACAAAAAGGGGTAGTAGTCGAGTGGGCAACAAATTTGCATTCTCCACCTCCGCCTTCTCCTTTCGATTGAAATAAAAATCAGTAAAAACTTTCAAAGTGATCGTAGACTTTTATGTACCCTGTACTAGGAATTTTAGCACATTAACAAACTGATTCTATCTTTAGTTAAAGTTCTATTTCTTCATGAACTTATTAACATATGTTTCCTAACTAAATATCCTTAATCTTCTATACGTTTTTGTTGTTCTTAATATGCCCAATATATCTATTGATTATAGGGTATATTGAAAAAGAACAGAAAGAATTATTAAACAAACCACAGAGCATCGACTGCTGACTCTTCTTGATGGACTTCTTGAAGTCCAAAGTCAAGTTGAAGTTGTTCAAGTTTGAAGTTGAAGTTCAAGTCAAGTTGGGCTGGTTCTTGCTCTTCTTATCCTCTTATGCATGCTCTGCATTCTCTCTCCTCACATCAACTGAAACCTTCGATCCGCAAGCCTCATCATCATATTGCCAATAAAATGCATTGGCAATAGATTTATTGAATTATTGCTTTGTCTATGGCAGGTACATGGACTCCTCCAACTCAACAGTTTTCTTGGGCTGTTTTGAGTGGGTGATAAATTCAGGCAAAGAAAAAGAAACTAAACGAAACGAAGAGCAAAAAAGACCAAAAAGAAATAAATAGAAATAAAACAAATGCCAAGACAAAAGGCGGCCATAAAAGAAAGCTTGGCAAAATCCTATTGGTTTCAATTCCTCCTCTTTGATAAGTTCCAATTAAATTTAAGGTTTTTCTTTAGTTTGTTTTTTAGCTGGAGGTTTTTTTTTCTGTCTTTTACTTCAAATCATAAGCAAATAATCAAGCTATAAATCTTTGCATACGATTGAGTATAATTTTCTTGGACATATTTGAAAGTACCAGCAGAAAACTAAAAATTGAAGTAATCATTGTAAATTTATTGGCCTATGCAAATTTGACCTTCCTAATGTCCGGCCATCACAAAAAAGAAGGAAAAAAAATCTATTTTATTTGATTTTTGTTTTATTTATATTATTAAATATTATTTTTCAACTAATTAAAATTTTATTTATAATTTGTTAATATTTTTTTAAATTAATTAAAATTTCTTTTGTAATTTAATACAAGTTTTCTTTCCTTTTTCTAGTGTTTTAATCCAGGCTTGATTTTTGTTTTAATTTTTTTTAAGTTTCCATTTAAATTGAATATTTCAACTTTTGATTTTCAAAATTCAAAATTTATTTTAATTCAGGAAAATTGTTATTAAAAAAATTATTGTAATTAAATTTCAAATTAATAATAAAAATTTAATTTTCTTCTATTCTCAAACCTTTTTTTAAATGAAATTAATTTCTTTAATGAGGAAAAACTTCATTACATTTATTATTTAAATATTCTTATACAGAATTTTTTTATCCCCCTTTTTTATTAAATTTTGTTTTATAAAAAATATTGATCGTTAGTTTTAATTAAAACTTCAAAAATTTTTACATTTATTTTTTACCTTTAAATTTGCTTTCAATCTTAATTTATTTTTAGTTTCTTTAAATTCCATTTAACAAGTTTTTCGTTTGAAAATTGTTGCTATTATTTTATTCGTTTAGTTGAATATTTGAAAGTAAACCAAAATATTCTACAATTATTCTGCAATTTTTTTTTTCTATGATTAATTGCCTTGTCTATTTTTTCATGTTATTTTTTTTTTTTTTTTTTTTTGTTGGCTTGCTCCAAATTGAACCTGCTGTTGCCCCGCTTATTGAGAGATTCTCTTTCAATTTCAAAACAAAATATTATAAAAAAAAAAAAATTGTTGAATTGTGTGAAGTGCACTCGATATGTATATATGAAATCGCTTCAGGCACTTGGGAGCCCTGCAAATGGGTATTTTTTTTTTCGTTTTATTTTTTTTTTTTTATTTGAAATTTTCTCCTCTATGTCTCTTTCTCTCAATCTCTTTGTCTCGAGCCATAGATCTTGGCAATCACCCGCAATCTTTAGAAGGTAAATTACGCGTCTTGGACAGTAGCGCTTCGACGACGATCTTCAAACTTCATTAGAGAGATTTTGATATTGTGTGTATCTATGTGGATGGTTCAATGGGTGTATGTGTGTGTGTGTGTGCGAGTGTGTGTTGAATTGCCACCGTAAAGAGTTAAACATAATTGGACAATCCACTGACCGTACGAGCCGTCTTGGCACTTCACTTTCCAACTATGACATGGCAATAATAATTGTGGAACAGCCCACCAAAAGGAGGTGAAGGAGGTGTTAGGGGGTAATGGACGAATTGAAGGAGTTGGAGCAGATTTGACCGAGTTGCTGTTGCGGTAGCAGCAGCCACAAAATTTGAGTATGTCGTATAAATACATATAGATAGAAAATATGTAGAGCAAGTTGTTATTCAAGTGAGTCATTCGATAGCTGAGGATAAAAAAAAAGTATATCAGTTTCTATCTATCTCACAATTCAGTAAATTAGCTTGAAATAAAGAATTTCATGTCTTATTTAAGGAATTTTTTTTACTGATACGAGAGTGGAATATGTTTAAATGACTTTGGGTTTAGTTTTATTAGTTAAGATTGGAAGTTTGGTTGAACTTATAAAGTAATATGTGGTTTTATCTTAAGCTTATCGACGACTTGAAGTTCAGACTTTAAGCTTTAAGGCTTAAGTAAGCCTAGAAGTAGTAGAAGCAGCACCCTTTCTAATTACAATTACAGGAAAAACTAGCAATGTTATTGGGTTAAAGAAACTCAACAGTCAATGCCAAGTATTAATTTCATTAAAACTATTTATAACATTGAAAAATCATATATTATTGGGAAGTTAACATTTTAAGTATCACAATTCAATTGGAGCTCTGTAATTATAAGGAAGAAAGATAACATTTTCGAGATTCAAATATTGAAGAATGCCGTGGATCTTTCGTTCGAAAATAATTTATAGCCGCAGAAAACAACTTGGCCATAAAAATGTAAACATGTACCATGTAAAACATGGTAAAACCATCAATGTTTCTTAAAAATAATCGATAATTTCAAAAGATTAGCAATGTAATCGATAATACAATCGATAGTTTTGTCAGCCTTAGCGGAGCTGTACACATGCATATAGAAATATGCTTACAAATAAATATATTACGAGATTTTTAAACCAAATATTTTCCAATTTTTTTTCGATTTTAAAAGTTCTTTGACTTAACTTACGAAAATTACCTTTTAAAGGCAATATATAGCCCATGTCTTTGCTTTAACCTTAACCTGCAACAATTTGACAAGAACAAATAACTTTCAATAATTTTCTACGCCCTGTTTCTTTACCACCTCCTCCCCTCCATCTCTTTCTCTATTTATCCAATCTTGATCGATAGCAATTCTTTTAGTTTTTTCTTTTTTTTTTTGTTGTGGCCTGGTTATGATATTTTAATAAGATTCGACATTTGTGCCATTTGTGTTTGCCAACACAGTTAAGACGAGTTGTATGTACGAATAGTTATATGCACACGACTAGACTATATATAATAATAGTTGTTGTTGTTGCCACTACTCCTACTTCAAACTACCGGCAAACTACTACAACAATCGAGTGAGATATTTAGATTAACAGGTTGTTTTCATTTACAATTCGTGCTTTTTAACAAGCAAAACGTGCACTTTCTCCGCACGCAGAGCCAATAATTTTCTGGAATCTTTGTGGTCTTTGGTGCTTGGTTATAGAGTTTTGGGGTTTTGGATTTCGGTTTAGTGTGTGAGTCCGTAGGAGTCGTTTGGCCATGAACAGAGCAAAAGCAGCAACAATAATAACAACAACAACAATGATGATGATGACGATGACGATGGCAACGACGACGGGATGTAGGAACAATAGGCACATTGGCTCAAAGCAGCACCATATTCCAGGCATAGGCATTAACATTAACATTGACTTTACACGACTTTTTGGTAGCGCTTCATATTTTTATTGTTGTTGCGCATTGCGAATAAAGAATTTTTTTTTTTTTTGCTCTCAGATCGTGTCTGTGTCCTTAAACTTGCTTGCTAAAAGAGGGAAGATTTTGACTTGCATAACGCATCTTTAGACTGAATTTTATGATAAGATATTTTTCAGTTTTCGTGAGGGTTACATGAATATGTCGAGAGGTTTGCAAATAGGAGAAAAATAAAATAAATTTAGAGCTAAAAGTTTAATTAATAATAGGTAAATAAAAGAAACAAATTTTAATATAACCATAACGAAATATTAAGATAGCAAATTTAAAACCTATTTTAGTAGTATTTAAAGAAACATCAATTAACCGAAATAAATTTTAAAGAGTTGTTCGGAGGTATTTAATTTGTTTTGTAGGGTAGACACTCCCTGAGAATAAGTTAATATTAAAAATATATTGAAAACTTGAAAAAAGGGCAAATATATACTAAATGTCTATTAACCGAAATAGATCTTTATATATATCGGTTGATCTATGAATAGATTCGTTTTCCGTTGTTGAAAAAAATAAAAGATTACTAACTTAGTTGGTTTCGGTTTAAAGAAGTGGAAGAAGAAATGGTAATAGTACTAAATTTGAAAGGAAATTTAACCCAAAATAAACATTTACAATTACTAATTTGCTATTCATTCCATATGTATCCAATACTTCTTCGTTCCTAGAGTATTATAAAGAGTATCTTTTGCTTCGCTTTGTTCTATAATACTTGCCCCATGCAAATGGGAAATGGGATTCGCTTTTTAAGTTCTCTTGTCTAGGTCACGTTTATATAGGCTTGTAAGATGTTGTGTAAAGTGTCAATTGCTGGCCCCAAAAGATATATCACAAAAAAGAGAAGCAAAGATCAGAAAAGCAAAACGTGCACTTTATGTCATAATCGGTAGAATAAAAGAAAGAGACAGAGACAGAGAGAGAGAGGGAGCGAGAATATTTAAAGGAAATTTGAAATCCCTTTTGGGTGTTAATGCTCTAAGATGTTTCCCACATGTGTGGAGTTTCAGTTGGCTACCGTTTTGAAGTAGAGAAACTCAGTGTTTAGAACAATGGATACTAAATAGAGTATGTAGAATGCATATAATGATGAGCTAAGCTGGAGGGTGAGTGAGTGAATGAATGGAAAAAGGAGTGGATGGAGGAGGACCGAATTGGAATCTTTCTCACAACAATCACGATCAACCGCCAACGAGTGAACAAGAGCCGCCAATGAGGTAGCTAAATGAGCTGACTGCCTGCCAGCCAGCCGGTCGGTCTGCTTGGTCTGGCCTGCCCTAGCCTGGCCTGGCTGGAAAGTTAACAAATTGCTGCTTTATTACCAACATCTCACTTAAAACAAAACAAAAAAACAGATAGAAAAAAAAAGTACAACCTCGCTCTCTGATAGATGTTGGCCACAAAAACAACCACATACACAAACAACAAAGCTCAGAAAACCTCAAACGAAAGTCAAACCATTAGGATAACTATCGCGTGAGAGAGCCAACGAGCGCGCAGGGCCAACAGAGAGGGCCTAACATTAGATCCTGACTTGGCGATCTGCCGCTGCCGCCGCCGCCTGTAAGTGGGCTAAAGTGAAGCAGCAAATATGGTTAAAGTCAATGCAAAAGGGGCATGGTGGCAGTTGAAGGTGATGGAGAGGAGTTCGCTTCGATGCCAGTGCGACGATTGTCGGTTAGGCATGCGCAATAAACAAACACGCCATGTTACCGTTGTGTGTTTCAGTCAAGGACTATGGAAAGTTATGGCACAAAAAGTGGCTTAATATAAGTCATAGGAAATGATAATTTGAATTTATTACTTAAAATTAACAAATATTTGTTAACAAGATATTGAAAACCTTGCGTTTTAGTTTGCTATATTTTTATTTTCTTTTATTCAGTTGTAATTCTCAACTGGTTCTCGTGCTTTCGCATAAACTACAAAAAGTAAAAACTTTCTTTTTTTTTTGGAGTTTCTATTATTATTTTAATTTTTGTATTTTAAACTTAAGAAATTTTTAAAAGGGGATTGAACACTTTTAATTTGTGTTTCAGTTCACAATATGTTTATTTTGTTGTTGTAATTCTCAACTGGTTCTAGCGACTTTTTATAAGCTATTCTATTCTTGTTTTAGTAATTGTTTTGTATTTTTGAATTGTTAAAAAGGACTTCAAACGAAATAAAAGCAGAAAGTCAAAGTTTTTAAAGGACTTCCAAGTTCCATCTTGGTTTTTAGCTTTTAAAACCATCTATTTGGTGGCTTTAAATAAAATTTTTATAGTTTTTTGTATGGTTGCATTTGCAAATAGTTAATTTTATACTCTAATAGATATTGCAGAACTCCATTCTATTCATTGTTCTGTAGCTTAACTTTCTTTCTTAACCTTCTTTTTCAAATCCTATTAAAATTTTAGTTAAATTTTTATGTAAACTTTCGCTTGACCATCCCATTGTCTTGGAGCACACTACCATCACTTCCTTCAGTTGTGGGCCTGTCGTCTTATTGTTTTAACTTTGGCGGCTAGTGTTGGTGTCAAACTGGTGGGAGTTACTTTGCTCTCTTGCCACAAAATGAAATAATAATTATTATTAACTATTAGCAGCAACGGTGTTTGGTGTTGTTGGTAGCTGCTAAGACAGAGTCAGACAACTGAGTTGGACTTCAGTCGAGAAGAGCAGTCGCCTCTGTGTAAAGTTGATGCCAATTGCCACCAAAAGCAACAGACAACAAACCAAGCCAAACTAACCAACCCAGTGCGGAGCGGCGTTTTGATTGTTTATGACCTTAAGTTGTCGTGCCGCAGTGAAAAGGTCATCATTAGCCATGGAGTTAGTTAGTAGTTAACTTTGCTTCATTTCATCTTGGCTTTAAGGAGCAGCTAAAGCACCAAGAAGAAAAAGAAGAAGGAGAAGGAGGCGGCGTCTAATTTGTGGCCGCCGCTCAACTTCTGTTCGCGTTTTGCCACGGCAAACACCGACAACGATGGCGACGGCGGCGTCTTTAGTCTTTTAGATATATATTTTTTTTTGGTTTACCAAAAAATCTGCCTTGGATTTTTATGATGTTTTAATTTGTTGCACGTTGCAGTAAATTTGCTTTATGATTATTTAATTTTATTGGTGCAATAAAAAATAAACGAAAATGATGAAGATGGAGGTAAATGAGAAGGTGGAACAGGTTCAATTATTGCAGCTAACCACAAAAAATATTTGTCAAATCAAAAAAAAGTTAGGAAGTTTTCCATCTGGATTTGTTAAATGATTAAGATTAGAAAATAGATTGGTTTTTTATAAGGGTTAGTCTTTATCTTTTTTAAACTATCATTTGAAAGTAAAAGTTTCTCTCTTATTGAGTGACTTTTAACGATCTATATGGGATCTATAAATAAAGTATTTTCTCTTTCAATCAGTTATCACCAGTTACCTTACTAAAGGTACTAACTATTTTGTATACCCATTGCTCTTTTTTGGGTTTCAATATTTTTGTTTTGTTCCTAATTTTGTCGAGTTCATGGAAAACTTTTGAGCCATCTATCAATGGCGACATAATTATGCATCCAACTTATAATCCCCTCAACAAAAAGAAAAAAAAATATGTTCCCATCATCCAAAAATTAATAAACTAAAACATAATTTGAACTGTTTTTGTTTTGGGGGGACCCTCTGCAAAAGCGGATCAAACCAAAAGCCGATGTGGTCGTGGTCGTGGTCAGAGGCAAAGAGACTAAAATCCGTCAAACTTTGGTCCAGCATTTTTTTTTCCATTTGATGTAACCGGCATCAAAAATAAATCTCCCCCAAGCCTAGATATACGCGTACACTTCCTGACACACACTCGAGTGACCCAAACACATGTCGCCGCCAATTAACCGAGAAAAAAAACTTATAAAAACAACAAAAATAGAAACCAAATAAGGATTAAATTTTTTTTTTCTTTTGATTTGATCGAATGCTTTTGGGCTAATCCCAGCAACATCTCATATTCCATTGCTAGCTGCTGCCGGTTTACTGGTTAGACCTTAGGAAGGGGGGTGTGGTAGGAGAGGGGAATATACACACTTGTCGGTTTGGCTCAAAAGCGACATTTCCCACATCAAAAAAGATTTCGTCATGGTTCGTTTTTTTTGTTTTGTGTCTTTTTATTATGTTGATTTTGGTTTTCTGATTTTTTCGTTTGAAAAATTTGTTGTTCAGAAAATATTAAGTCATGCAGAAGAGACAGACAATTGGATCATTTGTTTATTGGAGGTGTGTTTCGTGTTCCCTGCAACAGGTTAAAAACTGACACTGATGTGAGTTTTTTTTCTCTCTCTTTTTTTCTTATTTGTAACTCCTTTTGTTCTCCTTTTTTGCTTGTACCCTGTAATCGTATGAACAAAATAGGGTATAATAAAACTGTTTAAAGAATGAGAAATAAAAATTTTAATATTATTTAATTGTTATTCATTATTAATTTAGGTGTTTTACCTACTTGTGTGTTGTTTTAGTTGGAGGTTATCTATTTAGTTATCTTTGGTTTGCAGGAATCTAAAAGTGCTATATGTAATGAGATTAGTCGATATATTAATACACTCTCTTACCTATGATGTCCTTAGATATTATAAAAGGTGTCTTTAGATAGTTAAGTGAGGTAGGTAATGAAGTTTATTTAAATTATCTCTCCGATATCAATAATTTCAAGGACCAGTTTTAGTTTGAAAACTTAAAAAACATAAAAAGGATAAAGCAACATTTCAAATCTTTGCCCAAAAAAGAATGTTAAGTTGTGTGTATTGATATATTTTTCATATTCAATATATTTGAAAACATATATTCTTTTGATCTGTGCAATTATTCATATATAACTATAAGGAAGAAGAAGAGGCTTCCTTACTTTACTTCTTTACTTTTTCATTTTATGTATGCAAAATTCAATATAAAAAGTATCTTGTATATAAAATTCAGTATTAAAAGGATATCCACTAAGTCGATCCTCTGATTGATATTGGGTTTTATTGTACTTCTACTATATAGTATTTTGTCATTGCTCTCTTGACTTGAAATCAGCTTAAATATAATTAATGTGCGGCATTGATCAGTGACAAGTCCATTAAAAAAAACGTTTTTTTTTTTCCTTTGCGGAATTTTGATGGAATTAAGATTCTGATAGAAAAAGCTTTACAAATTCCATTATAAGTTTAAAGTTTAATTTTTAAAATTTTTAAATTGAATTTAGTGAAGAGTTCTTAGGTGTTCGTAAAGTGAAATATTAAGGGAAAAGGCCATTTTACTCTCTTTTAATAAAATTTATCAAGAAACTTTAAGTTAAAAGCATTTTATATAATCTAAGAAAAAGGAAGCCATAAGATGTAAAATATCATAGATACTTTTTAAACAAAATTAGGATTTATTATATTCAAAGAAACTTTTCAAATTAAATTATGATTTATTTTCCAATATATTTGCAAATTTTGCTTTTGGTGTTTTAAGTAATTTAATTCTAATAAGTAGAAGTAGTCTTTGAATTTGTCTTAATTGAAATGAATAATCAAAACTTTGGCTTAAAAAGTGTGCTTTTATGATCTATTTATAAAAGGTAAAATTTCCTTAAACTTTGCTTAAAACTTGCCTCTTTTAAATGCAAAATTCAAAAATTTCATTTTCATGTAATAATTTTTTTTTGGTCAGTTCTCTTTATGTGATCATGGTCAAACATCAAGTTTTGGCTAAAAGACAATGCACCGACTCGTGCCGCATATTTTTTTTCTCTCCTGTTTTTGCAAGTAAACCTTTTCTTAATATTCGAATTTTTTTCTTTCTTTTTTTTTTTGCATATGATTTATTGTCATTTTTTTTTTTTTTTTTTTTTGGAGTTCAAGAATTTGCACAATAAAAATGAAGCAAAAAGGTAATAAATTTTATGATTGTTCGACAAAAATTTCTGAAAAGAAAGCAAAAACTGAATGAGGGTCTGTTCCGTTCCTTTACCCTACCAACTTCTTCCTACTTGCCTCTGGTTTTCTTCAATGTTGTCGGCTTGTGCCCAAATCAAAAATATATATATATACATATATATACTGGAAAAAAAAAGTTGGATTTAAACTTCATTCGCTCGTGGCCAGAGGTCAAGGGTTAAAATGTGGGAGTCACGATTCTCTTCTCTCTTTCTCTTCAAATGAAGTTACCAAAAAGCACACAAAAATGTAGAAGAAGCAGAAGACGAACAAAAAAAAAAAATGACAGAAAATCGAATCAAATCAAGTACCGTTGTCTATGTCTTCTCTACATGTATTTATATAGAATTAAGGTGACCTGCCATACAATTTTCCCCCAAATAGCCAGCGACTTCAACTTCTTCGCTTTTTTTCCGTCTATTTTTTGTTTTTTTTTTTTTTTTTTGAGGTTTATCAATAAATTATTGAGCCATTATTGTTATTACAATTTCTTTATAATGTTGGCAGCGTGCGGCGGCTATGCTATGTACTTAAACCGAAACGAAGCAACATAGAAAAATGAGTATATCTCGGATATGATGGATTCTATGTTGAAGATAACTATCTTGGTTTGAAGTTGCATAAATTTTTTTTTTAAATTTATTATTAGCTTATATTAGATAACCATCTTAGTTTGAAATTTGTATAAATAAATATATATTAAATATTATATTTTATATATATTTTATATATTTTATATATTTTATATATTTTATATATTTTATATATTTTATATATTTTATATATTTTATATATTTTATATATTTTATATATTTTATATATTTTATATATTTTATATATTTTATATATTTTATATATTTTATATATTTTATATATTTTATATATTTTATATATTTTATATATTTTATATATTTTATATATTTTATATATTTTATATATTTTATATATCTTATATATTTTATATATTTTATATATTTTATATAGTTTTTATATTTTATATGTTTTATATATATTTTTATTCCATTTTAATACATTTCTAATCATTGAGGAAGAAAAAAATTTAATTTATATATTTTAAAACATTTTCACAAGCAAGAAGGAGAATTATTTTAGTACGTGAAAGTGAATTAAATAATTTAGTAGCAAAATTATAAAAATTAAACAATTTTTTAATTTAATGATATTTTTTTTCTAATTTTACATCTATTTTCTAATATTGACCTCAATATTTGTCTCTCAATTTAAAAAAATTTATCTAAATTATATTCTATTGATAGATAATATCAATCATTTTTCCCAAAAACCATTTTTGCTTTTCACAATATATTTATATATACATATATATATATTTTACAGTATATAACATAAATTTGGCATAAGTAAAAACATTGTTAAATCAATATAAATTTTATTCACGTTGCATTTTTTAATTTTTTAGTCATTATTAGTTATAAATTTAATTGATAGTTATTTAAAGAATATGTCTTATTTTGGTATAGATGCCAACGTTTAAATTTTTATGTTTATACTTTTATTTTTAAGTTAAGTAGTTAATTTGCCAAATCATTTAAATATTTTTCACACAGTAAAGTTTTTGAATGACTAAATTAATGAAAATATTTTAGATATATATTAAAGTTTAACTGAGTTAGGTAAAGAACTTTTCAATGGCCATGGCCAAAAGACACACTCCCAGGAGGCAGAGCTCTAAACTTGAAATACAATAAAAAATTAACTCATTTTAAGTTATGTAGAATACTAAAAACCACTCATTTAATTACAGGTGTATATTAATAGGTGTTATTTTTTATTTTACTGTTTGTAGTTACTAAATTACAACATTATTTACTTTCAAAATATGTTAAAGCTGTATTTTTATAATTTTTTTAATACAATAATTATTATATATAAACTATGAGAAAAATATATTTTAACAATTATTTTTTGAAATTCAATTCTAATTGAATTTGATGGCAGATATAAAAAAATAAAATATTTAAAAAAAATACTAATAGATGAGTTATTTAAAATATCTTAATTTTATATTAATAAAAAATAAATTAATAATATAAAATATGGTTAAAATTATATATGTTAATATAGATATAGATATCTTAAAAAAAATATAAAAATTAAATATATTAATAATAAAATTTGATTGAAATCATATAATTTTATATATCTTAAAAAAATTTATATTTAATAATATTGATTTAAATATTTAATTGTAGTATAATAATTTATTTTCTATTTACTTAATATAGAAAATATTTTCATTTAATTTTTTACAGGATACCAACAAAGTCGTCTAAAAATTTTTCCTATAAGTAAAAATGCCCATCGAAATCTTACCTCATTGTTGGTTTTCTTTTTTGGTTAGTTGTTTGACCATTAGCGTGTACTTGTAAGCCTTAAAAAGGCCGCCAATGGGGCCGTGGCCGAGGTCTGAGGTCTATAAGTCTCAGGTCTCAGGTCTTAGCTGAAGCAAAAGCCTTCTCCAACCAGCCAACCAGCCAGCCAACAAGCCAGAGCCGCCTCATCATGTGCACAATAGAGAGCAGGTCGTTGAATGGGTCGCTCGCTTGGTTAGGAGATTTGGAGGCTGATGCTTGATGCTGCACTGGCAGGTTCATGACAAATGCATTAAGATTGAGGGACAAAGCGCAAAAGAGGGGGAGTGGAGGAGGAGGAGGTGAAATAAAATACCAAATGCATTTTAAGTTTTTGATAGTAGTTTTTTTTTTTTGATTTTACGCCTTATTGTTATTTTATGAATATGGTAAATGGTTTAATGAGTTTTAATTGAGTTGAGGTTGAGGAAAATTGTTGGCTTTAATTGATAGTTGGAAAATGAGGAGAAAGCAGGCTTCATTTTATATTGGAATGTGTAACTACTCTTAAGCAATCATTTGTATATGATTTCTGTGTTATAAGATGAGTGTATATATGTATATATGTATGTATGAGAGACTGTCAGTTGCCGTTGCTTATTGTGTGATAAGAGACACGATTTCCCGTAAAAAAAGAACATCCAGTAACTGAAATCAAAGAATTGGCACAAACCCGTAACTCAATGTCCAATGAATCATTGAGCCAGCCAACAGGTTAAATGCCGCCTATACACAAGTGTCGGTCAGCGAGGAGACGGGGGGAAAAAAAAGAAAAAGGGTTTCGTTTTGTTTTCGACATATGCAATCACAACTTTTGGCAACTTGACCATTGATCTTTCACACACACACACACACAGTCTCAGGAAGAATCCAAGCCAAAAAAAAAAACTTGTTGCTGGCTTTTGACATTTTTTTTTTTTTTCTTGCGCGCGCGAATGTTTTGCATTTTAACATTTTATTAGTCATAACAACAATTCTCCAACATTCAAGCAATACAGCAACACCATTAACAAAAGGCAAACTGAGAACTGAGTTGAATCTGGTGCAGCAGACGACAAGACCTGCCGCAGGCTAAAATGATTTATTTCATCGTTTTTTTTTTTTTTTTTGTTTGTGCATTTTGGTTTTCTTTCTTGGTTAGAAAGATATATATAAAGGATTGCAGAGCTCAAGTCATGGCCCTATAAATGGAAATCAAGTCAAATGTATAAAACTAATGAGACTGAGCACGTCATAAAATAAAGAACAGAACTTTACCATCATTCTTCGAGAACTATAAAAAGTTATTGGCTTGGAAGAAAATTTCGAAAATGGAAAAAATAAATATATAGTAAAATTGCTCCAGTTGCAACTGCAATAAAATAAATACTTTGAATAGATTTTAAAAAAAGAATAGAATGGAATTTGTTCCTAATATCATTGACTGTACTAATATGCAGAAAAATATTTAGAGCTGAATGTTTTAGTACCCAAATTAGTTTAAGGCATTTAGCCCAGTTGAAATAAATTCATTTGTTTGATTAAGCGAATCGAATACGTTTTGAATCACTTTTCTTTTACAGCAACTTTAAAAGCAAACACTAAAAAATGTACTAAATATACATATATATAGTTAAATCGCTTCATTTGAATCTGTAATAAACTTTCGATAGGATATAAAACCATGCTGATTCCATTTATACTTCATAATATAATTGATATGTGGATCACCATCGAGAGCAAAGTGTTTTGGTGCCTGAATTAGTTCAAGGCACTTAGCCCAGAAGAGTTTTGAATCACTTTTATTTTACAACCTTTTTTTTAAAGAGTAGTAAAAATTGAGAAAAATATGTACTAAACTAAAAGGAAAGTAAAAAATGTGCACAAAAATAATGGGATTAATATTAATTAGTAAAAGTAACAAAAAAAATGTATTTATGGCTTTTTACGACTTAGATACATACGTAGCAAAAATGTTTCCATAGTAGTGAATCTAAATTTTGGGAGTCTAAAAAATCTTAATTAATGAGGTAAAACAGAACTTTTTTGTCCAATTCAATATTTTAATTTTTAACAAATAGACTTTTATAATAAAATCAAACAAGAATAAATAGAGTATTCAAACACAAAATACCAAAATAGTATACATATATAATCAATTTTAAACCATTTGGTTAAAAAACAGAGTGTTCCTAATCTAATATTAGATCCTTATAACATATAATACTTTTTATATTAGACTTTAACTGTTAACCTCTGTTATTCTGTTTAACTCTTGACGAAATTCTCTATGGTTTCCAGTGAAACTCCATACCACTCAAGTTCTACACGTTTCCTAAGATCGTCTAGGTTCGATGTAGCTTTTTGATACTGACCGAGTATTCGCTACACGATTGACGCTCTCAAACGAATTAAGTTCAGGACTTTGAGCTGGTAACACTATCAACATCAAATTTTGGTTTTTCTAACAGTTTTTCTAATAATATTTAGTTAGAAATTTTCATTTCCCAAAAATCTTATATTCTTTCTTTTTCTCTATACCTAAACTCTCTTATTTTCTTCTGTTATATAGATTTAACAAAATTTTTTTGTTTCAAGTTATTTTGAAAAGAAATTTCGGCTACATCAAAGCGAATTTTTTAGCCCTAGGAGCACTTGCTTTGTTACAAAGACTTGCTCAGGATCTCTTACCATTTTTCAAGGTGTAAATGAAAGTCATATTTAGGCACCTACCAAAAACCGAAACAAAACATTCGCCTTTTTATTTTTTATTTCCCGTGTCGTCTGAACTTGCGTTTTAAAGTGTCCTACACTTGCCGGAGGTTAAGTCACCATGGAGAATAATTTTTATGGGGTGTACCAAACATGCAAAATTTGTGTACGCAACATATCCTCGTTTTTTTCTTCGTTCGTGTTCTAATTTACAAGTGGCAAAAAAAGGAGAGTTCAGCGCAAAAAGGGAATACAACCCAAACGTCGAACCCAATCACTACCAAAGCGCGCGCGAAGAAGCACAAGAGAGGTTAAATCAGAAGTAGGGAGGTACATAAAGAAGGAGGCAAGTTACGTGCTTGTAAATTCAAATTTCAGTATTCATACCCTGTAGATGAGCGGGTATATCAAAGATGGCAAATGCAACAAAATTTAAGATTTTAAAGTCACTTTATTTCGAAATAAATCATTGAATTCGAAACTTTATTTGGAAAATAAACTTGTGGGGTTTTGACCTACAAGTCAAGAAACAATTGTGTAAGATAAAAAGAAAGCTTTAGATTGATATTGCAATTATTAGAACTGCATATTGTTTCTTTATTATAAATAAACGATCTTGTTTTCACTTTGATACACATCGAACTACAATGACACAAGACAGAGGGTAAAACGAGGATACCAGCTTGCTTTGTTTCTAATACAATGTTATTGCCCAAGAACAACAATTAAGAAGAATAAAATATAGGTATAAGACTTAAAACTTTTTTATCACTTCATTTAGTTGTAATTCCCAACTTGTTCAAGCGTTCAAATAATGCCATCAGATTAAAAAACCTTACAAACTGTCCAAGATGAAAAAAGTTATTGTTACCCGGAAGAAATGTCTTAATTTCAACATTAATGAAAACCTTTGTAATCGCATCATTCATAATCCAAATATTTGGAATTCTAATTCTTACATATTCATATTCCTACACTAAACTCAATAAGCTCTTCATTACTGAACTTTATTAGTAAGTTTGTTAAATTTTTCATCGATAAATTTGTCCGCTTGTACTTTAAAGTATTTATTTGGGCACTAGAAATCTCCTTTGTCTATCCGTTCTTGCGGTTCCCCTTCCTTTTTTTTTTAATAGAATGGATGGTACCTAATATACTGATCTATTTGATACAGGGTAACGAAGTCTTCGTTTCAAATGAACGCCTAGCAGTGATTTTTTTTGTTTCGTTATTCGTTGTGGTTCATTGAGTTGGCTTGTTCCGTGCATAAATTAATGAAATATGGAGAAAGGAGTTTTTGAGCATACAGGGAACGGCGGCAGGGTGACCAGAGACCGCACACAATGTTCAACATGGTTTATTAATTCAATTTGTGCCTAAATTAACGTGTAAGTGGTTAAATATTGAGTTACCGCTGCTGCCACACAAAATGTCCAAAACAGGCAAAATGGCAAAAAAATAAAAAGAAAAGAAACAAGAAAAAAAAAAAAATGCACAAAAATAATTCGAACCAACTTCCTTTAAAACTTTTCTTTGCGTGCTGATCGTCCATGGACATGCGTTTTTGATATGAGCATTTAGATTATTGCCTGGCCAGAGCAATAAAATGTTGAGAAAAATGATATTTAGGCACGGCAACGTATTTGAATGAGTTTTTCCTTCAATCGAAAATCAATCATTTGGTGCTTTGGCAGGTCGCCCAGTCAGTTAGTCAGTCAGTCGGCCAATCTCGTTTAGGCTAGCTAGCACTAGCATTGGTTAAGCCCATTCAATCCCTGTGCCACTTCTTATCAATAGATCCCCCTCTTTTTATCGCACAGGCACCATCTGGCGTAAAAATTTTTCTATATTTCTATGGTTAAGCTCCTGCTTTTTACGCTCTCTAACAAACTTTATAAGCTTTGACTAATTGGCAAGGGTATTACCAAAATGCTACTCCCCATCATCTACCCCTCAAATATCATATATATCATTTTAGTTTCTATTTTTTGGGTTTGGCCAGCTGACATCAAAAAATTTGTCTACGCAAAATTCACGCAACTTGTTGACTTGTTTTTTGTTTTCTGTGTTTGTTTTATTGAAAATCCAACAAAAAAAAAAGAAACATTAAACATTTTGTCTAGCCTGTGGCTCATGTTTAAATTGGCCTTAACTTGGTTTGGTTTAATCGCCCACTTTCATTGATAGATCGAATAGAGAACTAGGTCAATTTGTCGGAGGTCAATGACAGAAAATTGTTAGAGAAGACAATTTATATAAAATTAAGCTTAGATATAATAAACATTCAGTTAGTTATGAGAGTGAAATCTGAGACAATTGAGAAATGTTGTTCTTTTACTTTAAATAAAATAATTGATAAGCCATTTTGCCTAGTTCTCTATGTATTCTATCTTTCTGTTATATCTTCATGATATATAACGATTCTTAAGCCATTCCATTAGCATTTACTTTACCCAGTTTTTTTTGGGTAGTAACTTATCTTCGACCCTGACATCGTGGACCGACCCTCCTTAACGGTTTTGTGGGGCCACCCGCCTAGTGGCGCGCCGCCATCATCAGTTGCAAATGCAAAACTCAAATTGCAATCAGTAAAATCATTAACAACTAATTAAATTATATTAAAAGAGTCATTAATTAAGTCGACAAAAGCTTCAAGGTGGCCATTGAGACTGCAGATACTACGACTAGACTAGGCTAGACTAAACAACTTCCTTTCACTTTACATGAATTGAAACAACAAATAAAGTACAAAATATAATGACAAGAACTTTTTTTTTTTGGTAAACTTTGACACCCAACTGTGAACCCTAACAAAAACTGCACCCAACGCTGCTGCACCACTACTGCAATTGCACCACAGCAAGCACCCGCGCACAGGGGCAATTGTAAATACATATTTAATAACTACATTAATAACAGCAAATGACAAACAGCAATAATAATAATAGTAATACCACGAGCTAAAAAAAAAAAAAAATATATAAAATGAAACTACCGTTTGATTTTATTTTCCTTTTAGCCACGTTTCTTGGTTGTGTTTCGCGCTCCGAATGAATGTCCATTAATTTGACAACAGCAACCGTTAAATCAGCAATTCAATCACCAAGCGGATTTCCAAATGTGTGCGACAACAATAACAACAAAAGCACCAATAACCAAAAACAAAAACCAAGAAAAAAAAAGAAACGGTTCTCGGTGCTGACTCTTGGGGCGTGAGTCTTAAATTACCAACCTTGCCACAATTTTCAATGTGCGCAATGCGCATTCGCATTCGAATTCGAATTTGTTTCCAGTAATTGGCCGCTCAGCAGACTCCTGTAAAAGATCTCAAACACAGCATCATGACGATTGAGGTGGTGGTGGGTTGGGGTGTTGGTGGGCAGAGAGGCAGGTCCAGCTGTTGGCTACTGGTAAAACTGAATGCCGCACCCACCCAAAGAAGCATATGTAGCACAGTGGTTACAAGTGAAACGAAAATCGTGTAAAATTTTATAGGACAAAATGCAAAAAGCATCACTTAAAAAGTTTGTAACAAAATATTTGAAGACCTAAAAAAATTTGTTTTCTTTGTTATTCCTTTACTATTCGCCAGAAATCCGTTGGGAATAGCGCAAGTCGGAACTGTTTTAACCAGAATGTCCACATTTTCCATCCGAAAACATCTGGTAGCATTGTTTTTAAACAATTTTCATATAAGGCGCTTAACTAACTAATATTTGACTTATTATTCTAATTATATTCTGAATCTAAACTCTTTTTCTTTTAAGAAGTTATATTTTTGATTTTCGTGTATGTATTTCATAAACAGATGATACTTTAAATCCGATCAGCTGTTCAAACATTAAATCGATTGAAAATACAATGTTCTTATCAGCTAGAAATGGTACAGTTGATGATGATTTTTTATTTAATGTTGCCACCTGTCTAAGAAAGACTTATTATTTTGTTATTCTTATTATTTTTTTTGTAATATGAGCTATTATACTAATAAAAATTATTATACTTATTAAATCAGAGAATTTTCTTTCCCAAGAATCGTTCCTAAATACTTGATTCAATAATAAATATTCCTCAATTATTTCCATAATCTGCTAAAGTTTATTTAATATTAAATTTTGCTCAATGTCCTAATAAAATTTATAGTTTTTTGTGTTTGTTTTGTATAATTTGCAGAAATTGAATTCAAAATTCATTTCTATTAATTATATTCACATTTTATTTAGTTACTCTATATAGAGTTATAGTTTTTTTTTTTTTTGTAACAATTGAACCACTGTGCGCGTGCCGCAATTCGCCTTTTGCCTTTCAACTTTTCTGTTGTGCTATGTTGTATTTTGTTGCTACAGGTGTCTCTTGTCTTGTCTCTAGAGACTCTCGCTTAGACGTTGATGTTATTGTTGCTGCTTTTTTTGCTGTTGTTGTTGTTGTTGTGTGACTGTAGCGTCAGCATTCTCAACTCTCCACGAAGTCACCAAGTTGCCGGTGTCAATGACAGTTCAATGTGCTGGCGATTTGTTGTTGGTAGGCTGGTTGGCTGATTGTTGGTAGGAATCTGGCAACAGTTGTCGCACATGCAAATCGTGACCGACGACCGACGTCCATCAAAGAGAAGTTGCCAAACTTGCCAGTCAGTTAGTCAGTCCGTCAGTCCGGACATTCTGTCTCTTTGTCTGTAATTTGGTATTATATATTTTTTTTTTGGTAGTTGCACATGAAATTCGAGTGATTTGTTTTAAAAGACAATTTGATTGATTATTTGTTGTTCGCATGCGCCAAAGCGATGACAAAACTTTTGACTTAACAAAACCATAAATGACTGCGATTGTTAAATAAAGGGCACCGACATATTAATACCCTTTATAAATATGTTGGCTAACTTGGGTCTTCCTTTCCATACTTTTTTAAGTGGGTGAAGTCGTTAGCATCTTTATACTAATTTTAATAGCTCTAACTTTATTGATCCAGAGCCATCCTTTGGAGGGAAAGGAAGAAACTTTCTCTCAACTTTCGACTGTTAATGCGGATCAACTGTGTTCTTAGAGCCTGTTAACTGTTACATTTTGCTGTTCGCTTTGTTGTACTATTTTATGGACATTAAAATCCTCCAAGTCATGCGCCAAAAAGTCGACCAAGTTTTTGCTTTTGTTTAAACATTTTTTCGTTAACTTTTTGGTTTTGTTTGGTTTTGGTTATTAATTATTGTGACCCAGAAATCATGGGTGTAAATTATTTTAAGTATCAGAATCAGCGCGCGCGTTTGTTGTCAGTTTGAGTTAAAAATATTTATACCACCTGTGATGAATAACGTTACATTTGCTGTTGATGTTGATTGTATTGTGTTGTTTTTGTTTTTTTTTTTTTAAATATATATGTATCTGATCCGTGATTTATTGTCGGTGCTTATAAGAAGTAGGTACAACCAGCAGAGTCGCAATATATGCCAGCCATGCCCACATAAAGTTGATTACTCAGGTGTCTGAGTGCTTGTGTTGGAGTGTGTTGCGTGTCTGAAGAGTGTTTTAGGGGGTCTCAGCCAAATGTACCGTTAATTAATTTGCAAAAGGTTGTTTCGTTTCCTTCTTTATTTTCTTGATTTCTTTGTGTTTGATTTTTGGTTGTTTTTTTTTTGGAATTTATAGTGCAAAGTGCACGCCGGGTGGCCCAAACACAGACTTTTCGTGTAGTTTATGCGGGTTAATTTGAATGTGGTTGATAGTGATGTGATGAGTCAAGTGAGAGCAGGTGAAGGCAAATTCTTGCCCAAAAATATTAGTTTTTTACCAATTTTAATAGTTACGAGAGCTGCCAACTTGTTGCAAATAAAACAAAAAGAAAATGTGTGATAAAGAAAGCATTTTCTATGTTTTTTTTTTATAGAAAGGTACTTCAGACATTGCCTACTTCTTAATCGAAACATGAAGCTGGCAACTTCATTAATCGTAATCATGCGATAAAAAATAAATTATTTTTATATTACCAACTTATGTTGAAACTAATAAAAAAGTAAATTATTGTCATTATAAAGAAAATTAAATGGGGGGAAACTAACTGATTCTCTAATCTAAGAAAGTATATTATATTAGAACTTGGAATGAAGAGTACAAACATGCTAATGTAATCATTAATTAATTTAGAATGAAACATATACATATATGTATTTTAATACTCAGAAAATGTGCCTGTCAACTTAGTTTTGCTGACAGGGCTGTCAACTTGTTTTCGTGTGTTTGTTGCAAAATAATTTTTAGTAATTTTAAAAGTGTCTCTATATATCTCCATCATAATTCCAAATTTATATATTGAAACAACCAACCCAGTCTAACGTCTCTATCATGTCCAAGGAATCTTCCAAAGACCATGTGCGACCTGATCAAAATGTTGTCCAAAGACTACAACAGGAAATTGTGCGCAATACTCAGGAGATGACCTACAATTTCTGGCAGGAATATGAATTAATGCGTAACATTCAAAGACGACGCTTGTCCCGTGAGAGTGAAATGCGGCAAAGGATCAACGACATGGTTAGGACACTTGATACTGAAAATAATCAGCAAGCTGAAGCCATAAGTCGTTCAATTAGTGTACATGGCATGTCGACACTTAATAGTAACTTATCGGTAAACCCACCGGCTAGAACCGCTTCAGCAACGGTCAGCGCCGACGAAGGACATAGAATAATCACACCCGAAATAAGACAACAGCTGAGAAACTCTTTGCTTGGCACAGGAACATCACCAATACCATCCGGTTCTCATCCGGCACCACAAATGGGGGTCACACCACCGCGTCGTGGTAGTAATCAAAGGCGTCGTACCAAAAGTAAAGCACAACCTGTTTCTAAGGAAGAATCGAATGCTTCACAATCACCGGCTTTATCTTTGAATATACCCCAAGCACCACCCACATCTAGAGCCACCATTGTCTCGGCGGGAAATAGTCGATTTGCCAGCAGTCGAACCACTCCACTTATATCTAAATACCAGTTGGCCAAAAAGCCCAAAAAATAATTTATTATTTGTATTTGTTTGAAATAAGTTGGCAGCCCTGCGGCAGAAAAATTAAATGAAATTTATTAAATTAGATTGTTATCTATAACATACACATATGTTATTTTTCAAATTCCTAAATTATGGATTTTGTGAGACGGAAAACAAAAAGAAAGTTGGCAGCACTAAACAATATGCGTTTGTGATATTCAGGCTTACTTTCCTGGTTTCATGTGAACGAATGGGAATTTAAAGAATCTTCTTCTCGTGGAAGTGCAGAAAACAAACTTTCTTTTACATTATAGGATTACAGATCTTCCCTCCATTTCGTTCTGCATCTGCCCATTTCCATTTTCCATTCGTATATATATATTTGAAGCGAGTTGGCAGCACTTCAGCTAGGTAAGCAAACATGGATCCCACATCACACAAATTAGGTACACACATGACATATGTATGTAAGCCAATGTTTGCTAGTGTTTTTTGATCGATGTGCGTTTTCTAATTGCTGCCAACTTTCTTCTTAATTGTGGTCAAGAAAAATGAGGCCCGTATCGAAATGGCATGAAAAGCACAGCAACAACAACAACAGCGACAACAACGAGGCATAGCTCAACGTCACTTGGCCAGTCCATTCAGTGGGAGAGAAATTGTTTCTCTTTATATAAAGAATATTTTGTTGTTGTAGTCAATCAATCATAGTAGTAGAAGAGTTTGAAAACTTTTTTTTGGCCCAAATTGTTTATATTACCCCAAGACAAGACAATGAAAATCGAAATTGCCTTCTTTTCTTCATGATTTCTTTATGTATATAAAGCGAATGATGGGGCGGGGTTTGCTATCTGGGCAAAATCTGTTGCCGCTGGACTCCCTGCTGTGCACTTGTCGATGCCAAGAGTTCAATAAGCAGGCTACCAAAAAAGACAATCAAACAAATATATATAAACCATATATAAATATATGTATGACCCAACTCACAATTTATCCTTTATGGCTTTTATTTCTGCAGAAGTGAAAACAAACAAAAAGATTGTCATCGAGTTTTTGGTTTATTTAGTCTCCTTTGCATATTTTCTGGCCATGATCTCGAACTGCTGCCGCACTACTGCATATTACTCTAATTGGGTGAAAGTGCTCTTTGCAGTTGTTGGCTTAGAAAGTGTGACAAGATTTTTGTGCTCAGCCGCCTGTCAAATCAATATCTATGGCATATGCCATATACCTGTAGCTATATAACATACATCACCCGCATATATAGGCATCGGTCAAAAGTCTTCTCCTTGGACTTCATCTTCTCCTCTTTTTGAACAGAGGAGCGAAAAAAAAAAATATATTCCCAGGCAAGAAAACTAGAACTCAAAATCATACATCACAAGCAATTACCGACTAAAATGCGGCAACGAGTGAGCATCGATGAGGCTATATCTAGGGGTGAAGAGAGGGTATGTATACTAACTGACTTCTTCTCATCCCTGTCCCTCTCCCTCTCTCTATATATATATATGTACACATGGATCCCAACCAACTAACCTTGGCCGCTAGTTTAAGAAAAGCAACAAAAAGTAGAGTGGGCAGCTATTATTATTGTATACTCTCTGTGAAGGGTTACTTCAATTATAATCCAAGGTTTATACATATGTTTATAAGAAATAGTTGGTGAAATACAATAATGTGGCTAAAAAGAAGAGGTATTTAAAAAGTGGCGCCCAATGTTTAAAAACCGATGTGATTGATTCGTATCGCTCGATACAAAAGAAGGGTTCTAAATGTTTTTTTCATAAGTGGAGTGATATTTGAAATAAGGCAGTCAACAAAGTGAGAACATTTAATAATAAATGGGAATTCAGGCTCCATATCCTTTAGGCAAAAAAAATTTTGATTTTTTTGGAGTTGGCGCCCAACGTGGTAACCATTGCCTTTGACTTGGGAGTGCATTTAGTTTTCGGCTTAACTAGCTAATCGATTTTCTTCATTTATTGATGCCGTTTGCTGTTGTTGGTGTTGTTATTGTTGTGTATGCTGGGCATGCATCATCATACCATCATCCCATTATCACATACCAGGCAAGCAAAACCATAGTCAAGCAAAGCTATAGTCAAAGCCAAGTCGAGGAAAGGCAATGCAAGGTAAGGCCTGGAAACTTGGAACTGGACCTGAATCTGACTCTCCTGGTCGGCTTTTTGACCGACTGAGGCGGCACTTGAATGCTTGGCATGAAATAAATCGCGTGTTTATTGTGCCAACGGCATTCGATGGACGAACGACGACGACGACGATGACGATGACTACGACCACAAAGATCGGTTGTGCTCTTGCTATGTTGTTGTTGTTGCACATGGAAAATTGAACGCAATAGAATGCCACTAATCGATCGAGCTGCCGCCGCCGCCGCCGCCAGCAACAAAATGAAATGTTTTTCAAGTTCAAATAAAAGCAAGGTGCCTGGCTCGTCCAGTGTGCCTTCTCGTTTAGTACGACCGGCGCAAGCAATCTGAAAATAATCTAAACGATTTGGCGAAAATCACGTCGGCATCGAAGGCATCTTGGCCATCCACCTGTTACGTTGAGCTCATTTTTAATGCCCCAAACGATGAGGCAGGCATAAGGAGGAAAGCAGGAGACAGAGGCAGGCAGGCAGTCAGCTAGTCAGGAGAAGAGCAAATTGCAAAAGTTAAATTCAACGAATGCCAAGGCACAGTTTGGCATAATAATGAAGGCAAAAAAGTTACAGTGCAATCAACTGAAGTCTTTTCCAAGCCAAAGGCACTAAAAGAAGGGGTAGAATCAACAGAGTTAAACCAAAAGAAAAATAAAAAAAAAAACAATATACTTAGATTAAAATTTTTTCATTGTGGGTGCATTTCAGCCTCGTTTTTCGTTCTTTTTTTATGTTTTTTTTTTTTTTTTTTTGGTGTGATTCTAAACGGCTTTTAGACAAAAGCATCAGTCAGTCAGGTTGGTCCAGGTTCAACCAACCTCACGCTGCCAATCAATCAATCATGTTGCCGGCAGAAGCCTAGTCATCTCTCTCTCTTTTTCTGAGCAGATGCCGACATCTCCCATTCTATCCCACTCTCTCGCTTACTCGCACACTCTCTTTTGCCCTGGTCAAGTGTAATGGTTTTGTCATGATGCAGCATTTAAGTTGTTGGTGCTGCCGGCTCCGGCTGATTGATGCTACGTCTATGTAGAGGAGTTGTGTTTTGTTTGGAATTTCACACCATCTACAAAAAAAGATCTATGGAAATTTCTCGTGATGTATCCAGCCATCTTCCCCTTTTACTCATCTTCTCCACCCCCAATACTTTGAACAACACTTGTTGTCAGTGAGTCCAAAGTCAAGTTCGTTGCCTAAGTCTTTTGTTATAAATTTTTTTCTTTTTTTTTTTTTTTTATTTGAAACGGATTTTGGTAATCATCATCAAAACGACAAGTGAAGAAAATTTACGAATATGACTTTAATGGAAAATTTCTAACAAAGTGTAAATAATTTGGAACTTGCCGATGATTGAAGATGCAAATGATGCATCTCGAATTGAACATTGAAACTTTTGTTATATTCATACAAACTAATCAAAAAAAGAAGGTTAAAATACGTATAAAAGTAAAAATTATATATATTTTTCCTGCAACTGTAATCATAATCCCAACAATAGCTTGCGATTGAGACATTTTACTGTTTAATGCCATAAAGTTCCATTTCAGAAGTCCTTAACTAAAGATTGAGAATACAAACAAGTTCAATCTCAAGCTTACTTAATACAGAGAGTTGTGAAAATACAGCTTAAATATTTGAAAATAGTTTTTAAACTGAGTTATGTAATAAAAGTTTTGATTCAATCCAATTGAACAGCTCTTTGACCTGTAAACTATGAACTTCTCTCTCACTTACTTACAAAAACCGTTACAATTTATATGCCTTATTAATGATTGATACGGTTTCTATTTGCCAAAACAAAAACCAAAAACAAAAACACAAATCCAATGCCACCTGCAAGGCGGCGGCGTCGTCGGCATATCAAATCAACGAAATCAAAGTAAAATTAATTGACGACAATTGCCGGCAGCAGGCAGTCGGCCAAGCAGGCAAATCGAACTGACTACATGTATTTGTATGTACATGTATGAGTGTGTGTGTGTGTACCTCTTGTGTGTGGCAACAACACGTCAATTGTCTAATCAACGAAACACAAAATTTTCAAGTCAATAAATCGTAATTAATTAACAGGCACAGAAAGAAAAAAACAAATCCAAAACCAAAAATATAAACTAAAACAATTTCAAGCAAATGCAAAAATACAAATACGGACATAAAAGCATATTCGTGCAGAGTTACTAATTTTTTTTATTGCTGCAATGGCTAATCTAGTGAAACAGAAATACTAAAATACAGAACGCCCCGCAAACAAATGTGGGGAGTGGCTGGGCAGGTGGTCAAGTTTTGGGATAACATCAGACAGAAAGAAATATGAAAAACAGAGAGCAACCTTTGCTTTAAATTTATATATGGAATTTGGGGAATGGAAACTTGCTTTTAACGATTTGAACTTTATTTAAATTTAGCAAAAGTGTAGAGTGTTTTATTTGTATATCTGTAGCTTAGGTAGGTTATCAGATTAATAACTATATATAACGCAGGGAAAACTTATATATAGAAGAACAAGAATCTAGCCAATTGATATGAATATTTAAATATATAAAAAATATTTCTAGTATCTAAATAAAAGGGATATTATAGGAAAATAATTTAAATGTAAAGTTCAACTGAATGAATAATTTAATAACTTTTTAGTTCTGTTTTAATAACAGTTTAAATAATACTTTATACACCTAATATTGACATAAATTTATAAAAATTTATAAAAAAAACTTTATTTATATATTTAGTATAATGATTTAGTTCATTATTTGATGTTTAGCCGACAAAAAGTCTGTGATTCACTTAAATTCTACTATATATATTTTTTTGTTTAGTTTTCTTCCTTTTGTGAGAAATCCTCTTAACATCAAGTTATATCATAGCCACAATTAGCTAGCTTAATGCTACTCATAACTCAACGCCGATTCAGCTCAACTTTTATTGTTCCCCCCCTTACACGTCCTATAACTTACCTCCCTCATCTATTAACATTTTGATTAGATCAAAAAACCGCAGCGCCCGCAAAACTTGGCAGTTAATCAAATTAATTGCTTAGAAAATCAACATGTTTATTTCAAATGAAATCAAGCATCAAATGAGAGATAGAAAAAGAAAAAAAACATATTTAACAATGACAAATAACGAATTATGAATAGTGAATAGTGAGTGTACTCAAACATATAGGTGAATATTCAAGGTTCATTTAGGAATGTTGCAACAATTTTGGTTATTTTTTTTTCTTTTTCTCTCATTTTTATTGTATTTGATTTGCTTTTTCTCTTAGTTCTTGGAAGCGCATTATTTAACTCTGAAAATTGGCCAAACAAAACAAGCCACATAAATCACCAAATACACACGAAACTTTACTCTTTTTTTTATATTTATACCTATATATATATATATATTATTTTTTTTTATTCGGGGTAGAAATCATTGACAGCGGCTACGGCAACAGCGGAAGCATTCATTGTTTCCCAATCTTCGACGACTTCTTGGTATTTTATTAAGCTCCACACAAATCAAAAACAAAATGAAAATCACAGAGGGACGAACTAAATGAGGTTACACCGAAGTTTTTATACACTCAAAGTACCTGATATTTGTTGATATTAGTTGTAAGATATTGATTGATGTTAATCGAATTGGAGTTTGATATCTTTAAGAAAAATAACTAAAAAATTTTACTGTTGAAATTGTTTTGTCTAAAAACATACTAAATAATATTTCCTCGACGGAAAAGTAAGTGACAAAAATACCAAATTAAAACCCAAAAGGGGAGTTTGGTTTTTACTCTAAAAAGGGTTTTTTCAACAAACACAATGATGAAACTATATCTATTCCTCTTTTTTGAAGGGTATAAAACGAGGCCATAAGAAGTCTTCTTCTTCAGATACTTGACTCATGAATTTGGATTTGAAAAAAATTCTTCTTAACTTGAGTTTGTTATTTTTTGTCGATTAGCTTCAACCAACAAGTGTTAACGTTTTTAACCTGGTGGGTGCTGCTGCTCCTTGAAAAAGTTTTTGTCTTTTTTGTATCCATTTTTGGGTAGCATCTTTCAGCTTTAGTTTAGTTTGGTTGGGTTTGTTGGTTTGTTTGTTTTATTTGTTGGTTTGTTGCATTGCATTGTGCAATGTGCTTTTTGCTTTGTCTTTTTGTGCTTTTGTGGCTTTATTTGATTTTGTGCCGCTTTTGTTTTGTCTTTCAAGGTGTTGCATAATCGCTCCCAAAAAACAAAAAAATACACACAAACCAAAGCCTTCCACAAATTGTTAGCACTGGCATTCTGTTTCGTTCAAATGAAAAGAAAAATAACTAAATTCAGTAAAAATCAAAGATAATAAATCTTTTCATCGTTTAAAAAATAAAGTATTAATAAACACTCTTTCAAAGTATTCTCAAGTAAATTTATTCCTTGTGTAAAATAAAAATTTCAATTTAGTTTTAACTCGTTTTCTTATTCCTTTTTTTATATCTTTTCCAAGTTTATATATTTAAAGATGCTACATTAATAGTCTTCTAGACACGAAAAAGCTTTCATTGAACATGATGCTTTTTATTTTGCAGTAACTGTACTTTACACTGTTCTAACTTTCATCGGGGTCACCAATTAGGAGTACTACAAACTTCTTATTCTATTCTTCTTATTTTCTATATATAAAACCCATTAAATTTGATATGCCTTTTCTTGACCTACTTTGTCGTGTTGTTTTCGCGCACTTTGAACTAACTTTACATACATTTCGACACACCAACACACAAACTACACTTGTTAAAACCTAACACAATATACAACAATACCATAACTTTAACCATCTCTCTAACAAAAATTATCTCATTGTTGTTTATCTCCTTTTGTAAGGAACGGTGGTGCGGTGGTTTTTTTCTATGTTTGCATGAGGATTGTTATACGATACCTACTATATACATACATACATATGTGTCCCCTCCCCACTACGGGTTGTGGTAAAGGAACATGTGCTAACAAAACATTGATCATTGTTCAACATGTAAATTCACTAATTTGGCAAACGAAAAAACACACACACACACAACTAAAAAAAAAGTAGGGGGAATATACCACAAAAAAACGAAGCTTGCTATAAATGGTCTGTGCAACTAGAAGAAGCATAACAATTTTTGCATACAACAAAAAAAAAAAATCAACCAAATAAATTGAGCAGGTTTATAGCCGAAGGTCGACTATTTGAATATCCTGTGGATCGAAATTCATCATAGTAATAAATAGTAGCAAACCTTAAAATAAATATTAAATAATAATTAAAGTTTTTGGAATCTTTTTCTTTGACCTTTTTTTTATTGGACTAATATATATTCAAAACAATCGTAGACAAAAAGTTTTTGGAAATGGAGTAACTAGAGAGAGAATTTTTCCTAATTTAGGCATAATATGTTGTCCTACGATTACAAGAATAATTGGTTAAAGTATTTTATAAACTATTTAACCATTGCCTTATTGGAACAAAATCTTTTATTTTGCATTATCTTTCATTTTAAAGTCACATAAAAAGGATTTAAATATCATATATTATATTGATATTAAATATCATAGAGGAACTAGAAAGGATGAAAGATGTTCTCTTTGAGTCAGACAGCGAAAGTCATTACTCCTTCTCACACTAGAATGTTACCAAAGGTTCTACCTATGACACTGAAAAGATTAGAAAACGTTAATAGAAGTTGTAATTACATTAAGGGAAAATTAATCCTTTTTAACTTTATCCATATATACTTAAAATAGAAAAGTAGATGGACAGATAAATTAGACACAAAAATTTTGTTCTTTATTTTAGTGTCCTTTACATTGAAGAAAGATATTTACTGATAATGAGGGGTTCATCTTCATATTAAAAGAATCCTTGATAAGGATTTCATATTTAGTTAATATACCAAAATTTTGCAAAGTATTCAGAAACCGAATAAAGGAGAAATAAAGGTTTAAAAGCTTCGAATAGTTTTCAAAGGGTACCCAAAAGTTAAGAAGCTTGGAAAGGTTTTGAAAGGGTACTTTCTTTTTGAATTTAAAGACTTGAAAAGTTGGTTATACTAGAAACATTGGATACCTGGATTCATATAGGATCTTTCTACATCTCCAATGATCAGCATGTACCAAACTCATCTCTAATGATTCATATATCTCCATTGATCAAATGGCTCATGTAGAATCTTCTTCTATGTCTGTTGATCCATATAGGATCATATTACTCCCTCATCCTTCGTAATTCAAAAAAGATCTTTCATCTCTAATAATATACAATCTCATTGTCTTTCTAATTCATAGATTTCATTGAATCTAGTATACCCAATTTCAATTTATAGTTACTGGATATAGAAGAAACGAAAATGAATTCGTCGTCATCGTCGTTGTCGACAATTGTTGCTGTTGCTGTTGTTGTTGTGGTGCACATTTTTGCCTTTAACAAATAAAAATAAAAATTTGCATAAAAATCAAGTAAATAAAATACAACAAAATGCGTGCACAATCGAGTGTGGGACACACTAGAGGTAGGTAGGTAGATGGTACGAAATCAGAACAGAATCTTCTCTGGCATTGCCATTTGGAGTTTTGCTGTAGCTGCGAACTTATTAAAGTTCCAAGGATCAAGGTTACCCATTCGCTTGTCCATGGGCCTCGCCCTTGCTCATTTTTGGTGCGGTTACTGAGGTTTTGTTTTTTTTTTTTGGGGCGGGGGTGGTGGTGGTGGTGGTAGTACGTAGTAGTAGTCTTCTCTTTTGTGGTGCACAAATGGAAATTGCTTTATGGGCTTGTATATGCAGATTGGTGGCTTATACACAAAGCTTGCAACTTGTTGCAACCTGTCGCTGCTGGTTGTTGTTGTTGTTGTTGCTTGCTTCTTCTGAAATTTATGCGCAAGCGCGCGCGGTTGATTCTTATTTTTTCGCCTTTAACAAGGCTTCTCTTTCGTTCACTCGATTTCGTTGTTGTTGTTATTATTGTTTTTTTTCCGCTGAAAATTCAATTTGCTACAAAATGTGCGCCGGCCGTTTTTTCTTTCCTTTTTTTTTGATTTCTATATATATATATTTTGTGTTGCTTTTTTTTTTGGTTTTGCATATCTTGCAGCAAAATTCGTGATTTACAATTTTAGTTTCACGTTTTTCCTTGGCGTCCTTTTTGATGATGATCATCGGTGGCTCCTCATTTGTGCTTCAACCCAGAGATGAGAGGATCAAGTTCTAAACACGAGTTGGATAATTTTAATAGAAAAACTAAAGGAGAGAGTTGAAAAACAATTTAAACAACAGTTTGCTACTTCACTTTACAGGTTTTTGTAAATTTTGGAAAAATAATTTTTGGAATTTTCTATTTTTAATAGAATTGTTTAATATTTAGTTTTTTTTTTCGTGTCACGGTTAAGAGATGAAATACCAACACTAGATTGTAGTTAAAGAAGATTGAGTCGGACCGAAACCTTCTTCCTTCTGTGTCTGATTTAATTTTTGTTTTTGCCATTTTATGCCTTGCGGTCCAATTTTGTAGATGGAAGGAGTTGCCTTCTTTGCGTCTTCTTCTTCGCCTTCATCAAGTCGAGTCGAGTCGAGGCGAGGTTCACCTGTTTATGCCAGATTCCTGGCATGCGATTAAAATCACCTGCGCAAGCTTTTGCGCCCACGCAGTTGGCCATGGTTTTTTTTTTGGTTTGGGTTTGGGTTTGGGCATGGGATGGGTCTCTCTGTCATGGTCGTCGTCTGTCTACCTTTTTGCCTTGATTTTGTCGGCTTCTATCTCGCTCTTATGCTGTACGTTTGCATCTCCATCTCTCTCTATTTCTCTTGGTGTCCCTCGTTCTTCTACAGGCTATGGTGATGGTGATTTTTAGGCTGGGCCCTCCACTCAGTGGTTCAGTGTTCAGTTTCGTTTCATTTATTATGCACATTTTTGGTTTTATTTTGTTGTTTTTTTTTTATTTTTTCTCCATTCGCTGTTTATTCAAACTAATTTAATTTGTGCGCGCGGCTGGCCCGCAGGTACAAAAATCTTGGCAGGTTGCTTGTGTTATTTTGGCGTTTCACGCACTTGGCGCATGTTGCAGTCACGCCCCAACTCAAGCTTCAGTACCAGCTCCAGCTCCAATCCCAAACCCAAAACCCAAGCCCAGCTTTCAAGCCTTGCCCGCTGTCCACTAAACAAAAAGCCACACGCAAAAAGTTGTTAAAATGCAAATTAAATTAGAGACAAAACTCTGGCAGGAGAGAGAAGTGAACGGGTGAGAAGAGAAGGGGTGGTAGCAGGTGGAAGAAGGGGGATTTGACCAAAAGGATGCTGGTTGTGAATGTGGGTTGTCGCTTGGTTTTTGTTACCCCTGGGTGGGGTTGACATGAAACAATGTGAAAATGTCTGATTGTTGATATGCAAATTCTTACGTTCTTTTCAAACTATATATAGTTCGATTTCCAATGTTATGCAATTCCTAAGTTAAAAAGGAAAACAGAATATAACAAGAATCAAGCATTACTCAAATTTATTTTCATATTGATACATAAGAAATGAAAACTCAGACTGAAAAAGTTGCCTAACCCAAATTTTCTCTCTCTCCCCCTCTCCACATCACCTACTGTGATGTTTTAAGAAATTTCAAATGAGTATCTGAAATGGTGCTATTAATTTGCATTGTTAAAATAAAGTAAAACTCTTAATGAGAATGTATCTGATTTAGTAATTTCTTTTATTTGGCAATAAATTTTAGTGTTATAAGTTCAGTGCATTTGTCTCCAAAAGATGATGATGTGGCATTTAGCCAGAGATCTGCAAAGCTTCATTTTTAAGAGGCTTTTCTGTGGGTAAAGAAGTGTTTAGCACCATAATATAATGAACTCTAACGACAGGGAACGACAAATCGAGTATTCTTCATTGCTTCATGTATACATACATCATACCCAAACAATATACATTTACGTTACGTTAGAACACTTTTTTCTTTGCCTACTGTAAAGAAATATCAACACATTGCATCATTAATTGCTTTATTAATAGTTGATTGAAGGGGAAGCTTTTTCCACTAATAATGTTTGTTTCTTTGCTTTATTTAGTAATAATTCTCAACTAGTTCTAGCATTAAAGAGAGTGATATGACAAACTGGGCATTTAGGCTAATTCTATTCATTTTAAGACTCCCAAAGGAGTCTGTACAATAATTCATCAAAAATTTTCAAATTCTCAACCATAGGACATTGCAATATTAAATTCCTTGATAATCCAAACAAGTTCCACAATACAATATTTCTTTATATACCGTTGTCAACACAAGTTCAAAGGTCGTTAACAAATGGTAATCTGCTTAACTCAAAAATAACGATACAAAAAACATTTCAACAATTGTAAAGAATCTGTACTATCGATTCATTGAATGGTACAAAACTTATTTTTAAATTGAAGAGCTAATAAAAACTCGGATTCATTTAATTGATCCTTAAACCTGACATCTTTTATTAATAGTTTTGATCCGTTTTGTAAATTAAGTAAATATTTTTCTCTTATTAACCTTTTCTTTTCTTTTCCTGATATCCGGAAATGCTTTCCTTAACATTTAACCCTTGCCCATGTTCAAATCAAATGCCAAATGGTAAAAATAAAATTAAAAGAAATCTATATGTGTGTACGTATGTGTGTTTGTTTGTTTGTATGCATCCATGGTACAAGGCACTTAAAATGCCAAAATGCGACCCAAAAGCTGTGCCAGTGCCAGTCATTGACGTTTTGTGGCCAATGAAATTAGGTAATAAGCCGAGCGAGGGAGATTCCAAGCGGGAGAAGTGGTAGAGGATAGAAGGAGAAGTCCATATTGAAACATGCACACACATAAGTACCCAAATCGAGCAAAAAAAATCCAAATCCCAAGTCCAAGTCACTTTTCATTTCCAAATGGCAACGGCAAGTGCTGCGCGCCAGAAGAGAGAGAAATAATTTATAAGCTTCAAATGCTGCCAGACAGACGACCATAAAAGTCCTGGGACCGATCGACCGTATGACCGACCAAGCGACCGAACGACAGACGAAAAATCGGCCTGCAGGCGGCTTTGTCAGTTCGACTGTCAATTGGACTGGCAACACTTTGAAAACGACCACAATATAAAGAGCGGGGGAAAGGGGGAAACCGAAGGCAAACAAAGCCACAAAAATCAGAGTTGGACACTAAAATGAATTGAAACTAATATGCCAAAGTGAGTGGAGTCTGGACGTCGTCGTTGGAATCGTCTACGTAGTGGTTTGTCTGACAATGGGGTAACCTCACTCCTTATTCCCCCTCGATGCCACCGCATCATTCTTAAAGACAGTGCGCCTAAGGGGTCTCTACAGTGCACACACACACATTCACAGAAAAAATTATGTATGAATAGATATAAAAACAGGCGAAAGGATATATAGAAATACAATGACCATATGCATGATTATCTAATGCCAAAACCATATACTAGAGATGGTAGCGTGAGTGTCTTTATTAAAATTACAAACTTGTAAAATGATTTAAAATTATTTAATAAGAAAGTACGGAATATCTTAAATGTTGGTTATTTTGTAAAAATATTTAATAATCTCTAAAAGTTTAAAAGAAATAGAATAAATTTAGAAATTTAACAGATATTATGTTTTTTAATTCATGGTAGGATATTTGTTTGAAGTTTTTATATTAAAAGGTTTATTTTTAAGCCTTTTTTTTTGATTCACTTGGTTTTGTTTTTGGTACCATGGGAATTTTTTATAAAATATTAGAAAAGATTGTTTACTCTTGCCTTTCCAAGCGAAAAAATGACTGAGAATCAATGTTCTCAAAACAAATGCAATATCGAACTATTTTGAAACGAATAGATAAGTTATAGATACAAAAAGTACTTTAAGTATTGTTATCATTTCGATTGCATAATTTAGAAAATTAGGGAAGAAAGTTTATATTCATTGTTAAAATTTGAAGAATATAAAGAAAAGTTTATCGATATGATAATAAAATATCAAAAAAATATGGGAAAATTCGAAAAATGTAACTTTAAAGTTATATACTAACTCTTCAACCGACTCTGCATTATAAATTCTCATTCTCAATTATCGATAATTGAATCAATTATATATGTACTTCTAATATATTGATAACTTAATCAACATAATTTCAAAATCTTCTAAAAGCTTGAACATGTTCCAAATTGGGGTTTTTTTTCGAATTTTTAGAGTACGTTTCTTTTAATGTAACTTTAGAACTATAAAATTTAATAAATTTCTTATATCTAATTACCTATATTTATAACTTAATTACCAGTGTGTATATTTGATATATCGATCTTTTAATCAATTACCTAGTTATCGGAATGTATTTGTAATAGATCGATAACTTAATCAATATTATTTAAATAGCTTGAAAATCTTCCAGATTGAGACCTTTGGAAATTTTAGTATACTTTCCTTTCAATGTAACTTCTAAAATTTTTATAACCTCATAAATTATTATTATTATTTATTTAAACATATTTAGTGCCATCTCGAATTGTAAAAATTCCATTTTTGGTTATAAAGTGTGACCGCTGTGATTAATTTTTATCGCAAAGCCTTTTTGGAACTGTGATTTATTGTCGCCTAGATATAAATCATTTAACCAAAAGTAAAATGCAAGCAAATGCAACTATTTTTTTTTTCTGTTTACTTTTTTACTTCTGTCACCGAAACAAAAAACAAACTTTTAATTATGTCAGAAAGTGTTTACTATAAATTAATTGAAAATCAATTAGGCTGGCACCAATACCCAAAATTATTGATTGGGCAAATTGATTGCCCATACGACGAGAATGTGATACAAAAAAAGCCTTTTAGCCGATATTTTGTTGAGTTATTTAAGTGCATTGGTAATAAAATTTTATATTATTTGCCTGCCAGTTGATATTTTTATTAATTAGAAATTGACTTTTGGGCTAACTGCAATAACATTCGACTATATGGGATGTATAATTTAGGTAGATATATATATATATTTTTTTTTTTATTCTTGTTTTTTTGTTTTTGCTCTTGCCGCCGCCGCTGCTGAGGTGTTAATTGCACAGTGGGTAGCAATCCATATGAAAAGTCGTTTTTGCCCGACGGGTTAGTGGTTTCAAATCGACAGCAACGATTGAAAGTGTGAAATTGCTAAGCAATTGTGAGTTTTGTTGGCTAGCTGCAATCGAAATGTATTTTCCAATAGTTTTTTTTTTTTTTTTTTTTTTTTTTCTGTGCAATTGGCAAATTACATCAGGTGTTCGCAGGAGGAGGGACGGTGGGTTGTACAGTATAGTAGACTTGTGGGGATTATGATTTGTCTGTCTGCTGATTACCAAGTGGGTGTGACCGAATGATTGGCCATGTTAACGTTTTAAGATCTAGTTCAGTATGCCAAGTTACATATGTTGGCCGATTCTGGAATCAAATTATGCAATTCTTTAGTCAGTTCGTTTTATAATTTATATAGCTTATATATATATATGCGAGATTCAGTGTTTATGTGCGAGTGTAAAATGTTTTGGTTAGGCATTTAAATTGAGTATGCTTAAAAGTAGTTTAGTTTGACTTTGGTTCAAGGTACACTAAGTTAATGTTATCCTGGTTTTTGATTGTACTTAGAAGAGATTGTTTCTTATTGGTTCTGCTAGACTATTGTAGAAAATGGTCTCAGATATACTAGTTATACATATATATTAGTCTTGATAATGAGACAAACTATTTGTACGCTTGGAACATAATCTAGTGGCACAATCAACATCTTATTTAGGTGGACTTTTCAGCTTAAGAATCAAAGACATAATTGAGGGTCAAACACACAGTGAATATGTTATACTCTATTTGTATAGGCCGTTCATTATCTAATTCCTGTGTCGAGGAACGTCTTGCAGATCCAAGCAGGTTGACCAAATATGTCATCCTATTCCTGTATTTCACTAAGTACTCATTGAAGTAGTGCGGGTCAGCGAAGTTGTGTGTCCTTATTATTGACTCTAATTGGGATAAACACAAAAAGAGAGTTACCCGCTATTACTTAAGGATTCTCAAAGGAATCACAAATGTATACAAATTGGAGACTTTCATATCTATTGTCATCGTGTTTTTTAAATGTAGTTTGTTTATGTTTTATGTGCTTATCTAAAGTAACCATCCGTTTTTTTAGATTTTCCGTAAACCCTGAAATTTAAATTCATTGATTTACAAAGGCTTTTAGGAGAATATCCATAGCTGTAATTCTCCAATGCCAATTAACGAAATAATCTAATTACTTATTTTGGTTTGTCTGCAATTACTTAAATATTTAGTAGTGCACTATTACTGGCTCAAGTACTCTACACTTACACTGTGGCTTAATTATCGTAGTAAAATGCAAGCGTCATCTGTTCAGTTGGCCCAACCAAGTGGGAGGTCAAGGTATTCATCTTTAGGTTGCAATGCCACCAGGTCCATAACAAATTAATAATAATCGACCAGGCACGACTAAATTAATGGACCCCTTGGAAACTGAAATGCCGACCAGCAAACAGACAATAAGGCATAAAACTAGCAACGTGTCCTTTGTGTTGTGCCTGCTGTGTGTGTGTGTGTGGGAGATATGTTTGCGTTCGTTTGCCTACCCTGTCATCAACAGTAAGAGCAACAACGGCAGCAGCAGCGGTAGAAGATGTACCAGTAGCATCTGAGGCCTGTCAAAATTTCACCATCAAATTGCTAAAATAGCAAATAATGAAGCTGACAGGCCAAAAATAGGAAAAGAAAGAAAAAAAAACCTAGGGGATGATCCGGCTGCTAAGCTGCTGCTGGTGGTGCTGTTTCTGTTCTGGGTGCTATTGGTGGCTACTGTTACCCAGGGGCGGCAATTAAAACGGGGCGCAACAGCACCCTTCCCAACTTGCCCTGTGCGGAACGGCGGGAGTCGTGGGAAACGCTTAAGCTCAAGTGCGCCCAGCGGTTTGACGACGATGAAAGATACATTTGTATCTTTGCATCTTTTGTGTTTAGACTCTGTGCCAGACATTGAACGTCTGTTGGCCATCAATTTTGTAGTTAATGCGGGACGAACGAACGAACGTTGTTCAAATGGGTTTTCTGGCTGCAAAGAAGGGGGGGTGATGCGTGCAAGTCCTTAATTTCTCAATGCTGTTGGGCACTTATCATCATTGCACTCTGCCCACTTGAGTTTTACAATCGAATTTTCTATATATCGTTAGACCGAATTGCCTGCTTTGGTGGTTACAACAAAGAGATCCTTGTGAAGACCAGCATATGCTTTTTTTTTTTGGGTATACGACTCGTGCTTTTAATGGCTTTGTATACCATTTGCCGTGTGACCAATGGCATCTTAGATTTTTATGCATATTTATTTGCGCACGGGTCGTCTGGTCACGTGCCATATCAGACGAATCCACAGGATCACTGTCCCTTAGTACCTGTCACAATCACACTTTGCGGCATGCGGCAGAGGCTGTTGCATTGCAAATAATATAAATTAATATTGTCACTACCCTTCTTGCATTTAACGCATTGAGGTTTTCTCTGTTTACCCAGATTCACTCGACAAGATACAACGAATATTTGCTGATCAGATTTGGACAAAAAGTTGGTTTCAAGATTTTGTTTTTAGCTTGTTATAAACGAAGGGTAGTCTTGGGATTTGTAAATTATACACTGGAAAAAACAAAAATATATCGGTTTACTCCAGATATAAAGGATCTCATCCTGTGAAACTAGAAGAGAAAGAATTTATAGAACCTTTGATACATTTATTTGGTATAATATTTGTTGTTAACAGGTTATAACTTTCGTCTAACTATTTATAGCCCTTTAAAGTTTACTTTTAATAAAAATTTAGTTTTTGATTGCTAATGCTACACTAGATTTCTCTCAGTGTGCACGTATAGCAAAATCCCCTTTACCTTTTCGCCACCCTTCGTAAAAGAAAACAAGAAATAAAGGAAAAAGAAATGACTGGGCTACAAACAAATGCCAGTCATTTCCGTAACGTCTTAAAGACACGTGGCCAATAGAAATTGCCAACTAATAAAATTGACAGCAGCCACAGAGATTTGTCAAATCAGCAGCAGCAGCACAAAAATGAGCAAAGAAAAAACACCAACTTTTCTTTTTTTTTTTCCTTGCTGAAACGAATGGAGAGCAAGAGTGATAAAAGGATGCATGGGGGGTGGTGAGGTAGATGCTGCCACATTTATGGCAAATACATTGCGGTGGGTGTCAATAGCTGAGAATTGACTAGCTAAAGAATCATTAAAATAAATTAAAGGCAATAGTCTCGACAACGATGCAGGATGTTGTATGCTGGACGTATGTATGTAAGGTCCAAAGATCATAAACAAAGGCATTAGACAAGGCGTCTAGAGGCTCGACGCAAAGTTGATTGGTGTCAGCCATAAAGTTTCGCCTCGACGCCGTCGTCGTCGTCATTCCTCTGGTCATCGTCTTCGCATCCTGTATGTATGTGATACCTGGCGCCAAAGGCTTTGAAGTTAGGCGACTTGTGGCGACTTCGTTAGACACGCAGGCGTTGATGGACATCTTGTCGCGACTTGAGCGAAAACGACGAAAAAAGATAAAAATGTCGCCTAGTCCAAGTGGCCAAAAAAAAAGAAGTTTGTTTCGCTGCTTAGGTGCTTAGCTGAACAGCGGCACCCACTCCTTGGCTCCATCATACTTCAACTCCATCTCCAGCTCCTTCTCCATCCTCATTTGCATGTAAATGTGCGCGGGTGTTGGCCCAGCGCAGAAACCTATTGTTTTTTTTTCTTCTCTCCTCAAGTACAAGAAAAAAGAGAGAAAAAAAAAATGTAGAAATATGCAAAAGCTTAAATTTATGAGAAATTAAAGTAAATTTATTACATTGCATTTGGCAGTCAGTGGGTGGTGGGAGGGTAGAGCAGTTTGGGTGGTGGAGGAGAGTTAAAACACTTTCTTGAGGCTGTCCCTTTTTATATAGTTTTTTTTCTTTTTTATATTTCTTTTTTCCAATTGTGTGATCGATGGTGTCTCATATGCATATCGGTTTTCCTTTTGATAACTTTCTCTCGGTTTGTACTAACAATCAAATGGAAGCATGAAAAAGTATTTGAAAGTTAAATAAAAATCTTAGCCAATTATCTATGGGAGAACTTCTCAATTGGAATGATTTGTTCGATTTGAGTATATAAATAATTATTTAATAATTATATAATAAATATTTAATTACTCTGTTAAGATGCTTGCGACTCAATTGTTTGCAAAAAATAATTAAATAGTCTAAAAATAAAGTACTGCATTCTAGTAAAACTACTTGAACTATTTACTATTTGAACTTAATACTTTTAATTTTAAAGTATTTGAATTTGTTTAATTTAGATTTATAATAATAAATAAATTTATATTAACGAAAGCATCTAAATAGAAAAACTTGCAATTTCTTTAGAAGTTCAACAGTAATTTAAATACTGAATAACTACAATTTCGAACATAAACAGTAATTCAAATACTTAATAAATACAATTTAAGCTTTATAATAATTATATAATAGGTTTTAATTACTTTTTTAAGGTGTTTAAGTAACTAAATTGCTTACAAATAATAATTAAATAGTCTACTGCAGTAAGTAGAACATTTAGAGTTTTTAAGATAGTAGTAAAAGTACTTAAAGTACATTAATTAACTACTTTATCTTTTAAAGTAATTGAATTTGTTTCAGGTAAATTATTTTACACATAATTTACATTAAGTAAAAGACTTGCAATTTCTTTAGAATGTTAGCAGTAGTTAATTACTTATGAGTTTCATAAGTAATTAAAGTACTTAAGTCTTTTGGTATTATCCATACAAGGATTGACAATAATTAACAAATTGTTGTAGAAAACCTTTTTGACTAAGTAGCTACCAAAATGGTTTTAACCCACAAAATACTAAAGCCAAAAAGAATTTCATTCTCTTTCTACTTGGCTAAGACATCATTAAAATGCCACAAAGAGCACCAAAGCCAAAAGGAAAGAAAAGAAATTCTCAAATTAATTCATTTCTAATAAATCCCCACAAATCGTGGTCTGCTCCATTCTTCCGCAAAAAAAACAATTCGAATTGGTTGAAATATTTTAACAAAGACCAAAAAAAACAACACACATGGGCAGAAAAATTTCGGTTACAGATTTATGTAGATTTAGAGCATGATGATGATGATGAGCTGAAGGAGGGAGGCAGAGTTTTGGAGTGGGTGGTTGGGGTCAAAGTGAATCACGCTTGGTCTCTATGACCATTAAGAGATATTTTGCCAAACGTGCAATGGCATAAGAAATTAATTTTTTTGGCCTCAACCAAGGAGATCACCAAGCAAAACCAAAGCAAAATTCAAGAGTAAAACCAAACCAAGCCAACAAAAGTAATGATCATGCACCTGGCTGCCAATTAGTGTAATTATTACAAGGTGGGCGGGGGAGGGTGGTGTAGAAGAGAAGAATAGTTGTATGTGTGTGTATCAGTGGAATTCTTCCATGGCGAGCAATAAAAATTGCAATTTTCATAATTGCCAAAAGGCAAAGTCAAAGAAAAGATGGTGCAAAAAATGTCGCCTAATTGGCTAACCATTTGGCTTTAAAAAGCATAAGAGCCTTTTTTTTCCCGCCCCGATAAGAAGTGGCAGTGGCAGAAGAACAATGGCCAAGACCAGCTTCAACTGCAAAAGCAACAGCTCCAGCTCCAGCAGCAGGTTTCTTCTGCTCTGTGACAATATTTTTCCTTGGCTTCTGTCTCCCTCTTATATCATTTATCAGATGTAAGTTTTTCTTTCTTTTTACTGTTGTATTTTTTTGTTTTTTTTTTCGTTGGCCTGGCTTTGACTTTGGCATTGCCATTGGCAGGTTTGCTTTATACCCTTACCAAGGACATATCATACACTACTGGGGGTGGGTTATGATTGTTGAAAATTATTTTGGTTTATATATTGAAAAGCTTAAAATACTTTTTGTGCTTAAGAAAGTTGAGTTTTGGATTCTAATTTATGTTACCTTAATAAAATATATTAAATAAAATAATTAACAATATTACTTGTAATTATTTTATATTCTAAATTGTAAGGAATTTATATTTTTGTTTTGTTTTTGTTGTTTTCTTAAAATTTTCAAAAACACAATTTAAAAGAAAAGATTCTACTGAGAAGTATTTCAGCCTAAAACAACAATATTATATTAAAGTTTTTGGTGTTATATATTTATATTTTACTTTAAAGCTTTGCTTAAAGAAAATGTTGAAAATAATATATTTTTATGGTACTAAATTTATTCAGTACTAAAAAGTTTTTTTTTTTAAATATATCTTTTTAAAAAGTAGTTAATTTCAAATTGTTTCAATTGTTCCAATTCAGTTTTAATTTGTTAAGGTTTTATACATAAGTAAATCGGTTTCAAACGTTTAAACTTTCAGTTATCGAAGAGTTTTTATATATAAATTTAAAAATACCAAAATCTTTATTTTCATTAAATTTAACAAATATAAAAAAAGTGTCTTCTAGCTTTCTAACATCATTTAGACTTGGAGATATTATTATGTTTAAAGAAAAAATGAAATTTAAAGAGTATTTTCAAGTCGTTTATAGTAAATATTGCGCTTCTTTGTGTTTAACATGATCTTTTATTACTTTAATGCTACTTTTCTCTTACAGTAAGTACAACGACTATGTTTCTTTGGGATTTTTCCTTTTGGCATTTGCCAAAAGGTTTTGGTTTTTTGTTATTTTGCCGGACTGCCTGCTGCCACCAGGTGAGTTTTCCGTTTAGTTATTTACCGCTAATAATGGTCATTTAAAGTTGACGATGGCCAATGTGTGATAAGGAGCCCAAAAAGAGCTTCGAGGTAATGCATATTTATGGTTTTTTTTTTTCTCTTTTGGGTTGGCTCAGTCGATCAGTCGATCAATTTACCTTTATATATATATATACCTATGTGCATATAACCGGCGGCTGTTTTAGCCTTTTATTTGGTTGCTTGTTTTTATTTATTTTTTTTTTTTTGGTAAGTTTGTTGAAAAATTTGTTAACAACATACAAAATTTGAACTAATAAAAATCATATATGTTGCATGTGCAACAAATAGCTGGCAGACAGACACCACAGCTCAGCTCTAAAAGACCCCAATGAGTCACCTCAATTGAAGTAGGAGAAACTAGTGCCGCCAGACAGCTGTGTGCAGACTTTTTTTTTCTTTTTTTTTTATTTTTTTACCACACGAACAATATGTGACTAGAGGGCAAATATATAGTTGTGGGGGTACTCTATTTACAGAGGTAGGCGAGGGGAATTAGTGGGCGCCACTTTTGGGCGTTTTCCTAGCAAAGTGTAAATGAAAAGTTTTTTGTATCATTGCCAACGAATTCCTTTCATTGCCTTGTATTCTATGAACAACCTGTTGCAGTCGTTCGATATTTCATCTCCCACTCTATCTTTTACTTTTCATGGAAAAAGTTAACTACACGACAAACTTGTCCTACACATACAGAACAAACCAAACAAACAAAGCAAACAAACAGACAAACAACTAGTCGAACACAACAAACTTAAAAAAGAGAAACGAAAACAACAACAACTGAAACCTAAAACAAACTTTACGTAATTAAGCAAAGAACGTTGCACTAATGTTGCACATAAGTCACATGAACGAAATCGAATGACTTGAGGAGGAGAGACTTGCAACAAGAAAATGTACAAAACGGTTAATGTTTCCTTGGTGGTTTTTTTCTTTCCATTTTTATACTCTTTTTGAAAAAGTATTTAAGTTTTATAAAGAAATCGATGTGATATTTGGGAGATTTCTGCAGCTTACTTCTTGGGGGGTCATGGGGTCGTCAAAATCTGTTATTGAGTGAAAAATATGTTTTTGGAGACTTTGTAAAACATTTAAAATATAACGAGATAAGCAGAAATTTTGATGTTTGCTATAAAAAGTATAAAATCTACAAATATTGTAGAATTGTTGTATTTTGTAGACTTGTGGAGACTTTGTAGAGTTGTTGAAAAACACAGACTGTATGTTTTTTAATAGAAGAAGCTAGTAAAAAGCTTAGGTAATTTACTTGTACGCGATTTAGAAACTCTCCAAATTACAAAAGTAATCCTGATGGTATTTTAAAATATTAAGTTTTAAACTTTACAATCATCTGGAGACTTTTGATACTCCTATTACATTTTGATTAAATACTAGTTGTAATGCATAATTTTAATATGGGACTTTAAAAATGTTGATATTTGAAGGTTTCATGTTGCTACCAACTAAAAATTGAACTTTTAGAGTTATGGAGACTTTCATTAATTCGAATATTATACTCAAAGAAAGTAGAACATTATTCTTATACTCAATTCAAAGATCATTTATCGTATAAATCTTGCACATATATTTGACAGAAATTGTCCTTCAATAAAGGCATTGTCAATATCCTAAATTTTGAAAATTTTTTGGAGACTTCTCAGTGACTGGAGTAACGCTATTGCTAGTGTATACAAGAAGTCTACTTGCATAAGGTTTAACATGAATTTGAATAGCAAGTGAAATACCGGCAGCCTAATGCGAATTTGTTTTGTGTTTTGAACTTGGCTTTGGCGTTTTTGATTAGCTTTCCGCATTTTAAGCACAACAAACCAAAAGACAAAAAAAAGTAACATTTGGCACTCTACTAGTGATAGGAAAAAAGAAGTATAGAAGGGGGTGTTGCCAAGAGTGAAAGAGAAGTAAACAAGAAGCGACAAACGGCAAAGATGCTGAATGGCAAATGGTGATTCTTATCAGGAATCACGAATATTCGGTTGAAACACTACAAACCAAAACGAAATCCCAAACTTGACTCACGACGCATTATTTTTCATTTCATTTCAAGAGTCAAGTGTATCGAATGGCCAAAATAGTTAGATGAACTTTTTGCCAGCAATGAAATAAAAGCAAAAAAGAAATCAAATAACAACTGAAAAAGAAGTTGGCCAATAGCATTTGGAAAAGCCTACACAGGTTTATTTTCCTTTTTAGTTTGGTGTTGCCACATTTTCATAATTCCATCGTGGCGTGGGCATCGGTGCGGCATATACAAATGATTTTGCCAAAAATATTCAACGTATGCATATTTTTTATAATTTTCACAAATTGATAAAACAAAATTGCAAGTGATTTTTCAAGCAAAGTCCATGAGTCACACCACACCAGTTGCCGCATAATTATGTAGCCAGATAATGCAAAAATCATATAATATAAGCAAATATATACAAATAGAAATATATATATATATATATATCTTTATATGTATATCGTATATAGAGGTGTACATTTTTAACCATTTGCCACACGACACAGTGGCCCAATGTATGACAGCTGCAAGAAACTACTTGGCGCCCCCCTTCTGGCTGATTGTCGATCTTTTTCATTTCTGTCTTTTTGGTGCTTTGATTTTTTATTTTTTTTTTATTTTTCTCCATTGACCAGGCCAAGTCCAAGCAGCAACCAGCCAAGCGTGGTCTATTGTCTGGCTCCTTTTGGCTTTTTACGATTTGCTTTTGTTTGCGCTTTAAGAATTATTATGTCATAAATTAAATAGGCGCAATTTTTCTCAACCCAAGAAGGGATACTTGGTCAACAGGGGGGGTGTACAGAGAAGGAATATGGCAAAGAGGGGTAGGAAAAACTGAAAAATGTCATGCCGGCAGTGCATTAGGATAATTGGTGGGGGCTTTAGATGTGGTAGATATATACTCTCTTGGTCTATATATGTAAATCTCTATATCCATATGTATAACCAAATATGTAAAATGTTTTTTTTATTATTGTATTCAAAGTGTGCTTGATATATATGATATCTTGATTGGTTGAGGGCTTAGCTTATATTTACAAAATTTTCATATGAAATATAACTTCAAATTTGTAGGATTAACTTGTGTTTGAAGGTGGTGGAGCGATCAAAAAGTTTTCTTGAAGTTGAAAAGTCTTTTAAATACAGTTAATAAAAGTAAAGGTTGTATAACCTCCTTGGCTCCTGGTACAGTTTTTACATAGACTTCTGGTTTTTTTTTTTCTGAATTTTTATAAGAGTTAATTAATCTTGTTAACTTTGTAATTGGCTTCATACAGTAGTTATAAAGGATAAGTTCTTCTTGACCTAAGTGGAAGATAGGTTGTAGAAGATTCGTTTTCAATTTCTTGCTTTGAAAAAAGGTTTTTTTGTTTATCTATTAATAACTGGGATCTTGCGTTAATTATTTGTATAAATGTAACCAAAAGTTAGATTTATTTGCTTGTCGTAACTTAATGAGAATATACAACCTTATTACCTTAATAATTCAATCAATTCCTCCCTAAACATTTGCAATAATGTAACAACTATCTGTCTATACATTTGCTGTAAACATTGTTTATCAATTATTTACTAATTTAGCTTGTCATGTCTTTAATAATCACAAAAAGTCCACCTTTTTATATAGTTACCACTTTCGTGTAGGGTATTATGCTATTTCGATCATATATAATTTGCAACCTTAAACTATTATCATGTGGCCCACTTAAAGCCATTCAATTTTGCCTTTAAGCTAAAAATTTCTCTTTGGCCTATCATTTCGATTTGTGTATAACTTTGAGCATGAATTTGCCACCACCACTGTGTGGCACGACAGCAGGAGGAGCAGCATCATTCACACCCAACATTCAACTAGGTAATCAACTATAATTATTAAGTTCCATTTGATGAGTGGACTTTTAAGCTAATATAGCCATTTCACACCTGCCCCAAGAAGGAAAGAAGAGAGAGAAAAAAAAAGTAAAGTAAGACACTTAACTGAACTGAAACCAACTCCTTTTGAAGAGCATTTTGTGGATCTCCCCCCCATTTAACTTGTTACAGATTGCTTATAATTAAATTATAATCAACATAAAGAAAAGGAGCGGAGCGCCGCCTTCTCTACATTCTCTCATTCGTTGTCTGCCTGTCTGTCTGTCCGTCCATCTGCCTCTGTTTCGCTCTGACATGCATCTAACAAGCCTTCAACTATCTAATCAACGTACAAGTCAAAACATCAACACCTCAAGTAATCAAAATCACTTTAGAATTTCAAATCAGTCTTGGAGTTGGAGCTGGATCTGCTGTCATGCCCGCCCAGTGGCCAGTGGCTAGTGGGCAAGTGGCCAAGAAGTGTGGCGTTTAGTGGAGCAACCAATCCAAAATCCTCTTCCTCCTCCAGCAGCACGCAAGCGGCGACAGTTGCGCAAAAAAAAAAAAAAAAAAGATAGAAAAAAAAAAACTCAGATTATTCAAATTTAATGGGCAAGGAGGCAGCGCGTGGAGAGTCACGAGATGAGATGGGAGACTTGTCTGTGCAACTAGTCATGTTAGAAATTGTTACACTGTAAGAAAATGCTTAGAACAAATGAAATAAAATGAATATGAAAAAGAAACTGGCAAGATAAAAAGAAAATTTGAAATATAAATCTTTTTGGGTTTACGAAAATTATCTATATATATATATATATAATATATATTTTCGTCAAGTGTAATAGCCTGTCTGTGGCCTGGGACCTGTCATCGTGATTGATACGTTTGATGGATTGATTTGAGTGGCTGCCGGAGACTATGAGTGCCCCATGAGCTGTAGTTGAACTGCAAAACTCTTTCAACTGATTGATCGCAGCGCGTTGATTACAATCGCCATTGAGTTTGGAAAGGGGGGACGGGAAGAGGAAGTCACAACTGCTGGAGTTTGAGTTGATGTTAGTTGAAGAAGTAGGAGTCCTGGACCAATGAACGCATGCGCGCATTGCAAGTGGGAATTCAATCAAAAGTGTCAGCTGCTCAAAGAGCTAACAACAACTAAGTTAAAAGCCAAGCCACTAACTAGCCCAGAGGCTAGTTGGGTACTTGGAACCAATGCGAGAAACAGGTACATTTTCGCGCTTCATGAAGATAATGGTAATGATGATGATGATGATGATGACGATGATTGTGATTGTGATGATGGCGATGATGGCGATGATGGCGGCGCATGTGTCTGTGTAGTGTCTTTTAGTGCCATGTTATATGCCACCTTAATGATCTTGTCTTGGCCAAGAGTCGAGCCGCAATCTGAGAGTCAGTCGTCTGCAACATTTTGACCACCAACGGCGCCTTTATTGGAGACTTCACACACAGCCATACAACAACACTACTATACCAACTATTTTTACAGACTTTAGACTTCACAGACCTGCTATGGTCTTGGGTGGCAGCCAAACCTGGACGAACTATTAAGTCATAGGCGTAGCGCCCCAAATCATTTCACGGCCTATTTGCCTCATTTTAAATTATGTTGTAAAACAAAAACAATTTTTAATTAGTTTTCGAATGGCAACTGTTACAACACAAATCACTTGGCACTTGTTTTTGCCTCTGCCACTTTGATGTTAATCCGACATTTTCTCTGTAGAATATTGAAATTTTGTTATTTAGTTCCGAAAGTCTCTTCTTGTAAATGGCAAAAGTTTTCTATACAGTAATTCTTCATTTATTGCTTTTAGATTAATGATGTTTTAATAGAGCGTGAGAAATTGTTTTTTTTTTTCTTTCTTTCCTATTCCTCTGTCTCTCTTTGCTCTGTTCTAATTGTTAACCAAAGTAATTAGTAACTTGTAGAATGAACAAGTTCTTGGTTAAACACTTTATATAAGCATAGCTTTACATAAAGTGGTAAATCTTAACAACTTATCTTATAGGAATATTATTTTCAAAGCTGCAAACTTTGGCAAGTCACAGTATACCAAATTCATTAATATTGTATTCAGAAAAACCTCAATAAAACTGTTTCCACTTGATTGGGTATACTTTGTTTGTAGAACTTTACCTATCAGGTAATAGTTTTCTTTACTGGTGGAAATCGTCGACCAAATGCTGAATTTAACCATCTAAAATATTCTAAATAACATTCGGATTAGATTAATTGATCTGCAGTAGATATCGTAACAACTTAAAATCATAATTCCAACTAAAATATTCTTAGGGATATCTTGAAAAAGTAAAACTACGTACAGGTTAGCTTATAAGACTATAAATACTATATTCTTCAGTTTGTGTTATTTTACACATTTGTTTAGACACCTAAAAAAATTTTTAGAAATTATCGAAATTTTTTTTTTGGATTTATTAATTTATTTTATCTCTTATTAATGTTTTATATATCAATATATATTCGATATTTCATCTGAAAATTCTTATGGAAGCAATTAGTCAAGTTAAGAAAAACATTGTTCATTATCTATCAACTGAAACGTTTAATAGAGTGTTATTAAACATTTCACTATTCGAAAAGATTCAAATTTAATATAAGGATACATATTTGGTTCTCATTTTTCCGTTTTCAAGTCTTTGAAACTAAGGTTTCTAATAAAGAACTCTACTGTAAATTGGTTTTAAGTCAAATATCATTTCAAAACTCAAATAATAAGATTCCTCTTAACAGATGTTTAAAAGCACTTGAGGATAATTTGTATCAAGGTATTTCATTAAAATCAACTGGCTTATCATCTGAACTATAGAGTATATGCATTAGCATTAACTCTTCTTTTTGTTTTTCTTTGATTCCGACAGATTTAATAGCTCTTCTGTTGTTGTTGGTTGGACGAGTGATTTATGATCTGTTTTCTTACAATCAATAAAAAGCGAACTTCATTTCGTTCTAGGCAATTGATAAGAATTCATTTTTCGACCACCCTGAAAGTTGATATTGTGACATTAAGAAAATTTCACATCTTTGCTTTTAATGAAATTCTTCTCAGCTTCTTGATTTGTTTATTTGTCTTCTTTTTTTTTTGTTTGGTTTCACATTGAGCCACTTTTGACTATATATATTCTAATGTCGTTTTTGTTTATTCTATTTCAAGTTCCATTTTTCTGCCATTTGGTTTACGAGTGTGGGCTGAAAATTCCAAGTATATACACTCGAAAAATGTTTATAATATATTTCAATTTGTATTAGAAGTGTTTGCTTTACGTAATTGGACTGTCAAAAAATAAATGTAGAAAAAGAAGGTCCAACCAATGAACCAACAAAACCAAAAACATAAAAAAATCGAAAATGTCAAGTGACCACAAAGGGTTTAGCATCTTTTGGTATATTCCACCTGTAGTGCCCGCATATAATGAACCTGCCTTGAAGCTCCATATATAAATATTATTACCTAAAATGCCCCCTAAACAAAGTAGGAAAATGAGTGAACGAACAACCAACCAAGAAAGCAAACGAAAAAGTAAATTGTAGACGAAGGTTAAGGCAGCCGCCCCGTGAAATCAACAACAAGATCAGAGCACGTTCAAGACCTCAAAGGAGACCTGAGGGACCTGTAACCACAACACAACAACAGGTTGGTTGTCCATAGTCCATTGGTTGGTTTGCCTGGTAACGCGAACGAACCAATAATCCACGCACCATCATCTACACAATGCGCTGCGGTTGAAGTCCCAGGAAGATTCTATGGAACGAAGCCAGAGGAACACAGAAAAAAAACAGACGACTTCGTGCCAAACTCTCTCCTCTTGCTCTCTCTTTCTCTCGACTATTTAGCTTGGTCCAAGGGCGTCCATTGGATAATTCTTGCGAAATGGAGAATTATAAAAGAATGCCCTCAGCCTACTCCTACTCCATCTCCACCGACTTCTTCTTGGGCTTGGGTCGTTTAAAAAAACCTTACTGTATAGAAGAGTCCGAAATGAGTTTAAAATAAATAAAAGCGCAAGGGCAAAGAACAAAAGCGCGACTGAAGCCAAAATGTGATGAGGGTGAGGGTGATGTCGATGCCGATGCCGATGTTGATGCCACAGCCACTTCTAGATACAACAACAACAAAAACAGCAACAAAAAATATAAGAAAAATAAGAGTCTGACCACAATGAGCCCGCAAATGAATGTGCGTAGACTCAAGTGCGCTTCTTCACCAAGCCAGCAAAGAAGAACAAAAAAATTAAACTGAAAAATATACTTTAACAACATTAACAACTATAGATACTCTAGAATTACATTTAAGAAATATTTAGTAAAAAAAGAAAAAATTGTATTGAAACTCGTTAATAGAGAACTTTTATCACATTCTCCTACCTTAACCTACTGAATCGAAGAATGAAATTGTTCTCATCCTTTTAAACATATTCTTTCTCATATAAGATAAGCCTTTGTTACTTCTAATACCTATAGCAATAAGCCCCATTTCTGTAAGAGTATTGCTGAAAACAAAAAATTAACCGAAATGCGATCGACGACCGCAAACCCGCAGCAACAAGTGTATAAGTGGCGTGGCCAGCAGAGGAGGAGGCCAAGTCCAAGTCAGACGTAGAGACTCAGACTCAGATCATTGATCGCGGCAATCGAGAATGAAGTGTGAGGCGACGGCGGCGACGACGACGACGACTAAGACGATCGATGGATGAGGCTGGAAATGGGATGGGTTCTTTTTGGAATGGAGATGGAGGCTTTATGGTGGCAATTGTATTTGGCCAGCGATCATCATCATTGTATGTCGGCTCAATTGTTGTTCTTCGTCTGCGTTTTCTGTGTGTGTGTGTGTGTGTGTGTTGTCGTTGCTTCTTTTGCCCTCACATTTATGCAATTCATTGTTCCAAAGGCCAGAGAGGTAGAAAGAGAAGAAACAGACATGATCATCTTCAACACCTTCCTTCGACAGGTTACAAAACAAAAGTGGCAACATTATTGAACATGCTCCTACGACTGCTGCTACCTTCCACCTTTCCTCTTTGTGCTCCTTCAATTTTGGTAGAAGAGATATGCGTACGTGGTTTTAGCTTTCGGCTGCAGATTACGTACAATCAGTAGGAGTGTAGTCGAAAAGATGGGAAAGCAGTAGGAGGAGGGTGGCGAACTGGCCGACTGCTGCTTTTCCCATACCAAATCTTGAACCAAAGTCGGTAGTTAGTGCTTGATGTATGTAATTCGTGTTGCGCCCGCATCCCACCGACAGCTACCTGCGGCAACAGCAACAAAGTGGATAAGCTTCATCTTTTCCAAAGCAGCAGCATCAGCAGTCGTATGAGAGAGAAACAGAAGAATATTTCATAATGCAAGAGGTAATCTTTATGGGTTCATCGAAAAAGGTGATCTCTGCAATGCGATGCGGTTATGGCAGGAGGGTGCAATAGGAGAAGGCAACCTGTTCGGGGCTACCTATTCGATTTAAAGAATGTTTGGATTGGTGAGAATGCATTAAAAGTATGAAAGCAGATAGAGAAGAGAAAAGCCTGACAAAAAATTTAATAATCTATTGAAAATTAGGGAGTATTCAGTTCCCTAAACGATAAGTCGTGCTTTCAACTTAAGAGCGGATGTAACGCTTTTCTTGCAATATATCTTCTACCCTAAATAAACTTCCACTTATTAGACAGGTTTCTTTTATATATCAATCATAATTTTTTCATATTACCTTGCCTTACTAAGGCTTAACTAACCATATCTTTTTGTATCTAGTCTATACTTGGCTCATTTTAGCTTGGCTTAATGCCACTTTGAAAAAAATCTCTCTACTTCGGCATATCCTAGCTTGTCTTAATCTTGAACCATTCATATCTTAACATTACCTAACCTTATCTAACAACACCCAACCTAATGTAACCTTTACCCAACCTAACCTAACCATAACAACCTACCGTTACAATACCCATCCTCACCTAACCTAACCCTACCTAACCTTGCCTAACCTTACTTAACCTTCCCCAACCTTAGATAACATTTAACTAGCCTTAGCTTACCTTAACTAAAACATACATAACATATATCTATACATTCCCTACCTTTCATAGCATTTCCTAACCCTAGCTAGCCTTACCTTACCCTATCTAACCTCACCTAACCTTCAATAACATATTTAAAGCTTATCCTACTTCAACTTACTTATCCCTACCTTACCAATCCTCCAAAACCTTGTCTACATTTACTAACTTTACATAACTTTCCTTACTTTACCTGTATTAATTTTATCTTATCTAACTTTACCTATTCCTAAAGATGTTTATATTAACTTTCATCCATTTGCAAACAAATTAAAGCTATAAAAACTTATTTTGATTACCAAAAAGAATTTTCGTTTAGTTCCGCTTTCAGGTTCTTTAACCCTGATCTGTCACTTCATTTAACTATCTTTAGAAAGTATCTTGACACTAAACGTTTCTGCTATTTATAGTATTCTATATACACACACATATTTTAACCTTGCCATAAGGAACTTGGCTTAACCTGTTCCGGCATTAACCATAAGGAAGAAATTAAAGTTTTGTTTATAGCGAAATTTTAATGATAATTTCCTCGACACGAATTTATGGTATTTTAATTAAAAGAGACCCAAAAAATAAAAATTTTTTTTTTTTTTTCCAATCCGTAGGCATATCGAAATACAAGTTTTAGGCACGTAAATTTGCCAACTTTAAAGGCCACAAAAAAATATTTTCTTTTGTCTTTACTTATTTTGGAATTCATTCGCTGCGTAGACCTGTCAATGTTATAATCCTCTGATGCTGCTGGCCATAAACCCAATCTCTGTCTGACTTGCGCTGCACCGAAGTCAGTCTTGCTTATAAACATCAATTTGGCCAATTATGGTTGGGATCTCTGAGAGCAACGGCAGCAGCAAGACAAGTGCAATGGACTTTCGATTTCTTGGCTTTGCCACTTGTTTTTTCGTTTCGTTTTATTTAGTTCTCTTTTTTTTCATTTTCTTTTTCTGCATTGAACTTGATTAATGCGGCAGCTCGTGCTGAGGACTTATAAGATTCTCTGACTGTTGGTTTCTAAAGGTTCACGACACTTGCAGAGGGTATCAAAAAAAAAAAACGATGGGATGCTTTTTGGTTTTAGAAAAAGAACGTATTGGAAAGCGGTACAGAAACGATGATAAGAAGACTCTTATATAAACTTTTGCTGTATGTTCTTTGAAATAAATAACCTTAATTACTTTGTATATTATAACATATTCATTACTCTATTAACACAATACTTATACCCTTACTAGTTGCATCGTTCTTGATCTGAACTTAAGGATATATATAATTAGCTATATATATTCAGCTGTGAAACTCTCTCTCTTTCTCCTAATAATTGACTTTTGTAATAAGGTTCTAAATTTTTTAAAAACGGCCTTAAGAATTTCAGATCATTATATATTAAATTTAATAAAAATTGCGGGATTTTACTTAGTTAAGAGCCTTAAATCAAAATTTCTTTAAAATTTGATTTAAAAAGTGTTTTAAACTTTTAAAATGTTTATAAATAATATCCAAAATTATCTTGCACAGCATAATTCTAGTCGTTCAAGTCAATTCTTAACTTCCATTGATGTGTTTTTTTTCTTCTTCTTCTTTTGATTTCGTAATTGTAGTTGTTGGGTTTTGCAGTGTTCCCAACTACCACAAAAGGCAACGTTTGTCGCCCCAACTCAGCCGCAACTCAACAGGTTGCTGTTAATGAACGCCCGCGCAGTGATGAGTGTAGAAGGGTTTAAAGTCGGGGAGGGGGTTTGGGCAGAGATGAAGGAAGTCTCGGCGGTGCCAACGCAAATGGTTAGCAATTACTTTATGCGTTCGCCTGCCGTCAACTGATTACAAGTCCCTTTTGGACTGCACCTTTTGGATGCTGCCTGACTGGATGATTGTGGATGTGGATGTGCATGTGCCTTTACTACCTACATCGGTTTCCTACGTGTGCGGTAGAATGCACGAATGCGTTTCAATATAATGAAATTCATTTGTCCTACCCACCACCACCAGCACCACTCCTCCAGCTTCATCATCATCATCATCCTCTCCTCCTCAAGGGTCTCCCTCTCTCTCTCTCTCTCTTTCTTTCTTTCTGCCACCTCTCTCAGTGGTGCCAAGTTGCGGCGTCGGCGGCTAACCTTGAATTTTTGAAGTAGAAACGAGAATTTACTCCTCCGCTGCAAAAACTTGTTACACAGCAACAAAAAAAAAAGTTTATATGAATGTATATATTATATATATATATCTTTATATATATATATATATATATATATGTATAAATGTAGCCGCCCGTCTGGCCACTTGATCTTGATCCGGCCCGTTGGCTGCTGCGACTGTTGCTGATTCATAGGCTCAACCCAAAAACCGCGTGTAAAAAGTGAAAAAAATGTTGCGTTGATTAAACGTTGCTGTTGATATTATTAATAAACATAAATTTCTGTTTAAACAGTTGTTAAATAATCGTTTTTTAGTCCTCATATTGACAGACTCAAGTGGCGGAAAGGAAGTATGAATTAAATATGAAAAGAATATGAGAAAAAATTAAGGTGTGTGTGTGGTTGTGGTTGAATGAGGAGATAAAGGTAAACTCCAAGGATAGGAAATGAGCTTTATTCCATTGTGTGGGAGTAAATGATATAATCTATACATTTATGTTTACCTTAAGCTTCCCTTTTCCTTTCTACCGGTTCTCAATGCTCTCAGATATTCTTCTTCTTGTAATTCCTTCTTCATTCTTCATTAATAGATGACTTCTTTTAAAATACTTACTATATTTGTAGATTTCACTAACATACTTTTAGATCAATCTGGTATTTATTTGAATTATCTTTCCACTTAACTTCAGACAGTTTTGGAGACGAAAGATGGAACTGCAAAGTATTATTTATATATAAGTTATTGTTTTATTTTTAATTCTTTTTTTACACCTTTTACTATATTTTTAAAATATTTTCTTTTAATTTATAGCTTCATCTTTTCAGTTTTTTTATTGTGTTTTCATTTTAAATGTTTTCTTTGAGGCTTAAACTTTTTTTTGTTAGTTTGATTTTAATTTAAAATATCTAAAATATTGTTTTGTTATGAACATTTAATTTATGTTTTTTTGGTTATTTGATCACCCAGTGAATTTTAATAGGCTTAGAAAGTTTAACTTGACAATAAATTAAACATTAAAGAATACATTTAATAGATATTGTTTTATTAGACAGATAACAGCAACTAATCAACACATTGGCATATCCTGCTGGTCCATCATCACTAGATACTTAATCAACCTATCGACAAACTTTGACAAGTTCAACTATAAATCAAAAAGCGGCAAGTCAAAAAATGAAAAGAGATTGAAGTGAAGAGGAGCCTTCAAGCACCTTTCACCCATAAATGGCCAATAGTCCACTTGTTCTTATGTTCTTACAGCCTTCTCCTAATGATAACATTAAAATTGTGTTAAGAAATTAGCTAGAAGCTAAAAGTGTAGAAAAAAAGGGGGGAGGAAGATGGCCAAGCAGATGAAGGAGATGATGATGATGTTGCAGCCAGTTTGACTAGTAAGTCGTAAATCATGTGAAGAGAAGCTCCTCTACAGAGGCAACATTTTCCACATTATGCGATAGCGAAATGTGCACGTCAATTAAGATACGCCATGGAATGTGCCAACACACAGACTTGAGAAAACTGCCCTGGCGGTAGACAAAGAGGCAGGTGAAACTACAAGTTGAACTCGAATACGAATGCGAGAATCCGAATACGAATACGAAACTAGAACCCAGAAGCTTGTCGCCTGGCACTTTTGTCAACTTACTTAACAGTTTTTACGCCTGTCAAGTCGTAAATCTTCAACCAAAAGCCAACAGAGACAACATATAGAACATAGAACTAAGAAGATATTGGAGTAACTAGCTAACTAACTAAATTTAAATCAAGCTCCATGTAATGATGGCAACGCCCCAGATACAAAGAGAGAGAGAGAGAGTAACAGAGGGAGAGTGAGAAAAACTCAATAAATTAATAAATTATCCCTACATGATGCTAAATGATCTAAGTTAAACATTAATTAAGCAGATTGCTTGATTTATTGGCATATCAAGTGTCTGCACTTTCAATGATTTTTATCATCATCTTCATCATCATCATCCTTTTCCTTTTATTTTTTTTACTGTGTCTTTAGGTACAGACATTTTATGTCTGCATTTTGCGTAGCACAAATTGTCAGAATTCTAGGCACTCTGTTCGTGGGTCGGTCTCCATCTGCTCCAGCTTCTTACTCTCTCTCTCTCCCTGCCTTCCATTCATCCATCTATCCATCCATCCATCCGTCCATCGTCATCAGTTGCCGTCCACTTTGTGGTCGTCTCTTCAACTTGTGCGTGCCAATTTTCTCCTTATTAATAAAGATAAATAACTTAATGATTATTATGTTATGTTGCTTTAAAGTGTTTTTTAATTTAACAGACAATTTAAAGGCAATGCCCACAATTTTTTAATGATATTAAGTGATTATTATTATTATTACTTCTGCTTATTATTATGGTTAAAAAACAAATAACAAGAGACATGCTGGGCAATTATTTAAGGCACTATTTCTTTAGGAACTTAAAAGTGCGAAAACTTATGAAGAAGAACCTTAAATAGGGGGAAAAACTAATCGAATTGAATTGAAAAGTTCTTTAGGATCCCAAATTTTTTAGTGTAAAAAATGCATTGACAAGTTTATTGAGAAAAGTTTTCAAGTAACTGCTAAGTATCTGCAAGGTCATACAAAGATCCTCGTTTGAGAAGAATAGAAAGAATTTTATAGTTTATCTATAAAGTTATAAATAGAAACCAACGTTCCCTAGAACTAATCAAAGATTGTCTTTAAATTGATTAATTTGAATTGAAAAGTTCTTTGGGATTACAAATTTTTCATGGAGTAAATGCATTGACAAGTTTATTTAGTATTCAACTATCTGCTGATTTTTGACCAAAGTTAAGGTCTGCAAGGTTATGAAAATGTCCTCATATGAGAAGAACTTTATAATATATAAGAGTTTTTTCGTCTATAAAGTTTTAAATAGAAACAAACGTTCCCCAGAGTTATATAAAATGAGTTAATTTGGAATATACTATATAGTTAATTGTGTTTCTACTATATATTTAGATTATCCCCTTATTCTACTTAGCTGAAAAGGATTCTTCTTTATTACATGTACCTAAATGTAGTTAAGGATTTCTTTTAAGGTTTTAATTACATTTATTTAACTTCATAAATCTTTACTTAAGTCAAATTAAAAGTGTTTTGTTAGTCTTGTTTAGTCAGAATTGCCTTTAGCCACATTGCATTTATGAGTTCTTCACGTTTTGTTTTTTTTTTTATGTTTCTTTCATTAGTTTTTGCTTGGCTTTATCTGGGCAATCGTCATCATCATCATCTGATTTAAGGGCAACGATCTGTTAGGCAATGTTAACAAGTGTAATTGGTAGTCCTAGTCGCCGACGTTGTAGTACGTAGTAGTAGTAGTAGTAGGTACCTGTTTAACCAGATGAGAAACAACATTGACAACAAGGCTGACGACAACTAACTACAGCAACGACGACGACGACCCACAGTCTTAGGAGAAATATGGCACATGCTGCCAAATGTAATTGTAATTTTCACTGGACTCTATATAGAGGAGGTAAAAGAAAAGTCACAAGAAAACTCACATAGAAAATAGGTGTCAACGCGCATGCGCGCCTGAAGTTGTCAGCACATTAATTTCATTTGCATTTCCGCTTTGTTGACGATGCTTTTGCTATACTTTGGTTAACTTTATTTTGGTTTTTGGTTTTGAGTTTGGATTGGTTTGGTTTGGGGTTTCGCATTTCGCATTTGGCGCATGGGCTGGAAAAACTCGTGTGTGTGTGTGTGTGTGACTGTTTGTGTGTGTAGTTAAGATTTTTCTTCTTGCCCACTGTGGCAGCGGACTCGTGCCGTGATTTTCTGGCCCACTCCACCTGGGGGAACTGAACTGAACCGTATCGAACCAAACATGAATCACACACGCATGAAGTGTTGTTTCTCTTTTTCTCTTCTTGGCTCTCCCTGCGCTTGTTTGATTATTTACATAGTTTTGCTATTACTACAAATTTTTATGTGTGTGCCGCAGAGTTTGAGCCAGTTGCCGTTTTTTTTTCCTTTTTCTCTTGAATTTTAGTTTTGTTTTTTTTTTTTAATTGTGGCTTTAAGTGGTAATAAACAAGCTTTTGGCGGTAGAAGAATATTAATAGGCCATGTTATTGATGGCAATTGCTCGTTGAATTTGGCGTAATTAAGTCGTTGTCAATGTGCAAATGACGATGGCGAATGCCAATGCATTTGCAACGAGTGTTTACGAGTACGTACTTTACGGCTAATTTATACAGCTATAGATACAAGGTGGACATACATACATACATATAAATATGCATGTATGTATAACTGTAGAATCAGGAAATTCTAGGATTATTTTCATTCTCTCTTATCGATGTGTAATTAAATTTATAAAAATATATTCAATCGAATTATTGGCCATAATATTACTATTTTTTTTTTTATTGATATAGATATGCTTGATCAGCATTTTTTCGTGGCTGAATAGTGCATTAACTGTTGACATTCGAATAGAGTTGACTATTTATTAATTTTTTCCTAAATTTAACACTTTTTAACCCAAATGATGTCAGTTCTATTTAAATGTTATCATTCTTATTTTGCTCTTCCGTTTAATAAAACCTTTACCGTTTTCAACTGAAGTTTGTTCTATGTTCACTCGAGGGTTTAATTTATATTTTATAATGAATATATTTCAAAAATGTACTAAATTTTGAAAATAGCCATTCGTATCCCAACGTTCTGATTTCTTATAATCTCAAAGGAGATTACAAGAAATATATCTTTAATTATATGAAAATTTTGAACAAGGTAAAAAACACATCGTAATCCAAAAAGTGTTTTCTTTTCTTTGAGTGTCCTTAAAGCACTATGTAATTCTACAGTTTTTGATCCTTTACGAGTCCATAAGAAAAATAGTTAGCGTTTGCTAAGGAAAACTTAAACAAATTCTTCGTAAGTGATTCAAAATGGGTCAAACTGCTTTTTTTGATCAGTTATCGCGCGCGCTTGCTTTTGTTTCTCTTTGCAAAGTTATAATTCCCAACTGGTTAAAGCTTGAATAAAATATAGTTTGGTACTGCTTGTTTAATTTCAAAGTTTGTTAAGTTAACGCGGAAGTTTTTCAAGTACATAGGTAAAGAAGCTATAGATTTGATTTTCAATTGTGTGCCTTGACCTCAGGGCATGTAACACTCAAGTATTCCATACTAAATTTGTCTGACTTTATCTCTTTATTGTAATATTTATTTTATTTTTTTACCGAGTTATAAATGTTAAAAACAAATGATCATTGCAAATGTAGAAAGTATGTGGGTGGGATGTTTGAGTGTGTGTAGTTAAATTCATTTCCTGTAATGGCAGGAAATTTGCTCCATTTCATAAAATCTTACCAAAAGAGATTGGAATCGACAAGAAGACATTAGCTAATGGCCACTAAAAACACTAACTGACTATGTCAACTAACTGTCCCCTCCACCCACCGAAATGACTCTAACACCAACACCAATTGCAACTTTTTATGCCCTGTGGCAAGAAAACAGCGTTTTCTCTCCCACATGGTGGGGGCCACTGAGCGAGCTGCCTGCTCACACTGACTGACATTTGATGGCTTCGTGATGCGCGTCGTTGTCGTCGTCGTTTTCGTCTTCGTCGCCAAACATCAAACGTTGGGGCCATCAAACGCCCAATGGGCAAACACTAACAAATAAAAAAAAAACCGAAAACCAAAAAAAAAAAGAGAAGTTTCACCTCCAATATGGCCACCGGGCAGATCTCTTTCTCTCTCTATCTCTGTGTGTCTCTGTCTCTCTCCCTCTCTTTATCTCTTGCACTGCCTTTGTCTTGTGTCTTTGTCTTTTTATATGTTGTGTTTTCTTATCATTTGACCAAAGGCAGCAAAAGGCTTACAAATTAGCGCGCTGCCAACTGTCTAAAATGGCCCAAAAGGCAGTCGCCAAAGTCAAATGACACTAACAACAACAATAAACTACTGTTGACATTTGTTGTTGTTATTCCTACTGATGTTTTTCGATGGTCGAGAGGAGGTGGGGGACATGGCGTAAGGAGTTAAAGTTGCAGTTACTGCTAAGACGACTCCTACAACAAATACAATGGAACACTTGCAACAGTCCAAATGTTGCGTGGGGGTGAGATGTGGCAACTGCTCCATCTCTCTTTCACTCATGTCTCTGCTGCTGCTATGTGTTGTGGATTACTTTATGGCCACGCAGTTAGCCAGATCAAGCCAGACGACCAGGCCATGCCAGTACAGTACAGGACAGCCAAGGCTTGGTTACCACAACGTCCACCACCTTCTTTACCCCAACCCTCCCCCCACAAAAAAAAATAAGCTAAGCAAGTCTTCCTCTACACACACGGCTTTATATCTCGTATGTATTCATTTCCAAAGGGAATAACTTATGTACGCTTTGGGCCTAATAAATTCTTGCACTGGAAATGTCAATTAGGCGGCCAAAATCGGGGGGGAGGAGAGAGAGAGAGCGTGAAAAATCTAATTGGCTGAAAAACAACTAACAAAAAAAAAAAAATAGAAACTTAAACCAAGGGAAAAAGAAAACAGTTTTTCATTTGAATTGATTTGTTTCAAATGTATTTGAATTTACACTTGCCACATGAAGTTGCACCAGTAGATGGAGGGATTGGAGGAAAGGAGTAGTAGGTGCCACTTAGCTGTGAAATGATGACATAAAAGAACAGATCAACTGACACATCAATGGCGGGCCAACATAACCAGACATATATAGAAGTGGGAACATATACCAACTGACATGCTGAATAGCAAAATACCCTTTCTTTAATATAGATGCATATCCCTATTATTCTTGATCCTATGATCTTATAAAGTGATAGAAGCATTCATTCATTCGAAAGCCTTAATCTTGGTATATTTTTTAGTAAAGATTTGGAATTCTACTTTAAAATAGTTAAATTATTTGTAGAGTTTTCCTCTTTTTTTAATTTTAACAAATATATTTTGAGTTTATTGGAAATCCAAAGTAATGTCTGATTACAGAACTTAATATCAAGTTAATATTGTAATTTTCAAATATGAAATGTATGGAGATTTTTTTTCAATTTATGGGAATATTATAAAATAATTTGGCTCTACTTTTAAATTTTAAATTCATTATTTAGTACTATGATCTAAACAGACATAAGTATTTAAGAATTACTTAATTATTTACTCAATTTAAATAAGTCAAGGTATATCGTATTCTTTTGAAATCTTTGGAATCTATAAATTAACCATATGTATATACCTTTTATAATATATAAGAGTTTTTTTTGAAGACAAATGGTTTTATTGGAATCTCCAAATCTATAAAACTTGTTTACTATTTTATTTGTACAAAATGGCATTTTGACCCTTTGATAATAAATACTTTTACTATAAGTTCTGGATTTTCATAGTTATATCTTCTTCAATTTAAGATCGCAGAATAAATATATATGTATTTGGCAGTCTAATGAGAATTGAAAGATGTATTGATTTAGCTTTATTTGTTTTCGTAATGTTCTTTTATTTTAAAATTATATTTATATATCATATGTAGAATATATCTTAAATTGAATATATTTTTATTTAATTATATATATTCAATTTCTTTTGTATAAAATGTAAATTCGGTCTATTTCCTATAAAGGTTTTGGACCTATATAATACCCACCTCTCGCTCTCCAGAACGTCTACTTAATATTGATTAGATTATAGAGCTCAAACCATCAAACCAGCTCGATCCTACAATAATCAAGAGGTAACACCTTTGTGCGTTAGTACTCAACTTCTTGTTAATGCGAAAATGCTCATTTGTAAGGGTATAAAGAATCGGGAGCAAGTTTCTTCTTCTTATTGGCTTATTGACAGCTTCTTACGCAGTCTCTTTCTCTCTCTATCTGTTTGCTGGGCAAGTGCACAATGGCAAAATCAAAAATAATTGCCCAAACGAGAAAGACGATGAAGAGAAAAAGGAAGTTGCAGTGGCAAGAGAAAAAACAGCAGAGGAAGATGCGTTTGGTGTGATTATATTGAATTTTTGATACGTGTTTGCAACCGGCCCTTTTGGTGGACAGCGAGCAGACATTGACAGGTCAATATTGATGGAAACAAGATTTATATGACAATAGTGGCTATATTTTCAAATTTAATGAGCAGTCCCCACCATCCACGCTACGCTAAAGTAAGGTAGGAGAGAAGTGTCGAGTAACTGGCTTAAATGATGTGCTAATAAGGCCTGGCATAACTCGATCTCTGCTGTATGCCAGAGAAGGAAGAGTAGAAAAGGCTTCAACTATCTCACTCGCTCGCCTCACGCAGTTAGTTTCCCATCATATTTGGTATATAGTCATGTGGCGTGAAAATTATGATGATGGCAAAATACTTGGAATGATGTGTGAATTTTGAAACCTTAATGATCGTTGGCCAAAAAATTAAAAAAAAAAAAATCAAAAACTGGGTCAAAAATGAATGGAAAGGTGATAAAAATTTATGTGAGTATATGATGTCATAGCGGAAAGTTGTTTAGTTTATGTCTGTTAAGTTTATATTACAAGTAAACTTTAAAACAAAGTATTCTTATAATTAAACAAAATTAATTTGTATATATATATAAAAATATTTGATAAGCTAATATTTACTTTATATTTATTATACGTTGCAGAGAGAGGCTTTATCAAATTGGCCAGATGTATGTCCGTCTGTCTGTTTCTTCGTATAAAATCGGTCTTAAATTTGAACCTGTATGATTAAAATTTGATAGATAAGCTCTCTAACTAATCAGGCAGACAAAGTTTGAAAATCAGTCGGATCGCACTACTTAAAGATATAGTAAATTGACTTGACCGCAAAAATTACAACAAGTATCAACAGGTAGTGTATGAAAGAGACAGACAGCATTTAAACTTTGTTTGCTGGAACAATATAATCGGATCTGCGTCCGATTATATTTGCAGTTCTTTTATTTATTATTTCAATTAATTAAATAACCTAGAACTGCCAGGATATAAGAACTTTGGCAAGGCCGAAGCTAACTTCTTTGATATTATATACCAATTTAGACTATTTTAACTATTTTCTCTTCTTTTTATTGAAGGTTTTTTTTGATAATAGGCTTTAAATATCCAACTTTTATATGATGATTATAAAATTTTTAACTGAAAACGTACTTAAACGTTCTTAAGTGGAATTTAAGTATTCTGATAAAAAGTTGGAAGTGAAGCCTTTCAAAAAAAAAAAAACTATAAAATTATATAAAACATATTAAAAACTTAGTTTTTTATACCTCCTCTAGACAAGGCAAATTAAATTATTAAATTATTAAAAAATTGAATTTTAACTTGTTCAAATCCAAAATTTTACTTTTATTTCAAACTTCAACATTTCATATTTATTCATCTTACAAGAACAATTTCATTATGTAAAGTTTTCTAAAAAAAAATTACTTATGCAACAAAATTTCTATAAATTAATTCTTAAAAATTTCCAACAGTCTTAATGAAAATTTCATTCATTCAAAAGAAACGAATTTAAAAATCAATAATGCCCATTTCTATGGGTTTTTGCTCCAATTTTAATCAATTTACAAACAAGACAGAAAAACGATTTTATCTTAAATACTTTGGTTAAATCTGTAACCAATTAAAGCCATCCACAAATTTCGTTACACTTCTCTCCCTTGGAAACTTCATTAAAAAACAATCAAATTGAATATACAAATCAAAAAAAAAAAAACTAAAGAAATAAAATCAAATTTAAATACAAATGCGAGCAAGCAAATCAAAGAAAAGACGACACTCATTCTCCTATACGAAATGTCACTTTTAAAAAACCGTAAAAATTATACAAATTTTATGATAGTTGAATGACAGAAAATTGATTGGAAAACAAGTTAAATCTGCGGTGGCTAGTGGAATGCATAATTTAGACGCCATTGGTAGCTAACCGACACCTGTGATTCGTCGGTAGACCTGATCGTCATCTCTATTGATGTTGTCTGACAATGATAATGATGATGATCATTATAATGATGGTGATGATGATGATGATGATGATAGTGACCATGGCGACAAGTGTCGCATCACGGTGTTGGACGACTGGTTGGAGAGTAGCCGCCGACTGACTAATTAAAAACCCGAACAAATTTATGTTCAACTTTTTTATGAGCCTGCAAAGCAAGTTTATTTTATTTGCTTTTTCTTTTCATTTTTCTTTTTTTTTTTTTTTGGCAACTTTGTTGCCGAAATTATATTGTCAAATGATTATATTGAAAATGACTGAAGGATTCTTTAAGCGCGCGTGTGTTTTATAATTTTTTTCTTTATTTTATTTTTTTTTTTTTGGTTTCTTAACGCAAATATTGACCCTGCTCGCCAAATAAAATGGGGAAATAAACTCTTTGAATTTATGGCAAATAAACTCGGCAAATTCGTATATTTGCATGCCAACACGAAATTCTCATTAGGCGATCTGGAATATATATATATATATATATATATATATTTATATGCACGCCATTTGGATTTTTTAAGTATTTTTTTTCAACAGGTTTGCCCAGCAAACTCGTTTAGAATTTATACAATTTGTGCGACTCGTTTAATTTGTGTAACAAAAATAAAAACCAGAAAAACAAAAAAAAAAACCTAAAAACAACCAACACAATGCCAAAATTTACAAATGAACTTTAAGATTTATACAAAATGGCCGACAATATTATAAAAATTTAAATTTTTATGAAGAACTGAACTTTATGGAGGTATTATTTTTAGATGAGGGCAAAAATTTTAAAAATTTTAATGACTTAAGTGAACATGACGTATAAAAAAACGGGACAAAATAAGCCAAGAAAAAATTTAATTATTTTATAAATGGTTAGTCCTGAAAAGGGTTCTTAATACACTTTAAATTATTGTATTTCTTTCGTCAGATGAAGGACTTTGTGTTTTTCTATTACCTTTTAATAAAACGATTTCTATATATAGATATAGTAAAAGTAAATTTTGTTAACGTTTTCTAATTGATTCGGTTTTTAAATTAAATTTACAATATATCATCCATCTATTGTTTTTAGAACAGATATATACCTATATTCTTCTTCATGAATCAACACTTCATTATAGTTTTACTTGGTTAAAGAAAACAGAGGAACAAGAAAATAGATTTTTCATTTCATCTATTGTTAAATACAATATCTTTGTTAAATATATGTAAAACTAAATTTAAGGATAAGTTTTTTAACAGATTTTAAACTCTAAATTTGGGGTTACTATTCAAGTCCCCCCTTATGTTACATACATATTATTTCATTGTACAACTTGCATAAAGTTTGGTCTTGAACAGTGTAAGATTTGCGTTGTTCGTATTCATTCTGTGCTTAATGCTAATAAATTTGTCTTCTTTCTAAATTTTTAATATTGAAATTAATTTAATATTTTATTGTAAAATCAATAGAAATGTCAGCTGCGTTGGAATGCTTTCATTAAGATCCATTTCAAAAGAAATAATTAATGAAAACTATGGTAATGGATAATAAAATCTACATTAATGTTACTTTGGCTTATTCGACTAAAAGTAGCATTCAAACCTCCATCAACATGTGATTAAAAAGGTTTCCAAAATTTATTTACCATGCCGTCTAAAAATTTAATTTAAAATTGGTTCTACTGCTTGAAGATTAATCCAGTTGAGAAATTCCTTCATTACCAGAGCTACTTCACTTGTCGTTGTCGGGTTTGTCGTGTCGTTTTGGACTCTATTAATGGGTTAATGGCCTTGCACTTGGCACATCCACCCAACAACCGCATTGGAGTAACCAGAGCAGAATTCGATTCGGCCACATGCAAAGTCTAACTCATCTGCTTCAGCAAAGTGAAGACCGAGACTCGTGCCACTTCTGTGGCTTCCACGTACTTCGTACCCCTTGTCGCTTCCTTCTTGTTCGTTCTGATAAAGTTATTGTCACACTGTGAAGACATTTAATAAATGGCGTAGGCATTAGAGACCCAAACAGTCTACCAAGAGAAGAAGCAAGTCAAGTCAAGTCAAGTTGCATGTTTGCATGAGCAGCGAGCGATATGATACGTGGACTGAAGACTTGGCCTCGGACTCGTACTCGAATCTCCTCTAGGCAGCTATAATGAGTGAGTAGCAGCCAGAGCAATGAGACGCTACAGACAGTTGTCAACATAATTTAGGCGCATGCAAAAAAAAAAAAAAAAGCCAGTACCCAATCTCCTTCAATTCGGTCCAAGTTGTGTACTCCATGTATTCCCTCGTACTCGTCGTCGTCGTCTTATGCTGTAGTGTAACCTAAGTGCGAAGCACACTTTATTGTATCACAAATGCCATATTTTCTCATTACGATTGGACACATGATGCATGTGGAATTGGAATGCATGGACCCAGCCAGCCGAAAGAGCTGGGGGAGACACGCAACTTTTGTGCCAGAATTGAAATAATTAAATCCGTCAAGTGTTTTTGTGGCAAATAAAAACGAAACAAGAAGCGAACGAGGAAGGCGAATGCAGTAGTAGTATGGACGACCTATAACATGGTCAACCTGTCACCTTGACATAATATAGTGATGTGACTTTGTATAAAGTCGATAATAATACATTTCTTTTTAGTTTGCTTTCGTAATTTTAGCTTGGAATATTGCTTAAATGAAGGTCAAGTTTAGTGTTGCCTGATCAACACACATGGTGACCCCGACGTTTTTGCAATCTGATGTTGCTGTCAAATAATAAACAATAATAAATAATAGTTTACGCGATTTGACTGTCATTTGTTTTGTATAACAAATACATATGTAAAAGCCCGCATTAAGGCACTATAACTAGTTTTAACCGTTGAAATTTTGTATTTAAATTTGTATCAAGGTTGTATAACAGTTTTGTATAACAGATGTGTATAACAGTTCTGTATAACAGTTCTATATAACATTTTATATGACAGTTGTGTATAACAGTTTATACGAAAGTTTGTATAACAGTTTTGGATTCACAAAACTTTCGTCACACGCTCTCATCTCTAAGACTGCCAGAAACTGAAAATGATTCTCTTTGCTGGACATGTATCGCAGCCAGACCTGACCAGCAGCAACAGCAACTGCAATAACAGCAACTGCAGCAACTGCAACAACAGCAACTGCAACACCAGCAACTACAACGGATTGATCTTGTTTATGTGAGCTTAAGGCACATAAAGCAGACGCCAGGAGAACATGTAAAATAACAAAACCAAAAACGAGCAAAAAAAAAAAAAAAAAAAAAAGGAAGAAGAAATACCTCGATAAAACGCGCTAAGGAAGGATCCACACACGGACAGTAAGACGGAGGGACAGTACACTCAACACATTGAGAAGTTTATTTGGCACCTGAAGATGATAATCGGTTACAAATTAATTGCAACTATGTTGACATTGTCCATCCCCCCTCCCATCCTCTTCTAAAACCATGATTCCTCCCCCTTTTCACCTCTGTTGATTTAACCCCGGCAGAAAAAGAGAGAGAGAGAGAGTCAACGGACTCAATTTATATAGACAGTTGGGGCCAACTGTAAATAAATAAAATTGTCAACGGTTTGCACTTGGCCAAAAGAGAGAGGTTGACAAAAGGTGTTGGTGAAGCCGGAATGGGGGATGAAGAGAGAGAGAGATGGTGGCTCCTTGATTGGCCTGGCTCTTAAATTGTGCTGCCAACTTTTCACAGCAAATTTACACAGAAATCTGCTGGCCAAGCAACCACAATGTTGGTTAAGTATTTTACATATTTTTTTTATAGACCTTTTTTCCATTTTTTTTTTTTCGCTTTTGCATTTTTTCTGACAGCATCAGCGGGAAGGGGGGGAAAGCTGGTACTCCTCAGTGCCTATGGATTCTGGAGCAAGTGTCTGCTCTCCCTCCCCTCTCTCTTACTGAGTCTGTCCTTCATTTTGGTATGCGTAAATTGGATTAATGCATTTTCAGAGCGAAAGAAACGAATCAGAGACGCCAGTTGTCTGAAGTGTGACAATTGTCTGAGCGAGTTGGAAGGTTTTTTTTTTATTTCTTTTCAATTTGGATTGTTCTTTGCGACTGAGTACAGGTGATATATCAGACAAGTGACGACGGGCGGGCCCCTCTGCAACCTCTTCTCTCGCTTGCCCCCACCCACTGCTTGGCTGCTGCCTGCCACACACTTCTCTTTCCATCTCTTCTCTCCTTCCTTTGTGGCTGCTGCGATGACGTGCAGCGATAATGGCGATTCCAAAAAGGAATGTTGACGTCTCCTCTGAAAAGCTCTTGTGGTTTATTCTCTGATTCTGATTGTTGTGGGTGTAGGTGTTACTGCTATTGGTTCTAGTGTGTTGGTGTTGGCATTTGCACTGTGCCAGGAATAATATGTGTGTAGGTGTCTGATCTGGGTCTGGGCGTTCTTATAGTTGAGATTGCAATTTGAAGCCACAAGACAAAGGTCAAGGATGCCAAAGCTGAAGAATTCTACAAGTATTTGTCATATTTCCTTTTGCAAATTAGTTTCAAGTAAATAAACTTGAAAATATAAAGAAGTTAGTATGATTTTTAACTGAAGATATGTTAAATCAATAGCTTTATGTTAACCCTTTGCTGACCAATTTTTAGAAAAGTTTCTAATTTTTCATTTTTTTGACCCTTTGCTGAACATTTTATGGTAAGATTTTCAGATTTTCTGTAAACTCTCAAACTAGGCGAATATCTGAATATCTTTATCTTTAAACTTAAATTTTTATGTTTCAAATAACCTTTTTTATCTGTTTTTTTTTTAAGATATTAATGTCTAACATTTGATCAAAATTTTGTTAAATTTTGTTTTTATGTCTTAATAGTAAGAAAACATAAACGTTTCGGATCAAACTATGAATTTTAGATACAAAACAAAATACCAAGAGTTCTAGAATTTTTATATAAAAATGCAATCTAATAATAACTTATTTTAAGTTCTTAAAAACAAGAACAAATTTTGTTAAATGTCTAAAAACAAATATTTTTAATTTTATATATAAAACTTAATTTGAAACTTTTATTAAACAAAAGTATTTACTACAATAATTGACATATTTGTGGCAAATTTACATACGAACCTTTGGCGACTATCAAGTAAATTTACATTAATTTGAATTCTGAAATACAATTCTGGTTCTTCATTTTGTTTGATTTTAAATGTTATTTGATTGCGATTTAAACTAGATCAATTTTTAAAGTGATTTATTAAGCAAATTTATTGTTGGGAGACTATTTCTTTGACCAACTGCTAGAAATGCTTTTATTTAATTATTTAAAAACAGTGTTTAAAATTTATTTAAAAATAGTTAAAATCTTTATTATAAATATTTAACTGTTTCAATTCAAATTTGTTTTAAAAATTTTAAATGACATTTAAAAACTAAAAAAAAAAAGTGCCCATTATTGTTATGAATTTCTCCTTTCACAAAATATTTCAAAGAGCGGGGGGGGATAGAAAGTGAAAAGGAGAGACAGCTTCCTGTTAAATCTCAAAATAGCCTCCTCCTCCCGACCCCTTTTCACCAGTTTAATTGCAACGCCCACATCATGAACAATTTTTTTTTCTGTCTTGGAGGCAATTGCGTGTTCAAATGTTTGCCGCCCACACCCCAAAAAAAAAGAGAAGAAAAAAAAAACGTTAACCAAATGCAAACGGAGCAGTAAATTTATTTCGTTGGCTGTTGTTGTTGTTGGTTAAAATTATTGTTATTACACAGAAATCGTTTATTATTAATTTTAATGCATTGGGCCAAACAAAGTTAGTTGCTTCGCTTTTGCATGTTGCGTGACTCGCTGTCCATCTACCCCCCTTTTGGCTTATTCCTCTCCTCTTATCCTCCCCATCCTCTGTCATATTCACATCCTCTTGGCCATATTCAACCCGCTTTGGGCAAATGCGTCATGCGGTCCTTGGTACTCTTCCTGGTTTTTATCGTTGTTGTTTTTTAAAGGATGTGCCAGACTGGGTGCAGTCTTGTCTGTGGGGCACGCGTCCAAATAAACGATCCACCCTGTTTCCTATTTGAACTTTTCATGCCTAATTGAAATGGTGAGTTAAAGTTCGTGTTGTTGTTTTTGTTGTCTTTTTTTTTGGTTGTTCACCTTCTGACGCGCTCGTGGGCTCATTAATTATAATTTTTCCATTCGTTAGACAATTGGCCAACAGGTAGTACACTGAAAGAAATAAACTTTAAGACTTTCATTAACCAAAAAGAGAGAAATTTGTAAAGGGAAACAAATATATAATCAAATTTTGAAATATATATAGATAGATTTTTCAAGTGTAAGATAGGGTTGCATTATCGTTGAGGGTGTAGTCGCTCTCCCCTCTCATTGGTTGTCTCTCTTTTTGCTTTTATTTTATGTAAATTTAACTGACAGCCATAAAAAGCTAAACTCCTCTCCCAATGAAATGCATAAAAATGTAATTTTTTTTTAAATTTTATAGTGGAAATGCAATTTCTAAATGTTGCTGCACTCCTTAACTCACCAGCTGACCCGAGTTGTTTCATTGCATTGTTTAGGGGTTGCCCCAGAAGGATCAGAGAGAAAAACCTTTCTCCAAAACAAAAAAAAAGTACTTAATCATTGTGTACGCTAAATTAATCAAGTGCCTTGAAATTTTATACCTTATATTTAGTCTGTATATATATTTTTTTTCTGTTTTTCTATTTCTGTTGCCGTATTTTAATTTGTCTAGCTCATGGAATATTCAAAGAGCATATGGCTATTAAGAATGGTGGGGGAGTAAGGGTGTTATTGCGGGAGTTGGTCCTTAGTTAGACCATACATATATATATATATATATATATATTGAATCCTTGTAACAAGTAGGAAATTAAATTTCTTCTCATCTTTGGGCGGCTGTCAGTTGTGTGCGGTCGGGCAATATGATTAATTGTGTTCATCTGTTTGCTTACCAACACATTTCACCTTTCTTTTTTTTTCGTGGATAATTTCTCTATGGTTGAAATTAGTTCTGGAACAGCTTGAATGAAACAGAAGAGGACTAGCAGCAACAGGTTGTCTGTCTGTGTCCTTTGCTCCAACTGAATGAAGCAAAAAAAAAGAAGCGACAATTTTCACAAAATTCCATTTAACCAAAAACGGTAAGCAAATTGCTTTAAAACGTTAAAAGCAAGTTTTGGTATTTGTGGTATCTTAAGTACGCCTACAAGAGAACATGTAAATAGACTTTTGGTATGCAATTTGCTCGTTTGACACTCGAAATATGTGGCAGGAGGAGGAGGAGGAGACGTAGGAACTAAAATGCCAGAGGCAGAGAAGTTGCTGGGTAATTTTTTTTTGTTTTTTGGAGGCATGTGACAATGACAACATGAACAAATCTACATGAAACTGAACTAAACTGGCGACGACAAGTGGCCAAGTAGCTAAACTCTCTTTGGTCTTTGCTTCCTATCTTTTCTCTTCCCCCTAATCTGCCTATACCAGACTTTTGTTTGAACTTTGAACTCGTACCGAAAATATGCGGCCAACTTGTTTGCCAAATGCTGTTCATACACACGCCCCAGCAAAAACAACACAAAAAGGAACGCCCCCAAAACTCCAATCAACTGAAAGTGGTAAGAGGAAAGAGGAAATTGTGGGGTATCATTAAATCTATAGTTGGGTTTAACCAACATTTGCATTTTTTTTTTCTGTTTTCTGAGGCAAAAGTGTAAATTTGCAATATATCTTTTTGGAAAATCAGTTGAAACTATGTATTTGATATATGTGACCTGATAGTCTTAGATAAAGAATTTCAGTAGGCTTTACTTTAGGCATTCTAAACAATAAATAAAGTTTGAAACAGACGATTGGAATATTATATTTTAGATAATGTGAGAGCTTTTCTTGTTGGGTTTAATATTAATAATTATTTATTGGATTAGTATAAAAAAATCTTAGCTATTGATGGAAAAATCAATCTCAAATCGTAACTATAATATGAAGTGTCAAATTGTAACTGCTGGGTATGGAATATGTAATAACAAAAATATGGATTTTCCTAATAAAAAAATTTGTATATCTTTTAAATCAGACTATACTACAGTTCTGCTGTTTACTCTTGGATGTCATGTTTTGAAATATGGAATACAATTAATAAAAATTATATAGTAGTTATATATCTTGAAGCTTGTTCCTAACCCATTTGAATTCAAACAACGGATTCGAACTATATAGATTATTCTATATAATAATTCATATTAATGTTAGTTTATACCTTTTCTTTTATAAAAACCAAGCTACTTAATAATATATCTTTTTCACATTTTTGAATACCTTGTATATAGGATGTCGAACACTTCCCAGCCTTATTGGGTGATATAATGAACATATATATAACAGACTTTAAGTACTATACCATAATATTTTTTTTGTTGAATAATGTTCTTCATCAAGAAAAAAACTGGATAAACAAAGCTTTATTCTTTCTGAAATCTATTGAATCTAATTCAATTCTCCAACATTTAATATCTTTAAATATATTTAATTTCTTATATTTATACTATTAGCATATCCTTTGTAGTGTATTTCCTAGTCTACTACACTTAATTTTATATAATTTCTACTGCTGTTTGGCTACTATCAACGCTGAGTGAATTTGTATGTTCACAGTTTTGGAAAAAAAAATAGTAAAGAGCGGGCGGGAGTTGTTGGTTCAGTGCAAAACAGTGAACCAACCCCAGGCCTAACCCAATCCCAATGTAATCCCTCTCCTGCACCTCTTTATCCCACTGGAAACTGTCTCGTTGGCTGTTTTGCTCCTGCCTTTACCTTTAACTATAGCTCAAGAGAATACCGCTATCATTATTCTTTAAACTCGGCGAGAACGACCTCCGCCGACTGGCAACGAACCTACTACCTACCTTACCTACCTACCAACCTTACTGCCTTACTCCTCCTGGATTCTCATTTTAATGAACCGCCGTTCTATTTTTCGCTGATCTTTCGCCACTAATAGGAACGTGTTCATGTCGCCGTCGTTCGGTCGGTCGGTCGGCGGTCGATGGTGCCAGTTGTTGCCTGGTGCTCTGTTGCCTGTTTTTCGCTCCCTTGGTTGGTTAGCAACAAAGTTGGAAGTAGCAGCAACCGGCAGCTTTAAAATCTATGAGGACGCCTTACAAACTATGCTTAAGTGATTGTCAAGTTAGGCTTTTAATTTATCATCCATAGACAAGGCGAGAGATGTCGGTAAGGTAGGCTTCTTCTTCTTTTTGGTTGGATCTCTTGCCGCCGGCCCCCTTACCCTTTAAATCTTTCTTTATCCCTCTTTCTCTGTCTCTCTTGGTTAGTGCTGCTCATTTTTGGGGTTGGGGGCTAAGTAGAGGTTAGACCTGGGTTAAGGCTACCTTATTTTAGATACTTTTCCGATTCTATAAAAAAAGGGTATCTTCGATTAGTTGAAAGTTTGCTGGAGCTTAGAAATTATTATATTTTATTTATCATAATTGTTTTGGAAAAGATTGAATATATTTTAAAAAATGTTTAAAATTAATATTTAAGAACTTTTTGAGTTTATTTTGTTATCTTCTTGTATGAAAAAAATTACATAAACTAATTTCTTAACTCTTAACTACAATTTTTCCTTTATATAAAAGGTAGGAATACCTTTCAATTACTCTCAAAATCTTTCTTAGACACTGTTTAGTCCATTTTAAAAGTCTCCTTAATTATTTCTAGGTTATCTCTTAGTCGAGTTAACACTTTTGGATGATTTTTGCAAGTGTTTGGCATTGCATAATCTTTTATGTTCTTTTGGCCTTCTGCTTGGGTGTTCGCCGGCGTCTCTCTTCTACTCCAAATGGCCAACTCTTTTACGTTCCACATTCCGGCATAATTGATTTTAGACCGAGTCTTGGTCTAATAAATCCTAACTTTATCGCTATTCATTGTAAAAACAAAAAAACAACAAAAAAAAAAAGGAGAAAATAACATGAACAAAGTTTGCCTTTGTTGGTGGCTCCTTGTTGATGATAGCCTTCTACTGAGTGAATTGCGTGGGGAAGAGGGAGCGGTTGTCTTTGTCTAATAAATAATGATAGCGAAATGTTTAGGAAAAGCTTTCGCAATAGCAAACCAAAACCAAACCCACCATCATTGAAACCGGCAAAATTGTGCCCTTGTGCACTTTGTGTGCACTTGACAACGTTTCGTACAAATTTTTAGCTCGTTTATGGTCAAAATGCCAAGGTACCAGACACAGCGGCAACGGCCATGGCCACAGTACAGCAGCTGCTTGTCCTGGTCCAGAATCCATGGCTACGCCAATTATCCATACAAGTTCTCAGTGTCTACACCCGCGCGAAAGAAGGCACACAACCAAAACAAATACAAAAAAAAAAAAAACGAATACAAAAAAAACTTTACAAGTTACTTTGCCTCTTCTCTATGTGTTCGATTCTTCCTCCTTCTTCTTGTTTTCTGCTTTTTTTTTTGTTTTTTAAAGTGCTTCGGCTTGTTGTTGCTTTTGTCGCCTTTTTTTTTTTTGTAGATGTTTCTTTGTAGCCTGTCCCAGACTTTTATCCTAAGAAACGTCTCTCTGGATTCGCATACCTAAACCCCTACCTACTGCTATCTTTTCGTCCCTGCTCTCTTTTCTTCTCTCTCTGTATCTATCTATCTCTTTCTCTGTGTTCTACAGTTTGTATGTTTTCTGTTGTATTTTATCGCAAAAATACTACTTGAGTAGCTTTATGGCCCATGTTGGCCAATAAAAAGCTGACAAAACAATATTCTATCGCATCTACTTCTCATCTCCCGCTCCCTCTACACTCTATATATATTTATTTTGTTTTTTTTTTCGTTCCCAGCTTCTCCTTCCTTCTTTGTATAGTTTGCCGATTGGAGGCCACCTTTTAGCTAAGAAGCATAAAAACTGGCAAACTAATTTTTGTGCTTTCTTAGAAATTATTGAATTGGGTTTTTAATAAAAGTTTTAATACATTTTTGTTGTGATTATGAAAAATATGTTTCCAATTCATTGGATAACTTTTATAATGTAAAGAGTGTCTCAATTAAAGTTCAGTTTTTATTTAATATTAATCTTTTAAGTTTTCGAATGAGATTTCAAGATTTTCTATAATGTCGAATTTAAACAACTAAGTAGCTAGTTTGTCAACAGTCCATTTTAAGTTTTATATAAATGTTATTCTCATATAATGTTTAAAAAGTATTTTTTTTTTTATTTTTTTGGCTGTCGGTTGTTGCTTTTTAGCTACTTTGATGGAAGCGTCAACGATCTTTAGTTTTGGAATGTTATAATACTTTCGACACCTTATAAACTAACAAGTGAGATTCAAATTGAAACTTTTTATGTGAAATTTTCTTAGTTTTGAAACATTTTCACTTTAAACAACGTTTACCAACACTACTATATAATGCACTCATATGTATGTCACTTTGAACAACGTTTACCAACACTATTATATTATGCACTCACATGGCTGTCTTGTATCTTGTACCTTGTACCACTCATTTTGCCTTGTACCTTGCGGGTTCTAAAATTTTTTTTAATACATTAGTGTCAAAATTTTGCGAGGTAAAAATGGTTTTTGTGTGGACATCTTTATAGTTAGGCAGGCCACCTTCAGAAGCTCTCGGGCTCTTAAAAAGTATGCTAAACTTTTGATGAAAATACTATTTAAGAAACGCACTGAGAAAAAACATTAAATATTTTTGTAATTTTTTAAACAAAAAATAAGCTATATGAAAGATAAATAGGCACATTGGGATACTTAAAGTTTTATAAAATAAAGAATAATAATGAATGATAATTAATAATATAAAAAGCCAAGTAAACAATTTAGTATTTTGTTTGCAGAATTATCATTTTTTTCAACAGTTATAAATATGAAGTATGCGTATTATTATATAGGTATTATACGTATATAATTCGCATCAGATACTAAGAATTGTCTATAGAATATGAAACTTTGAAGGAAAGAAAAACTCGAATAAAAAGTGTTAATATTCTCATATAACTATCTTTTTGCTATGACCATTCATCATCTGATGATTTGATTAAACATATATATATATATGTATAAATATATATATAACAATTATATATAATGATATATATATCAAAATTTGCCAGAACACCTTACTACTAATCTTAAGTTTCTTTATTTTTCATCTGGTGGACAATGCCAATTACAGTTTCATTCACCTAACACCAGAGGGCGTGAGACCACACTACCAACAAAAAGAATAAGTCTCCCCACTAATTTTCAATTCATATTGGAAATTTGAGAATCTTTCAACGCTTTTCTTGTTGTTGTTGTTTTTTTTTTTGTTATTCATGTTGTTGATTCATTTAATATGCACGCCCGTTGCGCCAATAAAGTTGCTACATTTTACGCTGGTTTTTGAGATTTTGGGGGGCTCTGGAGTGGAGTAGGCGTGGCAGCTGTAGCCCAGATTCTTTTTCTATATGTTGTTGTTTTCGTTAGCGGCTTAAATCAAATGATTTTCGATTTTTTTTTTGTTAAGAGAAACATGAAACAGGAAATATAATTTAACTCGGCGTGTGGTAATTAAAAAGGGCAAAAAGCAGGTACCTTCTACTGTAGCACACCACACAGCATCATAATGGGCGTTGCCACCACGGTAGCTATTAGTTCAACAAATTTTGTATTCGAAACTTTTAAATTTATTTCAAATAGATAAAAAGACAGAAAAAAAAGAGGAAGAAGAGAAAAAATCCGAGACGCAAACCACAAATCAAAAGACTTAGGCAACAAACTTGATTTGGCAAGCAAGATATAAACGACAATGCGATGAGCAAAATTTAAACAGTTCCCACAAAACTTTTAGCGCAATGTTCAAATCGAATGAGACAATAAAATTAATATACATAAAAAAAACAAAAAAAAATATCAGAGACCGCGTTGAAGGAGAGACCCAAATCTTAGACCATAAATAAAATGTGGAAGAAGATACGAAGAAAAAAAAAAAGAAAACAACTAAAACGGTATGAAAACCGCGTTTGTTAACAAGTTCACCAACAGCAAAAAATTCAAGCAGGTAACAACAAGTAGGAATTGGTTCAGTGTTGCCAAATTCCAAAGATTCGACCCAAGGATATCCATTAAAAAAAATGTGGAGTTTTAAAGTAGATAAAAGGTTATAATTGATGAGTATTAGCTAAATCTATTATGAGGAAGGAAGCTTGCGTAAGCTTTGCATCACAATAACTCAATACTGATAAACCAATAATGATAATTCTTTTCTATACATTATCTTAAGCTTTTCGTTACTTTTCCTTTCGAGTAAAAGGAAAAGTTTATTTTTAACTAGTTTTTTTTTGTAAAGTTTAACAATTTGGTTTTTCTTTAACCACTTTCCCTCTCATCTACCTTTCTGTAGTACTCTTATTAAAGCGATAACCGAAACTACCTTAAACACACACTTTTCTGATAAACAAAAAAAAAAAAAACCAAAGAGCACAAGATCAAACACAAGACGCACTTCCAAAATGCGGCAGCCTTTTGATAATTTTTGTGTCCAAAATGAAGCAACATTTTTCATATTGTTTATTTTTGTTACCATACCCCCCCTGTGTGTTGTTGTTTTGTTTTTTTTTTTGCGCAACTGGCGCTCTGTTGCTACTCCTGGCCGAAAACCAAGAAACAAAAACTGAAAGAGGTAAACCGTCATCATTAAATTAAAACGAAATTTAAACAATTTCACTGAAAATTATACACAATGAAGAAGCCGAAACGAGGCAAAAAACTAAAAGCTGAAGTCCAAGACAAACCTGAACCTGTCTGCTAAAGCAGAAGAAGAGTTGAAGATGGAGATGGAGTTTTTGGAGTTTTGGGTTGAGTTGGGCTGTCAGTGTCTGGGACAGGTTGATTACTGTTAAAATTATCACTGATTGTGATAAGCGATAACTGTGAGCACGTCATCATCATCATGATGACGATGATGGTGATGGTGATGCTGCTGCGGCTTCTGCCAACGATGAGTTTGAGTTGGAGGGCATAACGAATTGTTACAAACTCAAATGGATCAAGCTCGTTAGTCCAACAAGTTAATGTCCATGGGACTCACTCACACGATGATGTTGAAGACTTTGAGGCTTTTGTGATATGTTAATAAGCATATGCCACTTGTTTTTCTCTCTATCTCTCTTGCACTCTATCTTTCTCTCTCTTGCGTGTTTAGGCAGACAAAATTTGTGTAAATTTTTTTTTTAGTTGAAAGTTGTATCGACTGTGTGTGTGTATGTGTCTGAGTGTGTGTGAGGACAAGTGTTTGAGAAACACCTACAACATGTAGGAAAAACGTATAAACTGATGATTAGGAGGTGGAAAATAAGCAGGTAGTTGGAGAAAGTGGAGAGGAATTTTAGTGATTTTTATTTTTCAGCTGATTGAGGAAATGTGTAACACAGAAATTTTTTTGTGGCGTGGGAAATTTAACAAAATTTGATTAAGAAGAAAATTTTAAATGGATTTTTCTCAAGGTTAAGCTTATGAAAGTAAACCAAAGGCCAAAGATTTTACTAAGAGTAATAAAATTTAATATATTTGAGATTGATAACTGAATAAACTATTTAGTGATATTCTCTATATTCTATTTAATTAAACATCCAACGGTTTTTCATGTGGAAATTAGCAAATAATTCAAGGAATTCCCGCACTGACCTATTATTTGGGCATTTGACCAAAACTTAATTTTTTTCATCGTAGATTTTGCTATATTATATAAGCTTTAGGTCTTTGTATGATTCCTCTTTTGTGGATTATTGATTTTCGATTCCAAAGTCAATATATTCCATCTGTTAAATGTTATATTATATTCGGTGATAGAAAAATCATCGCCATAAGTACTTAATCTGTACTCATATGAATAGAAATTGACTCTATATGCTATTTATTTTCCTTCATCTTAATTAATAATAAGTTAATTTAAACTACTATATACTCTTTTCATTTTCATATTCTTAAAGCCATTATATATGTATATCAAATGCTCTCTCGAATACTAAATTCCATTTTATTATCAAAAAAATTTGCCATTTTTTGCAACACAAAGTTTCATAAGTCTTACCTTATTTTAATTGACCAAAATTCATTCATTTATTGTCATATTTTATTTTGTGACCCTAAAAAAAAAATTCACACGAATTTTATATTTTAACACATTTGAGTTCATTGAAACGTTTTTTTTTTTTTAAGCGTTTTAGAAGTAGTGTGACTGACTATAAAGTAGTTTAATGTCTTTCAAATCCAACTACAAAGTTTGTTTTTAATACCACCCCGATCTGCCCTGCCAATGGGAGTTAATCTTTTGGCTATAAAAATTAAAATAACAAAAACCAACCCAGCAAATGAACAAAGACTGAAGATAAATAAAAATACAACAAACAAAAAAAAAAAAATCAACCTTAACACACTAAAATTAAATACAAACTGTACCAAAGCGGCAGCTCCTATAATTAAAATACAAAATGCCATAAAAATTCAAATAATAAAAAAAAAGACAACAAGCAGTCGTAGCAGCAGCAACAACAACAATAACAAATTTAAATTATTGATTAAGATCGACGAAACAAAATATGAAAACAAGCAACAACAAACATACAAAAATATAATGAAAGAGTCAAAATAAAAGCATCAAAAGCTGATTTCTCTATATTAATTATGATTAACATGAATTTGGTATACTCTTTTTTGTTTGTGAGTGAAGTGAATATGGTTTATATTGAAGAAATCTGCGGCTTAAAGGGTAACTCTGTATATCTCATATTCATAAGATTTTGATAAGTCTTGAGTGATTAGATAAGGTCCTACAATCTTAGGGATTTGTTTTTCTTCTGGTTAAAATTTTGTCAAATAACGCAATTTTAAAATTAAACCTTAGAAATCGCATTTTGCTTATTATATTTAAAATTTATTTTAATTATTATAAGGAAACGAAAGTTTTGCCATTAAGATTCTATGTATCATTAACTTTTACTTTCTTTCTCCTTTTGTCAGAAAATTTTATGGAAATTTTTTCAAAATTAACAAAGTTTCTTAACTAAATTTTTAGAAATCATTAAAACGCTTTATGTTTATTGACCTTTGGCTTTATTATATTTAAAAATAATTTTGAAAGCTATAATGAGAGTTCAGGCATTTGAATTGTATATATGAATCATTAACTTGTACTTATTTTCTCCTTCTTTATCCTTTCAAAACTGATATATCTGTTCGAAAATCTTTAAAAAAACGAAAGGTTTTCAAATTTTAATTGATTCATTGGAATCATTTGTTCTATTTATAAGTTTTAAAAAAGAATTAAAGTTTCATAACTAATTTGAAAGTAATATTTCAACCAATTGCAATCGATTTTCTATAATATTTCCCATAATCTTATAAAATTTCTTTATCGCTTCATTCATAACTTTTGTTATCTTAAACTTGATCGATTAAAAAATCATTATACCCCATTTTGATTATAAATACAATCATCTGTTTTTGGTGAGTAAAGCAGAGAACAGAAGATAAAGCGTAACAGAGAAGATAATACTAGCAAAGGAAGTGACAATATTAATTTATTTAATTTATTTTAATTGCTTCTTTTTTCAGTGGCTTTTAGATAAATGCCGACCCGACCATAGTAAATCCCTACAAAATGTTACTTCTTCTTTCACTCTGATTGAGCGATGTTTTACGATACATTCGATAGAGTCTCCCCTATCAAGAGATTTGGGATTCATTTCAATGATTATTTCATATGCTGCGTTTTATTGTTCATTTTGGTTTCGGTTTAAATGGATTAGATGCGTCATATGAATGTGGCGATTTTCATTTGAATTTCGATTGAAAATTACTCATATCGGCAGGCAACCAACCACTTGGCCCAGACAGAGGCAAACAACGAACAATATTTGCATATGAGTTCATTTAGGAAAATAAACTTAACCCACGAAACGTGTGCTAATTTACATGAGAGGAGCAGCCTTTAGATTGCATCTAGCCTTTAGTTTTTTTTTTTCTTTTCTTTTCCTTACCCACATCCTCGACATCATCGACATCTTTGTTGTTGTTGCACTAGAAGAAAGAAGCAACTAAAAATTAAATCAAAAGCGCGATACGCCAACATTGAAAAGCCATCTTTCTCTCTCTGTCTTTATATCTTTGGCTAGCTCTAGCTCCTTTACCACTACCAACAACAACAGCCCACTCTTTAGATGATGATGAAGAGTCTCCTATAAAGCAGAGATACCCAATCCTGTGCCTCTTGGCGATGGCACAAGTGCAGATTGCCAGCATTAGATGAAATATTTATATTGTCTATATATGAATTGAGCAGCAGCAACAGCAGCAGCAGCCAGCAGCCTCAGCAGTCGAACATAGGCGAAAAGTTCAGTTCTCGCAGCAGGATGCCAACAATAACAACAGATGAAGAAACCTCTTCAACTGATGGCCCCCCCCGGTACAGTGGTTAGAAACAGTTAGCCAATGCATGAAAAACTTTATCATGCTTTCTTTTAGTTTAAAAACTCTATAAATATTTTGATCTTTGGTTATACCAAGAGATAGTCTATTAATCTATATAATAATATCAATAATATTATTTTGATATTCAAAGAATGGTTTTACTTATATAGTCTTTTGATCTTTAATATAATTTGATAATTGAAGAATTGTTTTACTTAATTTTTAATGATTTTTAACACTTTGCCTTGGCATTAGTATAAAAACTTATATGCTAACTATTTGTTGGCTTTATTAAAGTGGTTAAAAAGAGGTTCCTGTGCCATCTCCCTACTTAAATTCAAAATAATGGAACAATGCTGACAATTTTTAGGCTGATAAACATAGAATCGAACATAAACTTTGTCTTTATAAATGAGATAGAGATCAAATTTTGTATATATCGAAAATTATATTGCGTTACTATATAAAGAAAGGTTTCCAAAATAAAACTAAAGATTTTGGCAAGGGCAAATTGTTTTATGGTTTATAGTGAGTAAACTTTGTTCTATAGCACATAGCTTTTGTCTGACAGATAGTCTTTACTATAAAGATTTTTGTCTTTATCTTTATAGTAAAGAGTATCTATCAGACAAAAGCTGTGTGTTATAGAACACAGTTCACTTACTATATACAATAAACCACTTTCTCTAGTAAGTAGAGTAATATTTTGAAGTTGTAGATGAAAGATCTTTCATATCAAAATAGCTTTCATTCCACTGTGACAAATATCAGGTAGCGGCGAATATGGCACACACAAGTGTCCAGGAGAAGAGGAGCATTGTAAGAGTGGAAGAGAGGCAAAGATATGGAGACCATTTCTTAAGTCACGTTTTATTTAAATATATGCGCGTGCGGGCAGCTGCCTTTTGGTATCCTCCGCCTTCTGCACTTTTTTTGTTTTTATTTTGTTTTTTTCTCTCTTTTTGCATGAACGGTGCCGATGAGTTGGTGGCTACTGTTTAAGCTATAGTTCCACCTAGTAACCCCATACAGCAATTCCCCGACAAGTCTCTAAAAAATAGATCGGGCTATATCCTTGTAAAATCTTCATTCTATAGCCCTTCACATAAATTTCGCTATAAGCGACAAGTGTGACTCAAAAGAAATATATTCTTCATACATCGTGCTATTATACCCTTGTTTTTTTTTATTTTTTTCTTTCTTTTAATTGCAATTGGCCAATTGACACTTTGGCAATTTTCATTTATAGAAAAAATGCAATTTCAATTACTCACTGATCACGAGCAATCGAGATGATTAACAATTACAGGTGATGAGGTTGTTGATGACGACTATGATGATGATGATGATGATTATGATTATGATTATGATGATGATAATGATGTGGTGGCGTCTCTTCTTCCTGGCCATAAAATATCGCGTGATGTTGCCTCTAAACTATTGCCAACGTTGTCAATGCTTAAAACTCAACAAGTTGCCAGTTAAGAAATTGTAATAGTTTATTTGGTTTTTGTTAAGAAAAATGGTTCAAATGGGGTACATTAGCTAAATGGTTTGCAAATGTTTCATATTGAAATGAAACTTTTCTGGGAGTCCTTGGTAATGGTATATATCTTTCGTTAGTTGTGGATTATATGCTATATCTTTGGTACCTATCGTTGAATATATGGTCAATAATATCCTTTGATATTTCAATTTGATTTATTATAAGAAATTGTATTATTAGTTTTTGCATAGAAATTATATACATATATCTATCTATATTATGTCGTTAGTTATTGATTACTATTAGTACTACTACTACTAGTACTTCTACTACCTCTACTATACTAGTACTACTACTTCTACTGGTACTACTACTAGTACTACGACTTCTACTACTAGTACTACTACTTCTACTACTACTTCTAGTACTACTTTAGTACTACAGTACTTCTACTACTACTACCACTACAATACTTCTACTACTACTTCAATTCTTCTACTACTACTACAATACTTCTACAACTAGTACAATACTACTACTACTACTATTTTTATATAGGTTATTGTATTCATCTATTCATCAAAAGAGACGGAAATTGTTTGAAATATATAATATTTAAAAAAGAAATATTTTTACTAGAATATTTTTGATTTATTGTTAATATTTTGTGTTAACATATATTTCTTCATTTCAACAATATATATTAATGGATTAGAAGATTAAAATAAAGCGGAAAGCTTTTAGTTTCTTTTATTCAATTTTGATTTAAAGATATTCTTAAACCATTTACTTACGGATTTTGCTTTCTGTTCTTTTGATTTTTTAACTTTAATAGATTAAAACTTACATCAAATGAAATCTTAGAAATATTTCTTCTTATATATATAAATTTCTTTCTAATGGAATATTTTCACGATATATATTAATGCTAATATTTTTTATTATATAACAAGAATTTATTCTAATAATTATAAGAAGATTTTCATATATTTATTAGAGAAAGAAAGTGTCATATTATCCATATTTTTCTTAATAATATAATAATATATTTCATAACCAAAACAACATTTATCAATATTCAATTCTTATTAATTTGCAATCATAATTTTTAATATTTTAAAATATCTTTTCAATGCAATTTCAATTTTCTACAACTTTATTTAGAGTATTCAATGGCTCCACTTTACCTATTACCACCTTTTGACATAGTAGTTAGTCGGGCAAAGGCAAAAATAATAATCATCATAATAATGAAAACGATGGAAAAATGGTTTGCTTTTTGAGCTTTTAAAAGAGAGGGAGAGAGGTAAAGACAAAAAAAAAAAAACAGGTAGCAGCTACCTTTCAACAGCACCTTTCGTTCGTATTGGCTGTGAAGTCGTCGTCGTGGAGTGCAGTTACTGAGTGTGTCTCCTCTGCTAACCATTACATTTATTATTTATTAATAACATAATTTATTGTTTCATGGCATTCATGTGAACTCTCCATAGTTGCTACCTATCTAGCAACTCCAATGGCCACCTCCTACTTCTCCAATTGCTACTCCTACTCCACCTTCACTTCAACTTCTTATTGAATTTAACGGCTATACACTGGTTGCTGGCTTTTTAGTTGGCTCCTCCAACCAAACGGGGCATTAGGTCGTCCAATTGTTAGACGAAAAATTGGCGCTACTTTGGCGCAACACTATGCGCCGTTCCAATATATGTATGTATATATACTGTGCACTCTGCTTGCCTCTTAAATTGCAAACCCAAAAAAAAAAAAAAAAAGATTCTTAAAGTTAATGGCCCTTCATAAATTTTATTATGAAATATGTGCGCCGTGGTTTAATATGCCAACCACCACCAATTGGAGAACTGCGTCGTCTTCTTCGTCGTTGTCGTCATTTTGCTTTTGCTTTTCGCTTTGAGTTTTTCCCTTGAGAGAGAGAAAAGTTCTCAAGCATTTTCCGCCAACTGCTTCTTCTTCATTTTTTCTACTCCTTGGCAAGGTGGCATGACAATAAAAATTTACGATTGCTTTTATGGATTTACGAGGATGGGTTTTTCTTCTTTTTGTTGTTGTTGTTGTTGCTTTTACTGCCATTATTGTTAGTCAGTAGCGCTTCTTCGCTCCACTGTGGTAATTTGACGCTAATGAGTGTCAAAGTTGATAGTTTGATTTTTCGTTTATATTTTTCTTCTTTTGCGCCAAATGGCATAATTGAGTAGGCAAAATGTTTTGGGATTTAACGCCCACTTAAAAAAGAAAAAATAATTATGAATTAGTATATTAACTGTTAGGTGGAATGCTAGAAAAATTTGAGTAAAATTTTAAGACATTGTTAAATTGGTAAACTTTAGTAAGTAAAATTGTTAATGAGAGTATAAAATGTAAGTGGCTTAATTTTGAATTGGTGTTTCTCTTATAACAACAACTGTATTTGACTACACACCATTGCCTGTTAGGTATCCCGTGACACGATGAAGCTTAACAGCTCTTTTTTTGCCTTTTTAAGAAAACGTTAGAAATATTGATAAATTTTTCATTTTTAGGTTTATCCTTCCTTTTCCAAAGTACATAAATATCATAGCTATAACTTTTTCCCAATCCGCGGTAGAATTTTTTAAATTTTGGAACTTTCTTAGGTATTTAAATTATCATTTGCCTGAAGTGGGTTTCAAATTTACTTTAAATTACAGTAATTGTATAAATAGGAATTTCTTAAGAAATGAATATCGTAATTATGTCTTACTTATTGTTAATCGACCTAAAGTTATACTCGTTAGTTACATATTATTTCAAATGCCTTTTTACTATTTATGCTATTAAAAACTTATCTTCGCTTTTTGCTACAGTTTTCTTCTCCTTTACCTCCTTTTAAACCACCTCAAATCAGCTTTAACTTACGCCCTTTCCAGGCTGATTATTCTATCATCAATGCATTGTCAGTTTTTACCCTTTAGATCTAGTAACTTCAATTTTCATTCAAATTTTCACACCACTGTAGATTTGCTTTCTCAAATTGATCAGCCTTTAAAGTTATTTAGGTCCAAAGTAATTGTAAATGGAATATTTCCCAAGAATCTTAATTTAATCGTTAAAACAATCTTTCACTTTTGTCTTTTGTTTTTTGTTTTTGGTTTTTTTTCTTTAGTTTGTGGGGCAATTCTTTTCTCCTTTATTGACGCATCGACCTTTATTTTCTCTAAAGCGATTTCTAATCGGCTCCACCTTCTCGATTTTTTTTTTCCTATGTCTCGCCTCCATTATTGCTCTAGACAAGTGAAAAGCGCATAAATCGACGCCCAACACCTTCTTTGTCGAATAAAACTGTTTGCCTTGACATGCAAGTGAAATTTAACAAGCCACTCCTAAAAGATCTCATACAAACCCAACAACAATAGCAAAATGATCACCAAGTCAGGAGGTGGTGCAATAAAGAGGAGGGGGAGACCTTTCCCCAACCCAAAATACGTCACATTTTTCGAAGGAGGTGGGAAACCAACAAAAAAAAAAAAAACCCAAAACGAACTGCATAGGGTCGGCTTGTATTTGAGTAAGATGAAATTATGATACCCTACAATAAGTAAAGTGATTATAATTTTCCTCAAATAGAAGTGATCCAAGAAATAAGACTTAGAATCATAAAACTACGGAAATGTGTTGTTAATTAAAACAAAAACTTCATGTTAGATACATGCTTATATATATATTTTGCTTGTTAGAGACTGCAATAGGAGATTCATAAACAAATACAACCTTTATGTTAGGGTATTAAATGTGGGCACAGTCGAGGAAATAAAATACACGCCCCAGTTCAAGTAGGGGAAAGAAGAGAGAAGCTGTGCATATAATTAAATCAAATTAAAGAGTGAAAAAGAGACAGCTATGGAGAGAGAAAGAGAGGGAGTTATAAACGAAGGAAGGAAGGCACTGTTCCACTTGTCTCAATCGACGCCTTCTCGATGAGAAAAAGAAGAAGAAGGAGGAGTAGAGTTGCGTTTGCGTGAAGTTTAAGTCAGGGCCGCACCCGCCAATGGTTTTTTTTTCTCTCTCTTCTTTTCTTTTTTTTATTATTTTATTTTCTTCTTGGACTCGCCCTCAGCGCCAACGCAAAACTCGAACTTTTACCTTACCTTACCTTACCTTCTTCAACTTCTTCTCTTTAACACCCCTTTTTACCCCTCTCTCTTTGTATCTCTTCTTTGTTGGTTTGGTTGGCGCAAAAACCAAGTCACTGTCTCTAATTGAATTCGTCGGTTTAAATAATTCACCTAGAGGGGGCAACATATAAATTTTATTTTTATTTTTCGTTGCCGTTGATGTTGCTGTTGCACCACCACCATCATCTCTAGGCACTCTCATTGCTTTAGCCCCATTTGCACCATGAGAGGCTCCTTTGATTGCTCAACTACTAAATGCCTTCGCCTTGCCATTGCAATTGATTTCTGCGTTTTTGGTCTCTCTCTCTCTCTCACTCCCTCTCTCTCTTTTACTCGTTCTTTATCACTCTTTCTGTGTGCATGGCAAGTGTCTTTGGTGTCTTTTGGGGAAGGCGCAGCAAATCAATCTGCAAACATGCCGCCAAGCCAAGTGTATAAAGGGGAGACCCAAAAAAAATTGTTTAAAAAAAACACAGCTAGTGGATGCCAAAGTACACTGCAAGAAAATTGTGATGAAGAAAACTTGACCAAGAAACTTAGTTAAGTATCTAATTTTTATTTAACCTTATAATAATTTGTTTTTTTTTAGCGTTCGTTCTCTTTGGAGTTTTATTTGTGAATGAGTTAACATAACATAAGATTGACAGAATATTATAGATTTCTATATCTATATCTGTTAATCGTAGGTAACTTAGTCCAATGCTATGCTAATGGGTCAATTGTCCACGTTGCCATTTTTCATATATTTCACCAACTGAAATTAGTTTCTATCTTTTGTTTATCGGAAGCGACATCTTCATTATACAACAAAATCTCTTCATAAAATTTTTATATTTTTTCAGAATCAATTTGAAAAGATAAAGATAACTTGTCTGTAGGAACTTATAGATCATGATTTTACCGGTTATATTCTAAAATTCAAAAAATTATTGGGTTTTCTATTACTATTTTCTAACTCCTAGTTTCCTTGAAAAGAAAAAGAATTTTATCTAGAAATTTTAAGCTACAGTGTAATTTAATATAATATTATCTCTAAAAGCTGTCAACTTCCAAAGTTTTCCTTATTGAGACTATCATCTTTTACCTTTATAACTAATAATTAATAGAAGGAGTTACAAGTAAACAGAAAGAAAGCCTTTACTACTTTCTATCTATCGACTGATATCTCTTTCTATTCCTATACGCCAAAATTATTCGCTAATTTAGCTTACATCATCCAAAAAAAATTAATCGGAATCAGAAACCTAATCGTATGCCAACATTTTTTGTATCATTTATTAGTTTTTGTGGGCAACTTACTTGAAGGTCATCAGAACAAAACTAACTAGTTTCAAGAACCAGTTCCAATCTAATACAAATTAACTTTGAGCCGCCTTTTCATACTTAATTTCTTTCATTAATTTTACCATATGATTTTTCTTTCAGTGTTTGGTTATATATATCTGCTTCAGTCCTTTATGTGGGCATCATTTTCTGGTTTGTTGTTGCTGCTCTTTGGTGCCGTAATAAATACATTTGGTGAATTTTAATGTCCTCCCTCCCCAAATTTTTTTTTTCAGTCAATTTGAAGGCGCAACGCCAACATCTTGGAACGATGCGTTGCGTCGCGTCGCGACGACGAACTTCCGCGAACGACCGACCAAACCATTGGAAACACTACCACAAGAATTGTAGGGAGAAGCTCAACACTTTTGGTGGTTGCCCTTTTTGGGTATCTTTTTTTTGGTTGGATTTGGTGAGCGGTGGTTTTTTGGTCATAAATATTTTGAATCAGAAAACATATAAATTTAGTGATTTGCCAACTGAGCCAAAGAGTGCAAGAGCAAGAGCGAGTGCAAGAGGGAGAAAGAAAAGATTTCAACATAAATTGGTTAAATTGTTTTTGGCAGACCCAACGAATATTGCATTTTTAGGCCCCTTACACACCATCAGAGGAGGGCACATATCCTCTCTCATCCTTTTCCTCTATGTAGGTCAAATCGGAATGCCGTTGTCTGCGGTAGCCAACATTCAAAGTAGGTGATGAAGTTCGAATGCTTCTTGATTTGTGATAAGCCTTCATATTTTTAGGGTTTAATTCAATGAAAGTTTCTGTTATTTGGTGAAATTATTCCCTTTTGATTGCGTGAGGGCCAGAGTTCATTAGGCCGCCAAAAAAAGGAAGAGCGAGAAAGAGAGGAGAAGTTCTTGCTGAAGATTTTAAATTGAATTGATTTAACATTTTCAACAAAGAGTGAAAGCGAAACAGAAGCAGATGCTTTTGCTATAAAAGTGAGAAAATTTTAATAAGTTTATAACCAGATATGATTGTAGGAGGATTTACAAGGAAAAGATGCCAATTTTTCTATGCCAAAATTTTGCCTCATCATGATCTAAACATATTAAACATATCATCAAGCTAATCAAAGTTACACAGACCGAAAGAGCCCTTAAGCAATTAACTGAAAGGTAACATCCACACCCATGGGCGTAGGCAAAGGGTTCGTTGGCCCTCTTTAACTTGATATTGCGGAAGTAGAAGAATCTTATAGTTAAATTTAAACCTGTGTTTGCGATTTTAACCTGATTATTAACCTTATTATGATGATATCATGCCTCCTTCTAGATGAACTTGTATTTGCTGTCTATGTGCCCACACAACAGTTCAATTGAAGTTCGGTTCAATAACCAAACCAGACTAGATCTTTAAAATGACAGGCAACTACAACAACAAACAAGTTTAATTATAGCCTCGCCATGTAAATAATTTCTCAATTGTAAGCTTCTCTGGGGTTATCAACAGAGCGAGAGAGAGAGAGAGAGGGAGAGAACAACTTCAATCAATCATAGAAATATGAACCTGAGCCACAAACATATACTGAATACAATAGTTCATATCGGATCGCTTCAACTTGAGCTTCAGCTTGAGGCGTGGGCCGTCGTCTAGTTTGAACTAGCCAAATCTTAGCTAATTAATCAAAATAATAATCAAGCAATCAGTGGATCACATATACAAGACTGGATTTAATACTTTTTTTTCATAAGGTGAGCCACGACGCACGCCAAAGTGGTTAAAGGGGGAGGTAACGATTTGTTGGTTAATGCGGAGAGGGGAAGACTGAGGACTATAGTGTCGAGAAACATGACTTCAACTGCCTGTCATTGCTCATGAAGTATTTTGTTTTGTTTCAGGTGCCTATTCAAAAAAAAAGAAAAAATAAAAACGCTATTGCCATTCATGCAACTTGGTTTTGTTCTCTCGCCTTGTCTGACTGCTGCTGCCTAGCACCCGCCCCACCATATATGGTTTTTGACATTACCTGTAGAAAACAACAACAAAACAACAAAAAAAAGCACCTCTGTTATTGTTGAGTTGAGGTTGGGGTTGAGGTTTGAACCTGCTGAGGGGAAGTTAAGTAACCGCGAGTCGTCGTCGTCGTCGTCTAAGCGTTTGAAACAATTAATCACCTGTCGTCGTCGTCGCGCACTCAAAACTCACAGTCAGAGAGACTCGAAATTATGTTTGAAGTGCGGTTAGGTGTACATATGTGTGTGAGTATTGTAAGGCAAGGGGGGTGGTGCGGTTATATGCTTTTTGGTACATGATCTGTTATGGTTTTTTTTTCTCTTCTATTTCTTCTCCTGTCTTTTTTTTTGTATTTTGAAATTTTGTATATGTTGATTGCCCAGTTCGAGTGATAAATCATTTTGGAGCTGCTGTTTTTTTTTTTTTTTTATCTTTTTTAAAGAGTGGGGTAAAGTGTATATAGGATAAAGGGAAATCGTGTTGATCTTCGACTTTTGCTTGAAGTAAAATGTCAAAAGAAAAAAAAAAACATATATTTACTTGTATGTATATGTGCTTGTTTTTATAAAATTATTCAAAATGAGATAACATCGATATTGAACATATTATTCAAAACAATTGTGTCAGAGATAACTGGCTTAATGAGGAATTTCTTTGCATTGAGAAAAACAAAGAATGAAAACTAATGGGTAATTCATAAAATAAATTAGCCCTTGGAATTGTTTATTTAGATGTCGAACCAAGGAATGTTTTAGATATAGAATATACTTGGAAAATGTGGAATAAAGATCACTTTTCTTAAAGCAATTCCTTTAGTTTCAAATATAATCGAATTCCTCATCAATATTTTAACTCTTCATCTATCCAGTTCCAGACGACTAAAGATCAATCTTTCCTGTGCCCCATTGCAATTTCTTAGACATGGTAAAAACTTTGGTCACATGTTTTTGCAATTGGCAGTGATTTGGCTTCCTTTACAGTTGCTGCAATAAGTAATCATTCAAATTGTTTTCCCTAGCTTCTTAATAACCATCAAATTATAGTTGTTTTACAAGACTTTAACAACTTTCCCAAACACACACATACACACACAATACACACAACACTTGACATTTTCGTGCTTCTATTGAATTTGAAACTTTTTTCTTTTTCTTTTTTGTGATGGTTTTCAAGCTAATTTCGCTGCTGCTGCTGTTGCTGCCACTGGTGACTGCCAATAGAAATGTGTCAACTGCCAGATCATCCGCATGGCCAAAAACAAGTCACGAACTGAATTGTGTATATAGAAAGCTGACCAGAAAGAGACCTTAATGCGGGCGAGTCTCAAACGCGAACGCAAACTCAAATCCAATCCCAATCGCAAACTAAAAGCTAAAGCAATCGATTGATGCAATGCGTATTGTCGACACGATTTGGTTAAAATTCATTTCAGTTTTTCTTCTCTTCGTTTTTTTTTTGGTCACATGCAAAGTGACAATCGGCAGACGAAGACATGGCCATATTTGGTCAAATTCGAATGCCATTAACACATGCCGCCCCTTTCTACCTTTCCTCTTTCTGTTGAGCCAGCATCTTTGTGTCTCTTTGAGTTCATTTGTCCATTTTCCTTCCCCTTTATTTCCATTTCCGTATTTGTGGCCTCACGCATTTAACACTTGTAAATGGCTTTTTTTTCTTCTTCTTTTCTTTCTCCATTTGGTGTCGGCTTTTTTGTGACTTCTCTCCTTGTACTGTGCATAGAAAAAGGAGAAGTTGCTAGTTTTAGCTAAAGTTTGCATGGTAACCTGTCGTGATTCTTGTTTTTAATTTGCCTTTTTTAGTATTAGAGGGAAAGATGTTAGGCTCATTAGTAAAACTAAACGAAAACTCAAAAGGACCAAATGAAATTTCAACTTTACAAAAGTTTCTATACCCTTGCAGATATGCACTTGAACTAAAGTGGGAATGAAATCTTGAAAAATTATATTGATAGTACTATAATATTTTAAGTATTTTGTTTACTTTCTTCCTTTTGCCTTACATAGGCGTAAAGACCCCAGAAATATTTGTCGAATCTTTGTTTCAAGATATCAAGATAAATTTTTGCTTAGTTCTACTTTGAATTAAGTTTCCTTTGATATAAATCTCTTTGCTAAAGATCCTTTTAATGTATTTTTATTGCAAATCTAGTGATTATAGTCTTAAGATTGTATGACATTCCTATTCATAGTTCATGTCAAGGTGAATGCGAAACTATTTGAAAGATGTAAAGAATTTCGAACAATTCAAATCCCATTCGCAATTTTTTTTCATTTATCTTTCTTTTTTATCTTTTATTAATTGCAGAATTTTTGCTAAATTTAAAGAAGATATTTGAGACTAAAGTCGTAAAAATATAAACTTTGAATCATCTGGCAATAAAGTAGCCTTCTTTAACTTGAAATTTCCTCTTTCAATAACTAGGCTGATCCATCGCCTTACTTATATTTTTTTCTAATGTTAAATTTATATACCTTCTTTCCTTGTTTTTTAAAAAAATTCTTCAAATGTTTGTTAAAAATTTCAACAGAAAGAAAATGTGATATATAAATATATAGAAAGTAAGTTAACTTTAATGTATTTGGGGTTCATTATGTAAAAAAGTTATAAGAACTTGCCTCTTCTCAACACTAACAATATCTAAAACGTTTTCTTTTCCCTAAAAACTTTCTTATTGAAATCAATTAACCCTTTTGGCAAGTGTATAAAAACTTGTCCTATACTCAAAAGTTTTGCTATTGCCAAAAAAAAAAAGGAAAAAAATAGAGAAAATATCGCAAAAGTTATCTATGCCAGTTGATCGTCTTGTTCCCCCATCTTGGACAAGTGTTAATTGAATTCATGTCTCATAATAATAATAACAATATCATGTTCAGCCTCAAGACATGAGCTCAAGCCAATTTTTTTTGTTTTTATTTTTTTTTTTTTTTTTTTTGATGTCGGCAAACCAGGCGGCGGCGGCGTCGGCAGCAGGCAGCATAAATTACTCAATTAATGTCAGCGTTTATGTCAGCCAAGAGACTCCAAAGAGGCTCCGACTTCGACTTCTCGACTGACTCCATCGTCAATGATAGTCAGTCTTTAGGCACATGCAGATTTTCGTATAGAGAATATATGTGTGTGTATATATATAGAGTACACCTAGATATGACATGATAATGGGGCATGTTTAGTGCCTGTCGTCGGTTTAATTAAAAAAGAAACTGCAGGCTAAGACCAAAAAAAAAAAAAAAACTGAAACTGAGTTTCGCAATTTGACACTTTGTCTTGTTCGTTTTTGCTTGAAAGCCCTTTTCGAGTTTGAAGTTCGTTGCTTAAGTCTTTTGTTTTTCTTGATCGTGCAAAAAAAATATGATTTTTTTTTTTTTTTTTTTTTTGATGGTGCCAACTTTTGCTGCTGTTGCTGAAAGCGAAATGTCAATTTTGTGACTGGTTCAACTCAACCATTATGTATTGTCTACCTTCCTTTCGTCACCACTCTCTTTCTCTCTCTATCTTTTGCTCTCTGTCATTTTTGACGCCCTCTCAATGGCGTTGACAACAGTGAGACACAGACAGCAGCAGCAGCAGCAGCAACGTGCAAGACACCCACGACAGCTTCAACTCTTCTAAATATATATGATAAATCATTATGTGACATATGGCAGACCTTTTTCAATACCCTTTCTATAATTAATTGGAGAAAGAACTTTATTTAAGGTGAAAATTACGTTCTGTAAAAGTTTTCTTGTTTGTTTGTTTGTCTTTTAAGAGATGTCTCTTTGTGGTTCTAGGATATCGTTAAGGAAAAGTAGAGTATTATTTTAGATAATGTACATTCATATGACTCGTTTTCGTAGGAATTAACTGAAATATGTTGCTGAATGATAATACAAATGAAAATATTTATATATTCTGTATCATCCTATTTTGGATATTATAAAAAAAGTTCTTATTCTTGTAAAACATTTCAAATCTCTTGTTATGATCTGTTGTAATCTCTATTTATATAGGAAGAGTGAAAAAGAAGATATTACTATTAGATACTAGCCAATAATTGGTATCATAGCAAGCCGCAACTAAAATATGCCGAAGACCAAACTCTTATCATTAGCTAATTGTAAGAAAGAGCTCGTTTCCACAGGAGTTAGCTTATATATATTGCTCACTGATAACAAAAAATATTTTCTACTGTGTCTTTATATTTTTGGTTATTATAAAAGTAGATTTTATTCTTTTGAAACATTTGAAATCTTTCTTGTTTTTATGATCTCTTAATACCTTTCCTGTGATATGATGATAAGAAGAGACGAAACAAAGATAATATTACTAGATACCAGCAAATAATTGGAATCATAATAAGCCACAACTAAACTATGCCAAAGACCAATTCCTTATCATTAGTTTATTGATAAGAAAGAGCATCTGCATTTCGTTTATGTTTTGATATTGATCAATATGAAAACTAATACTCAGCACGAGCACAATTAAAGCTGGCGACTGTCGCATTTATATATCCATTTTTATATTTTCATATTTTTGTTTTTTTTGTATGTTTTGTAATAAAATAAATCCGTTTCTCAGCTGCCAAGTGAACAGGTTGTTTGACTCTGTGCGGGTTGCGCCCAAAAAGCAGAACAATTGCTTTAAGCTTGCAGAGTTTACAATAAGAAAACAAAATACTTTTTTTTTTTTTGTTGGTTTCTTTAAAGCACTTAGCCAGTGCTGACAAGTTGAGGCGGCTTTTTGCGTGGCCAGTTCAGTCAGTTCAGTTCAGTCAGTCACCCAGTCAGTCAGTCATCGTCATCATCATCATCATCAACATCAACTCATTCATCTCACAGGGCGGATTGCAAAATGACTTTTGCCTGTCGCGTCTACCCCAGACATTTTTACAGTATGTTATGTGAGGAGTGTGTGTATGTGTGGGAGGCCCACACATGGACTTTTGCCGATTTGGACCTCCGATTTAGATTTGCAATGCCCGCTGGCGCCTTTTTGCTGGGTTTTTAGTTTCAGTTATGAATTGAAGAAACTCGAATACAAGTTATAGATACAAATGTAGATACATATGTATATACAACAAATTAAGCTTATTTCCGTATTGAAATTTGTTCTCTATTATTGTTGTTGCTGTTGTTGTTTTGCGGTTTGGAATTAATTATCTATAGCTCATTTTTATATTCCATTCTTTTGTCTCTGTGCGGTCCACGAACCAACGCCAACGCCAACGCATTTGTATCTCAACTTTTCAACTTTACTGACTCAAAATCAAACAAACAAAAGCATAAAGGAAGCGGTTAATAATGGGGGGGACAGGGAAAGGTATACAGGAGGGGGGGTATATAGACACAATGGTAATTATTAATAATGCAAATAATTATATCGATTTCATTTTCAGGGGCGTTGCCTAATTCAAATTTTCGGTTTAGCTTTGATCCAACAAAACAGAAAACTAACTGTGGGAAAAAAGTTCTCATTTTGATTTTTTTTTTTTGGTTTCTTTTTTTAGCCACTTGAGCATTTGATGCTTAGTTAATTTTATTTTTGTGTGTGTGTGTGGCTTGCATTTTCGGCTATTGCTTGATTTCATTTTTGATTAATTTGCTTTAGACGAGTTGCATGACATTGGCCACGGATTTATGAGTTGTTGTCTTCGAGATCATTTTGTTTTATTTAAAAATATTTTTGTTGTTTAATTTGTTTAAATTGCTGTGTGTGGTCTGGCGTATATCAAGATAATCATAATTGATTATAAAAAGCAAAATATATTATTAAATTAATCCGTAGAAGTAGCTCTTAAATGGAAGTAATATAGTTTTGAGATTTTTTTTACAAAGCGGAGGGGAGTACTAGGGAACTGCAGCTGAAGAAAAAAGGGTCCTCTACTGATGCCTAGTGATTTTGAATGAAGTAACCCGACATTATATGAAATGTGAGCTATCCCAAGTTCATTGATTCTCGATTTTACTGAGCTTCATTTGCCTTTGCTTGCAAAATTTATTTCAAAGACCAAAATTTTATTAAAAACTAATATCTAACTAACATCTAACTAAGTGCTTAATAAGTTTCTGGCTGTTTTCCATACCCATAGCACTAAAGCGAAAGTATCCTTTTGAGGATATATAATAAAATATATAACAAACTGGCCTACAGCTGCATAAAAGGACTTCTTCTATGAACTAATACTTCTTATCTGTGAGCTATCTGAAGTACATATTGAACTTTTTATACTAATTAAGGGGGATTTGCAATATAAAATTTCCCCTCGAATTTGTTTTAGATTTTGCCAAAAATCAAACAGTGTACAATGGCTTCTGGCTTTTGCCTAAACACAAAGCACTATAGCAGGAATATCTTTTTAAGATATATAATAAAGGATGTCAAGCTCTTGTGAAGGTTTCTAAGTATAATTTTTGGCATTAGCTTTGATTTCTATATTTCAAATATAGAACATATTTGTTTTTATCTGACTTTAAAATATCTGTATACTTTCTTTAAATGATATTTAAACGTCTTTCTCATTTTAATTTCATATCCATATGTTTAAAAAGGAAGCACAAAAAGTAAAAACTTTAAAATTTCTATTAATTTATATTTTAAAAATTTTGCGAATTGAAGAAACATAATGAAATAATGCTACATTATCACTTTTTTAAGAGAAAACAAATTTAAAGGTAAAAAATAATAATTTAAAATAATTATTTATACTTATGAATCTATTTGCCTCTTATTAATTACCGAATTGAAGCAAAGCAGATTTGTATTTCCGAAGGACATAAACCATAAAATATATTTATTAATGAAATGGATCTTAGATTAGAGAAGATTTTGGTGCTCTTAGTGAACAAAAGTATTAAAATTCAGCCAATTATTATGAGTAACAAAAGAAATAAGTAATTTTATTTATTTATTTAATTATAATATGCCTAATAAATAATTATCAAATTACCTTTAATCGGAAGACTATTTATAACAACTCAGAATAATTAATTTAAAACCTTTTTACTATAAATTTGTTTTAAATTTTCATGTATGAAGTCGATAAAAATAATTTCTTGAATTGTTTATTTTAAATGAGGCGAATGTTCTTTTATTTTCCATTCGAAAAGTTAAAACTAAAATCGTATATAAAATTTAGTTGTCCTATCAAATAAAATCTTTTTCTACTGACCCACTAATATTTACTCCCATCAAAAGTAATTAATCTAAACATAAATTATCTAAGAAAAAGTTACTTTTCATTTTAAAAATTTATTTCAAAGTGTAAAATCTTTGTTTATTATCTTTCTCTCTTTATTGTTGTTGCTCAACTCAGTTGAGCTTAAACCAGAATTTAAAATCGATTTCTCAACTTTGGCTAAGCTTGCAATTCTATTTTAAAATATTTACGATTAGATCTTAAGACAGAAAATTGGCGTTTTGCTCAACACACAACGAAACGATCATAATTAAATATTAATTTACACCCAAAGCGTTAAGCAAACAACACGTACAAAAAAGTAACAACAACAATTGACTATATCTAACTCCCTCTCTCTCTTACTGGCTGTCTCTGTCGCTATATCGATTTACCTATATAGCCCCAGCTGGCGCCTTGTAATCATATTCCATAATTTGTTTCATTGAACAAAGAGGAAAACAAAAAATAAAAAAAAATATCGGAAATTATAATTGAAAAAAATGACTCAAAAAATCAAAACGTGCCATGAATTTTCAAATTTAAATAATGAATTTTTTTTATATATAATTTTTATTAGCGATAAAATATTAATTAAACTAAACTAGAAGGCAATAAAGGGGCTTGGACGTGTTTACCAACCCAAAAATGCCAATTAAGCCAAATTCTGCAAATTATGGCTAACAAAAAAATGAACTAGGCACAAGTTCTATTACATTAAATACACTTGCTAAAGGGTTTATCTACTAAGACCAAAGGTTTGCCTTATATTAAAAGATCTTGAAACATAATTTAGATATATATTTTCCCGATCATTTATAATATATATATTTTTTTTAAGTGTATAAATACTTCGGTTCTTTTTATTTTGTTTGGTTTTTTTCTATTATTTTTCGGTGGTCCATAAATTAGACCGTTAAATGACGTTTGGCACTTGTCACCAGGTCGTTTATGTTTTGTTCTGTTTTTCTAATTTAACCTTTGACCAAATGCCGCGCTACCAAAAAAAAAAAAAAACAAATTGCGTTTCTCAACGGGGCGGCTTTTGGCTTTATGTTATTATATTTTATTTTTTTTTCGGGGCGTGCCAGCACGCGCACTCCAAGACCAAATCAAAGTCAAGCAACCAAAAAAAAAAAAAAAAAAAAAAAACAGACAATTCTGTTTTTTTTTCCTTTGGCCTGTCTTAAATGTCTGGGACTGGGCCTAAATGCAATGTGACTTTCAAGTGGCAGTCAACGGCTAAAAAAATGAATTCGGAAGCATTAGAGAGAACAAATTTGTTTACAATTAATAATGAACTGGAAATACTCTAAAAAAAATACTCTCAACTTTATTCCTTTCTATTCTATTTATATTGATACAGATCATTATCTTAGGTAGCAATATATTATATTTTTTCAAAGATTCCAAAACTATTTTAAAGGGATCAGAATTCAATTAACTTGTTTTTCGAACTAGTTCTAGAAATATACTCTAAACAAAATACAACTAAATTTTTTTAAATTCCAAAATTACTAAAGATAATCTGAAACAAAATATCTTCTTTTCTTTCTGTTCTCGTTTGACTTTTTTTTTTACTAGTTATTTTAGGATTTTCTTTTTTTTTGTACAAATAACATCCAAAAATTCGTTTTGGCTTATTTTATTTTTTAAAGTTATTAAGTTAATTTTGTGTAGATCAAACTAGTTTTCGAAAACGTGCAGATTCTGGCATATTAGGAATATTTGCTGTTATACAATGATCGACAGGCTTTCTATCCATACTACATAAATTAAATGAGAATACTTAGAAAACAATTTGATTATCAATTTGTGAAACTAAAAAGTTTTATGAAATAAAACTAATAAAAATCCTTTTCTAAATCCCTTTTTCGTTTAAGAAAACTACAAATTTTTAAATTAACTATGCTAGATTTGTTTATATAAAATATTTTATTGTCAAATTGTTATTGAACTTTATTTTATTCTTCGTCTATCATATGTTATATTATTATATGTATCGTAAATCCTTTCTATTATTAAATGAAATATTTTACTTTAAAGATTATATAATTCTAAATATTAGCCAGATCATCCAGAAAAAACTGAAGAATTTCTCAAAATTTATTATAAAATGCTAAATGTTATAAAATCTAAATTAGTTCAGTAATTTTTACAATCTTTTTAAGAAAATATGTAGAAAAAGAAAATCTAATCCATCTGTCCGCAGTTCTTAAAGAAAAGGCTAAACTTTTAAATAGTACCAAAAATTTTTTATGACTATACTATATATTCTAATATATAGTATAGTATTCTATATTCTACATGTGGATAAAGTGCGAAAATCTTTTTTATACCCACAAAAGTTCTTCATATGAGACCATATCCCTTCCCTTCTCTATGGGAACTTAATGGAATGCCACTCCCAAGACACACTGCTTCAGTATTAAACTCTGTGTTAACTCTTTTTAACTGATTTTGATTTGTTGTTAGTTAAACGTATATAGATAAAATTGTCTAATGCTAATTGAATTAAAATTACCTTTAAACTTTGTTTTAGCAAACTTTTCATGATATTCAAGTGACCTTTTTTTGTTTTTGAGTTTTGTGTTTTGATTTTTGGTCTACAAGTGGGGAAGTTTTTAGTTTTTTTTTTTTGTGTGAGAGCGTTAGAAATACTGCGTGGACGGCATTTATAATGATAATGCGAGTGAAGCTTAAGCCAGGCCAAATACTGGGCAAACCGGCAAGAGTAAAGTCATGGCACGAATTGAGCGCGAGTATATATATATTAAGATATATATATATCCATATGTATAGCAATGAAGTAAGGTGCGGCTGATCCACAGTGCGGAAAATCGAGACTGGCAGAAAAACGCGTTTTAATTGAACCAAAACAGTAAATAGCAGCGCCATCTAGCTGCTGGCGGCCAAACTAAAAGCCGGCTTATAATACAACTTGTTGTTGTTGTTGCTGTTTTGGTTACATTTTGTTGTCGTTGTGGCAGACCCCGAAAAATCGATGATTCATCGCAAGTTGTTTGTTGTCTTGCAACCAGCAGATATAACCCCCCCTTTACCCCTTTGCCTTTTGCCACCATTCTTCCCCCCTTTTGCTTTATATAAAATGCTAGACGTTTGTCGTACGTCGTCGTCTTGCTTGCTTGGTTGTTGCTGTTACTGTTGTTGTTGGCGCTTGCCGCCTGCTGCTTTGTTGTTAGGTTGTTGGCTGGTTGCTTGGCTGGCTGGCTGGTTGAATGGGTGACGCAGTTGCAGTTGCAGCTGCAGCCAATTCTCCTTTTATTTTGTTTTTTTTTTTTTGGTTTTTACTTACATATCTGGCGCTTTACGTTCAAAACAATTATTATTCTGGCAATTAATTTTGATTTAAGCAGCGATTTGATATTTTTGTTTCGCTTTTTTGTTGTTGCTATTGCTGCTGCTGCCGTTGCGCTTTGCCTTTGAGATTCTGGTTTGATTATGACAATTGCTTTGCGAATGTTTCTGAAACTGATGACACCCACAACAAAACAATTGACAATTTTTGATTTGAGAATATATAAAAAAGGTTTTCAATTTGAAGATGCTTTTACATAGGCAAAACAAAATTAAAACATTTTTAAATTAAATTAAAGTTCTTTTGGGAAAGAAAATATTCTTTAATGAAGAAAAAAGAAATTATTCTCTTAATAAATTAAAGAATCATTTGTTTAAAGCAGTTGATTTTTATCGTTTTTCCACAATGAATTAAATTTTTTCATAAAATAATAATAAAATTCATAAAATATTTTTCTTCTAGTTTTTTGTTTTATTTTTTCATAAAATAAACTATTTACATAAAATAAATTAAATAAAATTAAATATAAATAAATATATTAATAAATATTAAATATAAAAATTTAATTGAAATATAAACTAAATCATAAATTATATAAAATAGAAATTAACTACATTTAAATATAAATAATTCTTAGATCAAATATTAAATACCTAAGACTAAGACTCCATTTTGGCACCATATTGATTTATCTATATAGAAAAAAACGTTTCTAAAATTTTTTTGTATAACAAACAAACAAAAACAAATATTTTAATTAATTTACTTAAATTTCCTTTCTATTGTTTTTTATTTATCTTTTTTTGGTATCCCTAAAAGAGGCAATAAAATTGCCTCGACTAATTTTTGGCACTGACTAATTCTTCTTTGGTTAAACTAAACAAATAACAAAAGAGAAGAGAGAAGATTCTGACTAATAGACTAATTCTCTGGGTTCATCTTCCTCACTACCAGCATAGAAGATTTGCTCCTGATCCTCTCGAAATTGTTGATGATGATCTTTCTCTTGATGGTTTTGCTGTTGATCCGTCTGGCAGCCACTTTGCAAATGTTTCGCCAGCAAAGACATGCGGGAAAACGATTTGGTGCATGTGGGGCAGGAATATTTCTTTACATCGGAATGGGTTTGCATATGGGCACGCAAATTGGAACGATCAGCAAAGGCGCGATTACAATGCTGACAACTGAAGGGCTTCTCTCCCGTGTGGGTTCTAATATGTCCCTGTAGAAGCCAGGGGCGTGAGAAGGCCTTGCCACAAATGGGACATTTGCAGGGTAGGGTATGAGTTCTAATATGCATTTTGAGAGCACCCAATGAAACGTAGGTTTTATCGCAATTTTTGCAACTGAAAACCTTCTTCACTTGATTCCCCTCCGCGGAAGGACAATGAAATTGTTGATGCTTACTCAGACCCGAATAGGTTGAATATGATTTACCACAATCCTGGCAATGATAACGTGGCACTCCCACTGGCTTTTGCATCGACTGGGCACTGGCCACATTGGCTGCTTGTATGAGTGCCGAAGCCTGATCCGAACAAAATTCCGTTTGATCTTGTATTATGCCACTCACTGGATGACTACGTATTATCTTATATTCCGTACTCTCATAAGCATGCAACTGTTGATGCTTCACCAAACCGGAATATGTAGCATAACACTTATTACACTGCTGACATTGGTAATACAGATCGTGACTACTTTTGATCTTTAATGGATTGAAACTCGGATGATTTTCATTGTTCTCAAAGTTCTCATACTCGTCACAGGGTTGATGTTGATGTGGCAGCTGGGGTTGTTGCTGATGATGTTGTTGCGGTTTTTGTTGCTGCATAGAAAGCAAAGCTCTTGCCACATTATGTAGACTGACATTTTCGTTCAGCACTTGACGTCGATTTTGACTCAAATCTTCTGGTTCTGTAATGCTCGGTGGTGGTGGTGGTAGTGTTTGACTTAATTTCATGCAATCCTCATACTCTGCTATGCTCTTCATTAAATTATTATTGTAATTACGTAATGGTAGGACTTCCACCGGATCTGGCTCAGGTTCCGGTTCCGGCTCTTCCTTGATAATAGTTTGTGGTTCAGATTCAATTTCCGTATCCAACATCACCTCATCCTCTGGTGGTAATTCATAGTCACCATAACCCAAACGGGCCAAACTCTTTGCTATTTCTTCCCGTGTGAATACATCCGGAAAAGCTCGAGCTATTTCCCGTGTCTCTTGCCAAATACGTTTGGCTAAATGCTCATCGAAACGTCGACGCAAATCAGTGGCAACTGGCGGAGCCATTGTCGTCTGATGAGAAAGAGGAATCTCAGCTGAAGCCTTACTAAGATCAACTGGACCTTCATCTGCAAATAAAAAATGTAAGTTATTAAATAAAGGGAAATAAGGCAATAAGATCACCAAATATCGGTCTTTAAAAGTTCCATAAGTTAGGACTATGACATCCGTAGTAATTTCTCTTTTGATCCCAGCATTATTTCAGGTTATAATTATATTATTTATTTGTGGTTTTTTGACGCCTATATCGGTATTAGATATTTCATCACTTCAGATATTTTGTATGGAACACTAAAAAACTGGAAAAGCTGGGATCGGTACTATATAAAACTTTCACAGCCATTACGGTTATTTAGGATTGAGTTCTAGAAACTTTCTCTTATTCCGGTTTGTTAAATGGTTTGAAGCACATTTTTCTATATTTCTCTCGATATCGGTATCACTATGATTTACACTTTCACGATCGTTTCGGTTTTTGTTTCTGTTTTTGGTACTTACCGTAACTCAAATGATCGGTTTCGGTTGATGGCTCTTCAAACTGTATGGGACGCTTTTTTAGCGGACATTTGCTATAGTTGAGTTTTGTATCCATATTTGTACACTGATCACTGATCCACTTTCCAGGACTTAAGATATAGTACTGCTGCACCAACCTTCTACTTGGTCGTTTCGTTTACGAATGATGCCCGGCTGCCAGGATACGTTCAATTTTATAGACTCTTCTGCCAGAGTATGTGAATTATGAAGATCATCCCTAAGTGACGACGATCAACAACATCATATCAACCCCACTTTTTACCTATGACCGAACTAAATGTACCTACTTCCGATTTTAAAAAGGAATCCCTTTTTGGTGGCTCGAATCAACCACCATCACACGAGCCATTTTCAAACAGCTGGAGGTTCCAGGCTCCTCCAGCTGCACACCAGCAATACAACAACAATAACAACTACAATACAAAATCTCTGCTTTAGCACGTGCCATACACAGCGGAGCGAAACGAGATCTTTGTACTCTCTCTCTCTCTCTCGCTTTTTCTGTCTCTGTCGCTCAGATGTCCACCAGCTGCCACTGCCACTGAGATTTCCCCGCTGATCGGCACTCTCTGTCAATCTTCATGCGTATGCGTTTAAGTGTGTGTTTGTGTGTGAGGTAGGGGCAGCTGCTGGTGTGTGAGCTTATATACAACATTTCCATACATATATCTTTTCTATGGGAGGTGACTTCTGCTTATCTCTCAAAAATTAAAGCATTTCTCTTTCTTACACGGCAGGTGAGCTTGGCTCTCTTTGTGCTTTCCAAAGAGTAACTTTCAAGTTGGAGCAGCTTGCTGCCAATTGGTTAACTTAACTTTTTGGCGCTCTCATACTCTCTTTTTCTCTCCATGTGTGTGTGTGTGCTGTTAAGTACTCTTTGGAGCTGTTGGCGCTCTTGTTCCATTCAGATTCCATTTGTAGCGCAATATTGAGAGAGGGGGTCTTAAGCTTAAGAGAAAATCAAAAATAAGCTGCTTAAATGATCTTTTAAAATTTTTTTACGTTTTATTGAAGATCAAAGTCAAAAACTATTAAGATTTCATTATTTGATTTTTATATTTTCAAATGATGATCAGTTTACCATATTAACAAAAAGTCACAAAACATTAGCTTTAAATAAAGATCAAAAGATATTAAATTTTATAGAAACAATAAACACGTTAAAGCCTCCCAAAGATAAAGTTCACTTCACTTGTTTCTTAATAAGTTTTTAAAATTTTAAAAATACTTAAAACATAGAAAGTCTTCTCATTAAAGAATGATTTCTAGAAGAGTCTATCATTTAAGAGAATGTCTTAAATTTATATCATATCGGAATCATATGGAGACTATCTCCCAATCAACGTATTGATGTGGGTCATTTGATGGGAGATATTTCAATTTATCAACTTAAATATAAACCTATAGAAGTAGATCTTAACCTTGGCTGGACTTATTAAATGGACCTTTTTTGGTTACTTCAAATACTTTCTTTCAATTACTTTGAATTTATTAATAAAATATCTTCCAGATTTTTAGGATCTGGATAGATTTAAGGGATCTTTGCTTCTCATGTTTTAATACATTATATATAATGCTGATGTTACCAAAAGTTTATTGTATTGAAATGGCATTACTTTGTATTTACAATCGGCTTAAAAGGAGAGAAAAAATAAGTTTATTTTAACAGGATCAGGATCAGTACCATAGAGATTCTGTTAAAAATAAACTTTTTTTTTCTGTAAAAAATTAATCTGTTTTTTATAAAAATTTATATTTAATATTCAAATGTGATCAAAATATTTTGCTCAATTTACATATACTAGAAATCGGATTCCTTAAAAGAGAGTTAACTGCCCAATAAGGTTGTTCTTCAATGTTTAAACTGAACTTTTTTAGTTTAATATGCTTTATATATTTATAAACAAAAACTTTCGACCCAACTTAAGCTTAGTTTCAGTTAAAATATTCCCAAAAATTATTTAAATCATAAAAATGTCACTCAAATTTAAAATTGAATTCAAGTGAAATGATTGAAAATTTCCAAGTAAATGATTTTAAGATCTTTAACAAAAAGTTCACTCATATGGAATAAGTTGGGCAAAGTTTCAGTAAGACCTTATTATCGCTTAGCTTTTCCCAAAAACGATCTTTAAATTTTACATATCAATCAATAGCGATCAGTAAGTGATCTTGAAGAGAAACTTTGGAACCAGCTGCCAAAATGGAAATCTCAGCACGTGACAATCATTTGGGATAAATCATAACTAAACAAAATATTCCACAGAAAGTTTTTTATTAATCACTCCAACCAACAGCAAAAAACGATCTTTTTAGTAAATCAACCTTTTTTATTGTTCTTATTATTGTTGTTGTTGTTTGTTGGTAGTGATCGTGGCATTGTTTCGGCTCTTTCTACACCACCGCCCAGGTGCCTCTCGACAAACAACAATAATAATAATACTATAAATACCCCTAACGGCCGTGAAATTTCATTTCATTTTCAATTTATTCGCCAGCTGTGTGAGACTATGGCAGAAAGACTTCCATCAACCACCCCAAAAAAGGGTCACCACCACCACCGCCGCACAATCTACCGATACCTGAAAAGAAGTGCCTTGGAATGCGCCAAAACAAAATACACAACAAAATGTGCAGGGGTCAGGAGGGGTAGGGGGCAAAAGGTATGTGCAAAACTACCTGGCACAGAACAGAAAACCTTGTCCCACCCCAAAATGGTGGTTGTATGGTTGCTCTGTTCCGGCTGCTGTTGTCTGCCTTGGCGGCTGGTGGTACTCCTTGCTGCCATGGTGGTTGTGCCCAGTGCCAGTGGTGGAATTGCATTTAATTTTAGACGTTACTTTCCCTACATCGTCTTAGGGGTTGGCATCGTCTTGATCTTGAAAAACAAATCTCAGTTCTTCTACTTCGATGAGGGGTAAAAGGAATGCATCTGCCTGACTTGCATGACACGTACCAAAAACGAATTGCTTTCTGAATGATGTGTCTCCTTCTTTGTCCTGCCGAAGGCAAACGAAACAGAGGTTTTTATTTTTGGCGCCAAAAAGTGTTGGTTGTAAGTGAAACCGGTGTGCCAATTGAGCTAGCCTAAGGGAAGGATGTCTACGTGATTTTTTGTAATGCGCCGCTGCTGATGTAATTGAGTATTAGAAATTGATCAGTTATCAGTAACTAATGATATATAGACAGTCTTTCATTTGGAAGATATAAATTGCTGAAGTATGTTAATATTTTTTCCGTTTAGGATTACATTATTCAACGAATATGCAAGGTTTTTGAAAAGATTTACAATCAATCAATCTTGCTTGATAGGAATGTCTCCTTGAAAGGGAATATAGAAAAATTGAATTTGCAATTCTCAACTAGTTCAAGCAGCCCATTTAATAATACCCAAATGATTGCAATAATTAACATGATAATTTATCTGAACTTTAAGCAAAAAGGTGCAAAAAGAACTTGAACTTTATCATAATGCCCTTCACCTTCAGTAAATATTTCAAAAAAAAAAAAATAAAAAAAGGGTAGAGGATGTTTGTCCCTGATAAGCAAATTAAAATTTCGAAAAATCTACAAATATTTGCAAGTGAATCAGACATTGGCAAGTCGCGAAAAAAAAAGAAACAAAATAAAATCAGTAAGAAAGACGGTAAAAACCGAAATCAAACCTAATAAAGCGGCAAATATTTCATTTTTATGATGCCAGACATTAACATAAATGTTGATGTTAATCTCTTTTTCCCATGAACGAACTCTGAACTAAAGCGAACTACCACCAACATCAACATAAACAATTCATTATCATGATTCATTTTAATGAAAATTATTATTAGTCAAGCTCAAACAAAAAAATAACAAAAAAAAAAAAAAAAAAGCTACCGATGTGATCAGTGATCACTGATCGAAGATGAACGGGTGGTCAGTTTGCGGTGGTCTCTAGCAGTAAGTAAGTAAGCTTCTTCCCATCCGATTTAGTAGATGAATATCTTCTCAGTCTCTTACTAATATTTAATTAGTTGAAAACTAAATTTATTGTCACATCGTGTTGAACTAATGAAACACGCCTTGCGACTCGATACGATTGACCAATTTGTGGTTTTAGTATCAATACCCTGTATAAAATTAAGTTGGAGTATATAATGTAAATCATTATGTTCCAGAAAGATCTACAAATGTATCCCACATATATTTCAACTTACAAAAATTTCTTTATGTTGTTTGTTCATCACTTTCATCATCCTTTTTTCATCAATGTAAGTATCATTATCTCTATGTGGCCTTTGATCAATTTTTTTTCTTTACTCTCTTCGTCATTTTCTTTATCACTTCCTTCATCACTTTCCTTACTTTCATATCAGCTTTCGCCAATAATTTCATTGCTTTTTTCATTCTTTTTTTCATTGCTTATCCTTTACTTCTTTTACCAATTTGTTTATCATCTATATGATCACTTATTTCGTCACATGGTTCTTTACTTTGACATCACAGCTGTCCTCAGTAATTTTACAGCTTCGTTCATTGCTTTTCCTTTACCTCCTACATCAGTTTGTACATCACATTATTCATCACTTATTTACTCACTTGACTTCACTGCTTTTGTCAATAATTTCATCAATCTGGTGATTCCTTGTTTCATCGCTTTATTCAAAGGCTTGGTTCGCTTCTAATCGCTTCTAACTTGGTTGATCAGTTTAACATCACTTTTTGCATCACAAACTCAATTGCTTTGTTCATCATTTATTTTATCATAATTTTCATAACTTGATTCATGCTTTGGTATAACTTTGCTCATTACTTTATTCATCACTTTGTTTAACCTTTCGTTCATCACTTTGTTTATAAAATTATATAAATTTTCCTTATATTTAGAGTTCATCATTTCATTATTAAGTCTATATTTATCAGTATGCTTATCAAAACAATCTTATGAATCCTTAGATACCCTCTCTAAACAGGGTATCAGGCAGTCTTTATTCTCAGCTGTATGTGTTCATTTGTCTTTGTGGGGGGCCGCCCTATCGCTGAGACTCACAAGGCTGTCAATAAAACAAATTAGTTTGAATTATAGTTAAGAGCTACCAATTTTCAGATTGACTTAATTTATGCGGCTTCGGAAGCGATAGACGAGACATTATACAAAGAGAATAAGAGAGGGAGTAAAGCGAAGAGACTCCAATCTTGGTTTGTGAGGCTTTTCTATGCTTTTATTTGTTTATAATTACCGTTAAGCAACAGCCAGCAACCGTCTGATAACCCATATCAGATATCAAAAGCGGCGGCATTCCCTTCAGTCGGTCTGTTCACTGACCTGGGTCCAAGTTGGACGCGGCGCCAATAGTTCTAAGATCTTGTTTTGATTGCATCCAGCAAACGCGCATTCTTCTTTTGCCTCCTCTCTATCTCTTTTTCTCTTCCCCTTTCTCCTCTCCCACATCTTTCCTTTTCTTCTGTTCAGTCGCTTGAATAATGTTTCAGCTCGTGACAATGTCGGCTTTGGTTTTGTATTTCTGCAATGCATTTTCTTTCTTACACTTTCCCGACTCTCTTTTCTTTTTTGCTATTGTGTGGCATGCAGCCTGACCATGCAGCTGGGGCACAAATTAATGACATTTTGCACTTCATTATGCGGCATTTTGACACTTTGAAGTGAGGCACTCAAAGGTGAAAAACGTTTGGAATGAGTTAAATCTAACGTTTTTGCGGTTTTGGACCTTGTGAAGATCTTTACAAAAGAAAGCCAACTTGAATGTTAACAAGAATGCATCTTTTAATTATGCCATTTGTCATATAACTAAGAATGAAATGAAATCAAATGAAGGAGAAATGTAAATGATTTATAAATTAACTTTTTAGTTTGGTTAATTTGATCAACTTCGTTGCAAAAACATTTCTTCTACGACGCCTTTATATTCCTTTTCCAAAATATGTTTAATATTTTAGAAAATCCTATTTAAAGGTAATTAAATTAATAAACCTAAAGCTTCCTATAGTAGTTTGGTAGTTTAGTACGAAATTCGCTTACTGTTACCAATTTTGTAAATTAAGATAGAACCATTTATTCTATCTTCTCTCACCATATTGAAAAGATTTGATGCCTTAGTCAAAGTTTACCGATCTAGGCTTTTGCATAAGATATCATTAAACGAATACCCTAAAGTATTTTCCCGTGCATCTACAAATTCAACTAAACAATTCTTATTTATAGAATATCTCTATTCAAGTTTCCTTAAATTATGAAATACATTCATTCACTGTAATAGATACTTATGTTATTTTCTGTAGAAGCTCTTCATTTGGAATGCTATTTGAAGTGACTCATTATGTTCTTTTGTATATCATGGGTACCTACCTGCCTGTTAAAAACTTCACCCCGAAAAATAAAACCTATAAATTGCGTAGCACATGCCATACCAGAAACTTGCTACAATTGCGACGCAGCTGCTTGCTTCTCAATGATTTCACAATCACTCCTTGGAAAGTAAATCATAAAAAAAAAGTAACGTCTTCCAACAACAATAGACAAGGTAGAGCTAAAAATGGCGCAATGAAACGCAAAATGTAACACCTTGAGTGAGGCGAAAAACCAAGACAGAAGACGAGTCACTGTTGCTACCACCACCACCGCCACTACCACTGCCACCATGGGCACTAAGTTGAAGTTCCTAAACCGGTATGCCACGGGGGGAAGTTTTCAATTTCTATGGAACACCTGGACGACGAATTCGACTACGCTGCCTTCTTTCTAAGGTGCAAGGGCTAATAAGTTTCATGTTTTGACGCACTAAAGTCTGCAAATGTATTATAGAAGGGTCTTGGAATTGAGGGGTTCCCTATATCTAAATATGTACACACAAAATCATATCAGTTTTTGTGAATGCAAATAACGAAATCAAAAAAATTAAAAAAAGAAGAAAAAAGTAAAGACAGATATCATTAAACACTTTGCGTCATCCGCTTTTAATAAACATTCAATCGAATAGATAGGGTAGCGGCACTGTAATCAGAGCAAAGGAAGTGCACACCTTGCCCCATTAGCATAGCATTAATGTACCCAACAACATCGGCATTCAACTAGTTTCCCACAGGCCGAGACACAAAATCCGGCATAGGCAACAACTTGCCTTGTTGTTTACTTGTTAAATGCGACAAATTATGCAAATGTTAATGAACATCTTCAATTCTGGATTGCCTGCCCTTCCTTTCATTACATTTAACCCTTAATGTGTATGTGTTATGATTTTCACTTTTCCACAAAATACCCTAAACGAACATCCGGTTTGTTTCAGTGCAAGTGTGCAAGAAACAGGAACAAGAAGATCAAGGGCACTACAAGAATATGCAAATTATTATTATTCTTCAAGTGTAAATGACACTTGGACATGCAGCACCAAACACCTGGGCCAACAATAAACGGAAGGAAAACGAACTTATGAAATGGTAGCGAAAGGTTAATAATATTCCCACAGTTCTTAGGAACAGTGGATCAAAAATGTCTATGTAAATATGTAATCTTAAAAGAGTGAAAGGCAAAGAAAGGGTATTCAGCAAGGATCTGTAAGACATCGTCTAAGGTTAACCGGAATAAAAAGCTAACCAAATATTATATATAAACACGTTGAAAAGTAGCCTGATTTTCTACGATTATTTCCATTTTGTAGAATTTCATCAAATTTTTATAAAAAATTTCACATTTCGGTTCAAAATTTAAAACAAAAAAATGCTTCAATTATTTCGGTTTTTAAAATTGGTAGGAAAGCCAAGCAATGCAATACAAAGAAAGCCAAATCTACGCTTGATGGCCAGTGATCCAAAGAAGCCTTCAGATAGTGCTGGCCGTAAAGAAGGAGAAATAAGTGGCGGCAATAAATGTGAATCTAAAAAGAAGCCAGAACCAGAATCTGAAACTAAAGCTACTAAAAAGGAAACAAAACCAATTAGTTATGAAGAGACGTTAAAGAAAAATGAAAAGGAGCTAAAAAATAAGGATCTAACAGCTATACAAGGCGGAAGACCAAAGGCGTCTTGCCGTGCGGAAAAACGTAAGATAGTTGAGTTTTAAGATAGTGTAAGCGAATCAGCTTAATAGGTTAGATTTGTTACAGTATATAGGTAGTGTCTTAATAAGGAAATAAGAATTGACTTTACATCTACAAATTGTTCTATATCTTTTAGCTCCTGTGGCAGGAGACCATGGTAGCGGTATTTGGAGAAAGATTTCACTTTGTTTTGTACTTCCTGCTGTTGCTATACTTTCACTAGCCATATTAACCACACGATCGGAGGGTGAACGACCAGAATATATTCCTTATCCTTATTTATATAGACGAACAAAACCATTTCATTTCGGCGATGGTAATCATTCATTTTTTCATAATAAGCATTGGAATGCTATACCTCCAATTGGCTATGAGGATGAAAATGATTCAGAGGCGGCAACAGCTGAAACGGCTGATGAAAAGAAACAGCGTATTAGAGATTTTCAAGAAACGCAAAAAGTTTGGCAAAAGTATTCACAAAAACGTGAAAAAGAGCGTGAAAAGGAACGTGAAAAAGAACGTCAACTAGAAGAAGAATTGGCTAAAAAACAAAAACAACTTCAAGAAGCTGAAGAAAAGGAACAAATGGCTGAAGAGGCATAAAAAGGGACGATATATCATCGAGCAAATCAGTATAAAGCTATGGTAAAGCAATGGGAATGATGATCCCACTTCAATTATGAATTACAATGCTTAAAAAAAGATCAAAGTTGGGGATATCAAAACTTTTGCATTTGCCCTAGTTGTAGTGTTGTATAATATCGTTTGAAATGTAACTAAATCTACCATATGTAATGGCTGGGGAGGAATAAATAGAAATGATATAAAATCGGGATAAAGCTATGTTAATTTACATTAGTCTATTTTTTTAAAAGAAATCAGCCTAGGCTGACATTTGCAGTGTTGTATAATATCGTTTGAAATGTAACTAAATCTACGTCGGTAATGAATGAGGAGAATTAAATATAAATGATAAAAAATTGGAATAAAGCTTTGGTTTTTTAAAAGAAACAATATCAGAGTTAGGAATATTAAAACTTCTCCTTTTACCCTAGGCTAAAATTTGCAGTGTTGCATAATATCTTCGGAAATGTAGCTGTAGCTCCTAAGTGCTTCTCATAACTTCTTAATTTGATCAAGATTCTTCCTATAAACGATGATTATATTAAACTTTCTTATCTATTTACCGTGGCGTAATAAACTACGTAACGTATACAAATTTTACATTTCTTTACTTAATGCGTTTTAAAAATTATGTTCTGTCATAAAAATGCCTCAACTTTCACCCAACAAAAGAAGAGAAGGAAGAAAGAAGAAAAAATTGTGACAAAATATGGCTCACCCGGTAATTGCTCCCGCCAGATCAGTGAAATATATTTATGTTATTGCAGTGGTCCCCCCTCCCAGATCCAGATCTCCTATACTCAATCTATGGCAAGTAAAAAATTGCATTAACAAAGCAATAAACAAATTAGGTAGGCAGAAGAGGGCACAACAAACCCAACAAAAAAAAAAAAAAAGAAGAAAAGAACGAGCAAAGAGCAGGGCAGCAGCTGCATTGGAGAAGATGTGTAAAAGTTGAAATACAAACTATATAGAAAACGATCTCTGCCTATAATCAAGGCTCAAGTGGCGGCCCCATTAGTTGACACCACACAACTTACAATATTTTAGTTTGAAAGCAAAGCGGACCTAAGCTCGACAAGATTAATAACTCGCTGGCGCACGTTCAATTAATCTTTCGTCTTAGTTGTTGTGCAGTGAAACGAAACAAAAAAAAAAAAGAAAAAAAAAAGTATCGTAAGAATTTTCGTCTACCCACCCAATGACAACTTAACGGCACGTCCATGTCTCGAAAATTGTCTCGATATATATATACATATGGTGATATGGGGATCTAAAACTGTTGTTGTTGTTGTTGTGATCTAGGCATATGTACCTGCCGCATTGTCAGTGTCAATTGTGACAGTAGGCTGACGCGGTACCCCCAAAAAGGAAAACAAACAAACGAACTTGAGAGTTCAACGTCAACTATCAATGAATGGTGGGAGGTAGAAGGGAGGAGGTTGGCCCTTCTCGAACTATAACAACATCATGATCACCGTCGTTCGTCTGATGCAAAACGTGACAAAACTAAAGAACATTTTCAGTTTTCTTTCCTTTTTTCCCTACATCTCTCACTAAATTAGTTGTTTTTCGTTTTCTAAATTTAAGTTGAACGGGAAAAATGTTTGAAAGTGCCAGCAATCCATTGGCCATAAATCAATTATATGGGCATTTTCGATATTTATAGATTGCCCAAGGCACATTTTTCAGGTGCACTAGAACCAAGAGATTGACATTGGGTCGGAGACGGAAAACTGAAGAAGTTTCCAATATCCATTTTTGGGTTGATCTTGCAATTATTTGAAGAATTTTCATATTTAAAATTTATGAAAATATAAAAGAATTGAAAGAATTTTTCCAATCGAAATAGTTTTAAACTAAAGATAGCAATTATGATATGGCATATTTGAATCGAATCTAAAAAAAGGTGTGGGACACTTTAGTTTTCTTTCAGTACGTTTTATGATGTGACTTAAAAGAATTTTATCCTTATAGTTAAAACTTTTTCATATAATTTCCAAAATATTTTTAATATAGATCTTTAAAGTTAGTCTTTCAAAATTACAAAGCTTTCATCTGTGATATAAAGAGTTTTAATTATTTTTCCTCTAAAGAATTTTAGGCTTCTCTTCTTTTTATACTTTAGTTCTTAAAAAAGAAAGTTTGTTATATACCATTTTTTCTGATGATATTGTTATAATAAAGTAATAAGGGATTATTCCTTTATTATAATAATTTTTGATTACAATTATTATTGATTAAGTATAAAAACCTATTATATCTGGACTTGTAAAGTAAGTTCTGAAATAATACAAGGCTTTTTAAACTTAATTATTATATTAATAGAGTTTTTAACTTTATTTCTTTGAAATTTTTTTTCATACTATGTCAGTTCTTTTATCTTGTAATTTCTGATTATTATTCTACTATCTATAATATATATATAAACTATTTTCTATAGATTTGAAAAGATAGTTCTCGATTAATGTGACGCTTTTGAAACTTAATTGGTAAACTGAAGAGAATTAAATATTTTTTTACTTAATTAAACAAACTTTTTTTTTTTTTGACTAACAATATGTTACTAACTTTATTTTGTTCCTGATTATATTATTTATTATAATAAGAAATTATATTCGATAGATCTTCAAAGATAGTTCACGATTACTGAGACTCTTTTGAAGCTACATCATTGATTTGAAGCTTCTTAAATATGTTTCACAATAATCAACCCTGGGACCTCTCTTCTGTCTTTGTTTAAAGAAGAATTTTTTACCAATTAAATATGAGCTTTCAATATCTTTATTTTAATAATACTGAATATAATAATTCCTATATAATAATTCCTATCTTGGAAAGTTAGTCCTTGACAAATCCGAGGCTTTCGAAATTTAATTGGTGCAGAATAAGGAGTTCTCTTACTTTTCTTACTTTCTAGGAATTTCCTTTTACTTCTGTCGACTAAGTCGTCTACATTTAACCATTTAATGAATTAATTAAAAACTGATTTGGTGTATAATCATTGTAATCACAGGTCTCCCTTATGTGGACTATTTAGATATAATCAATCTAAGCAATATCTTAATTTCTTTTTATTTATCCGTCATAATAAACAACTATTTCTTGTTCTTTTGAACACAAATATTTAAATTAATATCAAAATGTTTACAACTTTTTTTTTAATATCTTCCGACATTTATATATTAAATTCACTTTGTTTTTTTTCTATTTTTTTTTTTTTTTTTTTTTTGTGAAAACAAATTAGCATAAAATAAAAATTGAAAATCATTTGTAATAATCAGTCATGACATTTTCCATGCAGTTTTTATAAATTTTTATTCCAAGAATATTTTGTTTAATTGGGATTCCCTTGTGGTTCCAACAAATGTTTTCGGTTTTGTGTTTTTTTATTTTTTGACTTTATTAATGCCGAAGAAAGAAAACAGAGAACAGAAAAAAGCAGTCAGTTAAATTGATAAACCCACCAGAGGCATTGGATTACATGCAGAGGGGGAATAAGGTAAGATAAGGGGGGAGTCCTGCCTGAGTTGAGGTGGAAATGCTTTGTAATGAGGTTGAAATTGCACCACCACCACGAACAAAAAAGGAAGCACGCAACTTGACTCCTGCCTCCTGGCCACAAACAATATGTGCCAGGTCCTTCGTGCTACTGGTCCTGTTTATATGTCTGTCCTCTTCAGTTCTCGATTGCTACTGCAACGCAGTTGAATTTTATTTGAATTAGCAACGCACAATCAAAAACATTCAAACACGCATAAATTGAATCCCGTGGGATGATTTTTGTTTTGGGTTCCCAAAGTCTTATGCTCGCTTACCCTCCCCTCCTTCCCATTTTTGCCTGATTCCTGCAACTTGTCACGTGATTCAAATAACAAATAATGCACACAGAATTCGTCCAAGAGGTGGGATCATCCCCTGAACCCGCATTCGTTGAGATGAGTTCTATGAGTGATGACTGAGCTGCTGCCCGTTGAGAGCGTGGGTAAGTTATTTATATTGGTCAAAAATCTTGCAGTTGCACCACCAACTTCCTTTTTTCCCCCTCTTTCATCATCACCTCACCCTCTTGGCACAGCATCACTTTACCAAGGGGCATACACTTGGCTTGGCTTGGCTAGTGGAAACTGTGTAAATTTCTCTGGTCATGGGAACATATTTATTTCTGCATTTTTTTCTTTTTTTTATTGAATAGTTCTATTAGTTATACTCAATGGATCCGTAATTGGATTGATTTTTGGCTACTTTTGCAAATGGACAGAAGGTTAGACAAATAAATATCCTTAATGTGGGTTCAAGTGAGTGAACCAAATTTTTTTTTGATTTAATAAAGTTTCACTACTTGGAACAGGGTATACTCAAAGTCGGCGGGGACGACTTGCTTGCTTCATTTTATACCTATAATCAATATCGATTATTAATTTATTTTTATATATTTATACACTTTTCTTTATAATCTTTTTAAAGGAAATAAATTATTAATAACTAGTTGATGACAAGAACATTCTAGTTTTTTGTTCAAGCTTAAATACATATTTCTTAGTATTTTCTCTAAATTATCTTAATTCTTTTTTGATTCAAAATATGTAAAGACCGAACATTATTTAAGGAATAATTGACTAAATTTTCATCAAATGTTTTTTTGGAATTAAAGCGTAATAATTTTCATAGGACATAAACATATCCAATACATTTTAAAATTTTTGGTTAAGTTACAAAAAGAAATTCGAAATTTTTGGTAAAGTTACAAAAAGAAATCCTGATTTTTGCCTAAAGTTGTTCTCTTTATTTAAAAATAATTTGGAACATTTTATTTCATCTATTGTTGTTCTAAGTGAAATATTTCTTATGTAACTTCTCTACTCGGTTTAAAAACTTCTCATAGAAGAAGTTTAAGAACTTTAGAACTTAAGTTCCTTAAAAGAAAGTGATCTTTAATCAACCTCTTTTAGACTCAATCTTATTCACACAATATGAAATCTCTTCAGTGTGGATTTCACTTAAATCGAAAACAATTAAGCAAGGAGTAAGTTTTATGCTTTAGAAAACGCATTTGAAACCGATCATAAATTTTCTTTTACATGTTTACAGACATTGACAATCATCACAATATATTTTAAATAGCTATTACTGATATATTCAAAAAACTTCGATATTTCATAAAAAATCATTTGATATTGATTTCATTTAATTCAAATGTTAATAAATTCAATTTTTTTTTTCCATCTTTCGCACCTTCTTTTCTGTTTCAGCTCCCTCACTTCTCTGTTTTTATCTTGAGCAACCTTCTCTTTTGCTTTTGGTGGTGATCGCTCGCTAAATTGCTGTCAATTTGTTAGAAAAAATAAAGAAATTAATACCAATAAATTAAGTTTGAAACATTTTGAAATATTTTAGCACTTTTTGTGTGTTATCGCCATGACAAAATCTATTACTTAATTCTGTATTTCGCCTTCTCCTCCATTTCATTTACTTCGCTTGCAATGAGAAATATGAAAATGAAAATGGCAAAGTTGTCTTGGCCTCCTCTCATGAGAGTATATGGACTTATATGTATCTGTAAACTGGCCATTTATGTGCGTGATTATTACGTGGATATGGTCAGGCTCATAAATAATATTAACAACTGGCTGCTCCCCTCTAACCGCTCCACCACACTTTAAGTCTGGCTTTGCACTTAGATTCAACGGAAAGTGAAAAAGCGAATTGATTTTGTGTTTTGGGAACTCTTTTTTTTATATATTTGTATATATAACTATTTATTTTGTCTGGTATAGCAAATCATTTAATATACCAATTATAACAAGTCGAGCAGTTAACATAAATCCCTGGCCGAAAGTTAAGTGATTTTTTTTTTTTTTTTAACGGACGGGTTTTTGCGGCAACGTCGCCAAGAAATCAAAACTCATGCATTATATGAAATGCCAAAACTTTTCTGACATAGTCAAATTCAATTTTTATTTATTTTATTGCCTCTAATGCATTGGCGTTCGTTCGATGCCCGTCTGACTGTATGGCAAATAAATAAATATTCAGAAAATAGCTAAACAAATGCATGACATTTGAAAAAGATACATTAAGTAGGAGAGAATCGACTAAGAGATACCCTTTAGTAATCGATATGTTATACCTATGATTAACCTATGATTTTATGTTTGAAATTCTGTTGAATTTGCTCATGAATAAAATACATTCGAATGAGAGAATCGACTATGAGATACCCTTCAGTAATCGATATAAGACACCTGTGATTAACTTGTGACTTTTTGTATGAAAATTGATCATGAGAAAGATACATTTTGAACATGAAATGCGACTATGAGATACCCTTTAGTGATTGATATGCAAAAACCTGTGACTAATCTCTGACTAACCTGTGACTTTATGTATTAGAAAACAATTAAATTTACTTGTGAATTCTAAGTTAATAATTTGTCTTTGAATTAGTTATTGCTTCTTTTATCTTATATAAATAACCTGGCACCCTCCATCAGCCATCACTTAATTTATTCCTTTCTTGTTAAGATTGCTATTCGGTTGATAAAAATAAAAAAACCAATAGGAAAAGTTTTTTGTCTTAAGCTTAGATAGATAGATATTTGATCAACAGATGTTGATTAGAAATATATGTATATATCTGGCATTCAGAATCTAATATCCAATTTTTTCTTATAAAAATACAGAATAAGCCTTGCTAGAAACAATACATTTTTAAAAAGTTTAATGATATTCGAAATTTTTTGAAAGTTTACTATATAAGTTTTATATTGTATTAATTTGAGTATCTATATCAAACTTATATTCCCTATTACTCTTTGGTTAAAGGGTATCAAATAATACATATGGAAACCCACTCTACATATATAATACAGAGTAGTGTCGCTTTTGATGGTCTTTTAGCTTAGTGATGGCTAAAACATTATATGAAAATCGTTTATTATCTTAAATATTACCATATAAAGAAATATTTAATCACAAGTTTTAACTTTTGCTCACTATTAATTTGTTTAACTATTATTAAAAGTAATTGCTATTTAAGCATTTAAACTAATTTAACGTTTTGATTTCATGCAATATTACGGTTATGGAAAGAGAATTCTTTAATTGTTGACAGTAAATGTATATTTTTTATAGGGTATTAAGTCTATTGCTTAATATTTTAATGATGTTTATTTATAACGTTTATTTTTTTTATTAATTTAACAAATTTTTATAGTCCTTGCAGGTGTTTGCATAGCAAATGTGAGAAAATTTTAGATGAACTTAAATCAACTTAACTTGTAAGGTTTTTAATAATATTTTCAAGACAATCTAAGGAAATTTTTTATTTTTTATTTTATTCTAATTCTAATTTTTTATTCTATAAAGTTTTAAGAGAATAATTGTATTTTTCTCTAAGCTTTATATATTAAAGTTTATTTTATAATAATAAAGCGACAATGTTATCTCATATCCATTATGACTGTGACTATCGAATATCTTAAAGAACTATCAGCAGAATTGTGACTATCGAAACACCTTAATATCTATTAATAGATTTTTGGATGGATCTGTAATAATCTGTAATCTTAGTATCCTTCATCTAGGATGAATTTCCTTTTATTTCTAAAGTATTCCTTAAATTATCTTTATCCATATCGATTCTAAAATTTAATCGCATATCTTGTCCATCTCTAAGTCATAACATTTCATATTTTGGTCTGACAGGTTGAAGCTATAGTTAGTTTTTTTTCTTTCTTTTTTTGTTTACCCATTCATACGCTAGGTGGCGTCTAGTGCTGGTGGTGGCACCGTTGCGACTGCGTTTGCTACTGCCGTCTGTCGTCTGGTCAGTTATATACGAGTTATATATACTTAGCCTTCCATTTTTTGTATGTTTTTTTTTTGTGCCTTCTACTTCTTCTACTTATTTTGGCTATTTCTGCACTGAATCATGCATGGCTCAGGGTGCTGCCCCATTCCCACTAACCCCCCATCCTTGTTGTTTTCTAAAGCAGTTTGCCTGTCTGCCCCACTGTCTCATATTTTATCACAGTCGCCGCCGTCGTCGTCTCGAGTGGCCAAGTGTCTTGGCTGGAAGTTTTTTTTTTTTTTTCCTTTTGGCACATGCTCTCCAGCCGGCAAAGTTTTTTTTTTGCTGTTATTGTTGTTGTAGCTGCTGTTGTTGTATTTTTGGCTTAGATTTACGAGTTTTTATGCTGTTTTGATTTGTCTTTTTGCATAAGGGTGTTCACGTGGCCAGATCAGGCAATTGTTGCAACTGTTTGGCCGTTTGTCTTGTCTCCGCCGCATTGTAATTGGAGTTTCCACAGAATATGAATATGACGGAAGGGGACTGCCTATGTATGTATGTATGTATGTGTGTGTGTGCCGCTAATCAGCAAATCATATTTATTTTGAGAGGTGAAAATTGAAAATTTGAAACCTGTTGTTCACCCACCATCTAGTTAACAGTTATCTTAAGTATTCTTTGCTAGAGGTTTATTAAAGCATTTTTATGTTTAGTTGGTGTAAAAGGCATCATCATCGACTCCATAAAGTATATATTCCATGTGTAAAGTCACTTAATCTTAGAACTACCTTTAAACTGCCGGATGAGGTAACTTTAGTATGTAAGTTGTTCACTTGTAAAGGATCTTCAAGAGTTGTTCTAGAATCAATTGCTATTTTTAATTCTTCGTGGTTAAAAAAGGATATGGTATGAGTAGATTTCAGTAAAAAGTGATAATGATATTCTATAAAATAAATGTTATTTAAGCTTTCAAATATACAGATTAAGGTATTCAGATTTGCTTCGATCGAACTAATTTATTAAATATATAATTGATAGTACAATTAATGATAGAAAAGACTTTTTAATTTCAAAATTTCAGAACAAATTATAAATTCTTCTATGAAATAAGAAATATTTCAAACATTTATCGAATTGGATTAAGGCTACCCATATAAAAACATATCTCTTAATGTCATCATTTGATATCAGTTTATAATAACATATCTAAAAAAAATTTCAATATCAACTATATAGGCAACATTTCATCACCTGTTAGAGTGTTTAATCTTCGTCTTGAAAAAAAAAACTGCATTTTCAGAATCATTTCAACGCAATCTTCTTATGGTCATAATACCTCGTCTTCTCTTTATTTACTTACCATTAAATTTCACCATAAACCCACATTTTTAAACATAAATATTTAAAGCTTTTTTTTTGATACTTAAATTCATTTCCACTTTCGCGCTAATGAACTTTTCAAATTTATTCAGATGGTCAAGATTACAAACTACATATTTTTTCCATAATTTATGTATATGAAAATTATTATACAAAAATAAAAATGCACCAGAAAATGGCTATAAAAGTATCTTAATGAAGAACCTTATCCAATATCATATATGATTTTAATTTGTTTTCGATAATTGATATAAATTTTATGTGATCATTTTTCCATATATAAGATTACTTAAAAAAGGTATTTGGCAAAATGTATTAGATAAGTTAAAACTACATTTTTTTTTATCTTTATGAATTAAATCCATTAAGTTAGGAGTAGAAATGGTTTTCAGAGTTACAGATAAAGATTAGGTATATAAATATTCTAAATTTGAAAGCACTTTAAATGTTGATTAAAGGTAAATTGAAAAAGTTCAAAATTTACTAAAGAAAAAGTTCATTATTGGGAAATGAAAGTTCCTTTAAGTTTGTTTAAATAAACTAGATAAAGAATGATTGAATCAATTTATTCACTCTTTAGTTTCGCAAAAATCTTAAATATAATTAACCTCCAAATAAAATTTATGCCTAATAAGTTTTTAAAACACAGATATTAAAGAAAATTTTAGTTTAGATTTTAGTTTATTTAAAATTCAACTAATAATTGGTATATTATGACATTTATCATGGCTAAATGCTCAGATCATATCATAAAGGAGGAGAGGATGAGATTTCAAAGAAAACCTTCGTCTATATAAACATTAAGCCCAATAAGTAGTCAAAATTCAGATAAAAAAAAAATAATTTTAGTTTAGATTTTAGTTTATTTAGTTTATTAAACTTAAAAAAATTGGTATACTTTGGCATTTATCATGGCTAATGTTATGTCAAACATTTTTATACATAAAAGTACAAATGAATGTCTTTACTTTTTTAAATATTTCGTTTAATGTTTAATGTCTAAAAATGCATTACCAAATGCTTACACAAATGTTTAAAAAGGAATATATAATACAAGTAATAGCAACTCATTGACTAGTTTAGTGTCCAGTTTGGTATAGTTCACAGTACTTGAAAACTTTAGGGTAGGGCAAGGCAAGGCAGGGCAGGGCACTACAGGACTGTTGTTTGTCCATCGGCAGCTGGCCGCTGCCAGTAAGTTGGGCAGTTGGCCAGGTGCGGGTGCCAAGCACACTCTCATAGATATATGTATATATACTTATACTGTGTGATAAACTGGTTGCAAATCGAAGCGAGACCGACACACCGACCGACAGACCGGCTGTCTCTCTGCCTGCCTGCCTGCCTGCCTTAGACTTGGGGTCCAAGTTTTTTTGGGACTGCGTTTTTTTTTTGTATTTCGGGTACATGGTACACACCCGCATCGCGGCAGCAGTTCGCAATAGTTCGCAGTTTAAAACCAGATTAGCGCCCAAGTTTGTGGCTAATTTTTTCCTCCGTTTTCGGTATGGCAAAAGCAAATTTGAATTTGAATTTTAGCGGGTGATAGTTGTTGTAGCCTGACCACTTGGTCACAATCAGCAAAGACTCAAGAGGCGAAAGGGGAATGAATGTATATGTATATAAATGTATATATATATATGCCTGTCCCACAATCTTTTTCTACACAGGATGACATGGGACATGAGGTACATGAGGAACATGGAGAGCATTGGGGCATGGCTATGGTTACGTTTATACAAAAAGCCACTAAGCTGATTACGAAATGTTGACCTTTTTGCCGGCTGTGGCAAAAAACCAACGCTTGGCTGGCCTGCCACTTGTCAGCGCCTTTGGCGGCGAAAGGTTTATGTCAACTCAGTTTGGGAGAGCTCTATGATAATTGCACAGAAATTGAGTTCAATTTAATTTGCCCATAATTTAGCCACAACAACTCTCGACTTAATATCAGAGTTGGGAAGGCGTATTTGTGTGTGCTGGAGTAAAAAAACCCATTTCCTGCTTATCAACACAAAATATATAATCATTGAGCGATTGTAAATCCAATAGTTTCACTTTAAGCATTCGATTTCCCTTCGTAACATTTTTTTAATGGGGGGGGGGCCAACACTTACACTGAGATTGGGGTCGCCAGATTTGTTTATTTGTCATAAAAAAAAAACGTATCTGCAGACAGAAAAAAGCATAAAATATTGCAAATGTTTATTTTGCAAAAGTATTTAAAAAGTTACTTTTCAATTTTAATGACTTTAAATTGAGTAAAAAGAAACTTATTTTCAAATATTTTAAAGCAATATATATAAACCATTTTTGAAAATTATCTTAAACGTGGTAATGTTTGTTTTTAAAATTTAAGATATTTTAGACTTAAGAAAGTTTTAAGGAATTCAATCCAAACATATTTGCATAAAAAATATTATACATCAATTTTGTATTGGCTTTTGTGTGTAGCTTTGAGTATCTTTGGTTTCATGACGTCAAAGAAGTTAAATTGAAATAATCTTTTGGCATTTGTTTTAATATTTTAATTTACCAAAAACAATCTTATAACTTGTTTGTAGATACAATTAAGTAAATATTCTAAATATATAAGAAATGCATCTTTTATATAGTCACTTTAGTATGTTACACAGAAAGCAAGAGGAGAATTTATCCAAAAATAGTTCTTTGTCTTTGCTCGTCGTAGTTTGCCGCAAATCCTATTTGCCTTCTTACTCCTGTAAACTGTTTTGGCTTGACTTTTACTCTCTTAGTAATCGTAAAGTAATGCTTGGCTTTTTATTTATTTACAAGCTCCTTTATTGTGGAATAGAATAATGAGAGCTAATACAACGATTAATAATTTATTAGAAATTGTATATCATTATCTTATCCAAGCTGTTTTACTAACTACGCACTGCTTGAACCTTTTCGAGTTCTTTGTTCTAATTACAATTGCCTTTATCATGTACTTAGTTCAGAGCTTTCCTTTACTATATACTTCTATTCTACCAAATTTAGTTTTCAGCAAACTATAGTTTTGGCATTTTGTCTGTGTTTTCTGGATCATTCTGGAGCCATTGATTATGCGGCCTGCACTCGGTAAAGAGTAAATAAAACATCTTTTTAGTTATCAAATAATTAACCAGTCTGAGTGTCTTTTAGTCTAACTATCACTTCCATTTAATATAATACTTTTTCTAAATTTTCCAATAACTTTAATGTAATTAATATCTTATATATTGTAAGAACCTTTTTTTCGGGTGTTAAATCAAAAACAAATTCCAACGGAAAGTGAAACCTTTTGTTACTTTAGTTAGGTTAAAAAATAAACAGAGTTTTTGTAATATCTAAAAAACTCAAACTTTATAAATTCTTCTTTTAAATTACCTTTCGAAATTGGTATCTAATATCCATTCAAATACCTTGATTCCATTGAATTAACTTAAGGTAAATAGTTCTATTTATAACTATTTTCTTAGCTTATAGTTTTTCAGAAAAAGTTAAAAAATCAAACCGTTTGTATAGTCAGTTATTTGCCGTACTTTATTTCCGTATCACAGACAACAGTTGATATAACTATCTGACTAAATATATAAATGATAAATCTGTAATCTTTAATTTTGAAAATCAATTATAAATAGGGTCATATCACTTCCTGTCACTATAACGCCTCATGGCTTCACCCATGAATCATTATTCAAAATTGACCCTAAATTAAACAAATATTTGCTTATATGTAGAAGAACACCTTTTACCTCTAGAATTCTAGAAGAACATGCTATTACTCAATAAATTTGCCAAACCATTTACGATAGACCACAAGGGAATTGTGAGCACCTTGCTTATATTGAAAAGCTTCTGTTAAATTATCCAAACAGACCAAATGCCAGCTGTGGTACCATGACGCATACCTGCGCACAAACCTTCATTTTGCTAATGTTACTGTGCATGGTGGTTGAAAATCACAAATCACAACCTTTTTTGGGTGAGAAAAACTTGTTGTGGCAGCAACCAACCCCTCAACAAATCAGAGGAGAGACAAAAGCACCAGCAGTAGAGTTGTTGAAGAGGCGGAGGATGACGATGATGTTGATGATGATAATAATAACCTGGTCGTCGGGTGGCGGATTGCTGGTTGCCAGTTGCCGGTTTGCCGGCTTTTGCTTTCAAGGCCGTGCGAATTTGATACACCCCACACCCAACCACCATGTGGAAGCTGTTGCTAACGCCTGTTATCCTGCAGCTGCGCAATGATGTCCTGACTCTTGCTTTTACCATTTCATTTTTGGGGTGGTTTTTATTGTTTGCTGTGTGGGAAAGTAAAATTCTTTGCTTTGATTTGATTAATTGCTAAACTGTACTTGATCATGTTTGACGATCATCGGAATTTGGTGTAACCAAATGTTGCTCTTTTCTTCCAAATGGCTGTGAGAATAGAAAAAGAAAACTTGCAAATCGTTCACTTGAATGGAAATGAATATGAATTCTCTTTTATTTAGCTACTATTTCATAATAGTTTCGAATTTCATTTAAATAAATCTCAGCGGGAGAGTCCAAAAGTTCTTAAGAAGTTTCAATTGTTGGTCAGTGGACTGCAAAAGGAGCAAAAAAAGGAAATGTCTTGAGAAAATTTCAAATGTTTTCAATTTTATTCAAGTGGAAATTCTTTACTCTAAATGGAATCATTGAATAGAATCTAAATAAGTAAGTAGCAGCAGGAGGGTGGGACAAAGTTTACAATAAAATAAATATAAGATTACAAAAATCATTTAAAATAATTTTTAATAGAAAGATTTTATAATTAGTTGAAAAGAAATGTGAAAAGTTATACTTGCAAATCTTTGTTTTATATGTTATCGTCCATTTTTACCTCCTTATTAGCAACTCTCTTTCTCTTTTTCCTTATCTCTGTCTCAATTATCATCTTTAGAGCTTCTGGCCAGACATTTTCTTTGGAGAAAAACTTTCCATTTTTTCAATTTACTACTGACAAATGACCAAGCATGTGCACCCCATCAATAAAATCAACAGCATTAGTCAACTCATTCGCCTTTAGTATGGTTAATAGAAATGCAGGTGGTGCTGATGTTAGTTACAATTGTTATGATTGAGGGGGGCGGAGGGGTATTGGGAAGCGGCTTCTGATATTGCTAGGCACTTGTCCCAAAAGGCATAAGAAAACTGTTTGCGGTGGGCGTTTTTGATAAGCTGACAAATTTCAAACCATTTATTGCAGAGTTTTCTATGCCTGTAGCAAAATGCAAATTAAGACATTGGAAAATCACAACAAAAACTTAAAAATCAGTGGGTGCAAAAAGGAAAAGAAAGAAAGAAATTCCCAGCTTCTTGATTGGGTCTAGCCAAAGGCAAATGTTTTTATGTTTTCTTCTTTTGTTCATTTTTATGGTAACGTACAACGCACTGTGAGCTCCTTGCAGTGGAATGCATAGAGCATTCATTTGATGCACCACTAATGAGGCAACAGCTACATTTCAGGGCATCTGTATATTGAATTAAGCCATAGGAGCTTGATATCATCCATTGGGGATCCGTTTTAAGTAATTGATCGGCTTTACCTTCGGGCAGACCGCAAACAACCTCACATTTTACTGTTCGCATAGCGCACATATTGGCTGGACGGAATCCCCGCAGACAGGTGATAAACTCCTCGGTTGAATCCCAAATGTAATCACCCAATAGTTTACGATAGTTCAGATCTCCCTTAAAGATGCACAATGTGGCAGCGCTTAAAAGTTTATACAATTCCAAATTGGAATCGACCATTACAAAATATGCATGAGGTCCTGTCCAAAAATGTGATTCTGGGGCAATAAGTATTTTTTTATCAGCCATTAGTCTGGACCATTTGCGTCCTAAGTTTGATAAAGTTTCAGATGGATGTTTCTTCAGATAATTAATGGTCCATTCCACATCCTTCCGTGTAAGATCCGATATATACCAGGGAATCGCTTTGACATGTAAGCGGACTTGAGTTGCCAAGCCGTTATCAATTAGATATTCCATAAGAAGCATATCGGTAAAGAATTCAAAGCCACCATTATCACAAATCAAATCAACTATAATGGCTTCCTTGGTGCCCTTAACCTTAATTAGACAATTCCAAACTAAAATTGAATCATCCACTAGCAAATTTCTATCCAAATCCGCCACTTGAGCCAAAACATCAATTGTGTTCGTCGATATATTATTTTCTTTATCAAATTGTTCCTCATCCCGGGCAAAAACAAAGGCATTTAATTGAATCTCATAGTGATTACTCCATAGATTGATCCGCATCAATTTGCTAAAGGCCTCATAATTCTTAGCCAATCCTCGTGTGGCCAAAGTTAATGAATTCATTGCCCTGTCACTTAATTGTAAATCCTCTTGCTTTAAACTGGCAAAATAATCATAGCCATTTAATAGTTTACTATTCTCAAAGAATGAATAAATACGTCGATATATATAACATTCTGCATGTAACCAACAAGAACGAAAATATGTTCTTTTCATTTTTGGTAATTCTGTTATGAATGCATTCCATTCGGCTTTATCTGGTTCATTACCACGAAATTGTTGAAATTGTCGATCGCGATTTAATTCTACTTTCTGTCGCTCAAGTTGTTCCACTATTAATTGTATATCCTTTTGCACCTCTTTTCCATATTGTTCCTTCAATAATTCTTCATTATTAAGAAGATGTTGTATTATTTGTTGCATTATTCCTGGCATTCGTGTCCTTAGAGTTAGATAAGCAAAACTCTGTTTAAAGCGACCAGATAGCAACGAATGACGAGGTGTTGGTGCATCTAAGTATTCAGTTGCCGTTGATCGAATCGATGGCCTCATCATTATTTGGGTTAATTCATATTGATAAGCCATTTTACATTGAAGAGGAGGCTTCGCTGTATCAAGTTTAAATTTTAATTACTTCAAATTTTGTTTATATACAGAAAAAAAGTTATTTTATTTAAGTTGATCAATTTTATTGATTAAAAAAACTAAGCAAGGATAATTAAATATTATCCTTTACAAAAAAATTTAGTCAAGTGGTAGAAATAGAGCAAAGAAATGCCATCATAGGAAGTTTTAGTTAGGTTAGGTAGGTGAATTCTATTTAAAAGATCCTTTATTTGTTAATAAAAATTATGTTTTAATCTCATTGTAAAATTTTTCAATTCGCTCGTTTCATTTCCTCAACGCTAAAACTACTTGAGAATTATACCCAGATAAAGCGAAACAAGAGTACAGTACACAGAACTATAGAAAGGTTTTGTACTTAAAAATAAATATTTCTATTTTATGAATAACTTTATCGATATATATAAATTTCTAAATTATTGCCATATTTCTATTCATTTGTTTGGATTACGGTTGATCATTTTATAAAGGATTTATTGTACCTAGTTAAAATATGTAAATATATCAATTATTTTTGAATTTTATATGCAATTAGCAATTATCAATTAGTTTAATTGATTTTTAAGCATATAACTTTTCAAATCAAATCAAGAGTTAGTGTTTCTTCTTCAAGTGAGTCCATCCTTCTTTACCATGTCTCTATTTAACGCTCTTTCTCTATTGTTTTTCTTTCCAATAGCCATAATGTTTGTTACATTATTTCACATCGTGAGGTCTGACCACAATTTTCTTGCAAACATTTTGCACGTTTCTTTTCTTATTGCCATCTATTGCTAAGAAAATTGCCATACAAATTAAGTGATTTGCTATTGACATTTCCGCCAAGGCACACGGCCCAAAACCAAAGCCATAGACATAGACATTGCCATAGCCAAAGAGTTGGCTTTTGCCGCTGATGGTGCCTCAAGCCTTGAAATTGAAGCACGCGCGTGAATAATGAAGTGCCAAGATCGCTTACAAGTCGAAAAAAGGAGATCTTTTCTCTTCTAGTGCTGGTCATTTTCACACAATTCATACAATTCACATTGACCCCAAGTGGGACGCATTACAGACAGAGTAGGATTGGGAAGAGGTTGTGGGGACGACAGCTGCTGACCCTGATGCTGATGCTGAGCATCGACTTGATGTTTTGAACCTCTTCTCAGGTTCAATTCTCTCCGACAATCGATTTTAATTTGTTTAACTTGCGCATCAATTTCTGTACTTGTTTGAGTGGTTTATCCCAGTACCTACCCCCCCAACACTTCTCTTTCCCCTTGACTTGTGCATAAATTACCTGACACTTGTCTCCATTAAAAATTGAAGGTGATTCAACTGTCAGGCCATGACTCTGAATCTGAATCGGACTCAAAGTTAAAGTCGATGCTGGAATTGAAGTCGAAGTTGGAGTTGGAGTCACGGCATTGCTTTTCACTTTGCCCATCAATCGTTGGCAATTTTCATGTAATTGTTTGTTCGTCTTATGGCCAACAAATTGACAAGCCAAAACCGAAACTCAAAACGATGTTGAACTTGTAGTCTATCTCTGTATGTATGTATATAGACAGATGCGTTGGAATCTAGCATAAAGCATTTTTTGGATTTTAAACGCAAATTTGTGCAAATAATTTTTTTAAATATTTCATCATTTAAAAACGTAAAAAAATGTATTTAATTTGAAGTAAATGTGAACTTTTATTTGTCGGAGCTTAACTAGTTTGTTTAAACGACACTTTAAATAGTCTTAGTTAGAAATAATTTAAATAAAAATGATCAGATAATTGTTTCAATGAACAGTTAATCGTTTCTATAGCTGTTAAAAGAAAAGTGCTTTTATAGGAAATTAGTTAGTAATTTTGTGTATCTAAAGTCTACTAAATTATGTCTTATTAGCTAACTTTATTTTAAAAATTCTTTTTATCCCCGCTTTTATACTGCTATTGCTTCAATTGTTCCACTATCTCGTTTTACACATTTGTTCCTTGCACTTTTTATGTCACACAAATGCATATTTTTCCACTATTTTCTTTATCTTTTCTTAACCTGTTTTATTTTCTTTATTTATATCTCATACTATTTCTATTTCTTTTTATTTTTTTAATCCTATCTTTATTTGTGTTCGTCTTTTTGTATCTGTACCTTACTTCGTTTCTTTCTGCTATCTTAATCCTTCTAAAGCTTCTTTTTCAATTTCTTTTTCCTGGTCCTTTAATTTCTACTCCTACTCATGCTTTTAAACTTGCATTTCCATCTAAACCTACTTCTTTTCTGTAACTTTAATTCTCTTTTTTCACCTACTCCTATTTTTCGTATTATTCCACCTTATCAGTTAACTTGTTTATGATTCTTTTCCGCTTCTTTACTTAGTCCTGTTCTTTCGTTTCGTTGTCTTCTTATTTTTCCATGTTTTTATATTTAGCCCTAATATCTTTCTATTCTTCCTCTATTCTACTTCTAAATTCTTTTCTTCATATTCTATTCTTTCTCTTATTTCTTATACTATTTAGAATAATTCTTTTGCTATCTATCTCTATCGCTCTCTTCTATTTCCTTATTTCTTCTTCTTTGTCCTTCTTTCCTATCCTTTCCTTTACACATAATTCTAGCTTTTCCTCTCAAGTACTCACATACACTTACAGTTCTTGAAATCCCTTGACCCCCATCAGGTCAATTGACTTTTCCATTTTGTACAAATAAATTTGTTGATATACATTTTCTTTTATGAATTTCATCTATTAAGCTATTAGTAATTTTGTTAGATCATGAGAACGTTTCTTAAACAAACTATTACGTAATGATTTCTGTTCAATTCCCATGTTAAAATGTTGTTAAAATGATGTTCGATCGCACCTTTTTTCAAATCATTTTAATAACTGGTAAAAGGTTCCACTAGAACAATCCTCATTAACTTCTCACGCTCAATAGGGATTTTTCCAACTTCCTAGCAGTAGATAGTAAAAGAGTGAGAGAGGGGGTGGCTGTTAAATTGGAAAACAAAAATCACACAGTGACTAAACAGTTATCAATTATTATTATTTTATATATATTTAGAAAGCACTACGCATCAATAATGGGAAAATATATCGAGAAAGGTCTCTCTGTCAGCCATGCATCATTGCACATGCTCAAATAGGACAAGTTTATTGGTGTTGGCAGGAGAGGGGAGTAAAGAATCTGATGACATTTGCCATATTTGTACATTAACAAAGATTCCCACAAATTGTCAAAATCAAATAAAGAAAACAGAGTGAGAGAGAAAAACTTGTGTGTGTGCTACTCTGTGTGAAGGGCTACCAGCAAAAATTAAATTAAGCCAAATTAAATAGCAACATGAAGTTCTCCTCGATCTACTATAGAAGAGGGTGGACTACTCAAATTGCAGTTATTGCTGCATATACAGACATCCATTAATGAGCGACAAACGTTGATGATATTATTTACTTGACGTCACCCCAGCAGAACCACGAAACGTCGAACCCCGAACCCCGAAGTTCGAACCTCGTACCCAAAAACATTTTTCAAATATCGCGTAATTGCTGCTGGCTGGCCACCGAAAACAGTCAAACAAAAGTCAAAGTCAATGGAAAAAGGGAGTTCAAGAGGATAAAAGACAGTCTCTACCACAGAGAAGGAGAGAGAGAGAGAGACTGAAACGGTCCGACTGAGAGGGTTGGCGTTGGGGTTGCACTTGGGTCATGGTTAGGTGAACACCCTCGCCCTTTTTTTTTGTGTCTTGTGTGTATTTTTGGATGGTTAGGACATTTGACATACGTTTTGTGAGCAGCGTTCAATTCTTAATATGTGACACGTGACCCACACTTCCCGCTTTCCACTTTGCACGTTCCACCTTCCATTTTACGACTTGTTGTTGTAGTGCTTTTATGCAGGTCCTGTGACACGACTCTCGGGGATCGTCCGCTTTTTCCGGTTTGACTTGTTGTACGCTGACACGCGTCTATATCGTTTCCATCTCTTTTATTCTTGTGGGTTGACCAGGGACACGCGCATAGAAGTGTGTATGGTCATGTGATGGATGTGGGTGTGCCCGAAAGAAAGAGACCTTCGTGGGAGATAAAAGAGAGTCATAACCAGAGAGAGCGACTAGGAATAATAGTAAGTGAGAATGAGAAGGGTTGGCCCAAAAAAACCATGTGGTCATGTGAGGGTAAGATCAATGAGCTTTTATCTTAATATTAATTGATCAAGCTGTACTTTTTTTTTCTTAAGTTTGCTCTCAGTTTGCAACTATGATATTTTATTCAAAAACTAAATCCAGCTAAAAATATTCAATTAAAAGATCGTCTATACTTATGAAGATCAGCTAGATCAACTAATGGCTATGTATATGACCGAAGACTAAAATTAAAAAAAAATGTTATTTTTTCCGATAAGGAAACACAACACAAGTTATTTTCCAAACAATTTGCCTAAAATAGGCAGGATTTTCCACTATTCCTTTTCGACCATTATCTGTTAACGTACCTTGAACTTTTCACACTTTGTCAATCTGTAAGCCATAAAATGAACACCGAAATGTCTTAAGCTAGCCTCATTAAAGGCTAAATCTATGCATGCAATTTGTGGCTAATGTCCCAGCAAAAAAAAAGGGGGGGAAGAAAAAGAAATGAAAAGCATTTAGACTTGTTAAGCTTGGAAAGCTGAAACCATTTTCTAACTGCCACGAAGAAATGCTCAAAATGCAAGTCCAAACTAATTTCAAGCACCCTCAGGTGATGAAGACAATTAAATATTCGTGATTTAACGATCACTTTGCAATGCTCTGGAAAAACTGTCAGATGTCGATGTTATACCACAATGGAACGACTAACCGTCGGACCGATCGACCATTTCGCCAAATGTAAATGACTTCAAGACGATGGAGCCCTAAAAAATGCCTTTTTTTCTTGCGGCCAAGATAAAGATCACACAGTCAGAGTTGGACGATGACGGGACATTGGGCTAAAAAGAACTAAAGCAAAAAAAAAAGTCTTTACTCATCACGAATTTTCTTCACAGGAGTGAGGGAAGTCAGTAAAAGCCATAAGGAAAAACAGGTTAACTTTTTCTCTGTTGTTGTTGCTGTTCCTTCTTGCTTGTTGTTGTTATTATTGTTGTTGCTATTGCTGTTGCCAATTTGCCTATCAACAAGCGATCGATTAAGTACGCCTACCAGGCTATATAGTTTTGAGTAGAAGCACAAACGAAAGGAGGTGAAGGAGGACGAGAAGGAGGTAAAGAAGAAAATCTACCATTCGGTATATTGGTCACAAAGTCAAAATGTTAATAAATGCAGCCTGAGAGACTTCTCCTCGAGTCCAACAGTCTACCAACTGAGATTGTAGCTGCTGCCTCTTCGAAAAAGCACAGAAAAAAAAGAAGTTCTAACTGAGACCCGAGACCCACCCACAAGAGTTCGAGTTTATGGTCAAGTTCAAGTTGCTGCTGTGGCTGTAGATGGCTTAAACTATGGCTATTGCTATGGCTAAGGCTATGGTTCTGTCCATTTCTGTGGCAGCAGCTGCTGCAGCAGCAGATTCCAATCAGGTGTAATAATTCTTATTGGCAACGCTTCGTCGTCTAAAAAAGACTTTCTTTTAATATGCCCCGACAGAGTTGAAGAATCACTGCTAAGATGACTGAAAAGCCTAGAGATGAAACTAACGCAACCATTTTTAAGTGCATATTCAATCAAAGTATCTACGATTTATGCGCATTTGTTTTTCACCTGAAAAGTAGTTCAAAATATGAATCACTCAACTATATTCAATAGGCTAATAGATCGAAAATGGAGGTGGAGAGGATGCCAGAATAAGGTGATGACTTCAAAATGTTGTTAATGTTAATAAGATGTTTACTTATTAGAGTTTTTAAAAAATAGAAGTTATGTAGATTTCATAAGGACAAAACTTTCAAATGATCTGGTATACTTTACTTTACACCAATTAAACCAAAATGGCAATAGAACCTTTAAAAATTATTTTCTAAACCAAATTTACCCTTAAAATCCGTGAAAAATAGGAAACAAAACCAATATAAATTTGAAATCTGAAAAATGAAAAATTAAAAGGTTGGGAACCATTCCATTCCATTGTTTCATTTCACTCACAATTCTTATTTCTTTCGATTAAAGCTAGACAAAACCTTCTGTTTAAAACTAGATATAGAACATTATTATATTATTTCAAAAGAATCTTGAAGAGGCACGAACTGCATTCCAAAAAGTCAAGAGATCCTTCTGAACTTTAAAAACTTCTCTTCTTTTTGTCTATAAGTAATTTTAAATCTGAATAAAAAAGTATATTATGAATTTCTTGCTTATACAATTATATAACTATCGTGTAACTATCGTGACTCACTTTTCCATCTCTAACAAGGGAGGACTCTAGCATCATGGTCATTTACTGTTAGACGCAGGAGACGTTAAAATTCTTCAAATCTTTTTTTCTTTTTTTTTTTTTGGAAGTTCTTCTGTGTCTTCCATCCTCCTCCCCCTCCTTCCATTTGGTTTAGCAGTGCTTTACCTCTCGCTCACTCTTCCTATGCTTTGTGCTTGCATTTCACGATTTTTGATTGATCGTGCATACTAAACTATAAATCCATCGTGATACATTGAGGCGATCAGGCGAACGAGTAGACATGAAGCTCTATTTTTTTTTCCTTTTGTCCAGTATTTAGCTTAGAGTAAGGAGCAGCAGCAGCAGCACCGACTCCGCCCAAAAACTCATTTTCGTATTAGCATAGATCATTTTTTTTTTTTTTTTGGATTTAGATCAATTTTCAAGAACGGCTAATTCAATGTATTAATCAGCCTAAGAATCAACTTAATGCAGGCAGTTAATCGTCTGCCTCATCTTTGTCTCTAATTTTGTCTTTTTCATTTCATTTTTCCCCCCTTTCGTTTTTATCACACACAGCTGCAAGTTGAAGAGAAGAACTTTTATGTGCCAAGTGACACCAAATGAGGCATAAATATCATTGAGGCAAAGACGAAGAAGGAAATATACAACTAATTAGTGGGGGAGGCAAGGTGTTGTAGCATAAGAAAAATTCTATACGGTTAAATCAATTCCCTGGCGCACTTAACTCGCTCGGTGGCTTCCATACACAAGCTCTCACTCAACAGGGAGACAATTCTCTCTATCTCTCTTTATCGCTTAATTATATGCTCTTACAAAGAGTACATTAGTTCTGACATTTGCTGCATTTTGTGAATGTTACTTTTTGAAAGCCGAAATTTGGCTAAAAGGATTGTTCAATACTGTGGGGGAAGTATTGTATTGTTAGGAAATATTCCAGGATATAACTTTAGACTTTTTGAGGTTTGCTGATAGATTGGATGTAACTTTCAATTGCAACCAAAAGATTCTGTAATATTTTATATCATCAATTACCTCTGCTATAATCCTACATAAGAAACTTTTGAAATATTTTGAAATATTGTTTAATGGTTTTACTTTATTTCAAAACTTTATAAATATTTTTTTATTTGCCCATCAATTTTGATTTTATCTGCTTTTCTGATAAGAAATTGTTTAAAGAAGAAATTCTTTAATCTGTGATGATAATCTCTTATTCAGTCGATCCTGGAAATAGTTTCATAAGTTTTTATCCTTATCAGTTTAAAATATAAATCCATTTTCGAAACTATATTCCTAATCTATATGTAAATTGCAAATCTGCAAGAGTATTAAAAATTCTTAAAGAAAATCTCTTTCATGGATTTAAAAATTATAGAAAATTTTGTATAATCTTTTCGATGATGTCGTCATCAGTTTCGTCGTCTTTCTGTTGGCATTAAATGCGATTAAATTGATTCCATTTCAAAATGCGTTTTTTTCCAGAGACTTTGATTTTTATATCACCTTCTTTTGGCGTTGCCGCTGTTGCTGCTGCTTCTTCTCAGTGTCTCCTCTTGACGAATTGTTTTGGGGCAAGTTTTATAGCCCTTCGTATATCGTAAAAGTTTGTTTTTATTGTTTTATTATCTGCACCGACTGCCGCCGCCTGGCTAAGACCCCAATGCAAAGACAATTTTCATTGCGATTATACAGGGGGATCGTAGCCATCATCATGATCATTGGATTCATCGATCGGTTTGTCTGTTTGCAGCTAACAAAACATCAAAAAAAGATAACATAACATTTGGTTTCGTTAAAGGGGGGGAGGCAGTCTTTGGAGACATGTAAGAACATTCTTATGGATTGATTTTGTAAATATATTTGTATAAATATATATATATATATGATACTTGAATGAGCAGCAGTGTAAAAGGTAGGTGAATAAGTTTAATGTGCTTGAACTTTGGTATTCGGTTTATGACTTTTATTAAACATTTTGATGAATGACAGATGGCAACGGGTAATCCAGACGTCAGTTAATCGTTAAAGCATTGAACCGGAAATGCCAAGTTTTAGTAGACTTAGAAGATCCAAATTTGATTTGAAATCATCCATTTCTTAGTCCAATTGTTATGGCAAAGAGAACAGTTTGGTATAATGCTTTAATAAACAATTTATTTAACAGGATTTCACTTGACATTTGCCAAAATTTTTTAATTAGGTACTAAGGTTATTCCAGTAGGGCTCACATGACATATCTTAAAATTAAATACAGATTGATGCAGATCTGATCTATGTATCTCGGCGACTTTCTATTGGAAAGGATAACAAATCTTGTTTAAAAAAAATGGAACCATTTTAATAAAAGTTTTTAGGTTGGAGTGTAGCTTCGTCCGAAGGCGTTGTTTTGATTAGTTGTAGTGCTGGACTAAAAGGTTGTGTGGTAATGATCTTCTGGTATGATATGATAACATTAAACAATTACTAAAAAAGCAAATTTTAACATACATAAAAGGAATATGCAAAAACGACAGCCAGAAATAGAATTTTCCAGCACAGCTGGATCAAAGGTTACAGATCCAGAGCTGCAGTTTGTATTTTGCATTAGAAATAGTTTGTCAAATGACAAGTGATGAACTGAGCCAAATATTAACAATTGACAAATAAGTCATCTTTATTTCTCCTTTTTGATTCTGCACAGTTTAGCTATTCCTTTATATTGGCTTGAAATTTGTATCATAACTTCCACAATGATTGATTTAGTCATTATTTAACATTTTTTGATCTCTTATTAACATAAATGCTTACCATAGTTTATAAATATTTAATTTTATGTTATTATATAAATACCTTAATGTAGTCCCTCCTCTTTTCATCATTTTGATTAATTCTAAAAAATGTTTGTAATATTTTTTTTTTTTTTTTAGAAAATTTATCCCTTTTGTTTGTTGCTGCTTCACTTCCGCTTTGGGTGTTTTTTTCTCCAACCACTGACAGGCTCATTTGTTGCTAGTGAGCCTTGTCTTAAGATTTCAGTTGTCTCTGGTTCCATTTTCAAAAAAAATCCCCTCAAACATCTAATGATTGCTGCTAACAAGTGTTTGGGGGGGCAACCAAAAATGACAATAGCTTTCAAATGTTTCTAATTAAAAAAGAAAGAAGAGAAAAATCAAAAATGAAACCAAAGCAACAGCAAAGAACTCAAGGCAAGGGACAAGTTATATATAGAATTCAGCTGCCTATATTACTGATCTTTACCTAGTTCCCTTTCTCAAATTGTAATCATAAGCAGCATTTGGCTATGATTTAGTGTGCCTCTAGGCTATGCCACGTGTGTCTACTCCACCTCTGGCTCCACTGTGTGTTGTGGCGGCATCCTTTAAAGCTGATTTTTCACACGATTCGGTGGATTCTATACAATATCCCTCAATTTGGGGACATTTTGTGGTAGCGGGGTAGAAAATATTATATTGAAGTCGATGTCTCATTATATCATTCTCCTACCACTAACCCAATTGCATTTCGACTAGTTAATTCTGTTTGCTTTAGCTGGCGCCCTTCACAAAATCAACCAACTAACCAATCAACCCTTTTTAACCATTACCAACTCGTGGACATAATTACCCCCTGTCCCTGTATCCATACAATTAATTGCCTAGACATCATGAAGCAAAGGGTTTATTTTCGTCTCGCCACCCATTTGGCAGCAAGCGGGTTCTAATTTTGTTGATTTTTAGCAACTTTATTGACGTTTAACACGTTGAGCGAGTGGATTGTTATGAAGTGGAGTGAAGTGCAATGCAGTGCATTGGAGTGGTGCGGTGTGAAAGGGGTGTGTATTTATGTATTACTAGAGAAGGACGGGGGTCAGCATAGGGTAAAGCTGTGTTCATAAATGAGTTAACAACAGATGTTTACATCATTTTTTATTACACTCATAAACAAAGATGACAACTTTACAGAATGGAAAATGAAAATATTTTTAAAATATGTTCTTGCATCGAAAGTATGAAAACATTTAGAAAACTGAGCATGGCTTAAAGTAATTAACTTTTTAAAATTTTAATCAAAATAATTAAGAAATTAAAAAAATTTGACTACAATTTAAACTTTAAAATTTTCTACCCAAAAAATATTTGTCAGTTAAATTTCAACATATTTCAATTGTTAGCGAAATTCCAAAAATTTTATTTTTCTTGTTGGCCAAACAAATAAATTTTTATTGGGCCCTCAGGAGTAATCTTAACCTTGAGTATTGATCATCCATTATTATCTTGAAACCAATCAATTTTCTTGTTTTTTTTTTTTTTTATTGTGAGCTACTTTTTAAATACTAAAAACCTTGAACTTTTTCTCCATTTTTTTTGTTTGCCTATACAAAATTTATTTTTAGAGTTGCAAATTGCAGACAACAAAAATAACTAAATAAATTAATGTAATAACAAAAAAGAGAGAAAAAAAATCAATAGTCTTTGCTGCAAAATATCTGTAATCAATGTGAATGAAATTGCAGCTGGCCAAAAAAACAAAAAAGTTTAAACAACTTCATCTTAACAATGGACTAATGAGTCACGTAGGATCGCAGAGAAACGAAGAGATCGAGAGAGAAGAGAAGTACTGCAGTATAGGGGACAGTGAAGGGGGACAATTGGCTAATAAAACCATCAAAAACATTAAATGTTGTGGGTGCCATTCATTTGATTGAACTTTGACATCAGCCCGCCAGCAACCAAAGCAGATGCAAAAAAAATAAAAACCACAAAAATACAGTCAGTCAGTCTGTGAATGACCATAAAAATAATAATAATAATAATAATAGTAATGCAAAAGATGCTGCCAACGAGTTGAGAGAGATAAGTATGAAAAGCGCTTTGGAAAATTACCTAAATCCAGTTTCAGTTTTTGTTTAATGCACTAAAATACCCTTTTTACGGATTATTAAAGGGTATATTGACGTTAAATAGTTAAAAGTAAATTGCGGGATGAAATCTAACATTAATAAATCAGTATAAAATATACATAATCCTGTGATTCTTAAACCTTATAATCCTATAAGATGAAGATCTTCTAAATGTTCTCCTATCCCTTGATTCTTATACTTCTTCTTTTAATCTCAAATAAAACTTTAATAAATTTCATAAGAGAGTTTTTCTAAGGTAGTTTAACTCTTAAGTGTGGAAATTCCCTTGTTTTTAAAATCTATAAACAATTTTTTATATTGAGCAAGAATCCCATTCTTTATTTTTTGATAATGTAACTACTACATGTATTTTGTGTGCCCATTCGAACCACTGTTTCTTAATCCTTCTTTAATCATTTTGTCACTTCTATTTTACTTTCCAAACTTTTTCGCACGTAAATCATTCTCAATCGTTCTCAGCTTATGGTAGTTTAATATTAAACCCTGATTTATCCACAAAAGATCATGTCACGACACGCGATTCTTCTATCTCTAAACAGCAGAACATACAAATTCAGTTTAAATCTATACTTAAAAGGTGTAGACTCTAAAAAACTTTCTCCTCATAAAACTATAAATTCATTTTTCTTTAGTACTTTGTTGCCTACCTTTGTTACAGGATAACTTAATGTCGATGCCAGGACTTGAAATTTATAATATTTTTCTTTTATTGTCTGACAAGGTCTGCACGTGCTAGGCCATTGTTTTTTGTGGTCCAGGCTCTGTTGCATCATCATCATTATGATCATCGTCAGCGTCGTCATCAAATCAATAAGTTTTCCCCCCAAAATAAAACTTGCTATCTAACTCGAATCTGTTTAAATAAAACCAAGTTAAATTATAATTGTGTGGCCACCATTTCAATTTCATTTAAAGTTGAAGTTGCCCTCCGGGTTAGGTGCCACAACGACTGTCGCTTTGATCGGCTAGAGTTGGCATTGTTTTTTTGATTTTATTTTATTTTTGTTTTTTTGGTCGGTTTTTGTCTTTTGACTTGAACTAAGAGAGATCATTATTATTTGGCCGTTGGCGCCGCCAGCAACTGGCCACGTCCTTCGAGTGGGTGGTTTTATATTATTTTTCTGTTATTTGATTTAAAATATAATTTTCTATAATCTGGCTACCAGGCCTCGAATTAAATGCACGTTTTGGTTTAGTTTCTTTAACTAAATGCAATCGATTATGTTGTATTTGAGTTTTTTAATTGCTATGCCTTAAGAACGTGAGAAACAAATGAAGTTTTACAATCAAAAAATCACTGTTAAAATGCAGTTCCTTGCTTTAGATTTAGTTTTAACTATATCAAGAAAATGTTCTGCTGCAACTTTAAAGAAAAGAAATATAAACTTTACTTGGAGTTAATAGATGATCAAACTCCCTTTAACCCCATCTGTGACTTAACCGGAAATTCGTCGAGGAACATTAATTATGTGTCTAATTTAACGGCAAGTAAGCTTTTATACTGACCCCAGACCCTAAGCCAAGACTTAATATTAACTTTTGCTGAAAGAAAAGAAGAAGAATGCTTACATATATCGCTCATTGAGCGTAACAAAGGTGCACCATCAATGAAGCCTAACCAAATAAGGCAAAACCTGTGACAGCTTTGGGGTGTGCTTCAGCAGCACTCCACACCATGCTTTTAAGATGATGATGAGAAGGAACAAGAAGGAAGGAGCACCCATTTTACCTGCCCCACACAACTCTCTGTTTGGGTGACTAAACACTTGTTTCGCTTCAATAACGCACCCGATCGCCGTCGTCGACGTTGGCCGCTGTCATCTTTCGTAACACTGAACAAGGCAAATACAAATAAACGGACGGACAGAAAGGTACTATATGGTACAATACGAAATGGGATGGAATGGGATGGAACGCTACGCAATGCCGAAAACAACAACGTTGACAGCGCAAGCCAAATACAAATTTTTTCGTTGTATTTTTTTTAAGGCGCTGTCCGGCGTTGGTTTGTTCAATATGTTGACTTAAGGTGGTATACCGATCGGTTAGGTTGGTTGGGCATGGTGGGGAAGATGATCGCTGCTGAGGCATAACGGTGACCCAAGTGGTAGAATTGCTCTCTTTTTTTCCTTTTTTTTTCATACTTACTTTTTTGTGGGTTGGGTGTGTGTGTCTCTGTGTGTAATTTCTTGATTTGCTTCGAAAATTATGGGAAATTAAAAAATGTTTTATTTATGAGTAAGAAAATCATAAAGGCAAGCAAGTCAAGCAAGATCTTACTGACTTATGTGTGTGTGTGTTTGAGGTGTGGTCACAAAATTGTTATAATTGTGCTTTATATCATATGCAAAACGGAACGGAACGGAACGTAATGTAATCAAGACCCAGGCAGAAAGTCAATCAAATGTGACACAGGTTTTGATCAGTGGCGGCGGCAGTTTATCCACTAGCTTAGCCAGCTACTTGTATTCTATTTTTCTTGGCTACTACTCGATCAAATGAAACTAAATAAACAACTTTCCCAAAAACATTTAATGACAATTTGTATCGTAATTGAAATCGAAATGCCGTGAATAAATGCCGCTTTGCACTAAAAAAAATTTCCTCTCCTCCCTCCACTGGCAACCTCCAAATCCCCAAACCCCAACCCCATCCCCATGCATCATAACGAACTCAGACACAGACGACGCACCAACAAGGAACACCTTTATTTTTTTTTTGTTGTCTTTCTTTCCTCTCATAAACCAGTTGCTGCCACAGGTGCCACATCCCATATTCAGATCCAGGAGTGGGCCAGGCGAAAGCTCAGCTCAGCTCAGCTCTACTCAACTTAAATCTACTCAACTCAAGTCAGACCCAGACTGGGAGCAACTTTATTTTTATTTTTTTTCTTTACTTTTAGTCAATATGTAATCCATTTTAATGCCAACACCATTACGAACAGTAGCCTCAGTGTCACATTTAGTTGACCAAAAAAGTAAAACCAAACTAAATGAAATGCAATGAAATGGAACAGTTTTTTACTTTTAGGGTAAATTGATTATTTGGTTAAGAAAAATTTCAAAAATGAGTAAAGATAGATTTTTTTTACCGTGTAATTTTGAAGTCTGCTAGTTCAGGTTGCAAAACTCGAATCCTTTCTCTAGGAATCTCTAAAGAGTTCTTTAAAAAGATTATTTTACTCCAAACAACGATTGACCATTTTGTATGCCAAACAACTTTTAGCTTAAGTGTTAAGAAACGTTATATACAGCAGCATTTCTCTTATTATGTAAAGTTTTGCAATACTATAAACAACGTTTCTTTTAGTTTCACGAAACTTCTTTTTTTAACCAATGCGCTTGAAGAAAGCAAAGTATATTAAATTTTAAGTTTGGAAAAATTGTTTCTGTTAAAATTAAATTGTCGGTCTTATTTATTACTTGTTAACAGCTTTTTTCATTGATTAGTTAAAAAATAAATCATCACAGAGTTACTTTAGAATAACAAGCCCTTCCATATGAAAACAAAAGCGCTTAAAAGAGAGTATTTGATAGTCACATTCAATGACTGACTACTCAAGAAAGGGTCTTCCGAATTCAAAATCAAGCGCTGATAGGAGGACTGCTGATGCACATAAAGACAATTCTGGCAAAAAAAAAAAGGCGACCTTAATACGGACGACAATTGATTAGCAGAGCAAAAAGGCGCGAGCATTGGGCTAATGAACCCAAAGATTGCGATTTTATTAAAGGAAAAAAAAAAGCGAGAGGCGCCAAGTGCAGTAGAGAGAACTGGTTTCTGACCGTATCCTTTTCATTTGTGGCAAGTGTGTATTAATCACACTCTCACAGCAAGAGAGATTCCTTTCAATGAAGTCACTTGGTCGCTTATACAATTTATCAAACGAATGAACTTTTAAAAAGCTGGAAGAAGAAAAATGTAAGGAGAGTGCAACGGAAGAAAATGCCATAACGAACCTTAGCCTACTTAAAGTAAGCAAAGATGAAAACCCGCTGGTTAGTTCCCACAATTATCTAGTGAGCGGCAAACAAACACAAGGTGCATCTCATCTACCTCTCAACCTGGCCAATTGGCAAAGCTAAATTATAATGCATTATTTCATAACTCCCGCAAGGGAAACTTGTTTGAACTGAGTCAGAGTCGAAGTTGGAGACGGAGGCAGACCTAGAGTCAGAGTCAACGTCAGGAACTAGCCAGCCAGATTCCAAGCACAATTTGCCGCCCTAAAGCGAAGACAAGATTGTTAGACAATCAAACTTCGACCAACTTTGTTTGTCTCTGGCCTAGATAGGCGAAACCCCCTGTCTTTTTTTTCTTAAGTATACCCTGTAAAAAAGGTTTCTTTCTGAAAGGGTATAACTTGAACTAGGAAAAAAGAGCTAAGTAAAAGGTAAAATGAATACTCTCCTTACTCTCCCTTTGTACTTTCTATTATTTATCGCACCTGCCTTTTTGTTTATCCATTTCTACCTGGTCTTGTATTTGTTTTAAACAATTTTGATCCTTAATATTAAATTTGATAGATAGCTATTGCACTCCTACTTGGCATAGGGTATTTTACAGTCGGCAACATTTTCTAATTTATGAAATTTTTCCTTCTTCTTTCTCGTCCTGACTTTATCTTCTCTTCTGGCGGTTTAATTTGATTATGTTTTTCTTTTTTTGTGTTTTTTTTTTGCATTGATTAACTGCCGCCTGACATGACAGCTCAATTCTCCTCCATGATTATCGATTGCGCAACTGCATCGCCAAGATCTTCAGGAGATTTTTGGACAAACAAAAAATCACAAATTGTTGGCCCTTTTGGCTACTCTTTTTTTTTTCTGTTGTCTTGTTGTCTATCGCGTAATCGCCCTTAATCCATCAATAAAACGGGGCCATCACGATCAAAGATAGAGACACGAGGGGACAGAATGTGCAAGTTTGTTGCAGTTGCCACTGTTGTCTCAACAACATTCAAATTTGCCAATTGCATTTGATGATGATAGTCGGCGCTGTGGGTAGGGGGGATTTGTGCCTCACACAATCAATTTATTGTTTTCTTTGTGTATTTTCGGCAGTTTTGTGAAAATATTTGTCTTGTTTCTCTTATTCATTAAAAGCATTTATTAGGAGCTTACGATCCTTTGTTTGATTCGTTGATACGCTCGATCGATCAAGTGCCCTAAAACCTTTCACTAATGATTTTGATTATGTGGTTCACTTGGTTCAATGAGGCAAATTGTTTATGACAGTCCACAAGGAAAATGTAATTGGTTTTAATACTATCAATTAATATTGTCAATATGCAGCAGTTTGTAATTGAAATTATGAATTATGAAAATTATTTAAAGTAAATTTGTCTATGTATAATCATAAGGACACAATATATTTAATATTTATGTTACTTTATAATTGTTTTTATTTGTAAAAAGTCTTTATTGAGCTTCATATTTTTCACAAATAAGTGAACGAAAATTACATAAAAAGTTAATTTGTTTAGCTTTTAATGGAGAATTTCCGGTAAAAGTTTTTGGTATAAAAAAACCTTGAAAAGACATTTTGAATTGTAAAATTGATCAAATTTTTCATCTTTGGAAATTCTAAAACTAAACTTTTAAGACTGAAAATCTTTCTAAATAAGTTACACAGGTATGAGAAATCATCTTGTACTGTATTCAATTCTAAGTTCTATTCTTTGTAAGTTCGCTTAATCAAAATTATTCATTTCCAAGTAATAATACCTTACAAACCAAGACGAAATGTGACTCGTATTTGCTGTATTGACATTTTGTTATATCTCCTTTCAAATATTCTGGAAAACTTAAGCATATTCAATTTATGAATGTATGTATTAATTATTACATATTCATATCAAAATTCAAATTTAAAAAGATAAAAGAGGAAAAGGTCTTAGTCAATAAAGGACAACGTGTTAATAAATATATATTAACATAAAGGATCAGGCAATACGATTTAAAAAATCTTAATATAATCCTTCACTAACTGCTTTAGTTTCATTTTGTTTTAAATATGTGAAAATCAATTATTGTGGCTAATTTTTAAATAAATTATAATTCCTTAAATCCAAATGAAAATTTCACATCTTCCTCCCTGCATAAAATTAATTAATATGCAAAACTTTTGGAAAATCCAAGAAGAACTTATTATTCTTAACAAGTTCTTCGCTTTATTTGTTAAGTTATTAACCTGAAAGATGCCAATAAACTTTTAAATCAATTTCTAAAATATTTAATAATTTTTATTATATCTTAAAGATGTTATGCACCTTTCGATTTAATCCTTCAATGCATGCATTCCTTAATTTGAACTACCAACAATTATTACAACTGCTTGAATAACAAACATGTCCCATTCACTTTTTATTTTATTTGTCCGGTTAAGGTTTTAGCTATAAAAAGAGAAAAAAAAAAAACAAATTAACTGATGATCAGTGTCAATGGAATGCAACCATGTAAATTACACGAGCAACTCTCAAAGCCAACATTCCCCATTTCCTTCAATTCCACCAATTCCCATTCCAAGTCCAACAATCTGGCCAATCCTCAAGCGAAATCAAAGCCAAGTTGGCCATAATTTTACCTACATATTGAATGTTCATTGCTTGAATCGTGTCGTGATTACAGGTTGTTTCGAATGAAAGATGAAGGAACAGATGGATGAAGGTGGAGATGTGGATGTGGATGAAAATGTGGAGGATTGTCTCTTCTCTCACTATGCCAATGTGTTGTCGTTTTTAAGCGATGAATTAAGCGATATTTGCAATTAATAACTGTCATGCTTTTGGGAAATCTGTTCAATAATAAACAAAAAAATTTGTTTAACGAATCAAAGACGTTGCAACATAAGGAAGGAGGAGTAGGAGGAGGACTGTAGAGAGATGTAGATGATTTTGGGTTGGGTCTCTCACTTCCTTGACAACGACGACGATGATGATGGCCTCAAAGTGATTTCGCAATGTTGGTTGTGGCGACTTTCGTGTTAATGGCATGCAGCCAGCCAGTGAGCCAAGAAGGCAGGCAACCAGGCAATGGCAATGCCATTGATTTCACTTCGATTGCCCCATAAAATACTTTGAAGTGCAGCAGCTTCAACTCCAGGTCGCGCATGCTCTTGGTGGCCGCGCCAACTGACTCCCCAGTCAGGCAGCCACGTGCTAGCCAAGGCGGCAAAAGTTATTGACTGATTATGAGATTTGGCACGCCAAGTCCCTCCAAGAGAATGTGTCGGTAGATTATGTTTTGAAAGTGCCAGGCAGCAACAGCAGCAGCAACAGCAACAGCGCCATGGAGTTGATTTCTTTATGAATTCATTAAACTTTAAATTGGTTTTAAATTGGCCTCCGCCCCAGTCAGCTACTCCCCGAACCTTCTACTCCTGCTCCTGCTTCACCATCCTGGCGAGTATGTGATTGTGTGGAATTTGGCACGACCTGCTTGGCACAATTATCTGCCATCTCTTCATTCTCTCTCGACGTATGTATGTATGTGTATGAGTGTGTGTGGGCCATGTTGGACCAAGTTAAGAAGCATCCAAGCAGCAGCCTGTGGGCCAATAATATTAATAACACGCACTTTGTGTGCTGTCTTTTTGTTTTGGGACAGCTGGATTGCCCGCTGGCAGCATCCTCCATCTACTATATACCGTTCACCATCCTCTCCCATCTCTCCTTTTGTTTGTTTTCATTAAGAAAAATATTGCAGCGTCAACATGAAATCAATACCGAGGCAGAGGCCGAGGCCAAGGCGAAAAAACACCCGCACAATATTAAGAAAAAGGTGCCATGGAGATGGCAACGTGACTGGCCTCGTATCGACAATCATATCATTGATTCGATCAGACAAATCAAGAGTCTTTTGTTTTGGAAATCTTATTTGTGTTGTATGAATAATATGCTACATATGATTTACAGTTCTGGGAATTTTAAAAAATATATGCTCTTTAATTCAAGAAATGCTCAAGAAGCAATTATTCATGACATATTGTGTGATAACTATCGAACTATAACCCAAAATACATTGTTTTTACATGTCCCAATATTACAAAAGTTAATCTGTTCTATAATAAGTTTGTATATACAGATTCTTGTTTGGGGTGATAAGATCAAATATACCCAATATTATATTGATATTGAGCATTACTGGCAGTAATCAAATAGTTATAACTAGATCTTTTTGATTTTAAAATTTTCAAGTATTTCTTTTCCGAAAACTCTCAAAATCTGCATTGACATAACTATTTGATCTTAGAAAAATATTATGAAATCTTAATATGAATAACATTTACCATATATTAATTTTCTATACAGTTTTACATAAGATTTAAACACCATTTCATAATAATTCCTTCACTCGAAACTCTGATTTCTACCAAGTTTCATTTTCATAACCTTTTGTTATATTATTCATTTGAGATCAATTCTGGGATTACGATTATAAATCTCCCATTATTATCTATACCATATCACTTCAGTGTATAGTCGATATTTAACTATAAATTAACTATGAGTTTACTATCGCTTCTCATTCATTATTAGTCACGATCTCATCTCTAAATCTGAAACGCACGCCTTTTGTTTCTTTAGTTTCACAGTTTGTTGGCTGCTGCCTTTCTGATGGGGGTGACTGATTGTGATTGTGTGGCCTGCGTCCTCGTCCTCGTTCTCGTCCTGGACATGGACATGTGCAATGTGCCGTTTGTCAGTGGCGCATAAAAGAAAGGAGTTCGCCTCGTGTCAATGTCTATGTGTGTGTGTGTGTGTGCATTTTTCTGCTGGTGCCTGGTGCCGCCTGCGCCTACTTCTTCTCCTTCTTCTAAAGAAATCTGATACTTTGGCCCCCAGCTCAGCTCACTTGGCTCAGCTCAGAGTCAGTAATTGTGCAGATGCATTGGGCTTGATGGTCCGTTTGCCTGGATGACTAGCTGGTGGATGGATGTAGGCAAAAGGTGTCACTTGAGTTGCTGTTATTTTGTCGTGTTGTTGTTGTTTCTGTTGATGTCGTGCCGCCCAGCTATTTTTGACTAACGAGCAAGATGAAGGCACAAGTTGGACACGCGTATGTGATTTGAGATGGCTTAAATGAACAAGAGACAGAGAAAGAGACACAAAAACAAAAGACCTTTCACACCTGTTTTTGTAAGGAGTCTAGGAAATACATATATATATATCGGAAGTAAATCCTAAATCGAAGGGTTGATTTCAGCCAGCTGTATCTATTAATAGAAATTCATAGTTATTATCGGGGCACATTGAACTCTATTATATTTATTTTTTAGTTCTGATGCAGAAATCAGAAGATCGTCTCTTTTGGATCTTACTTGACTTAATAGTTATTTGGTTATTACCTGTAGGATTCTAGCCATTCGTCTTGGAAAATTTAAGGATAAGGTTTAAATATTTTAAAATTAAATTTCTTTAAAATGATAATGAGACAGAATGAGTCAATTCTGAATTTATGAGAATTTCTTAACTGCAGCAACTAACTAAATTGTATACTATATTATACTATATTATATTTACTATATTTATTTATAGTAATTTTTTATAAATTTATAAATATATGTGTAACTATTAAAAACTTAAGCAAAATAAAGAACTAGATTGGTCTTATAGATCTATTATCTTCTAGTGCTGTTAAACGACGGAAAGAAAAAGGAATTTTTAGTTACTTTCGTCTATGGGAACATTTTAAAGAATTGTTTAATAAATTTACGAATTGCATACGAGAAGCTAAACGATAGAAAAATTAAATAAAATTAAAAAAAAAAATTAATTAATTAATTTTATAGAACTCTTTGGTTTAATATTGCTTGGGCTTGTTTTCCATGAATCTAATCTTCTAATTCTTATAGGATTTTTTGGTTTAATATTGCTTGGTCTTATTAAAATTATCATTTATACAGTCTTTCTTATTTTAAAGGAAATTCTTTTCCTAAGTATTTGAAATGGTTCTTTCTACATTTTACTTTATTCATTCAAGAATACCTTAAGTTGTACAAATTTGTTAATAAAATAAGTAAAATATTTCTTACAATTATTATTTTCTTACTTTATTTGAAGTGTACAAAAAGAAAATCTCGTTTAGTAGATCTCTAAGCCATTTTATTTCACTTTAAATGTTTCGCTGTACTAATTTATATATTTACCAATTACAGTGCAAAGATATTAATCTGTTGATAACGACAACTAAAATATTTTTAAAGAAGATTAATTCCTATTTTTACTTCATAATTTTTACTTACAAAGAACGATCATTATTTTTAGTTCTAGTCTTCATAATTTCAAGTTCAAGTTGGCTAATTGTACATACATCTACATACATAGAGACATACAAAAGTTAATCGATTTGAGACAAATTGAAATCCATAACAACATCTACAAAACTCGCTTAAGACACAGATAAAGATAGAAAATGAAGTAAAAACTACATTTGACCAATTGATAACTAAGAAAAAAGAAACGAACGAGAAAAAATACATAAAATGTTTATCTGTTTAAATGCAAACCGAAAAAAAGGTGTTTGCACATGTCCAAGCAAATAAAAAAAAAAAGAAACTGTAAAGTCGAGGCGCCAGAGAGGTAAAGGTGGAGGAACGTGCTCTCAGGATAATGCAAATAAATTCACTGGCCAAACAAATTGCCATGTAGAGACCAATACTGAATCGAGAGACCAGGCTGGGAGACCAGAGACCCGACCCGGCCACATGGAAAATCAAGATAAACGCTTTAATTGAGATTAAATTCATAATTACGATCGCACGGGCGACACTTTTATGGTGTTCTTTAATTAAAGTTTGCTTTGCCGTTTCAGTTGGCCCAAAGTGGCCAGACAAGAAATTTGAAACGGGCTTAGAGGCAAGAGACCCGCTCCTCCTTCTGCTTCCAAACTTCTCCTGCTCCTACTCCTCCTCCTTTTCCTTTGGTACCAAAAGGTGTTGAGTAATTTTTTGTTGTAGGTTTTTTTTCTTTCCATTGCTGCTGCTGCCGCTGCGGCATTACTGATTGAAATCGCAAATGCTGATCACATAAATTGCCAGATTTTGTTCGCTTTACATGACATGAGAGTCCGTTTCAACTATATAGTAGAAATAACTCCTGCCTGCCCCCCTCCCAACCAACGCATAATTGCATTGTAGCTGGTGTGTAATTGAAATTAATATGAGTGACTGAGTCTGAAACTCAAAAAAGAACGAACATAGCCATCGAGTGCTAATTAAGCAATTTAAGCGGATTGAATTTAAGATTTAAGTTTTTTAAAAACTTGATTTATGTGTCTAGGGTAGGAGAGGGTAGGTAAAAGAGTTGAGAGACTTTACATTAGCATAAACATCTGTTTTGTGTGATCCTCCTCACATATTTAACTCCCATTACCCATACCCCAATAAATGTAAATGGTTTCCCACACACCCAGCAAAATGGACAATCGGACAATCGAAGATGATCGGTTTGTTTTGATAAGAGCTAAAACGAACTATCAGTAGCAAAGCATTTAAAAAGAGCGACGACTTTTAGATACTCTGTAAATAATTCAAAAAGAAGCAAAAGAATATTAAAAACTAAAAACAAAGTGTAATTGGAGCACCTTCAAAAAGAGTTACGACTTCAAGCAATCCTGTATTGTGTTACCACTAAGGTTTAAAAAGAGAAAAAAGAGATATGAAATCCAGTGACATACTAAGATAAAGATAAAGCTTCTCTTTTTCGCCCATTCTTAATAACCCATCATCTCTAGCATACTCCTTCTCTTAATGATCACAGGGTATCTAAAGTTCTCTCTCTCTCTGAAAGGTAGCCCTGCGCCTTCAAAGCTCAATTAAAACGACAACTCGGCGCCTTACTTAGATCAAAATTAGAGGCAATCAATAGATAAGGCATTAAAAAGCAATTATAACGACAAATCTGTAAACATACGGCAGATCCATTCGACTTTATTTTTAATGGCCTGCGGACTTAACGCAACGCAACAGCATTTAGAAGGCAATAAAAATCATCATTATTGTCATCATCATCATCGTTGTCATCGCGATCGGACAGAGACGCCGCCGCCTATTCTATATAGTATGTTGTACAAGATTTAAGAAGGAAGATTCAAGTCAAAGTTGCATTAACATAAAAATGTCATAAGGTTTGTGCTCACGTAATGGATCGGCCAACAAAAAAAAGGCCACACAGCTGCCATTTTGCAATTGAAAACTAAAAACATGGAAGATCATCTTAATGATGCCCGATGCCATTGCTAAGATCATTGCGTTGGTATTTTGGGGAAAACTGACAATATAAATTGTCAAAGAAAGTGATCGTAAATCTATGCCAAGAGATCTTCTTATGGATGAAAGGTAATGAAATTGAAAATAGAAACGGAGCATAGAAGGAATTTGGAGTGAAAGTGAAAACAGAGTATGAGTATGATAAGATGAGGAACTTGCCATCTCTCATTATGCAAAATGTACTTGTAAGAATGTGCAGAGGTATATTCAGTTTAACTCTTTTGTGTCCATAAGTAATCGATAATTCATTCATTAACCCTTATGCACTTTCTGTGGACTTAAGACATTCATGTATAGGTCAAACGTATGCGCACTTTGTCCCTCCCTTCTTTTGTTTCCTTGTAATTCTCAACTAGTTGAAGTATGGAAGTAGTGATGGAGTAAGAGTTTGTAGTTCTAAGTCTTCTGATAAGTTCTCAAAAAAGCGCTTCACAAACAAACGGTTCATCTTATATAATGCTCAATTCATCCCTTACTAAAGTCAAACTTAACGATTTAACTGTTTTCGTTACAAAGGCTGTACACAGGTGAGAAATATTCTCTTCGTTTTAGTTCTACCAAAAAAATTGTTTTCTTAGTTTAAGTTAGTACTTTGTAATTTGTCTGATGGGAAATATTTTTGTTTTCTATACATAATCCAACAACTTTCTCCATGTCTAAACTCTAATTTGTTTCACTTCTTAGCTACTGCATTGGTTAACTGATATCACTTTAGTCTATATCCCTCTCCTCTCTTGTGGCAGCCTCTCTTGACTTTACCTTGTCTATAAACTGACATTTCCTAGTTTTTTGTGGTCGGTCAAAAGTCTTCCTGGAATTAAGTTACAGCAAGTGCAGTCTGAGGCATAAGCTCACTCTTTCTTTTTCTGTGTGTGTGTGTGTGTGTTTCGACCTGCAGTCATAATGCAACATGACATGCGCCGCATGTGCAACAAATAACAAAAAAGGAAAAGAAAACGCCAGGCAAATGTTGCAAATATGAGTTCATTATTTAAAAATGTTGACCAAAAAACAAATTGACAAGTAAACGGTGTGCGAGTGGGGCAAAGAGTGGAGGCATGCGGCAAATGCGTTGGCTTGTTTAGCCTAGGTGGAGTTTGTGGAATTGTGAGTTAAAGTTTGCCATTTGGAGTTGGGTTCCCTCGTTTTCTTCTGCTCCAATAGTTTGTTGTGCACATGCAAGGCGGGCTCCTTCGACGAAGAGCAAAAAAAAAAATGAAAAAATTAAACTTCAAACGTTTTTATGCCGCCACGCACCACCACCAGCAACTCCTCCAACTTTGGTGGTGGCTTGATCTTTTGGCTTCGTTCACTTCCCACTTGTTGGCCAGGCAGAACTCTTGGCCAGGTCTTGTTAACGCGTTTAGGCTTGCGCCTCGCCTGCTGCGTGCTGTTTCTGTTTGCCGTTGTTGTTGTCGTTGTTAATGATGCCTTATAATGCCAGTGAGCCTGATTTGCCACAATTTATTATGAAAAATCATCATAATCTTTGGCCAAATGGCGATGAACCCACAAGACGCATTTGTCTTAAGGCGGCGCCTTATCTTAGAGACCAAAAAAATAAAAAATAATAAACTAAAATAAACAAACAAAAAAGATCATGGATTATATCTATTAAAACGACTAAAAGTTACCGTGTAGACAATTTACAAACTTGGTTGTATCCTTGAGCTCTACGACGTTCTTTCGGATTTTGTTTTTATAATCCAACCAACTAGTTGCAAATGTTAGGATCAGTTCTTTAGTATATTTTTTACTTACTTTTATATACCCTTTTACTGTTTCAGTATAGGGTATGCAAAAAAAGAAGGCTAAGGCGGCCATTCGTCAGCGTCCAATGCGTCGATAGCTGGTTAATGTGGTGGTTGTTGCTCTTTTTTTTTGGTCCGGCACGAAGCTCGTTGGTAATATGAGACAAAGACGAAGACCTCTGAAGTCAAGTCTCTCAACCGCTAAGGCACTGAGCGTGTCATATTGGCGTTTCCTCTTTTGGCGGTGTCCACGCCTACGATGTCTCTTTGGCTCATGGAAAATCATTTTCAAATTGATTTTTCCTGTCACAATTTGCACAGAGACTCATACAAAGAGAGTTCAATTCCTGTCGCAAAATGTTACTAATAGTTAAAAATTACAAGACCAATAATCATCCTTCCCCTCCTCCCTCTCTTTCTTTTAGATGATAAATGATCTCGAGTTGTAGAGTCAAAAAAGGCCCATTGAATATCCAACTGTTAACTTTGCAAGGCTATTGATCATATATTATACTTAACTTGGCATATATAACTAATCAAACTCAAATGGAGAGCAAAAATTCAAGTGAAATTTTCTTTTAGTCATTATCGAAAAGGCGAAAGTTTGCAGCTAAAAAGAAAATACTTTTAATAAAAGACAAAAGTGAAACCCTTTTAAAAAATGTTTTCTAACTACAATATACATTTGGAAGTTTATGAAGTAAGACAATTGGATATATTTAAGTCACTACATTGTATCAGAAAGGAAAAAGGAAGCATTTCCAACATATATATATATAGAATCTATATCAACAGAAGAGTCCATTGAGACTTCGAACATATCGCTTAAATATTTAAGATCTCTGAACTAAAATAAATAGGTATTTTAAAGTCCTTAATTTGTCTGAGATTGTTATATAATCATTATCAACAGAAGAGTCCAATAAAATATCTGTGTCCGTATAAATATTTAAGATCTCTTAGATTTTATCTTATTCTTAACTTACTAACCCTTGTTATGAAGGTATTATTAATTATCTATCAATCTATTTGATCATCATTGATATAATATTTGAGTACTTAAAATAATGCTCAACTTATATCAGATTATTATTGTTTCTGTTTCTGTATTGTTTATAATATTAAAAACCTATTGAAAAAATTTAAAATTTTATATATATAAATATTATCTTAAATGAAATATAAATTATTCAATAAAACAATAAAAAGACTTTATTACGGTTTCTATATTTTATTTATATAATTTAAATTACAACAAAAACTTAATTAAAAGTAGTTTCAAATTTACAAAATTTAGTTAAAATATTATTTAAGAAAAAATAAAGCAGAATTCTAAATAAATTAAAAAAAAAACATGCACAATAATAGAAAAATTTAAAAAAAATTTATTTCAAAACACATTCCATATATTTTAAGTTCTATAACTAAATTTTAAAAATATTCAAACATAAAATCACAAAAATTGAAGATATCAAAATTTGTTTCATTTGTTCATTAAAATTGAATTTCTATCTAAAAATATAATTTGTATTTCTTTCTATTTTGGATTCAATTTCATTATATAACTGATTCATTTGTCAAATATCCTAGCAATCGGAACCCAACCCCAGTTTTCACCTTCAACTTTATGACCACTTCCATTTTTCTCACTTTCAATCCGATCATAGATCAGACATAATCCCATGGGCAAATCTACTTGCATAAAGACCATTTATTTTAGATGATATTATCAGATATTGACAGTCATATTCCAGTTATTATAAGGTGAAAAATATATTTATATCAAAAAATATATAAAGAAATCAGCGCCCCCAATTCAATATGTAGGCGGATCAAGAGGCGTGACATATTGTGTGCATTGTCAATTGAGTTTTGTTGTTTAGAGAGAGGCTTGGCCGCCACTTGTTTTGCATCAATTTGAATTTTAATTGAATTGGCACACGAAACGAAACTCTGGCGCCAAGTTTTGCTCTGAATCTTAGATATAAAGGCATGATGTAAGTGTAGGTGGATATATATCAAAGGTAAAGAACAACAACAACAACAACAAGCATAACAACTCTGTTGTAGTTCCGTTTTCCATTGACCTTTACGGCAAAATGCAAATGATTAATTGTGGTCAAAAGGGGAAGGAGCAGAAACAAAAATAAATGTACAACCGCCCTTAGTCCACGACACACCCAATAAATTCAAAGGAATTTACAATCCTTTTTCACTTTTTTTTTTCCAATGAATATGAAACATAAGGGATCATCAGGATAATGAACCCCTCTCACCATATATATATAGACCAGAAAGTGAAGCGAATGAATTCATTAGGGAAAACTACATGAAATTTTATATAAAACGAATTGAAATGAAAATGAAAAACCGAAAACGAAGGTAGCCAAACTAACCAAACCCACATATATATATATGTATATGTATGTGTACCATTTTGACCAACTGTTCTTTTTCTTTTTTTTTTTTTTGGATGATGGTAAAACTAGGCACACGAATGGCTCGCGGTCAGTTTAGAGTTGAAGCGTGTCGTGTTAATTACCACTAACTAAAAGAGGAGAAGAATGCCACAATTATACATAGAAGAGTGACTCAAAAAGAGAGAGAGAGAGCGAAAGAGAGAGGGGTAGGAATGGTTAACCTTCTTATCGGCGCTTGTTTGGTAGACTGCCTACCATATGGTGTCCTGTCGTTGTAGAAGATGTATCTATTTTTGAAAATTAATTACAAAACTGACCAAAATTTGATCATTTGCCGACAGAGAGTCAGCAGTTTGGTAGTCAATGGATAACCTTAAGGTATTACTGGAGTTATATACCGACACCTGATGTTTGATTTTCAAAATTTACGGTTTCACTTTCGATAAAAGAAAAATAAAACGGTTCAAATCAAAACAGGTAGATGAACATTTAAGGCCTAAACAGTTGTTTACTTCTGTAATAGATAAATTTAATTGGTTTTCTTACTTATTTTGTTTTTGTTTTTTTTTTTTTGGGTTTTATGTGGTGTCCGTTTCGGCAGCTAATAAAAACTTCAACGGAAACGGAAGAAAGTCTTTCTTTCTTTTCTTCTCATACATATTTCATAAGCTTATTTTTCGTGTGGCTACTACGTCATCGTCAACAATCAATTGATAAATGTGGAGAGTAGAAAGAGGAAAAGGGGTAAGGCAATGGCAAAGCTAGGTAATCGATTTGCATAGCAACGGGTTCCATTGGGAGGTCCAACGGTTATTTAGTGAAGCATCTTCGTGGATTTGAATTGCTTGCCACATGTGATCTAAGGTTTAACACGTGAACGAGCACATCGCTTGCAACATTTACTCAATCAGCATATATTTTCATAGCATTTGACGGAATGAACAAGTAAGATCTAGTTGAATTAATGTTTAGGATATATACATACAAATAATGCCCTTCTATTAACAATATATTGAAGAAAATTAATTATAGTTTAAATTGTAAAATATTTTTCGATATTATGTATTAAAAAAAAAGATAGAAAACCCAGAATGAGTTTCTAAATAGAAAATAATTAAGGGTCTCTTGATTTTTTTGTATTTTTCTCTTGTTTAAGGTTTTAAATTTTGTATTTAAATTACTAGTTTAAATACTTAATAAAACACAGTAAATTACTAGATTATTATAAAATGGAGGTACAAAGTATTTAAATGCAATTTAGAATAAATACTTTTAAAGGTAAAGTGAGTGTTATAAATCCTCTACTCCTTAATCGAAATAAATAACCAATTAAAGATAAGACAATTAAACTTCTTACAGTCTTTAACTTTTTTTCCTTAAATAGAGTACAATTTTTTTAAATCAATTTTATAGTATTAAGTCTTTTAAAAACTCCTTTTCTTATTTTTAAAATTATTTAAATTCAAATTGAATAAAAATAAATAATATATTATATATCAAAAATTGTATTTTTAATATACTTTCTGAGCAAATGTAATATAAATAAAGTATAAAAGTTGTCCAAAACTTTTGAAAAGATCAGGCTAGATACAATTTGAAAGTTTTTCTTACTTACAAATAAATGAGCAAAATCAAATAGTTCAAATAGTTTTTTTATAATAAACTTTTCATTAACAAAGATACTTACTTGCCAAAACGTTTTGAAAAGATCACGCTGCATTAGCTTAACTTTTTCTTCTTACACTTTGATAGATTTTCTTAGCTACTTTTAAAGTTTAAATGTAGTTGAAATAAGTTTTCCCTCATGCAAACAATAATTGAAGCTGGTGTAGGGCATATAGATTACCTATTAGACCGCTAACTTTCAAATCAGAAGTAGGCCTATGAGAAAAGCTGGAAAGAAAGTACCGTCTCTCCCATACATAAATCATTTTTTCAGCTTTAGATTGCTTCAACTGTCATCGATGAGCGGTGAGCTGTCGCCCCCGCCTTTTTATATATATATATGTATATACATATAGCTAGCTATTTTTGGATATCGCTGGGCACTTTTTTTTTACCCCTTGGTTGTTGTAAATATTTTGTAAATGCTACCGCATTGATTTGCGTGCGATGTGTGTCAAGTAAATGCAAGCAAAAAAAAAAAAAAAAAAAGACCTAAAGAAAATGGAATCAATTTGCCTGCAAAATTATATCGCATCGGATATGGTTACTGGAAGGGCGGGGGGACAAGCACAGAGTACAGTTTCAGGCACAACAAGAGAGTGTGAGAGGAGGGGTATGAAGTGGGTGGTAAAAGAGAGAAGATGCTACTTTCTACCTCTTCTCTGACTGTACCTTTATGTAATATTTATTAAATTGAGTTGGAAATTCAAATTGTACTTTTTTTTGTTGTTGTTAAGCAGGAAGTGATAAGGCAGCGTCGACGATGACGACGACGACAACGATGACGATGAGCCTAATTAGAGTGACTTACTGACTGACTGATCTGTCGCTATAGTTGGAAGAAGAAATCATAACCACAATTAACCGTTTCGTTGGCGATCGTGTAGAAGGAAACAGAAAACCACAAAGTTAACGACAGTAACAAAAACAACAACAACAACAACGACAACGACATGTCAAGAGGTATAACCACCCATCGATCGACAAGTAAAGAAAAGTCTCTAACATAGCGAAACGACAAGTAACAACATTTATCAACGCTTTAAGATCTACACGAACTAAAAGGAGAATGCGGAGGTGAAGGTGGATTGGGATGATGTTGGCTATCATCAAGTTGAGTCTCTCTAAAACTTTGCGACAACTAACGCCACGACGTTTCTTTCATTCTTACTATGGTTCTTTAGCCCATAGTCATGTAACTCAAAACTCTCAGCCTAGAATCTAGTGGATGTTGATGAGATCTCTTGGCTTGGCTTTACAGTTAAGGTCGGTGATCGCTGACAGGTTGCCACACGATCATTTTGCATAGAGAAAGAGACAGAGATGGGATGGAATGGAATAGTATGGAGATGGACAGTTGTCGTGCCATTTTACAGAGATGCCAAATAGACATTTCTTACTCCTTTTTTTTTTTTGCCTATTTTTTTGATTTATGCCAAATGTCTTTTACCAAAGTCGACGTCGTCGTCGCCGTCGTGTGTGCTCTACTCTATTTTTGAGCACTAAACGATTAAGCAATATGTGTGTGGTACATACACCCGCTATCTGGCATGGCGAATCTCTTTCACTATCGCTCTCTTTCTATCTTTTTACCTACTCTGTCTCAGTCTGGACTTACGAAATACCAAAATCCGAAAATCGAAACCAAGATTAATGTTGATGCTTTTTCAATTACAACTGCATACAAATTTGGAGTAAAATTCGTAATCGGTTGTAATCTCAAACGTCCTAAACGACGACGTACCAACAACAGCAACTTCAATAGCAGCAACAACAACAACCACCACGATTCCAACAACGTCTCCAACGATGGAGACTGCCTAAGTGGCTAGTGTTGCTGCTGCAGAAGTTGAAGCTGCTACTCTGAGGAGCACTTGGTATTGGATTTCCTAATGTTTGTTTTGCATGAGCTTTTTTTTTTCTACGTTTTTGGTTTGTTTGTTGTGTGTGACATGCGCCGCTTGCTGATTGCCTGGGCCGCCTTGAGTGACGAAGTGCACCGTGGTTCTGAAAACGATAAAAGCTAGTATAAAGTTTATTAAAGCTTTTTGCACTCTGACTGCATTTACATTGAATTAAGTGTAGTGCAAGAGATCTTGGAGTTATCACAACGGTTTTCAAAAGCGTAAAACTTAACGTAAATTCTTTGGTTTTTGAAGAGAAAAGACACTGTTTTGGCGGAAGTAATTGTAGTATGAACTATTTTCTTAAAAATTATTCGAATATTATCTGAAAATAATATTTAATTTAGTTTAAATTTCCAATAGACTAACTTGAAGCTCAGCTTAGCTAAGTTAAAACATCTCTTCTTTTGATGGTATGATCATTAGGTAAGTAACTTTACCTATAAGAGTGATGGAAAACATTCGTTTTTGTGGTGAAAGTAAAAGAAAAGAATTCCGAATTCTTAAAGTTAGCGTTACTTTTACTAAATTAAGTTGTCTAACGATTTTAATTACAAAACTCTAATACAAAGTAAATTTTGTTTATTTATTTATACTATGATTAATAAGTAATTATTAAATTACCTTTAATCGGAAAAAACTAGCTATAACCACTGGGGTCTGGAGCTAAAAAGTAAATTATTTGATATATTATAAATAATATGTTAAAAGAGTTGCTTTTTTCAAAACTTTAATTTCATATTAACTATTCTTACTCATTTATGTTTCATTATTTACTATCTCCAACCACTGTATTTCGTTTCCTTTCGTCGTTGCTGTCGGCAATTACAAATGCTGCGACTTGTATCATGATCAGCTATCGCCATCGATTTGTATGGAGAGCAATAGCATTTGTAATTGGAAACGCAAATCGTTTGGCATCTAGTTGACTCTTTTGGCTGCACTGCATTGTATTGCACTGCACTTCACTTCACTGTGAGCTTTAGCATTTTGTCAATTGCAATTTGTTATCTACTCTAATGGGATGAGTCTACTCTTTGCTTCGGTCAATCAAAAAGGATTTAAATTCAGGCATGACTTCATGTGGTTGCAAAAAAGAAAAAAAGCAGAAAAAACTAAGCCGAAAAGAAAATCTTGAGCAAAAGAAGCCGCCGCTTCTGTTTCAGAATACAAAAGGCGGCTGAGATCACAGGGACTAAAGTACCATGGACTAGGTCACTGGGTAGACATTTTGACGACATTGTATTGTGACTTTTCTGGTTTATAGAGAATTCCTTTTTGGTGTACGCAAGGTGTTTCCCACTTTTCATTTTGCAAATGCTCTGATTTTTCTGCTGTTTTTCATTGTGTTCTGCTTATGGTTTTGTGGCCTGAAGGTGTTTCAGAAATCTCTCTAATCGATGTCCTTTACTTTTAAAATATTACGTGACTGAGCATTGGGTAAATACCATAAGTGTTTTAGGTACCTGTCTAGTCTAGGTACAAAATGAAAACCTGAACAAACTAATCGCTAGAAGAGGATAAAGATAAACTCCAATCAATGACCTACAAAAACTCAACACAACTCAACTCAATCATTCAACCGTCTACCGTCTGCTGTTAGTTAAACAAATTTGTATCCTGTCGATAAGCAGCCGCCGTTGTCATTGTCGTTGTCTTTGTCTACGTTTATCACCTGCACTGCTTTGGATCCTTTCAGCAAATATGTTTGGCAAAGGATTGTGCCAGAAAAGGGGACACTGAAATCTACAACTCTGTTCGCCTGCAGCTAATTAAATATTTGCATTGACGAAAGGTGCAAAATGCCATCATTCGATATGGTTTCATGAAATATTATTGTATTTTACAAAAGTGCTGAACGGGGGCGTGTTTAAAGGATGTCCTCGAAAATGGAAAGTGTATTGAATGAGATGACAATTTACAAAAGGTGTTTTATACCTTTTTTATATTTGTATAATTTGATCCCTTTAGGAAGTAAAATAGAGGGAGAAAATTGTTATAGGAAAAGGAGTTTATAATGTTTCCGGTTTTATAGAGTTCAATATAATACATATATATCTTTTTATAATATCAAAGCGAATTCCTTGCAATTTTCTTTTTACTATTTGAATATTTGAAAAGGATTAAAACGTAGCGTTGATTAGCAACATGGTTCTTAAAGTTCTAAAAAAATCTCTTTATGCTTGTGATTATGCTAAAGAGGCTATTCTATCAACTTAATTCTACCTTATCTAGTAATAAAGAAGATCAGACAAGATCAGAATTGAAACATCATCTTTTTGGTCCGAAAGAAAGATGGATATGAAAGAAAGATGATTGAGTTGGATGAAAATCTTTTAAATGAAACTGGGTTCATACCCACTCCTTCTCCTTAGTCTATCATACAGCTTGGAGTAAAAAAAAAGTACACTTTCTTTTAAGTACTTTTTCGTTTAATTGTTTAAAATTCTGTTTATAATATTCATGATTCCATCATCCATAATTCTAAAGCTAGACCAGCTTGATGAGTTTGTAATAGAATTTTTCTTGTTCTTGTGTCTTCTGGCTCCCATAGAAGATTATAATAAGAAAGACAAACTTTGGTTTCATTTATCAGGATCCTAAAAATTGTAGCGAAGTTCGAATGAGGCACTTCAGATATAGCTTTCTGAAATTAAAAATCCCATCCAATTCTTTTAAATAAAAAGGTATTCGAAAAATTTGTTTCATTAATTTGTATAAAATTTTATTTATATCAAAAATATATTATTTTACTTTAAGAATTATAACTAACAAAACTCTTAACAACAATTTGCTTTTTTCACTATAAAACAAGTTTGCTTTAATTAAATATATAAATTAAATGAATATTTTAATTTTGGTCAAATGCTGTGTGGATGATGTGAGGAAATATACATGAACTTAAAATAGATTAAAAATATAAATAAATTAGCACCAAAACCGAATCGACTTATTATAAATATAGAGGAGGGAGTAGAAGGAGGATCTAAGAGTATAAAGAACTGTTTAATTTTTGAGTTTTTGTGAGGTTATGTATTGTCTGTCCTGCGGAATGTTGTGGTGGGCTGTGTGTGTGTGTACCTCAAAAGATGATGAACGTCAACGTTTTTTTACACTATGGTTATGGTACAATTGGAGCTAGTGTGCTTATTGAGGAGAGACATTCTTGAGAACGATTTGTGACAGACTTGGCAGGCATATTTCTTCACTTCGACATGAGTTTGTTGATGGGCACGCAAATTCGAACGATCGGCAAATGAACGTGGACAATCCGGGCACTGGAATGGCTTCTCTCCTGTATGGGTACGTATGTGTCCTTGAAGCAGCCATGGTCGGGAAAATGCCTTACCACAAATGGGGCACTTGCATGGCAATGTGTGGGTACGGATGTGCATCTTGAGGGCTCCAATTGAGGTATAGAGCTTACCACATTCCTCACAGGAATGCGTCTTCTTCTCCTGATTGCATTCTGCGGCTGGGCAATGGAATTGACGATGTTTTGAGAGACCCATCGATGTAGAGTACATTTTCTGGCACTGATCACATTTGTAACGATAGTTCTTCGACATGGCATGGTGGGAAGATTGTGTAGAGTTGATGATGGAACTGGGACTGTTTGATTTCATGCTATTGGAGCTGCTAATGCTGTTGTTGCTACTGCTGCTGTTAGTCTTCGCCTCATCGAAGAGGTGGAATAAAGCCGGCAATGGTATATTATTACGCACTGAGAGATCCTCGGGTTCCGATAGACAAATATCGGAGCCAGGACTCGATGGTGGTGTCATCATGGATTGCTGATAGTTGTAAAGGGAACGTGGTGATCCACTGCTGCTACTGCTGCTACTACTGCTGCTGCTGCTACTGATGCTGGATGCCGGTGATGGGAATGCTGAGCTATTCAAATGTGGCTGATAGTTGCTCCATAAGGCCGAAATTGGATTGCAACCGGCAGCCATGACAAAGGCTGATTGATAAGGATTCTCACTGGGGCTCGTTGAACTGCTGATGCTGGTAGTTGTATAGCCCATAGTTGCCGCTGTCATTCCTCTTAAATGTATATCCATTGGGGGTGATAGCAAAGCGGAGCTCAATGGCATCTCCTCGGGAGTTTTTGATAGATTCAAAACATATTCCCGTTTACTGGGTATCACATAATCCTCCTCAAAGTTGGCTTTCCGTTTCAAAGATAAATCCTGGGGTTGCATCTCCTCTGCTGGAACCTCTTCACATACCAAGGCCCTTTTGGTTAGAGCCAAGGCTTCAGTTTGTTCTGCTTCTTCCGCCACAAAAACTATGGGACGTTTCTTTAAAGGGCAGCTCTTGTAATTGGCAGCCATCGTTATAAAATGTTGTAATATTATTGTTGGTTTTTCGAAAAAGATCGCGTTTTCCAAAGATCGGTTCGAAACTACGACACGAGACGATACGAATTGAAAAGTTGGAGTTTTTTGGTGTTGCTTACTCAACGAACGCTGAGATGTGTGTGACAGGTCGTAGTTTTAAGGCACTCGCTTTTATACCATTTTTTCGGTGGTGGTTTTGGTTCTTCTTCACTTCACACACATACACACACCCAGGCACGCATACAGATGGAAAAGTGCGAGCAGAGGTGCGCACGTGTGCCTGGTGTACGTACGTACCTAACACTAACACTACTACGTATATAGGCAACGTTTTCCCATACCCTTATTGCTCTGCACGCGGCGTGTTTCCCATTCGTTTAAAAGGGCTCTACCTGCCCTCGTTCATACTACCTCTCTTCGCCTCTCAGTATCTTTTATTTTCTCTCTTTCTCCCTCTCTCTCTCTCGCTCTATTTGTTAAGCATCCAACGCAGGCGCTTACCCTCCCTATGCCAGGTAATGATCCCAAGCTCCCCTCGACACACACACTCATACATAGTCACCAACACACTCTGCCAACATAACTTAAGGCACCTTCTGTTGACCTTTGGCAGGCAGGCAGGCATGCTACACCCCTCCCTCTCACTCTGCAGTTTCCACATCCCTCCTGTAATAACTCGTCAAAAGTGTTTCCCCATAGGTCTTCCACTACCGTACACTATGCCATCTATTTTTAACTATTGGCATTTTTCTCCTAGTGCCGTGTACTTAGTATTTTGTATTTGGGGTTGGTTTTTCTATCCCATACATCTGTCCGACTCTTGATACTGTGAATTGTGAGTCTCCTAGAGGTGTTGCTAGAGGGGAAAAAGATCTGAATCTGAGTAGCTTTAAAATTGACACCTTTCCTATGATCCATAAATAGTATGTAAGAGTGTCTTAGTCAATTGATAGCCAGTTGGTTGATTCACCATCTAAACTCTATGGGGTACACTTTGTTTGGTTGAGGACCAAAGTTATGAGGCCCAAAAGTGCATTATTGTTAAAGTTTCATGTTACACAGGCTGCAAAACTTTCAAATTTCCCACAATATTGGAAAATAGTGTTTCAACTTTGCTCAAACTTCAAAATTGTTTAATTTCACATACGAAAAATTGTTCAAATTAGACAAGAAATTTCTCAGAAATTTAAAAATCATCCTGGGACTCTTGAACTAAGAGATTTATTTGGGAGACTTGTTAAAAAAACAATATTTTTGGATTTAGGATATGTTGCTTGTATCGTGATCTTTATTTCAGAATTCAAAGGAGTCTTTACTACAGAAATTTTATATATAATAGTTTGATGTTGAGTTTTGAAAACTTAAAATTATCTTTATTTAACAAAATCTCATATGAGATTATAAAAAACAAATGAAAAGGTCTTCCAATACATCTTTCAGATGTAGAACAGAGTTACATATATTTAATTTTTTATTGTTTTTTCTAAGTTCTACTCAGTTAAATTATACTTAAAAAGATAAAGTTATGATCTAGATTTCTATTTGAAAGTAATGTTTTAAAAATATGATACGAAAGTTCAGAACTTATATCCTATTATATACTATATAATAGGACAATCTCGCCTAAAAGTTAAAAACTATTACTATTATTAGACCCAGATCTATAAATAAGGTTAAGATATATATGTAATATGAGATCTAACTAATATACTTAAAGAATAGATTCTGGGGTAAACCTTACCGTTTATGAAACAAAGATACATATATAAAATAACCAATACTGCAAATGTTTTTTTTTTGTATCTTTCAAATGATATTTGCAATGTAGAAAGATATAATTTGTTTAAGAAAGTAATGTACAGTAATGAAATAAAACCAATTCCTTTATACTATCTTTAATTTTCAACAACAATCTTAAATCAAATGCTCTTTTATATAGTTCCAACTTAATTTTAAAAGTGATTAAATTTAGATACAAAATTCTCTACAACTTTTGTACGATTTTTAACAACTGATTCAATATCTATGTTATCTTGTTTTATTATATATATATAATAATTTTCTATATATATTTCTTCTTATACATTATCTTTATGTAATATATATATTCACTTTTTATTTGCTTGCAATTGTTTATCATAAGCTTCAGCCTTATAGCACACACAGACTTACATTATCTACCCATATTTAACCCACGTGCACCTTCAACTTACCAAATATTAACCCATACTGGAAGGCTTACAATTTGTCCTGTTAATAGACTTTCTGGCTCGAAGGGAACATGGCAAGTTATCCCCTCTTACAATATTTTCCCATCTATCGAAAGCAAAAAAACCATAACGAAATATCATGTTTCCCAAGACCAGAGAACAAAAACGTTAGGAGCAAAAAAAACCGCCGATAGCTGAAAAGTTTTGATAAACCCAAACTAAAAAGATGAATTTCCAAATGTAAAATTCCAATACAGCAAAACTGACCAACTGGGTGTGAGAACGTTGTGCTGGTTTTTAGAGAGAGACGAAAACCCGCATTTCTATTTTTCCCATTTTGTGTTTTCCTATACAAGAGGATTTCCCTTTTTTTCAGGCATCTCCGGATGTGGATCACAATATTTGGATTTAAAGTAATTTCCCAGATTATCCAATTACGCGAGTCATAGCCAAAATAACAACATATCGCGGAAAATCTCACGATCATAATCCGCTACCTGATCGATATGGACAAATATCTATATATTTTTGGGGGAAATACACAAATGTTCTTGGTTATTACGTCTGATATTCCGCACAATTAACGCACCATGAGCATGGTTGGTGTCTCTCTCACTCTCTCTCTCTCCCTCTACCTAATCATCATCACCTATAGCAGGAGTTGAAGCAACTATGCTAATAGCCGCCTTATGGAATGGCCCAAAATATAAAACTCACACGAACGTTTAACCTTTCTTTCCTTTTTTCATTCATTAGCGGGTAGAAAAACCCGTCTAAGCACTTGTCACCGATTTATACCTAGATATGTATATGTAAAATTTAGGTATACTTTGATTTGTATTTTCAAGTACCTGATACGGGGTTTGGCCCACGCTCATTAGCATTAGGGGAAAATATCATTTGCGGATTCATTCATACTCGAGATAGAGGGGAAAAACCCTTTTTCTTTGGTATTTCTGTTTAGGATTTTTGCAGGTGCCGGTCGAAATGATGTTCCATCATCATCATTATCCATCCAAAGATGTGTAGGAGAAGAAGATTCTTGTTTTTGGTTTTTCTTTTTTATATTTTTGCCAAACAAAAGGAACGTCCCATTTTTGCACCTTGTGCTTGCTTGTTTGTTTGAATTTGACAATGGTTTTATGTATAGAATATTGAACTGAACATATCTCAACCTTAAATGAAACTGAAAATGAACTGAACTGAACTGTATTGTTATATCGTATATATATATATATATATACATATACATATATAGAGAAAAGAAGACAAGACTCAAAGGTGATGTCAAATATTTTAGCTAGTAGAAAACTAGATCAGCTGGTAGTGCCTTAAGAAAAGAAAGTAAACTAAACGTAAAAATTTATGGTAAAATTTTAGTCTTCTGCACAATATATAGCTCAGTTTTAAAGTTAAAATGTATTATTTGTTTTATTGCCAAAATGGCGCTACCTTGAAGTCAAAATCTACCTAACAGAAGTTTAAATAAACCCCCTAATGAAACCCTTTTTAATTGAGATCTTTAAAAGGATCTACATACCTACTTAAGATATATTTAACAAAGGTACCTAAGTTTTTTGAATCTAATTTCTTATATATATATGTAAATCAGATTGAACTTTTGCTAATTTCAGGGTAAACCTTTATCGACCTGAAACCTGTTTAAGTGGGTTAAAAGCAGGATTATTTACTAAAAGTTCTAGCTTCTAAAAAGGATATCCTGTTTTTCAATTACAACTTCCTTTTATATAAAAAACATAACCTTTAATCACCGAAACAGAATTAAAAAATATTTACACACTTCATTTAGACGAAGACATCTTTTAATAGGCTAAACACAGTGTTTAAATGAAAGCCAGGACACACGCAGGCAGGCAGGCAGGAGCCTAATCAGCTTAAAAAAACAACCAAGAAAAGAAAAAAATATAGAGAAGAAGGAGAGAGTATGGATAAAAACGATGACAAGGACGATGCCGATGACAACACGTTGACAACAATGCTTCTGGCTATTGACAGGATAACGAAGCATGAATAGGCACAAGAAACCTGCGCGAATCAAAGTCAAGGCAGCTGGCACAAGTGCAATACAAAAGACAAGAGCTTCTTCTTCTTCTGAGGATGGGGATGTCGGCATATTCTCTCTATAACCAAAGCAAATGTGTGTATGTGTGGGGGAAGAGGATCATTCAGAAGTCTATGTATTGTCATTTCTTTTATTTTTTGGCAAAGAACAATAGCTTACATACACACAGGCATATAGTCACCCACATAGAGGTAAACACACAGGTAGAGGTAAAGGTAACGGCAGCACCCGCACATAAATGTCAGATATGGCCAGGTGATCCAACTTTTTGATTTCTTTCGGGCTAAAGGACATTGATATCCATGGTGGCAGCGGATTCTTGGAAGCAATTCCTTTTGCTGGCTTTTCAAAACATTTACTCCAATGTTCTCTCGCTTGTCTCTCGTTTGTGTGTTATTTCTTATCCTTCGATTGTGCAATGATGTGTTGTTGTTGTTGCCCTTCGGCTGCACCCGGCCCGTGGCAGTGATTTTACTTCTGCCTTTGTATTATGGCCATATCAATAAACGAAGATGGAAAGGAAAAAAAAACTGTACGTGTCCAAGAGGGGTGGTTACTAGTGTAGTAATAATAATCAACCAAAAACCATTCATTGTCAACGAAATCACACATCATATATCTTTTTTGGGTCCTACACAAGGATTGTTTTTCTTTTTGGTGGTATTTCTCCCCCATTTGTCTCCCTCAATCTTTCTCTACAAAAGGTGTGCCAGGTGAGACAAAAAATAAGGCGGGAAAATAATATAAATAAGAGAGTCTTAAGTTTTTCTGCTTTAAATTTTGAAATGAAAACAAAACTTTATATATTCCAAATGCTTCTTCTCGTCGGGGTCACCATTTACGAATTCATTATAAATTTAGAAATAAATCATAATAAATGCGTGATAAAAATGTAATTAATTTTACCTTAAATATTTCGGTCTATATGTGGGTTCATTATAGAATAAAAGTTGTGTTTAATATTCAAGTGACCATATGGGTCTATTGTGGCCTAGAAATCGTTTAAACATATTTTCCAAATCTGTATTAAAGCACTTAGAGAGACTTTGTCTTAAAGAGGTTAACTTTTTTATAAAAGTTTGAAGAGAATTATTAAAAAAATATTTTACTTTTAACTATTTTAAAAGAAACGAAGCTTTTTCTATTTGGCTACAGACATTTCTGAAAATTTTGGTTATGTGAAAAACGGAAAGAATAATGTAAACTACAGCAGCTAGGACAACAATATCTTTATTTTCCGAATTTAATATAATATAATATGTGTCATATGGTGTTCTTAAGGGACATTCTATATGAAGATAAGAATTTATTATATTTCATATAAATGTAAAGCCTTTTTAAAGTGAAGTTTACTTAATTTTTGATTAAAAAGCTTAATGCTTTGATTATACTCAAATATATTATAAATATTTTAAAACTTACTTAACTAATTCTTTATAATCAAAATTAGACACTAAGTCTGAAGAAGGTCTGTAAATTAAACTACATTATTTTTAAAACTCCGCTAGCAAGTCTTCTTCAATTTTTCTCAATTTTTTTTCAATTTTTCTCAATTTTTCTTTTTCAATTCCTTCATTGTTCCGCTAAGTAACTGGACTATTTGCATTTTCCTAACGGGCAGCTGTAGACAATATATGATGCAACAATTTCATATATCACTTTACATCTGCATAATATTAAAAATGGAACAAGAAGAATCTTCTCATTTACCTAAACACGATTGTGTCCTACTCTACTCTATATGGTCTTGTTCCATGCACATGCCAAAAGGCTGAACAATTGCGGTTTAGCTCCAACAGGAAAACTGAAACTCACAATCAAAAAAAAAAAAAATATGTAAAGGAAAAGGGAGCGAGACAAAAGGCAAAATAATGATTTGCCAGGTACGAGGCAAGGAGGCCAGGGCTTGCCGCCAAATGTAATCAAAAGAATAAAGAAATCTCGGCATAGTGCACTATTGTTATGATCCTGATGATGATGATCAGGATCCTTGCCATTGTGTATAGCCCGCAGATGCAAGTCAATGTCCGTTGAATAAACAGATGCATGCCAAAAAAAAAAAAAAATAGAGAAAGAAGAAAAATAAAATACAAAAATCCCAAAAACCAAGAGCCAAAACGTCGCCGAGGATATCGAAGGAGCTGTGTGCAGCAGCTGCCAAGCAATGCGCCACCCTCAGTTCCTGGCGATTCTCTCTCCATCTCTTTTTGCCTCTCTTATGTTCTGTCTCTCTCATTTCTATGGTATGACAATATTTTTCAAAACTGATTTGTCCTGTCTTCTTGCAGATGCCCAGGATTTTTTTGGTTTTCCATTGCATTGTCACCCGCCAACGTCGCTATGCGCCCGGTGCAGTGCAGTTTTTTCTTACCTTACCTTTTCTTTCTATCCTTGCCTATCTCTCGTTGCTTGTCCCTCTCTGTCTGTTCCTTTATTTTCATCTTTTTTTTTTTGCTTCCCGAAAAGGTGCTAAAAATGCTGTCAGAAAGGCGGGCTAACTTTGTGTGTGGTTTAAAGATGTTGCTAAGAGATGAACCCTTACAATTTCTGCTCCAATTTATTTTATAAGATTAAAACTTTTTAGTTTTGAACTATGATTGATCATTATTTTTTATATTTTCTCATTTTCTTATATTTGTCCGTCCGATCGTATGGGGGATAAATGGACTGATTTAGAGGAAGAGCCTGTAATCCTTTTATCAGTCAAGTCGACTCATAGACCAAAGTGTCCTGTCAATATAGGCAGCCTCCACGTGGTATCCCCTGGGTGCTAATCATTGATTAGCAGCTGATTTGAGCGGCGATATAACTAAATATAAGGCATGATAAATCTCTAAAACTAGACATAGTTATGCAAATGGTTTTAGAAATATCTTGTTTTTAAATTTAATAAGATATAATCTCATCTGCTTTAATAGACGACTAAATGTTTTTATTTTTAAGTAGATTGTTTACTTTATTTAATAAAATTTGTATCTAAAACATAATCTAATGACAAAGCCCTATCATAAGACGCATTGGGTAAACTTTGGAGTTCTTTAATCATGTCTAATTGGGAGGCAAAAATCATAGAGATAGCCACCTATGATCCATAATACTATTAAAATACGAAATATATACTCAAAACAATCTTAAAAATCTAAGCTATTTCATGTTTTAGGTCCTGGGTCATTAAACAATAGATTTTCTTTCAATTTTTTATACTCAAATCTTAAAAATACTTCACTTTTTTATGATTAAGGTGCTCGATCATTAAAATACAATATTTTCTTCATTTTGTGACCCTCGATGGGGTATATAACGCTTAAGCTTAAATAATCATTAAGTTTCAAATATTCTTTAAATTTATCTTTAGTTTTAGATTTATCATTAGATCAATAAAAAAGTACAAAAACAAAGCCTTTTGCAGTGAATTCTTCCTTGGGTACAAAGCAACCGTCTGGTTGAAGGCGAAGAAACGTTCTAAAATATAAGTGACAGTTGTCCAGGAATTGGCAGCTTAAATGAGGTGTCCTTTATAGTATTTTTCACTATGAGCCATTCAATTTTTCTTATATATATTTTTTCTTTATTATTTTTGATAAATTTAAAATCAAAATGCTTTTTGTTTCTAAAGAATTGCTAACTGAGATCAAGAAAGGCTTTTTTCTAGATTTATCATCAAAGAGCTAACCGAAAATGTTGTTATGTACTTTTCACACTGGCAATCCTTTGTCTCTCACACCTCCACAACATATACATATATATACACACACACACACACACAGGCACACACATGTGTCCGGCATATGGGAATAATATTGGAATTGTTATGATATTGTGATATGGTAAATTTTGCATGCCGCTGTGCCCGCATGGCGCTAAAAAGCCAGTCGACATGAGAATTCTACAATTCTCTAATTTTCGCCCGCACCGCACCAAACCTTGGCACATGTCAATGTCAAACATTGAACCTCACACACACAGGCACACTGAAATACACACACACCATAGAGTAAGGCGAAACGCATTTAAGGAATTCCGCGGACTTGCTGGCACCTTTTTTGTACGATTCTAGTGTTTAGATATTTTTTTGTTCTGCATTTTCGATGCTGAATTTTGAATTGGCGCCAAATATCTCATGCATATATGACATAGATTTTTTCATCACACTTTTAAAGAGTTTTTGCTTGCAGCAGCCAAATCCAGAATAAAAAGCAAAACAGAAACAGACTGAAGACAAGAATTGCATTTGATTATCTTTGTAGAATAGAATATATGTTAATCGACAACAACCAAAAAGTGCTTAGTGTATAAATTATTGATACAACAAATAAAAACAAAAAGGCGCAGCGAGCGGTCAGTGCAAGTTCAAGGTAAGCAAACCAAAAAAAAAAAAATTAAAGAAGAAACCTAAACATCACGCTATATACGACGACTGTACCTACTGAAACTCTTCTTCTTCTTCTTTTTTGCATCCTTGAAATAGCTTCTAGTGCAATGATCCCCCTGTGAGAGATACAAAGAGAGATGCTGAGATTTTGCAATAGTTTAATGACTTTTTCCTTATGTGATAGATGATGACATCATTTTAACTTTTGGCTTATATCCTATGTACTATTCGGGATTATTTGATCCATTGACCATTGACCCAGAAATATGTCGGAACAGAATTTCATTGAACTTATATATAGATATATATCATTCTCTCAATTTTCGTACCCCTTCTTCCCTTCTCATTAATAATGAAATGAAACTGAAAGCAAATGCAAATTGTCTTTACTTTACTTTGAAATCTGTCTGCAAACAAGAGAATAAATGTAGACACAAGGGGGTTTCAGAGAGAGCAAGAAAGGATTGATATCTCAGGTGATAAAATGCATAATTGAAATTGTCAGAATTTCTTGGGAAAAGAAAAAATTTCTTGGGAAAAATGTCTTGCAAAACTTCAGTAAACTCCGATAAAAAAAAGAAAGAAAAAGCAAAAAACCAAAGCAAAACAAAATCGAAAGTTAGCTTACAATGACGAATTTTGTATACCCCTTCAAACATTTTCTATTCATTGATAATAGGAAGTTACATTAGCTGATCCTGCTGATCCTATTTCTATACTTCTATCAAGTTCGAGTTGAAGTGAACTAAACTAAAATAATGTGGAACTATATAAGCTGATCCTGTTTTCTATACTCATGTAACGTGTAAAGACTTCTTCTTAAAAGAATCTTTTAATAAACTTCTTATATCTCCAATTTCGACTTTATTATAAAACCATGAACAGCGTCAAGCATATTTTCATTGGCAATAATATCTAAGACTTAAATACATTTTTGGAAATTTTGAAGATGATACTCTATACATTTTAAGTTATGCATCTACATATACATATATAGTGTAGGACTGATCATTAAAAATCGATTAGTATAGTATTTAGATCTTCCAAAATTATCTATAATTTTGAATCAAGATGGTTAATTTTTTAAATTTTTATTAAAAATTTCCTCCCATCGAAATTTCATCTAAAAAACTTCAATGACAATAACCGAAAACCAAAAATTCAGATCCTTTGATTAAAAAACCCAAAATAATGATTATTAGATGACACTTTTTTCTGTTTATCCATCTAAAGTGATTTCATGTTCTTTAGAAACTCCACCCAATTCGTGGGAAAATTCTACAGATGAGCAAGCATCCTTCTGTGGAAATTGCCAATCCTTTTGTTGAATAAACATAATGTGCCCACATTAACACCAAATCATATAAACAAACTCCCCCTATAAAGAAGTGAAAATGAAGATTTCATTGGAAATCCTTTTCTTTTATTCTATTTGTTTAGATTTCTTTCTTGTCAAGTATTTACAATTACAAATTATACAATTTGCCATTGACAAATGATTGAATCAGATGTGGATACGTAATGAAAAGCCCCTTCTTCATTTTCATCTCTATACCTACAAATCAAATGCGTTAAAGTGAGAACAATCAATCCAACACGTTCTAACGATTTACATGTCAACTTGACAAGACAAGACAATGCGGGGAGGATCGTATCGGTGGGGAAGGTAGCTTATTTTCAAACAGTGGCGCTACAACGATGTGTGTGTCCAGGTGGTTAAAAGAGTTTCACTTTCATTTGTCAATTGGGATTGTTGACGACGACACCCTCTCTCTCTCTGTCTCTCTGTCTCTCCCTCTGCTTCCTCCACTTTTATACCTCACTCCTAAAACAACGTAAGGTAAAAGCAAACACAGTTGTGTGTGTGTTTCTTGATGTCTACGATTATGCTCGTATAATAATTATGCATGCAATCTACTCTATCTCAATATATTTATATAAAGGTATATATATACCTATCTTGGTCTGACTACGACGACAATCGGTCTCATTGTTTCCGTTTCCCACCGTTTGCTCAATTTCAGTATTCTTTTCGTTTGTCTTTTTTTTGCGTCTTTAGGGAAAAAAGTTTTGTCCACAGCTGCGCGTCATGTCAGTAAAATTTTATGGGTTTTTGTGCTATTTAACCTTTTGTGACCAATGAAGCTTCTGCCCTGCCAGTAGATCCCTCTCTATCTGCCCCCCCTCCCTCATATTGACGTACCGAACACGGCTCTGCTCTTGCTCAATCTTTGATCTAGATACTTTAGTTTTGGCTTCACGTGCGTTTTCCTGCTACTCTTGTTGTTGTTGTCGCTTGGACTTTTATGTTAATTCTGTGTTGTGTGCTGGGTGTGTGCCAAGTGTTCAGCCTGATATTATAATTTCTGTTATTTTCAATTGTCAACAATGAAAAAAAAACCTCTTGAGGAATGAGGAAAATTGATTGAAAATGTTTCAAAGGAGGGGGAAGTAAGAACCAGTTTTCCAGTTTACTGACAACGTACTTTAATAACATTTTAAAACAATTTTATATCTCTAGACTAATTTAAAACACTTTAAAAACTCCCTAAAGTATGCTATATAAACTAACTAAACCACTTCAATTGATATAAAAACCTATGCCATTCAAAAGCAAAGTTATAGTAACGTCTATGCTTATACTTAAGTTCATCGTAGATCTAAAATTCATTATCTTAACGTTCCCATGCCTATTTTTCATTTGTGTTTTGTTTTGTTTTAGCCTAAGCTGCTCTGCCTTTTTGGTACTTTTGTGTCATTTCCCACCTTCGACTTCTTTCAGGCTTATGACAAACATATGAGGCAATGCATAGAGACAGCAATTTTCCCTTGGCCTTTAGAGCAAATTTTAGCGCCTTTACCTTTTACTATATATTGTCTGACTAAAATTGGAAAAACAAACTGAGCGTATCGGTATGGCGCAGAGCAAGGACATACATACACATATGTGCCACTAGCACGTACTAAACGTACGTTCTAATGCATCGTTGCTACTCGCACCTTTGCCATCTCATCCATTGCAACAAACAATGTTATTTTTACTGTGATTTTCCCGTAGCGCCAGGCGTGAAAATGGGAAGGAATTTCTCATGGGAGACCCGGCGCTCGATACAAAAAAACACACGAGCCAAAGTTTCATATGTTTTCTGGCATTTCTCCAGAATCTAAAAACCTATGGTTATTCAAGGAAATTTCCATAACACATTTTCCCACGTCAATTTTATAACTGGGCTGGATCCTTTTTTCCCACACCTACCTACCCGTATGTGGAAATTACTTGTGACTCCTAGCAAAAAAAAAAAAAACGAAATTAACAGCAAAACATTGAGATGGAAGATGTGAAAATTTTCCCACTTTGTTTTAACACGTGTGGTCAGTTGGTCTTTCGGTCAGTCAGTAGCTCGCTCTATGCTCATTCGATCATCTCGATCATCATTAGCCTAAAGGCCACTTCTTCATTTCTGCTCACAGTCAACTGTGTTGTATCTGAAGTGGACAAGTGAGCAGTGAGTGTTGAGTGGACAAAGGAAGGTCCACACCTTCCATACAAAACACTTGACTCTATGCGCCGGCGCAGGCTCTCCTCTTGCTCGCGATGACATAGAGGCAGGTAAACATTGAGGTGAGAACAGGTAAACAAAATACAAACACACATTATTATTATTATTCGCCAATGTCTTCTCGTCAAATGACGCGTGTCAGGTGTTTGTTGTGGTTCTTACGGTGTGTGAAAAGGAAGTGAAGTGTGCAAACACTACCTGTTGGTTAGCCATCTATTTAGTGGCTTTTATAGTTTTAGTTTTATATTGTTAATTTACGGTTGTTTAAAATGAAGGGCTGGCTGGGGGGAAGTCCGAATGAAATTTAGTTATTGAAATTCACCCACAGGACTTGCAATATTAAATCCATCATTTCCCGATGATGACGATGTCATATTATCCTCATCAATGAAACCTCCAGGACCAGTACCAGGTAAACGAGCGAAACGTGGATCAATTGATGGTGGTGGATTACGAAAAGATTCGGCCGATATGCGTGTAAAGATAATACCAACACCTTCGATAAGTGAAAGAAGAATACCTCCAATAATAGCACTCCCCGCCATGGCGGCAACACCATTTCGTGCAGCTAATACTCCACCAGTTGCGGCACCACTAATTATCGAATTCCATGGATCCTCTTTCTTTCTCAAATGCACCAATGTGCAATCGATAATGCTAAAGACACCACCCCAAGCGGCAAAATTGCCAGCTATATATGGTGATCGTGCCTTAACCGACATCATGCCACCAATCATTCGACGTTTCATACCTTGGGGCGCATTGCGGAAACCCTTAAGAGCCTGAAAAACTCCGCCACCAATGCAGCCCATAGCAAATGCTCCACCACAATCATCCACAATACGAAATGGGCATGGTTCACGGGAATATTCCTCCATAGTAAAATTTCAGATGACTGTATATATCAGTTTGAGGCCAAAAATAATACGTTTCAATATGCCGAAATGAAATAAATAAATACTGAATTTTTCTGAATTTATTTATAAAACTTTTTTCTCAAGTTTAAAGTTTCACAGCTATTTATCGGTGTGTTTGTGTACGACCACTTTGAGCAAAAAAATATAAATAAATGAATTAAAAAACTTGGTCAACTCGATATTAAACATTGATTGAATTCTCAAATATCAACATGATTGTTAAAAGTTAAGACAAATAAAATTTGTTTGAATATATTTATATTCATAAAAAATATTATATATTTTTATATTTATATATTTTAACAGAAAATTAAAAAAAAAAAATGTATTAATCATTTAATTTTATAAAAGATATTTGAAAATTTAATAATATATAATTTATTTATTTAATAAAAAAATAGTAATGGGCTTTTTTCCATCTATCAAAGTTGGAATTCCGTTGCTTAGTCTTTGACAATTTTATATATTTTATCAGAAGTAGTTAAAGAAAGATACAATAATTATAAATCTGAACAAAAGTTGACTTTATGTTCGTTTCTTAAGAAACTAAGTTTTATATTCATTGTTCACCCATGAGTATATACAAACATATATATATATAGAACTAGCAAAGAAGTTATCAGTTAGTTGAGCTTGGATGTGTGACCAAACGTGTTTACACAAAACACAAAGTTAAGCTCAGGTGAGTTAACCCACAGCGTATCAAGTAGAAGGACAGTCTCGTAAGTTTTGCAAAACTTAATGTTAATCTTTATGTTAATAGAGTTTTATTTCTTTATTGAGTTACACGATAAGACCACAAGTGATAGAATATTAGAGCACCCCTATTATCTAGAGATAACATTAGAATATAATACAAAAGCCTGGGTTTTAAGTGAGAAATTCTCTATACCGTTTTTCTATAATCTCAGATTTCTATGTCCCAGTAGGTCAGGAATGAAATCTGCTATATTTAACGTTTTGGAATACTCCGAGAACTTTGTTTTATAAAAGTTTACTATTTGAAAGTTTAACTGTATTATTGTTTTAATATTTGATTGTAACCCAAGAAACTTAATAAACTTAAACCCTTGTTGCAACCCTTTTTGATCTTAAAAGTAAAACATTGTACATTGTAAATTAAAAAAGAGCCCTTATGTGACATTCAAAAAAATCCTTATATATATAATGAAATATATTTTCCTACTTAGGGACTATTTACTGGAAGTTAAATAGAGATATAAGATCTTTTGACTACCAATTCCGATCAAAATGAATGGTTTTCTGAATAAGTACTTTAATAAAACTCACAAATATTGAAGTTCAAAATTTTCAATTGGAAAACAAGAAAGTTATTGAACTAAATCCCTTTTCCTTGAACGATAATTCCTAAGAAAACTATTAGACATACTCATTCGATCCTTTAAAATAAAACTTTTTACATTCTGAATCAAAAAAGTGCCTTAAGTGCTATTAAACAGGATCCGGCATAGTATAGATGTATTATATAGTTGGCATAGATTTCCTATTTAGGAAATTTAATGCATATTGCTCAACACGGAATGTGCCAAATAGTACGAAATAGTACATGGCGAAAAGTCTCAAACGGAGATATTAATTCTTAGTTTAAAGCCATTTTGCACTATGAAAGTGTCTGATGGAACTTTCAATCTAGATTCAAGGCAACAACATTAATCATCACCAAGTTGCACTTTCTTCATAAAACCTAAAAAAAAAGCGTATACATTTCAAATGCTTCACCCCCGCCTAGCAAATATATAAACAACAAAAAAACTAAACTATAACATGAACCTTTTGCCGATATCTGTTACAAACTCGTGAACTGTCTGTCCTGTCTCTCTTTCTCTAGTTTTTGTTTGGTTTGTTTTGGTTTGGTGGAGAACCTGGCAAACTGGTAAAAGTTCGTGACATGGCATCAACAGTTTGTCATTAAAACATTTCGACAATAATAATAATAATAATAAGTAATTTTTTTTCTACCTTTTTCTTTCATCTACTTTTTTTATATAATTTTCTAGCAGTTATTGTAACTGAAGACGACGACCGACTTTGGCATGATTATGGCAGGTAATTTACATTAGAGAAACATTATGACAGAGAGGAGAGAGAGAGAGAGGAGAAAAGATGATGATAATGATCTGATCTTCCTTTTCATTTTGTTATTTGCCTTTTGTTATCCAATCCACTTGGCCATTGTCTGTCAAATGTCTGAGGAATGCCCTCAGTGACTTCCTAAAGTGATTATATATATATGATACATATATATTCAAACTACTATATAGCGATACATCTGATTTTCTCTCTCTACCAGCTACTTGTCGTTGTTGAATGTGTTCAATTGTTATGCAAAAAACCTAAAACGAGACAACAGCAGCAGCAACAAACAAATAAAAACTCTCTCAGATTAAGTATACAACGTGTAGACACATAAGGCTATAGATTTTTCTTTTTGTTTTTTTTTTCTTAGACCTCAGCCCTGACCTGCTTGGCTATGTCTCTTGGTCGGTCTGACTGCCGTCTGCCTTATCATTGGCATCGGTTTCAACTTCATTTTTAGTTCGTTCAATAAAACAAATTAAAGTCTCTCTCAGTTAGGACCTGAAGCTACTTGCCTTGAAAATTGCAATAAATAGTTAAATCGACAAAGACACAAAAACAATGCAAAATGCTTAACTCAAATTGCCTCTCGATTTGTTTTCGATTTTCTTGCATTTTGTTATCAGTCTTAACTAATCAAAGCATTTGGTAATAATATTTCGTTTATAGTTTTTCTTTTTCAATTTTTTTTTTTTTTACAATCTTTTTGTCTTAAATTTGCATTTTGCCTGACAGTGAATAATTTGCCAATGATTTGACGGCGTTTAAATTAAATTAATGTTCAAGAAAAACGCAAAAGTAAAAACTTTTTCATAAGAAAAGAGTAAGAAAACCAATCATAAACTATAAATAGAAAAAACCCTTGCAATTCTTTTTTTTTTATTATAGAACATTTTCTTTTTTTGTTGTGTCTCAAGAAGAATTTCAAGCATTTTGAAATTTAGACTTCGATTTTATATAATAAATGCTAAAAAATAGTATAAAAATTTTGTGTGATCTCAAATGGTGTTTCTTCTTTGATTGCTTCAGTTTCAAAAATATTTAATCAAATTAAAATGAGAAGCTTTTAACTAAAAATTAATATACAATTCCAATTAAGAATCTGTTTGGTGCTATTAGGTAGTTTTAGTTTATAATTTCATCCAAATAGACTGAAAGATTTGCCACTAAAGGGACAGATATATTTTAATTGATTCTGACAAAAAATTTATAATCCCAGTACTTGCATTTGATTAAAATCAACAGTTGTATATCCAATTGGGTATTCTTAAATGTATCTTATCATAGACTTAAGTTTTTAGGTTTAGATTCATTTTTCCACTATTAAAGTTTATGAAATCCTACCCTAAAGTTTTAATTTTTTGTTCATTATCTTAACTTATCATCACTAATTAGTCATAAATAATATCTATAAATTAATACCTTTAATCTAAAGCTAATTTTATTAAAGATTAAAAAACTAATGTTTAAAATATTTTTAGTTATTTCAAAAGAAAAACATTAATTAACTCAATTTTCTACGAATAAATATACCCAGGAACTTTGAAATGGTTTTTTAAATTTTATTTAACAATTTAATGGAAAGTAGTTAACATTCTTTGAATATTATATAGAAAAGAAATTCCAGCCATAAACTTATCTGTGGATAATTTCCAAATCAATTTAAGCAAATAAATATATTTTATAAATAATTTTCCTATATACTTAAATACAATTTATTTTCAATTATTGTAATTAAAATCAAATTGTTAAACAAACTGCCGCCGCCTTATCACTATTTCAAGTGTTAAACACTTAATCGTAATCTTATCTCGCTTTTTCTACTTTGTTGTTGTTTTCTTTTTCGCTTTTGTTGTGCTCCTACATTTGGTTTTAACGCACTGTGTGTTATCAGTAGGAGAAACAGCTGTAAATAGTATATAGAATTTTCTATCGATCGACTGTAGTCGGCTTTACCTTTTGGGCCAACCAAATGGTATGTATCTCATATTCCAGCATCCCGGGCGCCACATTCGCATTTTTATGTTTGCCTGAAACTTTTGGCATTCTTATCATTTCCCAAGAGGCGTGTGAAAATCGATGGCTACCAAAAACAAAAACAAAAAGAAAAAAAAAAAAGAAAACAAGGATATAAAAGCAGGCAACTACGCATGCTGATGACGTTGTCGACCAGGAGCAGGAGCAGCAACAGGAACACTTGCTTGCGTTTTAGATAGAATGTGTTTAGATAGAATAGTGGGAGCCCCTCCACATTGAGGCTGAGTGCCCAGTAAAAGCAACCTGAATGCTGCCCTCACTTTATTGAAGGTTCTTATCAAAATGTGAGGGTGGGTGGGCATCATTGTGGGTTGTGAAACTGATTGTGAATGAAATTCTCTCAGACCACACAAATTATGACAAAACGAAAGTGCTCACTTATCCCACCCTCTTTTGTTTATGTACTCATTGTGAAAATACTGTAAGAAGTATGCTCGAATTGTTAGTTGATTGAAGTTGATAAGGTTTAGTTAAAGGATTTTAAAGGAAAGGAGAATAAGTATAGTAAAACGGTCTTATTTTAAAGTATTTGAAAGGTATTTTAAAAATTTGAATTGATATTTGAAAAGTAGTTTAACAGTTTTTCAATTTGATTTCGTTGTAAATAAACTATATCCAAATATCATGGAGTGACTTTTATATATATGTAATATATAGGTTACAAAGTTATATTAACAACAGATATAAAAGTCATTCCATTAGTCTGATATTAGGAATAAAACTTATCTACAAAATTCCAAAGATGATCAAAAATTGTTTCTTTAAAATTTCAGAAGATTAAACCTAACTAAACTTAATTCTAATAAATTTCATAAAACTTATTCATTTTACTACTTTTATTTCAGTTATAAGCAAATTCAATTATACTACAGTAAACACTAATAGTTAAGGGATATCAATAAAGTCGATTTATTTGTGACAATTGTGTTTAATCGGGACACAGTGATTTTCTTTCTCTGGCAAGCTGTGCCTCTGTTACCATCTCTACACCATCCGCAAGTTTGTCTCCCTGTGTGTGCGTGTAAGACCACTCTCAGGATAAAACATAGAGTGATAAAAACAGAGAGAGTGAGAAAGAGTGAGAGCGAGTGAGTGTGAGAGGTAGTGAAAGTCAATGAGTGAGTAAGCACGATGAGTGGGTTGGTGAATGAGTAGGAATGAGAGAACCGCTGGGAGAAAGGAGCAGCACGTGTGCGTTACTACCCATTTCCCGTATTTCTTTTCCTCTATTTTTTTTTTGGTTTGCTCTGGTAGGATGCTGATATACAGAAAATTTTTGGTCTGTTCACTAGTTTAGTATGCGTAATGCTGCTCGTCGCTTTGCTAGCCTGTTCTCCTAAAATGCGTAACGTTGTGATAATGTGTGCAGCGGGACTCTTTTATCCTAGTATCGGTAAAGATACTGTCATTCGCTTAACAATTCAGCTCTCCCGTTTGAAACGCCTTGTTGTGTGGTTCTGTGAGCCCATTACATTTGAGAAGTAAAATCTACGCTACGTTCATACAACTTGAGCCCAATCTTTTCTCTTTCTCTCTCACAGTGAAATAAGTTGTTTCATATACACTTATAAATATATAAAAATATATCTAGCTATGTAAACGTATACATTTTAAATCCGCGCGCACAATTCTATTGGGGGATTATCCTTCAAAAGTTACTCCACTTGATTGTGGGATGGCCTCAAGTGAGTGGCCAACTCCGAGGGTAAAAAAAGAATCCACCACTCAAAAGTTGGTTTTTTGTTTTGGTTTTGGTTTGGTTTGATAGTGCCTCACCTGCTAGTCCTGCTGTTCCTGCTCCTGCGATTACCACTGATGAATTTGATTTCACACGCACACAAGTGAAAATGTTGAATTTTGGCGCCTTCGTCGACCAGGCGAACAGGAATTTAAGGGCAGGCGGTAGAGAGAGTATGAATGAGAGGACCAAAATGCGTTACCATGACACTAGCAGCTGCGCGCTCCTTGTTCTCTCTTTCTTTCTGTCTGTCTTTCTCTCTCTCTCGCGCTTTTGAATGCTTTCTATCTTTCTCTGGGTATCTCTTTCTCCGTCTCTCTGTTGGTCTGACCCTTGACACACTTTTGCTCTTCTCTACTTTGTCTCTTTCTATCTCTCTTTCTCTATCTGTTTCATATACTGTATGTATCCTGCGGCTTTTGCAAAAATTCTTATCCTACCGGAAGTCTCGCTTACTAGCAACTTCTGTTTGCCTAGCTCAAAGGATGCTTTTTGCGTTTGATTTCAGGGACAAATATAATGATTGATGGCAGCGGTTGCTATGGCAAAAATTTCTACCCCCAAATTGCGTGACACAGATTGTGTGTGTGTGTGTATTAGAGAAAGGATACCAATTCAGTTGAGTACAAAAGGATAATAGAATCATGACAATAGCTAGCATGTCTGTAGGATGCATAGAAGAAGCAGAATAATTTGATGTATGTCAGTAGGTTAAAAGAGGTCATCAGAAAGTGTGTCACATTGATAGAGAAGAAGACTTGCAGATATTTTTATAAAAAGGTCTTGGATTGGATGGAGAATTATTGTAGATCAATTATTTAAAAATATCATATCATAATTAAATTAATAAGGTAGTTTAAGTAAATTATTAGAATTATTCTTAGTTTAAATATGAAGTATTATAGTTTTTTTTTTAATTAGTTTTTCTTTTACTAAAGTAAAATAAAACAATAAAACATTTTTTTTGGTTTAAAAATGGAGTGTTAAAAGTTTTATTTCAATTATTAAAAGAATTATTAAATTCTTATTTTTAATATGTTAATCATGAAAAACAATACAATGAAGCCTTGTTTATATGGCCTTAGAACCCGGAGCTCTGTATTATCCGTGTCAAAGAACTTGCTTAGAAATTGTAGAAGAACTTTGAAAGGATGGAATTTTGAAATTAAAGAACTTAACTGTTTCATATTTTAAAACATTTCAATTGTTCGTTGTATCCAAGTTATTGTTATTCTGAGAAATCTGGAACCCACATTATATAAGATAAACAAGACTCACCTTTAATAATAATGCAAATAAATCCGGAATCTTTAAATTATATAATACATTTGCAAGTGAAAAAATAAACTTTTAATAATAATAATTTAATATGTACTTCTTACAACAATCGACTATATATATGGCTGTTACATGTTTAGACTTGAAATAACTATTTATTATATTAAACAACAAAACGATGTTTGATAAACTAAAGTATAACAATCTATCATTCAAACAATATACAATCGTTCAATATATACATATATTACTTTACAATTTAGAACATCGGTACAATAAAATTGATATATAAATACATTATTGGACTGAAACTAAGAGACTTAAATAAATCATAGGAATGCATTTTTATCTTAATCTTAAGTTTTTAAACATATCTTCTTACCTTAAATTTTATAATTATTAAAAAATTTTGTATTTTTTTTTTTAAAGAAAATGTAAAGGTTTATCGAATATACAGGGAAAATCCATTCACTTATTCTCCCATTCAGACCGCAAACTGATTAGTAGGAACTAAACCAGAAAGCAATTTAAATAGTGTCATTCAAGAGTCACTGTCAAAAATCTTTCTATGTTTTCTAAATTCAAAAAGATTTGTTTATTCTTTTTTAAAACATAATAAATATATGGCTTAATAACTAGCTGTATACAACTTATTATACTGAATATAATTTCTAATTTAAATGTAGAATAGCGAAATTTGTATTATATTATATATGTTATAGATTTTAAATTATATTAATATTACAATTTATTTTTAGAAGATTTAATACTTAAATGTTAAATTGAAACGTAGACAATTGAAAAGTTCTTTAAATGTGTAAAAAAAAAAACTAAAGCTGAATTTAAGACTGATTTTACACAACTTCATCTTATAACTAGAACTTGTATACATATTAGTGGTAGAATTAGTATAACAGTTTAAGGTTCTTGTGATTTTGTTTGATTTTAATGCAACGTTTGAAGCTTAATTCATTTTGGACATATTGCAATTAAGGTGTCGGTGGCCTTCTGATCATTTTGTGGTGCAACCTGTGATGTTGGAATGGTGGAAACTTCCAAGGCTAAGCAAGTAGTTCATCCTACTTGCTATGCTTCTGCCTCTTATGTATAATTTGGCCACATTCCAAAATGCTTTTGTTGCCACATGCAAATCTGGCTAAAAGAGTTCAGTTGTTGTTGTTGTTGTTGTACGGCCCTACTCCTAGACCCACAACTAGCACTTAACTTGGCTTTGATTTGAAGTTCGTGTCCCTCTATGCGAAACTTGCTTGGCCCTAACACCTTGTGGACGAAACCAACAACTTTGCCTTTGAGTGAGTGAGTGATTACAGTTGAGTTGGAAGTCGGTCGTTGGTCGTCGCCATGGAACAGGTTACCCATGGGAAATCTTCAAGCAATTACCCTAATCCCCTTTTCTGTCCTGCACCCTCCTGGCTGTGGTCTCCTCTGTCTGATTTTGATTTTGAAATTTGAACTTGAGGCTAAAGGTAAAAATTGTTTGTCGAGTAATTGCCGCATAACGAGGTAAGCAGACAACAACACAAAGAAAAACTAGCAAGCGACTACAAAAGCAACTGCAAATGTCGAGCCTGCAGGGTAAATAAGTTGGCGTTGCAGTTGAAGTTGGAGTTGCAGTTGAATTTTCAGTTGGAGTGGGATTTGACTAGCTGTGCTGCCCACAACTTTGAATGCGTTAGAATGTGCCAAAGCGGTTGAAATTGTAATACAGTTCAAAACAAAAAAAAAAACTATCTTTAACCCTAGAAAATGCCATATTACTATTACTTTTTTGTATAACAGTATTTAGTACTCTGAATACTCAAGTTGCCAAACAAAAGAAAAAAATTTTTAGGAATTAATTTGAATAGGAAACAAGTCTTAATTAACAAGTTCATTAAGTAGTAGCAATGTCCTTTAAGAGAACATGCCAACTTTCTATATGGGCACATGAACGCCACCTAGTGTCCTGAATTTTATTTATGATAATCGAATTTGTAATTGGATTTTTATTTTATAATCAGGAACAAATGTTTATATATATATTTAATCTGTAGAATCCCAATCTATGTTCCCTTTGATTATTAATTTGATCTACAAGGACAATAATTTAAACTTAAAATAAACTAAAATACAATTACGCAGTTTACATTTTAAAAAAATTAAAAAATACTGCATGTTAACTAAAATACTATTAATCAGTTTACGTTTTAAAAATAATTATAAAAAAAAAAATACAAAGTTCTAAAGAAAATTATGATATATAAGTAAATGTATCGTAAAGTAAAAGTCAAAAAATTTTTTTTCAAAAATATGATCTTTTATCGAATTTCAAATTTAAGCTAGCAAAATATACTAAATATATAGGGTAACAATTTGATTCGTTAATTCTCTTCTTTATTACAAAATATAAAAATAAAAATAAATATATACTTGAGCTTATTCAGGCTTACAATAATAACACATAAACGCTAATAATTTTATTTATTTATAATTTAATTAAGAGATAACTATAAATTACCTATAATCAACTTACTAGCTATAACTTCCATGGTCTTATGCTAGGTATTTATTATATTTAAAAAATGTAAAAAATATTTTTTATATAAAAGTATTTCAATATTCCAAAAAATTCTGAATATTAAAATAATGTACAATCCTTCAAAATTTTTTTACTAGTTTTAAGCGGGTTAATATATACATATGAATAACCATAAAATTGGTAACCAACGCCCCGAACCGAAGCACAAAAATCGTGCAAATATCCCAACTAAAATGAGAGAAAAAAAATTTAAGTTCAATATAATATAATACTTAGCGAATTCTTAATACCCTAATAATTATTAAGTTACAATTACAATTTGGTAAAAAGCCTAGAACAAGAAATCGTCGTAAATATGTAGTTATTCCGATTTAAATTTAATTTTATTTTTATTTCGTTTATTTTGTTATTTTAATTGTTCATTAAGACATATAATGTTTTAATTATTATAATATTTAATATATTTAATTTTATATATTTAATATAATAATACGTTTCTATCATTTCTTATCTTATTATTCATCTTATCTATTATATTACCTTATTTTATAACTTATTTTCTATTATTTAAATAAGATATTTATATTGTCTCTCTAGATTTTATATAATCCCACTTAAAAAAGAACATTTACTTATATATTTTTAATTTTATTTGTCAAAATTTTCTTTCAACTAACAATTCAGTATACCCTTTTTCAATAAGTGTATAGACTAAACTGAGTGAAAAAAACAAAATACAACCTCATGAAATCTAGCGTCAGGTGCATTTCCATCGTAGATAATGCCATGTTGTTGCTGTTGTTGTTGTTGTTGCATCGATTGCGGAAAACTTGGCTGGCACTGCTGCTGCTGCTGCTGCCAACATTTTGTGGAAGCTATCACAGCTTGGTGATCACTGTGTTGCCATGGAGTTGGCGTCGAAGTTGTAGACCCAACAATTGTCTTTTTGGCATAAGCTAAAATTTTCGTTTTCAACTTTAACTTGTTGTGTGTGTCTCTGTGTGTGTTTGTGTGTGTAAGCCATATTATTTGCACTTTATTATCACGTTAGCCAAATGAGCGAAACGTGCAGATCAGCTAAAGAAAGAGGGGAAGTGGGTATAAAGAGGTACACAGGGACCGTTGGCCAGTGGCTCTCACCTTTGACCTTCTTTTACTTAGTTCCAGCTGTTGAAATTGATAAGCCAGGGATAAGAAAAAAAAATAACAAAAATTCTTTCATTTAAACAGTTGGAAAAAAATGTTTATTAAACACTGCAATTATATTTAGAAATGGGCGTGGCTCTCACTGCAACTATTTTGCCCACAAATATATATTTTTTTTTATCTTGTTTAAATCAAAAAATTCTTTCACCTAAAATGATTTTAGTTTAAGTCATGGAAAATAACTAATTTAAAAGTAGGAAAGATTAGATAAATCCATTTAAATGTTGAAAATTTAAAGCTATATATATAAAATTTTAAGAAGTAAGACAATATAAATGAACATTTTGATTAAATATTTTTGATATGTAGATGCCAAATCATTAAACAATTTGAAATAAACAAAATCAAAAATTTAACTATACAAAATTTTAGAGTTTTTCTGTTTCTGCCTTTCTATCCAATTTTCAAGTGTTTTTATTTTCGAATATCAATTTGAATCAAATGTCCAATTCCAAGAGCCTTTTAATCGGTTTATAGTCATTATAATGTCGATAGCTCTACAAATTCTTTGATAACAAATTATCGATTATGTTTGTACTTGGAATTCATTCTTTTTGTTTTTTGTTTTTGTTTTCTTTGTTTTTGGTGTCGTTTTACCAGACTTTTTAAGAACTCGAGCAATAATTTTGTGTTAGGAATTGACCATTAAATTGGCAATTAGCATTACAATTACATTTTCCACATATTTTCCACGCACTAACCAAAAGGGCTTTTCTTACTTGCCTATGTTGTTGTTGATGGCTAAAACGTGAGCAAGGCGTGAGCATAAATACAATTGAAAATGGCCAGCAATTAACAGAGAGTTTAATGTAAAATGAAGCCGAAAACCAAAAACAGAGTGCAGATCTTCTCTAATCCCCCAGACCTCGTCTCACCCCACTTTTTCTTCAACTTATTTCAAACATAAAAAGCCAATTTCAATAACATTTGCTACGCCCCATCCTTTTTGCTCCCACTGGCCCCTCCATGTAGCCATTAAGAGTCCATGTGTGTGTGTGCAACATGAGGCGGCAGTGGCAACTTACAAATTTGCTTAAACACAGACAGACAGTTGGTGAAAAAAATAAAGGGGAAAGGTGGGGGTAAAGTAGTAAAAAGCGTTTATTGAAACATTAATTGCCCAATGTGAAATTCATTTAAACAGACTTCGCCTCCTGGCTTAAAATATATTTAAAAACTCAAAGTAAACTAAATTTTCGTATGCCCTTTTCAAAGAATCTATAGCTTAAGACTCTTTTAATTAAATATTCTTAATAAATCGAGAAATTTGTTATAATTAAAATGGTAAATTGATGGATTGTCTAAATTGATTATATGATCCATAATTGTTGTTTAAAGATAAGAATAAAGAAAGGCATTTATATGGGGGATTGTTTTTTGGTTGGATTTTACCTCGATTTTTACACTTTTCCGATACTATATACAACATCGTTTTAATCCCTAAAAGCTCTTTAACTTTATTTAAAAATTATCATTGGTTTTTAATACAAATATTGGAAAACTAGAAAATATATGCATATATTTTTAAAATAGTTATATTTCACATTTTTTTTGCCAATGTGGCAAACCTTTATTTGAATTTAATATACCCTAATTTTTACTCCTTATTCTGCTCTTACCCAAAAGAAACAGGGTCGGATCATATTGGGAACGGTTAGAGATTTTGATACTTATGGAAAACAATGTTACCATTAATATATACTTATATGATTGAATCTATAGCTGTATAATATTGACTTTTAAACCTACTTTTTAAAGTTATTGAATAAAAAGTTTATTTATTTATTTGATATGTGTGAAATAGTCTTGTATAATATAATAATATTATAATATATGTAAGATGTAAGAATGAATCTTGATTCCTTTAAGCTATTTTTACTAATGACAAACTAACAAATTTTGTATCCCTTACTTCTTGTTCTTTAACTATAAAATCTATTTTCATACTTATATATTAGAAAGGATAACCATAGGATAACTTTTACTTATTAAAATATCAAAATTATTAGATTGAAATCCCTAAATTTTGGGACAGTTGTTTTAAAATTTGATAACACCCAATTTTTAGTCTTTTATTACACTCTAGCAAGAAAGCTATATATAGAAGGAGGCATTTTCGACTATATTAGATAATAAATATCAATACATAAACATATAATATACATATATATATATATTCTTCATTAGCACAATGAGCTTAGTTCCAAACTGAGCCAAAGATGGCCCATCTTTCTATCTTTTTTACGTTTTAATAATGAAATAAAATTTGTCACGTCCAAGCTGTTCAATTTCAGTTTATTTTCCAACAATTGCGGAGTATTATATAGCTAGATACAGGCCAAAAAGGATTAAATGAAATATTTCCAAAATGGTAAAACAGGACCCTGTAAAGATTTCAACCTACTTGGTGAATATATTTAATAAAATAAAATAAATAAACAAACATTTTATGTGAGAAATTAATGGAAATAAGAACTTTTAGTTCATTAAATTTTTCTTATAGCTGCCCCCAGATGATTTTGACTTTCTGAAACCGTCCCTGGATGAGGCACTTGTTATTCGTCTCTAGTTTTTTGCTTACCTTTTGGTTTGGTTTGCTAATGTTAGCTGTTTTTTTTTTTTTTTTTTTTTGCTTTTCGGTAGAGGTCGCTTAGCCTTTGACTCTGCACGGATTGGCTTCCTTCTGACTACTCCATTAATTGAAATTTTATGTTTTGGTTTCCATTTAGTTTTTGCATCTATAGGTGGACAATGATTTAACAAATTTTCTTTCATTACACATTATTGAATTTTATTGTTTATGTTAATCTTGAGACAATTTTAATGATAGAGATAAAGGAGGACTGAGGTGTGTGTGTGTGTGTATGTACTCCACTTCATACAGCTTAATCGCACAAATGCTTACAACCAGGTTACAACTCTTAACACCTACATGAAAAGTAAATAGACAGACAGACAAAAGAACATAAAACGATTGACAACCTGAAACTGTCAACGACGCATTGAAAATTGTTAACTTTGCCCCGCCTCAAACACCGCCCATTCCCCTGTTTTGTAATGAATATTGCCAGTAACAATAAAAAAAAAAACAAAAGGTAAAAACAATAACCAGAAAATGCAAGGCAATTTTTGAATTTGTGACTTATCTTCTATACTCTTGTTAAGAGATCTTTATAAAATTGCATTAAAATCATTTGTTAGATCGAACCTTGAATTTTAACTATATATACCATGTCTGTAAAAGGCAGCTTGGTTTTGCAGTTTTCCAAATCTCTTTTTTACATGTTACATGTTTCTGCTCTTAGTGAATATACCCTTTTTTCAAATTGATTGTCATAATGAAAATGTCAACTAGAAGTTTTGTTCTCTCAGCTTGTTGTTGGCGTTAAACCAAAGTCCAAAAGTTCAAAAACTTGCACAGCTCTCCTCCTAATCCCTCTTTATCTAACCATTACAAGCTTGACTTGGGTGAGTCACAAATCACTGTAAATTTACACACATGTATGCGAGGGTTACTTGATGAGTGCTGCTACGCATAAGATAAAGTGTATATATATTACCTTTTACAAGCATTTAGACATCCTATACAGTAATCTAAGAATCATCAAAATTAGAATCCTGTGCTATTATAGGATAATAAGCTATAAGTTTATATAGTACGGAGGATCTTTGTAATGGAAGATTTACCTCAGTTACCACTTACTTAATATTAATATAATCTTTTTCTTCTATATAATCTTCATCTTCTATATTCTTAACATTTTTGTTAATCGATTATTTTTTTTACGGTCGTTCGTAACACTTTTTTCGTAATACTTCGACGGAATTCTTAGAACCAGTGCTAACAGCAGAAAGCATTCTGTATTAAATGCAATTTATGTAGTCTAGAAAGTCAAAATAATCTGTAAATGTCCAGCTTAATGGTAACAGTGTGGAGCGAAGTCTCTCTTTTACAATTATATATGAAAATATTAAAAAGTTTTAGAAATTTGTTTTAATATTATTAAAAAGAATATAAAAAAGTAAATAAACAAACTATTTTATATTAAAAGTTTTAACATTTCTGAAAGTTCTATTAGGTTATTTCTTAAAAGTTTGCAAACCAACCTCGTATAATGTTCCAACTTGCAGACTTAACTGCACTTTTCTTGCTCTCTCTCTCTTTCTTTCTCTGACTCTCCATATTTATGAAGCTCACCAAGTCGTAATTATGCTAAAAAGCTTTGTTATTGATGTTGAGACTGTGGCGGAGTGGGCGGTGGTATATGCACATTTTGCCTTTGATTGCACAATGTTGTATACCCTGCCAACCATAGGATAGGGAGGGTATATAAAAGTCATTAAACTTATTTTAACAACTCCCAACGATATTTGTAGAATCAAAAAACAAGTCTTAGAGAGTCTATTAAAGCCTTAAAAGGGTATATGAAAGTCGTATAGTCAATTTAACAACTCAAACGAAATTGAGGGTAACTTTATTTTCTTTCATATGTGATAGGTATTAAAAATTAAAAAAAGTTTTTAATTTAAAAAAAAAATAGGGAACATGAAGTAATCTCTGAATCCTTCTAATGTAATACCTGGTATACCTAATTTATACCTGGTAGTTGCCAAAAATTGATCAATAGATGATTTCCTTTAACTGATATAAAACTTCCATTAAATTTCATTTGGTGCTGAGTAAGCCAAAGATTATGTTCTGACCTAAAAGTTTTCTTATGCACTTTTTTTTTATATTTTAATTGCCAAAGTTTGTACTTGAACTCACTCAAAGTGCAAACAGTTTGACACCAAATAAAATACTTAAACAACAAAATAAAACTTTGATTTAAACGAGATAAGAAGTGTTTAGAACTTTGACAGAAATCGCTTAAGGTAGTTGTTTCTTTTTTTTTTCTTCTTTTTGGTTATACCCTTTAAATTGGCAAGACAGTTGCAATAGACAGAAAACAGAAACAAGTTTAGATTTATATATAGATAAATACATTTTAATCTGGGCTTGATAAACTGACTTTAGGCAAGCCAGTTTGTAGTAAGGATCATTTTTTATTCCAGTGTATAAAATTGTGTAGTGTATCTAATATTTGTTTTGTGTTTTTTAATATTTAATTCAGTTTAAGTTTTTTGGGTGCCGCCATCTCTGTCATTGATTTGAAGTTGACCCGGTTCTTGGGTTATAAAAAAAGGGCTCTACCCCCCTAACAGTTCCCCGTAAACACCCTTAGTTTGTACAGTAGCAAATTTTCTGGCATCTTTTTAAAGATTTTGTATTTTTTTTTTGTGGCTCATTGAACGACAATTTGGCAATCATTTTGCATATCGTTGGTAAAAATCATGGGAAACGATATATTGCTGGCATTTGATTAGTGTTTTTAGATTTTTGAATCAAACTACGAACTTTTAAATACCCTATAACCCATAAAAAGACATCAATTTAAAGTTTTTAAAATTTAGAATTTTATTAAATGTAATTATTTCAATTCTGCTTTTATTTGTGCATGAGATGGAGTACCAGAAGTTCTTGCAAGATCCTTTACTCACTAGCTTCAAAGCTATATCCATTATAAGGTCATTCTTATTACTCTTTGATTTCTGATAAAACTTAACTAAAATTTGTCCGATTATGCTTGAACTTCTAGGATAATGTTTACATTAAAGCTTATCGAATATTCTTCATTACCAGCCAAATGCAGAGTATTACTTAAAGATTTTCATGTGTTTTATTATTCTTCTAATCGAATTTCCCTATGAATAACCCACAATTTGCTCTTTTAGAGAGTAATACACCTGTCATTTCAAAATCGTCTCTATATGACAGTTGTAACACGAAACACCGATGTAAAAGACTGTTCTTCTGATCATAGATTAAACTGTTCCAATTGGACGACTAGAACTCAAAACACTTTATTATTAAAGTAAAGTGAAGTAAAATTAACTGAAGAAAAATAACCTGAAAGAAAACATAAAGAATTTGACTGTTTATAGTTAGAGATACTTTTCATCAAACTATTTCACCTTTGAGTAGTTACTAAAGGGTATCTGTAAACTAAACTTTATTATTAAAAATAAAGTTCTTTAAACTTGATCATCAACAAGGTTTTTCCGTACTATTCTTTTCCTTTAAATTTATGTCTTGTTTACTTTAAACCTGCATAATCTGTTTTTTTTTTTCTCTTTCTAGTTTTTTTTTTTTATATATTTTTTTTTGTTAGTGTAAAACGAAATCGAAAAGTGTCGAGTTCAATGTTTTTTTGTATGTTTTTAAAATGTGTCTAGAAAATCCTTGAAATGTGTCAATAGCCTTTCATTCTTGTTGTTAACAAATTTCCATTCTCAATTAATTTACAAATTGTTGAAATTCTTCCGCAAAAGAAGAAAAAAAAGAAAACACACACACACGTAAAATAAAAAGAAGCACAAAATAATGGAGATTTATCCATAGACCAGTCTCAGTTCAGTCTATAGGCCTATTTGGCATGAAGATGAAGTCAACGCACTTTTGCCTTTTGCCTCATGAATTTTACTACAATTGCCGCTTTACGCACTTTAATCTGTTTTGTTCTCAAGGAACTTTGCCAAAAAGTTGCCAAAATTTTGTACAGTATTGAATTTTAATTAACTATAATTAGTGTTACTCCAGATAGTAAACATAAATATATGTATTTATATTAACATTTTAACAGGTGTAATATTTTAGAATTTTTTTATGAGATTTCATTAGATTCTTTCAATTTCAAAAGAGAAAGAAAAGGATAACTTAAGGACTTTTTTAAGATTCTTAATAAACATATCTGAGAAATTATGATTAAATACATCTTCATCAATAGATATACATACATACGTATTCATCATCCACTAATTTACTTGGACATAAGTCCGACAAATTTACCTGAATTATTTGAATTTGCATTGTCAGCCCAAATTCATGCCACAGAAATTACATGTAACCCCAAAAGTATGTTATGGAATCCATGCTTAAAGATATTTCAATAAGTAAGTTGTTATGGCTGGTATTAGAATGTGAAATAGTTCTAGGACCATGACCTTATGAGCCAAAAGAGTGATCTATGTTCATTGTATAGCAAGGATTTGGCTCTATTGTATGGAGATCCGAGGAATAGCTGCGAAGTCAAATTATAAGCTGTCTTGCGACCAATAAGGAACTGCCCGTGGTATGTGGGTGTCCTTTTGTGATTGTGGGGTGTCTTCATCGTGACCTCAAATTTAGAAAACATACTAGCAGATACACTAATAGACCAGATAGGAAACGAAGTATCTTGACTACTACATATTTTTAAAACTAAACTTTTTATTATTTATGTATAAAGTTCAATAAGTAAGTCATGACCAATATTACATTACTTAGTAAGTAAACTTGTGCTAACAACTGCCATACAATATTAAACAGTCGAACTGAGAACATCAAAAAACATATACATAACTGTAGAATTGTGTATTATATATCTTATACCAAGAAGAAAAGTGGTTACTATCGACAACACACATAATTTTATTAGCGTCTCGCAAATCCCTAATAGCAATCATGAAGTCAATTATGAGCCGAGCAAGCAAAGATGCTAAGGAACAACCGTTCAAGAGGCGCATGGGCTTCGATCAAAAAAACGTGGATGCCACATCGCGTTTACCGTTAGGTGATCGGGAATATGGATTTATTCGGGCAGGAAAGCCTACTTCACCATTTCCAGCAGTCAAAGGAACATTTGATGCTAAATCTCTATTAGCCCGACTAAGAAGTGTGAACACTTCTAAGTCTAAGCAGCTCATTTCATCGTTTGGAATTGTAAATCCAACTAATTCGACATCCACAACCACATCCTCATCAATAAATGCGGAGGAATTAATCAAGCCCGATTTTGTACCTCGCACCCCTAAGATAATTGCATTTCACGATAAGCGAAAAAAATTTGATGAAGGCGAATTTACCATAACTCGAGGTCAGAAGCTCAGCGAAGTAAATCACCCCGAGGCCGGAAATAGTCTATCCCCCCGTCGGGATACGCAATATAGGTCATATAAGGAAATGGAGGCTTTTTGCCGTCAAATGAACATTCGAATCTACAAAGGATTTGAGCCACCTTTGTATTAGTGGTGACAAAGTTATTTTTCTCATTATTGTATTTTTATAGGGGTAAAGAATAAATGTTAGATACTTTACAATCTGTTTAATATTTTAACGTAGAGGCGTTAAATATTGAAAATTTACCTTTTAAAATTCTCATTTTCTATCATAAAAACATAAGTTTAAATCTAGCGCACTATTCTGGCAACGTTGGTGTTAAGCCGGCTGCTACTGGCAACGCTACGTTGCACTCTTTTCCTACATTTTGTTTCTTGTTTCCCAACACTGATTAATAACAGCTGTTTGTCAAATGTTTGCTGCAAGTACTGCGTACCAGCTGTTTGTCAACTAACAATTGTTGCCCGTGTAAAAATCAAAACAAGATGGATTTTGCAAACTAAATCGATTTTAGCTATATATGTAATATACTATCCAATCTTGTTAATATACTTCAGGGGAAAATCTCCGGCTAGGCCATGAAATAAGTCCTGCAGCACATCTATAATATTCTGGCAAATAGAAACATTTCTTCAGAGATGTTCCACAACCTTTCTGCTTGCTTCAAGAACAAAAGCTTGTCCATCTGCAACTGACAAATCTTTCCAGTCCGGTGGTCAAATGAATCATGGTCACACAGTCTGAATGGAGGTGGAGTGCATCACCTCGCTGCACAAATACTTGTTCAGCTTTTTGCAAGAGTTTAAAAGTTTTATAGTTCTACACAGTAGTTTTCATTCCTAGTTTAAAATCGAAGTATTCAAGATTTATTTTAAATTTTTATTAAATTTTTTTTTAAGCAAACAGTAACCATGGTCTTAATTTCAAAGTTATAAAACTTTACAATACTCATACAACAAATATAATTCAAGATAGGAACAGCAAATAGGATATACATAAATAAAAATATATACATATACATACATATATATGAGAAAAATATAAAAATATCCACAACTAAATGTTATGCACGTATATGGTGGCATCCAATGGCAAATGCGAAGGATTCAAACATGACGCCGATCCTGGTGCATCGAAGCAAAGGAACAAAAAGTAAACCTGGTAAAAAAGTCACGGGCTTTGATCAAAAAAATGTCGAGATGACATCGCATATGCCAATCGGTGGACGTGAATATGGTTTTATTCGGGCGGCCAATAATACAGCCACACCATTTCCATTAGCCCAAAAAGCGCTTAACAACTCCAGTCTTTTGACTCAGTTACGTTTGGCCCAAGCTAAAATAAAGGCGGCCAGGAAACGACCCAAAGACTCACAGATCCAGTTGAGTTCCAGCGGTTCGAGCTTGTCGCACATGTCAAAATTAACAAAAGCAAGTTGTATTACCCTGGAAGGTAAAAAATTACCATTGCCAGCCACAATGAATTTCAAGCTTAAGCGAAAATTGTTTGATGAGGCTGAATTTACCATAACGCGTGGCCAGAAACTTAGCGATTTACATCATCGTGTAAATGCCTCTGAAGACATCGCCTCAGGTGTGAAACGTGATACACAAATATTTTCATTAAACGAAATGGAGGCCTTCTGTCAACGAATGAACATTAGGATTCACAAGGGCTTCGATCCATCCTCAAACTAGCAAGATTTTTAAATGATAGATTCTAGATTATAGTTTACCAATGATCAAACCGAATAAAACTTTTACATAAAGCTCTCGTGTTATTAAATTCTTAATAGTCTTTTATAGCTTTTAGTCATTCTGGTATGTTTTTAACGGAAATGGGGCATTATAATACTTTTACATCAAGCTTCATACTAGAATTTAAATACTCGCGATAAGTGTGAACAGTGTCGCGAATTTTTATTTTGTACATTTAAATGTTTGCTGGGCTACGGTTCCGTGAGCGACCAAGAAAATGTTTGCTTGGTCTTTTAGTGTTGCTAGTATATATAACTCGAGAATTAAACAATTCAGCGTTAAACAAAAACGTTTGCGGTTCTAGTGAATCTGGATCGGGTGTGTGTGTGAAAAAAATTTAAAGGAATTTAAAATGGGCAATCTAGACACTGATGCTGGAGTAACTTTCGAACAGAGTTATGCCACTACAAACGGCAATGGGATTCCAAATGGAAAACTAGCTAATGGCCATAGCAACTCTTCCAATTCGAATTTTCTGCTAGATAACACCATTGTGGATGAACAACAACGTGAGGCTTTGGTTCAGCTGCTAAATCAGAGAAAATTTTCGGCACCGGCATATACGGAAATACGAACACGACGTAGTGCAGTCAATGCGGCAGCCCAGGCCATGAAATTCAAGGTGAGCCAAGGAGAGAGACAAAAAATAGAGAGTAAAAGATGGCAAGAGAGAAAGTGAAAACCGGCATGGTTATAGGGTGAGGGACGAAATGGAGAGTAAATAGAGCAAGTGGAGCAATTGATGTTTGTGTGTGCCTCATTTCTAGGTCACTGCAGTATTTTTTCCTTTGTAAGAAAGGGTAGCTTCGCTACAAAAAATCATACCGTCTTTCCACCCCACCCATTAAATATTTCCGTTGGTTTTGTTTTGATACAAAAATTTATGTATGTATATTATTTTTAACAAAGTCTTGCAACCCTAACATAGAGGAGTGCCGTTTTATTGAAGATTTTTATTGATCCTCCTCCAGTGCATTGATCGAATTGATTATAAGGGCAAAGAAACTCAACAAATTCCCCATTACCATGCCCATTGTGTTGCTTTTTATCAGCGTTTGTGCCCATACTCATTTTTCTTTTATTTTTTACGTAAACCTCGTAGTTTGGGTTAAGGTGATTCATTTAGTAACTGGCGTTTTATGGGGGGAGCCTCCATTGTGGGCGGTGATTTGAAGAAGATAAGGTAAAAATTTGTTAGTTGTTTTCTGTGATCTAGATCGTATGAAACTATTTGATTAGAAATTTGTGTAAAATTTATCTATTTTATGTAGTGAAGTCACAAAGGTTCTTATCAGTAACAGATACCTTGGAATTTAATATATTTTGTTGAAATTGTTTAATTCTATTGTTTTGGTTTTAGTAGTACATAAAAAAAATACTTTTTTTTTATTGGTTTTCAAACAAATTTACAATATGTGTAGCAAAATAACTTATAAGGAAATCAAATAACATAATTTCTAAAAATCACGAAAGTGAATTCCCTTAATGTTATCTAAATCCGCTTAATATGGAAAATTGAAAGTTCAACCTTCCCTTCTTACGCAAATTGATAGAAATCAGCAAGTTTATTTCTATATTTCTCTTCTTTTTTTTTTATCAATTTGTTTGGATTTATATGTTCACATATAATATATATATAACGTAGACATATAGATTTACAATTTTCAATGGATTCCAAGTGTCGTGATTTATAAGATTGTTAAACGAAAAATGTTAAACTCAAGTATTGGCACTTGAAGATTAGACTTAGGCTAGATTTATTTTATTTTATGATTATTCAAATTTGATTGACTAGTGAGAGAGGAAAGAAAAGCACTTCACACATACTGGCCCAAAACAAAGGTACAAAGTTTTCATAAAGATTGGTAATAAGCTCCATAGAATAAAGCCGGAAACATGAAATAGAACCGATTAACATTTTGGCTAATCAAGTAGCGGATACGTCAAAATAATTTTCAATTTGACTGACAGCTTAGACGACTGACTATTTTTTGATTCCAGACATGTTGCCAAGGGCATTTGCTCTTCAATTGTGGAAGTTTCTTAGGCTTTAGTCCTTAGTTGGCAACCGAATTAAAGTGAAATGACATTTCGGTTTTCGGAATTTTGCAATGAGTTGCATGTTTTATAAGATAATCAATCGGTTATAGCTGCAGTTCCGATTTCACTCTTTTATTGGCTTGACAAATTTTAGGTACAATCTAAATATAACGCTAAATCGCGTGTTGAAATTTTGATGAAAACTAAGGCGAAATATGGAAGTCGAAAATGATAATAAACATGGCATATCATTGTTGTCAAGTTGTTATTGTTATATGATTGTTGATGTGTCGTTATACTCTTATATATATAGAAACATGGTGGATCTCACACGTCATATGACTTTTGCTTAACTCTTCTGTAGTCAAAAAAAATCAATAATAATGCTTGTTCTCTTTTTTATTATTATTATAATTGTTATCGTATACCTACCTACATATCTAAGGTATATAAAAAAATAACGTAAATTACGTTATTCGGACACACTAATTGCCAGTTAGCTATATAGCTAACTATTGTATATATATATACATATACATATAAATAACAGTACTACAATAAGTGTGCCAATTTGTAGGTTTTATATGGCTTCTCTCTCATTTCCACTCATTTTATATTGAGTGTGACTTCAATATAAAAAGCAGAAGACTTGACAATGAGTGAAAAATATGTTTGAATATGTTCATATTCAGTTTTTAATGCATATATAGTGTAGGTATATATATATAGATACATTCGTTTATATGTGTGAACAGTTTAGTTAAAAGTTAATTGAATCATTGTGCTTAACTGATAAAAAAAAATCACAGAAGACCAAAGGGCCAGGCCATGCCCTCTTACTTGCTTGTTCTCTTTCTCTCTCTATATCTCTTTGTGGGTTTTATTTTTTAATGTGATCATAGCTATAGTAGTCCGATCCTTATATGGACTGTATTTATTATAATAACTCTCAAAACGAAAGCGTAAATTGAACTTTTAACTGATGAAATCATTGAGAGATAAAATTCTAGACTAATATTGACTCCAAAATATTAAATCTCTTGTTTAAACCCATAAATAACAAATATACAAAAAAGTATTGCAAATTTTATTAGAATAAAATAAAAATAGGAATAAAATATAGAAAGAAATAAGAAAAACAAATTCACTTTTATTTAAAAGCTCTATTTTCTCTCTCTCTTTCTCTCAAATCAATTAATTTTCGCACCTGTGCGTCCTCCCTGGTATATGGAATAATTAAGCGATTAGTTGTCCTATGATAAGTAATTTATAACAAAAATATCAATAAAAAAAAAAAATTGTATGTAGATTCTCAGCGATAAAGTGTAATCAATCAACTGATAAAGAAAGCAACTTAATGACGAATCATAAATCTCTTCTTACTATCTTTTTTTTCTTTTTATCGATTTAATATAGAATGCCAATTCTAGTAATTATCATCCAGCAAAGAATCTTCAAATAAATGGCCAACAAAATGTTGTTAAAGAGAAGCCTGATTTTAAGCCTAGCCAAGCAGAGGGTAAACTATCGCCAGAAAAGGAACATTATGCCAAAACATCATTTGAAGAGGTGCCCTTACATACTGCCTGCCTTACCTATCTGGGATTCTATTTGCTTATGATATTAGGCTACATTAATCAATTGCTATTTGTACCAAAAGTGGCCAGCGAGAAGGGACGCGAGGGTTATGTCACTCTCTATGATGCATTTGAGAGTTTCTATTCACGTTATGTGTATCGTCGTGTCAAGGATTGCTGGAATCGTCCCATTTGCAGTGTGCCTGGTGATGAGCTAACACTCAAAGATCGCGTCACAGATGATTATGGTTGGAGTTTCAAATTTACTGGCACTCAGACACGTTGCCTGAATTTGGGTTCATATAATTATTTGGGTTTTGCTGCCGCTACAGGCCCATGTGCCGATGAATCAGAGGAACGAGCCCGTAGTGCTGGTCTAGCCTATTGCAGTTCTCGTTGTGAATTGGGCAACACCGAACAGCACGAGGAATTGGAGAAACTTACTGCCCGTTATTTTGGTGTTGAAGATGCCATTGTTTTTGGAATGGGTTTTGCCACTAATGCCTTAAACTTACCCTCACTCCTGGGACCCAATTGTCTTGTTGTGAGTGATGAGAAAAATCATGCTTCTATCATTCTGGGCCTACGTCTATCGGGTGCCACAATAAAAGTATTCAAACACAACAGTATGAAGGATCTGGAGCGAGTGCTACGTGAAGGTGTCTGCTATGGTAATCCTAAAAAGGGTGGCCTGCCATGGACGAAAATAATGATCATTGTTGAGGGCATCTTCTCAATGGAAGGATCAATTGTTCGTCTTCCCGAAGTAATTGCTTTAAAAAAGAAATACAAGGCCTATTTGTATTTGGATGAGGCACACAGTGTTGGTGCCATGGGACCCAATGGTCGTGGTATTGCCGATTATTTCAAAGTGGATCCAAAAGAAGTGGACATATTGATGGGTACATTCACCAAAAGTTTTGGCAGTGCTGGTGGCTACTTGGCTGGCTCTAAAGTAAGTATACCAAAAAAAATTACGACCTAAAAAGAACTTTTGTTTAAAAACTTTTGGTTTTGATTTTTCTTACAGAAACTGATTGACTTTTTGCGTGTAAACAGTCATGCCCATTGCTATGCTGGTTCTATATCGCCTCCAATTACACAACAGATTTTGACTTCCATGAAAACAATAATGGGTGAAGATGGCACTGAAACGGGCCGTAATAAGATAATGCAATTGGCCCGTAATACCAGATATTTCCGCAAACGTTTGGCTCAAATTGGTGTGATCACTTATGGTCATGAGGATTCTCCAGTAGTTCCCATGTTGGTCTATTTGTTCTCCAAAATTGGGTAAGTTTTGGTCAATTTACTTTTATACTTGTTATTAATTATTATTTCCTTTGTTCACAGAGCTGTGGTCCGCACCCTAACTACCCGTCATATAGCAGTTGTAGGCGCTGGTTTCCCAGCCACGCCCATTATGGAAGGACGTATCCGTTTCTGTTTATCGGCTGCCCATACCAAAGAACAATTGGATTATGCTTTAGAAGTGATTGATGAAATTGGCGATGACTTGGGTTTGAAATATTCACGCAAGCCGCGTGATCCCAATCCCATTGAATACTAGATGATCCAATTAAATGGGAAAATTAAAATTCGCCACTCACATTAGTAATTTAAGTTAAAAGTCACAGTCCACATAAACTTGCTAAATTAATTCTTTTGCTATAATTAATTTAAATCAAGTTTAAAACAAAAGAAAAACAACCACATACCAACTGACTTTCTAACATTGCCCTAAAAAAACTGAAGGGTTCATAAAGATGTTAAACCATTACAGCAACACACGTTAGCTTAAGCTAATATATAGCATTTATATCGCTTAAAACATTTAACAATATATATATATATATATATTTATGTATAAAATTGTTATAGAACTTGTAAAGTTCAAAAGAAAAAACATTTTAAGTATTTTTCAGGTTTTTATTATTTTCGGTTAAGGGAAAATTGTATCAATCGACCATATTCGCACACCTCGCAACAAGCTTGAGCGAAACTAATTCTAAAAATAGAAAGAACAACAAGATATATATATATATATATATATATATATTCATATATAGATAGAGCTACCTAATAATTATATTTTTCTATAAAAAAAAGAACCAATAATGAAAATAAATGATAAATTGTTGCTTTATGTATTACTTGTAATATAAAAACGATTTCTCTTTCAATTTTTGTCCCAAAAATGTGTGCAAACTGTTTGTAAAATGTGTGTCTATGTAAGTTAAGTCTGATTTATTATATCATTGTTAAGATAAGTATATATAATAGTTGTATATATTATTTCTCCTGCATCATGTATGATCCTGAAATGTGATTGGTTTGCTTCCTGTAACTTATTGGTTCAATCCAGTTCCGAATGTAAGCTAGATAATAATTAACCAAAAATTCATTTTGTATTTATATATTTCTTTTTTATTTATTTAGCTGTATTCGCTATCATCATTTTTAATCATTTTATTGCATGTTTCATTCAAATCAAAAATCTTTGCATGTAAGTATAATTTAAGCAAGAATATTTAACTTCATATTCATTCATCAATATCATTTTCTATAGTTATTTATTAACTGGAATATTTGTTTAAACGGAACTGAATTTATAAAAAGGTATTTTTCTATTCGGTGAGTCAAAAGATTTTCTATATCAAATTAATATTATTTAAAAAGAATCTTGAAGAACTGTTGACCTATATGTCAAACCATTTTCGAATCTCTTTATTATTAATTCCTTTAAACGCTTCTAATGTTAAATTATTTACGAATTAACTGAATCAGTTGAACTAAGTTCGTCAAAAATTTAAGTTCCCTTTATTTTGTATATGGGGATATATGGGGAAGCTTTAGTTTGAAAAAGCTTAAAGCAAAAGCTCAGAAGTAACTGACAAAAGCTTGATGATTTGTAACTGAAAATATTTGAATGTATTTTGCTTTTTGGTTTTACTTTAAAATTGAGTTTCGGGCAATTTTATTATCTGTTTTTATAAAAGGTTTCTGGAACCTGCTCGCCTTCGCCCGGGTCACAAAAATTTGATGCTTTAACCGATTTCTTTGATGTATACATATATTTTTGCCCATTCACACCTCTCACAGGTGCTAGAACTATGTTCATTCCACACTTGACTTTATATTTAATGCCCTTTTTCGCACAGAAGTATTTTGTCTGGTTTTTTCAAAAAACAAAATTGATTAATAATCATATAAAACTAATTTTACATATAAGACATCTTAATTATCAAAATTTTATTATTTATTTATGAATTTTAATTTCACTAAAGAAGTATTGAAAAACATTTAGCCACATTAAAAAAATCTTTTATCGAACTATTAGTCTAAAATTGAGAATTTGCAGTTGGGCATAAAATAATCTAATATTTTCCCATCGCAACAAAATCTGAAAGTTGTTGAGAAAGTTCTTAAAACAAAATTTCCTATATTTTATAAAACTAAGTAAATTCCAAACAAGATCGATTAGAAATTCATATCAAACAAGAATCCAATTTAAAAAGATATTAAACTAAAAAAAAAACAATTTGAATGCTTTGCATTAATATCTATCAAATAGTTTGGTATATATATATGAGTGTAATTAGAAAACTTTGTTTAATTGTAGGGTATTCTGTGTTCGCTTTGTTGCTTTTGTATTTATATGTATTTTTTCTATCATGTGTTCTATTTTGATTTTGTTTTTTTTTTTTTCGAGTGGTCAAAATGGAAAATGACAATATATACACGAGTATATATACATATGTATATGCAGTTATATAGGGCGTTCTTTGTAAGTGGGCATGGTTCAGTCTGATGATGCTGTTGTTGCTGCTATTCCTGGTATGAGTAATTGACTACGTGCGTATAAAGTTTGTGCTGGCATTTTAACCAAGCCATGAGTACTACCAGAACGAAAAGTACAAGGACTCTGAAAGTGCCTACAACAACAATAACAACAACAATCTGCCCTTGAGTGTGTGTGGGTGGATGGGTGTATGTATGTGCAATCATAAATATGCATTCTGCTGGCCATTTGTCATAAGGTTTTTCCCCCTTTTTCGTTTTTTTTTTTACTTTTTGTTGTTTTGCCATTGTAAAAAGAGTCTTTTACTTGAAATGCAACTGGTTTTTTTTTTCCTGTTTGTTGGTTTGAGAAGCTTTAATCGAGATTGATAAGTCGGGTCAAGGCATGATGGAGGATGGATTGGAAGGGGAATAGAGATATCATTTAATCTGATATCTCTTTGTAAACTTGTCGTTTCGTCCATTACAAATCGCTGCTGATGCCGCTTTTGCGTGCCATTGTCTGCGGGCAAAGCTTCCCTTTTAAATACCTCGTAATCATAATGTGAGAGGGTATAACAGTATTGCCAAAATATAACAACAGAATAGGAAGCAAATGAAACATATGTAATATATATACATTTGTAGATAAACCCAAACTTAAGGTATAAAAGATACATTATATATACATGTATAACGTCAATTGATAGTGGAATCCTTGCAAAGCATTTCCATCGGCAAACGAATACATCTAACCAATTGTTTTAGGGTATACTTAAAGTCGCATGTCTCACTAAGGGCGAAAAGTTTTTTCTAGTTCTTCCGTCTCTTTTTCCGCAAATAAAATTTTAATGTTTCCGTTTACTTTGGCAAATATACATACATATATATAAATGTATATGTATGTATATATTTTTTATACCTGGTAGTTTTATTTCTTCTCTTTTACTAAAGAAAGTTGCATTTTGTATGACGTTGGTGTGTGTGTGTGTAGCTAAAAAAAAGTTTTATTTCCTTCGTAAAAGCTGAAAGAATTTTTCTCTGTAAATCCAAATCCGAATCGGAATCCTATTTGTAAACACTTCAGGCATGCATATTGTGTAAAAATAAATGGCAAAAGAAAAAAAAATAATGTCTTGAGTTATGCGCATATTTTTCGCAGACACTGTAAGACGTATTATGTGATAGATATTTTAGAATGAAAAAAAATTGCAAAAGAATTAATCGTTTCAGTCAAGTTGTTATAGCTTTAAATTGGAACTATTAAAAGGCAACTTCTAGTTTTCAAATCATATCAAATCAAATTTGAATAAAATCTATTATATACATAATATAATATGTTGACTTGCTTGACTTCATCTATTATTTATCAAAATTATCAGTACTAATTGTCAGATTTTGAACAACTTTCTAATTTTACTGTGATGTTAATTTAAGTTTTTTGTTTAGTCTCTAAAAATCCGATAATAGCTCGTTCTATCCTATAAATACCGATTTTCAAACTTATTGTACCCATTATATAAAATAACGGCAATTTATACAGTAAAATATTTTGAATAAATTTTGATAAGAAAAATTATTTGCCAGCTTTAGGTTTTACTAGAACTATCAAGTTCTCTCACCGAAAGACACTTAGTATACATGAAGCTAGAACAAGTTGAGAATTATTATTGAAAGAAACGAAAAATCTTCTTAAAAGAAGTAGAAACTTAGGAAAATATATAAATAATATCTTCTTTTACTGTTCTGATTCAATAGCTACCAATTCAGATACGACTGAGATGGAGATATGCAGACGAGACTAGTTTTAGGAATTTGCAACAGACATGGAATGAAATATATAGCTAACAGTAGTTAAGCTGGTCAAGAATAAACTAAATATACATGGATGGCTTTGGCGGCTTATAGAAACTTGTTTAATTACATTAAAACGTTAATATATCCCTTTATTGTTAAATATTTTTATAGTTACACACAAATTTGGCTTTAAAAATAGAAAAAATTTCTAAATTGATTGGTTAAACTTTAAATTGAATTTGCCAGATTTTGTATCTTGTGTGAAATCGAAGAAAGTTCCTTACAACTTTACTCGCTGTCAATCAAAAATTAATCTTAAGCCAATGTTGGTTCATATTTGTTGCTTTAGCAATCTGTTACATGATATACAGGGGTATGAATTGAAGTGGGGGTAGGTGGGATGGCAGGATGTAGAATATTTATAATCTTTCACTTCACTTGCCATTGCTATTACTTAAACTTAAAGCATATGTTTTATAATATGCAAGATGAAACTGAAAACAATTTTTCATGTGCTAAACGTGTCGCCTTGCCGACTGCATGAGAGCACACATGGATATATGGATATAGTATATGTATATATACTACCTATATAGATCCTGTAAGTAGACGAAACATTGTCGTAGGACAATCAGTCATTTGCCTTTTTGGCACCGACAACAAAAATGTGTCCAAAAGGTTTGACTTTTCCCCTAACACTTTCAATTCGCACACGTTAATCAATCAAAGTCCCTTGAGACGGTTCAAAAAGAGCTAAGAGAAAACTGGAATTTAATCAAGAATTCTCAATTCTGAGATTTAGCCAAAATCAACTGGAATCAAAAGCAGAACGAGAAATACTAAAACCAAAAAAGGCTGCCTGGCCAGAATGAATGTAGCAAATTTAAATGCCAAGTTAACCGCAAATTAAATTTGTTGCCAAATGCTTCTACGACAAAGATGTTGAAGTAGACAAAGCAATAGGAGAAGTAGAAGAAGAAGAAGGAGCAGGACAAACCGCAGTTTTCTAATTAATTTCAAAGACAGTGTGAGAGAGAGATGGAAATTGTATTCGAACAGACACCTTAGCACCTGTCACAGACTGAACTAACACAGACCAGGCTAGACCAAACCAAACCAGACCAAACCAAACCAGACCAGACCAGACCAGGCCAGTTCTCCTCCTTTTCCTCCTTTTGTTTGGCATCATTAAGTTTTGCGGCAGCTTCTTGTTAACATTTATGGTTATTGTTTTCCTCAAATCACCCACTCCATGTGTGTTTACGTACGCAGGCATATATATATATATATATCTATGTGTGTGTGTGTGTGTATTGTGGGCGTGGTCAGTGGGCCTAAAATTTCTCTTAAATATGCAAGCAATTTGTTTTGGCCTTAACCTAACCAAAGCAAACCGAAAATGTGTTTAATTAGTTATCTCTACCAAGCAATTATTGATGTTGTTCTTGTTATTGTTTGTGTTTCAATAAGGTGTGTACATGTCAAAAATTCCACACCTTTTTTTATTCTTTCTTCAATTTACAAATTTCCTAATGAAAGGTCTAAGAAAAACTAATAGATAAAATAATTTAGTTACTTTATGATTTTAGGATTTTCAATGGAAAGATAGAGGTATTTAAATATAGTTCGATAATTAAACTTTTGTAGTACAATTTGTTAAGTAAATATAGTTTTATTTCCCATATTGTTGAATCGAAATTTAGAAAGATCTTTAAAGTATAAAGAAACGAAACTACTTTTCTAAATCAAGTCTATTTTTAAACTCAAAGATGAATGAAAATTTAGATAGATGAAAAATCTTTACTTGTAAAGAGAACTAATCAAATTTATATAAAATGTATTTTAAAAACAAAAATTTGTTTGTTAATGTACCCTACGATACACAGCAAACTCTCTTACTAAGATAACAGTGTTGCAAAACAGAATAATTTATAACAAGGATGCCAGACTGTGTTTCTTTTCTTTGAACTTAATGCAAAGTTAATTTTAAACAATTATAAAGAAATTGAAATCTTGAAAGTATTACAAAAATATATTAATAAAAACGTTTCTTTAAAGATATTAAAATGTTTTGTTAAGAAGATATATATATATGTATATAGCCAATTGATTTATTATTTTCTAAGATATGCCTGAATCCTTGACTCCATTAAGAAGCAGCTTTGCTTTTAAACAAATTGTAAATTACCCTACTTGAATTTTCCTGAATATAAGTTCAAAGTTCGTTAGATTCGCTTGATATCAATATCAAATATATATATATAATACATATGTATATATGTTATAGTGAAATGTATTTGTCGATTTAAGCTGCCACACACTAAATTGATAAAATTAACCTAGGCTTACACATTAAGCCGAAACTAATTGGATTCCTAATGCATTTGTGCGCATTCAAAAAGCGAGACACAGAGAGAGCAAGAGAGATATTAATTGAATTAAATAAGTTGCATATATTTCCCTACATAATATAAATTATATATGGCTATATATATATATATCCCTTTCTCTTTCAATATATGTACATATCTATATATATATTCTCTCTTCTCTCTTTCTGTGAATGCTTTATATGATTAAATCATAGGCCAGCAAATTGCTATACAAGAAATAAAACAAAACCAAAAGCGTGTCACGTGGCGTATGCGTAATTTGATTATTAATTAAATTGGCCAACTTCCCAGGATACTTAAATGAAGAAGACCAATCGAATTAGCCTTCCTGCTTGCCTACTGCCTGACTAGGCCTGCCTGGCCTAGAATGGCAACAAACAATGACCCATTGGCAAGGACAAACAAATCAAATAAGATTTATTATGTGACACGCATAAAATGAGAATTGGAGATACTAACACTAACACATGGTACACAAAACCGGATGACAATTCAGCTCACCCTGTAGGGGGGAGGGATGGTTTGGTTGGTTGTACGAAGTTTCTGTGTCATTAAATCAATTGAGTGTAAGATGGCATCGAGGACAAGTAAAAGCGAAAGCCACCGCCTTCTTCATCATCATTCAAGTTGCTTCAGCTCCTAATTAATGCGCCTCATTTACTTCATTTAGTAGAACGCCCTTTTTGCTAGCAAGGGGGTGTGTAGGGTTTGAAGGGGAAGAAGTATAAGATTTTTACACACATTTTGCTCAATTTTGTGATCAATCAGTATAAAACTGTCCTCAGACTAACAAAACAACAGAAACTACAACAGACAGAATGGGGATAATGTCCAAGTGCTTAGCGCATTGTCAAGCTAATTAGCCATTTTAGTGTGGTTGTTGTGTGTGTGTGTGTGTGTGAGAGGATATATCAAATGCATTTCTCATATGCAATTTCTGTGTGTCTCCCCGCGATTGTGTGGTCGATGGCCAATTGAATTTTGCAATTGAATTGAAGGGCCCCCCAGCTGATACCAATGCCGATGATGTCCTGTCCAATGTCGATGATGTTGATGATGATGATCCTGCCCCTTAGCATTTTTGGGGTAAAACATGTGAAACAGAAGCGTCAGTTGAATGCCACCTGCCAGGCAATGCTGGAATTTTAATAGCCTTTTGTGTGGTGACATCTCAAACAACCAAAAGGGATATCTCTTCTATTGCCAGCAGTTGTAGTAGTAGAAGCAGATGTTACATTGCCTTCTGCTAAAGAGAGAGAGAGAGAGTAAGGAGCAAACCTAAATCATAAAATAAGCTGAAATATTCGGCATTTTCTTTTTCTTTTTTTTCAATTTTTTTTTGTTTTTTCTTCTTACCAAAGAAGAGAAATGCATCTGTTAGCGACAACTGGCGGAAGTAATAGCAACATAATCGATTTGCAGTCCCATTGCGGATACGAATGGCGATAGGCAACCGGGTATAAGGATGTGCATGTGGATGTGAAAGCGGATATGGTTGCTACTTGCCAGGAAGTAATTTTACCAACAGTCGCAAATCGCAAAGAAAAATATTACAAATAAAAGCCAGAGAAAAAAAAGAAAAAGCAAAGAAAGAGAAGAGAAGATTGTGACAAACAGAATAAGTAAGAAAAACACTCAAAATCAGCTTACAATTTTTTTATTTTAATACCCTTTTGTGAACATTTTTTGCCATACTTCCGGACATTGATGGAATTGCTAAATTGTTTATAGATAAATTTAATTTCTATATATCAAAAGTTTATTCCTTTTGCCATTTTGATTCTCCAAACTGATAAGTTTAACCTTCTTATGACTACGATTTTAACAAATTTTAGATATATTAAATATATTGTATATATAGGCATATAATGTTTTGATTGATCTTCTATATGTTGCGAAGGTTTGCAAACAGATTAGCTCAAAGGCTTCCAAACATAGTCATAACTATCGATGAAAATTATTGTCAATTTTGAAAACTATATATAATATCCAATTAAATGATCAACTGCCTATGGAAACCATCCAGATTCAAGTTCATATCTTTGTCCTTCCGTTGTGTTTCCTGGTAAAGCTCTTAGACTTGCTTATCTATCTTATTGTCTATCTATCTATCTTATTGTCTTGTTGTTGTATCACTCCATAGAACCTTCAAAGAATAATCACTTAAAGGAAAATTTGATTATCAATAAGCTGAGGGCTTTTTCTTTTCTAGAAATTGTTCATCTATAGATATTATATAAAAGTTATTGATGTAGCGACAAGTTTATATCTATTAATTTATTCTTTATTACCTGCTACGCCTGACCAATTCAAAGCGGGTCCTCTTATATACCATCAGTCGCACTTATATTGTATTGTTCTCCTTTATTTGTCTCTTTTATCCACCACCTGTTGATATTTGTTGTACTTTTGAGGTTTTTTTTGCCGGTTAAAGTCAATTTTCTATTTGTTATTGTCCGATTCCACTGATTTTCCTACTTTTTCTGTCTGTTTAATTAAAAAGCTTATCTACCAAGTTTCAATCACATAGCTTAAAATTTAATGTCTATTTCTGGCAAAGAAACAGACAGACATCTGACCAATTTTAAGTAAATAGTATTAACTAAAGTTTCTAATGCTTCAATCGCTATTTATATTTCTATAAATCATTTAAACTACGACTTTAGTTAAGCAATTTTCAATAGACCTTTTCTCGTTTAAAGTATATAAAAGATAATAGATTTATTTACCAAAGATTGTTTATCAAAAGCACATCCAACAGTTGTGATTGGGTATAAACAAAGCTTACCAAAAGTTATAAAAAAAATATAAAATAATATTCAATTTGAAAAATTCATTTTTAGCTAAAAACTATAAAACTCAGGCATTTTTATTCCGCCCCAAAATTTTTGACTCAATCAACAATTGTTCGCCTCCAGTTGTTGACCACTTTAGCAACCCCTTGGCAGCACCCCTCTCTCATACAACACAACACAATACAACACAACACATCCATGAACTCGCTCGTCAATTGGGCAAAAACAAATTCCATGCTTCATAAACAAAATCCACAATGGACTCGGTTTTTAGAGCCAAACTAACAAAGTTGCTTCCCTTCCGAAAAATTGCGCATACGCCGCATAAATTGCCAGTGGGTAAATGAATAGAATAAATGTTTACAAAAATGATTGCTGCATTTTATTTGACAATTAAACAAATAAATGCCACATGTAATTATTTGTGTGCAAGAGAAAAAGGGTCAAATTGTAATTAGCCTTAGCATGAGATTAGTTTAATAGTCAGAGAAGTAGTTGAAATATATTTTCCAAGGGGTTTTATAGAAATAAAATTTATTTTCCACTACTTCCATGAGATTTTTATGGCCTTCGTTTTAATACCAGTGTCAACTTGTTGAGCTTAATTGAGAGGGAAACGAAATTGAAATGAAAATCTAATAAATTCATTTGGGAATGTTTAAAAATGTAAATTGGAAACATCAAAAAAAAAATGAAGCAAGCAAGTCGTCCCTGCCGACTTTGAGTATACCCTGTACCAATTAAAGGAACTTTATAAAATCAAACTCCTTCGAATTTGCCATTAATTCAAACTAAAATTTTTTCACAAGCGGCAGCAACGAACGCATGCTATCTCGCTCACACTTACTACACAATGTCGCACTGGGCATTTCAGTACAAATTGTACATAGATATATCTTCGCTAATTCTTGTCCGATTTTAACGAAATTTGGTCAGCTGATACTTTGTGACCATATAATTAGGTGTGCCAAATAAGAATACGCTACCTTTAATTTTACTCTAGTTATTCGTTTTTCCTAAATTGCGGGGGCGGAAATGGGCGTGGCAAAAATTTGAAACAAACTTGATCTGCGTAGACACTACACGAATGCTGACACCAAATTTGGTTGCTCTAGCTCTTGTAGTCTCTGAGATCCACGTGTTCATACGGACGGACGGACAGACGGACAGACGGACAGACGGACAGACGGACGGACAGACGGACGGACAGACGGACAGACGGACATGTCTCAATCGACTCGGCTGTTGATGCTGATCAAGAATATATATACTTTATGGGGTCGGAGATGCTTCCTTCTGCCTGTTACATACATTTTAGCGACTTTAATATACCCTTTTACCCTATGGGTACAGGGTATAAATATATAAAAATAATATATAAAAGAAATTGTAATTTGATTTAGAGAAATGTTTCTCCTACTCTTTCTCTTTCTCTCTTGCTTTTTATCTATGCATCTGTGTCTATTTCTATTTTTCAGATTCTTTCACTTTGTAATGAGCAAAGGAATGTTTATAGATGTGAGTAGAAAATATTCTTAGGAATTTTCCTTGTTATCCTCTTTTATTTTCTCTCCTTCCCTCGATTTTCTCTTTAATTTCCTCAGTCTATCAAGTTTCGTTTTACGTTTTCAACGAACAATTCCAGGGTAAACATTTGTTAAGCGCTTCAACAAAATATCCTCAAGGCAACTTAAGTCAGACAATCTACCAATTCAACCATTCCCACAGCCCTCTTACCACCTCGTTTCCCCTTCCTTCTTCTGGCAACAATCTTTGACTATCTGCGTAAATAGTGAATTGAGATAAAACGCATCCTTTTGTATCGATGCCGCGAACATTTAGCTTTTGGTATAGGAGTTGTTTGGAATCCTACCTATACATATATATATATTCTCTTACTCTTCCTTTGAATCACAGCGGATTGGTTGGGCCCAACCAAACAAATTTAATTAAATTGACTATAGCAATTTGCTTTGTGTGTGTGTGTGTGTGTGAGTGGGGGTTGGATTCTTAACGTGTGTGTGTGTGTGTTTGTGGAGCTGTGGGCGAATGTAGAAATTGAAGAACACTTTTTTAATAAACCTTCTTTTTCAAAACAGATTTTAAATTTTACTTAAAATATTTGAGTAGAAATACCATTACTTACGATGTAGTTTTTAAGTACTAAAGTAATTGATAATGGAATTATCAATCGATTTCAAAATACTTTAATGTAAAGTAAACATACTTAACTATGCAACTATAAGTACTTTAGTTTGCAGTTTTTAATTACTAAAGTAATTGATAATAGAATTATCAATCAATTTAAAAATACTTTAATGTAAAGTAAACATACTTAACTATGCAACTGAAAGTACTTTAGTTTTAAATAAAACTTCTAAAGTAATTACATTTCCTGCTTGCAATTCCCCTTTGAACTCTCCATCCTTAGTCCTTAGGCGGCGGCTGTTTTCATGAATTGAGATTTTATATTTGTGTTAAACGGATTTTTTATGTCGGAAAGTTAGTTGCTAGTGGAAGCCGTAAGGAAGTAGATGAGGATTTTCTTTTTGAAAAGTTTATAGTAACAGTTTTTCCTTTTACTCTTTTTTTTTTGTATTTTGTATTATTTTGCGCTCCATAAACCAGGCATAGCTTAGCTTATATGCCCTAGCACTTTTCATAATTAATTAGAAGCTGACGAGTGCTTCACACACACACATACACACACAAACACCCACACATAGAAGTTTAAGGTTTTATGCATTTATGAAGGAATATATAAACTCTTTCTCTCTCTCTCTTGCTGTGTGTGTGTCTGGTCTAACCCACTTACCTGGGCATCAGCTGCTTTTGCATTTGGAAAACTTAATTTTGTTTATGCACAAACATGAGTCTTAAGGCTATACTCGAATGCTTTATATATTATGCTAAAACTTGAATATGCGAACGAGTATATTCTCCTCTTTGTTTCGGTTTATTTACAAACAATTTTCAAGTGGTAAGCTGCCACTCCTTGTTATCCCCCCCTTTCCCCCTGTTAACATCAACACTAAACCAAACAACATCCTTGTATCATTTCCCCTACTGATTTCTACCACTTCTTCTTGCCACATTATACTTAGGATGCAGCCAAAGTTGAGTGCTTTTTGCGTGAATTCACCAACAATGGACAGAATGATGGGGGAGTGAGGGAGGGGAGGTACATAATCTAGGTGATATATTAGCAGGTGATTCATCAGAAAGGCGCAAAAAAAAAAAGAGAAGGGAAATATACCAGTAAGACAGATGAAAGGAAACATCAGAGGATTATGGTCCCATAAAGGAGACCTTTTTATTCAAATTTATGTCAAAGTGGTTAAGCATAAAGGTGTGAAAAATTTACAGAAAATGGTTTACATTGCTTTATGGATACAATTTGGAATTCTTCCAAAGGATGACTCACTTTTAAAGAATTGTATATTTAGAGAAAGAAGTACTATTTAAACTTTGAATGATCTCTCTCTTCAATCAACTAATGGTCTATCTACTTACCAATGTGTTAAATCTTTTAAAGTTGTTGAAAAGTTTCCATAAATACAAGAAATTCATCACAATTAGCAGTCAAGTTGATTTGTACTCAACCATTTGACTTTTTCGCCTAATCTGCTTAAAAATCGAGAGAAAGAAATCAATCAAAATGTGCGATTACTAATGACAGCCGTTGAATGCGCCTATGGAAAAGTTATCGGAGTCATAAAGTAATCGTTCCTAGCCTCACTATGATTTCTTAATAGTTTTTGAAAACTTTTAAGGAAAGTTATCGACAAGTTATCGGAGTCATAAAGTAATCGTTCCTAGCCTTTTTATGATTTCTAGATAGTTTTTGGCTTTTATGAGAATGAAAACTTGTATAGAAAGTTATCGACAAGTAATCGATTTTAGCCTTACTACAATTTCTAAATAGTTTTTGGCTTTTATGTGAATAAGAAGTGTCCTAGAAAGTTGTCGACAAGCTATCGGAGTCATAAAGTAATCGTTCCTAGCCTTACTATGATTTCTAGATAGTTTTTGGCTTTTATAAGAATGAAAACTTTTATAGAAAGTTATCGACAAGTAATCGATCTCAGCCCTACTATAAGTTCTAAATAGTTTCTGGCTTTTATGTGAATAAGAAGTGTCCTAGAAAGTTGTCGACAAGCTATCGGAGTCATAAAGTAATCGTTCCTAGCCTTACTATGATTTCTAAGTAGTTTTTGGCTTTTATGTGAATGAAAACTTGTATAGAAAGTTATTAACAAGTTATCGGAGCCATATAGTAATCGATCTCAGCCTTACTATAATTTCTAAATAGTTTTTGGCGTTTTTGTGAATAAAAACTGTTATCGAAAGTGTTTAAAATATAGTAAATAAGTAACATTATACACAACTTTATGATATTATAAATATAATTATAAAAAAGATTATCAAATCAGCAAAGATCGAAAATGTTCTTAAACAACAAATATGTTTGAATACCAAATTTTAAATTAGGAGTAAAATTTCAAATATTTTATTGACCACAATTATCGGACTGGTACATACATTTATATAACTCTTTTTCCCGAATTCTCTTTAAAACTTCATTTGAACAAAAAGCAAAAAAAAAAAAATAGAGAAACAAAATGATTTAAATATTTTCTAATTACTTCAAATCGAAATACCGAATTGGCCAAAAAAAGCTTTTGTTTTAAAAAGTTGGCCAATTGCTGTTGGCAGACACTCGACATACAAATCGATGGTGTATTCTATATATATATACATATATATAAATCAGAGTAGAGAAAGTTTTTGCCTTGGTAATTTTTGGTATGGCCTCAATTAATTTTTAGACCAAGCAAGAGTGGTGAGGAGAGGAGAGGAGATGGGGGGTATAAAAGTTTTCCTATTTTGTTAGTTTTTTAAATAATTTCACAAATTTTAATTGAACTGACTTCCACTCTACCCCTCTCTCTCTCGCTATGTCTCTCTCCCTTCCCCCTGCCTGCGCTCTGTTTCTATCTGGGCCATTTTCTGGGCATGAGCATTATTTAAAGCTAACTTTTGGGCCAGCTGCTACTACGATCTGGGCTTCACTCAACCGATTTGCAGTAAATAACTTTCGCCTGGTCTGCTCACTCTTTTTTTTTTCAGTTGTGTAGTTGTTATATATACTACCATATATATATAGAGATATATATATATATTTATTTTTTTTTTGCCTGGGTCGTTGATGTGTGTGGCTGACCGCAGCATGCGGCCAATGTTTCAGCTGTTTTTGTTGTTGCCTTTTCCACATGCATTGCATACGCATATAAATAACAAAAGGGGGGGTTAGTGGGCGGAGGCAGAGAGTGAGAGGAACGGTATGGAGGAGTACGTAAAGCAACGTAAAAAATACAATGAAAACAGAAAAAATGAAGCAAGCAAGTCGTCCCTGCCGACTTTGAGTATACCCTGTACCAAGTAGAGTAACTGTATTAAATCAAACTCCTTCAAATTTGCCATTAATTCAAACTAAAATTCTCCTCACAATGAACGCATGCTATCTCGCTCACACTTACTACGCAATGTCGCACTGGGCATTTCAGTACAAATTGTACGTAGATATATCTCCGACATTTCTTGTCCGATTTTAACAAAATTCAGTCAGCTGATACCTTTTAGTCATGTTATTGGGTGTGCCAAATAAGAATACGCTATCTTTAATTTTACTCTAGTTATACGTTTTTCCTGAATTGCGGGGGCGGAAGTGGGCGTGGCAAAAATTTGAAACAAACTTGATCTGCGTAGACACTACACGAATGCTGACACCAAATTTGGTTGCTCTAGCTCTTGTAGTCTCTGAGATACACGTGTTCATACGGACGGACGGACGGACAGACGGACAAGTCTCAATCGACTCAGCTATTGATGCTGATCAAGAATATATATACTTTATGGGGTCGGAAATGCTTCCTTCTGCCTGTTACATACATTTTAGCGACTTTAATATACCCTTTTACCCTATGGGTACAGGGTATAAAAAGAAAAAATTGCGCAAAAAGCCAGCAAGTGTAACTAATATATCAATGGTAAGAGAGTGGCTAAGAGTGTAAGAAGGGAAAGAGGGGGGGTGGACATACATACATATATACAAATGTGTAAGCCATATAGTAAAATAATAATAACATTTACTATAGGCAGGAGTACAGGATACGGCATGGAAAAGCAACAGCTACTAGAAAATTTATCAACCAATAGTTCGCTTAAAGTTTACAAATGGAGAAATAACATATATAAAATATATAATATTTGATTTTGTATATATATATATATATATATATATGTATATTTATTGAATAAGGGGTAACTGAACCATTCATATATATCTAAGTCTTGGGTTTCCATGATTATCATTTTCAAATTGTTTTCAAAAGTAAGTCGATCTCATGGCATTCGTTTTGGAATTATCCTTCTTATTTTCAATTGAAATGCAATTTTTGGTTGTCCTTTTGTACTAGTTCAATCGCTAACTATATCAGCGATTTAGGCATTATCTATTAACTCAAGGATTGCCAAATTTCATAGTTAGAACACAATTAAAGGATCTCTAATATAGGAATTCAAATAATGCGAAGTAAACTATTTTGATATGATTTTAAAACATTTCTGCCCATGTATATTAGTTTGTGTATAGTTCATTAGCTAAAATTTACATCAATTTACATATATCTTTACATCAATCATATCTACATCAAAGTTCATTTTGGGAAATTTAAAGATGTTGACAACCCTAAAAGCTACAAAGAATAACTTTAAAATAGAAACAGTTCGTTTGAATTTCGTTATCTAGGAAAAACAAACTAAACCGAATTCATAGACTAGAGTTTAATATTATTGTTAATATATTAAGAATAATTAGAATTATATTTAGATTGTCAAATTTCTATTTGTTCATGTAAATATTGACAATGATTTGTTATTTTAATTACCTAAAAGGCAAAGGCAAAGACAAACAAATAATTTAAAAGTAATTTCAGTTTCTGAATTTGATTCCAAATCGAAAACGTTAAGAGTCCTAAATGTAAACGATTTGTGATATATAAAAGGATTTAATCAAGTTTCTATATTAAATAATAAATTAAATGCATGAGAATTTTCTATTTATTGCTTTTTTGTAAAGTAAAAGATTTTGTTTAAATAAGTCGTGAAAAAATATTATAAAACAATTTATTAAAAATGTTCAAATGTTAACAAATTATGGCCAAATTGAGCTCTGTCTAGTTTTTCCATTATCACAAAGCTCTTCTATAAATGTAAGCATTAATAATAAAATTTACTGAACGTCTAACAAACATATTGATACTAAATGCAGCATTAAATTATTTGATAAAATAAAACAACTTTAAAATCACAGTTTACACTTGTTTTTAAGAACAAAAGTTCCAAAAAAAAAAGACTTTACAAATTTCCTTAATATAAAGATTTTATGCAATTTTGGCTTAAAGAAACTTTAAAAATCCATCGTTTTAAAGGCTTTACAGAATTTTATTAAGTTTAATAAAGAAATATGTTATTAAAATATAATACAAGAAAATCTTTTACTAAATTATTTTCCATTAAATGATTTTATTATTTAAATTAAAATGCTTATACTAAAATTAAATTTTCACATAAAATTACTTGCTATAAATGGAAAGAGTAGTTATCCACGATCTGCAATTGTTTCACTAGGATTTACTTTAATATTTGTTTAAATATCTGCCTTGCCAAAAAAAAAGGATATTTTCACCAACATCTACAAACATAGAAGCCAGGACAAAGTCCTTGATGTAATTTTAAGTAGAAATGCGAAATCGATAAATATAAACTTCGTAAAGATCGTGTATAGAATACACTAAGAAATATTGATTGTAGATTCTTAGATCGTAGATCGTAGCAAAAATTTATTCTTAAAATAAATTTAAACAGTTAAACAAGAATTCAATTGAAATAATTTTTTTTCCCTTTTTCATGAAATTGAAAAAAAATATTTGAAACCCTTTCAAGTTTCAATATTTATTTAACTTTGTTTCAAAAGAAAAATATTGACTATATAACATGCCAATGAACTCCTAACATGAATTGAAAAATGATTCAGTGCAAATCTTTGCTATAGTATGTATGTGTGTGTGCGTGTGTGTGTGTGTGTGTGCTTGTATGTGGTTGTGTTTGTAATGTGACACAAAATATTTGCACATTTGTGTCGATGGCTGGAGGCCAATTATTAAAGTTAATCAAATAAAAACCGCGCAACGAACCTCAATTAACTTCGGGCCTATAAAAATCATTTGCGGTTATCATAAAAAATAACTGTATGTATACAGTACATGCCATAAATATACATATACATACATATAGAGAGAAGCGAAAAGTAAAACGAAATTGAAATTGAATTGAAATATACAATAAACAATTTGCAAATAAGGTAGATAAAATAAGGTAAACCAAATTTGATATGTTTACCACAAATTTATATGGACTATATACGCATTCGGGTGTTCGGATTCGGTTTTTGGTTGGCATTATGTAATTATTAATGCGATTTACATTTGTAATTATATGCACACAATATTTTAATTTGCATAATTTAGTAACTGGAATTTCAGTGGAAAATTGTTTCAAATATAAAATTTCAACCAGATGTAACAAGAATTTTTATTTGGCAAATTAATTTTGCAATAGTTTTTCCCGAATCCCATTCCCAAAAGGCGCAAAAGTTCAATGAATGGAGAAAAAGGATAACCAAAAGTCAAATTGAAATGTTTATCCTCTGATACGTAAATCCAATTGCCCAAAAGGCGATAGCCGTTGGTAAGAGTGCCATTGCCATTTGGCAAGCATTTGCATTGTAACAAAAAAAAAAAAAAAAAAAAACGGCCAACAACGGCAACAGATCAAACTATTGAACTCACTTACAAATGTTATCCAGGAAAATTGTATATATATTGATGATACAATTGAGGTATATAAGGCAATAAGCTGTTGATAAATAGATTAAAAAAATTTGAAAATATTTCTTGAACTGACAGTTAACCATTATTATATGTCCTAATATTATCTTAATTTCATTTAAGATTTTTAAACCTGTTTAAAATCATAAGCTGCAAGTTTCTTATAGCTAAATGTCTTTAAACCTGTGTTCTTTGAGGTTCAATTTTCTAGTAATTATATGGCTTACTGTCACTTAACTGTAATCTAACATTTATTTATCCCTGTTACATAACATTTAACAGATTCAGAAGAGTCTTGCTTAACTTAACTCTCAGTTAACAGCAGAAATCTATTGAAAGAAATGTTAAGGACTTATTTACTCTCAATCAAGAATCTATCTTTAACACTTTTAATAGAGCTTGGACATGGTCTCCTTAATAGAGTTCTAGGACATTCGATCCGTCTCATAAAGCTCCAGGGTATTCAATGGTCGCCCCTAGTTCATTTGCTTTGTTGTAGTTTTAGTGTTTGCCTTGTTATGCTAAGAATTTACTGTAAAAGAGGGGCAATTCCCTTTAGCTCTTGCACTTGCCCTCTATCTTCTCTTTCTGGCCTTTGAGTACCATCTCTTTCTGGTGCTCACAATGCCAACTCATGCAACACATTTGTGCAAAGCTCAAAAGTTGCATTTTGTGCTCCATAAAACAGCAATAAAAGCCATGTCCAAGGATATCCACAAGTAGCAGTAGATACAAGTCGACCGAGTCAATGGTGGGGGGAGAGAGGAGAGGGTCTTTTCTCAGGATATTCATCTATATCATAAGCAATCGAAAATATTTGGTTGGCTAAGTACTTAGCATGTCCTTTATCCTTGTCCCTGCTGAGAGTGACAAATTAGGCACTTTTGGGTGTGTTTTCTTTCTCTCTATCTCTCTCTCTCTCTCTCTCTCTCTCTCTGTCTTTTCTGTTGATGCAATTCGCCAAACGTTGAAGGCGACAAACAAGAAATGACCGCAATTTGTGTCCACCAGTGGACGGTGAATGATTGGCACAAGGACAAGCACAGGATGCGCTTCACCTCTAACAAAACTGAATCAAGATGTTCGCGAGCAATAACAACAACAACAGCAACAGCAGCAGTAGGAGGCACAGGACGGGATACATTGGAGGGTAAAGTGAGGTGAAACGGTAGTAGTACCAGCGACAGTTATAAATAGTCCAAGTAAAATTGTCGACGCGACATCAGGAGACAGCAGTAGCAGGACACCAGACACGGTGAACTGACAGGACACGATTCTTGGTCTCTCTCTTTTTCTCCCTCTCTCTCTCTCGATGTTTGCTCTACTATTCCTTTTCCTCCCTTTTGGCTCTCTAGTTCTCCTTTTGCTCCTGCTTCTACATTGCAGCCAACAGAACTTCCTAGTTTATTCAAAGTTACGGGTACCCCAGGACATCCCATTTACCAGGCACCACAGACAGCACATATTTCGTTTTGCTTCTCTTTGGCTCTTTCTAACGTTGTTGCTGTTGTTATGCTTTTCTGTTGTCCTGTGCCCCGTCAGCATCATTATGGCTAATAAACATTGCCATTTGCGGCTGGCCCACAAAAGTCTCGTCCTGCAACAGAAGGTGAAAGTTGCCAGTTAGACTACTGACAGCCCAAAGTTTTACTTTTTTTCCCCTCTCCTCCCCCCCCCTTCAATGAAAGTTTTAAGTAAAGTTCCTAAATTGGTCGAGGGTTAAAAGATCAAAAAGTCAGCAACATATGTTCGTTCACTTTTCAACTCGCCAAAGAATTTCAAAATGGATTTTAAAATATCAAAAATTTTAATGTCGTGGAAAGAAATTTAAAAACAAATGATTTGGTGAACTATTTCAGTTCGATAAAAGTTTCTCCTTCAGTTAAGGAAATAATATAATATATAATGAATTGAAACCTTTTTAATATCCTTAAAAGATGACAGCGAGTCTTGCCAACACTTTTTAAAGAGATTGACTTCCAAGTAGATAAGAAAACTTGTCGTTTACTAGATTAGAAGTATTTCAATGGGTTAGAATAGGTGAGAGGATAATGCATTTCAAGGATTAGAGACTCTATTCCAGTGTTATTGCTGTTCAGTCAATTTACTATACCTTATAGTTGTCCGATCCGACTTATTTTCATACTTTGTCTGACTGGTTAATTAAAGAGCTTATATACCAAGTTTCAACCATATAGCTTAAAATTTAAGGTCTATTTCTAGCAAAGAAACAGACAGATGGACACACATCTGACCAATTTTATAATACATTCTGCAAGGGTACAAAAATAAAGAGATTTTTAGTTCAAGTCCTTCAAAAATTGATGTACTATTTGTGAGTGTCCTGTGGAAAATGCATGAGATGCATTTATCTAAGGCCAAACATTTGCAGCAGCAGCAGCATCAGTGACTATTACTAGATTCTCTCCACTTGAGAATGAACTAAAAATATTTTGTCAAATGTCAGTTGCAGGCCAAAAAAAAAAAGCCCTAGAAATCTTTCTTTCGGTAAAAGTAACGCAATGGGAAATTCCAATGAGATGGACATTCTTTTTGTTAAAGGAACATATGGCTGAAGGAGAGAGAAAAGTTATCAGTTGCAGACGACAATTTACTTGGGCCAAAAGTTATGAGTTCTTGTCCTAAAGTAATTAAATGTAATTTAATTTTGCTTCACAGTCGGCAAACTCTAATGAATTCTCTCGACAATGCTGAAAATAGTAGGAGAAACAGACAGAGACACAGCTAGAGAATGGGAGAAGTATAAGAAGGAAAGAAAATCAAGTGAGAAAGGAAAATTTATGGCAAGGCCTTGAGTCTCCTTGACAAATGTTCCACGAAGAAGACGGAAGAAGCTAAGTTGCTGAAGAAAATGCTGCAAAATTTTTGGCAATAAAACACTCGGCAATTACACACGGTCGGTCCTGTCCTGTGCTGCCATTCCTCTATCTCACCCGCTCTCACATTCAGTTAGTTACTCTAGGCATTGGCCATAAAACATTGCTAACATTTTAATTTTCGTCGCTTGGCTTAATTTCAATGGGTTTCGATTTGAGCCAGCAAAGTTTCTTTATTTTTCTTATATTTTTTTTTTTTTTTTTGTTAAAGACCATTCCCATTTTCCATATGCCTCAATATAAACGCTCAATTCGTATTCTTTCTCATTGCTTTTGTCCAATTTTTACATACGAAATTGTCGATGGTTGCTGCCGCCGCCGTCATCGTCATTTATGCAAATGAGCCCAAGGATGCGTGTCCTTAACGCGCTTTTCCCTTTACCATTGTGCCCTCTACACCCAATCTCCCCTGATCGACAATTGTCATCCAGTTGTACACACACGCACACTCACACACACACACACAAATGGGCATACGAAATGGTCATTCAAAAAGGCCGACACCATCGAAACGTGCTTCACATGCTGAGAAAATTTCCATTCCCAATTGAAAACTGAAAACTGGCAACTGAAAAGCTGGCCAACAATTTGCCACTACCATTTGCGGCCAAATGGTACAAATGGCTTAAAAGTGCATTAACAAAAAAAAATATTCAACAACAATAGGTCTTTAACTTAACAATCATTTTGCAAACAAAAAATGAAACAAATCTTTTCCACAAATTTTGGGGAATAAATATATGCAATTTGGAATTGCATAAACTTTTATATAAAACATATTTTTAAATATTTAAAGTAATCTAACAAATTTTATAAAGTTTTATTATTTGTCTAAAATGTTAAAAGTTTCGACAAATTTGATTTTGGGTTTTTGTCTAAAACCTTAAGGAAAATTATGTTAAATTATTTCTTCCTATGTACCTAAGATTCCGTTTTTTTGTCCTTGAGAATTGATTTCTATCTACTATAGTGTCATGGGCAGCAAGATTACCTAAGATTGGGGCTTTTTGTCCTTTAAAGTTGTACTATAGCATTAAGACAACATATCATGCGCTCGTTTGTTATATAGAAACCAAAACTGCTTTAAATTTCCTTTGCTGCTAGAACTCAATCACACACTTCATCCGTAGATGTTTGTTAAATTCTTCGTTCATGTTAATTGATTTTATTAAAGGTTCCTTTTATTGATTTGTAAGCGTTATAATTAAACGATCTGATTCAAATTGGGTATAGATAACACTTACACAGTAGATGAATTGTTTCGTTAGTTACTATATCTTTAAGTAAACCTGTCCTATTAATATTGAAACTTCCACAACCTACAGATCCAATAAGCTTATCTATCAAATTTCAAACACTTAGCTTCAATTTTAAGACCTAAAAGATGCAAAGAAACAGACAGACATGGACTGTACTAGACTAGATCGATTCGTTTTATGTTATAGGATCTGAGAAGTAAATTTCTATGCTTTAGATATAAAAATCAAATAAAATTTATAGCATATAATTTAAGTTAAATATTTTTCTTTTGCATTCTTAATACAAACACCTTAAAAAAAAAGTTTTTGTAGAAATTTTAAGTTCTCGTTTAAAAATAACTTCGACTTTATGAAATTTTCTTATCTTCAACCTAAACATTGATTGGTTTGTTTATTTTTTGTCAATATTTCATTTTATCTTTCCGCTTTTATGATTTTTCTTTTCTTTCTCTCTTTTTTTTTGTTCATTATTTGGTTAATTTCCTGTTTTTCTTTCACTGTGCATTTAATTTCATATCGTAAAAACCATTTCTCATAGCTTATTTTGGCCTAAAAATCTATAAAAAAAAAATTTATATATATTATTAGATTTTCATTTTCGCCAACTAATGAAAATGAGAATGAAAATGAAAATGGCCAACAAAAATGATTAATGAGCCCAAAAATGATGTGGCAGATTGAGCAGCAATTACAATCAATATACATGAATTCTCGAATATTTTCATATTTGGCCAAGAAAGGAAAGCGGACAGAAGAAGCGGACTCGTCTACCAGATGGCCAATAAGCATATATTTTTAAGGGATTCTGTTGAAAACATGGTTAATTAATTAAAATTCAATTAGCCATGCCAAATGGTGGCAAGAGTTTGATGGAAATGCTTTTTAGATTACTTGTCTTCAGTTTGGTTAATTGGAAAAACGTTTCATTGCCAAGCCAAAATTTATTAATATTCATTATATATGTGGCCAAGGCGTGGCTGCATTTTATTTGTATAAGTCTGTGCATGTGTGTGTGTGTGTGAGTTAACTCTTGGCATTTACTTTAACCCAATTTGCAGTTTATTTTTCTCTTCTTTATATTTTTTGTTTGAGAGTTTTTCACACTATTCACATTTTGGTTTTTAACCTTTTGTTTTCCATTTGCTCTATCTCTCTCTTGCTTTACTTTTTTTTCCCCTGCATTTTTGCCTTTGACACTCTCTCTATAACCCTTCTCTGTCTACTTTTCTTTCTATCTCTGTCTTCTTGCCTGTTTCTGACTCTAAGTGTGCATAAAATATGGCGCTTAAATGCAGTTCTACTTGTACCTAAAGAATCTAACTCTGCTGGTTCTGGTGCACAATTGTTAGCCTTTTTCTGGTTCTTTTGCTTTTTATGTGCCATGTGCGAATGTTGAAAATTTACTCACTTTTACCAGTGTTGCTTAACTTTAAGTCAATTTCGTTTAAGTAAATAATTCTTTCTATTTTGTAGGGACAAACCAAAAGATCTGTGAGGTTTATTTGGCTTTTTGAAATATTTTATATTTAAGAATAATTTTCATATTTAAAATAACTTTTATCCGATTAGAATTAGTAAAAATTTTCACATTTGAAATTTTTCCATTAAAATTTCAAAATTAAACCACTTTTTGCCAGTGGTTCAACTTATTAAAATGCCTCACGCAACAAACGAATTTTTCAAAATAAGCCAAAACGAATAGAAGAAGGGAAATGGCCTCGCAGGTTGTGTGTGGTGTGGGGGGGAGTGGTACACATTCAAAGTGTCAGGCTTAGCCTGACTTTTGGGCAACGTGCTCTAGAGATTTACTACAAATTACATCGGAAAGTAGGGGGAAAGAGGGGGGAGGATTGAAATGAAGGCAAAGTCTATCGCAAATATCGCGCATCGCGGCCAGTCTTCTCCATTTACAGAATTGTCCAGAGAGCATGAGCGTCCGAAATGCTATCAGCGGACATGCATCTTGACCTGATGCGAATGTGTATGTGGCTGACCTCACCTACACCTCCCACTCCTCCCACTCCTACTTCATCTCTTCCTTTGCCGGATTGCCTCTTGCTGTTGCTGCTGCTGCTGCTGCTGATGTGGCGTTTGTAATTGAACCGGAAAATTACATATTTCAAGCTATTTTTACGCCGCGTTTAATGGCAAACGTGAGAGAGCAGACTAAAGCAACAACAACAACTGTTTGTGGTCAGCCATGTAAATAATTTATTATTGTTGCCTACTTTCCAGGGCAGAAAGAGCAGCACCAGATAAGGCCAAAAAGATATGACTAGCTAAAGGTATGCTACCTTCTTTACAAACACAAACACACACACACACATCTATATATATAGTTATATATACGTTTTATATGTTTGTCTATATAATTACATCATGCTTATGGTTAGATAGGAAAACGTTTAACGCTAAAAAGGATTGCCAATTGAATGGGGCTTGAAATTATGGGTAACCATTTCAAGATTTATCGTATCTAACACAAAGTAAACGGGCTATTGAATTACAGTTAACACACTGAACTGGTTTAGGTGAATACAGCTCAAGCACAGGCCACTAGAAGAAGGAAGACAGAAAAACAAGAAATATGTTGAAGTGAATCAATTCAACAAGCAATAGAAGACATGAAAAATTTTTTGAAATTTATTATTAAGCTTAGACTGAGATGGTAGACCTCTGGCAACATAAACCAGATCTAGAATTAAAATATAACTTTAATTAAATCTTAAATTTTTAATCTTAAAAACATATTTAAATTTACCAAAATTAATGTTTAAGCCAACATTTAGAAAGCATTTAACAATCTGCTCTCATCTCTCTGATGATTTTCTGCCAACATCAAATATTGTCTAAGGAGGGCTATTTAAATGCAACTCCTCTGTTTTACCATCTTTGTGTTTTCTCACTCTATGAGTAGCCACTTTATCTTCATCTCAAAGAAAATGGTCGTTTCTTGAAGTACTCGAGAGTTCCGAGTGAATTTTCCATTGTCTTGTCATGGCAGCCGAAAAAAGCTGAACGTAAATTTCATGCAATTCATAAAAATTAATTAAGAAGTTGGAGTAGGAGAGTCAAAGTGGCATAGTGGTTCGTTTTATATTCTGTCAAACACTTGACCAAACCACTTGAGAGACTTGAGACTTGAGGCTCTTCTGGTGATGCTGCAGCTCCAGCTCTTGCTCTTGCTCTTGCTCTTGCTCCTGCTCTTGCTGTTTCTCCTTTTACAACTTATTGCCTGTGTTATGGACTTGTTGTTATTTCAGACTATTGACCAGTTCACACTTCAAGTTTTGTGTGCTTTCTTTACTCGAGAGCAAGGCAAGGCCGGATGGGAATGGTCAAAGGATAACTGAAACTAGTATTTTATTGCAACATTTTCTTATTTTATTTACTTATAACATTTTTCATTTGCAGCTGATGTTTGACCACAGGAAATTCTCTACACATCTGTGACCCCAGGAGAAACTTTAAGCGGCATAAATCTCAATCTTTCTCAGTGTCTAAATCTCTTCAACTAACAACTAAAATTAGGCGCCACTTGGGGAGTTAGTCGAAACTTCCAGTTACATCTAACTAATGTATTTACAATCGAATAACAAAAAAGAAGAATCTAAAAGGCACAAGGTCCCAGCGCACCTAATGAATGAAAATGAAGCCATTTGAGGTTGGCGGAACAAGATGAGAAGCTAACCAAATAATATAGGGAATCGGTATGTGCGGTGGAAGCAAAAGTTGGCTGGATTCCTTTTAAAACTTTTCTAATGGTAATGAAGACGGAAATTAGTAAACATTTCAAACACATTCAAACATTGGTTGGATTAAATAGGCTTCTATTTTCTAAGCCTGAATAGTAAGTAATGAATATATTCTTCTTGTCGACACCCTTTTTTTGTAATTTTAATTATTTTATTGCAGAATAAAAACGTATCGTCGACTGACAGTGTGAGATCCTGTCCTGTTGAAACCATTAAATTACAAGTCCTGGTTTTCTAGATCTCCCCACTTTTTTGAATGCCATTCAAAAGGGAAATTCAAGCACATACCAGCAAACAATGTCCTTTCGTCATGCGGCAGGATATGCGAGAATAAGGACTAAAAGAAGAAAAAAGGATAAACTTTGTGAGGCCATAACTCCGCAGGACTATGCTCGATTTCAACAGGACATGTTTTTTCAGATCCTTCGAGTCCAGGATTGTCGATTTGCATTCAATGATTTTCAGGATCAAGTGGAAAATATTTCTTCAATTTCTGTAAGGGGGTTAGCCGTAAAAATGGTCACAAAAACGGAAAAGTCCTTGTAACTCAGCCATTTAAGGGACTAGCAGGATGTGCTTTGGCCCATAGATAGTTCTTGTTGATTAACGTCGATTGACATTATCAGATCCTGAAAGGTCCTTTAAACGGCTGAGAAAAAAGCACTTTTCTCTACAGAGAAAATCGCTTTTATCTCGGGAGTCCTTTGATGAATCAGGACGAAAGTCCTGTCAAAAAAATTGTACATGGAAGGACTATCACCTGACCAAAGGACATTCCAATAGTCCTGCGGAGAGCTGAGATATTAAGGATTTTGTGTTTTTCCACTATTTTTCAGCTCGTTTGAGAAAATTTTTTGTAGCATACTTTTTGGGTAGTATTAAGACACCGTAAAAATTACAAGTACTGGATTCCTAGATGACCACCACTTTTTTGGATGTCATTCGATGGAGAATGTCAAGGACATTCCAGCAAACTATGTCCTTTCGTCCTGCGGGAGTATATAAATATATCTTTTAAAAAAGCAAATATAATTTGCAGGTTATATATCTTTTAAAAAAGCAAATATAATTTGCAGGTTCATTAAATATTCTACTTATTTTGCAGGTTTCACCCGGCTTAACAATAAAATTCCTTTAATTAAGATTTCAAACTAAAGAAAATCAACATACTATTAACTACAAATAAAGAACAATAAAGATTTACAGCAAAAGTTATTTGTTAATTCGATTGAGTTGGAAATCCTACATCAACCGGTAAAGGTGGACTCCTTATTACCAATGCGAATTGATAACGTCTAGATCAGCTTTTTTAGGTCACTCGTATCTAAAAAGAAACAATAAAGATTTAAAATAGTTTTAGTGACTTAATTATTTTTAAAAATATTAGAACTAAAAAAAAGAAATATGAAACCAAAAAAAAAGGATTTCTTGTTATAGAAAAACTGTACACATATTCAATTTATAATTTTTTTCCAACTCTCGGCCCCATGTTCAACTTTTCCCGCTTCTCTTTTTATCCCCAACTCATCATTGACTTTTTATCTTTTCTTAGAAAAAACCTTTCCCTGGTGAACACATCACAAGTTTTATGCTAAACAAGTAAAAACTTTTAATCTTGCCACTTTAAATTTTATTCCGTAAATGGATAATTATTTTAACAAATTGTGTGTGCCAACAACAAAAACCTAAAATTTTGGTATGTGGTCGTGTCTAAGCAAATCGCTTACCTGTCTGATATTTGAGGTGTCAGACGGAAGTTATTAGACGGGGAATACAGCTTAAGAGGGAAGACAAAATAAGAGAGAGACTTACGCCTCGCCCCGCCCCTCGATTATAACTTGTTCACAAAAGTTTATAGCAAAACGGCAAAGTGATGTAAGTTATCGTCTCCATCCATTTAATTAGTCGCATTTGGTTGCAATGGCAACCAAAATTTAATGCACTCGAAATCATTTGGCGCAAAACTTTGTCCAAAACAACAATTGTCCTAGAAGCGTACAGAAGAAGGAAGAAAGGATAAAACTTCAACTTGAAAATGAAATAATTGCTAAACGTTTTGCGAATGCAAAGTAGATTTAGTTAATGTATGTATGTGTGCAAAGATAAAAGACTCATAAAATTGAGAAGTTTTGTAGTTCTGAAAATGATTTTCTTCCTCATCAACAAATAAATAATAATAAAAATTTGAATAAATTTTTAATAATAAATAAATATTACCAAGAGCCGCAATCACTTAACAAATATATGTAAAAAATTATTAACCAATATTAAAGTAAAAACCTTTAAATTAAAAAAAAATTATATATTAAATCGATTAACTACAGATTACCTTATTTGTTCATATTTACCTTATCTTATATATAAAATTGCTTAATTTTTTCCAATTGATTTAATTGGCTTTTTAATTAGAAAGATGAGAATATATAACAATATTTTTCACTAATGTGAAAAAACTTTCTAGGAACATCTTCTAACATAAACTTTTCTCTCTCTGTCATTTTCTCTATGTGTCTCTTTCTTTTCCACACTGTTTAATTCCCTCTCAAAAATCAGCGACAACGACTTTGCCTTCTTTTAACTCCTCCTTGACTCTGTTCTCTTCCTGCATTTAACTGAAATAGTCATTCTTCTACTTCATTCTGGCCCCTGCAGCTGTTGCTACGTGCATGGCATGGTGAAAATGTTCGTTTAGGAAAATTTTTGCTGTCTGGAAAATGGGCAAGCAGCAACTTTTAACACAATTTATAAATGCTGAAAATTTATAGAATTTTGTTTTCTATTTTAAGGGTAGAGAGAGAGAGAGAGGGAAGAGATTTAAAATATAGATATATATGTATAAACATATATATAAATTTTGGTTTTACAAAAGTTGGTTGAGAAAATGTTACTGGGCGGCTATTGGTATATATACGCAATTTCCCCTATTTCTATAACTGTAAAATAAATGCAATTATATGCACGTAAAATAAAATTTACATAATTTCATTTAATTTGCTTTTTAAATACCAAAATATCAATTTCAAATTAAATAATGTATAATTAAAATATAATCGGAATTCATTTACACTAAAAATTTAAATGATTTTTCATTAAAATTTCTTCAAAATATAATAAAAATGTTGTTATATATTCATTTATTTTGCTTTTAAATTAGTCTAAATGGAATTTAGTCTAAATAAATTTATATACTTTTATATATTTTTCTATATTTCTAATTAGCATCAGTTATTTTTATTTTCCACGTAAATTAGGAAAACAAGTTTCATGTCCTTGAATTTTGTTAAATTAGTTAGCAAAACCAAAAATTCAAAAGCAGTAAACGAGTTGAGCCTAATGCTTAATATTTAAACTAAATAATTAATAACTTGGACTATTCTGATTTAGTTTTAAGTTCAATCTTTGATTACTAGATATTTTTGGGGAAACTTTAATACGTTGTTCAAATTTGTTCGAGTTCTGGGATTATCTAGCTACTGAAGATTTCTAAAAATATATTATTTAGCAAATATTAAATTTCGATTCTCGAATCGATTGGCGGCTTAGTTATTTTTATTACGTAACATTGACATTCCACTAGGCTAAATCAATAGGTTTATGAACAAATTTTGATTTATCACTTGCAGTTTGCCCCAATGGTTTATACTGCATTCAACATGTGGCATTTGTGGCACGCACACAGCAGGTTGTTGCATAGAACATTTTCAGGAATACCAATTGTATAAAGCGCTTTTTGTATATGCCACACGGTACAGTTACGTGTCTGTGTGTGTGTGTGCCACGTGAGAGAATAAAAAAAAAGTGCATTAATTTCACATTTAAATGTCAGCAACAGCAGCGCAACTGAACCGCATAAATGAAGTCCAACAAAACGTCATTCTAAGTTGCCACCAAAACGTTCAACACGCCCACACACTCACACACACACACACACATACAACTTATCTCTTTTAATTTGCATTAAAAATTGTTTGATAAGCGGCAAATTAATAAATATTTATAAAAATATTATTTTAATTAGTTAATTAATTGCAATGTTAGCTTTTTTGTCCTATGAAACCATAACAATTTGTTTCTCTTCCTTTTTTTTTGTAGTCAATGCAATCCTTTTTTTGCCTTTACCCTATTTGAATTGTGTCTACATCCATCAACTGTCAAACGACAAATCCATTTCGTGTGTGTCAGGATTTGGTATTGTGGCAAGGTTGAGGAAGTGAGGAGAGAAAAAACAAATGGTACAAAAAAACTGTCACTATTAATGCCGAAGTTTGCATACTCTTGCAAATTATTATTATTAGCTGGTTTTAGAATTTGTTTAATAGTTCTTTAATATCTATAAGATACAGTTAAACGATATTAGTTTTAAACAAGATATAGATTAGCTTTTTAATAACAATGACAACAGTTGCAAAATGTAATACAAAAAGTTTTTGGCTTTGTTTTTAGAGGATATAGAGGAATTAAAAGAGATTTTGAAGGATTTATAAGTTTTTTCTATATTAAAACAGAGTTTCTAAATCCATTTTTGAATATTGTTTTTTTTTTAAAACTTAGGAACTTTTGGAACCAAAAAGGCTTTTACAATATAACTTTTTTTTATTCTTTTTTTTAAAGACTTTTGCTAGCTTTTCTTTGGCTCTGAAATTTCTTTTTAATCATTACATTAATATAATTATTCTCAAATTATAAATCCTTTGAATGTCCAAAGTCATGTAAACTCTAAGTTGGCTATTTTTTAACCGATTTCAAAATATTTTACATATTTTTTTAAACTTTTTCCATACAAAAACTTAAGAAAAAATCATGGAAAATTGAAAAAAAATTTTAAGTTTCAACAATCGAAACAAAAATTAATTGTAAGGATTTTTTTAAGAGATGCGAAAATTTAAAAAATTTTTAAAGCGAAATTAAACGGAATTAAAGACTAAACTTAAACTTGAACATAAAATTCCTTTGAAGAATTTGATATGATGTCCTTTGGGCTTCATTACGGGCAAATTTTTGGAATTTGTAAAAAGTCATTTATCCATATTACCATATCCATTACTATATCTCATCTACTTCATTTAACATAGACAAACTTCATAAAGTCACAAAAGGCTCTTTTTTATCTCAAAATCAATATACTTTTCTTTTGTGCTAGGGTATAAAAAATAGTAAAATAAAATGCTAGACAAATAAATAAATGAATTGAATTGTTATTTATATATCGTGCTATTTGAAAATTGCTTTGCATTGGCATTTTTCCAAAACTAACAGTTAAAGTTAGCTTAGCTTTAAATTACTCAATGTAAAGATAAAAAAGTTATAGAACTGCAATATCAATGGGATCATGATTGAAAGTTGATTCAAATATAAATATATAATTAATATTTAGCTGTTTAAATGTAAATGTATTTAAATCTTAATTAAATAGTTAGTTATAGTAGAATTAAATTAGAGCATAAGTCAACCTTTATTTAAAATTGGAACTAATAAAAATATGTAAATACATATAAAAAATATCTCTCATTTACACCATTAAACTTTCTTTTTAAAAATTTTGTTTATTTAGGGAACATTCTTATGACTTATGTTATAGATTACTTAACATAATCTGTTAATCGTAGGTAACTTACACCAAGGCTATGCTAATAAGTCAGATTCAATATATATATTTCAACACTTTTATTGTGTTTATCAACACTATACATATTATGTTTATGATATTGGGATTTGTTTAACTAACCAGAAAGAAGTTATGCTAGATAAGTAATAGACTTAAGGTGATGTTAGACTTGTACATATAAAGTTCTTTATCATCTTTGCGACATTACACAGCGAACTAACTTGATGCTATAGTGTTACAGCCAGTGTTGTAAAATACGGCGAATAAACACAAGGATGCCAGATAGTTACTTTGCTCTAACAGAAATACATCGTTAATTTCAAACATATATTGTTTTTTGTTTGTTATTTAATTATATTTAAAGAAAACTTTTAAACTATCTAAGGAGACTTTATGCTGATTATAAATGAAATTTAATTAAAACTTTAATATAAACTGAATGTGGATCTTAACTGACTCTTTGTTAAATGTCTGATTTTTGAATTCCAGGTAAGGAAACTGTAAAATGGATTAAAAGAGTTTTTTAATGCGACTAACTAAACTTTTGATGAAACAATTGAAAATATAGTAGATCTAAACTTAAACTAAACTTAAATATCTATATCAAATTTTATTATTAAAGAGGGCAAAGTATATAAAAATTTATTAAATCGGAGTTAATCAAAAGATGGCAAGAAATTAGAAAAAACAAAATTGATCGAAAACCAACATAAACTTTATCTTTTAAGCTAAATTCCATTGTTCAATTAAACTTTCACCCTAAAAAAATGTTTATCCAGATTGATTGCAATTTTAAGTTGAGATAAAACTTCAACTTGCAAATCACAGAAAATGATTTTGTTTATTTCTGCTAAGATAATATAATAAAAATGCAAACGAAACAAGCAATTTGCCACATCTAATAAACATTTAAACAAATGGTGAAGAAAAAAAAGAGAAAGAAAAAAAAGAAGAAATAAACAAATGCAGACACTAGAAAACACATTTCCATGCCCATTTCCATGTCCATTTTCATTCTACGTTTTCCGCACGAATGTCAAACTCCTCACACTTTCATTCGTTTTTTTACAAATTGAATCAGTCAAATTGCAGATTTCACTACTGTAACTATACCTATAAAAGTTGGGTATATTAGCTTTTAGCCGAAAGTTATAGAAACTTTTTTACACATTGTTTAGTTATCATTTTGTTTAGATAAATAAACAATTTATTATTTGTTTAATGAACTTTCCTTTTCTTACTTTAAATCCAATTAAAATTTAAGCAGGGTATAAAAATTATGTCATATTTTTTTTTATTCTTTATCCATTGGCCATTTAAGCAGATTAAGTCAAATTGAAAGCCAAGTGGGAAAAGGGGGGAGGGACTGAACTGAGAGTTTAGAGTATAATTTTGTCATTTTTTCAGCAATTGATCGCGGATTGAATGACATGAAAAATAAAGAAGGAAATTTGTTGCTTTTGAAAATAAAAAATGCAAATTTCAACATTTGTTTTGGTCTATTTCAATTTTAAATTTGGTAGAAAAAACTTTAAAAGGGAAATGGTGGCTAACTGTGGCATATATTTAATACAAAATTAAATAGAAAACTTTATTTTCATGTTGATTTTCCACCAGCAGCAACCAAAAGAAAAACAAGAACAAACACAATAAATTTTCAAATGGAAAGCCACCGCATATACACAGAGATAAAAGAAAAGCGACAAAGAGAGAGACACTGAGGAAAGAGGAGATAAAATTTTATAGAAAATTTACATTGTCTCTGCATAATTTGATGGCCATTTAGTAGAAAAAGGCTAAGTGGAGATAAGTAACTAAGAGAAACTGCAACTGTTTAACATTCGAAATATATTTGAATATAGGAAGCTAAGGACACAAAGGATATAAATATATATGGAACTTATAAGTGTATAGAGATAAATGGATTGCATTTATCATAGACAATTTGGATTTTTGTGTCACTGTTTAAGTAGCTATTATTATAATGCTTTAAATATCTGACGATTAACCTCAATACCAACCAATTCAGTTCAACTAATTGTGTGGCATTAAGTGAACCATTTAAGGCTTCATTCTATATGCCAGGCTATTCTATTCAAACTGGGCCAAAACAATTACCGCATAATAAATCAATTTCAGAATTGTGTATGAATTTCGCAAAAGGGCTTATCCCCACGACCAAGCACTATCAACTCTAACCCAAGTGTCATACCCCGATCACTCCCTTCTATGACAAGGCACAACCCCGTCACCCCTGTCAAATCACTTCGTTTTCTAAAGCCAAGAAGGCTAGAGTATGGGACTGAATGTTTCAGGGACGAAATAATATAAAAATTACACAAAAAATCAAATCAAGAGACAGAGAAAGAGAGAAGCTTACAAATCCTTTAAAAATATATTTAAAAAATAATCTAAATTAAGAAAAATATATACAAAAGAAACTTCAAAAATTTTAAATTTTTATTTTTTATTTTAATTATATATTTTTCTCTTTTGTTGGCTTCTTACAAGTCTAAATCCGTTCCTGTACTTCTTCTTGGCTGACAATTTTCAGCTCAAATATGCAAATTACCAACAGTTGCTAGCCTCAATTTGATTCGCAGGCTACAACAACAACAACAATAGAATGAGAATGTATAATATCAATATACAAATACATATACATACATACATACACATATATACATACATACATATTGTAAATATAACAAGCAAGACCACAATAAATTAAAATGGGTCGCCACTTTCTCTTTTTTTCGTTGTCTTTTTTCCTATTTTTAAATATTTAATTGTAAAAATTGTGACACAAAATTTGCAATGTAAAAAAAAACTTTAAAAAAAAAATGGAAAAAAGTAAAACATATAAAAGCATATGGAATATGCGAATTGGACGATTCCATTTGAATAAAGTGAATAAAAATAAATATACAAAAGAGAATAATAATAAAAAAGAATTGAAAATTTATTTAATAAAAATATATGTACATACATACATACATACATACATACATATATGCATACATACATGTAAGGTCGAAAAAGAATAAGTGTAAATTATTCTGGTGATCGAAATGAATCAATATCCATATGTATTAAAGCACATCAGCTATAGTATAAAAAATTAAAGAAGTTAACTTCGTCCGATCCGTCTGATTTTTATACTTTGTCTACCTGATTAATAACTAGAAGGATGGGCTAACTTCGGCCACGCCGAAGTTCGGATACCTTTGCAAACTGCCTTTTTCAATTACATATAAATAACCAGAATCATAGGAAAGTATATAAAGCTAATCATGCCCGTGGCTCCAAGAAAAAAACTTACAAGTGAAAAAAAATTTTTTTTTGGTCCGATTGTTCCTATAGGAGCTATATCATATAGTCGGCCGATTCTGTCAAAACTCGACAGACACACTTTTATATATACCAAACTTACATATACCAAATTTCGAGTGAATCGCTGTTAAAACAACCAAGATTTTCATCTAAAACCAATTTTTTGGCCGATTGTTCCTATGGGAGCTATATGATATAGTGCCCCGATTCTGATAAAACTTGCCAGATATGATAGAAAGTATATTAAACTTATAAATACCAAATTTAGTGATAACCGCTTTTAAAACAACAAAGTTATTGCTCGAAATCCATATTCATGACCGATCGTTCCTATGGGAGCTATATGATATAGTCAACCGATTTTGATGAAACTTGGTGGATATGTTGAGAAGTATATAAAACTCTTAAATACCGACTTTCGTGATATTTCGTTGGAAAACAACAAAGTTATTGAGGTTAAAGCTTATTCACGACCGATCGTTCCTATGGGAGCTATATGATATAGTCATCCGATCGGGATGATTCCGAGATATACAATGCCTGCAGCAAAAAGAAGCCTAGGTGCAAAATTTCAGCTCTGTAGCTTTAAGGGTCTCGGAGGAGATTGCGTTGATCCAGACAGACGGACATTCGGACAGACGGACAGACGGACAGACGGACATACGGACAGACGGACAGGGCTAAATGAACTCAGCTCATCGTGCTGATCAAGAATATATATACTTTATATAGTCGGAGATGCTTCCTTCTATGCGTTGCAAACTTCTGACCAAAATTAATATACCTTTTTTGCAAAGGTATAAAAAAGCGTATCTACCAAGTTTCAACCATATAGCTCAAAATTTAAGTTCTATTTCAAGCAAAGAAACAGACAGATGGACAGATATTTGACTAATTTTATGATACCCTCTGGAAGGAAATAAAATATGATTCTCAGGCTAATCTAGTTCTTTGATTAACAGAGATAGTTATTTGATTGAACAGATACATATATCTTTACATACAGTTTTGCCTAAGTTTAAGCTTCTTTGATTCTACATTTGTATTTAATTGTTTAACAAATTTCATATCAAAATTATCGTTAGAACCATTATAAAACTAATGATTACATATAATGACGGTATCAAGTATCATATCAAGTACCAATTCCTACATAAATTGTACCACACATGTTAGAAGCAGTCAAAATCCTTGACTCTGGCCACCAAATGTTGTAGATCGTTAGCTGACAGCTGTGTCAGGACTACCATACTCCAATATGCTTTATCCTCTTCCCTTCTCTCTCACTCTCTCTCTATCCTTTGGCAGTGTGTTAGAGTGCTTAAAGTCAAGTTTTATTATAATTACAACTATAACAAATATTAACGGCGGCTAAGTTTCCTAGGAGAGCTGAGGAAAGCTAAAATAGTGGCAGCTGCCCGAACCAGCAGCTCCTCTCCCTTCCTTTGCAGGTGCTGCCAAAGTCAACAAAGATGAGTAGAGAAAATGAGCAAGAGGAGCGAGCGGTAGGGGGAGAGTAGAAAGAGTCTCATAATATATAGTTGCATATTAGCTGTAAGGGCCACGCCCACTTATATTGCCTCTGTAATGTTGCGTGTTATGAAGCCATTACTAAGGGGTGGTGTATCCAACAACAACAAGAACAACAACAAAAAAGAAGTTTTTCTTTCAGTTTAAGAGCTTCTTGGCTAAGAAAATGTTCCTTGCCCCCCTCATCCCATCACCACCACCACCGCCAATGTATGTACCTTTTCTTCCCTTTGCCAAATAAGTTTCAGCTGCTGCATTTTTCTTTTCTTTTTTTTTTTTTTTTTTGGCGGCAGCGGCTGCTGCACTTTGAGCATAAAACTAAGAAAAATCTTGCAATTAAAATGCAAAAATAAAAAGAAATAAAGAAAAATACTAAAAAGTTATTTCAATATATATATAAATACACATGTATGTACATACAATAATATACATTACATATATATACAAACTTATATATAAGTTTACATACATATGTACATCTCAATACTAAATACCAGCAAGAAATATAAAAATGAACGTGTTGAAAACCCTTTACAAAATGTCCTTGATTTATGTATGTACATATGTATGTATATAATATAGCAGCACATATGTATATACATATATATGTACATATATAGAAAATTTATTGTCTGTGGCTTGATTAAAAATGATTTTCATATTAATAAATTTGTTGTAATCTGATTGTTCCTATGCTACCTATAGCAGATGTACATATATGCATATACATAATACACCGATTTTGCTTTTTGTAAGGGTATAAGAAAAAGAGAATTTAACACTATGTACGTACATACATACATACATAGAATAACGTTTACTGATGTACATTCATCAAATTAAAGTAAACTGAGTTTTAAGTAAATTGAATTTTTATTTATGACCGTATAGTCGCTTGGTTACTTAAGAACTAAAAGTACAGAGTTTGGTCTCGCATTTTGAGACTCTAAATATTAAAGTATATAAGAATGTTAGTATATAAGTGCAATATGATCTGAGTATTTTGTTTATATACTGCAATATGATCTGAGCATGGTTCTTAAAAATGCTTGATCAGCAGTTCGTGGGTCTGAGATACAAGTTGTAGATAGGTTTGGCGTTTGAAGTTAATTTTATAACGTCACTATAGATAGGTACTATATATATATACATATGTATAGATTCAGTACCATTGAATTCTGTAAACAAACTTTCCTTGATGTCTACCTATATATACATATATCCATCTAGCTAACACAAAATTTGGATTCCTTTCTGGTAAATTATTGTTTGCTTCTTCTTTTACCAATAGCCTTCTCCATCGATAAGTTTCGCTGGCTGCATACTAATAAATAATATTTAATATTTGCCAAAAATTTGATTAAATTATTAATTAACAAGTTTGCAATTGAATTTGTAGCCCTTCTGAGGCTAAAACATAACTAAAATTGGTAAAGATCTACATCTAAAGACTTCTTGAATGAGAAATGCATTTATTAGATGTGGAAAATAATGAATTTAAATTGATTTTTAAATGGCTTCTATATATTTCTTTCTATTGAAATATTCTTCATGCAGTTATTGCAATGTTTCTGTTTAGATCTGACTAAAGTATTTCATTCCAATCTTTGTTATCTTTCTTCAGTTAATGCATTTAAGTATGTAGCTATATAAACATATATAAATATATGTATCTTATGTATATATATAAGTAAATCTTTTCCTTACAATCATGTAGTTAACGTAACAAACGTTTAAGTACACGGCAGACATGGCAGATTCACTTTAGTTAAACTTCTATATCCCTATCCTATCTCTATTTCTCTGTAGAGTTCTCTTTCTGAGTGTAATTGTCTGGGATTTTAATTAAAATTGTTCCCCAAATAGCTCACACACTCAGACACAGAGACAGAGAGATAAAGTCAGAGAGTGAGAGAGAGAGAGAGAGAGAAAGCAAAGTTATGTGAGTGTGTCTGTATTTGTTGCTGTAGGTGGATATAGAAAAGTTAGCTATACCGGAAATTTATGGCCAGCAACATCAAAAAAAAAAAAAAAAGAAAAACCAAACCCGAAAAAAAAATTGGAAAAAATCAAACTATAAGCTGACAAAAGTTGAAACTTCTATTCCTGCCCCATCGCACATCGATGGCTAATGAATATTTTTTTTTTTTTTGCGGCACAGAATGAAAAAGGAAAAAAAAAGAGGAGATGCAACTCTCGATGCGGTTTCTTTGTTTTTTGGTTCTCTCTGTCTGTCCCTTACATTTTTGGCATTAATTTCACTGCTGCTGCTACTGTCACCCCACACACCCCCGCAAAGCAAAATAACCAAAAAAAAATGCCAAACGCGATTGCAAAGGCGTCGAAGCATGAGTTGGAAATACTCTAGAGGAGGATGACATTTTTTTCTCCTCCCCATCACACAGGATATGTGGGGGGGGAGGATGGAATTGATGGCGCGCAAGCTACTGCGATTTGAATCGCAATGGCGCAAAACCAAATTGAAGTTTGCTGTCGCGGCTCCCCCCATCTCTTCCCTTTTTTCTATGTGGCTCCCCTGTGGCTTTGTTTTTTCTTCCATTTTTCTTTTCCTTTTCTGTTGTTTTGTTCGCATATCCTTTTCTTATGCTTTTTTAACGCTCAACTGGACTTTCGGTTTGCCTTTTTTTTTCATTCTTTTTCTGCTTCGGTCTGCCTGTTGCGGCCCTTGGCTTTTGAGTGTCTGACTTTACTGCTACCACCATTCCAACCCCTTCCCTCTCTCTCTCTCTCTCTCTACCTCCCTTTTTCATTCATATATTACAAACCCGATCTAATACTGTACCACTTTCACCGCAGCTTTCTCAGCTGCCAGGCAGCAGCTTCTGTTTTGGCCCATTTGGCCGCGAGCCTCAAAGTTTAATTTAGGAGGTTTCACATACGTCCGCGGCGGCTTGACGCTGAGCTTGCCCGCTGCTGCTGCTTCTGCCAGTCTTTCCTTTTGCCTATTACTCCTTTGCTTTGTGTTGCTCAGGGATGGGTAAACAATTTTAGATTACGTATATTACGTAAATGAAAGTCAAGCAAAATTAGTTTTAATTATGGGAAAAAAAGCTTTCGAAGATAATGTTTCTCCAGAAAAATGTCCTTGCTAATGAAAACATTTTTTTTTCAAAAATCTTCTACTATTTATTATAAAATATCGGATAGATCTGGAAACGCTTTCTAAAGAGAAGATAAATTTAATAACTATTCTCAGACTATTATCATTTTAAAAAGTTTAAATTCATTAAAAATGTAGAATTGGAAAAGTTCCACCAAGTTTATTTTAAAGGACATAAATTTCCTATTTTAAGATTTTTATACCCTTGCAGAGGGTATAATCAGATGTTTGTAACGCATAGAAATATATGTTTCCGATCCCATCAAAAATATATATATTCTTGATCAGCATCAACAGCCAAGTCGATATAGCCATGTCCGTCTGTGGGTCTGTCTGTTTCTTTGCAAGAAATAGACCTTAAATTTTAAGCCATATGTTTGAAACTTGTTAGATAAGCTCTTCGATTCGACAGGCAGATAAAGTATAAAAATCAGACGGATCGGACAACTATAAGTTATATTAAATTGACTTAAACAGACAAAAATACAAGAACCTAAAAAATAGTTAATTAGTCTTTGATTTTTTTCTTTATTTGGTATTTCTTTACAATTTATTTATATTTTTGCTGGCCTTTTTCCATCCCTGGCATTTACCTTGCCAGACATTTGTGCTCTGACTTGTAACCGCTTCTGTTGACCGCCGGCAAAGTTTTTTTTGGCCCGGCCCGCTATTTTGCCATTAAAAGTGGCCATAAAACGAGAAGACCACGCGGGGCGCTCATAAAGTTTGTGGGGCGTCTAAACTTTTTCAATTCGCCGCAGCAACACCTACAAATACACACATAGCACTCACACATAGACATAGAAACTTAATGCCAGTTAGTCAATAGCTTGACTTTTGGCCACTTCTTTAACAAACCCTCCTCCTGCACACAACTTTGTCCCCACTTTATGGCCACAGAAATCTTCTCTCAATGGCAGCTACGCGCAAGCCTCGTAAATTTTTTAAGTGCAGCTTATTTTTCTCATCTATTATGATACCCTTTCCAATTAGAGTATATTTATTTAAAGCAAAGTTTAAATTTTTAAACTACATATAAAAAATAAAAACAACTTCAAGTTTATTAGCTTGATTCTTTGTGATCTTTCTGCCAATTGTCACTAAAATCTAAAGTTAATAAATGCTTCATTGAAGAGTATATAAATTTCGGTGATAAAAACTGTTATTTCTGTTGTTTATTTTTCTTTTTTTTTTTGTCTGCTAAAGCTACTTTGTTTTGTAAAATTAAATTGTTTCGTTGTGAGAAAAAAAAAAAAACAAAAAAAAATGGAAACAAAAACTTGTCGAAGCAACGAAAATTTAATTTAATGTTTCTATATAAATATATTGCGAAAGTGAATTTTAATCGCCGAGCGAGTTGGTTACTGTTGTTGTTCTTGTTATTGTCTTCCTCTCTTAAGTGAACATTCTTTGAAATTGAAACAATTTCCTTGGCAGATGCTTGAGTAGCTTCTCCATCACCCAAAAGGGACTTAAATCTCCCGCAGCCCCCCTGGCGAGAAACGGGTTATTAGTTTTTCTTTTTCCCCTTTTTATTTTATATATAATTTTTTTTTTTTTTCGTTTTTCTTGTTCTGTTTTTGAAAAAGAGCGGAAATTGGTTTTTAAAAATCCATTATAGCCAGCAAGCATGAAGAAAAACACACCGTTTCAGGACATCCTGTTTATGATTTCTTGATTTAAGATATTTATAAAGAAAAACAAAAATAAAAGAAAAACGAAAGAAAAAAAAAAACTAAGAAAGAACCTTGATTGAATTCAGATTGAAGTAGTTTGGCCTTGAAGTGTAACAAGATTCATAAGAAGCTGTTAAATGCATAAAATGGAATCCTTTGGTTTTCCTTTCAACAACAACTTGAAAAGAAAATAATAAGCAACTTAGTAGCAGCAGCATAGAAGAACTATTCTTGAATAATCAATTGAAAGATTTAGATAGCTAATTTACACCTATTTTACCGTTACTAACTATACCTTATAGTAGTCTGATTCAGCTAAATCATAAACTTGCAATGCGTATACATGAAATAAACTCATCTAACAAATTTTAGGCAAATAGAGTAAAAATGAATGTATGAAAGTGGCTAAGAATTAAACAGACATGGTTAAGATTTCTGTTGAATAAACTTCCAATTTAGATTTGTTAGTTAGTGGGTCATTCTTATTCTTTTCGTTTCACTTTTAGCTCAATTAAACGATTTTTACTTGCTTAAAAAATCAGCATAATTGCCATGAAGGATTTTGTTGTTGTTTTTTTTTGCCCCTCTGATCCGATCGAATTGGAATTCATTTGAAGAAGCAACAGCAATTTGGGAAGGATTTTCGTTTAGTGGAATTTTTATTGTTGTTGGTAGTGGTAGTGGTTGTTGCCTTGTTGGCAATTGCATCTTTTTTTCTCTCCTTGGCATTCGCATTTCGCCTCATTGGATTTCACCTCCTCGAAATGCCTCTGACTTGCATCAGCCTTGAGTATTTTGCCATCGTAAATAACTTGAGCATGAGCTTTACGCTTCTCTGCCTGCCACCTCTTGCCACATTTTCTTATTGCCTCTTGTGCCCCCAAAACATGAAATCGATATCAAGATACACTTACAAAATTAACTATCGTCAACATACGTGCCTGGTAAATGCAATTACTTGACGATTGACGATTGCTTCGAGGACGACCAAGAGAGTACGAGAACGGTTTTTGTGTGCATCCTTACTTTAACCATTCTCCTCAAGAGCTTCTGTTCATGTGTGCCTGTCTGTCTGTCTGTCTATCTGTCTGACTGTTTGTATATATATGTATGTCTTTTTATCTGTTTGCCACAAGGTCGGTGTCGGTTTTGTGTATTCCAATCATTAGAGGCAAAAGAAAACAGAAGAAGAGGAACAAAAATGTTAAAGCAAATTGCATTAAGTGTTTTCATTGACTGCTATAGAAAATTATGCGAGGGTCGTTTAATAAGTAACTTTTTAAGGAATATTTATAGAGTTGCTTGTTCTAGAGTAAATAAACTTCTTTTATATTTGATCATATATAATTTAAATATTGTCTAGACATGTTTTTCTATATAATATTTATATCTTTTTTAACAAAAACAAAAAGCCAAGAAAAAAATAATAATGACATAAATCCTGGTAAAGTGAAAAATTCAACAAAAGTGCGCCAAGACGTGGCCTAAGATGACACACGACAAACGATGAGAGAAAGAAAAAGAGAAAAGGTGACAAACAACAGACAGACAGACAGACGAGTGAATGCAACAAAAAAAAAATGGCTAAAATGCAGCAGAATGTTGTCATTTGTTGTTGTTGTTGTTGCTGTTATTATTTGGCATAATTCTAGCGATGTTTTCTTGTCATCGTCATCAGGTTTTGTCGCATTTTTGTTTAAGCACAAAAAATCATATTTTATGTATGCCACAAAAAGTGGCAGGCAACCTCGACTTTCTTAACGTTAGAGGGGAGTATGTGAAATTGTTTGTATTTTAAGTAATTTTTGGAAAAGTTTCAAGTATTTTATATTGTTCAAATCATGGAAAAGTTTAAGCGAAGGTAGTTTATAGATTTATTTATAGCATATAAAAGATTAAATGTATTTAAATAATGTAAGTAATTAAGTAATTGTAATCAATGTTAAGTCTTTTTATATAAATCTGTTATTAAAGTAGTTTTATTTTACAAAATTTCTTATCAAACATATTGAAAAATTCCAAATAATTGCTAACTATATTTTCTTTAACTATTGCTGTAATTACTTTTGATTCAGAAAAGTAATTGAACTTTTGCTTTATAAAAGCTAAACTTGGCAGACACATTCCTATGGCAACAAATGTCCTTTAGGTATTCCTTGCAGTGAGGACATTAACACAATTTCGCTCACCTGCTGCGTTTTGCTTGGCTGTCGTCAACGTAGTCGACGTCTTTCACCTGGCTGCTACTTTTACATTTTAACATAATCATAAATTTTTATGCGGCGCGCCGTCTGCATGGAATGTTAGATGCTTTCCCTTACCAGACAGTCTACCCCACTCTCCCTTTTGTTATCCTTCTCGATAACTCTCTTCAGTTACAGTTGCCTAGTTTCGATAGTTATAACCCTTCGTTGCTTTTACCCTGGCTTACTTGTTGCGTTTGGCTCACTCAACAAATTGTTTTCCTTCTTGGCTTTTCCTTTGCCTTAGGTTGGCGGCTTGCCTTGGCATGGCTTTTCTTTTACTTTGCTTCTTTACTTTTTTTTTTCTCAACTGTTTTTGGTTTTCCCGGGGGGTAATCGTAATCGTATTTTGCCTCTTCAAGTGTTTCCCTTGAGCTGTTTCCGTTTCTAATATATTTTGTGGTTGTTGCTGTTGCTGTTGTTGTCGTTCTTCAGGTACAAAGTGGCGTATACGTAATGTCTTTATTTGCACGCCTGAGCTGCGTGCGTGAAAATTTATGCCGCAGATTTGTTATTTGGGGTCTAGCAACTCTTTTTTTCTCTTTGTTTTCTTGGAGTCTCACAGGTCTTAAATCCAATAAAACCAATTTGACATTCCTTAACAAATATCAAATTCATCTTACTAAATTCGAAATGACAGTAAAAGAATAAAAGAAAGTTCAAACAAGGCTACATAAAATTTGTAACAATTTAGATTTACTTTAGTCCTTGTGAACGAAGACCAGAAAAAAGTTGACCAATGCAGTACGAAGAGAGAAAAAGTAAGTCGAAAATTTATGGTTCACCCTGTGGCACATTAGCGCATTGTCACCACATACAAATACACTCACACACACACACATACATACACGTATATATACACACTTTCAATAAATTACACCAAGGTCTTTCTCTAATGCGCTTAGCTCCTTGTTACCCGAATATTTTTTTGTGTTTGTTTTTTTTTTTGGGGTTTCCTTTAGGGCGGAAGGGAATAATGGGGAGGTGAGGTTACAACCGAAAATCCTCCATAAATAAAGGATAACAATTTGTTAGTCTCGGCAACAAGTGTGCCGAAACTAACTAAATCAACAAATGTGAAAGTAGATTTAAGGTGGGAAATTTCTCAATCTTAAAGTGACTTAAAGAGAATCATTGGAAATGTACGCCGCCGCTTTACCTTGCTTGGTCCTTTATGCCCCATATATAATTTGTACTTGGTAACAAGAAAGGATACAAATTACTGTATAAACGTTAAATGACAAAAAGTGAAATCTCCTTTGGCCCCCCTTTTCGTTTTTTGTTTCATACTTTTAAGCACATTTTCTCTCTCCCTCTCTCTCTCTCTCTCCAATAGCAACAACAAAAGACCACATCAAGTGGTAGCAGAAATTAAGCCTACAAAGTGTCCTTTTTTTTTTTGCCAACTCCTTTTTCTTCTTTACTCTTGATGTTCCCCTATCTACCACTCTGTGGGCGGGTAATAACATTAATGCAATTTTACGCACGCGCTAGTCCTTTTCATTTTTCTTTCTGTTGTTTTTTTTTTCTATTGAAAAAGGGTCTATGAGATTTCAGGAAAAGAAACTTCAGAGAGAAGAATTTTGGAAAAAATTTAAATGCATAATTTTTAGAATATTTTCTTTAGAAAATATATATTTGAAATATACAGATATGAAGAAAAACTATGTGGAAGATAAGATATAACATAATATTCTTTGTTTTTCTAAACGTTTCACGAAAAAAAAAAAATTTAGAAATTTCTATAATGAATAAAAATAAATAAAATCTATAAAGTTATTTTTAGAAAACATTTAAATTCAAAATTCATTAAAATTATTTTAAGACAGATTTACTTAATTTTATTTACCCAATTTTTAAATTTTATTTCTTTAACTTTCTCCTTTAAACTTTCTTTCTAAAGGACATTTCAAATTCGTTTTGAAAACAAAATTCCGTTACTACTTTTTGCCATTGGACAAAAGGCATATTCTTTCTTTTCTTTAGGTTTTCATTTACTTTTTTTGTATTTTGTTACTGCGGCAACTGCTTCTTCATCTTAATTTTCTTTAAGGGTTTTCCCTTTTTTTTCCCCCTTTTTGCCCCATTTTTAATGAGCAGCGGCGGCCAGCACTTTGCCTAGACAAACAAACAACGCGCGGGCTATTAAGAACCAAAATATATATATACTTATACATATATAGACCTATATTTGTATGTATGTAGATGATATAAAGAAAACGGCAAGAAAAAGTAGGCAAAAGCAAGTCGTTTGTTAACTGCAAATGCGTGAGACATGACACGTTAAGGGGATAAAGGACAGACAGTTGGAAAAAGAGATGGACTCTTTGCTGCTACTGCTGCTTCTGCTGATGATGATGATGATGTTGATGATGACTCCTTTGTGGCTGTCCATTCTGTGCAATGAAGATGCCACTGACATGCAACAATAATATAATAGCAAGAGCAACACAATTGTTGAAACAATTCGCTTCATTAAGTAATTAACACGCACACATTATAATTTCATTAACATTATGAACTGGTAAATACAAATAACAAATATATATATCTATATAGATACATAGCATACATAAATGAAAATAAAGCGCACTTAAAATACATTTCAAATATAATGAAGCAAGCAAGTCGTCCCTGCCGACTTTGAGTATACCCTGTACCAAGTAGAGGAACTTTATAAAATCAAACTCCTTCGAATTTGCCATTAATTCAAATTAAAACTTTTCTCACAAGCGGCAGCAACGAACGCATGCTATCTCGCTCACACTTACTACGCAGTGTTGCACTAGGCATTTCAGTGCAAATCGTACATTGATATATCTTCGCTAATTCTTGTCCGACTTTAACGAAATTTGGTCAGCTTATACCTTTTGGCCATATTATTGGGTGTGCCAAATAAGAATACGCTATCTTTAATTTTACTCTAGTTATTTGTTTTTCCTAAATTGCGGGGGCGGAAGTGGGCGTGGCAAAAATTTGAAACAAACTTGATCTGCGTAGACACTACACAAATGCTGACACCAAATTTGGTTGCTCTAGCTCTTGTAGTCTCTGAGATCCACGTGTTCATACGGACGGACGGACAGACGGACGGACGGACAGACGGACGGACAGACGGACGGACAGACGGACGGACAGACGGACAGACGGACATGTCTCAATCGACTCGGCTGTTGATGCTGATCAAGAATATATATACTTTATGGGGTCGGAAATGCTTCCTTCTGCCTGTTACATACATTTGAGCGACTTTAATATACCCTTTTACCCTATGGGTACAGGGTATAAAAACATTAAAGAGGAGATATTGAATAGTTTTGGTACAAAATTGCAAAGCTGGAAATAATAATATTAAAAGAATCACAAGATTTTCTTATATTTTATTAAGAAAATTTGCTTACTTTTATCTATTCATGTGAATACAACTTCTATTGCATACTTTTAGGCAAATATTTGTTAAGTTTTTGCTTAAAAGTAAATTTCTATGTAAACTTTTCAAACTCATCATCCAATTTTAGATGATACTTTAATCGTGCAAGTGTCAGCTATGGCCAGAGAACAATTCAAGTTTATAAGTTGGTAGGGGTCATTACACACGCACACGCACACACACACACTCTCACACCCAACCAAATACACAGAACAATAAAATGTTGTTGGTTTTTGTATAGAGTTTTGCATTTTACTGTTTATGATGTTGACGTTGATGGCTTTTCGCTATGTTAGTTTGTAGTTGATGTGTCTGATGAGAAGATGATGGGTGAGCAGAAGGGCGGTATGGGGTAAATGCACAAAGGGTAAGCCGCTTCATTTAGCCTTTGTTCCATTAGCTGCATAATTCCATTCAACTGTGAGAAGAATGGTGGGGGTGGAGGCAAAGCGAGGAGTGACTATGGGTAATAGCCGTTCGTTTTTGCTCCTTGAACGGTTCGCCGCACTTTCATTTTGTTGTTAGTGACCCAGTTTATTGGTCACTCAATCATTTAAAAATTTTCAATTTTTAAATAATTAATAAGGTGAAAAGTTAAGTTTATGGTAAAGTGTATACTTTTGATAATCGTTTATTTGCGAAATGGAAAATATCATAAAATTTATAAAGTTAATTTTCAATATATTTATTAAATTATTTATCTGCTATTCACTGCTAACATTTTATCTGCTGTTCTGTTAATGCTATGGACAAGTGTTAGGTAACAATAATTAGCTGTTAGTGTTAGTAAATGTCTTAATCATTTGTTATAATGTTATAACTTTATTGTTATATTTTAACCTAGCATTAAACTTACTCTTACTGTAGACCCCTAGGCGCTTGACTTGGCCAAAAGACGTTAATTAACTTAATACAGTAAAATCAGAACACGCTCGTATCCTGTTGATGATCATTGTTAAACACTTTGTTTAGCTGCCGACAAGAGGGAAAATTGGCTTATTAGAGAGACATACGCCTTGGTAGTGGCAGTAGACCACGCCCTGGCAGCACCTGCCACCTCAGTTGCCTCACCTGTCGAGCTATTCTACCTGCAGAGCATTTGCATGTTTATTGTGCGGTGGCTTTATGGCCTGCAATAGCAATAATTAAGGCTTATTTACAGGCTCACAATGCACAGGGCAGCAGCAGCAACAAGGGCGACAACAATTAGGGCACAAGGATAACAACAAAACCAACAATAACAACAACTAACGATGGCAGCAGCAGCAGCAACAGCAGGTCAGTTGAGTTTTACCCCGGCAACATATTGGCAAACAAAGCAATCGACACAAATTTCCGTGGTAGACAGGACCCAGGATCTGGCCCTTATGTGTGTCTATTTGTCTGTGTCTGTGTGTGTGGTCATTTGACGGCTCATATTGATAATTATTTGCACATTGCCATACACACACGCATACACACAAGAATACAACTGGGAGGAACCAAAAAGGAATACACGCACACATGTCCAATAGCTTTGATTAGCTTCATTCAGGGGAAAAGGACTAAAACTCAGCAAGGTAAAAGAAACTGCAATGCAATGCACTCAACTCGATTCACCTTTTTAGCTAGCAAATGAAATGAAATAGTCGCTGAATTGCCGATTGCCTTTTACAAATATCCTGTTAGCCCTCCAACCCCCTTCTCGCTATAGTGTTAAAGCCTGCACAAGCAATTTAGTTGATATCTTTTATGCTCGCCAACACACCAACAATTTTGCACGTAAAAGCAATAAACTTTCTTCTCTTTTCTGCACATTTTTACCTTTTGTATGTAAAAAAAAAAGTATAAAAAAGGGAGGAAAAGAAAAACAAGAGAGAGATAGGGAGAGAGAAGAAAGCAGCTAAGGGAACAGAGAGCAGCAAAGTGGAAGCAGCATCAGAACAGGTGAAGTTGGCAACTGGCAAATCAAATAGAGCCACTTCTCAGTCATGGGGAAATATTCAACCAGAGCTCACCCCATCCAACCATTCACACACGGCGCCAATGCCAATGACGATATCATTTCAAATTGTTTTCAATCAAATGTGACTTGCATCTGTAATTTGTATGCAAACGAGTTGGTGGGAGATGAGAATAGATATGGATATATATATATATATATATATATGTCTTTCGACTGATTTGTGATTGACATTGCCGTAAAGAAAGTAGATGCAAGAAAAATGCTGAACCAACAAGGTCTTTCGACTCCATTTTCTCTACACATGGAGAAAGCAAATATCTTTAACTAAACCAAAATCAATAAATGATATACGCAAAATAATAAGGATATTATGAAAGTGCTACGTTTTATGCCGTATGATTATTTATAAATCTAAAATATCCTTGACTTGCTTAATAGAATTAATAGTATATCCTTTACAAGGACTTATCAAACTTATTATCTCTACTTTTCCAATATTCTCTCAATGTCAATATGCTGAATCCATAAAATTTAATAAATTTTTGACAGCTTTTTTGTTACAGTGTAGTTGATTAGATTTTGATCGAGTCTGGCTACAAATTGGTTATGTGCGCGGATTAAAGGCATTTAAATGAGTTTCACAAGGAGCTTTTAAATTAACTACCTTAATTGAGTATATAAGTACTGGTATTAAAGGTGTAAGACTCAGTATTATTCTTATGGATTGTCTATAGAAATCTTAATTATTAATTTTCAATTACTCTGCTGTTTATTTAATGTGGCTACTAGGAATGGTTCCAGAGGAGGCTCAAGGCTACTTATCACAAAACTTTTTTACTCACCGTAAACAAAAACTTGTGCTCCGCAATAGAAAAAAAATCATGACTAAGAAGAGAAGCTGAGATTATTGTAGAGAATATTTTTTAGGTATATTTGAGGTTTAATATTTGCCTTTGAGGTAAAGCCCCAGACTAGACCCTTACTATCATCAGTCATAGTCATTCTGTTATTTTCTAGAGTGCTCCAACTAAAACCTAAGAAATAATAAAAGCATTTACTTTGATTGGAATTGGATTGGAATGTAAAAACCCAATTTTTGGTTTTCAAGAACCAGTACATCAAATAAAAATAATATTAAATGTTTACTCCTCTTTTAAATAATTTTTAAAAATGACTCTGTACACAACATGTCGTATGAGTAATATTCTCAATTTAGAGTTTATAAACTTTTTATACCTTCGTAAAGGGCACAACAACGTAAGGTTTTAGACGCACAATAATAACCGTAATCGACACCACACATAATATATATTCTTGATCCCCAACATAAGTCCAGTCGAGCAATATCCAGCTGTACTTTCGTCTGTCTGTTTCTTAGCTTATAGTAAACATTAATTTTTAATCTATATGGATAAAATTTGGCATATAAACTTATTTGATGTATACGAGTTACAAGTTTAAGAATTGTTTGGATAGGTTTACTATAAGGTATAGTCCCTGTAGGAATAATAGTACACCTATTATATTATACACCAATTAAAATATTTTAGTTTTTTTGTGTCCCCGTAGATCGAGAACCAATTTCATTTAAAAACGCATAGAATTCAGCTTGACAAATAGAAAACATGATGGATTGAAGCTTGGGAGCATTCTGTTTTAATTTTTTCTTTGCTTTAAATCTACTGCAATTTAAAATTTTGTATTCAATCCGAATGAGATTATTTAATTTCTTTGATATTTTTATATTTAATTAATATACAGCTAAATATTTATAAAAGTTTTCAAAAAGAATTAATTTAAACTGCTGTACCAACTAGTAGATTGTTTTTGTTGTTTTCTGTAAACATTTATGTGGCACAACATTTATGTTGCACAAACACTGATATAAGCAGATGGGCGTTACGGCCATCACTTTGTCATAATTAGAAGAGGGAAATCCCTGGATTCCCTTTAACAGGGAGTTGCCGTACACCAAATGCCGCACATAAACGCTCATCAGATCCATTTAACCCCGTAAATGGTCATGGGTTACCCTTCCTCACATAGGTCAGAGGTACCGCAATACATACCCTGCCCTCCAATGCACCCTACGTTTGGATTACCGATTGGATTTTATTTGCAACACACGCAGCACATGCAACGTATGGCCGTTGCACCGTTATATTGAGGTGTCTGCCTTTCTGTCTGTGTGTTCAGTGTGTGTGTGTGTTTGTTTGTGTGTGGTATCTGTGTATGTGTTTACTGGGCTTAGTGTTTAAGTGGCGCATCGGTGAAAGCAAAGCCAAAGGCGAACAGACCAGGACCAATGGCAGGACTAGTAACCATGCCAGAACATTGATAGCCAGTTGAGTTGCTACGACTACTACTACTACTATTACGACCATCCTGTTGTTTGTATGTTTGCCTGCGGCATTTTAGTGTTGTGATTTTTGCACTGATTTGCGTTTAATTGAATTTTGCTCTTGACACTCTGCGGCTAACTCGTCTCCTCGTTCTCTTTCACCATTAGACATGGACCTCTTTCCATCACAAACAATTTGCTAAAGTTGCATTTAATTGCGCTGCCTACTTAAAAATACAACAACAACAACTGAAAGATGGAAAGAAAAGCAGAAGGAAAGCCCACCCATAAATCAACACGCCTAAGGGTCTTTAGGCTTGGGCCAGTGTCTGCTCTGGTCTGGTCAATGAACCGCAAAGAAAACCAAATGAAAAAGTAAAAAAAAAAAGAACCACAAAAAAATGAATGGCAAACGGACAGAACTTGACTTGGTTTTGGTGTCTGGTCTGGAGTCTATAAACCATTAATGATGTTGGCCCACAAGCCTCAATATCATTCCGTTTGCAAACGTGTCTGGGGACTAGGCCAAAAAAATAAAAAGAAGAATAAAAAAAAAAAAAAATGAACCGAACAGAACAGAACAAGAAATTGTGCGAAGCGGAAACAACTTAATGACGCGCGGCGCTAATGGTTCACTTAAGCACCCACATAAGTTACACCAGTCCCTCATACAGTGGTTCAAACAGTCTCCAAAAATTTAAATAATATAAAAAAATAAAAAATTATTTTTTAAACTTACATGAAAGGTTTACATCATAGTCTCAATGTCTGTAAAATGTTTCACAATCTAAAAATAAATTAAAAATATAATAATAAGAAAAACAGATATGAAAATTATATATATAAATAAGGAAAATATTTAGAAACAGCTATGAAAAATGTATACAAATATATAGAAAATATTAAGAAGCGGATATCTAGAATTGGTTCTTATCATGTGCTAATATAGCTTATCTTGCTATATGTTTGTTTTCACTTTTTATATTATATTGATCTTTACTCTAGTTGTTTTAATCACATCATTTCACACTTTTAACATTTAAATTTCAATTTTGAATAAATTACTAAACGAGATAAACAGTTTTACAATTTTACAATTTTACAAAACAATTCACTATATCAGCAAGTCCTTTAAAAAACCTTTTTGTGGTTTAAATTGTCTTTTAAAGTCCTTTCGAAAACTGTTTTATTAAAATTTTTAAGAAATATGTTTAATGTTCTATACTATTTAGACCACTGTGCAGCCCTTCATTTCGTTTCAATTTTGGGCGTTTTTTTTTTTTTTTTTTTTTTTGTGTTTTTTTAACACATTTTCAGGGCTGCTGTTGCTGGCACTAGACTCAACCAGAGGCTTGGCGGTGCTGCTTGTCACTGGGTTGTCGTTTTGCCCGGCAAAAATCGAGACCCAAACTCAAACCCAAACCCAAAACACAACTCGGCGCCTCCAAAGCATACTCCACCATCACCATTCCCATCACCACCATCATCATGGCCATTCTTACTCCACTTACTGGCGCAGTCAACGCCGCACAGTAATAATTTCTCGCTAATGGTGTCCTAAATTGTCAAGAAATATGGAACCATTTGAATGCGGGCTTACCCCCTCCTTCATCAGAGAGAAAGAGGAAGAGAGTTTGAGTATGTGGGCGGGTCGCAAGTGTATATATATATATATATATATGCATTGTATATACATATATACAATATATAATCCACGGACTGTTGCTGAGTGCGACGATGGCTTTTAGTACGTTTATGTTTTTGACTTCCGGTTTAGGCCAGGACTTCTAAAAAAAAAAATATATATGTACATATATATATGTATATATATATATTCTTTGTTTCTCATTTGGACTGCTTATTTCAGGTTTGAAAAACAAAAGAATGGGAGGTGTTTGCCAATGTTTTTGACAATCTAAAGTGCAATATGAGACCAGTGTGGGTCAAGTGGTTGGCTCCAAGCACAAAGAAAAGGTTAACGTAATGTAAAGTTTTATGTAACTTCAATATAAACACCTATGTACATACCATACATACTTATGTCTTAAAAGTAACTACTAACTCTGTTCGAGTGACGAGCAGACTTAAAGGACAACGTAGAAATTATTTGATCTTCTTTCATCAGCAAATCCTCTTTAAGTTTAGCGATTTTGGGTAAGAAAGTTACACAATTTAGATTTCAAATTTACCCTAAAAGAAAACAATTTAATGGACGCTCTGTTTATATGAAAGTTAGCAAACCAAAGAAGGAAGCATATACAACTATAGGTATAAAGCATGTCCAACTATTTAAAATATATTTATGAATTCTTGAACATATCCAAATATATATTTATAAATTTTTGAACAAGACGATAAGTTGTGTTAATTCAATCCTATAGGTCTGTCCTTCTGGATCAATGAAATCAACATCTGGGCAACATAGCTTGAATTTTGGACAAAACTTCTTATAGCAGGCATTGTAAAACTCGAAAACGTAACGTTTGGCTGACTTTATGTATCATAACTTAGAAACTATCGGTCCAGCATATTGTTTTAGATCATGAATAACTCTTTTTTTCAAAGCACAGAAGTTTAATTTAGATTCGACTAAATTTGTATACTTCCAAAAAAATTGTTTGCAAGGCCACTGTAAGCACGTCCTTTCAGTTTACAAGTCCTTCTAAGAAGGAAAATAATTTTAAAAACAATGAGGTTATTAAAAGGGGATAATTCAGAATCCCCAACAGCTACATATATTGTATATTAGAAAAACCCACCTAAACAGAAGATAATTTTAATTTTTGCATCGCGAATTTGTTAAAATTTAAAACTGTTTTTAGCAAAGTTTTTAATTATGAAAACATTTTTTAGAAATATTTACTTTTCCATTACTATTCAAGTTTGCAAGTAATATATAGTAATATATATATATTCGATAATTTAAGTCATATTCAAGTGAAGTCTTAGATTTCCCTCAAAATAAGGGAACAATGGAAGCTAAAAATGTATCTAATCATTGTTTCTTTGTCTAACAACTTTTGTTGCAGTAAATACCCACAATATGGCATAGCTCATTCATCTCCAACAAAAAAGGTAAACCAAAAAACATAAGGAGTACAGCGACTTTTGGATACTCTTTAGTGGCAAATGCAGAGAAACTAAAATTTGATTAATGAAGTAAAATACATAAAACTTAATTTACATATAAACAACAGATAAAGGTTTAATTTTAATATTAGCAACAGATATATATTCTTGAATAGTTTAAAAAATTTAAGGTTTTTAGTTGTACTAGATATTTTATTATTATTATTTATATTTTATTATTATTAACTTTTCTAAGAAATTTTTATATTTTGGTTTTGAATATAAATAATGTGGAACTCTGCTACAGAGAATATTGATTGAACAATAAATTTCAATATACCCATTGTTCTATAGGGTATAACGAGGATAGTGAAAACGAAACCGTTAGAGGAATGTCTATGTCTGTGTGTGTGTGCTTGTCTGTGCGTGTGTTTGCTTAAGCATTTTGTGCCAACGCAAACGTAAAAAATCTGCTACTTATAAATTATGTTTATTTATTTATTATATTTTTGAAGCAGCTGCGTTCAACTACGTACAATACTTTGTCCCTCTCCTTGCCACCCAACCCCTCCCTCCGGACGACACTTCTATGCCACGAAAACAAAAAAAAATTTATAGAAAAGAGAGAAAATAAAAAAAACTGTCAACGATTGTCCTCGCTTCTTCATAAGTCTGTAAAGAGACAAGACGAGAGGGACAACAACAACGAAAAGAAAAACAGTAAAACATAAAAAGAAAAAAATGAAAACGTTGAACAAATGCTGTTGACAGCGGACACACTCCAAGTCCAAGCACCATTGCCCCCATTGAGTTTCCAAAAGAAGACCAAAACGAAAATGAAAAAAAAAAGAAGAAAAAACCAAGAGAAAAGAGAAAGCAAGCAATAGAGAGGGAAACAAGACAAGGGTAGCCAGCTAGCCAGCCAGCCCCCAAATTACCAAAAGCTGACAAAATTGGGCATTGCCACTTGGGGACGTTTATATTGAAGGGGCATTTGTTGCTAATAATGTTATCGATGTGACAAATATAATAATATCCCAGAAAATGCCATTTACATAATGACTACAAAAAAACCACAAGTGATTTAACAGATTAAGTGGCTTGTATCCATCTAACCGATGCCCGATAAGTTGAGGGCAATTAGGAAGTTCATTTTCTATAGAATTTTAATCAACTTGATTTCTTTGATTATTCGAATTTAATAATACAATAGCTACCTAAAAGCAAATAAGTTAATAAGAAATTAAAGTAAGAAATTAAATGAAATTTAAATTATGTAAATTATTTATGATGAGTTAAATAAAATCTAAAGAGTTGAGATCTTGATTTGAAATCTAAGAAAAACAGAGAATTAAAAGAAAAGATGGTATAAATATCAGACATTGTATATTTATATCATCTTGATTTTTAGCTCTCAGTTTTTGCTATGGGGATGGAGTAGCTGGCACATAAATCTTCTAGCTTTAGTCTAAAGAAATTTTATATTTGTATAAAAAATTGAAATTTTTTTTCTTTTTCTTTTGAGAAATTTGTTTAAATTGATCTCTAGCTTGGGATTTGGATCTGTTGCCAGCAAATGAAACGTTCCAAACCCAGACCACAACCAGAGGCATGAATGCCAGGTAATATGACCTTCACGCTGATAGCTTTGTAGCAATTCTTCCATATTCCATAACCTCTTTAAGCGTTTAACAATACTTAGACCTTGGCCTAGGAGTCAGAACACTATAGTAAGATCTAATAAATTAGATTACATTATCACTAGAAAGCGATATAGAATTCCCTTTCAAAATATTACACAATTTGCAACTTGTTTTCTTCCTTTCTATTTTTAATTTATAATTATTATTCCTTTAAATCGAATATATCAAAAACAAGCACAAGCCAAGGCATAACATCAAGATTAAACCGACTTCTTAATTTCTTTTTTTTAGTAACATTTATAAACATTTATTTCATTAAATATATATTAGCAATTTTATACCAAGTCCATTACAACTGGCTTTACTAAGAGATCCTAGAAAATCAAACTTTAGTTAACATTTGCTTAAAATTTTATAACATTTTACATACCCATAAGAAATAAAGTTACCTTCTTCTTCTTCTCTTGTTATTTTCTTTTTGGCATTATAAGAATTATAATAACTTCTTTTTGTCATTTAAATATTAAATTTATTTCTTAGATTTAAACTAAGCGCAAAGGTCATCAATCTTGAGCATGTTAAATGAGACCCTCAGGGTTCAATGTTTATATTAAGTAGATGTATGAGAAATTGAATTGTGACAGCTAAATGATAATTGATATCATAAAGCAAATGCTCCAAAATACTAAATAGCCATACATTTGGTTACACTGTAAACTAATTAAAGTGGCAAATTTACAACAACAGCAACAACAATAGCAGCAATTACATTGTTATTAATGTAACAATGTCGCAATATCTGGGGAACGTAAATGCAAAATGCAATCACAAATTAATTGTGGCAATAATTGCTTTATAAATAACTGTAAACTTACGTGTATTGTAAATATATATATATGTATGTATATAGTATCAGGTATTGCTTGTTCTTATCCATATAGTTTTTAGGTTCCATAGGTATTTGTATTTCTTAGGTGGGCAGGCGCAAAAGTAAACTAATAAAACGATTTTGTGGTAGATTAGTGTAAACAGCCATAGACCCACAAATTGAAGAATGAGAATGCTTGAGTTAACAGGGCGTATGATTGATTAATGTATGTATATATATTTGCATATCCTATTGTCTTAAGGGGTGTTTGTATTTACTATTACTATTATTAATAATGAAAAGCATCCCATATATTTGAACCTATGGAATAATTATAAACTGTAAAGAGAAATATAATTCTCAATTATTGTTTTATCTTTCGCTTATCATTCGCTTACCGAAACCACATAATAGTAATATAAATATCATCCATAGAAATTGTCTCAACCAATACTGTTTCCATGTTAGTATACCTTTCTCTCTTAGTAGACATTCGTTACATACCAAACGATTCCTCTGATCAATCAATCTTATCAATTGACGATAATGAGAGCATATGTCAAGTTGGCTATACATTAAATCATCACCTTTATCTGTTTGTACCGATATTGTTGTTTTAAAATATATATCAATGATTTCTTCATTTGCATTCGACCAATTTTCTTCCTTAATTAGATCCACTACCAGCCATTTTAATTCAATTTCCAAGTCGGATACCACTTCATCGATAGGTTCCACACTTATGACCAAATCACTTGTACAAGATGGTTTAAGTATTCCACTTGGTTTATCAATGATAAGACATTCATTGTCAAATAAATTCAGTTGATATTTAATGCATTTATTGCCCGAATTGGTTAATGTAATTGTACGCCTCTGATAGTCCTCGAATGGTGCAATAAATTTTATTTTTTTGGGTGAAATAATAAATTGATTATCGACTTCCATTTTAATAACAAATAATTTTTTATTTTTTTTATATATATATATTTATTCAGTGCTTTGGAAGAAGTCAATGCTATTAGTATCAGTTGGTTTGAAGCAATGTACATTTGACACAAATATTAAAGGAGACTCTGATTCCAATATACACAAAAAAAAGGTAACTATGATTTACACTCTTAAGAACTTTCTACAATTCTAATCCTTCCAATAGCAACTATAACCGATCATCTACCAAGGCTTTTCAAGAAAATGTATATACTCCTTTTCAAATTCAATTTTTTTTGGCCCAAAAGATTTAGTTAGGCCCAAAAACGTTTTTCTTTTTTGGAGTTTCTTTCCCTTTTTATCGCAATCAAAATTTATGCGACATAAGCAAGTGTAGAGTAGAGGAAATGTCCAAGGATATCGGTGAGAGAGGTACATAGTTCTTGGACCTTTGATGGTATTGAAAAATGAATGAAATTAGAATGTCTGATGGTATTTTGAATTGGATTTTATCCATTCCAAAACTATGCTATTTCGCTTCAATGTCCCTTTCCTTGTGCTCTCTTTCTCTCCCTTTTTTCGACCAGAACAATCTCTTTCCAATTTCTATTTCTATTTCTGGCCAATTTCAGTCAAACACCGCAAGACAGGCCACAAAATGTTGTTGTCCTTTGCATGGCCCCATACCATTTTGCATTTGCTGCATGTGTTGCATGTCGAGATTCGTCAGACCCAAAATGAAAATATTTTCGTGGATAGTGTGCTTTGAATTTCGTTTGCCATTTTTTTTTTTTTTTTTTTTTTTTTCCGTTTTTTTTCTGTTGCTTTTATCATCGTAAAACATTATTGACATTTCAATTGTAAAAGCATTTTGTGTGTGTGTGTGTGTGTGACACTTTTCTTTTACATTTTCCAACAGTTGTTTTTATTTAACTTACTCATTAAATTGTACCAAAACAAGAAAATATTTAAGACTTGTTCTTTTGAGGTTTTATTGTTTGTTTTTTGGTCACCTTTTCGACGCACGCATAAAAGTTTCTGCCTGCTTCCTGGGCTTCACCTTCCTGACGAGGCTTAAGAAAAAGTTTTACGAGGTTATCCCAGGAAATAAAATGAAACAACCAAACAGAGAGAGAGATGGAGAGAAGTGGGAGGAAAAACATGACGAAAAACCAACCAAAAAAAACTGCAGCACACCAAAAAAATAACAACAAAAACAAAAAGGGGAAAACGTTCTTATGTGAAAGGGGGATAAGAGACGGATAGGCAAAACGTGGATTAAAACAAGCGGCAGCCATAATATCAACTTTTATTTTCCACCTCCTGTCATTCCCTATGCTTTTTTTTTTTTTGCCTTGTTCCGCCCCAAAAACATCTGCTTGAAGGTGCATAAACTGAAAGCCAAAGAAAAGTTATAAGGTGCCAAAGGCCGTAAAAGATGCAATCAAAATCAAACTGATTTGTCTCCGGGGAGTGATGCCAACTTTAATATTTACGGCCACAAGGATAAAAATAAAAAAAAAAAACAGGACAAGACAAGACAAGATCTGTATGTCAGAAATGGATGTCGGAAAAATGACAAGATGAATCTGCTATACACTGCATATACTAATTGAAATACTGATTTCATCTTCATATCCATTTGCTGGTGTATATAGAGAAGTATTTATTCTATTAGGAAGTTAAATTTGGTTTAAGTTGTAACTCAAATAATAAGTAGGTAGAGATTAGATTAACTTATATTGTATAAAGACATATAGAGAATATATTCTGTAAGTAAATCGTCACAAAATAGAAGAATTTTTATTTCTACATTTGCCTTTTTTTTAATATAAATTTCATTGTAACTGGTAGATTGATCAGAATCTTCAGTTTTTCAGAAATTTTTGAATTTCAAATTAGAAAGAGCTTAAAGAATTTATAGTTTTAAAAAAAGTTATAGTTTTAAAAGTTTCGCTTTTTAAGAAAACATTTTCATTTTTTCCAAAATAATACTACTAAACAGATCTCTAAAATATTTAGATAGAAACCATCATAAAATTACTTAAGTAGATTTAGAATTCAATCAAAATCATTTTCGATGAAGGATAAAAAATATAGAACTTTATATAAATGCCACCGTTCATATAAGATCATTAATTTATTATTGTTTAAATTTTCATTTAGGTTTAAGTCGAATCTTGGAACACCTGATTAATCTGCATATGAATTCTAAACACAAAGCTAATATACCCAGTTGAAAACAGTCAAGGTCATAAAAATAAGTTAAATCATTTTTATTTTTAAATGCATTTAAATTGCAGTCAAAGGTAGAAACTTAAGAAAAATGAACAATTTGGGCAGCTGGACGCTTTAATTAGATACTCACTGTGAATTTTCGGTAGAGCCGTAGAGGAAGTTCTTGTGGCAAGTCGTGAAATTTATGCGTTAAAATTGCATAATTTCCTCCAACAACAAACGCACATACACAGACAGAGAGGGTGGGTGAATGAGTAAAAGAGAGGGGGAATGGTAAAGAGGCAAACTTTGCTCATAAATTCTCAGTAGTCAAGGTAAAAGGCGGAAAGTTTTTCAACTCCCTGTGCCTCCTACATCTCCCCGGGGCCATATCAAATTAAACACTTTTGGATCTACTTCTCTTCTCTTTTTTTTCCCCCTTTTTTTGGTATTTTTTTATTCTTGTCTCGCCCACATAGAGCAACCGATTCGATTTTAATTTCCTGTTTCGGTTTCTTCATTTCATTGAGTCTTTTCACAAAATTTCTGGTTGACAATCTATGCGTAAATTTTGCTATACCCCTTTGCAAAAGCAACCGAAAAGTATATTAAAATAAAACAAATTGGAAAACTTGAAAATAAATTAAAATAGAGAAAGTCTTAAATAATAAATATGAGATTAAAATATGTAATCTAAGTATAAAGTTCATTTTATATAATTTACAGGGTAATTTAATGTCGATGCATAGCCACAAAAAGTAGTTTTTGGAACACTATATTTTATTTAGTTTCGCATTGTTTCCATTTTTTGGCTTCAACAATTTTATGCAATGAATTTTGTTTTTTTCGGTTTCAGCGGGTCCTGTGTCTGCTGACTGACTGTGACTTTCCACCGCCCTTGCCCTTCATCATCAACATCGATTCATGGGCACTCTGTCGGTCTGTCTTTTGTTTTGTCTGGCGGCGTTTTTATGAAGATAAAAAGCTCTGAGCTAGAGCACAACGGTTCGGCATTCAAAATTGTCTGCCCTTGTCCATTTTTATTTGGCTTTCCCTTTTTTTTTTTTTTTGTATTTTTATTGTTTTTATTGCCATTGGCCCTAGTGGCTAATGGGGCTGATGTCCTGGGCTCCATTTGATTCGTGCAGGGATATGGTTAGAGTTGCTGCTGTTGCAATAATTGTTTATTGACAGCAATGGATTTAAATTGTTATCGATTGAACATACACAGCAAAACAATTATGAAGTAGCCAAAAAATATTTATTTTGAAATAGGGCAGAGCCGGAAATGTTAATGCTAGAAAAATGTTAAATACAATAAAAAATGTAAAAAATTTTTTGAAAAAGTTTTTCGTTTTAATAAATTTTTTACCTAAAATGTCTTCGATGTTTCCTATTTACAATTTTAGAAACTATGCTTTAGGTGGTTGGGCTGTAAAACAATCGAAATAACAATAGATAGTTCGATATTTTTTTCTCATCGATGGATGGCTGTAAAACAATCGGATAAATAATCGATTGTTAAAAGTTTTTACCATCGATGAACAGACCCTTAAGTGTTTTGCAACACTACTATGAAGATTTAAAGTAGAACCTTGAGTTCTTTTAGAGGGGAATCACCACTTTATTTTCACTGGAATCGAATTTCTTTCAATTGACACACAACGCACTCACACATACTTCGTTATATGTACATATATATAACGAAGTCAGTAGGAGTCATTTTTAGGGGATTCACCGCTTTATTTTCACTGGACTCGTATTTATGCGAATTGACAAATAGCGCGCTCATTTTACATACAAAACTACATATAACTATTTTTTCTAGTTATGTATTTATAATATTTGTATTTCTTGGTAGCTGTTCCGCTAATATGTATGTATGTATATATGTATACAGGCATATATGTACATATGTATGTATTAGTGTGTATAGTGTATTTTCTTAGAATAAAGTTTGTCGAGTTTAAGAAAAAGACTAAACAAATCAAAGGCAAAAATATATTTTGTAGTTTCATGTTTACACACATGCATAAGTACATACATACGTATACAATACATATATACATAATATATATACATACATATATACATATGTACATGTATGTAAGTAAATAATAATGAATTTTAAGGCTAGATCTATAAACAAGCCTACGCAGCTCAGAAATTTAAGACGGGAGTAGATCTCAGGTGATGGTAGCCATAGTTTATGCATTATCTCATTCAAAGGTAGCATAGTGAGTGAAGTAAAGGAAAAACTTTAATAATCTGGCATTCCCTGTAGTTCATCTGGTACTAAGTTGAGAGATAATCGTGAATCGTAAGCATAATTCTGCTAATGTTTATGAATAGAGAACTAAGTGATTTTCTTTTGGGAAAACATAGACATAGACATTTTAAATGTTAACTTTTTAAGCCTGACCAACTCTTCTTGTTTCATATATAGATGCATGTACGTACATACATACATATGTATCTACGGATGTATGTGAAGGACTTAAGCTTGCGGCAGTTGCAGTGCTCCAAATGAACTTCCTGCTGGCAGCCTGTGGCCAAAACAACTTCACGGCACTTTGAGCAAAAGATGTAAAAATACTAAAAAAAAAAAATACGTAAAAGCAAATGAAATAAGAGTAAAAAACGAAATGCCGTTAAATGAGCGGAAATGCAAAATTAACTCGCCGCGAAAGCGCTGAACAAACAAAGAAAATTGTTGTACAACTGCATGAGGAAAAATAGAAAAAGGAAAACTGTAAAAACAAACCAAAGCAAAATGAAGAGGAAATACAGAAGAAAACGGCTGGAAAAATGCTGTGGGGAGTGAAAAATAAAACTAAAAAAAAAAAAAGAAACTAGGAAAAACTGAAAATGGTAAAGAAAATAAAAATAGTTGAATAAACGTTTGCCACTTGGCCAAATTTAATGCAAATATTTGGCCAACCTCAAAATGAAATGCAAAACAGAAGCAAAAGGCCTTTGCAAAGATCCAAAAGAAACTATTTCAGTTTTGAGGAGAATACAAAAAAAAAAATTGGGGAAAAAAATATTTAAATTAACCAAATGAAAATTTCTTTTTTTTTTTATTAAATAATTTTCTGCAAGTTGATTCCTTAACCAATGTAAACGACACTATAAATAAAATACTTGGCGTAAAAACAAACGGAAAATAGGGGATTTTCCATTGAGAGAGAGTATTTTATTATTTTGACTTGGCAAATGGCGCGACTTCTGGTTAGTTGGCACTGACTTGGCTAACAATTAATTGTGGGCCGGCAGTTTCTTTGTGGCCTTTAACCAACATGCTATGCGCCATCTCGAACCAACGCCCCCTTTTACGCCTTTCAGCAATTACTGGTCTCATTGTGTGGAAGAGAAAAGGACTATTGCCAGCGTAGGCAACCTTTTGCCAAGTGTCCTGTGTCGTCACCGCTAAATTTAACATAATCCTCCTTCTTGAAGGACCAACGAAATTTTTGGCAGCTGACGCTCAACTCACTGCCGGTATTGGCCCTTTTGTAAGGCATCTCTGCATCTAGAACCTTTTCCAACTTGCGCATAATTAATTTCACATTCTTGCCAAAAAATTATGCGACAGGATTGTGCCTTAACCCTGCTTTGATTTTTCATTCTAATTATTGGCTATTTATTTAGACATTTTCCAGTTATGTTTATACATATACATGTTTTTTTTTTGCCAAAGCTTAAATTTCCTCAAGAATTGACTTAAACTAAATGCAGAGTTGTTTTGCAAGAAAAAGAATTAGAAAGAGAGAGCTTAGCAGGAGCTAAGCTGTTATGCCATTAAATTAATTCCACAATTTAATTAAATTCACAAATATTTCATAATTTCTAACAAAAAGATATTCGATTTAAAACTAGCAAACATTTAGAAGGCATTTGAAAAGCTTAAATTTAAAATAATTTAAATTGTGTGAGTTTGACAAGGTAAGCGAATATTAAACTATTCACCAGGACTATTATACTATTAAATAAAGCCAACTTAGAAGGATGCAAAACCTTTTTTTCAACTTAAATTTGAAAGTTTGAATCTCGACGAGTAAAACCTTTTGCCCTAGTCTGTTTTCAATATAAGATAAAGCATTGATCCTAAATACTTCAGTTTGTTATAAAGCTTTAAAAATTTGTTCCCGAATACAGCATGGAAAATTTTTATTTAAGGTAAGTCCGTTATTACCACTTTTACCAGATAAATTTTCAATATTTTTTTATAAAAATTCAGAATAACATTCTACAAAATTATACCAAATAATAAACAACATACTTTTCAAGCAATGTTAGATAATAAAAATTTAAATAAACATTATAAAATCCGTAAAATTTAATGGAATAATTAATTCAAAATAATTTAAGCAAATAATAACTTCTAATATAAGTCAAAATAAGAAAAAGCCAAATCATTTTTTGGAACGAACTAATAAAAACTTTACTTAGGCAGTTCGTGACTATTTCGATTTAACTTCTTTATATTCAGATACCATTCTTTAACTTTTAATAGTCCGATCAGATCAATTTTTAAATTTCAGTTGCGTATATATCTAAAAAGTTTATTTACCAAATTTTATCTACAAAGCTTTAAAATTAATGTCTAAAAGAAGCAAAGAAACAGACAGACTGACATGAATAGATGGACTTGGCTGTTGATTGTGATTAAGAATATATATACATATATATTATGTTGTAGAACTAAATTTATATATATATATATGTATATATAGTATATATTTGAACAATACTGTTGACATTTGCATTTTCATTAGATTTTCTGTAGAGAAACATTTTGCAATATTTAGAGAGTTGCAACACGTGCAAGACTTTTTCAAATGGGTCCCCCGTTAAACATACAATCTATATACATATATACATACATATATATATATACATAAGTCTTGGTCTCAGCATGACATTGCACTCAACTTTTGCTTTTTGCTGCAACCCCAACGATGCCGACAACTGGCAGGAGTAGAAGGAGCTGAAAACCAGCTGTTGACTTTTATTGTGGCTTGACATTAATTTGTTAAGTGCGCCATGGTACCCTGCCTGCCTCTCTAACCCCCTGACTAGTCACAATTCCGAAAGTAACCGAAAGCACCCTTTAACCATTGCCCACTAACTTAAAACCTTGGCCAAGTCAACTGTATAAAAATGAATGAGAAATTTTTCAAGCTACAAATGTGAGAAAAAGTTGCCTTTCTCTCGTCTTTGCCTTAATTACGTTTCCAATTTGCTCTTTTGCAGTGTTGCAGCAGCAGCAAACGCTAAGAATTGGGTTAAAAACGAAGTTGGAGTTGGTATCGGTTTCAGGAATTGTTGGCGTTGGCTTTTAATTATGCCCAATGCACTGTGAAAATGCTTAAAAATGCAAATTATGCAATGCAAAATGCAGACGCATGCAAAATTTGTGGTGGCATAATTTATGCAGCATCCACAGCCGTCGCCTACAATCCATTTGCTTCATCTTCCTATCTCTCAATCTATAACCCCTCGTCGCTCGATATATATGTATGTATATCTCTCCTCTTTCTCTCTCGGTTCAATCCTTAGTCTGGGGCTATCGCATTATATTGTTCAACATTTGTTTTGGTGCCATCGACAACACGTTGTTGATACCATATGATGATATGTATGTATGTATGTATACAATATACATATATGAACAAAGATATAGTATCAATATTAGCTCTCATATTGGTTGGAGGTAATCACGTGATTAAACCAAATGAATGTCACGTGATTGTCGTGATTTGTTATATACCAAATGATATTACCAAACGACTTTTGTGATCCAATGTTAATAAATTTAGGCAACTATTACCATTTTTAAGAAAACAAATTTTAAGTTATAAGTTTATACAACAATCTTATGGAACTTTAACTCCCACAACTAGCCCTTTACCCAACCACACACACACTCACACACATACTCCCCCTTTTCTCAGCTCATTCGCATAATATTTGTTTAATTAGCCCGTATTAATGTCGTCGTTGCATGGCAAAGGCAAAGGCAAATAGAGGTGGCAAACTGATTATAATGAGCCAGAAGTGCAAGAGAAAGAGAAGGAGGAGAAGAGGAGAGAATGGCAGAGCGTATGAGTGAGGTAAATGAAAATCCGTGCATTGTTCCATTGCCCCATTGTTCCCCACAGAATGGTTAGCCACAACAAAAACACTCCCCCTCTTCTTCACACATACACTACTGACCCAATACTGTTCGATATTCATTCACATTTTCATTTGTCGAGCTATTTATTTAGAAACCATTTGCTTTTTCACACACAGACACACACACACACATGCACACATTCTTACATAACACAATACAAAATATAACACAATCCGTTTGTAATGCCAAACAATTGTGGCACATTTACACTGAAAATTCACTCAATAGATTTTGATTCGGTTGTATATATTGTTAAAAATCAAAGTAACAAGATTTCATAGAAAATATGTCTCGTCAAAAGAAAACCAGTCTATGGGAATCCAATGATGATAAAATGGATATGAGAACCACCACACAAATGATGCTTGAAGAAGGCGCTAAGCCACAACATACTGTTTGTCTGATTGAACGGAAATTGGTAAATTTTCAATCATTTAATATGGATGAGTAAGTTTACTGTTATATATATGTATATATGTACGTACATACATCAGTCTGATAATAACAATTTCCTTTCGTTTATAGTCCTCGTTATGGTACCATCGATGTTGAACATGAATTGGAACCACCAATGGTTACCAATTATATGCGTCAGTTCTCTGCACCTTATCCAATGATAAGTAAACGTAAACCCACTGATGCTGAACGAAAGGAAACACCCGATGTTCTATTCAATCGTTTACCCAAAAACGATTTTGATCTTCAAACTGGTTTATCATTCAAATTTCTAGATGAACATATGAATAATGTTACCGAAGCACGTAAGAAAATTAATTTTTTTAGACAATTAAGGTAAGTGAAATTTAAAAGTTATTCCAATTTGAACTTTAATGTTATACATTTTCCACAGAAATCAATCCTTTTTGAATTATTAAATTGTAGTTTAATTAAATTATTAAGATAAAAAAAAGGAAAAATAAAAACTTTTAAATTTGGTGTGCAAAACAAAAATTAAACATTAAGAAACTTGAAATCAAAGTTCTATGATTTAGGAGTAAAAGTTCAGAGATCATTTTTGGATATAATTTTGACCATGATTTGAATAGAGATTAGTTTCTATGTGATTAGAAATTATATTTTTTGTAAGTAAAAGTCAAAATTTATATTTAAGCATAAAAATAGTAAAGAGTTCTGATTTTAATAGACGACAAAATATCTAAATTCAGTCATTATTTTTTTTTAAGTTTTTTATCGGACAAATTTCACTATTAAATCTTAGCCGTTTTTTATAATTTTTTTATATTATCTAAGTTAAAAAATCAAAGTGAATTTAACTTTTAATTTTGATTTATTTTTAACCAACTCAATACCTTGTGAATGAATATTTAAAATATTTTTAATCTGTAGACTTTGTAAAGGACATTACAAGAATGCGGTTTAAAAAAAACTATACCCTAGGTTTTGCAACCGTATATGTAGATAATGGAAGCTAAAGAGCATCTAAAACAATATGTTCAAGTGTTGTTTTGTCACCCACAAAAGTCAACTTCCGTTTGACTGCTCCAGGATTGTCTGCTTCGTTGGCATTGTTGTCTCCTTCATCTATATGTCCCCTTTTTGTCACTTTGATAGATTCATTTGGACATTCATGCGCTATCTTCAGCCTGTTGATACTCTGTTCTGCCTCACATCACTTTACTTTGTCTTAGGATAAGACCAGTCAACTCCTCTATGATGTTTCTTTTCAATGATTCCTTTTTTTTTTTTGTGTTTTCCTGTCAGTATACTTGTTGGGTGAATCAATTGGCTTGTGCTGTTGTCCACTTTTTGGCTTATTGCCTTTTTTTTGTATTGCACATTTTGTTACTGAAAGAGGCCAAACTAATTACCCCGCATAATAAATCAATGGCCCTGTCATAGTTTGCCATTAGTTTGACACCAAGTTTCCCCAACGACTCCCCGTCTAACCGCTTTTCCTTTGCCTCATAGCATTTATGCAAATTGCATATAGCGATACACGAAGCCAAGTGTATCGACACGGTCTACCCTTCCTCCCCCTCTACCCACTCTTACAATGACTGTCCTTCTTGGTCTTATGCATTATTAATTGCAATTTGTTTGCTATTTTTTTCCTAGAAAAAAAAGCACATGCTTGCCATTTTATTGTTGATTGAGTGTGGTGGCAAGAAGTAGCATGGAGATGAAGGGTCATGTTGAAAGTAAAAAGGAAAGAGAAGAAGAGGAAAGGAGAATAAAAAAGGGTTTGGGTAAAATGGCAAAAGGCAAAGGAAACTCTCTTCTGACCACGCTGACAATCAAGTTTATTTATGCAAAATTAATTGATTTCCATTGAAAATAACAAGAGAGAAAACGAGAACAGCAAAACACAATTGACACATTTTTTCCCTTCCTTTTTAATATGAGACATCAGAAATAATGTAGGATAATTTATAATTGTGACACAATTGAAATAATTTTATATTCCATATAAATAAAGATTGATATATACAGTACGAATATAGAACGACAACTTTAATGATATAGATTGAACCCAATTTAGATAACAATTGGCCAATAAAAGATTGTAAATGGTTAAAAAATCTATGTAAATATTTAACTTGTTTTTAATGGTTTATATACGATTCTTATGCAAATACCAGAAGCGATCTGTCAAGTTCCCAAATGGAATCTTTAGCAGCATTTAAGTTAAAGCAGAGAAAATCTTGTTGAGCATCAATAAAGGACTTGATGATAAACTTAGCCGTCTGTCTGTTCGTTTGTGTTTTTTCGATAGAAGTGTTTGAGCCATGTGGGTAAAACTCTGTGTATAAGCTCTTTAGGCATATAGGTAAGCTAAGTTTTTAATTTAGTCAGATCGAACCACTTTAAGATATACTTTGTACAGGAATAATTGGGGCAGAACTGTTTTGTTATCATAATATGTTTTAGAATTTGTAAGTTATGGCACCTTTTCGCCTATTATCAATCAGATCGAGAAAGTTTCAATCTTTAATAGATCCTTTTTTATCTAGTTAAAGCTTTCATAAAGCAAATAATATTATATGTAAGTGATATAACAAAACAAACAAATTAAACTATTTAAAAATAAATTGTTTTATGTATGAGATTTCTATGGTTTTCTAGCACTACTTAACTTATTTATAGATTAATAACCTACCCCAAATAGTTGCCATTTCACCCTTAACTATTTATTAATAATAATAATAATCATTATTATCGTAATCATCAATATCAATCATAACAGAGTTAATTTTAGTATGAACATCAGCTGAGAGGCCTTTACCAAAAATTTGTTGTTTACCCAACATTTTGCCACATGCCAAACAGCCTTCCCCTCCACCCAGTCGTTCTACTAACGTATACACTTACATGTATGTACATATATATGTATGTGTGTATGTGTCCTATATGCTGCTACTCGCACTTCAGGCAAATAGGATGTGAAGTGACTCTGTGAAGGCGTCGTCGATAAACATTTTGCCCACTTTGGACTGTCCAAACAAATCTACCAACTGATAAGAGGGCTCAAACTCATGCATGTGGCCCATTCAACAATTTGGCTAAAAATTTTCACCAATACGAACAGTAAAACTCACCATCAACAATACACCAACAAAAGCCGGCTATTAAATAGAATACTCTCTTACTCTCTCTGGTACTAACTCTGTATCATTTGTTGTGCGTCTGCGTCTATTTCTCTCGCATTTGTAGGGGAAATCACCGAATGGTTGTGAAAAGCCGATTACAACAATCGTTTTGTTGATAAGAACCAACCTAACAGTACTTCGTGCCAATACTACCACACGATGTTGCCACTGAATCTTCGTATTACAAACATAGTCTTTTTACTCGCATTTTTTCAGTCCAAGCCTGACACAGAGGGAAAAGTTCACACAGTTTGGCAAATCAGTCAACTCGGAAGCGTGAAGATGTACGTTTAACGGCATTCAAATTTCTAGCTCCGTTCGTGATTTCTTAATAGAAAAAATATTATTCTTAATAAAAATTTCCCCCCCAATAGAAAAACTCGATTGATCTTCAAGTGCGTTTTGCGAGTGCATTAAAAATTCTTATATAAAATAATTTGAATATCAAAATTTGTTCAACAAAAAAAAAAAAAAAAAAAAGAAAAAAAAGAATAGTGCGATCACAAAAGTTGAAAAGAAAACAAAAAATGAAAATTAATTATAATTAACCATAATAAAAAGTGTAAAAAGACAAAAGGCAAGCGAGAAATTTTGTGTTATCCTCTTGCCACTCTCTGTGCATATGTAATTATTTTTCCTTCTTTTTTTTTTGGAACATTTAAATTGGCCAACATCAAGACTTTTAAATCAATTTGTTGAAATTTGCATTTTTTTTTGGGGTAAATTTTTTTTTTTTTTTTGGGGTTTAAAAGGGGCTGCGCCTACAAAAGCAATTTCATTTACAAATTACAAATTGATGGGGTAGACAGAAGCGACAGCAGTAGCGGGGGCGAGGGCACAAAAAATGCCTACCAGAAGCAGCATCTGACAAAAAAAAAAAAAAAAAAAAAAGGAGAAAATGTTAAAACAGAAAAGAGGGGGGCAAAAGAGGTAAAGGGGAAGCCAACGAAATATTGCGTGGGCTTAAATTCATTTCAATTTGGCTGGTGGAAAGTAACCCCGCCTACGATTTAATGGATTAAGTGGTTTATTTAGCGGGTTATCTATAGGATAAGCCAAGGATTAACATATATCGGATTGGCTCTATATCTAAATCAGTGAACAGAGATTATGCGTTAATGTTAAGCAATGAATCATAGTACATACAACTAAAGAATTTCTGAAAAAAATTATTTATATTTTTTAATTATACAAATTTAGATTCGATTTCAATTATTTTAAATCACGAAAGAATCCAAAATTTATAGTAACATTTTAAGTAACAACTTCTACCAAAAAACTGATTAAAAATATATTTTAAATTGATATCAAGAAAAGATGAGAATTAAAGTAATTTAAAAATTTATTTTTTAAGCTTTTTGAAAATGGAAAAATAAGTTAATTAATAAGGAAAAAATGAATATTTTTAATTTTATTTTTCTCCTAAAATGTGATAAAAATTAGAACATTTTAATTGAATTCAAAAAGAAAACTATAAATTTACTTTTATAAATTAAATTTAAATTCATTTTAAAAAAACGCTTAACTTACTTTAGCTTATGACATCTTTTTGATCTTTTTTGTTGATTCTCTAACAAGAAATATATAATTTTACATTTTTAATTGACTTTTAGAGTTTCTTTTAATTAAGTTTTAATAAATGAATTTTCTATTCAAAAGTCAAGCAAGAAATCTTTTAAAATATGTTAAAAACAAATATGATCATAAGTTTAATTATAACAATTTGTTTTGGAATTGTTATACCAAAAGTTGAACAGTTTAAAGTAAATTGGTATATTAGAGTAGAATTCTAAATCAGAAGAAAGAATTAGGATAAGGATGGATCTAAAACTATTGCTTAGATCACAATAAACTGTCAGTGATTGAAACCGTTTCAAACCTTTTAATCTATATCTCTATAAAATCTATTCCTATTTTGTATTCAATTTAATTTAAAGGATTAATAAACTTTAAAAAACTTACCTAAACATACAAATTATCTGAAGAAAAAACCTTCTTAAAATATTTAAAAATCTTTGCAGAACATTAAAAAAAAAAAGATCTCATTAAAGTATGCTTGAAATGTCTTTGACTATTAAGACTTCTGTTTTATGTTTTGAAATATTTTCCATCCGTTTTGCTGTGGCCATTATTCATTTCATTTTGCATTTCCCTTTCTCTTTTGGTAGCAGAGTTAATGTGGTGCCAAGAAATCTCGCATTTACACAACAAAAATTGTAATAATAATAAAATTTAAAATAACACAAAAACAACCAAAAACGGGGCGGAACAAAAAAAGTAGAAGAAAAAAAATATGAGAGAAATGTCTGAGACGTGCCTGGTATGCAAATATTTGCAAAACGTAGGAGAGACTAATAAGTGGAAAAACACAAAAAAAAAGCACATAAAAAATAAAAAAATAAAGAAAAAGTAAAGGGCGACAACAGAAGTCCCCAAAGAGTAAAAGACAAAGGACAAAACAAAAAATTCCATATAGAACAGGAAACTTAAAAGAGAATAAAAGACAGAAAAAGGAAGGGACATTGACTTTCTTTGGGGGTTGCTCTGAAGTGTTTTCAAAGCAGAGAGGTGAACTTTAATGACCCTCAACAAATACTTTATAAATTTTATTTGCTTCTTGTTTTTGTAATGTTTTTTTATAATTTTTAGTTCACATTTTCTTTAATTTATAACAAAACAATAAGTATGAAATATTTTCAATTGCCTTGGCCTCAATGGATGAAATGAAATAAATTTCATTGCATAATTCATGGCGTTGAGAGATTGCCAGCGGTGGAGGGAGGATGCAATACATAAGTGAGAAGGGGAGAAGAGGCATTTGCTTGCCATTTTGTATGGTCATAAATCTTTTGACATATGGGTTGCCATTCCCCATCAACATCATCATCATCGTCATCATCATTCGCATGAGAAATGAAACAAAAATTCAATTTTTTATATTTTATTTTTGTTCTTGTTGCTCTTTAGTCGCCCCTTAGTCATTTAGCCTATAAACAATTCATGTAAAACAAAAAGAAAAAAAAAAACACAAAAATAAGAAAGGAAAACAGACAGAAAACAATTTCTAAATAAAGTGTCTAAAACAATAAACAGAATAAAAACGTTTACAAAAGCAAAAACAATGTCGCTCCAAAGTGGCAACAGTAATAGTAACACCAGCAGCAGCAGCAACAACAGCAACAGCAATTCTAACAACATTTTCATCAGCAACATTTCTCTTTGGCTAATACAAAATGTTAGAGAACAACAAATCAACAATGAAAATAACAACACACAAATAAACTAAACAAAAAAAAACTTCACTGGAGCCAACAATAATACAACATCAACAGCTGCAACACTAACAGCAACAGCAACAACAGCAGCAGCAACCACACACCAGCAGCAATATCAACATTGGCAACATTTTTACGAGTCGCCAACTCACATTTGGTTGACTTTTTTACAACGAATTTTTATTATTGCATCTGCCAGCAGGTAAGTTCATTTTATGTGTAAGAAATAAAACAAACAAACAAAAAAAAAAAAAAAAAAACAGAAATAAAAACGAAAATATTTACAAATTTTATGCACATTTTGATTTGAATTGATACTTTGTCCTAGGAGTGTTATACCAAATCAGTTTATTGAATCATTTAAAAAATTTTATAAAACAGTTGAAAATCGAAATAGATTAAAGTTGAAATCTGATTACAAAGATTTTTCATATGAAGTACTAGAAAACTACAATAGAAGATCACTTAGAGAAAAACTATATATCTATAACTCTATTGATCTATTTTTGGGATTTCTTTATCTAAAAATAATTTTAAAAAATTTTCTGAAATCTCTTAAAACAAGTTACAAAGTTTTCTAAAAAGATACACTTTTTTTCAAATAAATATATAGAAAGAATGTTGAAGGATCAGAATGCTATATAACAACATTTTCAACTATAATTAAGTCTTAACTGCAATATAAACAAAGGCAACTATTCATTAGTTTTAGAATTGAATCATCATATTCTAATTCTTTTTAAATATTTTCAATAAAAATATAAATTAAATCCTATTCTAACTTCGTTCGATTATTAGGTAATAAATCAAAAAATTATTTAGTGGTAAATTAATAACAATATAGATCTCAAGTAAATCCTTTTTTTTTGGGCAAAAATTGGGTAAATAGGATTCAAATGCTTTTAATATTTCGAATGCCAAAAATTCAAACAGAAATTTGTTAAAATTTAACAAAAATGGCAAAAATATATTTTTAGATATTTTATTTCATTGTACCATATTTATTTATTTATATTTTGTTCATACTTTTTCCACTCTTTTCTTTTTATGAATTTTCTGCAATATTTTTATTTAGAGTATTTTTTTTTTGTAATATTTTTTTATCTTATTTATTATTTATTTTTTAAACCGTATTTTTATAATTAAAAATATTTGATTGACTCAAGTTGAATAAGATTTAAAAGGTTTTGTTTAAAGCAAAAATTTTAGGATAGATTGAAAATATAGTTTAAAAACTCAAACAGTAACTTAGCTGGGCTTCAAACAGCAACTCGAATCCAATTAAATCTAAATGAAGTTGAAAACATGAAAAAATATGTTTCTTGCCACTACAAAATTATTTCCATTTAATACTTTTATCACGCTTATGAGTAAAATGCCTGAAGAAGGGAAAAAGTAAGAAAAAAAAATAAAAGAATGTTGTAACCCTCTCAATTAGCCTGTTCTTACACCAACAAAAACTTAACCCTTATAATTAAATGCAGGCCACAACCAGAAAGCACACACGCAACATACCAATGCCTTTTGGCTTTGCCCTATAACCACATAATTAAGCGCCACTTTAGGCTAAACACACACACACATACACACAAGTATATACACCCACATTCGCAGTTGCCAAATATCCGCATATTCACACACAACACACAAGAGTGTTGTGTGTGTATGCGAGGAGAGGTGTGAAAGGGTGGCGATCGTCTTTCAACACGAGAAAAAAAACAAAAATGCTGACAGACAAGAGGGCAAGTACATAGTTTGGTTAGTGGGGGGGGGGGGAGTTGTTCAAGGGAAAAACTTGTTCAAGTTACTATTCAAAATGCTTTTCAACAGCAACAACAGCTGCCGCACCAAAATCCCTTTTTAATTTTTCATGGCACACACGAAAAATTTGTTCGTTCCTTTCGTTTCGTTTTGTTCGTTCACTCAAAGTCAACTTAAAAAAACACCAACACCAAAAAATAAAAAATAGAAAGAAAATATTAAAAATAAAAAAGAAAGAAAATTGAGAAAGATGAGAAAAATGTGGAAAAATTTTTTTGAAAGCTAAAAGTCAGCTGCATATGCATATAAGACCTAAATAGACCCCAATGGCAAACACATTTTGCTCTTGCACACATCTTTGCCAAGTCCAGCAGCTGCCACTTTTTTCTGTTTCAAATACCCTAATATGTAAAGTATATTGAATTTTATATTAAGTATGTAAAATCGGTCATGTGAGAGCTGCTGGGTGGGTTTATACAACTTTGAATAGTAAACGTTTTTGTAGAAATTACTTTTCTCTCTCTTCTAGGTTTCTGTTTTATTTGAAATAAAAACTAATAAGAATCAGGTCATTATATGAATATTCATTATATAGGAGTTGAGTTTATTCAAATTTGATTAGTAATTGGTTTTGTAAAGAAAACTTTTCTTTCTCTCTTTCATTTGGAATTGGAAACCAATGGGAATCGATCATTGTTTTATATGAAATAATAATTTATGAATAATTTAGCAATAAAATATTCAATTTACAGAAAATATTTATTATGTAAAATGTGTAAAATAGAATTCAAATATTAATAATAATTTAAAAATGTTGAAAATTAAAATCAATTCAAGATTTTAGAATTCTGATTAATCTATTTCTATTTCTTTTCAATTAAAATTCTTAAATATAATAATAGTTTAAGGGCATTGAAATATCGGTTTAATACATAAAAATCTGTCCATCATTCGCATTCGCAAAATTTACTCGAAATTCTCTACGAGCGTGAAAAATGAGTTGAAAATGGTTTTTTTTTTTGGGTATGTATTCGAGTTTGGGTTTGGCCCTTGAAAGTATAAATATTTGCATACTAAATGGTTTTATTATTAACTGTGTAAACTTTTTATCTAGGCAGGCGAGAGGAGTTGGGGGGTAAAGAAAGACAGGCAGCAAGTAGCCTAAGCAATTTTCATTCATTCATAATAAAATATGTCTGTCTCTGTGTGTGTGTTCTTTTTAACAAAGTTGTTAAAATATTTGAACAAAAAACCGACTCTATGAATGAATGCAAAGCAAAAAAAAAAACAAAAAATGGAAAAAGAAAATAAAAAAGAGAATCAATTAAATCTTTCACACACTCATTTTTAATTAAAATTCTCTCTATGGAGTTAAATATAATTAAGTTAACGCATTTCTGTTTTTGTTGTGTTTGCTCTTTAAAGGATGCAAAAAGGATATTCATTTGCGTCGAAAATTGTAAACTGTGGTTCAAAAGTTAGTTTAATATGGATTCAAATTTTTACAAATTTTATAAAATTATTGAACTATAATATTAAAAGTTTTGGCACACAGGAGAAAGTTAGACCAAGAATTTAATTTAAATAAATGTTAAAAAAAAATAAATTAAATTACAAAAGATTTCACTAAATGTTAAATATTGTTTTGTTTTTAGGGTTCTTTCAATTCAAATCCATAAAAAAAAGGATAACAAAACTTTTCTGATTCAAACTACTCAGTGTTAAATGAATCCCACAAACCTATTCAATTTGTTTAGCAAATTTTGCCACAGGCATTGCCATTGCTTTAGCCTTTTTGTTTTTTATATACCACAACTTCTCCCCATCCCTTCTGCCATTTGCCTTTTCTTACCCCAAGGTGGCTGTTAGATGCCCACGTGCCGCTGTTTAACACTCACGTCAATAAAGCGCGAAATTTAAAGCTTGAATCTCATTAAAATGGTTTTATTGCCAAGGCACCAGTCAAAAGGGGCAGCCAAAAGATAAAGGGGTGAGCCAACGATACAGATAGAGATAGAGAGAGAGAGGGAGAGAAACGGGGGGGAAAGCGTGTATGAGCTGCTACTGCTTCCATTTCGTTACACATTTATATTTTTGCTGCTCATCCGGCCAAACCGACCGACATGGCACAGACCGGCTTTGGCCATAGTTTCCCATTGCCTCGTTCTCAGCTTTAGGAGGAGCAAGACCAAACGCTGCGGGTGTCAATTTCATTGCTCGCTCACTCGCTTTGAAGTTGTGTGTGTGAGTGTGTGTGTGTGGGTGTATATGAGCCAAAAAGGAGTGAGCAATGATGAGGCTGTGGGGGGGGCAAGTGGCAACGGGAGTAGGTGAAAAAAGGCTGCTGAAGAGCACAGACAGCGGTCTATCTCTCAGCACAATTGAAATCGATAGCCAAAAGAAGAAGTGAAAAACTACGGGGCGTATTTGCTTTCTACCTACCCTACCTCCTTCCTTCCCCACCAAACACATAGCCAACTTCAATATCCCCCGCAAACCCCTTCCAACCCAGCATTCATGGAGTATCTGTATCCATTCTGCCACGAAAAACCGTTCAACTCAATTTGCGGCTGGGAAAAGCAAACCAATAATTTTCATTTCTTTTTTGGCGGCAACTGCATATGACTTCTCTCACTGGGTTTTTCCTATTGGGAAAAGTCGTTTAAGTGGAAAATTACACTAAAATAGACACACACACACATACTTACACAAGGAAAATGCTATTTGTGGCTGCCATTGATGCTGCTTGGCATTAAATTAACCAATGTTGCTTTAGGGTTGTCATGGCCAAAAGGTGTGGCGCAGGGGGGAAACCAACAAAAGGTTACTAACAGTGGGGCAGGCAGCTGCTCTTGACGTCATTATGAACTGAACTTTAACTAAACTGCAGTAAATCAATGAAAATTATGAGAGAGAAAAGGGAAGAGTAAATATTGAATGTAAATTATTAATCATTAAAACATGAATCATAAGCTGGATTAAGCAATTATTTAATATATACCTATTTATGGAAATTTCTTTTTGGCGTATAAAAGTTTCTTAGTTATGAATAATAATAGACAGATTGGAATATTAGAAATGTTCAAAGGTAACCTTCTTAGCATTCTGATATCATTTAGTTGACATTTGCCTACTTGCTGATGTCAAACTTGTCAATCACAAAGATGTATACCATCAGCCAAGGTTTGTCCTTCCAGAAATATGTCGAGGAACCTTTGGATCATCAGAAAGCTTAGCATACTCTTATGGGTAGGAGTAGTTCTTAAAGATCTGGTACACTCTGCCCATATCAAAGTTCAGTAGCTGGTTTCTTTGGGATCTTGGATTGGTACCAAATAAACTAAAAGTGCGAACTCATTGAAATTCAGCGTGGATTTAGTAAGATGTATCCTGATCTTCAACAATTCTGGCTTTAAATGATTACCAGCTTGCAAATTGAGGAAGATTTTATTTAGTTCAATGCCCAAGTTTAAATTTTGGAATAAACTTTAAATATTAATATACACTTTCCCTTAATAATGTTGAGGTCCAGATCTGTTCCATCTTTTCAATATAGATTTAGTTTATTTATATTGAATCAATTCGTTTATTAGATCTTTAACCTTATTACCTTAAAGCTCTAGTTAACATTTAGGATGTCATTAAGAATATTTTCTATATAGTCCTAAAATTAAAATTTATACTACTCTTTCTTTTGAAAGTTTTGAAAGTATTTACAAAGTTTATTTTTAACTTTTAAAGTTTTCAGTTTTAGTTGTTTTGAAACACTTCTCTCTTAAATATGTTACTTTGTAAAAGGATTCTTTTCACTTAATAGTTATAATCCTGTGGGAAAACTAATTTTGTTTTCGGGTTGTTGTTATTTTTCATTTCGTATTGTGCACAACAATTTTTCCTGATCCCTTTTGATGAGGTCATCTACAATTTTTGCAATTATCCTGGCTAAGGACAAAGATCAAGTTAAACTAATATGCATTTTGCATTTCCACAAAAAAATAAGAAAACGAAAAGAAAAATGGGGAAAAATGTAGAGAAAGATGTATTAAGGCGGAAGTGCATTTTTGCTGGCACGTATTCATGTTTACCTAAATAACTACTCAGAAAGAGACAGACCGAAAGGGAAAGAGAGAGCACAAGGATAACAGTGAAAGAAAGAAAAAGACAACAAGCTCTTGTTGTCCTTTTTTTATGATGGGCATACAAATTTGTGTGCCAAAAAGGATTTTGCTTACAAACGAGCGAGCAGAGTAAAAAGTGCAGAAGAATTGCATTGCATGCTTGAGGAGAGAAGAAATGGAAGTAGCAAGTGTAGGATAGCAGAGAGGGGAATTGAGTAAGGCAAAGGGCGGTACAAACAAGGGAAGGACACAAAGCAAAACATAAGCCAGGACATAGACATACGTACAAGGATATGACGATGAGGATTTGTTTTGCCTGCCTGCCTGCCAGCTAGGCAGCCAGCTTGCTGCAGCTGCATATGATGATGATGAGACTGTGGATGATGTTGATGCCTCTGATGATGATGATGATGAGGAGGTGAAGGAGCAATATGGGTGGCCGGGCTCCTTTGGCTCAACTTATGTGCAGTCACGCTTTTGTCTACTTTTTGCTGCTGTTGTTTTTTTGTTGTTATCCTTCTGTCTCTCTTGTCGTGTCTCATCTTGTCTCGACATCAGGACTTGCCTTGCTTGCTTGCAGGACATGCATAAGTGGCTGGCTGTCTGTCTATCTGTCTGTCTAACAAAAACATTTCGCTCTTTTTTATATATATATATATGTATATATGCTTTTGATTCTAGCAAAGTGTCAACAAAAAATTGTTGTTATCTTTTATACTACCTCACTCTATCTCTCTTTCTCTTCCTCTCTCTCTCTCTCTATTTCTGTCACTTGTCGCAAAACAATTAAATGGCCGAAACTTTTATCTCATTTACTCTCTGGTACTATTTTTGCCTTGCTTTTGCATTTTTTATTTGCTTCAAACTGTCAAGTTAACTTGGCCTTTAAACTATTTTCCATTTATATATAAAGTACATAGTTATATGTACTATATACATACACACATACATATATATATTCGTATTGCACTTTTCACACTTTTTTGTTTTTCCATTTTTCCACTTTTTATTTGTTTTCGTTTTTACCTTGATGTCACTACCAAATGAACTGTCAGAGCTGAGTGAATGAGGCAAAAGTGGAAACGAAACGAATCTGTCACTGAATGAATGATGTTTTAATGGTCCACAAATTGTATATTGACTAAATTCTGGATATATGAATGTTAAATGAAATTAAAAGAAAAGGCTTAAAATATCTACAAATTCAACTAAATGAATAATTAAGCAATTCCATATGAATAAAAAATTCAAAACTAAAACATATTTACTTTTTGTTTAAAGAGAAAACGAGACTAAAGTCAATCAAAACAAGAAATTAAAGCACTGATCCCTTTTATAGGTTTAGTCCAAATTTACTTGCCAGAACTGTAAAATCTGTTATCAAGTATCGTAAGGATTTCCTCCCTTGCAAATTTTAACTAACAAAAAGGCAGCTCAGAAATTTTCTACTTTAAAATCTTAGATTAAAATAAGCAAATCTAGTAAAAGATTTAATTATTTTGAAAAATTTGTTGCTTGTTAATTCAATTTAAATGTTACTCATTTTTGTTAATTGTGAAATTCAAGGAAAACTTTCGAATGCAAATGAATTCAATTAGATTCAATTCCCATTTGCTGTTAAATCATGTCTATGAAAGCTTTCGCACAAAACTTATAACCAAGTTGAAATGCCTCTTTTGCGACTGTCTATAATCAACTTGGTTAACTTTCCCCAGTTGGCAATCTGTGCCTTCCTTACCCTGCCCTGCCCTGCCTTCTGCCTGCTTTTGCTTTTGCCTGCCTGTCTACCAGTTTGACTAATGAAATTTTTCGTGTCACCTTCTTTGCCCGTCTCAACTAATTCGACTTAGTCGTGCGTGTCATATTTATGTTAGTTGCTCGTTTTAGTTTCTGTGTCAACTGGGGTAGATACGAAAATCCTCTTCATCCCCCTCTTTACCACAACTAGTCTCTTCTTTTTTCCGTTTTCTTTGCATTCTCCTAAGCAAATGCAATGCGTTCACCGTCTTTTTTTTATGCTCATCATTTTACAGTTTTAGTTTCTTACCAATTAAGTAAAAAATATATAAATATATATGCATATACATAAATTATATGCAAAATTCTGTCAAGGACACAAAAAAAAAAAAAAAGAAATGTGCATTTTAATTAAATTTTTTAGCTCAAGCACATTTGTGCTCCCATTTCGCAAAGAGAAGAAATGGAAAATGTAGTTGGGGAGTAGATTATTGCGAGAATTGCGTATACGCCATGTAGTTTTACTGTCATAAATCACTTGAGAAATGTGCGTTGTCTGGCCAGTGGTCTCAGATTCTAGGGGGAGGTAAGAAAAAGATTCTGCTGGGCGAAGGGGTGTGGCATAATGTGTAACTGTGCAAAATGCCCAAGCACTAAATAAAATAGAGATACGTGCCAAAACAGATGGCAAAATAGAGACTGAGAAACAAGGAGAGTGTTTGGAGTATGGGAAACCGAAAAAACTTTTCGTAAAGACATATTCTATATCACTTTTTGTGAAGGGCTAGAAGATGTCTAACAACATGCGGGTAGAAGGGGTAGGGGATGTGGCAGCATGGACAAAGCATGCCAAGTAAAAGATACATATTAATTGCTGTTACAAGCAACCAACTTTCTATATTTTTTTTTGTTGTATTTTTGTTGGTTCTGTGGCTTTGGCTTGCTGTTGAAATGCTAAACAGCAAAACTCAAACTTGCAAAAGGAAAACATGAAAACCAAAACCAAAAAACAAAAAAAAGGAACCGAAATACACAAAACTAAGAAGAAAACGACCAAAAGGGAGTAGGTAGAGGAGAAAGTGTGTCTGGCAAATAAGTTAAGCTGAGATTTGCTTGGTCAGTGACGGTGGCCTAGAGGGGCAGGGGTATATCATTAATTGATTAGTTTTACACAATTGAAAATTCAAAAAGAGTTTCTATAACTTTCTGGAATGTCCACTCCAAATTCAAATAACATATTCCAGCAATTGAAATTGATGTGCATTTCTATTAAATTTGGCGCCCAACGTGAGGGATCAATATTGATTTTCCTAAGTGTAACATTTGAGTTTCCAAATGGCAAATGTTCAGAACAAATTAGTTCATTCGTTTATTTTCATAATCAAATAGTAAATAAACTAACTAAAGAAAATAGATGAAATGTAAAGTTGATTAAATTGATTTTCATATAACTTAAATATCAATCTAACCTTAACTAAGCATTTATTTGATGTGGCGCTTACTCTTCTCTCTGAAATCTCACATCAAATTTAATTCCCTTCAATCAAAAGTTATCTCTAAGTAATCTTGGCTTCACTGCCACAAACCGTTTCACACTTTCATGCTGAAACTCTGGCACTGAAGTGAACTTCAGCCTCCTTCAAACATTGGCCATGTCATTTGCAATTGCAACGCCACTGGCATATCACCCCCATCCCCCTTATACACCGTCACCACACCACTCTTTACCACTCTCTGTCTCTAGCCAAAATGTTGTCTTGTTGAATTATATCACGCGACGCACTTAATCATTTGCGTTTTCTTTGGCGAAAAGTTTTTGCATGTCTCTGGTGGGATTTCTCCTAAAAGTGTGGGTTGATGGAGCCACTGCCGTTGCCGTTGCCGGTAGCGGTGGCGGGTTGCGGCTCTCGAAAAACTGTAAGCTAAAGACCGCAAAGAGCTTGGCAATGACACAACTAAAGTTAGTGGAATGTTGAATGTTGTCCTAGTCCCTGGCATACACAGTTTCATGTCCTTGTCTGTGGAAATGTAAGCAAGTGTCGCGCGTTAGTTATCTCCATAGCTCTTCAATCCCCATTCTTCATTTCCCACCATTGCGTTGGGTCAACATTTCACAGCTAACCACAATGAGCCACTTGAGAAAAAGTTTTTTGCTGGCAGAATGGGAGAAACGGAATTTAACTAAGAACTTTTGACGTTTGGCGACCGAAACAAAAGAAAGCAAACAGTTGCCCACCATGGTCAATAGAACCAAAGAATACTAAACCAACTGATGCACTTGAAAAAATTCTTTAAATTTTTTAGGAGAATTTCTAAGAGTTTTTTTTATATCTTCCTTACGATTTATGTTTAATTTCAGTTATCATTGCTGTAGTTATTATTTCTTTTTGCTCTGTAATTTGCGCCTTATATTATTTTTATGTTTGGCCATGCGGGTCGTATGATTAATATTAAAGTTTTCTGTGAAAATTAACCAAGTGAATAGGATAAGGAGCGAGCGGGAGGAAGTCAAAGAAAGAAAACATAAGTTTGTTTTTTTCGCTTTTGGGTGGAAGAAGGCAAAGTAGAAGTCAAAGACACGCAAAAAGGTTGCCCTCCAAATGTATGTTAGTATGGAAATGGTTAAAGGGGGCTCAAAATGTTGCCACCGACTGTTGCCAACGTTTAAATCAGATAAACATTCTTTTGCTTTTCTTCCTTCTGGTGGTTTGCCTGCTACTGCTTTCCCTTATTGTTGTTTTTATGCGGGTGCTGCTCGTGGACGGGTGTGTGTGTTTGTGTGGGTGCAAAAGGGCGGGGGGAGGCGTGGCATTTTGGTTTTGCTGGTGTTATATAAAGCTGCAGGCGGCAAACTTAATTTCAGTTTGCCTTCTTTGGTAAGGGGGAAAAATACAGAAGCAAAGAGTGAGTGAGAGAAAGAGGGAAGTAAAATCCGAAAAATTCTTGGGCTTAAATCTCTGACAAGTTAGTTTTGGCCCAACATCGTCTCTGACATGTTAAGTGTGTGGGCAATGCGGCGTATGTGTGATTTTTTTTTTCTTTCTTTTTCCTCTCCCTTTGGCCTAACTGTTTATTAATTCATAAGCTTGTGGCTTTTGCTTAAGAATTAACCTAGGTAAAAATAAGTTTTTTGGGATTATGTTCAATGGTCTTAGGAGAATTCGAGAACAAAAAGATTCCATAGTTTTTGTGGTTAGCAAATATGCTTAAGATGAATAAAATTTAATTACAAAATTTTTGGCAAATTTATTTTTAGAATATTTGCCAAATTCAATGAGTTTTTTTTGTGCTTCAAACAAATCATTTTTATTTTGTTCGTGGACGTTAAGCCGATTATATGGTTTTATTGTGCTATGTTTATAAAGTTGTATTAGTTTAAATTGAAATATTTTTGATCAAAGATCAAAGCAAATTGTGCTAATTTTTTATCGATGAGGATTAAACATAACTTTGGTTTGTGACAAGTGGATTCAGCATGATTAAGTCTAAACATTTTACTCATTTCATTGTTTGTATATTTGTAATTAAACTAATTTCAATAATTAATTAAGTCTAATTTTTTACCGATTTTAAAAGATTACATCTCTATTTGGTTCTAAGATATGTATCTTCTATATACATAAATGTCTGATCAAAAATATCAAATTATAAAAACTCGTCCAGAAGTCGTTTTACTTTAAAATTAACAAAAATTCTGATTCGAAGTATTTATTGTATAAAAATTTCTTAGCAAGTTTTTTAAAAAGCACTTTAAAAAATAAAAAACTTTCATAAATTTAACTAATTTAATCTGAAAATTATTCTTTAATGAAAATTTTTAAAATTAAAGTAATGAGGAAAAAATATATATTAATTAAAGTTTTCTTTTTCTCAGTTAGGTTTTCAATTACGAAAAAAAAAACCCAAAAATGAGTCAAGTGAAAATAACATTTAGTTTCTTTACTGAAAAAAAAGAATATAAATTTCAAACAAATCAGGATTTAACTTTGTCTTTTCTCTGATATTTTTCTTATCATAAATTTGCTTACCAACTTATTTTGGTACAGAAATCGATTGTCTTTTGACGCTTCTATAAGCATACACACACATACAAAATTGGGACAATATCCTTGAATCCTTGTTTGAAACAGTTTCCTCTCATTGCCTTCAGTCAATTGGCAACCATATTTCAATTTTATTTTATTGAAAAAATTTGGGATAAAATGAAATAAAAGGATAACGCACAGACACACACACACAAACATAACGGATACACAAGCAGATCCTTTTTGCATTTTATGATATTAAAGCGATTTTTGGACCAAAAGTTATTGATAGTTATGCCACACACATACGCACACACATTTATCTACATATGTATATATATATATGGACACACATTTTTGATTTCGGGTAAAAAAAAAAAGAATGCCAAAAATGTAACTCTCTCTCTCTTTCTCCCTCTCTCTCTCTCTCTTCCACTCTGCTGTTGCAATACAAGAATTTTTGCATAATTTATTAGGAATATTTAATAAAAAATGCCACAAGGCAAACATTCAGACCAAGAGGTAGTAGTGGAGCGGTGGTGGAGGCCGGTAGGGGAAATGGCAGCCGCTTGGCAAACTTTACGCTTCGTTAGCCTCAGTTCGTTTCATTTTTTTGTATGTTGCGTTTCGAGCTACATTTTAAGCTTTGTTTCTTTTTCCTTCTCTTTAGATTTTCACATGCATTTGCCTCGCTTACATTTGCAATGTAAATTCACTATACCTCCCCCTAGCACCACTCTTACCCTTCCTGCTCAGTTACCCTCATTTTTTTTACACTATTTTTGTGTGGGGAAAAAAACTCGCACGATAAGAAGAGGCTGCAGTAACCAAAGTAGCAAGCAAAATAAAAATGAAGAAATTTTTCCTTACACAATGTCAGTTAGAAAAGAAAAAGAAAATGCCAAGTGAAAAGTCATTGCAAACATAATTGAAACAGTTTGAAAGCAAACAGAACTAAATTAAAATAAATTTCCCTGACAAGCTGAGTTAAACAAAATTAATATATGAATATATATTAGCATATATATAAATATTCAGATAGTAATATAACCACTAAATGTTTTAAATGAATATTGAGGCTCGTCTTATATAAAAATATTGAAAAGACATCTTAATAATATCAGAAAAATATTTTCAAAGCCCTTAAAAAATAATTTTGCTTAAAAAATACACAAATTCCGTTTGTTTCATGTTTAAGTGAAATTTCACAACAGTTCCAATTCATATAAATAATTTAAAAGCAAATCAGGCTACTTTAGGACTTGGCAGTTATCAATTTCTATATTTCTACAGCACAAATCTATTTATTTTTATAAAATTTTTGTTAATTTTTTTAAATTTCATTTTCTGATATTGATTAATTTGCATATATTTCACTTTTTAACCATTTTACCTACTTAGCATTTATAAATTTTCATTGAGTTATGTCAAAAAGGTGGAAACCTTTTAACATAAATCATTGGCTTCCCACTCAATCACTCATTCACCTATTCACTCACTCGCTCACTCAATGTCAACTTACACACACACAGACAGAGGCAGAGGCACATACACATACACACCCACACACAAATCCTTTTTCGCATTGATTTGATTTGAAATAGTTGAAGCATAAAGTGACAGCCTGAAATATCGTTTTACATGCGATGACAGGACTGGCATCCTTCTCCTCCACATACAATTTTGCAACGTTGCGTTGCTTTGTCTGATTAGTTAGTTCTGGATCACCCCCTTCTCTCTACTCAACTCACTCTCTTTTATGTGTCTCATGTCTGACTGTCTCTCTATCCTCTTTCCAATCAAATGACATAACATCATTCTGCCTTTACACGCAACTGTGAACTTGACATTTTCGCATTTTGCATTTTGCATTTTCGTTTCTCAATTCAAACATTTTGCATTTGCCATCATGCCAGGCAATTTCATTGGCACCTTTTCAAATTGTCTCTTGTATCCTTTGCTTGGGCAAACAAATAAATTGTTTGTCATTGTTTGACACATATATATACATAAACACAGAGGCAGAAATCTAAAGCCCTCATTTAAGGGTTTTATGATATTCTTATCCCTTTTTTATCCAGAGTATGAAATCATCACGTTTTATGTACTAAAATATTTTTGAGCTTAAATTAATTTCCAAAATTTATACAAATACCTTTCGCCTTCTCTCTTTGCCTCTCTAAAAAATTTAGAGATTAATCTTTGCTTTAAAATCGTTCATTTGCCATTGCCTACTTTTTAGGGCTAGGACATTAATGTCTCATTTGTCTTGTTTCTCACTTCTTCACACTTTCGTTACGGCTTTGCCTTCTTCCTGGCATACCATTTCCTTTTTCTTGGCAGCTGCTTAGTTTTACAAATTGGACATGTTAGATGGCTGGCAAAAAGAGAAGCCCAAAAGAAGAAGAAGAAGTAAGACCAAAAACCAAAATAACAACAGAACCAAAAAAGGCACAAAAAAGAGGAAGGAAAATGGGCGAAAAAAAATGTTTGAAATTCTAATCTTTTACTTTACGCTTGAATAGGCAGATGTTTTTTTTTTTTTGGGTGTATTTGTGTGGGTGTTTCTACATTTTAGACCTATAAAAATATCTATTTTTCTTGTTTTTTTTTTTTTTGGTTAAACAAAATACAACACATAGATTTTGTTACACAAATACAGTAAATATTGCCAAGAGAGAGAGACAAATTAAAACTTGGGATAATTATAATAAGCTGATTTCATGTTCAGTCTAAATTAGCAGCTTTTCCCTAAAACTAAACTATGGAACAAGGACTTCAATTGTAGAACGTGAAAACAGGTTTATTTAATTTTTAAGTAAAAAATTTTAAAATCAAATTTTTATATTTTTGCTAGTTTTAAAAAGATAAAGATAATGGTAATTCTATATGATAAAATGAACTAGAGCTAATTAATATAATATAATTCTTATTCAATTTATAATAAGATTCAATCCCATTTTGCTTCGCGGATCTTAAGTATATTTAACTTATAACTTGCCTGAACTTAACAAAAGTTCTTGTTACTCTCTAGAAAATGAAAGTTTATCCTTAAATTCGGTGTCTAAGTTCGAGTTTTAATGATGGAAAAGAATAAAAATATTTGCCGCAATATTTAATTAAATTAGAAAAAAAATATAGAGACAACATTAATAAAATATTTATGAAATTTGACACTCTGAACTGAATAATTTTTTCGAATTCCACAACAAATATAAACTTTGTTAAATAAACTCAAAAAGTTTACTTTCTTATTTCCACTATAAATAGTTAACACTGTAAACTAGACAAAGTCTTTTTTTTTGTACATTTTTTGTGCTCATAGACACGTGCAAAAGGCAAAATATTTGGCAAGTCAATATATCAAAAAATATTTATAAATAGGTCTATATACATCTAGATACATACATATATAGTACATGTATGTGTAGGTACCTAGAGGATTTTTATCGTCCAAAAGGTTGTGGCCGAATTAAAAATCAGAAAAAAAGAGTAAGAAACTAAAATAACAGGACGAAGAAAGAACAGGAAGAAAGAGTGCAGAAATAAATGCTCTATCTTCATCTCACCCATTTTTTTTGTTGCCATTTTTTGTCTTTCTCGCACTTATTTACACTCTCTGTGAATGCATTTTTCCCCGTTTATTTGGTTTTGTTTTATTTTTCCATTTTCCATTTTCTTTTTTTTTTTTAAATAAAATACATTTTACGCCGAGACAAACTAACAAACATTAATCAAAAGTTTGCGGTTTGGGTCTGAAGGTTGCTTGGACCCTCACGGGCAGCTGCTGTGGCTCTTCTCTTTATTTATTTCCAGCATTTTAATATCCTCTAACTTAAAGTCTTCCAATGGGGTAGTTTGGCATTAATATGAACTTTATTATAGGTAAAAGCATAAGCAGTCGAAAGAAAAATAATGCAAAATACAGGAAACAGATTGAAAAATATATAAATATGTTTTAACGAATCAAGGAACTATTTCGGTTCACTTTTAAAAAAGAGTTATATAAAGATTCGATTTCGGATATAATAAGAGGCGACTTGCATATTTAGTCTTCTATATGTAGGTATGAATTATTTTATATTTTAAGTTTTGATTTCAAACTCTTTTACATATTATTCAATAGATAAATAAGAGATAGATTAGCTATCATATTTCGAAAAGGATTATAGAAAATTCAATAGAGTACTACAAGAAATTATCCTGAATTATTTGCTCAAAGGATAAGACAAGTTTCCACTGCCATCTAAAAATATTTATTTTCATAAATCAATTATTACAAGAGTGTCCTTGCTTTGACAATGTTATCGTACTTTTATCTTCGTAAATTCTTTTTTTTTAAATTTTTGTATCAAACTAATCTGAATAAAAAGTTTTATAAATAAAAAAGGGTTAAAATAAACTATTCAAAACTAAGAATTAATTTCACAGGGTATTCCTACTTTTAGAACAGGGTAACCATAAGACCTTGTTCTGAATATATACTAAATTTAAGTACTAAAGTCCCCGGTTGCATGACAAGAGCAACATTATCTAACTACGTTTTGTTGTTTTTGTTCCCCCTCCCTTTTTTTCTTTTTTTTTTTTTGTTTGTTGGTCACATACAATGGCCAAAGGTCAAAATTGTGCAAAAGTGCTCCGGTTTTTGCCGCACTTCCTTCTTTACCCCCCCTCCTCCTCCTCCTGTTTCGTTAAGAGGAACAGATGGTGAAAAAAACTAAAAACTAGGCCGACCATGACTCAGAGACAGGTATATATGAGTTTTGCTTTTCTCTTTACATTTTTCTCTCTATATTTTTCTCAATTTTTCTCGTGTTCTTTTTTAATCCAACTTTTTTCATTTTGTTTATTTTATATTCTCTGCTAGAGAGCCTGACAATCTGGGTCTTGACCTTTGTCCTCGCTAAACTTTTCTGTCTTGCTTTTTATCCCCTGTTTATCCCATTTTTTTCTCATTTTTTTTTTCTTTTTGGTAAGTATTTATTTGTATTAAAAGTTTAATCCTTGTATTTGACACAGGTAAAAGTAAATTTAATTTAAATATTTCATTTTTGGTTAAACAAAATGGTCATGAATTGTAATTAAGTATTATAATAAAAAGCAAAGTAGTTCAACAAATAACATTAAATGGCAAATGAAATACACTTTTGCATTTGTCATTAAAAATTATACTGGAAATTATTTTATTTGCTTCATTCGTAGATTATATATATATATAATTTATCACTTTTACATTGAAGAATTAAAGTTTCTTCTTTTAGCACTAATAGGACAAATTTATATATTTTATGGAAATTTTTAGAATTTATTTAAAATTTATTTTTCTTTTTTAGGCCAAACTTTAGCATGTTTTTGTTCAATTTATATTTAAATCCGCTACAAAAACCTTTAACAAAAAGTTTGTTTTCAAAATTTTTCATTAATATAGATATGATTTAGTTTTCCATTTAATATATTTTACATCTAAATGGTTGCAACTTAACTGCCAAATAAAACTTCAAGTGAAACCCATAAAACAAATTTAAAGTTTTCAACCATCAAAAAATTGTTAATTCTGAGCATTTAAACTAAAAAAACTACATTTAAAACAAATTTACCAGAATTAACTATATGAAATTCAAAAAATTCATTTAAAACTTTAAGAGTTTTTTTTTTTTGTTTGCTGGAAAAGTTTTGAAACCATTTTATTGTCAAATTCATTGCTTTCAAATGTCAATTGAAATGTACTTGAAACTTTCCATTTGGGTTAGGGTATTATGCATGTTGCTTTTGTGTAATCAGTAGCATCAAGTTGGAAAATGCATTTCCCTCTTTTGTGCTATGCCATGCATATTTAAAAGCCTTTACACACACACCAACACACACACACATATACCTATACACAGCATGCACACATGGCAAACATTTGTAAAACTGTTTGATTGTTCCAGGCTTAAAGCTGCTCATGGGGTTTCTCTCTCTTTCCATTTCTATTCGTGAGAGCCTGTGTGTGTGTTAATGTAAGAGTGTGTACCTATGCGCGTGTGTGTGTATGTGTATGTGTGCCACAGCACGTGTAATGTGGAAATTGTCCTTGACTTTGCTTCAGAAAGAAATGCTCTATGGGGAGGGGGAGAACTAGAAGGAGAAAGGAGTTTTGTTTAATTGCTAAAAACACACATCACACACACACATACACATACACACACACACACATGCACGCGCGTGAAAATTCCTAATGAATGCAAATGAATGGCTGAGGCAGAACAACAACTACCACTAAAATTTATTTATTATGCGCCAAAAACAAAACATAAAACAAAAAAAAAATCTCAAATGAAATTTCATGACAAACCAAAAAATGTGTTGATAAAAAGGTAAAGGGGGGATGTATACCAGGGGCAAGGCAACTTTGTGTTTGTTTGTTTGCATATTTAATTTAAATATTTAATTAAAATTTCGAGCGCGGATTGATTCAGACAATTAAAATTAGCACGCACAAGCAACATTGTAAAACGATAACGGTCGGGAGGGAGACTGGGGGGGGCGAAAAAAAAGGGACAAAATGTTATATTTGCTTAACCGATTATAACACAGAATCAAATTAAATAAATCAATCCAATTTCAATGAAAAATATTCTTCTTCAATTACAATCTATTAACCAAAACGAAACAAGTTTTAACCGCATATCGAAATGCCAATTTAAATGCAATTATTAAAATCGTTTATTGAAAAGCTTTTAGAGAGAAAAAAGGAAGAAAATATAAGACTTTCAAAAGGTGAATAGTGAAACATAAATTAAATTCTAATAATATTTAATCTATTTAAAGAATATTTATTAGTTTTTGATAAAAATCGATTTCAGTAGGAAACATCTCTTTTCGGAACTAAGGAACTTTAAGGACTATCAAAAGTAACTTGTTCCCAACAAAAATCTTTGTGTTTGCTAGCTGTAGTTTTCCAAGTAAAGTTTGGTAAAAAAATTAATAAAAACTGAAAGAATGAACTTCGGTCATGCCGAATACTTTCGCAAACTGTCTTACATTTCAATCAACAATCATAAGGAAGTAAAACAAAACAATTAATATCTCCGCGGCTCCGGAAAAAAATTTTTTTTAATGCCAACATTTTTTTTTGGGAGCGATTGTTCGTATAGAAGCAATAGCAAATATTCGGCTGATTCTGAAGGAACTCATTTGTCAATAGACATACCAAATTATGAGAGAACCGCTTGAAAAATCACCAAGTTATTTATCTAAAGCTTCTCTTGACCCATCGTTGCTATGGGAGCTATATAATAAAGAGAACCAATTCTAATTAAACTTGGTGCATATGTAAGAAAGTATATTAAACTCAGAAATACCAAATTTTTGGATAATCGCATTTAAAACAACCAAGTTCTTGATCGAAATCCATATTCATAACCGATCGTTTCTATGGCAGCTATATGATGCTGTCATCTGATTAAAATGATTCCAAGATTCCAATGACTGCAGCAAAAAGAAGCCTAAGAGCAAAATTTCAGCTATGTAAGGGTCTCGGAGGAGATATTGTTGGTACAGACAGAGGACAGTCGGGTATTTGAATAGACGAACAAGGCAGACGATTAAGCTCATCGTGCTAATCAAGAATATATATACTGTATATAGTCGAAGATGCTTCCTTCTATGCTTTGCAAACTTCTGACCAAAATTAATATACATTTTTTGCAAAGGTATAAAAAATTAATAAAAATAATTAATATAAATATATTGCAGATCGATGAATAAAGATATAAATTGCTTTTTAAAATATTATTTTTTCGAAATCCTTCAATGGGAATTCGGAAGAATTCCTATGATATAGTTTCCAATTCTTGTTTGATTTCGGATTTCAACTTTAAATATTTAGATCTTTCATTGGAAATTTAAAAGAGGTCCTATGATATTGTTTTCGAAATTGGTTTGTTTTGGGATTTCAACTTTGAATATTAAGTAGTTTTAATCGTAAAATAACTGAAATAACAAATTTAAAGCAAAGCAAAAATATTTAAAATTAAAATAAATACTTGAGTTGATTTTGTTATTATTCCCAGAATTTTTTCAAAATTTCGAAAAAACCAATTTAGATTTTAGGACTCTAGCCAAATTACTCCTTCTTTATCCAAATAATGCATTGAATCTTATAAAACTTAAATGTTTATTTTCTTTATTCAAATCTCTATCTTCTATAGAGAAGGAATCTCTATCTCTATCTTACCCTTCTAAATATTTATTATTAAAACCATTTTCCTGTTGTTAAGTGTAACTTTGGATATTGTGTTTCTGTTTTAACTCTTTGGTAAATTTGCATGTGAAAATTAAATCAAATATTATTATATGTGTAGGTTTATATGGATAAATATTATATGTATATGCATATATATTTATATATATTTGTAAATTTACTTGAACCCCTGCTTTAGCAACCTTTTTCTTTTTCTCCACGCCCCCTCTCTCATAAATATGATTAAAAATTTTAAGGGTTTTTTTGTATTTGTTGTTTTGGGTAAAAATTTACCAACAGGCAAAGGCCGCAACAGCCGCAGCAACAAAAACGTAAAAGCACCTTGCGAACGGCCTAGGCCGACTTTATATATACATATGTATATATGTATATATTTGTATGTATAGGTGTGTGTGTGAGGCTTAGGCTCTATATTTGTATTTGTATGTGTGTGTGAATCGCATCGCTTCGTTTTGCTTTTGTTTTATTTGCATTGTTTTCTGCCTGGTTCTGTGTTTTCTCTTTTCTATTTTCTGTTTGTTTGTAGGAGAGTTTATTTGCTTTTCGGCTTTCAATGCGCCGCGCAAATTGTTTACTCTTTTTAGTGGCTTTTATTATTACACAGCACGATGAAGGGGGATAGAGGGGTTGAAAAGAAAGAGAGAGAGAGAGAGAGAGTATAACATTGCATAGGGTAGAAAGAAAACGATTTAAACGATTAATTCATCTGGCAACAAAAATGTTTCTAAATTAACAATTTTGATTATGTTTGCGAAGGATCCTATTCGGGTATCTGGCAGATAGGATAGGAATAGGGTAATTCAGACTGCAAAAAAAGAATCTTTTCCCCTAAAAATAAAGCTAATAAACTCATCACTAAAAAGAAAAGATCCCCTAAACCACCCGAAATCTTTTTTGATCTTTGGACATAAGGTTGGAATCTTCAAGTTGCACCATTGGCTGAATCAGAAACTCTGCATTCTTAGCTTTAATATTTATTCCTTCTAAGGACTCTTATTTCTACTTAGCAAGAAATTTTCCTCTTTCCTTTTAGAGCATTTTCATGTCGTTGTTTCTTGTTTTGGTTTAATAATTCCCCATAGCCTTTTGAAATGTATTAGGCCGAGGTGCAGCATATAGCCCTCATTCGATAAGCCTTCACTTCGCGTAACTTCTGTTCGCCCCCATTCATCTAATGGGCAAACAATGCACTTTTTCTATACCCCCGGCAACATTCTCTTTCACCTCCGTTTTTCCGTTTCATTCGTACTCTGTTTCGCTCTCTTAGCGGAGCAAAAGAAAAAGCACTTAGCGTTCTTTACTTTAGCTTTCCCCCTTTCTCTTTCTCTCTCTCTATCTCAGTCCATCTGCATAATGGGTTGCATATGTGGCACGCCCACTTCTCGACATACGCATCATCATCACTAACACTTTACGCCTTAATGTTGCCATTGCATTTTTGGTCTTCTTTTGGCTGATGTTTGGTTTAGGAGAAAAAGCAAAAGTGCATACAAATGCAGCAACCATTCACTTTTTATGGTAATGCAAAGGGGGGGAAAATGAAAACGGTATTGGTCTTTGGTTTTGTGTGTTTCGGGTATTGTGTCTATACATACGTCTGTATATGTGTCTGTGTTTGTGTGTGTGTGTAAGGCAAGCAGATTGGCTTTGGCTTTTATCGGTTTTGGCCAATGAAGCACAAAAAAGAAAAAGAAAAGAGAAAATTTTATAGTCCTTTAGTATGAGAATTCAATGGATGCTTTTAAAGCCACAAAATTTATATGAATGAAACCAGCTTGACCTTTGCCAAGTTAACTTTACTCCTACCATATCCTCGCACTTTCCCCTTCTCCTTACAAATTGAAACTGGAACATTTCGTTTTCCATCTTTTCCAGTACCCTTTTTCTCAGAAAAGTTTGTGTAGCAAGTTGTCTTTTAGCCAAGTTTCTCTCTTTTTTCCCTCCTTTTTTTCAATTTTTTCTTTTTGATCCACTGACCTGAATGCCAGGCCTCTTCTTGTTCTTCTTTTTATACATACATGTACACATATTTGATGACCAAATGCTTTTCAATAAAAACATAACAGCAGCACTATGAGGGGACAACAAGAGGATAGAGGGAGGGTATAGACACACTGCACAAAAGCCAACAACAATCAACTATAAAAATGAACAAGGCAAAGCGAAAGAGATTGGTTTCGTATGGTGTAGGTGGTGCTGCTAGTGGTTGGGGACAACTCCTGTTCTGGATGGCTCGGGTATAAATTGATAAAGCATTGGATGCATGTGTGGTCAGGTGTCCCTTTTCTACAGCAGGAAAGACCAAAATAAAAAAAAGAGTAAGAAAAAGGTATTAAAAATTGTTTTTTTTATGAATGGTGTTGTATATCACAGGACAGTGGAAAGTACAGTGGTAATTGCCTAGGATGGCTAAAAATGGCCCAAATTCAAATCATTTTGGGTATCAAATTCTTTCTTACCCTCTGCACTGCATTTTTCTCTTTTCTCGCTTTTCTAAATGACAACTGTAAATACTCGCTTTTTTCTACTCTTTTAACTATCAATAAAATTTCGTACAATATTCCTAAACTCTTTGCAACTCTTTATACTTACTTTACTTTTTAATGGTTTTTGATTTACTCGTTATTCATAAGCTCTCGCTCGTTCTTTACTCGCTGTTCTTTTTCACTTATTTTTACTATTTCGTAATTTGCCATTTGCTTTGTCTTCTCTCTTTTTTGTAACTGATTAAAATTTAACTAAGTTCAAATCATTTGAGGTATTCATTCTTTCCGTTTGCACTTCACTTTTCTCTTTTCTCGCTTTTCTTAATCAAAACTGTTAATACTCGCTTTTTGTCTACTCGTTCTTTTAACTATCAATAAAGTTACGTGCATATTCCTTAACTCTTTGCACCTCTTTATACTTACTCTTCTTTTTACTAATTTTTGATTTACTCGTTATTCATGAACTCTCGCTGTTTTTTTTACTCGCTGTTCTTTTTTCCAATATTCCCTCACTTTGGGTAATCAATTCTTGCTTACCCTTTCTCTTTTCTCGATCGTTTTCTTCTTAAGCAGCGACCACTGTACTAAACCATAGGTATTTCAATCTACCCCGCCTACTTTTCATATGCATATTTAAATAGTTTCAGCGAGTTCGCTTTGTTATTCAGCATAAATAACATAGCCAGTGAGAGAGTCGACGAGAGAGTGAATTCGGACAAAAGAGGGAAACGCTGCAAGCCTTGAAATTTATGCCAAACTAATGCCATTAAACATATAGGAAATATATGGCTCATCTAGCCCCTCTCCACCCCTCCTACCAACAACCCCATTTACTCTTATACCATTTACCACCTTTCTATTCATCCAGTGCTGAGCTTTATGCGGGCTTTAGGCCTTGTCAATGAAAATGTTTTTTAGCTTTAGCCTTTATCCTGTCGATTGTCGGACGTAAAAATCTATAAAAAATAATAGCTCAGGCTTAGTGAACAATAAAAAAATATTCTCTTATTTTTCTTTTTTTTTTTTTACTCATATTTTACATTTTTGTTTTTGTTCTTGCTGTTGCTTTATTAGTTATGCATCGGGGGAAATGTGTGTTCTATGCAAATGTTTGCATATTTATTAAAAATGGCAAAAGATTTTTAGTGATATAATCCATGAGCAATTTAATTGACTGCCACATGTGGGTCACAAAGTGGGTGGTGGGGTAACAAAAAAGAAAAATAATAAATGAAAAAATCCATTAAAAATTGCATTCAACTATACATATTTATTTACAATTTTTCCCCCTCTCTCTTCATTCATATGTATATACAATGGAAAATATATTGAAATGTGTTTGCATTTCATTTGAGCTGAGCTCAGCTTAGTCCAGGTGATTGACAATTACAACAATAGCAATATTGCAATTCATTTTTTTTTCCATCCATTTTGTCCATTTGAATATGTCACAGTAAATGGCAAATTACCTTAAGTACTCTTAATTTTAGTGCATACAATTGTATGGCAAAGAGTTAACAAAGATCTAAGAAGGACATATAAAATTTGAAGAAATTTTTAAATATCTAGATAGATTTCAAATCCTTAGTCTTGATATTTAACCATTAGAGTCTTTTCTGTCTTTTCTCCTTATTGTTCTTAAAGTGATATATTAGATCGATTTGATTGAGTGCCTTATAAAGCTAAGTAGATTATGCACTAAGTGCCTAATTTATACTTTCATATTGATGATTACTGATCATGAATATGTATATATATCTTTATTTTTGTTATCAACCAATAAACAAATCTTTGATGAGCTAAGAGATGGTACATGCGTAAGGATTCCATTTGGGAATATATTTCTAATAGAATGGAATTGCTTTTTCAATGGAAAGGAAAATTTGTATATGAACTTGAAAGTTTCTTAGCAAATGTTTATTTCGAAAGTAAAATATAATTTAAAGAAGATTAAATAAATTGTATAAACCAATTACAAAAAATATTCTATAAAGAAGATTTTGAGAAAAATTATAAATAATGTTGTTATCATCTTCATATAAGACCGACAGAGATATAGAGGAAAAGTTCTTTATTTTAACTAATTTATATAACATTCATTTTACTCATAACTTTAATATTATTTAAATTATTTTATACACTTTTTTTTTTTGTTTTATTTTTTTTAATAAATTCTATCATACGTTTTAGTTTCACTTTTCTTTGCAAAGAATTGAATTCAATTTCAGCGATAACGGGAACCTGTCACTGTCACTGGCCCCATTTCGTGTTCTATTACATATGACAATATAAAACAAACAGGGCCAAAACGAAAGACCGCCCAATCAAAACAAATGAAAATAATGCCACACTTTATTTGTTGACTCTGACACAGAAAAGTTTTGTCAGACTTTTCTACCGGCCGGCATATGGATGGAAATGGTAGAATGGGACAAAGGACGAACTAACAATTCTGGCTCCATTCTCCATATCAACCATTTTCTCTCCTTCTGTTTCCACTTCGATGTTCATCTGGTCACATGACAGTTATTGATTATTTAGGGGGAAAAAAAAAAACAAAAGTTTCTGCTGATGCTGCTGCTGGTGCTAGGGAAATCAACAAAATTGACAACCCAAAAGTAAAGTTTCAGGTTTGGCAGCTTTGCTAATTGTCCCCAGGTCCATGGCAACTTGAATCCTTTTTCAGCTTAAGGCAACTAAATTGCAGTTTTTGTCGATTTTACAGAAACTATATGGCAGAAATAAGTTTGATTGATCAGGCCAAAACAAAAAACTTTGAATACAAGCGGAAAAATAACTCATTCAAACTGCCAGCATAGATATAAATCGTTAGATTTGAAAGTAATTAAAGACATAACAATCACAGGATTTAAAAACTTTTGAAAGATGGAGCAGGTTTTTGGAATAGCTTATTAAGACCTATCAAGATCTTTTATCAGAACACATGGCCCATTGCAATGCCATATCACTTCTTCGTCGCTAGAACTAGTTGGGAATTACAATTAAAAAAGCGATATAATGAAACAAATCTTGCAATACTACCAAGTATTTACCAAGTGCTTTTTTATCCGTATAGCCTTCATATGCACAAACAGCACACAATACATGACAACATTAGGGGTGTTCGTATACAAGTGTATAAATATGTTTATACTTTTCAGGAACAGTATACAAACTGAATTTGCAAAAGCTTTAATAATAAAAAACCCGATATTTTTTTCTGTACACTTCAATGATTCGATTTTTTAAAGCAACGCGAATGTGAGAGACGGCTTGCCATATTTCCGCCTGATTGACCCTGCCAATTGTATATATATATATATATATTCTAAGCAAATATTTGCGCTGGGAAAAATGCAAAAATTAAACAGAAATATTTGTACAAATGCGTAAAATGAATTTGTTATATGTATGTACAAACAAATACGCTATAAATCGCTTTAGATAAAAGATTGATTCAGTTTGATTTTAAGAAAAGGAAGGAGATATAAACTATGACAAACCATATTTATTTTATCTGTAACGATTAAATTTTATCACAATTTTGTTTATTTTAAAGACAATTTCTTGAAAGTGGCAATTAAACACAAACATTTTGTTTATTTGTTAATAATGTAAATTGGAAATCTTGATAATTGCTTAGCCATGTCAAGGTAAACTTGGCAATAAATGAAATTGAATATTTTGTCGTTTTAATTTCTTTTATACATATATTTTAATAAACAATGAATGAAAACCACTTTAAATCATTTTTGTTTCAAATTTAAAATACTGCAAGCTTGTTTAATTAAATTTTTAAATGTTTTTGGAGAAGTTAAACTGTTTACTATTTATTTTAAATTGTCAATGAAATACAAAATATTTATAAGGTCATTTCATCAAGATCTGATCCTTGACCTGGGCATAACTGACTTTTATGTTTAGTTTCTGCCAAATCAGTTGCAACTATGAATAATCTATGAATATCGTTAGTATTATGTTCAATACAAGAAAATAAAAATAATCCATTGCCTGCAGAAAAAACTGCTCAAATTGTAAACTGTTGATTGTCGTTTGGAAAACTCTTTTAGAATTAATTAAAACTCTCAAATTTTCTTTTACTGAACGCTTACGTCTTTAAGAAAAAAATCGTCTTGGAAAAATACAAGAAAAAAAACTAACTTGAGGCAGATTTTACCATCTTGATTGCATTTCCTTCTGACAATTTCTTTTTTTCTCCTTTTTTTGCCCACCTGCACTGATATTTTTGCCAATTTTACTCAATGAAAGCTAGAGATAGAGAGGAAGACGGTAAAGGAGATAGAGGGAAAGCGAGAAAGAGTAGACAATATTGCCGTTGGCATTGAAGAGCAGGGAATAGCAGCAGCCGTTGACTTTTCCAATTGCAGCAGTTATTTCCCTGTTGCTCCTGCTACACTTCCTGCTGCTCCACAAACTGCTCCAGTTGATTGCTTCGGTAAAACTTTGAAACAACATGTAGTGGCAGGCTAAACTAACAGATAGATAGATGGATAGATAGATAGGTAGATGGATAGACGGATAGATAGTCGAATGGTTAGGGTTTTGGGTTGAAGTTCATTCTACTCGCTGCTCAATGATTTCTTTTCCCATTTACACTTTGTCATTCGGTGTCGCAATTTTCAGTTCAATGACTATAATCAGCCATGTGCAAATCTCTTTTGTTTATTAGCGTTGATAGAAGCAAAAAGAAAAGATAAAGGGGGCTAAGCAAATTTCAAAATTATCATAATTTAATAAAACAAAAAAAAATATAAAATGCTTATATAGTGAAAGGGTTTCTTTTAAGTCAAATTTAAACACTTAAAAGATGTCCCTTTGTTTAGCTGATAAAGTTTTGGTACTCTACTTGATTAACATAAGCTAAAGATCTGTTGAAAATCTACGTTATAGGAGTAGAAGTAGTACAAAATCAAGTCTTCGAGATGATTTTAAATTAATTTTTAATAAAGATTTTTTATATGTTACCTGTGACTCATAGACCCTATGGCTTTTAATATATTTAGATCAACTTTTCAGACTTAGAAAGTTCAAGTTAGTTAAGAATAAAATTTACTAATATATTTTTTTTATATTTTAAAACTTTTAATATAGAAGGAGTTTTAAAAACTATATACAAAACCTAAGCAAAAATATTTCGAAATAAAAGAATTTAATTCGACATACAAAAGTATTTAAAAACTAAAACGAATATATGTATATTTTATTTATATAACAAGCCGGCTTAACAAAATCTAATTTAAAATTTCAACTTTTCTTTATCTTAACAAAATTTTATGAAATTGAGAACCAATTGACAAGAAAATAAAAATGTTAAATATGGAAATTGCCTGCCTTCACATTTGGTTTTTTTTTATTCTTGCCATTGCTTACCTTGCGGCCAGGCATATACGCCCACACGCCCATCATTTGATTTCATTTCATTTTGTGTTTAGGCTGACATTTGCACATTTTTATGTGCCTTTTTTTGTTTTGTTTTGTTTGTTCTCTCCACCCTCTTCTACTTTTTCATTCTCTTCTTCTAATTTAATATTGGTGCTTTGTATGATTTTCACATATTATCAAGAAGTTTTATTGCGGCAATTGAACACGAAAGCAACCAGAAGGAACAAAACAAGAAATTTGAGACTAAACTTTTGACATATGAAAAAGTGAATACTCTTTCAAAATATATAGATATAACACATAGCAAAAATAAGAGGTAAAGTTTTTTATAAAGACGTACAGAAAACATATTTTACCCAATTCTCAAACTTCCCTCGTTTGCAAAATATGGGAAATTGATAAGTATATGGAAAAATATCCTTTGTTAGGGTATCTAATATAAGGATGCCAATGTCAATGGTGGTTGTGGATGATTTTGTCGTAAAATTGAAGCACCACACAAAAGTATTTTGTATATTTATGCATTCTGTTTATGCGGGTTCGTCCTTTTTTTTTTTTTGGTTTTTTTTCTTCTGGTTTTTCCTCATTTTTTTTTTCTTTTCTCCTTTTTATTTTTGGTGTATATGTGTATTTGCCTGCAGGACATTTTGTTTCCTTTCGTTTTTGGCTTTTGTTTTCTTAGGGTTGTTTACTTTTATTAGCTTTCAATATTATTGCTTAAGGTGATTCGGCTCGTTTGGAGTTTTGTCTAGGTTTTTATTTCTACATTTATGGCTTAATAAGACACACGTTCCCCCCACCCTCTTACCATCATTCAGTCTTTGCAACATCCTTTTAATCGAGAGACACTTAAAGCGGATAAACGTTTATTTCATTACCCATAGAAATTGCGTGCGTGTATATAAATTTCTATAATTAAAATTATCTATCATATATTTTTCAAGTGGTTTATTGGTTAAATAAATTACATTTGTAATTTATATTTGGTTTTAATATTAGAAGTCTTTTTAATTAATTTCAAATTGTATTATTATGGTTGCACTTTCATAGTTGCGTTACAGTATAAACTGCGCTCCAAAGTATGCAACAGTAAATTGTTACCGATTTGAAAATCTTCTAAAACTGACAAAATATATTTTTCTTATATCTTCATGTCTATTCTTTAAAAATTATAACACTAATCCTTTTGTTTTTTTTCTTTTGGGGTTTCGTGTCCAAATAAACTAAAAACTAAACGAAAATTTAAAAGTTGAATATTCAAAAACTGAAAAGAGGTTAATCAAATGATTCAGCCAACATAAGTAATTTAATTTTTTTCTCCTTCTATGATGTAAATGGAAAAATGTTGACAAAAGCGCAGTAAACAATAAAAAACAACAAGGACAACTGAAGTAGGTGTACTCGAGCAACAAAATAAGAGAAATATATAATGGAGAGTGCCCGAGGAAGAAAGGAAGCAAGGGAAAGCGATAGAGAGAGATGGAGAGGGGAGAACTAGTTTGAGGCCTGACCGCAAATCATGCCCTGGGGGAGATCTTTTTTCTCGTTTACCCGCATTCTCTCTGACCAGAGAGCATTATTCTCTAGGACCTCTTGAGAAGTAACGCTTAGCTGCCGCTGTTGCTTTTCCTCATTTTATTTTTTTTTTTTGCTTTTTACTTTAGTCTATTATTCGAGTGAAAATTGCTTTACAGCACAGAAAAAACAATGCGGCAAACAAAAAACAAAAAAGAAAAGGATAAACCAAAAAAGGAGAAAAAAAAAGGTTACACAGCATAAAACACTGAAATAAATATATACACAAAAAATGAATAATGACAGCAAACTGAGACTATGGACTAGAGATTACTTGGCTTCCTAGAAAACGAAGCAAAAAAAAAAAGAAAAGAAAAACCTTAAATGATAAAAGAAGTAGAAAGGCAAGGAAAGTGCAAAGAGAGTTAAGGAAGAAGTAGAAAAACACTGAGAGAAAAATGAAGAGAAATGTGTAAAAGATATTATATTTAAAAGAAAAGTTATTGTTTTTCTTGTATTTAAGCGAATTAAATTTTTTCAAGTGCATTTACTATCAAAAATCTGCAGCTAGTAAAATAATATTTACTCCCTAACCATTGCAGCCCCCTAACCCCCTCTCTTGCTTACTCTAAAAAATCTGAAGTAATTCCCTATGGATGGGGAAGTGTTTTAAGGCAACCCGAAGAAGTGCAGCTAAAAATAATTTGCGCATAATGAAGCCGGAAGTGTGAATGAAAACGAAAGAAAAAGAAGTTGATTATTAACGGGAAAAAAAAAGAAAAAAAGTAGAAAGAGAGTGAAGAGAGATAGAAAGAGGGAAAGAAAGAATCCAAGACTTAGTTGAAGCATTCAAGCAGAGAAATTTACAACAACAAAAAATCTCAGTAAGCTGAGCAAAAGATTTTCTAATTAAAGTTTCAGGAAACGCGAGGCAACACAGCGCCAAAGTGAAATTAATGGCATGGACTCCTCATACGGATGGGGTAGGAATACGAGTGCGAGCACTTCTTCTTTAGCTTTATGAAGTCCAACATTTGGCACTTAATCTGTTTCTTTGACTGCGACGACTACCTCGACGTATCGGTCACTTCATTTCTACCATTCGTTTTCATCTTTTCTCTGGCAAACAAAATGTGTGTGTGTGTCTGAATATGCGTGTGTGTGTGTGTATATGTAATTTATTTGCAATCAATGCGGCCTGAAAGGGACATTATTTTTACATTAAAGACCAAAAGAAGAAAAGAGAAAAAAGGTAGAGATTCAATAGAAAAGAAGAGATTGACTAGAAGGAAGAGGAGGAAGGGCAAAAAATGCCAAAAAGCTGTGTCAGCAAAAAAAAAAAAAAAAAAGGAAAAAACATTTGGCAGCTGTCATTTAATACTTTTTTTCTGGATATTAATACCCTGTAAAAGTCTAAATATAGAAAAGGATTTCAGCGAATGGAAGCGAAACATTATATGAAAGAAAAAAAGGTCAAGGCAATAAAATAAAATATATAAAACAAGAAAAATAAAAAGAAATGGAATAAAAAGATGGTAAAAAACTTTATTTATGCAAAATTAGGAACGGTTTAATTGTTTAGACACATCAAAGTTATGTTAATCAATAATTTCTAGGATATTTATTTAGTTGTTCAAGTTTTTGATACTATTTTTGGTTTTTCGGTTTGGTTTCGTGGCTAAACTTTGACATTAAAGATGTAGCATTTATACAAAAATGGATAACTGCCACACATTAGGCAACAAAAAGGCATTAATTTGAGTATTCATTAAGGTTTTGGCCAAAGTCACAGTCATTGTAAGTGCTGTTGTTAGTCCTCTAACTTGTTACTATACAAAAGTTCATTCCACTCTTTATAAATGGAAGCTTTAACAAACAAAAATAGAAATATAAATAAATAAGAAAGAAGAAAAACTGCCTTACCAACTAACAGGCACGTATCGTATGTCATAAGCAGGAGCCAGCCAAAGAGACAAGACAAGTAGGGAGCCAACTGTATTGGACAGGGTAGACGTGGCATTCTGTTTGCTGGAGTCTCAAATGACATTGCAGTTTTTGCAACAGAAATGAGCAAAAAAACAAAAACCATAAAATTATTAACCTCGCTGCATTGCAACATAAATAGGATTAGTGTCTGCAGCAACAGCCGCAACAGCAACAGCAACATCAGCAACACAAAAGGAAGACAGTCGCAACAACAGCAGCAGCAACAACAACACATTAGTTTGCATTATTTTGCATTTGCATGTTGCATACTTCACGGCGACTTGTGCTCACATATGATAAACGGCAACGACAACGACAATGCCACAAAAAAAACAGCACACATACACACACACATAAACAACCATGCAAAAGACTCTTTGTCTTTGCCTCTTGTCTGGTGACCATTTTGTTTCACTTTTTGTTGCTTGTTGTAAGAAAAAAGAAGAAAAAAATAAAACCTTACTTCATTTCATTTCATTTTTGTAACGCGATTTCTACTTCTTCGTCCCAGTGTATTGACCCCTCTACCACAATGCCTCTTGTTGCCTTTGCCATTGCAGTTGCTTTTATTTGCTTTTGTTTTTTTTTTTTGCTTTTTGTTGGGCTTCCGGTTCTTTTTTGCACTTTGGTATTCACTTTAAAATTTCCACAAAAGACGATTTAATGGTATTAAAAAAGAAAACTTTACTCGATTGATTAAGCTCTCATTGAAATGACTGACCAAGTAATGGTAAGTTAAGTTTTTCTTCAATCATTTTAAGAGCTCAATCAATTATCATTCATATTCCATTTGATCTTTTAAGTAACAAAAATTGTATAATGAGAAAATGGAAATCTGTTAAGCTTCTGTTTAAAAAAGTTATTTCAATATTTCTGTTACTTTAAAACTCTGAAGATAAGAAAAAGTTGGTTAAATATGGAAAAGGTCGTTTTAATTGGAAAACTCGTTTTAGTTTAACTGCTTAGACTAAAATTCAAGTTAATTATATATGAAGCTTATGTAACAAAATACATATATATTTAACTTCAGGATTAGTTTTTTAAGACGTTATCTTAACATTCAGTTAGTGATAATGCTTAGTTTTATTCCAGAATATTCGGAAAACCTTTCTTTAAACTATTTTAAAGGCCTATTTAGAGATGCGCTAATATGGAACAACAAAAAATAAAAAGACAAAATTTTTAATAAATCTTCTTAGGAGCGTTTTTGGGCAGTCTTTTGAGTTAAGGTCCTGGAAGACTCGACCAAGTCTTTCATAATAATTGTATTTTCTGCTTCTTTAACTGCATTTAATATAATTTTATGTTAAATTTAACTCGGTAATGCTGGAAAAAAAAGAGAAATCTTGTTCATGCGGCTCATGCATATATTAAGGCAAACCGAAAAAACAGTAAGGAAGTGAGGGAAACCGGGGTCTGAGAAAAGTTTGCATGCTCGTGGGTCATAATTGCAACATGCCAAGTCAAACAAAGGCCGCGGGGTATACAAAAACTGAAAAAAACAAAAATAAAAATAAAACAAAAAAAAAACCATGAGAAAATGAAGAAGTTGAGCAGAACTTTTTCCCCCCTTTTTATTTTTTTTTTTTTTGAGCCCGAGGTAATGTTTGTTATGACTTAATGTCGCACGGTCTGTCGAGTGACATTTATGATGGGAGGTACGAACTATGTAAAACGGCTTATTAAGGGAACTGTCACACCAGGTTTATGGCAACTGCATTACAATCTTTTCTCTTTACCTCATCTGATTGCAGGCTCAACACACACACACATACATAATACGTAGAGAGAGGTAGAAGCCTTTACATTTGTTTTTAACGAGTATGCGATGGCAGCAGTTAGGGCAGCTGGAGCTGGAGCACCGCTGGCAGATCATTACCTAGTGCCATCATTGGATAACAGTGCCCAGCATCGTATGTTGGCAACAAAAGTGAGACGAAAATTTACACGACGACCATCACGGCGACTACATCCGCCCATAATACCCATACCATTGGGTCAGCTATTGTGGCTCTTGTGCTGCCTGAGTCATCAGCTGCGTGCCGAATGCCCATCGGTTTGTGAATGCAAATGGAAGAGCGGCAAGGAGTCCGTTTTGTGCCTTAATGCCAATTTAACACATATCCCCGAACCGCTCGATGCTGGTACACAATTGTTGGATTTGAGTGGAAATGATATACAATCCATACCGGATGATGTATTTGCCGAAGCGGAGTTACTCAATCTACAGAAGGTTTATATGGCCAAATGTCATTTGAGGCTGATCGAACGACATGCATTTCGAAAGTTGATTAACTTGGTTGAATTGGATTTAAGTCATAATCAATTGTTGGCCATACCATCATTGGCATTATATCATGTGACGGAACTGAGGGAATTGCGATTAAGCGGGAATCCCATATTGCGAGTACCCGATGATGCCTTTGCTCATGTGCCGCAGTTGGTACGTACCCTAACACTTACCGAAACCCTTACTTTTACTTTAACTAACAGTAACTAATACCGTTTATATGCTTATTATTTTATTATTATCGATCGCTATCGATCCTAAACTTAATGTTTTTTATGGATTACAGGTACGTTTGGAATTGAGTGACTGTCGCTTAGTTCACATCGCTGTACGTGCTTTCGCTGGATTGGAAAGCTCTTTGGAGTGGTTAAAATTAGATGGTAATCGTTTGACTGAGGTTCGTAGTGGAACTATAACCTCACTCTCTTCGCTACATGGCTTAGAATTGGCTCGCAACTCCTGGAACTGTAGTTGCTCGTTGCGACCACTTCGGGCATGGATGTTACAACAAAATATTCCAAGTGGAATACCAGCAATATGTGAATCACCGGAACGACTAGCTGGTCGTTCATGGGATAAACTAGATGTGGATGATTTTGCTTGTGTGCCGCAAATTGTGGCCACCGATACTACGGCCCATGGTGTGGAAGGACGTAATGTAACAATGAGTTGTTATGTGGAAGGTGTACCTCAACCAGCAGTAAGATGGTTACTTAAAAATCGCCTTATAGCTAATTTATCGGCTGGCGGTGATGACAATTATGGCGATGATACTCCAAGAATGGCAGCTGCGACGCAGGGACGAAAAACCTATGTGGTCAATATGCTACGGAATGCTTCAAATCTAACCATTCTAACAGCTGATATGCAAGACGCTGGCATTTATACATGCGCCGCAGAAAACAAGGCAGGCAAAGTGGAAGCCAGTGTCACATTGGCAGTATCACGTAAACCTCCCGAGGCTCCATTAGGGGTAAAAATTATATTATTGGGCGTCTTGGCTGCTCTTTTGTTGGTTGTTGCCTCTTCATTTGCCGCCATTTGTTTCTGTTCGCTACGAAGACGCCGCAAGTTGCGCCTATGGAATTCCGTGCAGGCTGTTCGTCGTAGCGAAAGTTATGAAAAGATCGAAATGACTGCAAGTCGAGTGCAACGACCAGATTTGGGCGGCGGTGGTAGTGCCAATGGTAGCAACGGCAATGGCAATGTGGGACTCTTTCATCCGGCCTCAACGCCATCCCCTCTCAATCATTTGGATGCTGATAACAATGCGGGTGGCGGTCGCAATGGTGACTATCTCCATGTGTCTACGCATTGTGACGACGACGATGATGCTGGGATTGAGGAAAGAAAAGAGGTCGCCACGTCGGCCATCTCTTCATCCGCCGCATGCGCTGCAAATAATTCAACAATGCTGGAGGAAACGGATCTGCATATACCACCACGTTTGATTGACATCGGCGGGTAAGTTTTGACCTCACCCATATTCTTGTGAGTTGCTTTTGTTTCTGTGGTCTGTTCGTTACTTCGAGTGGCAATTGTCCTTTCACGTCAAAGTGCTATCATCTACCCATCCCGCCCACAGTCTCTTCTTTCTTTTACTTTGTACATTGTATATGTATATGTATATGTGTGTATGTGTATATTATGGGCAACACTTGACACTTTCCACTTTTGCACTCGACATACGCGCGTGCTAATGATGCGCGAAATATGCGAAGGCTGCTGCACTGTTTCAAGCAAGTGCTTTATTTTTGGCTACACTGCTCTACCCGACTGATTGGCTAGGAAATGAAAAGATGTGAGTGGTGGAGAAGCTGTCAAGTAATTAAAGCGAGTGCACAAGCATATAACGTATGTATGTATGTATCTACATGTAAGTGGAGCATAAGACAATCAGACTAGGGAAGCAAATATGAAGTATGTGGCAAAAAGTTATTTTTATATACAGGATAACGAGCTATTGAGGGAGCAATAAACCCCTACTAATGGGCAAAGGAATTGACAGAAAGAAGCTTAGTTGTTAGACCAAAGAACAGAAATAAACACGACCAATCAAGCTCAATATATCTACCCCATGCTAATAGGTTTCTTCTATTTTCTTACCAACCATCTGTTTTATCTTTCTTTTTATATCTGCTTTTAGACCCGATTCGGCATCCAGTTCTATATCAAGTCAAGTGGATGCTGCAGCTCGTCTTGCTGGCTATGCGGCTGCTGCAGCAGCTGGCAACGGCAGTGGTTGGAAGACTACAGCAATAGCAACTACAAAGATAACATCCCAACATAGTATACCTACAGCAACGGCAACCAGCACAGGAGCAGGTTCTACTCCTTATAGTGGCAGTCATCATTATGTAGGAGGATCAGCAGATGAAATGGCCACTTCTGTGTTTTGTAGTAGCAACAGTGGCGAGGGCAGAGGGAATCATGAAAGCGATCTCTTTGATAGTAATTATCCCGATCTTTTGGATATAGCGAAATATGCAGTAGCTCAGGCACAACAACAACAACAACAGCAGCAGCACCATCAAGGAGGTATTCCAAACGGAGGGCTTTGCACATTGCCAAGAAAACTAAAGACGAGTGGCAAATATTTTCGCAACTCATCGGATAGTCAATCACCTCTATTGGCAGATAATTCCAGTAAATATGGCAGCAGTACTTTGGGCGATGGAAGTTTTTTGAATGAGGCCATGGGCTTGGGACGTCGGTATTCGGCGGAATCAAGTTATGGCAATTATTCATCGACTACAACATATACTGGAGGGAATAATCAAAGGGCAAATAGTTTTCTTAATTTAGTTCAAAGCGGTGCACATCATAAGGGTCATCATTTGCAGCAACAGTTGCAACAACAACATCATCAGCATCAAATGAAACCAAGTTTGCCCTCAAGTCCTCATCAGAATCATCAGCGTTCGTTAAGTAGTGCTGCCACGCCCTTATTAGATTTCTCCGCACTGGCGTCGAGAGCGGCCGCTGCTGCTGCTGGACCATCGGTACCATCCACAAATTCCTCATCAGTGGCAGCCTATGATTATCATGCAGCACAATTGGAACGCTTCTTGGAGGAATATCGCAATCTGCAGGATCAATTATGTAAAATGAAAGAGACATGCGATACAATACGTAAAAAGGAGACCCCATTAAGGGTGGCCATAGGTGGCAATATTGGTGGCAACAATTCAGGTCAATCGGCTGCCCAATTGGCTGATCCTGTCATGTACAATGCGGCAGCCTCATCACCAAGTCTTAAACCTTTAGGCTCAACACCGACAACATTGAAAGCCAAGACTCTATTACCAGGACAACCGCCGGATCCGCCACCCTATTGGCTGCACCGGAATGCTATGCTTAAGAGACTAAATGCAGCCACAGAGAATGGCACAACGAACGGTCCAGGTGGTCCGGCCTCACCACAACCTGCCCAGGATAACATTTTCAAGAGCTAATCGCATCAACAGCATCAGTAGTATCAAACAGTAACCCCAATTCCCGCCCCCTTCCCCTACCCAACCCCTATTGTGTGAGTTTGTGGTATGTGCGTGTGTCTATAGATGGAAAATGAAACTCCCCAACCAAAAATTACAACAAAACAGAACGAAAGGAGAAAGTAGTGAAAGTAATGAGAGAATGTGAAATAGGCTTTTGGCAACAGATTATTCATGTGTGTAAAATGAAATTCTTTTGCATTTTCCCATGGAAAATTTATGAAAAATTCCATTGTCCATTAAACGACAAGTGACAAAAAATTATTTCGCTTTTCAAATGATTCTCATTGATTTTCATAGCAGAATAATACGTCCATTGGAGATTATACTATTATCAGTTTGTAGATTATTTTGGAGATATTTTTATTTTTTAATTTGCTAAAATTAAAATTTTGTTTTGTTTTTTTAGAGAAATAAATAAATTTATTCAAGCGGCAAAATAATTTCATTTTAAATTTCGAAAGTCTCCTCCCCCTTTAAATATCGAAAGTCCTACAAGTTTCAGTTTCAGTTGAGATTTGTTAACTCAATTCAATATTAAATTTCAAAAAATTGCACTTACCTACATTATTCTGCCGAATATCTGAAAACAAAAGAGCAGAATAAAATGTTATTTAAATAATCTAATGTCAATTGCCTAAAGTCATTTGCATTTGCTGCTTTAAATTGTTAGTGAGAATTTAGTTAACTGGACTCCAATTTAGGTCTTATCCTCCCAAACCCTCTACACCTACCAGTCTATTGTATTATAGAAACACTTTTCCACTCTTTCTACTCGCTATATAAATATTCTAAAAGCAAAAACCAAAAAAAAAAAATTAATTAAATTAAATAAAAACTAAGTGTATAGACAGAAATGAAAAAAAACTCACTTATCAAATAAATACAAAAAAACAAAACATAAAAAAAATTTACAAAAAAAAAAAGGATAAACTCTCGTGTTAGTCTAACTAAAAAGAAGATAAAAAGTAAACGTTTTTGTACTATTTAAGCGATCTCATTATAAAATATGATAAATATATATATATAATATATGCTAAGTTGTTTTTGAGTTGGCACAGACTGCAAAGATATAAATTGATTAACTGATTGATTGTTAGATGTTTTATTTTTCAAAACTATTTTCAACACAAGGAATAAGGCAAAAATCAAAGTTAGAAAGCCAAAAAAAAAACAAAAGAAAAAAAATGAAACAAATAAAAATAAAACCAATGTTGTATAAAATATTTCAATTACTAACAAAAAAAAAAAACAATAAAAATTTATTTTAGGGTGTCACTCAAAAATAAAACCAAAAAACAACAACAAATAAGAAATAAAATTAGTTGAAAATTGAAAAACCAAAAGAAACAAATCTTAATGAATTGGGCGGATTGTACAAAATGATGGGTAGAAGAGAGAGAGAGAGAGACAGAGAGACTGGGTGGGACGGTGATGGGCTTATTTCAATGATTTGAGAAGATTAAGTCAAAATGTATTTGGCCCCGGCCAATTGGTTGAACATTTTTTGTTTATCCGCCCACATTTTGGCATCAATTTCATTTCACAGTTGCCATTCCTGGCCGAAATGAAGTTGTAAAATGCAAATGAAGCCATCGTCGACATAGTCTCACATGCGCGTTAAAGTTCATGTTCGATGTGATGTCGCCATAAAGCAGAATTAAAAGGAATTTATGAACCTTTGACACGGTACCAAAAGCGAAACGGAATGAGAGCGAGAGAAGTGGAATAACGACGAGGACTATGCCACAGAACCATCAGGCCAGCCGTTTTATGCGGGTCACCCACACACATACACATAACCACCCAGCCCAAGCACACACACACACACACACACAGTGATATATATACAATGTCACACAGAGGAGAGCTTCAGTTTGACATTGTCTTTTGCCTTTGGTAGTTATTTGAATACAACAAGAGTAAAACCCAAAAGCAACAACAACAACAAACAGAAAAACCTTAACAAAAACAACAAAATGCGTGGGCAACAATGTAACAAATGGGCATGGTAAAAGTTGCCCAAAGAAAAAAAAAAGGAAAACTAAACCATAGAGTATTTAGTTTAACTAAAGGATCTACTATCAAGGATTTAATTCAATTCTCCTTTTTACCTTTTAATCTAAATTTCTGCAAACAAGTTGGGAATTTTAATTTAAAAAAAAAATATATATATATACAAATAATATTCTAAGGGGATATCATCAATTGGAATTAGTTTATTTTGTTATAAATATTTTTTTTGTTATTTAAAATATCTTTTATTGTAGTAAGGAAATTTCCAAAATCTTTCGAGAGATTTCAAATATGTTATGCACATATGATCTATGATATGATGATATTAGATAAGGTATATATTAGAGCGGGTCCGAAAAAAACTAGGTTAGCGTACCCCAGAATCGAATTCTACAAAGAGCTCTAAGAAAATTTCACCATGAAACGATGTCTCTAAAAGGACTTCTTAGCCTCCGCTGAGAAGGATGAAACTTGCGGGTTTAAGTTTTTTAGCAGTTTTTTTGGATTTAAAGTATTTTAAAAAAAGTTACACATTTTTCAATCAGTTTGGGCTTAAATTTAAACATTTTTAATACAACAAATTTTATAAAAATTTTTGTTTTACGATTAAACATGTATTTTTTTTAAATTAACGAATTGACAAAAGAGGGCGTGGCAACATACACAATATATAGTTTTATTCAACTTAAAAATATTCATCAAAAATTATAATTATATATAATATATATTCACCAGACAGAATCAGAGCAACATAAAATCTCTGATCGAAACGTAAGTTTTATAATTCTCTTTTCTTCTTTTAACTAACTTTTGTTTATATTTTCATTTATTAAAAAAAGAAACAGAAATATTATTTTTTAAGTAAGTAAAGTCGAATCTACTCATTCAAATTTAAAAAATTTTTTAAACTAAATATACTTTCTTGGCATTAGTTTCTACCCTTTTTTTTATCTAAGCCAACTAATTGCTACATTTTGATTTATATATATGAATACTAAGTAATTAGACTGTGTCTGGGCTGATAAAACAAGCAACACTACTCACTTTCCCCTGGTTTGCTTTTTTATTTTGCCTTATGAATTCTGAACACGCAGACATTGAAAAAAAATGAGTAAGGATAAAAAATACAACATTTATACAAGTATATATATATGTATATATATATATATATATAAATGGGCGTGTTGGAGTTGGAAGCAACTTAGAAGTTTTGACCAAACTCTGTTTGTGGTTTAGCTTAAAACCCATTTACATTCCACACCCAAAAAAAAAAAATAAAAAAAATACATGCCTCAACCTATTCCTTGGCCAACGACTGTCCAGCTAAAGGTAAAATAATGAGCACGATGTCGGATCTGGTGCAAAAAGGCACTCACACACACACACACACAAAATGTGAAAAAGGGAAAAATTTACAAAAATAAAAAGGAAGCAACACAACGTTGAGAAAACCGAGGCGAGTTCATGTCAAGCTGTCAGTCAAGGTCGATTTCGTTTGCCAGGTAACCCCGTCTCTCAACCCCTTAAAACCCCATCTCTCTTAGGTAAAGCAATGTGGCTTGCAACTGACACAAGTGGCATGGGTATGGGCATGACTATAAGAGAGGAGATGCAAAGAGCCGAAAGTGATGGAGGAGGATGAGGAGGAGGAAGAGTGGCTACCCAGCAAGTGCCTTTTTGTCACTGTCTTGCAAATGCCAGTGCAATTTTTATACTTTGTCATCCAAAGGGTGGCCACAGGGTATATACGTTTTAATAGTAGTGAGAAATAGGTCGGCCGCACTTTTCACAGAGTTTTTGAAAGCCAATTTAAACTAAATGTATACAAATAAACTATATAATATAGAAATATATGTATATAGTGGTTGTATGGAGACGGAGGCAAGGCTGGGGGGTATCAACTAGTTGACTTTAAGTATTATTATCTTACGTAAAATACACGTACGTAAAGCAATGTATGTTATGTGTATATGCTTGGGGAATTTTTCCCATCATTATCAGTGTCCTTGTAGCCGCTTTCATATGCCACTTAATGCCAACGCAGCAGCAGCAGCAGCAGCAGCAGTAGTGGCAGCTCTCGTTCCACTTTTGCATGACGTCGTCGCCGTCGTCTTTTTCTTCTTCTTGGCGGCCTTTGTGGTGGCATCATCGTACAATTGCAGTGTCCTCCCCCATTATTCAACCCAACATAACCGCCATCCCCGACTCCCCCTCCCCCCCACTTTGACGCTCTCAAACCATTCTTCATCATGCCTCCCACAACGACCATTATATTCAAGCATTTTTGTGGCATAAGTTGGCACTTTAGCGCCAGGCAGCTGCTACCTGTTTTGCTATATATATATACCTATATAAGTTGCCTTTATTCTTAGTTGGTGATGCTGAGACTCAAACCGAAACTGATTTAGTTAAAACGTATTGTAGAATTATCAAAGTAAAAGACAAAATAAGAAAAATTCTCTTATCATCATAAAGAAAAGTTAAGAAAAAAATGAAAGGAACATAAAAAGTATTCATGTAGTTACGTGGTATTTAAAAAAGTAATTATGTACATTTATACATTTTAATTATTTCAAAATAACCTTTTTATTTTTTACCAGAGAGGGCCTACCAAGAGTAACAGTAATTACTGATGTAATTAGGTAGTATTTAAAAAGTAATTAAATCTTTAAAAATTCTAAAAGCTGTTCTTTGATTTAAAAACATCAAGAAATACAAAAGGGAAACAAAAGTAACTACATAAATGTTTTGATAAGAACAAAAGTAATTAGTAAGTATTTAAAAATTTAATTAAGTATTTCAAAAATAACTTTTTTGATTTAAGTAATTAGCCTCTTAATGGCAAATTATTTTACAATTGGTTTTTTAAACAATTTGCAATACTTGTCAATACTTTGATATTTTAAATAATCAAAAGTAGTTTATTATTTTGTGTAGTAATTATAATTTTGTGGTAATTATAATTTTTGTAATGGTGAAAAAAAAGTACTTAAAAAGGTTACCTAAACTATTCTTTTACTTTAATTATATAAGAGATTACAGTTTTTAGAATTCGTCTAGAAAGTCACTAAATATATTCCTTATCATCCGTGTTAAGTTCTCATCACTGAACAATGCGATTTGTCCTTGCGCCTCTGTTTTTTTTTCTCTCTCTCTCTCTTTTTTCCACCCGCAACTCACACGTCTGCCGCATATTTGGCTCTTAGTTTTCAATTGGCCATATTGGCAATCGATATGGAAAGAGATGCCTGCCTCTTGTCTGCCTTTCCCTGTCGTCTTTCTTAATATCCTCCTACTCCTACCACAGCCACTGTTGCCGCTGTCGTCCATTTTAATGGATGTTGCATTACTTTTTCAGGCAGCTGCGAGTAAAACTAAAAGAAAAAAAAAAAAATAAAACTTTTCCATCCAACAGCGCAAAATTGAAAAATAGTTTTGCCCGAACACGAAACACAGTACAGAACAGAATGGAGCTGAAAAAGTTGTGCCCCATTTGTGCTATCCGAAAAAGTTAATAGCAATTGCATTTATTGATTAGCTGGGCACAAAAACAAGAAATAGGGGAAAAAGTAGATGAGGCAGCAAAGAAGGGGGATGTCTTCGACTTCGAAATACTTTTCAAATTAAATTTCTCATATTAGATAATCCTTAAACCCTCAAGTAAAAGTTCAACAAGTCAGCCCTGGCATCAATGTCAAATGATTCTCTAAAGATTTCGTCTCTATGGTGGGCGGTTAGTTAGTCGGTTCGTCGGTTGGTTGGCTGGCTGCCTGGCTGGTTGGTTGGCTGGTTGGCTTTCAAGCCTTGACAAGGACATAAAACAAACTCATTTGCAGTGTCAGTGCCACGCCACCCCCCTTTTTGGCCTGCACACATTCAGAGATTTCATTCCACTTTTAAGTGCTGGTAATGAGCGACGCGCTGATAATTCATTAAACAAAAGCACCGTAAAGAAAATAAGTATACAAAAATAAAAGGGAAAATAAAAAAGAAGAACGAGTAAAATTGTAAAACTGAAACGGAATAAAATCGCAGTGCAAACGGTCGTTGAAAAATGTCAAGGACAATGTTCAGCAGCACCATCCGGAAATGCATAGCTGGGACGCAGAACGATTTTGGTTTTAACAATTTAAAGGATTGCACTAAATATGTATTGTAACCGAAATAATAAAACCTATTAAATAAGAAATAATTTTAAATAATTTAGTTTTCAAAAATATTTAGTTTACTGGGAATATAAGTTAATAAACTAGGTAATTAAAATAATTTTAAATACTTTCAGTTTATAAAATATTTTTGGGAAACCAAATTTAAAGCTTCAAATTATACTTAACTTCTAATTATAAATTGAAAGAAATACAGATTATCTTTTTTAAGTACTTATTAAGACCTTTAAGTAAGCTTTCAATTACATGAGCTTTTAGGTATAACAAACATATGATCATAATATAAAGTTTATCTGTAGAATCTGTATATTTGTATCTGTAGCTTTACTAGTTTGAACAACAATTACTTTTGAATATTGTAAGTCAAATGTAAAAATCGATTACTAATTAATTTATCATTGTATTTTGTTTAAATGTATTTTTTTAAATACAAATAAAATATTCTTGGGTTATACTTAATAAAATAATGAAATTTTATGTTTAAAAGTTAATTTAATAATTGATAAGGATCTTATGTAAAGCAATGAATATTTAATATATATTTAAGTACTCAATACTTAAGTATACTTAAGTAGAAGAAAATTTAATTATTATAAACATTTTAAAGATCTTGAAATTTCAATGGAGTAGCCTTCAAATTGTAGGGCATTTGGTAAACGTAATCAAACTGTCCAGTAATTATGTAATTACACGGAAACCAACATGATTTTGCAGATAATGTGCTCCGCTCATTAATTTCTTGAACTCCTTATAGCCTTATCTCTATCCATTGCTCTGTTGAGTTGTCTCTCTCTCTCTTTCTTTTTGTCCCTCTGATTCCGTCATTAAGCGCATCTCGAACCTAATGACACACCCTGTCACATGGTACAAGCTTAAGCTCTCTCAGCGTGTTGCCAATTTCGCCAATGCCTAGAGCAATTACAAAAGGCCAAAAGTTAAGCGAAGCAAAGCAAAGTGAAGTGAACTGAAGGAAGGCCAATGGAAGGAAGGGCACAGAGCCTGCAGCGGCACTTTAATGAAAACTTTGACTGAGAGCTTAGCGGTTTTCTTACCAACGGTTTTCTTTTTTTTCTCTCCCTTTTTTTTTGTGTCAATTTTTTTTTTTTTTTGGTTTTTGTTTGTTTGTTTGTTGCGGGCGGTAGGGCCAAAACGTCAAGGTAATCAGCCATGTTATGGCAGCTTGTCATCTATCCATTCCTCTCTGCTCTCAGCGTTCTCCACTTGACTAGCGGTTACGGTTACCGAAGCCTCATCAGGATTACGGCCTTGCATTGCACTTGAAATTTTCGTATTGCTGTTGTGTTGCCTTCTACCTATGCCTCTGCCTGTTGTTTTGCGAGGCAACAGGATAATCCGCTCTCAGTGTGCATCCTTTGCTTCTTCTCCCATGTATCCTTCCCATCTACACATCGTTCTCCAACTCGCCGTTTGTCTATCTCTCACTTTTTGTGTGTGTGTGTGTGTGTGTTGTTATAGTAGTTGCTGTTGTTGTTGCTGTTTGTATTCGGTTTCGTCGCCTCCAAACGTTTGTGCAAACTTTCCGGTTTCCATTTTTTCTCCCCTTCTCTCTCTCACTCTTTGTTTGTGGGTTGCATTTTTATGGGTCGACTTTTGCTTTTGTTTTTTTCCAGCTGAGCTGCATTTTTTCGGTTTTTTGGGTTTTGTCGGCCGTTTTGAGGGTCGAAAAAGCTTTCAGCGGTTTGGTCTTCATTTGTTTGTTTGTAGTGTATCCGTATCTTTTTTCTTTTGTTCTTTGATGGCAAGTGGAGGGAAAGAGTGGTGGGATTTGTATCTGGTTTATGTATTTAGTTAGCTAAAAACGCATTTCAACAAATATCCACACTCGACAACTCAAATATATTTGAAATCAATTAAATCAAACATTAAAGAAAAATATATATATATTTATGTAGATCTAAGACTTAAATTATATTAAATATTAACTAAATAATTTTATTAAAAGCATAGAAAGCTTCAAATATTTATTAAAGTTTAAGTTTACTTACAATAAATCTAGAACTACAACTAACAGCATTTTATATAAAGCAAACATGTCGTCCCTGCAAGTAGAGAAACTTTATAAAACCAAACTCCTTTAAATTTTCTATAGGTTCAAACAAAAATTCAGGAACGAACGCATTTTGTCTCCCTCACTCTTACTATGCCATGTCGCACTTGGAAATTCAGTACATATCGTAGATGGGTATATCTCCGATAATTATGATACCTTTTGATCATTATTAGGTGTACCAAATAAGAATACGCTAACTTTAATATAACTTAATTTATCCGTCTTTTTTAAATTGCGGGGGCGGAAAAGGGCGGGACCTGCGTAGAGACTACACGAATGCTGATACCAAATTTGGTTGCTCTAGCTTTTATAGCCTCTGAGATCTACATAGGTGTTTATACAGATGGACGGACAGACGGACAAACATACGGACGTACGAACAGACATGTCTCAATTGAATCAGCCGTTGTTGCTGATCAAGAATATATATACTTTATGTAGTCCGAAAAGCTTCCTTCTTTCTGTTATCTACCTTATAGCGACTTTAATATACCCTTTTAACCTGTGGGTACAGGGTATAATAAGTTTCAATTTGATTCTTAACCCTTGTTTGTAAGTTAGTAATCAAAATGTTTTTTATTAATTTTATTTATTATTTAAAAAATGAAGCAAGCAAGTCGTCCCTGCCGACTTTGAGTATACCCTGTACCAAGTAGAGTAACTGTATTAAATCGAACTCCTTAAAATTTGCCATTAATTCAAACTAAAATTCTCCTCACAAGCGGCAGCAACGAACGCATGCTATCTCGCTCACACTTACTACGCAATGTCGCACTGGGCATTTCAGTACAAATTTTACATAGATATATCTTTGATATTTCTTGTCCGATTTCAACAATATTTGGTCATCTGATACCTTTTGGCCATATTATTGGGTGTGCCAAATAAGAATACGCTACCTTTAATTTTACTCTAGTTATTAGTTTTTCCTAGATTGCGGGGGCGGAAGTGGGCGTGGCAAAAATTTGAAACAAACTTGATCTGCGTAGACACTATACGGATGCTGACACCAAATTTGGTTGCTCTATCTCTTGTAGTCTCTGAGATCCACGTGTTCATACGGACGGACAGACGGACGGACAGACGGACGGACGGACAGACGGACAGACGGACATGTCTCAATCGACTCGGCTGTTGATGCTGATCAAGAATATATATACTTTATGGGGTCGGAAATGCTTCCTTCTGCCTGTTACATACATTTTAGCGACTTTAATATACCCTTTTACCCTATGGGTACAGGGTATAAAAATATAATATTTAACAAAATGTAATTGTAATGCTAGGATGACTTCACAAAAAAGAAAATTATCATCGTGTTTTATGTTCAAGTGGATTTATAAGAAAGTGATTATTTTTTTTTTAAATGAAAATTAATTTTCAATCTTTATTCTTTAATTTTTTTGTGTTTTTCCTTACTTTCACACTACTACTACAACAGGTCAGTCTCAAACCTGTTGGAGAAACTGCAGACTACATTGGCTTTCCTCTTGGTTATAATCAAATGTGTTGCGGCGGCTAGAGTGGGGTAAATGTTGTTCGTTGAAATGTGCTTGAGTCAAAATGGCCGGAAGCATCTACATACACTCAACAGCTGAAAATAAGGCAACACCCTGCCAGAAATACATACATACATATGTATGTCCATATATATACACACACACACAATGCAAAGTAACCAATTTCAAAGTTGAATCGTTTAGTGAAATCACTTGAGGCGATTAAAATCAATCACAGACAATCAGTAGCACAGCCAAAACCAACAACAACTAGATAGATAAGGGAAAGAGAGTAGGGGGTATGAAATGGCGGGGAAAACTCTGCTACTGGTTTTACATAGAACGGACTTCCCATGGACTTCGATTTCTCTTCTTTTTTTTTGCGATTTTATTTAATTTGCACTCGAAGCAAATGTCGAGAGTTGATTTTCAGTTCAATTTGCATACTCTTAGATAAAGGGTATATAAACTTATTTTGAACACAAGTTTACCACAAATGCATAGAACGTTATAAATCTAACAACTATTTGATCTTTAGTCAACTGACTTTTTAACTTGATCTTACAAGGGTATACAAATTTCGTTATGTTTTCCCTCGCATTCACACATTCATGACATCGCCTTGAAGAATATTTGATTTTAAATTGGTTTTGGTCGGAGTGTTGAAAGTTTATTTTTATTTTTTAACCGAAACTAACAAAGTTCCATTTCCATATAAAGTTATACAGGTGTGAAATGTTTTCTCAAGTGACCATAAACAGCCACAGGCAATGCAAAGAGAAAGCGCCAAGAAAATTGGAAAAAAAAAAAAAAAAAGAAAATGTTGGTGAGAAAAATGAAACCCAAATCAGATTTCTTTGTTGGTCAAGTGAGCAAAAATATTGTTTAACTTTCAATTAAATTGACAACTAGGCTAAAAAGAATAATATTCATAAAACAACAATTTTCTTAAATAAGAATTGAATATAGAAGGTTACATACATACATTCATACATATGTACATATGTATGTACATATGTACATATATGAAATCAGTTTTTGGTTGAAGTTTTTAATTCAAGGTCTCTGTACATACATACATAAATACGTACATACCGTAATAGACATGTGTGTATGTGCATATGTACATATATAAAATGGTTTTGTCCGTTTGGATTCACTCTGGCACAACAACAATTTCAATACATATGTATGTATGTATGTACACACATAACTGTAATCTGACTCTCTAATCATTCTTCGATACGCTGCTCTCATTTAAGAGCTAAACTAAAAACAACAACAAAGCGCAATTTGTTGATTCTTTTGAATACAGTTGACATTGCCTTTGTGAAACTGATTTTCATTTGTTTAGCCAAACGAACATATGAATTATACATACAGCGGTGTTTACTGTAAGAAAAGACGATGCCAACATAAGTTTCATTTTCAGTCGTTTTTATAGCTTTGCAAAAAAGGTATATTAATTTTGGTCAGAAGTTTGCAACGCATAGAAAGAAGCATCTCCGACTATATAATGTATATATATTCTTGATCAGGACGATGAGCTGAGCTCATTTAGCCCTGTCCGTCTGTCTGGATCAACGCAATCTCCTCCGACAATCTTTAAGCTATCCCGATCGGATGACTGTATCATATAGCTCCCTTAGGAACAATCGGTCGTGAATAAGCTTTAACCTTAATAACTTTGTTGTTTTCCAATGAAATATTCACTATATAATATAGCTGCCATAGGAATGATCGGTCAAAAAAAAGAAGTTTTAGTTGAATAATTTGACTATTTTTGGAGCTACTTGGTATATGTAGTAATTTTGGTATATATAGAAATGTGTTTACCGAGTTTCACTAGAATCGGCCGACTACATGCTATAACAACCATTGGAACATTCGGACCAAAAAAATATGTTTATTAAAAAGTTTGCAAAGGTATACAAACTTCGGCATGGCCGAACTATGCTTCTAGTTTTTTTTTTGAAATGCTGCACAATCAAGAAATTGAAATTTTTTTTAGCATTAAATAGAAAAGTTTTATATGTACATACATACCTCGGTTTGAAACTCTTAGATTTTAAATTGATCTTCAATTTATTGGCTTTTAATCAAGAGAAATGTTGATCTTCTAGTTACTAGTATAATTTTACTTTTCTAAATAACTTCTTAACATTAATTTGGTGAATTAACTTCAAGAAGAATGGCAACAATTCCCTTAGGTTTATGACCTTTAAAACCCTATATATGTATGTACGTACATACATACATACATATGTAAATACTTAATGCCCCGACGTCTTCAGTCTATCACAGAAGCTAATGGCAGGCATACCAAATATTAGTTTTAAAAAGTGATAATTTCTTTACCTAAACTTCAAATAATTGTTTGCATTTTGCAAAAAATTAATTGATAGTGTGAATTTCTTCTTATTTCTTTATTATGTTTTTTTATACTATTTTGGATACAAGTTTGACTTTTTTACTCCTTATTTATATGCAAATAAGTATGTATGTATGTATGTTTTGCTAAATGGTATCCACATAGTTTCAAAGAACTTGGAAAGGTTAAATTCGCCCCTTCTTTATATGTACTTACACACATACATACATATGTATGTAGTTTTTGGCAACATTTTTGCACATTTTAAAAAAAAAAACACATTTTAAAACAAGAGACGCGAACGAAATTAGTTTTATGTTTAGTGTTATGCAAATAAAATTATCGTTTTGCCTGACACTTTGACCGATTCAATGAAATGCTTGAATGGACATTTGGATAGATGGATAGCCATACATATGGATGGATGGATGGATGGATGGATGGTTGGATGAATGGACAGATGGACGGATGAATGAATGAATGGTTGAATGTTTTGGCTGGATGGTTGAGTACTTTCGGTATATTTATTGATTTGTTTTGTTGGCAAATGAAACGAATGAATATTCCTCTCGACCATTTCATTTCAATTATTCGCTCTCTATGTGTATGTATGCATGTGTGTACATACATACATGCATATGTATGTACATATGTATGTTTTATGTCTGTGATTTTAATTAAAAATTGATTTAGCGAAATTTGCATAAATTATACATAACTCTTATGGTTAAGCCTGCAAAACATTCATTTATGTATGTGTTTGTGAGTTTGTCAATAAATTAGAAAAGATTAATTGAAAATTAAATAAATATTTGCGGATAGGCGGCAACAAGGAGGCAAATCATATTTCTCTATTTTTTTTGCATTTGTTATTTTTTTTTTCTCATCTACTTGGGGTTAACTATTGTTTTAATTAAACATTTATCATTGGCCACTAAATTTGCAATTCAACTGAAAAAAAAAAAAAAATATTGCAAACAAGAAAGTTCAACAAAAATATGAACAGGCATTTCTAAATGCATAATTAAATATCATTTAAGTTTTTTTTGTTCAGCGACGTCTGTTTGGCATTTGGCGGTGAGGATGGAGAGGGAGACAGAGCGATACATAAGAGAAACTAAGCAAACAATTTATTGCGCCTTTAATGAAATATAAGCAAAGTTTTCAAATGAGCTCATTCTTAAGCTGGAAAAAAGCGTGAGGAAGCAGAAAAGAGATAGAAAGAGAATGTTAAAAAGGGCTGACCACAAAGTAAACAAATATGTATATACATATATAAATAAATAACTAAAAAGATTTCAGTTGAACTAATTTTCAAATGAAAATACATATGTATATATATATGTATATATATATGTCTATATGTACATACGATTTTAGTTTATCGATAATCGCAATTAAATTCGTAATTCGCAGTGCTTTATTTCTGTGGTTGTCCTAAAATCGACGCTTACCAACACTAAAAAAGAAAATAATTGTTATTGGTAAATTCCCGATATGTAAATGACTCTCAATTTTACACACTTAACCTGGTCACATTACACAAAACTACTTTCTTTCATTATCAGATTCCAAAGTGGAAAGACGTGCGACGGGACTTTATAAAAATAATTTGTGTACACAAAGTAAAACCAAAAGAATTATGAATTGTGCAAATCAAGTGATTAATATAAATCTTAACGAACTCAATGATTTTTTATTTTATCTTGTTAATGTACCACATGAGGAGATAACCGGGTTAGCTATGAAGCGAGGGCTTGATGCCATCTTCACTCTGATGGACAATAAAAATGTGAATTTGTCGCCAAGTTTATTTGAGATGTTAATCTCTGCGATGTTTACTGAATTTAATGAAAATCCTGATGCCGCTTCTTCAGCCGAACATCGCCAGTTGGTGGCCAATATATTGGCATTGGTCCAACTTAAAGCGATAAAATTTCCCAGTGAAGAAGGAAAAGCTTTGCTGGAGCAACTGTGGTCACTCAGTGTAAACGCCGATCATGTCCATCCGCTTGCTGCGCAAATACTTGTTAAGCTTTTTGACGATTTCGTTCGTGATCTCGGACTGAAAAGGTGCTCGGATTTGCTGATTGTCGTTCAACAGCTCGTTTTATCAAAGGAGAAAAGAGAGCGTCTATCAGCCTACTTTGTAATGCATAAACTGGAAGAGATCTTTGATACTAACAAAGCCGTTCAGGATGCCATCAAGTGCACCAAACAGCAATGGTCAGACTACATTGGCGTACTGGAACACTTGGAAGAGCATCATATGCCGCCAACTTTAAGTAGTTTGTTGAAAAATCTCAAATCCGTTGATGCTTCTTTTTCTTGGATATGCATTTTATACAAGAGATCTCTACAGTCTGACAATATATCGATTGTCTATGAGATTGTCAAATTTACTGTTGGGCATTTGAAGTTTTCTCAATTGACTGATTGGAATCTGATTGAAGACTTCTTAGCAGCTACCAATAGAACAGAGTTGTACGAAGTCTATGATGATGGCCGATCGCATCCATTCTTCAAAGACTTTGTATCGAAAAATGAAATAGAGTCAACTATTAAAGCGATGGTTCATGTTTCTTGGAAATGGAATAGAGTTCCAGTATGGAAGTTGCTTACAAGTATCCGGGATAGAGAAGGGGAATACATTACTAAGGAAACACTTTTTGAACTGTGTTCGTTAGTTATACAAGTGAAAAACGAAGAAGTAAATCGTGTGTTTACATATCTTGTGACTAATTTCGAGGTATAACATTTGTAACATTTCACATCGTGTGAATGCACATTTTTATTCATGATCATTTTCAGGCAACAATTGATGGGCTACCTCTGGAAGATCTGTTAATAATTTTTGAGATGATTTACAATAGATTACCATACAATTACGACGGAGCTCTTTATTTCATTCAAACTTTTAATTTGATCGGCAAAATAATTGATTGTGGCAATTTAAATCAGACAGTTACTGACTTCAAACCAGTTTGTTTGGAATTTATATATAATTTCTTTGCCTGTGAAATATTCGTTTTTGATTTAATTATTATTGCTACTAAATTAAGAAAGTTGCCAAAGGCTGATCATGGATGGTTGCGATTCGCTATGGTATATGGAATAATGTTTGAAACTTCAAACGAGATTCGTGATTTTTATTCCACTGTGTATGGAGTGGACGTATCTTTGGTCCAACATGGTAAAGATTTGGAGTCTATTCAAAAACATTTGCTCGATAAACTAATGTGCGAGACGAGTGAAGAGAAATCTTATGTCCAAAAAGTTTCTGTGGAGATGTTTATATTAAGAATCAAAGAATGGAAGGAAATCAAAGAGTTGCGGTTGAATCCAGTGGAACTTCTGAAACATGGAGGATGGAAAACACACAGATATATTGTGCAATTGTTGGCGAACTGCAAAGAACGGTTACATGACGAGGATAATGTGTTGCCTGCTTTAGTTGAATCATTAAAGAAGTATCCACGTTCAGAGTCGTAAGTTGAATCAACAAAGAAATTTAAAAGATTGTTAGTTTATTTTTAATATTTTTTTGTTTTAATAGAGCTTATGATATTGGGATATATGCATCCAAATATTTGACTATTGAAGAACAGAATGTTCTTGCTATGGATATTATTAGCACCCATCTTCTAATTAATGAGGATGTTGTTAATGGAATATTTATGTCTAATTTAAAAATGCCCATACTAAAAGTGCTTGAGAGAATCCTCTCTAATTTCCCACTTGCTGAAAAAGCATGGATTCATGCAGCTTATAATGAGTGGACTGGAATGGAGTTTATATTTACTAGATTTATACAATATATTCTGCAGGGACCAGATTGCTATGTAAAAGAAATCGCTGATGAACTAATTCGCATCAACGGAGAGATAAACGAAACCCATCCTAATTATCGGTGGAATTCTAAGGAGCACAGATATAAATTTTATATTGCCTACGCTTTGCACATTTTGGCAAAAAAAAACGAATGTTCTGATCAGTTATGGTCAGCATTATTTTCACAAAATGATCAATTCAATATAACTTGCATCTACGAAGCGATTCTAGCTGAAACATTATCCAGTTTCGAGCCACTCTTGGAGCGTTTGCAGTCGATATCCACTCTTGAACCAAATCAGCAAGTGTCCTTACTTTCAGTAACTAATATTTACCTGGACCGTAATTTAGAACAGCTTAAATCAGAGCAATACATAAATGTGTCTGCCCTATTGTTGAACCTAGCAACGAAAGAAGAATCGCAGATCCGAAAATTCGCCAAGTTAATTCTTTGTAAATTAATTAAAAAAACCAAGATGGAAGGGTAAACAGACAATGCTTTAATGCAATTTCAAAATTATTTAATTGAATCTTATTTTTTAGCCGGCATGCACTTCCTAATTTTTTGTCATCAACCTTTGAAGAGGACTCTTCAAATTTAATGATTGGGTCACAACTGCAAGCACGTCTCTTACGTCCTGATTTTATTAATATTTTGTCTCCCGCTGAATATTTTATGCCGTCAAGATTCCTTGCCTTGTTCTCGGCAAATGACCATCAAAATGTACGTGCGGCCGATTTGTCAACACTGAATCAATTTCAGAGAGCTATCACATTGGCACTCATCGAACAAAATTCGATAGAGAGTTACGAAACAACTATTTTTCCAATAAGCGATATATATCCAAAGCCTGATCTTATGTCGCAGAATACATTAGCCAATGATGCTGACCTTATTGTTATAGCGACTATGATCGATGATTTAGAAAGTTTATGTGACATAATTCAAACATGCAAATCACTTGGAGTTCGCACCTTGGTATTGAGCGACTCTATAGGTTTGAGGTAATTATATCAGAGAATACAACCGTTTATATTGCATGACTAATCTTATAACTAATTCCAGTATAAACAATCAAAAAAATTTTAACATTTTAAAAATGAAATCGGAAACACTTCAGAAATATTTACGTGAGAAAAAGTTGGAAAATTATAATATTGTTGCCATTCAAAATTCTGTTCAAAATGCCAAATTTATTGATTTTTCGTTTGCAAAAAAGACCATTTTGATATTAAGGTAAGCCAGTCTTGAATAAAATTATATTATATTTATAAATAAAATTTAATAATTATTTGTTTTAACAGTCAGCATCAAAACGGATTACCGGAAAACTTAAAAAACCTTTTCAATGAAACAGTTGAGATACCACAAACCGATTTACAAAATGCACAATACTTTCTTATTTCTAAATATTATCAACAGTATTTGATTAAGGATTCCAATTAAAATACTATATAACACTAATTAAACACTGAATACATATTCTTAATTTGAAAATTGTCGTATTTTATATGCGGCTTACATTATATTTTATGTAAAATTTACTAAATGAAACAATAAAATTAATTTGTTGCCTCAATAATAGAAATACACCTTCAGGTATTTATCATTAAGAAAAGAACAAATTTCGATCTTTGGATAGAATTTTGATTGTATGATGAAGCAGTGTTATTCATATATTATGCGAAATAGTTTTCTCTGTTTTAGTTTCTAATAATATATATTAATTTTATTAATTTGTTTATAAATGTGCAACTGTAATTAATGTTCGTTTACCCGCAATCCCCTTGTCAGATTGTAATTAATTTAAATTACATCTAAAAGACAAATTCTCCCAACAGTAAAAACCCACTTTACCCTATCCCAGATACCAACGACAACTTGACACCTTCTCTCACCGCAACTCATCTTTATCTCAACCCAAAATTTTTTATTAATTTCTTCAATGATTGTTGTTGGCTCGTCTGCATAAATGTTTTAGTACACATTAACCAACGAAGCAAAATGACAACATTTTTTGCTTAAAATGATTGCATTTGCATTTTTATTTATTTTTTTTTGTTCATTTACTTGGGGTTAACTATTGTTTTAATTAAACATTTATCATTGGCCGCTAAATTTGCAATTGAACTGACAAAAAAAAAATAAAAATATTGCAAACAAGAAAGTTTAACAAAAATATGAACAGGCATTTCTAAATGCATAATTAAATATCATTTAAGTTTTTTTTGTTCAGCGACGTCTGTTTGGCATTTGTCCCAGACGGTGATGATGGAGAGGGAGACAGAGCGATACATAAGAGAAACTAAGCAAACAATTTATTGCGCCTTTAATGAAATATAAGCAAAGTTTTCAAATGAGCTCATTCTTAAGCTGGAAAAAAGCGTGAGGAAGCAGAAAAGAGATAGAAAGAGAATGTTAAAAAGGGCTGACCAAAAAGTAAACAAATACATATATAAATAAATAACTAAAAAGATTTCAGTTGAACTAATTTTCAAATGAAAATACATATGTATAAATGTATGTATGTATATATATATGAATATATGTACATACGATTTTAGTTTATCGATAACCGCAATTAAATTCGTAATTCGCAGTGCTTTATTTCTGTGGTTGTCCTAAAATCGACGCTTACCAACACTAAAAAAGAAAATAATTGTTATTGGTAAATTCCCGATATGTAAATGACTCTCAATTTTACACACTTAACCTGGTCACATTACACAAAACTACTTTCTTTCATTATCAGATTCCAAAGTGGAAAGACGTGCGACGGGACTTTATAAAAATAATTTGTGTACACAAAGTAAAACCAAAAGAATTATGAATTGTGCAAATCAAGTGATTAATATAAATCTTAACGAACTTAGTGATTTATTATTTTATCTTGTTAATGTACCACATGAGGAGATAACCGGGTTAGCTATGAAGCGAGGGCTTGATGCCATCTTCACTCTGATGGACAATAAAAATGTGAATTTGTCGCCAAGTTTATTTGAGATGTTAATCTCTGCGATGTTTACTGAATTTAATGAAAATCCTGATGCCGCTTCTTCAGCCGAACATCGCCAGTTGGTGGCCAATATATTGGCATTGGTCCAACTTAAAGCGATAAAATTTCCCAGTGAAGAAGGAAAAGCTTTGCTGGAGCAACTGTGGTCACTCAGTGTAAACGCCGATCATGTCCATCCGCTTGCTGCGCAAATACTTGTTATCAAAGGAGAAAAGAGAGCGTCTATCAGCCTACTTTGTAATGCATAAACTGGAAGAGATCTTTGATACTAACAAAGCCGTTCAGGATGCCATCAAGTGCACCAAACAGCAATGGTCAGACTACATTGGCGTACTGGAACACTTGGAAGAGCATTATATGCCGCCAACTTTAAGTAGTTTGTTGAAAAATCTCAAATCCGTTGATGCTTCTTTTTCTTGGATATGCATTTTATACAAGAGATCTCTACAGTCTGACAATATATCGATTGTCTATGAGATTGTCAAATTTACTGTTGGGCATTTGAAGTTTTCTCAATTGACTGATTGGAATCTGATTGAAGACTTCTTAGCAGCTACCAATAGAACAGAGTTGTACGAAGTCTATGATGATGGCCGATCGCATCCATTCTTCAAAGACTTTGTATCGAAAAATGAAATAGAGTCAACTATTAAAGCGATGGTTCATGTTTCTTGGAAATGGAATAGAGTTCCAGTATGGAAGTTGCTTACAAGTATCCGGGATAGAGAAGGGGAATACATTACTAAGGAAACACTTTTTGAACTGTGTTCGTTAGTTATACAAGTGAAAAACGAAGAAGTAAATCGTGTGTTTACATATCTTGTGACTAATTTCGAGGTATAACATTTGTAACATTTCACATCGTGTGAATGCACATTTTTATTCATGATCATTTTCAGGCAACAATTGATGGGCTACCTCTGGAAGATCTGTTAATAATTTTTGAGATGATTTACAATAGATTACCATACAATTACGACGGAGCTCTTTATTTCATTCAAACTTTTAATTTGATCGGCAAAATAATTGATTGTGGCAATTTAAATCAGACAGTTACTGACTTCAAACCAGTTTGTTTGGAATTTATATATAATTTCTTTGCCTGTGAAATATTCGTTTTTGATTTAATTATTATTGCTACTAAATTAAGAAAGTTGCCAAAGGCTGATCATGGATGGTTGCGATTCGCTATGGTATATGGAATAATGTTTGAAACTTCAAACGAGATTCGTGATTTTTATTCCACTGTGTATGGAGTGGACGTATCTTTGGTCCAACATGGTAAAGATTTGGAGTCTATTCAAAAACATTTGCTCGATAAACTAATGTGCGAGACGAGTGAAGAGAAATCTTATGTCCAAAAAGTTTCTGTGGAGATGTTTATATTAAGAATCAAAGAATGGAAGGAAATCAAAGAGTTGCGGTTGAATCCAGTGGAACTTCTGAAACATGGAGGATGGAAAACACACAGATATATTGTGCAATTGTTGGCGAACTGCAAAGAACGGTTACATGACGAGGATAATGTGTTGCCTGCTTTAGTTGAATCATTAAAGAAGTATCCACGTTCAGAGTCGTAAGTTGAATCAACAAAGAAATTTAAAAGATTGTTAGTTTATTTTTAATATTTTTTTGTTTTAATAGAGCTTATGATATTGGGATATATGCATCCAAATATTTGACTATTGAAGAACAGAATGTTCTTGCTATGGATATTATTAGCACCCATCTTCTAATTAATGAGGATGTTGTTAATGGAATATTTATGTCTAATTTAAAAATGCCCATACTAAAAGTGCTTGAGAGAATCCTCTCTAATTTCCCACTTGCTGAAAAAGCATGGATTCATGCAGCTTATAATGAGTGGACTGGAATGGAGTTTATATTTACTAGATTTATACAATATATTCTGCAGGGACCAGATTGCTATGTAAAAGAAATCGCTGATGAACTAATTCGCATCAACGGAGAGATAAACGAAACCCATCCTAATTATCGGTGGAATTCTAAGGAGCACAGATATAAATTTTATATTGCCTACGCTTTGCACATTTTGGCAAAAAAAAACGAATGTTCTGATCAGTTATGGTCAGCATTATTTTCACAAAATGATCAATTCAATATAACTTGCATCTACGAAGCGATTCTAGCTGAAACATTATCCAGTTTCGAGCCACTCTTGGAGCGTTTGCAGTCGATATCCACTCTTGAACCAAATCAGCAAGTGTCCTTACTTTCAGTAACTAATATTTACCTGGACCGTAATTTAGAACAGCTTAAATCAGAGCAATACATAAATGTGTCTGCCCTATTGTTGAACCTAGCAACGAAAGAAGAATCGCAGATCCGAAAATTCGCCAAGTTAATTCTTTGTAAATTAATTAAAAAAACCAAGATGGAAGGGTAAACAGACAATGCTTTAATGCAATTTCAAAATTATTTAATTGAATCTTATTTTTTAGCCGGCATGCACTTCCTAATTTTTTGTCATCAACCTTTGAAGAGGACTCTTCAAATTTAATGATTGGGTCACAACTGCAAGCACGTCTCTTACTTCCTGATTTTATTAATATTTTGTCTCCCGCTGAATATTTTATGCCGTCAAGATTCCTTGCCTTGTTCTCGGCAAATGACCATCAAAATGTACGTGCGGCCGATTTGTCAACACTGAATCAATTTCAGAGAGCTATCACATTGGCACTCATCGAACAAAATTCGATAGAGAGTTACGAAACAACTATTTTTCCAATAAGCGATATATATCCAAAGCCTGATCTTATGTCGCAGAATACATTAGCCAATGATGCTGACCTTATTGTTATAGCGACTATGATCGATGATTTAGAAAGTTTATGTGACATAATTCAAACATGCAAATCACTTGGAGTTCGCACCTTGGTATTGAGCGACTCTATAGGTTTGAGGTAATTATATCAGAGAATACAACCGTTTATATTGCATGACTAATCTTATAACTAATTCCAGTATAAACAATCAAAAAAATTTTAACATTTTAAAAATGAAATCGGAAACACTTCAGAAATATTTACGTGAGAAAAAGTTGGAAAATTATAATATTGTTGCCATTCAAAATTCTGTTCAAAATGCCAAATTTATTGATTTTTCGTTTGCAAAAAAGACCATTTTGATATTAAGGTAAGCCAGTCTTGAATAAAATTATATTATATTTATAAATAAAATTTAATAATTATTTGTTTTAACAGTCAGCATCAAAACGGATTACCGGAAAACTTAAAAAACCTTTTCAATGAAACAGTTGAGATACCACAAACCGATTTACAAAATGCACAATACTTTCTTATTTCTAAATATTATCAACAGTATTTGATTAAGGATTCCAATTAAAATACTATATAACACTAATTAAACACTGAATACATATTCTTAATTTGAAAATTGTCGTATTTTATATGCGGCTTACATTATATTTTATGTAAAATTTACTAAATGAAACAATAAAATTAATTTGTTGCCTCAATAATAGAAATACACCTTCAGGTATTTATCATTAGGAAAATAACAAATTTCGATCTTTGGATATAATTTTGATTGTATGTTTTTCAAGTATTACTTGGATTGGTTAAAATAAAGCAGTGTTATTCATATATTATGCGAAATAGTTTTCTCTGTTTTAGTTTCTAATAATATATATTAATTTTATTAATTTGTTTATAAATGTGCAACTGTAATTAATGTTCGTTTACCCGCAATCCCCTTGTCAGATTGTAATTAATTTAAATTACATCTAAAAGACAAATTCTCCCAACAGTAAAAACCCACTTTACCCTATCCCAGATACCAACGACAACTTGACACCTTCTCTCACCGCAACTCATCTTTATCTCAACCCAAAATTTTTTATTAATTTCTTCAATGATTGTTGTTGGCTCGTCTGCATAAATGTTTTAGTACACATTAACCAACGAAGCAAAATGACAACATTTTTTGCTTAAAATGATTGCATTTGCATTTTTATTTATTTTTTTTTTGTTCATTTACTTGGGGTTAACTATTGTTTTAATTAAACATTTATCATTGGCCACTAAATTTGCAATTCAACTGAAAAAAAAAAAAAAATATTGCAAACAAGAAAGTTCAACAAAAATATGAACAGGCATTTCTAAATGCATAATTAAATATCATTTAAGTTTTTTTTGTTCAGCGACGTCTGTTTGGCATTTGTCCCAGACGGTGATGATGGAGAGGGAGACAGAGCGATACATAAGAGAAACTAAGCAAACAATTTATTGCGCCTTTAATGAAATATAAGCAAAGTTTTCAAATGAGCTCATTCTTAAGCTGGAAAAAAGCTTGAGGAAGCAGAAAAGAGATAGAAAGAGAATGTTAAAAAGGGCTGACCACAAAGTAAACAAATATGTATATACATATATAAATAAATAACTAAAAAGATTTCATGAACTAATTTTCAAATGAAAATACATATGTATAAATGTATGTATGTATATATATATGAATATATGTACATACGATTTTAGTTTATCGATAATCGCAATTAAATTCGTAATTCGCAGTGCTTTATTTCTGTGGTTGTCCTAAAATCGACGCTTACCAACACTAAAAAAGAAAATAATTGTTATTGGTAAATTCCCGATATGTAAATGACTCTCAATTTTACACACTTAACCTGGTCACATTACACAAAACTACTTTCTTTCATTATCAGATTCCAAAGTGGAAAGACGTGCGTCGGGACTTTATAAAAATAATTTGTGTACACAAAGTAAAACCAAAAGAATTATGAATTGTGCAAATCAAGTGATTAATATAAATCTTAACGAACTTAATGATTTATTATTTTATCTTGTTAATGTACCACATGAGGAGATAACCGGGTTAGCTATGAAGCGAGGGCTTGATGCCATCTTCACTCTGATGGACAATAAAAATGTGAATTTGTCGCCAAGTTTATTTGAGATGTTAATCTCTACGATGTCTGATGAATTTAATAAAAATCCCGATACCGCTTCTTCAGCCGAACATCGCCAGTTGGTGGCCAATATATTGGAATGTGTCCAACTTAAAGTGACAAAATTTCCCAGTGAAGAAGGAAACGCTATGCTGGAGCAACTGTGGTCACTCAGTGTAAACGCCGATCAGGTCCATCCGCTTGCTGCGCAAATACTTGTTAAGCTTTTTGACGATTTCGTTCGTGATCTCGGACTGGAAAGGTGCTCGGATTTGCTGATTGTCGTTCAACAGCTCGTTTTATCAAAGGAGAAAAGAGAGCGTCTATCAGCCTACTTTGTAATGCATAAACTGGAAGAGATCTTTGATACTAACAAAGCCGTTCAGGATGCCATCAAGTGCACCAAACAGCAATGGTCAGACTACATTGGCGTACTGGAACACTTGGAAGAGCATCATATGCCGCCAACTTTAATTAGTTTGTTGAAAAATCTCAAATCCGTTGATGCTTCTTTTTCTTGGATATGCATTTTATACAAGAGATCTCTACAGTCTGACAATATATCCATTGTCTACGACATTGTCAAATTTACTGCTGGGCATTTGAAGTTGTCCGAACTGACTGATTGGAATCTGATTGAAGAATTCTTATCAGCTACTAATAGAACACCGTTGTACAATGTCTATGATGATAGCCGATCCTATCCATTCTTCAAAGACTTTCTATCGAAAAGTGAAATAGAGTCAACTATTAAAGCGATGGCTCATGTTTCTTGGAAATGGAATAGAGTTCCAGTATGGAAGTTGCTTACAAGTATCCGGGATAGAGAAGGGGAATACATTACTAAGGAAACACTTTTTGAACTGTGTTCGTTAGTTATACAAGTGAAAAACGAAGAAGTAAATCGTGTGTTTACATATCTTGTGAATAAATTCCAGGTATAACATTTGTAATATCACATCGTGTGAATGCACATTTTTATTCATGATCATTTTCAGGCAACAATTGATGGGCTACCTCTGGAAGATCTGTTAATAATTTTTGAGATGATTTACAATAGATTACCATACAATTACGACGGAGCTCTTTATTTCATTCAAACTTTTAATTTGATCGGCAAAATAATTGATTGTGGCAATTTAAATCAGACAGTTACTGACTTCAAACCAGTTTGTTTGGAATTTATATATAATTTCTTTGCCTGTGAAATATACGTTTTTTATTTAATTATTATTGCTACTAAATTAAGAAAGTTGCCAAAGGCTGATCATGGATGGTTGCGATTCGCTATGGTATATGGAATAATGTTTGAAACTTCAAACGAGATTCGTGATTTTTATTCCATTGTGTATGAAGTGGACGTATGGTTGGTCCAACATGGTAAAGATTTGGAGTCAATTCAAAAACATTTGCTCGATAAACTAATGTGCGAGACGAGTGAAGAGAAATCTTATGTCCAAAAAGTTTCTGTGGAGATGTTTATATTAAGAATCAAAGAATGGAAGGAAATCAAAGAGTTGCGGTTGAATCCAGTGGAACTTCTGAAACATGGAGGATGGAAAACACACAGATATATTGTGCAATTGTTGGCGAACTGCAAAAAACGGTTACATGACGAGGATAATGTGTTGCCTGCTTTAGTTGAATCATTAAAGAAGTATCCACGTTCAGAGTCGTAAGTTGAATCAACAAAGAAATTTAAAAGATTGTTAGTTTATTTTTAATATTTTTTTGTTTTAATAGAGCTCAAGGTATTGGGAATTATGCATCCAAATATTTGACTATTGAAGAACAGAATGTTCTTGCTATGGATATTATTAGTACCCATCTTCTAATTAATGAGGATGTTGTTAATGGAATATTTATGTCTAATTTAAAAATGCCCATACTGAAAGTGCTTGAGGGAATCCTCTCTAATTTACCACTTGCTGAAAAAGCATGGATTCATGCAGCTTACAATGACTGGAGTGGAGTGGACTTTATATTTACTAGATTTATACAATATATTCTGCAGGGACCAGATTGCTATGTAAAAGAAATCGCTGATGAACTTATTCGCATCAACGGAGAGATAAACGAAACCCATCCTAATTATCGGTGGAATTCTAAGGAGCACAGATATAAATTTTATATTGCCTACGCTTTGCACATTTTGGCAAAAAAAAACGAATGTTCTGATCAGTTATGGTCAGCATTATTTTCACAAAATGATCAATTCAATATAACTTGCATCTACGAAGCGATTCTAGCTGAAACATTATCCAGTTTCGAGCCACTCTTGGAGCGTTTGCAGTCGATATCCACTCTTGAACCAAATCAGCAAGTGTCCTTACTTTCAGTAACTAATATTTACCTGGACTGTGATTTAGAACAGCTTAAATCAGAGCAATACATAAATGTGTCCGCCTTATTGTTGAATCTAGCAATGAAAGAAGAATCGCAGATCCGAAAATTCGCCAAGTTAATTCTTTGTAAATTAATTAAAAACACCAAGATGGAAGGGTAAACAGTCAATGCTTTAATGCAATTTCAAAATTATTTAATTGAATCTTACTTTTTAGCTGGCATGCACTTCCTAATTTTTTGTCATCAACCTTTGAAGAGGACTCTTCAAATTTAATGATTGGGTCACAACTGCAAGCACGTCTCTTACTTCCTGATTTTATTAATATTTTGTCTCCCGCTGAATATTTTATGCCGTCAAGTTTCCTTGCCTTGTTCTCGGCAAATGACCATCAAAATGTATGTGCGGCCGATTTGTCAACACTGAATCAATTTCAGAGAGCTATCACATTGGCACTCATCGAACAAAATTCGATAGAGAGTTACGAAACAACTATTTTTCCAATAAGCGATATATATCCAAAGCCTGATCTTATGTCGCAGAATACATTAGCCAATGATGCTGACCTTATTGTTATAGCGACTATGATCGATGATTTAGAAAGTTTATGTGACATAATTCAAACATGCAAATCACTTGGAGTTCGCACCTTGGTATTGAGCGACTCTATAGGTTTGAGGTAATTATATCAGAGAATACATCCTCTTATATTGCAAGACTAATCTTATAACTAATTCCAGTATAAACAATCAAAAAAATTTTAACATTTTAAAAATGAAATCGGAAACACTTCAGAAATATTTACGTGAGAAAAAGTTAGAAAATTATAATATTGTTGCCATTCAAAATTCTGTTCAAAATGCCAAATTTATTGATTTTTCGTTTGAAAAAAAGACCATTTTGATATTAAGGTAAGCCAGTCTTGAATAAAATTAAATATATTTATGAATAATATTTAATTATTATTTGTTTTAACAGTCAGCATCAAAACGGATTACCGGAAAACTTGAAGCATCTTTTCAATGAAACAGTTGAGATACCACAAACCGATTTACAAAATGCACAATACTTTCTTATTTCTAAATATTATCAACAGTATTTGATTAAGGATTCCAATTAAAATACTATATAACACTAATTAAACACTGAATACATATTCTTAATTTGAAATTTGTCGTATTTTATATGCGGCTTACATTATATTTTATGTAAAATTTACTAAATGAAACAATAAAATTAATTTGTTGCCTCAATAATAGAAATACACCTTCAGGTGTTTATCATTAAGAAAAGAACAAATTTCGATCTTTGGATAGAATTTTGATTCTATGTTTTTCAAGTATTAGTTGGATTGGTTAAAATGAAGCAGTGTTATTTATATATTATGCGAAATAGTTTTCTCTGTTTTAGTTTAGTCTAATAATATATATTAATTTTATTAATTTGTTAATAAATGTGCAACTGTAATTACTGTTCGTTTACCCGATTGTAATTAATTTAAATTACATCTAAAAGACAAATTCTCCCTACAGTAAAAACCCACTTTAACCTATCCCAGATACCAACGATAATATGACCTGCTCTCACTGCAACTCATCTTTATCTCAACCCAAAAATTTTACTTAATTTCTTCAATGATTGTTGTTGGCTCGTCTGCATAAATGTTTTATTAAACATTCACACCCAACCAAGGAATGAAGGCAAAATGACAACATTTTTTGCTTAAAATGATGAGAGGAAAAAAGAAAACTGAATAATATGTAAAAAAAAACGAACAAGAAGTGACTTTTAAGCCATATTTAATCCGGCATATAGCCGAGAAGAAAGTAACCAAAAAGAAAATGTACGGAAAGTCCACACAAATGAGTACCAAAACTACAAATTCTGGATAAACTAATTATAATAAAAATACATGAAAAAAAATATATATAAAAAATATTATTACAATTTTGATATAACTAATATTTCTAAATATTAAAAATTGGTTAAAAAGACTTTGTATCCTGATAGTGTATTTTATTAGTGCGAGCTTAGTCAGATTTGAAAGGTGATAAAAGTAAGATATATTATTTGATGGCTAATATTATATTATTAAGATGTTATAAATGTTGTTTTTAGATATTTGTTAAACTGTTGATAAAAGTGTATGTAGCCTTTATTTAAAAAGTATAAGAAATCTATATATAACAAGCCAAGTTGCTAGTTGGGCAAAATTTATAGATGTATGTTTATATACGTATATATAATGTATAGCTAGCTATATATATAAATGTGGGAAAATATAAACTGTTGCGACAATGTCAACATGCAAAGTTCTTCCTACCGCAAAAGATGACAGATGACCACTTCATGAACCCATGCATTTTAATCCAACAATTGCAGCAAGAGTAAGAACAACAAAAACAATACCAAAGTGACCGGGCCTTGTGTCTGCATCCGGTCCAGAAGCAGCAGTAACAGCAGCAGCAGCAGCAGGAGAAGGCGGAGCATGAACATGAGCACAGTCAGGACTGACTACTGAACTCGGCTCAGTCCCCTGGGTGGATAATGATGGAAATGCATTCTGTAAATGCAAAATATACTTTATACACATACATAAATAATTTCTCTTGCTCACCCTTCTCACTTTTAACTCTATCTCTCTCTCTCTCGCTTGAACTTTGCATGCATATGGCATGCTAAGGATTTCATTTGGTTACCCCCCCTTCCCTTTTCCCATTTATGCATTACATTTTAATTTTGGACCAAAAATTTTATTTTAAATGCAAGTATAATGTAATGTAAAATTTTCATTCGTTGAATAAAAGGACGCTTGGCGTGAGTATAAATGTGGGTGTGGCTGCCATAAGTAGCTTTATATGAAGAGGTCTCCAAATTAATGGATTTTTAATTGTCTCTTTCTCACTTACACCGCAGCAGCCAGTCATCCGACCAGCCATACTGGCAGCCAACCAGCCAAACCGTAGTCCTTCGCGGGATGTCCTTTTTAAGTCTGAGAGGCAAATTACCTCAAAATGTCGTATGTGCGTGTGTGTATGTGTGTGTGCTATCTGTGTGTCTTTTGTGACTCTCATTTTGTATTTTTCCTTTGTTTTTCTCTTTTTTTTTTTTTAAGAGCTTTAAGTTTATGAAAATGAAATTCATATTGAATGGAAAGTAAATTAAGTAAACAACATTAAAGAGAAATATCAATTAAATTCATCTTTCTATTCATTGGAGTACAGATTTTGAATTTATTTTGCTTAGTTTTATTCGTTAAATATTTGTTTATTTATTAGGCATTCTATATACTTTCGTATGAGTTCCCAGATTAAGTTTAATATCTTTTTTTAATTTTTGGTAATTTTTCCACTAGCATAGGGAAAACTCTTTTTTTTTTTTGTCTCGATTCCTTGCAAGTTTCAATTAAAAAAAAATTGTCGTTAATTAAACCCTCTTAGCTCTCTCCTTTCCAATAAATTCTAAGCGTAAGGGTTCGAGAGTAGATCCTTTTTGAAATACTAAATGCCTAAAGAGTATGATTGGGAAGATGGGCAAACCTTTACACACCAATTAAGTCGCTTATAAATATCTAAAAAGGACAAGCAGATATCCTTCATTTTACTTGTATCCCTGACATGTCTGCCTTTCTCTCTCTCTTTCTGTAAAGTAGCATCATCTGGCCAATTATGGCATGGCCATTTATCTGGCATGTCCAGTCAAAGTCAGAGATTCCAAATCCAAGATTTCTTTTACTCCTGCTCCCCGCTCCCTTCATGAAAGCTCATAGTATTCGTATTCCTTCATATATGTACACTCATACGTTGGATAATTGCTTTACTGACTATTTATTGATTTTTGTAAAAACAAAGTCAGAATTGTCTGTCGAAACCAAGAGACGACATTTCGATACCTTGTACAAAATAATAAATAATTTTAAAAAGTTAAGTATCTATATCTAATAAGTAATAAATATTTTTTAATAGAACTATTTTCTGTATTCCAATCAAATCTCAATTTTAACTGCATTTAATATACCCTTTCTTCTCATATATAGTAGGTATAATAAATACCAAGAGCACGTTCTCATAGGAAATTGCCAAATTTTCACTTGTACAATTTTTAAGGGTATAGTAGAAGAGGGATAGACCCTTTTGAGGACCCTAAAATTGCACTTTATCATGGCATGAGTTTCATATATGACTTTAACTTTTTTTATTATTATTTTTTTGTGATTCATTTACTGTTTTTTTTTTTTTTTGTGTGTGAAGGCTGCAGCGGAAATTAGCTTGATTAGATTGTCTGGTATAACTTTATTATAAATGACAGACGGCAAAAAAAAGTTTGCTTCTTTTTATTTATCATTTCTTTGCTTTTTTCTGAAGTGAAAGTGATGAAAGTTGAATGAGACACTTAAATAATATGATATATTCATAGCATAGACAATTAATATTACATTTTATTCAGGATAATATATATCTATATAATTAAAACAAAATTAAACTGCCTCTAAAATGATGTAAAAAAAAAAAAAAAATTTTTATTTATTCTATTAAATTTAGAAACAGATATTTATTTATAAAAGAATTATATTATATTTTTAAATACGATTATGGATAAGTAAAATTTCACTAAATATTTATTCTCTTCAGGCCAGAAAAGGATGAAAAGCGGAAGAGAAGCGCGGCTGAAACAGAGGAGCGAATTGGAAGGAAGACGGGCACACTAGAGATAAAAAACAGTTCGTTTTTAAATATTAATCTGTAGGCACGTACATATATTGTCAACTAAATTTACATATTCCGAAGTTTATATATTCGTTATTCAATTCTGAAATAAAGCTTGTAAAATTGTGAATTTAACTCGAAGTTACGCGTGCGCCTAGGATACAGGAAGTTTACTGATCAGATTTTCCTCACCCCCCTACAATCATTCAAATATTGGTTTAAATCATAGTATATTGTTTTTTTTTTTCTAGTACTATGGATTTTTTGGAAGTTATCCTAATGAAAATGAGAATAATAAATACAAAGAGAAGATTTTTATATTTTATTTCTATTTGTATTTAAATACTTCTGATCAAAGGAAAACCTAAAATTTAAACTATATAAACTAATTAAATATGGTTTATTAATAAAACTTTTAAAAATTTTTGAAATAAACAAATAAAATACAATTGCTAAATGTTCCTCATAAGCTTAGTTAAATTTATGCGCTTAAATTTTATATTTTAAATCATTTTTTTTTTTGTTTTGTTTAATGATAAAAGATTATCCTATTTTAACCACTTGAGTAGCGAAAATTACAATTTTGTTTGTTGCATTTAGACGGGCCTACAATTGGGTGTTGACCAAATGTCCAGCTATTGTCGACCTCCCATTTTCTACCCTACAACACCAATTTCTTCATTCCACCCTATGGCAAACAAAATGTTGTATTACGTCCCACTGACAAGCAACATGAATATTCACTTTGCACTTTGCCGAGATGCCCGGATATACAGGATATACAGGTGTTTTACTCTAGTCAGCCCCCGGGTGCCAGGCAGAATGATGCTAAACCTGATGTGGATGTATATGTAGATGACGATGATGATGTTGTTGCTGCCGAAAATTTGCATCTTAATCTCTGCCCGTCAGCGACGCTGTTGACAAGCAGAAGGAATGGCAGCAAGAGAGCGAGCAAGGGGAAATGGAGGTAAGGAAGGAACAAATCGGCTGCTTACGCCTGAACTTACAGGACAACATTGGCCGTGGTCAAGACAAGGACCCTTGATTGTTGTTTAGATTTTGCAATTTAAATCACATTTACAGGTGCAATGTCCTGGTCTTGGTTAAAGGCAACGGCCTCCTACACATACTACCCTAGAGGCAAAAAAAAAGGATATCCAACGACTTTTGGCTTTTACTTATTTTCCAAATGAAATGAAATGTATCCTTATACGGCTATGTGTGTCCTTTCACTCTGTAATGTAAATTGTTTAAATGTGCGCATAAATTTGCAAGAGACAAAATTTGAAATTCCGATTTTCGACCAGATTGGTAAACAATTTATGTAAACACATACACACTCTCAACACACACAACACACACTCACACACATACACAGATCATACGTAGGCAGCAGATATGTAGCCAAATCAAAATCATAGTCAGAAGTGTCCTTTCAGCTTTGCTTTTTGCATTTGTTTGCCGTCTGGGTCCCTTCTATTTAGTTCAACCCTTCACTCTGTTCATGTAATTGCGTAACCCTTTTCCAGATAATGGGACCCTTGAGTACTTGGAAATTTCTATGTTTGGCTCAATGTTTGTTTGTTGCCACCGCTGCCGCCGCCTTATGGTTATGACTTACCCCAAACCAAGAGAACTAAACCAAACAAAACCACTTGGCCATCACTTTTGCTTATCTTAAGTATTTTACTTATGTCCTGCCAGACGCCTCTCTCTTTCTCTTATTGTTATTATTGTTATTTCTCTTGTCTCAATGGCATACTCTAGAGAATTTTCTCAATGGTTGTACGTTCAATTTTCAATGTTTGCCTTTCGCCTTCTTTCAAATTCTCGTTTTCACAATTTGCCTAAAACTAGTTTTCTACTCAAATCAAATAGATTGTAATTTTAAAGGATTGGAAATGGTTTTCAAGATAAACATATATATATATATATTTTTATACATTTATATATCTTTCTTTATATTTCTTGAAAGTAGTAAACTATAATTTATTTAAATATGAATGTAAAACAAAAATATAATATCTTTTGAAAACTATTTCAATTTTTATACCCTTCACAAAATTCCTTAAAATTTGATTGTCCGCTCTTCTATCTGTCTGTTTCTTTGCAAGAAATGGACCTTAAATTTTAAGCTATATGTTTGAAACTTGGTAGATAAGCTCTTTAAGTAATCAGGTAGATAAAGTATGAAAATTTATCGGATCGCACAACTAGAAGTTATAGTGAATTGACTTTAAACGCCAAAAATAAAACAAAATTACAACAAATATAAACAGATGGTGTGTGAAAAAGACGAACAGCATTTAAATTTAGTTTGTTGGAAAAATACAATATAAGTTCGATTAATGGCTTATAAGCGGACCCGCGACAGGTAATAAGAAATTTCTCTGACCGATGTGACCAAAAATATAGTTAACTACTCTAGTGTCACGGTCGAAGTTAACTTTTTTGATTCTTTTTCAATAATTTTATCATTTGTATATTTTTACAAAAAAAACTCGAATGGAATATTTGTAGTTGCAACTTACTTTGACAACATTTTTGATACTCTGCAAAGATAAGAAAAAAACTTTGTTATCTGCTGTGAATTAACATAGAAAATAATTTTTATTAAATTTATCGTTAATTATAGAAACCTAATGAATCGATTTAATGTTAATATGTAAATTAAACTAAATTCATAGATGGTTGTTAATGTCTAACAGAATTTTGTTAAATTTTTATTTAATTTTTTTATATAATTTTAACTTTTAGCATTACATGTACTTTCTTTTTTTTTTTGTATATAAATATTCGCACTTTAACTTTTTATTTCCAACACACACACACACACATACATATATATGTATATAATATGTATGCAGTTTGAATTTGTTTCTTTTCGTACTCATCTCTTCATATCTCTTGAAGCGCTTATATGTGTACATATATCTTTTTTAATACCCTGCACTTAAGTTGGTTGACTGTATGGTACTTTAAAGTTTTGATTAGGGAAATCTTTTTTTGTTTTTTTCAACATCAGTGATCCAATTCGAAAGCTAAACAACAATATTAATCATTATTCAATAGATGGGACCAAGGTCAAGAAAGAAGGGAATTCATTCAAGTGTAGGGTATCTTAAATTCAGTCATAACTACCGGCTGGTAGGGCTCTTGCCACACTTTTGCCAGAGATTTTGCGCTTGACATATAATTTTTATGTCGCCATTCGCATTGCTGCTTCGTGGATGTGTGCCTCATATCCTTTTTGCGTAAAAAAAACTGAGTGACGAAGGAGCAACGGAACAGAGCTTGATGATTGTGGGAAAAACTTTTTCTTTACGCACGCTCAACGCTTCAAAATTCTTTTTTTTCTTTTCTTGATGATGGGCAAAGAAGGTGTGAAATTTATGTGAACAAAATAGGCATAAAATTATATCAAAAGTAGGTGCACATATAAAAAAAAAATATATAGAGTAAAGAGTAAAAGATTTGAAATAGTTTTGTATTTTGTCAATTTAATTCTTTTTGCTTTTCTCTACTTTCTCCCATTTGTTCCAAGCGTTTAGGTAGTCCTTGTAGAAACGTGGCAACAAATGGCCCACCTTTTTAACGGCCAAATGAAGGGGAACTAACTCAGGATCTAATAAATTCTTGAATTTTATATATAGATATTGCTCTCCAAAATTGTTTTCAAACATATCCAAAATCGTTTCAACTTGATAGCCACGTTTAAAAGCATCAATTTCAGGTACATCGGGCAGTTTATTTAGATCAGTACCAAATTTTTCCATAGGTTTTATCTTTGACTTTAGTTGAGATACATTAGAAGACGTTGGTTCCATATCATCAGAAACCACTGAAGATGACCTTTTTGATGATGATATAACATTGGATCTCATAATTTGTGATGAATGGCTTGTTGTTTTAGCCAAAGATCTCTAAAAGTATATATTAGTTAGTTACTTTCTAAGAAAACTTATGGCTACTTACTTGCTGATCATCTGGAGTATCCATTATTCACATATTTTAATATATTTTTAGTCTTTTGTGTAATTTCTTCTTCTAATAATAATAACAAAGCAAATATGATTACTTTTGAAATCTGACCTACTATTTGTACTTAATTTAGGACCTATATAGGATACATAATCGCTCTAAAATATATGTTTATATCATCAGAGGCTCAACAAAGTTTGTAAAAGCTATTAAATTATGTTATTGAGAAAATCTGTTGATTGCGTCTATTGAAATTGGCAAGACTTATTTATATGCAAGGACTACAAAAATGTTTAATTTTAATATTACATACATTATTCATAAAATATATTAACTTTACTCGAATTGAATATCAAATTATTAACACATTGGTAAATGAATCTTGGTCATGTAGCTCATTCAAAGTTCATATATATCCTATAACGATACAAACAATCGGAACATAAGAAATATTTAATATGGAAAACTATTTTACTAAGAAACGGAGATAAATTTTAGATTTGACTAATTTTGAATACTTTCTAATTATTCTGCCAAATTAATTATTAATTTAAAAGGATATTCAAACTTCGTTACGGGCCATCCTTTTAAGTTTTTTAAATGAAATTTTCTTTTTCTCAAATCACAGTTAATTGTTAAAATTTTGCACAAATGTTTTATGCAATTGAGACAAATGTTTTTACCAAAAGAATTTTAGTAAAATTTTCTCAATTTTGATTTCTTTTTTTTTTTTTTTTTTTTAAATCAAACAAAACATTATAGTTTTATGCAAATCGTTGAGCATTTTCCTTTGGCCAGCTATAAAATCTCGGACAAAAATTGAAGAGAAAACATTTCGTATAACATTCTCCAGCTGCTTGATTTGCTTTGCATTTATGCATGGCCGAAATCAGTTTTTGTGTTTGTGCGTAACAAACAAAAATGTTGTATTTGTTTGTTTTGTTTTTCAGTTTTTATTGCCAACGTCTGCAAGGTCTTTGGACAGGCAGCAGAGAGCAGCAAAGTTCAGTTTAGTCCAGAGAGATGGTTGAATGAAAACAGCTTTACGTGCTCGACAATTTGGCCATTAATTGAAAACAGATTTGCCACTCAGATTGCATTGTCGACAGCCATCTGATTTCTGCACAAATTAATTATAACCAACTGCCATTGACATGAGGGTCAGAAAGAGTCAGGAACAGAGACAAAGGCAAAGACAGAGACAGAGAGACAGGCTGCAGCATGGAGTCGAGACTGAACGATAAGGAATTTAATTCAATTTTATTGAGAGACCAGAAGTTGAGTCAAGTTGAGTTGAGCTCAGTAGAGTCCTTTCGATGCCAGTGAAAGTGAATTGATCAATGGTAAAAATATTAAATTATGCGTGTGCAATTGTCTAGTTCGATTAACGAAAGAGAAATGAAATTACTTTAAGTTCCTGCCATATTTAATACTAAATTAAATAAAATTTCAATTAAATTAATTCGTTTCTAAAATAGAAGCAACTTGTTTGCAATGCTTTTTAAAATAGAAATTCAACTCATTGTTTAATTAGTTTCTTTTTCTATAAAAATATGTTTTTTCTTTATTAGTCCTATAAGTTTAACCTAATTGAAAGAAAGCGATTCAATATAGATCAGTTTTTTTTTTATATAAATAATTTTATATATTTTTATACCCTGGGAATACAATAACAAAAAGTCAAAGAGTGGTACAACGGAAACGGATATGGCAGACGTGCTAAACGGAAATGCAGTTTCAATGCATTGGTGATATGAAGATAGAGTATACAGAGGGTAAAGGATATGTCAATGACATACTAATTGCATTTAAATTTTTATTTTGTGACTTCGTTTTGATAGGCAAATCGTTTGTGCGTAAGGCATTGGACATATGCGGTATTATTCCATTAGGCGCTAATTTTTACAGCTAATTAATTTTCATAATTATGAATTTTATTGCCTGGAATTAATAAATTTAACAAATGGCTTTTTATTTATTTTTGTTCCTTGAAATATTTATGGGAATTTTTTAATTTATGTATAAGGCAATGAAAATTATAAATAAATTCTATGTAAACTGACAGATTATTTGATAAAATGTTGCAGCAAAAATGGAATAATTAATTATATGATGGTAAGATTATAATTCACAAATGTTTACGAAATAACAGACTAAAATTCAAGTATATATAGCAATCCTTAGATTTATGAATAATTTAGATTTGCTGTTGTTAATAGATGGATTCTGAAATAAATTGACAAATCGAAGGCCAACCCAAAGCTAAATAAACAACACTTAAGCAAGAATAGTAAATATTACGCATACGCCCAGTTGTCAGCCATAAGAATAAGTTGCTAAATCTTGGCCAATTCTTCTTAACTCTTTCCCCCTTTTACCATTGGTAACCCAAAAAAAAAAAAGAAAAAAATGAAGCTTAAGGCAAATCCTGTGCAAATTTCTAACCATTCAATTGCTGCAATAAAAATATCAACGGCAGCTAAAGGAATATCCATTTATGTATGTATATTTGTATGTTTATATACATATATATATATGAATGTATATAGATATAAAAAATTGGATAAAAATGGAAGAAAACTCAAGCAACGCCTTCACATTATTGGCTTGGCTTTGCTAGTTGGCAATGGGTTTGCCTTTTCTGCTTATTTTTTAATATTTCTTTATGGACTGCAGAAAATACAAACACAAATACAAACAATATTTTATGGCTTCACTTACTGCTCCCATAATACCCTTATACAAGGACATATTCATTTTGACCAACAACATGCAAATCTAAGATATTGTAAGATCAATTTGAAAAGTCGGGTTTAAGATAAGTTATAAAAGAATTTTTAAAGGATTTGTTCTGTTAAAAAAAGTCAATATAAAATTATGGTCACTCTGATAAGATAATCTAAAACTAAAGCTATATTTGAAGATTATTCTTCTTTATTATTCCTTTCTTTTACAAGATTTCAAAGATTTGTAAAGTCCTTTTAAGCCTCTGTTTCATGTATTCAAGCAAGGGTATAAAATTTTCGTTACAATTTACAAGTTATTAGGATCCTTTGGTTTCTTTTGGTTGCTTAAATAAATTTCCACTTAATAGATTCGTTTTTTCAGTTTACTTTCTTTTTCCTTTTTTTTTTTTTTTTGTTTAAGGGGGTTTTGGTCTATTTTATCGCCGCATTTTGGCCAAAAACAGACACCCAGCAGGAGGCATTTTTAGCTACTCCATTGAATTTTATGGCATATTAAAAGAAGCAAACAAGGGAAAAGGCTTCTTGGAATTTTCCTTGTCCTTTTACCCATACAGAGAAAGTGAAAAGGAGTGGAGATGGTAGAGAGCGGAAGACAGGAACACACAAAATTTGATTAGCGGCAATTGTGGAAAATTATAAATGACAACATTTCAGCAAACGCTTTAATTTAATCTTCTCGTTTTCAGTTTCATTTTGAAGCATTTTCAGCAGCTTTCATTTTCTTTCGGTAAAAACCTTTTTCAGAAAAATGTAAACACACACAAACACACATACACACAAAAATTAATTTCATCATATTTTTCACTTCTCACAAAACTCAATAGCCTCCACCACCAACGTTTTTTCCTCTACCATTTCCATCGACAGAGTTCCTGCCTCATTTCGTCCTTTTTGTTGAACGCTTCGTTGGCTTTTGTTTTGTATAAGAGTTAGATTGAGGATGAGATAAAAGGAAGTGAGCGGGAGAGTCTGACAGTGAGAGAGAGAGACGGAGATCCATGAAAGGATAATATGCTGTTAATGCTTTTCTCTGCCAGCAAGGATGTGGTCTGTTGCCTCCTGCTGGCTCTGTTGTTGACTGTTAGCTGTTTGTATGTTTTTGCAGTAGAAAAGGATTCACAAGCAGCCGCATTTAACTTGAATTGTTGTCATTTATTATGCTTGTTGTTGTTTTTAGGGGAGTTACCTCTTAAACAGACACACACACACACACCAACTTACATATACAATTCTCCCCTTCTCTTTTTAATGTGCTCTTCTTCCTAGCCTCAGCTTAGCTCTCACATAGCTTGGCAATAATTAGTAAAAGATATCAAAGCAAATGACTTTATCTGCTTACAAAACTTTATACTATACGCACTTATATCCTCTATATAATCCTTACAATGCCAAGGACAATGAAGTACAAGCAAGAATAGCAACAGGATGCAAGGATGGGCAATGATTTTTTAATACTAAACAAATATATTCAAAACTGAGTTTTTAAGAAAAATTTATAGTTAAAACAAAGTTTTTATGTAATTTCGGTCTAAGAATCAGTTAACTCGAGATTTATAAAGATTAGAAAAGTGATCCTTAACATGTATTTAAGGTAGAATCTTAGATATGAAGAACTATTCTGGAATTGAACTTTCTATAGTTTAGTAAATCTTTACCTGTAGATCAATGAGTGTCGGCTCCTTGAGATAACAAGGATATACGGACAATGCTATTTCCAAAGTTAGTACGTCCTTTTAGTTTTTACTACTTTGTTGTCATATGGCAGTGTTAAGAATTGGCGGTTATGTTTACAAGGATAACTTAAGCAAGATGTATGTATATATCAGTCACTCTTTTGATTCTAGTGTAATATTGTGGTTTAGCTTTGTTTACAATTTGCAACCGCAGACTTATAAAATATGCCAGTCGACATAGCTTTGTATATGTATGTATGAAGATTATACGTTTACATATAGAATTCTGCATGTGTGTGTGTGTATGTGTGTTGATGTGTTTATCCATTACATTTTGTAACTTGCAACTTGTCTCTGGGTCCATGTCTTTTGGTTATAGTTATTGTGCTTGATGATAATAATTTATAACTAGTTTATATTTTGACAATTATTTCCTTAACACAGGAAGATATGTGAGCAGACTAAGCGATTCACTGGCTGACAACGGAATGGAGGGGGAGGGGTAAAATGTAGCTAAAGTTATGGGGATTTTGGCCAAGTTTAGGGTAGACAATTAAAGTCATTTTGCGTAAGGCCATAACAAGCTTAATATGTTTTGCCATCTAACTCAAAGTCACGAAGAAGAAAACTCACTCAAGAGTCGCGATAAGAGTCAAGTTAATTCATGGATAACAATAAGCATGCTCTTGGGGCAACAACAGTACTCACAGTGCCACAGCCAGTGCCAACAACAACTCATGAATATAAATTGCTGTCTCACTTTATATATATATATACATACATTTATATATATATAAACATTTTTTTGATACATACATACATATGTCTGTATATACTTTTGACAAGCAATGCTTTAAGTTAAAGTCGCCGCGGGTGGCTAGCAATTATAACACCAGTCAACCAGCCAGGCGACAAAAAAAAAAAGAAACTGAAACTTCTTTGCTTAATATTAAAAAGAATTATTCTAAATAAAAAAACAAAAGAGAAAAAGGAAACATTGCAGGTAAATCAGGTGAACTGACAATGGACTCAACATTTATAAATGTGGCATAAAGTTAAAAGTTAACGAAAAGGCAAACGAACTTCGTACACCCTTTCAAACTGTTTAAGAAAGTTAAATATATATTATAGCGGAATCTTAAAGTTATAAATAAATTTACTTATATTCATTAGAGCAGAATTTTAAGGATGTAAATAAATTTACTTATATCCAAGTCTAATTGCTGTGGCCTCTGAAATAAAAAGAGTTTTGCATACCAAAAAGTTTTCTGGTAGAATTGTTCCTATGACAGTTTTAGAATATAGTAGGCAGATTCTGCTTAAAATCTAGAAAAATATACCAAACTTATAAAATTTCCATTCTTTTCTCTTTCTTTCTTCCTCTCTTTCTTCTTCATTTTCCCACTTCTTCTTTTCTTCTAATTTTTCTATTTCCCCTTCTTTTCCTCTCTGCTTTCTTTCACTTTTTCTTCACCTTTTCTTTTCCTCTAACCATCACCGTTCTTTTCTTTTTCTTTACTTTCTCTTTTCTTTTCTCTTTTTCTTCTCCTCTTTCTTCCCCTTCTTAATCTCTCTCTCTCTCTCTACTCTTCCCCTTTTCTGTCATCTCCTTCTTCCTTTCTCTCTCCCTCTACTTTTCCCCTTTCCTGTCATCTCCTTCTACCTTTTCCGCTGCCTTTTTTCTTCATCTCCTTCCTTTTTTCTCCTGTTTTCTCCTCCCTCATTCCCTTTATTTTCTTCTGCTTTTTTCTTCCCCTTCCCACTTTTTCTTTTCTTCTAATTCTTTTTCTTGATCTTTTTCTTTCCCCATTCTCCCCTTCCATCACCATTCCTTATCTCTCCGTATTCTTCCCCTTTCTTCTTTTTCTTTCCCCTTTTCTGTTCCGCTTTATTCCTTTATTTACTCTCTCTCTCTTGTTTTTTTATTGACTTAAGATAATATTCTCAACCAGCTGTCGTAGGAAACCTCTAACATATAGTCAACAGATTCTTAGTGTTTATGATAAATAGCATATAAGACTTAAGAACTCTTTACTTCGATAGAAAAATTCGATTTTTTGTGTATATTAAACCCCATTCTTGACCAGTTATTCCTATAGGAGCTATATTATATACTCATCCGATTAAGTTCATTACAATATATACAATGCCTGCAGCTAAAAAAGCCTTTATTTTGGCTCTGCAACATTCAAATGAAGATTTAGATAGACGTACGGACTGACGTGTCGGGCTATATCAACTTAGATCATTGTGCTGATCAAGAATATATATAAGTATGCGTCACCAACAGCTGTACAAAGTAGACATACCCTTTTTGCAATAGATGACACCAAAAAAGTAAACAATGAAATCCTCTCAGAGGGGTGCCCATTCATGAATCAAGTTCAGTTAGTACTTCTTCACTCATACTACAGCGATGAGAAGGTTGTTCAATAAAGTAAATTTCCATGACAAGTGTCTTCCTAGTACTGAGCACATTCTACTTATTTGAAGTCGTTGTTTACGAATGTATGTATTTCTGTTTACTTTAAAGATTTTTAGATATTTATATATATTTTATTATTTTAATCATTAAGAACGAAATGTTGATTTGTATTGGAAAAACTGAAATAGTTATCAAAAGTATGTTATAAAAGTTTATTTAATTTCTTTACTTAAAATATCTTTTGGTTTTCATATTGAAATGGTTATAAATTTAGTTTCATTTTTTGGATTCTTACTAAAACTTAACTTTAACTTTTTAACTTTTTAAAAACTAAAATTTTCTATTATTTATAAAAATAATCAAACAACTCTCGGAATGTACCCAATGCATCTCTTTTTTTCAATTTTTATATTGGAATCACTTAATTTGAATTGAATTCATACTTAATCCTTCACTTAAGCTGCCATCTTAATCATTGACCAGGCAATTAAGCTATTAATTTGTAACCTTTTGTTCTCCAAGCATTTACCCACCTCCGACCCCCTTCTTTACTACCATTTCCCCAAGAATCATGTCATACTCACACATATATAATTTTCATATAAATCAAAGAGAACAATTTTGTGTGTGTGTGTGTGTTTTTTTCAGCCATTGGGGAAAAAATGACAAACATTTTGATGAGGGGAAAATTTTTATTGCATGGCGTTTAAATATTTTTTTATTTTTTTGGTGTTGTTGCTGTTCATTTCCTCAACTTTGTTTTGTTGGTGTTCATTGGCTACTTTGCTTTATACAGATACAAACAGAAGGAGATACATATACATATATATATATACAAACATACATACATATATACAGAAGAGAGAAAAAAAAAAGTTTTATGCAAATGCTATAAATTACAATTTTATTATGAAAATTTAAACGTTTTCGCTTGCCCTTAGGGGCGTTGGGCAAAGGAGACAATGAAAGGGGCATGGTCACATGTTGTTTTTGTTTTTTTTTTTTTATTATAACAAAAGGCTGGGTTAAAAATCCAATTAATTGTTATTTTATTTGATTATTGCTTTCTGATTACGCCAACAATATGGAACAAAGAGAGAGGAGAAATTAAAAAGGAAGCGCTGCAAGAGCCTCCAGTAACTTATTTGATTTATCGGAATGCAGGCGTTTTGATTAATAATTTAATTAATTCTATATATATGTAAAAATGGAATTTGTCACAGCAATTTCCACTGTTATTCTATATTTGATTTTAATTTCTTACAAATATTATTCAAATTCTCGTATTTATGTGGCTTATTTTGATCAAAGGATATACTCGATATGGTAAAAAGATTGTCAAGTATATTGGAATAGATGAAATGCGTTTATTTCTAGTAGATCGCATAATATTAATAATTTTTTTAGGCAAACCTTTTAAATGATCGATCGATAAACAGTCTAAATAATATATAAATATATAATAATAATACTTTCTAAATATATAGTTTTGAAAAGTCATTAAAAACCTTTAAACTACGAAACAGAAAAAAGATAGAAGTCATTGAAAACCTTTAAACTAAGAAACAGAAAGTAGTAAGAAGATTCTATCAACATTAACTACTACAAATTTTCTGTTAACTGTTAAGTACTTTAGATTCCGATTGGAATTTCAAACCTGTTTTGACTTGAATTTGTTTTTGTCAACAAATACGAAAAATCGTTTTTGTATCTTTAAATCGCATCATAACAGAAATTATATTTTGATGTTGGTTGATAGTAAAAAAGACACAAATCCAGCAAATTTACTTGTAAAGATGGGAAATGCTGCAGCTTTCTTTTTCTTGGACACACCGATAGTGATCCTGGTATGCTGACCATGAACACGGAGATCCCAAGCGAATGCCTACCTTGCAGTTGACATCAATGATCGTATTCATGATAAGAAGAATGTGCTGGAACTTTTCGGGGATAAGGAAAGACATTTTGACGTTTTGCACTGCCAAATTAATGCAATTTTATTAGTACTCGAACAATGTGTCGAACTTGTACCACGGTTAAAAAAGTAAATTTGTATATAAGAAATGTAAAGCTTTAAGTTGGTTTTTTTTTTTAACAATTTAAAAAGGGAATACGTGTCTATGACACAGCTGAGTTTATTTTGCCCTTTAATTTTTCTTTCTGCTAATTGCCAAATGCATTTTGTGGTTTCTTTTAAACAAATGATGTGGTTGGTTGCTTTCCGTCTTGTTTTTTATTATTATTCTTCGTTGATTTTACAACCTCACTCTTTGTCTATCTTACAGTTCACTTAACATTTCTCGTGGCACCTTTTTGGAGATGATGATGATAAAGTTGCTGTTGTTGTTGTTGTTGCTATTATTCTCTACCTTCATTTGACTTGTCAGTTTTTACTCATTTATCACCCACCAAATGGTTTTTCTTACTTTTTTTTTTGTTTTATTTTGCTTTAGATATTTATTTAGCGTATGTGTAAAGGTCTCCTTACCACCCTTATTACCCAGTTGACAAGCCAAGTGGAGTAAGATAAATTATTATTTTAATTGCATTTAAATTACATGCGTTGCACGAGGCGTATACGCAATAACGTCAAGACTAAAGTACTTAAAAGAATATAATCTAGAGATACATAGATGACTAGAACAAGTACTTTTAGATTGACCAACTGTTGGTTAAGTGAATATGAAAACAAATAAAAAAGATGACAAAGAATCTAACTTTGAATTGTTTATCATTCTTTTAGAATAAGAACAACTCTTGGAAATCATTATAAGTTCATGGTACATGGAATATATAAGAAAAACCTTTTCCAATAAATATGTTTAATTTCAATATACTCTATCGGTTTATTTCTAACAAGTATAGATTTTTGCGTACTTTCTTTTGGTTTGGCATTAAACCTTTAACAATTAAAGCTGATTGATTTATTTAACGAATTTCCTTGATTCGTTTGAAATCTCGTTTACCCTTATTAACAGTCTCATTAATAGAATCCTTATCAGAACAGGAACCATGTTCAATGGGAGAAAGGGGGCGGGGTCCTTTTGAAGGTGGGCGCGGCGTTAAGCTACTTACAATGAGTTGCCTTAAACTCAATCAAAATGGGCAATTTAATTAATTTGCATTTACATTTCTTTGGCATCCGTTTAAAGGGGGGAATTATACACCTACACACAAAGGCAAGTGTTACATTTTTATGTGTATAAGTGTGTGTATGTGTGTGAGCATTAAAATCTTAATTTGAATATGTAACCGCTTTTGTCTATGCCAACTAAGCAAGTGTGTGAGAATGAGTTAGGAAGCTTAGCTGTAACTGAATTGCAAGTGAAAGAGAGCGAGAGTGAGAGCGAAAGATATAGAGATAGAGAAAGAGAGGGAGAAAAACATCATGTTAATTTAAAAAGGTAATTTCGGTGTTGAGCTTATTATGCTCATTAAGTCATCAGGGGTGTAGTGGGGATATGATGTTATATAGGTAAGGACGAAGGGATAAACTGGCCGGGACAACATTATAAAGTGCACTGGAAGCGACCGCAAAACGTGTGTGTTGTGTGTATTTCTCTATCCTACATGTGTGTGTGTGTGTGCACATTCATTTGCTGCTGTTGTTGTTTAGCTTCAGTTCATTCTATGTATTTCTTTTTTATACCCTTTAACCCATAGGTGAAAAAGGGTATATAAAAATCATCCAAGTGCTGAATTAGTTCACCCTATGTATATATATATATATATACTTGTTCAGTGAAAGAAATTTCCTACTTTCTTTTGTTTGAAGAACTTGAAACCGAATCTAGTTTATGTAAACTTTTTGACTTTTCTCTTTTCTATATATATCATTTAAAAACCTAAGAAAACAAATTATAACGGTTTAACCCCATATGGAAGGGTATATAATAGAAGAAATAAACCGCTATAAGCGACAGTATTGCTATCTCGTTTCCACCATAGATTACAGCAATGGCGTATTCGAGTTACCGTTTTGGTCTTGGGTATTTCAAAGTCGACTTTCAAAATATGCCTATGGATAATGTTTTTTTTTTTTTATACTGCTATTGCTCCTGCAACCAGTTTCCTGTCCAGGGCCAGGACATCGAGCGTGAATTAATTTTTAATGATGTTGTGTGCGAAAACTCCCATTTTTGCCCAGTTGGTGCTATCTGCTGCCTGCTAGCTAGCGTATGTGAATGCGTATGCGTGTCATGCATTTATCCTTCTGGGCTCGCGCAACCCCATCAAGGACCTAGCTCTTAGCCCCTAAAACCCCGACTATAACCATCAGCGGCAACCGGATGTAGGTCATTTCAAAAAATTGTTTGCTTTAAATTGCATTTGCGTTGACATGGAAGCTGGTGGTGCTGCTGTTGCTGATGTTACTGCTGCCACAGTGCAGCTAACCAACCAACCAACTAACCAACATCATCAGCCCAGCCACAAGTGTTTTTTTGCCTAGATAATGAAGAGGGGGTAAGGACAGAAAGGAGTGATAGTTTCTGCTGCTACTGCTGCTGCTTGTTTAGCCATTAGTTAAGCGGGTTATACAGACAAACATCTAAACAGAGTGGGTCAAATGCCTAATTAAAAACATTATTTTAGACACATTTTAGATAACATAAAACCAACTCATAAAATTTAATAATCAAATTTATGTGAAATGTACAATATAATAACATTTAAAAAAAATTAAATATGACTATTTCAATGAAGAAGAGAGAAATAACTAAACAAATTATGAGGTAAGAGTTAATTAAATAGAATTTAATTGAATCAAAGCAGATGACCATATAGATAGACTCTAGAAAAATTGATAAAAGGTATCTAAAACGATTTTATATGAATTAATAAAAGTTAACAATACAAACCACAAATAAGAATTAGCTATTTTATCATAAAAAGAAAGAAACAGTTGGAATATATGATCAACGATCACCACGGAGCACTACAATAAAAATTAATCTAACAATAAGACAAAGTTTGTTCTTTAATAAAATAATAAATAGGACCAAAGGGAACTATAAAATTACCAAAATAGTTGATTCAAAGCAATTTAATGTAAATAGTTTTGATTTAAAACCTTTATTTCTTACACTATAAAATTAGAAAAATATTTATCGTTAAAGCAAATTGATGGAAACAGATCGAGTTTTGATTTAATACCTCTTTATATTTTACATTTTTTTATTAATGGAGTCAATTTGTTTACATTTTTTTAAACTTTTTATATTTTTTTTTGCTTTACATTCAAACAAATTGTTTTTCTTTTTATCTTTTTCAAAAGTATTGGAATCAAGTTTTTAAAATATTTTTACATAATTTCTTTAGGACATTTTATCCATTTTATACTGGTAAAATTTTCCCAGATACAAACACAAGCTATATTTTACTTAAAATGGAATTGCCAAAACAACTTTACTCTCTTAAAAACTTAACTATTAAAACAATTAAACAATTACACAATAAATTAATTATTAAATAATAAAACTTATTTCAAATCTTTCCAAGTTAGCAACTTGTACAATAACTTTATTCGTATTGCTCCAAAAGTAGTATTTAAGTAAATAAATGTTTATTTTAGTGTATTTTTGAATTTTTCATGTTTTATTTAAATTTGATAAAAAATTGATGGCTTAACTCTGACACAAGCACATGGCCTTAACTTTTAATGCATTTTTAAGCATATTCCCGAAATCTGACCATAATCAAATTAAAGCATAATTTTTTTTTACAACGTCATAGTCATAAATATCATCAACACACATACACACACACACAGAAGATGGGATGGAAGACATGAATCGTAAAAATAATATTGAACGAAAAAAAAAGGAAGTTTAACATCATCGGAAGCTTAAATTTATATACCCTTGCAGCAATTTGGCTGTTAAATTTCCAAGCACAAATTCTTGAAATTTTAAGATAACATTTCAATATAGAAAAAAAGTGCAGATATTTCGAAAACAGATATGTTTTAAATTTTCGATCTTTGTTTTGATGGAGAGTTGAACTAAATAAGAAATATTTCAGTGTTAAAATTTTTATTACAATTGATTTATTTTTTTGTCATATGGAAAGACAAGATTATAAATCGTTTGATCTATACCGAGTATTTTAAGATATTGCTCCCATGTTTCTAAAAAAACAAACTTATATGAGAGCTTTTCTCACATGACAAAGATTGAAATTGAATTCTAAGTACTCTTTCCGTGTAAGAGTAAGAAATGTGCAAATTTGAAAGGAAACGTTGCGCGGGGTCCTTTTGCTTGTGCCAAAACGAGGAAGGAAAAATAAAATCAAAATGTATAAATCATTTATGCGTTTTCTTTTGCCTTTAAAATTGAATACGCATTCGTCAGCAATAAATCGCAACAGGAGCCAAGGAAATGTGTCTCAAACTCTTGAAATCCAATCGGAAACTTTGCGTTTTTCCCTGGACTCTGGATTACCCAATACCGTGGTCACATTTGTGTTATGCGGATTTGTGTTTTGAAGTTTCCAGTATAAGGGGGGTAGAGGTGACGTTTAAGGAAATTGCAACAATTTCGTTTCATATTTCATGCGAATGCCTCGCGTTTAGCCATTTTCTTTGGCTAACATGAATTATTATTGGCACACGCCAACACGTTCAGCTTTTGGCTTTGACTTTGGCAGCAGCGACTGCAACTGATTTGCATATAAAATGCAATGGAACAGCTTTAGTTTTTGTATTTCATTTTATTTTTATTATTTATGTTTTAGCATAAATGCAATTTTGTATTTTTATATTGCATACTTTTTGGCTAAACCATTATTAAATTGTTTAACAAAGAAGACAGCAGTGACAATGAGTAAGGCTAAAAATATTTTAATCACATTTACGACACTTAATTGACACTTTTTTTTTGTTTATTTGATCGTAAATTCATATTATATTATAGGCACATTTGGCATTTTTGATTAAAAAACCAGTGTGCTTTCCCAATGAATGGTTATTAAGCTAATAAACCTTTATCTTATATCAATATAAGGAAAAAACAAGAGTCAGCATGGATAGCTAAGTTATGTAAGTTATCCTTAGAAGATTCTTTAAAAAGAAAATGAGCATTAAATTTAAATTCTGTATATAACTAAAGTTATTATTGTATCTATATTATCGTTGTGTGTTTTCTAACTAATAGTTACGTAAAAATTAATCAAACAGATGTTAGTTGCTTTCTTATTAAAAGCACTCTAAGACTAATGATTAGATAATTATCATTTAACTTTAGTAAAAGAGGGAAGGTAAAATTAAATGTGATAAGATAAAAAGTTCAATAGTTCAATTACGAATAAAACACATAAGCCAAAGGCACTGACTGATATTTGCTTAAATTTACAAGGCAATACAAAAGTCATAGAAAAATTTAACCAATAAATAACTAGTTGTTGATTCTTTTATAATCGTTATAAAGTAAAAAAAAAGCAGACCTCGTGCCTATGCAGTGGCAAGTAGATAGGGAATTGTCCTACTTAATAGTAAGAGCCTTGAAAATTTAATGGCAAATCGATGAAATTAAATATAATGAAAGAGAATGAAAATTTTTATTAGAAAATTAGAAGAGGTCATATACTTAGATACGTAGATTCAATACAAGTATTGGAAACTTCCCTTATCAAAGAAACAATATATTATAGCATTGTATGTAAAAATTTAGAAAATTATGAAAACAGGCTTAAGTAACACAAAAAAATCAAGGATATAAATTAAAAACAAAGAAGCACAGTAAGAGCTATAACTATAGAGCTCTCCGATTGCATTAGAAAAATATTCTACAAGGTTTTCGGTGAGTAGAAAGAATAAACTTAGTTACAATATTCGATCAACGTTATTGAATTAAAAACTTAAGAAAGTTAAGGAAAATTCTATCTTATAAAACTTCTTTGATATTTTTATGCAATTTTAGAAAAACTGAAGATTTGGGCTCTTATTTTGAAAGTTAATATCTCTTATATACTAGATTTGAGGGTAAAATTGTTTATACGTTTGGCCTCACAGTCCGCCAAGTCCTTCAACTTGGACGGTAAATTAACAACTAAAAAATAAAATGCAAGTAAAGAATGAGCTGTTCTTTACTATTCATATGTACCCTTAATAGTGCAGAGTATAAAACCAAAAGAGCGATTAAAAATTTAAAAAAAGAAAAGAAAAAAAAAAAACAAATCTCAATGACTTTTAGAATCAAAGTTTTCTTCAATTTATGATAGTCCACAGAGCAGTAGTAGCCATGTATTAAGTCATTTTCTATTTATTACCTTTCTTTTTTTTTGTGCAATCAGTTAAAAAAAATCAAAGTTCTACCAAAAATAGAATAAAAATTTGTATACTATATTATTCAAAAAGATAATAGTTGTAATGGAATTTCGTATTGCTATGGATACATATCTGGAAAATGTATTATTGTTTTTGTTGTAAATTATTTGGTATAACAATAAAATTTCCTTTCATGTTCGTTAAGAAGAATGGGAACCATGGAAACGTTTATGCTAATTTTGCTAGGAAAATACATGCAAGCATTTGGGTTTTGGTAACTTAATTTCAAATGAAACAATATGCCAAAGAAGAAGGAAGAACCGAAAATACAACCAAAATCAAACCGAAATTTATGGTCTACAAACACACGCACACACACACACACTAAAATTGGCACATACACACATGTGTTGTGAAAATGTGAGAATTGAGAGCCTAACAAACAGATGCTACTTCTCGTAGACATTCAACGAAAGGACAAAAACATTTGCATCTTTGCATATAAATCGCATTAGAAAATTGCCATTGACAATTTCGACACATTTTGTAGCATGTTCAGTTTAGTTTAGTTTAGTTTTTCGAATGGTTTGTGGGCAACTTTATATGTGAATACTTGATAGATAAACCTTATCAATATCAAAAGAAAAGACAAGCCCCATAATAAATGACAATTTGGTTTTTGGTTTTTTTTATGAGGTTTAATAAATACATCACCGGCAAATGATAATGTTAGATCCATGGAACGATCTAATACACTTCAGTCGGAAATATCACAATATGGCTTAATAAATATATATATACATAGATTAAATCCAATTTTAAATTAAAATCGGACACTTGTACATAATATTAATTTTATCGATATCCTTTGAACTCAAGCCAATACGTTGGCCAATTTGTGCTGTTGGATCCAAAGGAACGATGGTATCCTCACCGTTAATGGAGAAGGCACCAGGACGATAGTGTAGGCAACTCTCATAATCATAACCCATTTCAAAATCGGTCACTTTGTCCGATGAAAATTTATCGAAATTAAATTCCTTGCCGGGTACAATGTTATCGTAGACAACTTGTATATAATCATCTCGTATGGATGAGCTTTGTTGATGATAGAATCCCAAGGCATGCATAAATTCATGCAATATAGTGCCAGGACGAAAGCATCCTTCACCCAAAGGATAAATTTCCAAATTCATTTCCTGCGGTTTTCCTTGATAGCCAACAGCTGTATAACAGCCACCGGAATTGGCAGTTATAGTTAGATAAGATTCATCCTCGCCATCAATAGCTTCCCGGAATCTAACGCATGTATTCAATTCTATGGTTGCAATGCCATTCAAAATTGCCTGTTTATGACTCGAATCGAAATTGGATGATATTTTGTATATAACCACATTATTAGGCCATCTTTTTTGTTCATCCGTTAAACCATTGCGTCCTTGGATATAACCGTTTTGCCTATTTTTTTCCTGTTCTGGTGTTAACTGCATATCGCCTTCAATAAAACCACCCGATTCTTCCGGATCCAGAATGGATGGCAAGGGTATTGGCTTAAGCCAACTTTGCTGCACCGATATAGTTAAAAGTAATAAAAACGTTAATAAAAATCGCGACATCTTGCTCGTTGAAGTTTTCTGTGTAGACTGAACAATCTAATGCTAGGACTTACCGTCTATAAATGAACCAGAGAGATTAGATAGAAATCGAGAGACCAGAATATATAGAATATTTATTGCAAGACATCGATAAACGATAAGAAACCAAAGGCGCTTTTTCCATATCTTTTACCATAGCTTTGCATTAGTCATGTAAAGTAAAGTTCATGTCATAATGTACGTCATTAATTTGTTAGTAGTAAAATAATTAGCAGAATAAAAAAATCGAATACCCAATTCAATATAATAATTGTGTTCTATCTTCAAGTACCCCCAAAAAAGTCTTATCTAAGAAAAAAGTAATTAAAATGTGCTGCATAAAGATAGGATGAGTAATTCCCAAATGAATACAATACGAAGACACGCGTAATCGTTGTGCTAAACACAATTTCAATTGTATCAATTGTCTTTACACTCTTTCAATCACTAAGCTTATCAGTTAGTTGATAAAAATTGATAATAGTTTAATAAACAACAACTGCAAGAAAAAAGAAAAACGCAAGTACATTAAAAATCATTTGAAAGTTACACATTATTCTATATTATGAAATTCGATTTACCTATCATAACGATTCGGCACATTTGGCATTTTGCACTTCAACAAATCACTCAAAAATTACCGAAATGAATTTCACTTCCTCAACTGAATCGATAACATTTGGTAAAACACAAATTTTGCTTAAAGCCAATTACTTGAGCCTCTTGATTAAAGTTTAAAAAGATTTGGTTTCTGTTACTTGGTTTGTTTTTTTTTTTTGTGAAATGTTTGTTTTATTATTTTTTTTTTAAGTTTATTTTTAATCAATTTTATATACTATAGTATAATTTTAGGTGTTATCGAAAGCATTATTTCATTTATTTGTAGTATAGTTTGAAGAGTTAGTTTATTTGCCTGATAAACTAACGAGTTTATCATTCACTAAGTAATTTCGTTTTTTAGTGGAATTCCAGCCCGATTTTTTTTATTTTATAAAACATTTTATGAAATTTTGTATTCTCCATTTTGTTCGAATACCTTTTGTCATCTTTCGGGCAATAGATTGATTCCATGCTTATAAAATTTTTGATCCTTGCTGGCAAAAAACTGGTTTAAGTGGTTTTTGACGTCCTGATTTGAGGTGAAGGTTGTACCATCCAAAAAATTCTGCAGAGACCGGAACAAGTAATAGTCCGAAGGTGCTAAGTCTGTAGAATAAAATGGGTGTGGTAGCACATCCCATTCAAGCTGCAATAGCTTTAAGCGAGTTATCAAACTTGTATGGGGTCTCGCATTATCCTGGTGAAACACTACACCTTCTCTATTGACCAATTCTGATCTCCTCCGAGATTCTAATGGCTACAAAGCTGAAATTTTGCACTTCGGGTTCTTTTCATCCCGATTATATGAATATATCTTATACCTCTCACAGAAATCTTGTAAGTTTTGTATAATTTATAAAGTCACCATCAAGTTTTATTAGAATCAGTTAAGTATATAATAAAGCTCTCATAGCAATAATCGGCCTGGCATATAGTTTTTGGTCCATAACTTAATTGTTTTAACAGCGATCCTCACGTAAATTGGTATTGAAAAATTTGATATTTTTACAGATATTTTTACTAAGTTTCAGTAGAGTCAGTCGACTAAAGCAGCTAAAGGAACAATCGGACCACAATAAATATTCGCATAAAAATCTCCTTTTTCTGAATGAATGCTAAAACTACTCACGAAAGTCAAAATATTATATTACTTTGGCCCACAGGTGGCGCCAGTTAGACAGTTTGATTTGTTAAATTACGCCAGTATCAATATTTTTAATCGAATAAACGAGATAAAGTACATTGATAATACAAATGTTTATTGTAACGAAGTTTGCATACTCTTGAAACTTTTTTAATTGGTCAATTAGTTCTAAGAAACTATCCAGATTATTTTACAGCAATTACTAAAAAAAATTCTTATTATTATTAATTTTTTTTTAAATAGAAAACCTTGTTTAATAGTTTTTGAGCTGCTGCTTACAGAAGACTTTCTCTTGTCTGCCCAAAATATAAATATACCTGATTTTGAAAGGGTATAACGTTAAAGCTTATCGCTAAAAGCGTTTAAAAAAAAACATTTTATTTGTCATTGTTTCTTGGAATAGTAAAGTTGTGCTTTACCGAAATATATTCTTAACCTTCTTTTACAGAATATTTCACATATATAATGGGTAATGTAAATACCAATCAATTGTTTGATATAAACGACATCGATGATCTGCTATCCGATCTTATTGAAATACAACAGAAGGAATTCTCAACATTGGTTATGGAAAGAATTGTGCAGTTTATTTTTAACATGATTATAAATAAAAATGTGAATTTTCCATTAAAAATATTTGAGAAACTTATCTCAGCGTTGATGTCTGCTTCTAATGCTGGTGCTGCTTTACCAGACAAAGGTCAGAAGTTGGTTAACAACCTCTTGGAGTGTGTGCATCTTCAACTTATGAAATTTCCTGGTGTCGAAAACAAATTATTGCTGGCCCAGTTGTGGTCAGTCAGTGTAACTGGTGATCATGTGCATCCTCATGCTGCACAAATACTTGTCTTGTTTTTTGACGATTTCCTCCATTATCTGGACATGGAAGAAAGGTGTCCACAATTGCTGAGGGTCATTCGACAGCTGCACCAATCAAATCGAAAAGCAGCCTTCTTTCTAATGTCTAAACTGGAGGATATCTTTGACACCAACAATGCCGTTGCAAATGCCATCAAGTGCACCAAACAGCAGTGGTCACAGTACATTATTTTATTGCAATACATGGAAGGGTACGATATCGACCTAAATTTATTTGGTGTCTTGGAAAATATAATGCACGATGAAATTGTTGACCCTTTGTTGCGCCAAATACTCAAAAAACTGTTGCATGATGACAATATATCCGTTGTCTATAAAATAGTTAAGTTTGTTGTAACCAATTTGAAAATGTCTCAATTGACTGATTGGAATTTAATGGAAGACTTCTTAGCAGCAACCAATAGAAAACAGTTGTACAATGTCGATGATGATGACCGATCTTATCCACTGTTTAAAAATTTTGTATCGATAAAAGAACTAGAACTATTTATCAATGTCCTCGTTACTGTGCCATGGGAATGGAACATAGGTCCATTATATGAATGGCTCAAAAGTTTACCGGTGGAATTAGAAAAACCAAGCATTAGCAAGGATTTATTTTTTAAACTATGTTTGCGAGTCAAGGAACTAAAAGACAAGCATTGGCTACCAAGTCTAGTTGAAATTCAATTCGAGGTAAGTTAGGAGTTGAAAAAGAATATATTTGTAATAAGATAATTTTTTACTTAATATTTTTTTAGAGTACAATTAATGGATTGCCCTTGGAGGATTATTTAATCTTTGTCGAGATGTTGTATAAGAACAAAAGTTACAATTTTATAGATCACAACATTTTGAAACTTAAAATTATTCAGTGCCCTGATTTCAATAACTATTTAAACAAGACTCGCTTGAATATAATATTTAATTCATATATCAGCGACGATTTTGTTATTATGCTTATTCATAAACTAAAACAAATACCAAAACACGAACATGGATTATTACGCTTTTTTCCCCCTATCCTTGATAAGAAATAATCAAACTATTTGTGAATTTTATGCCAACGAATATCAATTAAATATTTCTTTGATTCAATATGGTAAAGATATAATTCAATTGCAAAAACATTTGCTCTATAATCTTATGTGTAAAACTAACGAGGAAAAGTCTCTTGCAATGGCAATTGCAACAGACTTGTTTGTAGTGAATCAATTTGAAAGTTGGTGTATCATCGAAGAGTTTCAGTTAAAACCCCAGGGAATATTGCAGCAGGGGACAAAGGCAACATTCAACCACATGGCAAACCTTCTTAAAAACTATCGTCAACGATTACACGACAAGGATGTGTTATCTGCCTTTGTTGCCTTATTAAAAGATTATCCAGATCGTGAAGCGTAAGTAAGAGAATATTTGAAATATACATAATAATTATATATTTTCTTTTTTAGAGCTCAAAACATTGTAGAATATGCCTCAAAATATTTGACCATCGAAGAACAAAATACAATTTCTTTGGATATTATTCGACACCATCTTCATATTGATTATGCTGTAGTTTCTGAATTATTTAGGTCTTCTATAAATGTGCCTATAAATCAGTGTCTTAATGAACTTATCTATTTTACTTTACATACTAAATACCCATGGTAAGAGGAATTAATGTTTAGTGGATAATTAATATTTGATTACAAAATTTACTTTACAGGCTGGATTCAATATACTTAGATTGTATTGGAATAAATCCGCTACTTTTAGAGTTTGTACAGTATACCCTACGAAAATCTAATTCCTATATTAACCGAGTAGTGGAAGAATTATTGCGGATAAATAAGGAATTGTCCGAAACTCATCCTTACTATCAAAGCAATTCCAGAGAGCATATAATGAAATTTTACATTGCTGAGGCATTAAGCAATTTTGAAAATAAATATAAATGCTCTGATCAGTTATGGTCAGCATTATTTTCCCAAAATGAGCAATTCAATATAACTTGCATGTATGAACTGATCGTGGCTAAAACCATACCCAATTTGGAGTCACTCTTAAGGCGTTTGCGGTCGATATCTACACTTGAACCAAATCAGCAAGCGTCCTTAATTTCTGTCACCAATATTTACATCCACAGTAATGGAAGAATTCATAATGCAAAGCAACACCAAGAGCTATTTACCTTATTGGGGGACCTTACGAAAAAAAATGAATTGAAGATAACATTGATGCAACACAATCTCCTGGATGCAACTTACGACGATATTAGGTAAACTGTAAACTATCATTAATAATAGTAAAAGAATTTATTTAAATATTTGTTTCTAGCATTTGTGCGCCAAATGTAGGTATAATTCGGACATCAGCTAATGTCCATTTGGATGATGTAACAGCTCAAACTCGCTTAGAAGCTAGTTTATTAATACCCAAGATTCTTTACCTATCAACTGCATACAAAGATCGAGGATTAATAAACTTCGGCTATATGTTTTCTATGTCCAATTTACAACCTTGCATGTTTGAAAGTATTCGTCCTGCTGATTTTTTAAAACTACAACAATTTAGAAAAGCTATAAAATCAGCATCAATCGAAAGTCAACATAAAGTTAATATGCCACAAAATGTAACGGGAGATGATCCTGATCTCATTGTGGTAGCTGCATTTATTGATAATTTAATCAGTTTAAATGGTTTAATCGAAACATGCAAAGCACTTGAAGTTCAAACTTTGATATTACACGACTCTACAAGTTTAAGGTAAATGTTTTATATACTACTTTTATCTTTTTGTATTGCATTAATCATATTTTAATCAATTGCAGTCCAAGTACTGATAATTCATTGAAGATTATGAAAATAAAATCAGAATTACTTAGCGAATACTTGTGGGAGAAAAAATTACAAAATTATAATATTGTTGCCACAACAAATACTGCTAAAACTGATGAATTTATTAAATTCTCATTCGCAAAGAAAACCGTTCTCCTAATTGGGTAAGTCAGCCTTTGGTTAAATTGTATTGTATTTATTAATAATATTTAAATATTAATCATTTACAGTCATGAACACAATGGAATACCAAAAAATCTTAATTATCTTTTGGATAGAACAGTAGATTTACCGCAAACGAATTATCAATATTCACAAAATTTGCTTATTTTTGTATATCATCAACAATTTAACGCAAATGGGTAAAAAAAAGTAAAAAACTATTTCTTTGCCTAAAAAGATTCAGTGCCCACATTGTGGGTGACCTGTAATCATCTATTCTATGCAGCCTTTAAATGATATTGTCAAGGAATCACTCACGATAAGTGACATCCCTAATCACTATTATACTACAATCTATATATGTTTATTTTCACACTATTCTGCATACATAGAAATGCATATATTTGTATCTATTATCTAAGTTGCCGCTGTGTCGGCTCATTCAAATAAATCTATAATAAACTTCAGTAAAACAAAAGCAACAAACCGAACTAGAACTCGCTAAACAGTAACCGTGTTTTCTTGTAGTCCTCTGTTTAAGCATTAGTTGCATTATCAACAGATATAGTTAATGGATTCTAATAGAACTTGATGGAACTGTAAAGATCTCGGAGCAGTACGTGTTGATTTAGACAGACTGATAGAGTTATATCATTTTAGCACATCGTGCTGATCAATATATACTTTATATAGTCGAAGATGCTTAATTTCAGGCGTTCTTTCTATTCTATTCTTTAGGGGGAAATTTGTAATCGTTTTTGACATCACCAAAGAGTTTTAATCGTTCTGTCTTTATGTTTATAGTTTCCGTAGGATGTTTTGATTAGAAATGTCTGTGTGCACCTTATATAGTCGCAAATACATTGCGCCCTAGTGATTAGATTCATTTCTTTATATACTTTTAATACCCTTCCGCACGCACCGGCTCAAACAAAACAAACTCTCTGTGACAGAGAAGGTAATTAAATAGTCTGGAACTGCAAGGGTATAGAAACTTCTGCAACGCCAAAGTTAAAATCGGACACTTGTACATAATATTAATTTTATCGATATCCTTTGAACTCAAGCCAATACGTTGGCCAATTTGTGCTGTTGGATCCAAAGGAACGATGGTATCCTCACCGTTAATGGAGAAGGCACCAGGACGATAGTGTAGGCAACTCTCATAATCATAACCCATTTCAAAATCGGTCACTTTGTCCGATGAAAATTTATCGAAATTAAATTCCTTGCCGGGTACAATGTTATCGTAGACAACTTGTATATAATCATCTCGTATGGATGAGCTTTGTTGATGATAGAATCCCAAGGCATGCATAAATTCATGCAATATAGTGCCAGGACGAAAGCATCCTTCACCCAAAGGATAAATTTCCAAATTCATTTCCTGCGGTTTTCCTTGATAGCCAACAGCTGTATAACAGCCACCGGAATTGGCAGTTATAGTTAGATAAGATTCATCCTCGCCATCAATAGCTTCCCGGAATCTAACGCATGTATTCAATTCTATGGTTGCAATGCCATTCAAAATTGCCTGTTTATGACTCGAATCGAAATTGGATGATATTTTGTATATAACCACATTATTAGGCCATCTTTTTTGTTCATCCGTTAAACCATTGCGTCCTTGGATATAACCGTTTTGCCTATTTTTTTCCTGTTCTGGTGTTAACTGCATATCGCCTTCAATAAAACCACCCGATTCTTCCGGATCCAGAATGGATGGCAAGGGTATTGGCTTAAGCCAACTTTGCTGCACCGATATAGTTAAAAGTAATAAAAACGTTAATAAAAATCGCGACATCTTGCTCGTTGAAGTTTTCTGTGTAGACTGAACAATCTAATGCTAGGACTTACCGTCTATAAATGAACCAGAGAGATTAGATAGAAATCGAGAGACCAGAATATATAGAATATTTATTGCAAGACATCGATAAACGATAAGAAACCAAAGGCGCTTTTTCCATATCTTTTACCATAGCTTTGCATTAGTCATGTAAAGTAAAGTTCATGTCATAATGTACGTCATTAATTTGTTAGTAGTAAAATAATTAGCAGAATAAAAAAATCGAATACCCAATTCAATATAATAATTGTGTTCTATCTTCAAGTACCCCCAAAAAGTCTTATCTAAGAAAAAAGTAATTAAAATGTGCTGCATAAAGATAGGATGAGTAATTCCCAAATGAATACAATACGAAGACACGCGTAATCGTTGTGCTAAACACAATTTCAATTGTATCAATTGTCTTTACACTCTTTCAATCACTAAGCTTATCAGTTAGTTGATAAAAATTGATAATAGTTTAATAAACAACAACTGCAAGAAAAAAGAAAAACGCAAGTACATTAAAAATCATTTGAAAGTTACACATTATTCTATATTATGAAATTCGATTTACCTATCATAACGATTCGGCACATTTGGCATTTTGCACTTCAACAAATCACTCAAAAATTACCGAAATGAATTTCACTTCCTCAACTGAATCGATAACATTTGGTAAAACACAAATTTTGCTTAAAGCCAATTACTTGAGCCTCTTGATTAAAGTTTAAAAAGATTTGGTTTCTGTTACTTGGTTTGTTTTTTTTTTTTTGAAATGTTTGTTTTATTATTTTTTTTTTAAGTTTATTTTTAATCAATTTTATATACTATAGTATAATTTTAGGTGTTATCGAAAGCATTATTTCATTTATTTGTAGTATAGTTTGAAGAGTTAGTTTATTTGCCTGATAAACTAACGAGTTTATCATTCACTAAGTAATTTCGTTTTTTAGTGGAATTCCAGCCCGATTTTTTTTATTTTATAAAACATTTTATGAAATTTTGTATTCTCCATTTTGTTCGAATACCTTTTGTCATCTTTCGGGCAATAGATTGATTCCATGCTTATAAAATTTTTGATCCTTGCTGGCAAAAAACTGGTTTAAGTGGTTTTTGACGTCCTGATTTGAGGTGAAGGTTGTACCATCCAAAAAATTCTGCAGAGACCGGAACAAGTAATAGTCCGAAGGTGCTAAGTCTGTAGAATAAAATGGGTGTGGTAGCACATCCCATTCAAGCTGCAATAGCTTTAAGCGAGTTATCAAACTTGTATGGGGTCTCGCATTATCCTGGTGAAACACTACACCTTCTCTATTGACCAATTCTGATCTCCTCCGAGATTCTAATGGCTACAAAGCTGAAATTTTGCACTTCGGGTTCTTTTCATCCCGATTATATGAATATATCTTATACCTCTCACAGAAATCTTGTAAGTTTTGTATAATTTATAAAGTCACCATCAAGTTTTATTAGAATCAGTTAAGTATATAATAAAGCTCTCATAGCAATAATCGGCCTGGCATATAGTTTTTGGTCCATAACTTAATTGTTTTAACAGCGATCCTCACGTAAATTGGTATTGAAAAATTTGATATTTTTACAGATATTTTTACTAAGTTTCAGTAGAGTCAGTCGACTAAAGCAGCTAAAGGAACAATCGGACCACAATAAATATTCGCATAAAAATCTCCTTTTTCTGAATGAATGCTAAAACTACTCACGAAAGTCAAAATATTATATTACTTTGGCCCACAGGTGGCGCCAGTTAGACAGTTTGATTTGTTAAATTACGCCAGTATCAATATTTTTAATCGAATAAACGAGATAAAGTACATTGATAATACAAATGTTTATTGTAACGAAGTTTGCATACTCTTGAAACTTTTTTAATTGGTCAATTAGTTCTAAGAAACTATCCAGATTATTTTACAGCAATTACTAAAAAAAATTCTTATTATTATTAATTTTTTTTTAAATAGAAAACCTTGTTTAATAGTTTTTGAGCTGCTGCTTACAGAAGACTTTCTCTTGTCTGCCCAAAATATAAATATACCTGATTTTGAAAGGGTATAACGTTAAAGCTTATCGCTAAAAGCGTTTAAAAAAAAACATTTTATTTGTCATTGTTTCTTGGAATAGTAAAGTTGTGCTTTACCGAAATATATTCTTAACCTTCTTTTACAGAATATTTCACATATATAATGGGTAATGTAAATACCAATCAATTGTTTGATATAAACGACATCGATGATCTGCTATCCGATCTTATTGAAATACAACAGAAGGAATTCTCAACATTGGTTATGGAAAGAATTGTGCAGTTTATTTTTAACATGATTATAAATAAAAATGTGAATTTTCCATTAAAAATATTTGAGAAACTTATCTCAGCGTTGATGTCTGCTTCTAATGCTGGTGCTGCTTTACCAGACAAAGGTCAGAAGTTGGTTAACAACCTCTTGGAGTGTGTGCATCTTCAACTTATGAAATTTCCTGGTGTCGAAAACAAATTATTGCTGGCCCAGTTGTGGTCAGTCAGTGTAACTGGTGATCATGTGCATCCTCATGCTGCACAAATACTTGTCTTGTTTTTTGACGATTTCCTCCATTATCTGGACATGGAAGAAAGGTGTCCACAATTGCTGAGGGTCATTCGACAGCTGCACCAATCAAATCGAAAAGCAGCCTTCTTTCTAATGTCTAAACTGGAGGATATCTTTGACACCAACAATGCCGTTGCAAATGCCATCAAGTGCACCAAACAGCAGTGGTCACAGTACATTATTTTATTGCAATACATGGAAGGGTACGATATCGACCTAAATTTATTTGGTGTCTTGGAAAATATAATGCACGATGAAATTGTTGACCCTTTGTTGCGCCAAATACTCAAAAAACTGTTGCATGATGACAATATATCCGTTGTCTATAAAATAGTTAAGTTTGTTGTAACCAATTTGAAAATGTCTCAATTGACTGATTGGAATTTAATGGAAGACTTCTTAGCAGCAACCAATAGAAAACAGTTGTACAATGTCGATGATGATGACCGATCTTATCCACTGTTTAAAAATTTTGTATCGATAAAAGAACTAGAACTATTTATCAATGTCCTCGTTACTGTGCCATGGGAATGGAACATAGGTCCATTATATGAATGGCTCAAAAGTTTACCGGTGGAATTAGAAAAACCAAGCATTAGCAAGGATTTATTTTTTAAACTATGTTTGCGAGTCAAGGAACTAAAAGACAAGCATTGGCTACCAAGTCTAGTTGAAATTCAATTCGAGGTAAGTTAGGAGTTGAAAAAGAATATATTTGTAATAAGATAATTTTTTACTTAATATTTTTTTAGAGTACAATTAATGGATTGCCCTTGGAGGATTATTTAATCTTTGTCGAGATGTTGTATAAGAACAAAAGTTACAATTTTATAGATCACAACATTTTGAAACTTAAAATTATTCAGTGCCCTGATTTCAATAACTATTTAAACAAGACTCGCTTGAATATAATATTTAATTCATATATCAGCGACGATTTTGTTATTATGCTTATTCATAAACTAAAACAAATACCAAAACACGAACATGGATTATTACGCTTTTTTCCCCTATCCTTGATAAGAAATAATCAAACTATTTGTGAATTTTATGCCAACGAATATCAATTAAATATTTCTTTGATTCAATATGGTAAAGATATAATTCAATTGCAAAAACATTTGCTCTATAATCTTATGTGTAAAACTAACGAGGAAAAGTCTCTTGCAATGGCAATTGCAACAGACTTGTTTGTAGTGAATCAATTTGAAAGTTGGTGTATCATCGAAGAGTTTCAGTTAAAACCCCAGGGAATATTGCAGCAGGGGACAAAGGCAACATTCAACCACATGGCAAACCTTCTTAAAAACTATCGTCAACGATTACACGACAAGGATGTGTTATCTGCCTTTGTTGCCTTATTAAAAGATTATCCAGATCGTGAAGCGTAAGTAAGAGAATATTTGAAATATACATAATAATTATATATTTTCTTTTTTAGAGCTCAAAACATTGTAGAATATGCCTCAAAATATTTGACCATCGAAGAACAAAATACAATTTCTTTGGATATTATTCGACACCATCTTCATATTGATTATGCTGTAGTTTCTGAATTATTTAGGTCTTCTATAAATGTGCCTATAAATCAGTGTCTTAATGAACTTATCTATTTTACTTTACATACTAAATACCCATGGTAAGAGGAATTAATGTTTAGTGGATAATTAATATTTGATTACAAAATTTACTTTACAGGCTGGATTCAATATACTTAGATTGTATTGGAATAAATCCGCTACTTTTAGAGTTTGTACAGTATACCCTACGAAAATCTAATTCCTATATTAACCGAGTAGTGGAAGAATTATTGCGGATAAATAAGGAATTGTCCGAAACTCATCCTTACTATCAAAGCAATTCCAGAGAGCATATAATGAAATTTTACATTGCTGAGGCATTAAGCAATTTTGAAAATAAATATAAATGCTCTGATCAGTTATGGTCAGCATTATTTTCCCAAAATGAGCAATTCAATATAACTTGCATGTATGAACTGATCGTGGCTAAAACCATACCCAATTTGGAGTCACTCTTAAGGCGTTTGCGGTCGATATCTACACTTGAACCAAATCAGCAAGCGTCCTTAATTTCTGTCACCAATATTTACATCCACAGTAATGGAAGAATTCATAATGCAAAGCAACACCAAGAGCTATTTACCTTATTGGGGGACCTTACGAAAAAAAAATGAATTGAAGATAACATTGATGCAACACAATCTCCTGGATGCAACTTACGACGATATTAGGTAAACTGTAAACTATCATTAATAATAGTAAAAGAATTTATTTAAATATTTGTTTCTAGCATTTGTGCGCCAAATGTAGGTATAATTCGGACATCAGCTAATGTCCATTTGGATGATGTAACAGCTCAAACTCGCTTAGAAGCTAGTTTATTAATACCCAAGATTCTTTACCTATCAACTGCATACAAAGATCGAGGATTAATAAACTTCGGCTATATGTTTTCTATGTCCAATTTACAACCTTGCATGTTTGAAAGTATTCGTCCTGCTGATTTTTTAAAACTACAACAATTTAGAAAAGCTATAAAATCAGCATCAATCGAAAGTCAACATAAAGTTAATATGCCACAAAATGTAACGGGAGATGATCCTGATCTCATTGTGGTAGCTGCATTTATTGATAATTTAATCAGTTTAAATGGTTTAATCGAAACATGCAAAGCACTTGAAGTTCAAACTTTGATATTACACGACTCTACAAGTTTAAGGTAAATGTTTTATATACTACTTTTATCTTTTTGTATTGCATTAATCATATTTTAATCAATTGCAGTCCAAGTACTGATAATTCATTGAAGATTATGAAAATAAAATCAGAATTACTTAGCGAATACTTGTGGGAGAAAAAATTACAAAATTATAATATTGTTGCCACAACAAATACTGCTAAAACTGATGAATTTATTAAATTCTCATTCGCAAAGAAAACCGTTCTCCTAATTGGGTAAGTCAGCCTTTGGTTAAATTGTATTGTATTTATTAATAATATTTAAATATTAATCATTTACAGTCATGAACACAATGGAATACCAAAAAATCTTAATTATCTTTTGGATAGAACAGTAGATTTACCGCAAACGAATTATCAATATTCACAAAATTTGCTTATTTTTGTATATCATCAACAATTTAACGCAAATGGGTAAAAAAAAGTAAAAAACTATTTCTTTGCCTAAAAAGATTCAGTGCCCACATTGTGGGTGACCTGTAATCATCTATTCTATGCAGCCTTTAAATGATATTGTCAAGGAATCACTCACGATAAGTGACATCCCTAATCACTATTATACTACAATCTATATATGTTTATTTTCACACTATTCTGCATACATAGAAATGCATATATTTGTATCTATTATCTAAGTTGCCGCTGTGTCGGCTCATTCAAATAAATCTATAATAAACTTCAGTAAAACAAAAGCAACAAACCGAACTAGAACTCGCTAAACAGTAACCGTGTTTTCTTGTAGTCCTCTGTTTAAGCATTAGTTGCATTATCAACAGATATAGTTAATGGATTCTAATAGAACTTGATGGAACTGTAAAGATCTCGGAGCAGTACGTGTTGATTTAGACAGACTGATAGAGTTATATCATTTTAGCACATCGTGCTGATCAATATATACTTTATATAGTCGAAGATGCTTAATTTCAGGCGTTCTTTCTATTCTATTCTTTAGGGGGAAATTTGTAATCGTTTTTGACATCACCAAAGAGTTTTAATCGTTCTGTCTTTATGTTTATAGTTTCCGTAGGATGTTTTGATTAGAAATGTCTGTGTGCACCTTATATAGTCGCAAATACATTGCGCCCTAGTGATTAGATTCATTTCTTTATATACTTTTAATACCCTTCCGCACGCACCGGCTCAAACAAAACAAACTCTCTGTGACAGAGAAGGTAATTAAATAGTCTGGAACTGCAAGGGTATAGAAACTTCTGCAACGCCAAAGTTAACTACGTTGATATGTTTTATCAGTATAGCTTTATCGCTATTTCAAATGAATTTGTGTCAGTCTGAATTGTAAGGTCCGTGCGTATAGTTAAAGAGAGAAAATTTAAAACAAAAAATGAATGGTTTAAATCAATCAAAAATAATCAATATTAGCGATTTTAATGTTGAATTGAATGACATTCTACAAGCATTCTTCTGCGCAGCGAGTGCTTCAGTTTATTTTAAAGTTGATTGAAAATAAATCAACTATATTTAAAAAACTTATCTTAGCAAAGATGTCTGCCTCTAATGCTAATGCTGCTTTATAAGACAATGGTCAGAAGTTGGTACAACCTCTTGGAATTTGTCCATCTTCAGTTTATAAAATTTCCTAGTGTTGACGGCGAATTATTCCTGGCCCAGTTGTGGTCAGTCAGTGTAACTGGTGATCATGTGCATCCTCTTGCTGCACAAATACTTGTCAAGTTTTTTTGACGATTTCCTCCATTATCTGGACATGGAGGAAAGGTGTCCACAATTGCTAAAGGTCATTCAGCAGCTTTACCAATCAAATAAGAAGGAAAATCACCAATTTGCCTGCATTCCCATGCATAAACTAGAGATCTTTGATTCTAGCAATGCCGTTGCAGATGCTGTCAAGTGCACCAAATAGCAGTGGTCAGAATACATTGCATTATTGGAATACAAAGAAGGGGACGATATCCACCTAAATTGTAAAGGCATCTTGGAAAATATAAAACTCGATGATAATTTTAAACCTTGGTGGTGCAATTTACATAAAAGATTGTTGCATCTTGACAACATATACATTATCTATGACATCGTCAAATTTATTGTTGCCCATTTGAAGTTATCTCAATTGACTGATTGGAATCTTGTTGAAGACTTCTTGGCTTCTTAGAGTCGTCAGTTGAATCAACAAAGAAATTTGAATGAATGTTTGAAATTTGTTAATTTTATCTTGCATTCCAGCTTTTATGTACCTTTATGTAATTTTTGGCCATCAACATTTAAAGACGATTTGGGAAATGAATTGGTTGGACCACGATTACAAGCTCATCTCACTTTACCTGAATTTAAATTTCCCAATTCTCCTAAATCCATTTTGAATAACCAAAAGGATGATTTGTATTTTTTTTATTTCGAATAAGAAACCACGTGATTATTATGAACATAATCATTTTAAATTTCGAAGAGCTCTTAAATCTAGGCAACTTTAAAGGGATTATTCAAGACTGATGTGGATATACATCAAATACTTTATCAAGCTGGTTTAGATTTCATGTAACTGAGAGCAACTATTTCCAAGTATGAATATTTTTATTGTACCCAGTGGAAGCTAGAATAACCACAATGTAATAAATTAAATTTTTTTAAATGAATTTTTCGCTTTTTTTATGGTGTAAAGCTAAAACAAATTGCATTAGGCAGCATGACGCATACGTTTAAAACAATATAATATTTAATATTAGCAGCTTACTGTGTATTTAAGCGTCTCAAAATGAAGTGCTTGCATTTTATTTTTATATTTTTACAATTTAGCAATGGGATTCTAAGTATTACCTTAGAGGAAACTTCTACAGAAGATCCTGAGTTAACCTTGGGCTTTTATCAAGGGGATATAGAATATGAACCAGTCGGAATGCGTAATGGTCTGCTCGATGAGATTTTCCGTTGGCCAAATGCCACTATCTACTATAGTTTGGATACGAATATATTTGGCTGAAATTTTGCACTTCGGGTTCTTTTCATCCCGATTATATGAATATATCATATACCTCTCACAGAAATCTTGTAAGTTTTGTATAATTTATAACGTCACCATCAAGTTTATATAGAATCAGTTAAGTATATAATAAAGCTCTCATAGCAATAATCGGACTGGCATATAGTTTTTGGTCAATAACTTAATTGTTTTAACAGCGATCCTCACGTAAATTGGTAATGGATATTTTAAGAAATATTTTTATTAAGTTTTAGTAGAGTCAGTCGACTAAAGCAGCTAAAGGAACAATCGAACCACAATAAATATTCGCATAAAAATCTCCTTTTTCTCAATGAATGCTAAAACTACTCACGAAAGTCCAAATATTATATTACTTTAGCCCATAGGTGGCGCCAGTTAGACAGTTTGATTTGTTAAATTACGCCAGTATCAATATTTTTAATCGAATAAAAGAGATAAAGTACATTGATAATACAAATGTTTCTTGTAACGAAGTTTGCATACTCTTGAAACTTTTTTAATTGGTCAATTAGTTTTATGAAATTATCCAGATTATTTTACAGCAATTACTAAAAAAATTCTTATTGTTCACGCCAGAAAAGGGTGAAAAGCGGAAGAGGAGCATGGTTGAAACAGAGGGGCGAATTGAAAGGAGGACGGCCACACTGTAGATCATACGACAAGTGGAAAAAGCTCCATAGAAGCAGTTAGTCCGTATTTCACATCGAAACCGTACACACGCCCCTCGTTTTCCAAGTCTTCTAGTTTGCTAAAAGAAAAACCTTTTTGTATTGCCAAGTGGCCACCATATACTCATAGATATACTTTAAAACTTGTGTTGAGTTTTTAAAACGAAGTTCACGCGTACGGGTTAATTACATATATTGGAGAGTTGTTGGCAACCGTCTACTTTAAGGAATTCTTCGCCCCCCCACAAACACTTATTATTTTTTTTTAATAGAAAACGTTGTCAAATAGCTTTTTAGCTGGTACTTACAGAAAACTTTCTCTTGTCTGCCCAAAATATAAATATACGCTAAAAGCGTTTAAAAAACATTTTATTTGTCATTGTTTCTTGGAACAGTAAAGTTGTGCTTTACCGAAATATATTCTTAACCTTCTCTTACAGAATATTTCACATATATAATGGGTAATGTAAATACCAATCAATTGTTTGTTATAAACGAGATCGATGATCTCCTAGCTGATCTAATTGAAATACAACAGAAGGAATTCTCAACATTGGTTATGGAAAGAATTGTGCAGTTTATTTTAAACTTGATTAAAAATAAAAATGTGAATTTTCCATTAAAAATATTTGAGAAACTTATCTCAGTGGTTATGTCTGCTTCTAATGCTGGTGCTGCTTTACTAGACAAAGGTCAGAAGTTGGTTAACAACCTCTTGGAGTGTGTGCATCTTCAACTTATGAAATTTCCTGGTGTCGAAAACAAATTATTGCTGGCCCAGTTGTGGTCAGTCAGTGTAACTGGTGATCATGTGCATCCTCTTGCTGCACAAATACTTGTCTGGTTTTTTGACCATTTCCTTCATTATAATCTGGACATGGAAAAAATTGCACAATTGCTGAGGGTCATTCGACAGCTGCACCAATCAAATCAGAAGGGAAATCGAAAAGCAGCCTTCTTTCTAATATTTCAACTGGAGGATATCTTTGACACCAACAATGCCTTTGCAAATACCATCAAGTGCACCAAACAGCAGTGGTCACAGTACATTATTTTATTGCAATACATAAAAGGGTACGATATCGACCTAAATTTATTTGGTGTCTTGGAAAATATAATGCACGATGAAATTGTTGACCCTTTGTTGCGCCAAATACTCAAAAAACTGTTGCATGATGACAATATATCCGTTGTCTATAAAATAGTTAAGTTTGTTGTAACCAATTTGAAGATGTCTCAATTGACTGATTGGAATTTAATGGAAGACTTCTTAGCAGCAACCAATAGAAAACAGTTGTACAATGTCGATGATGATGACCGATCTTATCCACTGTTTAAAAATTTTGTATCGATAAAAGAACTAGAACTATTTATCAATGTCCTCGTTACTGTGCCATGGGAATGGAACATAGGTCCATTATATGAATGGCTCAAAAGTTTACCGGTGGAATTAGAAAAACCAAGCATTAGCAAGGATTTATTTTTTAAACTATGTTTGCGAGTCAAGGAACTAAAAGACAAGCATTGGCTACCAAGTCTAGTTGAAATTCAATTCGAGGTAAGTTAGGAGTTGAAAAAGAATATATTTGTAATAAGATAATTTTTTACTTAATATTTTTTTAGAGTACAATTAATGGATTGCCCTTGGAGGATTATTTAATCTTTGTCGAGATATTGTATAAGAACAAAAGTTTCAATTTTGAAGATCACAACATTTTGAAACTTAAAATTATTCAGTGCCCTGATTTCAATAACTATTTAAACAAGACTCGCTTGAATATAATATTTAAATCATATATCAGCGACGATTTTGTTATTATGCTTATTCATAAACTAAAACAAATACCAAAACACGAACATGGATTATTACGCTTTTTTCCCCTATCCTTGATAAGAAATAATCAAACTATTTGTGAATTTTATGCCAACGAATATCAATTAAATATTTCTTTGATTCAATATGGTAAAGATATAAAGAAATTGCAAAAACATTTGCTCTATAATCTTATGTGTAAAACTAACGAGGAAAAGTCTCTTGCAATGGCAATTGCAACAGACTTGTTTGTAGTGAATCAATTTGAAAGTTGGTGTAACATCGAAGAGTTTCAGTTAAAACCCCAGGGAATATTGCAGCAGGGGACAAAGGCAACATTCAAGCACATGGCAAACCTTCTTAAAAACTATCGTCAACGATTACACGACAAGGATGTGTTATCTGCCTTTGTTGCCTTATTAAAAGATTATCCAGATTGTGAAACGTAAGTAAGAGAATATTTGAAATATATATAGTAATTATATATTTTCTTTTTTAGAACTCAAAACATTGCTGAATATGCCTCAAAATATATGACCATCGAAGAACAAAATACAATTTCTTTGGATATTATTCGACACCATCTTCATATAAATGATATTGTTGTTTCTGAATTATTTAGGTCTTCTATAAATGTGCCTATAAATCAGTGTCTTAATGAACTTATCTATTTTACTTCACATACTAAAGACCCATGGTAAGAGGAATTAATGTTTAGTAAATAATTAATATTTGATTACAAAATTTACTTTACAGGCTGGATTCAATATACTTAGATTATATTGGAAGAGGACCTCTACTTTTACAGTTTGTACAGTATACCCTACGAAAATCTGATTCCTATATTAACCGAGTAGTGGAAGAATTATTGCGAATAAATAAGGAATTGTCCGAAACTCATCCTTACTATCAAAGCAATTCCAGAGAGCATATAATTAAATTTTACATTGCTGAGGCATTAAGCAATTTTGAAAATAAATATAAATGCTCTGATCAGTTATGGTCAGCATTATTTTCCCAAAATGAGCAATTCAATATAACTTGCATGTATGAACTGATCGTTGCTAAAACCATACCCAATTTGGAGTCACTCTTAAGGCGTTTGCGGTCGATATCTACACTTGAACCAAATCAGCAAGCGTCCTTAATTTCTGTCACCAATATTTACATCCACAGTAATGGAAGAATTCTTAATGCAAAGCAACACCAAGAGCTATTTGCCTTATTGGAGGACCTTACGAAAAAAAATGAATTCAAGGCAACATTGATGCAGCACAATCTCCTGGATGCAACTTACGACGATATTAGGTAAACTGTAAACTATCATTAATAATAGTAAAAGAATTTATTTAAATATTTTTTTCTAGCATTTGTACGCCAAATGTAGGTATTATTCGGGCATCAGCTAATGTTGATTTGGATGATGTAACAGCTCAAACTCGCTTAGAAGCTAGTTTATTAATACCCAAGATTCCTTACCTATCAACTGCATACAAAGATCGAGGAATAATAAACTTCGGCTATATGTTTTCTATGTCCAATTTACAACCTTTCATGTTTGAAAGTCTTCGTCCTGCTGATTTTTTAAAACTACAACAATTTAGAAAAGCTATAAAATCAGCATCAATCGAAAGTCAACATAAAGTTAATATGCCACAAAATGTATTGGGAGATGATCCTGATCTCATTGTGGTAGCTGCATTTATTGATAATTCAATCAGTTTAAATGGTTTAATCGAAACATGCAAAGCACTTGGAGTTCAAACTTTGATATTACACGACTCTACAAGTTTAAGGTAAATGTTTTATATACTACTTTTATCTTTTTGTATTGCATTAATCATATTTTAATCAATTGCAGTCCAAGTACTGATAATTCATTGAAGATTATGAAAATAAAATCAGAATTACTTAGCGAATACTTGCGGGAGAAAAAATTACAAAATTATAATATTGTTGCCACAACAAATACTGCTAAAACTGATGAATTTATTAAATTCTCATTCGCAAAGAAAACCGTTCTCCTAATTGGGTAAGTCAGCCTTTGGTTAAATTGTATTGTATTTATTAATAATATTTAAATATTAATCATTTACAGTCATGAACACAATGGAATACCAAAAAATCTTAATTATCTTTTGGATAGAACAGTAGATTTACCGCAAACGAATTATCAATATTCACAAAATTTGCTTATTTTTGTATATCATCAACAATTTAACGCAAATGGGTAAAAAAAAGTAAAAAACTATTTCTTTGCCTAAAAAGATTCAGTGCCCACATTGTGGGTGACCTGTAATCATCTATTCTATGCAGCCTTTAAATGATATTGTCAAGGAATCACTCACGATAAGTGACATCCCTAATCACTATTATACTACAATCTATATATGTTTATTTTCACACTATTCTGCATACATAGAAATGCATATATTTGTATCTATTATCTAAGTTGCCGCTGTGTCGGCTCATTCAAATAAATCTATAATAAACTTCAGTAAAACAAAAGCAACAAACCGAACTAGAACTCGCTAAACAGTAACCGTGTTTTCTTGTAGTCCTCTGTTTAAGCATTAGTTGCATTATCAACAGATATAGTTAATGGATTCTAATAGAACTTGATGGAACTGTAAAGATCTCGGAGCAGTACGTGTTGATTTAGACAGACTGATAGAGTTATATCATTTTAGCACATCGTGCTGATCAATATATACTTTATATAGTCGAAGATGCTTAATTTCAGGCGTTCTTTCTATTCTATTCTTTAGGGGGAAATTTGTAATCGTTTTTGACATCACCAAAGAGTTTTAATCGTTCTGTCTTTATGTTTATAGTTTCCGTAGGATGTTTTGATTAGGAATGTCTGTGTGCACCTTATATAGTCGCAAATACATTGCGCCCTAGTGATTAGATTCATTTCTTTATATACTTTTAATACCCTTCCGCACGCACCGGCTCAAACAAAACAAACTCTCTGTGACAGAGAAGGTAATTAAATAGTCTGGAACTGCAAGGGTATAGAAACTTCTGCAACGCCAAAGTTAACTACGTTTATATGTTTTATCAGTATAGCTTTATCGCTATTTCAAATGAACTTGTGTCAGTCTGAATTGTAAGGTCCGTGCGTATAGTTAAAGAGAGACAATTTAAAACAAAAAATAAATAGTTTAAATCAATCTAAAATAATCAATATTAGCGAATTTACTGTTGAATTAAATGACATTCTACAAGAAGAAATTGACGGATTAGATGCGCAGCGAGTGCTTCAGTTTATTTAAAACTTATTTATTTATCTTATCAAAGATGTCTGCCACTAATGCTGGTGCTGCTTTATTAGACAATTGTCAGAAGTTGGTTCAACCTCTTGGAATTTGTCCATCTTCAGTTTATAAAATTTCCTAGTGTTGACGGCGAATTACCCCTGCCCCAGTTGTGGTCAGTCAGTGTAACTGGTGATCATGTGCATCCTCTTGCTGCACAAATACTTGTCAAGTTTTTTGACGATTTCCTCCATTATCTGGACATGGAAGAAAGGTGTCCACAATTGCTAAAGGTCATTCAGCAGCTTTACCAATCAAATAAGACGGAAAATCGCCAATTAGCCAGCATTCTCATGCATAAACTAGAGAAGATCTTTGATTCTAGCAATGCCGTTGCAGATGCTGTCAAGTGCACCAAACAGCAATGGTCAGAGTACATTGCATTATTGGAATACCAAGAAGGGGACGATATCCACCTAAATTGTAAAGGCATCTTGGAAAATATAAAACCCGATGATAATTTTAATCCTTGGTGGTGCAATTTACATAAAAGATTGTTGCATCTTGACAACATATACATTGTCTATCTTATCTCAATTGACTGATTGGAATCTTGTTGAAGACTTCTTGGCTTCTTAGAGTCGTCAGTTGAATCAACAAAGAAATTTGAATGATTATTTGAAATTGGTAATTTTATCTTGCATTTCAGCTTTTATGTACCTTTATGTAATTTTTGACCATCAACATATAAAGACGATTTGGGAAATGAATTGGTTGGACCACGATTACAAGCTCGTCTCACTTTACCTGAATTTAAATTTCCCAATTCTTTTGAATCCATTTTGAATAACCAAAAGGATCATTTGTATTTTATTTTATTTCGAAATAATGAAACCACGTGATTCTTATGAACATAATCATTTTAAATTTCGAAGAGCTCTTAAATCTAGGCAACTTTAAAGGGATTATTCAAGACTGATGTGGATATACATCAAATACTTTATCAAGCTGGTTTAGATTTCATGTAACTGAGAGCAACTATATCCAAGTATGAATATTTTTATTGTACCCAGTGGAAGCTAGAATAACCACAATGTAATAAATTAAATTTTTTAAAATGAATTTTTCGCTTTTTTTTATGGTGTAAAGCTAAAACAAATTGCATTAGGCAGCATGACGCATACGTTTAAAACAATATAATATTTAATATTAGCAGCTTACTGTGTATTTAAGCGTCTCAAAATGAAGTGCTTGCATTTTATTTTTATATTTTTACAATTTACCAATGGGATTCTAAGTATTACCCTAGAGGAAGAAGATCCTGAGTTAACCTTGGGCTTTTATCAAGGGGATATAGAATATGAACCAGCCGGAATGCGTAATGGTCTGCTCTTCGAGACATTCCGTTGGCCAAATGCCACTGTCTACTATAGTTTGGATACGAATAAATTTGGTAAATAAAATAAAACAAAATCAGCTTACATAAGTTAAAAGAAAGAAACGAATATTTTAACACTTTCAATTCAATTAGATCAAAGCCATGCGAGTTTTATAAAACGTGCCATGGAACTTATATCGCAACGTTCATGCATCAAGTTCCAATTAGCAACACAGAACTCTGAATATTACTTGAATATTACATCAAAACGTTCTGGGTGCAACGTGGATCATGTTGGCTGGCAGAATAAGGTTCAATATTTGAATCTAAAACTATATCCCATCGGTCTTGGATGCTTTCGTATTGGAACGATAATGCATGAACTTTTGCATGTCTTGGGTTTTCACCATCAGCATGTTGCGAAGAATCGTGACAAATATATAGAAATTTTTTGGAACAATATAAAGAAAGAATTTATAAGTAATTTTAAACATAATCACGAACGGCAACCATTAGATGATTTTGGTGTGGAATATGATTATGATAGCGTCCTACATTATGGTCGAAGTGCTTTTAGTATCAATGGTACCAACCTGTTGACAATTAAAGCAATTCAACCCGGTGGTGAAGGTATAGGACAACGTCGTTTTATGAGTGAAAAGGATATCATAAAACTTAATCGTATGTACAAATGTTCAGGACATGTGTGAAATACAAAGGAAGTTCTACAATAGTGTGGTAATAACGTTTGCATTATCTATATTCAAAATGTACATAGTCTTTTATTCGATATATGTATATAATACAGCTTTTAAGCTGAAGATATTTGCTATAATAAAGTTACTGACATTGTATTAAATTTTCGAATACTTCTTTTTTGCTTTATTTCATAAACATTTTACTTAATTCCGTGCTTGGTTTGTAGCTTATGAAGAAGATTCAATTTCTCTTAACTCTTAAATATTATTATGACTGAAAATCTGTGAAACCAATGTTCAAAGAAAGCAAAGTGCAAAAACTGATCTGCAAAGATCAAAAACATATAAAACTTAATGGATTTGTAAGCAAAACCTAGCAACTAAACATTAAACATCGTAAGTTATTCATTTTATTATATATTTTTACACCTGCCTGGGGCATTTGTACATGGTATTTAGCTTATTAATATCCGATTGGGTCATTTCTAGTCGTTGACCCATCTGCTCTTCGGCACCTTCTTTAAGTGGTACAATGGTCATTTCACCATTTTTGGAAAAAGCATAGGCTGTATAATGCATTACACTGGCATAATCATATTCCTCATCAAAATCTGTAACTACACTCTCATTATATTTATTAAAATTATGCTCCGTGCCTTCGGTTATATTTTCCTCAGCTATACGAACATAATCATCACGATTATGGGTACTTTGTTGGTGATAGAAACCCAAGGCATGTAGGAATTCATGAACAATTGTTCCAATACGGAAACAACCAGTATCCAATGGATAGGATTGTAAATTCAGTTGCTGAACAAGATTTCTATAACCGACATAGGAATAACATCCGCCAGCTTCAGAGGTTACATTAACATAGTATTCCTGATCGCTGGTGGCCTCTTTAAAGATCAAACACGAATGACGTTCAATAGTTCGAATGCCACGTAAAATATGATCACGATGTTCCTGGTCTAAAATAATTGCAAATTGTATAATGAACAAGAATAGATATATATGTATGTATATTCAAAATTCACCTATATAATTGTTAATATAGTAATATACAATATTACTGGGCCAGCGATAGGTCTCATTAATCAAACCATTTCTATTCTCTGGTATATTTAAAACCATGTCGCCCTCTACATAACCGGCAGTTAATTCAGGATCAGTCTCAATCCTTGTAGAAGTAGCAGCTGGTGCTCCTAAACAGCAGCTAATAGCTAGACTTAGCACGGCAAATAAAACTATCGTCCGCATATTGTCACGTTCCAAACAATACTATTTGAAAATACTTTTGGCTTTAATAGGTTCTTCTATTGGTAAGCAATAATGCTATGGATAATTTATTGTCTTTGTCGAATGGCATTTACAACCCCAACAATGGGTAATATAATAAAAAAATTAACTTAAATGACCGCTAAAGATGTTATCTAATCGGTAGTTGCTATTATACACACAATACTATAGATGTCAAGATATTTAAAGAATATATAAAGTCGGCTCTACTACCCCATGACATGGCGATTTCTTCATAAAACTAAAAAAAGCCGCAACTTTATAAAATTCAAAGGTAATTTTAGATTAATTAACTTTTAAATTATTTAAATGTTTGAATGAACTTAATATTTCAACCGGGTATATTTCTATTTTAAACGTTGAATTAATGTGATTCTAGATCATCTATCTTAATGTACGTTTACTTAACTTTAAAAAAACTAAAATGGATAGAAAGGGTAAGTTTTCAGATCTTTTTTATAAAAAATAGCATTTGGAATAGGCGATTCCTTAGAATCGCCTTGATTATTTGGATACACAAATTGGATTTATATACTTTTATATAAATAATTAGGTCACAATTATTAACGACCATTTTCATTCACAAAATATTGTAATAAATACAAAAGTAAGGCAATCGGCAATTTCTACAGTATATAATAAATTTAATAGTCCTCCCCATCTGAATCATTAGAAACGAACCAAAAATTTGTAAAAGCAAAAAATTGATAAGTATAGGACTCAAATTTATTAGATCCCGTGAGAACAGAAGTACATATCTAAGTAAACATTGTTAGAATATGTTCTGCCATGGCCCACAAGTTAAATGGGCTGGCTTCTGTGAAGGGTCATCTTCCATAGTTGTTAATCTTCAGACATTAGGAAGATTATGTTGGGGGTCTTTACTTCGACCCCTTTACGATTACTGGCCTTGTGGCTCAGTAATATATTGAAATTAAGCCAAGTCATTTTTTACGTCTTTAGGACGGAGCAAGTAATTTTTATTCTTAATAGATACGAACTAAAACTAAACATATAAAACTTAAAGTCTACAGCCAGAAATTCGGGCAGTCTGCAGGCCGACTGAACAATGATAATGCTGACCTTGCCAATAGTTGCGCGAGGCTCAGGTTACCAGAGCTGACCATGCCGACTGAATGCTCAGAATATTCCGCTGAGTCGGCAAACATATGGAGAATTGTTTATAGAATGAAAATGTCTTGGCAATAATTTAACAATTTATTTAAATTGTTGCAAGACGTTAACATTCGATAACTTCTATACAGTTTTTTCCTACTTTGTTCAGACGCTTTATTAGTTAAACAGAAAAACAAAAAATAATTTAATCCAATGGATTTTCCAATATTTGTTATTTACAACTGTATTTGATAAGAAAGTTAAGCCAGTGAGGTTACTCATATATGATCTTAAGTGACTTTAGGCTTTAGTTCTTTATGTTTTTATGGACAATTATACATGGCATTTAATTTCTTAATATCGGTTTCACTTAATTCCAATCTTTGTCCTATAATATCAACAGCTTCTTCTTTGACAGGTACAATGGTCATTTCACCATTTTTGGAAAAGGCATATGGACCATAATGCATAACACTACCATAATCATATTCTTGACCAAAATCATTAACAGTTTCCTCACTATATTTATCAAAATTAAATTCCATACCCTCGGTAATATTATCTTCGACAATTGTAACATATTCATCACGATTTGCGGCACTCTGTTGATGAAAGAAGCCCAATGCATGGAGAAACTCATGGACTACCGTGTAGAGACGGAAACAACCCTCACCAATGGGATAATTTTGTAGATTTAATTGTTGAATTCGATTTAGATAGCCTATATAGGAAAAGCAGCCACCGTCCTCGGAAGTAACATTAATATAATACGATTGATCAGAAGTGGCTTCTTTGAATGTCAAACAAGAGATTGACTCAATTGTCTGTATGCCTCGCACTATATGATCACGATGTTCCTGATCTAATCAAAAAAAAAAAGTATGTAAATATTTTGGAAAAGAATTGATAAGATATTATCTACCTATATAACTATTGATGTGATAGTATACAGTCCGATCAGGCCAACGATAAGTTTCGTTGCGCCAAATATTCCTTAAATTGCCATTAGGCACCATATCACCTTCTATAAAACCAGCTGTAAGCTCAGGATCTGTCTCAATGCGTTGTCCAGGCATTGCCAGACAACCGAAAACAGTCATTATAATTAATATAAATGAAGCACTTAACCAGTTAAACATGATGACCAATCGACTTATTAATGAAAACTAATGCTATTAAAACTATTCAATTAAATATTATAATTGCTCTCTGCTTGGTTAGCCAATTCACCTTATCTAATCATTATACAAGAACAGAAGCTAAAATTTGATAAAGAATACTTGGCTGAATTTTTAGATATTATGCACATACTTTTAGGCTTAACTGTACGTTTGGGAGTACAGAAAAAATGACAAAGAAAACATATTGTTAACATAATTGGATTTATCATGACACAATGTAAGCCATTGACAAAAGTCACAAAGAAATGTTAACGAGCAAAATTTATCTTCATTAAATTGTTAAATAAAGCTAACAAAAATGAAAAAATTTCTAAGGAAAAATAACAAAAATAATGTTCAACATTTGTGTTTAAGCTTGAATGATATTATTAAAGTTAAAGCACATTTATTGTAGCAACTAATAATAAAGAAATAAAAACAAAAAATGTGAAAAAAAGGAAAAAACATTTGCAATTCCAACAAGTCTGGAAACAGGAAACAAAAATTCCCAAGGAAGTGTCTGGTGCCTTTTGTTCTGGCTACTAAAAATTGAATATTTAGTGGTTGGTAATTAAAAATTAGCGCCAACAACTCGACGGTACAAACTCTAGCCCAAGTCCTTGCATATATAATCCCAGGTTTTGTCCTGTCCATGTTACATTGTGCTATCCTGGCCTGTCCTTTACTTTCCTCTTTTACTTTTTTACTCTCTATCTCTATGTTGGGTGCATACATATATATATATATACGTACCAGTATTTCTGGTTTTTTAATGCCACAAAAGGTATCTCTAGTTAGTTTGCCACACCGACAGAACGGAAGTCGTAAACATTTAATTTATGCCAAGCTCCTCCATCCATTTACGTTTTTAGTGAAATCTAAAAAGATGTGCAAACTGCTGCATTTTATCAGTTGCAATGCAACTATTTCTACAATGCGCTTGCTAATGAATGACAAAATAGAAGAAAAATGTCGTTGTAATATTTTAGATTTTAGCTAATGATTGGACTTTCTCCTGCCAAGTCACTTTGACTTTGATCATTCGTTAAGGAAACCTGTTTATAAAAAATGTATAACACGGCTTTAAACAACTTACACATTTATCTATGGGTTTTTATGTGTTTCAATATTGGTATCAATTTTAATTTTACTCAATTTAAAACTGATAAGGAAACTTTCTTAAGGGTCTCATTGCAATAAAGTTGTGTGCATAGATAGTGAGCTCTATAAGATATTTTTATACTCAGCGGGTATTACAAAAATTTTCGGATGTCTGCTCGTCTGTCTGTTTCTTCGCAAGAAATAGACCTTAAATTTTAAGCTATTTGGTTGAAACTTGGTAGATAAGCTCTTTAATTAATCAGGCAGATGAAGTATAAAAATCAATCGGATCGGACAACTATAAAATAAAGTAAATTAAATTTTTTTATTTAGGATGCCTTAGTTCCGTATAGCTTTTGTAATAATATTATGTGTAACCTACTTGTTTATATTTATTAGGTGAATTTATTTGTATTTGTTTTTAAACATTATTTGCAGTGGTGTATACTTAATATTGTGTTCGATCCTGGATCTAGCGAATAAAGCTAAAGTTGTCGAAGACTTTGCACTTCGCTGGTTTGTCTTTGTCATTGGAAACATTTTCTCATTATTATTATAATTTATATAAAACTAGTTAAAACCGAGTTAAGTGTTCACAGCTAGTGAAACAAAAAGTTTTTGTACAAGCAGTATTTTTTGATAAATTGTTTCTAAGGAATCTATATGATGGGATCAAGGGATTCTAACGAAACTTAGTAGAAATATTTCTATACTTTTAAAACTTACATATACTAAATTTTGTAATAGTCGCTTGAAAAATAACGAACTTATTGATGATCTTTGTTTATCTTAGGAAAGAAGAAATCCGTAAACCACTTCTTAACTATTTTAAATGATTTATGAAATCTTTTCAACAAAAAGTGGTAAAAGCAATTGTCCTAATATATAAAAAAACTTTTTATCATCAAACATTTTTAGAATATTACTTTAAATTATAACTTTCTTTATGATTTTATTATTAACCAAGTATGATTCTGCTTTTTTTGTCTTTCATATATTTTTCTTAGTTTACAGTGCTACCCAAAATGCTCTATCCAATCACATGCATCGTATATATTTATGTTTATTTTTTAAATCTTGCTATCTCTAGTTATATAAGTTGTCTGGAGAATAATTGTTTAGTTTTCTTTTTATATTTTCCTCCTCTGAACAAAATATTGCTAGAATAATAAAAAGAAAATTTAATGGGTTAACGCCTGACCATCAACTTTTCACCAAAGATGAGAAAAACGGCAAAGAAAACGAAGTCGGGCCAAAGTTTTTGTTCTTTGCTTGGTTCTCGCCCTTCCTTCTTATGATCATCATCGTCGTCATTGTCCTCTCTGTCGTCGTCGCTCTAATTTTATGACATTCCATTCCATTTTCATATATGTGGGTGAGACGGAGTGAGTGAGAGGCAGTTTGCTGCATAGCACATATACACCATATAGCCATTTCATAGTCAGACATGAATGCTGCTGCTACTTCTGCTGCTGTTGCCGCTGCAGCGCTTTGTTGCTCTGCTACGCCTTTGTTTGTATTGCCCTCAGGGGTAAAGTTTTTAGGATAATAACTTCCTGCGACTTTACGAGCCAAGGCAAAAAGCCAAAAACCCCCAATCCCCTAGCTATAGCCCCCCATCAACCAGCGGCAGCGTTAGCCCAGCAACTAAAGGGAAATGAGAATACTTAAGCAGTAATACACCGAGAAAAAATATATAGCATTTAGAAGGACATTTTGTCATAAAAACATGGTGATTAAACGTTAAGAAATATAGGACATTATCTAAGGTAAACTAGAAACTATAACAACTCCCTTAACTTTACTTACGAGTTAAGAAGAAAAAATTAAATAAATCCCAGCTATGATTACCTTTGGTTTAATTAATTGCTGACCTACTTGCGTAAATACTTATCATTTGTTCATTTCTCTCAGTGTATGAAATATCAAAAACTGCATATGAACAGCGTTTTGGGCTAAGGCAAAGCAAGGCAAGGCAAGGGCCCTGCACGAAAAATCTTAAGACCTCCACTTAAAGTTAGTCAGCGGGTAAAAAGCAAAAGCAAATGCCAACACATCAGCCAGCGAAAAGCAAGGCGAACCACAGAAAACTTTTTGACGTTGACGACAGCAGCAGGAGCAAAAGCTAACGCAGGAGCAGCAAGGACATACTCATGATGTTGGTGGATGTGGATTATAGTGGGGCAACAAGGGCAGCGGGGAGATTATAGAGCATATTAAAGACAGACAGTAGGAGAAAGCTTCACGCTTCTCTGCCATGACTGTGGGCATAATCTCAGACATAATTACACACAGCACTGGCAGAGACACAGAGACAAACAGGCAGAAAAGCCGACAGACAGACAGACAGACAAACAGACAAAGCGACAGAAAGTGGAACCAAAGAAGCGGCCAAGTCAGAGTCAGAGACTGACAAATGCAGTCATACATGAATGAGCTTCTTCTGCCTTTTCCTTGCCCCAGTCATCAGTTGTTTCTGCAGCACTTCCGGGCTCTTAACACTAGTCTCTGCGCATTTCTTACTTTTCTATTTCTTCTGTTTTTAGTTTTTCCACCTGTTTTTCTAGTGAAAGTTAACTTAAAGGTGGTCGACAACTTTAGAACTTTTTTAGCTTCTTGGTGTGAAGGAAAAACTATTAAAAGTGCATTTAAAATTAATTAAGCATACGACGTGTTGTACAGTCTGAGAGTTGTGAATGTTTTCTAGTATTTAATGTGAAAACATTTCTCTTCATTTCACCACCTTTTCCTCACCATTTATTTGATGGCAGTAAATCGGAAAAATATATATACATATGTATGGCATATATAGGACGGCGGCGGCTTGAAAACTTTTCAACACAATATCGCTAATGATAATTACAAGCTCTAAAAACTTTTCCTGCATTCGGATGGCGGTTTTATCTCTCTTTCACCATCTCTCTACTATCCTATAGCATCTCTCTGCCTCTCTCTCTCTTTCTTTCTCCGTCAGTCTTTCTGTCTCTTTTACTTTTGGCTGCCTTTTTTTTCATGTGTTTGCTTTTTCAACTTCAGATGGCTGGCGGGAAGGCGGGTAGTCAGGCAGCATAAAATATAGAAAAAAAAAATAAAAATTTCAGTGGTTGCCAAACAAAAGTTCTAGAGACCAGAGAAAAAAAATTGTTGAAGGAGTTCTCTAATTAAACGTTATTATTAGAAATTTGTTGGGGTTAAATTTCAGTAAAAAAGAATTGTGAATAGATAGTTAACTAGATCGCAAAACTAAATCAATTCATTAGGATGATTGAAAATAAAATTAAAAGAGACTGTGTGGCTAGAAGGTTAAATTTGGCAGCGCCGAAGTTTGAATACCTTTGAAAACTGTCTTTTTCAGTTATATAGAAATTATTAGAATCATACAAAAGTAAAAAAAACTCGAAAAAATTTAAAAAAATAAATTTTTTTTTTATTCCGATTATTCTATGGAAGCTATAGCATATACGCGGCCGATTTTGGTGAGACTCAGTACTCACATTTCTATATATACCGAACTTACACATACCAAATTTCGAGAGAAAAGCTCTTAAAATAAGATATTCATCTAAGACTATTTTCATGACCGATCGTTCCTATATAGCCATATAGCTCCCATATGATATAGTGAACCGATACTTATAAAATTTGGTAGATATGTAGGAAATTATAATTTTGAGATGATCGCTTTTAAAACAACCAAGTTTCTGCTTGAAATCCATATTCATGACCGATCGTTCCTATGGGAGCTATATGATATAGTCAACCGATTTTGATGAAACTTGGTGAATATGTTAGGAAGTATGTAAAACTCACAAAAACCGGCATTCGTGATATTTCGCTAGAGAACAACAAAGTTATTGAGGTTAAAGCTTATTCACGATTAATCGTTCCTATGAGAGATATATGATATAGTCATCCGATCGGGATGATTCAGAGGTGCAAAGTTTTAGCTCTGTAGCTTTAAGGATTTCGGACAAGGCTATATCAACTCAGCTCATCGTCCTGATCAAGAATATATATGTATACTTAATAAAGTCGGAGATGCTTCCTTCTATGCGTTGCAAACTTCTGACCAAAATTAATATACCCCTTTTGCAAAAGTATAGAAACCCTTAAAAACCATAAGTGCTGTTAATTTAAATTAAGCTAACTCATTAGTTAATAGTATATATAAAATTTGATTATCAATCTCACTATATCAAGATGATTGATTTTTGGAAACTAGTTAGGAATTTATCTTCATTACAGCTGATTTAGATAAAACTCGGCTTTAAACTAAGTTATCTTTTAATGGAAATTAGTTTATGATGAGCATTTTTTATACATATTGGTTCTTATACATAAATCAATAATACAATAAATCGAGCGCTAGCTTTGAAACAAAACTTTTAGATATAGATTTCATGTATACAAGGAAATTTATTTCCTTAAGTTATTTACTTATATTTAATAAGTTTTGATTTCTCTTAGTGGAACTTGTTCCATTTCTAAAAACAAGTTTAAAGAAGATGAAAAGAGACTTAATTGAATAAAATTATGTTGCAAAACGATCAAAAGATTGAATTTTAAAGTTTTAAAGAAAAAGTTTTGAACCCATGTGATTAGAATAAATGAAGAATTACGGAAAACTGTTACCTTATTTTAAAACAAACAAATCGAATCTCTTAAAAATATAAAGAAGAAAATTTATTACTTTGCTTGTAATATTGATTACAAAGTGTTAAGCTTTATGTTAAAGGATTTTGTTACATATTTGGCAAACAAAAATATTTATATATTTAATAATAGCCAAATTTACTTGAATATTTATTTTTGAAAAAGCAAATTTAATTGTGGATATTCTCTCGACCATTTCATTTAGTAAAACTCAATCCTTTTCGCTCATTAGCCTGGCCTATTAAGCCAATCGCTAAGGCCACAATTCCCAATACCAACTGATGCGGCTGATGTTGTTGTTGTTGTTGTTGTTGCTATTGCTGCTGCTGCGCTAATGAAGTGCAAATTGTCTAATGGCTCAATGGGGGTGGGAAGAATTGTGGAATAGAGGGGTAGATGGGAGTAGACGCAAAAGAGGCGTGGTTAGACGTCGACTGTGTCTAATTATCAATGAGAGAAGGCAGCAACAGTAGTAGAAACAGCAGCAAGTCAGCCATAACGAAGCAAAGTTTGACTTCCTAGCCATGATGGAATTATATTTCTACCACTCAGTGCAAGCAGGATAGAAAATGGCGATAGTAAGAGACAGATAGAGATTTTTATGTGAAAAGTTTATATGGCAAAACTTTAATGGATTAATTTACCAAAAATGTTCGTGCCGAAAAAGGAAATTGAAATTGAAATGAATATGGGGTAAAGAAGAAGAACAGCTTGAAGATTTATAACACAAAAAGAAGAGCAACCAAACTAGCTGATCATTTGGAGAATTTCAACCCAACACCCACTCTCCAACCACACTAAAGAAAATGAAAGAAAAGGATACTCTAATTTATAGAAGCTCAAAAAATAAAAAAGTTTAATGGAAAACTTAATTTGCCTTTGTTCTCTCAAATGAAAATATCTTTATTACCCAAAGAAAAAATCCGAAAAAAAAATGAGAAAAAGAGAGAAGCCAGTCAAGCGTTAACCTGACGCCTTTTATCAATATAATTTAATTAAAATTAATTCACCAATAATTGACTTTTAATATGCAATCATTTGTATCGACTAGTAGAGGACCTTCACCATCCATCGGTAGCAACAATATCCTTCTGTCCTCTGACAATTTAATAAATTTATGCTTCATTAAAATACATGAAAAACAAAAAAAGAGGCGGTAAATTATTCATTTTTATTTTTAATTGCTCATTTGTCGACGCTGCATCGAAGTGAGAAATGTGAAGTAGGAGAAGGCACCCTGCAAAATCTGTCAGAGCAAAATAATATATGAGACAGATTATACAGATACAACAGATATACTAGTAATAGCAATTAATCCACCTTCAGTCCAGCCTGTATGCTAACACGAAAATACTTCAATCCTGTCACATAAAATGGTTTACTATTCATCTCAATGGCCAATGTAATGAGCTTTAATAATGGTAGGTTTTCCTTTGCATTTGTTGAATATTGAAGTATATTTTCCCATTTTGTGTGATAGTACATAGAGCTTAGAGAATCGGTCTAGAAAATGCACAGGAAAGCCAACAAAAAGGAAGGAAAATCAATGCAAAATAAATTTGGAATTATTTTTAAACTGATGCAATTATTATAAAGATTGATTTCTAAGAATTTTAACTAGATTATTATTGATTGGATTATAAACACAATCATAAAAGGGAAACTAAGTGCAAGATTAACTTCAATAAGGCAAATTATGTTTTTAATATTAATATTAATAACACTAATTAAAATATAAGAATTTACATATATTTTCTAGTTGCAATTCTTGTTAATAATATTGCTCTATATAATCTACAAAACTTTTGAGCAATTCAGGGGAAATTTTTTAACAAATTGTTTGTAAGTAATAATAGTAGACTTCGTAATGCCCTAGGGCATCCTTTCTATTAATGTTAATTAAATTAAAAAAAAATTGTACTTTAAATATTTATTTTATATATTATGTTTAGTACAAAAGCTTTCCAGTAAAATTAATACTTAAAGTTGGAGTTGACAAGGTTTTAGGAGCAATTTTTACTAGAACTATTTATGCTAGCTCAATATTTGAAAACTGCAAAATTGTTTCTAATTTAATCAAAAGTTCGGTTTAATCAAAATATTTTGGTATTTAAGGCTTAGTATTTGTCTTTCTAGTATTATATTGTAACTATAGAACTGGATTACATGCATTTGAAGTATTTCAAGTCAATATGTTAGAGTTGAAAGTAAATATCCAACTATATATAAATAATTGGTTCTGTAACATAATCCATCTAATGCCTAATATTTTATATAGGTGTTATACATATAAAACCAATAATATTAGTTCAGGCCAATAATCAATTGTTTTATAGTGACTTAAAAGAAGGTTTCTAATTATTAAATAATTTTATACTTTAAAAGAAATAAATTTGCAACCAAATCAATAAATAACAATAAAAAGTTATTTCACTTACCGTAAAAGCCAAATTAGTGCCCAATTGACCAAGTGTTAGCAATTCAAACGTTTTGGCACCAAACCAAATGGCATATATATAATTGGCCACTGGATTCTGTAAAGAAAAAGAAAAATTTAATAAAAAATAATAAATGTGTATAGCCTAAAAGGACACCCACCGTATAAGCCTTAAAGGATAAAGCACACAATAAGCCAGCAGCAAATGCAAACATTATAAAAACTCTGACCGTATATTGTTCTTCTAATTCTTGACAGAAATGATTTAATTCTACATTTTTGCGTAGTGTACAAATAATAAGTTCCTTTAGTTCTCTAGCCATTTGATCACGATTTCTTCTTAATAATATTCTATCTATATCTCTCTGTAAATCTCTTTTCATTAAAAGATATCGACCATTTAGATGGACAATCAGTTCACAAAGTAAATTTGTTTCACCAAACATCATGGAATCAATAATGACACCAACCCAAACATTACTTAAAAGTAATGGTAGAAATATGTATAAAGGTTTCGTATCGAATGGAAATATCATTGAATATAGAAAATCTTTACGACGATTGATCAAAGAGAATATGGGAGTTATAAGATAACCCGATATAACAGCTCCATACATGGCTGAAACTAAACGATTTAGTTTTAAACTCTTTTCAATTTTCTCAAACATTTCAAAATCCTGGCGCGGATCTACATAGATGACATAGTAAAATTTTTGTAAAAACTTTTGCAAATCGGTGGAATGTAGCAATACATGAATACTCCGAAATTGTGCCTCAACCAATATCAAATATGTTGGCATGCCAGTTAAAAATGTATCTAAATTTAATTGCGATGCTTCACGTCGTAAATATCGCAATTCTGCTTCATTATGTTGTACAAATATCAGACATCCCAGTATAGCCATTATATGATCTAAATAGCGATTCCATTGTCCTGTCGATGGATCCAAGGGCCAGAAGATATGATTGTAACGAAATAATGCCAATGGCCAGGCTAATTTCACTTTTGTACCATCCGGCAAACGAGGCACGTAACGAACCATTTTCAACAATTTTCTGACTTTAAAACTTTTGGTTAGAGTTCATCGTTTTTATACGTAACTGGGTAGTAAAGTTTTCTCATGCGTGCAATGGCTCAATTAAGCTATTAGACAACAAAATGGAAACAGTTGAAACTAAAGTTCTAAATATTTAAAATAAAATTATGTTGTCTCATCTGTAATAAGCTTGTCCTCTATCAATAGATTAACATGTAAACACAATATGAAGTAATTTCGAACAATAAGTTTGACAACAATGACAAATTAAATGAATAAAAAATTAATGGCCTGTGATAGATATACTTGAAAATAATTCAATTTTGAATATTTTATTGTATTAAAGGAAGGGGTATAGGGTAATAATACCTTTTAAAAATTGAGCAATAGATAGCTTAGTGAAATTATTTGAGGATCGAGAATCACTAGTGTTGGGGATTTGTAGGTGAGAGTATTATGATGTAAGAATCGTTTCATATAAAAATTTTTTATTAATTACTTGTTATTCATTTATTTAAATGGTTTGATTCATATTTACAGTTAAGAGGAAAACTTTGCACATAATCAATTCTTTATTGGGTAACACATAACGTAAGATCTTGGATATCATAGCTGGATAGAATGAATATAAATAAATATTAACTAGTAATATCTTTAGTATAAAATATTCAAAATTATTTAATATTTTTAAGTTTTGTTAAATTCTAAATTCTTTTTTAAATAGTGTAAACTGAAATTTATTCAGTTTTGTTACCCTTTCGAGATTCTTCTGTTTATTATATAATAATAGTTTCTAATGACTTTAACTTGCTTTTATTATGATAATTATGAAACATATTTTTGCACTCCATTTATGCTCATAGTTCCCTCTGGTGCTATGGTCATTTTTCTCAACCTTTTTGTTATCCTTATCAACATTTTTTTTCTCTCTCTCTCTCTATCCCTTTTTTGGTTTTTTATTTTTGTCCCTATACATTTATTCAGTGGCTCTTGGCAGAGCATAAAAAACTCACTTAACAAATTCATAAAAATCAATTAATTCAAACGCGCAACTTTCGCACTGCTTTTGGCTCTAGCTTTACTCCACCGTACACCATTTGATCCTTCGTCTCTGTTACCGCATGATGTGTCCAGCTCTATGGTGGCAACAGTTTGTGTTATGAATATTTTAAGAGACTCTTCGCGTCTAACAACAAGGCATCAACCAGAGGAAAGGCAACAACAACACAACTACAAAAACAAAAATAAACCAGAAAGACAAGAAGCAAAAGGAAAGGACTGCAACTTCAGGCTGGACGAAACTGCAGTTTGTTCGCCACATTCATCTTAATTTCCTGTCACGACAATGACAACGATGTTGGGTCGGTTGGCCAGTTGGACGCTTGGTTTGGTCTCACTGTTGACTGTGGATAAAAGTGTGAGCGCAACACGAGTGTTCCGTCTAGCCAAGCGGCTGACCAGAAACCAACAAGACCAACTGCAACACATTTCACTGTCATCTTTTTTTTCTCCCAAGTTTTTATACCCTAAGATATAGGGTATATATTTTTTGAATAAAGAAGTAGCACCAAATGCAACCGAATATTAATGGAAATTATTTTTAACGAATTCTATTTAACAATTTATTTAGGGATAAGTTAGTCATCAATATTAGAAGGTGTGCATTAATTTCTTTCCCTTATTTGTTCAGGTCCATTTCAGAACCAAAATGAGCCAGAATGTATCTTGTATCTTTTAAAAAGTTATATATATCAATTTACTCTCGTTTTAAATTCATTATTATAACTCTATATTCGATTACCTTTAAACTAGGGTATTCGAAATTCGTTGGAACTTTTTGATTACAATCTTTATCTTTTTTCACTAAACGGTTTTGAAGCCTTTGAAGCGGCTGCTACTGCTACTTCTTTCTCCTCTATATACATATCTATGTATGTTTGTATGTATGTATATATGTATGTAGTATATATCCTTGGCAATCCAGTTGGCGGCATCTGTAACTGTGCTCGGCTTTGTTTCTCATGGATGGAATTGTTAGTGATTCTTTTTAGCTGCTGCTACTGCTGCTGTTGTTGCGTTTATCCTCTTCCACCTCTTTGGTTTCCATCTTCTATCCTTTTCTCGTTTAGCCTTCCTTTGCTGCTTGCTGCTGTTATTTTTTCTTGTTGTTGTAATTGTTCTTGTTGTTCTCTTTTTGGCCCGATGTTATCGCGTGCCACAGGATATTGCACTCTAAGCCAGTAGATGGCGTCATGTAAAGCTGGACAACATCCGATTAAAACTTTACGATGTGCGTGTGTCTGTACCCCTCTCTCTCTCTCACACTCTACATAACTATACACACATATAGACACTCCGAAAGGGGTTAAGAGAGGAAAGGATCCTATGTGTTGGTCAGCAAGTGGATAAATTCTCATTTACTGCTCTTTTAAGCATGTTGTTTTTGTCCCTTCATCTTGCTTTTTGCCTGTTTTTAATTGAAAGAGGTGATGCCGGGTATAATGAAAGATCTCGCAGAAAACTATATAATTCCACTAAATTAGTGGTACCAGATTTAAAACAATTTTCATAAAAGTGTAAAAGGAATACTAGTTGCGGTTCGAATACGTTGTAGTATAAAGAAAAAAAGATTTTTAAACCAACTTAATTGTCTAAACCAATCGAAAGTTAATACAGAGATCTAAATCTGCTAAGTTATCTGCATATACTAGTTAGTTCTTCAAGAATATATAATAAAAGATTGTAATGAAATGGTTCATTTATGGTTCCAATCTAAAAACCAAAATAAACATTTTTTTTGGTATCTTACCTAAATTTGAAATCAAAGGGTATCAATCGTTCTATATCTTAAATTTTATGCCTTAGTTTGTGCTTATTTTTTACACCCGTCTGACGTTCAGTTTCAGCGTGTAAATTGTCCACTCGTTATGCCATTGTGGTGGGCGTAGTACGGGTTTTGGGCCTAGTAAAAGGAGTAGGAGGACATTTTGATGGCGGCAAGTATAGTGGCTGGGTAATAGCGCGGCATGTTAAACTGACCGCAAGCATTGTTTATCATTAAGAGCCAGAAAGGGATAGTGTAAGAGAGAAGGAGAAACAAAAAGAGATAGAGGTATAAGTAAGGGAGTCTCGTTTTGGGACTGGTTCAGGGGCTTCAGCATCTGTCACATGACATACAATGTGTGTAAAACTTGGTTGGTCTTCATTCTCTTCTTTTTTTTTTCTTTTTTGCCCCCAAAACATGTGTATTTGCGGGCAGTGTTAAATTAATGGAGTCGTTTGTTAGTGCTACTCAAAAAAAAAATAATAAAAAATAAAACAATACAAAAAAATGGTCAAAAATGTAAAAAGAAACATCAACTTTAACTGCTCGAAACATTAAATAAGCCAAATAAAATAAACTCCAAAGTTTGCTCTTTTGTAGTGCCCTTCGTTGGAATGCAAGCAGCGGGTGCATGCAAAACTTTTGTAATTAGGAAGCAATGTCGGTCATTAGTGTACGGTGGTCGGAGGGGGTTAACGAGGAGTGTAGTGGAAAGTTTGGTCATTTTTGGAGAAGATTCTATATACCCAGACAAACACAAACACAATAAAAAGAAGTTAGAAGTCAAAATAATAATGCAAGTGTTTGCCATGTGAAATGTGGTGATGGTAAAATTTCATTAGGGGGAATACCCTTAATGTAACTAATGTTAGTTTTATACTTACTATCGTTACAACCTGACGAATAATATTGTTTAGAGCCTTTTCTTGGTATGTTCTAGTAGTAAAATAGTTTTTAAATTATTTTTTCGAACTAGTGCTCTAGATTTTTAAGTAATTGCCACTCGTTTCCCTAAGGATTAGCTGATGCGATTTGAAGTTTTTATCATTTCAATTGTTTAATGATTTTTATTATAATATTTCTTATAGGTCTTTGTAGAGCAACTTAGTGCTAGAACAAGTTTGGGGAACAAATATTTATAATAATATTAATAATCAATTCTGCACAATTTGAACTTATCATTTTTAACTGCATCCTTTCTTGTTCACATAAATTTCATTTTGGTGTGACCAGTCTTTTATAGAAGTATATTTTAATGTTGAAATATTGCAAAAGTAAACTAGGCATAGAAACAGTCAAATTGCATTAACTGCATTAACTGGATCAACTAAAATCTAAATTTAATTAGGTAATAAATTATAATTTTCCATAGTTTCAATTTAAATTTTTTAGACAACAAAAACAAAGGTCCATATACTTTAATATATTGCAAAATTAATCAATTTTTCTTTATTTCTTACTTAATATCAACATAAATACTTGAAGATGTGCCTTTTATTGAAAACTCTCAGTTCCTGGCTTTTGTTTACTATTCATATAAAATTTAAACTGATTGTTTTTTTTTTCAGTGTATGCATTTAAAAGAGCTTTGAAAAGGAAACCCACCCAAAAGAAATAACCACAATGACTTTTTTCCCTCTCCTTTAACAATGGTTTTGGGCACAGAAAAAAAAAAACGTAAAGAGAAATAGAAAAATCAACGAGCAAAACGTAATTTTAATAAAGTTTGAATGCAAAAAGTTTCTGATTTGAAATGCATATAAAAGTTAACTATTTCCTAGCCACTGCAGCAAATGTGTGGGAAAAAGTTGAAAAAAAAAAATTGAAAAAAGCATTCCGTTGAACCCAAACAAACGGCGGATGGTCAGGCTGCTGCTTTTGACCGAACCACCGCCTTCCTTCTTTGGAATATTTTTTTTTGCTTCGGGAATGACAGAAGGCGGCGTCGTTGTTGTCGTCATCGTCGTCGTCGACGTTGTCTAAAGCCATAAATTAAAGGCAACAAACCGATTGCGGAAGCCAAGTTCGCCAGCTGACCAAGGACGTAGCAGGAAGAGAGCATGATAGGGCGGGTAACAGAGCAAGGGGAAACGAACAAGTGGATTTGCAGCCATTACATCTTTGGTGTAGGGGCCGGGCCTCCTTCTATCCATCCATCCATCCATCCTGGTGCTACGAATGTGTGACGGAAGTGCAAGCTGCTGTACTGTTAAGTAGCCTCAAGTCAATGTCGGAGCTGGTGGGTTGTCACTCACTTCTCACTGGTTAACGAATCATTTTGGGTAGCAATACGACTCTAGCCGGACTTGAGGCTTTTTTGCTGTAGAAAAAAATTCCACTGATGCAAACTATTATGAAATGTAACGAAAGTTAAAACACGTGGAAACACGTTTTCCACTCAACATAAAGGCTAAAGTTTTGATAAGCTATTATAGTTAACTTGAATTAAATGAGTGTGCTTAAAAAGCAACAACAAAATATTATCTAATGACACTAGAGGAATACATAAACTCTATTAGTTTAAACAACCAACATCAATGAATATCTTTGGATAAATGCCATTGCAACATTTAAAGATATTTAATATATCATTTTTTAAAAAAGTATCTATAAAAGGTAAATTTGAAGAGGAATTAAACCAGAACTTGTGTGTTTAGAGTATTTGTTGAGACCATGATACTTCTTTAAAGAAACAAGCACAATCCACAAAAAAAAAATATCAAGAATATGCCAAAAGCTTAAGAATTAAGATAAAAAAGATACCAAATCTACCGAATAGGTGCGAAACTGTTGTTTCTGTCTTCTTGGAATACTTTAAATTTTTAAATCAACTTTTGAATAAACCCTCGCTAAAGCTAATCAACATAATTGCTAGCTAATCATATTTTACAACCTTTTTAATTATTTCGCGGTTACTAATAAATGATTAGCGCATTTGCGATTTTCAGTCAGTTGAAAATTTTAAAGCATGGGGTTACAGTCGTCCCTAATTATGTGCTGCCTTTGCCTAGTGGCTTTGGGAGCTTCTCACCCCATTAGGACATTGGAAGAAGATCCTGAATTGACGGCCGGATTTTTTGAAGGGGATATGGAAATAGACATTGATCAACGCAATGGCTTGATGGATGAGTCCGCACGGTGGCCCAATGCGACTGTGCCTTATAAAATTGATCCAGAATTCGGTAAGTAAACTTACATATTAAATTACCTTTTTTTTAATAATATAAATATTTTAAAATGTGAAATCAATGGCAGCTGAACCCCATGTTAATCACATTCTATTGGCTATGAAGCGCATTGAATTGGTCTCTTGTATACGTTTTGTGCCAGCTAACGATGATGCCGAAGATTATGTTTGGATTTTGCCTTCAACATCGGGATGTAGTTCCTTAGTTGGTTATAAACTAGGAGTACGTACAGTTAAACTGAAGCCTGATAATTTAGATTCAGGATGCTTTAGACTTGGCACCATACAACATGAACTTTTGCATACAATGGGATTTCACCATCAACAAAGTTCATCCGATCGTGATGAATACGTTTCAATTGTCACGGAAAACATAAGTGAAGGGCATGAAAACAACTTTAAGAAATATGACGATGATGTTGTAGAAGGTTTTGATCAGGATTATGATTATGGTAGTATTTTACATTACAGTCCATTGGCATTTTCTAAAAATGGTGAGCCAACCATTGTGGCACTACAGAAAGAGGGAGAGTCCCAAATGGGACAGAGATTGCAAATGAGTAAAGCTGATATAAATCGATTGAATATTATGTACAAGTGTCCATTGCAAATGTAGACATTCTTTGAATGAATAATACACGGTGATCGATTTAAAATTGTTTTAATGGAATACTCCTTTATTGGATCGGATATTATGGTTGAACGAGGTTGGAAGTAAATTTGTAATAATAAATGGAAACAAATAAATTTATAATCCAAAGCTAATTCTCTTCTATCGCTGAAACATTTTTATAATGAGTTTTTTAATTCTTATTTCCTATACACACAAAAGAATCCTTATATATATATATATTGATATAATTCATTAGAATTCTTTGGATTGCCGACTGGCAAGTAAATTACAAAATATGAATTTTTATTGGTAATTGTTTTAAATGGTTATAAATACAAAATTTACGTATGTATAAATCTAGGGCATGAGATTGTAAACTTAATGCTTCTTAATTATACTCTTTAATGATATGACATGAACAATCTTCACTTTCTAAAGTGAAGAAACTATTTTGATACATTTATCAGAAATGTGTAACTGAACTTATCATTAACTCAAAACAAAGACCTACATACTCTCACTCTCTCCCTCTCTCTGCTCAACTTTTTTTTCTCGTCGGTTCACCTAGAAAGTCTCCAAAAACAGCTGATAAGATAAGGCTTATCGAAAATATGGTCTTATCATATTTCCAGTCATTTGAACTACACCAAAAGAAACAAGGCATAATGGTTAACTAAAGTAAAATCATAATACTATGATTCTATGTAAGTTATATGCTTTATTTAGAAAAAGGTAGAGCATTAGTTAGTCATACGTTGAACATTTCCCAGTCATTCAGTCAGTCAGTTGAATATAGTCAAAACTCAAGGGGTAAAATGTTTTAAAGGTAAAGCCGCCACTCCCAAAAAAAAAAAAATATATATATAGAACATACGTGTGTGTAAATGGATTTATATATATATAAAATTAACGTATGGCTTTGCAATGCGTAATCAAGCCCAAAATGTGGTTGGGACTTAAACAAATTCTACTCTATGTGGGCTTACTTCTATGCGTTGTGCTTCAAGTCTGCAGAAGTAAGACCCAATTGCAAATGTACTGCCCAAGCGTTTGTCATTGTGATCTACATAATCAAAGAAATCGAGCCATATGTAGGTAAGTATCTTTGAAATTAACAGCTGTTTGAGAAGTTCTTATATATATATATTATTTAATATTTTTTCTCGAAAGTGCCAAACGGCTGATTGGTGCCAATATTGAAATCCCAAAGACAGTGGAATTATTGGATTTGAGTTATAATGATATCACCAATATAGATAATGACTGTTTTCAGGTAAACGTATCAACAATTGTATATTTTCTTTAGTAACTTTAACTTAATTTTTTTTAACATTTTTTGTTTCATTTTAGACCACTGTTCATCTGATTAATCTTACCTTGGCTCATAATGCCATATCTTCAATTCATATTGATGCTTTCGTCACACTGCATCGTCTACGTTCATTAGATCTTTCGTATAATCGTATAGAGGACTTGGATGAACATTTATTGGAATCAAATTCACAACTTATACAACTCAATTTGGAGGGCAATAAGTTAGCTTCACTGAGAAATGGTCCGCTTCTAAGATCAACTACTTTGCGTTCACTAAATCTACGCAATTCTCAGATAAATCAATTAGATATTCAGTTTTTGAGTGGACTCCCTCAATTGCGACAATTGGATTTGTCTCAAAATATGTTGATAACCCTCAGTTCAAATGTATTTCATGCTCCACGTTATTTGGCCTCATTAAATATCGAAGAAAATCCTTTCAATTGTGATCGGGCATTGGCTAAAGTGGCCACCGGTTTACGTCAAAGGGGTGTGGCCATAAGTATGAGTGATTGCATGGAAGCAGAACCCATGCAAACACCTGATGAAGTGGAAATTGAAACCGGTGAGAATGGAAATGTGAAATCGGAACGCATGGAAAATAGACAAGAGTCTGGCAGCACTCAAGAACCTCAATCGGTTTTGGCTTTTGGTTGGCGTGAATTGGACTCTAGTGAAGAGGATCATAGCGATGAAGAAAATGAGGTAAGTGATGAATCACTATAAATGGATATACACATAAGAAAGATATATTAACGCATTGAATATCTATCTATAAATAGCTATGAAACTTGAGAACACTTTTTATAATATTTATTCTTTCAATTGAATGGTTATTTAATAAACCATCCTGAAATGTTGTATGTTTAAATATTTACATTTGACAATATGTTTAATTTACTGCATCGTTTAAGAACGTTTTTCAAACCAAATAGTACATATATGCATACTTGTAGATATATGTATATTGGAAGATAAATTTGACAATTTGCTAAGAATTTCTACGATATTAGAAATTACTCCATTTTATTTGATATATTGTTACGCTTATCTATCTACTTCATCAGATGTCCTCGTTCATTGATGTATGTGAGGGTAACCGGGAGCATCTTTGCTTACGATACCGCAATTGCCTGGAGCGTGTGAGCCATGAACTTCTAGCTGGCGGTGGTGGCAATCCTCAAGAAATGCCCCCCGATGTGATTGAACGTACACAGCATTCCTTCGATGAAGACGATGTCAAATTGGCATTTGTTGTTGGTGGTGCCACTGGCATTTGTATGGTTATCTTCATCATCACGTTTGCCTTATGCCTAAAGAGCTGCTGCGAGATACGCAAGAAGAGGAAGACAACGACTGGCACACAAAATGGCATTGATGTTGCAGAAACGGGTTTGTAGTTCAATATTCGCTAAAACATATGACTAATAATTTATTGGAAATGACTTCTCTTCTTCTGCTTTTAGCAACATTGGACTCTTCACAGCAAACTCTACCATCAATACATAGTTGGTCCTCACGCATTCAACGTCAGCCGCGTCGTTCGAATCCCCGTAGTATTCCCTCACGTGCTGTCGTACCACGTCCAGCTTATGGTCCTCAAGATAATTTTGTTTCACGTCTCTTTGGACGACCGGCACGTAGTCAATATTATCGAGCTATAAATCAAAATACAGCCACTCTAATAAGACGATTGAGTCGCAGCAATCTTTTCAATAGCCGCGATCGAGAGGCAACTTCAGCAACAACACCAACGACACCACCAGTAACTACGGCTAGATTTTATACGGATGTTGTAGAGGGAGCAGCTGCACGTCCAGAGACACCACCACCCAACTATGGTGATGTGGTGGTCATTGAGAATTGTGATAACAAGTGAACAGTCAAAAAAAAAAAGAGATTAAGCTCAATGAAACTTAGATTCATACATCCCAAAACCTCTTATCCTACCTATATCCATATAAACTTAGTTAATAAATCTTATCAAGAAAATAAAATCTAAAAAAAAAAAGTCTTCCAAATTAATAATCAAACAAGAATACTTGAATTTTAAAGAGTTTTACAAATGTTTTTTTAGGATTCCTTTTCCTTTGCTAATTTAACAAAAAAAAAATCCGGTTTATTCTTGGAGGGAAGAAAATATTGTACAAATATTTTAATACTAAAACTTTTTAAATTCCATTTTATTGTAGAATCATCCGTTTTATATGTTAAATAATTTACAACTTTTATGTAGGTTTTATTGAAAAACAATTTCAATGTAAGTAAGAAGTAAAATTATTTTCAATATATTTCAATTTGTTTGCCTAACTCCTTCTGGATACACAATACATAACATTTAGTGTTTGAACAGGGTGTTCAATCGACCCTTGAAGAAAAACTTTTTTAGCTACATACACAGACACAAAATATCAATTGGGGAATTTTACAAATTTTTTGTTGTTCCTCAATTTTTTTCGATTTCTTTTTTCTTTTTTGATTTCTTTTGGGTATTTTTTTTTTTTTTTTTTGAATGAGCATTACTTTTTACAAGACTTGGACTTGGTTTTTGGGAATCTTCCTTCTTTGCAGCTGCAACAAATCGCAATAAAAACTTTTGACAAAACTATCAAAGTTGCCATTGGTACGAAACGACGGGAGATGAGGGTAACAACAGGAACAACTATGAAATTGCCACAGGAAAATCTCCAAAAAAAAAAAAAGAAAAACAGAATAAAAGAAAATTCAAGTAGCAAAAGTTTACACACTCAAATAAATGCTAAAGCTCGCGAGGGGAGCACAAGGAAACGCACTAGGCGTTCCCCCCACCAACAAAACGAAAACCCCAGCACAGAGAGAGAGAAAGAGAAAAAAAAAAGAAATAAAATAAAAGTCGAGAAAAAGAAGAAATAAAACTGGCAAAAACTGACAAAACCCAACAATTTGCACTGCAAAAGCGTAGAAGCAAAAGTGTCGCCAAGAGATACAACCACGAAAACCAACTAACCAAACCGAAAAAAAGACGAGTAAGAAAGCAAAAAAAAAAAAAGATATTGAGAGAATAGTATAAGTTGTATTGCAGCAAAAAAATATTTTGTTGTAGAAATACACTGGGAGCAATTATCAAACATTGTTGTATAAACTTATTTTGACTACCCGATACCCTATAGGATGCTGTGGTAACAGCTTAAATTTCTTAAACTAGTCGATACCCTATAGAATTATGCAGCATCTGGCAAATGTAATATTAATTCTACTTAATTCTAGGTTTTTTGAATAAGCTATATTATACTTCAAAATTTTAAGAAAAACTGTAGTTTCCTCTATTTTTTTTACTTGATGGGCGTGTCTCTATGCAATATATAAAACTTTTGATTTGCCTAATAATCAAATTTTTTTGTTTTATTTTAGCTTAAACTAAAATGTAAAGCTCTTAAAAGATTATCTAATTAGTAATTACATACATGTAAATCTATGAATCAATGTCAATAAACTATAATTCACATATACTTTATTAATAATTAGATAATCTGTTAAGAGCATTTAACTGATTTGTGTCTAAATGGTTGTTTAATATCAGTTTAAATAACATTATTATTTCTCATTTTGATAATTGGTTATATGGATTCTGGATTTCAAAAGAGATGAACAAGTTTGAAACCTTTCAAGCGTTATGAGGATTTTGTAGTATACTTTTAAGCGTCAATCGAATACTGACGATAGAGAGTTAAATATTAAATTAAAACATCATTGGATTAGATAAATAGTAAAAACTGAATAATAACAATTAAGGACAATGTTATAAACTCATTCACATTAAAGTTTTTTAGAATTTAAGATACAGAAATGTAAGTCTAGTCCTACCTTTTTTAATCCTACATGTTTAAAGCAAAATGCAGTTTATCAAATATACCTAAAGATCTTAAAGCCACTCATTAAAATACAAAAAACTATTATATTGAACTTTAGATATACTAAATCATACATACTTAAGTGTCCTCAAGATATATGTTATTTTCTGACTGTAAAACTATTGTTATCCTAACGAAACGAAAGTTCATTTTGGAATTGCATGTCAAATTTAATAAAATTTATAAAGTACTACAAAATTTGTTTTTTGTTATTGGAATCTGTATTAGTTTCTTAGTATATTAAATAAAGCTTTATAAGCGATAAATTCCAATCGAAAGTCAATTGAAAATTCTACTCGTCATAGCAAATTTCCCTAACCAAAATGTTTTCTTCCATACTCTTTCTTTCTTCTTTTTTTTTAGCCCTTTTTATTCTCTTGCTCTTTATTGTTTGCTTTATCTATATATATATATATATTTGTTTCTTGCCTATATAGATATAGCTATCTATATCTCTGTTTCACTGTATGTTTTGTGGTCTTAGCTTTCATTGCATTTTGCGTTGCTGCCTCAGCTCTTGCGGTGCACAAAAGTTAACGTATCCTGGGACCAAAAGTTGCGTTGTCAACAACCAAACCAACAAAAAGCATACACACACCAACTCACACACAGAAATACACACACAATATATGGTATATATATATGTACACATCTATACACAGAAACTGAAACTGGGCAAACTGAGCGAAAAAAATGCTCAGCGGGAGAAAAAGAGATAGACCGAGAAAAGACAGTTACAAAGCGTGAAAAAATATCTAAATCCAACATTAATGAAAAACTTTTTGCATAATCCATGATGATGGCTCGGAGATACTCCCCGGGTATGCAGTCAACTTGAAATACTTTTGAAAACGAAAGGAAAATGCAATAGTATTTATATTGAATGGAAGCTGCAGTGGTGGCAGCTTGGGGTAGTGTCATAAGGGTCATGAGCAGCCAAAGCCGCTTAAAAGGTGTTCAAGGTTAGTTAAGAGGCAAAAGGAATTGATTGAGATTGGCAAAAGTGTAAAAAGGCTGGAGTGAATGGCAGAAAAGCTAAGACTTGGAAAAAAAAAATGACTAGCACTTGAAAAATCATAATAAATATAAAAACTTCTCACAAAAATAAAAGTTTAGAATTTCCAACTGTGAAAATTGATTAAAGCTCGCAAGTACTGCACATTCATTCATTACTTTTTAAGGTATTTAAAAAATAATTATTATATTCAAGTATAACTTTTCAAAAGCCATTACTAAACTAATATAAATTACTTCAAACTTCAACTGCAAATGTCTTGAAAATCTAATAAGTAAACAATGTGATTAATCTTTGAATGTAATTAAATGTTTATAACTGTAATTACAATGTACTTTTCTACATTTTGTTTACATTTTTTTCCAGACCATTTGGCGTCTCCGCCTCATTGCTGCCCGCCCCTTCGATCCGTTACCATTTGATTGGCGAGTGTGTTAAATGTTAAACATGGTAACATGCCCCATTTGGGCCGACACTTTTCCTACTGCAGACTAAATAAATTAAATTCTTATTTAAGGGTTTTCCACTATTTCAGCAGGTGTGTAGTCAGGGCATGGATATGGACGTGGACATGGACATGGACATCGTCCTTTTTCGCCTTCTTCCGCTGTTGCAATAACAAAACTCATGCTAATTGCTTTGCTAACAACTGGCAACGGCAACGGCAACTGGCAACAACTTTCGACTTGCAACAACTATAAATATTGCAACTGGAGACAAAACCAAGCTAGAAGTTACAGCAAGTGAGTGAGAGAGAGAAGGAAAAAGGGAAAGGTGGTAACTACGAGAAGGAAGAAGGAGCAAAAGTCTAGCTTTAATTACGACCAGGCCAGGCAAGGACAACACATAGTCAACTGGTTGCACATGGTTAAAAGGACTCTCGATTGACCTCCAACCAGGTGGCAACTGCCAACTACTTGCCACTGCCAGTGGCAAGCTTATAAATTTGCACACGAACTGGCAATAATTGCTGAGGGAAATGAAATAAAAATGCAATTAAAGTTGGCGATGTTCCGCTGTCTCCGTTGAAATGAGCATTCAATTAAGACGCAACCAACGACAAGGACAGAAACAGATATAAAGATACAGAAAGTAAAAGACAGAGATAGATAGACAGAGAGTAAGCGCAGATAGAGACCGAGTCTCTACTTGATGGCATTTTATAAAATGATTTTTATCTTTATCAAATTAGAAAACGACAACAGCAACAGAAGGACCACCCACGCAAACACACCCCACCCTTCTCATCGCTCTCTCAGTTATCCACTCAGCCGTATCTCTCTACACTGTCATAGCAATTAAAACTGCTTTTCCCAGATTACATCGGCAGCAATGGGGCGATTCCATTTAGGGGTCAGTGTCTACTGGGTGGCAAAATGTTAAATGCTTTGATGTTTATTTCTGTGCAAATGAATATATATAAATGTTTTTGCACACTATTTTTAAACATATAACTTTAGAATGGTGTATTTAAATGAACAACAGTTCAATTAAAATGAACACAAAAAAATTATTTCAACTAGTCTAATATATATTCAATCCTTCTGTAATATTACAACACTTTACGCACAGCTCAAAAAAGCAAAATAAAAATAAATAAGAGAGAAACTCTTCATCAAGATATGTGCACATGATCAACAGATAGTTTATTATTCTAAAGAATCAAACATCATTTTAAAATTTTCTATTCGGATAATGTAATACTTAATGAGCAAATTTTTACATTAATAAAGTTTTTAGTATAAGAGATTATATTATTTTTAAAGTTTTTTCAATGGCATTGGTTAGAGATATCTTTATTATCATTTCATTCTTTTGAAACTGATCTTTATTTATATTGTGACCTGGTTACTTTTTCATTTTTGAAAATGAAAAATGTTGACAATCGTTTTGTATTCTTTTGTATCCTTTAACAATTTATCCCCTGTGACAGTTAATTTTTAATTTAATGCACATAAAGTCTGTCATTCTCTCTTGTTTCTTTTCTGTCCTTTTCTTTCTCTGTCTCCCAGTTCATTTACCTTATGCGCTCTCTCTTAATGCCATTTTGGTGACTGTTTTCAATTTACATGAACCAAGCACACACAAAAGGACCAACAAAATAAAAACCAAACCAAAAAACATACGACATTGAGATGGGTAGTTTTTTTTTTAGCCATACCGATATTTGTATACTCTAATGAAATTAGGAAGGGATTACTTGATCTTGTTTAAAATAAAATAAGTATGAAAAGACAATTTTAAGTTTGGAAAGTTTTTAATAACCGAAGTATGATGTTTTCTATACATAATTTATACAGAAAATTTACATCTGGCAATTTAATTTCAATGTTCATTCAAAATTAATAATCTAAGATCACAAAAGTGATTGGGGTTTAACTTTCCAACTTACATAATCAAGTTTGTCTTTTTTCTTATGCTGATCAGGAATTTATATATATAGAGATACTTGGTAATACAAACTCAAAACGAAAGTGGACATAGTCTTAAAAAAAAGTAAGAGAAGATGGGGCGAAGGGAAATGTAGTTGGAGAAAGACGAGTAGAAGTTTGAGGGGGGTCAGAAACTGCCATTGGCGGCATTTTACACGTGGCCTGACAGGTGAGAGAAACAGGTGGTAAAGGTAGTGCAGAAGGCGACCCGTCACCCGCTGCCCCTAGCCCGTTTACTGGCAGTGCCAAATGCGCCCTGGGGACAATTTTGTATTTTTTTTTTGCACTTTTTTTTGTTCGTATCCTAACTCTACTAAACTTGCACTAAACATTTGCCTTCAATTTTTGTGTGTACATTTTTTTTTTTTTTTGTTTATTTTCTTTATATTTTTTCTGTTTTTTGTTTTTGTACATTTTCCCTTCGAACTTGTTTGGCAGTTTGTTTCTGTTTCACTTTTCCCTGTCTCTCCCACACTTTTTGTGCTAAACATTTTTTGATGACTTGTTTTGTGGCCTGAAAGTTGTTGACTGGCTGCCTGCTCCTGCACCCTGTTGTGCTACTCCTCTTGCTGGTTGACTGACCAAAACGAGAGACACTTAATGAGTTTGTTTCAAAGTTTGCAGATAGAAAGAAAAGAGGGAAGAGGAAATTAACCCTTTAAATGGTTTAGCAGATTACTGATTCTGATAATAGTAGAATTTACGTTTACAACATTTTGAAAGGATATTGAAATAGTTTTGCATTTACTCTTCTTTTTTAAATCTTTTAATCGAAATTTATTTCGAATTTATTTGTGTTATACCAAACAGTCTAACACTATATAACTCAGATGCTTGGTAAGCATGATATTGGTAAGGTAAATGGATAAATCTACTATTTAAAACAAATTTGAACGTCATCGACAGCAGAATTTCGTTTAGCCATTAACACTTGATATCTTTCCAAAGTCAAATACTGGATACCACTTTAAGAAAGCTTAGCTTAAGATTGGCAAAATGGCAATGTTTTGATATAGGACGATCTTCAACAGATTCTAAAAAGCTATTTCTATAAGGAACGCGAGTTTCTGTTTTGAAAGTTCTGCTTTCTTATCCGGAAATTCTGTCTTGACTACTTATTATTGTAGTTCGTTCTTAAATTCTAGGTTTCCTACATTCTACACCAACCTAAATTATTTTGATTCAAATTTTGAAACATTCCCTAATTGAAACATTCCCTATTGAAACTTAAAATATTTTTATTGACTTTTAGTTCAATATGATCTATCCCTTACCTTTTTAACTAAACTATTTTATATACTGTGTGTTTTATTTACTTTTTTCACTTTTAACTTTCTTCCCTCTTTAGTAAAACTTTGCAAATCATAATTCAATCTGTATACCAAATATGTAATTGGATCATTAAATCATATATTCCATTCTCTTTCAATTGTGATTCAGATTAATCCTTTTTATTTGCCTCATTAGTTAGCCATTTTCCTAGATTTTCTTTTTGTGTTTGCGGCAATTTGCTGAGTTTGCTCAATTTCATCAGCAATTGTGTGTGAGTTGAGTTGATGCAATCCATTTGGTTTCTTCAAACGAGCTGCGCCTAAATGTATGCAGCACACAACATACAAGTGATGCTAATATATGCCACACATACACACACACACTCAATCATACACACGCACAGACACATTTATGAATTTCAAATGGAGGCAAACGAAGTTGCAAGCAAAAGCTTCTGATGCCTTTATGCCTTTAAGATACACTACAAAGCCCAAAGGATCAATTGATATATTTAAGCTGTTTGTAAAGGTGCGTAAAAGCATTTATATATACATATGTATACTTGATCAATATTCCAAGTTTATCTATATACAATTTCTTAGTTAAAAATATAAAACAAAGGAACGATTTATCTGATATCGATAAACGATAGTTATTTTTGAACTTTTCTTATTTATTTGGTATTATTTGAAAATAATTAAAAGTTCTCCTTTGCTTACTTGTATTCAATGATCAAAAGAATCGGTATACCCCAAAAATTCAAGTGAAACCGAATCAGTGTAAAAAGTTAAAGTTGAAGTTGCATTCGCTTGATTTGTTCGGGTTTTGCCTGGCAAAGCGGTTATTTTTCTGTGCTTCTTGTTTTTCTACCCACATACTATTTTAGAAAAAAAAAAAATGTGTGAGAAGTTTCTCAAGTAGAGTTTTCCAGTGAGTTTTTGGTTGGTTTGGCCCATCATAAATTCATTTTGTGTGCACAGAAAGAGAAAGAGAGAAGGGAAGAGCGAAAGATATAGAGAGAGTGGGGAAATTTATGTATGGCTCAGGTCAAGTGGTTGATTAGCCTTTAATTGCTTGGCCTTTTGTTAAATTTGAGGGGCAGAAAGAGAAAGTTCGGGGTATGGAAAGTAATTATACAGCCCAATGTCCTATTTTGATGGGGGTCTGGGGTTTTGTTCTAATTTCCGGTTTTCATATTTGGCCAGACGACAGTCACGCCCACTTAGAGAAGAGTGCAATTTGCACCACATCCTGCACCAATGATGCCCATGACGATGACGATGATAATGACGTTAATGATAATAATGACATTGGCCAATTGAATTTGAAGTCTCCAATGGATAAAACAACAGCAGCAATATACTAAATCTATTATACTGTCAAATTGACAACGCAAAACCCTTTCATATATGACGCATTAGGGCTACTCAGGCCAGCCGAAAATATTAATGTTATGTAAAAGCAACTAATTGTCATGATCCTAAAATGGGAAGGCAGAACTTTAGTGACCATTCTATGCTCTTCTTCTTGTTAAAATTGGTTTTACTAATAGACTTTCATTTATAGCAAAAAATCGTAAAAGTATGTCACTGAGTTTCTCTAGACAATTTATTTATAAAAGAATTTACAACAGTAAGATGAAATGCATTCAACTCTTGAATAACCCTGATATGAATAAAACTATAAAGCAACAAGAAGCAAAAGAAGCGCAACCCATCAAATGTTCATTCAATGGGAGTCTCTCCCCTTTTTCCTCAACTCTCCCGCATAAGTGTTTGCAGCAATCAGTTATGACCCTTTTACCAAGCAACAGCCAACAAACCTACGAACGAACGAACGAATGAACCAACGAACAAATGACTGGACGAAGAACCAGAACCTGCCTCAACATCCTTTTCTACTTGCTGCCACTGCCCACTTCCTGTGGCGATTGTCAACAGATCCGCGTGCGCGAGTAGTTTTTACTCTCGGAGGACTACGACAACGGCGACGACGGCAACGTTGTTGGCAGCCTCTATAAATCTGCAACAAATTGGCATCGCTGGCTGCTGCGGTGTGTTGTTTTTGCTGTTGTTGTTGGCTATTGTGTGTGGTGGCTGCATTAAAAAATATATTTTGTATGTATGTATAAAAGAGCAAAAAGTAAATAAAAAAAAAAAAACAAGAAAAAGAGCCCCTAGGACAGGGACCAGAAGCAAAGCACATGTTGCCACTCAGTTTTTGGAGTTTTTTTTCTTTTTGTTGTTGTTGTTTTCATTATTTTTTTTTTTTTGTTTTATTAAGCCAACAGCTGTTTGTTTATTTATGCCTGTAACGTTTATAAATCGCTTCACCAAAATGAAAAAGGAGAAAAACAACAAGCGTGGAAGCATACAAACAAAATGTACGAAAAATAAAACAGAGGAAAATATGAAAAGAATAAAAAGAACAAAATCAGATTGTGCAACTGACCAGGCGACATATCCTTGAGGTAAAAACTTGGCGTATGCTTTTCGTCCTCAATTGAGTTGTCATGCCTGGTTGCCTCACGGCATCTTCTTCTCTCACTCGCACACTTCTCTTTCTCGTAACTGTCTCTGTTTTTGTGTTTCACTTGCACGCTGAGACCGCACAACTTCATAAATCAGTCGACAAAAACCGCATCGAACGTTTGGCGTTTTGATGACCTTATTACTTGTCCGTCCTGGGGACCAAACACAATGGTTAAATATTTAAACCAAGCAGCACAGTGGTGCAAGTATTGAAAGAAATAAACGGCGACTGTATGGGATTTAGCCTTAGCGGCATACCTCTTACATTTTAAAAGAGTTAACTCCTGTGCATCCGGTATACATCAGTAAAATTCCCATTCAGATTATTCCGATGAAACCTAATCTTCAATTGAACCGAAATAGCGAAAACTTGGAACTTTAGTAAGTAATCGCTACAGAAAGATTTGCAGTTATCTTAAACTACTGTGCAGAAAAAACGCAGCTGCACACAGGTTGGTTGCCAGTTGAACGAATCTGCTGGTGGGTTGGTCATTGATTTGGTTTTGCCTTTGCCTTTGCTCCTTCACGATGGCTACGGACAATCGAATCACGCGCCTGCCGCATTGCAAATATTTGCCCCACTGGCGATATTTCATTTGCCTCAGACCAACGACGAGACGAACGGACAACTCATAAATCTTTGTAAGCGGTAAAAGTTCTTCTCGTTTTTCTTCATCTTGTTTTATTTTCTCTCTGCCCTTTACTCACTCACCACTTTTGCTTGTCTGTGTGTTTTTTTATTCTTGGATAGGGATTACCTTGAAGCAATCGTTAGAGACTGACAAACAGACATCAACATCACGTCGCAAAAAAAAAAAAAAAAAAAAAAAAAAAAAAAAAAAAAAATGAAAATCGAAAAAAAATCCCCCTGAATGAAAGTAACCAGAATCGAAATCAATATTTTCATCAGAATGAAAAATGACCCCAAACCATTTGATGATTGGAGTGAGATGGCAGATGGAAGTGGAAATCTCTTTGAATAAAGTAGAGAGAGCTTATGTTTATTGTGGTTCAGTGATTAGCAGGAATTTTGCAAACGCCGCATAATTGATTAAGCAATACGCAGTTACCAAAATGACTTAATCAAGACAGGAAATAAGCGTGCAATGTGGCGTATACGCAATGTGAGCACAACACGATTATTATAATGATGCAGATGATGATGATTGAGAAACAAAAGAGAGAAAAAAAAGGTAAAAAGAAAAACAAAAAAGAAAACATATAAAACAAAAAAGGGAAAGCCAGAAGATGATGGAAAAAATAAACAAAGACACCCAATCAGGACCAAAAATATTTGAGGCCAATGGGAAATGTAAGAAGGTTTCGACATTCCCTAATGGAAGTGGCAAGGATTTGTTGGGTATAACGAATATACGGTAAGAATAAATAGAAGAATATAATAAAATAGGGAAAATTAAAGGACAACGAAATAATTTAAATACCAAACTAAAGAAAGAAAGAAAAATACTGGAGGCAAACATTTTCTAGAAATTTATGTTAAGCATTTTTAAATTGTAAGTGTATTCCCAATGCGTTATACTATTGGTGGTGAAGAAAAATCTTTGTTATCTTGTTTTACTTATTGTAGTTGCTGTTGTTGTTAGCAGACTACGTGACACTGACATGGATTTTCAAGTTGCTTGTGCCTCATGTGCCTTTAAGGAGGATACGTATATCCTTAAGAGAGTGGCACATCAATGCTCGTACTTTCATTCCCCCCGCGCACGTTGATTCGATGCTTAGGCTCATCCCATCTCATCGCATCTCAACTCATCTCATTCGCTCGTTTGTATCGTGCTCCTAAAACCTGCTCCTGCACTTTGTCAATTCGTAAATCTTTTTATATGTCCTACCCTCTTCCTTCTACTTCTCCTCTTTGTTCTTCTACTCCTATTACTCAACCTCCGTCGCTAAGCAGTCTTCGATACTCGTGCTTTGCCTTATTCTATCATCAAAGACGAAACAAAAGTTGACAGAACTAAATTTTCGAACAAAACGTTCAATTGAATGAATGGTTGGCGGGCAAAAACATTTCACAACAATTGTTGCAAGTTAACTTTGATGAATTCAATTATTCGAGCACACACGCGCACACAAGCACACTCACACATGTATATGACCATCTCTATCTAAACCAACTATAGCCATCTCTTTCCACTAGCACGTGTTTTGTGTTTTTGTCGTCTTTGTTGTTCTTGCAAGGCTCCAATCTGTAAAGTGGATTTATTTCGGCGAAATCGAAAGTTGATTTTATTGACTTGGCATGCGAGTTCCCCACGTTGGGTGCCCCCTTCATTTCGTGTGTTTGTATGTGAAACATTAAAGGATTTATCAATTTACGCAATGAAACTTGTATTTTCTTGAATTGGGATCTTATTTCTATTCATACGATTTATATAGTCATGCAATTTAGGTGTATAAAAGGGTTTATCCTTTATTTAATAAGTTTTTATGTGTATTTTTAATTAAGGTAATTATAATGGATATTGTGTGATGGTAAATGGCCGGAGAAGTATTAATATATTCTTTTATTGATTGATAGATCCCTTACTGTTATCAAAGAACGTCAAAGGTTTATAAATATTTCCTATATTGTTTTCAGTCACTTCCAGGTTACCCTAAAAAATATGTTCAAGAATTTTCAAATTACCAACTAGCGATATATTTATTAAATTTGGTGGCTATATTTTATTTATGAGTTCAAATTCAAATTAATTTTAGTCACACAAATCACAAACTCTTAACAAATCTGTTCGCTCTAAAAGCCCTAACCAAAAATGGTTATAAACACTAGCGAAAAGTATGCAAAATGCAAATGTAAAATTGCTTTTTGTGGTTAGACTGGAAAGTTGCAAAAAGCAGCTAACTGCCTCATATGCACAGTCGAGCTGTAGTAAAATTCTGGTCAACATATTATGGTTTTTTATTATATACAAAAACATGGGGGAAAAAAAAAACAATAATTTTTAAATTGTTCAGCATTAACCAGATTTATCTGTGGAAAATCTTTCCACACATACGAGGGCAGGATAAAAAGTCATTGAAGTATTTCCATTTGGCTTGCATCTCGTATTTTGCTAAAGATTTTAATTCAAAAGGCTTCAGATCAATTAGCTGAATAACAAACACATTATATTTAGTTCTTCAACAATCACGAAAATTTTGGTATTTGAATTTTCTTATATTCCAATCATTTTTGGGAACTAAAAAACTTTAAGCACTCTTTTCTTTTCTTGCCCTGTTTTATTGTGTATTCGGTTAGTCTGACCTCGTTTATTGTACTTATTTCAAATTGGCCACAAAAATGTTGAAGAGTAAAACAAAAATGAAAATATATACAATCAGCTCTTGAATTGTAATTAAACAATTTTATAACATTTCTCCCCATAAACATGCATATATATATATATATATATGCATATGTACATATGTATATATTTATAGCCCCTGAAATCAAATTACAAAATGTAAACCATCAACAGAAACAGAGTCGGCAATGGCAATAACAATAAACGATGAATACGACCAACAGTAACACCAAAACCATTACAACAACTATTAAATTAATGTTGAAAACAGAAATCAATTTATTTGTTGAAAATGACAACAGAGTGAGAGAATAAGAAATATAGAGAAAGTGAGAAAGAGATAGTGTATTTAATAAATAAATCACACAACTGCCGGCCGTATAGTCAAAGTTACACTATTTTTAATTGTAGTTAACCAAATAGAGAAGGGCTAATTCTGACCATATCAAACATTGCCTACACTAACAATTCGTCAAGTGAAGTGATCTTTCTTGTTCCCCAAGTTTTTACCCAAAAGTTAGACGGATTCTGCTACGGAACTAGTTAAATAAATTTAATTACTTAATTTAATTTTGCCACAAAAATGGCTTACTAATTCTGCTATTCACATGCTTGTTGTATGATAAGTAACTTCCCCGCACTCAACCATTGATATGGGTTTTTTTTTATGGCAAGGGGAAATTAGTCGTACACGAACCGATCGCTTGCCGAAGTGGTCACGAACAATATTTGAGAGCGTAGAAATTAAACTAGTTTTCGACCACATTTCGACGCGAGCATAACAAAATCGCTTTGCTGCGGTTCTACACATAAAAAAATTAAAGCTTACTCTAGTTTTTCTTTGCAAATTGTTTCATTTGGGGCGATAATTGTTTACCCGCAATTTTGTGCAGTGTAGACTACACAAAAAACGACATCTGTTGTTCAGACATACGAAGAAAATCCGAAATAAGCTATCGTTTTTGTATATGTAGCTCGTGTATAGACGATTGGCTGATGATACATAGCCCTTCACTGTAGGGACAAAGTGATTTCATTCATTTAATTTTTTTCTTTTTTTTTTTTTGGTGATTTCCCTTGAAGTAAATTTGCTTAAGATTTACGCATAAAACTTGTCTTCTTAATAAACTTAAAATCGAAAATGGATTGTGGAAATCATTTGATAGATATGAGACCCAATGATACACTACATGAAGAGATCACCGGGTTAGCCTTAAAGCGAGGGCTTGGAGCCATCTTCACCCTGATGGACAATAAAAATGTGAATTTGTCGCCAAGATTATTTGAGATGTTAATCTCTACGATGTTTACTGAATTTAATGAAAATCCCGATGCCGCTTCTTCAACTAAACATCGCCAGTTGGTGGCCAACATATTGGAATGTCTCAAACTTAAAGTGACAAAATTTCCCAGTGAAGAAGGAAAAGGTTTGCTAGAACAACTGTGGTCACTCAGTGTAAACGCCGATCAGGTCCACCCGCTTGCTGCGCAAATACTTGTTAAGCTTTTTGACGATTTCGTTCGTGATCTCGGACTGGAAAGGTGCCCGGATTTGTTGATTGTAGTTCAACAGCTAGTTTTATCAAAGGAGAAAAGAGAGCGTCTATCAGCCTACTTTCTAATGCATAAACTGGAAGAGATCTTTGATACTAACAAAGCCGTTCAGGATGCCATCAAGTGCACCAAACAGCAATGGTCAGACTACATTGGCGTACTGGAACACTTTGAAGAGCATCATATGCCGCCAACTTTAATTAGTTTGTTGAAAAATCTCAAATCCGTTGATGCTTCGTTTTCTTGGATATGCATTTTATACAAGAGATCTCTCCATTCTGACAGTATATCGCTTGTCTATGAGATTGTCAAATTTACTGTTGGGCATTTGAAGTTGTCTCAATTGACTGATTGGAATCTTGTTGAAGACTTCTTAGCAGCTACCAATAGAACAGAGTTGTACAATGTCTATGATGATGACCGATCCTATCCACTCTTTAAAGACTTTGTATCGAAAAGTGAAATAGAGTCAACTATTAAAGCGTTGGTTAATGTTTCTTGGAAATGGAATAGTGTTCCGCTAAGTGAGTGGCTCAAAGCAATCCCAAGTGAAGAAAAGGGAGAATTATCGAACATTAATAGAGAAACACTCTTTAAACTCTGTTCAGTGGTCATGGGATTAAAACAACAAAAACTGTGTTACGATGCCGAATATCAGGTGGAGTGTCTCTTCCAGGTATGTCATTTGTTTCGGCAGTTTTGTAAAATACGCAAATTTGTAATAATCCTTTTCAGGCAACAGTTGAGGAACTGACCCTAGGGGATTATCTAATCTTCATTGAGATGATTTACAAAAATAGATGTCGCAGTTTTAAAAATTTTTATAGTTTGACCCGTAAAATAGTTCGCTGTGACGACCTAAAAACACAAATTACTTATTTGAACCAAATTTGTTTAGAAATTGTATTCTATTTTGATGAACGGCAAACAAGCTCCGATGAATACTTCGGCTTGTATATTGCAATTATGAATAAATTAAAAATGTTGCCAAAGACTCAACATGGATTGTTCCGATTATCCATGGTAAATGGATTAATGTATGAAACTTCAAATGAAATACAAGATTTCTATTTCATTGAGTATGGAGTGGACATTTCTTTGGTCCAACATGGTAAAGATTTGAAGACTATTCAACAACATTTGCTGGATAAACTTTTTTGTGAGACGAGTGACGAGAAATCTTATTTGCTTAAAGTTTCTTTGGAGGCTTTTGTAAACATGCAAATTAAGAAATGGAGTGAAATCAAAGAATTGCATTTGGACCCAGTAGAACTTTTCAACCAGGGTGGATGGAGAACACAAAGACATTTGGCATACCTTTTGGAAAACTGTGATAAAAGACTAAAGAATGAGGAAACAGTGTTGCCCGCTTTGCTTGGTTCATTAAAAAAGTATCCATGTTTTGAAACGTAAGTTAAATCAATTCAGAAATTTTCTAAATTTTTAAATTTTTCTTAACTTTTTATTGTTTTGATAGAGCTCTACATATGGGACAATATGCATCCAAATATTTGACAATTGAAGAACAAAACACTCTTTCTGTGGATATTATAAGCGAGTATCTTCATTTTAACGAAGATGTTGTTGATGGAATATTCATGTCGGATTTAAAAAAGCCCATGCCACAAGAGATTCAAAAAGTTATTGAAAATTTACCACTTTCTGGAGATGAATGGTAAGAAGTACTAAAGCTGGAAAAGAAAACTAAGTCTTACTTCTACAATCTACAGGATTGAGGCGGCTTACAGTTATTTTTATGGAATTGATTATATATTTCGTTGGTTAATTCAACATGCGATTCGACAATCTGATTCTTTTGTTAAAGGAATAGCAGATGAGTTGATTCATATCAACGAGCGGCATACTCATTATCAAACCAATTCCAAGATGCACAGACTTAAATTTTATATTAGCGAAGCCTTGCTAATTTTGTCAGAAAAATATAAGTGCTCTGATCAATTATGGTCAGAATTATTTTCGCAAAATGATCAATTCAATATAACTTGCATGTATGAACTGATTGTGGCTAAAACCTTGCCCAATTTGGAGTCACTCTTGCAGCGTTTAGAGTCGATATCGACTCTTAAACCAAATCAGCAAGCGTCCTTACTTTCTGTTACCAATATTTACCTTAACCTTAATAAGAGTAAACTTGATTCTGAGCAGCATCAAAAGCTCTTTGCCATATTGTCAAACTTAACTATTCAAAATGGAACACAGATCCACCAATTTGCTGCTTTGATTCTACAAGATCTTATTGTAAAGTGCCAGGAGAAAGGGTAATTAGTAAATTCTACCATACCATGACTAAAATTAAATTTAATTTTACTTTCTAGATTTAATGTACCTACTACTTGTAATTCGTGGCAGAAAATGATTGAATGTGAAAAGGCGAATGTAGTGCTTGGTCCAGAAATACAAGCTCGTCTCTTACTACCAGAAATACTTCCAATTTTTCCACAATTTGCAGCACAATTCCATGTATTTTGTTGCTTTACTTTCTTTATGTCAAATTTTCAGCCTAATTACTTACCAGCGAAAAAGTTGAAAAAAATGAATAAAATTCGTAGTGCTATTAAATCGGCAGTCAGTAAACTTCAGATGATAGAGAGACACGAAACGAATATTTCTCCAATAAGCGATATATATCCAAAGCCTGATCTTAAGTCGCAGAATATTTTAGCCAATGATGTTGATCTTATTGTAATAGCAGCTCTAATTGATGATTCAACAAGTTTGAATGACTTAATCCAAACATTGAAAACTTTTCGAGTTTGATCCTTGATATTGAGACAGTTTACAAGTTTAAGGTAAATCCTTGACATAGTATGTCCTCGTCTACAAAGTGACTAACCAAAATAGAAAATTCTGCTTTTCTTTGGGTAAGTTAGCCTTGGATATAATTGTGTACAGTTGTTTTTAATTTTTAAATATTTTTAATTTACAGATTTTAATTGATTTAAAAAACTTACTCAATTGTATTATCTATAAGAATTTAATGAAATATTAACAAAATTCACGAGACAAGTAACAGAATAATAATTTCGACACGTAGTCAAACAAGCTACCAACCAATAGAAATATTTTAAACACACATACCACTACAGTGTATATAAACGTATTGTATACGTACATACACATATACTAGTATATTTTTCAACAAACTTAAATTTCATTGGATTTTGATGCCAAACAATTCATAATTGATGTTTATCCTTTTCGGTCACGTTATGGACCAAAGACATAATGATTTTTGGTTTTGCCCATTGGATTTGGGACTGGGGCTGTTTGCTATGCCTAATTGCGTACCGGAAATACCAAAATGGTCATTAATGATGCCCAGGATGAGTCCACAGTTAGATAGATTGTCCAAATATGCATTTTCATTTGATTTTGTTACAGTTATTGGAGCTTTTAACACACTTGTGGCGCCCTCTAGTTTTTAATCCAGAAAACTAACGGTTGAATTTATATTTCAACTATATTGAAACTTTTACTATGGCAGCTTTTCTCTTTACCCAATGAGCTTTTACACACACACACGCAGACATATGTACAAATGTCCTTGCCGTTTCATCCTTTCCATAAATTTATGTCATTGAGCAAATTGTATTGCACAAGTACGCATGCACTCTGGCATACAATGAGTACAACTTGCGCCGGAACATGTGTCCATCCTATCAGATGTTTCTTCTGCTCTTTTATTTTTTTTTTTTTTTTGAATGAGAAGAGAAGAAGTACAAAGTGAAAGATGGGAGATGACAAGAGAGCTTTTGCAAAGACGTTATGTGGAATCCAAACCCTTGGGCAGTAGCTTACAGATTTTGCGATTATATTAATAGTATGAATTTAGGAACCAAAAGTTATGATCTACAAAAATGGGACATATTTTAATTTAAATATTTAAGTGTTTTCAATGACAGTAACAGAAAATTGTTTAATTTAAATTAAAATCTTAATTTTTTTTTTTATATGTTAGAAATAAATTTTAAATCGTTTTATCGATTAGACAAATAAAAAAAAATATCTTTGATAATTTATATATATATGATATATATTTGTTTTACTCCTTTATATCCTTTATATTTGTTCTTATCCTGTATATTTTTTTCCATCTTATTTTTATTTTAAAAACATGACAAAATTTAAAATAAAAATGAATTGAAGATAAATAAAATAAATATCGACAAAAAAGACTTCAAAAAGATCCAGAGAATAAAGTTAGTTGTCTTTCAAAGTTTCCAACATTTATTATAATATCTTAGGTTAAACGTTTCAAAATATTTTGAACTTCCGAGAATATAAAAGAACTAAAGTGTAAAGGATATACTTTGATGTGGCCAACCCATTCGAGCAAAAGCAAAGTCTCCAGAAACACAGAGAAAAAGCAAAAAAAAGCTCTAAATTTGAATTCACAACCCCCGCCCAGAGATGTTCCAAAAGGCAAAATCGATGCCCACACATATATTAGGAATAACCGTTTCGCTCTTTGGTCATGGTTTTGTCAAGTGTATATAGGCAAAGCTTTTTCCTCGCTACTCCTTGAATTGTATAGGCCAAAACGCGAATGAACATCGACCGTGGAAGTTGACTGTGTGAGCTGACAGACAGTACGTATCAAAAAGAAAATTGCCTAGGCCATAAAATAAAAGAAAATTGATAAATTAAACATAGAAATAAAGGCATTGAAAAATATTCATAATATACAATATTAAATCACAGCTAAAGTAATCGAATTTCAATAAAAGTTCTTTTATAAATTTATTAAAACAATGTGAAAACAACGACAACAAAAAAAAAAAGAAAAAAAGAAAATTTCTAGTTCATCTTTGTTCTTCAATGATTATATAAAACAAAGCCTAGAAAAGTGAAAATGTGAAAATTGTGAACCGGAATATATTTGAGTGTGTATGTGTGTGCGTGTATGCTTCACGCATTTAGTGTATCGGAATTTTTGTAGAAAATTTACAATTGAAAAATTTTCTGGTCAAACGAAAATCTGAAACAAAATGAAAGTGAAAATGTGAGCCATGTGAGCAAAGGCAACATTGAATGAATATTGATTTTTCCCACGGAAAACCGAAAAAAGCTCTCAAATCAAATCATTCCGACAACAAAAAAAAAAAAAATTAAAGATAAATAATACAAAATAACAAAAAGGATATATATAATAATTCATATAAATTAAGCAAAATAAAAAACAAAAAAAACCAAAGGATAAAATTTTTGATTAAACACAAGTCACTAAAATCAGTCAAGTCATTTTCCCAGCGTCTGTGTGTGTGCGAGAGGGAGAGAGAGTAAAAGCTTTTGCAAGAAAATGTCTCTAAGAAAATCTCTATCCTGAATTTGCTTTCGCCGAATGTCGTTTTTTTTTTTTTAGCCAAGGAAAAGCGAAAATTTAACGCACACTCCACTCCACTCCAAGAAAAAAAAATAAAAGAAACACACGCACACACACAATCATAGAGAGTACATTATCAATATTTACGCATACCGTTACGTATGTCTTCAATCTCTTTCTCTCTCTCTCTCCCTCTCTTTCACCTATTGTATGTCATTTATTTATTTAGCTTGTACACATTTTGAACAATTCAAATAAAATAAATTTAATTAAACTTAAAAAAAATTTTGCCAATCAAACAATAAATGGTTAATACTAACATTCTCATCAATGTTTCGCCCATTCTCCCTATTTCTCTGTTACTGTCTACATTTCTCTCTGCCAGGCTGCCGTCACACATTTTTTGCCTTTTTGCCTCAACTTGCCATTCGCCACGCTTCGTTTAACGCTGCTCAAGACCTAATCATTATTAAATCTAATGACAACAACAACAATAATAAATAACAAGCAGCAGACGATAATAAACAAGCTAAACGAAGTAAACTATAATTAATAAAATTAGCCATTATTTGCCGCAAGGTGTTGGCCAACTCTTTTGGACACTCATAGAGAAGGTGAGTTTGTTACATGTTTTCCAAGTAAAAATATATATAGCATACTTATGGTAGGTCAAATTATATGTGGGAATATGGGAATGACAAAGTATAGTATACTATTATGGGCTGAGAAAATATTGATTAGTCGAATTTCTCTAAAAATTCTCTATTGGATTGATTATTAAATTCGAACGGATAAACTAAAAACTAATCATTTACCAAGCATAAAAAGTAAACCTTAAGAACAAAGCTTTAATTTAATATTTATATATTGCATTATATCATTTATATCACATATCATTTTATTGGATACCAACAAACAAAATGTGGATAAAGAAATAACATTGGTTTAAGGATTTATAATAAATCAAAGACTTACTATTATCCAACAATTTTTGTGACAAACAAGGAGAAAGATATAGAAACCATTATTTCATTCTTATCTTATCTTAAAACGTGCTATTTTCATTAAGAACAAAGAATATTTTAAATAATTTTGAACGCACATATAGGAAAGTTTCCATTTCTTTCTTATCGATCTTTCTTAATCTTTTCAGCCTCATCCCTTTTTCCAATAAAACGCGCTTTTTCTTTTATGAACGACTTGTCTGATGCTTGGGGTAAACTCAATTAGACAAACAATTTGTTTTTTCTCCTTGTTCATCTTAATTAGCTTAGACGACTTCAAGAAAAATCGAAAGATGTGAAAAGCCCACATAATTGGCCATAATTAAGTTGGCAAATATAGAAATATACAGACGCGTACACAGGCACGCACACATACAGAAACAAATGAAGAGAATGAAAGTGGGCGTTTTTTTTTTTTTTTTTACCCTTTTTACAAATGTAATAATGAATTTTCCTTCATGCTTGTTCTTTGAAAGATATTGTGCAGTAATAGTAAAAAAAATTGAGAAATGATGTGGAAAATTCGTTTAATATTTCTCCTTTTTTTTTTTAGTCTTTGTCCTTTCTCGTTTTTAAAACTTAAAGTCGTGTTTTATGGTTTTATCTAGAATTCCATTTTCCCTTTTTTTTTTCTTGCCAATTTTTTTTTCCTTCTGTTGTTGCCTTCTCTGGGTTATGTGCGCAGTAAGTGCACTCTCTGTCGTTCGCTGCCGCTGTTTCTGTCATCCTCTCTAGAAAAGTTTAACCGTTTCCTACTCTCAGAAGCTTAACACAAATTAATATCAAGTGGGTCTGTGTGTGAGAGAGCTTAGTGGTATGATAGTGATGAAGGTTTCTGTTTCACATGCGTGGGGTGTTCTACAGATGTTGCTTCTACATACATACATATGTGTGTAAATGTATGGGTACATATACATATATTCTCTGTTTAATGCTACTTTCGAGCTTCTAATTTGTTTTGACACATTGACTGTCAGTTCTTGACATTTGTATTCTCTTTTACATTATTTATTTATATGATATCTGGATATTATCTTATCTGTTAATGAAATTTTGTTTGGTCTCTCACACACAACAATCACTGGGACCGAACAATTAAACTTGGCCCCAAAAAAACATTCAAAAAGATAACTTGTTCTATTTTTATCACAACAACCCTGGCAAAGGTCAAACTAAAAATAGAACACAGCTAAAAAAAAAAAAAAAAAAAATATGTCCTGTCTATGTTTTGCAATATGAGAATGCAATTAAAATTTATGGTTATAAATACAAATCCAATTTAGCAATGAAACATAAGTTATTCAATTAGAAATTTAAGTTGTTTTTAGTTTTTTTTGTTCATTCATATTTATACCCTTCATTAAAATTTAATTTTTCTTTTAAATTAGATAAAAATAAACAATTTTTGATTATGTATCAATTTTAAAAAAATTTTCTTTCTTTCCTTAAACGCACAGAACGACAACTGTTCATGTTCAAAAATACAATGTCAACATTTCATGTTTATTCTGAACCTGGTCAAAAAGAAAACTGCGTAATTTAGTTTTGACCCAGACAAATAGGCACCAAGTGAAAAAAAAGGAACACAAAAGAAAAACCAAGCACGAAAAAAAGAGAGAACAGAAAATACTACAACAAATAGCTAAACTGCCGTAGGACGAAACGAAATTGGGCAAATTTTCCATAATATATCTTCTTTTCTCTGCATAAGCCAAATAGAGAATAAGCAAAAGGAAATCATAAATTAGACAAATGATATTCATTTAGATTTTGGCTTCAGTCCCATGAATTTATCAGAGATTACTCTCAACCCGATTTCAATGGAACTCTTTACCTTTACTCTAAGCTGACATAGAGTTTACTTAGCTAACTAAAGAGTATTTAAAAGTCATCAAGAGTTTTTTATAATGTTTTGGCTTGCACATTCAAATCTCTTTCCCTATGAAGTCATAAGCAAGTTCTTTTTGTTCCCTGCCAATTTTCTTAGTTTGCCGTTTATTGATTTCACATCTTTGAAATTTTAAGCAAAGCGTTTTCCCACTTTTCAAAAGTAAATTAGGCAATAGAATGTAAATTACTCTTTTTTTTTTTTTGCTTTTGTGATCCTCCAGGCATTTACATTTAAGGACCTCTTGGTCTCTCCTCTATCTTCGTATTTTGGTATGTTTATGTGCGTGTGTGTGTGGATGAGGATGTCTTTGACGTCATTTGCTTAACAAACAACATAAACATACAACCGCAAACGCAGAGTCAACAGCAGTTTCAGCACAGGACTAAGTAATTTGTATTCACTTTGCTGCTAAATGGCGCATACGACATGTTGTCACTTGGTTTCTCATTTTCAAAATATATTTTGAGAATTTTATATATATATATATATAGCTTATGCATTATTTATGGCATATCTTGTAAAAGCAAACGAAAAAAAAAGTATATTTGTTTTACTCCTAGAGAGACATGTTTTTAAGCTATTGGCATATTCATATATCATATTTATATTAAAGATTGTTTATGTAAATTTTACTGAATAATAAGTTTAAAAACCTCACCTAAACAGGAAGAAACTAATTTATAGTTCTTGGCTAATTAGTTATGGTTGTATGCTTTGAGTTATGTAAAATTCTCCTATTTTTACTTTAATGTAATTCGTCTAAGCTAAGCTTTATATTAGATATGCTTAATGAATTTTTCATGGAAAACTAATTGGTATAATTAGAACTGAATTTGAGAGTGAATGCTAAACAGCATCTACCATCACTCTATAATGAAGACTTTCGTGCAACTACTACTGCTGCTTGGGTTATTATCATAAAGAATTTTCCATAGACTGTACCATAAGTGGAACATCAGATGCATGTGGGAATCGTTGCCCTAAGACATGTGCAGTAAAATCTTCTGGTTGCATAAAAATGTGTTATGATCGATGTCGGTGTAAACAAGGATACATTATCAATGAATCAAGAAATGCTTGTGTGCTGCGCTTGGATTGCCCTAAGCGTATAAGTCAAGTTAGAAAATCTATCTACATATCAGAACATGTTCTTTGGAGTTAATAACTATTTGTATATAAGTGAGCAAGTTCAACAACTTATCTTAAATTATTTCCAAATGACGTGAACTACATTAAAAAAGTAGTTCTATAGAACAAAAACAAAACTCCAAAATTAAAGTGCCCATCTATAGTTTGCGACAAAACATTCTTGTAGAAATATTCCACAAAAATGTAGTCCCAAACTACAATAAATTCAAATTCCATGAAATATCTATTAACCATCTAAGAACCAATCTATAAAACAAAATAAAACATATATAAAAAAAATGTGTACATATATATACGAAAAGCTAATGAAAAATATAAAAACAGACACTTTAGGGTCAAGTCCTGTCACACAATAATGTGAAAAGCAATTTTAGTCAGATGGCAAACCCAAATCAATACGTAAAATGACATTTTATTCATTAATAATTAATCTGGGCTAATGGCAGGCAATAAAATTATTAACAGAAAAAGGACCAGAAGATATACCAAAAGATGTGCTAAGGTAAGCAAGACGATAAAAACAAAAACAAAAAAAAGGAACAAAAAATTGTGTTAATATTAACGAATAAAAATAAAGAAAAGGGAAATTTGTGTTAAAGGATGAGAGAAGTGAAAGTGCGTGTCCTTGGCACTTTGATATAACACGCATATATATATATATATATATATATATATATGTACTATTCATACATCTATACATATATTGTTGTTATTCGTACAAAGCGCCAGCAGGGCATTTGTAGTGCTTCAAGGATACGAACTGAATAAAGAAAAAATTCTTTGTTTGTGCATTGTGGTTTTTTGTTTAATGACTCTTGTGGGTTCTCTAGCCATTTTTCAAACGTTTTTTGTTTTAACTAAAATAAAAAGCAAAAAAAAAAAAAATAAACAGGGAAATTAGAAATTAAATTGTAAATTGTTAAAATGAGTTCATAATGCTGCATAAATGGCAGTCTTCTCCAAAATAAATTGAATATACTGAAAATTAAAAATAATATAGAACTTAAATCTTAAATCTTTTTTATTTAGTGTCTTCTCTTGGTAAGACTTATTCTTGGTCTATCATACAAAAGACAGTGCCAGAAGGTTTACGGAATATTTAAACCTCAACCGGTAATTGATTTCAGTCAAAAACTATAAGTTAAGCACATCTTTTCGTCTGCTAGTTTTTGGAAAGTAAATAAGGCAGTTGTATTTAAATTGAAATCATTTCTTGTATTTGAATTGAGTTTTTGATCCCCCAGGCATTTACATTTAAGGACCTCATACAGTCACCAACCACATTTCTCAGTCTTTCGTTTTAATAGTATGTATGTGTACGGATGAGGATGTCTTTGACGTCATTTACTTAACAAACAACATAAACATACATCCGCAATCGCAATTTGTAGACACTTTGCTGCTAAATGGCGCATACGACATGTTGTCACTTGGTTTTTCTAGTTTTTCATATATAATTTAAAAATTTTATATATGTAAATTGTATATTATTTAAGTTATATGTTTGAAAAGCAAACGACACTGGAAACAACTAATATTTGATCTAAGATATGAGCTTGATTCTAAACTGCTTGACTTGAATAAATAGTTCAAATTTTAGGAATTCAAAATCAAAAATAAATTAGTTTAAAAATATCATGCAAACAAGACGAAGTAATTGATAGTTTTCGGCTAATCAGATATAGTTGTACAATTTTAGCTACGTGAAAATATACTTACATACTATTTTGTTGAATTACAAATACGAAAGTTAATTATATAAGCTTTATATTGAATTAGTTGAGGTTTAGATATGTTTAATGAATTTTTCATGGAAAACTAATTGGTATAAATAGAACTGAATTTAAGAGTGAATGCTAAAAAGCATCTACCATCTCTCTATAATGAAGACTTTCGTGCAACTACTACTGCTGCTTGGGTTATTATCATCAGGGTTTTCCATAGACTGTTCCATAAATGGAACAACAGCTGCATGTGGAGCTATTTGCCCCGAAACATGTGCAGTAAAATCTTATGCTTGCATACGCCTTTGTCAGATAAATGGATGTCAGTGTAAGGAAGGATACATTATCGATGAATCAAGATCTTCTTGTGTGCTGCGCTCAGATTGCCCTAAGGGCATAAAGCAAATTCGAGATATGAATTACCGAACACAACATGCTCCTTGGGGTTAACAAGACACAAATTTTATTTTTAAATAGCAAATTTTTGGTTTAAATTAAAGATTAAGTGAATGGCTTTTCATAATTTAATTGATTTGTTGGCTTTTATTTAGAAAATTTTTGGTCAGAAGGCTTAGAAGAGTCTGAAAGCAGCAAATTCTTTGTCATTTGAACAGAAAGGAGAGCATGTTAAAGGCTCCGTGTGTAACTGAGTTTTTTAACAAGGTAGAAAGCGTTTACCTTTGCAGAACATGGTTGTAAATCCTTTGGAGGATCTTAATAATGGAATGCACACGACAGAAGTATTCTATATACCGAATTGGCTTCAGAATCGATTTATGTAGTAAAATATTTGGTATAATAAAATAGTGTGGCTGCATATTGCAAAAATAAAATATCATAAAACACCAAATTAAACTTAATTATATGTGCATATTTAGAAAATTTCTAAAGAAATAAAATATATGTATAAAAAATGATTTTATGGTAGCTCTATAATTTATTTCGAATCATCATACTATTTATTATACGATCGATTTAAAAATAATATGAGTAGTTTAGGAAATAAACAGTCTAATAAATTGGGAGTCCAAACTTAAACTCAAAGATTCATTAATAAAATCTACAATAAAAAGTAGTTTCTAAATATTTAGAAATTTAAAATCAAAAATAAATTAGTTTAAAAATATCATGCAAACAAGAGGAAGTAATTGATAGTTCCCGGCTAATCAGATATAGTTGTACAATTTGAGCTATGTGAAAATATACTTACATACTATTTTGTTGAATTACAAATATGAAAGTTAATTATATAAGCTTTATATTGAATTAGTTGAGGTTTAGATATGTTTAATGAATTTTTCATGGAAAACTAATTGGTATAAATAGAACTGAATTTGGGAGTGAATGCTAAACAGCATCTACCATCTCTCTATAATGAAGACTTTCGTGCAACTACTACTGCTGCTTGGGTTATTATCATCAGGGTTTTCCAGAGACTGTTCCATAAATGGAACAACAGCTGCATGTGGGGCTATATGCCCCGAAACATGTGCAGTAAAATCTGATGCTTGCATACGCCTTTGTCAGATAAATGGATGTCAGTGTAAGGAAGGATACATTATCGATGAATCAAGATCTTCTTGTGTGCTGCGCTCAGATTGCCCTAAGGGCATAAAGCAAATTCGAGAAACGATTTACCGAACACAACATGTTCCTTGGGGTTAACAAGACACAAATTTTATTTTTAAATAGCAAATTTGTGGTTTAAATTAAAGATTAAGTGAATGGCTTTTTATAAGTTAATTGATTTGTTGGCTTTTATTTAGAAAATTTTTGGTCAGAAGGCTTAGAAGAGTCTGAAAGCAGCAAATTCTTTATCATTTGAACAGAAAGGAGAGCATGTTAAAGGCTCCGTGTGTAACTGAGTTTTTTAACAAGGTAGAAAGCGTTTACCTTTGCAGAACATGGTTGTAAATCCTTTGGAGGATCTTAATAATGGAATGCACACGACAGAAGTATTCTATATACCGAATTGGCTTCAGAATCGATTTATGTAGTAAAATATTTGGTATAATAAAATAGTGTGGCTGCATATTGCAAAAATAAAATATCATAAAACACCAAATTAAACTTAATTATATGTGTATATTTAGAAAATTTCTAAAGAAATAAGATATATGTATAAAAAATGATTTTATTGTAGCTCTGTAATTTATTTTGAATCATCATACTATTTATTATACGATCGATTCAAAAATAATATGAGTAGTTTAGGAAATAAACAGTCTAATAAATTAGGAGTCCAAACTTAAACTCAAAAATTCATTAATAAAATCTACAATAAAAAGTAGTTTCTAAATATTTTTTTTTTCATTCTTTTACAGTAAACCCACACACACAGAAAAAACGCAGCAAAAATGCCGCCAAATTCAAAATCCGAACCGGAAACCAAACCAGAGGCTGAGCCGGCGTCTGTTGATGCCGAATCCGCACCCCAACTGGAATCGGTGGATCAAAAATTGGCCGAATCAACACATCATTCGAAATTTCGGGAGCTAGATAAACAGGAACAGGAAACAGCTGCTGAGGCAGCTGCTGCCGCAGCGGAAAGTCAAAGAATCGCACAGGTGGAAACAACAACAAGAAGCGCAACCACAGAGGCTCCGGGTAAGCAAATTATATACAAAATGATACACAAAAATTTAAATCTCAATACTCGGTTTGAATTTGTTTTTTTTTTTTTTAGAAACTACCACCTCAATACCGGTGATTAAAAAAATCGAACATGCTGGCGAAGTGGTCACCGAGGCCATTGCCGAACGAACTGGTTTACCCACATGGGGTGTTGTGGCCATTATAATACTCGTATTCCTTGTTGTATTTGGTATTATCTTCTTTTGTGTTCGACGATTCTTAAAGAAACGAAGAACCAAAGATGGTAAGGGTAAGAAGGGTGTCGATATGAAATCGGTACAATTATTAGGATCAGCGTATAAAGAGAAAGTAAGTATCTAAGCTGTTATCAAATCTTAGTAGTTATTGGGTTCTGGTATGTCATAGGTTCAGCCTGATATGGAGGAACTAACCGAAAATGCCGAAGAGGGTGACGAAGAGGATAAGCAAAGTGAACAAAAATTAGGTCGTCTCAATTTCAAGGTACGCTTTAAAATATTCCATTTAAAACAATCTCCTTTTCCCACAATTAAAACATAAAGGAATTAAATAATCTATTAACCCAATACCCAAAACCAATAATATACTATGTAAAACTTAGATCACTCAAAATAATCTTAAATGTATATGCACAATACAAAAAGGATAACACAGAAACAAACAGTTAAAAAGGGCAAGACTTTCAACTTGAACTTAGTTTATCTTTCAGTAAATTTTTTCACTTACAAATTTAATAAATTTTTTTTTTTTTTTTTTTTTACCTCACAAACACAAATATGTCGAAATTCGTTAATAGATTTGAAACTAGAAATATTTCTCATGTTTACACTGAGTTTGGTTTATTTAAGAAAAATATGTTCCTTCAATGACTTGCAAAACTTTTCTTTTAAGCTAAGAAAACTTGCTTTTAAAAATGACAAATTTTATGTCAAAAGAAAGATTTTTCTTAAGAATCTTAAAAAGTATATAAAACTACTACCAGACAGTTAAGAAATTTACTAATGGCTTTTATAGGAGCTATAAAATCTATTTAGTTAACTGATTTTGATTAATAACTTGTTATAATTTCTTTTCTTTAAATAACAAACAGTTTATCTATCCAAAACTATTTACGATGCGATCAATTGTTATAAATTTCGGGCCATCTTTTGAGTATATTACATATATTCAATTCTACAAAAGGCCATATAGTTTTTGAACCATGTATTACTTTTCTAATGGGCAACTTTATGGCCAACCGATTTGTCAAGACTAATTAAAAAATTCCATGAACTGTATCTTATATTTTGAGATGCTAATTTCACATTCTAAATCTGTTAGGGAAAATTTTGATGAACTTAAGTTAAAGTCAAATCCGTAAAAGATAAAAGTTACAATTAAAAATTAAAACTAAAAAGCTTAGGTTAAGACTAACTCAGTGCAAACATGATTTAAAAATAGATATTACCTATCCAAAAATAAGAATACAAAATCACAAGGCACTTTGACATAAAGTTTTTACTCTAACAATAAACCGAACAACAAAAACCCTAACTAATATATATTTATATTTATTTATATATTCCATGGTTCCGGCTCTTCTTCTTTTTCCTGTTGTTGTTTTTCTTTGCTTTGTTTTTTTTTCTTTTTTTGCTTTGGCGTTTTTCTTTTTTTTTTTTTTTTTTTGTCTTTACAGCTTGAATATGACTTTAATTCAAATAGTTTGGCTGTTACGGTAATACAGGCTGAAGAACTACCCGCTTTAGATATGGGAGGTACATCTGATCCCTATGTCAAGGTTTACTTATTGCCCGACAAGAAAAAGAAATTTGAGACTAAAGTACATCGCAAAACCCTCAGTCCGGTCTTCAATGAGACATTCACCTTTAAGGTAAATTTGATAATAAGAAGATTAAATCAGTTTTATATAATATTTTTATGTATTTGTTATTTTTAGAGTTTGCCCTATGCTGATGCCATGAACAAGACACTTGTATTTGCCATATTTGACTTTGATCGATTCTCCAAACACGATCAAATTGGTGAGGTTAAGGTGCCACTATGTACTATCGATTTGGCTCAAACGATTGAGGAATGGCGCGATTTGGTTAGCGTTGAAGGTGAAGGTGGTCAGGTATGTAGACAACAACAACGATCAAAATACAAAAAGAAAATAGAAAAAAAAACCAATAACAAAATAACAAACAAAAAGTAAAAAAAACTATTAGAACAATGATGAAATAAAACCTAAAGTCGGTTTTAATCAAGAAATAAGTTTAAGATATTTTTCACTCTATCTATCTATCTCTCTTTCTCTGTTTCTATCTACCTATCTAACTCTCTAACTTAATTTAAATGTTCTTCTAAGTGTTTACAAAGAAAAAAAAACAAAACCAAAAGATACTAAGAAATAACAAACAAACAAAAAAAATATATATACATAAAATTTTAAGTTTTGTTTTTTTTTTATATATATAATTTCCAACCTGTGATATTTGTGTTTTGTGTGTGTATTTGCAATTTCCATAATGCGACCATCAAAAAAAAAAAAAAGTAACAAAAAAAACCAAAACAAATAAATAAGAAGAAAAAAAAAAAAAAAGGAACCAAAACTAACATAAGATTCAAAAAGAATAGCTAAACTTTTTCTTTGATACTTAAGTTATAAGTCTTTTACCCCCCTATACTACCCACCGACCCCTGACAAAAACAGTAAACACAAAGAAAAACGAATAAATTTTTAATATAATACAAATTGAAAGAAAGTTTTCAACAACTTTTTTCCCACACCCAGTTCAAAATGCAAATATATATATATAAAAAAAAATTGAAAGCCCAAATACGATACGAACCAAAGAAGAAAAAAAAAACATATACTCTTACCTATTATTTTTTTCACACAACAAGAACAACAACATTAACATTCTCACATAAATAATAGAGCCCTTCATGAAACATTGACATTTATGGAAAAAATTAAATATAATATTGAAATATTACTTTAAGATTTGTCTCTAAACATTGTTATCCTTAAAAATCTTAGTTTACCAACCATTGGCTAAACTTTGTCTTCTATCAAAAGTTCATATATAATGATATGACAATTAGTCTTTACTCCTTCTATTATGACAAGGATATTTATAGTTTCCCAACCATTTTCTTTATTTTCTTCTTGGCAAATATTGTAGCTCTCCTTGTACATATCCTTTACGATTCCAAGACACAATGTGTAAAATGTCATGCAGAGCTCTATGTTAATATAAAACATAAACACAAAAAATAGATACATATTCAAACAATATAAAACTCTAAAACTTTCTCTTTCTTCAATTCCCTTTCCAAACCAACAAACAAACAAAACAAAACAAATAACAAATTGTTTTTCTTGTTTTCTTGAACTTTTGTAGAAGGTAAATACAAAATAAACCAAACCAAAAAAAAAAAAAAAAAACCTAAAAAATAAAAAGAAAGCAACACTTATCCTTTTGCATCAAATAACTCTCTCTTTTAAACCAATATATAGTTAAATACATATAATTTTTTTTTTTTTGACTTGATTCTACACCTGACACACTATAAAAATAGTTCCTGAGCGATTTCAACTTTTTGTCTCTACATCCTCCTACTCTCTCTCTCTCTCTGTCTCTATATATATATATATTTCTGTTTCTCTCTCTATATATATACACATATATATATTTTGCTATATCTGAACTGAATTGTTATGTCTGCATTCTTTTCTCGCATCATTAATATTGTAGTTGAATTTTGTTTTTCAGTTTTAGAAAATGTCTTAATAACTTTTTGTTTTATATAATTAAAAAAAAAATCCACACTGCAATATTATTTTGTTGAGAAAATTGTGTGACATACGAAAATAATGTAAAAAATGAAAAATCTTACCAAAAAATTATGATTAAGATATTTCAATATAAATTCCTTGATTCGATATTTATCGATTACCGACACAAATTTTCAACTCAACACTGCACCAAGAAAATAAATATCAGATAAACCAAAGATAACCCAACAAATTTGTATAAATATTTGAATCCAAAACTACTGGAATTATTTTCTTTGCTTTAGCACAAGAATTGTTGATATTATATAATAAATAAACAATTGGGAAATTTTTTTCATATATACTTATTGTAATATCAGCAATTCCTTTTAACACCAACTTCTGATACCCTTTGCCACAGAAAAGAATTCACCAATTATTTGCACTTTGATTGGAAGACACACAAAAATCTATGCCTAATTAATTCACATGAAGTTTCACATTCTCACAACATATATATATATAATTATAAAACTTTTAAAACAAATATTTGCATTAACCATATACAAATTTCAATTTAAATTGGTCAACATAAGAAGACACATACAGAAACACCACACATACACACACACACACACAGAACACAAAAAAACAGAAATACACCAAAAATTAAACAAAATTTTTGTACCGCCTGTGAATGCCATGAAAATGACACAATTTATTGTATAATATTTTATTCCCAATTAGTTTAGTGAAAAGAAAAGCAAATGCAAATACCGTTAGCATGATTTCCTTTTCATAATTTTCTCTCTTTGCTTAAATCAAATTTTATGTATACAATATAATATATATCTTATTATATTTAACTGAACACTAAGTATTAGTCAAACACACACACACACACACATTTTCTCTTTATTACACACATACAAATACACAACCCACACAAAAAAAAAAAAAAGAAAAACACTGAAAAAATTGAATTTTTAAAAATTTTCTAAAACAAAAAATATTAAAAAAAAAAAAATAAGACTTTTCAAAAATGTTTTAATATGGCTCTACATTTTTCTCTTTATTAAATTTTTTTAAACGTATTGCTAAAAAAAAAAAAAAAAAAACAAAAAAAAAAATCTCAATAAAATTCACAAAAATCATCTGAAATTTTCTCTCTCTGGAAATTCGACAACTTATCATGTAAGTATATATATCAAACAAAAAAACTGATCAAAAGAGCAATCATTATTCTTGTTATTTGCTTTGGTTGTTGTCGTCGTCTATCGTCGTCGTCGTCGTCATGATGTTTGTTGTGTTTGTTGTGTTTTAATATTAATAATAATCGGTTGAAAACTATATATTATAATTATGTACGCCATAATCCAAAACCAAAACAAAAAAAAATATCTAAAATCTGCTGCTTTTTAATTATCAAAGTTTTGTTATCTGTGTTTAATCTAATATATGTTTTTTGAGTTTATTTTTTAAGCTGTAATGTTTAAGCAGAGCTTCGATCAATACAGTCCAAAACAAATTATTTAAAAAAAAAAAAATAAATACCCGAAAACAAAGATCAAAAGTCAAATTTTGGCATGGCCGAAATTTCTATATAATCTGGGCACATTAATAGAAAATTTCATGGAATTCGAAACCAAAATCCATAAGTCGGAATACAAATTAACAAATTGAAATTAAATCTTAAAAGCTAAAATATTTAATTTCTTTTAATCTAAAAGCACAAATTTTGGCAGTTGAATTTGTCAACTAATTCAAAGGACAACCGTTTCAAGAGATTTTTAATGGATATATAATATACTTTTTAATATAGAAGCTTCTTAATATAAAGTTGTCTGATTTAGAATCTTTCGATTAATTTAATTATGGTGATGACTTTTATAAATCTGACAACAATACCTAAATATATATGTGCAAGATTATATAAATTTTTAAAAACAACAAAAAGCATTTTTCTTTATTTTATAATATTTTTTAATTTCTTATTAAATTAAACTCAATTTATTTTAATGATTTTTTTCGAACATTCATTACAAAGAAAACATTTCACAAAAAGAAATAGTACTTAAAGAAATAAAAAAAAAACAAAGAAAACAGTAAAAGAAAATAAAAATGGCGGTAAGTGAACCGATAAGGAAAAAAAAATTTGAAACTGAAAAAAACTAAATTCTCGCTCGCTCGCTCGCCTTAACTATCTGTCTTAACTATCTCTCTCTCTCTTTCTTATATATATATATATTGTATATCTTTGTCTCTTTTAACACAATTTATCTGTCTATTGCTCTGTCTCTCTCTCTCTTTCTTACTTTAGAATAGTTTTCGAATATACATATATATATATTTTTGGGTCAGTTTGGTTAGAAATTGGCATCGTTTATTGATATGGAATATTAATCGAAAAGCAAGCAAAGATTACTTTTATATAAAGTTAAAGGCCAAACCCGCCCAGAATTTTATGCTATATTAGTTAGCAAAATAATATTATTAACAAATATTGCATTTGTAATATATATCTACATATATATATATATGTATGTAATATATACATATACATATATAAAATTTATGCTCTGTTGGATGCCTTTTTTCATGTACATACAACATCATTTTTTTTTCTTTGTACAAAAAAAAAAAATAACTAAAAAATCAACTATCTTGTTTCTATCTATCTTTCTCTATTGTTCGCTCTATCTATCTGATTTTCAATGACAATTCTCATATGATTTGAACCAACATTTAAAAAGCAAAGATTATATCTTTTAAAGCAATATTTTTGCATTTTGAGCAGACGATTTTGAGCTGGGTGTTTTTTAAAGATTGTATCATACTATATATATATTCCAAATCCGAATCCTTTTCTAGGTCAATATGAATGTGAGATGAAGGAAAACCAAACGAAATACAAAAACACACCTGAACAATATTCAAGATATATGTATACACATATGCATAAGATGTATATACATATGTCTCTTTTTGTTTTTATATATATTTTATTTTTCAATTTCCTTATACATATAAATATATATATCCTTTTTTTGTTCTAGTTATATATACATATATACTATATAATATAATATTTATATACACACACGGAAATCGAAGCTCTTGAGACGTGCAGTAAATGTGTTTCTTAATGTGTCCTTATAATATTTGTGGCGTTTTTTTTTATTTTCATTTTATGTTTCCCAATGTTTTTGTAACCCCAAACTAAATAATATACATATATATACATATATATATAATATATTATATATTGTATTATTTGTGTTGTGTAAAATGTAACTCGATTTGATTATGTTTTAGTTAATAAATGTCCCTAGTTATAAGTGAATACCATTTGATCATATCAGAGATGGTTTAAGAGCAGTTTCTTTACAAGTGTAATGAAATAACTGTATAACTATATAAAATTAATCAGTAGATATAACACAACTCTTTATAGAAGGCACAGAGAGTTGAAAATTTACCATAGACTGGCATTTAAACTTAAACCTTCCTTTTCTTTTTCCGCTTTTAAACAAATTCATAATTTAAAAGTCCTCTCAAGATATTTCAAAATTTAGATTCTCCTTATTGAGAAAACTTAAAAAAATGAATGAAAACATTCGAAAAAATATATTACAAATATTTTAAACAAGTTTTAAGAAGACTTTAAAGGTTTTCTAAATAGGATTCAGGAATAGTTTATACTCCTTAATTCACTAGAAAAACGCTTCTATTCCGATATTGATAATAAAGTTATAAAAATTGAAAAAAGACCAGTCTAAACCTCTTCTAAGCAGGTTAGAGGAGGCAGTTAAAATCGATTATCATAACCCTTTCTAAACTATAGTTACGAATTATTTCTCAACTGAGCTGATATCCTTTAGGTATAGGGATATGCCCATTGTTTTTTTTATCCAAAAAAAAAAAAAATAACTTAATATATAAAACTATATATTTATATCGTATATGTATTTAAACGTATATCCTAGTCTATTAAATGTGATGTGTTATTATTAATGTTGTTGTGATAAAGCTTATACAGATGAATTACCATCTGAAATTTTACTAATCAAACAAAATCTATGAAAATTTGTTTTTCTTCCATTTTCTCTTGATTTCGTTTTTCTTTTTTTTTTTATATATAAATATAGGAAAAGCTTGGAGATATCTGCTTCTCGTTACGTTATGTACCAACCGCTGGCAAATTGACCGTTGTCATATTGGAGGCCAAGAACTTGAAGAAAATGGATGTCGGTGGCTTGTCTGGTAATATAAAGTTATACAAATATTTAAAACATTGTCCTAATTTTCAATACTATAAAATTTCGACAATGTTTTTTTATATGTAATTTAAAAAACACTTTTTTTTTAAACATTTTTTTTGAGATTTTTTTATTTGATTTTCATTTAGTTTAATATTTAATTTCTTTTCAATTCAATGCAAACGCCAAGGCAACGTTTGCAGATATGAATTTATGTTAACTTTGGATCAACTTTATTGCTCTCAACTTCTCTTAGCGCCAACTTTTTCAACTTACGCTAAAAATACTAAAAATGCCAAAACTAAAACAAAAAAAAAAATATATACCAAAATTCATTTATCAAATCAAAACAAAATGGATATATATCATTTGGCAACGTTTCCATCAACAAAAGATTCTCTAATTGCAATATCTTCAGCACAGAAATCCAAAAAACTAATTTATATTAAAAATTTTTCTAAGCTCGCTTGCTTTTTTTCTTAATCTACTTACTTAGCTTCACTTTTGCATGTAAAATAAATAATATAAAAACAAAAAAATCAATTCAGAATTCTCTTCTTCTTAACTTTAACACTCGACCTCATATCGAAATTGCTCGAAATAAAACTTAAACAGCGTTGCCTTTGAATATATCCAAACTAAATGACAAGCCAAGTGCGGCTATGTCAAACATTTTTATACCCTAGCAAATTAACTATGTGAAGGCAGCTATATGATATAGCCAGACAATTGGATAAAGTTTCAAATAAGTAATTCAAGATAATATTAAAGAATATATATGTACGTATATACAGCTCAACGTTTCAGTATATGGAAAATCTAAAATAAAACTAAAACAGTTTAAAAATCTTTAACTTACCATTTTAGACACCAGCAATATCTTTTCAAACACTGGAAAAAAAAACAAGAAATAGTTTGAGATAACATAAAATTTTTTATAAAAAACTATTTTATTTTACAAACGAGAAATCAAAACTAAAAATTATATCATATAGTAACCTGATAGCTTATTTTGCCAGAGTATAAAAAAAACATCTTGAAATATATTAATATATATATTTAAAAGTTCTTCTAGGCTTTTACAAACAAAAGAACATTTTCCAAATAAAAATAAAACTATATTTTTATCGGTTATCTACGAAATTATTTAATTGAAATGTTTATTAGTATCAATTTTTGTTTATCATTTTTAACAAAAAGAAAAGAAAAAGTAAACCAAAAGCATATAAAGGAGTAAATTTAAAATAATTTGTTTCGTATTATCTAATTGTTGTTAACTTTATGACTAATCCAGTATATATGTTTATTGATTATTTGTTCCGTTTTTGATGTGTGTGTAAAACAAAAAAAAAACTAAATTTAAAAAATTGAAATTATTTATTGTCATTTAAAAATTCGAGAAACGACAAAAAAACAAATTCTTTCTGTTTTTCTTCTTTGTTTCTTTCAATGTTTCCTTCTACTTTTTATAGATCCATATGTGAAAATTGCAATCATGCAAAATGGCAAACGTTTGAAAAAGAAGAAGACAAGTATCAAAAAATGCACCCTCAACCCTTACTATAATGAGTCGTTCTCATTTGAAGTACCATTTGAACAAATACAAGTATGCGAGAATGTATTATACTATCCTATAAACAAAAATACCAATACCAATACCAAAAAAAAAAAAAATACCACAATACTAAACCACAAACTACTACAAAAACTACTACTACTACTTCAACTAATACTACTACTACTACTACTATTACAACTACTTATAACTGTTACCTGTTACTGTACCCTAAATACAAATGTTAACCGATCTACGCTGTTCAACACTCCCCTCTCTATATCTGTCTCTTTTAACTATCCTTCTCTCTCTATCTCTGCCTGACTCTCTATCTGTCTCATTCTATATTTCTGTCCCAAACTCTTTATACCGCCTCTTTAGAACTTTATTAAGACAAAGACCCTAACAGCATATATAAAATTCCTCCCCTGTTTAAAATACCAAAACGTATTCAATGTTTAAATGTTGTAATTTGAAAAAAACAAAATCAATATATTTCTAAATGCTTTTCTTATGTTTGTTGTTAAACAATTTGTGTAAATATTTTAAACAGAATCAAAAATTCTAAACAAAATTTTACATTATTTTTACGCTTTCAGTTTTGAGTAGATTGTTAACAAAATTCGTATAAACTTTTGGTTTTTGTTTGAAGAAAATATGTTTTAAATATTTCAAGTATACAGTTCAAATGAAATTGTCTATTTAAAAAAAATATATATATGAAAAAATTTGTAAGAAAAATTTCATTTGATCTTTGTGCTTTGGGAAATATTTTAAGTTTCCAGTGGCCTCAATGTGTGTGCTTTAGCTTGATTTCTAATTTTTGAAGTATTTAAGTTTAAAATTTTTATTATATATTTTTTGTTTCAACCGAAAAGCTGGGCATGGGAAAGATTTTTCAGAAAAAAATGCACAAAAAGCTGCCTAATACACTCTACAAAAAGAAATACAAAAAAATACTACAAGAAAAAAGTACTACCACTGCCATGAATAAAAGAAGTAAACGATTTTAATGAAATTTGTATAGAAAACTAAAAAAAAAAACACTTTTCCTCATAAAGTACTAGAAAAAAAAATACTCACTTGATCAGCTATTTAGTAGCTACCATACAACTTTTCACTATTAAAACGAAACCAACAACTCAATCAGGGAACTAAGGTATAAAAAAAAACAAAAAACAACTTTCACTCTCTCACACTTATACTACACACCTCAAAAACAGTGGGTACATTATTTTGACACTGTCTTCTGATTTGAATATCGAATACCAATACCAACAACAATATATACTACAAATAACAGAAATACACAGAAAATACCATATCAAACAGAGAAGTATAGTGTATCAAATAAAAACTACTACAACTTTTTTTTTGCTCTTTTTTAATAAACAACAAAAAAAACATATAAAGAACTCTGGTTACGTGTGCTAGACCCGACCCCCAAATCTGAATAGGCCCTATAATAATAATAATAATGAAAAACACCAAAGAAAACAAATTCTGACCGACCAAAAGTGTAACATCAATAACAAATGGGATTGAATATTATACATTTTCGTTTACACGTATTTAATGAACATTTTTCTTTGTACTGAAACGGAGAATTTCATACCAATCTTAAGAAGAAATATGTTCATTAGACCCCCTAAAGATCATACCCAATATTCATTTGCTTTTCTTCACTGCTTAAAAAGTATTTTTTTGTTATTTTTAAAATTGATTTTATGATTTGTATTGATTTCTATTATCAAGCTTACCATATTTAGCTTTAGACATTAAACGCATGTTAACGCAAAAATAATATCAAAAAACTTATACAAAAAAAAAAAAAAAAAAATACCAACAAAAACAACACAACTGTTTATCACCTGTCTTTATTAGTTGTTCTGGAGCTTTTTGTAATGCTTACAAGCTTTTTAGATAATTATGTATATAAGTATATATCTATATATTTGAAAAAATACTGAAAAATACTAAAAGATCTTAACGATCGTATAAAGCGCTCTTCTGAAGCGAAAGTAGTTTGCACAATTAGCAAAAAAAAAAATGAAAGCACTCCTAACCCCAAAATCTACAGCTCCAACAACAAAAACAACAGTAGTTTCTGCCTGTTTAAACCAAAACAAAAATTCCAACAACAAAAAAAACAGTTCTCCCCCTTCTTTTCTTAAAACCAAAGCCAAAAAAAAAAAAACTGATATTTCAAATATAAACAGAACACGTAAAATACCAAAAAAATATATATCTATACAATATATTAAAGTTCTTTCCCCTTTTAAAACAGTCCAGACACAAGAAGACTTAATATATACTCCTACTAATCCAATTTCTTCACTTGAAAAAATTTCGAAATATTTCCAAAACTCTGAAAATCTATAGAAAATCTGTCTCGTTGTGACTGTTGTGGATTATGATCGTATTGGTACCTCGGAACCAATTGGTCGCTGTATACTTGGATGTATGGGTACTGGTACTGAGCTACGTCATTGGTCCGATATGTTGGCCTCCCCGCGTCGACCCATTGCCCAATGGCATACACTGAAGGATCCCGAGGAAACTGATGAGATATTAAAGAATATGAAGTAAAGGGACAATAGCTCTCTCATTACACATGGCTGATGACAAAATGCAGGTAAGTGTTAATTTTTCCAATTGAACATAAAGAAAATAACACCAAAATTAGTCTTGGTTATGTCCTATTTGTTTTAAAACTGGTTTGATCCGACTAATTCTAAAACATGATCAACCTAAGTATCTTAAAAGTTTACTTGCCGAGTTTTATCCTTGTAGTTTAAAAATGAAGGGTCAAAAGTTGCAAAGAAACAGACTGACGGAAACGGAACTTTGTAACATGATACTAAAGCGATATTTGCCATATCTTTAAACTTCGTTTTTCAACACTACAACCAAATATTAAACCATAATTTTGATATGCATATCCACAGACTTACAGCACATCTATCAAACATATGAATGGAAAAGTTACCAAAGAACACTCAGAAGAAGCAAAAATACCGTCAAAACATAGGAAGAAATTAGATATATTTCTCTTATGGCATTATCACGTCACTGTCGTCGTCATAGTCGTCTGATCCTTCTCATCCAGTAACAACAACAACAACAGCAACAATCAAGTAAAGTAAAAAGAAAGACAAAACAAAACGATATCGTAGTTAAAAGCAAATTGTTCATACCAATCAACAACAAAACAACCACAACAAATGAAACACACACAAATAGAAATTTAGAAATTTAAGTTATATATCTCATCGGTTGGAACAACAAAAAATATTGTTCTTCACTTCAAACAAATATTATACTATATAAATATATATATATACACATCTATATAGAATGAATGAAAAGGCTTCAGAACATTTAAATTCATTTTCAAGTCTTAAAGAGCAAAAAAAAAACTATACCTAAAAAAAACTTTGTTGTTGTCATTGAATTGAAAAAAGAAACATAAACAAACAAATTAAAAATTCTACGAGTATGTTAAATATAAAATAATAAAAAAAAAAAACAAGTTTAAAGAAAAAAAACACAAATATATAGTATATACATATACTCAATTTATGAATAAACTGACAAAAACCAAAATCTTTCTCATTTTCGAAAACATTAAGTTTTTATTTTGGTATCGAAAAACTGAAATTTTTTGTTTATAATTCATTTTTATACTCTTGTAAAAGTAAGACCTATCAATCGTACTTATGTTATTCTGAGAAATTTATCAGTGTTTCAGACTATATAATATATTGTATATATAGTAACTAGTGAGAGTAAAAGTTGTTCAAATGACAGTTTTCTGCTTGTCCCTGACTTTCAAATAGAACGAGTGAATATCGCAGACTTAAGTTCTTCTTACACATTAGAAACCTGGAATAAATACGATCGAAGTTATCCAACTTCATAGCCTCGTGATCTAGTCGCAATTCTTAGTCCACTTAAGAAACTTCGACTTAACTCAAAATAATTGTTTCCGAAAAGCAAAGAACCATACCGACACATGTGTTCTATGCTAACACGCGTTTCCCCCCATGGGACCCGTTGATCGATTAGCTATTGGCAAACCGTTTCAAACAGATATTCATACTAAAAGCTTACTGACATTATCTTTTTAGAAACCAATAATCTTTCAAATGAAGGTCTTCTTTCAGATTTTCATTTCAAAGGATTCAAATATTGAGAATAAAAAGTAAGCTTAATTGATATCGGTTCTAATAGTTGCAAGGGTATACGAACTTCGGTAATTCGAAGTTAGTTTTTGGTATAGTTTTTCGAAATGTTAAAACTGTTATGTAAATTATTTATTATTTATTGTAAGTAAAACAAATCGAACATACATACATATACATATATAGTATATATATATATATATAAATAAATAACTATAAATATATTATAAACTAGTAGAATGAAAAGCAAATAACAAAAGTGAAACTTTAACAAGTGATTTCGAAATCATATATATCATAAATCCCAAATCAGATATCGAAACATTTTGAGTAGACAAATTTCTCAAATTTTTATAAATTGTTTTTTGTTAGATTTTGTTTTTTTAATGTTTGTTTTAAATTGGGGTGGACAATTTATAAATTGGATTTCGTTAATTGTACGAAAAAAATGTATACTCTACTCTAACTTATCATTTCTATTATCACATAAATATTATTATTTCGCTCAAAACGATTTCTTCCATATTTCAATAAAATTTCCAAAAAATTTTCCAACTCAATTTTAAATTTTGAAAACCAAACATTAAATCCAACACCCTATATTACAAATATTATTATTATTATTATATATAAATATATGCTTTTGTTGTATCACTTAGATTGTAACGGAAAATCTCTCTCTCTTTCTATATACCTAATGAAATAATTATGGCAGAAAAGAAATATTAAGAACAATAATAGTTATTACTATTTATATTATATTACAACATGAAACTATATACACTTATATATAATTATATATATACATATATATAATAATACTATTATATATATATATTTAGCAAAACAGAAATATCGGCTTGCCGAAGTTGAATATAATCTTGCAGTTTTTCATTCTTAATGTGTCCTTAGTCTATATAAGATATAAATAAAAACAAATTATTAACTTAATTTTTGGTACAACATCGCTGAAATCATATATATTGCCGTAACAATTTCCAAAGTCTCCAAAATAATAATAACTTTAAATTAATAATTAATTCACTAATCTTGATTTGAAATTTAAAAGAAAGCCACATCTCTGTGTTTTTTACATAAACTTAACTCATTAATTCAGTCTGATTAAATTTTTAAATATATATGTTTAACAGTTCTATTTCAAATTCATTAATAATAAAAAAAACAAAATAATAAAATTTTTAACCTAATTTTACCAGTTAAATTATCAGTCTTCAATTGTTCTGCAAGATTGTATACATATTTAATTTAAATTGTTTAATCCAATGAGCCATAATTATTTAATTCGATTCAAATTAGATGTTTTTTGTCCTGTAAAAACAAAAACATAACCAAAGCAAACCAAAAGTAGTAAATTGTTTACACACAGACACACACACACACAAACACCGTCTATATTGTAGTTATGTTCCCCAAAAATTAAACAAAAGAGGAATATAGATTAACAAATATTTATGTAATATAATTCAAATTACAAATATTGTTCAAACAAAATAAACTCAAAAATAATGAAGAAACTAAAACTTGCTTTCCCAAACAACAAAACTTAAACTACTGTAAATTAACACAATATACAAAAGATATATACATATATATAAGTATATATATATATATATGTATTCTTATTAACCGCAAGAACAGCAACAACAACAGAAGAAAACTATATATATATATATGCATATATGGCAAACTTGCATATTTAAAAACATAAATTATATAAAATGATGTTGATTATTGATTTAACTTTAACAAAACCGAAAAAAAACTGACAAAATGAAATTATATATATATGTATATATATATATACTATATATAATACATATATAATACATATATATATATATTATTAAACAATTTAAACAAAACAAAACAAGAATTTCATTTAACTTGCGTTTCAGTTGGTTGCCCCTTTTTAATCTCTTCTGTCTGTATCTACCATCTCTATCCTACTCTCTTTTACTCTCTATTTCTCTTTAAAAAGGGAACAAAACATTTTTCAATTTATATTTTTAATATTTCTATATATTTTATCGTATTTAGAATTGGATTATTGGATTTTCCAATCTTTCTTTTGAGACAAATTTTAAAAGTATTCCAAATTTCACCTGGAATACCATTTTAACGTTCATAGCTAGCTCTAGCAAATGATATAGTCATAAATAGGCAGCTAAATATTACTTTTAAAGTACAAGGAACTTAGCTTTTAATTACTTAAAAGATCTCATATGGGATATTGAAATTCCTTAAGTTAACATACATGAACCTTTTAGGATCTCTAATAAATAAATGGTATTGATTTGATTTCAAAAACTTTTGCTTTTTATTTAGAAAGAACTGAGCATAAAAAAAGTTTTATTTTTAGTTTAAGAACTTTAGGTTTTAGTTTTTGTCTTGCTTGAATTATTTTCAGATTTCAGGTCAGGCAGGTTATCAAAGATAAAAAAATATTTTTTTGGTATTAGTTTTGTTCCCTTAAACAATTTTCACAGCCAGGACATGTACAGACACACACACAACAACAACAATACATACACAAAGTGACCAAAAAAGTTTATATGTATGTAAAATAAATATATATTATATATATATATATATATACATATATATATAAAAACTTAGATTGATTTTTAATTTAAATATTATAAAAATCTTCGCCAAAGCAGCGCAAAAGAAAAGCCATCACAAAAAGCACAAAAGATAAGTAGATGAAAACCAAAATAAAACAAAATAAAAAAGGAAAACGAAAGAAATAACCAAAATACTAAAATAGAAAATTAAATAAAGTAAATATATATATTATATAAATACAAGTACATATACATACATACATAGCAAAGAGTTCATGTGATTTTTGGTTTTCACAATAAAAAACTTATTTCGTTTAATTTCACACTCGTGTGTATGTATGTAATTTATATAGTATTAACGAGGCATCAAAATGGCATTTAAGAAAATCACAAAAAAAAAAAACAAAATATATATATATATACATACATACAAGAGAAAACTTACAAATCTGCGGCATAGTCGAAGTTGAAATATCCTTGCAAAACAGTGAAAAGTGAAAGTATGATATTTTCATAAAAAGTCAGTGGTACGATTAGACACTATTCGATTAGCTTATCCTACACCTTAACAACTGTTTTTACGTATGTATACCCGATATTAGCAAGATTCTTTTTCTCTTTTTTTTCAAATTAAATATTACAAAATTGTTTCTTAACATCGAAAACACTCCAGTTTATCTTTTTGCAAGGATATTCCAGACCCACACACACACATACAATACATAGATGGATACGCACTGGAAGGATCTACTCCATAGAGAGACAAGAGATCAGCAATGTTTCGTGTGTCTAGGCAAATAGGCAATACTCATGAATAAACGACAAATACCAACAAATAAATATATATATATTCATACGTATATATATATATATATAGAATATAAATATGAAACAACAAGAATATAGGCAATGTTTGATGTTGAAAAGAAAAGCTAGTTAAAGAGCAAATAACCAAGAATGAAATCATTTTATATGGAGAAAAACTAAAAAAGAATCCACTTATACATAATCATCAAAACAGCACCGCATAGTATGACGGGGGGGAGGAGGAATAAGAAAATATACTCCCCAATATCACTCTTACCATACCGATATATATATATAGATAAATATATGGATACATAATGATAACAACTGTCGCGCTAAATCGTTAATAAGTACAGATTAAATATTCCTCAGTTCGTTGTACCAAAAAAAAATAAAAGGAAAATGAAACTTTCACTCAGAATTTCTCAAGAATCGATCGTTTAATAAAATATTTTTTAGACTTTTTTCTGTTAATGAAAGTAAAAAAGTAAATCCGAGAAGAAAAAAAATAATAACGAATATAAAACTCTTTATAGCTGTTTTTTGAATTTTAAATCAATTATAATAAGCCAATACATATATATATATATATATATATATATATATATATATATATATATATATATATATATATATATATATATGTATATGTATATATATGTATGGTGTTATATATGTTTTAATGCTATTATTGCGAAACTTAAATCAATGAAAATTATATATTATAACATATATATATATATATATATACATATATATGTATACATGCATAAAAATGCAACTGAAAAGGTATATAATTTTATTTCCAAAGATGAATTTAACTTCCAAAACACAAAAAATAAAATAAAATAAAAAAAATAGAAAAGATGAGAGATGAAAATAAACTGAAATCTCTTAACTGGCCCCCAGATGGAAAGCTCCAAACACATCTGTAGTTAAAATAAAGACACATACTGACAGATGAAAACACTACGCACACACACACACACAAAGATACACACACACACAACACGCATACCTACGCATATGTGAAATGAGGAATGTTTATAAACAATAAAAGAAAATGTTTGAAAACTATTAACAATTGGATATTTAATTTGTTTCAGAATTTAAAGGGTAAGGGCTTTTTTTATGACTCCGTCAAGGAGTTTAGAATCACCTTGTAATAAAATTCTTAGCTAACTTAACTTTAAGTGCAAACAAGGCTCCATTATAGATGTAGCGGGGTAACAGAGTTCTTTATCAATAGTTTCATTATTAATTATGTATGTATGTACATACATACATACATATGTATACTGATTCGAACTATGATTACATAAAGCTTATAAACAAATATGTATGTATATTTGAAATATTTTACAAAGTAACATTGGATTTACTTGAGGAACTTAAATGCGTTTAAAAAACTAACAGTCATGTTTGTTCATGTTTAATATAATCTAAATATTTTAATACTTACAAAGCGATAATAAATGAAAATCAATTGTAAGTCTATGTATATGTGTATTTTTTTACATATCTATGTAATTACCTTTCTTATCTCCGAGTTTCTTTTGCTCACACTTAAACAAACAAAATCACATTATATTAAATTTCAAACACTTAAACAAATAAAAATAAAAACAAATACGAAGGCAATGCAATCTTTTTTTGCAGTCCCGTTATTTCTACACCCTTGCAAATGGCGCATTTACCGGCAAACTTAAGGAATAAAGAAGTAAAGTAGAATAACGGTAACGGGCGAGGCAGGGGCTTCCAACATACATAATACTTAAGCGGCCCTTAACCAAAACGGACAGATAAAAAAGCATTTAACCAAAATCAATGTAATTTAACCAATACAAATATCACTATATTTTCCATTTGCAAGAGTATAGAAATACATAAAAATACACAAACACTTGTTATTTTGCACTTTATTCCGACTGCGACGCCTGCGCCAATTCTGCCTCGTACGCCGACGCTCACAACTTTTTCTTCTACGCTTGTGTAAAACAACAACACGCACCATTTTTCTTATTGCAAACACATTGATAAAGGCAATACAGAATAATATCATTTAACGAGATTATTTTCCATTTTGTAAGAGATTATCTACAACAATTCTAAACACAAAACTCGAATAAACGTGCTTAAACCGGCGAACGGACAGAGAAAGAGGAATTAGCTTTTTAGTGTGGCTGTGCCAATCTAAAAATGCAGGGTTGCTGAGTTTAAAGATATGATTGTCCCGTTTTGTGAAATATTTTATTATAACAAAACTAAAGTCCGTAAAGAGTATTTTCCAAACTATTTTCTTTTAGACTTATCAATGTTTGCTCTCCGTACATCTTTTTGCTTGTCAATAATTACATATTTCCATTACATTTCATTTCTTTCTGTGCTGCCAGTGTGTAAGGATGCTCTAGCACTCCTTAAGACGGTAAACTTAACCATTAGAATTATTAATCAAATTTATCGATTGACTAATTAATAGTGATATCGAAATTAAAAAGTGGGGGAATTGCAGTAGGCAATGACATGTGCGTAAATAGATCAGTTCGCTACAGGGACTTCTTGAATCCGTCAAGGGCAGATTAATAACACATACGTGGAACTAAAGAGCCAAAAAAAAAAAATTGAAAAATAATAAAATCGGAGAAAAATAAAATTTGTGAGCATGAAGCAAGAACAACATTTTGAAGATATAGCGACAGTACGGATTCTCCTAATGGGTGATAAAGGTAATAAAATTAAATATTTTGCAAACGTAAATTTTAATAAATATATTTTTGCCAGGTGTAGGAAAGACCAGCCTAACGAATCTGTTGGCAAGCAGCGTCAGTACACCGACCCGCGAATCACGAACAGTGGGCGAACATAGATATTGGAATATACAGGTGCGTCTCCATGAATATCCTGTTTTTGACGGTTTGCCGCCATCGCCCAAATGGACATCGTCCTCCTCCTCTTCATCTTCGTCATTATCGTGGTCGAAATATTTTAATACCGCCTCCAACGCTCCATATAATAATATAAGTCCATCATTTTCTCGTGGTCGACAACCGGTAAACGAAATTTTATATTTTGTGGAGTTCGTCGATCTGAATACTTCATTTAAAATGTCGCGTGAGAATCGTAATCGTCTATATCGTAGTATTGATGGCATTATATTAGTATATAATTGCTTAGATATGCATACACATGATTCTTTGCACGATTGGCTTTATGAACCGTTGCGTCAAATAACGAAATATCGTTATTGCCGCCATGTCCAAAATCTACCCATTATGGTAGTGGGCACAAAAATGGATATGATGAAAACGCGTAGACTACGTCGTACTGGCTGCATTGCCAATCAATTGGATGCGGAGGAGATGCTTATAAATTGTCACGATGAGGATAGTTTTATGGAAAAGACACGCAATGGCGGTAAATTGAGGAATTTTTTGAACAAGGTTGTTGAATTCAACGAGCGTTTTCCACGCTGTAATAATTGAACACCATGAATCACTCATATTTATATTTTATATTTTGAATAAATGTCAAAAATATCAACTCTCTGCCATTTCTTTAATTTTCTCCTTAATTTGGGACAAAATTATATTCGAAATGGTTAACCAGGGGGCCATTGCATTTGCCTACCGCCAAGGAAATGTAAATGCAAATGATACACCGATTGTGCGCCATGTTGACCATTATTGATAACCACACGATAACCCTTTTCCAGGCCCAAATCCTTGGCAACTTTTTTACCAACGACCAAGAGATGACCCAAAAGTTCTGCATCGCCATCTTCAGCCTGGCTAAGTTGGGCAATGGGTTGACGTGGTATTACTAGAAAATGTGTAGGAGCTTGGGGACTCACATCGTTGAAGGCCACACACTGCAATTAGATAAGAATAATGCTTTAATAAATGAGATAAGCCATAAACTTAAGCTGTAACGGCAGCAAATTGAACAGCTATAGCATTTTAGCTTTTTTAGGGTAAAATAATAGACACATATTTTAGTCAAAAACATTGTCTATATATATTGATTTGTTACGATCTTTTAAAAACGTATTTTTTCTATTATCAATGTGCATATTTTGACTGCAAGTATTAACCATGTTAATTTTACATCAAAGTTATGCGCATCACTGCCAAAGTGCTTAACTTTGTCCCGTATTATCTCTTTCATGTGCCTTTCCACTACCCCGTACCTTTTCATCTTCGTAGATAAACTTGCATGGAATCTCTTTGCGCAAAATTTTACCAAAAATTGTATCCTCACTGGGCGCAGCGGTTTGCGCTTTATCCACTTCGCTCGCCATTCTAGCACACGTTGTTGTAAGACAGCGGTAACTGTAAGTATTTAAATTTATTAATTTAGTAAATTATCCATTAGCACGCAACATTACCTGCTAAAACTGCGCACGAAGTTCCGGCCGGCCGATAAGAACATTTAGAACAAGTCAAATAAACTGGTTCGATGAACGATACTTGTATTTCGTGATTTACACAGTCACGAGCATTTGATTTGATGACTTAGTGACTAAAATGTGACTCACTACACAAATAAAACCCAATTATAGTTAATGAAACTTTCTGACAACATATACATATGCTTTGTTAAAATGACCAAATATTAAATGTAATAAAATTAACAATCAAAGTGATTTCATTTATACAAAAAAAAACAAAAACAAAAAAAAACACAACATATACATAAAAATTTTCTAACATAATAACCAATAGAAGTCACGGTGATAATTTACTTGTGTACCGCTCATCACTAATGCATAGACAATTTACACTTAAACGGCCACACTTGTTCGCATTGTACCCCGAAGAGCAATTTCAGAAGAGAAAAACCTAGAAAACCGACGAAAACAGCTTCAGTTGATAGATTGCATTTACCAATTCCAGAAATAACCTATAGGCATATAGACGTATACTGATACTGGTGATGTCTGCTGCGCTACGTTCCAAAGTTATAGCCTTATACAAGCACGTGAGTACTCGGCATACCAATTGCATCAGTCAGATAAAAATTGCGTAAACACCAAAATTTATCTACATATGAATACATAAACGAAATTTATCTTTGTCCAAACAGTTGCAATATTTGGGCCGGGAATATCCCGGCCTAAATGGACCCGAGAAGTTTCGCAAGCAAGTTCATGATGCATTCATGAATCACAAAGATGAAAACGATCCGAAGAAGATTGTGGCTCTATTAGCGCAGGGACGCTATTTAGCCAAAGAGGTAGAGGCATTGTATTCATTGAAAAAGTATCGAAGTGTGAAGCAGCGTTATAGCTACAATGACTAAAGCGAAAGCGAGAGGCAAAATTACTACACTGTTAACCCGCGAGGGAGTAAGTGACAGAGGAAGGCGGAAGTTCATATTCAAGGACGTACAAGTGGAGGGTGAGGAAGTAAGCAACGCTTTTTGTTATAAACAAATTTGAATGTCTTGTCAAAGTGAAACATGAAACCAGACTGAGCGAATAAATGCGAAAAGAGTAAAACAAAGAGAAAAACTAGTCATTGAGTAAGCCAAAAATAACTTAACCATGGTATTATTTTTTTTTTTTGTTATTACTGTTATTTGACCTTTATCCCAATTGCCGCTGGAGGCTTGTCGGTAAAGTTGCCAGAGTCGACTTTATGGCACCCTATAATGTGTAATTTAATCATATGGAATTCCATATGATTTTGATCCAACCTGGCGCCAGCTCTAATAACAAATATAAATATTGGCATAAAAATATTATGCAACTGTTAACGGATATCAACAAATGGCAAATTTTACAAGTGTTTATCAATCTAAAGGAATGATGATTCTGCTGCTATATGTGTAGTGTTCCAAATCTCTGTTAATGGTTAATGCCTAATACACATGTTTAATTGGATTGATGCTTTTGGATATAAATACATAGGTATTTTTGTGTTTTTATATCAAAATATGTTTCTGTTTGTATAGTATCACATTTTTTTTATCGGCAGAAGGTACAGGGTATATAAATAAATTTTTGTTTCTTTCTTTTACTACGTTTCAGCTTTGTTGCTATTTTTGTTTTGTTATTGACAAAAATTGCGTATTTAAATAATTCAGTATGAACGTTGATCATGTCTCTTTTGCCAGGAGCGGACTTTGAAATATGGGAGCTTCAAAGAGATTGCGGAGTCCGTTATAAAACAATTGATTTCCACTGATGCACATTATTTAACATAAACAATTTATTTAAACTTAGAAAACTCCTTTAAATGACAAACTAAGCACAAACATGGTCAAAGCTTAAATCTTGGTGTCCTCACTGTGTAACCTCATTCTTACCCAGATGACCTTATTTTCCAGAAGCTTTTCTTAACTGAAAAGCTTTTTGGTGAAATTTTTCATAAGTGCAAAACCCAATGCATACCATAACTTGTTAGCTGTATTAGTTATTATATAGTCATAGACCTGACTGATAAGCGTCCATAGAGTTCAGTAGTGTCAAGTGGCGGCTTTGATAGAATTTGAAACTTGTAGAAATTAAGTGCGACTCTACTATATAAAACAAAAATTTTTCTTATCTTTACAACATTTTAAGATTGCCTTTAAAAGACGAACAGAGAGATCGACTCATTAGCTCTCCAAAACAATAATGATTAGAAGTTAAACCTATATAGACTTATGTTTATTCTGATATACAAATACAAATCATAACCTATACCAATTACTTTGATGATATCGACTATGTACGACTTCTATATAACTATGCAAAGCTATTTTTGGTTCTCTAATTTAAACTAATTCCAAACTAAACAATCTTTTAAAATTAAAACTGAAATAATCACTTTTTTATAAATTTATAATGTTTTTGTTTCATAGTTTCTAACCGATCTCTGATTTTTAGTTAAATGATTAAAGGTTTATATCCTATAAATATGGTGTAACACGGCCTACATATAGTGAGTAACATTTCAATTTTACTATTCTAAATTGTAATTCATTCGTATAAAAATTTCATAATCAAATCTAGAAATCCATAAAAAAGTACTAATTCTACACGTTTAACAGATACAAAAGAAAGTAGATAATTGTCAGATGATACAAGATATTATTTATCTAATTTAGTTATATAATAATGGAATTAAGTAATGGCCCTAGGGGGAATGACAAATGTTTTCAAAATTTGAAGAAATTATCGAGTCGTGTTCTACTTTATGCTAACACCCAAACAAAGGTCATAACATTTCTAAATCGGCTACCTATATTCTAAATAAGCCATAATATCAGTATTCAAGCACTGACAAGACATCATTGAAATTTTCTTAATGCTTTTCCAATTGTATAAACATAAAATATATATATATATTTATATGAATATATCATCTTGTATATATTTTAACATTATTATTACGAGTTTTGGTACAACAATTCGAAAACGATTCTCTATAATATATATCTAATATTCGCCTTGAGCTAGGTTACTTAATTAATTATAATGCCTAGAAATCATCCTAGTTCTAAATCACAAAATTTCTTTGTACGGTTTCTCTTATGGTTAAGATTATAGAGTTTTAGCCAAATTCAAAACCCAAAACATCATCCATCCCATAATCGAATAGACGAAAATCTTCTTCATAGATCTCATATAGACGCCGTATAGCTCCAATTGGTAAGGGATCAAAATAATTACGTAAATTTGCACGAGTGCTCGATGGTTTATGGCCAGTGGGGAATGTCAGGTTTTGGGCTCCAGCCAAATATAAAGCCAAAGCGGAATCATCTAGTAATGTATCATATTTACCTAAAAACAAAATGTAAAGTTAATATAACAAGAACTATAAATATCTAATAGTAAAATAGTATTGGACTTACCAACAACATTATATCTCATAACGCAGGGATTACAGAGTTTAGCTATGACCTCCCAATGTTCATTATAATCCGTTTGATTCGTTCGACTCAATTCGGGTGTAAGCAAATATTGTACAAACTCTCCAAATTGAACATCATCGCCCAGATCTAATGATTCATTGGTGGCACCTGGTCTCAACTCTTTAATGATTTGCCGACCTACACGAGATTGAAAATAACGTGCACTTGGCGTATCGCCTTCCAATTTGTTTCTATATGCCGATAGCAAACGTTCAAACGGATGTCGCACCAATATAAAACGTGTATAATCTTCACTAAGCACTTGCATACGTTCCTCATCATTTAGATCATAGAATTTTGTAAACATTCCAACCGAATGCGCCAAGGTGCCCGGTATTTGTAATGGATCGGTACCATTATGCCATTTACCAGTGAGTAACATCAAAACACGTTTCCAATTTGTACAGGCCACCTGAAAATGAGGAATTATATTGTTTAGATTTGCGGTAAATGTATAAACAAATGAATATATTATTTAGATTTTGTTTTTGAGTTTCTCGTTTTGCAAAAGAATTATGGTTCTTTATAGATATACTTGGAAAAATGATCACCTTCTGTTTTGAGAATATTAAAGAATTTTTTTAGAATGTTTTCTTCTTTCTGCAAACTAATTTAGATCAAATTAGAATTAAATTTTAGTTTTAATTCATTTGTATTATTTAAAATCACATTGTATGGAAATTGTTTATGTTTTTCACAGTGTAACATTGTTTCTCTCCGCCTTAAAATTGTTTAAATTTAAATATTTCCACAAATTATTCAGAAACTATAACAATTTCCTAAGTATTTCCACTTCCAACGAAAATTTTACTCTACTTCCAGTTAAAATCTTTGATAAAAGTAAAAAAAGTAAGGTAACATATTTAATTTAGAAAATTAGTATTGATTGTCGACATATTTATGTGACCTACTGTAAAAAGTAACACAAATACTTTGTTAGATATTGTTACTCAAGATTCACACCTGTGTTCTCTTATTTTAGATGTGATATAGACAACACTTGCTTCCAGTACCCTTCCGGTATAGTTGACCCCAAATTTTTTCCACATTTTGAACAAATTTTAAATAAATAATTTTCTAAGTGATAAATTTTCCAATGAATTTCGATAAACTAACAAAAAGTTGTGTCATAACATAAACAGATAGATATGATATGATAAAATGTTTCCGCACATGAAAACTGATGATGAAACCTCAGTAATAGTAAATCCCATAACTTTTATAATGGCATTTTTTAAACCATTTGCATTATAATGGATAAAAAACAAACAAAAATTAAGAAGTGAAAAGTCTTGCAATTAAAAAAGTATATAAACCATCTGCTTAATTACAGATTGCAATAAATTTTAATTTCCTTAAAAAAAAACTTGAAAATTAATTGCCTTATGAATGTGAACCCAAGAGGAAAGTTGTTGATACTATGCATACGATTTATTATGTGTGTACATATATATATATATATAGATAGATAGATATAGTATGTATATACATAAGTATGAATAAACATTTAGTCAAGACCTGACAATGTCCAGCGCAATTAAATACGGCAACAACAACTCAAATTACATAAGCAAATACCTCTTGTTGTTTAAAGGTTAAAACTAGGCAAAATAAAAATCTCGTAGAAAATTACAAAGAAAAGTGTTGCCAGTTTATGAACTTATAGTTACCCTATATAACAGGTGTATGAAATTTGAAAAGTATCTGAGATTGAAATGAAAAGACATTGATGTATATATAATTTCCCTTACTTATGAAGAACGAAATTACTTTTACCCAACTTTACTTTTAACTAACTTTGTTTTAAACAAGTTTGAATGGACATTCTTAGAGGGAAATTCCTTTGACTTTTTTTTAGTTATTGTAATTAATGAATATAGCTAATTAGTAAATGGAAAGAGTTCTTTATCTTTCAATAACTTTAGAGATTATCGCATCGAATCGTTTGTAAAATTTTAACTCTTTCAACTTCAGACTTGTCTATTTACTATTTACCTTCTTTTTTTAAAAGGAAAAATTTAAGAATATTACGTTTACTTGCAATATTTATATTATTATATATTTAAATATAATCTATTTATATATATATATGTTTAAAAGTCCACGCTTTTTTTTGGAATTATGTTTAGTTTGAAATTTACCAAGAGGTTTTGGTTAGAAAGCCTAAAAATGGATTCAATGAAGGGTATTAAAACAAATATAATGATTTCTTAAAAAAGAAATAGAATTCTTTTAATATTATATAATATATACAATCCTTCTAATTTTATCCTTAAAATAGTTACAAGAAGCTTAGACAAAGTCAGTATCTAAATGTTGCTAAAGTCTTTTCTAAAATTGTGCCTAATAAAAGGAAATTACAGAACCAAAAATTGCAAAAAACTATATAAAAAATACAATTATTGATTAAAATGATTTGTTAGAAGATTTACTAAACAGTTGAACTACTTTTTTAACCAAATTTGATTGCACTTCCGAATGTATAACATTTCCAATTATTAAAGAATGATTAGTTTATGTTTAACCCACTGTTCGATGGTTTTGTAATAGTACAAAAAGTAAACACAAATGTTTGAAATACTTTTCTATTTCAAGATCATAAAAAGGCACACGCAATTGTCGGTCACATAAAAACTAAATGGCCACAGGTAAGCAGCTACATAAAGAGTATTTATATATATATATACAAACATACATATATTTTTAACAATTTACGATTTCATGGAAGAACAAGCTCACTATAAGAAATGTGTGCGCGTGTGGCAAAAGTAAAATGAACCATTTATATACTCATTATATATAGGTGCCCCTTTCAAGCGATGTCTCTGCCTTGTAACATTAGGTAATTAGATGATAAATAAACGGGAAAAGGGAAAGGGTTCTGATGATAAGAAACATACGGCATCATCATTATATACATTAGGTGATATTTGAGATCCATTTTGACTGTTCATATTACATTATACCTATACTTTCTATATATAAAGACAATTTTTTGTTATCAAGGCTTTCTTCATGATATGAAAAGTATTTAGGTGAGTCTTAAAACAAAATTTTCAATTTCTTTGAGTCATTGTAAATAGATAGCATGTGAATAGTTTATGAAATGAATGTAGAACACTTGTCAGTTGATATATCCGCCCATTTTTTATACTATGTAATATTTTTTAAAGAAATTGGACTTGTTAAAATGTTAAGAAAGAAAAAGGGAAAAATTTTAATTTGCTAGATATGAGAAATATTTAAGAATATTTTAGACAATTTTTTATAATCCTAGAGAGAAATTTCTTTTATAAACTTAAAAACTTTAGGAAATTCAAATAAAGAAAATAATACTACTAAAAAATGACTAGGAACAAGAACATTAATCTATAACTAATTAACCATTTTAATATCTTATGGATAATTCATTTGTTTTCAATATATATTACCAAGTTTTTGTTATCTATAACCAATACAAAAGCCTTTTCAAAAAACATAACTTAAAAATACTTTTCTTTTTATTAATTATTTAATTTCAACCAAAACTAAGTTCTTACATATAATCGATACAGAAAACCTCTTTAAAAACGGAAATCTAACTATAAAACTCTTTTTATATTAAAAGTTAACCTTAACTAACTATAAAAAGAAATTTTTTTAAGAAGTAGTAACATCTTATACTATAAATAACATATATTAAGCTTCTTTTTAGTCAAAATATTTCTAAATATCTTAAAAAATCAACAACTTCCTCTCGTATAACCGAAATATGAACACTTTTGTCACTGCAAGATAACCGTAATTAATCTAACAAAAAAGAACTTAAAAAATTAAACGTGCTCTGATTACCGTTATTCACTACTATAAAGCTTCTACCTAATATCTGAATCAACTGCAAAAAAAAAAATTGATTGATAACGCCGCTATCATTCATTTTTCTAATGAAGGAAGGCCGGCCACCACGCTACAATTATGCTAAAGAAAGGGTTCAAAGTGCCTCTATGATACATAAAGTTATTTATATTTTCACACCTGAAGAAACAGGAAAACAGGGGAGATTGAAATGAATTTTTGTAATCTTATCAAACGATGAATAGAGAGAAATAGTTTTCAAGTCGAATGATATTTTTAATAAGTTATTGCTTTAAGATAAGAAAGAATTTCCGTTATTTTACTAATTGAATTAAGAATTGTCTTTAAATTGTTAGAAGAATTTGAATTTATTATATATATACCAATAGATTATCTCTCAATGACGTCTCTGACGACTGATAAGCTCTATATATATACATATATACTATATATACAATATGCAAAGTTGATCGGCTTATCAAATTACTATTTGTGGCAAGAAAATATATTCTATATAGATTTTATATGGGTTTGCCTTAAGGCATATGAAATAAATGCAAATTGCTGGGCAATTATTGTTTAATAACAAATATTTTGATGGGCACTTTGCTTAATAACAAAACATTGGACATTATACTCTGGCCTGAAAACTGCAATATAAAAATATATATATATATTATACTGGGTGCCATAACAAGAGGTTAAGGCCTTGATTGTTGCATTTAAAAAGATCAAAGGCACTTGTTACTTGTTATTAATAATAACTTATAATATAAGTAACAATAACTCTGTATGGGATTGTCATTCTATATAGATAATGCACTGACATGCTTGAAAACCATTCTTGATAAGGTCTAAGATGTCTGGGGTGGGATTTATGGCTATAATGCACTTTTATTATCATCGATTTAATCTTAAAAATAGTTTTTAAAGACTTGTAAGTAAACTCAAGTGCTTTCTTTATAGAGTGTGAGTACTGAAGAAAAGGAAAATATTTTGTTTACTTTAGAAAATTTAAAAAAAAAACTAGAAGGATGGGCTAACTTCGGCAATACCGAAATTTTAATACCTTTCCAAACTTTTTAATAAAAAATATTTTTTTGGGTTCGATTATTCCTATGGAAGCTATAGCATATAATCGGCCGATTCCAGTGAAACTCAGTAAACACAATTCTATATATACCAAACTTATACATACAAAATTTCGAGAGAAACGCTTTTAAAATAAGCAAGTTAATCAACTAAAACTATTTTTCTGGCCGATCTTTCCTATGGGAGCTATATGATATAGTAAACCAATTCTTATAAAACTTGCCAGATATGTAAGAAAGTAAATGAAACTTATAAATACCAAATTTAGTGCTAATCACTTTTAAAACAACCAAATTATTGCTCGAAATAAATTCAAAACCGATCGTTCCTATAGTCAACCGATTTTGATGAAACTTGGTGGATATGTTAGGAAGTATATAAAACTCACAAATTCCGGATATTTCATTGGCAAACAACAAAGTTATTGAGGTTAAAGCTTATTCATAATGGGAGCTATATGATATAGTCATCCGACCGGGATAATTCCGAGATATACAATGCCTACAGCAAAAAGGAAACTAGGTGCAAAATTTTAGCTCTGTAGCTTTAAGGGTCTCGGAGGAGATTGCGTTGATCCAGACAGATGGACAAGGCTATATCAATTCAGCTCATCGTATACTATATAATTTATAAAGTCGGAGATGCTTCCTTCTATGCGTTGCAAACTTCTGACCAAAATGAATATACCTTTTTTGCAAAGGTATAAAATTGATTCCAAAATCGTTTCAGTTTACTTTAATGAAAAAGGAAACCTTGTTATCATATTATTGAAATTATATAGAATTAGAAATTGGATTAAAAAAAAAACTTTTCACTTTGAAACTTTTGTTTGTTTCTTTGAAAGTTACATGACCAAAAGAGGAAAACAAATATATTTAATATCAATTAAATTATCCAACTATATATATATATATATAGATTTCTTTGATTTCAATCAAATGAACATTAGCGAATTGGATGGCCTATCAATTTGTTGATTTATTTAGCTTTCATGCCACAAATCGGTCATATAATTGTTTATGTGTGTGTGTGTGTGTGTGTATAAAACAAACATAACACATGTTGAAAGCTGATCAGTTGTCAGGCAGAGAGAGGCGGCAGCAACACCAAAAGAAGAAACAAGTTTTAAATAAACAAGCAGCAAAAGAACGAACAAACGGAAAAGGTAAAGAAAATTATAAAGAAGAACCAAAAAAAATTGAAATCTGCTTGTCTTTCATTTTTCTCCTTTTGTCATTTGTTGCTTTTTGCTTAATTTGTTAGTTTACCTTGGGCACATAGCAATATAATAATTTATGTTCCTGATCCACAATCATATGATCCATTTGAAATTCACTCAAATTCTCAATAGATTGAGATTTCTCCATATCATTTGACCACAGTTCACATTGCCTTTGCATATATTCCTGTCGTTGTATATTAATGGTTTGTGTTAGCTCCAAACTTTGGCGATTTATTTTAACATTATTATTATTGCCATCCTCGAATGGTAGGCATGTCGTGCTTGTGGTAAGTAGGCTCAAGTGAAAGTAGAGGATGCCCAAGCGCCAAACTTGTTCCATATTTTATGATATTAATGATGATAATGACTATTGACGATGTCTTCCAAAGTATTTAATGCGATGCACAAATTTTAAAGTGGTCTCATTCTTAATACCCAATTCATGTAATTTGGTTCGACCGTTTCCTTGATCATTGATCGGCTGATTGGTATCCACGTTGTATAAAACAAAACATCGCCATAGAAAGCGCCAAGAAACGTATGTGCGATGCTTGTGCCCGTTTCGCAGTACCGAATGAACTAATTCCCCAGTGGAGCTATGTATGGCTCCATCATCACATTCAACCTGTTGCCGACTCTCTGCACGATGTCGCCTCAAACAATGCTCTTCGTGTCGCTCTCGTTGCCTCCGTTTCTGCTGAGCGAGGGAGAGTTCGGCAATCGCTTTCTTCAATTGAGCAACAGTTGGTTCACTTTGATGAAGCTAAAGTCAAAGTTAAAAGAGAGCAAAAAAAAAGGCGGTGAAATGGAATGTAGAGTGTTGAAGTCTTTTCTTTTAAAAACTGCATTCTTTCTATTAGTTGTTGTTATATTTATTTAAAATTAATCATTATATAGAGATAGATTTGATAGACAAATAAAGTCTTCTATTCTATTATTTTGGGAATATTTGCGATATTTTTAATAAAAAAATGTTAGATTGCAATAAAAAAAAGTAACTAACACCTTAATAGATTTAAGAACTTGATATTTAACTAAAAGTCGATTCTTTAAAATTGATTCTTCTTTAATATTTTCTTCTTAATATGGCAAAACCAAATTAATCCTGTTGAGAAGTTGTTAAATTGTCTCCTAATGAATCAAAAACCTCAACATAAAGGAAGCAACTGATGCTACCTTGAAAAATCTGGTAACAAGTTTTAGATTATATAGTTTTCTATTTCCAAAGGGAATAAACAAAATATATATTTAATTTCAAATTAACCATAAACATGGCTGGCACTTTTTTGAAGTCCCAGGACAAATTGTTGTAGTTCGTAAAAGTAAGATATTATTTTGCAATTTTGAGTTATTAGAATCCTACGGTACAAAGTAAGGATATAACGGGTAGCGTATTGATTTAACATCATTTCAAAAAGTTAAAGAATATTACAGGAAACTTGAACACTAATAAAATATTATAAAACGTATTAGAAATCATCTCATTTAGGTTCCATTTTTTGAAAAGTCTACTTATATTAGTATATGATTCACTTCTTAGATACAAATTGTTGAGATAAAGGATTAAACAACGATATAATATAGATCCCATTTTAATACTTGAGTTAGCAATATCTAAATTTTTTTTTGAATCTATAGATACGGCAAAACCACTAAGAAAATTTTAAGTTATTATCATTTTACTTGTTTTTGCCAAATGGAACTACAACTGAAAAGTTTTCTATTTCCAAAGGGGATAAAAATAATATTCCTTTTATAAAATTTTGAAGTAACTATTCAAATTGCTGGAACTTTTCTGATGATATAGAAAAAGTTTTTGTAGCACAAACTTAAAGAAAAAAAGCTATTTCAAATTCATTTTAAACCTTCGAAATGCTTTCCTTCTTATCATAAAAATCCATTTGTTAATGTAATCTAATTAGATTATCTTTTTTTTAACAAATTAATAGGTTTTTCCCCATTTCCTTTAGTTACATTTAATGTTACAGACTTAAAAGTTAGAAAAAACTGTGTTTAAATGATATCTCAAAACTAAATCAATTTTTATATATCTAAATTTGAAATCCATCTACTTTAGTTTTAATACTCAAATTCTAAAAAATAAAATCTAAATAATGTTGTTAGTTGCCGGTTAAGGCCTTAAACCGCATCTTGGCAAACAACATGAAAATCTTAGCCCAGCTCCACAAAAATGTTGCCAAGTTTATGACAACACACTTAAAACCCATATGGATTTTACCAACCGGTATGAATGATAATAAACAATATATCTATTCAAGCAGTTATCATAAAATTTTCTTTTCTAAGGACCTCGAACAATATATTTTTGGGCTCCTATGTTCAAATGGGTAGGTAAATACATAGTTAAAAAGAAATTGGAGACTCAATTCATTCGATTACAGGGTGTAATTTTGGCTAATATTGATGAAGTCTTCCATAGACCCCCACAAAATATATCAAAACTTCAAAGTATGCTACTAACAATAAGTGGAATTTTATGGTCGCGCTGGTCTTTTGTTATAACTCCAAAGAATTATAATCTTTTGGCTTGCAGTGCAGTTTTAAGTTTATCTCAATGCATAATGCTGCTCCGAGGCTTACACTATAGCTGGAGAGCAAGAAAGAATATTGATTAAAAATTTTAAAGTTTTCATTTACAAACATAACATTTAGAAGGACTCTTTGCATACCTAATTTAATAAAAAGTTGTATGAACTTTGTAGACATCTCTTAAAATCGTAATTTTTAATTGGAAAGTAAAAAACTTTTAAAGAAATTATTTTAAAAATATATAATCGCTTACTTTTGTGTACCTTTAAGGGGTTACTATAATACATATTATCTATTTTAAATGGTATTTCTGAAAACCATCAACGGGAATCAGTTAAGAACTCTTCCAAAAACTCTCTTTTCCTTAAGCATTCTGTTCTGGAATTGCTTCTATGGACAGTTTCGTATAAAAAAAGGATCAACTTAGTTCATTCTATTAAGCAATTATATAAAAATTTATTAAAAAATTGTGTTATATCTTATAAAAATGAACTTACCACCACTGTAAGAGTATCTAAACCATCGCGTTGCACATATATCGTTGTGGCTCGCCCCTCTGCTTTGGCAATCTACAAAAATTATGAAACAAATAAAAAGAATAATACATATAAGTAAGTATATTTCAAAAATTTACATATATATCAATTAAGGTCCGTTTAACGGTAACAATTAGCATATATATATTGACGGGGAGTAGGTCAATCCTCATCGTCAAAAAGTGCTAATAGTTTGTGTAAACTTTTGCTATTTACCTCGCCAAAAAGTTCCAATTGATTGATATCGTGCGGTATATCTGAAAGTTCTTTACAATTCTTTAATATATGACGTAGTTCCTCTTGTGTGGCATTTAGCATGGCATTATGCTCTGAAATCTCGAAATCCAAACTTAATTGAACGGATGCACGAGTTTTCAAATTAATTGACTTCTTTTGTTGGCGTTTTTTGCGTTTACCCAAAATCTCTTCATTGCGATTTCGGGCTTCACGTATCGCTTTTTTGCGCAAATTGACGGGCATCTTTGATAGCATTTTGTAAGTAAGTTGAGATGCAGTGGACCGATGTTTTCTGTATAAGAAGAATGGACATTAATATATATAAATAAATAAATTTAAGAGTCATATATGAATATAAGATTTTGCAAGGTTAAAGTCAAATCAAACTCTGTCTTTTTAGTTTAAAAAGTAGTTGAACATAATCTGCAATGTTGTAAGGATATAAGTCTATGTTTTACGTAGTCAATATAATTTAAATTTAATGAAATTAAACGCTTGAAACATAGATTGAAGTTAATTAATATAAACTGATAGGTTGTCGGTCCACTAAATAAAGAAACCTGAACCTTAAGGGGCACAAGCTTAGTAAACTGTTATGGTACAGCAATAAGAAGCTAATTTATCAAATTTTAATTAACATTGCCAATAGAATTTGGTCAGGAGAAGCAGCTTTCAGAAGTGTACAGTAATTGTCACTCTATTTGGATGGTTATACTAATATCAACTGGTAATAAAAATTGACTTGATTGCCTTTGCGGCCATTGGAGCCATTCGCAAGCACTACTGATTTTGTTGCCTATACATAAAAGAGTCTGCTTTTGTTATTGTTTAATAAACACATCTATAATATTACACTGTAATGTTTGTATCTTAATTTTTGGTGAAGAACTCAACAAATGTCTGACCTTACCTTGGCTGTCTTAAAGCAGATTCGCTTGTTCCAGTGGAGTTGAGTCTTCTCGGTTCAAGTTGGCTATCCATTTCTTAGTCCTACAGCACTTTTTTCTGTTATATTGTAGTTGCTTTCTGTTGTTGATTTTCGTGTCTTCAATTTCCAAGTTTGAGCAACCATAAGTAATAGTAGATTTTGTTTTTCGCATCAAAAACAATTATTTGTTATTTTCTATTTTGATTGCCATTTTCGCAGTTTCACTGGTGTTGGAAAATATTGTCAATTGGTGTTGGATAATGTTTTCATCGGAATATGCATTAATCGATAATCATTTTTATTTTTTTGGTTTGTGTCTCTGTTACTTGGGTTTGTGTCTGAGATATACCTACGTATCTTAGTGTTATAACAGTATAACAAAAAAGAGTAACGTATTAATTGAACAGACAGTTACGTCTATTATACAACAATGTTTATAAAAATCTTCTAAGAATAATGGCGAAAATTTTGCATTAGGAATATGTATTTTAAGATGTTAATGTTTATTAAAATGTAAAAAATTTAACAAAGAATGGTTCTAACGGTGAAAATTTATGTTTTGTACCAAGAAAAAATTATAAAAAGAACATTTTTCCAAAATGAAATTCTTTTTTATATATTTATTATAAAACTCTTCAAAATTGTTGTTAATTCTGCCATTTAAATTGGGAGGCTTTGTTTTGTTTGCTACTAAATTTTATTATATCCTTTTGGCTAACGTACTAAATTAAATATATAAAAATATATTAAAAATTTTTTTTTATTTTAAATTAAAAATTATGCCAAAGGCTGCGGGATCATTATCAAAAGTGTATAATACAGTCATTAGTTCAGTTGATAAATATGTGCCTCAATATGCCAGACCATTTTGGGAATCGCCAGCGGGTAAGTAAACTCATTAACATAGTCAAGACTGTACCAAATTGCAAATGATTGATGATAGAGTTACCAGATTGTTAAAACTATATACTTTAACTCTTGCAGGACCACGTACTGTGTTCTTTTGGGCACCTTTATTTAAATGGGTAAGTTTGCATTACTTTTTTTTCATTAGAATAGAGTGAACTAGAAACGTTCGAACCAATCAATAAATTACTTTTAAAATTTCATTCTCATTCAAGGGTCTTGTTCTAGCTGGCTTGGGTGACTCCTTAAGTCGTCCACCTCAACTTATTTCCCTTAATCAATCAGCTGCTTTGGCTGCCACTGGATTGATATGGTCCCGTTACTCAATGGTCATAACACCAAAAAATTATAGTTTACTTTCGGTTAATGCAGCAGTGGCAGGTATACAAGCCTTTTTGATGTACAAACATTTAAAATGGCGTGGAAATAATCCAAAAAATGCTGTCTACATTCATCCAAATCAATTGTATTGGTTTCAATCAGATGATTGGTAAACAAGTTAATAATAAAGTAAATCCTTTTGAAAATTAAAAACAGTTTGGTTTTTTTTTTTTGGTTGTGCCGCTCTGAAGCTTTACAAAAACTTTATTTCATTTTTTTCCTTTATTTTTTTTTTTTTTTGGTTCTCTAATTTTTTAATTTTTCATATTGTAAATTCTTAAATTTAAGCCTCTTATTTTTTTTTTTATTTTGTTTGATGTTGTTAAACATGAAAAATAAGAGGCATTGGCTTGGGCATGTGTCTGTAAATGAAATTATATATAGAAATATAAACTAAATTACAATCAGCTTGAAGTTATTTTTTGTTTTTTTTTTGTTTCGGCTAGGATAGTGCGCACAAACTTTGCTCTGATTGGTCGTCCTGTCGCTAGTCGGGCAAGTGTCCTGCCAATGCGATGCTTGCAAAAGAAAGAAAAATCATCATCATTATCATCATCGTTCGTATCCAATTCGGTAGCACCAAGTGGGTTATTGTTGGGTCGTGCCAGAGTAATGCAGTTGGTAAACCTCTCACTCACTCTCTCACACACACACACACATACATTGAAAGTATATATTATGCTGGGCCAACAGGCGTATGCTTGATATTTCTCATGCGCATGTGAGCCAAGCAAACAATAAAGTTTCATATGCCCATGCGATGCGATTTGTTGAGAGAAGTTTACGAAATGCATTGCCTTCTCGAATCTTCTCCTTCGTCGTCTTGGCTCCCATTTAGCCCCCCATTGGTTGCACTGCTCTCTCTCTGCCATTGGTTGGTCAGGCCATTTGACAGAATTTAACAGCAACTACATTTGCAATTGGCCAACGAGGCTTCCTTTTTTTTTGCATCGTTTCATCTTACAGTCTGCAATAAGATAAAGGAAAAATAAAGGAACTTGAATGATATATAGATATATATGTCTTGAAGAATTTTGAAATTAGAAAATTTTATTAATATTTCTTTAATACTTAATTAATTAATGGACTTAATTTTATTTGTATTGCCTTTTGATTCTCTAAAGAAATAAAAACAAAAAGGTAAAATAAATGGGAATTATTTTTCTTCTTCCTCTGTTGCTTTAGATCTTTATTTAAACCTTGATTTATCAGTTATTAATGAGAAACTATTGAATGTTTTAACTTTTAACTTAGGTAAAAGTGAGTTAACAAATTATATCATTTTTTAACTTATAACTTGGAAAGAAATGAGTTTTAAAAGTATTTAATTTTGTGACTGACATTTTTGTATGAATTTTGTGAAATTAGATTTTTAATATTAATAGACCAACCATGTTTTAAAAATATCTGAAAAAAATCTATAAAATCTGTATATATAATAATGAAGATTTTTTTGGATTTTACAATGCATAATTTTCGATAAATAAAAGCTAGACAGTTTTTTAATAAATTTTTTACACTCTTTTAAAGTGCAAATAAAAGGAATTCCTTCAGTATGCAGAATGCATTTGTATGAATTTTTAGAAATTTTCAAAAGTGTATAAAGTATTTAAATTCTTTTCAACGAAAAAAAAAATAATTAAGAAAAACCATGTATAGAGCCTAAGCTTAAGGCCCTAGTAACTATTTAACCATAAAATTGTATCTAATTTCCATTTGTATAACTTGCCACCTTGTTAACTTCTTGTGCCAGGGCTGGCCATTTAGCGATGCCATATCATATACAAACATATATTTCATACAACAATGGATTAAATAATGAAAAGATATACTAATTTACTATTCTTAAAGCGAAGCTAAGTAAATAAAATATTCATAATGTCAAATTATATAAATATTTGCAATAATAAGGATTCCTACATAATGTTTTATGTGTTAAAATGCATTTCCTTTCAATAAAATCTGCTTAATACAGATATTGGTTACCAAATGAATCAAATGTTTTGAAATATTGATTACTAAGTGAATCATATGTCTTCTCTCTTTTGAGTTTCGAAAAGAATTTTCTTGTAAAGAGATAAAGCTCTTCATGAAGAATTAGAGTAAGTTTTTAGTACAAGTTTATACAATGGGATAAATGTTAAGATTTGAAACAAAATATTGTTATGAAATTATGTTTAATAGAATGCAATTTACAATTGGCTTTTTCTCCAACATATAATTATAATAATAGCTTTAGTTTATAAGTCTCCTCTAATATAAAAACATTTTCAAGTAAAGTCTGTAATATAAAACTAGAAAAAGGGTCTAATTTCGAAACGGCCGAAGGGGTCTTGGAGAAGTTCTTGTGGATCCAGGCAGACGAACAGACAGACACACACATAGACGGACAGTTGGTCGTGGCTATAACATATATCAATATGATTCTATATCAAAAATATATATACTTTTTATAGTCAGAAATGCTTCCTTCTAAGAGCTGCAAACTTCTGACCAAATTTTGTATATATCCTTTTTGCAAGGGTATACAAAATTATAAATTTGTTATATATTATTAAACGTATGGGATTACTTTTTAGATTTTTCTAAGGAAATAATTCAAATAAAAAAGATCTTAGGTAAATAAAGAGATCTATAAAGGTAAATAATATTCCACTAAGCATATTATCGCTCTATTTTAATAATATAAACTTCTTTTAAAACTTTTCCAAAAACAAATTTAGTAAAACAAAAATGAAAAATTATTATTATTAAGATAAGCTTTAAAAGCATTTACTTAATCAACTATATTTCTGCTGTTAATTTTTAATAATTATATTTATTTAGCGTTAATGATTTAACAGAAGATTGACAGAATGTTATATATTACTTAACATAATTTGTTAATCGTAGGTAACTTATGGCAATGCTATGCTAATAAGTTAATTGTGAGCGTTGCCACTTTTCATGTGATTCAACAAAAATTACATTAAAAATTTGTTTTTCATTTATTTATTTATTTAGATTATTTTATTAATTTTATTAATTAATATTGCTTTGTAGTAACTTTTCTTTTTTTTTTATAATTGAATATTAATATTTTAATTTTTCTTTTAAAGAGTTCGACAACATTTTTTTCCACTCCTCTTCTTAAAAGTTATTTTACGTTAACAGCTTACTATGTTAGTTCATATTTTTTAACCACTGTGCCTACATACTTTTGAGTGTTTTTTTTTTTGTGGAATGGTCTTTTGCTACAGTGTTGAGGGTGAAAAAAAAGTGGGCCTCTGCCAAGATGATAGGTTGCCAAAATCTTGCCTTTTTTTTCTCACGCTCGCTTCCAAAAAAAAAAAAAAAAAGGAAATGAAATGAACAAAAAAAAAAAAGAAAAATCGAAAAACGGCAATGAACTTTATATATATTACGTAATGCAGCAAAATTCTTGGCAAGCATAGGGATTCCCCCGAGGAGACTAGAAATTGCCCATTCCCTCAATTTCGATTCTATACAAATAAAATGTAATTACCAGAGCCACCTTCATCCGAGGCATAAACAGAAATTGGAAGCTGGTTATACTATACATATACATATATACATATATATATATATACATATATAATTTATGTTGCCATGGAGTTTTGCCAATAAGTTTGTATACCCAGACAGTATGTCTGATCGTCAGCACTTAGTTGAATACTCTTCAAAGACAGAGGCTATTTAAATTAACTGAGGTCAGTTTTGTGGGAAGAAGAAACTGTGCCATTGAACAGCTGCCAATTTCAAAAATTTAATTTCAATTTTCCAGACAATTTGCTTACGCATGTGTTAATTATGAGCCATATAAAAGAAATATTGAAACATTTGGCCTTAATTGCCCATAAGATGGTCTAACAATATGATTTATGTTTTAGTAAGTGGAGGTAAGTAAAGACAATCTACGCATTTAGCTATGTATGTATGTTGTGAGCAGTATAAAGTAAATTGTCGCCACATGCAATCTGGCAACGCTAAACAAAAAGTGAACTTTTTGGTTATGTTGTATGACGCTGAACAAAAAGTAAACTCTTTGGTTATGTTGAACGGTTTTTTTTTTAAGTTAGTTGAAGTTAGCCAAAATTTAAAGTATTTTAGTTTAAGTCCCCAAATTTTAAAATTTATTATTACAAATGTAAATTAAAGTCAAGAAATTATAAAAGAAATTTATGGTTTAAATTATATGTGGCAAAGGATGCCCATTATGAAAAATAGAAACTATCTTAGAGTTTTCTCTTTGTGCTTAGATATATGATTAAGTTTAGTTGATTTAGGTTAGTTTTTTTTATTTAAGTATTAAATAATTTAAATTCAACTTTGTTGTCAATTATTGTCTTTTATTTTTGTGGAAAAAGCTTTGGTTCTCTGCGAAATGTTGTGGGTCTTCTTCTCTTAACCTAACTTAACTGCCTAACTTGCCACCTTGTTAACTACTTGTGTCAAGAATGGCCATTTAGCGTTGCCATACCATATACCTAAATATATTTTAGCTAATAATTGATAGGAGAATAAAATAAATGGTAAATTTTATACAGTAAAGATATTAGATTTTAGATATTAAAGGAAATAATATTGTTCGAGTAAGCTAAAATAATATTAATTATTATAATATAAATATTAAAGATTAAAGATATTAAAAAAATTGATATTCTTTGAGTGAAGTAAAGTAAATAAAATATTTATATCATTTATAATTTAATGTTTCTTTAAAAATCTATAAAATAGACATATATTTATTTATTATAGCCTTACAGAGGGTATTATAAAATTGTTCAGATGTTTGTAACTCATAGACGACCCCATAAAGTATATATATTCTTGATCAGCATCAATAGCCGAGTCTGTCTGTCTGCTTCTTCGCAGGAAATATACCTTAAATTTTAAGCTATATGTTTAAGACTTGCTAGATAAGCTCTTTAATTAATCAGATAGATAAAGTATGAAAATCAGTTGGATTGGACAACTATAAGATATAGTAAATTGACTTTAACAGACTAAAGTGCCACAAATAACAACAGGTGGTGTGTGAAAGAGACAAACAGCATTCAAATTTGATTGGAACTGTACTGGATTAATGGCATATAAGCGGACCCGCCACAAATCGGTAGTAGGAGAAGTAGTCAGATTTTCTCTTTTCTAATAATTTTCTTAATTATTTAAAATTTTACATGGAAACCGATGTGTCCTATAAAATAGTTAGGGCATGTAAACTTTGGCAAGAACGAAGTTAACTTCTTTAATATTTTTATTATAATATCAAGTTTTAAGAATTTCCTATTTATGCTGATCAAAATAAGTTTATAATGTATAACTTCCTTGTTAATCAAGGGTATTTAGTATATAACTTACTTGACTTCTCTTTTTAAGTACAAGTAACTTTTGCTTTAATTAAAAACTTTAAGGCATAAGATAATTTTCCTAAAGAATTTAAACAATTTTAATTTGATTATATTTCTAAATGATCTCATGATGTTAATCTGACATCATGCTTATATATATATATATATATATATATATATATATATAGAATTTTTAACCATGTATTACTTGTTTTAACAAAATCAAATTAAAATACATATATCTTGAGATATATATATATATATATATTTTGTTTTTTTTTTTTTTTTTTTTTGATTGTCGTAAAATGCCAAAATTTTTAATGTGTGAAAATGAAAAATGTTGAGATTATTAAATAGATTAATTATTAGGGTTTCAACTATGTATATATAAAGATATAGTGAGATATATATAAACATTTATATATATAATATAGTAAATATATATATATATATATATACAGATGTTTGTACGTTAGTAGCTTCACGGACAACGCAAAAAGTACAAAAAAAAAGAAAGAAAAAAAAAAGAAAATTCGTTTGACGTTTTCCTTTTGAGAAATTTTCATTTGGCTTTTATTTATTTGTTCTAGAAGCGGCTTTCGGCTATTCAGTCTTTGTTGATTATTTTTTTTTTTTTTTTTTGTTTTTTTGTTTCTAACTTTTTCGGGTTTTTATTTTTCACATTATACCTTGCTATTTTCGGACACACTTGACGCTGGTCCCCGAAGATCGACAAGCAGAAAAAATTGCGCAGAACTGTCGCCTGCCCTTATGTACAAGACATACAAACAAACAAATATACATATATATATATATATATACCCCATGTATATATGCATATAAATAGTATTTAGATCGGTCCTACATATACGTATATATATATATATCTGTTTTTTTTTTTGACTAGCATCTCTCGATGACGCGCAATTGACGCGGGCAAAGACGCGTTGAAAGCGTCGCCGCTGCGTCTATTTTTGTATTACAGCTAGAGAGAGATACGTCTTTAGACACAGATACAGATACAAATGCATTTGCTGCTTTTTTTTTTTTGTTGTATATTTTGTTTTCCATCTATTTCAGTTTTTCAAAGAAACAAGCAACTAAAAACTGTATTTCTTTCCATCTCTCCTTTCGCTCTGCTTTCTATAGGGCGTATTGTAATTAGTTTTAAGTTCTTTTTTTTGCTTTCTTTTAATTAGAAATGTTCACTTAATTTGTTTTGCAAAAAACCTTGAGACTAAATTAAGTGTAAAACAATTGTTGAGATACTTGCAGCTGCAAAAAACAAATAAACAAAAAGTTTACACAAAGTAAGGAATATTATAGAGAGAAATTCTTACTTACATAAGTAAAGATCAGACATTTGCTTGAGAATCTATATCTTTTAAATATATATATATATATATATATATATATAGTAAAAGTATTATATAATCTAATTAATTATCTTACATTTGTTAGGGTATTACAAATGCCTAACAAGTAAATTCTTTTACAAGTTATATGATACACACAAAATTTTCCTATTCTTTCTTATATAAAAATGTTAAATTATATTGAACAACAATTCGATTTGTTTATTAATCTGATTAGTAATATGTACTTTAATGTATAAACGAATGTAACACATCAATCACATTTTTGTTTATAAATTCCTAAAGGAATTTATTTTGCTAAAAATTGTAATTAAAACAAAACCCTGTTAATGTAGTTATATGATCAAAGTATTTTTTGGTTAGAAATCTTTTAATGGATACAACAGAGTTTCTTTTAAGAAATTTGATTTTAAATTGATGTATTATTAGATAAAGGCAAAAACGTGAATTAAAATTATTAAATAAAAAAACTCTTATATGTTTATTTAATAATTATTAATTGAAAAAACTATTACTATATACTATATACTATATACTACTATAATAAAAGAATCGAATACCTTTGCAAACTGTTTTTTTTTCAATTACATATAAATTACCAGATTCATAAGAAAATAAAATAAAACTATTCATATCTCTGCGGCTACGAAAAAAAAAACTTTTTAATGCCAACATTTTTTTTAGGTCCTGTTGTTCCTATGGGAGCTATAGCATATAGTCGGCTGATTCTGTAGAAACTCAATAGACACATTTCTATATATACCAAACTTACACATACCAAATTTCGAGCGAATCGCTCGTAAAATAACCAATTTATTTATCTAAAGCTTCTTTCTTGACCGATCGTTCCTATGTATATAATATATATAATATCTTAAAAATGAGGTCTAAGTATTTGGTAACAATCTGTTTAATATTTTCAAAATCAAACCTGAATTTATAAGGCCTATTTGTAGAGTAATTGTGAAACCTAAAACATGTTTTTATACCCTTGGAAAAAGGATTTCAAATATTAGTCAGAAGTTTGCAAGAATAGTAAGAATCATCAGTGACTATACAAATTACATATATATATATTCCTGTTTTCTTTCAAACTTATAAATATATAATATAAATTGCACTTAAGTCGACTGAAACTCAAAAACCACTCAATTGATTTTTAGTGAAATTTATTTTAAAAACAAAAAGAAACTTGTGCTTATTTAAAGAATTTTGTTTTCTTAGGTAAATTTAAATTGTTTTAAACAAAAAGTTATTTATTTTCTTTCAAAAATTTAAATAGGAATATTCACAGACTGCACTATTATTAATTTATAATTTCATACTAAAAAGCTCAAGATTTTCTATTAAATTTACTAATTTTTGTGGTCAACGCAAGTTAATATTTAATTATTTTTAAAAAATAAGTCAACACAAATAGCCATAACTTTAAACCCTTCACTTTTTTATGCCTTTGATAATAATTTAATAAAAAATAATATTATTTTTAATATTGTAAGCTACAAAAGTAAACCAAAAAGTTGTAGAATTCTATGAATTTAATTTTTAATAATTTTGTTTAATTTATTATGATGAATATTTTTGGTTTATTTTATAAAACCTAACTAACAATAGAAACTACAACACTGACTTTAATGCACTTTAGCTAATTGTTAAATATTTATTATTATTTTTATTATAGTCCCAATCCTTCTTTCTACTAAATTTCTACTTTGTTTTTTATTTATTTTAAGATTGAATTTAATTTCAGATTTGTACTAAATTTCTTATTACCTAACCATCTAAATAAGTAAAGAAAATATTTAGATTCCCTTAAGTTTCCATAAAATTTGTTTATTGTCTAAGAACAGATTACAAATATAAAATAAAATAAAGAACAAATTTTAAGAAAAAAAAATAGAAAATTATTAATTGAAATTAGATTATTGAGATTTTACTATATCGAGGTTTTTCCTACACTCCATCATTTATTTTAATTAGATTTCTTTTAACTTAAATTAAAATTGTTATTAAAGCTCAATATTTTTTTATATATTTTATATGTATTTTTTATATTTTATATTTAACCAATTAAAAATTTAATTTTTTGTTTTAACTTAGCACTGAAATATTATTATAGTAAGAATTTAAATTTTATTATATTTAATTATAATTTTTTTTATATATTTTATTAAAGTTTTCACTGAAATTTGGTCTCTTTATATATTTCTTCATATTTTTTATATTAAATAATTAAGAATTTAAATTTTATTAATTAACTTTGGTCTAAAATTCCTAAAATTCCTTTATATATTTTTATTATATTTTTTATTAAATAATTAAGAATTTGAATAAAATAAATATATTTAATTTTAGTTTATATATTTATGTATTCTTTTCTTTAGCACTAAAATTTAATTCTTTTTTTTTGTTATTTATTTATATATTTGATTATATTTTTAATCAAATAATTAAAAATTGTTTTTTTTTTTTTAATGCATTTGCACTGTAAATCATTTTATTTTTTATATATATATAATTTTTTTACAAAACTCGGCGAACTTTCTCTGATGAAACTTTGACGAAAACTGAAATGTCAATCAAACAATAAAAGAAGCAAAATGTAAAAAGGAACAAAAAAAAAAAAAAAAAAAGAAACAGAAACAATAAAAACATAAAATCAAAAACTGAAAGGAAATTGGCAAACAAAACTTTGAATATTAACTTGCTGCCAAAAAAAAAGTACAACAAAAACAAAATAAATAAAATACAAAAAAAACATAGAAATATAAAGAAACCGGCAGAAAATGTTTGAATATTGGCCAATAAATTTTTACAAGACATTCAACCCCAAAAATGAATACGGCCTTGCCAAAGGCCAATCAAACGGTATAGAGAGAACGTCATAATAAACACATAATGATTGAATTAATAATGATAATTGGACACCTGTTGGAATGTCTGGCCAAAATCAGACACGCCCCCTACTCTTTCTCTCGTTTCTTTTGTATTTGTATTTTGTATTTTGGCCAATAAACAATCGACAATGTTGATGTTGTTGATGACGTCAAATCTATTTGTTTCGTTTGATGCGTCAGCAATTAAAAATCATAATGAGAGTGCCAAGAGGTGGCGCCTCCACAATCGGTTGCCAGCAAATAGCAGAAAAGGCCGCTGCCACGCGACCCACCACTTGTGCCTCCCCCCCATACTCTTCCCACCATCCCGAATTCCACAGGATGCGTTGCCAACTTTTAGCCAAGAAAACAGAAAAAAGTTGGCAACCAATTCCAATCTGGCTGCGTTTGTTTATTATATTTTTATGCTTGGCTCATGGTTGACAAAGAGGGGTATACTCAGTGCAGACCTTCCAGGCAAGTTAAGATGTTTCAGAGGGGCAGAGAAATGTTAGGGAAGTCCCCAAAGAGGTGCGTGGCATGTGTGCCAAGAAAACAAAAGATGAAGAGATGGAGATGGCAGAGCGTTTTCGAAAAAGCAAGCAGGAAGTAAATTTTGTAGTACAAGAAAAAAAGAGTCCTGACTATGGGAATTTTAAATACTCTAGTCTTGGAAAAATCAAACTGGATTGTGGAGAATCTTTGGATCCTACCTGAGGGGTTTTATATGTTTTTTTTTTATCTGTAGAGTATATTAAAATCTTTTAAGTCTTATTTATTTTTTAGAGATATACTAAACGCTTTGGAATTTTTGACTTTTTTAGGCTGACTTATAATTGACTTTTTTGATTTGTATGTTGCCAGATTATTTTTGAGCTCTGATGAAAATATTGAATGTAGTGATATTGCCAGATTATTTTTGAACTCTGATGCAAATATTGAATAGAATGTTATTGCCAGATTATTTTTGAGCTCTGATGCATTATTGAATGTAATGATATTGCCAGATTATTTTTGAGCTCTGATGCATTATTGAATGTAATGATATTGCCAGATTATTTTTGAACTCTGGTGCAATATTGAATGCAGTGATATTTCCAGATTATTTTTGAACTCTGATGCAATATTAAATGCAGTGATATTGCCAGATTTTTTTTGAATTCTGATGCAAATATTGAATAGAGTGATATTGCCAGATTATTTTTGAACTCTAATGCAATATTGAATGCAGTAATATGAGCTTTTTTGGCGTATGAGAGACCAGAAAGCTAAGAATTTATGTGCAAAGCTTAAAGCAAGGGTGGATACGTAGTGACTTCGTTCCAATTCGAATTGCTTGACAGTGGGACGCACACTCAACTGAAGGACGCACAGACAGAGATCTCGAGCTCGTGGATGGATCATAAACGTGCGAATTTCTAGGTGGAGGGACAAACAGCGAAAATGACGCGATCGTGAGCTCGACGATGTGCGCAATCGCATCTCTTTTTCTGCTTACTCCTCCCTCATTTGCTTGTGCATCAATCTAGGCACGAATTCGCAAATTTGTGACCGCTGCTCGGTCTCGCGATCAGGATCTTTTTCATTGCCCGGACTGTTGTTTGTTGCAAATGTTGTTGTTGGGCTTACTTGCGAAATTTGTCTGCCCACCCTTAGTTTAAAGTATTTGAGTTCAAAACCGGGCTTGGTTACAATATATATATGTATATATGTATACTCTGCAATCTCTATTCAAAGAAGTGTGATCTAAGCCGCAGTAAAAGCATTCTGCTATAACATCTCTGGATTTTAAACAATATATAGTTCCCACACTATGCAGGAAATCTAAATATATATTTATTTTAGAGTTTTTGGATCTACATATATATAAATATATCTATTTCTTTTTGCTGCATCAGACTTTTAGGCACTGCAGTGAAAGAAAAAAAGAAACCTCTTTGCTTGTTATTACGTATACGCAGCCTAGTACATTAGGACAAACTTGCCTGCCATGCATAACAAATAAATAACAAGGCTTCTGCTGGCCCTTACTGGACCATCAACATTATCATCATTATACAAAAGGAAGAAAAGGAAGATATATATAAGGCTTTGCCATCAAAGGCTCGCCGCCACTAATAAGTTTTCGAGCACAAAATGAAAATGAAAAATCGTTTGTGCATTTTTATAAGTGCAAAAATATGCAAATCGAGTAAATCATTACTGCAAATACTGGACAAAAGGGGCAGATAAAGTTTTTCTACCAAAATTTTTTTTTTTATTTTTCATCGCCATTGTGAGAGGAGGAAAAGAGAATGCAAGGGGAGAAAGAGGAAAATAATAATTTGGCGATTTATTTGTTTGTTTGTTTTATATGCCATGTCTAGCTAGGTCTAGGCAAAAGAAATAACGAAAGAAAAATTATGGTTTTTGACTGAATTTGGCGGCCGAATATAATTTAAGTTGACAGTGACCAAAAAGAAAGCGGAAGAGAATGGAGGGCGGGGGCTAGGCAGAGGGACCAAGGAAAAATAATTTAAAAACAAATTGATGGCAAAGGAAAACAGAATTTTTGCTTTCAACATTATATGGTAATTTTTTAATTGCATTTGATCTTTTGATATGAATTATATATTGAAATGTTATTTAAATATTTTTCAAATAATATTTGGAAAATTATGAAGTAATTATGGTTAAAGAAATCTTGAAAAATATATAAAAAATAATTTATATAAATAAAAATAGTTATATATATAAAATAAATATTTTTAAAAAATATATAAAATTATATAAAATATATTTTATATAATATTTGGAAAATCCATTCTTGATTGTGGTTAAGGAAAAATGAAAAAAAAAATAAAAAAAAATTTATTTAAAAAAAAATATAAATTATTAATAAATATAAAATATATAAAATATTATGAAAATTTTTTTTATAAAAATCTATTCTTAATTGTTGTTAAAAAAATATGAAAAAAAAATTGTAAAAAATTTGTTACATAAAAAAAAAAAATAGAAATTTATAATAAATATAAAATATCTAAGATGTATTAAAATATTTTAATAAAAATCCACTCTTAATTGTTGTTAAAGAAATATGAAAAAAAAATAATTTTTATATAAAAAAACAAATAGAAATTTATAATAAATACATAGTAGTATAATATGAAAAATATAAGAAAATAATTTATATAAAATAAAATAGAAATATGTAATAAATAAATAGTATAATTAATATTATAAAATGCTCTTTCCATATATAATATTATAAAATGTTGTTTCTATTTAGTAATATTTTAAAAACAAGAAAAATTAAATACTTAATATTTTAAAATATTTTTTTAAATGTTTAAGTGAAATTCTTAGTATGGAATTATCTACCATTTGTCAGTAAATTAACTTAAGTGTTATATAAAATTAACTTTTAAATTAAAATTCTGACAAATCTTAAAAAATTTCATGCTAAGTATTTATTTATATAATTTCTTTAGAAAATTTAAAAATTCTTTAGAAAATTTTAAACTATTTTGAAGCTCTTCTCTATTTTGAGGTTGTACGAACTGAAAATTTTGCGAGAGCAGATTTGCGACTAACTTTTTCATATTTGAACCTGAAATTTTAAGAAACTTTTTAAAATGCTTGATATATTTTTTTTCTCCCCCGCTACTTCTAAACCCCGCGGGGACAGTCCACAAACATACACCAAATCAAAAACTAAAGCTGGTTACGAGCTAAATATGAAAGGATATTTAGTACAGGAAGACAGAGAGCTCTGTACTGATTATTTGATAAAGATGATTATAATCAGAACGAAGAACTCGAAAAGTTTCATTCAATAAGTAATTAGTAGTAGAGCATCAAAGAGATTTCTATAAGGTCTAACAGGAAATCTTAGATTTATTTGGTTTAATAATTCAGGTGAGTCTATTTATTTAGTAAGAGAGGGAAGACCAAGTAGAAAGGGAAGGCCAAGTAGAAAGGGAAGGCCAAGTAGAAAGGGAAGGCCAAGTAGAAAGGGAAGGCCAAGTAGAAAGGGTAAGCCAATCCTTCCTCAACATGATATTAAGCACCCAAAATAAACAAATTTGCGTAAAAAAAAAGAAAGTAAAGATTAAACTTAAACTAAACCCTAGATATCCTTTTAATTAACCTCTAGTTTTATCCAAATTCTAAAAAGTCAATTGTTAGGGTTCTACACTTCCTTTTCTGATATTTTCCTATTAGGATCTTGTTAATCCTTAAATGTTTTTCTTACCAGCTGTTACCACAGAATAACTAATCATTTATACCTCAAACCCTTGTTAAAAAATATTGAAATAAAAATGTCATTTTAGTATGAAGAAGCATTTGTATAGACCCAGAAAACATATAGAAGAGAACAGGCTGGCGCCACATAAATAAACTAGAAATGCAACGAGCCCAAAATGACAAGAGATGTTCAAATTACACCATAGGAGGGCGTTCCTACTTAACCAGCAAACCAAAAAGCCATTCAACATCCTTTCAAAGACTTAATTCATACTGAATAAGTGAATTTATAGGCCGCCTTGGAGCTAAAAAGTTAAAGTCAGCTACCCCAACATACACACACATAGAGAGAGAGAGAGAGAGAGAGACGTCACCCACTCAGACATACGCACACATTCATTTTGGCATTATCCTTTTAACCTCATAGCTCATCCTTCTTTTTTTTTTCTGTTTTGAGCATTTAGTCATTGCGTATGGGCCATGGTTCAATGCACAGACAACGTGGCTTTTGTTTGGGTTTCTGGCTAACCAGACACAACATTTGGAAATTATGGTAAAAATATGGCAAACAAAAAAAAAAACAAAAAGAAGACGAAATAGATACATTAAATCAATAGATTTTTAAGGCTTTCTATTTGCTTTATGCCGCCATAAAATTTTGAAATTTCAAATGTTTTTCTAATGCCTTTTAAATTTATGATCCCAGTCCAAAAAGTACAACTACAAAAGTTGTTCGAAAAATTTGTTGAAGCAGCAGATGGAGAAGGTAGCTAGCTAATAATTTACGAGCCATTAAAACAATTAAAAATCTTTGTTCCTTTTCTTGAGTTAATTGGCCAAAAACTAAAAGTAAAATACATCTCCTCACTCTAGATATTTTAAACAAGAAAATTTAAATGATTACAAACCATTTTTGTATACTCTTACAAAACATTTGGAAATTTTAGATTAAAAAAAAATTTTAGAATTTTTTTTTAGAATTTTTTAATTTTTTTAAATATTATTTATGCAATTTTAATTAAAATGTTTTTGTACAAATATTATATATTTGACTAGAAGTTTCTTTATATTTTTTTTATATTTTAAAATAAATTAATTAAATAGAATAATTTACATTTTATATTCTGTTTAAAAATATAAATAAAAAGTTAAATTGTTATATTCTCTATAAAATAGATAATTTATGCAACAATTTATATAAAATTTAATACAAAAAAAATCTTTTCTGATTTAAAATATTTCCTAGATTTTTTTAAACAAATCATGTTTTCTTTAATGGCATCTCTATTATGTTCCTGCACTTGATATGGCAGTCTGATTTCAACATATTTATATTAATATAAAGCAATTAAATAAAAATTTAAATGCTAAGTAAAAATCACATCAATGATCGTCAGATATTTCCTGTGAAGTCTTTAAGTCTTGCAGAAACATTTATAGTAAAGTAATTTTTTTTCTTCCATCAGTAATTGTTTCATTGCAATGAATAAAGACATTAAAAATTATATAGATTTTTAATTTGGATGCATAGGAGAATTGTAATGTCTTAAATGATATTTTACTTTAATATTGAAAAGAAGAAATACTACAAAAACTGTTGCAATCTCTCACACTAAAAGAGCAAGGAACTGTTGTGAAATTTCATTGCTGGATATTGATGGAAACGGTAATAAAGTGAAACTAAAGTGTTTCATGAGAAAAAGAGAGCGAGAAAAGGAAAGAGGAAGAAGAAAGGGAAAAAAAGAAGAGGAAAAAGAAGGAAAGGAAGAGCAAGAAGAAAATAAAAAGAATGAGAAGGAGTTGAGAAGGATAAAGAAGAGGAAAATGAAGAAGAGCAAGGAGAAAGAAAAGGAGAGGAGAAAGTAAAAGAGGGAGAAGGGAAGAAGGAGACGGAGAAGAATCATTCATCGGAACAGGAAAAAGAAGGAGAGGAAGAGCAAGAAGAAAATGAAAAGAATGAGAAGGAGTTGAGAAGAATAAAGAAGAGGAAAAGAAGAAGAGCAAGCAGAGAGAAAAGGAGAGGAGAAAGCAAATTGGAAGAAGAGAAGAAGGAGAAAAATTATTCTTCGGAAGAGGAAAAAGTAGAAGAGCACGAAGAAAATGAAAAGAATGAGGAGTTGAGCAGGATAAGAAAGAGAAAGAAGGAGAACAGGAAAGAGAAATAAAAGGAGAACAGGATAAAGGAGAGAACATAAAAGAACAAAGGGAGAGAAAGAAAAAAGGGTAAGAAAGAGGAAAAGAAAGTGGAATAAATAGGACGCTAATAGAGCACAGAACTGATGTGAAATTTCATTTCTTTATATTGATTAAAAATTTTTAAAATTAATCAAAAAATAATTAGGAAATTGAAGACATCTTTTAGAAACTTTCAAAAATTATACGATTATTGACTGTTGTGAAATTTCATTTCTTCCTATTTGATTGAAACGTTTAAAAATTTACAGTATTTTTAATCAAAAGTCAGTCAATAAATTCATTAGAAAATATCATAATTGAATGGCAAGAAAATATATATTTTTTTAAATAAAAGTTGACTTTCTTATACAAGAGAAACAGGCTTAAATTATCCTTTCACATAACTCAACAACTACATAGACTATTAGACTGGTCAAGTTTTTATATAGAATATATAATATCCTTTGCAAGGGTATCAACATTAACACTAAATTTAATTGCTCGCATTTCAGGGATTGCTTAATGTCTCAACATTTATTCTCCTTTTTTTTTTTGGCGCTGAAAAGGAATTTCTTCTCTGTTGACACCAACAATGTTTCGGACATCCTGGCAAATAATTCTTTATCCTGGCTATTTTTTCCCTTGCATTTTTTTTTTTGCAGGAAATTGGCAAAGACCATTGTGTCCTTTCCTCTTGACTGCCTGCATATGTCCATGGTCAGTTTCCTTTTTTCTTTCTTTCATCTCATCGCGATTTCCTTTTTATTTTTTTTTTATCAGTTTTGCATTTGAACACGAACGGCTTGTAAGATTTATGGGACCAGCATTGATTCTATTGATATACATATATCTATATATATATATATCCATTTTTTTTTTTTTTATTTTAAATAAATTGAAGTTGCCTGCCAATTCAGCTAGGCAATTAAATCTAATTGTTTTGACTAAGAGAAATGACGGAGACAAAAAAATACGAAAATAAAATAAGATAAATTTTAAAGTAGTATCAAGAAAAAGAATTTGGTGTGTTAAATTATGAAGAAATAAATGTGTATAGTACTGACATCTATACTATATATAAAACTATAATTAAATATATAATAAGTTCGGATTTGACAAGACCTTTTATTACCGCATTTGTTATTAGGCTTGAAATTAGCTTTTAGGAAGAACAAATTTTTAAGTACTTCAAACAGCTAACTTTTATATAAGTTCGGATTTGGATTTTACATTATATTTAAATTTAATTTCTTCTTTTGTATAAGTATAAATCAAGAATAAGTTTAATATGAAACCTACTTGGACAATTGGGCAGTTCCTTGTGCATTCTAAAACTTATAATCGTTATTATAGTAAGTCTTGAATTTTGAAATATTTAATGTAATTTATATATAAATAATTTTCATGGCTATTAAAATGTATAAAATTTGTTCATTTCTATTGAATTAATATTTTATAATTTTTCAAGTGACCATCTACTTTTTAATTATTTTTAATAATTGCTTAAGAAAACCTCAGGTAGCTATGGCTGTTACCACCCTTAAGCTTCTCTCTCTAGACCCACAGTGTTAATAATCATAATATAATCTAGAAGGATGGTCTAACATCGGCCATGTCGAATATCGGTTTGCCTTTGCAAACTTTTTAACAAAAATATTTTTTTTTTTGGTCCGATTGTTCCTATGAGAGTTATACCATATAGTCGACAGATTCTAGTGAAACTTAGTAAACACATTTCTATATATACTAAACTTACGCATACCAAATTTCGAAAGAATCGCTTTTAAAATAAACAAGTTATTCATCTAAATCTATTTTTCTAGTCGATCGTTCTATGAAAGCTATATGATATAGTGAACTGATTCTAATAAAACTTGATAGATATATTAGAAAGTGTATAAAACTGATAATAAACTAATTTATTATCACAGCTTTTAAAACAACGAAGTTAATCCTCGAAATCCATATTCAAGAATGATCGTTCCTATGGGAGCTATTTGATATAGTCAACCGATCTTGATGAAACTTGGTGGATATGTTAAGAAGTATATAAAACTCACAAATATCGGCTTATTTAATTGGAAAACACAAAGTTATTCAGGCTAAGGCTTATATACGACCGATCGTTTCTATGGGAGCTATATGATATAGTCATCCGATCGGGATGATTCCGAGATATACAAAGCCTGCAGCAAAAAGAAGCCTACGTGCAGGATTTCAGCTCTGTAGCTTTAAGGGTCTCGGAAGAGAATGCGTTGATCCAGACAGACGGACAGGGCTAAATGACTCAGCTCATCGCGCTGATCAAGAATATATATACTTTATATAGTCGAAGATGCTTCCTTTTATGCTTTGCAAACTTCTGACTAAAATTAATACATGTACTTTTTTTTGCAAAGGTATAAAAATTTATAAATTATAATTATATTATAATTATTTCAATACTTTTAACTTACCATTTTGTAACACTTTTCCTTACTGCTGTATTAACTGGTTGCATTTGCTACCTTCCATTCACTTGATCGTTTATTTTTTTTTTTTTTGGGGGGGTTAACAAAAAATCAACTCGCGCCGATTGTTTTTTTTTAAGGTTTCAAATTTTTGTTGTTGAAATTAAATGGTCTACAAGTGCTTATAATTAACACATTTATTATTAATTTATGTCATATTGTAATTTTTATTTTTTTTTTAATATTTTATTAATATTTGTTTATGTTTATTTATGTTTATATAACTTGTTTGCTAAATTGTTTTAAGCATTTTAAGTTATATTTTTTATAATATTGCACTAAAATTGTTTTGGTGAATATTTTTTCTTTGTTTTTAGAATTTTTGATTATTATAGGTGATAGATATATATATATATAGATTTATATATGTAATATAGAGTGGTTATATACGGTTTGATTATATTGTAATTGATGTGATTAATAGTTAAGTGTGTGTGTTTTTTTTTATTTTTTTTTTTTTTATTTTTATTTAAGCACTGTTAATTTGAATTAATTATTTTTTGTGGAGTTTTGCTGGTGATGCTGATCCTTTGAGGTTTGGCTAGCATGTGTCCAGTTGGATTTGGTTGGTTCAAAGCCAGAGAGAGAGTTTTCCACTATATATTCATTCCATATTCTTGGCAGCTCACGTGGGGTCATTTGTGGAGTGACCCAAACACGCACACACACACACAGAGATACACACACACACACACCACTAAAATGGCCACTTGTTGTTGTTGATTTGCAGTAAAATACGTTTTTTTTTTATTATTTGTTTGTTTGTAAGTTTTTGCTGTATAATCGAGACGAACGTATCCTTTGAATTGATGTTAGTTGACTGCCAAGCTCCACTGTTTGCTGTTGCGTGTTATTTGTGTATGACTGTGTGTGTATGTGTGTGTGTGTGTGTTTGTGTGGAGCTGTCAATTGGTTTGATCTTGGCTCGCCATTTCTTTTGTTGGTGTTTGACTTGGCTAATCAAACCAGAGTTGTTGGCCAAGAAAATTTTTGTGTGTCCTGGCTGCGTTATTGGACCTCTTCACCACCTCAAAATGATGTTGTTGTTGTTGTTTTTGCTGCTGTTACTGTTGGCTGGCCACTTTTCTTGGCTGGCTATGCGTCGCTCAAACTCAATTGCCAATCGCCTCGAAAAAGTAAAGTGAGTGGTCCGGGAAAGGGTATGTGTTTGAGGGGAATAAGGGGGATGGGGTTTATTTCGAGTTAGTGGCCAACCCGGACCCGGACACCCGGTCCGGTCCGGCCAACCGGTGACGGTTGCCAGCCTTTTGTTGGCTCCAAACACCAGACGCTACCAGTTTCTTGGCCAACTGACTGACGACTGCTCGTTTGTGCTGCCAAAAAGCGAACCAGAAGCCCTCGAAACGAAATTTGTCGTCGTCGTTGTCGTTGTCCGTCGTCGCTCCGCTGCTACTGCTGCTGCTGCCTTCTGCTGCTGATGTTTCTGCTTTTTGTGTCGTCATCGTTTTGCCAGCCATCACTCCACTTTTCCCTCCCCCCCAGCCACCTTAAATGTATATGCACATCTACTTTTTTTCTTTTTTTGATTCTCCTTCTCTTTCTCCTTTTGCTCATTCTTCCCCTTCATTGCAATTCCAACTGGCTGAGCTCCAATGTTGATCCCCCATACCCTCTCTCCTTTCCTCTCCTTAAACATGCTAGACGATTCTGTCTCTTCGTGTTCTATTCTCTCGTTTGCCGAAAGAGATTTGCTGCTCTGCTCTCTGTTTTTATAGAAAATTTTGTAGTTTTTAGATTTTTCTTAGATTTTGCCCGCGAAAAATATTGAAATATTTTTGTAAGTTTATAGATTTATGCTAGTAAATGTTTGAATATAGCCATATATAGATATATATATATATATATCCGAACAATTTAAAGAGAGTTTAATGAATTTAAATTTGAAATACTTTAAGATCAAAAACTAATCAGAATCTAGTCAACTTTTTCGTCTTTGTAAATTGTTTTGTAATTTTTAAAATATGAAGTAATTATATTTGGAAAATTATAAAATAAATTATTTATCTATTTTTATTATTAATTTATTAATATATTTATATATGTATATTTATTTAATAAAATATACAAATTTTAGTTGGTTCTCAAATGTTTTTTTTTAATATTTTAATAAATTAGTTTAATAAATGTTTTCTTATGTTTTTTAAATATTTTAAAAATTTATTTCTTATGTTTTTATTTTTTAGGTATATTTTGAAAATCAAAGACTGTCTCGTCATAGAATATAAAACAGGATAAAAAAATCAAAGAAGTTTCCTTCGGTTTTGGCAGTTACAGTCAATTTACTATATCTTATAATTATCCGATCCGACTGATTTTCATACTTGCACTGACTGATTAACTAGAAAGCTTATCTACCAAGTTTCAACAATATAACTTAAAATTTAAGGTCCATTTCTTGCAAAGAAACAGACAGACGGACAAACATCTGACCAATTTTAAAATAACCTCTACAAGGGTATAAATATATATTCAAATTGGTTATTAATTTGTATGATAGATCAAAAATCTTAACTAATAATGAATTGGTAATCAATTGGGTAATAGAATAAATACAACATTTACTTTGTAATATAAAATTAAATTGGAAAATTATGAATTTTCCTAGAACTTAGGCAACATATTAAACAAATAAATATTGTACATTTTTAAGGAAATCTTTTTAAACTGATTGCATTCATTATATATACTATTTGAATTTAAAGGGAAAGATAAAACCATAAGTTCAGTCTTCCCTATCAAAGTAAATTAATTTTTTAAGACACCAAATTAAGGAAAATTGTTTTAATTGTTGCATTTTTTTCTGGTTATTAATAATTTAAATTAAAACTTATATATTTCTTAAAATATTTATGTATATATATATTTCCTTCAAAATTCATTCTGTTTAAAATATTCTACTAAACTTATTTAATTTCTAATCCTTTGACAAATTACATTTACATATCTTGCAGTAAGCCCAAGATCCTTAAATATGTTAACGTTATCTTTAACCACTTTTTGTCATGCATTTGAAATTGGTAACCCAAAAAGAAAAAAAAGGGGTTTGCTTACAGTTCATTTTGGCATTTTCCTAAACGTTTGCCATTTATTTTATTTTGGTTTCTTGTTTTTTTTTGCTGGATTTGGTGTTAAGTTGATAATTTCCTAAGCCCGCACAATATTCTCACCCACATTATCGGAAAAGTTTTCAGGTCATTAAGTTTGCCGGCAGCAACGGAGACAGGCAACTAAATTTGCTGTTGGGCAAATGATGAAGCGCTAGAAGGAGGGGAATAGACAAAGAGACAGACGGACAGAGAGACAGAAAGGAAAGGTAAATTAAGGCAAAGAAACTTCAAGGAGGATGCCAATAGAAAAACAATTGAAAACTCTTAACTAGCAATTAAAGTCAGTTAAGTTATACACTTACAAAAAGGGTCTATTAGGTAAGTATAGGAGGTTGTTAAAAGGTAGAAAAGGAGTTTACAGAGACATTGAAAATACCTTAATTAGTTAAGTTCAAAAATTGGAATAGTTAAGGTTATATTTTCAAATTATCTCATTGAAATCTGGAAGAGAAGAAGATATTGTCTATGATTGTTAATTGGTTTTGTATGAATCGAACGATCACAAACACTCAATCTTTAAAAAAAATGTCTTATACGAATCTCTCATATATCTTTATATGTATGAGCGCAGTTGCCATGCAGTCATTGGCGCTGTCAATTGGGTGATCTATCAATTTGAATAGACAGAGATAAAGCGCAATCTCTGGCAACCCTGAGGAAGCTTGTGGCAGTCGTTCGTCGGTCGTCAGTAGCAGCAGTCGATATCAAGCCGAATAAAATATTAACCTCCTCAATTACTTTTTACTTTACCCAAAATCTTAACTAACTTATATATATATATATATATATATATATATATATATGTACTAGTTTCTGTGTCTATTTAGATATATATAGTCATGTATTAGATTCCCTTTTCGTTGTGATATATTTGTGAAGTTCACATTCAAAACTAAATATTTTATTAGTAATATTATTATAATTATCTAAATAAATACTCTTTCAATTGAACAATTCTTAAAAGTAAACATTGTATCAAGTCTAAAGCAAAGTACTTTTCTGGAATCCTTTTTTCAATTCTGCCATCTGTTTTGCATCCCTATTACAATCCGTCGTTTTGCAACACCTTACCATCTTACTTTTGAAGTTCGGATTGTGAGAGATAAGATCAAAAGTTTTTATAAATAAATAAACTGTAATCAAATCTTTTGCTTATCTTGCATAATTCTTGATCAAATCCGCAAAATAAGTTACGGATTATGTCTTGGATTTTTTTTGCATGTTTACCAACACTTATTCATAGTACTATATATTATTTTTCAGCTTTTGTTTGTACTATTACCATTATGTATTTACTTTTTCTAACTATTTGTCCAATAATTTACAACTAAGCAGGACATTTTAGGATATAGATATTTCGGCAAGTTTTTCAGCTTCATTTTTAAGGCCGAAAAGATAATGCACATATGGTAAGATTTATGTGTTTTGCAAAAAAGAATGTTGCCATTTAAATTTAGGAAATTGTCGTATCCTTTTGCTCTTCCTTTACAACTTTTTTTGTTCTTTTGGCATTGCAGGATGCCAACATTTGAATATTTTTCTGACATTTTTATTTGTTTTTGTCTTGTCTGCTAAAATAAATATATCGGCCAACTGGGGAGAGACAAAAAGAAAACTACAACAAAAAAAGAAGAACAAGTAAAACCACAAAATAAAGAGAAAAAAAACTAAACTTCAACTAACTCAGGTTAAATGAAACGCCGCCTGCATATTAATTTCAATTTTCTTTCAATTTGTTAGTATCTTCAATTTGTGTTTTGTGGCCTTTGAATGCACAAAGCGTTTTTATAGCGAAAATACTTTTGCATTTTCATCATTTGCATTCAGTTGCTGGACTCCACTGCACCTCATTGTTGTTGTTAAGATCTGATCTAAGCGGCACCAGTATGTATATACCCCAGCCATTCCCCTCAGACCAATGGCACCTTGTAGAAAATCAGGGCAAATGCAAATTGAGAAAGTTTAACTGTTGCCAATACTTTGATACTGATTCTGGCAACTTGATTGATGCAAATCCTGTTCGACAAGTTCTAGAATTCTCTATTAACAACAACAAAACTTGGTCAAATTTAAAAAGGTGGAAGAAAACAAATACATTGTGCGTTTGAAATTTATTAGATTACTTTGTTTTGTGTGTGGTTTGTTTTATAATTATTGTTTTACTTTTCTTTAATTTATATATTTTTTATAGAATTGGCAAATAAATTTTAAATTAAACTAGCCAAGGTTTATTAGGATTTTTGGAAAGTAGAGAAACATTTTTAATTGCTAATTTTTGTTTGTAGAATTTGTCAATGAATCCAAATATATGTCATTTATATTAAAAGAATTTTATATAATTTTGTAGCTAAGGATATTTAAATTATTTGGATGGGAATTTAAGAACCATTTTACCAAAAGGTTTAGTTTGAAAGGAATTACTTTTTGAATAAATTTAAAATTTTTTAAAAGAGATTATTTAGTTACAAAAAACTTTGATTTTAAAACTTCAAACCCTGACAGACTTTTAAAAATAGAAATAAAATTTATTAGACTTTTTTTCGGTATTTAAGAGCTTTATATGTGTCTCCTAAAAACTCACTAGTTTTATAGTAGTTTTTCTTATAAAACTTATTAATTATAAAAGTTAAATATGTTTATTTCATTTTGAAATTTACTGATTGTTAATAAAAAAATCTTTTTTATTGATGCCTTTAGAGAAGAGACTTTTTTTGTATAATATTTTATCAATAATAATAATTAACTGACTGTTCATTGAAATAATGATTTTAGATTAGGAACTATTCCTTGAAATAATAATTATAGTTCAGGGAGATATAATTTATTTAATTTTTTAATTTATGTTATTTTTTAATAAATTATAAAAAAAAAACTTAATGATAAGTAGAGACTATTGTATTTAGTTTAAAAATATATTAATTCATTTATTGTTAATTGTAATAATTTTTAATTTATGTGATATTTGTCGTTAGGCAAGGAACAAAGTTTTGGGATTTTGAAAATCAGGGAAATATTATAAATATTATAATTAGTGAAATGAAAATTGTAAGATTGTTATTTTTTAACTATTTATAATATTTATAATAATTTACAGATTTTTACATTTTTTTGTGATTTTTTTAACTAAGTGAAACAAAAGAGTAAAATAAAGTAAGCAAAACTATGAAATTCGGGAAAAGATTTTTATAAGAGTTCCAATTTTTAGAACTTAAAACATAGTTTTATTAACGAATATTTCTTTACAGGATGATTAAGTTAGTTTCTTACAAAATTTATAATACCCTTAAGATACAAAATTATATACCTTTTATACATCGCATTGGAAATATCTATTAAATTTTACTATTTAAAAAAGTATTTTGAAACTATTTTAAAGTAGATTTGATTGCAACTTTTTACTTTTAACTTAATCTATTAGGTTTTTTTCTTCTTAGTTTCCTTAATTTAAAGAAATTATTTCATTAAATTTTTTTAATCCAAATATTAATAATTTTTTATAATTAAATAACGCATTCTAAATACCCTTTCTACATTTAGTTACTCCATCTTGCGGTTATTTAGTTACTTTTAAATGAACAATTGAAGAAATCATTTTAATGCCTTTTTTTTTTGTCTTTGCCCTTTTTTCCATGTGTCCAGCAATTTGGCAAAAACCAAGTAAAAAGCCACGTGACTAACATAACCAAATACAGTTATTGCCATGGCCATTTCAGTCAAGAGCCATGGCACTGGAAAAGAGCAAGTGCTCGACAAAATGTTTTGTTTGGCAAAAATCAAGATGTGCTGCATCCTTTTGGCATCGTCTCTCTTCTTGTTTTTTGTTACCCATCAGACAGAGGATATGAATGTGTGTTTGGTCCTCGTATGTTTATCTTCAGCCTGGCCTTTGTCTAGCTGAAGTGGCACAGGAATTTTTTTTCGATGTGTCTGTCGCGTTGGGTGTGAGCAATTTTGTTGTCCTTTGGCGCTGTTTGAGCAATAAATAAACGTTTAGTTTTTGGAAACGGAAGTTCGGCGACAGCAACAGCAGTTCCTACTGAAATGGCAATAGAATGAAGAAGAAGCTTCATCGGTAAGAGAGAGGGAAAGGGGAAAATGTAAGCAGTAAAGAGGTTGCAGTATGGTGGGTGGATGTGTTCGCTGGTTGTTCTGACTCCTGGCATCACGTGCAGCTGCGGTCAACGTGTGGCAAAAGCCGCCGCATTGTTGTCACAGTTTTTGTTGCTATTGCCGGGTTAACTAAAACCCAACAACATGGCCCTATTAATGGCAACATAATCGCTAGTCAATTAACACGGCTTTTTGTTCTGCCTCTTACAATAAGTTTACACTGAAAGAAATTCCATTTTTATACACTTGCAGTGGGTATTTTAAAATTGATCAAATGTCAGGCCATCTGTCTGTTTCTTTGCTAGAAATATACCTTAAATTTTAAGCTATATAGTTGAAACTTAATAGATAAGCGCTTTAATTAATCAGGTAGATAAAGTATGAAAATCAGTCGGATCGGTCAACTATAAGATATGGTAAATTGACTTTAACCTTTAATTAGTCTAAAACTGCAAGGGTACACAAACTTTTCTTTTCTTTGTAGGAATTTAACATTGATTACTTGCTTTGATATGTATCCATATAAGCCAAGAACTTTTGGAATGGCTTACCGATCCGACTAGCAAATATTTTTAGTCATTTAGAAATGTTCTACTTATCAACAATAATTAAGAAAAACTTAGGAAAATATAGAAGAGTATAAGGATAGATTTCTTTGAACAAATGTTCACTTTTACCATAGATATTCCCTTCCTTAACCATCTCTATATATTATATATTTTTTATATTTCAAAACCTATTCCTTTATTTCCATATTTTCAGTGCATTTTTAGCTTTACATTGTGGCATTTTGTGTTTAACATGCATTTATTAGAAATTTATTAGCACACGTACTGAAATTTTTACAACACAAAAAAAAAAACAATTTTTGTGCGCATAAAAATTGCATAAAAATTTTTGTTACACTGGCGCCACTAAATTGAGAGGGGCTCCAATGGCTCCATCGGTTCGACCATCATTTCCATAACTCACACAAAGTAGTCGAGTGTTTTTCTAGTGTTATAGAGCATAGGGCAAATGTGGTAGTGGAAAAGTGCATCCACTTATACTGATTGGCATCGAAACCTGTTGACCATTTGCATTCATTAGACTTTTGTTCGTCCTTGTCCATTTACTGCCTCATTTGAATTCAAATTTTATGTATGCATTTTATACTATTGTCGAAAGGAATCACATCCATATATATATAAATATATATATAAAGTTTAAGTTATCTTACTATATATATCTAAAGTGGCAATGAGAAGAGATTGTCATCAGAAATAACAACAAAATACCTTAAATTGGATTGGTTTTTGTATATTTGGATGGATATTCATATGGCTTAGTCATAGGTGAATATTTTTATGTATCAGTTTTACATTATTCTATTTCATAAACGTTAAATCTTAAGATTTGTATGCCATTCTTGATTTACAACAGTTTTAAGCTTACTTTTGCTTTAAAGTAGTTTTATTACACTATTATCCTTAGTCTCCTTTCAGTTTCTCTTTAAAGCTGTGATAATCTTTCTATTGTTTCCTTATTTATAAATTTTTGTTTTAGTCCTTGCAAATTTGTTTCCTCAAAGTCTGAAATTCTCTGAGTAAATCTTATAAAAAAAATATATTATATAAAATAAGTTTTTAGTTTTCTAATTTTTTTTCTTTTTTTTAGTATTATTCCAACTAATTGCAGTATTCATTGCATTATTTCAATGTCTTTCATTGGCATCAACATTTTTCAATATTAAAGAAAACCTTTTAAAAATGATTTTCAAATAGTTAAAATCTAAATTATAATGAATAACACTTTTTGCAAAGATATAAAAAACTGTTCATAAAAATTTTGCCAGAGAGAATTTTATTGTAAACATAAAATATTTTTAATATTAAATTAATTTTTGTTGTTTTTTTTAGCTTTTTCTTTTGTATAATTCCAATATATAATTTTAATTTTGATTATTGGTTTATTTATTAGATCCGAACATAGTTTTATAATAAAACGTTTAAACAAAGAATACATTGACATAACATAGTGCTGCCAGATTGTTAAATACTTAACTAACCTACATAAAATAGTGTTGCCAGAGTGTGCATACTTCGTTAACATACATAACATAGTGTTGGTAATCATGAGAATATCAATATTTAACAGTGATTCTGCTCTTTAATATAGACATTCGGTTCTGGATTTCATTTCAATTTCAAATAAAGAAACAGACTGCTTAGAAAATTTTATATTTATTTAATATTATTAGTTTTTAAATATATTTGTTCATAAAAATTAATATGTTTAATATGATAAAATAGTTAGTGTATTATTATTTTTTATAGACTTAAGATAAAGATTAATATTTGTATTATACTTTTAGAATCGCAGCTTTAATACCTAAAAGAAAGAAGCCAAGCTCAATAAATTATTAACACAGAATGTCCTTTATATAAACTACTTTAATAGAAGAACTTAATTTGATTTCATTTTCATAATATTTTTTTAAGTTCTTAAGATTATTAAGTTAAAGAAAATCAATTTAAAATTTAATAGTTTTCTTGTTTAAATACAAAAAAAATTTCTTATATTTTGTCACCTTTTTGCTTTGCTTTGATGTTTGAAAATGTTAATCATTTCAAACTGAATGCAAAATTTCTCATTTCCAGATATTGCGATAACATATACCGACGACATATAGCCAACAGGTGTAGACGCTATTTTCAAAACATGTCGCACGAGTTGGCTATATTTAAATTTATGAAAAGCAAAAAAAAAAAAGAAAGAGAAAAATAGATGCAAAAGTAAAGTGCAGCTGCATTAAGATATATATATAAAGATACATATATAAAGAATCATATAGCAATAACCCAAAGATCTCTCCCCAAACAAATGCAAATGCAAACCGCAATAACATTGCGACAGTGGAAAATGCTTGAAAACAAAGAAAGAGTAACAGAGAAATAGAAAGGTAAGAGGTCCTTTCCTCTTACTGTTTTTACTATTTGAGTTATTTTATGAGTTTTATTGGCTTTTATTGGCAACGAGAATTTGAATTTTTCAAAACGACACTTGGCTCTTGGTCCTCGTTAGTCATTTTTTATGGCATCTCTTTTTTTTTGTGGTATCGCTGTGTTGCCTAAAGCCGTCTAACAGGTGTTCATAACTTTTTCCACTGATTGCTGTTTTATGGCCACAAAAAAAAACAGGAAACTTTTTTTTTTAAACTCAAAGATAACAACAAAACTGCTAATTAACTGTTGAATAACAAAAAACCGCTTTAATCCCATTTCGAATCATCTCTCAGATGCCATTCAAAGTGTGCCGCATAATGGCCATGGCCTGAACCGCAGACAGACAACTTGCTAATTTTCATGCACCATTAAAGAGGTGGCAAAGGGCGCAACCAAAAAAAAACAAGGATAAAGAAGAAGTCCTTCTTGTCACGAATTCACTTGACAACTCTTTTTTTTTTCCTCTGCAGTTGTTGTAGTACCGCAGTCAGCCTCTACTTAAAATTCAGTGCCTGACATAAACATCCTTAAGCCTCTTCTTAGCTTTACTCCAACTCTCCCCCTTCTTGAGGAAGGGGAACTCTTCAGAACAATGCCAAAAATGCGCTTTAACGATATGTCAGAGATTAGAGTGTAGTAAAAATGAATGCCCAAAAGACAAGGGCAATTAATTCAAGTCATTAGCTAAAACAGCAAACAAAAACAGAGACACTGACTAACATTGATTATGAAGACATTGCTATACTCTATATAATATTTGGATTCCATGGAAATTTAAGGAATTTATATAGAAGATGAGACTTTTTGATATCTCAACTATTCTTTAGAAAAAGCATTTTCATAGAAATATAATTAGAATAGAGAATTGGAATTTAGAATTAAGAATTTTATTAGAATTAACTATAGCTTATAACTATAGCTTATTTAGACTTTTGTTTAGTTTATTTATTTTTTGATTATTTTTAAATTTTTCGCTAATTCTAAGAAGTTGAAAATTGAATTTTTGATATATATGATTATTTTATTATTATAAACATAATTATATACACATTATATTTATACAATCTTCATAGTTCTGGTTTATATTCACTGAGAGATATAATTCTTCATTCTACTTTTAAAGTTAACAATAAAATAGATCTATAAGAAATATACTATAGAACGAAAGAATAAGAATCACACTGAAATTACTTAAGCATGTGGCGTAGCTATTTTAGTGACAAGCATTGTATATCTCTAAGACACGCTGCGCGTCGTCAGTATAGCATCACCTTGGGCGTAAATAATTTCTAAGCTAACAAATCTACGATCGTTTATTTTTCTATAGTTTTACAGTTTAAATTTCCACACAGTAATACAACCAGTTTTGTATTTCAAATCAAAAATATTTAACATAGATCTTTAAAATTTACTCTTTTTAATTTAGGATACAATAAGACAGAGAGATCAAAATATTTGTTCACATAATTCTTATATTTAGTAAAGTAAACCAACCAAATTTGTTACAGTGATGCACTAACATTAATAGTGATAAAGAAAAGTATCCATTCTTTAAAAAATCAACAATAATATTCAGAAAGAAAAGTATGAATCCCTTAAAATAATCAAAAATTTTTTTTTTAAATGAATTTGTTTTACTTTGTTTTATCTAAAGACCAAAGTAGTTATATTTAGCTAGTGTGCCGATTAAAGCTAATTTACAATAACCTATTAATCATAGTACAAGAATAAATAAATAAATAATAATTATATTTATTTAGCGTGAGTTCTCTTTGACGTTTTAGTTGCGAATAACTTAACATAACATAAGATTGACAGAATGTTATATATTACTTAACATAATCTGTTAATCGTAGGTGACTTATTCCTACGCTATGTCAAGAAGTCAATTGTGCACGTTGATATTTTATTTTATGTTTAATGTTATTTGTTTGCTTTGCAAATATATAAACAAAGTTAATATACCTTTCTCAAAAAGTAGTTAAATTGGATGTGTTCCCAAATAAGATTTTTTTCCTTTTCAAATTATATTACAAATTAAAACGTTAAGAAATGAGCAAGCTTGAAATAAAAATGTTAGCTAAATAAGTTTAACTATCTAAGAACAAGTAGATATGTATATATTCCTGAAGCTTTTTCTTGTTCTTGTATGAAGGATTAAAAGTAAATGTAATCAAAAGGATTTGTTAATAAACCGAAGGGAAAGAAATAAGATTCTTATCTTTGAAATTTTTTAATAACAATTTAAGCGATTAAAATTAGATAGAAATATGATTACCGCAGTAACATAGTCTTCATATTCCAACTATTTTAGAAACCGGCTTAAAGATTCTTCTTTTTGTTTTATAAATTTTCTTTGCAGAACATTATTAATAAAAAATTTGGCAAATGCAATAATAACCACAATAAAAACAGAAATAATAATAAATATATATATATATATATATAGAATAAAGACTGCCGGAGGCATATCGAGTAAAACAAAGCACAGCGTAAAGCAAATAATAATTTCCCTCATATATAAAAAGGAAAACAAGGACATTGTGTGGGTGTGAGAGCGGGTGGATGGTGGTAGATGAAGTCAAAGCGGATGTACAAATTGCAAAACATAATTCAAATTGTTTGACTGTTGTGTGTATGTTGTTGTTCTTTTTTTTCTTTCTTGACAATGACTGCGCCAGTTTTGCAGTTGTTACACCCATCGAGCATCCTCCTTCGCCTTCGCCTTGTCTTTCTATTTTTTTCTTGTGGCATATGTCTGAGTGTGTGTGTGTGGCGCCACTTTGTATGCAATATATTCTCTAGTACATATATAGATTTAGTATTTGTAGACAATTTAAGCTTTAATATGCAACTATGAGAGTTAGTCACAAACATTAATTAAATCATTTGGTGCAAAAGTGAGCTTAAAAAGCAATTAAATGTGATTAGCATAAGTTGAAAATTTTGAAATTGCAACCGCAGTACTACTTCAAATGCCATTGCATACTTTTTGGCTGGCAATTTTTAAGGCCCCATTTGACTTAATTAGTTGGCTAACACCAACAGAGCCAACAGCTAAAACAGCAACGCCCTCGCCTTGCCATTGCCTTGCCCTCTTCTTGCGCCAGAAAACTATGAATTTATTTGACACTTTGAATAAATGCGGTTTTTATGTCCCCGACCAAAGAAGGCCAAAAACTAGGAAAAATGGCAGCAAATATATATTTTTCACAAAATCAACCAACAGCGGGGTTTAGCGTTTGGCATTGAGCTACATACGAGGTGGGATTGAAAAGTTTTTATATTAGTTTCTACCAGCAAGTAGAAACCCTTGAGTGATTTTATATATTAGAAACGAGTAATTCATGATTCTAACTTACCATATGTACAGTTGCCTCATTATTTAGTCGATTATTGCCATAAATGGCATCGTTTTAATAGGTTTTTTAACTTCTTTTTTAAATGCTAGATTAATTTTAAAAACATTCCTAAACTGGAGGAAAATAGTTCTATTTCACTTAGAACTTTCATTACACTTTGTATATTCTATTTTCTATTCTATTCCACTTAAATTTTCAGTTCGATTTCATTTAGTGTAAAATCTTATCAACATTCATCATTTATTATTGTTTAGCTGGCTTGACCTCAGATAGTTTTACACAGACAACATGATTCGGTTGTTTTTCCAAAACTTGTAAAATTTACTTATCAGCTGACTGCAATGCCCTAAAGCTCATTTTAATTGACATTGTGAACTTGTTGAGAATTACAACTAAGTGAGATGAAAACAAAAAACGTTTCACATAAAATATTGATATTATATTTCTATCTTACAACTATGCCAAAGAGAATGAGTTTCTTTTAGCTATCTCTGACGGAAATTATACTTCAGATTCGACAAAATATTCTCAAATTCTACTTTTTCCTAAACTCATTTATTAGTTGAGTCTATTTTCTGAAAGTCTGAGCGCTTTTGTTTCCTAGAAAATGCTTAGATATGCCATAATGTACTTCTAGCAAAAGTAAATGCGATTAAATCTAACTTGATAACGATCTAACTTTTATTAACAAAATAGCTCTTTGGATTATAAACAATGGAAAGTTTTCTATTTATATGTATATATATGTAGGAATTAGTTCAGAACTATATTTTGGTATTGTATGTTTATTGTTTAATGACAAAAGTAGTTTGCGGCTCAGTATTTAATGTTATTATCTTTAACGCTTTATCTATAGGGATACACCTCATCTATAAGTACGCCTCATCCGATCGGCTCATTCAGATTTCCCAAACTTTCTCCTCAATATGACTGCCTCCTCTCCTATATGACTGTCCTCTGTCTTTACGCCGTGCTATTTAACCCGTGTTACCGAATCCAAAAGAGAATCTATTTTCAAGTCTTGAAATGAAGCAAGTCGACTTTCCCGACTTTAAGTATACCCTGTACCAAGTAGAGAGACTTTATAAAATCAAAGCCTTTAGTTCAAACTGAATTTCTCCTTATAAGCCGTAGCAACGAACGCATGCTTTCTCGCTCAATCTTACCACGCAATGTCGCACTTGGCATTTCAGTACAAAATGTATATAGATATATCTCCCATATTTTGTGTCCATTTTTCTCAAAACTGTTGGGGCGGAAGTGGGTGTGGCAAACATTTAAAACAAACTTGACCTGCGAAGACACTAAACAAATTTGGTTGCTCTAACTCTTGTAGTATCTGAGATCAAAGTGTTCATATGGACGGACGGACATGTGTCAATAAGAATATATATACTTTATGGGGTCGGAATGTTTCCTTCACTCTGTAACATACCATTAAAAGACTTTAATATACCCCTTTTACCCTATAAGTTATCCTATATAGTCTAGAACAATTATATAATATATACAGTTGCGCAAATAAATATATATTTTTTTATAATTTCATGCTTACCTTACACTTTGCTTATCAATTGTTAAGAAATTGATAATAAAACAGTAAAACAAATACAATCGGTAGTAGATATTCTTATCTGTATCTAAGTTTTTCCTACCTACCTCAACTCTGATTTCAAATTGTTTTTGTTAGTATTGCTGATTTGTTACATTGCTTAGTTAAGCAGATAAAAGATTATCTAACAAAAGGCTTTTCTAACCTATTAGCTTATATGATTTTTTCAAACTCTTTATTCACATCTCGTATATACATATAATATTGATATATAACTTAAGCGAATTGTGTGTTTGCCCCTGCTGAAAAATTTCCGTTTCCTGATTTTCTTAGTTCCTGTCAGTTTAACCAAGGAGAAGGATAAATGTGGTGTGTGTGTGTGTACGTGTACTTAGCGTTTTGTAAAATCCTAAAAATGGTTTTTTGGTTCTATCTAATTTATGAATCCTGTCTTTCTAAGCATGTAAGCATGCTGAGTGTGTGGCTGTAATTTTGATATGTGAGAGTGTGTGTGTGTGTGTCTAGAACGCATTTGGGTAGTGCATTTCTTTCCCCTTTTCTTTTAAATTTGTTTTTTTTATTTTTTTTTTTGGCTGGCAAAATGACAAAAGGCAAAAGGCCATGATGTCATTGAGCCGCTCAAGAGTTATGGTTGCCACTAAAGTGGAGTGGGGTAAGGGTTACAAATGATTAAAGTCCAAGAGCATTTTTAGAAAATTTAAATTAAATCACTTTCAAAACAGTTAAATCTAGGATTCGACTTTGATTTTATTACCTGAACAAACGACCTTGCCATCAGTTATCTATAATAACTGGGACAATGTTCCGATTAAACCACCCAGCCAGCCAGTATTTGCTATAATTTTCACATTTCTATTCGAAACACTTGCAATAAACAAAACATTTTGAAAATCCATTTATAGATATAGCACTTCTTGATACAATTGTCAATTATATACATATGCATGAAATTGTTTATTTTCGGTATTGGGCTACAAGTTGAACACCTTTTAATTGATTTTGTAATATATTCCGAGACGTGACAAGCAAAATGTAGAAATAAAATTTTCGATTAGCTATAGTGTAAAGTACGTTTCATTTCATAGTCCGTTGCCGGCTGTCAAAGCAAGCAGAACATATTGAAAACTGAAAATGTTGCAAGTCTTATCAACATTTCTTACTTTTGTTGGATTTTACGCCCTGAGTTGTTATCTCTATGAACAACTTAGAACTCCGTGTCGATTAATCAAAGTCCGTTGGTTCGATGATCCCCAAAAGAGGCAAAGTCTAAAGGAACGTTATGGCTCATGGGCTGCCATAACTGGTAGTAGCGATGGCATAGGCAAGGAATATGCCAAAGAATTGGCCAGACAGGGTATCAATGTGGTCTTAATAGCACGAAATCAAGATAAACTACAGAAAGTTGCAGATGAAATTGGTGAGTTTTCTTAAATTGAAAGTATTTAATCTGACTTTTAATAATTGGCCTGCTTTAGTTTCGATTTGCTAGTTCATTATCAATTGAATAATCAAATGGCATTCAATGAATTGCAATTTAGTTTCATTTAGGTCATAGTTTTTGGACGTCAATGTACGATTAACTATTTTTTAATAAGAAAAGAAATTATGAAACAAAACTCATTAGGGATACATTCCAAAAGTGTTAGTTAATAAAGTCCAACTATCCAGAAAGGAGCTATGCAAGATAAATGATAGACTTTAGTTGATGTTGGATATATACATATAGAGTTTTCTGTTTCTGCTTGGCAAACGATTTTTTCTTTTTTAAAATAAACAATAAACTAACCTTATACTAAGACAGTGTTGGAAGATGAGCCGAATAATAACAAGGATGCCAGATAGTTACGCTGCTCCAACAAAAGTTAATTTCAAACAAATTAAGGCAAAAGCCTGGTTTAGAATCACAAAGATATCCTTTAATTTTATTCTTAGTTTTTCTACTTAATGAAGCAAGCAAGTCGTCCCTGCCGACTTTGAGTATACCCTGTACCAAGTAGAGTAACTGTATTAAATCAAACTCCTTAAAATTTGCCATCAGTTCAAACTAAAATTCTCCTCAGAAGCGGCAGCAACGAACGCATGCTATCTCGCTCACACTTACTACGCAGTGTCGCACTACTCATTTCAGTGCAAATCGTACATTGATATATCTTCGCTAATTCTTGTCCGATTTTAACGAAATTTGGTCAGCTGATACCTTTTGGCCATATTATTAGGTGTGCCAAATAAGAATACGCTATCTTTAATTTTACTCTAGTTATTCGTTTTTCCTGAATTGCGAGGGCGGAAGTGGGCGTGGAAAAAATTTGAAACAAACTTGATCTGCGTAGACACTACACGAATGCTGACACCAAATTTGGTTGCTCTAGCTCTTGTAGTCTCTGAGATCCACGTGTTCATACGGACGGACGGACAGACGGACAGACGGACGGACAGACGGACAGACGGACGGACAGACGGACAGACGGACATGTCTCAATCGACTCGGCTGTTGATGCTGATCAAGAATATATATACTTTATGGGGTCGGAAATGCTTCCTTCTCCCTGTTACATACATTTTAGCGACTTTAATATACCCTTTTACCCTATGGGTACAGGGTATAAAAAGTATTAATACTATTAAACATGAAAAAACAAATGTCGATCACCTTTTTGAAATATTAAGAGTTACTTTAATAAAAACTTTTAAAAAAGATTATTTACTAATTTTCTAGGGTTTAAAGCAACTCAATAGATGCAAATATTTAGGACTTTCTTTAATTGCTTTTTATTTGCCTTAGATTGAGCATTTCGATCCCATTTTCAAATACTGCAACAATTGTTTGCATTTTACAGCCAAAAGTATTTAACAAAATTCAAGTTGCAAACTTTTGTTGAAATATTTTGGCAAACATTTAAGACAGCTTATCAATATGATCAAGTTAGTTAAAATATTTAATGTTGTTTATCTTCAATACAGAAAATGAATCCAAAGTGCAAACCAAAATTATCATAGCCGATTTTGCTAAAGGTTCTGAGATCTATGAAAAATTAGAAAAAGAATTGGATCAACTGCCCATTGGTATATTTGGTAAGTCTCTGTAAAATATAAAACAAAAACTTTTTAACCTAAAACTTTCCTCTCTTCACAGTCAACAATGTGGGCATGGGTTTTCCGAATCCTGTTTTTAAATGGACTCGCCAACAGACAACAGAAATTCTTAATACCAATATAATGGCTGTCTCACAACTCTCACGTTACTTTTTTCATCGCATGAAAGTGGCCCAAACAAGGGGAGCCATTGTTAATGTTAGCTCTGGCACGGAAATGCAACCAGGACCTTTTGCTGCATTCTATGCTGCATCTAAGGCATATACTCGAAGTTTTACATTGTCTCTAAAATGGGAAGCTTCATATTATGGGATACATGTTCAATTGCTATCACCCAATTTTGTGGTCACCAAAATTAACAATTATTCAAAACGTATTATGAGAGGTGGATTTTTGATACCTTCTGCAGAGGAGTATGCTCGAAGTGCTGTCAATCAATTAAGAGATGGAGTAGATCAAACACCTGGTTACCTATGGCATCATGTGCAGAATGCTGTAAGTGAACTGGTTACCTGGCGTATTCGTTTAATCGCTCTTGTGGGAATCCTTAATAATGTAATAGATCGTAAAAACAAAGGCGAACCTAAGCCCAAATAAGTTGCCTACTCTTAGGCGGTTTAATTAATGACTGAATACTTGAATATGTTGTGTAATAAGTAAGGAAAATTTGGAAGAAAATATTTAAATTTATAGTGTTTGCTTATTTTAACTAATTTTTAAGAAATATATTAAACATTTAATGTTTTCAAACTAATTTTTATAATTTTTAATTATTCAAATATTTTCTATTAACCAATTTTATGACTTTGCGTAACTCTTTTTTGGATTTCCAACATAATTGATATTTAATCATTTGCAGGTAAATGACAATCAAAAAAGAAATAGTTTAATATATTAATCGTGTCGACTGCCTTTGTTAATTAGTCCATTGCAGAGAGTCAAAAGTAGCAGAACCTAGAGAATTTAGCCATGTTTGCCGCCTTATCAACATTTCTTTCACTCATTGGTCTCTATGCCATAAGTTGTTATCTCTACGAACAGTTGAGAGTTCCATACCGGCTACTTAAAGTTCGGTGGTTTGACGAGCCCCAAAATAGACAAAGTCTAAAAGAACGTTATGGCTCATGGGCTGCCATAACTGGTAGTAGCGATGGCATAGGCAAGGAATATGCCAGAGAATTGGCCAGACAGGGAATCAACCTGATCCTAATAGCCCGAAATTTGGAAAAACTACAAAAAGTGGCAAAGGAAATTGGTGAGTAAATTTAAGAAAATTAAGGCAATAAGGTAAAAACTTGATTTGATATTTGAATAGAATTTTCACAATATTTTCTTTTCTGTCTAATTTGAAAATCGAATAAATAGTTTATAATTTTAAAAGTAAAAGGAATAAAAGATATTGGGAATAGTACCTTAAAAAGTTAGATAAAGAAATATATCTATCATATCTTATACTTACTTACATACTCTACCTTTTCTTCTATGTTTTATTATTATAAATCTTTAAAAATTATAATTGCTTATGCTTCAAATTTTCAAAACTCTTTTAATTTATTTAACCAATCTGCTGCGACTTTAAACGAAGTTCTTATAAAGTTAGCGTAGGATATGGTAACTTAGTTTCTAAGAGTCTGATTGTAATTATGTGGCATGATTAGTAGGGAAACAGGTGGCAACGCTATGTGCAGAGGCAGGAGAGTAAATCGCTCGTGTAAAGCTGTTGGAAAAGGGAATCTATCGGATTCAAATTTCAAGGACATTCATTTAATTTTATTATTATTATAATTTAAACATAAATTTTGTTTGTTTATACTACTAAAAGGTATCAAAATTTTAAAATGACAAATAACAGTAATGTTACTTTCTTGCTATAGCTAATCCAAGACCCAAAATTCCGCCAAGCACAAGCGCGACTCCACTTGCGATAGTCATCCCCTTTGAGATTCCCTTGTGGCTTTGTTTTTCAATATATTCCTGAAGAGAACGAACTTGCTGATTGGATTCAATTTCCAAAAAAGCTCTACAATATTTTAAACCTTCAGTATAATTCTTTATACGTGCATTTCCAAAAGCTAAATAGTAAATGTAATCGCGCTGTCCATCAGGATGTGTGTGGGCCAATTCCTCCAATATCAGAATACCCTTATTTATATCATTTGTATACCGACTACGCACCAGACATAATGCATATTCAAAGTTTGTCTCTATTGTTAAGTTTCCATTTAACTTAAGTTCACGATAATATTTTTTTTCGGTTCTCTTTAGATCTTCCTCTGAGACCACATAGTTTAATAGGTCATCCATTTAGTAGCTTATATTTATATTAAATTGTCCTTCTTAATTCCCACATTAGCTAGAGATAATATAATCAAAAATTTATATTTTTTTAGAAACTGAATCTAAAGTGAAAACCAAAATTATCATAGCCGACTTTGCCAAAGGTGCAGAGGTATATGAACAATTGGAAAAGGAATTGGATCAATTACAAATTGGCATATTTGGTAAGCCATTGGAGGAATCATTTAAACAAAGTTAAAACTCACAGAAAACTTTTTTTTATTTACAGTTAATAATGTGGGCATCGGTTTTCCGGGTCAGGTTTCTGAATGGAGTCGTGAGAATATCACAGATATAGTCAATGTTAATATTGTGGCTGTATCTCAACTCTCACGTTACTTTTTCCATCGCATGAAAGAGGCCAAAATCAAGGGAGCCATTGTTAATGTTAGCTCGGGCACCGAACAACAACCAATACCAAATCTTGCTATCTATGCCGCTTCCAAGGCATATAACAGAAGTTTTACATTGGCTTTACAGTGGGAAGCAGCTCAACATGGCATTGATGTTCACTTGCTTTCACCCAATTTTGTGGTCACTAAAATTAATAGCTACTCGAAGCGTATTATGAGAGGTGGTCTATTTATACCTTCTGCAGAGAAATATGCTCGAAGTGCAGTCAATCAATTGAGGGATGGGGTAGATCAAACACCTGGTTACATTTGGCATCATGTACAGAATGCTTTGAGTGCTTTGGTTCCATGGCGTGTACGTAGTACTGTGGCTGTTAAAATCTTTGCTAAACGAAATGCTAAAAACTAAATATATAGATTGCCTACCTTTAGGCGGTTCGTGACATTGCTAATCGAAAAGTTTTCGACTGAACAATAAAAAGCTTTAATAAACATTGAAAGAAATGAACTTTACTTGCTGAACATTTTGGTTAGTCTGCAAATCAATATTGTGCTAGAAAGTGTTTCTAACAGCTGGAAAAAAATAAGTACGGAAAATAAGAATTTTATTTATTTATATTTTTCTGTTACACTGGAACAACTTGTTGTGATTCGTTTCTTTATTTTCTCTTATTGTATATATATATTTATTTTATATATATAGTAAAGTATACCAGAATCGTTTCTTGTTTTCAATTTATGCGATGTTTCATTAATCTAACTTTTGCCACACTTTGATTATTATCGAAGTTTCTATTGGTTTGGTCTTAATATAGAAGTCTCAGAAAGCTAAATATAATTGGAGTGACATAAAAATTTACAATTCTCTGATTTGATTGCACGACTATAAGATGTGTAATTTTTTAGAATATTTTGAAAGTTTAATTTTTATTTGAAAATAGAAATGAAAGTGTCACATTTTTCCAACGTTTCATTTAAAACATTGTTAATTAAATATTAATAAGAAAATTTATAATATGATGATAGATAAGGAATCCATTTGGTTACATCAACATTTAGATGTAAAATAGAATATATATTTTATTAAAAGGCTTGCTTAAAAACTTAATTGTTTTTTTTTTTTTTTTAAGTTTTTGTTATCTCTTTTATAAAAAAATTACCTAATTAATATAAATAGTCTTGTACTACACAGACAAAGAGTTTCGGGAATAATTTGCTAACAAAAATGCTTAAAAAATGTTTAAAAATTTTTTACTTAAAATTCGTATAATAAAAATAATACTTTTGGCTATACGTAAAAGAAATGTGTTCAAAATTGTGTTTAGAAACGTTTGAAAAACAATCAAAATAAGTATTTAAATTATATTAACAAAAGCGATTAAAAACGCGCCTATAAAACAGCTCAAAAAACAGCCTACAAAGAAAGCACTTAGAAAACCGCGCACAAAAACCGCCCTAAATTGAACGTCAAAAACGCTTCAGAAAAGCGCTCGAAAATTTGTTTTAGAATTTTTCTATAATATTAATTAAAATATTGTTTCATATATGCAAAATTTATTTAAGTTATTTTATTATAATATCTAGGAATCATTTTTTCAACAAATACTGCGAAATAGACCACAAATTGGTAACAAAATAATCTTAGTTTAACAATATTTATACATAATTTATTTAGAACCATAAAAATAAAGATTTGATAAAAAACTAGAAATAAAGTAATCAATTTTGGTTAGTATTTATGATGTCCAAAAAACTTATCACCTAATGTAATTATTTTTATTTTATTTTTTACATTTATAAATTGACTTTATTTTGTACTCTGATGTAATAATTTTCTCAATGGCATCGTTAAATAAATATACCTAATAATACATACAGATTTTAAGAGTTACTTAAAAAATCTAATGCAAACATTTTAACAAATTGTTTATAATATTAAGGTATTTTTTAGTTGCCGGAAAGTGCTAATGACTTAAATAATGTTTAATACTTGCCAAATGTTAGCATTGTGAAATTTAATGACAATAAGTTTAATTTTAGGAAATTAAATAATGAAAAATAAAAGGGAGTCTTTTATATTAAAATATTAGTAAATAAGTATAGGATAAGTTGGCTCTACTTTTAAAATATATAAATAGATTTTATACTCACTCTTGTTAAGACAAAGAAAGGACCTAACTCTTACCTATTTCTTATATAAAAAAAACTTCCTTCCGCCAGTTCTTCCCCCACAACGTGATACTCATAGATCTAAAGTAATAGTTTAACTAATTAAAATGTCTATTTGACTATTTACATTTGCAAATTTCAAAAAGTAAAAAAAAAAATCATAGTGCACTTTGCTTTTATTGACAGATTCGTTATATTTACAACTAGAAAAATGTTCATAAATAATATTATGGCGTGTTAACAAATAATTTAGAGCTTCATTTTCACTCAGTTTTTGCCTGTTTTCAACTTATTTAATTGTTTTAAATTAGTTCTACGCCATAATTTACATCAAGCAAGTAAAACAAGTGAGTTAATTATGCACTTAATGTAATACAAAAAAGAAAGATAAACAGCAAAAAGAAAAAAAAAAGAGAGTAAAGTGGTACAAACCATCCATCAGTGAGGGTATTAAAAATGTCAAATAATTTGTGGGATTTTGTAATTTTCACACCCAAAGCTCTTTTTTTTTTTAAACTTTATGTTTATGAAATAATGAACCGTCACAATGAAAAAAAAAAAGAAACAGTAAGAAAAATCGGTACCAAATAGGCTTCCGTTTGGGTTAAAGACTTTGAAATACCCTCTAATTATTTGATATAGAAAATTAAAGCGATTGCTTAACAATGCTTTCTTAAGGTTTTTGGTGTTTGATTGAAATTTTTATGAAACTTGTTTTAGGGATATATATTGGGCAGAAAAATGTGTTTTTTTTTTTAATATTTTAAGATATATATTTATACTTAAGAAGTTATTAAAATGGAGTATAGAAAAATTAATTAAAATGTGGTATGAAAGTTATTAAAATATAGAATAGAATAAAAGAATACTAGAATATACTAGTCAAGTGTTTTTTTATATGATTTTCAATAATATTTTTACCAATATTTACTAATTTCTTACCATATTATCCATGGGTGACTATTTTCCATTTCTCTTTTTAGTGGATAATAATTCCTTAGTTTATAGTATAGATCTATTGGAAACAAGATCCGCTTACTAAAACGTAGATAGTAGTAGATACTAATTTCCTTAGTTCATATTATAGTAGTTCATATAAAGTAGATATCAGTAGTTATAATTCCTATAGTTCATAGTAAAGTTCCATTGTACCTAGGTCAAGATCTTCCTACTAACAAAAGAATAAAAGAAGTGATGGAAAAACACAGAGAAAACACAATAAGGGAACTCATAGACAAATTTTATACAAATTTTATACAAAAGTCTATACATATACTGATCTGAAATACAAGCTAGGCTTATGGATATATATTTCTGGGAGTATGAACAGACAGATGAGTTCTCTAATAATAATTTCAAAATTTGTCTGCTTTATAAAAATCCAAGTACTTTCTCTTATATGCCTTTTTAAGAGTTTGCATATACCCCAATGCCTTATATATACAGGGTATAAAAACCAACAACAACAACAATAATCTTTTACAATTGTTGCTTGTTGCGCTTGTTGTAAAGAAACCCGAAAGAAACAGAAACAGAAAAACAAAAAGTGAGCAAAAACGTTGTCCGAAATGATGGCAGGCGGCTTTTGATGGAGCTCCCCCTTGAATGGTTCAGCTCAGAGTCAGTGCGTGATCGACGCTCAAACTTGCAGCTTGTGCTGCCTCTGAAAACCAAAAAAAAAAAAAAAAAAAAAAAAAGAAAATAAAAATAAAAGAACGAAAGAGAGAGAAAGAGAGAGTTGTTACAATTAAAAAAAAAAGTGCTCTTTGATAATTAAATTGAATGTTGTGTTGAGTTGTGTTGGTGAAATACTCTCCAGATAAGCCTACAATCCACATATATAAAATGTGCCTTATCAAGAAATAGGAAATACAGAAAAAACTATTATAAAACTTATAATCCAAATAACAATTTGTGTATATATTTATATATAAAGTGTCTAATACAATTCTAATACAAATCATGCAGCTTGAAAATTTGGAACTGAACATTTATTATCTTCTACGCATGGCATTCATATGGCAATTGATTTCATTGGCCATCTATGCGATTGGTTTATTGGCTATTCTATCATTTCTTTATGATAATTTTAAATCCTTAATATGCATTATTAAGGTATTATTGGAACCGTTCTTTCAACCACAATTGCCGCAAACTCTTGTGGATAAATATGGCAAATGGGCAGGTAAGTGAAAATCAATAGAAAAATTCAATTTCAAATTATATCATTCGCTGAATTAACATAATTGGCAAACACTTTCACATTAGTCGCAGTCGCAGTCGTTTAGAGCCTAAAACAGTGTTTAGTATGGTTGTTTTTGTTTTTACAATATTTAAATTTATTTTTTTTGTTTTCCGTTTTGTTAACTTCAACGACCTGTAAACAGTTTGCTTGTGTTTTGTGCACGTTTCTTCGAGTGGCATTTCAAAATGTTTTAAAATTGGAAAAAAAATAATAAAAATTGAAAAGAAGAAGGCACAGAAGCAAAGGCCAAGTTGCCAATTGTTAACTGGTTTGCCAAGTAAACACAATGCAATTTAAAAATATTAATTTAAAAAAGTTTGAGATACAATTTAATTGAACTTTTTACGAAACAGAACAAAAAACCTGAGAAGATATGACTTAAAGTAAAATTAGGGAAGAAACAAGTCTATAAATCAAAGTCAACAAGTCCAAAAAATTTCTAAATGTTATTCAAATAAGGGTAGACAGAGTTCTGATCAGGAATATATGTATATATATACAAGTGTGTACTTTAAATGATTTGTGTTTTATTTTAATTTTTTTGTCTGTCTTTCTATATAAAATGTAATTCTTAGAGTTATATTAAAGGAAAAGATTAAATTTAACAATTTGATTGATTTATAAAAGTTTAGTTCTATATATTCTATATATATATATATATATATATATATCTATTAATTTAATATTATATATAATATAATATTATATATTTTATAGATATATATTTAAATATAATATATTCAAATCCGTGTACATTTATCAGTGTAAATATTGATGCAAACTTTTTGTGTTTACATGCCTAAAGATCTCATTAGGATATTACTTTCAAATAAATCACAAAAAATATTTAGAAAATTGCACTCTAAATGAAAATGTTTTCTGAGTTAAAAAATACTTTACGTATTGAATGAATATAAGTTATATATAATAAATAATGTATTGTATAAAATTTATATATATTTTCTGCATTGCCCAAACGATGTTTTTTTGTTTCTTAATTAACCTCAAAAAGAACTTGCTTTTAAAAAGTTTAAGTTTTCGTTTAATTCAAAATTGATTCAAACCAATTTCCAAGTATCCGAAAATTCAAAGGGATATGATATATTTTTTTAATTTCTATCTCCAACTCGTATTAAGTTTTTGATTTTAAAAAGAATTTAAATTTCTACTTCCACCTCATCCTTAAGCTTTTGATTTTAAAAAGAAAACATTTAAATCAATATCAAAATGTATACTTGAATAGAATAAACCAAAAAAACATAAAAATTTTTATATAAATTGATACTGCATAATATAATGTACATATATCCCATAGACGCTTGGCAACAATTTAAAAACCTTTTGGCCACAAAGTAAAACACAACTTAAAAGTTTTAATAAACTTTCGAAAAACAAAATTTTTAAAACTGTATATTTAACAGATATATATAGACTGATTGACAAATGTATAAATTGATTAATATTTAAAAGAAACCAAATTAAATTCTTATGTAATTAGTTTAATTTCTATATCAATTTTTGAAAAGAACAAACAATTTAAAATTGATTACAAAACAGAGTTTTCTATATATGCAAATTAAATGAAATTTGGGTCAAGACTAAATTTTGTTCTTAGTTTCTTTTATGAGTAACAATTAAAATTAATTTCCATATTTACAATTATTATTTTTTTACACATCATTAGTTAGCAGTTAATGAACAATTGTTTCCTTCTGCAATACAATTATTTTGCATTACAATAACAAAGTTAAGCTAGATAATTTTAATAATAAATTGCATACGAAAATTTGCTTAGATATAAATTTGAAATACAAGAATAAATTTCATACTATTTGAAACTAATTGATCAGTTTAAATGATTCTAATAACTATTATTTCTTTACCCAGTATCATAACTATAAAAATTCAACTAGACCATGACTGATTGATATTTTATATGATATTATAATATCATAAAAATTAAATGGCCTTTTGTCTGACTCATGGAAATAGAAAATTTGACCTCCATAAATTAAAACAAAAGTCATCATGACTTTTGGTTAAAGTGTTATCAATAGTAAATGGAACATTTTTAGAACTCATGTCTAAAACATTTATATCAGACTACTGATAAGAGAGAAGCCTATGCTTAATAATCAAAATCCCCCAAACTAAACAATTGTAACAAACATTTTTAGTAAGAAATTATATTATATAAGAATATATATATACGAATGCTTATAGATATCTAACTAGATTTATCTTATCATTCGTACATTGACCTTAGCAAAAGAGTATAATACTTTTTTAAAACCATTTGCAACACGTAAAGAAATTGTCTTCTAAGAAGCGTTTTGTTCTTAAAAAGTAGTTTTTTAAAATTAATATTAAAAATATTTTTTCATTTTTTTAAGTAATTATGCTAATGCTTTTAAAGTTTTTTTAACTAAAATCTAAATAATAAAATTTAAAAACAAAATTTAGATACAGAACTTTATTTAATATTATTGTCTAAATCAAATTTCTAATAGATTTTCTACTTTTAAAAGTATTTTTAAGCATTTCTTTACATACAAAAAGCCTTTTTAGATCTTTATATATAGTTTCTTATATAGTAAAACTTCCATTTAGTAGCACAGTAAGAGTATTAACAATTCATTGCTATCAATTCTAGCCATCTCGGCTCATTGTCTTGTTTTCATTTTGTGTTATTAGAGCAAATAAAAGTCATTCAACCCAAAGAGAGAGAGAAAAAAAAACCGGCTTTCTGTTGTATCGTTAGATTCTTTTTTTTTTTTTTTTTTTCTATTTCTATACTTTTATCTCACTTTTGCTTTTTCTTGACCTTTACACTACTGTTTGTTTGGCCATTTGTTGTATTGCATAATTAATTGTTTCTTTTTTTTTCTTAATTTCTTAATTGAATAATACATTTTGTTCATTTTCAATCAAATGATTGAAAAGGAAATGTTATTTTTGTTAACAATAATTATCAGTTAGCACGCAAACAGTTGTTGACTCTTGCAGTTGTTTGGCCAAGTTTCCGCTGCACAAATATTTGGTAACAACCAACTGGCACTTGGTTGTGGCTTATTGCAACAGAAGCATCAACAAAAACAAAAACAACAACAACAACTATAAAACGTGAATGGATCAGGTTTTCTATTGCTTCTACTAGCCAATGCTTCTGAATGCTCGTTTTTATTTTGTTTTTTTATTTTTTTCTTTGGGTGAGCAATGTCAACAGAGACTAGAAGTAAATGCTTGATTTGGTAATTAGCAAGGAAATGTTAATTTCGGTCTAAATAGCAGCGGGAAGTTACCTCAGATCGTTCAACTAGCCAAATATATATATAAACCAAACTGGGTCACTTGGCAGTTAAACTAAAGAGGCAACTGCTGTAAAGTGTTTTGTTTAAAGAAGTTGTTAAAAATCGATCTCTACAAGGGAATGGAAATATAAGCCATGGGAAACTTATTTATATTGTTAAATAGTTAAGTACTTTTAATTTAAGCAACAAATTCCCTCAAATGTATAAAAGTAATAATAATAAATGCTAAATAATAAGTGAGAAGAAACTTTTCCACTCTTTATTGAACTTTTTCCTTAGCGTTTTTATACCCTTGCAGAGGGTTTTATAAAATTGGTCAGTCTGTCTGTTTCTTTGCTAGAAATAGACCTTATATTTTAAGATATATGGTTGAAAATTGGTAGATAAGCTCTTTAATTCATCAGTCAGTTCAAGTATAAAAATTAGTCGGATCGGACGACTATAAGATATAGTTGTATAGACTTTAACCGCAATAACCTCGAAAAATGCAGGGTAAAAACCTATCCTTACCCGTATTAAAATTAATCATATTTTCTTTTACCAAATCGAAAGTTATGTTCATTTTGATCAAAAGTTTGCTAGGCTTAAGAAGAAAGCATCTAGGCAAATATTAGGTATATGCATCTTAATCAGCATCATAAGATGACTTGATATATTTCGGAATCATTGCTATACGATAACTTTATCTTTTAGCTCCCATAAGAAGGAATATAGAAGTGATAACTCTTTTAAATAAATGTGACTAAATCACCAGGGTTTAGCATATCCATCAAATTTTATCAGAAGCGGTTCAGTAAATCTTATAGCTTTCATTTTGGAATGATAGTTCCGTAATATTTTTATAAATCACTAACTTGGTTGTTACAAAAAAGAATTGTTTCAATTCTACTTATGCTAAAGTCTCTTTCACAAGTTGCCTTTAACTTATAATTTCCTAAATTCCTTTAAGCATATAATTTAAGTCTATAAAATTTCCATCCCTAAAGGTCACTTCATTATTTTAAACAATCAGTTTAACAAAAAAAAGGTCACAGGTTCATTTAAGTTTTTGTTTCATCTTATTATCACATGACAGTTTGTTTATTTTGAAAGTTGAATAAGTGGTTTGTTCATCCTGTTATTAAGTTGTTGGCCCTTTCACTTTTTTTGTTTTTGCAGTTGTCACCGGAGCCACCGATGGCATTGGTAAGGAATATGCCAAAGAGTTGGCACGCCAAGGTCTCAATCTGGTTCTCATCTCACGTACCCAGGAGAAGCTTATCCAAGTAACCAATGAGATTGGTAAGACTGATCAGTCGTATTAATAAAGATGCAAATTAAAAGCTTTAACTCCCCATTTAGAGAGTGAACATAAGGTTAAAACGAAATGGATAGCTGTGGATTTTAGCAAGGGCAGAGAGGCGTATGAAGAAATTGAAAAGGAATTGGCTGGCATCGAAGTTGGCATATTGGGTGAGTAAATATATACATTAAGTTAGATATATATAGCTATCATAATTTGTTAGATGATTGTTGAAGGCGTTGACAACAACTACAAAATGCTTACTCATTGTCAACAGTAGCCAAATGACCACATTTACCTAATGTTGTTACCATCTTGTCAATGTCAGTAAGCCAACAACAATAATTACTTGCAATTATAATGAATGTTACTTTTTTTTGTTGTTGGGTTTTTTTTTTTGGTCTATTGGCGAGACGAAGAGTTAGTCGTCAGAGAATTATATATGATTGTATGGTCTATGCCGTTTTTTCAAGTACAAAATATATTTCATTTTTATTTCGTTTTGGAAGTTTTATTTGCCAAACTCGTAAACGCTTTGACGCGCTTCAGCTATTTACATTTTAACCTTTTTTTTTTTTTTGGGTTTACCTTGTCCAATGACTTCAAGGCATTAGCATCAGTAACAACTGATAAGAATTGACATTGATCATGAAACTATTAAACGTATACGTAATTATTTCAGCTAGTTTTTTTGATAAGAAAATTTAATCAAATGTTGGAAAAAATAAACCTCATATTAAGCTGTTTTTTGATTTATATTTGCTTGCATTGCAAAATCTGAGACAAAGTCAAAGTTGTAGTAAAATTTTTAGTTACTTGAAACAAACTTAATGAATGCGTTATATGGCAACATAAAATATAACTGAGATTTCTAAATATTTAAAAAAAAGAGCTACCTTGTGACTTTAGTATGTATATTCAGCAGTTTAGATGCAAAGATTTTCTTCACGATTATTAATAAAAAATTAAACTCTTAATTTTCAAAATATATTTTCTAAATATTTCATTATAAATTTGCTTTGTTTTCTTTATTTCAAATCTTAACAAAATCTTATTTTTTTTGTGGAATGTTTTTTAAAATTTAAATATTTAAAGTATACAGAATAGTTAGGATTTAAGTCATATTTTATTTAGATTTTAGAAAACAAATTCTATTATCAGTAATTTAACAATATAAATATACTATAATTTAATATTCAGTTTTTAAATTAATCAATATAAATATACTTGGATTTAATATTTAGTTATTTGGGATACAAAAATTTTATAAAATGTTTCTCTAAAGCCATCAAATCGATGCTGGTGTTAGGTATTTAGTATTTGTATACTTTTTTTTTATAAAAAAGAGGTATTTAGGTATTTAGTATACATTTTTTGTAAAAAAGAATTTGAAAAAATACCTAGTCTTTTTTCCACTTGTGTGTAATTTTAACTTTATCGTTATAAGAAAGTTAACGTATTCTTATTTGGTACACCTAATAATATGGCCAAAAGTATTTAGTAGAAATCAGTAATTATCGGAGATATATCAATGTACTAAATATGTACTAAGTTGCTAAGTGCCAAGTAAGAGTGAGCGAAACAGTATGCTTTCTCTGCTGCGGTTTGTGAATTTTTGTTTGAACTGATAGAAAATTTGAAGGAGTTTGGTCTTATGAAGTTACTCTACTTGGTACAGGGTATACTTCAAGCTTTGTTTGCTTTATTTAACATGCTTTTGTATTCTAAGAAGAATTTTAAATGGCAATACTTGAATCTTCATTGTGTAATGTAAACTTTTTAAACTTCCTAACACTGGCTATGTAAATTGACAGATATTTGCTTAAAACTGATTTTTTTAACAAATTAGTAGTTTTTATTATCATTCACTACTTTAAACTTTAGAGAATTTTTTGTCTTTTAAATACCATTCTGAAAAGTGAAACACTATAAGAAAAATGACTTGGCAATTGTTTATAGAGTTACTTAATACTGGTCAACATTTTTCACTGCTTTTAAATAGCTTAAGGAAAAGTTTTATAAATTTAATTTACTTTTAATTAAAGCTTATTAATAACTTTAACTTTAATGAACTCCATTTCTCTTCCTTTTTTCATAGTTAATAATGTTGGCATGATGTACGAGCATCCCGATCATTTGGAACTAGTTCCCGAAGATGTTCTATGGAATATGATTATAGTAAATATTGGTGCTGTTACAATGCTAACCCGTAAGATAGTTGGCCAAATGAAATCGGCTCGTAAGGGAGCTATTGTTAATATTGGCTCTGGTTCCGAGTTAACACCAATGTCCAATTTAACTGTCTATGTGGCTACCAAAAAATATATAACATATTTCACAAAGGCATTGGAATATGAATTGGCTGAACATAATGTGACAGTCCAGCTGGTTACGCCTTTATTTGTGATTACCAAAATGAACGCCTACTCGGATACAGTGATGCAAGGTGGTTTTCTGATACCAAATGCCAAAGATTATGCCAAATCGACGGTGTTCACTTTAGGTAAAACGAGTGAAACGACAGGTTATTGGGCACATGCATTGCAAGTGAGTGAAGTTTTAAAGGAATCTATTAGAAAATGGAATTTAAATAAATTTTCCTTTTCTTTTTTTTTTTCTTCTTTTAGTACTTCATTATGAAAATGGCTCCGCTGCGTTTGCGCATGTTGGTGGCCAACGAATTGTCCAAACGTCTACGCCTGGAGGGTCTTCAGAGGAAACAAATTGAACAGAAAATGGCGTAGTACTATCTTAAAATCATTTAAGTGGGCCATAATATTTGGGGGTTATATACAAAATTATTGGTTCTAAGTTTGTATAATAAAATAGTATAAACAAAAAACAAAATGGAAGAAAAAATAACCAGGAAAAAATTGTTGAAATATTTTGTGTTATTTGCTTACAAAACCGGCTGAAAAAAAAAAACAATTTTTTCATTACATAATCAAAAAATGCAGTTGGAGTCTGCAGTAAGTTGAAGCCGTTGGAACCGGTTAGCCAAAAGCGCGCGAATTTAGTGACCCACAAAAAAAACAACCGAAGATGAAGCCAAAAGTTACAACGCTTCATTGCATTCACTTGGCCAAAATGCCAACTTCAATTGAAATTCCGATTCATTCAAATGAACTTCAATAAGCAATCCCCCCGCCCCTTCCGACCAAAACAAAAACTTAAATATAGCTTGAAGAACTAACCACAAATTATGAATAAATGACATTACAATGGAGTTTTTTTTTTCTTTCTGTTTCTTTTTTGCTTTCGTGACTCAACACTTTTCGTAGATTTTGCTTTCGATTTGGTTGTTGTTAGTATTACTTGTTAACCAAGTTAACTCCAAAAGTAACTCTGACAATAGAATTTGTCTGGCGGTCATTGTTGATTATGCTTATTAGTTGGCCAAGAAGTTAAAACAAAGAAGACAGCCACCAAAATAAGAGTATGATTAGTTTTAATGCCCTTGCAAAAATGGATTGCATTAAATTTGGAAATTTACTTTATTTAGAGCTGGAGACAATGGAACTAGTCTAGTAACTGGGTAAGTAGTTTTGCCTTTTTTGAATGGTTAAACGCAGTTGGAATTATCATAAACTCGATATTTTGGTGTCATTTTTAGATTGAAGAGACAATTAAGTATATATATTTATATTATATATTATATTTGTAGATCATTCGTTAGCAGATATATTTGCATATGTAAGCCCAAATCAACTCTGTCTAAGCTACTTCTAAAAAGTTCTTTTTTTAGGATTTTACTGAAAACATTGTTATTAAAGTGTTCTCGATTTCTTAGGATTATCTCAGCCGATCGATCTCAAATGTTAACACAATCTTCTAAGATAAATTTCTCAGAAATAGAATTTTAAAAAATGTTTTTTAAGGAAACAACATTTTTTTAAACATTGTCAACATAATGAAAAGAATATTTCAATGAAAAACAAAATAATCTCTTCAAATAGGCGCCATTTTATTAGAAATCAAATTTTTTTTATTGTACCATATTAATTCAATATTTTTAACCTATATTCCTTGATATGATCCACCTTATTTTTGAATTTCTAATAATCTTATCTAAGCGAAATCGAGACATCCACTAAGCGTCATTTCTGGCACGTCCTTCGAAATATCGCCTACATTTGAGATCTAAGTAAATATTTCAATATAATCGGCGTTCTATTTGACTCTTTTAAAGTAAGTAGCTTTTGATTTACTATTCGTTCTTATTTGAAAAAAAAAAATTCTTAAAAATGTATTATAATATCTTTTATATATTAGCTTTAGACCTCAGTAGTTACAGATAGTTTTTTAATTAAAGGTAATTTTATAATTACCTTTTAATCATAGTATAAATAAATAAAAAGAACAACTAAAGACTAAAATTCTAATGAAAAAACTTTAAAGGAAAGTTCTACTTGGATTTTAAATATATAGAATAGCTTTAACAAAAACGAAAAGATATTAAATATATCTATAAAAAACTTTTCCTAGTCAAAGCTAGGACATAATGAAACTCTGTTATTTCTTATAAGATATTTCATTTTTATACCCTTGCAAAAAAGGAAAGAAGCATCTCCGACTATCTAAAGTATATATATTCCTAATCAGGAAGAAAAGTTGAGTTGATATAGCCTTGTCCGTCTACAGAGCTGAAACTTTGCACCTGAGCTTTATTTGCTCCTGGCATTGTATATCTCGGAATCATTCCGATCGGATGCCTATATCACATAGCTCCCATAGAAACGATCGGTCGTGAATTAGCTTAAACCTCAATAACTTTGTTGTTTTCTACTGAAATATTATGAAAGTATGTATTTGTATGTTTATTATACTACTTAACATATCCACCAAGTTTCATAAAAATCGATTGACTATATCATATAGCTCCCATAAGAACGATCGGTCATGAATATGGATTTCGGCCAATAAGTTGGTTGTTTTAAAAGCGACTGTCACAAAATTTGGTATTCGTCAGTTTTATATAGTTTTTAATATATCTGTCAAGTTTTATCAGAATCATAGAGCTCCCATAAGAACGATCGGCCAGAAAAATAGTTTAGATGAATAACTTGCTTATTTAAAGAGCGATTCTCATTAAATTTGGTATATGTAAGTTTGGTATATATAGAAATATGTTTACTGAGTTTCACTAGAATGGGCCGACTATATGATATAGTTTCCATAGGAATAATCTGATCACAAAAGGTTTCTTTTATAAATAGTTTACAAAAGGTATTTAAACATCGGCATGACGGAAGTTAGCCCATTCTTCTAGTTATAACAAATATTGATTTGTTAAATCGAATATAGACTTAAATTTTCATCAATGTTCCAAAATTCCATTACGCAAATAATATATATATATATATAGTTTTTCCAAAACGGATGTCTTTCAAATTTAATTAAAAACTGCAAAATTTCCAATTCCCAAAATTAAACAAAATTCTCTTTGATTTTTTTTTTTTTTGTTTTTTGTTTGTTGTTTTATTCCTGCAGTTGTTGTTGTTGTTGCTTTTTGTTTAATCAAATTGTTACATTTCTATAAATTGTTGTTGTTATTTACGAAAAATAAAATGCAATTATTACATTAAATCAATTCTTAGATATATGTATAACAAATGCCGAAAACAAGAAGAAAAAAACATTTTCAAATTGAAACAATGAAATAATCAAAATCTCAATATGAAACGTGCTGTACATCATGGTCTATATATGTATTTATGTATGTATGTAAGAAAGTTGCAAATTTGACAAAATAAATTGTATAATTTAAGCAAAAACCAAAATTACAATTTATGATTAGAACAGATGACGGTCAAAGAAAGAGAAAAAACAAACAAAAAAATAAACTGGATCCCATTCGCATTTTGGATGAATGCTAGAAAAAAGAGAAATGTTAAAATTGGCAAAAGTCAGATAAAACCATTTCAATAATTTATGAAACATACCAAATGGTTCATTTAAGTTGTTTTTCGCTTGATTTGCAGTCGAGCCCCTCCAAGTGGTCCCATGGGGGCGGACGCCTTTGACGTCATCTAAATGGTTATAAAAAGAAAACATGAACGAAATTTTGAAAACTTTTTAAAAAAACATATACAAAAATAATCTACAAGTGTTTAACATTAATTACGAATATATATTGCTGTCCTAGTTTCATAAATTTCCAAAATAATTGCCTTATAATAAAAGCTAAAAGAAAATGAAGCAAGCAAGTCGTCCCTGCCGACTTTGACTATACCCTGTACCAAGTAGAGTAACTGTATTAAATCAAACTCCTTGAAATTTGCCATCAGTTCAAACTAAAATTTTACTCACAAGCGGCAGTAACGAGCGCATGCTATCTCGCTCACACTTACTACGCAATGTCGCACTGGGCATTTCAGTACAAATTGTACATAGATATATCTCCGATATTTCTTGTCCGATTTTAACGAAATTTACTCAGCTCATACGTTTTGGCCATATTATTGGGTGTGCCAAATAAGAACACGCTAACTTTAATATAACACTAGTTATTCGTTTTTCCTGAATTGCGGGGGCGGAAGTGGGCGTGGCAAAAATTTGAAACAAACTTGATCTGCATAGACACTACACGAATTCTGACACCAAATTTGGTTGCTCTAGCTCTTATAATCTCTGAGATCCACGTGTTCATACGGACGGACGGACAGACGGACAGACGGACAGACGGACGGACGGACGGACAGACGGACAGACGGACATGTCTCAATCGACTCGGCTGTTGATGCTGATCAAGAATATATATACTTTATGGGGTCGGAGATGCTTCCTTCTGCCTGTTACATACATTTTAGCGACTTTAATATACCCTTTTACCCTATGGGTACAGGGTATAAAAAAAACAGTTTGTTCAATTGTTCAATTGAATAATTGAATTGTTTTTGGGATTTTTTGGTTGTTTATTAAGATAAAAAAAAAATATATATATTGTTTATACAGCAGCCAGGCCATAATCTTTTGGTTTTCTTTTTTTTATATTCTATTTTTAAACACAAAAAAAAGTATTTTTGCCACAATTGAGGGATTAGAAAATAGACAAACAAATTTATATGCCAATTATATTTAAAAGCAAAATAAACACAAACAGAAACAGAGAAAAGGATTTATAAAGGGGGGTACATGCTGATTAGGAATATATATAGTAAGTATATAGTACTATTTTCTTGGGTAAACAATACTTGCTTTAGCTTATTGTATTTATTTTGGGCTATATGACCTTAACTTAGCTCTGAGTGCTAACAATGTTTAAAAAATCTTTTCATTAAGAAAATTTGCAGATATTATATAACTATTAATTTGTTTTACATTTAGAAAAGACAAAAAATTATATAAAAATGTAAAAAAAATTTTATAGTTATTATAATTTTAAATAAGTGGCACTGTTTTAGAACAAATAAATATGGAAACCTGTATTTCTAATGAAAAGTATATATGAGATATAAGGTATAGCTAGAACTGATGAATAATAACTTTTGATTTTTTTTAATAATTTTTAGTAGTTTATGACTATTTTCTTCAAAGAATTTTTAATCTTAAAGGCATAAATATTAATAATAAAAATAACTAAAAACTTTTTTACCTAACCTAAATCTCTCAAATGCTATAAATTTCTAGCTCAAAAAAAATGATTATATTTTGACTTAGTCAAGGCTAATTATACTATAATATTGTATAAGATAATATAAGATACAAAAAAAAACTTTTTCAAGTTCATCTGAACTTCTTTTGCACTCAAAAATCATATATATTTGATTCAAAATAAAGAATTTTTAATCGATTTTTGTTTCTATTCTTGCATGACAAGGACCATTAATTCAAATGATTTCATTTTGCAGCTCATAAATTAAAAGCATATAAAAAAAATTCTTTTTGAACTTGTTTCATTTTTTTTTAATATGTTTTTTCCAACATAAAAAATATTTCAACAAGCAAAAACTTTGACGAATTTCCAAAAACGCAAAAAAACTGAAACCAAAAAAACAGAAGCAGATTTAAGCGTAAAAAATTTTTAAATATTGAGCAAGTGGCCAAAGGGTGGGGGGAGGCTGTTAGGTAGAGGAAAAGAATATCTAGTGGGCCATGTCGCAATGTGCTGGCTAAAAAAAAATTGGAAAAATAAAAAATCAAAAAAAATTTTGAAATTCTTTTCTAATTTATTTAATTAAGTGACAGCCAGCCAAGGTCCAATTAAAAATAATTGCCGGCTATTTTTTATAAATATAAAATATTTATATATGTTTATATATATATATATATAGGTATTATATAGTTGTTGGACTCACCTGACTTAGGGTACTAAATAGAAATCCATTAAATGCTAGCTTCTTAGCCTAATCAATAAATTTCATTTTTTTCTTTTTCATCATTATTATTTTTTTTTTTTTTGTTTTTGGAATTGAAATTCAACATGTAAGATAAATTTTTGAACTAAATTTTTTTAAACATTTTGTTGATAAATTTTTTTTATATTTTTTTTTATTATTTTTATTTATTTAAGTTGTTAGAAGGCGGCTTCGTAGAAGGCATAGAGCAGGAAGAGCAAAAAGGCCAGGATAAGGAAGGTGGTGAATAAACTTCTGGCCTCATTCATTTTGATTTAGTTGTAGATGTTGTTGCTGTTGTTGATTTGCTATTAATTATACAATAAAAACTTGTATTATAATTATATCAATTAATATTACAAATTTCACACACTTTTTCTCGGTTTTTCCTTCTGGAGGCAACAACCGTTCGTAGCTAAAGTCACGCAATAACTGAACTCGAATAAAAACTTATGTTTTCTTCTCCAACGAATCAAAAAACAAATATATGAAATTGGCCAGCACCAAGCAAATGGAATTATGACTATATACATATAGAAACAGTTCCATATACAAATATATATATATATATATATATATAGTACACATAAAAATATATTCTCTATATCTTTTTGGTATTTGTGTCCAGTTGAGAGAGCACACACTTTCTTTTAGCTCTCTATATATAATATATATAAAAATTATATATATACATTTAAAATTTAGCAACATATGTATATATATATATCTATATATATATTTGAATTCCATGAAATGTTCAATTCATATAAATACTGATTCTTCTCTTTTTCTAGACAAATTGATTTGGACCTTGTCCATTTCCAAAAAGATTTATTTTTACTTGTTGTTGTTTGCGGGTTTTTTGGTTTTTTTTTCCTATTTCTCCAGTTTTGTAAATTGTTTATTTTTTTTTTTTTTTTTTTTGAAAAACATATACACAAAAGGCAAAATTTCTGAATTGTTAAATATTTCAATATTACATTCAGGCATTTAGATATGTTTTTTTTGGGCACGTAGGCCATAGATCAAAACAAATTTTTGATTGAACATTTTTATGGCATGCGGCTTTTCAACATTTATTTGTTGTTCAAAATGAAAATTTTCTAATCATTTTTAAACATTTTCCTACTAGGAAAATAAATCAAAAATTTTTGCTAATATTTATTAAAATATAAATATCGTATATATACTAAATATATATATTTTTAATAATATGATTTATATCGATCAAAAGTGTGGGCCATAATTTAACTTAGTGAAAGTGTTTAAATTAAAATTAATTGTGTGTTTTATTTGTTTATATATAATTGACTACATAATACAAGTATAATGATATAAATAATATTTATTTATATGAAAATCATTTATATTATTTTTCTCTCAAATATAACTTTTTTTTCAGGACGTTAACGCGTACAATGTGGAGTACGTCCAAGGACAATGCCTGTTACGCGCGAGTCCTATCACAGAGCATGCAAAAAAGGAAATCGCGTGGATAACGGATGGCAATTACAATAATAATTAGAACTAACTACGATCTAGATAGTTAGGAATAAAAGTCTTAAGTTGAATAATAGAAAGCTTTGTTCCGATTACAGGATAAAGATGGTTGTAATCGAAACAAAGAACTCGAAAAGGTTCATGTAAAGTATAGTTAGAAGTGCCACGAGTTAAAGGTAAAGGGATATAATTTCTAGTTAATCTACATAGAACATATAGATTGACCATATTAAGTAAATTAGGGGAATCTATTTGTCCATTCAAAAGCTTGTGTATAAACAAAGAATCAAGCATTAATCTACGGTTGAATAAGAAGGAACGATTAATTAAAAGGAATCTATCAGAATACTTCCTACCAAGTATGCACATTCGAAATCTATCGCCCTTATATAAATGATCAGACTCTAAAAGCCGATCAGTTCTAAGTATGATGTACTAAGTAGGACATAATAGTGGGTAGTAAGTAGTAGTAGATCATTCGTAGACAAAACTCAAGGATATTACGTTTATTTCAGTCGTGTTTCATATGCGTTTTGTTGGAATTTTAAATAGGAAACCAAAATCAGGAAAAATCCTTTAAAAAGCTTTATGGTTACATACTTATTATTTATATATTCTATACCTTTTTTTCATAATGTTTTCCTGATTTCTGTGTACCATTTAAAATTCCAACAAAACGCCTTTCAGATAAATCCCAAAATAGAGATATAATCTTTGCGTTTTTTAACTCATCAAACGATCAGTTTTATAACCTAAGAATATAGATATAGGGTTGATATACTCCATATACACTTCTATATTCCAAGTTCTTTACACAACTTTGTATTTTGCTCCTTAATTTAACCATATTTTACTTCAATTTGAAAAATTTTTATATTATTTTCGATTAAATAGAAATATCTCATAAGTTGTTTAAAATTTTAGAATCTCCAAAAGATATTTTGTTGGTTTGGATCTTCTGTTTCTTGCGAATATATAAACAATATTTTAAACAGTTTTCTTTAGGTTAAATTAAAGAGAACAAATGTTTGCTTTAAATAAGATTTTGTTATGCTAAAAGAAAAGATACAGATATAGATATAACTGCTTTTTGGACTAAAAGTGGTGATAGTGTTGGAAGTATAGAAAAGTATTGTAAACCAATTTTTGAGGCAGCTATAAAGACTTTAGTGCAAATATCTCTAGATATAATTAAAAGAATTGTAACTAGATATATACAAAACAACGATAACAACTATTTAAAGATGTAAATATAAAGGACTTTCTATAAATAACAATCAAAAGAACTAGATCTTCTGTATCTTCTACAAGTGCCATCAATATGACCTTGCAAATAGCCTTGTATCAACTTGCACTTCATAGATTGGCACAAAATCAAAGATTATTTATAAGGATAACAGGATAGGTTATTTAAAGGGACGACATATTCTAATATATCCAAGGAATGATATATGAAAGTAAAATAAATGCTTTTTTATTTCAACAAAGTTTTAAAAACATATTTTCTATATTGGTAGTTCTGTTTTGAGAAAAGAAAAAACCAAATTTGAAAGATTATATATTATAAATTTGATTCAGATGGGACTACTAAATCGAATAGTTTCATTTGAATATCAACTATAATGATACAATCTAATAGGTTAAGATGATTATAATTCAGTTAATGTTTTGGAAACTAACTCAAAATAAACTAGAATAATCTTCAACAAAATCCCAAAGACATTTAAAACGTTTTACTTTAGGTTTTAGGACCGATTTGTATTTATAAAGTATATTGGTAAGCAACTTAATTTCATTCAATAAGTTCACTGTTAAAATATAAGCCATTAAATTGTCTTACCTCTTCCGCTGCGCCATGGTTGTAAAGAAAATCTACAATACTGCATAGATGATATACAGGGCGAATAACAAAATGGCCAAAATGCCGAAGGTGGTCATCAAGTTCGTGGCTTCACTCATGGCTAGAAAAAGGAAACAAATTCAAATCAAGAATTGGAAAAAAAAAACAAAAAATTAAACAATTTTTATCCAAAGGTCAAATTATATAAATATGAAAAAATATTCTTAAAAAATATTTGATTTTGGTTTTTTTTTGTTGTTTTTTTGGCGCGTGAGAAAATAAAAAACCTGATGGCTATAAATTTTATTAGCACATATCATTTTGTTTTTAAAAATTATACAACATAATGAAAAACCAGATGGAAAATGTTTCATATTCTCTTTGTCAGCCATCATAATCTCTAGCTATAGATTGAGTGTATATATAACTAGACAGACACATTGCTATGATCTATATATATTTAATATATATATATAGATGGATATATGTGGAAAATAATTCCAGGTTTTATAGATTGGAACCGATCCAAATAATCTTGAATATTTTTTTTTTTTATGTCGTTTTACTTTCTTGTCTCATTTTTTTTTTTTTTTTTTGCACACAGACCACTCGAATGGAATCAATTTATAATCAACATATGGAAAATGGTATTTCAATTGATTGAACAACAATTTTTATTTGGCTTTTACCTATTTTATTTTATTTTTTTGAAGGGGGGGAGCGGTATAAAGATTTGGTTTTTGCTGCGACACAAATAATTTTTGTGCTATTAACTGGTGAAAGCCTTTGGCTCAACTAAAATCTTAAATATTCTGTTCTTGGGTTGGCCAAAAATCTTTCAAGAGGAATCGCACACACACACACACACAGTCATATAAATATGTATATGTACTCACACAACGACAGAGGCTAGAATTTGACAAGTGGCAAAAATATATACATATACTCTATATATAATATTTATCTATGGATATATGGATATAACTATATATATATATATATATTTAGGGGTTGTTTGCTAGCCAAGTTTTTTGGAACCACCAAAAAAAAAAATATCCATTGAAAATAAATAAAATAAAATAAAAGATTTCTACTCTGACAGATTTCAAGCAGCCGGTGAAAAGAAAAAAAACGTATTCTATATAATTATATATAACTATATATATATATATATATATATATGTAGTATAACAGTGTATATCACAGTTTGTACTTAAACAAAAATATAATGGTACATGCTGCTGCCAAATTTATTGACAGTTATTTTAATATTTTTGGAATCGAAACATTTTTTAAAACAAAGCTATATATATTTAAAAAAAAGTTTATGTTCTTAAGTATATAGATATATATATATATATATAGGGTATATAAAAAATGACAACGCCCTCATTTTGGTAAACAACTTTGGAATGAAAGAGTCCAAAAGTTAAAATACAAAATTTTCTTTAAGCTGACACTTGTCATTATCTTATATTTTTATTCTATGCACTGCGTAAATGTTTGGTAAATGAACTCGAAAAGAAAACAATATAGATACAACTATATATATATATGTATATAGAAAATAACTGAAACATTTGCTGCAAATGGAGGATGTGACATTTTAAACATCTGCCAAACCTAATGACCAACATAATTATCGTTCTACACAACAATATGAAACAGGGGGCCGGACTAAAAGTCGTTGTTGAAAGAGTTTCTATAATCTTCTATAAGAGATTATTCAAGAATGATAAATATGCAGTTTACTAGATAGAATTCTATAGGTTTACAGTTACTTTTAATGAGTAACTTTTGAAAAGAAGACAAGAAGATTATTTCGAATCCAACTGGTTTAAAAAGCTTTTTGATAGATTATATTTCATATAAATAATTAAAAGTAACTCTCTTTCTAAAGTTGTTTTCAATACTTTTCACTTGATTTGCCTTAAAAAAAAATACATATACCCTCCTTGTCAGAGTATAAAACAAGCCAAACAAAACAAAACATTTTCAAGTGTCGAGTGAATATTTAACAAAATATGATGAAATTATAATGGAACGTTAAGAAACGACTTGTTAACGAAATGTTTGTTCTTAATATTTCATGTATTTGTTCATACATTTCATTTACCTTTTCAATTTAAGCATGAGGCAGGCAATGTGCACACATGGCGTATGTGTAATTTTTATTATACATACGTAAGACATAGTAAAAATTTATATTGAATTGAAATACTAGAAAACCATTATTCTTAAGTAAATTTTTCATAAAAATTTTAACATGCAAAAATTTTCTAGTTTATTAAATTTATTATTAATAAAAAATATATTGTACAAATATGCAATATGTTTGAAATAAAATGCAAAAATGTTTAAAATTTTTAAAGATTTTATTATTTCTATTTAATTTTTAGTGAAACTATTTATTATTTAGTTAAAACGTATACAAATGAGAGTAAAATTATTTCCTTAGCATATTATTATTATAATTTTTTCTAGAAAAACTTTCTTATACATAAACTCTAGTCAACAAATATTATAGTAATTTATTAATATATTATAAATAACTTAATCATAGTATGGTCATAAAAATTATTATTATTGTTAATTTGTAACATAAATTGCTGAAAGTTTTAAATAAAGTTAGACGAAGAAGTAAAACTTCTTAATAATAGTCTCTGGACCAGGAATATAATAGATATTACATTTATAAATGTATCTAGATGTATTTTCCTACATACATATATATATATGTATCTATTAGCTGTATCCATAAGCTATATCTATAAGCTATATATAAAGATATTTGGATTACTTTTTTTAATTTTAATTATTATTATTATTTTCAGTTACAGTACAAAGACCTCTAAAAGCAACCTAAAAAGGTTTTTTTAATATGCTCAAGGCAAAGTATTATTATATAAAAATTATATAAAAATAATTATGAAAGTAATGTTAAAACCCTAAAAAATATATATAAAAATAAATTGTAATAATTAAAATAATCACATTTAAAAAAAGTAATTAAGGACATAAAGTTTCATATATATATAATTCACAAATAAAGCAAATATAAAATCTTCCCCTGACCAATACAATATTTGCCAATTTGGGGGGTCTCGTTTTTTTCCATTTCTATATATATATATATATTTTTATATATTGGTATTATCAAAAATTCTAAATATGCTACTCATAAGAAAGGCGTGTCTTATCGCTAAAAAATTAAATTTATTGTAAAATTGCAAGCAAATATAAACAAAACAAAACAAACAATGTCTAAGGTCAAGGCAAAACTTCTCTCTTTCCCTCTCTCTTTCTCTCTTTTTGTCTCTGTTACTCTCCCTCTCTAGCGACCTTATCAGCCTTCTGTCAAGTAGGTGGAGGAGATTTGTTTCGAAATTGTGGCGCAGTTTTCGCTTAGCAAAACCAAGGCATAGACGATGATGCTCGGCAAACAAATTCTAATTTATTTATTCACTTTAATACAATTAATTGTGGGACAAACTGAAACGGAAAATGATGCCTTTACTTTGCTTTATAAAAGAAATCTACAAGATGTAATAAGAATTCGTAATATAACCATTGAACCGTGTAATAATTTCTATGAACATGCTTGTGGAAACTATGAGAGAAGAATTACTAATAATAATCATAATGATGATGATGATGATGAGGGAGATGAGGTGCCGCCGTTTCTATATAATAAACAAGATCGCATGGATTTCTTTTTGAAACAAAATGAAAATTTTCAAACACTTACCGGACAAATGTTATCACAATTGTACAAGGAATGCCGGGCTAAGGATAATGACATCACTGTTATAGATCAAGTGCCAGGTTTAAGGGAACATAAGGAAGAATTAGAGACATGGCCATTTCTACGCCATCAATGGGAGAGAAGGCAATTAAATGGAAAACTAAATTGGATATCCTTATCAAGTCAGTTGGCTAGTCAAGGCTTAGCCACTCTAATAAATATATATTTTGCTGAGAGAACAATATATATAACACCAATAGATAATTTACCCTGTCCTACTACTAAAGAGTTTCAATTAAGTTTAGTGGATAACTTGGAAGGCAGACATCCTCATGTGGGTCAGGTGGTGGCACATGAAATGCGCATCCTTTGCCGTGGCATGAGAGGTGAATTGCCCATGGTGAGAAGTCTTTTAAAACCCATTCAACAGACAACTAAAAAGAATGAAGATCTTCATTTAGATGATAATATGATGGCATATTTTGAGAATTTCTTTAGCCATCTTGGTTTCACCCAAAGGGAGTTGAAAAGATCTCGAAAATTGCCCATAGATGTGGCTAAAATTACACAATCTTGGCTGGTCCTGAAACAAACTGAACCAAGAATTGTCTACAATTATGTTTTATGGCAAGTTAAGCAGAAATTTAAAGAAATTCAAGAAAATTGTTTCGATATAACAAATGAATTTGAAAGACTATTACATGCCGAATATTGGCAATGGTTTATATTTGATCCTTATATTAAAAGAGAAGTGGCCCTGGCCTCATATCAATTGCATTCTACAAAATTCTATCAGAAAAGACGTTCGAAACTCTCACAACGGGATTGGTTGGGGTATCTTTGGCCAAAGTCAATGGAAAAACAGGAATTACAAGTGGCTAAAATACTACAAACTTATGCTCAATCATATTTGAATATAAGCCAAATCAGCCAACATTATAAAGAGGTGAAATTTAGAGAAAATTCATTTTTCCATAATCTTTTACAACTTCGAAAGTCACAACTTCGATTTAGTTTCTATACACCATATATAGATGAAGAGGATTCTCAGATGCCAGCATATTTTCTACGACATTTTATGCACTTTGTTATCCTGTCTCTATATCGTCCCACATATCATTATTATGCCACACAAGGATTGAATTTGTGGCTAGAATCTCATTTACTTGAGGATATAGATGGTTATTATTCAGCCTTGGATTGTCTGGAACATCAATATCCGCAAAATAATGATGATACAACCAATACAACTATATATCGTCAATTAAGTCCTCAGGAAGTACAAAATATATTCAATTTCTATAGAGGATTTGCCTATTCCCTTAAGGATTATCAATTTTGGTTAGATGGTGAACGTTTTGCTTTTGCTGAAAATTTCATTTTACAATATTTCAATTTAAATGTCGATCAAATTATGTTCTATGCTGTGGCCCAACAATTTTGTGGACGTCAAGATGATAAATTTTCTATACAATTGAATCGAGTATATATGAATATTCCCGAATTTCAATATGCATTCAAATGTGATACAAATCAAGCAATGAGTACTACAACAAAATGTATGATTAATCAATGTGAAATAAATGAAAACAAAAAATAATTAAGCTAAGAATTTAAAATGTGTTCAAATATTTGCCGGAGAAGAAAACTATATATATATATATATAGCTGTCTTTTAGCTAAGAGGCTATAAATAATTTTATTGGTTATATGTATACACACACATGTCGCACATTTTCTGTCCATCTATTAATTCAAAATTTTTGTTTGACATTCCATAATCTGAATATTCACTTTGTTGTGTAAAGGGTGTTCACTATAATTTCATCATTGATTGGTTTTTGGGCCACCATTGATTGGTATTAACAAAGGTAGAAAATGGAGACAGCTTTTTGCCTTAGAAAGTTTTCTTTGAAAATATCAAAAATTTTAGAAATTCTAAACAACTTTAAACCAAAACCCTGCAGATCAGTTGAAGGTATACATTTATCTCATTAAGAAGCACCCTTTAATTTAAAAAGTATTTTATTTATACCATATAGATATAGATTCCATGTAGGCGTTGCCTAGACACACGTTGCGGCAATAAATTGGAAAAAAACAAGGATAAAAAAGATGCTTCATCTGTTGGCTTAGATAATATGGATAACAGTAATACAATTTTTAACCCAGTAACCCCGATTTAATGACAACCCAAAACCCAAATCTTATATATCTCATCATCTTTATCTATGTGGAACAGTTGACTTGGCCAAGTCAATAAACTGGCAGTATGCAGCTTTACCTATAAAAGAGCAATGTATTCGCCTCTGTCGTATACGTGATCGGTAGATCTCTTTGGCAGCAATAATAAAGAAAAAAAAAACAAGAAAAAAAAAGTTTTTCATTCAGAAAACGCAATTTGATGACAAAAATAAAACAAAAAGAAAAAAAAAATTAAAATTTAAATAGCAAGCACGTAGACGCGCTACCCTCCTTGGTAAATTAGAGGAGAGAGAGAGAGAGAGCAACTGTTTTTGAGTGAGTGTTTGAGTGAGTGAATAATTCGATTGAATGCAACTATACATTGTGTAAACAAATCAACAAAATTGCTAAATACTCTATAAAAAAAGTCTATCTGTTTCTATGGCTTACCTAAGAGAATAGAAAACTTTGATAAATATAATTTTTAAATTATTAACAAATCAATTTTTTAAGCTTCTTTCAACATTTTCTTTAGAAATATTAAAAAAAAAATTTTTTTCATTTTTATAAATATTATTTTCTTATATCTAAAACTTCTTTAAGATATTCTAAGAAAGATATTCTTTAAAAAAAATTTTGAGAATATTTTAAAGTTTATTTATTCCGGTAAATATTTTTTTTCTTAAGGTTTATTTTCAATATTCGCTTAATAGTTTGCAGAAGAATATGTTTTAAAGTTTATTTATTTCTGAGAATATTTTATTTCCTTTAAATTCAAAATTATAATATATATATTAATATTCTGTATAAAATTATAGTTTAAAGTTTATTTATTTCTGAGTATTTTTTAAAGTTGATTTGCAGAATTCATTTAACATTTTCTTGAAAAATATTTTTAGGTTTACTTTCAAAATTTGCTCAAGATTTTCTAAAAAATATGTTAGTTAGTCAAAGTTAGTTTGTTAGTTTGTCATAAAGTTCATTTCTATTTAAGAATATTTTATTTCTTAAAGAATTTATTATAAAATTTGCTGCAATAATTTTATAAAAATATAGATTTTCTATTTGTTTTGTAATGTTTCAGGCTTATTAATTTATGAGAATATATTTTAATTCATTGAAAGTTTGAAATAAGCTTCATAAATGAAAATGAAATCATTTCATTTCAGTAAATATTGATTTTAAGTTCGGAATAAGGTTTAATAAAATTTAAAGTAAAATTATTTAATTAGGTTTTTTTATAGTAGAACTTTATACTTTCTAAATTACTTTGAAATATTGCAAACTCAAGTAAGAAATATAACCAGTTAAAAAAAATATAAAAAAACTAATACTATAAGCTTTAAAATATCTTTTTTAATCCTTCTATTTTGTCAATGTAGTATAATCTTTTGTTTTTTAAAAACAAACATTTAATATAGATAACATTGAAATAATCTGTTGGAATTCGAAACTTATAGTTTCCAATTTTTAAATTAATTATATCATAAAGTCGAAATTGTTTATATGGATAAACAATTAAGACTTTACTAATAACTCATTTTTATAATTATTAAGATCAGTAAAATCTATATAGAGTACGTATATTCGTTACATTAATAACTTATTTTTCAAGAACTAAATTACAATCAATTTTCTATTTTAATTCATACGATTCTACTTTTCTGTAATGGAAACACCTTTTCTATAGGTAAACAACAATTCGTCACAATTGATTTTGATTCAAATTAACAAATTCTCATAACAGTTTCACTTTTCCGCCACCCCGTCAACAACTCTCACTTTATGGGACTTCAACACTCACTCACTTACTCACTTTATTCACTCAGAGTCAGTCGTTAGCTACATATTACATTTGGCCAAAAATTATTTTGTACTTGACCAGCCGGCGGTATTCAGTTTCTCCGAGGTTTTCAACCAATTCGCTACTTGCCAATATAAAGTTGTATGAGGAAAAATATTTGCTAGAAAAAGATGCAGTTTAGTTGCCCATTAATAGGCCTACTAATAGGTAAGTAGCTTCAATTATTTAAATACAAAAAAACAAAGAAAAGAAAAAGTTTTTATAAACCAAATGCAGTTGGCCTAAGCCATGGAGCTTCCATATTCGATTTTGTGACGGGCAAACCGTTGCCATTCCAAGATGACAATGAAACCACAACAAAGTTACCTACAACAACTACTCCTCCATCGAATCGGGATATTACCATAGGTCCCTGTAAATGGGCTATTGGACGCAGTTGTCCTGATCCTGATGTGAAATACTATATCTATACACGTCACAATCCAATGGATCGTCAGTGCTTGCATATTGATGATACGGCAGAGAAATCAAATTTGACTAGCTCATATTTTAATCCACGTTATCCTACAAAAATCATTATCCATGGATATAATTCAGATATGTTTCTCCATCCATTACAGCAAATGCGAGAGGGTAAGCTAAGATATTTGAGATTCAGTGAGATTTTAAAGTTCTTTCTTTTAGAATATCTGGCCAAATCGGATTACAATATCATCTATGTGGATTGGAGTATTCTATCTCCGGGTCCTTGCTATATAAGTGCCGTACATAATACTCGTCATGCTGGCACTTGTACTGCCCAATTGGTGGAACGTTTGGTAGAAACTGGCAATGCGGATATTCACATTATTGGCTTCTCTTTGGGTGCCCAGTTGCCCAATTATATTGCAAGAAACTTAAAGAATTATACTTTGCCACGTATAACTGGCTTAGATCCGGCAATGCCTTTATTTATCACTGCCGGAAATAATGATAAATTGGATTCCAGTGATGCCAATTATGTGGATGTGATACATACAAATGCCATGGTCCAAGGGAAATTGGAAAGATGTGGACATGCGGATTTCTATATGAATGGAGGCATTATGCAACCTGGATGCAATGGACAGAAGATAAGTAAGTGAAATGTATGAAGAAAGGATGAGGATGATCTATATAAGGATCAGTAATATAGTAACTTCCCTTTCTAATCGGATTTGCTTTTAAAACTTGGAGATTTACTATGAATTTAACATCATTAACATCTTTGCAGATTCGTTTGCCTGCAGTCATCAGCGTGCTCCGGCCTATTTTCTAGAATCGATACGTTCTCCTAAAGGATTTTGGGGTTGGGCATGCAGTGGTTATATCTCCTATTTGCTAGGCATGTGTCCACCAACAAATTTCCTACTCGAAGCAGGTGATAATATACGACCGAGTACCCGTGGCATGTTCATGATTGATACCAATGATACTTCACCATATGCTTTGGGTAAATGGACAGATCTGCCTACTTTGGGTGCCAAATGGCAAGGTCATTTAGATCTAAAGCGTCCGAATCATTATCAGAGTGTTGATCCTTTGATGCAACAAATTGATCAATTTGGCAAATTGTCATCGAATTTCAATAATCTTGATATTTCTGGCTATAATGTTGTAAATGCCTATGAAAATTGGACTAGCTATAGTCCAGCAAGTACGGAACAGGATGATTCAGTGGAGGAACAGAATTCCGAGGAATTTGTCGATGTCGAGAGAGAAGAAAATCATTATCAAACTACAAATCCTCCAGCACTTAACTGGTGGGCCTACAGACGCAATTTAACATATGGTATTATGGATAATAATATCTTTAGGTTACCAAAAATGGATTAAGAAGAATGTTTTAGATAACCTTTCCCTTGCCTCCTATATCTTCTTCTCTATAAAAATTCCATTAGTTTTAAGATAGTTTAATCTAAACATTTCTTTAATATATATATATTTATGTAATTTTCAAGCATTTATTATTAATTTATATATGAAACAATTCTTGTGAATACAATTAGCAATTTTTTTTGTATGTATATTTATATAAGTAATTGTAAAATGTTATATATATATAAATCATAATGGGAGCAACGCTAATCCTGTTGAAATCGTTCATAATTTCGATGTATGACTTGAATCTTTTCCATTCCATATCTGCTGCAGCTCCATTCCTATCCAACTTTCGAACTGATCTTATAGCTAAAATGTGGTTTCTTTGCTTTTCTGATCTTGTGGGTTAATCTAAATACTGGACAACCAGTGTTCTATCTAGACCTTCTTTTTAACAGTACGTTTAGCAGGAGTCGCTGTAGCTGGTGAAGGTTTAGTTGGGGCAGATTCCTCATATTCCTGCTTGACTTCCACTACATTGTTGTCGACATCCATATCACCGGTTGGCCGCTGCTGTTGATGCTGTTCCGAATCACTAAGACCAGACATAGGAGAGGGTGGAGCACGAACTGCATCTGGATCATCGTCTTCTTGATGATCGTTCGTGCTGCTAGCCTCTGCTGCTCGTTCGGCTGCCTCCTCTTCCTCAGTGGCCTCGACAACAGCCAAATGATATAGTTTCATTTCCTCATCGGATATGACTACTGGTGCATTCGATAATGGATCACGACCATTTAAGGATTTAGGGAATGCAATTACATCGCGTATGGAGCGTGCCCGACACATTATGGCTATGAGACGATCGATACCCAAGGCAATGCCACCATGTGGTGGACATCCTGATTCGAGGGCACTCAATAAATGTGACAAATGCTCGTGGGGTATCTTAAGGATTTGATCCAATATGAAATGCTGCATATCACGATCGTGTATGCGTATGGATCCACCGCCAACCTCTTGGCCATTTAAAACCAAATCATAGGCTTGAGAACGTATACTCTCCAAATTGTCACAAAGATTCGCAAAATTATCCAAATCCTCGTTATGTGGTGAGGTAAATGGATGGTGGACACTTTCTAATTGATCCGTCTGACGATTCCGTTCAAACAGTGGGAAATCAATAACCCAAAGGAAACGATATTCATGCAGTTTCTTTGCCTTGAGATTCTCAATAAGGAACTCATGATAGTCCAAACGAATGCGTCCCAATAAACTGCGCTGTAAGATACAAAATAAAAGATACAATTTAATGAAAAAAAATCTGAAAAGGGTTTTCCTATGACTTACCGTTTCCTCTTTTGGGCCCATGCCTAAAAATAATAAATCATTTTCCTCCAAGTCGAATTTCTCAATTACTTCCTTTGCTACCTGTTCGCCTAGCAATTTGGTAAGACGATCCTCGACATCCTTGGCATACATGAATTTTCGTACAAACAATGTGCCTTTAAAGTCTTTGCCCAAGCCTTCATAGTGTTTCCGACCAGCCCCATTCCAGAAGGCTTCGCAAGCTCGCACCACAATGGCATAAGCGCCAAAATCATCATATTTCTGTTTAAATTCATCAGATTTCTCTATAATATCGGTGACATTGTTTAGAAGAAAACCGAATCGGGTATCTGGCTTATCGCAACCATATTTCTCAAGTGCCTCCTCGTAGGTAATGCGGCGGAAGGGAGTCTGCAATTTAGGCAAATGTTTGGGCCACGAATATCGTAGAGTCTCCTCAATTAATTGCATTATATCATCACGACTGGTGAAAGACAATTCGATATCAAGCTGAGTGAATTCCGGTTGTCGATCCGGTCGGGTGGCCTCGTCACGATAGCATCGAGCAACTTGGAAATAGCGATCTATGCCACCGGACATGAGCATCTGTTTGAATTGTTGTGGACTCTGAACAAGAGAATAGAAATGTCCTGCCTTCCGGGTGGGCACCACAAATTCTTGTGCCCCACCTGGAGTGCGGCGAAACAATGTCGGCGTCTCCACCTCAACAAAACCCAAATAATTAATAAGATATTCACGCATTTTCATGATCACGGATGACCTTAAGCGTAGATTATGTTGCATATCGTTAAACCTCAGATCCAAATACCGATGGGTTAGTCGAAGTCTTTCGCCAGCTCGATTAAATTTCCGAATTTCGAAGGGTAAATTCTTTTTGGCCGGATTTAGTACTGTGACATTATCAGCCTCCACTTCAACGTGACCTGTTTGCATTTTGGGATTAATAGTAGCTGCCGGACGGGGTATTACTGTGCCCTCCACTCTCACAATTGACTCAATTGGCACACCCGACTCCACATAATCCTCCAGTCCCTTTGTCTTAGGCAGTAGCAAAACCTGAGTCTGGCCATAGGCATCGCGTAAAATGAAAAACTTATTCATCCTTTGGAACTCAAGCCAACCGCAAATGACAACCTTCTCGTTAATCTCGCTAGAGGTCAGTTCCCCACAATTATGGGTGCGGTCGGCAAACTTATTTGTATCAGCGATTTTCTCAATATGTCCTGAAGAGGCGGTGGCATTATTTGATTCGGATTCGTTTTGATGTTCCGCATTCTCGCCGTTATTAGCCAAGCCAGAAGCTGAACTAGATACTGCTGCCTCCTCATTCTCCAAATCATCAATTGACAACTTTTGTTGTTTCTCCTTGGCCTTAATAGGGCCCTCGTATGGATCATCTGGATTGAGAATTTTAACACTAGTCACACTAACTTCCACCTCGCCAGTATCATATTTCAAATTAATATTAGCTTTCGGCCTGCCTAGAACTTTGCCAACAATTTGCAATACTGTTTGATCCGGCGTCGAGAGGAATGTGTCCATTAACTGAATTAAAATTAGATAAAAGACAAAGTTTATATCAATAAATAAAATGAACGACAATTATGAAACTTACCGACTGATCTTCAATCATTAATTGTGTCTGGCCATAACCATCTTTAAGTTGTAGAAACTTGTTATTTTTTGTTGATGGTATCCATCCCACAAGAGTAACAGATTTTCCCACATCATCGCGTCGTAAATCGTTGCAGGTTAAATCACGATTTTCAAAATATTTCAAAATGTTTTCATTCTCTAAATTGAAAAAGAAATATATTAAAAATTGTTATTTAGATTTTGACCTTTTTCTGTCTTACTGGCTATCTTGTATTCGGTACTGGTGATGCCCAATGTGCTCTGCTGTTGGGCCATTGTGCTATATGTTCGTTTATCACCAGCTCGCTTGGTGCCACTGGTGGGAAAATGAATGTTAAGTATATCCTGGACTTCCACTTCGATTTCGCCAGTGGGCATTGTCTGATTACATGAGTTATGTGGCCTACGCATAACTTGTCCGACAATTGTCAATGTGGTATTCTCTGGCATATTGTTCATGCGCCTGGCCACCCGGGGATGTTTATCCTCAAGCACCACCAATTGGCAGGCGCCTCCATTACGATCCCGGAGTTCAGCAAAGCGATTTACACGCTTTTTAATCAAGCGTCCAGACAATTCCACAAATAGTCCACAATGATGATTACGCAATTCACCACAGCTTTGTCGCATTGGTTGCGGGGGTTGGGAGTTCATGCTGAAATTACTAGCCATGGCACTCATCAGTTGCATCAGATCATTGCCGGAGATGTTGGGACCCACTAAAAGAAATGGAAAAAATAATGGTAAGAATAAAAATTTCAAAAAAAGTTCCAAAATTACATCAAAGTTTAAACTTGGTAGGAACCGCCTGGATCATACTTGCGTATAATACAGTTCCCATAGTTACCAATACAAACTTATATTTGTCTAACTTTATTCTACCTCTACTTGACATTAATTGATTTGCTATTTTTAAATCGTCAAATTTAATTATAACTCGACAGACAACAATATAAAATTCCAAAGAAAACAGGTTCAGAATGGAACCCGTGTTCTGTTTCCAAAGGACCTAATTCTGATACTTCTATGGAACTTACTGTTAAAAGGATTTGGTCCGGGTCCTGGTCCATAGTTATCGTTATAGCCACCGCGATAATTATCAAAATCATTATAACCGCCGCCGCCATAGCCACCTCCTCCTCCGCCGCCATACCGTCCTCCCCCTCCTCCACCGCCACCACGATATCTTCCACTCATAATCTGCATGTAGAGTATAAGAATAATTAATTTTCATAATTAGCCAAGTTGCCTGTCTGGAGTACATTCAACACTTACGTGACCACAATCAACCGCCGCCGGCTGGTGCTCTGTTTTTTCTTTTAGGAAATTCTGGGAACACTTCTTCGTTACTCCAAATCCCTTGACCAATTGTTGTAGCTGCAATTGTTGCTGACTACGCCAAATCTTTCTAGAAATTAATAACATTGTATTTTACTTTAGTAAATTAATTTGCTTTATTTCATGATTCAGTAAATGAAACTTTTTTCTGGCGCACCACGAGCCTCACACACGCACACACAAGCACACTTGCGAACACTGACACACATTCACAAAGTTTATACATAAAACTTTTGTCTGTGTGTGTATGTAAGTCTGCAAGTGCCGGGCGTCGCGAAAAAGCCGACGACAAGAAAACGGACTCTAACGTATTACCAATTTACCTCGGACAGATAATTAATTTCAGTGCCAGTATTATCTTCCTGATTTTCAAATCCTATCAAACAAACACGTTAGAACACAATAAGAAAATAACAATTGGAAATCAAATGGAACAGAACTATTTTTTCTGTTTTGGCTTGGTTGATGTCTAGTGTGACCAGTTCATCTAGACTAGCAAGAATCCTATTGTCAAGTTATCACCGACTATCGATAAGCCCAAATTAAAGAATACGTTATTTTAAATTTCATAAAAATGTTTATTTTCATTTTATTTTTTTTAACAAATGCACGTTATAACAATTTTGTTGTTTGTTTTGATATTTGTTGGCAATCACAAGTTTTGCTTGCATTTTGGGGCAGCTAAATTCTATAAGAATGAAGGGAAAATATAGAAAAATAAAGGTGGAAATAGTCTATCTCTGATAATCGTTTGTTGCGTTTAGAGAGTTTTGGAAATGCGTAACCACATAGTCATGATAATACATCATAATGCACAAAGGTTGACCCAAGATGATTGAAGCCCAGACAATAATATTGCCCATGCGAGGACCCAAATTACGTTCAACATATTTTGAAATGGCTGATAGAGGAATCTGTCCCATCATACCCAAAAAGGCCCAGATTTTGTAAGTTTGCAATGGCACCGAAACCTAAAAAATTAACAGAATCAGTTAAAATTGATATTATAAGATGGTTTTTAATAAAACTTACTAGATATTCATGGAAAAAGGCACTAAAGAGGAAAACAATGGTGGATGCCTGTCTCGACGAGTAGCCCATTTGGACTACAGGTATATATAGATGTCTTACACACCAACGATGCACAGGCATATTCCAGGTACGCCAAAATGTGTCAATATTATTAGCATTCCACCAATCACAATAAAAGTTACGATCCGCAAAATTAAGAATTTCGCCAGCAGCATTCAAAAACGAATGGAACATTAGGTAGAAAAAGCAAAGCCAGCACAAGTGATTGGGTAGCTAAAAAATTGAGATATTTTTAATTAAATTAAGTTTTTTTTTCATTAGTATTCTTGCACTAACCGCTAATTTCAAGAGCCTTTCAGTAGCCAAAGCCACATCCATATTAGAGAAGGGTATCAAAGAGTTCCTCACGGAGGGTATGATCCATTGTTGAAACAGCGCCATTACCATATTGACGCCAATGATTACTTCCATTAAACGTTTAAGTAGAAAACGCTTGCGTACTCTTGTGGTCTTTGGGAAGTTCAGCTCATAGCATAAAGTAGGAGCACACAAAAAATACAATATATCCCGATAACTTAAATTATCTGGATATTGCACTAATTTGGGAATGGCCTCATCATCTTCGCCTTCAGCTAAATGACCATTTTCTAAAAAGTATTTAATATTTGTAATATTATCCGAATGAAACAACATTGTAAAACTTACTCAGTTCAGCCAAAGTAATGCTTGGACGTCTTTCACGGGGACTTTTTTGATAGTAGTTCTGACGACACCACATATTTGTCTGAACATAAGACCAAAGTTTTAAAAATAAAACCGAATAATAGAAACAAACTGTCGTGGCTCCCACTTAAAATGACGAAAGTAAAAAAATTATTATATATACGAGGTTTTAAGAATGTAGTAAAAAACTTACTTAAACTGAAGGCATGTCCTTTGAGATGGATGATTACCACGGGCAAGCACACTAAAACAATTATGTTGACGATTTGTATAAACATGCCTAGAGCCTCAGAAATGATTTCCTATTAAAAAATAATGAAGAGCAAAAAATAATTGCATCAAAATTAATAAATGCATTCGAATTCTATTTACATAGTTTTTAAACTAGAGCCATCGTTAAAACTATCGCGGTGAGTCATTCTGTTATATTGTAGTAACAGAGGCCTAACATCGACCTATCGAATGTTTGTTTAATCGACGCTACGCTCAGCTCTAATATTTGGTGTGCGAAAAGAGAGGAAAGACGCAGTAACTTGCTTAAATTTCGTTATTTGTTGTAAAAATTGAATTTAAAAACTGTTGTGATATATATAAAAAAAAAATAGAGTTTAAAACTTATTAAAAATGGAAGTCACTGAAGGAAATTTGCAATTGTTGGCTGGTTATTTGCAACAGACGCTTAGCGCCGATCCCAATGTTCGCCGGCCTGGTAAGTTGGCGAAGAGGGTAGGGAGGAAAAAAAGGGGTAGGCCGCATGAAATGCATATGGCGTGTGCGTGTGTTGCGGCGCGCGAAATGCAACTAATTCTCAAGGAATTTGGATCGTAGCCCGGCCTTCAGATACATACATATATTGAAAACCTAAACCGGATCTTAAGATTTAAATATTTCTAATTTATTTTCAATTATCTTATTCTTATAGCCGAAAAACTATTGGAGTCCACCGAATTGCAAAAAAACTATGCCATTCTCCTGCTCAATCTCATCGATAAGCCCCAAATGGATATGACTACTAGAGTGGCGGGAGCCATTGCCTTTAAAAATTATGTGAAACGTAATTGGGCAGCCCATGAGGACACAAATGAACCCGATCGCATACACGAAAGTGACCGAACTACAATTAAAACATTGATAGTAAACCTAATGTTACATTCGCCAATTGCCCTGCAGAAACAGTTGAGCGATGCAGTGAGCATCATTGGCAAACATGATTTTCCCAAAAAATGGCCACAGCTGATCGATGAAATGGTTCACAGATTTGACACGGGTGATTTTGATGTTATCAACGGGGTTCTACGTACAGCCCATTCTCTATTTAAACGTTATCGCTATGAGTTCAAATCGCAAGCACTGTGGGAGGAAATTATATTTGTGTTGAATCGCATGTCAAAACCGTTGACGGATCTACTTCAGAACACCATGCAATTGACAAAAGTTCATGAAAATAATGCCGAGGCGTTAAAAGTCATCTATGGATCATTGGTGTTGATGGATAAGGTATTCTTTTCACTCAATGTGCAGGATTTACCCGAATTCTTTGAGGACAATATGAACATATGGATGGGAGCATTTATGCAACAATTAGGTGCAGATGTTCCATTATTAACCACAGACGATGATGAAGAAGCTGGCGTATTGGAACATTTGCGTTCGCAGGTTTGCGAAAATATCTGTTTATATGCCCGGAAATATGATGAGGAATTCAAGCCATTTATGGAGCAATTTGTGACAGCCATATGGGAATTATTGGTTAAAACCAGTCTGCACACAAAATACGATGCGGTAAGTAATAAAAAAAACTATCATTAGTCTGATAAATAATTCTATTTTTACCCTTTCAGTTGGTTTCCAACGCTTTGCAATTCCTTTCGGTGGTAGCGGAACGTAAACATTACCAAGGTATATTTGAAAATCCTGAAATTTTGGCCCGGATTTGCGATAAAGTAGTCATACCCAATCTGGATATAAGACCATCGGATGAAGAAATTTTTGAAGACAGCCCCGAAGAGTATATAAAACGTGATATAGAAGGCTCCGACATTGATACCAGGCGTCGAGCAGCTTGTGATCTGGTCAAGACTCTGTCGATTAATTTTGAACAGAAAATCTTTGGCATATTTGGCCAATATTTGGAGATATTGTTAAGTAAATACAAAGAGAATCCAACTGCAAATTGGCGATCCAAAGATACGGCCATATATTTGGTAACCTCGTGGGCTTCACGTGGTGGCACCCAAAAGCATGGCATTACTCAAGCATCAGAGCTTGTGCCCTTGCCTCAATTTTGTGCGACAGAAATAATACCCGAATTGGAAAGACCAAATGGTAAGAAAATCCAAATATTAATTTCCAATATAGATTTTAATTGAATCATTTACTTTTCTCATTTTAGTCAATGAGTTGCCCGTGTTAAAGGCAGCTGCCATCAAGTATGTGATGGTCTTTAGAAATCTTTTGGGTCCCCAGACAGTGAATCAATGTTTGCCCCAATTGATCAGACATTTACCAGCCCAAAGCATTGTTGTTCATAGCTATGCAGCATGTTCATTGGAAAAAATTTTAACCATGAGGGATGCCAGTAATAGTGTAATGTTTGGACCTCAAATATTATCTCAACATTCCAATGAATTGGTAGGTGGATTATTCTCCACTCTATCCTTGGCCGGTTCCAATGAAAATGAATATGTTATGAAGGGTAAGAGAATCAAATTAAAAATACTATTAATATAGCAATTATTAAACAAAATTCATTTCTTACATTCTGCAGCAATAATGCGTTCATTCCATGTCCTACAAGGAGCTGCTATGCCCTACATGGCATTGGCATTGCCCCGCCTTACTGAGATTCTTACCCAGGTGGCTAAGAATCCATCACGACCGAATTTTAATCATTTTCTCTTCGAAACTCTGGCTATATGTATCAAGTAAGTGATGTATAAGATTAAAGACTGGAATGCTTGATTATAATATATATGTATTTCAGAATTGTCTGTCAGACGGAAGCCTCAGCGGTTAGTTCTTTTGAGGAGGCCTTGTTTCCAGTATTCCAGGGGATTTTACAACAAGATGTTGTTGAATTTATGCCATATGTATTTCAAATACTTTCGGTTTTGTTAGAAGTGCGTGAAACAAGTGGCACAACCATACCTGAACCTTATTGGGCTCTATTTCCCTGTCTATTGTCACCAGCTTTGTGGGACCGTTCTGGTAATGTGACTCCCCTTATACGGCTGCTATCGGCTTTTATCAAACAAGGTTCAACTCAGATTCAAGCCACAGGGAAATTGGTAAATAAAAAAGTCCTTTTTTAAATTGATTTCTCTAGTAACCTATACGTTTCTTTTTCTAGAATGGCATCTTGGGCATATTTCAGAAAATGATTGCCTCCAAAGCTAATGACCATGAAGGTTTCTATTTGCTGCAGACTTTAGTCTTTCATTATCCCACCGCTGAGATGCAGACGAGTATGCGTCAAATTTTCGGTCTATTGTTTCAACGTTTATCGTTAGCCAAGACTGCAAAGTATTTGACTGGCATCATTGTCTTCTTCTCGTACTATATCATCAAGTTTGGTGGCAGTTCTTTGGTGCAATTAATTGATGATATACAGCCGGGCATGTTTGGCATGGTATTGGAGCGTGTTCTAATCACAGATTTGAACAAAGTGATTAAAGAATTGGAACGGAAGGTTGTCACTGTGGGCATTTCAAAACTTCTAACAGAATGCCCGGAAATGTGTTCGCCCCATTATAGTCAATTCTGGCCGAGATTGTTGCACGCCTTGATTGATGTTTTCGAACGCCCCGCTGAGAAGTTGGCTCCGTTTGAAGGTGCTGAGACTGGTGGCACTGTGTTTTCTATCTTAGATGAAGGCGATGCAGGTGGTTATCAAGTGGCATTTGCCCAATTAAATCATGCCCAACCGACGCGACAGGATTATGTGGCCGAAATAACAGATGCGCGACAGTTCTTAGCCGCATCATTGGGAAAATTTGCACAAGCTCGACCCGGTGAGCTTCCAACACTATTAGGTTCTCTTGAACCGGACTATAAGCAAATGTTGCAGAAATATTGTGATCAAGCAGGAGTACGTATTGCCTGAAGGAAGATTCGAAGCTATACATTCGCACACACACACTCACAATAATGCTCTCATTCTTTATCGTTTATTATTATTATTTTTGTCAATTTAAAAATCTGTTTATGTTTAAAATATAAGACCATGCATATATAACCCGTTTAATCAAAAAATAAAAAGTGGTTATAAGTTTATACTTCACCTTGTTAAAAATCTTAATTATTTACACTATTTTTCTATGGCGACTGTTCTAAACTTTGTCTAAGTCAACATTAACTAAATCGAATCTATAAAGTAGCGCAAATGTTTATATTTTCGTAGTATTATTGAAATACAAACTTTATATAAACTTTTAAGACCAGGAATTTGATCAAGGAACATATTTTGGCATAACCATTCATTTTTGTCTGTTATCCTATATATCATACTTTTATCTCTTACTTTGTTTCACTTGTCTACAAAATTCAAAATTATAAAATAGTTTCTCAACTACAATCTGGAAATTGTTCAGTATATTGGTTTTTGGTTACCAATTTTTTTTTTTTTTTAATACAATAACTCTGCGGACAGACTAATCTATATCATGTTCAAACTTTACAAACCCATCGACTCACTGATGTCCACATTAAATATCGGACATTTTCAAAGTAAGTAAAAATAATTTTAAGAACTTACCATGGCGAGACCCTTTTCGATCGCCAAACAAAGTGATATGTGAACCAAAGAATCTGAAAATGGAGGTATGGGGTAATTTAGTTTTAAAAATAGATTAATAAAAAGGAGAAGATTATTAAAATAGACTTACATGTGAGCAGTATGAGAGCATTGTGTCCCTCGCCTTCATTATGACCGCTCAAAAAGAAAAACCAATCCAGGGGATTAATACGTATGCCATATCTAGAATTGAAAATTATAATTTTAGCATATATAACTAACTATATAATGATAACTATATATATAACTAACGAACACTATAATGATTAGTTTGCATACTTACTTGAGTAAGTTCTCCAATCCCAAACGCAGACCTCCAATACAGAGTAGCAGAAATCCCCAATTAACGAGACCCGAGAAATTCGTAAAGCCCGAGCTCCAGGAGAATAAGGAATCTCGGGGACGATGAATACTAAAAACAATCAATTGTAAATCGTTTTAAAGTTGGACACAAACCGTAATCATACTTTAAGTGGTATACTCACGGTCTTCCTGGTTGAGCTTTGCGCTGTTTTTCTTCCTTGTTCGAGATCTCTTCAGCTCTGGTTACACTTTGGGTCCGTCTATAACGTGTTTTCTTTTCCCCATTACCATTTCCTGTACCGTTACCATTCTCATCTTTATCCAATACTTTACGATATTGACGTAAATCGATTGGATTACCATACTGGTCAAATAAGTTTTGTGTAGATTTCCGATTCCTCAAGCTACTTAAATTATGCTCTGTGGCTGAGGCAGAGCGTCTTAAACGTTTCATAAACCCACCGGCCATGCCGCCATCTTTTTTCTCTTGAATCTCAGTTCCTCCTTTTCCTTTTGGATCTTTGGTTGTGGTCATGTTGATGGAAACTTAAGTTAAAGAGAATAGGTAGAAATATGGTTTTATTTTATTTTTATTATTAGTTGGTTCACTTGTGGCAATCTTATCATACATTTTTTGGGGGACTCTAAAAAATGCAATATTCTTGTATTTTCTTTGATAAGATTTGCTTTAGGTTTTCAAGTTGGCTGGTTGCCTCCAAAAATGTCGAGGGACTATCATAAAAATAGCTTTAACAATTGATTAACATTGAAACAAGTGCTATTTATCAGTTTTGCTAATCCGACAGATTCAAACGATTGCAAAATAACTGCCATTACTTTAGATTTCAACACGCACCCTTACTAAACAATTACTTAACTACTTAGCTAGCTAGTTACTATTGTAACTATATGAACTTATAGTTCAGGTTTATATGAACAAAGTTCATTGTGGTTAATAGATGTTTTGCATAGCCAACTTTATCGACTGCAAACCAGTTGTAAACTTGCGATGACAATCATTTGCCCCGAGTCAAGATCGTCTGGCATGCGAAATTATTGAAATTAAAACGCAATCAGATGAAAGGCGTTTACTATTACGTACACTTGGAAAAAATAACTTAATTGCAAGTCGTTGATATTGTTACAGTGACCTTACCAACTGTGTAGTTAGTAAGCAATTCTTAGCATACTTTAGGGAGCTGTAAAATCTATTTACACATGGTAACACATGGTAATAAACATGATTCGCTTCACTGATCGTTAAAATAGGTTGATTGAATACAGAACTTTTGAACTCTTTATTATTCCGAATTTCAATATTTGATTCTGCTTTGGAATATAGAACTTTAAAAGGTTTTGAAAATTTTGAAGTATTTATGGAGTTTTTTAAGGCGAATTTTTAAAATTTGAAGAATTTTTTTTAATAATCTTTGAATTGCGTTATTTTATTTCTAGTTCAAGTTAAATAAAAAATAATTTTATTTGCAAGAAACATCTGTTAAAATAAATAATAAAAACCTAATTTAATTTAAACTCTTATATTGTTTTTTAAAATAATCTTACGAGTAAATTTCACACTTTATATTTATTTTTATTGAAAATTAGTTTTTTTTATTGACATTGAATTGTTTAATTGCTTTCTTCATCTATGAATGACGCGTGCCTATTCCATAAATCTATCTTAATTTTTGAACTATCTGTTTATACTATATTGAATTTATTCTATTTTAAAAATATTTTGCGCAACTTGTTGATGTGCAAAAAAAAATATATATTTGATTAAACAAAATAGCAGAAACAAATAGATTCTATATTTGTATAATAATGAAATTTCAGGGTTATCATAAACACTTGATTAACATAACCTAAATACCTATATATACGTCACATTTTTACTTTGTTATGAAACTCGTATTACCCATGTACTATATATGTATATTGTTTATATGTATGTATGGTCAATTGGTAGTAATTCCCTTTATCTCGGTATCGTAATTGTAAAATCAATAGTTGGCTTATCAGAGGCAACTAAAAAGCTGATAAGGCCAAATTATCAGAATTTATATAACTCTATTTAATGCGGTGCATTGAACCACTGAACACCGTTGTTTTGAATGATGCGCCAGTATTGTTTCTCCAACTGTCTGATTGCAATACCCATATAAAAAGTCGAGTCATCATGATGCGACCGGCTACGTCATTAACAGCGAGGCAACAGTAAATGAAGTGTATCAAGTAAGAGGAAGAACCATCCATGACTCTGAGTAATTTTAAATGAATGTTCGAGGAAACGTTCCCGCATATGAATTGGCAACGGATACGTGTAGTTTAATGAACTTGATCGTCAATATTATTCGATATTCACTGTATTTTTTAATGTCTGTGTAAATTAAAAATGCATTGTATGACCTTTTTTGTAACACAGAGAGTGAAACCGGTCGGTAAACTATTTCTGTACTCTAATTATAAGTAGAGACACGGACTCTTTAAGTATGTAGGTCAGTAATTTAAGTAATTTTGTTTTTAGCTTCTGATTTAATACATCAATTTTGAAAAGAAATACTCAATTTCGTTATCACAACCATATAAAAAGCCAGACATGTCTGGGTAGCATAATAATTCCATTCCCTATGATTATGTTTGCCCTTACATTGTAAGCGGATGTAGCAAGAATATAGAATATTTTGCCGGTTCTTATCAAAAGTCGGTGAAATGTTATCAGTTGACTGTCTCTCCCTCTATGACATTCGGCTGATAAACTCTGAAACAAAAACTGACAAACTAAAAAATTTTGTATTTGTTTTTCAATTTCTCTCTGTCTCTGTGTCTCTCTTTCTCTCTATCTCCCAAACTAATTAACTCTCAGTTTATCTCTCTTTGCATATATCGACTCTCTGTTTTGGCTTTTGTTCGAACCGGTTATTTGTTGGCATAAAAAGTTTGTTTAGATTTTTGGAATGAAACGACGCCAAATTTTTTTGAACACTCTTCAGATAAGGTATATAGTTATTCTTACCTCAAATTTACTACATTATTTTCTATATATTATTTATTGATTACCATGACTAATTTAGTTGATAAAGTCATCTACATTTATCTATAATGTCTAAAGGTTTGAATCGTTATCTAATATATACATATAAGGGCAAAAACCGCATCGGAAGAGTTTTTTAAAATTAATTAGTTCGTTAAAACTATTTTTTCAATTGTAAATTAAATTTTTTATCAGTCTTATACACAAACATTTCCGTAGGAAAAATTTGATTGTTTCTAAAGAAATTTTTTTTTAAGTTTTATAGAAATTAGTTGCTTGCGTTAAAAATTGATAAAAATAAAACACTTTTTTATATATTTATATTTTTTTTAAGGTTTGTTGTAATTGGAAAAGTTTAACTTCAAGAGCGAAAGTGTATTAATCCTACGGTGCATTAAAATTTAGCTTGGTCCACTGGTCTTTAACTTTTTTTTTTCAGTTTGAAAAACTGTTTGTTTGCAATGTCAAACCTGAACAGGCCAAGGTTATACATAGTTAATACAGTTAATAGTACAACTAATAATTTTTCCTATGTATAGGAATTTATCATTGCCGCCTTATCACGTTTTGTTTATTTGAGTCATTTAAGACAATCTGGTTAAGAGTTATTCCAGTTGCACGTGTTTCTTTGGTTTCTGCATTGAGAAAACATATTTACGATATATTTTTGTACGCTTTGTTAAAATTCAAATAAAAGCGAAAGCGAAGAGAAAGAAGAAATAAATGATAATAGAATATATACAAACTATAAAAAAAAAGTTCTCACACTTTGTTTATATGTTTTGTGCTGAAGTTCACTTAGCTTATTAATGCTTTATGTTTATTTTATCACATTAATTACATTTATTTACTTTTTTGCACTCTCTCTCTCTCTCTCTCTCTCTTTCTCTGTTTGTCTCTCTGTTTAGACACCTTTCATTCACTTTATTTTAATTATTTACGTTATTTTCCACCCACGAAATGCAAAAGAGAGATTTTTTATTTTTATGCTTGCGCCTCGCGATCTTTGGATCTTGTCGCACTGGAAGCGGTTTTTTACCATTCGCTTCAACGTCAAATTCTCAACTGCCGCTTGGAAAACCCAATCAGAGAAGAAAGAAACACAAGCAGCAATGCATAAAAAATAATGTATTTATGAATTTTATTGTTGAACACCGAAGCATTAATACTCTTTTATAGAAATTGAAATATATTTATATTGTAACTACTAGAAAATTTACTTGAAACCCACTTCGATTGGCAAATGGTATAGATAACTAAGTCAATTCTTTGTTTGCAATTAATTTAAGGTAATTATGACAAATAAATTGTGCCAATATTATCAGGAATAAAAAATCTAACTCAAAGTGCTAAATATTATTTTTGGTTACATATTTCTTAAAACTTGTGTGTTCTCTATTTTATAAATGTAGATAATATGTAAAGAATATCCATGACTTCTATTTGAAACAAATAATAAACCTCAAGTAGCAAACCTCTTGGCCGATTAAAATGTCTTTAGTTAGGGTATAAACGACACCCACAATAAAGAGAGGCAGAGAGAGCTGTTATCGATATCACCCATCGATAACAATTCATTAAAGAGCGCGAGTCAAAGATCACTTTAAAAATTAAAATTTGTTTTTTTTTACGTATTGGACTGGTGGCGCTACCGAAAAAAAAGTATTGCTCAACTTTAGGCTGGTAACTAAAATCCATTTTTTATTTAAAATTGATTAAACAAAAGTATAAATTTTACATATATTTATATCTTTTTTATTATATATCTTAAGGATACAAGGGAGATTCCAATTCATATGATAGTTTATTTGCATTCATTACGCATTTCTATTCTTTTTTTGCCTCTCTTTTATAAATCATCAACAAATGTAAAATAATATTTGCCGATAAGTGTTAATGCTCCATTCAAATGCCACTTTCCATTTATTAAATAATCACCAGTTGGAAGTGGTATAGGTATCTTCTCAGGTCTTACATCAAGTCCTTGAACAAGAAGTGATCCCTAGAAAAAGAAAATATATAAATAGTCCATAATTAGGTTCGTAATCTAACATAATTTCTTTCTTACCTCATATGGACAAGTGTGATTAAAGTTAGAAAACTGAACAAGTTGACTATATAACATAATGGCTATCGGATTATAAGATTTTTTTAGAAATCGACAGCCATCTATGGTAAATTTATAAAACCATGGCTTATAGAAATTGTCTTTTTTGAAAAGGGCTAATTCAACTCGTACTTGAGTGACTGGTTTTTGTAGTGTCGCATTAAAATTTAGAGTCACAACATTCCTTTTAATTGCTTTAAGTCGACATTGGTGTATCTGAAGTAACGATTCGTTCAGATTCTCGCAAACAAAATTTGTAAATTTCATTATGGCGGCATCCTGAAAATATAGCTTATTTAAAATTTTTTTTGAAAAATATATTTATTTACTTACATTTCGGCCAACTCTATGGACGACCCAAATTGTTAAAACAATTTCAAAAATGAGGACGAACTTTAAGTTCATAGTGTTTCTTTGTGAGTAAAATACAACACAAGCCAAAAAGATGGATAATTTCAAGTATTTATAGACAAATATAATATCTTTATTTAGATTAGCCATTAATGAGTTATTTAAAAACCATTTCAAGCAAATTAAACTGTGTTTATCGGCATAACATGCATTAAAAATCGTCTGGTACTTAGACTAATGTTGGGATAATTTGTTTTTTTTTATAATTTACATCATTTTTCAAAATACTTAATATTCATAATAACCTCATGCTTCATTTGTTTTTTTAATGGAAATCACATAATAGTTTTGAGTTCAATATAATTTCTGATTTAATGCGAATCTGTCAAACATCCTTTATCCTATACTTTTTAAGTCGGTTATTATTAAGATAATTTTAAAAAGATTTTTAAAATATTTTCGTTTTTTAAAGGCTTTATAGTAAACATGTACATTAAAAGGTTTAAACTTGGAAAAATTAAATTTCAATCTCATTTTGAAAATTTAGATGAATTTTTATAGTGTTATATTTGTTTTACTTATTTTAATGTCAATTAAAGGATGCGACTCTGGAAAGTAAATACAAATATTATTATTACAAATCAAAACTGAATTGTGATCTAAAGTGGAGGTTTCTTTAAAGGACTTGTCAGTTATTCCATATATTTATATAAATAAGTTATTATTATATATTTATATAAATAAAATAGTCATAAAGCTATTGATGCGTGGAAATTTTTGTGACTCTTTTTTCTATCTGTCCATAAAATACCCTAAAATTATAGTAAAGTATTATAGCCTTATTGAACTGATATATGAATTTAAATCAAAATGAGTTCAAAAAATATTTATTTAAAATTGATTAGAAGTTCTTAACAAAAATAAAAATTTTACATATATTTTATATAATATTATATTTAAAATAGAATTTTTTGGCATTTATCAAGCATTTCTTATTTGCCTATCTTTTATAAATTGTCAACAAATGTAAAATAATATTTGGCGGCAATTGTCAATACTCCATTAAAATACCATTTTGTATTAATTAAATAATCGCCAGTTAGAAATGGTATAGGTAGCGTCTCGGGTCTTATGTCAAAACCTTGAACAAGAAGTGATCCCTAGAAAAAGAAAATATATAAATAGTCCATAATTTGGTTCGTAATCTAAATTATTTTCTTTCTTACCTCATATGGACAAGTGTGATTAAAGTTAGAAAACTGAACAAGTTGACTATATAACATAATGGCTATTGGATTATAAGATTTTTTTAGAAATCGACAGCCATCTATGGTTAATTTATAAAACCATGGCTTATAGAAATTGTCTTTCTTTAAAAGGGCTGCTTCAACGCGTATTTGATGGATCGGTTTTTGTAGTGTCGCATTAAAATTTAGAGTCACAACATTCCATCTAATGGCTTTAAGTCGACATTGGTGTATCTGAACTAACGATTCGTTCAGATTCTCGCACACATAATTTGTAAATTTCATAATGACCCCATCCTGGAAATATCAACTGGTAATTTAGATAATATTTCAAAATTTATATATCTGTACTTACAATGTGGACCACATTGACGATAAGCCAAATTACTGGAATAGTCAAGAATAACTTCATTACTATGAGTAGTAAAGAATAGAGTTTATATAGAAACTGAACTCTGGAAATAATAGAATTATAATGCTAAATTTCTAAAAATGAGCCATTGCAGTAATTATTTTTTATAATTTTTAAGAATGTTAACAGATTTTTTTGTGATCAACATATTAAAAATCAATTAGCAGAAACTGCAGAACTTTTAGCGGAAATATTAACTATACAAAAAAGCAAATAAATTTCCATTTTAACAATTTTATATCTATATTAACTAATGTGAACTTTGTAGTTGTTTTACAATTTTTGGTCAGTCAGGATTCTTCCTCATCGAACAGCTGTTACCTATGTGGACCTAGAAAATTCCATTTTGTATCTTATTTTTAAAAACCAATTTCGTTGTTATTCTCAGAGAAAACCAAGAAAAACTAAATTCCAATCATTTTTACAATTTAAATGTGTTTTGCCCATTCTCTAAAATCTCTTCCTTTTTGTAATAAATTTTAAATATTTTCCAAATTAATAATAAAGAGTATCCCAGAATTTAACAATTTTTTAGTGTAAGATTCAACAATATTTAAACAATTAAAAATAGATTTATTGTACGTGGTTTTCATAACATTTCGTTTTCCTTTTAGTTGTGTTTTTATAAAATTACAATACAATAGATCGGTGACCTTTCACTGAGCAAATTAAAAACAAAGAAAATAATAAATACAAAGTTTTCTCCATTCGTAGCCTCCTCACTCCAAGCCATCCCTTTTTGTTTTTTCTCATTAAAGCTGACTTATTTACAACACAATTTTAATTTAAAAGTATAAAAAAAGTTGTTTTTCTTTTCTGATAGATTTGGTATAGAGCGCAGTTTAAGAAAAATATAATAACTTATGCTAATGCTGATGATGTCGTCTCTCTTGTGATTCATCTTCATCTTCTTCTTCGACTTCGCCATCTTCGTCATCAAGGTTCTCGATAAGATCGTCTAAATCATCATCGCCATCATCTACATCATCGACAAATTGATCGATGCGTTTAAGTAAATTATGTTCAGCATCTTCAGCTTGCTCCCCATCTTCATCTGCCTCCTCATCCTCCTTGTTTATGTTACCATCTTCGTCCTGGTCATCCTCATCTAAACTGGCTGTGTCTAGTTCTGTTTCATTCAGTTCATCAGCCTCCTCATCCTGCTCATCCATATAATCAACAGCAGCTGTGAGACCATCCTCTTTGTCTTTGATTCGCGACTCGGGCAATTGATCATAGTCAAAGACCTGACGCGTTGCCCGTAGAGGCAGTTCAGTGCTGGTTATGATCTCTGACCTCTGATCATGATCATCATCATCGTCGAGGCTGAGTATACTGTTTGCCGCTTGGCTTTTAATGCGTGGTTCAGGTTGTTGCGGCAACAATTTCGTACTAGAGCTCACCGGTTTTAGTATGGTGCTTGCGGTGCTGGTCACATAATTAATGGGGGCCAACGTGGGGGACGACAGCAAAATTGAAGGGGCGGAGGCGTTTGGAGAGACAATTTCATGTGCATCGGCAAACATGTTGTCCAGTAGGCTGAGTAGATCATGCACACCATTCATTGTTGTTGTTGGTACTGTTGGCAAGGGAGTTGTTGTTGTTGATGTGGTGGTCCTTGGGGTTGTTAGGGTCGTAGAGCTAATTGACGTTTTAACAGTGGTCTCTAAAGGTTTCATCGTTGTGGTTACTGTTGGTAAAGGTTTTGTCGTCGTTGTTGTTGTTAAAGGTTTCCCCGTCGTTTTTACTAACATTGGCGTAGTTTTGGTATGCAAATGTTTTACCTGAGAAAGAAAAGTGAAATACAATAAGATTAAAGTGTTTGTTTATTCATAATATTTTAAGTCCCCTGCAAAGGGTAAAAAATTATATTAAAGAATAGGTCTATCACATTGACTGGACAGCGGTGCTAGCTATACCCGTCTGTCTTATCTGTTTCTTCGCAGTTTTTCGATCTTCAATTTTATTGTATTTAAATGAAAATAGGTAGATAAGCTATTTAGAAATGTACGTGTCCCAAGTCCAAAAACTGTGTGGATCGGACCACTAAATAAGTTAAATTTTACATTATAACAATTTTTTTTACTGCTTACCTGAAACGTTTCGACTGTTCCACGTTTTGGTTCATTGGGATCGGCTAAGCGTACAACAGGCTCACGTTTCGATATGACTGGTACAATTTTCGGACTATGTGGATCCAATTCATTTTGTCCGTAGGTCTTGACCTTTGAATGTCCTTCGATAATCAGATATGCAGGACCCAATAGAGCTTTGTTCGGTTGCTTATAGTGGGAGAATAAAGAATCAGTGGTTTGCCTAATGTCACTATCGAAGGCAGAGGCCACTGTGGGTCGTTGAGCCAGATTGGAGGTTTGTGGTATTAAGAGACGAGTGCCAGTGTAACCAGTGTTGCTCATGGGATTTATGCTACTTGGAGATGTTGGACGTTGATATATGGGCATTGGAGTTGTTGTCGATGTTGTTGTGGATGCTGTTGTTGTTGTGGTAGAAGGAGTAGAAGCAGCAGTTGTGGTCATCATCATCATGGGGCGGAATTCCGATAAAACTTGATTATCACTAGGACTAACCACAGTAGGACCAGCAATTGTTGGCGGTCCTGACACAAAACTAACAGGTGTATAAGCCATAGTAAATGGTTTAGTCGTACCCATTAGATATTTAGTAGCTGGCATAGTTGGTTTAACTTTCGGTTTAACTAATTCTTTTTGCAAAAGTTCATGTAACCACGGTTTTCGATGAGCAGTCACTGGCTTCGCGGGATGTCCTTGCAGTGAATTGGGTGAATAGTTTATAGAATTGGCCTGAGGCCGTGAATAACTGAAATGTTGCATGGTTTCCTGATGATATGCATCGGGAGTATACGTCATACGATGTGGTGTTACCCAATTCGAAGTCGAGGGACTTGCAAAATAATGATGCGAGGATGAGGTCATGGGTTGCTTAGATGAGGAACTCATGTGGCTTAAACTGTGGTAGGGTGCGGTCCCGGAACGATATTCCAATCCTTTCATCATCATGGACATAGGTGGTGGTGGCATTAAATGAGTGTGGGGCATATAATGTTGCTGTTGTTGTTGTAATTGTTGCTGTTGCTGTGGTGCATAGTAGCTTCTTCTAATGGGCGGATATTTAGATGGCATTATATTGGAATAGCTACTATGTCGCTGTGGATAATGCATCACTTGTTGTCCCTTTCTAGTTCCCCTCTCCCTCTCACTGGCAACGCCCAATAACAAAATCTCACTTTTGGTCTTGTTACGCAAAACTTCTGGCGGCAATTCCTTTTTCCTAGCCTCTGGATTACTTTGCCCACTGGCATTATTCTCCGCCCAATAACGCACTCTATCCAATGCTGGCGGACTATAGTCATAGGTGGGATCTTTTTGCAGAGGATCACCATGGCCCAATGGTCGCCATTCATTGTTGTTGTTATGATCCAAACGAGCAGCTGTAACAAGAGAAATGATTAAGTGGCGTATGAAATTTTTTTGTTGCTGTTGGCTTTAACATGTGCAACTTTAATTGCTGCAACACCCAAACAAAATGGCCTCTGGCCAAGCGTAGGCTATCTAGCTTGTGTTCCCCCGATCAAAATCATAACTCGTTAAAGTGTTAACAAATGTTTTTTTCTTTCCATCTTTATTTATACCGTTGTCTCCTGGCTGCCAATTAAACGAGGTGTGAAGAAAAAGGAAACCTTGACACTACACTTAACGAAATCTTAGGACAATTTTAAAGAATAAAGTTGAAAGAATAATAAAGCAAAAACTGTATCAATTGTATATATAAAATATACAAATGATATAACACCTCCTATGAGAAATATTAGATAACAATCTTAGTGATTGTTGAAAAGACACATTTTTTGGTCAGACTAAAAGCAAGATCTGGATAAATATTGATTTTTAGTGATTGGAATTTTAGAGGAAGCTTCTACTTTCCAAATAATTAATGCCATAAATAGAAAATTCTTTAAAAATCTTTTTTCTAAGATCATATTTCTATGTATGTTCATTTTTTTTACAAATTATTTCTCTTAGAACATTGGTTTATGATCTTTTCTCTGATCTCATTTCCCTAAAATTATTTCTTTTAAATTATTTCTTATAGATCATTTCTTTTAGATCATTTCTTTAAGATCCTATTTCTATAACCATATTTCTATGATCATTTTTAAGTTTGCTTTTGAAAGGTAATTTTTCTAAGATTTTTTCCGAATGACCAGATTTCTAGGATAATTTTTCTAACATGGTTTTTCAAAAAAACTCAACTCTAAAAATATTTTTTTTGGGATTATCTTTTTCTATATTTTATAAAAAATTTATTAAATATTTTTAATTTATGATCATTTTTGTAAGCAGGACGACTTTTTAACTTAGCAGGCTGTTGTACTAGCTTCAATTCCACCTTATTCAGTAGAATTGCTTTTAAATATGTAATATATAAGGATATCATTAAAGCTTGATTTGATTTCGAATAATGAATAAAAAATAACTATTGTTCAAAAGGTTATTTAAAGAGTATAGCTACTCGTAAAGCTATAGAAATCTAGGACTTGCATAGTTAGTAGTTGTCCTCAAAGTATATAATTTTTTTTTCAGTTTAGTGACTGTTCCCCTGTTCGTGGGTATATATCCTTAGAGAGTTATTGACACATTTAAAGCGATTTTAGTCTTCTACTAAAAATCTCATTCAATATTATTACATTAAATGTAATCTTATTTTAAATTAGAAAAATTTGCATATATCATAAATGTCAAGTTAGTAAAGTATTTACTTCCTATGAAAAAAAAATCACTTAGAGTATACTTACTGAAACGCAAAAGGAAGTAGAATCTGCTTAAAACCGTTTTTTTCACACTTGGCTTAAAGTATTTTAATTTGTTTCAATTTGATTTAGATAATTTTTGTGTAGTATAAAGGATATTATTATATTATTTTAAAAACAAGCTGTTGATTTGAACTTGTGGGTAAACTCATTTTGAAATCACTTTGATGGAAAATGCCAATCGCTTTTCCAATTTTAACACACAGTCTAATTAAGCCAAGTCACCAGAAAGGCCGAACCACAGACATGAAACCTAGCGCCCACTGTCTGACAGCCTCTGGCAGGTAGAAAGAAAGAAAAAAAAGAAAAAAAAAACACTTTAAAGATCACCTGGAGGCCATGGCCAGGCAATCAACACAACAAACATTGTCGACTCCCCATTGCCTGCCCCTCCTCCCGCCCCCATTTAACTCCACCACATTTCACTCCATTCCACTGTGATCGCACTCCACCTTCAATGTGAAGTTGGCCTGGGTCTGGGTCTGGGTTGGTGGTTGCTTTGGTTGATTGACTGATCAACATTGAGTTGGGGCTATACGGACACACGAATGCGAAGGCCTGGATAAATTATTAGCTAAAACCAGACAAATCGCTTTCCATTTGCGCATAAGAAAAAATACAAAATAAATGTAGGAAAAAAAAAAAAAAAAAAAACTAGCATCTAAAGATCAACGTGAGGACAAGTGAGCGGAAATAGCAGCAGCAAAAAAAAAAAAAAACCTAGACCAATTTTAGTTTTGGGTGGGCACATGTATCCCATTCCCATTTATCCTTGCATAATTGCTTTTAGCCACGAAAAGATGTCCATAAGAGTTGTAGAGATTTGACTTCAAGTCCAAGTCAAAGTCGTTTTCACTTTCATACACATTAAAATGCCTTGCATGATTGCGTTAAAATTGTTTGATCTCCTAATGCTGGCCATTAAAAAATAGCCAACTATACAAAAGACACACGAACAGGTGCCTGAATCTCCCCATAGCCCCCATCTCTCTCTCTCTTATCTCTCCTGGTCTTGCTCTTTCAATTATGTCGGGCGAAACAAAATCATATTTCTTTTTTTTTTCTTTTTCCTTTATTTTTTTTTCTTGTGTTGCGGTTCATTTGTTGGCAGTTGCTCACCTGTTGTCACATCGGGCGTTAGCGCCAAGCCATTCACTTCATCCTGATTGGCATTTGTCTTCGTCGTAGCAGACGTCGTGGTTAGCGTCGTTGTGGATGTCGTTGTCCCACCATTCCCATTAGCCTGGGCCACTGCTACCACCAGACACCAGCAGAGACAGCAAAATAATGTAACCAAATTGTTGGTTTTGTGCCGATCACTAATCATCATGATCGGATCGATTAATGCAGGTCGATTAGTTTTCGTCTTTTTCATCTGAAATTTTTTCAAAATTGTTTTGAGGTTTTATCATCTGGTTAGGCTTGAATGATTTAATATTCATATATATATATAGAGATATAAATGGGATTATGTAAGAAGTTGACTAGGTTCACTTGTATAATAAATTTTTAATAAGAAATAGTTAGTTTATCTTATATATTATATATATTTCTATATATATTTTTATAATTATAGCTCAAAGAGCTTCAAAAGTATATTTGTAATCCTTTAACAACAATTATTAGAAAATTTTAATATTTTTTTCAATATATTTTTAATAATTAATACTTTTAAAAGAATTGTTATTTGTAAACATTATTAAATTTTTTTAATTAATTATTTCTCCTTAAAGAATTGTTCCTTGTAAATTTAAATATTTTTTTATTTGGTTCTAATAATTATTATTATTATTTGTTTTTTATTTTTTCGTTAAGTGTTTACCTTGGAGTTATATTAAATTTAAGACTTAAATTAGACTGTTAAATAGCCTTAAAACAAACTAATAATTAAATATTTTTTTGTGTTTATCTATAGTTATTTTGATAAATATTTTTTAAAATGTAAAAGGTCGAACTACAAAATAATTAAAATACATAAAATTTGTAGTCAATTTTAATAAAACTAGGGCTTAAATTAAATGGTTTAAAAATGAAGGAAAGGCTTAATTCACAATTGAAAAAATTTACCTAAAAAATAAAGGAAGTGAAACTTTTGTGTTTTCAATTAGTTTAAAATAAAATATAAAAAAAGTTTTACGTAGTTATGTATTAATTTAATAAAATATTAAATAAAACATATTAAACTTAGTGATATTTGATAAATTTAAAAAAATATGAGAAATATTCAACTTATATATATATTTAATTAATTTAGATTAAAATATGAAATAAATTGAATATTAAATATCTTATATTTATATATGAAACCTAGTTATATATTTGAAAAATGTAAAAAAAAGTTAAGTAAAATTCAACTTGTTTATATATTAAATAAATTTAGATTAAAACAGGAAATCAATTGAACTATATATATTTAATTAATTTTAAAAAATATGGGATATTAAACTTAGTTATATATAATAAATAAATTATAAATTTGGGAAAAATTTAAAATATATTAAATTAATTTAGATTAAATTTAACTTTATATATTTAATTAATTTAAAAAATGTGAGATAATAAACTTAGTTATTTATATGATTAATTTAAAAAAAAATGTGAGAAAAATTAAACTTAGTTTTATATTTAATATAATAGAATATGAGAAAAAATTCAACTTGTCTTTATAAAAAATTAGTTTAGATTTAAATATGAAAGGAATAAAATTTAGTTATATATTTAATATCTTTCATATCTTAGGTACTTCTCTTTCTTATACAAGATTTGAAGAATCAATAATTCTTATCCAATAAATTCAGTTATTAAAAAGCAAACTTAACCGATCAGAGAATAGTATTTCTCATACAGGAAAAGATATATTATTTTATTTAGTTTTGCCATCTATATAATTTATCAGAAAATATATTTTCTCATTTAAGAAAAGATATATCATTGAGTGTTCCTATCTATATAATCCAAGAATGATTTCATTATAGAAAAAAAAGATATATCATTAAGCAAAGATAATAAGATAATAGATAATATCTATATATCTGAATCAGGAACAGTTCAGAAAAGAGATATATCATTAAGTATTAAGTAAGTATTCTTATTTATAAAACCAATCGGGGAATAAGTTTATCTCATTTACAAAAGAAGCATAAAATTTATTTATTTTATACTTTCGTTATTTATTTCTTATTTTAAATCAAAATTTGACAACTTTAATATTAAAGGCCACATCAGCTGTGATTTAAACTGGTCTCCCCTTCAACAAAAAACAGTCTCTGGGTGGCCTGTCCACTATCTTTTGTGATTCTTTCTTTATTTCTTTCCTTTCATACATATGTCCTAAGGGTCTACTCCAATGCAGATTATATTTGGGCCTTCTTTGTCTTCTTTACTTCATTGCCATCTTCATGTCATGTTACCATTGAAAGTGAAATTTACTTGTACAAAACAAAAAAAAAAAAAAATAAACACAAAATTTGCATTTATGTATTTTGCACTGAGTTGCTTCGGTTTGTTGTTGTTTTTGTTGTTGGTGTTGTCATTGTTGATTGGTTGGTTAGTTGTTTGCTGGCTTCAGTCGGCGGCAATCGTAAAAATTAACTTGATTACTACATGCATAAATAAAGCCATTAAATAGCAACAAAATGAAAAAGAAGAAGAAGGCAGAAGAAGAAATAAACATCTTACTCTACCGCCAATTGAAGTCAAATAAAATTCAGAAACATAAAAAAAAAAATCTACAATAAATTTTGCACTCGAGTCTCTTAAACAGGAAATTTTTCATCTAATGATCGATTAAATTTCCCTGTCAATAAAATTTAGCATTTCGATCTTTTACCATCTTGATGGACAAAATTGTCATCACAATTTATTATCTCACATTCGGTTAATGGTTTAATATCTTAATTACAATCTTTTCATTTTGCATAAGTTTTATAATTTCATTTAATTATAGTTGACTGAATTTTATTATGTTTACATGATAAAATGAGCATGTAATATGGTTCAGTGGATTATGCCACGATTATGAATAGTAAATGAATGAATTTGTGAATGTGAATGCATAACTAGTTATGGATATTCATTTGAGATAGATGATTTGAGCATTTATTATTAAAGTGATTTTATTTAAGAACCTTTCTTTTATTGCATACTAAATTAAATACAGTATATTTTTAATAATAAATTGTAAAATTAATAATATAAATGCTAAAATAATAAATTAATTTAATAATAACTAATAATGTAATTTTTCAATTATCAATTTTTTACATATTCTTTTAATTTTATTCTATATTTAAGTTAAGATCTACAGCAAAGATATAAAATATATAAAAATAAAATATAAAAAATTTATAAAAATAGTATAACTTTCATTATTTTGTGTCTTTATACTTAAACTTTTTTTAAATTATTTGTTTTTTACTTTAAACAGACATCTTAGTTCAGATATGAAACTTTTGTCATCACAATTTTCATTCTTATTTAGAATTAATTCTGTCTTACAATTTAATAAATAAATAAGTTAATTTTAAACATATTTCTTAAGATTTTGCCTTATAATAGAATATATTACGAAATTTAAGTTAATTTATGTTAAGTTCAAATAAAGTTTTAATGTAATTTAATTTTGGTTACGAAAAGAACTTCAGACTTTTGACTTGAACGATGGCAACACACAAATGACTTCAATTACGAACTGCTCCAAAGAGTTGCCACTAGAATGCTATAGAGCAAGTTGCCATATTACATTTATTTGATGGTAGAAAAACGGAATATATGGTAAATCTTACCAATAACTAAATTAAAACTTAAGTAATGGGTTTTAAAAGAAGAATTATATTTCTCGACTGACTTCAAAATTGAGTTTTACGATTCAATCAATTCAGTATTTAATGAGAATATTTATATAAAGAAAATGTATATATATTTGTAGAGAATAAGATAAATAAGAGGATTTTTTTGATTATCATTTTTATTCTTTAAACAATATCATCTTGAATTGAATACTTTAATATATATAAAACCCAAAAAAATGATCACAAAAAATCGACTAGAATGAAGCATTTTATAATGAGAAAGTCAGTTTATTGTTTACTTTTGTGATCTACATTTATGCATTGGAAACGTATCCAGAAAATGCATTAGCTTTGTAGGATTGCAAAGTTTTTGTCATGAATTTTAAGGATTTTTTTCTTTTACTTAAATGGATCGAGCACTCTCTCTCTTGCCATTAAATAAGTATCTCTAAATCATTTGGGTCTATTAAAATGCATCGAAATGCCCAAATGCCATATCAAACTATGTATATCATAAATGCATACCAAGCACTCTCAATACTCGTAACTATGCGCCTTAAAGTCACTTAAAAGCCTGCACACCACTTCCAACCACAAAATCCCAAAATCTCCTTGCACTAGAGCGACAGCTGTTAAGTGGCATAGACAGAGATAGTAGTAGTCTATAACAGAGATAGAAAAAAGAGTGGCCAAGCAAACAAACAGACCAATAAATAGACAAACAACCGAAGCAAAGACTTTACTAGAAAAAAAAAAAAAAAAAAAAAAAAAAAGAAACAAAACCTGGCGATTCATTCAAGTGTGCGACACTTTTTATGCGTAAACTCAAAAACTGGTCAGCAGCAGCAGAAGGAGATGCATACCAACATGGCAGCGTATTAGCCAAAGACAAATACTAATTGCAGCCAAAGCATCAACATCAACTGCAGCAACTACAACAACTGCAACAAAGATGCTGCTGCTGCTGACTCTCAGCACTTGTTGCTTGCAGTTGACTTTTTGTTGCCGGCAGTTAATTTCATTTAAAGAATGTCATCTTCACTTTAAGTGAAAGATAAATGCTCAGAGCCAACACCAGAAGACTTGACTGACTGACTGACTAACTGACGGCTAAACTCCACCTTAATGCTACAAGTGTTTGTTTTTTTTATCTGTGTGTGTGTGTGTGTGCCGACTTTAGCCAAAGTTTATTCTTTTCCATTGAATGTGAATTGATGTCTATGAGATCCGCACAGTTTGATTGATTTGAAAAGTGTTTGAAACTAACCAAACAGCCGCGTGGGGAGAGGGAGAAGAAGGGGAAATGTATGTGGCGAGAGCGTTTAATAGGAGTGGCAAATAGGCGTATTGAAACTGAAACTGGCAAGTGAAATCTTAAGACTTTGTGATGCAATTCTTATTCTGATGAAATAACTAGAAAGAAAGTTCTTTTAATTTTAGACGTTAGTTATATATAGACGTCTTCTATAGGTAGTATAATACTATTATTAAGATTAATATAGAAATTATATGCAATATAAATATATAAAAGATTTTTTATTTGTTTACGATATTCCAAATTCTTTTTTTAAAAAAATTTATGGGAAGACATTCGATTATTTTCGGAGTATTTTGAGAAAACATATTTAGGTTTTCTTTTAGTTTTTTGATTTCCTTTTTGGTGATTTAAGAAGATAAATTCTAACATGATTTCTATAGTTTTAATAATATTTTGGTAGTATTAATATAATAAATAATATCATATTTTATTATTCTCTTACCTAAGTAACGATAAGTTGAAAATTTTTAAATTTATAATTTTGATTAAATAAAAATATAATAATATATATAATATATTCAATATATGTAATATTTTAAAATTTTAGTTTAAAATTTTATATTATTATTTTAATTTATCAAAGCTTAATGCAAAAAAAATATACTTTATATAGTCGGAGAAGCATCCTACTATACATTACAAACTTCTGATCAAATCAGAAAAAAAATATATATAAAAAATATAAAAAATTGGTGCTCCATATTTAATCTTCTTTTGTAATATTTTAATAAATAAAATATGTTCTTAAGTTTATTTTAAAAATATTAATTTGATACCTTTATTATATTGCATTATTTATTTTAAATAGGATATTCATAAAAGAAAGAACTGCTCAAATTTATTAAAAAGTAGTTTTCTACATTTTTAATTGAAATATCAAATAAAAATTGCAAAGTCAAATGAACTCAAGTGATTTTAAAGGACCTTAGAAATGTTTTGAAAATGTTTTCTTAAAGATAAAGTCACAGGAATTGCATAAATAAGATCCATAACTTATTATTAGATTAAATATCTTTGCATTGATACAACAGAAGGATTTATTAACGAATTTCTGATATAAAAATTTAATATTTATATATAAAGCGATTTGTGCCTTTATAAACCAGGCTCTTATAATTAAGGCCAGCTATATATATATAAATCCATTTAATATGTTTAATCCTATCCTTTTATATAAATCCATTTAATATGTTTAATCTTATTCCAAAACAAATTTAAATAAACTGACAACCCAAAAGCTTCTTAATTTATATTTGCAAAATTAATATATAAAACTAATCTTAATAACAAATTTATAATGTGGCTAAAATTTAATTATAAATTACTTTAAAAAGAAAATTTCTACTCATATTTTGTAAGAATTTCCTTTATATCAACTTTGATTTTAAGGAAAAAACAACTTTTTCTTCAATTCCAATTCCATTTTCATTACAAATGAAGTGTTTTTTTTATTAGTTAACCAATTTAAATCATTTCATTAGTTATCAATGTATTTGCCATATTTTCACCTTTTACCGATTTCTTAGTCAATTGATGCCTGATCTTACATCATCATTCTAGCACTTACCATTCAATAATGTGAATGCAGAAATTCGAGAAGTCAACAAAATGTAATCCTGATTTATTAGTTACGAGTTTTTATGTTGTTTATATTATATTTCCGTTTTGATTTAAACTAATTTGTGTTAATTTCCTTTTCCTGGCCAATAAATTGTTACGAATCATTCAAAGCTCACAGTGTATAAGCCGCGATCATTCAATAATAATAATAATAATAATGCCAATGCATTTCATATCGTTTTATTTCATTCAGTAAATTTCACTTTTAAGGCGGCTCATCTTAAGGCACTTTTTCACACACACACACACATACACACAGAGGTACGCATACGAGTCGGAAGGCTGTCTGAAGAGGTTGGAGGAGTGCGAATACTTTGTTGCTGTTGCTATTGCTGTTGCAATGTTGCATCCGTTTCAAAACGCGTCCGTTTGTTAACTGATTTCGCGTGGCCAAAACTCAAATTCGAAAACTGTTAAAAAGAGTCAAGAGAGCAGCGAAACAACACTCAGTTGACGTCGCAGTTAACTTTGGCAGCGACTGCAGGTTTAACGAACCAGACGAAGACCTGCAGACAACGATGAAGACGATGAAGACTCTCGTCACCAGAGCCATAGCCAATGCCATAGCTAAAGTTTAAGTTGTTGGCTTTTCGCTTTTTTTTTGTTGTTTTTGTTGTTGTTTACAAAACTCACTTTTCACTACAGCGGGCAACATGTTGCTTGGCATACGAAAATGTTGGCAACATGTTGCCTTTAGAACAAGACGAAAAATGTTATTCGAGATACTTTCGCTTTTGGTAAAAATATGTTAAAAGCTTTGGGCAACAGTTGAACAAAAAAAAAAAAACAATTGCCAATTGTCATGACATGAGAGACTGTCAATTGTTTCTTGCTGCTGTTGATGTTGCTGGTGTTATTGTTGCTGTTGTTGCTGTTGGGCGTGTGCGTATTTGTCTATGAAAAAGCAAAAACCGAAAAGTTAAGAGACATGCATAAAACTTGTAATTGCCATTAAAAATGCTTACTTATACACTTGAAAGTTCCTCCCGTTTCCACCCTCTCCTTTTCACTTTTGTCTATAATCTTTTTGTTGGAGGTGCTAATTAAAGCGCAATACTGTAAAAATAACAACAACAACAGCAACAGCGGCTACAATAGCAATAGCAATAAAATGCAAAAATTGCCTAAGCAAAAATCAAAAGACTTAGGCAACAAACTTAGTTCATGACTTTCACAAAATAATAGAATCGAGAAATTTTGCACACTAAAAAATAAAATGTTAAATATTAAACAAAAATAAATTACTATTTTATTAATTATTAATATGCCTCAAATAATAATAAAATAATAATAAAAAATAAATAAAAATAATATTATTAACTAAAATTACATAAAATTAAGAGTTAATTATAGTATTTTAAAACATATTTTATTTAAGACTATTGTTTATTAGTTTCTTAATAATTAAAAAAAAACTTAATAGCTAATAAAAAGACTTAAAACCAACTTAAGACAAAATTTTCCATATATCTAATACTGCAAATAAATAGAACTTAAGATAGGAACTAAAATATAGAATCAAGTTTTCATATTTCTAAAACTTAAAGAATTAATATATATTTATATTTAAAAGAGATAAAAAAAATAGAAATAATAAAAGAAAGAAGATAAATAACCTTGCTTACAATATTTTAAAAATCTTTAAATTTTTATGTAGAAAAAAAAAATGATATATGGAAAAAACTTAAAAGTAGAAATATAGTTGCCTTCCACAATAGGAAACATTTAATTTAAATTAAAGAAAAAAATTCCTTGAAATAATAATAATAATAAGTTGGAGAAAGAAGAGGCAGAGATTTCCACAATAAGAATCTCTTAAGTTAAAATTGAAATGTTTCTTGTTTTTTAATGAGAATAACTGAAAAAGTAAGCAATTATATTGCTTATTATATTTTTGAAACGGAAGAGGCAATATTAAAAACAAAAGGCATTATTATAAAAGGAAATAAAATTTTTCCTTTAAGGATAGATAATTTTGATTATCTATAAATTTAATCACCGAGAAATGCTCATCAACAATAACAATTCAAATTAATTTTCCTTATTTATAAAAAATTATATGAATTCAGAATATTTTTTATGCTGTTTCTTAAAAGATACTAAAGATTTCTTTTTGAACTGTTTCTATTAACTTATTTTAGATATTTTTATAATCAAATATTGATTATTATTATTATTGATTAAATAAAAAATGATAGCAAATGTATAAAGGACTTTAAACAGTTTCTTATCTGGAGGATAATTGGTAAAAACAATGTTCCTTAGCGCCTTTTTTAGTTCTGTTTATAATTAGATATACAAAAATTTATATACCAAATAAAGTCCTTTAAGAATTACTGTAAATTTGATAATCATTATTAAAAGTTTTATAATTTTATACTTTTTTAACTGCTATATAAAAATTAACTTGGAAATATTTATATTTATATAAAGGCATCCAAATAACACTTTATTTTTAAAATCGATTCAATTCTAAAGTTTCATTTCAAAAAAAATCATCAAACTTGTCTTTAATTTCATTTGATTGAAAGGGTCTTTCTCACAGTGTTTACTGCAAGATGCAAATTTTTCAAGGGTTTCCCATAGATGACAAATCATTTTTATTATTGACAGCCACGCCCATTTTACTACTGTAAAGATTTGTTTTTTCATTTTGCTTTTCCATATAGTAGTAAAGTTACCATATGTCGGCTTTAGTCAGAGAGTTTGGTTTGTTGGTTACTTGGTTAACTTGTTTTAGTTTTGCCATTTGGCAAGGCCATCATCATGAGCATCACCTCACCCACCAGTCAACCCCCCTCTCAACCGCCCCCTCTTAATTAGTGCATGTTGCGTGTGTGTTGCATGTTGGAAGCGTCGTTTGTTGCGGTTGTCGTTCAGCTTTAGCTCCATCGCCTTGTAAATTGTATCAATAAATTTATTGATTTCAACTGTTGCTGCTGACTTGTTTAATATTTTGCCACGATTTATGTTGCAGTCATGCAAATTTTAGTATTTATTTGCTTTGTCGGTTGCTCGCCTGGCGGCTCTAATGAACATGTTGCTGACTCTTGCCAATGCTTTTCTTCTTCTTTTTGTTTTGCTGCTGCAAAAGAGAGTCATCAGCGACACACGCATGGCAAATTTGTTGGCAGCTGCTGCTGCCGATGCCGTTGCGCATGCGCTAAATGGCAACAAAATTAGGCAACCTTTCACTTGGGCATAATTTCACCCACATTTTGAAGAGAGAAAAGACTAAGACGACAGGTAGTCAGAGGTAGACTTCCGGCGAGAGAGTTTACTAACCACCCATAATGCTCGTAGAACACTTTCGTTCATGACAGTTAACATGAAGCGAACTCTTCGGTTTTTACTATATTTGGGTTAGGGCAATTTCTATATGGCCATCGACTTGACACCTGTTTGGCATGTTAAATCAAGTGAAAAGTTTTTTACGCGTTTGCCGCATTGCATTTACAATTAGATAAACAAAGTGTTTTTGTTGTGGACTACCGCATTGTTGCACGCATTTCAATTATTGGAAAAGTGAAACAAATAGAATCCATAAGCATGACTTTATATACTCTTTAAGCTACAATGAAGATTGTATATGAAGATTTAAAAAAAAAAATCAATTTATATATTTGCTATAGCTGGTAAAAAAATTTGTATATCAACTATTTATATAATATTTAAAAAATTATAAAAATTTTAATAAACATTTTCCCTTTACTCGAGAGTCTTTTGAAAAGATTTTGAAAAATGTTCATTAACTTTTTGCTAACCTAAACGAATTGTACTTCCCTTTTTCTCTTACTTACTTGAATCTGTATTTTGGGTTATATATAAAAGTGTAAGTTAAGACTGATATTTGTTATGGTAACTTTGAAATCTGTTTATATTAAATAAAAAGATATCAATCAATCTATTCAATAATCTCTTTTTACACCAATCAATCAATATTAAAGAAATTATTCAGTACTGCTTAGTACTTTCAATCTTTGAATAACTGAATTTAGATCTACAAGGAACATAGCTCTTTAGCTTATGCCTTGATCAAGTATATTTAAAAAAATTACTAATATTTGATCAAAAAATTTTTTTAAAGAAGTTGAAACCTGAAAAATTTGTAAACCATTTATCTTAATATTTACTTAACTTTTAAAATATATATCTTTTTTTTGTTAGATACATAGTAAAAGTGTAAAAGTTACGAAAAGTGTTTATCTTCTTTAGAAGTTGCAAAATTAAACTACAGCTCTTAATAAAATTTTGTTATTAAAATTTTCTGAAGTTTCCCCCATTTCATCATGGGTGACAGCTTGTTGTCACCACGATCAGCAAATGGTGGACTGTTTGAACTGTGGGAAGATTTAGGTAATTCTTTCACTGGTGAACTATGTATTCTAAGCATCTCTTGAGTACTTTGACCATCTGCTAAAACCACTGACGATGTATGCACCGTGGAGTCCACAGATGGCATACTGGTCTTATTACAGTTATTGTTGCATACTTTTGGGAACTTGAAATCGATATGTTATTTATATAAAGATTAACAAATTCTCGTTCTTATAGTGTTAGTGATTGAAGTTAGGAAATCTTAAAGTTCAAATTATCAGCTTTATAATTAAAAGTCTGTCACATTTAAAAGAACTTTTTTAAGTATTTGTTTATGATATTTCAATAATTATATCAATTATTTACCATTATAAGATCTAATACTGTAAAATTTGACATTATATTATACGTACTATTGTAAATTTTATACAATTTTTTATTACAAATTTTTATTAAGTAAAGATATCGCTTAAGTCCCACTAATTTTCTTTAATATGTTTTCCGATCGTTTCCAAATCTGTTCTTAATTTTCTTACAATCAATATCTTAGAAATTCTTATATTAGATACACAATTATGTTTCCAATTGGCTGTTATAGTCATAATACTTTTGTCACTACAATAAAAAGGCAAGACCTCAAAAAAAAAAAAAAAACAAAAACAAGACACACCGCACACACATACATACAAATCATTACAACAATTGTCAATATTCGTTTTCTAAAAAGAAAGTGAAACTGTGCACAGAACGCGGCATAAAGTTAACTGCCTAATGGCCTAGTGGTGAGCCAGAGTTAGCGAGTGTGTTGACCACCCTACTTGGCCAGGACCAGGCCAGACCAGACGACTAGACCCGGCCAGGCCAGGCCAGGCTAAGCAAGGCTAGGCTAGGCTAAGACCAGACGACGGCTCAAGTCATTCACAACTTTTTGATGCTAAACAACTATGACTAATTATGGAGGAAACTGACGCACTAAACAGTGCCACATTATGCCAGCATCGTCTTGGTTTTGACATAGATGGTCTGCAACGTGGCCAACCGGTTGACAACTTAACCAAATTCGAAAAAAACACACACACACACCAAAACTAACAACAACAACAACACCAGCAATAGCAAAAGCAACAAAAAACCAACACCCGCAATTTCGCCAATTCGTGGAAAAACGACAAACAGCAACAGGCGGCAACATCGACCAACCGACAATTGTATGAATGAAATGCGTTTTACGCCACAATGTTGTTTATTTGTTTGTTTGTATATTTCTCTCTCTCTCTCTCTGTCTCCTGTAGTGTTTTCACTCAATATGTTGACTTATCTGCTTCTCCTAAACACTTTACTCTCTCATGTAGATCTTGCATTTTTTTTTGGCTCAAAGTATTTGCAAAAGACACAAGAAAAACAGGAGAAACAACAGCAACTGCAACTAATACCAAACATTGTAAATGACAATAGGAAAATCATATGGTCACGCCCACGACACTTACATATCAATCAGTTTATTGGCAACAATAGCAACAGCAGTAGTAACAACAGAAAGAGCAATGACAGCAATGTGGATGAACAGGAACCACCCAATGTTGAGTCAATTTTACGCTGGGGCATTGCTCCGGTTAGTCTAATGGCTGATGATTTTGCAACAGCTTTAAGCATCCTGCCACCAAATCGACATCAAATTGTTTCATGTGTTGCCGCCTATAGATCTCATGCAGAGGCCTTTGCCGATAAATATAATGTGGATAATGTCTATACAAGTTTTGAGGATTTGGCCAAGTGTCCCGATGTGGGTAGGTAAAAGTTCTTAATACTTAAGTATTATCTTGTTTATCTATCAATTGATCTCTTTTCAAGATGTTGTCTATATTTCACCCTTAAATCCTTTACACTGTGAACTCTGCCACTTGATGTTGAACCATGACAAGCATGTGCTCTGCGAGAAACCTTTGTGCATGACCGAAGATCAGGTGTCTCAGTTGATAACCAAAGCTCAGGCACGAGGTTTATTCCTTATGGAGGGCATGTGGCCACGTTGTGTGCCCGCCTATCATTATTTGAGAAAACATATTCTCCGCAATCGTCTCGGTGAGGTCGATAATATACATTGTACTTTGGGCCTACCCATATCCCAGTCGAAACTGGCTCTTTATGGCGGTGTGGCCAATGATTTTGGTGTCTATGGTCTACAATTGGCTCTGTGGGTATTTCGTGAGACACCGGAAAGAGTTCGTGCCACAGGTAAATTTAATGCAGAGGATATTGATGTGGCAGCCGATATTGTATTAGAGTTCTCAAGGAATCGCAGAGCTCACATTCAAGTCAGTGCCGAGGAGAAGTTTGACAATAAGGCCACCATTCAAGGGAAAAATGGGTGCATAACAGTAAGTTTTATTACAAGCAATTTATAAGTTTTCTAAACTCCTTGATGCCATATAGATGAGTAACTATTGGTGTCCTACACGCCTGAAGACTGATACCAAAAATATAGATTTCCCTTTGCCAGTTGATAAGGGATTTTATACACATTATCATAATCGCATTAGCATGTGCTACGAGGCCGAGGAAGTGAGAAAATGCATTCTGAATGGTTGCAATGAAAGCGAAATGTTCAATCATAAAGAAAGTTTACTCCTGGCTAGTCTAATGGATATTATTTATGATCAACTGGGTTCGAGTCGTGGTGTTGATTTTCCTATGCACGAAGAGAAAAAACTACAAGATCCCACGGAGATTATTAATCAGACCTTTAAGACGTTGACTTTGGCTGACGAAATAGAAACTAACAAGAAAAATGAAGAGGCTGAGGTCATTGGATGATCTAAGATATTAGGATCTTCCTAAATTAGTAATTCAGAGTGGAAAGTTGCATAGATCGAATCTGCTGTATCTGCTGTTATATAGAAAACTTGTTTTACACATTGTGATAATATGATATTAATTCAATAAATAAAAAGCAGTAAACACAAAACTAACCTAATCATAAATATATTGATATTGTTAAGTATCAGGGATATATCTATCATAAGGAAGTTTCCAATTTTTTCCATTAGGTATATTTTTTCAGTATCAATCGTATTTGTATATTAGTACCAACCTCAGACCACAACCACAGCAAGATCTACTTGTTTAGTTAATGCGGCAACCCCTGGCAGTATTAGTCAAGACTCTAACCTGCTTACGTTATTCATAAGCTAAAGCGGCAACCATAAGCGTAACGTAAGGGAAAATATCGTTACAAAAATTTAAATAAACTTTATATAATATTACTGATATACATAAAATACTTTTCTATGGTTAAGAGAAAAAAGAGAATTCTTAAATTTTTAAAATAACAATTTATTTGAAATAATACAAACTTAAAACTACTAAGAATTGTCGTATTAGTCTTTCTAGTGCTTCTTAACTTTCTTTTGACTAACTTTTTTCGATTTTCCGCAACACTTACGCCATAAATATGTCCACACAATCTTATTGATTAGGATAACAATAATAAGAGTTACTAGTACTAGTGCATAGATGTCCAGGTTATTGCTGGCAATGTAACCCATATGAACCAACGGACTTTGAATATGGGGAGCACCATGATGACGCAAAACATACTCTGTCCAGTATATCACCGATTGGCGAGCCGTCATCGGACGATCACGGTAAAGTTTTGAAAAGTTTTGCAATTTGGCCGCATAGCTGGGATTACCGAGAATTTCCTTAATGCCCGCTGTCAAAGTATCTTCTTCGATTGTCAATAGATCCAATTTGAGACCATAGCCCGATTCCTCTAGTTTTTCAGCATTTCCGGGTTGATCGGCAAAAACAGGTAGAGCCAACATGGGAACTGCATGATATTGGGCCTCTGCCAGGCCTCCTTTGCCAGCATGGGTAATGAATAACTTAATCTTGGGATGGGCCAAAATATCATCTTGAGGCAACCATTTCTTATAGAGTATATTAGGTGAGGTGCCAGGTGTCTTCTTGAGATCTTCCCATTTCCATACAACCTGTTGCTTCAACTTTGACAAGGCTTTAAAGATTTTGGCAATAACATCGGGACTTATGTGATCGCCTTTAAGATTGGATCCCAAACTGAATAATATGGCACCATGTTTGGCCTTGTCGAGGAACTCTTGAATATCAGAGGGTAGAGGATCGGGTTTTTCTTTAATTTGAATGCCACCAACTTCTACTACGCCAGGTACATTTGGTCTAATGGGTCCTTCGCTGATGCCATGGCTATTACAGAATACCAAAGAGACATTTTTTTTGGCTTCATCGTAGCTGAGAAGTGTTGGATCATCTCCAAAAAGTCGCCTAATTAAAGAAGAATAAAATATCAAGATTAAATTTCTATTTAAGAGAAGATCTTTAGCTTTACTTACTTGTAATAACCAGTAAATTGGGTTTCCAAGAACATGCTAAGTCCATTGAATGACAAACCAGTTAAATAGTTAATCAATCGTTGCTTGAAATTCATGACTTCGCCAGCTTTTACAGCCAAATTCATATTGGGCACACTTGCCGGTAATTCTGGATTACCCACAATCCCATTAATCATGGCTGCAGGTGGGCCAGACCAAGATACAATTATAGGAGCTTTGAATCGTGAGCCCAGACCCACTTGATAAAGATTGAAAAAGAAGCCATTGAACACTAAATCGAATTTGTTATCCTTGTTCAAATAGAGGTCTTTAAATTTGGGATCCTCCAGAACATCCACTTGCTTGGTCAACAGCAATGATAATGAAGTAAACATCGTCTTCATGGTGGTTACAAATGATGGTTTTTGTTTGGCCAATGCTGACATGCCCTCATTTATCAACTTCTCATCTTCAGGATCCATGGGTATTACAATATGTTTGATACTCTTATGCGTTACCTTTGGTGGTACAGAACTGACGACAGTTATATTGTGACCTTCTTCAGCCAAAGTCTTCATTATTGACATATGAACAATAAAATGCGATGGACTGTGACTGGTGAAGACACCCAAAATATTGGCTCCCTCACTGATCGTTGGTCCCGAAAAGGCCATGGCCAACAATAGGAACAAGCCGCCAAGGCTATAGTTAAGTATTTTCGTCATAGTGTACCAGGTCACTTCTATTTGCCACCAATATCAAATGTTAACTGACTGAAATCAACAAAATTTGGTCGTTACTTATACTCACCAACAGCTACACTGATAAGATATTGTTCAGATAAGCTACTCCAATCGCCTAACGACTGCTAAAAATATTCTCTATCAAACAAAAAAAAGGGAAAAAGAAGTATGTTTAATTTTTACATAAATTGTTATTTTATTTTCTTATCTATGCATTTTGAATTCTCTCTCTTTCTCTTTAAAAAAAAAGTTCACATTTTGCATTAAATAGAAAATAAAAGGGACAAGTTATGAAATTATAACTATAACCTAGGCAAAGGTCAATAGCAATTAACTGTATATATATATATATATATATATATATATATGTATTCCGACATTAACATAGTATATATGTACCTTGTCTATATAGAGAACAACAATTAATGACTATATAGAATATCAAACAACAATAAAACAATTCTAAATACAATGCGCTCCCGACACGCGTTAACAACCGCTGGCTACGATTCACTGAGATCGGAATTTGTTTTCCGACGGGGTGGGGGCCAATAAGTCACTTCATGGGAATCTCTCAGAGAGTCATTCTATTTATAGAGAAAGAGAGAGTGAGGGAGAGAAAGAGAGAGATATATATAGTGTGTATGTTGACGTATAACATCAAACAACTTGTTTGAACAAATTATGGATTGTTTTATTAGTTGAACTTGTTTTATTCATTCATTCATTTGGTTTTTAATGACAGGTGCAAAGGCTTAATGGTAAACATTATCTGACCTCATGGTGGTAAAGTATGGCGAAATCTATATACATATACAAAGTTGCACGGAAAACTTATGTTTATTATTGACAATCATCGGCTATAGATTTCATCATGCTACACAGTCGTTTTTGGCGTTAATCTCCAATTGATACATGCTACAGATATGGTTGAACTTGAGAATTGCAGTACGAAACTAGAGATACCCTTACTAACTGTTTAATACCTTTTTCATATAATCTTCTATTCCTTAAACAGGGGCTGACTATGTTAATCTTAGTTTTACTATCTTTACTTTTTGAATACGTGGCCACTGCAACTGGGATTAGACTATTTGATAACAATAAACACACGTAGCCCCATCATTTAGGAATTTTAAAGTTTTTATATCAACAAATATCATTACTCAGGTGATTATTTTATAAAAATATCTACCTATATATCTTGGGGTAACTTATTATGACAATGAATATTAAAAGTATTGATCCTACTTTTTTGAAAATGCGTTCACATATAGAACATATGGAACTCTATAGCAAAAATGAAAAATCTCTGTCAAAAAAGTTAAGTTCTTCTTTAGCTTTAGTTAAACCAAAGATGAATAAGGACGAAGAATAATTAATTAGATTCTCTCACAGTTTACTTACAGATTCATTGTCTAACAACCAATTAGCACAACTACCATAAGATTTCTCTTAAATAATAGAATAATTTGGAAATTACTTGAAAATTAGTAAAATATTTTAAAAAAAATTTTTGCAAAAATTATAAGAAACTTTAACTTTCCTCTAGCATTATTTTAAAATCATTTTTCTAACTAATTTTGAAAACTTTGAATTCCAAAACGATTCTAATCGTTTGTCTGTTAGTCTACATATGTAATATTGTGATCTGGCAATTCTATAGATGCGATGAACTAAGGGAATCTTATGGAACAAATAAAAATGAAGTAGTTAGAAGAATTGTTAATAAGATAATTAAAGAAGTTAGATGTAAATAGATGATTGATAAGTAGTCTAAGTTGATATATGTATATATATATATATAATCAGTATATATGTTGTGATTCCTGTTTATGAAGTATATGTATACATTTAATTTACATATGTATATAAAAATATTATATAAAAATTATTTCTTAACAATTTAAATTCAGTTTAAGAAGTGGCATTACCATCATAATGGTACCCTAATATGACTTTTTACTCCTTGTAGAATGAGTTACATTTTTTTAAAAATGATTCAGCTTGTGGTTTTTATGGTAAACTGTTATTTTTTAACTCTTTATTGTTTAATATAATTTGTTTAATTTTATTTATATGATTAATTGCTTTCAACTTTAAATCAATTTGATTTTGCTTATCTCAAAATCAGCAAACTCTACTAAGAAATACTCCTCCAATTTCTGCTAAATTTTAATAAAATTAACTTTACCATACTCCCAACATATAATGAATCAGCTAGTTTCACTAGACTGTTAGAGTATAGAATATTTTATAAATAAAAGTTAATTTTTATTATGTTTGTTGACATACTAAGTTGCTTGAAATAATCATTTGTTGATAACAAATTAAGACCAGATAAGTAATATACGAGCACTTTGATAGGGATAACTCAACTATGAATCAGAGTTTTTCTGTAAACACTTGCCAAGGCAAGTTGATAACTTAATTTAAATTTTAATACATTTTATATTTATTTTTATTATTTTAGCTTTATTTATAATTTATCACATTCTTGTTAGGAACATATATTTTATGTTTTAAATAGTTTTAAATTGCCTCGTTTTGCTAATTGGTTTTTATCTTTTGATAAGAATGAATATTTCTACGCAACATTCTGTTAATTTTGTGAAATACAAATCGTAATATAAAGGCCAGTAACCAAATGAAAGAAATTATAAGTAGAATAACTAATGCGAAGACATCTAGATTATGGCGTGCTATAAAGTCCATATGTAAGGCAGGACTTTGCATATGATAGGCTCCTTTGTGACGTAGCACATATTCTATCCAGAATAAAGCCGTCTGTATGGCAGTCATTGGCCTATCACGATAAAGTGATGAAAATTTTCCCACTTTTTCCTTGTATGAAGGATTTGTTAAAATCTCTTGTAGAGCACTTTGAAAAGTTTCTTCAGTTAAGGTTACTATATCTTGAGAGAGGCCAAATCCTGAGGCAACCATTTTAGCTGCATTTCCCGGTTGATCGGCAAAGATGGGTAAAGCCAACATTGGAACACCATGATATTGGGCCTCTGCCAATCCTCCTTTACCAGCATGGGTAATAAAGAGTTTAGTATTCGGATGGGCCAGTACATCATCTTGAGGTAACCAGTTAGAATAGTATATATTTGATGATGATCCTGGAGTTTTTGTTAAATCATTCCATTTCCAAATCACTCGCTGTGGCAATTTTGATAAAACATTATAAATTGAATCAATAGTTTCCTGTTGTACAAAAGCTGGATCTATATTACTGCCCAAACTAAACAAGATGGCTCCATGTGATGTAGCATTGTCTAAGAATTGCGCTAGATCCTTGGGTAAAGGATCTGGTGTATCTTTAATTTGTATGCCACCCAATTCAATGGATTGTGGCACCGAGGGACGTATAGGACCTTCGCTATGGGAATGATAGTTCATGAATACCATCGATATGCGACGCTTCATTTCACCATAACTGGGAAAATTTGCATCTTCTTCACCAAAGGCCTGTCTGAAAAATAAAATAGAAAATATAAAATAATTAGCATGAAATTAAAATAAATTAAAAGTTAAAACTTACTTGTAATATGTATTCATTTTATGACTCAAAATCATGTTTAGTCCTTTGAATATTGTATAGGTAATATAGTTTTTTAAACGGGAACCAAATCCTTTTTTCAGGTCCATATTAAAATTGGGCACATAGGCCGGATCATTGACATTTCCCACCATTGAGTCCAACATTTCAAAGGGTCCTCCACACCAATTCACAATAACCGGACAATTTAATTTTGCAGCTATACCCAATTGAAAATCATTCATAAAATAACCCAATATAACCAAATCAAATTTCACTTGAGGATTCTCATAGATTGATTTTAAATTTGGATGAACTGCAAAATCATATTGTGCAGAGAACATGGAAGTTGATTGAGTAAACCCTTTCGCAATGGATAATAACACATTTGTCTTTTCCTTTGTGGCCTTTGACATGCGCTCATTAAATTGCTTCATAACTTGCTCATTTGGTGGCACTAAGATCACAGTGATATTCTCATGCGGTGCTATTTTTGGTTTTATAGCCGATGCTACTGTAATATTATGTCCTTGATCGGCCAAAGCCTTCATCACCGACATATGAACAATCAGATGGGAGGGACTCGCACTACCAAAGACACCCAATATATTGGCTCCTTGACATTCGGGCATTCCATATTGCATCAGCAATATGGCAAAAAGCGTATACAGAAAACCCGACATGATGTGCATGGAAACAATATTTATATTCAACTGAATACTCCAGCTGAAAAGCTTTACATTTATATATTATATACATAGTATTGCCCGTGGTCAGAATATCAAACAAAAGTACATCGAGAGAGCACAGAGAGTGACGAGTTTGCTTTTATGGCTGGTGAAATGTTTATTTTTAATGCTCTAGAAAAACGGGTATATATGCTTTGATAACAGAATTTGTCAGGTTCTTTTGACACTATGTGAATTATATATATTTTGATATGCTAGGGATATATATTAAGTTATTACATTTAGATCTGTGTCTCTTAAATAAAATAATCTTTTAGCTAGTTTATAAAATGATAAACTTCCTTGTTTTCTGTTCTTTACAACTGAGTCTATTTGATAGTTAAAAGGATCGAAGATTACTATACCTTATATACTATGCATAGCTAGAAAAGTCCATTTTAACATATAGTTTCTTTGCTTAATCAGTTTATTTTTTAAATATGAATTGATCTTATCATAAATGGATAATTTTTTAGTCATTCATCCTTTAAGTAGGATTAAAATACATGAAAATATGCTGAATTAGTAATTAATATTATTAAAATTATCATTTATTTATATTAAACTTTTTCTTCTATATGTTTTCTATATATACACATTTATACCTAAGCTACCGATATTGTTAAATTCAGCATACAAAGCAATGTTTATATATCAAAGTGCGCGAGTACCCTTATGTTTTTTGTTTTTAATCTGCAATTGCCTTCTTTCATATAAAATCCTCTAAATATTATTAAAAAATAAAAAAAAAATGACAAGGAATACAGAAGGAAACTTAACACATATTTAAGTGTATTTAAACTTAGGCTTGTAGCTAATCAACATGAGCGACTGGTTTGTTATTGTACATTTATTTTAATAAATTAATTTTTTGTTTGTCAATGATAAGAATATCGTTCCTGATTGATTAAGTGAGGAATACTATTATGTGTTGCGATTTTATTATAGGCAATTGTCAGACAATATGTTGAAATAATTTAATAAATAAAAAAATGAAACAAAAATATTTATATGTAGAATGAAATTCTATATTAATCTAAGTTTTTATATATTTTTTATAATATTCACTGGGGGAATAACTTGTCATGTTTCCTTCGAGCTAGAAAGTCTATTAACAGGACAAATTGTAAGCCTTCCAGTATGGGTTAATATTTGGTAAGTTGATGCTGGATTAAATATGGGTAAATAATGTAAGTCTGTGTGTGATATATGACTGATGATAAACAAATGCAATCAAGGAAAAAGATAATATATATAATATATACAGCTAATATATATAAAAAATAGAAAATATAGAAAAAATCTTTAATTTATCCAATTTAACTAACCTAAAATAGAATGTATAAAAAAAGTAATTTGGAAATTTTGAGATTAGCATTGATTTGTTATAAATAATTTTTGCTTTTAGTTTGATTGAAAATCAATATGATTTGATTAAAAAATCTTTCATTTCTTCTCGTTTTTTTATTGTGTATATTCTATATAAACAATCATTTCAAGTTTTTAAAAGACTAAAAGATTCTTTATACTTACATAAGTTACTACCTCACTTATATACTTATAGCAAGTGACTACACTGCCATTTAAAAGTTCTTTTTAAAAACAGCTAATAAAAATTGGTTCCAGATATCCCCAGACATATTGGAAGCACAAGCTATAACAATTTTGCACTTTAGCTTATTCGATTTAGATGAGGTATAAAATAAAATTCGGCATAAAATAGTATAAGTAATAAAGCATTTATTTTTATTTTTTGGTTTTTGTATATCATTCTACAATAAAAATTCTTTATTTTGATAGAATATCAAAAAAAATTTCAAAAATTTCTACTACAAATACAAAACAAAAAACTTTATAGTAACCAATACACATGTATTTGGTAATCTTTAACTAGTCTAGCCTCATTTTTATCACTAACAAAACTGATTAAACTACAATCAACCTATTTACATTACATTTACATATACATATATTTGTTTTCTTTTTTTTCACAGTCATGCTGAATAAAAGTTTATACTACAAAAATTTATAGATAATACTAATACATTTACAATTCATTGTTTTTTTTGTTTCTTTGAATTATTTTTAGTCGAACGTCTGCCAAAGACTTTACGGAACAAAAATTTAAACACTAACCAAGTTAACAACAGGCCTATAATTGATACCGTTATCACCACTGCATAAACATCAAGATTATAGGCAGCTATGGTACTCATATGAACCAAGGGACTCTGTAAATGTGGGGCACCTCGATGTCGTAAGACATACTCTGTCCAATAGACCACCTGCTGTCGGGCAGTTAGAGGTCTATCTCTATAGAGAGAGGAAAATTTTCCAATTGTCTGGGCATATTTCTCATTCTCTAAGACCTCACGAACAGCAGCACCGAAAGTCTCCTCCGTCAATGTTAATAGATCCAAACTGAGGCCATAGCCGGATTTTTCCATTTTAGCTGCGTTTCCTGGTTGATCACCAAAAATGGGTAGAGCCACCATAGGAACAGCATGATATTGGGCTTCCGTAATGCCGCCTTTTCCAGCATGAGTAATAAAGAGTTTCGTCTTGGGATGGGCCAAGATATCGTCTTGGGGTAACCATTTTTTGTAGAGAATATTCGTTGAATTGCCTGGCAAGTCATCCAAATTCTCCCATTTCCATATCACATTTTGTTTTAGATTGGATAAGACTTTAAATATGATTTGATTGATTTCTGGTTTTAAAGCAGAACTCTTGATATTGGACCCCATGGAAAGTAATATGGCACCATTTTTAGAGTTCGTTAAAAATTCATCAATGTCTTTGGGTAATGGATGGGGGGTATCCTTAATCTGTATACCACCAATCTCTACGGTAGCTGGCACTAAAGGTCTTATGGGACCCTCGCTTATTAAATGGCAGTTGACAAATACCATGGATATATTCTTTCTCTGTTCACTAAGAGTGGGAAAGTTACTTTCCTTGCCAAATTGCTTGGTGTAGTATCCAGTTAATCGTTTATCAAACACTTTAAACAAATATGTTACCATCCAGTCCGAGGCAAAATTTTTCAATCTATTGGTGAAACCCATAAGCTCACCCTTTGGAATAGCAGTAAATACGTTTGGTACATAGGATATTTCTGCTGGATTACCCAAATAGCCATCGATTACACCCATTGGAGCTTGCATCCAATCAATGATAACCGGCACTTTCAGCTTAGCTGCCACTCCCAATTGAAAATCGTTGATAAACCAACCCATTATCATTAAATCGAATTTTGTATCGTATATCTGTTGAAATTTTGGATGAGAAAGCAATTCATATTGCGATTCAATCATAACAGTCAAGCCATTCAATAAACGATCCAAAGTATCAAAAATTGTATTCTTCTGTGAAGCCATTTCCTTCATTTGACGCTCCAAGATTTCTTCCTGCTCATCCGTAACTGGTATCACAATCACATGTATATCCTTTGACTTTACTTTGGGTTCCACCATTGAAACAACTGTCACATTATGACCAGCTTCAGCTAGAGCTTTCACCACCGACATATGTAATATCAAATGGGATTGACTGTGACTACTAAATAAACCCAAAATGTTTGCTCCTTCAGCTGGTGAAGGAATCGTTGCCAATAGCGCTAGCAACACTAAAAACCCGGCACGACACTTTGACAACATTTTTGTGGAACTTTTCCGTTTACTAGTAGAACGAAAACTGCGGGAGATAAGTGCCCCGTGCGCTATTTATTGCTAAAGCGACGTTTTCCATAGTGTTCGTTTATCATAGCTCTCTTTAAGTGTTTGTCGGGCGACTAATAGTTCGGTTAATTAACCAATACGAATACTCTAACATTAATGTATAGGTATTTCATATGTTTGCGCAATTTTGTGCTTTTGTATTGAAGTTTGAACAGGACTCTGAGTACTGAGTAAAAATTTAGGAATATTCTCTTATAAAAAGAAGTTACTGATTTACTCTTTCTAAAGCTTCTAGCTCTCTTAAAGTTCATTCACCTTTTTTTAATGACTTTAGAGACCACATTTAGATTAAGGGGAAGGTTGTTTTCTTAAGAATTTTTAATTTAAATCTACTTGAATTAAGCAAAAGATGAAATTTTTAAAAGGAAAGTGTTCTTCTTTTCACCTCTATATCTTTTTTACTTCTATATAAGAGTATTCTAATTTCGTCATTTTCATTATTTTTTTTACTTTTATATAGTTTTCATTTTATATAACTTTTTTGCTGTATCATACTGATAAATGGTTTTTGAATTCAAAAGCTTTTTGGAGGCATGAAAATGCATAATATATAATATTAAAATTCACCTATTGTTAGTCTGGGTTATAGCTGACAAAATATTTTAATTATTCGTATTTGGTTGACCCTTAATAAAAAAATGTCTGTGAAAAAAAGTATAGCTCTTATTTTTTAACTAACTTTTAACTTGCAACAGTTTGTTAAATTTTTAAGTAAAGTTTTTTTATAGTTGAATTTTTAACTTAAAGTTTATGACCCATTAAACAATCTAATAGTTCACTTAAAACTATTTAAACAAAAAAGTAAAGATCATTAAAAACAAATATAAGCTTTCATATAGAATAAAAGCTCTTTTAAATACAAAGAGAGGCAAGCTTTTTACCCAACATTTTAGTTAAGAGTAAAGGTCAGAGAATAAGAGAAATTTATACATATATTTGTTAAACATTCATTCACTGTAGTCCGAAACCAAAAAACGATTAAATTTTAATACAGTTATTTAAATTTTTTACTGCCCGGCGGCAATGGATTGGCTTTAAGGCGTAACAATTGCTGACTCTGACCCTTAATGTGACCCCAATGACTCATCTCACGTAATTCCAAATCGAATTCTTTCAATGTTAACTTAAATTCTGGATAAAGATGCTTTAGAACATTATGATCCAAGGTGGGAAACAAATGATGCAGAGCATGTTCACCGAATGAGACCAATACCAAGAGATCTGACCATTTGATATCGGCACGATCGATTATAGTATCTAATTGATATAGACCCCAATCTGGATCGGGTCGTTGACTATCACCATCATGCAAGATGCGTGGATCATGATGAGCTGCTGTCAGGCCAACAAAACCAAATATTAAACTACCGAAACCGATTATGGTCAACCAATGAAGAATTGTTGAACCAAGATCCAAATCAGTGGTTAGATATAGAAAAGTAGGCAAAGTAAGACCAGTCAAATCATCCCAATGCATGACATTTTTCTTAACAAGAGAAATCACAAGTCTGCAAAGATATATAAGATATATATATAAACAGTAGTAGAAAGAGTCATATTTAGCATTACCTTTGAGCGATTTGGGCATAACTCATTAAAGCATAAACCGCTGGTGATATTATTACTGAGATCCAACGTTGAGTCTTTGTGGCATAGTGTCTACTTGGCACCCAGCATAGAAATGGCTCAAATAAAGACATTTCCAAATCGTGTAAAGAATTTGGATAGACATGATGTGATAGGGCATGAGATATGCGCCAATCTCGATAATTCATTAGAGACAAATTAAAGCAATACATTCGCCAATTATCACGTTGATGGAAAAAGTTATGCGAAGATGTTGCCATATAGCAAAGGGCTAATCCTGCCAAGAATTGGAAAACCCATGAACTCCAAATGCATGACAGCCAACTGAAAAGGAACACGGCACTCAAAATGCCAGTGTGAAGTAGCTAAAAATGAAAGTTAAGAAATAAAAATTTAACACTTTTCTATATATATAATCTCTTTCTACTTACATTTGTTTTCTGGGAAGGCTTATAGTTCAGTTTTTTTAACTTTTCCTTTACCCTCTTCTTAAGAGTCATATAGAAACCATTCGGTTCAAGGGTAAATCTATAGTTACGGGGTTGAGAGGCTTTCTTGACCTCAAATTTATTTAACATATTATGGGCTTTCTCAGTAATGTGATGCGATTCAAAGGGTTCGGTTATATCAGTGCCTCGAGTGGTCTCTATCCAGAAAGCACCGCCCGGATGCCGTTGAGCGAAACCACTTAAATCATATAGCTTATCGCCAATGCGCCAAAGACCCTCGGCCTCATCGTCCACTTGTTTGCCGTCAAGCCAACTTGAATGATCATATTAAATTTATAATCCAGATATTAAGTTCAACTGCAGTAATACATATAATAATTTTACCTCTCATGGGTTATATATTGCTGCTTTCTATAACTGGGATAATTTCTAGATATACCGGATATACGCCAAGACTCTTCTTCCAAGTTTTTTATATTTGGTGTCATTATCACAGAGTTAAGCACTTCAATAAATATAACTTAATCGCTCGTGGTTTTTTCTTTTTTGTTTTGTTTTGCTTCTGTTGAAATCTTATAATTTATTTATTTTAAGGTTTCCAAGTCCAAGTTTGAAATTTAATATGTATACTATATGGCGATCGCATTGAAATGAACCGCTGGCTCTGCTGGCATATCGCCAAGTGAAGTGTTTACTCTGTTATTCTTTCGGTTTCTATCAATTTAACGGAAATCTCATTAAAAGAGCTTTTAGTGTATTCAGCACTCCTCTCTTTTTTCTCTCTTTCTCTAATTTTAGTCTCTCTCTCTCTCTTTCTCTTGCATTCCATTTCTTTATCTCTTATCAAATTGTGGTTCAAAGTTATAAGACCAAATTGAAATGCGTAAATGGGGGGCCATCACTGTGTAGAATCAGCTAATGAATACCCTTACCATTTATAGATAGTTTAGTTTTCATGAAATAGGAACATGATTCTTCTTTCAAATTGATATAATTAAAAGGAGCAGGGACTGAAATATCAAACATTCAAATATATTTATAGAAGAAAAATAGAAATGAAATATAATGTTAAATAAATCGAAAATAAAAGGAATAGTAATGGGATAGTAACAATATAGAAACGGAACAGAAATGAATCAGAAGTGGAACATAAATTAATTAGAATAATAGTTTCCGAATGGAATGGAATTGGGCTACTATTATAGTAACAAAATTGTAATGGAAGAAAAAATAAATATTAAAAGTTGAGAGAAGAAGAAGAAATAGAAATGGATTATAAATGGTATAGAAATGAAATGGAAATGGAATAGAAATGAAATGGAAATGGAATAGAAATGAAATGGAAATGGAATACAAATGAAATAGAATGAAATGGAAATAAATTAATTAGAAATGAAACATCATTTAAAATGGATTACGAATGTAAGTTTCAAGATGAACAAAATAAAACAAAATAGTGAAGAAATAGTAATAAAGTAACAATGGATGAAAAATGGAACATAAATATTCAAAATGACATAAAGCTTGAATATAAATGGAATACGAATAAAATAATAAAGGAATGGATCCAAAATGGAATAAAAATGGAATAAAAATGGAATATAAATGGAATAGAAATGAAATAAAAATGAACTAATAAAGGAATAGAAATGGAATAGAATAAAATTGGAGTACAAATGAAATAGAAATGGAATCAAATTTTTAACACTATATACTTAACATTATTGGAAAATATGAACAAGTTTTTAAAAAATCGTCTATAAAAGAGAACATTCAATATTTAACACTCACTTACTTGACTTTTGCAATAAATAATATTGTAAACCACTTGGATCAGCGTCTACCCTATAATTATAAAAACGTTGCAAAATTTACATAATACTCTTAAAACTGATCTCTTAAGATACAAATGTTTGTTGTTGCCTTTGTAAAAGGCAAACAAAAACTCATTTAAATTTTTCAATCGTCATCATTCGACTGGTTTTTCTTAGTGTAAACAAGTTTCCAACTCAATTAAGAACGAATATGTTGTGATTATTCATATGTGTGTATACTCTCTCTTTTTATTATACCCTGTACCCATAGGGTAAAAGGGTATATTAAAGTCGCTAAATGTATGTAACAGGCAGAAGGAGACATTTCCGACCACATAAAGTATATATATTCTTGATCAGCATCAACAGCCGAGTCGATTGAGACATGTCCGTCTGTCCGTCTGTCCGTCCGTCCGTCTGTCCGTCCGTCCGTATGAACACGTGGATCTCAGAGACTATAAGAGCTAGAGCAACCAAATTTGGTGTCAGCATTTGTGTAGTGTCTACGCAGATCAAGTTTGTTTCAAATTTTTGCCACGCCCACTTCCGCCCCCGCAATTTAGGAAAAACGAATAACTAGTGTTATATTAAAGGTAGCGTATTCTTATTTGGCACACCCAATAATATGGCCAAAAGCTATTAGCTGACCAAATTTCGTTTAAATCGGACCAAAAATATCGGAGATATATCTATGTACAATTTGTACTGAAACGCCCAGTGCGACATTGCGTAGTAAGTGTGAGCGAGATAGCATGCTTTCGTTGCTGCCGCTTGTGCGGAAAATTTTAGTTTAAGCTGCTGGCAAATTTTAAGGAGTTTGATTTAATACAGTTACTCTACTTGGTACAGGGTATAGTCAAAGTCGGCAGGGACGACTTGCTTGCTTCATTTTTTATTACTGTAGAATGTCTGGCGATTTTATTATTATAGAATGTCTGCCGATTGAATATGTTTCAAGTATTGGTACTATCTATGAAACGCCTCCACCTCTATTTCAAGGGTATATTGATAACAACATAGTTTCCAATCAACTGTTGACCCATTATCATAATATTATCACATCATGGGGTCTATTAGGTATTTTGGTTGACTTAGTTACTGATTAAATAGCCAGAGGGACCCCAACATATGTGGACATACCCTCGGTTCGGGCGACATGCCCACTATTTCTTGAATCTCTGGCCACGTGCATGAAATTCTAATCAATTTGAAAATTTTTAGACGCAATATTAAGTTGGTTCGGCTCGACTCGGATCAAGTCGGATCGATTCGTTTGTTAAAATCACCTTATCAAAGTGGAAATGTTTTTAAATATTTATAAATCGATGAATTGTTTGTTTCTTTTTATATAATATTTGCGCATAAAATTGTCTGGCGAGTGGCATTAGGTATTCAGTTTGTTATTAAGCCCGGTGGCTGTCGGTTGTGTTAAAAACGTACCAAAAAGAATCCAAAGGATCATGGTGATTGAGGAGTGGAAAAAAAGTGGCATTGCCACTAAATTTCCTACCTATCGCAATTCCCCATTGGTTACTGTCCATAGCTGGCAGAAGGGTAAGCGACAGGACGATGAAGCAGAAGGACTTTGGCGCATCTATGATGGCATCTATGATTTTACCGAATTCATTAACAAACATCCTGGCGGTCCTTTTTGGATCAAAGAAACGAAAGGCACTGACATAACTGAAGCCTTTGAGGCACATCATTTGACCACAGCCCCTGAAAAAATGATTGCCAAATATAAGGTACGGGATGCGGCCAAACCAAGAATCTATACACTGACTCTTCATGAGGATGGCTTCTATAAGACCCTCAAGGAGCGAGTCCGTGAGAAGCTCAAAACTGTTGATAAGGCACCCAAGCGTAAAAGTGATGTGAGTATAAAAGTGAAAATAATCAGAAAAATAAAAAAAAACAGATAAGATAATTAACTTAACAAAATTTTAAAGTGAATATCCTTTTGTGATTTCTCTTATTCACAACTTTTTCAATTTGGAAACATGTGAAAGAAAAAACACTTAAAATTTGTATGACAAATTTTAAAGCATACTTTACGGGTCAAAAATTTATAAAAATCAATGAAACCATTGACCTTAAGATTCTAGTGTGAAATATGAGCTGTTGTCCGCATAGAAAATTCTGATTAAATTCTGAGAATAATTTACTGATAAAACTTAAAACAATTGTAGTAGATTTTGGTTCTTTTATGCCTAAACTAAAGAAATTTTATGTAGAATATAAAGAAAAAAAAACGAAAGTGCTTATTCAATTGATTTAATAGTGAAATTTCGTTTAGACTTTTAAAATAGTTTACTTCTTAAGAAGTATAGCAGATATTAAATAATTAAAATTTTTAATTTAATTTTAAATGTTTTTATTCTATTAATTTTTAATGTATTTAACGGAGAACACAGAAATGGCAAAACAATTCATTTATTTGTAGTTGTTTTGTAATTTCTCGTTTTTTGTTTCTAAAATGGGTATTCAGGAAGCAGAAAAAGTTGAATTTGAATTTCTGTATGGCTATGTTAAAAATAAACTAGATTTTACATATATTTGCGGTGTCTGTACTGTATTCATAATTGTTTGTACATTCAGAACCGGTCTAAACCTATAAGGCCGGTCAGGCACAGTTTTTGATACGTCAGATAAAATATTATTTGTATAGTTTATAATTTTTAAAGTCATCAATTATAAATTGAAAAACTAATTAGAATTGAATAATTATTATTATAAGTTTATCATTTTTTATCAGTCTAAATAATCTAGCTTGAATTTGAAACTTTCTAATTTGTTTATTTACGATTAAGAGTAGAAGTAAAAAAAATTCCCTTAATTTTTTACTATGTAAATTTTTTTCTTATGAAAAATGAAAATTTTGCTGAAGTTTTGTCCAAGTATATATAAAAAAAAAAATTGGTACCTTTTTCTCTCTTATTTTTTAAAGTGCACCACAGTTTTGTCTAACTTATAGATAATTTTGTAGCAGCTGTGGGAATTTTTAGTGGGGGCCAAATTATAAATTATATTCTAAATTTATATTGATAAAAAATAATAATATTAATGTTAAAGTTTTAATACAATTTAAGAGTGTTAAATTGCCCTAAATGCAACTTGATTTATTTCCAAAATTTTGAAATTCTCTAGATTATTAAATAGTTTGAATTTAATAAACAAAATTACAGAATTATAAAAAATTAAATTATTAAGTTTTGAAAGGTTTAAAATTTATAATTTATAATAATTTAAAAGAATTAAAAGTTAAAAAATTACTAAATTAAAATTTGGAATATCAAGTTATAATTGTAAGAAACTAAAATATAAAATTTTATTAGTTATTCATTAAGAGTTCATTCAGAGTATTCAACTTGCTAAGTAAAAAAAACCATAAATTTCTAATTAAAAAGGTCTAAGGTTAATAAGTTTTTTTATAGAAACAATCAATATCCTTTTAAGTGAAATATGTAAAAAACTTAGTATTAGCATTTCATTTTAGTGACATGAAAGTTTTTTTTAATTTACAAATAAATTTTTCAAACTAAAAACCATTTATTTACCCTTTTTGATGTAAATAATCTTTTTGATATTCTTACAGCTCATCCATTTTGGTATCCTGCTATCCACATATCTATTTGCCATAGCTAGTGCGAAATTTGATAGTCTATTGGCTTTAGTCCTTGCTGGTGTTGCACTTTGTTGGACTGTGATTGTATCCCATAATTATTTCCATCGTCGGGATAATTGGCAAATGTATACCTTTAATTTGGGTATGATGAACTTTTGCTCTTGGCGTATATCGCATGCTCTATCCCATCATATGTATCCCAATTCGTATTTCGATTTGGAGTTATCTATGTTTGAGCCATTGCTCTGCTGGATACCAAATACTCATATTAAAAGTAAGGCAATGCGTTATGTGTCTTGGGTAACAGAACCAGTGGCCTACGCAGTTGCTTTCTTTATACAAATGGGCACACGGTAAGACTTAGATTAAGATTCAAGATTATTTAAGTTTATGTAATTGATTACATCTTTCAATTGCAGCATTTTTTATTCACTGCGCCATACGAACATTATGTATTGGCATGATCTGTTGCCCCTTACATTGCCCCTGGCAATATTTGTGGGAACGGGTGGTACAGCTCCAATACTCTTGTGTATACGCCTGTGGTTGTCGATGACGTCGATTGCTAGTTTTGCTTTCTGCCTTATCGGTTTGAATGCGGCTCATCATGACCCGGAAATCTATCATGAAGGTGATACGAATCGTGAAGATCGCGATTGGGGTCTCTTCCAGGTGGACACCATTATCGATCGTGGTGATTTGAAATGGTCACAGTTTTTGGTCTTGACTCATTTCGGTGATCATATTCTGCATCATTTGTTCCCTACATTGGATCATGGTCTATTGCCAGCTCTATATCCTGTATTATTTGAGACTCTGGATCAGTTTAAGGCCAAATTGAGGGAATGTAATCATTTTGAACACATGATTGGTCAACATAAACAATTGATACGCACTGAACCCAATCCCAGGGCCCCGGGCAAATAAAAAAGGAATCTTCATAAATTGTTTGTTTTTTTTTTTTTAAATTGATTTACATTTATTTTGTTCCTTTTTTGTATACTTTTTGTTGTAGTTGTTGTTTTTGATCGTGTTTGTTTTTTCTCGAAAAAATAAAAAACAAAAAGATTTAGTAGATGTTTTGTTTTTGTTTGTTTTTTTTAAACATAAGAACCCTGTGTTATACATACAATAAAGATATATTTTCTCTGTATGGCAACATTATTAACTGATGGATCAACTCCAACCTCGAATAAACGAAACCCGAACGAACTTTCTTTCTATCTTCATTATGATTATTTTTGACGGGGCCTCTTTTTGATGATGTTTGAATGCATTTTTTTTATGGTGTTTTTTAATGGGTTTTTTTTTGCTTTTGTGTTTAGTTTGTATAAAAAATATAAATACAAATACCCGGGTAATGCTGGAGTTGGGATCCAAAGTGAATATTGCTATTTGCCCGATGACAAAAAGAACTTATGTTTGGTATGGATCTTTTGTTTTTAAATATTTTCGATCTGATCTTGATCTATATTTATATACATAATATATATAGGTCATTGCCATTCTAAGTGCATTTTGCCTCCCGTCTTCATGATCGATATTTTGTATTGGTTTTTTTTTTTTTTTTGTTTTCTCGATATTCTCATGTATATATGTATATATATATTTGTTATATAGTTTTATTTTTCCTTTTCTTCTTGTTGTTGTTTTTTTTTTTATGTAGTTGTTGTTGTTTTAAAAATTAAGAAATTAAATTAAAATCATAAACATAAGCATTATGAAATATCAATATTTAAATTAAAAATTGTTTAAAATAAAAAATTGTTGAAATGGCATTTAGAATTCGTTTTCAGGAGCAAGGTCGAATCTGGGTGGGAAAGCCAAACCGTCGAATTGTGGCCTAACGGACGTCGCACGGGGCTAAAAAACGAGAAATTAAAACAAAAAAGAAAATATTATTAATATCATTAAATAATATCATATTTCAATATATAGAAAATGTCATGCTGTGGATAAACTAACGCCTTATAGAAAAACATTTTGTAGACGTCTGCGGACAAAAGAGGGGAATAAAACTTTTTCAACTAAAAACAACACAAATTGAGCATTGTCTTAAGCTCTTTGCAAAAAAAAAGAAAAACAAGGTTTCGGGGGGTAAATGAGGAAAAACGTACATTTGTAACGAGTACGAGAACAGGGGAAAAAACGACGAGTACCAGAAATGAACGAGAGTAGACGAAACGTTACATGTAAATGAAGTAGCGAGATTGTGATTGAGAACGAGAAAGAGAGAACGAGCAAGAGAATTGATTATGATCTTTGACTGTACTTTTTGTGTGTGTGCTTTAAGGGGAAAATGGCAAATATTTGAACAAACGACAAGAACAACTAGTACAAAAAAGTACAGTCTCGTACGTACAGATCCACTTACAAATGTTTCAAAAGATTTCTAGATGAGTTATATATTGGTTTTCTTTACATTTTTGGCATTTTTACTGTTTAAATCTTACTCCAGCTCCAGCAGCGGGCCTTTGCGGCCACCCTTTGACGCTATCGGCTGTAGTATATAGTAGGATATGATATTTTTTTTTTTTGGTTTTTGTTTCATTTAGCGGAAGTATATAGTATAGTATATAATGGTTGATTTTGGTAAATAAAGCAAAGCTTTTTTGCAAAAATGAACGCATTTTTGGTACCAGGTATCGATGATATTCCATTTGATTTCGATTGGTGATAAATATACTTTTTTTTTTCTTTTTTCCCATTTCAGTTCTCTAGATGTGGTTTATCGAATGTCGTTTGATGGTTCTATGTATATTATTATTTTATATTATTATTATTATGATAGTATAATAATTCTTATAAGCTATAATTCTCTTTGCATGTTTTGTTCTCTCATTATTCAAAAAATTTTTTTGGTTTTTTTTTTTTGATTTGAAAATTGGTTGATTCATTTAAATCTGTTTTAACGGTTTTCGATATATTGTAGAGGTGAGAAGTGGCGCAATATGAAAGGGAAGAATAATATATATATATATATTGCATTTTTAAACTAATTCTGTTTCGGATTGGTGTAAGCAAAATGATTGCTCAAAGCGTTGTGTATATGTGAAATTGATTTGGGGGCCAAAAAAATCAGAATAAAAGAAAAAGAACCTTTTGGAATCGAAGCATAAAGAAAATTTTTCTTTTTCCCTGATTTTTGTTGTTTTGTTATTGGGTTGTGGGTTTTAACTTACCGCTGGGCTGGCACCACGTCCAACCGAACCGGCACGTCCCTTGGCACGGAATTTGCTAATTGCCTGCTCAGCCAGATCGGCACGCTCCTCGGCTTCCTCGAGCTCCTGCTGGGCCTTACGGAATTTGGCCAAATTGAGGGCAGCGATCTCCTCAGCTTCCTCAATCTGCCTCTTGTATGTCTTGATCTTCTGTTGCAGTTTGTCGACCAGATCCTGCATGCGCTCGTGGTTCTTGCGGTCCTCCTCAGACTGGAAGCTCAGCTCCTTGATACGACGCTCGGACTTGCGCAAGTTCTTCTGGGCATCGGCATGTCGTCGCTGCTCACCGTCCAATTCGTTCTCCAATTCGCGGACGCGCTGTTCCAACTTCTGAATGGCCTTCTTGCCACCCTTAAGAGCATTGGCCTCAGCCTCATCCAGACGGACTTGCAATTCCTTGATTTGCTGTTCCAAAGCCTTCCTCAATTTCTCTTGGGTCTGGGCATGATCCTGTTCGGCACGGAGTTCATCAGCCAGACGGGCGGCATCAACCATAGCCTTCTTGGCCTTCTCTTCGGAGTTCTTGGCTTCATTGAGGAGCTCATCCAGGTCGGAGTGGAGGGTCTGGAGCTCAGACTCCAATTTCCTCTTGGCAGCCGAGATGGAAGCGTTCTGGGCAGAGACTTCGTTCAACTGCTCGTGGGCATCAGCCAATTCCTGTTCGGCCTGGCGACGGCCACGGTCGGCCTGCTCCAACAGAGTGCGGGACTCCTCGAGTTCGTTCTGCAGAGCATTGGCACGACGCTCAGAGATGCCCAACTGTTCACGGGCATCGTCACGGGCGCGCTGTTCTTCTTCCAGAGCGGTCTGGATGTCCTTGAGCTGCTGTTGGTAGCGCTTGATGTTCTTCTGGGCCTCGGCGTTAGCCTATAAAGCGAAAGAAAAGTGAGAATATGAAATCGATTCAAGATTTCGCCATTTGCTGATTTCGCTTACCTTGTTGGCATGATCCAGAGCAATCTCCAATTCGTTGATGTCGGCTTCCAACTTCTTCTTCATGCGCAGGGCCTCAGCCTTACCCTTGGCTTCGGCTTCGAGGGAGGCCTGCATGGAGTCGAGAGCGCGCTGGTGGTTCTTGCGGGTGTTCTCGAATTCCTCTTCCTTCTCCTGGATACGGCGATCGATTTCCTGGCGCACCTGCGACAATTCCAATTGAGCGCGCAGCACCTTGTTCTCCTCCTGCTCAAGAGCGGCCTCAGCCTCTTCCAAAGCAGCCTGGAGCTCATCCTTTTCAGCTTCCAAGCGCTTGCGGGCCTTCTCGATTTCATGGATGTTGCGGCCACCCTCACCGATCTGGTCGAGCAGATCCTTGACTTCATCAGCCAAGTTCTTGTTCTCACGACGCACAGCCTCCAGCTGCTCCTGGCCTTCCTCGTAGGCACCCTTAAGACGGAACAATTCGGTGGAGTAGTTGCGGCATTCCTTTTGGGAAGCATCCAACTCAGCGGCCAAGTCATCGACCTTGAGTTTCCATTCGCCAATGATCTTGTCGAAGGCCTTCTGCTTCTTCTCGGCGGCGTTGGCAATGGCGTTGGCACGGTCCACTTCCAGTTGGAGGTCCTCCACTTCAGTAGACAGACGCTGCTTGGTCTTCTCCAGACCAATGCACTTCTGGTTGAGCGACTCAATGGTCTCCTCAGCCTCAGCCAAACGAGCCTGCAACTTCCTCTTGGCTTCCTCCAACTCCTCGGAACGGGCAACACCATCCGATTCGTACTTGCTACGCCAGACCTGGGCTTCGGCATTGGCCTTGCTCAATTGACGCTGCAAATCGGCCTTACCCTCAGCCTCCTCCTCAACCTGTTCACGCAGGTTGTCCAGGTCGTGTTCCAAGTTGCGGAACTTGCCCAACAAAGTGGCACGCTCGCGGGATTCCTCATCGGCCAGACGCTTGGTATCTTCCAATTGGGTGGTCAGGGAGATCTTAATCTTGGACAGTTGGGAAACCTGAGATTCAGCTTCCTCCAACTGGCGCAACAGATCGGAGTTCTCAATGGACAACTTCTTCTTGCTGGCATCGAAGTCGTTCAGAGTGCGGTTGGTCTCATCCAATTTGGACTGGACTTCGTTGAGGGTGTGCTGCAACTGCTTGGCAATCTTTTCTTGGGCAGCCTAAACAAACAATGGAAACAGAAAAATATTAGACACCAAGAAGAAATATAAATGAAAAACAGTGGTTTTTGTGGTGTAAGAACTTTGTACATATGTGTGGTTAGTAACTTAGGGAAGCAAGGATATTTTTACACGACAGCTTTAATAATTTACAGCAGCATCTCTAAGGATAAATCATAGTAAACATCTGATAGTACCTTCTCGTTGGTAATGTGATCAACACCGGCACGCAGTTCGTTCAATTGGCCGTAGTACTCGTTCTTCTCCTTCTCAGCCCTGAGATTAAAACATAGAGAGAGTGTGTATATTGGTGGTTAGAGGTGGGTTACACTTCATTGGTGTGGGGAAAAACATAAGATAAACAAAGAGCGAAGAGCGAGAAGCGAGCAGCGGTAGATTGTTTGTTGAGACTCCTGGGGCGAGAGAGACCATTTCCATACGGTGCTGGTTTTAGGTTAGACGAAGTACAAGTAAGTATAACATGCGTTCGTTTTATGTAAAGTTCAGTGTATTTGGTGGTGTTGGTATATGGTGTATATGTATGTATATGCCCTGCACCCGCTGAGAGAAAATTCCCTTAGCGCCGGGGCATATGACCGACATATTACCTTATCGCGACCCAATTGATCGCAAGCAGTGCGAGTCTGATTCAACTCGTTGTGGCAAGTCTGACGATCATGTTCAGCCCTAAATAAAAATAAATACAAGCAATTTGTATCATTAACCCATGTCTCTCGTTATCCAATACCTGGCAACCTGTGAGAAAAGCTAGCGAAATTCAGCCAGGATACCCATCCCACCCGTTTTACTTACTTAGCCTTCAGCTTGTTGAGCTGATCCACTTGCTCGGCCATCTCAGCGACAGCATCGTTGTGCTTCTTGCGCAGGTTAGCGAGGGTAGACTCATGCTGGATGTTGGCTTCCTCAAGATCACGACGCAATTTGCTGAGCTCAGCCTCACGCTTCTTGTTGAGCTCAATCTGGGCAGAGGTGGCACCGCCAGCCTCTTCCAGACGCTCACCCAATTCCTCCAATTCGCGGGCCAAATCGGCACGCTGTTTCTCGGCCTTGGCGCGGGCTTGACGCTCAGCCTCAACCTCTTCCTCGAGTTCTTCGATGCGGGCTTGCAATTCCTTGATCTGGCGCTGGTGCTTGCCGACAACAACTTGCTCGTCTTCGAGCTTGGCAGTGATGGACGACAATTCCTTGTCCTTGCGCTGGATGGTCTGTTCCAATTCCTTCTTGTTACGTTCAAGATCGGAGACAGCTTCCTGGGTCAGCTTGAGGTCACCCTCAACCTTACGCTTGGACTTCTCCACATCACCGCGAACCTTCTTCTCGCGCTCAAGGGAATCCTCGAGTTCATCGAGAGTCTGTTCCAACTTAGCCTTAACCTTGTTCAAGTGGTTGATCTTGTCCTCGGCAGACTGCAGTTCCTCACCAGTCTTCTGGTTGCTCTCACCCTGCATCTTCTTCTCCTTGTTCAACTTGTTGATGAGCTCATCCTGGTGGGCAATCTCATCGTTCAAGTTGCGGATCTGGTGATCCTTGGTAGCCTTATCTTGTTCGGCCTTTTGGATGTTAAGCTCCAAATCTTCGATGTCCTTCTTCAAGCCAGAGATCTCTTGATCGGCCTTCTTCTTCTGTTGGAACAACTGGTTGCGGGCATCTTCCTCCTGAGTCAGGCGCTCTTGAATGTCCTATAGAGAGTAGAATGGAACGGAAGAAATAAATGATGATGAATTGGGCCAGTCTAATAATAGCCAAATGCGCAAATAACACAAAAATAGCAACCGAGAGCAATTGTCATGCCTGATTGCAATTTATTTCGATTCTGGTAATTTTTCGAATGGATACTTACGCGCAGCTGGTTCTCGAGGTCGTTCTTCTGGGCGGTCAACTTAGCGTTGCGCTCCTGGTAGTCCTGCAACTGACCCTTCTCACCGGACAGAGAGTCCAACAGGGCAGTCTTCTCAGCCAACAATTTGGCGTTCAAAGCTTCCAATTCCTTACGGACTTTCACTTCAGCGGCATGCAATTCCTCAGCCTTCTTGGCCTTCTCCTCCAGACGCTGTAAGTCATTTGAATTGTTGATGGGATTAGAAAATGCAGGTGTTTCTGGTTCAACCGATGATGATGAGACTGGTGGAGCAGCATCAGCAGCAGCAGCAGGAGCAGCAGATTCACCAGCACCAGCTTCCGCTGCAGGTGCTGGATCTACTGATGCTGCTGCTGCTTGCTCTTCCGTAGCACTTGGTGTGGTTGCTTCGCTTGATTTTTTCGTTTTTTTCGATTTCTTTTCATCGGCCATTTTGTTATATCAATTATATTCTTATTAACAACGATGCTTAATTATCACTAGTTAGCTAAGATAGCTTTCTTAACAAGGTACACAGTAGTTGTTTTATGTTTTGCTAGTTTTTTCGTTGTGAATTCGTTTGGGTGCGCACCGCGACTGGAGCTAAGTGTTGCGATTGCACTGAACATTTGCCCAATAAAATTAGCAACGCCCCACATAATACCCAACTATGTATGTATGTTATTTGCACACTCATCCCTCACACACTTATTCATCGAATTTGAATTTTTTTCTAATTTTTTTGAATATATTTCGAATATTTTTTTTGGGCAGCTGCGTTGTATGGCATGTGTAATTGCCTCTTATTCAGATGATGGTTTTTTTTTTCTTTTTTTTTTAATTCTTTTGCGGGCCTTCGGAATATAGCAGGTGTAGTATAACCATCTGAAAGCGGCCCACTCGCTCTGGCGCCCGATGACTGCCTTCGTTTTTTTATTATTTAATTAGCAAGCTAATTGGCAAACTAATTGTGCCCCCTGCTACTTTTCTTCATCCCTTTAACCCACTCCCAGATCGACTTCTCTTACTCTATCTCTCTACCTCATTGGGACCAGCTCTTTTTCAAAAATAGCGCGTGAAGCCTGCAGTTTAGATGATAGATATGGCATGTTCAGGGTGTATACACCATATTTTTTGGTGAGAAAATACACACACACAACATATGCGAAATGTTTCCAGCGAATTGTAAATGTTTTCACTATAAGGTGCTAGATTATGACAGCATCTATTTTTGGACCCAAAAAAACATATATCGGAATCGATTCGATTTGGATACAAATTCAACATCATTGAGTGAGTGAGAGGCAGCTGTGTATAATCTTGCCTAAGTTATGGGCCTAGTCATCTATGTGCGTGGGTTGCATTGCTATCGTTTTGGGGTGTGTCCATGTCAATGTTGAGGTATTAAGTTTTGCGCTTAATTAAGGCGCAAGAATTTTGCCATTTTCTTAAAAAAAAAAAAAAAAAAAAAAACTAAAACGAAGAGGGAAACAAAAATGAAATGCAAACGCAGCTGCCCAAAATTCATCCAATTAAACGAATTAAAAAAAGTGATTGCTAACCACAAGTGCCAAGTGCCTCTTCAACCAAGTTCAGTATAGAAAACAATAGTCTATACGCTTGTTGATGATAATGATGATGACCTCCTAGCTCATCATGTCATCGTATTCTTTTCTTTTCTGTTTTCTCTATATATACTCACGGCAATTTCATCCTCAATACGGCTGACGTTGAGCAAAGGCTTGACCTTCTGCCACAGTTTGTACCATGGCCAGGTACGCAGTTGCAAGTATTTGCGCAAGTTGCGTTGCACAACCTTGAGGGCAACACGCTGTTCTTGTAGCTTCTTGAAGCCCTTGCGGGACAAGTAACCACGAGCCCAGGCTTGCATCCAGGACATAATCTTGCCCAAACGCTCATCACGGAACTCTTCCATCTGACCCAGGACACCGGCACGGAAGAACACCTATATATTTTACAAGTTTTAAGGTTTGTTTGGGGGGAATGGGGTAAAAAAATAAAATAGGTTAGTTTCCTCGTAAATTTGCAAAAGGATATTTTGCGTGCACTAAGCTTTTTTTTACATTTTTTTTCTTTTTTCATATTTTTTTTTGCATTTTGCTTAAGCATTTCTTCAAAAACACTTTCGACAGGTTGAACTGGGATAGATAGAGGAGGATGGATACATAGAAAACACAACAAAAACACAATAACAAAAATTAAAAGGATAACATTACACAAAACAAGACAAAAAACAGAATATTATAATTAATATTAGTAATTTATATGAAATGATTTATGTAAGATATTAAACATTCAGATGCAACATATAAGGCTTAAAAAACTAGACAAATGAAAGCCAATGCCAGCCAAAATCAAGTGATCAAAAGATTTAGGATTAAGGCTGGATTGTTTTTGTTTCTTTATCAGAGTATTTTACAATAAACTTTTTAACCTAAATACCTAACAAAAGCTTTGTACTAAAAGCTACAATTATCAGGGATTTGGTTAAAAAGATTTTGATAAAAAACACTTCAGAAGGCCATAAGCAACATCAAGTGTAGGCGTGTGTGTCAATGTTTAAGTGTATGTGGGTGTGTGTGTGTGTGTGTGTAAAGTATATTGTCTCTCCATATACCTTTGTGTTACCCAAACGGTATTGATCTTCGGGCAAATCAATAAACTTAATGATTATATCAGTGGCCTTTTTGTCTTTGTCAACGCCCTGCAATTGCTTGGGGCACATGATTTTGTAGCTGTATATGGTATAAGGGTTTTTTGTAGGTTGGTTAGATCAATTTTTGTGTTGTTTTTATAATGGTTAGTATATAGTAGAGTTACGTCTATGTAATTTACTACTACATTTATATATAATAATCAATATATAATTATTGTATACCAATTTTTTTGGGAATATCAAACGGGGGGATAATATAAAGGTAAAGTGTGTAATACTTTTTTGTAAAGTTTTTCTTAGGTGCCACTCTAAGTCTTTTTGCTTAGGTTGTGGTATCTAGTAGGGGGAAAAGGTTGGGTGTTTTTTTTGGGTTGCAGGTGTTCTTGTGTGTTGTGTGTATTTTTGCTTTGTCTGGACAACTGTATTTTGGAGCCATAACGACGAAGTGTGTTTTTTGAAGTATTTTTAATTATAATAGTAGAAGTATATATGGTTTTTGCGTGCACCTTTGTGTTACCCAAACGGTATTGATCATCGTTCAACTCGGTCGATTCGATAAGGATCTTCGTGCATTTCTTTGGATCATCAAGACCCTTGATACCCTTGGGGTTCAGGATTTGGTAGCTATATGTTGATGTTGTTGTTGTACATATAGGATGTAGGATGTATAATTATGATATACTACAGTTTGTACCAGGGTTTTTGTACTGTTTTTTCATTGGTTTAGTAAAATCTAGCTTATCAAACTAAGGTTATTTACATTTTTTTGTGATCTAATAATAATAAAAGAAAATCCAAGAAAAATTCTTTAAACTACTTCAATACGAATAACCCATGCTCCAAAATAAGGCCTGGTTGGTTGGGATAGGTGTATTTTTCTTGTATGTATATATGTATGTATATGTGTATGTGGACTAGGTAGGTGGTGGGGTTTGGGGTAGAAACTTTCATTTCAAAAACTTTTGTGCCATAAAATAGCGCCCCTATTTTAGTTTTAAATCTTTTTTACCAAGGGGCGCCTAAAAGTAAGGAGAAACTCGCAAAGCCTTTCAGATAGGCCAGTTTTAGATACGAGTGAAGAGATCAGATCGAGTGATAATATATATTTGTTTTATATTGTATGTATTGTAGAGTTGAATCTGTAACGGAATGCCAGTTTGTGTGGTATTCGTCAAATGTATTGGGATATAGATAGATATAGATAGATAAAGATAGAAAGAGAGAGTGAAAACTACTTTTTCATTTTTTAAGTGGGAAAGGGTACGCAAAATGCATGAAATTTGGATTTGTAATTCAATAGAATTTGGAACGCTCAATTATATGCCTTAGTGTGTCCAATACGATACATATCGGGATCCAATGAGGTGGATTCCAAAATAACACTGCCACACTTCTTAGGATCATCAACGCCAACAATGCCAGCTGGATTGAGAATCTGATAGCTGTAAGATTTGTTTTTTGTATATATATATTTTAAATATAGAATAAGAGAGAGATAGAAATTTGTTTTCATATTCCACTCGAGGCATTATAGTGTTTTGTGTTGTGTAGTGTTGTGTGGTCTAAAGAAATGTTCTTCCCAGTGCTAACGTCATTTTGGCGTTTTATCCAGCACCAGGTAGAATATCAAAGAAACAGTTATATGATTATTGACTACACAGAAAAAACATGGTGAGAGCCATCCTCTCATTTAAATAAAGTGTCAATTTCGAATTCGAATAGCCAGATTTATAAAGCAAAGGATATGCATAGAATAAAATCATTTGCCTTGGTATGACCCAAACGATAAAGATCCTCATTCAGCTCTGTTGACTCAATAAGAACCTTTGAGGCTTTCTTTGGATCATCAAGATCCTTAATGCCACGTGGATTCAAAATTTGGTACCTGTAGAAATGTCACATACATACATAAAAAAAAAAACATTGTCATATGATACAAGAACATATATACTACAAATAAGAGAGATTGATATATATATATAGACAAGGACTCGCTTTTAGGGGAGGCTGGGTGGGTACACTAAGTGATACAATTGGAATATCTTGTGGAACATTCTCTAACGAACTCAATATCAACTAAATCTTTTTTTTTTTTTTGGAATTTTTGCGTGCCTTAGTGTGACCAATGCGATACATATCGGCATCCAGTCCAACAGCTTCCAAACACTTGCTGGCCGCATTCTTGGGAACCTTTTCAGCGGCCATAATAGCCGGAGCCAAAATCATGTAACTAGGAGTAGTTAATATTATTTAAATTAAAAGTTAAATTAAAATTTCCGAAAAATACAAGGAATTCCTATTGTGTATATACAGTCTTTCTGTGCTAAACTAAAAGAATAAGTTTTACTATTATATATATGTATGATTAACTAATTTTGGAACACAGAGAAAATATAAGATCGAATTTCTAGAACCCTGCATCTGTATATGATTAATTCAAGTCAGTTTAGTAAAACTGAAATTAAATTCATTTTAATATTTAAGTTGATTCGTTCTATTATCAAGTTGATCCATATAGATAAGACCTTCTGCAAATTTCTTAAAATTTCGACTATGTTTTCTCTGTGTATCTTATTCTATAGTATTTGTATTGTTTAAAGATTGTTGTATATATGTATTTCCGTAAATGTACTTACCGCATCTTGAAATCGGGGTAGACCATTCTGTTGGGGAAACCTTTACGGCAAATACGGATACCTTCAAGCACACCGTTACAAGTCAGCTGGTGCATAACCAAATGGGCATCAACAAGACCAGGCTGCTTCATTTCGTTGGGAATGATGCAACGGACGAAGTGAGGTTGTGTCGAACGCAGAGTGGTCATCAAGCTGTTCAACTGCTCCTTGTAGGCCGATGAGACAGTAGCGAAGCCACCGCCCTTCTTGCCACGACCGCCCTTAGCCTGTTCACCGCCACCAGACTGACCAGCATGATCAGCGAAGATTTCGATAAGCAGTTTGTTCTGAGACTTCTTGAACTGATCGACAACAGTGTCGTTCAAGGGATCCTTGTTCTTCTCCAACCAACCGGTGATGTTATATGCTACAACACCAGCATAATGGCCAATGGCAAAGTGGGCAGCCTGCTGGCCGGGCTTTGGTGGTTTTGGCTTCTGGAATGGAGCTGATTTACCCAAATGGGTGTTGGTCAACTTCTCCGAGAAGGTCTGATCGGTGGCCTTGGGGAACATAGACTCTTCTTCAAGGATGGACAAGATACCCATAGGCTAAATATATATGAAAATAATAAAAAAATCAAGTTAGTTATAAACGTTTATAGAAATTTAACATTTAAGTAACAAGCTGGCATTAGATAGATTTATAGATAAAACTAGAAGAAGCCACATAACGCTGAACATATAACTAAAACTAGATAATTTTCATTATTAATTTTAGTACATAAAACTTACCCTTCAGTTAGTTGACATTAGATATATCTGGCGATCTTACATAACTAGGTTAAAAATTGGTTATTATTAGAATTATTATTGCGATTATTATTATTATTATAGTAATTGGGTGCAATTTAGTGCAGATAACAATTTTTAATATATATATTTTATTTTTTTTTTGTATTCTTCCGATTGATTTTGCAATTGTGTATTATCATGTTGGTCAGTTGGCTATCTGTTTGTGTTGAAGATAGTTATTGCCTTTCGGTCTTTGTATACCTTTTCAATCAAATCAATACACAATTGCAGATCCATGCCAAAATCAATGAAGGTCCATTCGATGCCCTCACGTTGATATTCTTCTTGTTCCAAAACGAACATATGATGATTGAAGAATTGTTGCAGTTTTTCGTTAGTGAAATTGATGCATAATTGTTCGAAACCGTTGTACTAGATTTGTAAGAACAATACAAACATATATAGTAGACATAGGCGTTTGGTTAGTTGGATGAATTCATTTTCTTTTTCTTTTTTATGAGTTAGTTACTTTTATGGTATTTCTTTTGAAGGTGGTTCAACTTATCCGCATGACTGCAAGAATATTTAAAGGAGAATGTCTGGTTTCATCAGTTCTAGATGATTTACCAGTTAAATTAAATTAAGACTAAGAACAAGGCGTAACAACAAGAGGAGCAGAGCATCTCGTTGATTAGATGTGGACGACGAACCTTTTCAATCAAATCGATACAGGCCAACAAGTCCATACCGAAATCGATGAAGGCCCAATCGATACCTTCACGCTTGTATTCTTCTTGCTCCAAAACGAACATGTGATGGTTGAAGAATTGTTGCAACTTCTCGTTGGTGAAGTTAATACACAGTTGCTCGAAACCGTTGTACTACATTTGATATATTTGTGGTAGAGGAGGAGTAGGATATGTTTTTTTGGTTGGTTTAAAACAAGTGCAAAACATTCAGTGCATATGGTTTTTCTCTTTGGAATGGATAAACATTGACCTAACTTTGGTTTACCTGTGATTTTCGCTGTTGATTTTACCCCGCTTGAAACAATACAGAAAGATAGAATTTTCATGGCATTGGTGCTAAGAAAAAACACTCATGACAAACGTATAACAAGAAGACATAGTTTCTGGACTGGTGCAACAATACATATTGGAAATATATGGACATATCATAAAAAAAATTCATTTGGGGATTTAGAGTTCTCTGCACCTTTTCAATAAGATCAATACAGGCGAGCAGATCCATGCCAAAATCAATGAAGTCCCAATTGATACCCTCCTTCTTGTATTCCTCTTGTTCCAATACGAACATGTGATGGTTAAAGAACTGTTGCAATTTCTCATTTGTGAAATTAATACACAATTGTTCGAAGCCATTGTACTAAATATTAAAATTGAATAGGGGTAAAATTTACGTTAAATTCAAATGAAATTAAATCCCTGCCAATAACTCCTAACTGTCTGATGTAGAGAGAGACCAAAATGTTAGCAATATATGTGTGTGATTGTGTCACTATGGAAATGAACGTCGCTCAGATATGGGTATCTTGGTTTCCTGACGATCAACATGAACTATTCTTAATAGGAGTACCCAATGGGTAATACTAAATAAAATTCTTGAATTTTATAAAGATCTATCGTCAAATTGATCATCCAATAATTTGTCTCAAAGGCTAGCCATATCTAAATAAACACCATTTCCAATGTTTCTCTGCTGTATGAATCAAAAAGTATCCCCATTTGGGATATAATGGATTCAATTCAGCATCACAAGTGTTTGACCCTTCCATACTCACATCGAAGATTTCAAAACCAGCAATATCCAGTACACCAATGAAGTGCTGACGCTTTTGCTGTGTATCCAGAGTCTCGTTACACTTCTTGACCAACCATTTGAAGAGACGATCGAAGACACCCTTGCACAGAGCACCGATGGAGTTGGTGACCTGCTGCACATTACGACCTTGGGTGACGAACTCGTTACCGACCTTGATGCGGGGCTTCAACAAGTTCTTGTACAACTCAGCGGGATCGCAACCGAACAATTTCGATACACGGGTACCCTCCTCTTCACCATCCTGTTCAGCCTGCTCCTCGCGACCACGTTGCTTGAACTTCATGCCACCCATGTGCATGACAGCGGCGGTGATCCTGTAGACATCCTCCTTCTCTTGCTTGGTGAAGCCCAAGATGTCGAAAGCTTGCTATATTTTTAAATGGGGGAAAAAATTATACATTAATTAAACGGGTTTCGGTTAACAATTTTTTCGATTACGGTTATTTGGCATTTTTTCAAGCTTTCATTAGAGTTATCATGCACAGACATGCAGAGATTAGTTAGACCTATAAAAACTAAAGGATTTCCTTTGGGTTTACCAAAATACAGGTGGCTTAAGTATTCCGGAATCAATAGATAGCTTGGTGATATGGATTGCCGGTTTGTATATGGCCTTATATACTAAACAAGAATCTTACACTATGATAGAGAGATTGAGAAAAAAAGAGAGGGAAAGGTGGAAGGGCGGGCAAACATGGTTTTCGTGCTGAACCTAATAAAAAAGGCGCTCATAGTCTGTTCAGAGGCCTGTTTATAAACTATACATTCTTTATACATTCGTTCGTTTATATATATAATATTTTTTTTTTTATAGTATCTCTATAAGATATATAGGGGATATAGAAGGACTATTATATGGATTTGTATGCTATACAGCGGTAATACGCTTTTTCGTTACAAATCATCATAATTATCGGTTTCATGGGGAATATAGTCTAAAATATATTGGCATACACATTCCAAAAGGCAAACATAAAAGAAATTTTCGTCGTATATTTTGTTTTTTTTTTTTTTTTTTGGTATTTTAGATGCAAGGATTTCCTCATTCCCATTCGTAACATTCCAAGTAACACACAGAGAGAAGGTGAAAGAAAATAAACACACACAAATGTTTCGGTATATCGGTATTTTTTTTTCGGTTTTGTCGGTCATTCTGGTCGTTCAGACGAATACCAAAATCATCTTCAGTGTGTGTGTGTGTTTTTTTTTTGTTGGTTGGGCACTTACATCTGCAAGCTGGAATTCCTCACCATCATCCATGTTGGGTACAGTAACTTTACCCTGGGATACGTTATAGTAGTCGTAAATGTTATCAGAGAGGAAGCACATGTCTACATTGAAGTCGGAGAGAAGGTTTTTTGAAACAACAACAAAACGAGAGAGTCTAAGACTACGTGGGGTCGTGTTGGTGGACGGTACTGGGATATTGTGTACTGTATTGTATTCATGTGTGCTGTCTGTGTGTGTAGGTGTGTGTGTATGTATATATATATATATTTAAAGTGTGTTTGTGTGTGCAATATCGTAACATTGTGGCTAGCCAGGAGCGGGCTCAACCTACAGTTGAATACAAGGGGATCACACAATTTAAACCCGGTGTCAAGTTAAGCGAATATTGAAATTGAATATACAATACTTATGCAAGCTGAGGTCAAACCACCTGCTCCCAGCCAGGAATGGTGCAAAGGAGTTAGATTGATGGATATAATCAATTATATATATAGATAGATAGAAAGAGAGATAGAGATAGAAGAGATAGATAGATAGATAATTCCGGAATAACATTTGGAAAAGTTATCAATATATACAAAGATGTTTTGTGAAGAGCTACAAGATACTTGATTTCAAAATAGAGAGATATAGAAAATATATATTACAATAGTTTCAATCGATCGACTTGATAATTGCGGGGTTTTTGGGGTAATTTTTTTTTTTTTTTGGTCAGTCGGTCGCCTGCTCTCATCACTTACATCAGTTAATTCAAATTCTTCACCATCGTTGACACCGGGTATCCTTGTCTTACCCTGACATATGCCAGGATAATCACCAATATGTTGCGTTAGAAATACCATCTCTATTGATGGATAGTTAAAGTAACTCAAAATTAAAGTTGCATAGTTTCAGTAATGTTAAAACTGTGTATGTATGTATATATGTATCTTTGTGTCTGTATTGTAGACCCTAACTAGTAACTAACTAACAGAGATTGATTAACTAGTAAATATATATATGTGGTTAAGGGTTAAGAATTAAGTGTTTTAGTGTTATGAAATTTGGCTTTTAGCTAGAAGGCAATATGCATTAGTATTGGGGACGACATGAAAGGACACACAACACATAAAATAGTTATAGATAGTCTGGCAATTTGGTTTGTTTTGAAAAGTGGGTTGGATAATTTTGAAGTTATATTGCCAGATTATAAACAAATAGTATAGAAATTGTTAAGGAAATTATTCCAGAAAGTATATAAAGAGAGTGAGAGATTAGAACACATATGTTTCGAATTTGTACAATAGGTAGTTAGGCATGTTAAGTAACCATGTTCTGTATGGCCTTACATCCACTAGGACCCATTCTTCACCATCGTTAACACTAGGAATAGTCGTTTTGCCTTGCGATACAATGCGATAATCGTAAATGTTGTTCGATAAAAGACAATAATCTATATATATAAACAACATTCACCGATTCACATATATATCCAATGCATTAGATGTGTGTGTGTTTTTATATAGAGGGCGTATATGTAAAAGGTAAAAGGAAGTTTGAGTTATAATAAATGTATTTATCAAAGGAATGTTTGTTAGTTATAGATATATATGTGTATGTGTATATGTGATATATGATTATAGGGATATAGATAGTTATAGGTAAAGCTTTCTACGTAAACCAAACCATCCGTTCTTTGGGATGTTTGTTTATAAGGTTTGGGATAATCATAGAGCTAAGCAATATTGAATTCGGTGTTGGTATTTTTATTTTTTTTGTTTTTTGAGTGTTTTTTTGGCCTACGAATTACTTAGCAAGAGTTAACAGAAAAAAAACTTGGCTTTAATTATTTGTTTGGTTATTTAAGGAGGATAGAGTTTAGGACAATTACATCTGTGAGGGAGAATTCCTCAGCATCATCGATACTGGGCACAGTAACCTTGCCCTGGGATACAATGTGGTAATCGTAGATGTTATCGGTCAACAGACAAGAGTCTAGACGGATATAGTAAAATAATATATAGATTGTAACAAGATTAAGTGTCTGTGTATATGTTGTATTCTTTCTTGTGTAGTTGGTACGTAGTAGATAGAGAAAGAGAACCTAAACATTAGCTAAAAATAGTTTCGATTTCATATTGGATGGATATGTGTAATACTGTGAAATGTGTGTGGATTTGTTTTTTTTTTTTTCTATATGTTTTGTATACCTTTCACACCGGCCACGGAGCCAGACATAATCTGGTAGAAAATGTGGTAAGAACGCTCCAGAGATTGCTGAGAGATGACACGAGCCTTCTCCAACAGATCTGTTAAGAGAATAAATTTAATTAGTATCTTAAGATTGTCATTTCCTTTCAAAGTCAAACTTACAGGTCTCAATATCAGCACCAGCCAGTTTACCAGTGGGACCGAAGTGAATACGGATGAATTTACCCTATATTAGAAGAGAAGTTTAAATATATAGAGTCATGATTTTGATTTACTACAAGTTTTAATTTGGTACTTACGAAACGGGAAGAGTTATCGTTACGCACGGTCTTGGCGTTACCGAAAGCTTCAAGAACAGGATTGGTTTGCACAACCTGATCTTCCAGGGAGCCCTTGTTCTTCTGGGACTCATCCTTCTTGGTGGAGGCACCAACAGTGGCGAAGTAAGCAATGACCTTCTTGGTGTTCTCAGTCTTACCGGCACCAGACTCACCAGTAATCAACATAGATTGATTAACGTGATTGGTCAACATGTCCACGTAAGCACCATCAGAGATGGCGAAAATATGGGGTGGCACTTCATTACGGCGCTTGCCACGGTACATTTTAGCGCAACGGTTGGTATACACAGGGTAGCGCTTGTAAGGATTGATGGCAACGCAGAAAAGACCGGAATAGGTCTGCGTTTCGTCAAGAGAAAATGTGGAAAAGAAAACGTTTATAGAGTTAATAATTTATATTTAATAATGCAGATTTTTGGATTAGATAGGTCCAGGAAAAAGATTAGTCAAGTATAGAAATAGGGTTTTCATTTTTACTCTAGAACGTAAGTGAACGTTTTGTTGGAGCACTGTTTATACAGTAGGTTTATAAACAGTATTCCATAGAGTAAATTTTCAACCCATTTAGGTATAGATAGAGGAGGGATAATAAAGTAGGTTTAGTAACCAGTCTGTTGGGTCTACCAGTTTCTTTTGGTTTTTCTACTAACAACTACAATTGGGGGAATAAAGGTTTCATGATGATAGATATATTGTAGGATTTTGTATTTGGTTTTGTTTTGTTCAGCTCATTTTCCATTTTTGGTGGACTTTACGAGTATGTGTAGTGTGGTGTGGATGTGTGTAGGTGTAGGTGTGTTGAGGTGTTGTGTTGTTTTGTGGTGTAAGTAGAACCACGTTTTTTTGTTTTTTGACTCCAGCGATAAGTTCATCTTGACTGGGACGACAAAAATGTTTTGGGTTTTTTGATTACTTAGTAAAAGCAAAAATTTTAGTGCAAGGTCTACAAATGATATTAGCCAAAGAGATTAGTGTAATTGGTATATAGAAAGAAAAGATATAATACTCGATATCAGATCTTTGCTATACTATTTAAGCAAAATGATAATGAATTGTTTGATTTTCAAAAGTTTTGTTTACTACTTAAAAAATCAAAAAAGCATTAGTTATAATTGAAGCTTTTACTACTTTTTTTTTATCAAAATTTTCATAGTTTTGTTCTTTTTTTTTCCTTTTTTTGATGTGTTAGACAAGAAGCAAGAAGTATGATTTTTGGATAGGTGTGGGAGGTATAACGTAAGAAACATAGAACGCGTATACTGATTGTCATACCGGTATGACAATTACTTACATAGATGAGCTTGTTGTAGTATCTCTGTCTCAAGTTATGGAGCACAGAGGCATCGTTAAGGTATGTCAAGTTAGACATATCCTCGGCTTTTTCGTATTTTGGAGGGTTCACTTGCTGGAGCTGATCTTTCTTGAAGTCTCGCGACTGATTTCAGTCAATAACAAATACCCACAAAACCACCCAGTCAACCCAAAACCCAATTTAATGTTATGGGAGAAGAAGAAAGAGAGAGAGAGAGAGAGACGGGCCCCCAAAAAAAGAAAGATTAGTGATATTCTAGTAAATATAAACTTACATAGATAAGCTTAGCATAATAACGTTGACGCAAATTGTGCAGGACACAGGGTGTGTTCAAGACAGTCATATCGGCCATATCTTCAATTTTTTCGAATTTTGGTGGATTAACTTTTTCCACCTTCTCGGATTTGAAATCTTTTACCTATGGCAGGTTGGCAGGTTTTTTTTATATATATGAATATGTGTTTGATTTACATAAGTTTTCATTGAACATTATAAAAAGTTTGGAATATTTGTAAAAAAATTTAACTATAATTGTAGTACCAAATATAGCAAAATATGCACAAATATTTCAATTTTTCAATATGTTTTACAAAAATGTTTTCTAGCTGTTTTTTGATTGTTTTTTTCTTTTTTTATGGTACAATGTTTCATTACCTCTCCACCGGGCAAGCCAACGGAGACGATATCACCCTTGGTAGCCTTAATCTCACCAAGGAGATAACCCTCCTTCTCGTCGGGCACCCAACAGTTCTTCTTCGAGTCATAGGGTTTCGATTGATCGATACGTCTTTGCTCCAAAGACACGAACAAGTATGGGGTTGGATCTTCATCCTCCTGACTTGCAATTGGTTTCGGCATCTTGATTAAATTTCGCTTTTAAACTTAAAAACTCGAGAAATGTATGTATAAATATTTGGGACTTTCAAAATTTTTTCCTATCAATCGCGTCGTGAGCCCAAAACTTCCCTGTAAATACAAAATAAAAAGAAAGAATATGTTTCATTTAGTTGTTGTTGCTGTTGTTATTGATGTATTTTTTTTTTTTATGCTTATGACCCATTTTTGGCAGCAGACATATGGCATATATATCTTTTTCTATCTGTTCTATATATATATATATCTGTGTGTATGTGTGAGTGCCTGTCTAGATAGATTTCTTTCCAAATATGAACATGATTTTCACTCATTTTTAGAAAATGCCGTAACCGGATATTTGAGTTATAATTTTCTTTTCTTTTCTTTACACCTTTGGCCAGTTAATTAGGCCTTCATATTATTGTTGTTTTTGTAAACAGACAACAAGTGTATATTTATGTATGTATGTGTGGGTTGTCGCCTAAATATAGATCACTGATCCGACATATATACACATCTATACATATCTATGTATATATACATATATATATATAGAGAGAGAGAGTGAGATAATGTGTGAGTAAGAAAATTGCGTATATGTGGGGCGTTGCTATTATTACGTAATTTCAATTTTCTCAATCAAAAATTTTTTTTTTATTTTTTTTCCGATTACATAAGGCGAACCGGTTTAACCGTTCAACCGTTTTAATAATTATATTTTTACTTTCGGACACATTTTCTTTGATTTTTTTTTATTAACTTTTTCACACTCACTTTAGCACATATGCATAAATATAGAAATTTTTGAATATCGAAAAATATTTGTTCTAAAACACTTGAGTTGCTTGATCGCAATGATCACATTTAGTCTACACGTTGTGAAACGACGCGAACTTTTCAAACCGAATGCGTTATTTTAGAAAAAAAAAAAAACCTAGAAAATAAACTAAAATATAGCAACAACGATTCTCGAAATTGATTTCGAAACTCGTATGTGTATATGTATCGGTATTTTGTTGAGCTTTTTTGCTGCTTTTCCTCGTTGTTCAACGTGTCCAACTACCGCATGCCTTGAGTCTTTCATTTTGGCATACATAGATACGATATATATATATGTACGTATAATATATATATATATATGTATATATATATATATATATATATATATAGCTCACTCTTTCTAATGTCTGTGGTTATTTTTAAATATATATATATAAATTTATTTGAAATGCTTTAATCTTTTCTCTCTCTTTCGCGTTTTCTCTGTGTAGAATTTCGGCATATCTCAGCTACAGGTATGGTATTTATGTATGAAATCATCTAGTAAATTCGAAATTTAGCTATTACAGCACATTTTTGTTTTTCCTTTTTCGATATCGAACTTTTTGCATATCCGATGAAGTAATATATAATGCCATCTCTTTCTAATCATTATAAATAGTTAAAGAATATATATATATATATAAATATATAGCAAAAATCACACAAACTGTTTATATATATAAAATCATAACGAAATATCGAAAAAGATTGACAACTATTCACATGCAGATATAAAATTGATAGTTTAAAGTTTTTTTGTACTAAACTTTGAGTTGATAAATCTTTCAAAATGATTTTCAAGAATTTAATATTGGATTACATTTTCAAAAACATATGTTAATGAAGTCCTTTGCTTTAAGGATTTTTGAAAATTTTAGAAATCACTCTCTTAGTAAATCAAATGGTTAACTGTGAGTCATCTTAGAAATCAGGCATTCCAGAAACGATCATATCCTTTTAAGATTTCAAAGTTTCCATAAGAATTTTATATTTTTAACGCATTTTTAATATTTTCCTTTAAAATATTTAATTTTCCAAACTGTTAAAACATTACTTGAAAATATTTCTTTCTTCTTTATCGATCAAAAATTTTAAAATATTTTATTTTTTGATAAAATAATTAAACTAATATCTTTTTAAAGACTTTAAGTTTGATCAAATTACTTAAATTTTCTTTAAAACAAGATTTAAGTTTTTGATAAAATTATTTAAATTTTTTTTTAAGGATATCATTTTCTGATCAAGTTACTAAAATATTTTTCATATATAATAATCAACTATATCAACTTTCTAAAGTCTTTTTTCTCTGGCTTTGACATCACTAAGTGTCCTTTTAGGCAAAAATTTTTTAACTAGTTTTCTTTGAAAGAAGCTCTGCATTTATTTAGTATATCCTTTCAGGACAAGTCCTTCAGTTATCATTAATTTGATTGCTTTGAGGTTTGGTTTCCTCATGATTACACAAGATGATTTCATTTGATATGGTTTTTCATCTCTAACAAATATCTGCTGATTTTTAAAAACTTTATCAATATAATCCAGTAAAAAGATGCATTTTAGTTGGTAATCCAGCGTAATCCAGGTCACTGTTCATATGGGTCAGAATCTGCCATATAGATCAGATCCTTCAGTTTCGATAACACACACATACACTTTTCAAGTTTTTCTTTATTTTTGGTTTTTTTTTTTAAATTCTTTTTTCTTTCTTGATTTGACAAAAAGGTCAAATTTTTTTTTTATAAATCTGTCTCTTTTACACTATATAGATATGGATATATATATATATATCGGCTGATATGTTGCCATACGCTGCTGATGCTGCTGCCGATTTTTTAAATTTTCCAAACAAATATCTTAAAAACTCGAACACATCAAAGGTGTTGCACTTACGCGCTCGAAAGCCGTTCTGAACCGTGCAACCGGTAAACTTGCCTTTTATACGAGGCAATTTGATACCCCCCAAAAAACGGGGGAAGCTTTCGATTCGGCATTTTTCTTTCATTGTATGCGATCGTATACAATTGTGTGTGTATCTGTGTATGCGTGAGGTGGCTGTTTTTCATTACGTTTCGATTTGTGTGTGATTTCTTTTTTCTTTTCGTTTTTTCCGTGCTCCCTTTTTCGGGTCTAGCAGCAAGTGGGCATAGTCGAATCTATGCGTATGTATGTGTGACTGTATATGAGTGACTGTGATGCAATGGTCGTATAGCAGGATCCGACAGATAATCAAAGAGATATATAAAGAGAGAGAGAGAAAGAGAGAGAGCGAGAGTTAGAGAGTGAGACAAAGAGGTGGAGAGTGACTAACAAAAAAAATAAGAGAGAGAGAGAGCTTTAATTGCGTGAGCAATTGCTCGCTCTTTCAATGACACATGGAGGTAAATCCTTGTCATTTCTTTACTCTCTCTCTCGTGTTCGCTCTCTCTTGCTAAATTTTACTGTTTCCCTATAGTTCAAGCTTTCTTTCCTTACTTATTTTTTATATATCATTTCTATAGGTATTTGTGTGCGTATGTGTGTGTGTGTGTGTCTATAGGTGTGGGTGAATTCTCTTGGTTAGTTTTTCTGGTCACCTCAATGCCAATTTGATCTTCTACTTTGGGCTTCCTTCTTAAAATCAGCGATCATTTTACGATAGAAACATTTTAGTTTAGCACAAGATGCCGAGGAATAATCTAACTATATATCAGCTGGTGCCGCCCCTTACCATACCATCCATCCACTCCTCATCTCACATCTAATCATATATGTATATAGATATTGAAATACAAAATATGCCAATGAACTAGTTTAGTTAGTTTAGACCCAGATTTTGATTTTTTCAGATGATCGATAGTTTGCCAAATATAAATGCTCATGTAAAATCAATTTCAATGTTAAACAAACAAATTGTCTAAAAACAAATACAACACAAAGTTGTTATTGTTGTTGTTGTTTAAAAAGAATTTTAAGAAATTGTCGCTGTCTTTTACATTGTAGGGATTTTTTTTTGTTTTTTTCATTAAATTCTTTTTATAATGATTTGGAAAGCTTGAAATATTTTTATATGAAATATTCACAAACAAATCAGCAAACATTTTTCTTTGAATATTTTTAGTTCTATTGGGGGTGGGCTACAAAAACAAAAACAAAAAAAATATTCAACAATTTTTCTTTTCTTGCTTTTTTTTTATATATATTTTTCATAAAATCATTTTTGTTTTTCGCACATATAAAATTATTTCAATAATTTTTGTTGTTGCTGTTGTTATAGTTTTGTTCTCATCTCGTCTCTGGTTGAAACAGAATCTGCGACAAGAATTTTTCGAAACAATTTTTTGAAAAAAGAAGAACATTTTCGTTTCGTTTTCTCATTCTTTTTGCAAACGTTTTTATATGTTTTGACAAAACAGATTTTTTTTTCGTTTTTTTAGCATTTATAATATATAATATATAAGCATTTAAAGATTATAAATTATTATATTCTCTCTTTTCCACCCCCTAGAGAGCTTATTCTTGATAATGTTCTAGATAATTCGTAAATATACTCCATATTTTGTTATCCTTTTTTTGATTTTTGGGCACTCAAACAGTTTTGAGTCATTGACGCAGAGCAATTTTTTTTGCATTTTAGTGTCAAGATAGTTTCTTTTCTTTTCTTTTAATTTCTTGGCGGCCTCCCCGATTATGTTTGTAGGTATCCAAGGTATAATGAGACAGGGGGGTATGGGTAAGATATGCTACACGAGGCAGCAACAATAATTGCATTGCCATGGGGGCTATTTCAAAAGCTTCATTGCTCGACATCCACAATACAGTTATGTGAGTGAGTGAATGAATGATTCTTCCTTGCCTTGCCCAACGAACGAAAATTGAGAATGCCAGCACCTGAAAGGCAGATGCCAAAATAAAAATCAAACAAACAACAGCAAAAACCAACAAAATCAACATTGAATGGCATGTCGGAAAGGGGGTAGAAACAGTTAGACAATAACAATAATGAAATAAATTCATAGACTAAATCATTAGGGCCCCCCTCACCCGGTAACTCAACCTTGATTTGGTTTCATTTTCAAACTTAAGAGTTTCTTAATATTAATATATTTAGAAAATTACAAAATTAATTAAATTTATATTTATTTTAAACCCTTTTTAAAAATTTTAATTTTCAGACGAATAAACAAATTTTATATCTAAATAAAATAATAACATTTATAATATGATGTGACGACGTGAAAAATGTCACGCCGCACATTCATCATTTTTTACATTATACTCAGCCACTGGAGGCATCTAGGTTTAAGGAATTGGTTTTTTTGTTTTTTTTTTGAAAATATATAAATACACGGCAATTGAAGGTCCGTTAGGAATTTGAATTTGAATGATTGCGCGCCAATTTTTAGGGGTGGTTTAGATCCCGGACGGAAACCGATAATGAGTGGCGAATTGAACGATTACGAGAAGCCAATATGATCAGCGGCGAAATTACTCAATTTTGAGAAACAAAAGTTTACTTGGGCGCAAGCGTGGCGACAGAATAGTTCAGTGAGTGACCGCCACAATTGCGAGTGGACGTGTAGAAACTTTGCGGAAAAATAAGTGAAACCTCGAGTCCAATTCCGCGGAATCGACAAAAGGGAAAAATAAAGTTTGTTTGTTTGTGTGTTTTTTTGGTTTCCTTGAAAAATAATAAAGGCAAAGTTAGCGAAGCGAAGCGGTAAGAAAAAGGATAAATCTTTTTGTTGTTTTTTTTATATGATCGGATCCGGCCAAGGTGCGGTACTTAGACCACAGTAAATAAATACTAACCAAATTATAATAATAAAACAAGAATGTGAAAGACAATTATGAAAGAAAAGAGGATTTAAATGATTATTTTTTTTTATTTAATTTGTGATCGTAATCTACCCCTTTCCCCCCTCCCCTTTCAACATATACTAATAGACACTAAGGAACTAGTGGTGGACGACACTCCCAACTAGATTTCGCTCCCTCCCTCTCCATACTAATCCCGGTCATATTAATCGGAAATTCCTAAACCTGGCGAGGATCACCTTCCCGCCACGCCAACGGAATCCCGACAGTGTCCGGACTAGTACCTAACACAGACCACAGCTTGATACGGCCGCAGAGGATCGCCTTCCCTGCAGTTTGTTTTATATACCCTTCCCCCTCCCTCTTTCCCTCAACCTCTTTACGTTTCGCGTTAAGTTTAGGGCCACGCGCGTCGATACTCACCCCGCTTCCCCCTCAACAGGGACCCGCTCGCTTTTGGAAGTGGATCTCCCTCCCACCAAATCGAATTGCGTTATTCAAGCGTGGACCATACTCCCGCTGGATAATACTTTCGGGTCAAGAGGCGGGCCAAAGCAACGACCAAACCACGTCGCGTTACTTTAGGGTCTCGGCAACAAATAAATGTCTTGTATGTGGACCCCATAAGACTGAGAATTGTACCCCGGCCAAAGAAGGTACCTTACAAGTGGCGCCCGAGCAGGGACCCGAGAGTCCAGACGCGGGTAAATACCGGACGGATTAAAGCCCCGTCTCGTGGTTGGTCGCAATCGTTTGAAATCGCGTGTCGTGTTCGCCGCGTGCAAAAATAAATAAAATACGATAGAAGGAAAAGCTGGAAAAGAATCAAAATGATGGCGTCAAATGACGAACCGTGTCAAGGTGAAGATACTGGTGAGTACGAAACAGTCGTTAAAATTAAGAATCCAGGGGTAGGCGTTCGTTGGATTTATACCCGACGCAAAGATGAGTTGGCCTCCTTGGCCAGTGAATTCGGCTTTAACGCCGAATGCCGCGTTGAAGATGCCCGTAAGAATTTCGTGTCCTGGATGACGACCCAAGAGCTTCCAAAAACTGTTTGGACGCGTCTCTCCGAACTTGAGGTGTATTATAGTAGAACAGCCCAGAGAATGAGAGCTCCTGATCGCCCCGCGACGGAAACGGAAGCCGCGGATTCCCTAGAATTACCACCGGTGGGAACAGGATTTTTAACGCCGGAATGGGACGGACGACTTAATGTCCGTACGCCGGGGGTAAGTCCCCAGAGAACAAATCGAGCGGTTCATTTTGAAGATATGACCAGAGAGAATGTTGCGACCTCCCGATCGCCCCCTATAATTTCGGAGCCTTATTCTAGTCTCCCTGATCGTGTCCGTAAGTGGGGATTACGTTTTGATGGTTCGGAGGATCCTTTGTCCTTCATAGAGGAAATATTGGAGAAAGTCGAGACTTACGGCCTCGACCGGGAACGGATTCCCCGAACGATGTCAGAAGTGTTCACCGGCAAGGCTGCTCGGTGGTTCCGAACCAGTAGGTTACATGACGCCACGTGGAACGCGTTTAGGAAAGAATTCCTAAGCTTCTTCTTGACCCCCCATTACTTTGAAAGGCTAGAAGACCAGATAAGAGAGCGCACTCAAAGGAAAGGAGAAGCATTCAAGGACTACGTTATTGAGTTAAGAACACTTATGCACCATGCGGGCTACGGCCCGACACAAGAGTTGTATCGGATATACGAAAACTCTTCCCCGGAATACCGTCTCTACATACGCAGGCACGAGTTCCATACATTGAGTGAGCTTACTGAGATGGCTACGGAATATGAAAATGTCAAACGTCAGGAAATGTCACGTTCGCAGCAGGCGAGAATCGAGGCTCCTCGACCCCGTTATCCCACTTCCCCTCCCCAACGTAACCCTTTTAGAGATTCTGGTCCAAGGCCGGAACCTCACCACTCTCTCTCTACAGTAAATAACTCGACAGGACGCGGATCCGAACCGATTGCGGATGTACGCCGGGCATGTCATCGCTGTGGACGGTTGGGTCACATGAGTCGAGAGTGTCGCAACGAACCCGTCAAATTCTGTTGGGAATGTGGTCGAAGAAATGTTACGTCATTCGAATGTTGCCGACGAAGTCTACCGGGAAACGACAGAGGTCCTTCCCTAGAGAGGGCCAGGGAAGCGACCACCACATTAGCGCCCAGACAATAGATACTAACTTGCGGGAGATCGGCGGAAGGGTGGTGGCTCGGATACAGGTAGGAGATCTGGTAGCTACGGCTACATTGGATACAGGAGCCACGAGAAGTTTTATTTGTGGAGAATTGGCACAGGCAGTCGCGGATGTCGGAGAATGGCTGGACATACGCACGACCGTTTCCTTGGCTAATGGATCAAAAATGGAAATTACACGGCTATTGCGGATTAGAGTTCAATTGGCTGGAAAGAGCGTCATCATGCCATTTCTGGTGATGCCTACGATGTTGGACCCCGTAATTTTAGGCATGGACTTTTTGCAAGCCATGGAGACCCGGATTCAGATAGGTCAGGCTTCTTTGGTATTACATAAGGAAACGGATAAGGAGGAAGATACCCGACTTAAACCGAGGGAGACGCCTACGTCGAGTACTCCAGAGTTACAGGTCACGGAAATACCAAAACATTCACCTACTGAGGTGACAGTGAACGATCTCGCGCGAGCGGATCAGAGACTACAAGGAGGGAATGCACCCACACGGACTCTTAAGGTAGACGTACCAACTATGTCCAATATCCCCCGGAAACATTACCGAGGGAAAGACAGTGAAATTGGGACGAAGAACACTTTAAGTACAAGGCGCAAACGAGGAACGGAGAGTAGACAAGGAAAGGAGAGCAAACAAGAATCGACCCATGGAGTTCAAAAAAGGACAGAGGTATTCAAGCAGATCGAAGCGGATACAAATAGTGAGAAGGAGGAGAGAGAGCATCAGGAGGCCACACGTGAGGCTGAAGAGCGACGCAAGGAGAACCACCGGAAAATGGAGGAGGAGCGTAAAAAGATGAGGCAGGAAATGCGCGATAAGTACGATAACAAGAAGAAAGAGACAGAACAGGAGGAGCTCGACGATTTTACAGACGCTGTAGGAGGTGATGGCGGCGATGATGGCGATGACAAGGAAAAGGCAAAGGACGCGGATCCTGAACAGGTCTCTTTACCGGCATCCATTCAAACGCGCCTAGAGGCTGAGTTAGCCAAGTTTGATAAGCTTTCGGGAGTAACTAATATAGCGGAACATAATATAACTTTGAAGGAAAATAAAGCTATGAAGCAAAGATATTTTCCTAAGAACCCGGCCATGCAAAAGATAATTGATACCCAGATTCAGGAACTACTTCAGGAGGACGCCATCGAACCCTCACACAGTCCACACAGTGCTCCAATCGTTCTAGTAAAGAAGAAAAATGGAAAATGGCGAATGTGTGTCGACTATAGGCAACTCAATGCCAATTCGGTAAAAGATGCCTATCCCGTACCCCGAATACACCATATCTTGGAGAAGTTGAGACAAGCCCGGTATATTTCGTCGTTGGACCTGAAGAATGGGTACTGGCAGATTCCCTTAGCCAATGAGAGTCGAGAATGTACCGCTTTTACAGTCCCCGGCCGTGGACTATATCACTGGAAGGTAATGCCGTTTGGGTTACATTCGGCCAGTGCAACATTCCAGAGGGCGCTCGATAGTGTCATCGGTGCAGATATGGAACCCCATGCCTTCGCTTACTTGGACGACATTATCGTAATCGGGTCGACACTGGACGACCACATGGCTAATTTGATGGAAGTGTTAAGGAGACTACATCGAGCAAATTTACGCATTAATAAGGAGAAATGCGTTTTCTTTCAGAAGAAACTGACATACTTGGGTCACGTAATTAGCGATCAAGGAATACATACCGACCCCGACAAAGTTGCCGCTGTACGAGACTTGAAGTCCCCGTCCAACGTTAAGGAACTCCGGCAATGTCTGGGAATGGCCTCGTGGTATCGTCGTTTTGTACCCAACTTCTCGACCATTTGTCAGCCGATAACTAGTCTGCTGAAAAAGGGCAAACGATGGAATTGGGGAACCGAACAGGAGAAAGCTTTTAAACAGCTTAAAGAATGCCTTACCTCAGCCCCAGTCTTAGCGTGCCCGGACTTTGGGCAGAAGTTCGTCCTACAAACGGATGCCAGCGATGTCGGTTTAGGAGCAGTTCTAACTCAGGAGATAGATGGACATGAACGGGTGATTGCTTATGCCAGCCGTCGTTTGATAGCGGCTGAAGAAAACTATACTACTACAGAAAAGGAATGTTTGGCCATTGTCTGGGCCATTCGGAAGATGCGATGCTACCTGGAAGGATACCGCTTTGAGGTGATTACTGACCATATGGCGTTACGATGGCTCAACTCGATTCAATCGCCATCAGGACGGGTAGCCCGTTGGGCCCTGGAGTTGCAGCAGTACCAATTCGACATACGGTACCGGAAAGGTCAATTGAATGTACTAGCAGACACCCTCTCAAGACAACCCCGAGAAGCCTTGCGACAGATTCGCGCCGAGGCCCCCGAATGTAAATGGATAATTCGTATGATGACCAGGGTAAAGGAGGAACCCGAGAAATACGCCGATTACGCGCAAGAAAATGGTCAACTGTATCGAAATATCGGACATCGAGCAGATGATGATGACCATTATCCGTGGAAGTTGTGCGTCGCCAGTGAGGATCGCATAAGGATATTGCAGGAGTGCCACGATGTCCCCTCTGCCGGACATCTGGGCATAAGGAAAACAGTGACAAAAGCGATGCAACGTTATTATTGGCCAGGCATGTTACGCGACATATCTAAATATGTGCGAGGGTGTGAGTCTTGCCAAAAGTACAAGAATCCTCAGGTCAAACCAGCCGGAAAGATGCTTACTCGGCGGTCAGCGGAACCAATGGAGATTTTGTGTGCAGATTTCATAGGCCCTCTACCTCGTTCGACTCACGGGAATACGATGATACTGGTGTTCCATGACGCATTCTCCAAGTGGATAGAACTCATACCCCTTAGGAAAGCAACGGCAGCCAGCCTACAGAAGGCTTTCAGGGAGCACATTCTTGCTCGTTTCGGGATCCCCAAGATGTTTGTATGTGATAACGGCACCCAATTCACCAGCCGATCCTTCACGTCTATGATGAATTCTCTCGGTGTGGAATTGCAACATACCGCCCCATACAGTCCCCAAAGTAATCCTACGGAGCGTTCTAATCGAACGATAAAAACGATGATGGCACAAATGGTCATGGAAGAACATCAAACCTGGGATCAGAAGCTATCGGAAATTATGTTAGCCATTAATTCGAGTGTTTCTGACTCCACGGGTTATACCCCCGCGTTCCTAATGCACGGACGGGAGCCCAGGCTACCAAACACTTTTTACGACGAGGTAACTCCAGGTTCGGGTACGCTACAACAAAGTCCAGAGGAAAGAGCAAACAGATTGGGCGAGATCTTTCGCATAGTGTCGGGAAATCTCCAACGTGCCTCCCGTGACCAGGGAAGGTATTATAACCTACGGCGTAGGGAATGGAAACCGACCCTGCAGTCTTGGGTGTTGTGTCGACGTCATCAATTGTCTAACGCGTCGGAAGGATTTGCCGCAAAGCTAGCGCCCAAGTTCGATGGGCCATTCCGAGTGGTAAAGTTCATTTCACCCAACATAGTACGGTTAAGACGACCTGGAGAGCGACAAGGAAGAGTCGCTCACGTCTCACAAGTTAAGCCCTATCACGACCGGACCTCTCTCGAAGATGAAGACGAAGTGCATGAAATAACCCCAGAGGACGAATAAGTCGAATGGATCGGCTTCCCTTAAGTTAGATTTTAAGCTTGTTAATGTAATATAATTGTAATCTTCTAACCTCAACAATGTAAACCGCACCTTAGGCAGGGGAGACAATAGGCTAAGGAGGGAAGGAGAATCGCTGGAAGAAAGGGGGGGGTGTGACGACGTGAAAAATGTCACGCCGCACATTCATCATTTTTTACATTATACTCAGCCACTGGAGGCATCTAGGTTTAAGGAATTGGTTTTTTTGTTTTTTTTTTGAAAATATATAAATACACGGCAATTGAAGGTCCGTTAGGAATTTGAATTTGAATGATTGCGCGCCAATTTTTAGGGGTGGTTTAGATCCCGGACGGAAACCGATAATGAGTGGCGAATTGAACGATTACGAGAAGCCAATATGATCAGCGGCGAAATTACTCAATTTTGAGAAACAAAAGTTTACTTGGGCGCAAGCGTGGCGACAGAATAGTTCAGTGAGTGACCGCCACAATTGCGAGTGGACGTGTAGAAACTTTGCGGAAAAATAAGTGAAACCTCGAGTCCAATTCCGCGGAATCGACAAAAGGGAAAAATAAAGTTTGTTTGTTTGTGTGTTTTTTTGGTTTCCTTGAAAAATAATAAAGGCAAAGTTAGCGAAGCGAAGCGGTAAGAAAAAGGATAAATCTTTTTGTTGTTTTTTTTATATGATCGGATACGGCCAAGGTGCGGTAATTAGACCACAGTAAATAAATACTAACCGAATTATAATAATAAAAAAAAAATGTGAAAGACAATTATGAAAGAAAAGAGGATTTAAATGATTATTTTTTTTTATTTAATTTGTGATCGTAATCTACCCCTTTCCCCCCCCTCCCCTTTCAACATATACTAATAGACACTAAGGAACTAGTGGTGGACGACACTCCCAACTAGATTTCGCTCCCTCCCTCTCCATACTAATCCCGGTCATATTAATCGGAAATTCCTAAACCTGGCGAGGATCACCTTCCCGCCACGCCAACGGAATCCCGACAGTGTCCGGACTAGTACCTAACACAGACCACAGCTTGATACGGCCGCAGAGGATCGCCTTCCCTGCAGTTTGTTTTATATACCCTTCCCCCTCCCTCTTTCCCTCAACCTCTTTACGTTTCGCGTTAAGTTTAGGGCCACGCGCGTCGATACTCACCCCGCTTCCCCCTCAACAGGGACCCGCTCGCTTTTGGAAGTGGATCTCCCTCCCACCAAATCGAATTGCGTTATTCAAGCGTGGACCATACTCCCGCTGGATAATACTTTCGGGTCAAGAGGCGGGCCAAAGCAACGACCAAACCACGTCGCGTTACTTTAGGGTCTCGGCAACAAATAAATGTCTTGTATGTGGACCCCATAAGACTGAGAATTGTACCCCGGCCAAAGAAGGTACCTTACAATGAAAAAATATTAAATAAAAAATAAAATTACTGCTAAGCGAAACTGGTTGGTAATGTTCTCAAAAATCATTAAAAATGAAGCAGAATATATTTATTTATTTATTTCAAAGTAGCATTAATACCCTTTATTATTCATATCGAAAGCGTATACAATAATAATGAGAAAAAACTGAATGAGAATTTTGACTAAAAAATAAATCAAATTCTTTTTTACTATATTGTGTATAACAAAAAAATTTAATAAACAAAAATTCTGAATTTAATGATATATATATATATTCAAGCATGCTTGATCATAAGTACAAAGTTTTTTAAGTGAGAACTGTTTGAGAACTATAAGCCAAAAGAAGAAAAAACTGAAATAAAAGCTTTAAAAGTATTTTAAACATTATATTAAAACTATAAGACACTCTTTAAAAATAGTAAAAATATTTAAATAACTTGAAAATATTTTAAAAATTATAAAATATTTTTAAAATTTAAAATTAAATTTATAAAAATATTTAATAAACAAATATTCTGAATGAAATGGCATTTAGTATACTTTAGGCATGCTTGAACATAAGTGCAAAGTTTTTTTAAACGAGAACTATTTGGGAATTATTATTTAAAGGCAAAAAAATTCCAAATGAGTAATCGAAAATTTTTACACATTTTATAGGAACTACAAAACACTTTTTAAAAGTAGAATAAATATTAAAATTTTAAATTCAAATTTTTAAAACCTTCGTAGTATTAAAAAATGAACTTTAATTTTAATTTTATTTTTAAAAACTTTATATTATATAACTACTAATTTTAATTTAGGGTATTTTATATATATATATATATATATATATATATATATTTTCTAAATTGTTAAAAAAATTGACTGTCCCTGAAATATTATTTTAAACAATTTTTAAAAAAAAAAATAAAAATTACAAGCTACTTTTAAAATTCTCTAGAAGAATATTACGCCCAAAACATAAAAAATATTATTTAAGGAATCTTAAATTAGATCTAGGATATTATAACTCCTTAATATATATATATATATATATATATATATCTGTATTTTTTTGAAGTAGTTCATCTATTTCTTTGTAACTTTTTAAACAAAAGTCTATCCAATTGACGTCAAATTGTTCCTAGTTCCCTTTAAGAATATATCTTTATTATTTGAGAATACAGAAAAAAAAATGTTTTCTTCTACTACACAGTAACCCTGATCGAAATTTCTGAAATAAGTACGCTATCCCAATCCAATACCGAGAAGAAAATGAAAAAATAGAAAAAAATCTACTTCAAAATGGTACACAAAATATTTTAAAAACGGCAACCGTGACCAAAATACATACATATTCTATAGATAACTCTCGTCTAAATGCATTGGAACATATCCAAATTGTCGATATATAAATATCCATCGTCAGGCTGTCGTCGGTCAACATCTTTGTGGTCGTGCACTCGCTCGTCCGCCCCATGCCCCAGCCCAGTTGCACGGCCATATCCCCTCTGTTACCCCTGTTGTTACCTTCCAATTCCTTCCTTTTCGATTCCCCTTAACCTATCCCTCATGGTCCCATATATTTCTTGCATTGCAAATAATCATCTTTAAGGTAAAGCCATAGAATTTTGCTCTCTCTCTCGTAAATAATGCTTAAAAATGACAAAATGAATGAATGCTTCCTGTATTACGTGTAGGTTGTGTAAGACTAAAATGAGGGCGGGGCAATGGGGCAATTTGTGACACATCCAAAATATATCCATATCTATAGCTTGGCAGGAATTTAGCTTGTAGATCGTTAAAAACAATGTTAAAGAAAATTCAGACAGATCTGCATATAATTGACAATTAGAGCATCTGTTATAGAATACTTTTGACATTGGAATGTCGCGGCACTTTAGCAATTTGATCGATCGTTTTCTATAGCCCAAATTCTACAGATTTTATGTTCTTTAATTTGCTCTTTGTTTACAGAATTGGAAAATATTCTTTTGTAAATTGTATTGAATGTGAACTACAATGTAATAGATAAATTTTCATTCCAGAAGTAGATTGGGAAAACTTGAGATTCAAGAAAATTTGAATTTCAATTAAGTATATTTTATAAGTTTAATAAAAAAATAGTTCTAAGAAAAGTTTTACTCAATTTATAATACTTTAAATTTAATTTCAATTTATTTTTATTCAATTTATTTATTTAAATTTAAAAAAAAATTAAATTCAATTCAATAAATTTGTAAAAAATAAAATGGTTCCTTAGATATTGAATTCTTGAAATCGTGTACCGAATTTTTTTATTTTTAAAAACAAAATATGTTTTTTTTTAGTAAATTTAGATCCTAAAATTTTCCAAATTTTTGCAATCACAATCATAATCCGCATGGCATGCTGTGATAAGCATATAATCACGTCTAAAATTTTCCACAAATAATCTTTCTTCTTAGAAGATCGAACAAAGAGTAGATAATAAAGTTCGGAGTGATTTCCAACTGAGAATCGTGTAAAAGTATTTAATCAACTGAACAAATATTGATAAGCCGCTTTAACTAGAATTATACGTTTAAGAGTCCATACAGTCCAACAAAAAGTAGGGACCGTGTGTTTCCTACTGTCATCACATGTAAGAGTATTCCTTATTGAAGCATCGCTAAAAATTTTTATTGATAATCGACCCGTTCCAAATGTAGTTATATAAGGCGCACTGTGACTGTAGATCAAATAGTTCACGTTTTAATATTGAACCTGAAAGTTTTGTGAAAATGTTGCTCGGGTTTCGTTCACTAAAGTTAATATTGCTAGCGCTTTTAGCAACGATCCTTAGAACTGGTAAAGGAGCAAATATCTTGGGTCTGTATAGTGCTCATAGTCCATCCCATTTGATATTGCATATGTCGGCGGCAAAGGCTCTGGCCGAAGCGGGTCATAATGTGACAGTAGTTTCAATGCTAGAACCGAAAGTAAAGTGCAAGGATATTCATTTGATTGTTATACCAGTAACCGATGAGCAGGAAGAAATCTTTCAGTCTCAAATGAAGAAAATTGCTGCTCAAAAAAATACAATATTGGACACTTTTGGCCACCTGATGAATGACTTAAATGTAATGGTTGATTCCCAATATGAACTGCTATCGCATCCAAAATTTCAACAGATATACGAGACGAAGTTTGATCTTATGATCTTGGGTTATTTTGTCAATGATTTTCAATTGGGTGTAGCCGCTAAACTAAGAGTTCCAGTCATAGTTGACTGGGTAATGGCTCCAACTCGTGGTATTGATGCATTGGTGGGCAATCCAACCGAAATCTCCTATGTACCCAATATGTTGAATTCTTTTCCAAAAGAAGAAGGAATGGATTTTGGTAATAGATTTAAAAATTTGGCCTCCCATTGGATTGTATCTTATTTAATAAGACGATTTGATAATCGATTTACTGGCTATTACAATGAGCAATTTGGTAAGGAGAAGAATTTTCCTACTCTGAATGATATGAGGAAGAATGTATCCCTGGTATTTGTCAACTGTCATTTGATCAGCGAGGGTCCCATAAGGCCTTTAGTGCCAGCTACAGTAGAGATTGGTGGCATACAGATAAAGGATACCCCAGATCCTTTGCCTAATGATATAGATACGTTTTTAACGAACTCTAAGAACGGAGCCATACTATTCTCCTTGGGTACCAATGTCAAAAGTTCTATTGTGAAACCAGAAATCAATCAAATTATATTTAAAGTCTTATCCAGTCTAAAACAAAATGTGATATGGAAATGGGAGAATTTGGATGACTTGCCAGGCAATTCAACGAACATCCTCTACAAGAAATGGTTACCCCAAGATGATATTTTGGCCCATCCCAAGATAAAACTGTTTATTACTCATGCTGGAAAAGGCGGCATTACGGAAGCCCAATACCATGGTGTACCCATGGTGGCGCTTCCTGTTTTCGCTGATCAACCAGGAAATGCAGCAAAAATGCAGGATTCTGGCTATGGCCTAAACTTGGATCTATTGACATTGACGAAGGAGACTTTCGGTGCTGCTGTTCGTGAGGTCTTGGAAAATGAGAAATATGCCCAAACAATTGGAAAGTTTTCCTCTCTCTATAGAGATAGGCCTCTAACTGCCCGACAGCAGGTAGTCTATTGGACAGAGTATGTATTACGACATCGAGGTGCCCCACATTTACAGAGTCCCTTGGTTCATATGAGTACCATAGCTGCCAATAATCTTGATGTTTATGCCGTTCTGATAACGGTATCAATTATAGGCCTGTTACTAGCTCGAATAGTCTTTAAATTTTTGTTCCGTAAAGTCTTTAACAAAAGATCAAATACAAATAAGTTAAAGAATCTATAAATTCAATGATTTGTAGTTCGTTTAATGTTTTTTTAATGAAAGAATACAAATTTTTATAAATTGTCTAGGAAACTTGTTTGGAAAAAATTGAAAAAATGTATAAAAAAAATTAATATATAAAATATTTTTAGAAAATTTATTATTATATAAAAAAAATATAAACATCAATGAAATTTAGTAAATACAAATTTTTATACGTTGTCTAACACTGTTAAAATGTTAGTTAAAGTCGAGATTTTTGTATATTTTCGATCCACCAAATCAATTGAGGAAAGATGTGGATTGGTTGTAATTTTGTTAAACAAAATATAAAATAAGTTTAATATATAAAAATATAAATAAATAAGTTATTTAGATTGTCTTTTAATCATTTAATTTGTCTTTAGCTCTTCTTCTTCACTCTGTTACTTGCTGATGAGCGTTGCCAGATCCAAACGTATATTTACTGTAAGACGAGTGTTAATGGGACGCTTTTGAAATTTTCATTTGTAATTATATTCAAGAAGATATATTTATGTAAAATATTATTATTTATGAAACATATTACAAATATTGGATAAATCTTTTCAAATCTCACTGAAGTCATCTTTACTTTTTAGTTACTGAAGGCAATTCCAGTCGGTTCCAAATAGAATAAGCGTAGTCCAACTAGAAGATTGTATGTTTAATATATAATAATATATAAGATATATACTTACTTATGTATATGTATCTACAAAACTTACAAAAAAAATTCGAGAATTTATTATAACTAATAAATTGACAAATTCTCTTGTTAAATTTTTATTTAAACAAATATTTCAAAGAAATGCCTAAACCAATTTAAATCTATTTTCATGTACCAAAATCTTTTTTAATTATCCAGAATTATCCATGTGTGGTCGAAAATGATTAATTGCTCTGGCTCAATTGAAAATCGCACACGCATAATATACAAGAACGATAGATATAATATTGAATTGAAAGTCCTATCTCCACAAATGCCATCTATCGTTAATTAATTAGCCAATAAAACCGAATCATTTAGAATTAGTCATTGAAAAGTGCAAAAATAAAATATACAAAAAAAAATGTTTAAAATGTATAAAAAGAAATTATCCGAATGAAATTATTTTCGGTGAGTATTTTGTCAGCCATTTAAATTGACTGCAGCCGTTGAAAAAGTGCAACAGCCAGCGGCCAACAGAAAAATCATAATCAAAGTCTATATAATGTCGAGACTATTATTAATGATGAGTGAAAATAAGAAATGAAAATGTTTCCACACTGATACCTAGCCCCCCTTGTCGTCTACCTCACCATTAAATTCTTCTTTTGCCACACTGTGCAAGGCATTGATTAATCATAAGCAAAATCTAATGAAGTAGCAAAGGTAAATGCCGAAATTTGTATACTCTTAATATAGAAATTGTTCTTAGTTTTATAGGTTATGGATTTCAAAAGAAGTTTTTCTGATTTAGCTAAAACTGATTTAAATTTTAAAAAGTTTTTAGCACTGAGATTATTTTTCCTAACTTTTGTATCTTAGACATAAAATATATTACTTTATCCAAATATGTAGGCTTAGGTTATTCAGTAACAGACATTCGAACCATAAATAGCCAAAATTTCAAGATCTTTAAATACTTAAAAATGTTTTTTTTTTCTGAAACTTATTTTATTGTTTGTAAACTATATGAAAATATTTAGTTGTTTGTAGAAAACAATCTATTTTTTCAAAAAATTTGAAAGTAAGAGAGATAAATGTTTAAAAATTTGAAATTTTATAATAAAATTAATGAGGAAAGAGTTTGCAAAAAAATTTAATCAATATTATAACCAAAAATTAAATGTGTTTATATAAGTTATATGAAAACTTTATAATAGACAGAAAAACCTTCCTTAAAAAACATTTACCTCCACCTATTCTATAATGAAATTCTAGGCCTAACCAAGTTAAAATGATATAGTTAGTATAATATAATATAAAATGTAACCACAATGGTTTGAGATATATATGTAGATATATAATATACATGCGTAGATATTTATATACAAAATTTCGAAAAACAAAGGACAATCTTACAATAAATATGACTGAACTACTTGCTAGTTAATAGAACACATATAACACACCCTGTATGCATAGCAAACTTAAGATTATAAGCAATGTACCCATTGGCTAGTGTATTCATATTGAAAAATTAAATGAAAAGCCATAATATGACTCAGTACACACACATTAGGCTATAGAAAATTGTAAAAATATGTTCAAAAAAAATATATATAAAAAAATTTATGAGCTACAAGCTAAATATATATTTTTGAAAACATTTTTCATATCTACCTACTCCTTCAAGCAACTGAAAATAATGTATAGATCGAAAAAAAAACACAAAAATAAAAGAGAAATCAATAAAGAAAATTATGGGTCATAGCCTAGTCAAAGCCTAAACATTGACTAGGTAAAAGAGTCAGAACGACTTCCAACAGATTTTTGCTACCCGTTATATACTTTGTTTTTTTATACTTATACTATATAGAAATACAACAATATCTAAGACCAACATTTGCGTTTAATATAGCCAGCGGCGCTGATATTCTAAATTTAAAACAAAAGCTATTTAGTTGCAAAGAAGTTCAACACGACAAAACAACAAAAACCAATGAAAAACCAAAGAAAATTTTCATTTGCCTCTGCAGTTTTTTTTTTTTTCTTTTAGTTTTTGTTCCTTCACATAAAGACAGAGAAAGCAACAGAGAGAGTAAGAGAGACAAAAATAGTAAGAGAGGGAGAAGGATAGTTGAAAATTTACTAGATACACATACTATCACACACACACACCTAGAGATATAGTCAAAATGTTGCGTCCTATGAACGCATACGCCGTGTGGTCCGTGGTCAACATATACTAAGCTAGTCGAGGGGAAATCATTCTATTCTATCTCAAGAAAAAAAACGAAAAGAAAATAAAAAAATATAAAAAAAAAAAACTTTTCATTTTCTTTGCTCGTGTTCGTCAGCACGTTGTGTGATGTGTTGTTGCTTATTTTCAAATGTTTCAATTTGTCTATTTTTAGTTGGCAAGTTTCTTTTTGTTTATTAGTTCTATTCGTTCTCTTTCTATCTCTTACATTTTCTGAACTCAACTCTGCTTGCTTTGTATGTATTTGGTATATAGCAATCATTAGATATATAGCACGATTCTCGACTGATGTTTCTCTATTCTATTCTGTTCATTTCGGTTCTGCTCTGATTTGAACGTCACATCTAAGGAATGCTTCTATTTTACTGCTGGATTTGTTTTTGTTTTGCCATTGTCGAAAATAAAAGCTTCTTCTCATTATATATACCCATACTGTATAATAGTAGAATCCATTTATCTAGGTGTTCTTTATGTATATATATATATGTATATTATATATATATATAGATATTGTTTAAATGGCTATAAGGTCAAGAGAAGACAGCAGACATCTAAAGGTGTTATACTTTGTACATGATTTTATATAAGAAAAGAGAGAATGAGAGAGAGAGAGAGAGAGAAAAACTATCACAAAGCCAACAATAAATAGATCAGATCAGGACTATAGCTAGGTCATTTTGGAACATTGGCAAATCGATTTAAAAAATTTCATTGATATTAGGTTTTTTTAAATAAAAAAAAAGAATTGTTTATTAATTTAATTTATTAATATTTATTTTTAAATATTTGTTTATTTAAAATTCATTTGAAATTTATATAAAATTTTGACGCAATTTAAATGAATTTTATGTATATGATTTGTTGGTATTTTCTTTGAATTTATATATAATTTTTATAAATTTTTCTAAAGTTTCTATAAAATTTATATGAAATTATTAGAAAATTTTGATAGGATACGCAAAAATTTGTTTTCAAAGATAGCTTAAATGAATTTTAAATAAATTTAAAGTTTACTTTTAATAATAATAATTAATTTAACTAAAACATAAGCTAAAAGTCTAAAAGAGTACTTTATCTTTAGAGAGTTTGGATTACTTTAAAAATACAAATTGTTAGCAGTTTAAATTTACCAATTAACAAAAATTTGTTCTTGGCTTAAAATAAAGAGCTCTGGAAAGGAATTAAAAACATTTACAAAAACAAATCAATTTATTATTCAAAAATTTTTGTAAATTTTTGGAAGAATTTTCTTTAGAAAAAAAATTGTGAAGAAACAATTAAATTTATTCAGTCTTTAGTATAAACAAATCAAATAATAATAAAAATAAATTCATAGTCTTCCAAAAACTAAAAAACAATTTTTAAAAAAACAAAAAACTAATATGTAAAAAAAATTTGAGCTACCGAAAAACATTTAGTAATTGAAAAATCAATATATAAAACAAAGATGAGTTACTAATATATACAAAAGAGGGGAATCGACTAATACTGTTAAAAATTTTTCCAATCTAAAATTTGGTTTGGAAAATTTGATCAATTTTAAAAAATTTTCGGGCACCTATTACTTAAAATTTTCGTCATTTACATTTATTGAAAATTTTTCTAAATATTTAAAATTTACTGTACTATAATATAATACAACATATGTCTGAATTATGTAGCCACATATCAGAAATATGAATGAATACTAATTTTAAGACCATATCTTTAAATTTTAGAAAATTGAGTAGAACCTTTAAACAGTTTGCAAAATAAGAAGATTATATCTTAAACTTTATTGTTATCCTTACGACTCTTTCTATGTAAGAGTATTAAATATTCATTTTGCATTTAAATAGATAAATCAGTGACCATACTTTTAGCACATGCAGCCGCATCACTAAAATAAACACATAAAACCATAAAATGCCTACCAAAAAAGTGCCCTGATTTGAGCTACAGATATCCGATTAGTATCTCTCAGACCCATTTTTTTTTTGTTTTTTGTCGCTTTTTATATCTGGTCGCTCACCCATAAACAATTATAAACAACATGTTTTGGTAATGTTACGCTTAAGCCTCTCAGTACTTACTAGTAACAAGTTAACAAACACAAACAACGATGAACAATAGGCACACTAATAATAAACGTGCCTCGCCGATTTGGTGGGAACTTTATCATTTCTCTACCATGGGGCATAAATCAATATTAACATATTTATCTTGACCGGCTGTGAGAATTTTAACATACTGTCGAAAACGATATTGCAAAATGTCCATGACAGCGTACCATTGACATTCACTTGAGTTTCACTTTTACTCGACGAACAACAAAGTAACAATATGGGTTATTGGTCGGATTTAAGGGCCTGGCTACTCCGTGATCCTGCCAAATTAATACGTTACCTTGTCTTATTTGTTTGCTGTATTGTGGTTATTGTTCAGTTATATGAATGCTTCTCAAAACTATGCAATCCTCCGATTTCAACGCATTCGTATTACAATTTAAATGAAACAATTGAAATGCCAGCTATAACAATATGTCGCGAACCACCCTACAGAGAGGATGTTCTAACAGTGGGTCCTCTGAGAAAAAATAGATGGATAATTAACTAATTATATTTGAAATCTTTCCATTTAGAATCTCTCTCAAAATTATTGCCCCCATCCGAAATATGCCACCTGTTGGATGAGTTTTCCATTTGGAAAAATTCCACTCGAAGAATTTTTTGATAATGGTACTTACAGTGAGAAGGAAACCTTCTATTCACCAGGATTGGATGGCAGTGCAGATAGTAAGTAGAAAATACTTAAACAAGAATCACAAGGCGAAAAATGGACAAGGATAAAAATGAATATAAAAGAAAATTTGTTTCATGGACAAATGTAAAGCTAGAATGTTCTATTGTGAAAGTGACTATAAGAACGCTGTTTTGAACCCTAAGAAATGATATATCAACGAATGTTACGATGTTTTTAGTTAATCCAAAGCCAAAATCGACGATGAGCTAGTCTATATAATAGATTTCCTGCAGTTTGGACAAAGAATTTTCCTTGTATTACCACTTCTTCTCAAGATCCTACCTTCTGCTGCTGTTTTTACGCCATTTTTTCCTTTGCTCTCTTTCTTATTTCATTAGATCTTGAAATCGATAGCAGTCTTCATTTCTATTCGGGTCGCTGTTATACCGTTAGACCCAAGGTACCTATGAAAAGAGTTTCAAAATCTGTGGGTTATTCTTTAACCTTGGAGCATACCGCATCGACGACTTCCACAAGTAATACGGATACCATATATGGAGCAGGTTGGCATGTTTTTATACACGATAAACGTGAAAATTTCACAGGTAAAACCTAAAAATAAATAGATTTTCCTCCTCTATATATATATATAATCTGGAACTATTTTTAGAGATCAATATGAAGGGTTCTGGTCGTGTGGAATATGTTTTTGTGAATATTAATGAGGAAATTGAAATTAAATTGCAAAGTCAATACTTTTCCAATGTGGAAACCAAAGATGATCCCTGTTCTGATGATGAGAATTACAGTGACTTGAAGGTTATTAATATAATACTTTAGATGTTCATCTTCAATTATTTGTAAAATTTCTTTGGTTCTAGTGTGGCGAAATTTGCATTTGGAAGGATTTGGCTGATGAAGTAAACTGCACGGGTCCCTGGATGAATGAGCTAACATACCAGCCATGCAATGATAGCTCTTCAATGCGAAAACTAATATCGGCTTATAAGACGTAAGTATTAAAGTTAAAGAAAAAAGGCTACCAAGGATAGATAAAGTTTGCTTCAGGATATACATATGTATCTAGAAATATTGAAATTTAGACAATCCATAGGAATTTGAAAAGAATTTTTTGGATTTTTGAAACTTTACAAAACTTTTGTCATATATTAATAGCGCGCCTGGCTTGGACAGATTTCTTAAAGCTAGAAATTGATCAAGACTTTTGAAAAACTTTGAATAAATCGTTGCATTTTACGATCAAATCTAGTTTAATATTTTTGAAAAGCCTATATTAAAACAGTCTGTTCAAAAAATTAGGCACTACCAATTTAACAAATTATGTCCTTACCATGTCTTTACCAAATTCGAACTAGTTCCTCAGTTAGGAAACTAAGTCTAAAATTTTTACCCCTATTTTCTCTTGTTGGATTTACGGTTATGCACACAAAAAGTGAACTCTTGTCTTTTCTTCACTTCGTTTGCTGCGTTAAGTTGTAATTTTCAACTAGTTTTAGCGTTGAAATCCAGATATTAAAGTTAGTATCTTAAAACCAGACATTTCTGGCTATCATATCTACAGGTTGATTATTTCTCTTTATATTTAAGACTTTATATAGATAAAGTAATGGATAATTATGAAACTACAGTTGAAGTTTCCAATAAAGAATTACAAAATCTTCATAATAAAGAAATTATAATACAGATATATCCTAAAAATAAAGTCTTTAAAATTAAATCATTATATAGAAGTCTATTAATAGGAAAGTTTGAATGTATTTTAACAATTTAACCTCATTTTCTTTTAATTTTTCTAGGGTTTACGAAAGTGAAGATGATTTTGATTGTGATTGCTTACAGCCCTGCCGAAGTCGCATCTATACAACTTATATACAAAACCGAAAAGCTTTTGTTCAACCTGAACCACGAAGCTTAGTCTATATATATTATACCACAAAATTGATTTCGGTAAGAATTGAGGCTTTATATGGATAATTTTCGTAATTTTTCTTTTATTTTATTAGATGATTGAGGAGCGGGTTTCATATGATACAACACAGTTTATAGCAGATATAGGTGGTTCTTTGGGTTTTCTATTGGGAATATCTGTTTTAGGTCTAATTGGCATACTCGAACATGTAAGTACATAAAGAATTTGCAAGTGAATAGATATAATTTATTACATTTCATAGATCACTCTATTTTTCTGTGGCGGTTTCATAAAACGCATTCAACTTCAACATGAGAAACGTAAACGAGAAGAGGCCACTTTAGAGGATAGTCAATCGCAGTCCAGTGATGAGACCGTGGATATAGCCACCGTCTATAAGACGGAAATCAAAAAACTACCCAAATATTAAGCAACATAAAAAAAACATGTTCAAGCTGGCTTGGCATTTAAAAAAAAAAAAAAGTTCTAAACATTTACAATTTTATCGAAAGAATACAGTTTATAATACAAAACTTAAGACTAATAGAATCAACATTGAACTTATTGTTCCTATAGCGGCACCTGATGTTGTCTTTGTATTTAAAATATCATCGAGACGATTAATTATATCTGGCAGAATTTTCTTAGTACTCGAACAACCTGTATCGGCTATAGCCTCTTCGACAGATGCCTTAAAGATACGGAAATTGATTGAACCAGGATAGAGTTCATCATAGATATAGCTCTGCAGTTGATTGGATAAGACCCAAAGACGTTGCTCCTGATCAACTTTAATGTCACTGGGGAATATTAATTTATCGTTGCTTACAAAGACACGACTTTGGGCATTATGATTATATTCCTTGTTGGATGTCTTCCAGCATGCCACCTCATTCAAATTGGGTAAACTGTAGAATAATACACCAGACTCCTGATCCAAGAACTCGGCTCCTGCTTGAGTATTGACACCACGGGAACCGAGTACTTTAAATTCTCTATAAATTTGCATAGATGTAGCCAGAGTTTTATTCCTTAATACTGCTGTGTTCACCGAGAACTCCATGGTAGAGCACAAGGGATGGAAAAAGAGTGTAGAAAAACCATTTGGTTCCGCTTTTGATAGGGCCAATCCGTAGAGACCATCATCCCATTGAAATTCAATGCCATTGATACTAAAGTTACCAGCCATGGGATCGGGATGGAAGTAATGATGATGTACTCGCCATGACTCTTCCTGACGCCATGAGTAGACTATAAGTCCTGGGCTGCCCAAATCTCCTGCATAGGCATAGGTATTCTCACAGTCGCCATCCTCCACAGCCAAATTGGCAAAGAAAGAACCTTGTTTCACCTGAGATTCTGGCAAAATATGACGACGCAATAGATTATCATTGTGCAAGTCATAGACCAACAATTGTGCTGCTCCATATAACTTTGATTGCTCCAAAACTCCAGCAATACGGGAATCCAAAACCCAAAGTCTTCCACAACGATCTGCCCGTATGCGGAAAGGTGACACCAGTTCTGGTTCCGTTTCACTCAGGCTGTGAGCCTCCCAACTGGGAAAAGGTGTCAGGGCGGGCATATTATTCGACGTATCTTAAAAATGAAGAGGAAAAAAAAGATGTTAATTAGTTAAACTCAAGTGACGAATGGAAATGTGAGTGGCTGAGTCATTTTGTGTAAACAAATTAACACCTTGTTCAGGACTGGTTACCTGAGCGATACCCATTATTGGAGCTCAATTAACTGGCCAACTGTGCCAGGTTTTTAAGATTGAATGTACTTTTTTGTTAATTAAATTCAGTATATAATTATATAAGTAACTTTCCTCTTAGAACGTAATTCATTGATCTTTGAGTAGAAACAACAATTGTTTTCAATTCATTTAATTTTAAATTTGGTTATTTTTTTTTAAGGAGTTGTTTACTTAAATTATTGTACGTTCCAAAAACAAATTTAACTGTCAAATTTTAATTGGAATTTATAATGTAAACGTGTCGGTAACAGACAATGTTAAAGTTAATTACAGACATATGTATGTACACATGTTAAGCTTTACTCAAGTCATGCTATCTCCTGTTATCTCTTTTTGAGTCTCCCATAGGAACAGTTAATTTGTCTTGGATTAAAATTGTATGTTAGAAATATTTGGTAATTTAACATATGTAAAGCTTCACTCAGCTACTGTTAACTCCCAATTCCTATTAAGTTCGCCACGAAGCAGTTACTTTGTCTTATTTTATAATTTAACATATGTTAAGGAAGTGTTAAAGAAGATCGAATCAGTGGTATATATAGTGAGCAATCAGCAATCTATATAAATATAAACAATATGATTTAAAATTTAAAAGTGATTTAAAGAAATAACTTCTTTTTGTTTTAGTTTCCATTAATTTTAGATTAGCTCAAAGTAAAGTTACTATTAAATTTAGTCATCTTACTAAAGTAATCTCCATTCCATTTAAGAAATTTCTAGAAAATACCTTAAGGGTACCCTTAAAACCAAATATTCTGATATAGACAAATATTAAGTTACTTTTAATATAGAAATTTTTAAAGTATTCGAATTAGGTTTAATGTTTTGAAAGTGAAACTTATTCGTTAGAGAATTTTATGTTCTCTCAGAGAGACAAAATATGAACCAACATACATATATGATTGTAGTTTTATGATAAAACATACTTTGTCAGACAAAAAAAAATACGCCTCTTACTAATTAAAATCTAAAAATACTTTTCGAGAAACTAGAAAGAAACGATTGTGTAGATAACTATGCATATATATTGTGTTATTATAGTTGTATACCCTATAATCATAAAGATGAAAAGGTATATTAAGTCATTCCAAACACATAATATATATATATTAGAATAGTAGACAGGAATATGATTAGATCAATACTCTTTATGTTCTTTTGACAAACTGAATACCATAGAATTAAAAACCAATCAGAGTGTTTAAAATTATATACTAGATGTCAAGTTAAACCAACTAAGTTCAATATTTAAGTTTTCTATAAAGTTTTTTTCATCGGCTTGTATACAATAGAGTAAAATTTAACTCAATTTAAATGATCTTTATATGTAGAGTATTCTAAAGTCACTAACCCAACTATATTTACTTTCATTTATTTAAAAGACTTCCATAATGGTCAAACTCAACTTGTGTTAATGACGCCAAGGGAAGTGTGGGTCGCGACTGGCCAGGAAGTAAATCTAAATCTGTATCTGAATTGTTTAGACTGTTGGCCATAAAATGAGACCAAGTACTGATTAAATCTAAACATAAATCCCACCTGCCAGCAATACAAAACAATGCAAATTGACTGTGAGAGCAATTCTTAAGGTAATAAAATTGCAACATTAACTAAAGTCAATTGCAAACTGCAATTATCCATTCCAAATGCAACTCATTCTACTCACCATTAAGATCAAGGTAGGCCAATGTGGCTGGTACACCATCACGCCATCTGGGCAATGTCAGAAACAAACGATGACGATAGATTTCCATCCCAAATGGTATAACATTAGCCGGCTTAAATGTTCCCTTCTCGATGGCCGACCAACGTTGTTCCGTATTGGGATATTTAAAGTCAATTTCACGCCATTCATAGGCCAATTTTAAATTATCCTTAGCCAGGACTGAGACCACTAGCAGGAGTAGGCCAACAAAGTAAGTTGACAACATGGCTGAAAAATATAATTAAAATGGTTCAAACCAAAATAAATTAATAAAATATCGGTCTCTCTTTATTCCGTTAGGTAATTTGAAAGTAGTGTAGCCTTCGCCATGTGTTTAGGCCAACAAATTCTTTTATAAAAGCCACAAACAACAAACACAAAACAAAACTTGTTCGGCTGCCAAGCCCCAAAAAAAAAAAAGCACTCGCCAAGCGGCTCTTTGAGACTTGGTTAACTTGTTAACTGAATCAATGCAAAGTTGTTCAAAACAAAAATATAAATACCCAAAATAGTGGAATACACTGATTTTTGAAATATGTTAAAAAACAAATTGAAACAGGGTAGCAAAAATGCCAGCCAGAAAACTATTTTCCTACAAAACAGAAGACAGTTTAATTTTTATTCAATTTTTTTTTTTTTTTGATTTTTTTTAGTGTTTTCTGGACAACGCTTTTTAAATTTTTTTAAATAAATTTTTAAAATTGAAAACTTTTCTTTAAAAATCTATGGAAATTCTAGAAACTTACCCTATACGACTCAACCTATATATATAATATAGTCTATGGACTCTTTCTAGGTAAAATAATTTTTGAAAACTCTTAAATTTTATTCCTAACTATTTGTTAGATATTAAATAAATTAGATTTACAAAAATATTCATTGTTATATTTGTTTTAGTTTTAAAACTGATTAAAAGTCTGCATAAGTTTAAAATAATTTTAGTTTTAAATACTTTTTGGTAATCATAAATATTTATTTATTTAATTATTTGAGGAATAACTTTTATTTTTAATAAAATTTCTAAAAAAAATTATTTTTAAAGCAACAAAAAAAATGTAATATTTAATAAATTTGCTTAAGCTTTAATATAAAAGACTAGGTAATTGAGTTATGAAGAAAAAATTGTGTTTAAAAATTAATTTATTATTTTAATTGAAGAATTTAAAAAGCTTTAAATTGTTTCTTAAATACGATAGATTAGAGAGATAAATTTAGATAAAAAATTATTTATAAGAAATTTCAAATTAGCTTGGTTTTGCTTTATATTTAAGAAATAAACAATAGAAAGGATTTTCATGGATTTTTTAAACCAAAGTAAAAACAAAAGTCTACTAAATTTACTAAAGTTACTACAAGTTGAAGACCTTAGAAGCCAGATATTAAGTCACAAGTTAATTCTTATTTGAGGTACATCTAATTTTAATAATTTACTACACAAAAAATTTATTAACATTTTAAGAACTGTAAATACACTTTAAATTTGAGTATACTCGAAAGTTCATCTCAGCTGGATATTTTTTTTTTAGATAGTTATTCTTATAAATGAGTCACTGGGGAATTTTGGTGATGTTATAGAAAAATTTAAGATACAAAATTTATAATTAGTGCATGTTTGAGTTAATTAAGGCGCCTTTCCATAACATTTTCCATCATTTTTTTTTTTTGTTGTTTTCGGTTTTCTTTTTTGAACATTTTCAATATAGATGACCCTCAATCAACAGTCTCATCAAGCAATTTCGGTCTCAGACTCTAATTCACTCACTTGACCTCATCTCTCAAGACATTCTTTGACTCGTCATTATCATCATCATCACGTTAATAATTATTATTGTAATCTTAATAATCATTAACACTTTAATCATTATTAACATTGACCATTAGGTTTTTGGTTGAGCTTTTTTTCGACTGCCTCGTCAATTGCTGTGATGTCTGTACACAAATATCTTTTATTTACGATCTTTTAACCACTTTGCTTTATGGCTTGAATCACTACATAGTGGCTTTTGTTTGTTTGTGTGTTAAAATTTTTACTTAACAAATTTGTTGTTGGCATTTTTATAGTAGGTTGACGAAATGACAAAAAAGTGACATAGTTTTTCAATCATAGCGGAAAGGTTTTAATTAAGTAATATAAAATTTTGAAATTTTTTTTTCAAATAATTTAAGACTGTCACCATAAAGAATCATTTGTTTCTTTAAACTTTAAACTTGTATATGGATTTTTCACACATTTATCTCATATGTACATATATATATATATATATATATATATATCTATTTAACATAATCTTCACCTTATTTGTTTTTGTCTCAGAGACACACAACCGTCTTGTACAAAGCCCGAAATGAAACTAAAAGTTAACTCAGTCGGCAAACTGTCAGACCAAGACAAAAAACAAGTTATCGCCTCAGCTTTGGAGCTGACTCCATAAAGCCGTTTAGCTGTTATTGTTGTAATTGCTCAGTTCCACTGAACTTGAATTAGTCAATGCATCAGAGACACGCTCCAAACAAAAAAAAAAGAAAAAAATTTCAATTAAAAGAGAAAAATATTTGGCATATTTAATTTGTAGCTTAACTCCCACGACATTTAACAAATAATCCTAAATTATTTTGCATTAGGGACAAGCCCCTGAAAATACTCCCACAATGCTTAGGGTTAAGTAGGCCTAGATATGGATGCTTACCTTGTTGTCTGTTATATATCTAACCTATAAAAAAATATAATATATAATGGCGGGAAATATGACAGTCACTCCCTCTGTCTCTGCCTGTCATTTTACTCCTTCTCTTCTCTCTTATTCTCTTTTGGTCTGTTCATTGGGGCTAGCCCCATGAGTCAGAGCTCTGTCATATTCAGTTTTTGGGGGGAGCTTTTTTTTGTTGCTCTGATTGGAGTCATAACCGACTGATTCAGCTGTGGTTAGAATATTAACAACCAAAAAAAAAAAAACCTGAAATAAATTGCAAGTCCTACCGAATTGGATGAATGAATGAATTAATCATGAATTATTTGTATATACATACATAAGTACCATTTTGTACTATTTTCTCTTATTCAAACTTGTTTTTCGTTTAATTAAAATTTAGCAGCAACTGACTTCGCCTGAACTGACTTGTGATATGATACTTAAAAGTTAGAAAATCGAAAGCAATCTAAAAAATATTCAATATAGTTAACGATATAATATTAAATAAATTATATGGATATATATCTATATATTATTGCATCAATTATATAGATTCATTTGCTGTTTTTCCCTAGAGTTTCATGTTTTTAAAATGTATAAAAGATCTGTTCTCACCTCATTTGAAAGAACTCTTAAATTTTAAATAAAATATATTTTAAATCTTTTTAAAAAACTTTAGCAAATTTAAAAGTAAGTTTAAGTTTTAATGTAAGACTAAACTAATGTCACCAAACCTAGTTTCAAAGAATTTCAACACAAGATCTAATTAAAATCTTAACTGCCTTGAGTACAAAATAAAAGAATGGTTTAAATTCGACTGTACCAAAATTTGAATTCCCTTAAAAACGATCTCTTTGATTTAATTGTGGAGTAGATAGTTCTACTTTTGATTAGTGTCAAATATAAGTTTGGTGTCAGTGGCTTAGGAAAATTTTTTTTAATTTTGGTTCAAATATTTTTAAGGAATCTATATGATATATTTAATTCTTTCTTCGGAAACTCAATAAAGACGTTTCTATATATATCAGAAAAAACGAATACCAAATTTTTTAAAAATAGCTTTAAAAATAACCAAATTATTAAGCTAAAACTATATTGGCTTTTCTGGAAGCTATATGATATAGTCTAGGGATTGAGATTATTTCAAAATATTGTTGGTTTTTATGGGAGCTGATATAGTCTACCGATTGGAATCATTCCAAGATGTGTTTGAAGATAAAGGAAGCTAAGTATTGTATTTTGAAGTGGTTGTAGAAAGTTTCCAGGCCAATATTATATTAACTCCGTTGATCAAGATTATATATATTATTTATTATACAGTCGAAGATGCTTTCTTCTATACCTTGCGAACATCTGGCCAAAATAATATATCCTTTAGCGAGGGTATAAAAAAAACGGCAAAATTAATATCGATTTGATTTTTCACAATTTTTATGAAAATATTCTTTTTTTTTATTTTTTACTTACATTTTCCTTAATATAAAAATTTTATATTATAGAATTCTAAAACCAATTTAAAAAACATTTCTTTTTATTCGTTTTTTTTTTTGTTGTTGTTGTTGTATTTATTAAAATTCAATAAATTAATTTAAAAATAATAGAACAATGAAAACATTAAACTAGAAATATTATATGATTAGAAATTTATTGTTTGTGTTGTTGTTGCCTTCGTTTGTTTGATGTTTAAAGGAATTGTTTAAACAATTGCTTCTAATGTTGCTTTTGTTGCTGTTGTTGTTGTGTGTATTTGTTGATTGTTTTTTTTTTTTAATAGAAACATTTTTCGTACAAAGACTAAATGTAATATTTTGTTTTTCGTTTTTTGCGTTTTTCTTTTTTTTGCTTTACAACATTAAACATTTTGTAGTTTTTTTTTTTTTTTTTTTTTTTTTTGATTTGATGCATTTGCACTAAATATTATAAACATATGTATTAGCTAAGTTAATTTGTGTAGATTAATTGTTAGAAGAAAAGAAAAATTATTTATTTTTTTTAAGCATTTTTAAAAATTTTTTTAAATGCAATAAAAATCTTGACTAAAAGCTTGTGGATAAGCAAAAGAAAGAAAATTTTTGAATAAAACTTTAGAAACTTTTCAAGCTGCTTTCTTCTTGATGGGAAAAATTTCAATTTTCTTTGGTAACAAAAACTTTGATGAACTAGGTAGAAAATTTTCCCCATCAAAAAAACCGCGAAAGAATATCGTGTCTGGCTAAAGTTAAGCATATTAAATTAACAATTAACGAAATAGTTAAACAAATATATTGACTTCTGTTTGTTGTTGTTGTTTTTTTTTTCTGTTGACTTTGACAAGTGAAGAAAATGGAGACACATTTTGTTGTTGTTGCTTGCCTCCAGTTGTTGTTGGGGGTGTGTTTGTATGTGTGTGTGTGCTTTTGTGTATATAGTTTATAGTGTAAAAAAGAGATATATATATAGAAATTATATATATTTATATATATGAATAGCAGGACAAGGACCGAAAAGTCCAACAGTTAATAAAAATTAACTGTGATGTGCCTTTAGTAGGAACAAAAATTGTTATTGGCACTTCGCCTGCATTCCCTTAACTGATGTACTCAAGGCATACTCTTTCGCAGGGCATGCAAAATATATAGAACATATATATAGGTATATAGATCAAATAAGAGGAATCAAATACTATATAGATAGTTTGTAAAAGGGAACGCAGGGAACTTTTCGCTCAGCAAAATTAATGTGACACGATTTCACTTGTTCAGACTCTTTAAGTAGACATTTACAATGGTTCAGGCTAATTGAGGGGGGAGTGGGGGGTACAGGTAAATTGGTTTAGGTGTTATACTATATAGGAAGATATCTAAAATCTACTTCTTTTGTTTGGTATTCAAGCTACTATCGTGTCGCCCAGCGCAAAGACAGACATATTGAATTTATTGGTGACTCGGTGATTTGAATCTTTCGATTTGGACAAATTGAAACACCTAAAGCTCATATAGAGTGGGCAGAGAACAGAGACACATTATGTACTTTCTTTTCAAAAATCAAAAATTTAAAAACAAATAATGCGTGCAAATTATGTCTATTGTATATGTATAAATCCAAACACCAAATGATATTAAAAGAGAATTATGTATAATATAATGTTCCACCATCAAATACTACAATTAGAAAATTAGTCAATTGAAAGGTAGTGTCAAACAGGATTAGAAAATTTGCTATAAACAAAACAGTATTAGAAATTTGATATATAAAAAGAATTTCTTAAAATATGATAAGTATCTTTGAATTTCAAATATATTATCTATTTTGATTACAATTTCCAAACTAAAATGTTTAACTGAAATCAAAATTTGTAGAATATTTATAATCAATTTTTAGTTTTTTTATACTTAAAACAGTTATGAAAAATTCTAAACAACAATTTCTACATTTTTCCATTGCAAGAACAAAAAAATTGATTTATTTCTTAACTCAAAACAAAATATTATAAGTTTATATTATATTTATCTCCACAATTTAAAACTTTAAAACTTCTTTTCAGTTCTTTATTTAAACATTTGAAAATTCTGTCTGTATTCTAGCTACAATTTTCTAGTATTTTTGATTCACTGAATTTTAACTCTTGGCGATATCGATACAAAGTTTTTTTGAAATATTTTTATACCCTTGTCTTATATCTGTCTGTTTCTTCGCATAAAATAGACCTTAAATTTTAAGCTATATAGTTGAAACTTGGTACATAAGCTCTTTAATTTGTTAGACAGATAAAGTATAAAAATCATTCGGATCGGACAACTATAAGATATAGTGAATTTACTTTAACCACCAAAAATACAACAGGTATAAAAATTTTGCATGGAAAGCGATGAGTTAATTAGTCTTAAACTGGAAGGGTATACTACGCCAAGACCAAAGATAACTTCTTTGATTTTTAATATTAAAAAATAGTTAAATAAAATTTGTATTAATTTTATAAACAAATTTCTAAACCGTTTGACATAACCGCAGAAATTGAAAAACAATAATAATATATGAAAACAAATCTACTAAAAATCAATTGGCGACCATTAAAAATATATATTTACAATCCTTTTTTTGGTCTTTAAGAATATTGAATTACCAAAGAGATAGGAGAGATAAATAAGATATAGAGAGAGAAAGAGAACATATATGTATATGTATTTTACTTATACAATATTAAATAATATGAGTGTGTTTATATGTGGTGAAGGGGGTGGGGGTAAATGTGATTAATAATTTGTGAATTGTGTCACCAAAATCTTCGATAATAATAATTTCTTAAAGTGTATGTGTCTTGTCTGCCTTGCATTGAGGTACTTTCGTCTGAAGCATGCCGTTCTAACATCGTTTCTATGATATGCTAAAACGTCCAGAACAAAAAAAAATTATCTTGTTGGACGTTAGCGTAAATAGAATTTTAATCGATGCGGCAAATTTGCCAGACTCGAAAGTCCAACATTAATTTTGCGCTAAACTAACCAGAATTAATGGAGAAATTCCACTGGCTGTTCTTTCACTTGTCCATTGCTGTGATTTATTACACAATATGTATTTGTTTATTAATTATATGAATTACAATAATACAGATCTATGTATATATAGATAGATGGTTATATGTATATATAGTTTGTGTTAGTGTGTGCTTTGTTTTATTTTTTGGGTGCAAATATTTTCACTAGCCTACACTTTTGGGGAAGGAAAAGAAAAGGGAAGTGTGAGTTTTAATTTTCTTACTTTTTTTTTTTTGCATTTAAAAGAGTATTCGATTGAGGGAAAGAAGTTCGATCCATGCTGCTTCCATTTGCCAATTTAGTTTATTTCATTTTTTTTTTTTTTACTACTTAAACTAGCTAAATAAAATATTCTATATATATATAATCAGATCAACAAAAGCCTGAGAGCCTATTTATGTCGGAGGAGTTATACGAGTATTAATGAATTATTAATTATTTTTCTATTTAATATTTGGATCAACTTTTTATTATTATGTGTGTGTGTGTGTGTGTGTATGGTTTTAAAAGGAAGCTAGAGTTTTCGGAAGAACGCTACAATAACAAGACTAGAATTGTTGATGCTAATATACATATATATTCAGGGAGTATTTTTTGAAAAATTAACTAAATTTTAATCTTTTTGAACTTAGCTCATTTGGAAACAATGGAAATTTGTTTAATTTATCTTTGAAACCATTTAAAATTTAGACTTAAAGCAAGAAATCTTGAATGAAAAAAACAAAAATTTAAAATTTGAAAACTATATTTTCTCTAAGATATAGAAATTTATATACTTATATTCAGAAACAATTGCAAATTGATATTCCTAAAATTATCATAATTTATCATATAAATTCTTTTGCATTTTGCATCAACAATTCTAGCAGACAACGAAGAAAAGTAATTAGGATATCAAGATCAATTTGAAGTATATATAGTTTTATATATATATATAATTTATGTATAAGCAGAATGTACTTACTAACAATGTGTCGATTTGTAACTAGATGCGGTAGAGGCATTTCGGTTGACCGGCCTATACAAGAAACGTTTCTATTTAGCTATATTTTTATATATTTTTCACATAACAATTATTTTTGTTGTTTTTAGTAACCAACCATACCATACCCAAAAAATTACAAAAAAAAAAAAAAAAAATAGAAGGTAAGATGATTAAAAATACCTGCTCTGATTATTTGTTTGTGTGGATAGATCGGTACGGATCCACAATTCCATGAACGAACAAAACATTTAAACGGAAAATAGATGAAAACTTACGGTTGTGGACTTTCACTCATTTTCACACTTTTGACTCAGCCATTAAAATGGTAATAAACGCTATCGATGGCAACCGGAACCGGATATAAGAAGCTCAATTGCATAAACATTGATATAGTATATAACAGTTTTACGTATACGTAACATGGACAAAAGGTAAGAGATATATGAAAATGAAAAAGAATAACGAAAAAAAAAAAATACATACAGTACAATAATACGAATTAGTATACGAGGTGACTATAAAATAGCGAGACAAATGATTGCTAAACAATATAGATTATTAACTTTTCAAGTCCTTTAATATAACATGATTTTAAATTTGTTAGGATGACTTTCTTTGTCTGTAATCTTCTATATGTTTTTGACTCTAAAAAGCAGCTATAAAGTTCTTCTTTCGCTTACAATGGATATTAGAATTTGTTTGTGAAATTTCACAACAATTCTTTTATTTTAACTTTGATCAAAGAGTCTGGTTTGCAGTTAATGATTCACAATTTAAAACATTTCGTACATTTTATATAAAAATTACTTTCTTAACTATGGATTGTTTACAAAAGTAAGAGAAAAAGACTAACTCTAACAACATCAGTCTCGTTATTTAATATTTACACCTCGTATTTGTATATATATAATGCTTATTGGCAATTGTCAACATACCCAGAGAGATATAGCCTACAGATATAGTGTGTTTGTTTGATTCTTAGAGACATTTTTGTGGCTGAAGTATAACAATTTTTGTGTATTTAGTAGTAAATGATAAATATAAACATATATAAGCAGATATATATATACAATATGATAATGAGTACTAAGTAATTGTTTTGTTACGCTATGTACGTGTGTCTGTATGTGTGTGTGTGTTAGCAGGTGTTATACAAATAGCAGTCCACATCAAGTTAGTGGAAAAATTAAATAGAAATTAAAAATTGAGCAAACAACATAAAGAAAGAGTATAGGCAAAGTGCATGATTAATAATATGACATTGACTGAAAGTTAATTAGATTTTTGGTTAATTTTTAAGTATTATGGTGGATGAGGAATATATATGTATTAATATATATATATATATAGATTAGGTGAGCAGGTGTGGGATGTGGGGTGTATTCGTGTCTCAAAAACTGTTATACATTTGTAAGAAAAAAAGAAGAGGCTTAGCTTGTCTTGGCTTTGCTTGGCTTTGGTTTCATTCGGTTTTAACGGGTTTTTGCTTTCTGTTTTCTTTGTTTTTTTTTTTTTGTTTTTGGACTTGCTTGCTCTTTCATTCATGGAACAGCAATGGCAACGGCAGGCCCAACAATGGCGTCGGATGTGGCTGAGGCGTCTGTAATTGGGCCCTAGGAAACGCTCTTGCATGCACTTGCGGTTGCGGCTGTGGCTGTGCCTGCGTCGGATGTGTGGTCGGCGGCGCCTGCAACAATCCTGGCAAACATCATCTAAATCTTGGCTGCATTACCTGCAACATATTTGGATGTCCGGGTAACATAACACCCATACCAGGCATAGGCATGGCACCAGCTGGCAAGGCACCAGGCAAACCTGGCAAACCAATTGCTTGCATAGGTAATAAACCTGTAAAATAAAAGTGTTTGAAGATTAATTTGATTTCATTTGGGATTGAAAAGATTTTCTTTATTTAAAATATATAACAAACTTGATACAAGGTTTGTCAATGGTTAAAAGGGAATGTTTTTTTGAAAACTAACCTGCTGGCATGCCAGGTATTCCAGGTGCTGCTGCTGCTCTTAGCATATTCCCTCCAATCAAGGCACCGTGTGGTCCTATGGTCATAGTTGGTCTTAGCATCGGCTGCATCAATTGCACATGACCAGGCAATGGCATCTGGATTTTGGATTGGATTTGGTTTGGTATTTTTTTGTTTGTTTATCAGTTTTTTTTTTTTGTGTTTTGTGGTTTTTAGATGAGAGAAGAAAAGATACAGAAGAAGCATGGGAAAAAAGTGATAGAGATAAGACTTAATACAATTTTGGATTTACTAACAACTTGATTAAAAGTTTTCCATATATATCGAAGCCATTGTACACAAAAATTAGCTAAGTTTTATATATTAAATTATGTTTTATGTTTTGGTTTTTTGTTTGTTGTTTTGTTTTTTTTTTTTTAAATTCTGTTTTTGTTGTAGAATATTAATAGTTCATTTGGATTGTGTAGTGTTGTGTGGTGGGGGTGTGTGTGAGTGTGAGTGTGAGGGTATGTGTATGGTTTGTGAATCATAAACTTGTTGTTGCATCGCATTACACAATATAGATAGAGTAGGTATGTATATATATAATATATATATATTTATATATAGATAGTAGATAGGACTTCTCTTTTATTTTTCTTGTTGTTGCTGTTGTTGTTGTTCTTGATCTTGTGGTGGTAAGGCAAAAAAAAAACGGAAAAATAAGGATAAAGGGTAAACCAATACATAAAAAGGAAACGTACTTACAATTCGGAAACTGAACTGACGACCACTTAGGAATTTATGTTTTCGTTGTATATAACAGATATAACAGATAAATATATATATATATATATATATATAAAATATATATATTTTTATTCTTAAGATTTCATTTTAGATTGTATGTGTGTGTTGCGTATATTATATGTATGTGTGTGTGTGTGAGGCAACTTAAAACAAGAAAACAAATAAAATTATAAATATTTAAATGAAATATTAAAATAATTTTGTTTCCATTTTACTAACCAGACAAAAGAAGTTATATAGTAGAGATATAATACTCTCGATAATCGAGAATTAAAAACTTTCAAATTTATATTTACGGTTAGAAGTTAGTTTTTGTTTTTATTGTTGGCTTCACATATTTATCGATTGTTTGAATGTGTGGGTGTACTTGTGATATAATGAGTGCTCGGATAGGATAAGTAAGACGAATAGTTTTATAATATTAGATATAGAAGGCTAAGTGGAGCTATCAGTTGAATGGAAGAAACATACCCAGCAAAACTTTGCATTAACCTTCAAAATTTTTAGTAAACTATTTGTTGATATGTATATAAGAGAGAGCATAGAAAACTGTTATACGTTTAGAAAAGTATGGTTCTATGTTTCAAATAGAACGTAATCTTTTTAGCATCAATCGAATAAAGCATTAAAAATATAGTTACCAGAAACTTATACTGTCGATAATATATATAATATATAGATATAAACAAATCATATAATAGAACCAAAAACGTTTTATTGTTAAAAAGAAACTTCTTTGGTTTAAGGAATATTGCAGCTAGTTTCGATATCGAATTCCAGCTTAAATGTTTACAAGACTATAACAAATATCAGAGTTGATGTTCATTTTTAAGAAAATTTTCTTCTTGATTTAATAACTCAACGATCCCCAAAGATATGCAACATTATTCAACTGATTAGACCTTAACTTTGATAAGAAAAATGTTTATTGAAGCGTAATTTAGATGGCGGACTTGAAACCAAAACTAAAAACTAAAACAAAAGAAAAGCCATAATTAGTATGGATGTTTAAAAAAGAGATAACAGTGTTGAAAAAGGCAATGCATAGATAGACAGACAATATGTATATGGGGAAACATAAAATAATGTATAGTTGACAGTTAAAATACGTTAATACCATTTTACATAGATTAGGAGAAAACATTTAGAGATTGTGTTTTAGGTTTACATATGTAATTACATAAATGCGGTATGTGGAGTAGTTTTGTGTATCATTTTGGGTGTATATATTGTGGAATATGAATTAATCAATCAACCAATCAATCAATCATCAATCAATTAACCAACCAACGCAGCAACCATTACGACAAATTCAAATTTGTTTGTTTTTTTTTTTTTGTATTGTTTTGTTTTTATAGAAAATTATTTGAAATGTACTTACATGACTTGCAATACATAGATTTTTTCACGATATTTTCTTTTATAATTATAATTTTTTTGCAAGGCAGTACGTACTATATATATATATATATTTAAGGAACTTTTCTTTATAAGGTATGATATGGAGGTATAAAAAGGGAGGAGAAAGAGAGTAGTAGTAGTATTTTTTTTTTTTTTTTTGAGTAGTAGTAGGAAGAGGAGGAAGTATGTGAAGGAGGAACAGACTTAAACTACATTTAAATTACTTGCATAAGAAGATTGTTTGTTTTGACTTTAAATTTGGCATTTACTTATCTTGATTTGGTTTAAATATATATATATATATATATTTATTAATATAGATATACATATATATATATATAAATATAAATAGATTTCAACTAATGTGAGAGAAAGAAAAACTGTACAAAAGATACATACTGTAGTAACAGACCTGTCACTGCAATTTGGATTTACCAACACTGAAAACTGCACACTTCTCTGTACTGCAATTGTAACGGGGTGTTATAACTTGTTCAATAAATTTGTTTCTTATTCGGTTTTCTTTTTATGTAAGATGTTTTTTTTTTTTTTTTTTTTTTGGTTTTTTTGTGGTTACCAAGGTTTCTAACTACCAAAGTGAGTGAGTGATATATGATTTAGCGCTTAATTGAGATCAGTTATGACGAAAGAGGATAAGTGTTTATTAGAAATTTTACCAAGTACAAATGGAAAACTGTCGTTTATTGGACTCTATGATAATAATACTATATAAAATCAAGAGCCCAACTTTATATTATGTTTGCAATGCTAACTTCTTTAAAACCAACTTTTCCAGTGTTGAAAAAATCATAAGAAATCATGTATAATCTTGCCTACTCTTATCACAAAAAGTTTTGCCTTAGACTTAACAGAATTTAAGACTTTAACTTGGAAAAGAGTTTACTCCCGATAGTCATCACGAATTTAACTAAATATAAGACCTTACGATAAACTTAATAACCTTTTGCCTAACGCTTTACACTAATTATAGCACCTAAGCTTATCAGGTTCTTGTTTTAACGATGGTTTCCAATTTGTACTTTCTTTTAATCTGCTTGGCTTTTGAAATACTTTCAATATGTTTTAACATTTGGTCATATGTAATTTCAATTGTTAAAAAAAATATGGCTTTAATAGTGATTTTTTGTTGTTTAGTGAATGTGTTTCTTTTTTTTTTTTAGTGTTTAATTTTATATATATCTAGCTTGAAGAGAAGCTAAAGCTAAAAGTAAGTGTATATAGTCTAACCATTTGGCTAAAATGTATGAATTATTGGCATGATCTAAATGATAAGATAAACGTGATGAAGCAGAAGAGTTCAATGCTACAAAAATCACCTATGGTTCATTTTTTTCTGTGTTTTTTTTTGTCAATTATTTTAGGCTGGTCGTTGGATTTTGTTCATTTCATTTTTGTGTCGTTTTCCTCTATAGGGGGGAGACAACGAAATACAGTTGGTTGCTCTGCATTCAGTCAGGATTTTTGTTCTTATTCTTTTTTTTATTTCTTTGGTTGGAAATTGTTGGATATCGGCAATAATATATGTATGTATATATAGGTGTGTCGTTTGGATTAGAGACTTACCATGCCCAAAGCAGCTGCTGCAGCAGCGCCAGGATTTCCGGGCTGCCTCACAGCTTGTAAACGTTGAAACATTACAGCCCGATTAAGATCTTCCAATTGTTTGGCTTGCTGCTGTTGCTGTTGGCTCACAACCACCTGTTGCTGTTGTTGTTGATGATGTTGCTGCTGTTGTTGTTGCTGTTGGTGCTGTTGTTGCTGCTGCTGTTGTTGAGCAGCCACTGCTTGGGCCACCTGGGCAGCCTGCACCTGGGCATGAACTGCCTGAGCTTGGGCCTGAGCATGAGCTTGCGCCTGTGCCTGAGCGACGGCCACAAAAGCGGCAGTCTGCAAAAAAACAAAATTGTTGGCAAGTGATTTTTGGAATTTGCACTTAAAAAATCTCACAAAATAAATATATTTTCTGTTTTCGATAAAAGAAAGTAAAGACCACACTGATATATATATAAAAACAAATTAAAAAGGAATCTTCTTAAAACACTTTTATTAATCGAAGTAGCTCAATATCCCGAGAATTTTTTAAACCAATTCAATATAACAAATGGCTATGCTAATTTACCAATAGAGATATAGACTATAGATTTTTTAAACTCAGATTTGTATACAAATTTTTATTTAGCTATTAAATTTCACTAAAATCAAAAACTTTTATTCGTTTACTTTTACAGTATAACAGTTTGTGGTTACCCTGTCGTATACGTTTATAATTTTTAAACTGCATTTAATTTGAAATGAAAGAATTATTGGATATTTTTGTGATTTAACTAAAAAATAAATTTCCTATATTCACTTTTGCGGATCAAAAAAGGTTTCCCCAAAGTTTTCTATATTTGGTGACCCCGACGTTTTGTCAGTAAAGCACTTAATAGGCGCATGTCTTTTTTAAAATTTAATGGAATGCAAAAGGTTTAGGCTTTAATAATACCAATTTTCATTTTATAAAAAACTATTAAAGATTAATTTAACTTCGATTAATTCTTTTCCCATCTTTATCTAAAAATTTATATAATTAATGTGGAATTTTTTGTGGGTTTTTTATCCAAGAAAATATATTTTTTTGTAAGTGAAATTGCGTGTTTGTGTAAAACTTTCTAAAAGAGACAGAAGGTGCAGATTAAGTTGAAGAAAGAGAACAAGCAGCAGCCGCAGGAAGATGAAAGGACCACTGAAAGGACCTTTTGTGTCTTCATTTCTAAATTTATATAAAATTGAAAACCGCCGTGTTTCGTTTTTGTTTTTTGTTGCCATTATTATTATTATTGTTTTTTCTTTTGTAGGTTTTTTTTCTTTTTTTTTTTTTTTTATCAATTAAAAAATTGTACAGACATATAATCATAATATATGCTAAAAAATTGTTAAATGGATCCTTATTAAATGTTTTCCTTATGGTTTCCGTTTTCTGATTCTTTCTCACTTTTTCTTTTTCTGTCTTGCTGAACTCTTTGCTCTTGGTAAAAATAAAATTTTTGCCCAAAACAAAAAATTCTGTAGTAAATGTATATAAAAAATGGAATTCTTGTAGTTTATATGATTTTTTTTTTTCTCTCTTGGGGCAAAAACAAAAAATGCGAACAGAAACGCAAAATTCTTCTGTTTTGTTTTGTTTCGTCCAAGTCCGTATCCTTTCATTCTGTCCTTTCGTCTTCTTTCTTTTACTTTCTTTTGTCTGCTCATTTATATTGACTATGGTTTCTATAACTATTATAAGAACTCACTTCCTGGGCCTTGGAGATGGCTGATGAGACGGCAATTGCATTGGCAGCGGCTGCGGCAGCAGCTGCCGCTGCCGCATTACTACTGCTGCTTGTGCTGACAGTGGGTGATGAAAGGATTCCTGTTGATATTGATGGAGGCGGCGGTGTGATAGGCATCGTTGTGGTATCGGCAGAAGTAATGCTTCCATTGTTAGTCGGACTACTTGCCGAAGTTGCATCTTTGTTACCCGCTGCCGCTGCTGTTGCTGCTGCAGCTGTGGCGGCAGCTGCCGCTGCAATGGCAGCCGCAACACGTGCCTGATACTTCGGTTGTCGTGCACGCAACTCCTCCAAACTGGCATCATCCGGTGGATGCATTATTTTTGTGCTTACCGCTGCAGCAGCCACCCCACCAGCTGCTGGAACCGGCGGTCGACCACCGCCGCCATGTTGCTGCTGCTGATGTGGGTGCTGTTGGTGTTGCGGGGCATCATGTGGGCCACCCGGTGGTGCATTTAATGCACTACCTCCTGCCTGGTTGGTAGTGGGTGGAGCACTTATAGTAGCATTACTGAAAGAAAAATAAGATATTAAATCTTAATTATTAATGCAATTAAACTAAATCAATCTAGACTAATAATTGATCTATTTTTTCTCAAAGATTTCACTTTTACCATTAACAATTTATCTTTGTTATTTACTATACATTTAAGTTATCAATAAACATCAATTTTTTCTTGTTAAATACGGTTTAAAAATAGACAGTCTTGAATTTAACAATGCGAATTAGAAATTTTACGATTGATTGGAAGTATAAATTTATGAGTTTTAGCAGACTAGGACACATGAGTCTATTTCAAGATGTCCAATAATTGAAGCGTCAAAAAAGGTTAAAGGTTTTTACAATTTTTGAACACTAATAGATTGTCTTAAAAATATTTACTAAGATTCAGGATAAGCTGTTAGTTACTAAACAATAAGTGATAATTCCTTAGTTTATCTAAATACTAAAATGTATTTCGTTATGTTCCATACAACTGGTTGGTTAAATTCTACCAGACCAGGTAAGGTTCCAATTTTTAAAGCAATGTTTTAAAATATTTTAAAACCATTTTCAAACAAAATAAAAAGGCGATTGGCATTAAATAGACCTATCATCTAAGGTTTGCTTCTTTCCTATATGATATGGTGAAATACTTGCTAGATCTTCTGTTATTCTTTATGTTCTTACTTATTCTCTATTGATTGAGAAAACCAACTATAAACGAAATGAAATACAAAGAAATCTCTAAATTGCAAAGGAGAAACAACAGAAATAAATATCGACGAATAAAGGTATATAGTTTTGTTTTAATTTCTTTTTGTTTCTCATTTGCTGTAGAAGATTAACCCAATTCCCAGCGCACCTGTAGGCCGGAAACGTTGGCTTCTGTTGTTGTTGTTGCTGCTGCTGTTGAGCCATATGAGCGGCGGCAGCAGCGGCATGATGGTGATGTGCAGCTGCTGCAGCAGCCGCCGCTGCGGCTGCCGCTGCTGAGGTAGTTGCCATTGCAGCTGGGAATAATGGACGCGGTGGCATCATATGTGGCGGCATCATCTGTACAGGATACGGAGGCAGCGGTGGCATATGACCATGCATCATACCCATGCCGCCATATTGGCCAAGCATATGTGGCGGTGGCATCATATTCGGCGGCATCATCATTGGAGGAGGCACTGACATGGAATCTATTGAAAAAAGAAATTAACGCACATACACAAAAAGAGGTTGTTTTTTATGCTGGAAGTGGACTTACAATCAATTTTTTTGCTTTTGGCTGCTGGCTCATCATCATCGGAATCAGATTTGCCGCCATTCTTCTGTTTCTCATGATCACGCAAATCTTCTGCCGGTATGCCATCCATGCCAAAGATTTCAATTTCAATGTTGGATCGATTCGGTAAGGAATTTGGCACTTTATCCACAGTCTCCTTATGTACCTGCATACAATGAATGGACAGTCCCGGACCCGTATACAATTTTTTATGGCATATGTGGCATTTGAAATGCTTCGCCTTTTGATGTTGTACCAATATTTTCTCATCATCAAATTCTCGATTACAGTACCTAAAGTGGGCAAAAAATAACACAGTTACGCGACAAAAGCGATCGAGTTAAGGTGAAAACCAACACACGTCTTATATAAAATCTAATTCATTATTTTTCTCTATGTGTAGATACTTTTTCTCTTCGTCTTCTTCTTCCACACTATTATCCGCCCCCCACCAACAATCGGTGGCAGCAGCAGCCCCAGCCGCTGCGGCACATGCTGAAATTTTTATATTATTGCGTTTTGTTTTTTGGTTTTGAAAAGGATACCAGCACCAGGGTTTGGATGCCTTCTTCTTCTTGCGCCCCATATTGTAGAAAAGTTATTATAATGCACTTGAATTTAATAACTAAACGATATTTAATTTGTACAACGGTTACTAGAAGAACGCAGCAATGAAAATTTTAATGTTCTGTAACGTGAGCAACGTGAGAAAACAAAATGGAGAATCACGACTAGGTAGGAGCGAATACAGTAACTATGCAAGTTCAAAAGATATCGATAGGTGCGCTTGGCATCAAAGCGATGTATATATATAAAATTAATATACGATTTCACACAACAATGAAAGAATGGCATTAGATAAAAATTGGATATTAATATATGCATGTTTAGCTATTTGCAAAAACCTGTATAAATACTCCACTATTATATACTAATTCCACATAAGAGTATTTGCATCCAGGTACATCACTAAAGCAAAAACAATTTTTTGTCAAAACTGCCATCTCCAACAATCAGTGTTGCCACACATGTTGTCTTTTGCACCAAACTCCAATTTGACCGGCATTTAGTAGCAAAAAAGTAAAAATAAATAAGAAATGGCAGATAAAAAGGTATTAAATAAAATAGTAAACAAGCCTTCACAGCAAAGAACATTCATTCTTGCATTCTACAGGTTGGTGGCAATGACGGCAACAAGGAGAAGCGTCGCAAAGAATCCATTTTGGATTTGTCCAAATATTTGGAGAAACAGATCCGCGTTAAATTCGCCGGTGGTCGTGAAGCTTCAGGAATCCTTAAAGGATACGATGCCCTGCTTAATCTAGTGCTGGACAATACCGTGGAATATCTGCGCGATTCAGATGAACCCTACAAACTCACCGAGGATTCCACAAGGAGTTTGGGTTTGGTGGTATGTCGTGGTACAGCATTGGTTTTAATTTGTCCCCAAGATGGTGTGGAAAGCATTGCTAATCCGTTTATAACGCAGTGAGGAGAAGGTCTTTTAGGCTAAGATTTTTGATTTTTTTAATATAATTTAATGGAAAACAATCGTTGGGAGTACAAATAAATCAAAGAAAAACCGCCGTTTTGGGCAGATTCGATCACAAGAACACCTCGTTCAACAGTTTTGGAAACCTATGGCGATGAAAGCAAAGTAATTTCGACGGTAAAACCTTTTTAAAGTTAATTTTTTTGGAATACGACGATTTTCCCTTTTGTACACCTAATACAAATAATATATAAATAGATTTCATTTAGGTTCTAAACTCAGTCCAGTCCAAACTCATTACGTATCCAAGGATATTGTGCTGGACACGTCATGCAGGTATAGAAGTAACGATCTTCTTGAAGAACACGACTGCGCACCTTGCATACATTGGGTATTTGGCAGACTTGCTCTTGCACCTCCAATTGCTTTGGTTCACATTGCCAAGGAGCAAAACGATGCAATTGATTACTTGGTGTGGGATGGCGCATCCATTCAATTGCCTGCTGATTGGTTACAAAATATACATCGGGCAATTTTTGTAGATCCTCCAGGAATTTCTATAACAAACATGGAATTAAGTAACGCAAATATTTCAATTGAGTTCCAATACTCACCAGAAAGGCATTGAGATAATCAATTTTCTTAAACCAAGTCGAATGGAAGTATAAACCAAATGGCGCTCGATTGCTAAGATAATGTCTTTTGAAATTATGCGTTAACATGCGATAGATATCTTCACCACTTAAATGAGGCGGACAACTGTCTACCATGCCGCACATATACTCTCCAGCCTCCAATTGATTCATTACCAATTCCCATATGCCGGGATAACTACGTGAAGGGCAATTCTGATTTACACCAGTGCAACTGTGCGGCATCTTGTAGTCCAATGTGTAAGGCCAGAGTGGCGGATTTGAATGCGGAGCCATCATGGATGCATCATAGACAAAACCAAATTCTTTCATCATCAAGAATTGTCGATTCCAGCCTACTCGCAGGAAGGGTACACGCATTCCCCTAATCTCTTCCATTCGTACAGCCGCAAATTTATTAATAATATTGGCCTGACCCACCATTTCGTCAAACCAATCCTCAATGGTGGCATTTTTAGACCACCACATCTCGGGACCGCGATGACTAGAAGAAACAGATCAAGTTGAAAGTAATTAGAAACTTGAGTGTTTGAGATAATTGACGAAATTTGATTTCACAAAAACTAGTGTTTCCATTCCACTTACGTTACAGAATGCACTGCAATTTCATGTCCATCATTCCATAGTTTCTGGACATACTGATAATTAGTATAAGGATGCGATACATAAAATGTTCCTTTGATCGGACAGCCATTCGGATTACGTCGATTTTGTGTGAATAGAACTTTGGAAAATAACTCCCAATTATCATGATTGATGGCATCATCAAAGGTCAATAGGATCATCTGTGGTACAGTTTGTGTTAAAAGATTTCCTGGTATCTGTGTGCCATCTTTTGAGCAGAAACATTGCGGTAATTGGCATTTTCTTGGATCACAAGCACCAGCAGCATTTGGATCATGCTCCACATCGCACCAACCCTCATCAGAGCCATCTGGACAATCTACTGAACCATCACAGAAATATTCCTGAGGCAGACAAGTGCCATCGGCGCAACCCAATTGCAAATCATCTGCACAGTCCGCCATTTCCAATAGTGGTTTCGGAGCCGCTGTTTCAGCACTCACATCACAATTATCCACATTTGCCTTGAAATCACATATCTGACGCACAACATCAAATAGTAGACCCTCGGAGCACTTGAATTCAAAAACTTCACCATCCAGACATAGGAAATATTTTGCACATTCGCTATTTGTCCAGATTTTATGGACCGGTCTATTGGGATTGCGATAGAAACGCGAATCTTGTATGCAGGCGGCATCAGCTGTAGAGCGACGATGACGACTATGACTATGAATGGTGTCGTGTTGATATGCTGTTGCCGTTGTCTGGTTTTCAACGACTCCGATTCCATTGTCGTTATTGTCTGTAATGTAAAGGCAGGTCGTGTAATTAACAGAAAAATAAAAACTTAATTAAGGCGTTGACCCAAAAATAGTTAAAATGCACATGTCAACCCGAAATTAGATATATTCGGTTGCGCCAAACTGTGAAAAAAGAAAAACACGCATGACTAGTGAAACCTCAGGGCCGCTATAACTAAAATAGGGTTTTACTTTGGAAAATAATTATGGGAAAAAAATCATAAGAAAAATTTTAAATCTGACTTTATTTTTCTAGTGCGTCACTCAAATAGTTAGCACTCTATGGACGAAGTGATTTGATCTTAAGTATTTGAGAATAACATAGGATTTAAGACATTATACGAAGGTACTGAAGTTAGGTATAAGAAGTTATCTTTAATGATCTTAAAATCTTAAGTTTGGGTACTCCAAAGTCAAAAGGGTTTTTAAGGTTTCATTTTCAGCGTAAAAACTAAGTTTTTAAAGTACTTTAAACGTTTTTTAACGGAAGAAAAATGTGTTTTTGGAGAGCCTTCGCCTAGGATATGCAGTTTTTGGCATTTATCTTTGTTAACAGCGGTTCTATATTAATTAAAAGGCTTACCTAAACGTTATTTTCGTAGAAAAACCATTCTAGACTGAGGTTTTAGACAAATTTTATAACAAATTTAAAAATAAAAAATATTTGAAAGGTATTTTTTATAATGTATATCAAATACTATTAACGTTAGAAAGCGTGTCAGTGAGGTAAATTAAATTTTTAGACGAATTTTATTGCAAAAAAATTGACGATAAAAATGTGAAAAACTTATTTTAAAAGTTTACCAAATTGAAAGATTATTCTAGAAAGCGTGTCTGCAAGGCGAATTGTTGAAAAAAAAAATATAGTTTTAGCGTTTCTATGATACGTGGATACGCCCCTGACCACCCTGCAGTGTACCACATTTTGTGGCAGCAAAAAAAAATTCAATTGAGTTTGCATCACTTTTTTGAATTGGTCGTAACTCAAGTGATTGGGCAAGCCAAAAAAACAGAAAAAAACGCGCGTGTGCAAGATGGGAGATCGGAGATCTGAAGATATGTCTGAAGAGATTGCGTATATATTTCCATCTCTTGTGTTGTTGTTGTTGCTGCATTTAGAAAGTAAATTTATTATTTTTCCATGTCTCAGCAGGTCAGGAAAATTTCAGCAACTGTCATTCGTGGGTTCAATGCACACAATCTTTAAAAGTCTGTCGTTTTTTTTGGAAGGCTTGAACCTGGTCTATTATATAACAGATCAACACAACTTTCACACCCAACAAGACAAGACACGCACCCGATCGACAAAAAAAAAAAAATAACAAAATAAAATAAAAGAAATACAACAAACAAACAAATAAATAAAAACATTGTCAACTATGGAGAAATTACCAATGCTAAAAGCATCCAATGAAGAAGCCGACATAATCGCCAACAAGACAGCCATAACAATGAGCTGACCAAAATTTCGCACTGATAACGAGCATAATCTTGGTGGCATGGTGAATGGTTGTCGGTGGAGGTGGTAATGGAGATGGCCTAGCATGCCGGAAGCCGCGACCTTGACTGTGAAACCAGTTTGATGGCAATTTAAATTTTCCCTGGGGCAAAGCATTTTTCTTTGCCCGATTTCCAGTTTGGCCTCTTGTCGTGTCGCAATGTTTGAATTTGAAATTGAGTTTGGAAGTCGGAAGATGTCTGTTTGAAATTTTCGCGTTAACCGCACCGAGCTAAAGACAATTGGTAACTGAAGTCCAAGCCAAGATGCACAGACAACTATATAGCCTAAGAGAAAGAGAGGGAAAGAGCATATGCATTAGAGAAAGCTTTTATTAAGAGTTTATTAGGAGAAAAGAGAGTCTCAGAAAATTGTAGCAAATATTTGCAAATTTTAATAAGCTTAAGGGATTAAAATCCGAAACAAATTAGAGAAATTATAAACATTCTTGGGAGTAAGAACTTGATATAAGTATATTGAAAAAAGTTACATCTTAGTAGTCCGACTTTGTCCCACCTTACCGTTTCCCTAACCAAAACAATAAGATTTAAAAAAACCAAAAAAAAGTATTGTTATTTGCTGTCCTTCGAGATAATTAAAAATAAGCAAAACAGTTTTATAACAAATTCACAATATTAGTTTAACATAAGTGAATCTAGTTTCTGTTGGTATTATAAACCTTTATCCGCAGCAAGCAAATCTAACGATCACTGTTTCGGTTATTCAAAACATAAGTTTTAATGCCACTTTTAAATTAACATTTTGCCGCGAAAAAGTGAATACAGGCCTTAAACTAAAAGTACCATCTCCAATACCTATCGGCAATTGCAAGCAGTGTCACCCTAGTGGCAACGCTTGGCTGTGAACAGCTGGTAAGCCAGCCGGTTCAGTTTGTTATTCAACCAAAATAAAGAAAAACTTAATAAAAATCATGGATTTTCTGACCAAAGTCTGGGCCAAAGAGGCAACCACGACAGAGAAAACACCTCTTACTGCACCCGCCGTAACACCAGAGAAGGAAACTCCCACCCCACAGCAGGAAGATAGCCCATCACCAAAAGAGTCTAAGGATTGGGGTTATGATCTTTATCCAGAACGTCGTGGTGAATCCTATAAACCCAAATGGACACGCGTTTTATTTGGCATGGAGGGTAAAGAGAACATTGATCGTTTCAAATGCGAACAGAATGTCTATTGGTGTGTCAAGAATGGTCCTCTGGTTAAGCTAATGATGGGTGCACTTAAAAGTTCCGGTTGTCCCATCGATTTACGAAGACACATCTCGTGCGAAGTGTGCGATCCTTCCGTCACTGGTGGCTACGATCCAACGCTTAATCAAATTGTTGTCTGTCAGAATATGGCAACAAATAAAAGCATGGTTCATGGTGTTTTAACCCACGAATTGATACACATGTTTGATTATTGCACTAATGAATTAGATTTTCGTAATGTCGATCATTTGGCATGCACAGAGATTAGAGCAGCCAATTTGGCTCATTGTTCGTTTTTAAGTGCCTGGTTCCAAGGTGATGCGTCACCTTTTAATATCAAAAAGGCTCATCAGGTGGGTATCGAAATTAATAAACATATTTCTATGTATATATAATACAAATTCTCTTTTCCAATGTTTTTTAGAACTGTGTAAAGTCCAAGGCCTTGGCTTCTGTTCTGGCAGTGCGTAATATAAGCAAAGAGGAAGCCATTGCAGCTGTTGAACGAGTCTTTACCAAGTGCTATGCTGATCTAGAACCAATTGGTCGAAGGATACGCCGAAATTCCACAGATCAACAAAAGGCTTATATGGAAGCACCCATGTATGGCTACGATGTTTAACCAAAAGTGTTTTTTTATTTTGTTAATTAGATTAAAATTAAAGTCAATAAATTTAACTTAGTGTGTTTGACATTCATTGTTTCTTGGTTTCTAAATTGTTATACTTTCAATCAGAAAGAAATGAAGAAAGAATTTAAAGAAAATTTATATATTTGATATGCAAACATATAACCAAATGATTGGTGGTAGAGGAAATGTATTTGAAAATGAAAATAATGTAAGGACGACTTATATTTGTTAAGTTTAACAATATCTTTTAAATTGAAATAAGACTGCAACTAAATTTATTCATTTAAACTGTTTACAAAACCAACATCATAAAAATCCTATGAGATGTATTTGAAATAGTCAATGTAATAAGGTTCAACAGATAAAATAGAACTAACAAGTGTTTTATGGAACAAAAAATTTGATAGTACAAAGAAAATAACACCAATCGGCTTCTAAAATGAATCATAAGGAGCGCTCATCTCTCTTATATCCTGTCATTGCTAACGCTGTCGAATTTTAGATATTATTTGTTGTATTAGAGGAACTTAAAACTCTTTACTATCTTTTGGCACTTTACTAGCTAAATTCACAGCTATATGTGTTTTGCTGATTTCTGAAACTTAGGCTATATTATCATGATATTATGAGCTGCAACTATAACTACCAAAGGAAATATGTTTCAAAAATATACATTAGTTTATGGCTTTAATAGCTCATGACTAAAATAAAATGTATAAATATATAAAATTTAAAAAAATTAAATACTTAAAAGTGTTCTTTAATTAGTAAATATCACCCAAAACTTTTTAGCTTTTACGTTGTATTAAACTATATTTTTCATTTTTCCAACTTCTTTAAAGAGTTTCTAGTTTATAGAATCATAAAATATTATATATATGTTATATTATATCACCAAATTCATTCTCATCATTAATTTCGCTCTCATCATGACAGATATTTTTAGTAACTTTAATTAAAATAAATGACTTGAGCATTAATTCAATTACTTAACCATTAGTTATGGAAATTTACCATTCTTCTATTTGAATGTTTCACATTTTATATAAAAGGTAAAAATTATTCATAATTTTGTTTAGTTTAATTTAAAAACTATGGAGGATTGTGAAATAATTGGCATTATACTTGATTTTATTGGCGATGTTCTATTCGGCTGTAAGTTAGAGGATATAGGAGAAGAAGAGTTGGATAACTAATTTAAAAATATATCTATATGTATATATAGCTGATTCAGATGATTATGATTATACGACAATCAGCTCAAATTATGGCTAAATCGAAAAGATATCGAAGCAAAAATCTCGAAAAATCTGTCAAATGTGAATAAAAATTTATTCTAAAAATGTTTAACTGAACAATAGGAACAATATCTTTAACTTTATAAGTAAGTATTTGCTAAATCCTTGTAAATATTTTCCTTCGCTTAAAACAATTTTATTTTTTCAGCTTTCCAATTAAAATCTTATCTATATAATTGTTGTACAGCAATGCAATAAAATTTGACATGATATGAGCAATTTTTTTTTTTTTTCAATAGACCTTGGAATGGATTGGTATAATGTTGTACAATTACATAACTGATCCCATCGAATATATTTTATAATGAGCTTTTCAATAGGTTTTGAATATTTGACCTAGATCATATTTTAGTTGTGGCGTTTTTGTCACGGCTCATTAAACTAGGTGAACAGATGATGGTAAAAGATGATTTACCATCAATTTTGATACCTTTTCAAAAGTATAAAGAAAGGGTATATTGGGGTATATAGCAAGGGATCAGGTTTATATATTTCCACTTTTAAATATATCATAAAATGTATCGTATCAAAAATAAAAGAATGTGATATATATTTAGAAATATACTTCCTATCAAAAGATTGATGTTTAACTGTGGTAAATCTGGTTAAGAATGTTATTTAAAAACTCTACAAATTTGTTTTAAGACAAAATATAAACCAAAGCATTTATATAACATCGATAGATAACGACAAAGTGTATAAAAGGCTATAAAGTCTTCCGAAAAAGTAATTTAACATAAACTTACAGAAACATTACACAGTAACTCACTGTCGATGCCCTATCCCAACGTAATTTAACCACTTTTAAACCAATTTCGATGCGTTGGAGCTTTCGTTTGGAGTAGTTAGACATTGAGCTTGTCAGTTGAGTTAAACGAACAAAGGGCAACAATGTTTTGGGATCTATTGGGTGGCATATTTGAGTTTATAATCGGTTTATTTTTTCCGAGTAAGTTGTTTACCAAAAAACCCTTTTATGAAATTTACTACAAATTTAGTTTTCTTTAGGTAATGGCGGTGACGATGGAGGCGATTCCGATGAAGTGGAAACTGCACCATAAACATATATATTATTTGTTCTTAAATAAATGTATAATTCATTGTTCTGTATAATTTCAAAATATATATGTATTTTATTATATATTCATATTAAAACTGACTATATACAAGAGTGTGTTGAAAATAGCAACAATAATTTCTTGTTGATCGTATTTAAAACAGTTTGTAGAGTTTCTTGAGTTCGGTCTTTTTCCACTTTGGCAAATCATCGAATTCATAAAAAGACATTTTGAAAACCGATACAAAATCATCATGTGTCAAATGTACCTAAAAAACAAACAATATAATATTTAAATAGATATATTTTAAGGGGAGAATTGTGAGTTTACCTCCCGCTTAAGAGGATTGATTTCAGCTGGCAACATATCCATCTCTTGGGTAAGTATATTTAGTGGATACTTTTTATGGCCATCAAAGTCCTTCAGTTGATTATTAAACGTCAAAGCCGAAGATCCATTAACGCTATTACCATTTGCTTTAGGAGCTGGTTCAGTGCCATAACTCTCTTTACGTATTTCTTCGTAGGATTTAAAGTCCTTAAAATGAAAAGATAAATTGAATAGTTTGTAGAGTGCTAGCAAAAGGAAAGGAAGGGTTAGCTTAACTTACCTTGCCATAGTCATCCTTCCAAGATTCAAAGAAACCCTTAAATACATTTGGTTCATTGTATTGACGGACGATAGCTAAAGCAGTCGCTGAACGACGACCAAACGGTGCATTCTGTATATAACGTTGAGCTATGGCTGTATATTTCTCTTGGTTTACAGCCTGTGAGCCGAGCCACACATAGGTAAGAGTGCCCGTATCCAATATATAGGTGCAATCAGCACTGAGATCTTCCTGATCAAAACCAAGTATCTCCTCGTTATGCAGGGTACTAGAATTTGGTTGCCACCAGACCAAGAAAAGTTGTACGGGTGGACGCGGTTTGCTTGGAACTGTGGTATTCAAATAGCAATTGTTACTGAGAGTTGGCGATATGTTGCCACCGTTGCACATGCTGCCAGCTCCAGAAGTACTGCTACTAGTGCTACTGCCACAGGAGTTACAATTGGAATTGTTGCCATTAATGACAAGCGTTTGATTGAAATATAAGGCTACCGATTGCCAAAACTCTTTAGTCTCCTTTCCCTCCAGGATAAGAGAACTTTCACCCAGCAGATTACCCACTGATTTGGCCATTTCGCGTGCATCACCGGTACTACTTTGACCACACCAGACCCACACATGACTCGTTTTGATCACATAACAATCTTTGGAGTTTATCGATACCAATGGAAGCTCTTCCACAGCTTTAGAATTATACGAGGCATCGCCATAGATCTTTAAGAGGAACGTCTCCAATAACATATTGGTCTTAAAATCATTATTATTAACCAAGGCGCTACGTTGTCCATGCATTATAATCAGTTTGCCTTCAAAGATTTGTAAAAAGTGAGGCGTCTCATCGAATTCATATAGCTGAACAAACATGGAGGCAGCTTCTCCTTTCTTTTGAAGTTCTTCAAAAGTCTTCAAAGCAAACTTATCCGTCTTGGCAATGGTTTCCACAGATGCCTCTGAACCATTCCATTGATAGATAATTGTTTTGATGCCAACAGCAGCCAGATCAGCTGGTATTATGGTGGCGCACTACAAAAGAATATAAACGGATTAACAATGGATCTCTCATCATTCTAATAAATTTACACACCTGTACACTGTATTTTACCACATAACTAGCATTTGTGGTAAAGACAACAGGCTTTGTGCTTGGCATCTCATCTACTTTATCGCCAATTATGCGATATAGGACACGCTCACCTCGTCCATCATCGACTAATTGTGTATCGGCAGCCATTTTTGGACGTTCGCATAACGAAACGGCATCCAATTTACCAAATTTAGTTGATACTGGCTTATGACCACGGGAATTCTCTTGACTCCAAACGCTTAGCCAGTTGGCAAAGAGGCGTTTAAATTCCACCGGTTCATGACCCTCTAGAACACGCACGACAAGTGTATGATCAGGGTACTTTTTCTTTTTCACAAAGGCACGTCCATTGCCCATAGCGGAGAGGGCATCTGCTTGTGGTGCTTGAGCTCCAACCCATAACCATATGATTTGTGAATAGCTATCCAATAGATAGACACCATGAGCATCGCTAAGATCATCTTTGGAGGGCATTCCGACATCCAATTCATCGAGATGTAATCGACCACGTTGATTGCACTTATAGATTCGGAATTTGTTACTTTCATAATCCATAGTGTTTGAGCCCTTCCGTTGATTCGCTTGGCAAACAAGACGTTTCTGCAATGGCAGCACAGAATTCCATAAATGTTTCTCTTCTGCTGTCATCGATTGCTCATAACCATCATCAACTAAGGTCGTGGTACCATTTGAACTAAATGATTGCTTAGCTACCCATGCAAGAGCACTGCGTCGTTCAATACCGGAACTAGAACGCCCTATCCATATGAAGGTAAGAGTCTCCATTTTGAGTATCATAATGTAATCCGAATTGAAATGAGACCAATCAATATTGGGCAATTCAACTGAACGGAGCCATTTGCGTCCGCTCAACTGATATAGACGTGGTTGTTGTGGCGCATTAATCAATGCTCCCGAAAGGACACTGCAAGTAATTGAGGTTAGAATTTGTAAGAGATATAGAATACAGCCATAAGTTTAGGGTAATTTTAAGGTTAATTGTAAGATGAATTTGTGTGAAGTTGCATCTTTAAGCAATTTTAGGTTAGGCAACTGTACAACATTGAGGTTAAGTTGAAAATTTTGAACCAAAAAGATGCGTTACTTTTCATTTGAAGCTTTGTTTTACAGATTTTAATTTAAAAGAACGTTTCTAACCTAAAATAAAATAGAGGTGCAGAGACTACTCACTCGTAACCCTTTTTGAAATATGATAGAAATCTAGCGCTTTCATGATTTTGCGTCTCTCGATAAATAACTGCCACATTTCCCAAATACGAGTCCAGCTCTTGTATTTTATGAACAACATTCGAACGATTCTGTTCGCTCACATTACTGCCCAGCCAATAATGTATGTAGCGTTCCAATGATACATTCGGTTTCTGTTCGCGTGTCTAAGATATATGAAAAACAAAAAACTTGTTAATTAAATGCACAGCTAAATGATTGATAGATAGGAAGGTGTTAAATAACTTACAATGGTCTCATGTGTGGCATAATGACCAACCAAAGATGAGGCATATATTATATAGGCGCAAGTATCATAAAAGTTACCATACTGAGGGCGTGCCACAGCCTCTAGGCGATCTTCGTCAATTTTCCACAAAGCAAATGTAATGGCATTTTTGGGTACTTTACGAAAAGTAGCATCGACTTTAAGATCTGGTATGGTATTGGGGCGCACCTCCTGGAAAATTAAATGAAATCAAGAAATTAATTAAGTGTGAGAAATGGAAATGTCTAAAAATAATGTGGGTATTCAAGAGTTGGTTTTAAATTGATGAAATCTATGTATTTAATATGATTGGCATCTATATATAGTGTATCTCAATGTTCCATATAAACAAAGCATTCTTAAAAAGAACTTTCAAAAGTTATAGATCTTGTTAAAATACAAAATTATAGATGATTAGGCAACAAATTTAATAATCATATTATTGCTTAAAGGAAATCCTTCTTGCTTTACTAGGTAATACCCCGATAGTAAAATTTCACAAATAATTTTCAAACTTTTCTTCAATTGATGGTGAAATTTTTGAAAAAAGTTTGACATCTACCTCTACCCAAATGATTTATAACCGACTCTCGTCAAGATAGTAAATCAGAAACCCACATAAAACAGAAAAAAAAAAACTAACACCTTTCCCCCAAATGTTCAACAATTGTCAAACCAATCATTTGGCAACTACTGGCTACTCCCAAGGATGTTGCTGATGTGAAACAAGTAAAAAAACGAGTATTTGAAAACGACTTTGACTTTGTTACTTGTGTTTTTTGCTCGCGGATAATTTGATGAGTTGGGGGAAGGAGGATTGGGGCAGTTGGGTGCTCTGCATCTTGGCTGGTTGCGTCTGGTTAAGTGATAGTGAAAACTATACCACAGCCAGTTTTTTTCTTTCTTTCTCTATCGCTGTAGTTTTCTGCATTTTTTGTTTTTATCATACAATTAATTTTTCTCTTCTTTTTTAATTTATTTATGAAACGCGCGCGCGCGCGCGCTCTCATCTTCCATGTGGAAAGTCGTTGAAACGGTTTGTCTAATGGAACACCAGCAACAGTAAAAGGGGCGGGCATCACATCAATAAATGATATACGCAACTCAATCTTTATCTCTGCTAACGGCAAGTTGGGGTCATTAGTGGGAACTTTTTTGTTTTGACTTTTGATACATTTCATTTTCATCTACATTTTCATTTCCATTCCTCCGCCTCAAAAAAAAACTAGTTCATGCTACGATGAGCATTTAAAAAATGATCGGTAAGTGTCTGGAACTAAGCATACCCTATAACATAATTTTTGATCATATGATAGGAATGATGGTATTTATCGCGTAAACCATTTATGAACCAACTGTACCTATGAAAGTTTAATTAAACGATTACCTTTTAAATTGAAATTAAATTTATTTTTGTTTTTTAACTATATCTTTCAGTTTATCCAAGGATAAATGTTCAGGATAGAAAATTAAACCAAAACCTGAAAACCAAATAACAATCTCTAGAAGTTAGAACATGTACTTCCCTTTCATTCCTTTGTTTCTAATAAGTCTTTTTTTTTAAACCAAGTGTTCCAATTCCAACGTTTTTATTTAATACTATCTATATCTATAACACATCCAGTTTAGGTTAATTGGAACCTATATCAGACGAGTGTCTGATTTAAAGAGATCTGAAAGGTTTAGTAAACTGAAAGAAATATCGTTTCTCCTGATGAAAATGTAGTTTCTTTACATAGTCTTTAAGTATTTATGACCTAGAGTCTTCTACAACTATTTTTAAAACCAATTTTTATAATATTCGACTCAAAAATCAATTAGTTCAATCAATTTATTTTGATCTAACATGATTAGAAACAGTTTTTCCTCAGTACCGCAAACCCAACGAAAACAAATACACTCTTCTTTCACTAGGGTATTAAATAATTCATTTTTTTTTTATATTTGTAATTGTTTCTTATTTGTATTATTTATGTGTTACATGAAAACATTTTAATTATTGCTTTTAAATGGCAAACGGAGCAACATTAGTTTTTCATTCGATCGGAACCAAAGTTTTGCTTAATGATTGATTGAACCAGTCTTCAATCTCTCAGTCAGTCTGCTGACAGTTAAACTACATTTGTCATTTCCAACAACAATAATGTTAAAAAAAAAAAAACAGTAGACAAAAAGTGGCACAAAACAAAACCAAAAAAAAAAAGTAGAAATGTTTTGCCCCAAGAGACTTTCACAGTTTTTCGTTTATGTCAATTAACATTCATTAATTACCACGTTAACATTGCCTCAAGAAAGGTTCTAAACAAAGAAGAACATCATAAAAATAAAAATCACAAAAAAAAAACCCAAAAACATTTGTTTTTAGAAGGGGTAACCAAAAAAAAAAATATATATATATATATAAAAAGTACAAACATGGAAAAAGAAAAATTTTAAAGCTTTTGTTTGGAAAAGAAAATCTTTTATACAATCTAAAATTTATTAAATGAATCTATAAACTATAAAAATAAAAACTACTTTTACATAAAGTTGTTAGTACATCAGCCAAAAAAATTCTATAAAAATTTACTATTAATTAAAAATCGAAAATTTAGATAACCTTTTCACTTCTTTTGATAGTTTCTAAAAAAAATATTTTAGAAGAATTGTTTAGTTTGATTAAAATTAGAGTAGGAAATAACAGAAATTAAGTAAACAAAAAATTCAAAAAATATCAGGATTAAAACTAGAAAAACTTAAAAATCAGCCAAACTTTATATTATTATTTTCAATATTTTGACACAATTTACTTTTTAATATTTTAAAATGTTATCTAAAGCGCATAAACAAACAGTTCTTAATTTAATAAATCTTACGAAAACTTCATTTTAATACAAGAGTATAGGGTTACATCCATCTCTATATTTTAAGGGTATCGAGATATATATATTAAAACTATGTCTTTTGGATTTACTTATATACAAAAATATGCATAATATAAGCTAAAGGATCTTGAAACATATTAAAACATTTAACTCCCTAACTTGGCGTTCCAATAGGCAATAAAAGATAATATGAAATTAAATAATTCTGGTGATCAAGAGGCTATATCTTCATATATGGACCAAAGGACGCCCAAATTACATATTTGATAGATTCGTAAAATGTAATAAAAAACAATAAAATAAAATATTAAGCTTAAGTAATTTCCAAACTAAATCTTAAAAAAGATCTCTAAATATTGGTATCTTTCCATATTTCGTTGACTCACAAATCAAATAAACGTAAATCCGTTTAATTAACACCAAAAACTCCTACCAAATGCTAAAAAAAAACCAAACAAATAGATTCTATTCAGCCTCAATAAATATTAACTGAATAAACAAATGTTTAGTTGACTCTTAATTAACACCAAAGAGAGAAGACACATCTAGAGATACATATAGACAAATCAATGAGGCATATGTATCTTCGCGTATCGCGTATCTATATAATTACCGTTTCTTTTGGTGACAGTGATAGCTCCATGCTGTTGAGATCTCAAGGCTATTGGCTTAATATTGAGGATGTAGCCAATATGATCAAAAAGGCGAGAAGAGTGAGATGAGCAGCCTTGAACTAGTTTTAAATGTTGACCGGCTCAACTCCCCAAAAGTGAAAAGCAGATTCGAGTTGGCTCAAATTTCCCGCACACACTCACTACTCTTTTGCATACAAATTTTATTAACAATTTGAAAAAAAACAAATCCTCCGTTCCAAAATTTTCTATTTTTTCTTCAAATAATTTAGAATTTTTTTTGTTATATACGAAACGTTCGACTGACTGGAATGATATGAAATGGAAGAGTACACAAAAACACAAATTAAATTCAATTTTCAAGGCACATTTGATCTAAATATTTATTGAACACTTCTCCAACTCTCGCAATAATAAAACCGGAGAGGAGGACCACGCGTTGGATGAATGGCGTTATGGTTACCACAAGAGCCGAATGCAGACTGGTCTGTAGCAAAATGCTGCACACCAAGTTTATGGTTCACCAAGAGGCAGAGTCGTGAAGTTTGTCTCGGCCTCGGTGTCGTCGTCAAAGTCGAAGTTAGAGTCAGAGTGGGAAGCGTTGTTGCGTTCACTACTACTACTATGTATAGTGTGTGAGTCAGAGGAAAATCAACTTGAATGAAAATTATCAGTTATGTGGTGTATCTGCTGTTGTGGTCTGTCTGTCAGTCTTTCGTCTGTGTGTCTCTTCAAGTTTAGCGGTAAAGAAGAAAACGCAGAAAGCGCAGCGCGCATTTTGTTATGCTTTTGTAAATAGTTGGCAAAGGGGGCGGGTACCCAAGAAGAGGAAAAAGAAGGATGAGGGGATGAGCTGCGAAATGGCATTGGAAAAGTTCAACAAAAAGGTTTTTAGGTTATAAATTATAACAGATTTCGAAATTAATTTTAGGTCTTAACTAAAACTTTGTGAACTCGTTAGTAACACCTTTTGTAAAGTATTGCGCTTTAAACCTTCATTTTAAATCTGTTATACGTGAACTTATAAACTGTTATACATAGTTTAGAGCGGGTCTTGAACAGCCCCGTTAACTTTATGCCAAAAATGACATACAAAAAAATAATTCTCGGTCTCAACTGTTATACAACTACTGGACTGTTATAGAACTGTTCGTTGTATTATAATGAAGTTTTAATACTGTAATAAAACTGTTTTCCAAACTATACTAATATTATATATATAACAAACATGTGTGATTTTATTTTAAATGTTATACAAAAGCAAATCTGTTATAAAAATGAATATATTTTATTTAAAAATGAATTTATTTCATAATAGAATTTACAAACTCTGTTAAACGCTCATCATTTACATCAAGGTACTGGTCAGAAACAATTGGACGAAGCTGTTCCACTTCGTGCGATGGTGCGGTTTCGAATTTTAATGCTGGTTTGAATTCGTCAACCCACAATTCATCATTAGTGCGCTCAAAAACTGTGCGTTCACTGGTAAAGTAACGTTTCGAACGCTTCTTTGCAATAATTGCCTGTGTCTCATGAAAGTCAGTTAAAGCTTTGCGAAATTCTGCATCGACTTCGATTAGCCTTAAGAATTCTTCCGGATTATCGGGATCCAATTCAATAATGGAATTAAGAACTTGTTCCTGATTTTGATCTTGTTCAGCCCTACGTTGAGCTGCCTCAACCATCATTTGAGTGGTGCGTCGCTTTAGTTTCATCTCTTCCTCACGGGATTCCAATTGCTTTCCGCGCATTATCTCTCGCTCAAAGAGCGCGGCAATTAAAGCCTTCTCTTTAAGAGTTGCTGTTCCCATGCCATCTTCCAATTTTAGTAAAACCACATCACCACCGGCTAAACCTACCGTCAAAAATAATCCATCCTGACGAAAGGCAACATGGGTAATCCTCTGCCTGAATGGTATGGTCAAAATAGGTGAACGATGACTCATCAGAATATCCCAAAAGTCCAAGTTTCCCACACTGTCGCCAGTGACAAAAAGCGAACAGCGACCGGTGCTCCAAACCCCGCAAGTCAACTGATGTGGCTTTTTAATATACATAGTTGGAGCACTTTTGCATTCCTCGGACCAGATGCGTATCCGCCAATCGCCAATAACTAAGAAATTTTTTACAAAGAACGGATTACGTGCGACGCTACGTATGGGACCGGCAAATAACTGATACTGGCTAAGGATAGTGTCTGACGGTGTCACACCCTTTCGATTGCCCACGAACACATAGCCCATATCACTACCTACAATGTAGCGCACAGGTATGGTATATTCGAACTCCAACACTGTAACACCATGAGAATTCTGTCGATTTTGAAAGTCTAAGGTGTTCGGTTCTAGCAGCAGCTCCTGTGTTGGCATCTTCAGATCGCGCATATCCCAGTATTTAATAGAACCATCAAGTGAACCAGAATAAAACTCAGTGTTGGACTTTGAGTGGACCCAGCATAGTGCCGAAGTAACTTCGCGATGAGCTGCCTCCAGTGGACATACACGCTTAGGTGTTCCATACTCAGCGACATTCCAAAGGCAAACCTTACCCGAATATAGTCCGCCAATCAATGCGTTCTCATCTCTGATGCACAACTTAGACAGCGAGACAACCTCTCCATTCTCAAAGAAGGCAACTGGCTTTATTGGATCGTGAACATCCCACATATAAAATGAATTATCATTGCCAAAGTCAGGCAAACGGTTAATCAAACGTTTGTAGGGCTTCTTTAGACGCTTCAGATTAGAATATGTGGACATAAACTCTGATGGATTGCTTGGCTTCCATTCACACATTGCTAAATGACGTTGAGGTCGCCATAAATCGCGAAAAATATTAACAGCTGTTGCATAAATTTTCATTTTTATGCCCTGATCCAATTCATCGGGCAAATCCTCGAAATAGTTTTGATAGATATTAAGAGCATTATTTTGTCGCGCTATGCCCATCGTGGTACGCAATAGACGACCCACCTCTGAACCCCAATTATCCTCTCGTTCTACCTTCTTACGGTAACGTAATGTTGCTTCCTCATCGTTCACATTCACCTCCTTGACATTCCATCCCCCCTCATAGTGATACATTCCATGTTGATCAAACGTTACATTTTCGGTCTCAATTACGGTCAATGCACTTTGATCACTCAATTGTGTCGATTTGCTTATGGGATTGGACAAAATATACTTCATACGTAGTTTGGCACTTGGATTCACACTGAGCAATAGCTCATTACGATCCGAGAATAAACACTGGCGCCCAAATCGACGACGCTCTCGCGAAAATATAAACTGATTACCATGCGCTTGGCCTAGAGTGCCCATGATTGGTGCAATAGATCTTTAACAAGTTACAAAAAATAATATAAAAACTATTTAATAAATTTAAACTAATACTTCTGCTACGTATTTACACTTTACAAGTTCTTTAATATATATATATTCTGTAATGATTTTAGATAGTTGATACATAAAGCTAAGGTTTCTTGAGATTCTGTAAAATTTTTTATATGTTACTAAGTTCCTTACTTTGGGAATATCATTATGATGAGATAACTATGGTTTTTATGTCATGGTACGTAAAAGATACTAAGGCACATGACTAGTTCTTTTAATTTGTTTATTTGCTTATTACTAGTTTTAGCCATAGTTCAATAATTGTAATATTTGGGCAAAAACTTAGTTCCTCAAATCAAAAATATTGCAGTATTTAGTGATCTAAGACTATATAAAAGCTTTTAGGTTATGTAAAATGATAGGATAGACACAAGAACTAGTTCTTTTAGTTTTAATTATAGTTTATTAATAATAAATAGGCGAAAACCAAGTTCCACAAATAAAAAATACAACAGTTCTCAATGATTCATGAGGATATAAAAACTTCTATATCTTTTATGATCGTTTAAAATGTGTCCAAGCCATTGAATAAGTTGAAGATTTAACTCAATTTCATTTTTTTGATATCGTCAACAGGAAACAAATATAATAAATTAGTTTAAACATTTTACGTCATTTATTTGGAACACCTTTTTGGTCCGGAAAAAGATGGCTTAAATTTGTTGCCAACGATGTTAATTGCTATATATCTTATTTGATTTATACAAGACTCTCACTAAACATTTTTCATACCCAATCAAGCATAGTAAACATAATTATATATAAAGAAAGAGTGAAGAGGAGGCAATTTGCATGGCTTTTCTTTTTTTCTGCATTTTCTTTTTAAAAAGTTTGTCAACTGTTTCGCTTGACTTGACTTGCAATGCTTTTCTTTTGCGTTTGCTCTTCACTACATTTTCTTATGATTTATGTCCATACGCCTGCCATGAACATTAACTATTCAAAATAACAAACATATCTATGTAAAGTATATATAAGTACAAAACATACGCATAAGTTTAGCGAACTCTTTACAGTTTGGTAATAGCTTTTGTGTAATGTGAGTTCACGGGAATGGGCAGTGGGTGATATTGGGGGAAGTGCGGGTGAGACCTCTTGAGCCCAAGGAGAACTGAAGTAGTACATACAAACATGAGGGTAAAACAAAACACAATGCAAAGCCTTTCAAAATCTTCAACAACTGGCAAAGTTTACTTTTTTTTCTTTTTCCAACTCTCTTTTGTTGTAGAGTAACTCAAAACTCTGACAAGTTCAATCAACCGTTCAGGAGGAGAGGTGGGTTAGCTCAAAGGCGTGAAAACTGAAAGAAAGAAAAGTGAAAAATGGAAGAAAAACAACAACAAAAATATGAAATGAAAAATGAAAGCACAAATTGTTAAATTATAAAATGCAAAACATTTCTTTTCCACAAAACCAAAATGTGCGACTTTTAGCCATTGATGAAGCAATGCAATTTTTTGTTTGTTTTTTTTTTTTTTTGTCTTTTGGTACAATTTAACAATTTATGATAATTGACTTTTCCTTTTCACAAATTTTCCACCAAAACAAAATAAACAGTTCGCATTGTGTTTGATTTTTCTAGTGACGGGGGAAGCACTAAAACACGCGACATTTACGTAAAGTTTAACATGCAGTTTTGTGGCATTTGCCACAGCTTCAGCCACAACAACATTCAACATGCAACTCTTGTGGCACAAAAGTAAACGGGAAACGGAGCAGCAGCATCAGCTATAAATGTACCGCTTTGACTTCGAGTGTTGCTTATTTTTTTTTTCCTTATTTTTTTCTTTTAGTATTCCAAGTTATAGCTTCATCTCTCTTCATATTGAACCCCTCCAGCGGTGATTGTCTCTTCTTAGAGTTGTGTGTTTGTGTGTGTGTGTGCCGATTTTTGCTTTTTTACTGTCATTTCATTAGCCAGAGAATTCATCCAGTCAGCCAGCTGAAGATGGGCAAAAGTATGCACAAGACCAAGTTGGAGACTCTGGGAGAAGCATCAGCCGCTAGCCAACATTAATTGCCATCCATTCTAGGCTAGACGACCAGCTGACTACAACAACATTCCCAAGTATTGATCTTCCATTTGTATTCATCATGTGATCGGATCATTAAGCTATATCATTTAGTTTGTTACTTTAACACTTTAAAGTTAAGAAAGATCAGATTTAACAATTGCTTAATATAACAAGTTTTAAAACTGTTATACAGCTGCACAACTCATCCCCATTTGATACTCAGAGTTCTTTCTTCATAAGTCTGTCTTGGTTTTGAAAGGGTATTCCAATTTCGAGACAAAATTCTCTCTTTTTTATTGTGTCTGTTTGTCTTACCTTCTTTTCCGAACCAGTCACAAGGCAACTGTAACACAACCAAGCCCCCCCTTAATAATATCGTCTATAACAGGTGTTTTGACTTACTAAACAAAAGTGCATTTATCAAAAACTTAGCATTTATAATGGTTAATTAGTTTCTGTGGCTAAGATTGGGAAACTACAAAGCTAACACAAATGGAATGGAAATAACAACCATCGGGACCGTCATTAATCAAATGCGATTTCGAAAGGCGAGACTAAGAGAGCCCCAATTTGGATTTTCTTTGCAATTGATTCGAGATTGCATTTCATTTTATTTCTTTATCTCTGTCTCGCATTAAAATTGCTACCGTAACAAATAATTTCAGCAATTGGTGGAGACGCTAGTTGATTTCTTCCCACGCTCAAAAAAACAACAACAACAACAAAAATGTATATAAAAATATAAGTAGTCGAACCTAAAGTTGGAGGTGTCTTGTCAGACAGTTCGGTGTGGGCGAAAAGTTCAAAAATAATTTCTTCATTGAAATTACGAAGGTGGAAAGGCAACACTGAGCAGACACAAAAACAATTGCACAAAACAACAATGTATACCGAAATAACCGTTATTTAACAGTTATTTAACATGCAATTAACCTCTATGATAACTACATATTAAAAACAAAACCAAAACACAAGACAGAAGAAAATGAAATGCAAATATATTAACCAGCCAAAAGTTCAACTCTTAGTTACGATAAAATAGTTGAAAAGCCTTTCTACCCAAAATAAAAAATAAACTTACATCTTTTGAATGGGATGGGATAGTGTGTTGCAATAACTTTCACAGCTAGAGATGGGTGCGTGACTTTAACGAATAAATAGAGGAATTGTCTAAATATACAGAGATATAGAGTCAGATGTTATTTTGTTGATATGGTTCATTAAAATGAAGATTGATTAGCAAAACCTAAGCAAATATCCTTTCTATGAGTAATATATGGTTAATAGTAGACAAAATTAAAAAAAGGCGATTATTAACATAATTAAATATATTTAACTACTATTTATACTTAAAAAAATAATTTGTTGCTAGAAAAAGGTTTATTGTATCAAATTTTGGGGATATTATAAAATATTTTACATATTTTTCTTATAAATCTCGAGCTGGACACGATAAGGATAATTATTATTTACTTTTTGCTCTAAAAAGTTTAATTTTGTAAAAAAAAAAAAGAGTCCAAGATGTATAATTTTCTAATCTAAGAAATTAAATTTTAATTAGAAATCTTATAAAATTAAGTATTTTAACATTTTGATCTTAAGAAAACAACCAAAAACGAAAAAACGAATTTTTAGCTGCGATTGTAGAAATTTTCACCACACAAACACAACAAAATTCAACAATTGAAGTCCAATAAGTTAATTTTAACTTGAATATAAACACAAAAGAAACAAATATAAAATTAATAAATGTAATTTAGTTTTAATTTTAATTACCTACAAAATGTTTTAATAAAGAAATTAACTTTTAATTAAATGATAATATAATACACAAACACAACAAAATTCAACAATTGAAGTCCAATAAGTTCATTTTAACTTGAATATAAACACAAAAGAAACAAATATAAAATTAATAAATGTAATTTAGTTTTAATTTTAATTACCTACAAAATGTTTTAATAAAGAAATTAACTTTTAATTAAATGATAATATAATACTCTCATCTCTAGCATAGACAGATTTTGTTATTTGATTTTCTTTTGGGGTCATTCATCTTAATTATCACACACAAAAAACTTGACTCGTCGGACAAAGGAAAAACTCGTCCAAAAGAAAAAAAATTAAACAAAATGAGGCTTTAATGTGCTTCTAAAAATTCATTAGGCAGACCCCAAAATACATACATACATATAATCATACTCCTATTCCAACTGAATATAAAAAACAAAAAAATAGCCTCTAAAACACTGTCCATTGACCCATTTGCATTGTAAAACCAAGACAACAATCTTATAATTTTTGGAAAGAAATCTTTTGGGTTGGGCGTGGAAATTGTTCCCACCTTTTTATGGCTTTAGCCTTTCTTTTTGTATGTGTGTTTGTTTGTTTGTTTGTTTTTTGGGTTCCTTTTTGCCATTCATTTCTTTTTTGGTTTGTTTTTGAGACAACATTTAATCACCGGAAGCTATCAGATGAAGCATCTTTCGAGGCACCCAAAAGACACGCTTAATTACAGCGCCACTTCTCCAGCTGTGTGTTCTCATTCACCGCTGATTGAGATAAATCTATTCAAATTACATTTTTCAGTTCAGTTTTCTTTTTTCGGAATCATATTCACTTTTTGGTTTTTGCCAATTAGACACGTTTGTCGGTTTCTTGTCAACTGATATGGTTAAGAGAAGAATTATTTAAGAACCAGACAAATGTGTTGAAAACTGTTTTAGTCGAAGTTTTTATGCCCTTTAAGTTGAACCTACAGGGTGAATTTTCTTTTAACCAGGCAAGATTATACCAGATCCGATAATTTGAAACAGACGAAGAGACACATTCAAATTATTTCAAAATTGCAAAACTTTTCAAAATTATGATCAAAATTTACAGCTTTAAAAAGAGTAAGAAAATAAAACAGTCTATTAGGTAACAATGAAGAATACTTGTAGAGCTACAAACTATTATAATTAATTGAAAAAATGATTGCATGATGAATGACATTCAAGTCTGTTCCAGATAAGCAAACATGTGAGTGAATGAATTCAAATAAAGATGAATCATTTTTGTTTCTCTTCTAGACAATGTTGCCAAATAGCAAAATTGAAACCAATATTAGTTATTGTTAACATTGTAAAACTAATAATGGTTGTACATTTACATATATGAGCTTAAACAATGGATTTTTATGTATAGGTATTGTGCAATTTGTAAAATACAATTACAATAATGTTTAAAACACGCAATCTCTAAAATGTTAACAATACTCAGCAATGAATTTTGTAAAGGTTATTTCTGTATATCAACCTAATTTTAGAAAATGCATTTTGTATATGACGTCGTTAAAGACAAAACGTCAAAACAAATTCTGCTAAGGGGGCAGCTAACAGCTGCTGAAATCGCCCTTGAATCAATAACAGCAATACAATAAATGCTTTTAATAGGAACCTTTGAGACAGAAACATTAGAAAGAAGAAGAAAGTTTTTTATTAACAAGGTACACCGAATTTACAAACGACTCTCCCATTTTAGTAAATTTTATTTAAATAATTTGAACAAATTGAAACGCCTTTTTTTGCCTCACCTACGCCCTGCTAGAACATTGCGTAAGAGAGAGAGAAAGATAGGTTGGACAAAATTTCGGTAACTTTAAACGATTTTGCATACTTTCGATACCCATAAAGTTTCCTTACACATACACGCACACACACAGCCACACACCCAATATGGAATACTAATCAAGACGAATTGAGGCAATCTAATTGGTAATTTGCTTAACACGCAATAAAAATACATTGCAAATTGTTGATTTTTCCATTTGCACTATCAACTCACCTGTTTGATGAAATTAAATGGCGGCATTTTTTTTTTATTGTTGTCTATGACAAAAGCAAAGAAAATGAGAGAAACACAATTATGCAGCTGCTGCGCCGGCGCTTAAAATGTTGTTTGAATGTTGGTGTCGCAATTGTTAATTTTAACTGGTTTAAAACAATTTAAATTTGTTCACACTTTTTATTTGTTATAATTGCTGTCGCCCAATTCCTTTTTGTCCAGTCTTTCCTCTTACCGTTACTACTCTTTTGACACTACAAAAAGGAGATTGAGAGAAAAGAGAGACGCACTTCAAGTTGGTGTTGTTGCTTTTGCAATTGGTTTTCTTTTTGGCTGTTGCGGAAATTGATACACAAAACAAATTAACCCAAATTATGCACAAATCGAAATACGAAACGGAAGCGTTAACAAAAATTAGCGAGAAACATGCGTAAACCCGATCTCCGCTTCAAGCTGGAAAGCCGCAAATGAACAAACTGAAAGAGAAACAAAAAACTTCAATTGAAGCGCGCCCGCCCAGGCACAGGCATGGCAAAGCAGCACAGCGACTGAGCAGCTGACGCACGCTTTTGTTTTTGTGTTTTCGTGTTTTTTTGACCCTTTGCTTAGAGGCCTGTCATTGTATGGGTGGCAGGGTATGTTGGGATTAGTCGAATTGGGATATTAAAATTATACATACATATGTATGTGTGTGCATTTTGCAATACAACGAAATAGTAATAATAATAACGAGTAAGGCGATTACTCTAAATAAAGCTATGTATGTAATATTGCATTCATTCATGAATACTATTGCGAAAGCTAAATTCATATATCACCATTGTTTTCGTATATATTACTATGTGCACTTTTAGTTATTTCCCCAATTAAGTTTATTCAATGTCTTTATTTCGTTAATTATTCATCAAAATAGCAACGTTTATGTGCTTTCCTACAATAGGGTATCAAGAAGTCGTTCTAAGTAATTCTACATTCATATGTATGTACAACTTTTGTTGCGCTTCGTTGCCTGCAAGTGTCAAAATATGATTTTTACGTATGCTAGAAAGGGAGGGAGCGAGTTCTAAGAACTGTTCTTGTTCTCTTTTTACTGTTTTTTATTCTTTTATTATGCGTCGTAAACAAATGGGATGGAATTGAAACCACTGTTACTGCTGCTTCTTTCTCTTCTGTTTTCCTCCTCTGACGTCACTAAGTTTATTGTTGCTTTTACTACACTTGACTATTTCTTATTAATACCGCTCCTTAGTATTAAGGCTTAAGTTGACAATATAACGAGCTCTCTTATCAAAATACGGGCATGAGCAATATCACGCAGTAAACGGTCCTTTGGTCCACGAGCTCCCATTACAGTGGGTGTGATATCCCCTTTCATGCCCGCCAATAAAGCTAAAAGATTTGAGTATTTATCCACTATATTGGTTGTGGGATCAATAGCTAAGAAATATGTTAATCAAATGAAACGAAAAACAATGAAAACATTTTTTAATAGTTTCTTTTAACTTACTAATTGCCGATGGCAATAAACCATATAAACTGTCTAAAGCTTTTCCGCCATTCCCTAGAGTCAATAATTGCAATTGAGCCTGCATGTATCTGGTATGCTCCAATTTGTCCATCACCTGTTTATATTCATTTGCATAGGCAGCGGCGGCACTATTGAAATCCACTGTCGAAACCACTTCAGTTGGTGTCGGTGGTGGTTGATTAGCACCACCTGCTCCCGCTCCTGCTCCCATTACACAAGTAATTTCCACACGAGGTGTCTCTTCTTGTTGTAACGGTTCAGTCATGTTAGGCTCACTTTTAACCTCATCCTTCTGGACATTATTGCTTGTGGATGCAGTGAAGGATGAATTATTGGCTGGCGGTACAGCGGTTACAGTGATATCACTGTATTTAGAACGAAAGGATTCTATATCCAAATAATCCATGTTTCTCGTAAGATTTGCTATTTTCTTGTAGGATTTACTTCTACCAAACCCAAATTATTTCCCAGCTCTATACACATATGTCAATGATTTTCTAGGGTCACTATGATATCAGGTTAAAAAATTGATGTAAAATTCGATTGAACTGTCGAAAAATTAAATTCTTTGTGTAACATAATATAAAAACTGTAAGGCAATATAGAAAAACTTTTAATTTAACCATTATTTATAGAAAGAATGTAAACTTTTGAAATCCAATATAAAATAAACAGATATTATTTATTCGTTTGATAAACCAAAGTGTCGACTTTATTTAAAATTCTAATATCTATAGCTGCGTGAATAAACATGTTCTTGGAAATAGGGAAATTTTAGTCCATTTAACATAATACTTGTGACACTGTGCAATGTTGATATCAGTATGTGTGCATGTACATACATACATACATATGTAGATTCTGTGTTTTGCTTATTCCTTTTTCTAATTGCATTTCTATCTTGACCATTAATCGGCATGCAAGCTATATGTGCGTCCCTTTCTGACACATTAGTGGCAAATAGGATCGCGAAAACTATTGTGGATATGATGCGTGAATGCGGCTATAAACCCTTTTACTTGCGTACATAGGTATGTATGTATGTGTGTACAGATATGCATAATTTGTTAATCCGGTATAAAAAAGAGTAATCGCAATTCACAATCATTTTTTTTAAAGCCGCATATTTTTGAAAGTTTTTTTTACATGTGCATGTTAATGTGTGAAGGGAACTCTAAAAAGTGGTATAAACTGAAAGTTTTTCCTGTTGTTTTTCTCAGTTTTAGCTTAAGATCATAAAATGCAATATTTTACATTGTTTTAAAGAGATTGTTTAAGACAGTTTTATGAAGACTTTAAAGTTGTTGCACATTTAAAGTTTGATAAATAAAGCTGTAGACAAAACGTGGGAATTGGACTTACATACATACATACATATGTACATACATACATACATAAGAACACCAATACCCATTAAAATTGGTTTTAGTACGGTCAAATTATGTCTTTAAGATTTCAATTGTGGTCGCTGTGATATCTGGATGAAAGCCTTTCACATGGCAAGCCAGAATCAAATGGAATATAAAATGTAGTGTTGAAAATATATGAAAAATGGCAACGTGCACAATTGACTCATTAGCATAGCATAGCATTAAGTTACCTACGAGTAACAGATTATGTTAAGTAATATATAACATTCTGTCAACCTTATGTTATGTTATGTCATTCACAATTAATACGCCGAAAAGACCGCACGCGCAAATAAACATAATTATCAGGTTATGGGCCCAGATCGTCGCGTCTAACTGTCGGGTGTGTGAATCAAAGTAAAATTGGTGTACTTTTAACCTTTAACGGCGGAAAAGCGAAAATGATGTCAATGAACGCTATAGAAAAGTTGGATGATCATAATTACGCCACGTGGGCGATTCAGATGAAAAGTCTGTTGGTGCAAGCTGACCTCTGGCCTGTCGTTTGTCAACGTGTGACAAAGCAGGAGAGCGATAGCGCAGAAGCGCGTGCTGCACATGATCTGAGGGATGAAAAAGCTATAGCGGCTATAATGCTGTGCTTGAAGGCAACACAGATTAATAGCGTTAAGCATTGTGAGACATCTGCAAAAGTCTGGAAGAGATTGGAAGAGCTACACGTGCCCAGAGGGCCTGCACGTAGGGTAAGACTCTTGAAGCAGCTTTTGAACACCAAAATGAGCGCAAATGACAGTATGGCAAGTCATATCAATTCGTTTTTCGATGTGATGGAGAAACTAAATGAGATCGGGGTAGGATTACCCGATGAATTTGTAGTCATTCTCTTACTGTCATCTTTACCTGAAGGGTATGAAAATTTTGTAATTGCCATAGAAGCCCGAGATGAGCTGCCTAGTATGACGTCATTAAAAGTAAAACTCTTGCAAGAAGGAGAGAGACGTAAAGAGGAGTTCGGGGAAGAAAGAGAGACAAAAATTTTCGGCGCGAAAAACCAAAAGAAGACAAGAAAAAATTGGAAATCGTTTGCAAAGTCTGGCGACAAAAAGGCGGTTTGCTGGAATTGCGGAATTCAAGGTCATAAAGCGGCAGAGTGCAAAGCGAAAGAGAAAATTGAGACGAGATCATTTTCTGCTTATGTGGCAAGGCCATGCCACAAGAAGTTGCCACAAAATGTTTGGTGCTTGGACAGTGGGGCAACGGCGCACTTATGTTCAGATAAGGGTCTGTTCATTAAATTGGAGCTTCATAAGGAAAGAATTACACTAGCGGGTGATAATTTTATTGAAGCGAGTGGCCGTGGAATTGTACGATTGACCTGGAAACACAGCACGATTGATCTACAGAATGTTTTACTGGTAGATAACTTGCAATGTAATTTAATGTCTGTTGCAAAGGCGGCTGGAAAAGGTTTCAAAACAGAATTTAACCAAAGGAAAGCGACCATAAGAGATGCGCATGGTAAGGTGGTATTGGAAGCCACAAATAAAAATGGTCTGTATTTGTTCGAGAATAAAATGAACAAGTGTTTTACCGCCAGTTCTGTTAAAAAGCGATTAGTTAATGGAAACAATCAGCTTGGACATGTAAACTTCGAGTCAAAGAGGAAGTTGGTAAAACAGAAAATGGTTAATGGTGGCGATAAGGGATGGATCAAGTTTCAGAACGAGAAGTCACATGATCAACCAGAGATCGCACAAGTAATTGAGCCTGGATTAAATGAAACGACACCGGAGGAAGAAGCTATGGATTCTCAAGTAAACAACGGTGGGTTGCAGTCAGATGACAAAATAATACGTGTTCGCGGAGGACCAGGAAGGCATACTGGTGGACCAGGGCGTTCATGTTTGCAACATAATGGATCAAACTTAATATCCAAAGGGGAAATGGAAGTTCCCAATAACGTTAAGGAGGCGTTAACTTCTGGATATGCCGATGAATGGAAGACTTCCATGCAGAACGAGCTAGATAGTTTGCGAGGCAGCAAAGCTTGGAATCTAGTCGATTTACCAAAAGGTGGAAAAGTCATCGGATGTAAAAGGGTCTATGCTATCAAGCGAAATAAGGATGGCGAGATCGAGCGACTGAAGTCAAGGCTGGTCGCAAAAGGCTGTAGTCAACGCTATGGAGTAAACTACTGGTATACATTTTCACCAGTAGCACGGTATTCGTCGGTCAGATTAGTGATGGCGATGGCAGTTGAACATAGTCTGTACATGCACCAGATGGATGTTACTGCAGCATACTCAAACAGCGAGTTGAAGGATACAGTATACATGCGTCAACCAGAAGGATTTGTTGACGAGAAATACCCAGAGCGAGTATTGAAGTTAAGGAATGGACGAGGATGGAATGAGGCGATAAACAAAGTTATCGTAAAAATTGGTTTCAGTCCCTGTGCAAGTGAACCTTGCATGTATACCCGTCGGACTGGTAAGAATATCAATTTAATTCTCGTTTATTTAGATGGTCTCATTCTAGCAAGCACTAGTCTACAAGAGTTATCAACTATCAAAAGGCTTATCGCAGAGAAGTTGGATGTGGTAGATGGTGGCAAGCTAAAGCATTTCCTAGGGATGGAAATTGATCGAGATGGCGAAACAGGTGACATATCAGTTGGTCACAAGAACTTCATTGAAGAATTACTTCGCAAATATGGAATGGCTGAGTGCAAGCCAAACATGGTGCCGTTGGAGCCTGGGTCTCAAGTCAAATGCACCAAAAAGGGATGTAAGAAAGTCAACCAAGTTGAGTACCAGTCGATGATCGGGTCATTGATGTACTTGGCTAAAACGACTCGTCCGGATATTTTGCATTCTGTATCAAAGTTGGCCCAAATGAATGCAAAATTACATGATGAGCATGTAGTTGGGGCAAAGAAAGTCCTGCGATATCTCAGAGGAACTGCAGACCTGAAGCTGCGGTATGTTCGAACTGGAGATCCAATAGTCTGTTACGTGGACACAGATTGGGCAGGTGATTGCAGTGATCGCAAGTCATATAGTGGCTGGGCATTCATCGCTGCAGGTGCAGCGATTACATGGGAATCGAGAAAGCAGAATGTCGTGGCGCTCAGCAGCATGGAGGCTGAGCACGTATCGTTATCGTCAGGGGCCAAGGAAGCGACATACTTAAAGAGGCTGATGTCAGAGATGGGATTTCAAGAGGAAGATCCTATGATTATGTATAGCAATAATCAGAGTGCACAATGTTTAGTTAAGAACCCAACTTATCATTCTTGTAGTAAGCACATTGACATCAAATTCGACCATGTAAGAGAAATGTATAAAGATAATGTAATAGATGTAGTCTATGTACCCACAGAAAGTATGATTGCGGATGTTTTGACCAAGAATTTAAGAAGTGTAAGACATCAAAACTGTGTAAAAGGCCTAGGGTTAAACTAAGTGTTTAATAGAAAAGGCAAAGTCAATTATGGCACGTTGAGAACGAGTGTTGAAAATATATGAAAAATGGCAACGTGCACAATTGACTCATTAGCATAGCATAGCATTAAGTTACCTACGAGTAACAGATTATGTTAAGTAATATATAACATTCTGTCAACCTTATGTTATGTTATGTCATTCACAATTAATACGCCGAAAAGACCGCACGCGCAAATAAACATAATTATCATGTAGAATAGTTTTTGAAAGTTTTTAACTATTTCTCATACAAATTTTTCAGTGCCTCCCAAGGGATTCTTATTCACTTGGCTTTGAAGAGTATTCAATTATTTAAAATTCACACTAGTGACTAGAGGGTGGAACTATAAACTCAACATTAAACTGGATCCGGTCAAGTCAGTTTATTACAGAACCTAACTACCACCTGTGTTTAGTGTACTTCTCTTTTACATTTTGCTTCCTTCTACCAAGCAAGTGATATTGCATGACATGCGGGCAATTACCGGCTATGGAACAAAACATATATTCCATAAACAGTTCATTCTACTCCCATATTTGTGTGTTCTTTTTGGATCATTCTTTTTATTATTCTGCTGCCTGTTGCCTGTTCCACCACCACCACACCATCAAATGGAAGGCGGTCAAGCGTGCTTCCCTACTTAGGTACAATTTTTTAGCATGACTCATTGTGTTTTTTTTTATTTCGGCCCAGTTTATTGTTCTCGGGTTTAACATGCAAATTTTTTTTTTTACCATTTCTTTTTGACCAGAATTACTATTTAGTTAGAATATGTTTCTAATTGCTACTCCGTTGCTCTTCAGCCTTGATAATCTCATCGAGACGCCGTTCTGTTTTCTCGCCGCACTCAAATCGATGGAAGTCAAGAATAACCACACTTTTTTCATCTAGAATATCACCCACTGTCCTGTCCGGATCTAATAAATATTCCTGATGGATTAAACATGGCTCGTCATCCTTATTCTCTAGTGGCATATCCTTATCGTATTCGCCAACCCTTTTCGGTTTCATGCCAACAATTTGTTGACAAAGTGCCTTCTGCAATTCAACATCTTGCAAACAACTTTCCGAACGGTAGGCAACAATAGCACCGTATTTTCCCACTTGTGTAATATCTTCGGTAGTGCTGACATTTGTGGGTGCTGGATGGGCATATCCGGCCAATTGTAGTCCATCGTTAACTTTAAAGCACAAGGCACGCCGTATTGAGGCATTTTCACCAATAGCTCCGATCAACAGAGCCAAATGGTCGCCCAAATTGCGTCCCTCGCTTGTTACAAGATTCTTTAGGGCATCAGCATCAAAGCCAAGCTGAAAGATTTAAATATATACATAACTATTTTTAAAAGATCCGTAATCTCAAATTGTGTTTTTTTTCTCTATTACCTTCCACAGATCTCCATCGAATTCAGTAAGTTTTGTATAATGCAAACAAATACGAGCAACATGATCGACGAAACGCTTAAATGTCTCATTGCGGGCCACAAAATCGGTTTCACAATTCAATTCGACCATGGCACCACGATTTCCACGTATCAATACACCAATTAGGCCCTGGGTTGTGACCCGATTGGCAACTTTTGTAGCTTTTGACCAGCCCATGGATTGGGCTTGATCATTTAACCATTTTTCTGCCTGCAAAATGAAAATCATAGTGAGTATATGTAGTTTTAGAAGAATTTCTTATTATTATATAATTTATGAACAGTTTTATTACTAGGAAAGGGCGAAACAAGAACCCTTCCCTTTCTGGAAGAGACGGAACGATGTTGAGTTCACTGGATTCAAGAAAATGTAAACACTCTGCAGTACATAAGGTTACTTCCACTAAAAAATCTGTGAAGTGGCTCATCCAAGTCTATTTCTACTTATGATTGGTGGATTCTTAAGATTGAAGTTATCACGTTGAACATTTTGGTTACATCATTTTAAGCTGCTGCTGGAGTGACTAGAAACCTCGCCAAAGATATTGCCTATGCACTTTCGTTTACCATAACAAGGTACAATAACAATCAAGAGTCGCTGTATTAGGTGATATGTGTACAAGAATCCTTCTGTTCTACCGCCCTCAACTTGAGACATTCTCTCGACGCCGGCAATTATGAAAAAAGTAGCAAAAGCACGTGTGTCAGTCACCTACCGCATTAACATCATTGTTGTTTACTTCCAGAGCCTTTTTGCAATTGGCAAAAGTGTAACCCGTCTTCTTGCGCAACTCTGAAAGAGAGCTCTTAGATGCACCACCACCAACAGCAGAACTACCGGAATATAATCTTGAGGCAGTGTTTGCCATCCATGGATTGGCGGTTGTTCGTAACCAGCACGGATTCAACTTTTGCAGAAACATTTCGTTTCAAAGGGAAAATTTAGAACTTTATTTAAAATATTAACGATTTCTAAACAGTTAAAATCTGTTGAATTACACAAATTACGAGAGAATTAAAATGATTTGTAAAACTAATATTTATACATAATAACGCAGCCAACTTATCAGCTGTTTTGTCTCATTTTTAGTAATTCGCCGCAGTTGAGCCAATTAGCTGCAAGTTGAACCATTTCGCCGTGTTTTTCTGTGGCGGGACTTTTAATTTTGTTAACTGATTTTTACAAATAAAACTTTTTGTTCAAGAAATGGTATATCTAACGGTTGCAGAATATTCGGAATGTTTTATGGACTGTTTATAGACTAATATTTGTCGTTTTTGTGACATTAGTCTTTGGTGGTTTCTCTATTTAGTCAATTTTTATTTTTCTTTGTGACTCTTCTTTGTTTTATTTTGGTACGCAAATTCTTAGTCTCTTCTTGTTTTGTTTTGCTACAGATATTCGTGGTCGTTGAGATTTTGGTTGCTAAGCATTTGTTACGGTTAGCTAACAATGTTCATTCAGTGTTTTAGTTGAACTTACATCGAATGGTTACAACGACTGGTAAGTCAAAATCTATATGGAAACACTTTGTAAAATTGACAAAACATTGTAAATTTATTTTTATATAAAATATTTTGCATAATTTACCGCCAGCCGGCAAAAGTGTTGCCAGAGTGGTAGTGTTAAATCAGCTACGGTTTTTGCATGCGGCACCAGTGCTGCAAAACAACGAAGCGACACAGTGGCGCTTCAAGGTGACAAACGTGTCTTAGTTCATACACCAACCCAAACGGTTCTTAGTTCATATACCAACCGCAAACTTTTTCAAACAAAAGGCGCGTTAATTAAACAAAAAAAGAGTAGAACTTTTAACTAATTTTGCTTGTTTTCAGATTCAACATGCAGGGCCGATCGAACGCCAAACGGGATACAAGTATACCCAGTTTTACCTCCGCTTGTGGCTCCCATCGCCTATGCGAGAAATCAAAAATGCTATACAATCGACCCAAACCGGATGTTCTTCAAAGTATTTTACAATCGAAAGCCAATCCAGAGTACAAATCTCGTCGTCTATGGTATGAATTGAATATGCCCGAGTGTGCCAGCCGTATATTGGATGGCAAAATGTTATCCGATCTACCAGAAAATATACTATATACAAAAAAGGCGCGAGTTAAACGTAAACGCGGTGCCGATGAAGAGGATCGCCGAGGTAAAGGCAATTATATGGTTATGCGTATGGAACGTGAACATTTTCGTGCCAAATTGGTTGGACTTATTCTACATATGGACGATGATCAGGAAACTGAAGCAACAAGTCAATGCGATGTACCATTTCCCGATAAAGATGAAAAGGAAACATTGCGTTATTATTATTATATTAAACATGGCATCGATACGATTCATGTCTCAACACTGAACAACAAGATTTTGAAAAGGTAAACTTGAAAATAAGGTTATAATATATTTAAAGTTATAATTTCTTTTTTTTCAAGGATTACCAATTTGGTTCCTGCATTTCTTAACAAATGGGAAGTCGCTCTAAGTGAGAATATTGCCGAAATTCGTGCCGATTATGTTTTTGCCATGAAAAAAGCAGTTGTCGATTTTGTTCTACAAAATACTAAACTCGATCATTTAACCAAAGAAGGTTCCAGTCTTAAAATTGAAACGCCAGCACGTAAAGAAATTGAACTATTGGCTAATCATTGGCGATATCGGTAAGTTTAAAGAAATTAGAAAATAAATTAAAAAGAAATAATTTTAGGGAAGAAAAATGTTCTGTTTTACCTAGCAAAAGAAAAAATTGTACTTAAGTTAATTTACTATATCTTTGAGTCGTCCGATCGGCGTGATTTTTATACTTTATCTACATGGATATCCAAAAAGTTTATCTACCAAGTTTCAACTACGTAGCTTAAAATTTAGGGTCTAAAAAGCGCCTAGAAATAGACAGACTGTGGCTTAAGGACATTTACTATATCTTTTAGTCGTCCGATCGGCGTGATTTTTATACTTTATCTACATGGATATCTAAAAAGCTTATCTACCAAGTTTCAACCTCGCAGCTTAAAATTTAGGGTCTAAAAAGCGCCTAGAAACAGACAGACTGTGGCTTAGGGACATTTACTATATCTTATAGTCGTCCGATCCAAATGATTTTTATACTTTATCCACATGGATATCTATAAAGCTTATCTAGTAAGTTTCAATCATATAGCTTAAAATTTAAAGTAAAAAAACGCCTAGAAACAGACAGATTATGACTATATCGACCGGGCTATAGATTATAATCATGAAATATATATACTTTATGGGATCGAAAACGAATATTTCTATATTTGATCAATTTTATAATTCCCCCTGCAAGGGTAAAAACAATTTTTTTATATTATTCAAAAAATATTCTAATTAATATTCATTGAAAAAATTAATATACTCATTTCCACCTAAGATAAAGTTTTATCTTAGATTAAGTAGGATAACTTTATGAAAAACATTTCTTTAGTTTTTACATTAATTGTAGTTTATTTTATACATTGTTTTATTATTATTATTTTTACTATTTCATTATTATTTTATTTCAAATTTTTGTTTTTAACAAATAACCTTTAATTTTTTCGCTTTTCTTAAGTTTCTTCAACTTTTTTTATATCTTAAGAGTAAGATTTTATATTCTGTTTTTGTAAGAGTCAAAATAAATATAAAATTAAATTAAATATTTATAAAAAAATAATAATAATAAAAATATATTTAGATTATATTTGTTTTACAAATTGTTTTTCAAATTAAAAATTACAAATTAAAATTCTAAAAAATTCTATTTAAAATTGGCATTTTAAATGGACTATAATTATAGATGATTGTCATTATAAATCATTTATTGTTGATCTTTATTTTTTCAATTTCTTTTTTGAAATTAACAATGTAATTATAATAATTATATATATATATATATATATATATATATATATATATATATATATCTGTTTCCACTTGACTTCACAAAAACTAAAAATAAAAGCTGATCATTTATTATTTATTTATGGCTGTTCGCCTTTCGGTAATTGGATGACAAATTAAAAAAAATAATTTGCCAAAAAAAAAAAAATAAATAATTATTAAATAATCTCCTGCTTGATCAAATTTTTTTTTATTTTTTATACCCTTGCAAAAAAAAATATATTAATTTTATATAAGTAGAAAGTTTGCAACGCTTAGAAGGAAGCATCTTCGTATATATGGTAATATATATACTTAATCAGCACTAGATTACCGTCCGTCCGACTGTATGGATCAACATGATCTTTTCCGAGATCTTTAATAAGCTGAAATTTCTCACTTAGGCTTGTTGTTTGTTTATCGGAATCATTTCGATCTGAGAACTATATCATAGGAGTTTCTTCGTCACGGTCAAAGTTGGCCTAACTTTTTCGTTTTTTTAAATAAAAAAATACTTAAAAAACCAAAATACTTCTCTTAAGGAGTAGTTTTTTATGTTTTCCAAATACTTTATAAATTTTAGGTAAATTCTCCAAGTGGTTTTTGGGTTCTAAATAGGCTTATTTAAAGTTTCAAAACTAACTTACTTATAACTAATGTTGCCTTACTTTTTAATTTAACTGCCTCTTGAAAAGATATTAATCACTAAATCTAATCTAATCTTAATCTAAAGTTAAGTGTAATTTAAATTCTTTAAAACTTTAGCAATTTTTTTTATAAGTTTAATTTTTTAAATTATCATTTTACGATTATTTTTAAAGGAAGTATAAAGAAAAATTGAAAAATACTCAGTTATATTTTCAAAATTATTAAAACTGGCTTCAAATTTTAACTTTTTTTACAACAAATTTTGATTTTTTTTAAATTCTTAATATCTTAATCTATAATATTCTTATAATATAGAAAAAATCGTGCACTTCTATATAAAATAAGTAAAAGAAAAATAAATAAAAATTTATTTTAACCGATTTTAATAAGTCAAAATATACATTAAAATGTATTATTTAAAAAAATACATCAATTCAAAAATTGGCCGATAGGTGCGCTAATGTGTTAAGGCGTGTCAAATGCTTCTTCATTTCATTCCTCTCATTTCTTCGGGGAAAGTTTTACTTTAAGTGACGAAATCAAAGCCAAAAGTTTATTTATTTAAAAAGTAAAGTCAACTCATCGTTTTCCATGCAAATTTTTGGTGGTTAAAGTCAACTTACTATATCATATAGTTGTTCGATCCGATTGATTTTCATACTTTATCTGCCTGACGAATTAAAGAGCTTATCTACCAAGTTTCAACCATATAGGTTAAAATTTAAGGTCTATTCCTGGCGAAGAAACAGACAAATGGACAAATTAAAGTGAATTTGGAATACTTAAAAAAAAACTTCATAAAGATAGTTTAAACTATATTCAAATAACTATAACTCCTCCTCTCTCTCCCCTCTGTTGATGATAGTTCAATGCTCTTAAAGAAATCTTCCAAACTAAGTTTAACTCTTTTTAATGCTGTTTATTTTATAGACAAATTTAACACATTTCTTTATATAAGTTAAAACATCTATGAAAGAGTTCCATAGATTTGTACATCTGCCCGATTAATACCATAAGCATACCAACTGGTAAAGGCGGCATAAGCTCCTTCTGGAACTGGTAGAACATTAACAAGTTGATGATTCAAAATCTCAATTGAAACCTTATCGACATTCAAATCATGCTGTAACATAAAATTTTGAATATTTAAATGATTTTTTTTATCGACTTAAAGCAGCACTTACATCAAATGGATATTTGTGATATAAAATCAGCCCAAACGGTGGCAACGTCATGTCAAGACCGGTTCTAATTAGCCGGTCTATAAACTCTGCCGTTATAAGAACCGTGAAAAGAAAGCCAAGGCTCTTTTTCTTCCTGTAGAATCATGACATACCGTTGCCCCACCATTCACCACTTACACTCAATCGTATGATGGTCGCAGTTTCACTTCGTAGCTTAAGGATTGGAGGTATGGCTTAGATTAGATCATTCGCATTTCCTTTTAATCTTTGTTGCAAGAACAAGTATATTGAGTCATGTCTTCGTAAGGACGAAGCTAACTGATGCTGTTTCCCATCTGGGAAAGGGAATGCAAACTCTGATAAAACAATATAAAAATTTATCCTCTTGAATCGGAAATACAATCACTGAAAAATTTGAAATTCGTTAAAGATCTTTCTCTTTAAAAACTACAATAATAAGTGACATTTATTAATTTAATTAAAATAAAGGGTACAGAAAAACAACAAGTAAACACATTACGATGATTAAACATATATGTATCTTATAGGTATATTCCAAATCACAATGAAAATATATATACAAATTATATTTCTTGATTCCATTATTATACACAAAAATTTTAAATAAATTTCAATACCTAAGAAATGGTAAAATAAATTTGAACATCGGCTCGATTGATGCCATAGGCATACCAACTGGTAAAAACAGCATAATCCCCTTCCGGAACTGGTAATACCTTAGTAAGTTGATGATTTAAGAATTCAATTGAAATCTTATCAACAATGAGATCATGCTAAAGAGAAGTTCATTATTAAATTAAATTCTCTGTTTAAAAGTACTTACATCAAATGGACATTTGTGATTCATGTTGGTGTGCTCGCTGATAAAACTATAGAAATATTTCAGTAGCGGATTTTTATTTTTTGAAGCTAAATACTTGCAGGCATCGCAAGTGACATTATACAAAAAGGGCTTATAGCCATTTAAGCGTTTCAATACCGACACATTTACCTAAGAAGATCACTTTTAATAACTTTTCATTTGTATTTGAAAATCTTACCGAGACATTTGTAATTGGAACTTTGAAAAGTTTAACCTTTAAAGTCAAATACTTGAAAGTGCGATTCACAGCCTTAATTCGACAGTTGTCAAAGTCAGCAAATGTTTTGTCAAGTGGAATACATTTCAAATTAGTTAGTTCGACCCGTGAAGTTATCTTTAAAGACAATTAGGAATCATTTTTTATATTTAATATGCGTTTCATTGAAAATACCTGAACAATTTGATATGCCATAAGGGCAGCTGACAGTAGAACCGAACACCTGAACCACATTTTTACTTCTGTTGGTGATTAATAACTAGACAATCACTCGTTCAACCTCATCGCTTAAGTTATTTGTAATTATAATCAATAAAATAATGGTTTGGTGGACAAAATTTAGGTAATTGAAACAACGGTTAGATGATGACATTAACAGATAATAATCTTTCTCTCCCATGTCAATATAGTAAAATGGCATTTGTGTGGCAAAAAATTTAAAGTATCATTATATACGAATATAAGAATAATATATATTCCACTTGCAGATTCGTCATGCATCGCTTATATCTTATCGTTTATAGGTATATGTTTAGTTCACTAGACTATTCAATAATATCGAACTGTTACAGATTGAACTTATGAACTGAACTTAGAACACTAACATTCCATGGTGACCAACCATCCAATCGATCGTTAGGCGCCTTATTGAATTGTTGAGACACGCTCAAAAGTATGCAATGACAAGTTTGGTGTTTTTTGAACCGATTTTGATTTTTGGTAATCAAGAGAAAGAAAAAAGTTTATTTATTTCATTGTCTTAATATATCAAAACACACACAAAGTGGGACATTTAAGATAGGGTAATATAAACTTCAACATTTGCCACAATAATACCATAGGCATACCAACTGGTAAAAACAGCATAGTTACCTTCAGGGAATGGTAAAACTTCCACAAATTGGTGATTTAAAAATTCAATTGAAACCCTATCCACCAGTAAATCATGCTGTAAAAGAAGATTTTTGAATATTTAATTAATTTTTGATTGATTCAAAGCACTTACATTATATGGACATTTGTGATTCATGTTGGAGTTTTCACTTATAAAACTAATGATGGAAAACACACGATTGTGCGAAGAGAAAACAATTACGTGTCTATATTTCTAGGCTCACAAAGAAAAAAGGGAAAATTTTAACTATTGCCAACAAGATAGACAATCTAAATTCCTTTTTGATGTGTGCAACATAAAAAGATATAAAACAGTTTTATTGTAAAACCAATTTTAGTTACTGCAGCTGATTTAATTTCCACCATCCGAAAAGTATGCAATGCAAAATTTTGTGGTTGTTTATTTTATAGACAAATTTAACACATTTCTTTATATAAGTTAAAACATCTATGAAAGAGTTCCATAGACTTGTACATCTGCCCGATTAATACCATAAGCATACCAACTGGTAAAGACGGCATAAGATCCTTCTGGAACTGGTAGAACATTAACAAGTTGATGATTCAAAAACTCAATTGAAACCTTATCGACATTCAAATCATGCTGTAACATAAAATTTTGAATATTTTAATAATTTTTTTTTTATCGATTTAAAGCAGCACTTACATCAATTGGACATTTGTGATTCATGTTGGAGTTTTCGCTGATAAAACTATAGAAATATTCCAGTAGCGGATTTTTATTTTTTGAAGCTAAAAACTTGCAGGCATCGAAAGTGACATTATATAGAAATGGCTTATAGCCATTTAATCGTTGAAGAAGCGCAACATTTACCTAAAAATATCACTTTTAATAACTTTTCAACTGTATGTTAAAATCTTACCGATATATTTGTAATTGGAACTTTGAAAAGTTTAACTTTTATAGTTAAATATTTGTAAGTGCGATTTACAGCCTTGATACGACATTCCTCAAAGTCAGCAAAGGTTTTATCGAGTGGAATACATTTTAAATTTGTTAGTTCGACCCGAGAAGTTATCTTAAAGGAGGACAATTAGGAATCACTTTTGATATATAATATGCATTAGTTACCTGAACAATTTGATATGCAATAAGGGCAGCTGCCAATAGAACCGAACACCTGAACGCCATTTTTACTTCTGCTGATGATCAATAACTAGACAATCACTTTTATCACAATTTAACCTCATCGCTTTAGTTATGTGTAATTATAATCAATTAAATAATGGTTTGGTGCATAAAATTTAGGTAATTGAAACAACGATTTGGTGATGACGGCATAGTCATATTTTCATCATTAAAAGATAATAATCTTTCTATCCCATGTCAATATATTAAAATTTGTGTGGCATAAAATTTAAAGTATCATTATATACGAATATAAGATTAATATATATTCCACTTGCAGATTGGTCAAGCATTCAATATATCCAACTATTTAAGATTGAACTTATGAACTGAACTTAGAACACTAAGGCATCTAAGTTATTATTTGTAGCTCCATTGCTTTTTCTGTGTCGCAACATTCCATGGTGACCAACTATCCAATCGATCGTTAGGCGCCTTATTGGATTGTTGAGAGACGCTCAAAAGTATGCAATGAGAAGTTTGGTGTTTTTTGAACCGATTTTGAGAAAGAAAAAACTTTATTTATTTCATTGTCTTAATATATCAAAACACACACCAAGTGGGACATTTAAGATAGGGTAATATAAACTTCAACATTTGCCACAATAATACCATAGGCATACCAACTGGTAAAAACAGCATAGTCACCTTCAGGGAATGGTAAAACTTTCACAAGTTGGTGATTTAAAAATTCAATTGAAACCCTATCCACCAGTAAATCATGCTGTAAAAAAAGATTTTTGAATATTTAATTAATTTTTGATTGATTCAAAGCACTTACATCATATGGACATTTGTGATTCATGTTGGAGTTTTCACTTATAAAACTGTAGAAATATTTTATAAGCGGATTCCTTTTTGTTAGAAATTTGCATGCATCAAAAGTGACGTTGTAGAGAAATGGCTTATAACCATTTAATCGCTTCATAAGAGATACATTTATCTAAAAAGGCGTTCAAATTAATTATTAATCCGGTTTGTATAGCTAATTATCTTACCGATATATTTGTCACCGGAGTTTTAAACAGGCGAACTTTTACTGTCATGTACTTGTAAGTGCGATTCACAGCCCTGATACGACACTCCCCAAAGTTATTGAATGTTTCGTCGCGTGAAATACATGTCAAATTTGTAAATTCAACACGTGAAGTAATCTTTAAGAACAATATTTCATTATTTTTTCTATTTAATTAGAGGGTACCTGAACAATTTGATTTGCCGTAAGGGCAACTGCCAGTAGAACCGAATACTTGAACCACATTTTTACTTATGTGAATAGTTATTGATTATTCATCACTCATTTGCTCTTTAAGCCACATGACTTCTGCAGTTAAAATTTACAATTAAAAAAAGTTTAGAAATAATTAAGCGTGTCCAAATTAAAAACTATTTTAATAATGATGGAAAACACACGATTGTGCGAAGAGAAAACAATTACGTGTCTATATTTCTAGGCTCACAAAAAAACAAAAGAGAAAATTTTAACTATTGACAACAAGATAGGCAATCTAAATTCCTTTTTGATGTGTGGAACATAAAAAGATATAAAACAGTTTTATTGTAAAACCAATTTTAGTTAATGCAGCTGATTTAATTTCCAGCATCCGAAAAGTATGCAATGCAAAATTTTGTGGTTGTTTATTTTATAGACAAATTTAAGACATTTCTTTATATAAGTTAAAACATCTATGAAAGAGTTCCATAGATTTGTACATCTGCCCGATTAATACCATAGGCATACCAACTGGTAAAGGCGGCATAAGCTCCTTCTGGAACTGGTAGAACATTAACAAGTTGATGATTCAAAAACTCAATTGAAACCTTATCGACATTCAAATCATGCTGTAACATAAAATTTTAGATATTTTAATGATTTTTTTTTATCGATTTAAAGCAGCACTTACATCAAATGGACATTTGTGATTCATGTTGGAGTGTTCGCCGATAAAACTATAGAAATAATTCAGTAGCGGATTTTTATTTTTTGAAGCTAAAAACTTGCAGGCATCGAAAGTGACATTATACAGAAATGGCTTATAGCCATTTAATCGTTTAAGAACCGCAACATTTACCTAAAAATATCACTTTTAATAAATTTTCAACTGTATGTTAATATCTTACCGATATATTTGTAATTGGAACTTTGAAAAGTTTAACTTTTACGGTTAAATACTTGTAAGTGCGATTCACAGCCTTGATACGACATTCCTCAAAGTCAGCAAATGTTTTATCGAGTGGAATACATTTTAAATTTGTTAGTTCGACCCGAGGAGTTATCTTAAAGGAGGACAATTAGGAATCACTTATTATATTAAATATGCGTTAGTTACCAGAACAATTTGATATGCAATAAGGGCAACTGCCAATAGAACCGAATACCTGAACCCCATTTTTACTTCTGCTGATGATCAATAACTAGACAATCACTCGTTCAACCTCATCGCATTAGTTTTTTGTAATTATAATCAATTAAATAATGGTTTGGTGCATAAAATTTAGGTAATTAAAACAACGATTAGGTGATGACGGCATAGTCATATTTTTATCATTAAAAGATAATAATCTTTCTATCCCATGTCAATATATTAAAATGCCATTTGTGTGGCAAAAAATTTAAAGTATCATTATATACGAATATAAGATTAATATATATTCTACTTGCAGATTCGTCAAGCATTCAATATATCCAACTATTAAAGATTGAACTTATGAAGTGAACTTAGAACACTAAGGCATCTAAGTTATTTTTTGTAGGTCCATTGCTTTTTCTGAGTCGCAACATTCCATGGTGACCAACTATCCAATCGATCGTTAGGCGCCTTATTGGATTGTTGAGAGACGCTCAAAAGTATGCAATGAGAAGTTTGGTGTTTTTTGAACCGATTTTGATTTTTGGTAATCAAGAGAAAGAAAAAAGTTTATTTATTTCATTGTCTTAATATATCAAAACACACACAAAGTGGGACATTTAAGATAGGGTAATATAAACTTCAACATTTGCCACAATAATACCATAGGCATACCAACTGGTAAAAACAGCATAGTCACCTTCAGGGAATGGTAAAACTTTCACAAGTTGGTGATTTAAAAATTCAATTGAAACCCTATCCACCAGTAAATCATGCTGTAAAAAAAGATTTTTAAATATTTAATTAATTTTTGATTGATTCAAAGCACTTACATCATATGGACATTTGTGATTCATGTTGGAGTTTTCACTAATAAAGCTGTAGAAATATTTTATAAGCGGATTCTTTTTTGTTGACGCTAGAAATTTGCATGCATCAAAAGTGACATTATACAGAAATGGCTTATAACCATTTAATCGCTGCATAAGGGATACATTTATCTAAAAAGGCGTTCAATTTAATTATTAATCCGGTTTGTATAGCTAATTATCTTACCGATATATTTGTCACCGGAGTTTTAAACAGGCGAACTTTTACAGTCATGTACTTATAAGTGCGATTCACAGCCCTGATACGACACTCCCCAAAGTTATTAAATGTTTCGTCGCGTGAAATACATTTCAAATTTGTAAATTCAACACGTGAAGTGATCTTTAAAAACAATATTTAATTATTTTTTCTATTTAATATGCTTTTAATTAGAGGGTACCTGAACAATTTGATTTGCCGTAAGGGCAACTGCCAGTAGAACCGAATACTTGAACCACATTTTTACTTATGTGAATAGTTATTGATTATTCATCACTCATTTACTCTTTAAGCCACATGACTTCTGCAGTTAAAATTTACAATTAAAAAACGTTTAGAAATAATTAAGCGTGTCCAAATCAAAAACTATTTTAATATTGATGGAAAACACACGATTGTGCGATGAGAAAACAATTACGTGTCTATATTTCTAGGCTCACAAAGAAAAAAGAGAAAATTTTAACTATTGCCAACAAGATAGGCAATCTAAATTCCTTTTTGATGTGTGCAACATAAAAAGATATAAAACAGTTTTATTGTAAAACCAATTTTAGTTACTGCAGCTGATTTAATTTCCAGCATCCAAAAAGTATGCAATGCAAAATTTTGTGGTTTTGTTTTTGCCATAAGTAAAGTAACTTTGCAACAAAAACGATAAAATAAAAAGAAATGGAAATTCTTTGTAATTAAAATAAATTATGGTACTGCAAAAGGGGGGAAAAAAAACTTGGCATAATTGAATGCGAATGTGTTTGTATGCCCCACCATTCCCGCACATTCTTGTTTCAGTTCTCTTTAACCATGAAGCGTGCAATTGACATGCAATTACGCCCCTACATATGAGTCCTGTTGCTCCTGTTGCTGGTTGGTTTCAATGTAAATGAAAAATGAAAGCAAAAGAGGAATAAATAACAAGCCAAATTCGGTTTTTCATTCTTTTTCCATTTATTTTTTTTCTTCGTATGAAATGAATTGGCATTTGTGTCCTTTGTGAGAAACGCGAGAAAATCTTATAAAATAACTTCAGAGCGGTTGTGAAAGACTCAGAAAGTCAACAACAAAGTTGCACAAAAGACGAAAAATAACGAAAGTCGTGCGACATTATTAAAAGCTGCTTGCCATGGTGAAGGGCAATGACAGAGTATGGAGCGATGGTTGGGTAAAATCGCTTTGCGGCGTGCCAAAAAAAAAAAAAAAAAAGTTTCTCTACCACCGCACTTTCTCAAACTACAATGCCAAGGAAATGGAAAAGCATCAACCGCAGCAGCGGGTTTTGGCCTGACTGAAAGTTAAGTTTAAATCCTCCAGTGTATTGGTTTGACATTTGATGAGCGAGCGGAACTGTGAAGCTTAAAAAAGAAGCGAAGGAGAAGTAGAGAAGGCGACATAAGTTGTAAAAAGGATATGCTTAAAAATGAATTGAACTTGTTTTTGACACGGCACAGTACAGCCAAAGGATACTCTAGAATATGTACAGCAAAAACCCAAAGTTCGTTTTGACACCACTTGGGAATAGTGTGTGTGTGTTAGGGGAAGGGAGAAGGATAATGCCTTTTTGTTTTGGTAGGATAACGTAGTGTAGGTGTTAATGCCTAGCGTGACACGAGGGAAACATTTTCTTATGTTGATGGTTATTGTTAAATATTTTTAAACAAAGACAGACTCAAAGAGAATCTGTTTTGAAATAGAGAGTTCCTAGAATTTTCATCTAAATCTGCTTTAAAATAAACTATTCTGTTAGCTTTCTTTTTCCATCTCTAAGCCCCACCTTGTCTGCTTTTACTTAATGTAGTTGAGTGGGGAAAGTGGGGTCTCCACTTTAAATGGGCTCGGAGTTTGGCATTCTGGCAAATTGGTCGTCGTCGAGCCTATATATATGTATCGATAAACGTGTGAGTTGTTTTTTTCTTCTTTTTTTTTGTTTTTGTTTTTGTTCTCTCTGGGTAATTTATAGTCCTAAGAGCATTTGGCATCATTAAGAGCAGGCAAATGGTGGAATGAATGGATAAATGGGTGGTAGATGGTTGCGGTTCCCTGCACTGCTTAATGGGCTGTGACAAAATGGCTCAAGTGAAAAGTTTCCCAAAAGAGAGATAATTTGCATGGCAAAGACCTAACTAATTTTTTTTTTGTTTCAGCTATGATGAGAATCGAAATCGTTTGATTAAAACGCTATTCTCTATACATCGAAGTGTGGCCAGCATATTGGAAGTTTGGAGTTTGAAATATCTTAATAAAACTTTGGTGGATATTGAAGAACTTAAACAAGTTGAAAAGCCATTTGCCTTGTTCAATTTTGTGGTAACTGGAATTTATTATGTTCAAACTTTAAGAAACTTAAATTCTGCTTAATTTTATCAAATATTTCTCCTTATAGTACCTTTGTAGCACTCAAATAGATGCAGGGAAAAATATGTTGGAGAATACGTGGTATGGTGAGATACATACGACTTTATTGAAGGCCATTAAGAAGGGTCAATTACCGGATATACGTCGAGTTACATTGGTTAAACGTTTTTTCAATTGTGTTGCTGCATTGATGACACAACAATTGGAAGACATTTGTATAAGAAGTTTGAAGGCATTTGCGGATTTTGTTTGTGATTTTGGGGTAGGTAAACCAAAAAAAATTAAATCCATGTAGTAAACATAACTCCTCATCAAAAATTGTTGCCCAAAAGTAGGCAATTCTTATTTTTTAGACACAGATAAGGTAATTTTTGAAAGCTCAACGACTAGTTTTTTTATTTAGTTATAAAAGTAATCACTCTATCAGCATAAAGACGCTTAAAAGTATGCAATTGCTATTTTCACACACTTTTGTAGTAATTCAATTGCTTAAATTTATCACAAATTATTATTTTTAATTAACTTTCATTAACTTAATCACTATTAATTAACTTACTCACTTTTACAGCATAAAGACCTAAAAGTATGCAATTCATATTTTTCAAATGCAAATTAAGTCATTTAGTAAGAGTTTAGGTGATTTTATAAACATAAAAATTATTTTTAGTTCAATATTACCTTATGTTAATTAGCCTTATTACTTTAATAGCAGAAAAGCGCCTAAAAGTATGCAGTTTTTATTTTTCACCAGCATATTTAGTAATTTTACAGCTTAAATGTTTTTTGCTACTCAACAATTATTGTTAACTTAATCACTCTTTCAGCATAAATACGCTTAAAAGTATGCAATCGTTTTATTTTCAAGTGTTAAAATGCTTCTTTGTTCTTTCGTTTTTACTAGCACTCAAATCCCGGTTTTGAAATCTCTGTTATGCTTGGCGAAGAGGATACAATTAGCTTTAATCCCGGCTTTTCGAAAATCCAAAGTGAACTTATGCGTGTAATTGATTCCATTGTTTTGGGTGTCCAAATGTTACCCCGCATTGAGGGCAAACTCTATACGGATTTAAAAATATCGAATAAAATTTTCCTAACACCTGCTGTGCCAGAATCCATTATTCAGGATACAAAAAATCGCATATGTGCCTTATTGGAAGAGCAGCGCATTGGACCTGAGCTACGTCTGCAGGATTTCGATGCCTTTATTGATCTTATCAATGGCATTGATGCCGAACGTGTTTCTTTATTTATGGAAAGTAATGCAACATTCGAACAATATTCCGACTTGGTCTATGAATATCAAGAGAAAGAAGATCGCATAGCCAAGGAAGTTTGGGGTGTTATACGAATGGGCCTTTACGAGTTTCACAGAGATAAGTTTATCAAACATTTGGAAACGTTGGCTAGACAATTGCAAATGGATCTATTAGCACGCATGGTGGCCGATCAACAATCAAGAATATCACGTTTGGGTAAGGAGTATGATGCCATAGCCAAGAAAGCTCTAACGGTGCCAAAGGATACTGCTGAGCTAATGGAATTAAAGGCCTATGTGGTACATGCAGAGGAGAACTTGGTACCTGAGATGGAGGCTCGTCTCAAAGTCAATATGAGTGAGATTCTTTGGTTAATGGATCACACACTCTACTCACCATTGGAGATTAAAAATAATAGCAATTCCTTTCAATGGTATTTACGTTTACCCTCAGTGTTTGAACAACATCGTGCCATAATAGCCGAAAAGATGATCGATTATCAAGAACTATTGAAGAAACGTATTGAACTGTTTCGACGTGAACTTCAAAACTATTATGAACAAGTCCAGGCCTATGATACTTGGGGTGATATTAAACAATTGCAGAGATATAAGAAACGGGCCACCGTTCTCGATCAACGTCTGGTACAGGCCATGGAAACCATCGATCAGATCAACGAAGAGGAAACAGCTTATGGCTGGGATCTCTCACAATATCCTATGAGGAAAAAGGCTCACGAACAATTGAAACCCTATAAGAATCTATTCGATGCTGGTCAAGATTTCATGGATAAATATGAATTGTGGATGCATTCTCAAGTGGGTTCCTTCGATCCAGATGAGATTGAACAAGATGTTTCCAATTTCTATCGGATTATACAAAAGTTGGAAAAACAAATGGGTGATCATCCAACTACCATGCAGTTGATTTTAGATGTTAAAGAGCAAATTGAAGCCTTCCGCGAACATATGCCCATTATTAATACACTGGGTAATCCGGGCATGAAGGCAAGACATTGGGAACAAGTATCCGAGATTATTGGTTTCCCTATTAAGGTGTCGCCAGAATTAACTTTGGAGAAAATTATTGAATATCAATTGGATGAATATGTGCCTAAATTTGAGGCCATTTCAGAGAGTGCAACTAAGGAGAATAATTTGGAAAAGGCTATGGCCAAAATGGTCAACGAATGGGAAGGTGTCGAATTTACCATCTCTCCTTACAGGTAAAACACAAAGCATATGAATAGAATAGGGGGCAAGGGAGGGGTTCGGGAATGAGTTGAGTTTGTTCATGTAATTGAAATGTCTCCCACAGGGATTCTGGTACCTTCAAATTGTCGGCTGTGGATGACATACAAATACTGCTGGACGATCAAATCATCAAGACTCAGACAATGAAGTCTTCACCCTATATCAAACCATTTGAGGCGGACATAATGTAAGTAGTAGGAAGTAGTTACAGTATACACTTAGTCTATCAGGTATAAAGGCTTTTTTACTAACTTTAATTACTTAACTAATTAAGTTTGCAAGTATGAAAAAAAAAGATTTTTTTAGATAAAGTTAATAGCTACAGAAATATTATTTAATTAATGAAATGATATAACTGAAAAAGTATTTTATTAATTTAATAGTCAATGAAATTGAATAACAGAAAATATATTTAATTACTTCAACAGTTAATAAAACACAAGTATTAACAGATTTATAGCTGCAAATATAACATAAATGTAGGGTACTTACTTTTTGTACTTACCTCTTGGACTCACTTCCACTTCTTTCTGGTACTTCTTGTACTTGCTTCTTGCACTTACTTCTTGTAATTACTTCTTGTACTTACTTCTTGTACTTATATCTGGTACTGCTTGCTTTTACTTACGCCTACTTTTTGTACTTCTTGCACTTCTTATACTTTCTTCTTATACTTACCTTTTGTACAAACTTCTTGTGCTTACTTTATGTACTTACTTCTTGTACTTACTTCTAATATTTACTTATTATACTAATTCTTGTACAAGAAGTAATTCTTGTACTTATTTCTGGTACTTCTTATACTTTTTTCTTCGTTTTTTCTTCTTATACTTCCCTCTCGTACTTACTTCTTGTACTTACTTCTTGTACTTACTTGTACTTACTTCATGTACTTCTTGTACTTACTTCTTGTACTTACTTCTTGTACTTCTTGTACTTACTTTTTACACCTTTTTTTTGAGTTAAAATGTGTTTAAAGAAGTTATTGAATAATAGGCAAAATAATTACTTTGATACTGATTAATGAAAGATGTACTTGTTTCCATATTTACAAAGAATTGTTTCCTATTCAAGAGAATTCTTATTTAAGAATACTGTTTAAAGATTAGCAGAAAATTTCTATATCTCAATATAATGCATTTGTTTGTAAGGTATTTAGCATTCGGTGCAGTGCAACAACAAAATTAGTCATCTTTTACCGTTTGGTGTTTAGGGCTGTCAATGTCAGATACAAACATACAGAAAACCCACATGAGAATATCTCATCCATATCCCTATTGTTGTTCTTTTGCAGTAAATGGGAAGCCAAGCTCATGCTGTTGCAGGAGATATTAGATGAATGGTTACGTGTACAGGCCACCTGGATGTATTTGGAGCCCATATTTAGTAGCCCGGATATACAACAGCAAATGCCCGAAGAGGGACGTCGTTTCAGTGCGGTGGATAAGGTGATGAATCGACCCAAACAATTCATTTCACTTCCCTCTCACATAATAATTTTGCCTTATGTTGATTTGTTTTTTGTTTTGTCTTTGTTGCCAGATTTGGAAAGAGCTGATGAAACAGGTGGCAGCAGATCCACGTGTGATGACTGTAGTGCAAATTGATAAGATGAATGATAAATTAAAGAGGGCCTACAGCTTATTGGAAATCATACAAAAGGGTCTCAATGCATATTTGGAAAAGAAGCGTTTATATTTCCCACGTTTCTTCTTCCTATCCAACGACGAACTTTTGGAAATTCTATCAGAGACAAAGGATCCGACACGTGTGCAACCGCATTTGAAGAAGTGTTTCGAGGGTATGGCCTCATTGAACTTCACCGAAGAACTCGAGGTGACTGCCATGCGTTCATCGGAACGTGAAGAGGTCATTCTAGTGGATGTTATATCTACATCTAAAGCTCGTGGTCAAGTGGAGAAATGGTTATTGGAATTGGAGATTGATATGAAGAAAAGTATACATCATAAGATCTCGGAAGCATTTTATAGTTATGTAAACATGCTACGACACGTTTGGGTCCTGACCTGGCCAGGACAATGTGTTCAGTCGATCTCTCTGACCTATTGGACATTGGAGATAACGGAGTGCTTTGAGAGTCCCACACCAAAGGAGAACCTGGCCAAATATCTACAGAAATGCATGCAACAGATCAATAAGATAGTCGATTTGGTACGTGGTGATTTGAATACCCAAAATCGTATTACTCTGGGAGCATTGGTGGTGCTAGACGTACATGCACGCGATGTGCTTGCCGAAATTGTGGCTAATGAAGTTGAGGATTTGCAAGATTTCCAATGGTTATGCCAACTGCGTTATTATTGGGAGGATAATAATCTGGATACTCGCATGATTAACTGCTCATTGGCCTATGGTTATGAGTATTTGGGTAATACAACACGTTTGGTTGTCACTCCACTAACGGATCGTTGTTATCGCACTTTGTTTGCTGCTCTTAATTTGCATTTGGGTGGTGCTCCAGAGGGTCCAGCTGGTACTGGTAAAACCGAGACCACTAAAGATTTGGCCAAGGCAGTGGCAAAACAATGTGTTGTCTTTAATTGTTCCGATGGTTTGGATTATTTGGCTTTGGGTAAATTCTTCAAGGGATTGGCCTCGTGTGGTGCTTGGTCATGTTTCGATGAATTCAATCGTATTGATTTGGAAGTGTTGTCTGTGGTGGCCCAGCAGATTATGACCATACAGCGTGGCATTAATTCGGGATTGCCTACTTTAGTTTTCGAAGGCACCACCTTGACTTTGGATCCCACTTGTGCGGTGTTTATTACCATGAATCCTGGCTATGCTGGACGTTCCGAATTGCCTGATAATCTAAAGGTAAACTGGGTTAATTGGTTATACTTTTTATCTTTGTGTAATTATGATTCTTTCTGCAGGCTCTCTTCCGTTCAGTGGCCATGATGGTGCCTGATTATGCCTTGATTTCTGAAATTGAACTCTATTCCTATGGCTTCTTGACAGCTAAACCTCTGTCTGTGAAAATTGTAGCCACCTATCGTTTGTGTTCGGAACAATTGAGTACCCAATGTCATTATGATTATGGTATGAGAGCTGTTAAATCGGTATTGAAAGCAGCTGGTGCTCTGAAATTACGTTACCGTGACGAGAATGAGGATATTCTGGTTTTGCGTTCCATTAAGGATGTCAATTTACCAAAATTCTTGAATCAGGACATACCATTGTTTCAAGGCATTACCTCTGATCTCTTTCCTGGGGTTACTTTACCTGAAGCAGATTATGTTTCATTCAATGAATGCACTCAATTGGCTTGTGAACGTCAAAATAAACAATGTACACCATTTGTATTGGAAAAAGTTCAGCAGGTGAGTACCGAAGTGATACTATTCAGTTTGGAGGTTAAACCATAGTTAAAGTCATTCCTTAACAATGACTTTAGGTAGTCTCTTTCACTATTTTTTAAGAAGAAAGAAAGCTTTTGTTCCGCAGTGTTCTTACAACTTTTTTAAAAAGGAATATTGCATACCTCCTTTATATACATTTTATGTCCTCGTTCACCCTCAGCTTTATGAAATGATCGTAGTGCGTCATGGTCTTATGCTTGTGGGTTATCCATTTGGTGGTAAAACTTCCACTTATCGTATTTTGGCGGAGGCTCTCGAGTGTTTGGAGAAGAAGGTATGCTGTTACACATTTGTTGCAATCTTTCACTATATATAAATATTTTTTCTTTTAGGATGGCTCCGAAAATCGTGCTATTTTTACAATTATCAATCCGAAGGCTATCACCATGGGTCAACTATATGGTCAATTCGATGCGGTTTCCCATGAATGGAGTGATGGTATTTTGGCGGTGAATTATCGTTTATTTGCCGTATCGGATACACCGGATCGCAAATGGTTGATATTTGATGGACCAGTTGATGCCATATGGATTGAAAACATGAATACTGTGCTGGATGATAATAAGAAATTGTGTTTGATGTCGGGCGAGATTATTCAATTGTCCAATACAACAAATTTAATATTTGAACCAATGGACTTGGAGGTAGCTTCACCAGCTACAGTCTCACGTTGTGGCATGATCTATTTGGAGCCTAGCTCTTTGGGCTGGGAGCCTTTGGTGGCATCGTGGAAGAACACCTTACCCCCAGCTTTTCATAGTGTGAGCAAGCAATTGATCTCAATGATGATAAATCGCTTTTGTCCACTTTTAATTTATGTTGTGCGAAAGAGTTTGAAAGAGATTGCCCCTACATCGGATACCAATTTAATGGTTAGTCTTATGAATTTCTTTGAATGCTACATCGATGATTTCAAGGATGAGAAATATGTGGCGAATATATCCGACTTGGATTTCCGCGCCCAAATCGAAGGAATTTTCTTATTCTCAACCATTTGGTCGCTGGGTGGATCATTGGATGCTTCGAGTCGAGACAAGTTTAATATCATCTTTCGTGCTCTAATGGAGAAGACGTTCCCGACAAGTTTATACGACACCTATGGAATACCTGAACATCTCCATGTTGATCTTTTGGCGAAACCTTTTATATTTCCCATACCCAAAAATGGTTCGGTATTCGATTATCGTTATATCAAAGAGGGCAAAGGTAAATGGAAACCTTGGCAAGATGATGTCAATTCAGCTGCTCCTATACCTAGAGATATACCCGTTAATCAGATCATAATACAAACCAATGAGAGTGTACGTATTGCAGCCATTTTGGATTTATTGGTACGTCATGGTAAACCATTGATGTTGGTAGGCCCTACTGGTACTGGAAAGAGTGTCTATGTCATTGATTATTTGCTAAAACGCATGGATCTTAATACTTATACACCATTATTGATTAACTTCTCCGCTCAAACATCGGCGAATCAGACTCAGGATATTATAATGTCCAAATTGGATAAGCGACGAAAGGGTGTCTTTGGTCCACCCTTAAACAAACGTTTTGTCATATTTGTCGATGATGTTTCCATGCCATTGAAAGAAAATTATGGTGCTCAACCGCCTATCGAGTTACTACGCATGATGCTTGATCACATGATGTGGTACGATCGTAAAAATATAGTACCTATGAAACTGATTGATTTACAAATGATAACGGCCATGGGACCACCAGCTACGGGAAATACTGTGACACCACGATTCCAACGTTTCTTCAATGTGGTCGCAATTGATGATTTCAACAATGATATTATGACTACGATATTTAGTAAGATTGTCCTGTGGCATCTAGATACGCGGTAAGCTAACGTAAAACTATAACAGTAACCTCGAGTGTCTGTCTGATATTTTATGAATGGAAAAACAAGTTCAGTAGTGTGTTAGGGATCGTCAAATATTTAATTGTTTTTTTTTTTAATATCTAAACCCTAAAAGTAACCATCGATTTGATAGAACCACTGTTATAGATTATGTTTCAAACTATAGAAGATATTCGACGATGGATTTGAGCCAATGTTTTACCAGTTCTTACTTTAATACATCTACATATAATTTCAAAATATTGGCGAAATCTATCGTCGAATAACCGAAATATCGTAAAAGCACTATGTAGACTTCGGTGTATGGAAGTAACTTTACCGTAATCTATTATACTCTGTTATTAACTTCTGATTTACTTAACTTATTTTAGAGGCTTTTCCAAGGAGTTTGATCCATGTATAGATGAAATTGTAGTTGCGACGCTCACAATTTACAATGATGCCAAATTGAATCTCTTGCCCACACCAGCTAAATCACACTATCTATTCAATTTGCGTGATTTCTCGAGAGTAATTCAGGGTGTTCTACTCTCTGTGCCGGAGGCCACTGAAGATATGAACTCAATGCGTCGTTTGTGGGTTCATGAAGTGTTACGTGTGTATGGTGATCGCTTGGTTGAGGATGCTGATCGTAGTTGGCTTTTTGATAACTTATGTTCAACAGTACAAAATGCTTTTAATGTTGATCCATCACGACTATTTTCCCGATTGGTTGCCAAGGATAAGAAATTGGAAGAATCCGATTTTCGTCAATTGATTTATTGTGATTTTACAAATCCAAAAGCGGATACCAAAAACTATGTGGAAGTGCAGGATCTTGAAGAGTTGCGAAGTGTGGTGGAAGCGTATTTGGTTGAATACAATAATATGTCTAAGAAACCAATGAATCTCGTACTTTTCCGCTTTGCCATTGAACATTTATCGCGCATATGCCGCATCATAAAGCAGCCACGTAGTCATGCTCTACTCATTGGGGTCGGTGGATCCGGACGTCAGAGCTTGACTCGTCTGGCTTCGCATATATGCGACTATGAGCTATTTCAAGTGGAAATAACACGATTGTATGGTCCCTACGAGTATCATGAGGATATTAAAATGATTTTACGTAAAATTGGGGCATCCGAAATGCATGGAGTGTTCCTATTTACGGACGTACAGGTGCATAAATTGGCAATTGACACACATAGAACACATTATATAGGTCATTGGGGTGGGTTTTTCTTTTGTATACTAAATATTTTTTGTTACAGATCAAAGATGAATCCTTTTTGGAAGATATTAATAATTTACTTAATTCGGGTGAGGTGCCCAATCTTTTTACGAATGAGGAGAAAATTGAAGTTGTGGAAAAAATGGCTCAAATTGACAAGCAGCGTGATAAGGCCGTACAAACTGATGGAACTCCTGTGGCTCTATTCAATTTCTTTGTTACGGTGGGTTAAGAATTAAATTTTAATTAATTTCCTTTATAATTAATCTTCTTTTTTTAATAGACCTGCAAAGATCAACTTCACATTGTGCTAGCCATGTCACCTATTGGCGAGGCTTTACGTAATCGCATACGTAAATTTCCATCAATTGTTAATTGTTGTACTATCGATTGGTTTCAATCTTGGCCCGAGGATGCCTTATTGGCTGTATCTACACGCTTTTTAGCCACTGAAGAGCTTACTGCTTTGGAACGTAAAACTGCCATTGATATGTGCATGGAATTTCATACTTCAACACAAATTTTATCAGAGAAATTCTTCTCAAGATTGCATAGATATAATTATGTGACACCCACATCGTATTTGGAATTGATACAGACCTTCAAAGCTTTGCTTGGACAAAAGAGAAAGTAAGTATTGAATAGAAATGCAATGTCCTTTTTCCAAAACTTTCATTTTAGGAACATCACCACAAATCGCAATCGCTATTTAACTGGCATCTCTCAATTGGATATTGCTGCCCAACAAGTGGGCGTTATGCAGGAGCAATTACAAGCCTTGGAACCTAAATTGAAGGAAGCTTCTGAAATTGTAGCTGAGCAGGTGGCCAAAGTCACAGCGGATAGTAAAATAGCCGAAGAGCAAAGGGAAATTGTTAAGCAGGATGAGCAGGCAGCCAAAGAGCAGGCAGCAATTGCTCAAGAGATTAAAGATGAATGCGATGCCAAATTGGGTGAAGCTTTGCCCATTTTAGATTCTGCATTGGCTGCTTTGAATACTCTAACGACAGCAGATATTGCTGTAGTTAAGACCATGAAAAGTCCACCAATTGGTGTGCGTATTGTAATGGAAGCCGTTTGCATTTTGAAAGATGTTAAACCCGACAAAATACCAAATCCCAGTGGTGTTGGCACAGTGGAAGATTATTGGGGTGCATCGAAACGTGTTCTAAGTGATATGAAGTTTTTGGATAGTTTGTTGAACTTTGATAAGGATAATATTCCACCGGAGGTAATGAAGAAACTACATCAACGCATATTGAATAATGAGGCATTTGATCCGGAAAAAATTAAAACGGCTTCCACTGCTTGTGAAGGTTTATGTCGTTGGGTTATAGCCCTTTCGAAATATGATGTTGTGGCCAAGATTGTGGCACCAAAGAAAATTGCCCTGGCCGAGGCGGAAGCTACATATAATGCGGCCATGAAAACACTCAACGAAAAGTTGGCTCAATTGGCAAGAGTTGAGGCCAATTTGGCGGCCATTCAAAAGATTTTGGATGAACAGTTAAGACAATATGGGTAAGTCTATAATCCTAACTGTTATGTTTTCCTTTAATTCTAATGGAAATTTCATATTTTAGCATTCTCCTGGCTGAGCATGAAGCCTGTACGAAAAAGTTACAACGTGCCCAGGAACTTATTTCAGGTTTGGGTGGCGAGCGAACACGTTGGTCAGAAACGGCTAAAATGCTTCAGGCCAGCTTTAAAAGTGTCACTGGCGATGTCCTTATCTCTTCCGGTGTGGTTGCCTATTTGGGTCCTTTCACCATTGATTTTCGTATCGCTCAAATACGCAAATGGGTGGTCAAGTGTAATAATTTTGGTGTCGCTTGTACTCCTGATTTTCAATTGGCCATCGTTTTGGGTGAACCAGTTGAGATACGTTTTTGGAACATATGTGGATTGCCAACAGATGCTTTTTCTGTGGAGAGTGCCATTATGATGAAGTGAGTAATTTTTTTTATTTTATATATATTATATTTTATATATTTAACTGAGAATAAGTTTCGAAATCTTTAGTTAAAATTCCGATCTGTATTTGGAGGAATTTTTATTAGTTCAAAAGATTTCAGAGGAAGTTTTATTATAGATAGCCGAAAAGAAATGCGAGTTCTTGTCTTAGTAAAATGTAGGGAGAAGGCGTTGCCAGATTTGTTAAATTTTTTAACATTTCTGTTATCGAAATAAGAAGGTTAATATATGAAGGAAATATTTGGGGGAATAATAAGGTTAATATTTAAAGAAAATATTAGGAGCAAATATTAGAAGAATTTATTTGTGTTTTAAAAAGTTTAAAAATAAGTAAATCTACATATATCCCAAACTTACTTATTATAGAAGTAAGTAGACCTTAATTTAGCTTGATGTACCTATAAATTTCCCATCAGGATCCGACAACTTTATCAGTAAGCTTTATAATACATCTATGTAGAACCTGATTATCATATTTGTATTTCGTTCTCTTGAAGTATTACAATTTGCTTCAATCTTTCAGAAAGATAGTGTAGATGATATTGAAAGACATTACAAAAATATTTAAAACATATTAAAACATATTATATTAAACATACATTACTTAGAAACTGCATTTTGTAGTACTTGAATCGTCTTATATGGTATATATTTAAGTAAAAATTTCTTAAATTTACTCTTTATTTTTGTTGAAAACTCGTTTTTCTTTTTTAGTTGTTTTCTCTTCGTGATATTTGTCTTTCATTTCAATCTCTAATATTAGTGTTACACTGAATTATAAATTATTGTTAAGAACTACTATTGGTTTGAAGCTTAAAGAAGTCTGCTATATATATATTACTGATCAATATTATATTATATATTAACTAAAAGGTTATTAGATTATGGGAACCTACAATGTTGTAGGTTATCAGTAGTAGAAGAGTTGAAATTATTATAGCTTTGTAAAAATATATATAATGTTATTATACGTAGGCTTATTTTTGTAGGAGGCATTGTATATCTCGAAATAATCCCTATCGGATGACTATATCATATAGCTCGCATAGGAACTATAGGTTGTGAATAGGCTTTAACCTCAATAAATTGTTGTTTTCCAACGAAATATCACGAATGCTGATATTTGTGAGTTTTATGAGCTTCTTAACTTATGCACCAAGTTTCATCTTAATAGGTTGACTATATCATATAACTCCCATAGGAACGATTCGCCAAGAAAATAGTTTTAGATGAATTATTTGGCTGTTTTAAGAGCTATTCCTACGAAATTTGGTATGTGTTAGTTTAGTATATATAGAAATGTGTTTACTGAGTTTCACTAGAATCGGCCGACTATATGCTATAGCTCCCATGGGAACAATCGGCCTGAAGTTAGTCCACCCTTCTAGCTTTTTTATTAAACTTAATCAAGGGTAATAATATTTAAGCATGTTCGATGTCTGTCTTGATCCTATGAACTACTTAGTAAAATATAGGTAGAAGATTATTTTATGTCTGGAAAAGTTAAAAAAAAATTTAAAAAATTAAGATGTAATGAAGGTTTTATTAATATTTTACAATCTGTTCTTATTCTTCAATTTATTTACATTAACAATTTTTCCTTAAACAATAAATAACTATTAGTACATGTTTATTTAAACAAACAGGAATCGTTTCCTTTAACAGGACTAAGTTCCTTCAATTAACAAACTATATTATTATTGTTTTTCATATTATTATACTTTAATAGTTTCAATTCCAATTGTCTAAAATCTTGAGAGATTTTGAACTAACAGCAATTCCTTGAATTAGTTAATATTTAAGTAATTTTAAATTTAGTTTAGATTCATTCAAATATGTCTTCAATATCATTAATATGCTTCTTTCAAGGTCAACTAATTAAAAATCAATCATATCTTGCTTCCACTGTATGCATAATTCAATTTCCTTTAATTGATTTTTTTTTTTTTGTGTTTTTTCGTTTTGTTTTGTTGGCTTTGGTCAACAGCTGCTATTGTCCAGAGCTACAGCATCACTCGCCCATCAATTAACTAACCTGACACGGTAATTATAGGCCTTGTGCCTAGCCTGTCAGAAGCACACACACACACTCTCACACAGATAAGGAGGGGAAAATATACATTTTTGGTTTTCGGTTTTGTTGTTTCTAATTACAAAACATAAAATGTTGGAAATTCACGCATATTAAGAAAATTAAAGATACGCCAAAGAGGAAAAGTGTGAGAACCAAACCGGATGCTGTACAGAAGCCGCGAATTAAGCATGAAGAAAAAGAGAACAGGGGGGGGGTAGATGAAGGTTAGAAGGGGGAGTGTTAAAGGTGAGAGTAGTGACGGTGGTGGTGGTGGTGGAGGAGGAGGTGCACACGCGCATTAACAGACAGCATCACCCGCATATGGCTCAGGATTGAATATTGGTGGTGGCAATAGCTAGCTCAAGGTACCAAAAAAGGGAGAACGATGGCTGGAACGGAAGGTTAGAAGTAAGAATTTTCATGTTTGATGCGTGTATTACGCATCTGCTAAAATTCACTAAGTTAGAGTGTGAAGAAGATGGGCGACAGGGCTGGTCCTTCGATTTAATAAAGGAAATTCCACGCAGCTTCTGCTGTTTTCCACGAAACTCTTCAAAGTAATTTGATGGAGCAGACCCAAAAAAAAAATAGAAATACCTGTGACGGGGGAAGTGGAGTAAAGTAGATTGTATGCGGGTCTCTAAGCAATTGATTAATGTTCACCCAGGGCGGATTACGTTTAATTTTTACTGGCATTGAAGGGAAAATGAATGGACAAACATTTTGGGTATCTTCCTTTTCTAGTAGCAGCAGAGAGAGAGATAAATACATCTGTGTAAAGGTCTATAGATGAATTTGTATTTTCTATTTGTATTTGGCAAACACACCACATGTGTGTGTGTGTGTGTGTGTGTATGTATATTTGTTTTTGTTCATGTTTTTGTTGGTTTTTCCTCCATCGTTACTATTAACATTCATTTGCCTAATATTTTGGGTTGACACATGGAGCATCTGGTGAAGGGCGACCTCGAGCCTTTCTCTCTCTCTCCTTTTTTGCATCGTGAATTATTTGGTCTAAATATGTGCTTGAGGGGGGGTGGTAACAGGTGTGCGGTTGGTGCTTAGATACGTTTAAATAGGTATGAGTCTTCAGGGTCTTATGTGTAGCGCATATCTTTGATTAAATGTTAATGTTTTTTTCTTCTTATTTTTTTTTGTGGGGAACAAATAAAACAATTTGGTTATGGTAATTTTTTTCGTAGCAGATAGGAAAAGGAATATTTATACTGAGAAAAAACTTGTATCTACTTTGTTAAACCCTTGTAGAGGGTTTAATGAAATTGGTAAGATGTTTTTAACGCATACGTTTTCAGTCCCATAAAGTTTACAGACACTTTTGTTTTTGTTCAGCTTCAATAACCGAGTCGATCTACTTATGTCTGTCTGTTGCTTTGCACTTTTTAGGCCTTAAACTTCAAGCTATGTATTTGAAAATTGGTAGATAAGTTTTTTAGACGTTTATGTTTATCAAGTTCAAGAATTGGTCGGATCGGACTACTATAAGATATAGTCACTATGGGATAAACGCTTCATAACAAATTATTTTTTCCCTTTTAAAGTATAACTGCCTTTTTAGTTTTAAATTTCATAGTTTTAGTTTGAATCGATTCGCATAATTATAACAGATGTAAAAAATATATAGTAAATCTTGAAAAATACACTGAGGAATTGTTTTTTTACAATCACAAATCATACAATGAAATATGCCTAGCGGATATTTTTTTATTGACAAAATTATATAAACTTGATTCATGTCAAAACTGTATTTTAGGACCAAAATTTTTGTTTGTCATGTTATTTCCCTATGGTTCAAAAAATTTCTCTCTGTGTAAAGAGTATGAAATAATTAAGTGAGCGAGTGCAAAAACTTACCAATCAGCCAACTAATCATAAAACTTGGCTAAAGTTCTGGTACGTTTGAATACGTGAGTAATTAGAGTTCTGGTTCGTTTTGGTCCCATAGTTATTCATGAGTGTGAGTTAAGTAACTATGATTGACAAAGTCTTCTAATCCAATGATTCATATTTTGCTTGTGTTCTCATTAGTTCCCTTAACTTATATAAGGGAGAAGAGATTATTAGAAAAAATATCTTCTGTTTATAATCATGTTGCTTAGTTATTCTAATACTTAATTTGTTGACCTTCTTCTTTAATATAAGTCGAAAAATTAATTTAAATAAAAATATTTGATAATTTTGTTTATTATTTCAACTAGTTTTTATAATTCTTAAATGCTGTATAAAATAAAAGAATCAATTTACAATAATTTAAAATATTTTGTTAACTACGAAAATCAATTTATAACTTTTAATATCAAAACCGAACTTAGCAATATTTCTAATGTTTCTTTAAAAACAACTTCAAAAAAGATTCACAAATTTACATTTAAGTCATAAATCATTTGAAACATAAACAAAACCAGTTTTGATTTTATATCAACATTCAAGGAAAAGTGAAAGCTTTATATAAAAATTTTTGTATCTAAAGAAAATTGAATTGTATATAAAACTTCAATTAATTTTACAAATTTGTTTTTCCTCTTGTTTGTTGACAAAGGAATTTGTTACAAAAAAAAAAAAAAAAGAATGTATTCAAAACAAAATCAAACAAAGAGCAACAAGAGATGACATAAAAACGAAGCAAACTATATTCGAATGATATGCAGACATGGCCTGAAAATGGATAAGAGTATTTATATATGCATACAATTTGAGATGAATGCCAACAACTCACACCCAATTCAATACTCAATATCCAATACTCGCAAACCCAAACAAATTGAACATTTATTTTTGCTAAAGTTGGGTGAATATTAAAAAGGAAAATGCCGCATAAATACACATTCAATATTTACGTCAATAATTCATAAGCGTGAATAATGCTATAGAAATGTTATTTGCTCTCCTGGTGCGGAGCGCATTATTTATATACTCTGATGTATGTATCTGATATACATATATAGAAAAATGTGTATATATGTATGTCTTATTCTGTATATAGTTCTCTGTATTTTATAGCGACAGAATCATGTATGAATGTATATGATTGTGGTTGTTTGTTCGTTTGCTGCAATAACTCACAAAGTCTTTGAAAAAAAAAAAACAAAAATGTCGTTGTGGTTCATGTTTTTTGTAGTGAAGTTTAAATACCCTATAAAAGCAACTCTAATATGACGATATATTCTATTTCTGTGGAGATGTTTTTAAAAATTTATAATATATATTTTTAAACATTTTATTCTTACGCCTATTCCTATATACGATACTTTGAAATTTGTAAAGTCTTTTAGGTAGTTTTTGGCTTATCTAGAGTTGATTCTTCATTTTCTAACTATAAATCAGTGTTAGTTTCTTAAATGAGAGCTTTATGACATTGCGGTTCTATATTTTGATCCCTTAAAACTTCAACTAATGTTCCTATAGACAGTGAGTACTTTTACTTAAGCGATTCGTCAATTCACCAAATTTTTAAAAAGTTGATCGATAAATAAAACAGTGTTGAAAAATGCCTAAAAATAAATCAAATCTTTAAGGACTTAATACTACTGATTCTAAAGTCTTTTAAACTAGGAAATTTCATTATCATTTACTAAATAAAATATTCTACGAGAAGCTTTATATATCCCCATTTCAACTTTAGAAAACATACAAGACTATTAAATATATATACTCTTATAATCCACAGAAAGTGTATACAAATACATATAAATACCTGATATGTATATACATATATATATATATATAGAAAAATACCAAATAATACCAACAAAGAAGAAACTCAAAAAGGGACTTTCCAACACATGACAAATTCACACCGAATACAAATTGCTCGTGCGAATGAATGAACATTTTTCTCTTTCGTTTCGTTTCTTTCCTTTCTTTTTTTTTGTAAATTGAAACTTTGATGAATGAAAAATATTTGATGGAAAAACAAAAGAGCAATTCCTGCCGCTAACACCAAAAACGAAACTAACAAAAACTGACTACAATAAAACGAACACAAAATTCCAGAAAAATGTGGAGAAAAATATGCAGTTTGTTGTTCGCGTTGGTTGGTTGCTGTTGAAAGTTCAAAGCACTTTGCCAACAATATAGAACCCGGGAAGATAGAATTTTTGTCTATCTGTTTCGGTAGCGAATAACTAAAAAAAAAAATAAAATCAGTCTCACAGAGGTTTATTTGGCTATATGTCCCAATTTGCATACACTAGGAAATTTTAATTGCGATTTGGGATAGAATGTGTTAAAAAGTCGCAATTGTTAGTTAAATAACCTAAAGCTAAGAATGGAAGAAGAATGCTTTGTTCATTTTTGAGGAAAAATCATAAGAAAAGCTACTAAATAAATATTTCAAGTATTTTATATGATTAAGCATTAAAAAATTAGATTATTTGTGGCCTATTGATAATATACTTATATGATATAGATTTTAAAATTAATAAGGAATGATTTTCAAGATGTCGCATCTTTAAATCCAAGTGATTTTAACCCAACTTAGTAATGATTTTATAGATATAATATCTGTAAAATTACTACTAAATTCGGTTTGAATCTATATCATTGCCTTAATAGATTAAGATTGACTTGGACTGATTTGAAATTTAAGTAACATTGTTTAGAATACTAGAAAAACGATTTCTTTTTTAAATAAGAAAAGAAGTTCTGTTCTTATTTACGCAGAGAGAGGATATCATTTTCGAGATATATATATAACTATAAGTTAACTATATATATATAATTCCCATAATATGTATTTAAACTTACGAAACTTATTTAAATTTCCAAAACTAGATCTACTATCGTTTTGAAATAGTTTCTAAAGTATACGAAAGTAATGTTACGGGTTTGAAACAACGAACATTGACAATGAATAATTGTCAATAAATGTAAATAAAGGGATTAAATATTGAATTTTGATATTTTGAATCGGTTTTCAGTTAATGAACAGGTAGCAACTTTACTTCCGACGAGTTTGTTTGGATTTGTTCAGATCTTTGTTTAGATATATTCTGTCTTTTTAAAGATATGGTAACGATTGAATGATACAATACAATGAATTCTATATATATAATAGTTATGTAGTTCTTTAAAACTGATAATCTAAGAATGTTTGAAAATATTTTAAAAAACCTCGATGACTTAGAAAGACACCTAATTACACCTAGAAGCTTTACTTAAAGTGAGATATTTAATAAAGAAAGAAAGAGAATTAAAAAGCTTTATAATCAGTAAATTCTAGTAAAATTCAACAAATAAAATTGATAATAAAATAATGGCCAAAATGAATCATCTATATAGTGGTTTAAACTAATCAGACTGTGAGATCTATATAACACAATCTTAGATACTTTTAAGATATCTATTTGTATACATGAGATGATGATAATTTATAAACTATTATTCTACACGATGACAAAATGAATATACCCTTTAATGCAGGAGAGGGTATTGAAAAGGAATGTCATGGGAACGCAATATGAATCTGTTGCAAATCTGTTGAATAGACTTTTAGTGGGATTTAGTTTGTTATTTTTCCCTCTTTCAGCGAAACAAATAAATATTCAGGACAAAAACGTTTGCTGAAATTGAATTGAAAATAAATGTTTTTTTCCAAAACATTTAATATACAAGTAGTAGTAGTTCTATCTTTTTAATCCTTTTAATATGCAAAATTATTTCTTTTAATTCCTTTTTTTTTTTTAGAAATGCTCGTCGTTGGCCCTTAATGATTGATCCACAGGGTCAGGCAAACAAATGGATTAAAAACTATGAGAAGAATAGTAAACTTTGTGTAATACGATTGAATCAAGCGGATTATACACGAGTTCTAGAGAATGCCATACAGTTTGGTTTACCTGTTCTATTGGAAAACATTGGCGAAGAATTGGATCCAATTTTGGAATCTGTATTACTAAAGCAACTATTCAAACAAGGTGGCACCATGTGCATCAAATTAGGTGATTCGGTGATTGAATATAATAACAATTTCCGATTTTATATGACCACCAAATTGCGTAATCCCCATTATCTACCCGAAGTGGCCGTCAAAGTTACTCTATTGAACTTTATGATTACCACTCAGGGTCTACAGGATCAATTATTGGGTATTACAGTAGCTCGGGAAAGACCCGATTTGGAGGCTGAAAAGAATAATCTAATTGTTCAGGGAGCCGAAAATAAACGCATGTTAAAAGAAACTGAAGATCAGATATTGGAAGTATTATCATCAGCTGAAAATATCTTGGAAGATGAAACAGCTGTACAAATTTTAAGTTCTGCCAAGGCTCTGGCAAATGATATTAGTGAGAAACAGGTTATAACTGAAGCCACAGAAAAACAAATTGATATAGCACGTTTGAGTTATGTACCAATTGCCGAGCACTCAACCATTTTATTCTTTACCATTGGTAAGAGAGATACAAAGACTTTGCATATATTATTATTATTGTCATGTTGACTTTTATAATTCTCTTTTTCCATTTACAGTGGAATTGGCCAACATTGATCCCATGTATCAATACAGTTTGGTTTGGTTTGTCAATTTATATATGGCCTCTATAGATAATACGGAAAAGCTTGATGATATAGCGGCACGTTTGAGCGTTTTACGTACACATTTCACCTATAGCCTCTATGTCAATATCTGTCGCAGTCTTTTCGAGCGTGTGAGTACCCAATCAATTTACGTGCAGGACCTCCAATTATCGTTCAAGGAATGGGTTAACAAGACTCAAGCTCATAATTGCTCATAATCTTATAATGTGACATTTCATTTGCTTTGAGGTTGACTGGTTTGTTGCTTATTTCGTTATAACCAGAGGCGTTGACATACGTCCACCCCCGTCTAAATTGAAACCCTCTTCTTTCTCCTTTTATATAATTGAGTTTTATATTTTAGTTTTTGTTTCATTGATTCAAGTGAATGGTTTTTGATTCGAGAAGGGTATTGGATATATATATATATATAGAAATCATACAATTCAGTTGACTAATTCGAAAATAGAATATCGCATGGAAATTTTACAAAAAATTTAATATACATTAATAGAATTCAGTTTCTGAAATATAAATTAGTTTTCATTCTTAAATTACAACAAATTTTCATTTTTTACTTAGGTAAAAATGCTCTTCAGAAAATTTATATAAATTGGTTTTTAATTTTTTTAATATAAGAATTCAATTTTACAATAATTCATTAAGGAAAATTATTTGTATATTATTTATTTAAACCTTATAAAAATAAATATCTCCAGGTTAGATAGTAAGGTTTTATCTCATCTATTTATTTGTTTATACTTGAGTTAACATTCAATTATAAGCTACAGCTAATGGATCATAAACTAAACAATAAATTTTTTAATATTATTTGTTTTTTTTAATAATATTTTGAGAATTTAATTTTTAAAAATTATAATAGTCTTTTTATAATTACCCATTTATTTTCCACATCTTTTTAAAACTTGCCAATTTATTTTACACACAATTTTTTATTTTACATTCATTTTATTTAATATAAACATTTTAATAATTTATATGAAAATATTTTTTTTGATATTTTTAAGTGTCTTTAATCATATTAATTTAAAGATTTATTTTGATTTCTAATTTTTATTATTAATATGAAACATTTTAATATCATTTTATGAAAGTATTAATATTTGAGCTTTTTAAATATAGAAATTTAATTTATTTAACTCATTTATTTAAAAGTTTATTTACATTTCTAATTTTATTCAGAAAAAAAGTTTTAAATATAGAGATTTAATTTTTTTTACTCATTTATTTAAAAATTTATTTACATTTCTAATTTTATTCAGAAAAAAAGTTCTTGAACATGTTTTTTCTTAATTGTAAAATGAAATTCATAAGAGAGTTTTATTCTTTGTAGATTCATATTTTATATTCTATCAAATCACTCAAATTTTAGAATATAGATCCGACTGATTTGTTGAGGAATGATTTGATTGTAGATAAAATTGTTTAACATTTGACAATCATTAAAAATTATTTTGATTAATAATTTTTACAACTTCTGCTAAAAATTCCTTTGGAAAAGTATTCCACTTTCTAGAATTTTTTTATTCTAAAGTTTCTTAAGTTTTTGGCTCCCTCTTTCTCACTCAAGAATTGGAGTCTACGCCCATGTGAGCCATTATCTGTCTGTCCGCATCACTGGGTTTAAATAATTTCTAAGCTTTTTACTCGCTCTTTATGGCTCTTCGTTTCTAGGTAAGTACCTTGGCTAGTTAGTTGCGTACCTTTGACTGTCACTTCAATTGAGATTACCGTGGTTGATGAGCAGCAGAATTGAAATGTAAACCAATTCAAGTGTACCATAATGCCGAGTTCATGTCAAATTTTTCAAAGTAGAATTAAATATTTTCCTTTCGACATTATGCCAAACTTATATATATATATATATATCCTTTATCCGTATCTAACAACCACGGTGTATTCTCTTTATGTGCTCACTTTACGAATAATATTATTAGGTTTTCGTTTTCTTGTTGTTTTTTTTTTTTATATTTTTTATCCTGCAATCAAAAGGATGTAACCCAGAGTGAAAAATGAAAAAGAAAGAGGAAGAAGAGGTAGAGAGAAAAAAAGGAATGTACCAACGAGCCCTTCATATATATATATATATATAGCTTTATGATGTTTTTCAGTCAATTATGCCATGCCCTTTACCCCCATAAGCTGCTATGCTGGAGGACCCTTTGATCCTTGGCTTGGCTTTTAATTTTCTTCTGGTGAAAAAAAAATGAAAAGAGAAAACACATCAACCCAAACGAACCAGCGAACGAGGCGAATTACTACATCCATCGCTTGAATTGCTTTGATTTCCAACCTTTTTTTTTCTCTCTCTTCTCTATCTCTGTGTGTGTATGTGTGTGTGTGTGTAACCCATTTAATGCGTGAGTGAGCCTTCTGACCCTGCCCTTTTTTTTTGAACTCCCCTTTCTCTGGCTGTTGGCACACTTGTTTTAATCAAATGGTTTTGCCCTTTGTATTTTACAGGATAAACTCTTGTTCTCCCTAATATTGAACATCAACCTGATGAAGCACGACAACTTGATTGACAATGCCGAATGGATGTTCCTTCTAACTGGGGGCATTGGCCTCGACAATCCATATAAGAATCCAACCACATGGCTTGGCATACAAAATTGGGATGAAGTGTGTCGTCTAACCAATTTACCAAAATTCAAAGGACTACGCGAGGATATGAGTGTGAATGCGGCCAATTGGAAAATGTATTTTGATTCAAAAACACCGCAGGATAATCAAAGTATACCAAAGGAATGGTCGAAACGTTTGTCAATATTTCAGAAATTGTTACTATTGCGTGTCTTTCGACCGGATAAACTGGTGCCGGCCGTACTTAATTTCGTATCCGGTGAATTGGGACCAAATTTTGTTGATCCACCGCAATTTGATTTGATGGCTTCGTTCTCTGATTCGCACTGTTGTGTCCCATTGATATTTATATTGACACCGGGCTCGGATCCAACGGCAACACTTTTGAAATTTGCCGAAGATCAAGGTTTTGGTACAAATCGTTTATTCTCATTATCATTGGGTCAGGGTCAAGGGCCGATTGCCATGAAAATGATCGATGAGGGTGTTAAGTTAGGTAATTGGGTTGTCTTACAAAATTGTCATTTGGCAGCCAGTTTTATGCCATCGCTAGAGAAGATATGTGAGAATCTATTACCCGATTCGACTCATCCAGATTTTCGTCTATGGCTTACTTCATATCCGGCTGAACATTTCCCTGTTGTGGTCTTACAAAATGGTATTAAAATGACCAATGAACCACCTAAAGGATTACGTTCAAATATTCTACGTTCCATGTTAAGTGATCCCATTAGTGATCCTGAATGGTATGAATCCTGTTCACAGCCACGAGTCTTTAAGCAATTGATCTATTCATTGTGCTTTTTCCATGCTGTTATACAAGAACGTCGTTATTTCGGTCCAATTGGTTGGAATATACCCTATGAGTTCAATGAAACCGATTTACGTATTTCCCTTATGCAATTGCTCATGTTCCTGAATCAATATGAAACGGTTAATTATGATGCTTTGCGGTATTTAACCGGTGAATGTAATTATGGTGGTCGTGTTACCGATGATTGGGATCGTCGTGCTTTGAAAACTATACTCGATCAATATTATTGTCCCGAGGTTATTGATCTAGAGAAACCATACTTCTTGGATGAATCGGAAATGTATTATGTGCCTGTATTTAAGGAAGTCGAATTATATTTAAATTTTACACGTGAGTTACCACAGATATCAGCTCCATCAATATTTGGGTTCCATGCCAATGCTGATATAATGAAGGATCAAAAGGAAACGGATATGTTGCTATCTCACACATTATTGACACAGGTGAGTAACACAGTGTACGCTCAAAATGTAAAGAACACAATGGGGCGTTGTTTTACATCACATTTTAAAAAGGGGAAAGTGACCTCTGGTAGGTATTTTTAATAGTCTTTCAAAACATGGAGAACGTAAATGGAAGATGGATCAAGAGTATATACATACAATCGTGTTTTGCTAAGAGATAAGTTTATATAGCCATGTTTATTGGTTCTACCGGGTTTTACCAGTATTTCTTAAGTATATCATATAGCTTTCATATCCTAATCTTATCAGAATAAATAACTTTGTTGGTTAGGAAACTGGTTAAGTAAAGGTTGTATATATTTCTTAAGTCTCGTACTAATTTTCAAAGATATTGAAGGACTACACAATATAGTTTCTATAGAAACGATCAAACGAGAAAAGAGTTTGAAATTAATAGCTCGGATACTTATTTAGAAAATGTCTTTTAATTTAGTAAATAAAAGTTTCATAGAGTTTTAAACTGCAGACCGAAATTTTAAACTACTACTTTAATTACTTCACATATTTCCCATAGAAACAATAGGCTGATATGGAGTTGAAGATCACTAACTTGGTTATTTTTTGGGGGATTATTAAAAAAATTCGTATTTATTAGTTTAGTATATTTCTAAATGAATTTGTAAAGTTTCTTAAGAATCGGTTGACTATATAATATAGTTATCATAGAAAAAGTTTCCTCACAATACGTTGACTATATGAATTTGACTTTACTCTATAGTATGCGACATGCAGGTTCAAAAAATAATTCTGGTAGAAAAGTTCCACTAGGTAATTCTCAGTTCTATAACCATTCTTACGATTCTGGTAAAAAATTCGCTTAAAATCAGCTAATTATGTAAGAGAACTACCATTTTTAAAAGAACTACCATCTTTTAAGAAGTTACTTATAATATATTTAAATTTTTAGACAAAAATTTCCTAACTCTATATTGCCAAATGGAAAATTTTCAACATTTTCTACTGCTTAAATTTCATAATTAACTTTTGTAGCTAATCACAGACTAAATTAGTAAACTTGATATATAAAAATAAACAAAAAATATACGCTTAATCCAATTTTTTCAAATTATTCTTGCTTGCTTATTACAAAGGATCGCTGGGTAAGACAAACATATACTGACAATATATTAAAAATAGTTACATTAATTACATTTTAACACTAAATGCCTTCAATTAAATACAGGATATATATGAAAGACGAGTAAGTTTAGTGCTGGAACTTTATTTAGTCGTTCATTCATCAATTAACAAATAAAAAACTTTGCTTACATGCTGCATACACCAAAAATTAATAGAAATTGGAAAAAACACAAAGAATCTACACTGAAGTGCTTAGTAGACGTTTTCCAGAAAATCTTAATCTACCCACTTATCCCACATGTCCGCCATTCCTTAAAAAATATCGTATACCATTACAAAAGGATACAAGTGCCTCGCATGATGATAGCGATGATTCAAAGACTCTTACACCCGAAGAGGTGGTAACAAATGTTGCCACAGATATATTGGAAAAGTTACCAAAACTATTTGATCGTGATGCAGTATTATTGAAATATCCAACATTATATCATCAGAGTATGAATACTGTATTGGTACAGGAAATGGTACGATTTAATGTCCTGCTGAACACAATAAAAACTAGTTTGGTCACATTGAAAAAAGGCATTAAGGGTAAGTTGAACTATCATAAAACATTTAATTTAATTGCAAACTATTGGTAAAACATTTTCTAATACAATATATGAACGTAATGCAAGTTTTATTCCCGTTGAGTCTTACTTAATCTTGTCGTAGTTGCAGTAGATGAAACTACTACGCGCACAACTGGGACTTCCTCTTCTGGTGCAGTGAATATTATAGCATTGTATTCACTGGTTTTTGGACGTGCAGTAGCACTTAGTCTAGTTGAAAAGTGTGGGGTACTGGGGTGCTCTGTAGAAGTTTGTTCATCTGATGACGGTTCCAGAAGACTAATATGTGATTTTGAATCATCGTCGTCTTCTACTTTATCTAAATGTGATGCCTCCTGGCTTACTTCAGTAGATAATTTTACCACATTTTGTTTATCCCACTCTTCAATTGTATTTGTTTCTTTAAAAGCATTTTCAAGTTCTTTGGGTGCTTCTATTGCTATCTCTTCCTGTGTATCCTTAACATTTGTATCTTGAATTGTTTCTTCTTTCTTTTTTTCTTCATTTTCTTCTTTTTCTTCTTCGTCTTCCTTTACTTCTTTGACTTGAGATGATAGATTGGAAGACAATCTGTGTAAAATATGTTGTGATGTAAGTTGTTCTTCTAAGGAGACCCCTACATCTTGAAATTGTTCCGATTTTTTTTCTTTTACAGAAGACTTTTTCTCCTCAATAGTAGTTTCACTATTCATTTCTTTTTCGCCTCCAATATTTTCTTCCTCTTCAGCTTCTGCTTCATGTTGCTCTTCAAAATGATCATGTTCAGATACAATATCGTCCTGATGCTCAGAGACATTCGGTTCAAGTTCAACTGATTTGAAGGAAAATACTTTTAAAGAACATCTAAATCTCTAATTTTGTTACTTACCTTCCTCATTGATTGAATATTCGTTATCACTGAGTATAACATGATTTATAATATCCATTAATATATCAGTACTTGGTGTCTTAGGTGTTCTGGGGGTTCTCGGCGTTCTTGGACCAAAGTTAATGCCAATATCGGATAGTGAGCTGGTCTCCTCTTCTTCTTCAGGAGAGTGTCTTAAGTCTTTGAAATTTGCCTCTTTACTAATATCCATAGTACTTTTAATACTAAAAACTTCTTGATATATATTGGGCTTACTTATCGGTTCTACTTCCTTATATACTTCAGTACGTAAGTGTACATCATTGACATCTTCATGTTGATCATCACCACGAAGATAATTGTCTGTTGTTTCCAAATTTCTTGTGATTTTATCATTTTTCAATTTCTTGAGAAGTGTAAGTATTTGTACGCGAATAAGGTCTTTATCGCTTGCAGAGGATGCTTCTTTGTCGTGCTCCAGCCTGAGGGTATCCTGTATGTGTCGCAAGTTATCCGTGTCTTTAAACACAGATTGTGAAGCAATTGAACGAACTTGAACTAGATCAGATGACGATATTGCCGGAATATTTTGCATTTTGTGTAGAATATCCGTAAAGATTTCACTGAAGAGATCATTGTAGATTTCAGAACAAACTCTTTCCTTTTCATCTTTCCATCTTTTACCGGGCACTGCCTGACGTATCACTTTTCTTAAAATAGCCTGAGCCTCCACCCAAGATGGACGTGCTGAACTTCCGTCGTCAGGTTCGCTGTCGGTTGAGAACATATACAGATCATTGTCAATTAAACGATCAATCAGATCACTGGTCATTGCAGTGACTATATCATAAGGCTCTAGGGTTTGCCATACGTTTGCCATCAGGACATCTTCCACTATATATTTGGCAATTAATGTATTCTCATGGCGTTTAAGCATTGCATTCAAATCGGGGAAAACCATGTCGCGTAACATTTCCCTAAGGGAAATATAGTTCAATGGAGTTTGTATTGTTTTGAAACTCTCTAACCATCTACTGATATCGATATCAATTTGTTTGGCCAATTCTGTTATCGACTCAGTTGCCTCACAATCGGCTATATGCGACATATCGGTGGTTAATATATTATCGATATATTCTTTTGAACACTCATTATGTACTTGATTCGTCTGTTGGAACATCTCTTCATATAGTAAACGCATATCGTTTTCTTTCTGACGTAGACCCGCTTCGGCGGCTTCACGACGCCAGCGTTCCTTTTGCGCCAATATCGAAAAGAAATGCAATTTGCGTTGTTCCTTCAAACGATCCATTTCCTCTGATAAAAATTGCATAATCCATCCAATAAAGCTACCTTCATATTGATTTAGTACATTCTCAAGAGCTTCTTGACGTCGCTCTGTTAGCAATTTATTTGCTGTTGCCGGGTCAACATAACGTCTTTGTTCGCGGAAATGTTGCAGAATGGTTAATCTTTCTATTGAGTAGGGTACTGTAAGGTCGGTTTGCGATTCTTGGCTAACAGGCCTCTCTATTGGTTGAGTCTCATATTCATATTCACTCAAACGCATTACTGAATCTCTATCGGTTAATGGTTTGCGTCTATGTTTTAAGCACTTGGGAACCAACTTCATTTTGGTTGCTTGCGTTCGCAATCCCTTAAGAGATTCGTACAGTTTCTGAAGGTTACTATCGGAGCAGAAGTTTTGTTCATACTCTTTTACATATTCTTTGGGCTTGGACCATTCTCTTAGCTTGGTAAATGGACACTGTAACTTTGTCATATCCACTCGCTTTTCGAGATCATCGATGCGCATATCGAATGTCTTCTGTCCAATACCTACGAAATGACGACGTGCTGGATCGACACCGTGACGTATTAGGGGACCATAGAATTCAGAACATGGTGAGCCAAGAGCATACGTGGGACTCGGCTTATACCATTTGCGTGAGGTTTTCATTAGCTTCGACTCAAGACGACGTATGCCACGTTGGTATTCCACTTCGTTCTTATGTAAACTTTTTTGACGTGTCTTTTCAATCCTCTCGCATGCCATTTCAATGCGTGTTTTCGACTCTTCGTGCATTTGCTTTTCCCGTTTATCAAACATACGTATCACAATCTCTAAACGCATCATTTGACATTCTTGTATGTACTCTTCACGTTCGATCCAGTTTTCCCATTCAAAGGCTTCCAGTATTGTCTTGTATTTACAATTCATGGCCTCTTCTCGGGCTTCTTTTATTTTACGCCTAAAATTTGTCTTCAGTGCCTTATTGAATTCCCAACGTTTGCGTGCACGTTCCAATACTTCCACTTCATATAAACCAGGTGGCTTATCGCCAGGTAAAATTGTTGGCAAATTAAAAATCTCTAAATCATCAACCAGCTCTTTATCCATAATATCTGGTAAATAAGCCAATGTTTGAGCCGAGGATTCTCTGATTATAAAAGACAATTGATTAATTGGGCATGAAAATGGAACATATATTTATTCTTACCTGTAAAGAGTTTGAGTAGTCTTGTCTTTGAACGGTCGTGGATCAACATATTTTGGAAAAAATTCACAGTGGGTTGACATATTTTTTATTGTTGGCACTGAAGCACTCATTTTGACTTCTTGTGTGGTCACTGTAGTGTCGTGAAATGTTAGAAAATCAATTCCAGGCGCTTTGTAACGGCATTCACTATCAGTTCGAGCTAGATTAGTTACTTTACGTTCATTTGGATCGTTAGCTCCTGAAAAATAAAGGTAAAAGCGTTAAATTAGCTAGGGACTTTTCGATCTTCCAACATCAAAAACAGAATGAAGAAGGTCCTTTTAGGAATCGGAACGAAATTAAAAAAAAAAGAGATAATGTCAATTGAAAAGGAACGATTGAGTATGAAACACAGAAACTGTAGCACTAACCAAGAGAAAAAAAGCGAAACAAGGTTCCATGTTTCATTTCATGGTCTATATTCCTATAGAAATATAGATCAAAAGCATTCCATTTTCAGTTGTTTTTTATGCGCAAATTGAATCTTGAATCTATTTTCCAATACTCTTTATTGGTTTTATTTTGCCTTAACTTCCATTTGTATATAAGAACAGTTTGTTCCTAGTGTACCCTTATTGACTTACCTCCATATTGACGTTGCTCTTTGGTGGAACTGGTAATCAAACATGATGTTAGACCCAAACCACATTGCATTTCATTTTCCTTGATTGGCGGTTGCGCTGGCTTACTAAAAGTCACACGTTTGGTATGTCTAGGTGGTTGCTCCTTAAATCGTCCATTTGTGTTAATTGGCGATGCAGAACTACTCTGTCGCATCTCGTGTGCCTCTTGAAGGACACGTATGAAACGCTCCTTAGTGGGGCGTCGAGTCTGAATTGGCATTTTAATGCCTTCACTTTAAAATCCAACGAAACTAATTACAAAAGGAAAATTTCATTTGATTATTGTATGCAATAAATTTAATTTTAATAGTTTGAAGTTTGATTTATTACTAATTGACTTTTAAAAATTTCTTTTTGTATTTTATAATTATTTAATGGCCTACTTGATTGTTAATACGTTTGTAGGTCTGGTTGTAATGTCTGCCGCTGTGGAGGCTGTTTATAAATCCGTTTTAATAGCAAAAATACCACAAATGTGGGCCAGCAAGTCGTATCCAAGTCTGAAGCCCCTTGGCAGTTATGTGACGGATTTTCTACGCCGTTTGGAATTTTTGCAGGTGAGTTGGTTTGATTGGCATCAACAATTGGTAAATTGTGCTAGGCAACCGTTGGTTAACTTGCATCTAGGACAAATCGATAATTTCTTACCCATTCCTTTTTAGCACTGGTATGACCATGGAGCTCCTTCAACTTTCTGGCTATCGGGTTTCTTTTTCACTCAGGCTTTTCTAACGGGTGCCCAACAGAATTATGCACGAAAATATGTCATATCTATTGATCTATTGGCATTTGATTATGAAGTCCTATCCCTGGAGGAGGAACAAGCCAAAGGGGTCACCGCCCCTGTGGATGGTGTCTACGTGTATGGCATTTTCCTTGAGGGAGCTCGCTGGGATCGTCAATTAAAATTTTTGGCTGAATCTCGGCCAAGAGAGCTATATGATACCATGCCCCTGATATGGTTAAAGCCAATTAAACGTAGTGATATGCCAGAGCGTCACAATTATGTATGTCCACTGTATAAGACAGCCGAAAGACGTGGTGTTCTCTCTACAACGGGACATAGTACCAATTTTGTTGTGGCCATGCTACTCAATTGTAATCCAAAGGTTCCATCATCCCACTGGATTATACGAGGTACAGCTTTATTGTGCCAATTGAGTTTCTAATATCGGTATAAAGTTGTGTCCGTTCTATATATTTTCTATATGTCTAAAATTTGAGAGTGTTCTGGAATTGATACATCATTTCCAATACCATACTCAAAGGGTGGTCAATAAATCAATTTAATCAAATTATAAATAATAGTTTTAGTTTGCTATTAAATTTAGATTAAATGTATCAAATATTTTGAGGTTTTTAAAAATAATTTTGGAGCCTACTAAAATATATTTATTACAATTAATTTAATAAATTTTAGTCAAATTTATAGAGCATGCTTTTTTAAAATAAATTGGTAAAAATTTTGGTTGAAAAAAGAAAGAAGTTTTCTTTTATGGAATGGGTGGATAAGGTTAAATAACTAAAGTAAAATTTTATTTACTGATAAAGATGAGAAGGAAGATTGATCAAGGATATGTTTGGATTCATATGGCTTTCAATGGTTCAAATGTTTGAACTAATCTTGAGTTTTTAAAAATTTTTTATATAAAAAGATATATACATCTATAAATATATATCAAAAAGTAGTTATATTTGGATAGTTCATAGCCGTTTTCCTTACCTCTTTTCGGGAACTTTCATTTAAAAAATATTTTCAATGCTGTTAAATTTCTAAATAATTTAAAAGTTGGCAATAAAAAATAGGTAAAATAGGTAAATCATTTTTTATTAACATTCTTTTGGTTGTTTTCAAATTCTCTGCCTAGACTTTGAATTATCGTTTCGAAATATCGAACAATCGATAAATACCAAAAGATGGAGCGTTGCCAGACATTCTCTTTAGGCAGTTTGATACTAGAAGCACTTTAGAAACAATTGTTGAGTAATTTGAAAATGAAGTATAATGAATATTACTAATATTAGTATTAGTAATATTAGTATTAGTATTTATTAAATATTAGTAAATTGATTATGCTTCATACTCAAATTAAATTAGTATTTAGTTAGCTAATTATTTTGTTTTTTAAGGGAAGCCCAAAAATTGAACATTGTAGAATTTAATATTAAAATTAATCCTAAATTTAAAAAGCGAGATTATAAATATTTCCCTATAAAACATAATTTGAATGTTTAGGAAATGCTTCCGATGTTCTATAATATTTTTTTACCAAATGGAATCCAAATTTATGGAAAGTTATAAAGAAAAAGGAAAAAAATTTCGATCATAGCATATGGTAAATAAATGATTTGATAAATAAAAAACTATAAATGATAACATAAATCATTTAAAAAAATGTGTTTTTAATGATTTTATTTAATATGGGTAAATTAAGTACGATTCAATATCAATATTTAGCATTTTAATTGTCTTTAATTTGCGTATAGACTTTTTAATGGGGTTAATGCTCATCAATATCAATTTTGAATATTTATGTAGATATAACTTTTGACATTCGTATTTTGTTTCATTTTCTGTTTTTGGCCTTCTAAGTGCCAAATAAATGACCACAAAATGGATTATATGCACATCTCCATGGCAATGCCTCACTGTGGTCGTCTCGTGCCGGCAATCTTTTTCCATTGGTTTTGGCAGGGAACGTTAATCATTTATTATCTGACATGATGAGATTTTTTGCTGTCTGGTTCGTTTTAGTCATATTTCATTTGGCACTTCATGCGAAGGCTTTAAGTTTTAAAAAGGACTACAAATTATTTATGAACCAAAAAGATATTTTTGGTTGTGCAGAGTGTGCGAAGAAGGGGTGGGGCAAACGTACACTGATAAGAAGTTGTTTTCTGTTGACGATTAAAAATAATACTCAGATCCCTCCTGGGCCATTTAAGACGAGATATTTTTGGTAAAGTTTTGAACAAAAGCCAAAACTTGACCCATTTGCAAAGCAACCAACAACTACTACAATTTGACAGGTTTGCCTTAAGGCTAAGAGGGAGACAAAAAAAGGGAGGATAATTTGGGATTGGGGGTCGGATATAGAGAGGAGAAGATTATATAGAATAAAAGTTGGGTGGAGAATTGGTAACTTTTAATTGCTTCAATTATTGTAGACACATGGCTAAAGAACTTCTTTAGTTGATTTTCTTGCATCATTAATTAGATTATATCCAGCACCTGGATAAGTACAGCCTCTCCGCCTATCTACCCTCCACCCACCCCCTCTGACTCCCCATTAATTACCTTGGCATTTTAACCTATTTATCAGACTTTTTATCGTTCTGCACTCAGCAGCAGGAGCAGCTAGAAAGGGAGTATGAAGAGATGCCATCAAAAATAATGATGCTAATTAAGCAACAACAATTTTCGCCTAAAAGAAATGCTTTAAACCGATTACAAAATGTCAAAATCTGGAATAGAATCCATCCCCCTCTCCATCCAACTAGCATCTTTCTATGTATAACCTGGCAGGGAAAAAACATTAGAAAATCCTCCTACCCATAGAATGAATTAACTTTCTTTCTTTATCATAAGAGAGAACAGGATAAATAGAGGAAATGGGCCATGGCGCACAGAGCGCTTTTCTATTTTCCATTTTTGGCAATAATAATGCGTATTTATGAGCAAACAACGAAATTATATTTACTTTCGCTCTTCGTCAATATTTGCATGCAATTAATTTTCCAAGCTCACTTCATGATAAATACAAATATTCTGATCGACCTTGAGATACTCAGTTTTGGTTATTAAAGTTAGGTTGGAACTTGACATGCTATTTAACTGTTATACAACGTTAAAAATACGAAATATATTACTATTGTACAACAGTTTCAAGTACTTCCGAATAGAGAAAAGTGTAATTAAAGATGCAGCCTTCAGTCTGTTAGAATAACAAGAATGTCGTTGCATATTTACTATTTAATATTGTATAACAGTTTTGACTATTTCTGAGATGAAAAACGGAGGCATTTTTTTAGCTGATGGAATATTATCAATGTAGGTGTATATTTGTGAAAGGTTTAATCTTATTATACAACTGTTATATTATAAAAACCATTGCAATATTTGTCTTCTAGAAAACTATCTTCCAAACTACCCTACCAGGGCAAAAGAACACACACTTGGACTGTTTAAGAATAGATGATGTTATACTATTATAAACTATTATACAACTGTTAAAGTGTAAAATTCGTTTTCAACGTGAGTAAACAGTTTGTGAATCGTTTTCAAACTGTATTACTGCACTATCTGTTATAATATAACCCGTTATATGACTGTATAAATGCGTCTGTTATATTATAATACCACTAAAAGTAGTTGTACAACGCTTTTAACTTAATTTTGAATTCCAGTCCACAACAATCATATTTCCTTACACTTTTTCATTAATTTCTTAGACATAGATTTTATATTTGTAATTTTCATTTTTGTTATCTCGAGCTAATACGGTTTCTTAGTGTGTTATTCGTTTTTTCTAGGCTGTTATATAACTTTTGTCCATGGACAGCTAAGCGAGTCTTTTAAATATGTATTGTTCCTAAAAGGGGAAAGCGACCTTTTTCTGATTGCTCTACACCAATATCTGCTATACTATTATAAAACCGTTATACTTTTAAAACTATTATACTATAATAAAAAAAACTTTTTTAGGTATTTCAAACTGTTTAAATGAACCCCCTTAAAATCTAACTAACTGTATAAAATGTTTATAAACATTTGGAAATTGCTTATATAGAGAAAGTAATATTTTGTTACCAACTTTACTTCAACTGTAATTACCCCATACACTTTAACTTAACAGGGTATTTGAAAATCTGAAATCGAAACGAAGCGTAGGAAGGCAAAGTGCCGTGACGTGCCAGAGAAGCATTGCTCACACTCCTCTAAGGCTACCCAACGACCCCATTATGGTCCTTTTCTCTCTCACTCTCCTCAATCTCTCTGCATCTCTCTTGCCTCTTGGCTCACTGTTTTTTAGCCGCAATTTACTTAAAAAGTATTGCTAACGAAGGAATCGAAGACGAGTTCTTGTTAGTGCTGTTGGTTGTTGTTGGTGTTGGTGTTATTGTTGTTATTGCTGTTGTTGTTATTATGGTATCTGCTGACGTTGATGATGGCGCTGATAACGATGCGTTGGACCAAGCAAGAAAACTTTTACCAAGTTGCCAAAGGCGGCTGGTAACGATTCATCTGTCTGTCTGCTGTCCGACCGTCAGTTGTTCGGTGGTTGTTATGGAAACTTCCCGTTAGCTGCAAAAGAAAAAAATAAAAATAAAAAAAAGGAAGAAAAACAGCTAATGCCAGCAACATTTTCTTTCGTTTGCATGCTTTTCGACTTTTTTAATTAAATTTTCAAGCATAAGACAAATAAAATTGGCTAAAAGTGCCAACCCAAAACCCACACAACACTCAAGCACACTCACACACACACACATACACACAACAGCCCACATCAGTCCAAAAAAAAAAATAAAGTTATTAAACCAGCAGTTTTCTCAACTCGTTTGCCATTTTGAAAATTCTCCGTACCAAAATAAGGGCAATAGCATTTAGATGATTTTATATTTATGTTATCACCAAAAAAAAATATTTTCAGGCACTTAAATTAATTTATGGCCTAAAAACGAAAAAAAGGCAAGATTGGCCTAAACTAAATTAATGTTCTATACCAAACAAGCAACAACAATGGGAATAACAAAAATGGTAAATCAATATTTATTGTAATAATACATGGGATGGATGGTTTATACTCTTGGAAATTGGTACAAAAATCCGCAAAAGTCCTATAAATATGTGTGAAATGGTTTTAACCTTTTGCATCCTGTGAAATATTTTCCCCTTTTGTATGGTTAGAAAAATTAAACAGAAAATTGATGGTCATAACGAAGTTTTTATACCTTAATAGATCGGCTTTTACCATAGGTATATATAGAAAAATGTAGTATAAAAATTATAAGAAGTGAAAAGAAAATCTAAGAGGAAACAATATAATTTGAACATGTATATTTCAACATTATATTTGTAAAATTTAATAAAACAAATAAAAAAATAAAAAAATTTATAGTAAAACATCTTAGTTTTTGTTAGTTCAACAAATATTTAAATGGAACATAAATAATGTTAATATAGTTTCATATATGGAAACACACAAAATAAAATAAAATAAAATCTGTTTGACAACAAAAAACATATTTGAATATATATTTTTTATGTATTTTATTCTAAAAATTAAAAAAATATTTTAATTTCGAAAAAGTTTAAAATATATATTTTTCTTTAAAATAAACAATTTAATTCAAGTTCAAAAAATATTTTTATGAAACATGAACTTTAAAATATATTTTAACTTAAAAAAAGGAATAAATGAAAAGCTAGTTAAAAATTAAAAAATATAAGAAAAAATAAAATAAATTTATTTAAGCTTTTAAGAATTTAAAAAGAGAAAACTTCTAACCTTTTTGTTATAATTGTTCAATTTAAATCAAGTTCAACAAAAATTTTAACGAAACATGAACATAATAATATAGTCTAATAGTATAATTTTTAGAAATTTTAGTTAATATTAATTTAGTCTTATAACTATAAATTAAATTTTAAATATTTTAAATGTAATTCAAAACAGTTTATTATTCTATTTTCTTGTTTATTTGGACAATATCCTAAGGAAAAGATAGTGTAAAAAAAGAAAGGTAAATATAATTTAACGAAGTGCAATCTGAACAGTGAGTTAAGTAATTATGCATCTACTATGTAAGTTCGAACAATTTTTGCAATATATTTTAAAAGGAAATTTAGCACGTAAGTAATTAAGGACCTCCTCTTTGAGTTAAAACAATTTTTGCTATGTTTTTTAAAACAAAATCTTTTATAGACAATTTTTTTCTTCAATCTTGAAGGATATAAGAAAATATTGGTTCTTCTGGACTTTCTTTTCTAAAAGACAAATATACTCTTTATAAAAAGAGTATTAAAGAGATTTTTGTTTTTTGATTCCTCTTATTGTCATTGCTATTTTGTTAGGGCGTTGTCTTTTCGTTTTTTCCATTCATTTTTTTTTTTTGTACTTTCTCGCTTTTGTGGTTAAATTTGGTTTATTTTTCGCGCTTATGTCGTAAAATTTATGACACGAGATGTTGTTTTTGGGGTCTCTGGTTTATCTGGCAAAAGAAGCAGAAGAAGTCAAAAACAAAAATAAAAGAGAGAAAAAAAAGGTAGGCAGCGGCTTGTTAGGCGTGGCCATGTGGTTTTGCCTTTTTGCCATTCTTTTTCTTATTTTCTTTTTTTTTTTTTTTGTTGTTACACATAAAAATGGAAATGGTAAAAAATATGAAAATTTGTAGATTTATGTGCGGAAATTTACATTTTGTGTAGATTTGTTTGCAGTTTTCTATTTTCCGTTTTTTTTTATTTTTCTTTGTTTTTGCTTTTATTATATACAACAACACCCGCATCAGCATCAGCATGAAACCATTTATCAACTAGCTTGGTCGGAACTTTTGGAGCCAAACATAAAATTGCACTTATGCAGCGCAACGAAGGCAACCAATTTAAGCATAAGCAACTCAAACCCGAAACCCATACCCAAACCCTTAGCAAAACCCTAAGATCCTACCAACCATAACCCAAGGCAAAAGTGCCTGCATATTGAGAGACGGTTTGTGTTCTTTCTATAGAGTATGTATGTATGTCTGCGTGTTTACTTTGCTTCAAAAACCGCATAAATTGCTTTAGCACCAAAGGGATTTGTGTCAAAATCAGACCAAAAAAGCCAACTCAAAGACAAGTTGCCTTCGTTGTTCGACCTGCTCCACTCATACCCATACCAAACCAGAAAAAAAAGAAAGAACAAAGTTCTCTCTCTCTCAATAAAAGATGAAGTTAAATAAAGTTAGCAGAACGTGCTGAAGTTCAAAGACTCTTTTAACATAAATAGTATTTCGATTTAGTTTCTTTTTATGATCTCAAAAGAGAAATGACTTTTGGTAGGTTCAATTTATCAGTTAATATAATATACTAGAATTGATTTTTGCAATCTTTTCCTTGAGGTATAGAAGATCATAACTAGAAACAGTCTGGCAATGCTTAAGTTTTTAAGCTTTTTTAGAGAGAGATTTTTCTTTATTATCTAACACTAAAAGTCGTGTTGGGAAAGCTGCTTTAAAAGCTATCGATCTATTCGATATACTTCAATTCGTTCTTTGTAATAATCAATTTGGATCACCAAAAGGAAACTAACTTAATTGTAATCTGTTGATAAACTTCTAAGAATTTCAGAGAAAATTATTTAAAAAGACTCATTTTAACAAAGATTTTCAAGGTTTTTAGTTTACTATTTGTTTAGAAACTGTTATTTTATAAATTTACAAAATTCATTTGATTACTTTTAAATTGATCTTCTTCATCATACCCTATGTAAATGGATAGATCAAACAATACTAATTATTACAGCCCTGAACCTATCGATAATTAAAAACGTTTCAAAAGACGCTTGGAGATATTCCACTTTATCTTTTTTTATTTTTTACTGAAACTTAAACAGCTTAAAGATAAAAATATCATAATTAATCTATTTTTGGACGAATTTTTAATAATCAAATTAATATCCTAAATATATATATATATCAAATATCATCATGTTAAAAATTAAGTTTTCAAAGTTAACTCCAACGTCTAAGAAATCTCTTAAGAACAAATAACTAAAGAGTATAAAAAGTTTTTGGAAAACTTAAACTTTGAAATTTTTCTTTCGAGCTTTACTTATATTAAGATACTAATCGAGTAAGACATAGCCACTAAAATTTAGTTATCTAAAAATCATGTGAAATGTTAATAAAATAAAATGAAGAAAGTTTTACTTTGACACTTAATATTATAAAGAAAACATGTAAAAAGTTTCGAAAATCAAAAGAATGTCAAGCTAAAATTGTTTAGAAACAATTTTTAATCATTCATAATTTTGAAGCTTCAACTTGTAGGCTTTTCACCAAATTCCCTTGATAGGGCATATACCCCATAAAAATAAAAGAAAAGAAAAAAACGAAAATATATAGAATATTTTTGGCAAAAGTTTTGCCTTAATTTTGAGCCCTGGAAAAAAGTTTTTCTACTTCAATAAGCTGTGGGTAAAAAAGGAGGCACAAAGAGAATTTCACATTTACAAATAAACATATGAAACATATATACATATGGGTATATATATGTGTGTATATATGGTACATGTGTATAGAGGATGCTCTCTGGCAAATCAGCTTACAACTTAAATTGAAGCACTTTCGTTTAGCTTCACTTTGCATGGTTTTTTCCTCCATTTTACTTTTCTTTCACTTTGTTCGGGAAGTGGAAAAAAAATAAGAAAAAATGGAAAGCTGCAAACAAACTGCCGCTGGCACAAATTCAGTTCCTGAGGGAAATGCTAAAGTTTTCCTTTTTTCTTTTTTTTTTGGCTGGTGGGTAAACTTTTCACTTGCTCTATTTACCAAAATACGTTTTTACTATGTATGTTTGTATGAGTATTAGAAATAAATCAAGGGATTTTTGGGATTTTGGTTTTATTCCTATATAAAGGCATACATATGTGAAGGGGGGAGTGGTGCGTCAACCAGTTAGTAGTAGGGTGGGTATTAGTTTGGAAAATTGTTTAGTCCACCACAAGGCCTAAACAACAAGTTCTAATGTTCTTGTTGCTGTAATTGCCAAAAGTTAAATAGAAGGCCAATTAGATTTCTCTCCTAAATAAATATAAAAAAAACTTGTAAAATCCTTTGTAGATTTGTATAGAAAATTTTTTGTTGAATATGGAAATCGATTTTCTTATTTTGAGATTGTTGAAATTTGATGAACTATATGTATCTAGGTTATAGGTTTAAGATTCTACTAAGATTTAGCTTTAGATTAATCTTAGATTTAGATTTGGAATCAAATAGTTAAAAGTAAAAAAGAGAAAGCTGTAAAACTAAACAATTTAGAATCAAAGCCCTGAAAAGTATGCAAAAGATTTTGATTCAAAGGATTTAGTTGTTAGCAAATCAAAATAAAAGACCCCCATTTATATTCACATGAATCAAATTCAAAAGGTATGTGGGCAGCTGAAAAAAAAGGTTAGATATAAAAGACTCAGAGGCAAAAGATTTATATTTTTAGATAAAAAAATGAGTTAAATGGAACTTGAAGCAGAAAAAACTTGGAAAAAAAGGTTTAAAATCAAATAAATTTGGAATTTAGATATTTAAATGTTCATACACAATAAAGGTAAAGGTAAAGGAATTATATACAAAAGATTGAGATGAAAACATTTTTAATTGGCAAAAGATTTCCACTTCAAATATTTCTCTATAGGAAAGAACAAGTTTGGGGATCTAAAATATTATGAATTTTTTATTCTGGAACATTTCTTAAACATTATTCAATTAAGCCAACAAAAAGAAATCCTCTTCTTATTTTTACTATCTTATTTTTCTATTAATAAGATAAACCAAACATTTTTATCAGATATCGATTCACTTAGTTAAATTACAAAATTTCTTTGACTTTTGCTCCTTTGTGCTAATTGAAGTTGTGAATTTGGTTGGCCAATGTTGTAAGTTAATCAGCCCTAAAGCTTCTTTGGGAATACATATGTATGTATGTATGTGTTTTTCTGTGTGTGTGTATGCTTATATGTGTTGTGTGTTTGCATTATTGATAATTCACGGTATTTGGACTTTTGGGCTTGTTTAATTAGTGAGAAGCAACTAACCGAATATACCTTTGATGTGTCGCACTATGAAAACCAAATACGAAGCTCTTACCACACACTCACGTTTCCATCCATTTCCATGCCATTGATGCTTCTGCAATGCTGCCAATGCAAAATGTGGTTAATTAAATGTAGACATCGGCACATAAGCATTTCCCTTTAATTATGTAATTCTAGAAATACAAGAGCGCATTGAATGCCAAATTGAAAAAAAAGAGAATATTGAAATTGTAATTACGTATGCCAAAATTTTCTGTGCCTTGAAGCGTGGCAAACGAAATGAAGAACGATGGCACTGGCAGCTGCAAATGAGGTCAGGTAAATGGAAAATTGAAAACTAATTTGTGTGTACATTGCACATTTTTGCCACTGGTCATTGGCAGAGGCGTAGAGGTTGTTAGGATCAATATATAAAATAGAAAGAAATATTTCAAATTAAACATTTCTTACATTAAGATTAGAATTAACAAATCTATATATAGGTATATAAAGTGTAGGTATATAATTACCCCAAAATTATGCAATTACTCTATCTTTCTTTTTGTCCTTAGTTACGTTATGAGCCACATAATTTATATATAAATACTTATTCTATATCTAAAATCAACTAAACCCCCATTTTTTGCGTATGTATAGCTGCATTTGTTAAACATTTTCATTTCAAAATAATCTGTTGATTGAACTTAACAGTCTGCTGAATATTGATTCTATATAAACTTGCCAAAAAAAAGAGCCCATAAGTAGGCAACATAAATGAAACGACTAACTCTGCGCTATAAAATGACCATATAGAGAGAATCAATAACTTAAAATTAAAATTTTTAATTGAAATGAAACGATTTTTGTAACTTCATGTAATTTGGGTGCTAGGAAATGTAATAAGGTGCAAATAAGGTGCTAAGAAATGTAATAAGGTAAATGTAATTAGATGAAGAATTCTTAATTCATTTGTGCCTAAAACTTAGAGCACTTTCAGAGAGAAATATATAATACAAAATTCTTCATTAAGTAAAATTTATAAAATGCCAAAACTAAAGTGAAAACTTTAGCTTTTATCAGATGTATCTCCATTTTATAATATCCTTTTGAAAGGGTATAAAAAATAAATTTGGTAATTGTAAGAAAAAAAAATTATAATATATGCCAAATGATGTCCAATCGAATCAAATTGTTAACTGTATTTGGCCAGCATTTGACATTTAATTAAATTTAAGAGTGAGTGCAAGATATAGAGAGAGAAAGAGACAACAAGAGGACGAGAGAAAAGATGGTGGCGGTGGTGGTGGAAGATGAAGTTTTTGCCTTTGTTTATTTGTAGGAACTTTTTTCATTTATTTATACTTTGGCCTCCTCCCCCTATACTACACTGCTACCATTCTGGGCCATGGGATGCTGACTCCTGGTCACAGCTGCGTGAGTGTGCACTTCCTTTTTACTTTATATATTTATTTTTTTTTTCTTCCTTGTAGATTGTGACAGCTCATAAAATGCCAGCGACACGCATTAAAAGTGTATGCCTTTTCCATCTGTGTGTGTGTCTAGAGTAAGGGAGTTGGAGCTAGAGAGGTGGTAGAGGGTAGTGTGTTGGATTTGACACTGAAGAATGGCCTTTGGCACTGCGGCTGGCTCGCCCACGTTATCCATATTATGATGGGTTCTCAGGCAATATTAAAATAAGGGGGGGCGGAGGGTAGTGAAAAAAAAAACACAAACAAAATGCGAAATATTTCTTAATAAGCAGAAAGCATAGAAAGAAATATGCCTTAAGTAGTGGCCCAAGGGCTAAGCTTGAGCTGCCTGCTAATAAAAGCGGATTGAAGGCAACTAAATAGGCTCAGACATTTACTTAATTGAAATCTACGCAAAGGGCCTATTAAATATTTGCACATCCATCAGCTGGCATACTTAATTTCTTGAGTAGAACTTTTAAAACGGAATGAGAAATGAAATCTTAAAAGTTAAATAAACTGCTTGAGTTATAAGAGATATTGTTCCATGTACGAAAATTGTGGAGTTTCTTGAAAAGAAATCTTTAAATTAGATATTTTGATTGACATGTTTGTCATGTGAACGCCATTAATTATATAACTGAAACTGTTTTAAAATTCATACACTTTATAAGGTAAAGTTAGGCTTTTAGTGTCGTGACATGGCAAGGTTTGGATTTTTATTTGAATTTAGGAAGGAGTAAGCAATTCGAATGACATGATATTTAGGTTGTTTTGAGAGGAACATCTGAGTCTAATCAATCAAAAAGAAGTTGTCCTTTTTTAGTCTATACTTTTGTAAGAATGATTTTACAACAAAAGTTGCTTGCGACTAAGTATTTAAGTTACTTATCATATATGCTTCATCTATAGTGATACATCACACTTTCCTTAATCCTCTTAAGACCACCTTATACTACCGACTCACTCTGACTCCCCAAACTACTGCTCTATCTGATTGTGTTGCCATCTATCTTCTCTCCGATATTGCCATATCTATTTAACCAAGGCAAGAATCTAACCTATGTTACCATATCCTCAGCCTGAAATCAATTATCTTTCATCGAGGTTTTTTTGTTTTAAAGGAAAGATACTTGCTTTTCAACCGTTTTTCTTAACAAGGGTTTGAGCAAAGGCTTCATTATCATATTTAAAATTTCAAGTTACTTTGCTCTATATAATATATATTTAGTGAGTCCCATCTTCCGTTTTTAAATCGAAAGCTTTAATGATTAATGAATCAATGTTTTACCTTTGTTTTATTGAATAGGATGTTTCACTTAACAATGGAATGCATATGGTAAATAAATTTCTTAACTAAAAAATTGATAAAAATCGATGAAGAATCTGTAGCCCATTGACTACTTGATACTGGTATATGAGCTGGTCACACTTCACTTTGAAGTAAGAAGCAAAAATACTGATGACCAATGCGAGTCATTCTTTTTGACTCCTGGTTTTTTGGTTTTCGATCAATTTTTTCATTATCTAAAGCATTCACTTACAAATTTGAATGATTCAGTTATCTATCATATTTATAAATAAATAAAGAATTTACTAACAATTTTATTATTGATTGTTTGAAGCTTTCAAATAATTAACCCTGTTATTAAGTCCTTTTAAAAGAAATATAAGCTATTCGGTTCAGTAAGCAATTGATTATATTTTATATATTTTTTTTTATTAATTATTTTCTATTGAATATGATTTAAGCTCTTTGATAGAGAAATTAATAACTTATTCTATGTAATAGTAGAAATTCAACCAACTGTAAAAAACAAAAACAAATTATATAGTTAAAAATATAAATAATTGAAAATGCAAATGTATATTTAATAAATGTTTCAAAATTGACATATCTATTTATATATATATATTTATATATATATATATATTTATATTAATCTTATTCAATTGTTTTACTCTGTAAATTGTGATCAAAAAGGGGAATATTGATATTTTCTTAAAAGCGAAAGGGAAATCAAATAAAATAAAATAGTTTATATATTATTTATTTTCAAATTTTTTGTAAAAATTAAAAATATTTACTTATTATTTGGTTCCACATATTTTTTAATAATTTATAATCTGTTTAAGGAGCACCTCAATAGTAGACAATGTTTTCAATGGGGAAATTTTTGGTTTATTCGATTGACTTTATTATAAACTTTTATCCTTATACAGAGTACTTACTAGTCGACTCTTTAAAATGTTTTTTTTATGATTTTTTTATACCTTCCTTCCATAAACAGTGTCCTTGCTCATTTGCACATGAACATTTCGTATTTTATTTTATATTAATTATCTTGGTTATTTGGAATACGAGCTTTGGGCAATTTTACATATAGTATTTATTTTTATTTCATTTTAATTTTAATTTTTATTTGATTTTTTCGTCTCTCATTTTTTTGGTTTGTTGGTTTTGTGTTGTATTTTTATTTTTTTCTTCTTCTTTTTGTTGTTTAATGTTCTCAATTCTGTTGCTGGCTGCCATTTTGTTGCGCAATTAAATTGCGTAAGCGTTTATTGCTCCCGGGTGTATGAGGGGCGCGGACCGCCGACCATGTATGTGGAGTGTGAGGCAGTTTTTTTTTTTTTTTTGTAGATTTTCCATTTTTAATTGGTTTTGTTTTTTTTTTTATATTTCCTTTTTTGTTTGTTGTATTCTGCTATAATGAGACTGAAGCTGCACATTAATGAAATGTACGAGAATGAACAATTTTCTTCTCTTTTTTTTTTGGTTTTGCTTATACTCTTTCCGAAGGTACACTATTGATTTTAATCAAACTTTGATTATTCACTAAGCTACTTTTACTTTAGTTGTTGTTTTTGATTTATTATATTATGATTCAATCAATTCATTTACAGTAGAATCCGGTTATAACGACACTTAAGAGACCGAAAGACGCTTTAACCGAAAGGAAGAATATTTATTTTTGGAATATAGAATAGGTTTTAACATAAAAAAAATTAGTTTCTGGCAATAAAAAACAGTCGAGCATAGATTTTTTTTATTTTATTTATTAAAATTTTAATAGACAAATCTGTTTTGAAAATTTGCAGCCTTAAATGCCCCAAAAAAGCATTCATTTGATCATGAAAAAGATTCTTAACAATGTTGTCCTGGTTCCTTATTAATTGTTTTTCCAATCTAAATATATTTTAGGTTTTTGCATATCGCAATAAAAAATTAAACAAAAATTTCTTTTAATCTAAAAAATGTCGGCGATATAAACTTGTAAGTTTGTCTCTATAAGCGGAGTAGCACTAACTGGAGGCCCTTTCATATAAGTTTGTATGGGGATCAATCAAGTCTTCGAATTTTCGTCCCAATAAACGGTCGAACTCTATAAGCCAAGTCGTTATAACCGGATTCCTTTGTGTTTTCATTTTGTTTTCAATTGATTAGTTTATTTAAAACTTTATTAAAGTTGCTTCTTTCTTATTAGTTACTTCATCTTTTAATCAATTTAATTCAAATTTCCAAAAATTCTTTTAAAAACACAAAATAAATCATATCTTTGACTTAAAAAGTTTAAATTGTGTTTAATTTATTTAATTTTTATAATTAATTTTCTTGACTACTTCACTTCGGCGTTCTTTCTAAGCTCTCGATGCTGTTAGGGACACAAGAGACTCTCAGCTCTCAGCAGATAGAACCTAATACAATAGTTAAAAGCATTTTCTAAATATTTATCTTAACTTAATAGTAGTTTTTAGTTATATTATCAGTTTAGAGTAAAGGGAGTGCTTTGTGTTTCTGTCTAATCAAAATCGAATGCTTCTTTGCTCTTGAAAAGATTTAAATACAAAATTGTATTATTCATTAATTGTTTAAATGTATTATAACTGTAGATTAATATGTAATACAAAGATAGGCAACTAATCAAAAGACTTTAAAGAAGACAAAATAAAGACTTTTTAAATGACCAAGACGTTTATATAGTTATCAATAATAACGTAATTGAATCAACCTTTGACAATAGAAGAAAAAGAGGGTCCACACTCTTTTCATTGAAATCATTTCAATAATTTAATGCCAAAATCCGTTAAAAAATATTATATTATAATGATTTTCCTAAAAAGCCATCTGAAATTTAAAAACATATATATCAAACCAATTTAGTTAATATTTATATATAGAGTAAGTAAACTTTGTCATATTTAAAATTGTGATAAATTTTTCGTATTGCCTTTTTTCATGATGTTTAATGTGAAGTAAAATTCACCTGATATATATATCTATATATATATTTATATATGACATGTATGTTGTTGGTTTATTTTGCAATAAAGTGTTGCTTCATTAAATATGAAAATTAATGCTATTTGTTTTAATTAAATATTCATAAACTACTAGCAAAATGACAACAGTAAGAATAGAGTGAAATTGTGCAATCATCTGTGTGCACAATTAAAATATTTGCCTTTCAATTGATTGAAATTTGATTTTCGCAAAATTTATGCAGAAAACTTTTGTTCGTTGTCCCGTTGACAAGTTAATCAAAAGAAACCCCATAAAAAAAAAAAAATAAACTCCATGAGGGGAGGAAAAAAAAAAATCACAATTTATTTTATCATTCAACATTTTTTTCTTTTTTTTTTTTATGTAGCGCGAAGCATTAAAAGTCATATAAAAAGAAAATATTTCACAAGGGGCTGTCCCATTTCCCTTCTGATGGCTATGTCACCCTCTCTTGTTCGTTTCTATCATCAAATCCAGATTTCAGTCATCTTTCGAACCATCCCCCTCCCCCCCATAAAATGTGAGTTCAACCCTCGCAATTGGCCTCTGTTTCTGATTATAAAATGTCTAACTAGCTTGAAAAGAGGAGGAAAAAAAAACTTGTTTTTATGTTTCCATTAAATTTGTGGTCAAATTTTTGTTATTTCTTCTTTGTTCTTGTTGTTGTTGTATTAGCAAAAGTTGCCAACATTCTGTTCAGCAGTTGCTGCAAATAATCTGCTCTTGGCTACTTGACTATGGTATTTGGCTTTAATTGCATTGTCGTTAAAATATTTTAATATATTATGTAAAAATCAATTGACTTTGCTAAGGACAATTTTTACTGTATTGTGGAATTTATGGAGGATAATTTTGCACAAAAAATCTTTTTTTCCCCCTATTAACATTATTTTTTTTTAAATATTGGAAGAATTTACAATATATATGGAAGTTGACATAACAGACTTTAAGTTGTAGTAGGAAAAGAAAATTAAGTTTTAGAATTTATTTAGCAGAACTTTAAAGTTTAAAAAGTCTTTTTTGATTTGTTGTTAAATACCAAAGCTTATCTTAACCCGCCAAGATGGGTAAGGACAAAAGTACGATTTAAAATCAGCCCAAACGGTGGCAAAGTCATGTCGAGACCGGTTCCAATTAGCCGGTCTGTAAACTCTGCCGCTATAAGAACCGTGAAAAGAAAGCCAAAGCTGTTTTTCTTCCTCTAGAATCATGATATTCCGTTGCCCCACCTTTCGCCAATTGTATAATGGTCGCAGAGTCACTTCGTAGGAGCTTAAGGATGGTGGTATGGCTTAGATTAGATCATTCGCATTTCCTTTTGATCTTTGTTGAGTCATGTCTCTCAACCTTGAGCTTCGTAAGGATGAAGCTAAATGATGCTGTTTCCCATCTGGTAAAGGGAATGCAAACTCTGTTAAATACAATATAAAATTTTATCCTCTTGGCTCGGAAATACAACCATTGAAAATTTGAATTATCTGAAACTGATCAATGATCATTAAAGATCTTTCTCTTTAAAAACAACAATAAAAAATGTCATTTATTAATATAACTGCAATTAAGGGTACAGAAAAACAACAAGTAAACACATTACAAGGATTAAACATATATGTATCTTATAGGTGTATTCCAAATCACAATGAAAATATATATACAAATTATATTTCTTGATTCCATTATTATACACACAAATTTTAAATAAATTCCAATAACTAAGAAATGGTAAAATAAACTTGAACATCGGCTCGATTGATGCCATAGGCATACCAACTGGTAAAAACAGCATAATCCCCTTCCGGAACTGGTAATACCTTAGTAAGTTGATGATTTAAGAATTCAATTGAAACCTTATCAACAATGAGATCATGCTAAAGAGAAGTTCATTATTAAATTGGATTCTCTGTTTAAATGTACTTACATCAATTGGACATTTGTGATTCATGTTGGAGTGTTCGCTGATAAAACTATAGAAATATTTCAGTAGCGGATTTTTATTTTTTGAAGCCATAAACTTGCAGGCATCGAAAGTGACATTATACAGAAATGGCTTATAACCATTTAATCGTTTAAGAACCGATACATTTACCTAAGAAGATCACTTTTAATAACTTTTCATTTGTATTTGAAAATCTTACCGATACATTTGTAATCGGAACTTTGAAAAGTTTAACTTTTACGGTTAAATACTTGTAAGTGCGATTCACAGCCTTAATTCGACAGTTGTCAAAGTCAGCAAATGTTTTGTCAAGTGGAATACATTTCAAATTAGTTAGTTCGACCCGAGAAGTTATCTTTAAGGACAATTAAGAATGATTTTTTATATTTAATTATCGTTTTATTGAAAATACCTGAACAATTTGATATGCCATAAGGGCAACTGCCAATACAACCGAATACCTGAACCACATTTTTACTTCTGTTGGTGATCGAGAATTAGGCATTCAATCGTTCAACCATATCGCTTTAGTTATTTGTAATTATAATTAACAAAATAATGGTTTATTTAAATATTTTTTTTTAGTAATTTAAGCACCGATTTGGTAACTTGTATCAATATATTAAAATACCATTTGTTGCATAAAGTACAAAGTTTATTATAAACCAATGTGAAAGACCACTTATCTTATTATTTATAAAAATAAATTTTGTTTACTGTTTCGGAATTAGTCTCTTGACTAATCAAGAAAATCTAATTATTACAAATTGAACTTATAAACGAAAAGTATTTCGAGATTATAGAAGCCCTGAGAATCTGTTAAGAGCAATAAAATAAAGCGGTATAAGATGCAGAAGAGTAAGCGTGCTTTCCTCTATTGCTGCAGTGCGTGTACAGACGCTTAAAAGTATGCAATCATAAGTTTGGTGTTTTTTGCACCGAACTCCCATTTTGATTTTTGGTAATCAAGAAGGAGATAAAAGTTTATTTAATTTTGTTTCGAAGTGTTTAAAGACACACACTTATTAAAAAATTTAAGAAATAGTAAAATAAATTTCAACATTCGCACGAATAATACCATAAGCATACCAACTGGTAAAGACGGCATAAGCTCCTTCTGGAACTGGTAGAACAGTAACAAGTTGATGATTTAAAAACTCAATTGAAACCTTTTCGACATTCAAATCATGCTGTAATATAAAATTTTAGATATTTTAAATATTTTTTTTTTTTATCGATTTAAAGCAGCACTTACTTCAAATGGACACTTGTGATTCATGTTGGAGTGTTCGCCGATAAAACTATAGAAATAATTTAGTAGCGGATTTTTATTTTTTGAAGCTAAAAACTTGCAGGCATCGAAAGTGACATTATATAGAAATGGCTTATAGCCATTTAATCGTTGAAAAACCGCCACATTTACCTAAAAATATCACTTTTAATAACTTTTCAACTGTATGTTAAAATCTTACCGATACATTTGTAATTGGAACTTTGAAAAGTTTAACTTTTATAGTTAAATATTTGTAAGTGCGATTTACAGCCTTGATACGACATTCCTCAAAGTCAGCAAATGTTTTATCGAATGGAATACATTTTAAATTTGTTAGTTCGACACGGGCAGTAATCTACATTGAAAGTTGAAAATAATGCAATATATTGTTATTATAAATAGATAATTAGTAAGTTTTACCTGAACAATTTGATATGTCACAAGGAAAAATGCCAGTAGAAAGGAATACTTAAAACACATGTTTGCCGTTTTTACTGAAGACTGAAATGACTTTGAGTTTTTATACCTGAATGAAAAGCCATTTATTTGGATGATAATTTCGTTTTAATTGTCTTTTAGATTACAATCAAAATTGTATGCCTTTATTATTTCTAACACATTTTGATTTTTTTTGCTTTTATTTTGAAATACGTTCCATTTCGTTTATTGTCAATGAAATTCTAACACCAAAAGTATGATAAAATATATTGATATAAAATTGCTTTGTAGTGATCTATATGGTTGCAGTCAAATTAATCGATTTTTAATAACCCAAAAAACGTAATGAAAAAAGCTTTTAAATGTAAAAGTTTTGATTAGATTAAAAGCATTTAAATATTTTAGAGTATCGCACGTTTGACTTATCTTTATTTCTGTCAATTAATCATTAAAAATGACCTACTCTCTAAAATAGATAAGTTTATGCCATTTGAAAATAATTAGTGTAAATATAATTTCAAAAATATATAAAATTTAATCAAATTTCCCACAGTGCATGAAGATAATTAAATTCAGTTCATAGTCTCGTTATGCTTCGTTTGATGTTCCACATGTATATGGATTTTGGTTTTCCCAGATAAAATCTATGTATGTATATATGCAAGGATATATGTACATGTATGATTGGGTATTCGTTTGGTTGATAGTTGATTAACGGGAACTGAAGCTTTGTCAGGAAAAAAGAGAAAAAAACACACACACACCAAATGGAATAAGGTATTTGAGAGCGGACCCATAGTAAAATTGGAAGGGAGAATAGAATGCAGATCTTTGTATATGTGTGTACATGCATACATATATGTATACATATATATGAACCTACATATATGAAATGGTCTTTCACCCTCTAGTTCTTCCCCTTTTTTTGTACGTCCAAGCTGTAATCACGTTGCTGCACAACGTCGACGTTTACTTTTTGACTGCCTGAGGCAATTGCTTTATTAAGAGTTTCTGCTCTACTTGATACAAGCAGGAGTACTACCGCCCACCCCCCCGTTACCCACTCTTTATAGACACACTCACACACGTAGAGATACACATACACACATTTGCACCCTGGCAAATGGATCTGTGTGTGAGTTGGTAAAGCTTAATCTTACTTAGTTAACTTTAAATTAAATCTTGATATTCACATATCTTTCTGCACTGGAATATATATATATATATATGTATATAGAAAGGGAGTGAAATGAAATTGTTGGTGGTAAGAGGTGAGTGGGTTGGCGTTGTTTTAATGTGCAGGCGTCCATGTGTGTTTGTCTCTCTATGGTTGTGTGTGTGTGTGATGCCAATTTTAATGTGGTCTTCGGTTTCACCCTTCTGAACACAGGCAACAGAACGGTCTGACTGCCCATTAGACGAACCGACAGACCAACTCATGTTTTTACCATTAGGCAGACATTTTCGCATTTTCTGTTTTTTTTTCCGTTTCCCCCCCCATTTTCTTTTACGTTTTTCCATTTTTACAATACATGTGGGCATTATATGCAAGTGTTTTTGTGTGTGTGTGTGTGTATGAGCTTTGCTCTTTGGTTACCATAGAAATTTTTGTTTTTTAATATTTTTTTAATGAGCATTCTAAAAATTTAATACTTTTTTTTTTTGCCTTTTCAGTACATGCGGTTCCAGTGTTTTTCTTTATATTCTTTTATTAGTTACTGTTGCATTTTTGTTACATTTTTACGCTTTCTTGTGGCATAATGATTTGGTCTTTTCGGTTGTTTCTTCAAAGGATTTTTTTTAAATATGTACTTAAAGCATTTCCTTTAAAAAGTTTGTAATTTTAAAGTTAATTATTAAATATTCATTGAACAGAAGTCTGTCTTCCTCCCGAATAGCGTTGAACAGAAAGATCTTTCAAAAACTATCGATAAATTAGCCGGCAAGATCACACCGCAGCGTCGTTAACTGTTGCTCATTTTTGAGCTTCTGTTTCATTCTCACTGTTTTTTGCTCAGCTTCATTATTTTTCTTGCTCAAATGAAATATATTGAATTCACATTCATTTTTCTTAATTAATATTGTATTGTTTCTGTATAAACTTAAAATATAAATCTTTTTTAATGAATTTTATAACTTTTTTAATATTAACAACTTCAATATTTAATTAACTTGAGGGTATCTGCTACTCGTTAAGTTTCCATTTAGTTGTATTTTTGGGTATTTTTTTTTTTTAATTTTATATTTTAAACATTTTTATTACATTCTTGTATTGCCATGAATATCTTCTTCATGTTTTCCAAACCCCTTTCCCCTGCCAATTTATCTTTTTCTTTCTCTGCATCTCTGTTGGTGGGTTTTCTTTTTTTTTTTTAGGATATTTAATGTCGAGGTTTTTGTGGGTTGTTGGTTAATGTAAAAGTTTTTTTTTGTTCCTTTTCCATTTTTTTTTCGACAGGGGTAAAGTGGGGGGAGTAATATGAAACGTTGGCATGTGAGCTATTTAAATTTCTTGTTGGATTTTTTTTTATATTTTTTTTTGGCTACCGTTCTGTGAAATAAACAAAGTGTGGAAATATGCAAAAAGCTTGTGGAGATAATTAGATATTCTGTGGCTAGTGTGTATAAACGTTATGATAATTATATTTTGATATGAACTATGGGATTTTATAAAAAAGAGAGGTTGAAAACCTAAAGAAAAACTATAATAAAAAATGTTAATTAAAAGGGGGAGAATACAAACTAAAAATTATAAAAAGCAATTTAAATGTATAACAATCTTTTGGCTATTGCATAAGTTAGACTTTAGTTTAACTAATTAATTTCAATAAAATGTTAAATTAAATGTATATTAAATTTAAAATTTAATTAATAAGGTAAAAATTTGTTAATTTTTTTATTTATTTTGAACTTTTCACTATCATTTTCGGTTCATTGTCATCTGTTTTGCTGTTTACTCGTGAAATAAATTAGACTAGAAGGCTTAATTAAACCATTAACCCCTTTAATTAAACAAATTGTAACTAACTTATAGTTTAAATTAATATTACTTAATTTCAAGATGGTTATGGAAAATGTTTCGTTTAAAATTTAAACACTCCCTTTGTGTTAATTTAGAAGCTTATTTATATAGTCGGGACAACAACAAAGCTGTCAAATTGTCATGTAAACGCGACAATTGTGTCAACTAAATAAAGTTTCTCTCTCTCTTAGTCAGGTATGAATGCAAAAGGTGAGACACACGACTTATGTATTTGAGAGGGAGTAAACAGAGCTATAGGAGGAGAAAGAAATGGAAAGAGATAGAAAGATCTCTCAAGTGAGATATGAAAAGGAAAAACATTTGCGAGTTATGGGAAAACAAAATAAATTTTATAGTAGATGCCACCCAACAAATATAGTTGCTTGTCCAAACCACAGAAAAATAAAACTTTTTCTTTGCGAAAAAAAATGCTACAAGCTAAAATTGAAAGTAGACTTCATTCTTACCCTTTAATAAGTGGAATTTATTTGAACAAGTTGGAGTTTTTAAAAGAGTTAAGTCAGCATTTAGACCATTTTGTTATAAGACAGAAATTAGAAATTTTACAGAGATAATATCATTTCTTTGAAATGAAAGTATATATTAATTATCTTATTAATATATATCTCATAATAAGTAAATAATCAAAAGATTTGGGCTGCTATTGACTATTACAAAACTGACTGTACTTGAACTAAGTAGCAGTTCTACCCTGAGCAATGACAACTCTAGTTTTGTTATCGATAACAAAATATCTATATGCATTTTCTGTTAAATAACACTGGCTGCTTTTAATGCAAGTCTGCTAGCAGTTTAATAATGTTAATGTCTTATTTGTTTCAAATATTCAGAACATTTTGTTACTTCCAGGGACAAAAGTCTGTCTGAGTATTGTAATATTTACTGTACTTGGACCTAGTTTGAGTTCTATGCTGAGTAAAGTCAACTCTACATTTGTTATCAATATGAAAACACCTTCATACTTTCAAAAAAGATTTTTAACTAACAGTAGCTGCTTTCGAAGCAAATCTCCTAACACTTAAGTACAGCTTAACCAACTTTTTATCTCATAAAACTTTGAACCTTTTAGGTTATAACCAATTTTAATGAAATTATTGAATGTATGTAATATATTACATCCTATAAGATTGAATCTCAAATGGTAATACAAAATACCAATCATTTTCTATTTCATTCTTTATAAATCTTCTTGAATATACCCATTTATCACCAATTTAATGGGTAACAAAATAAATGGAAAAGTTTTTATTTCATATTTTGGTGTTTTCTTGTTTGGGAGAGCTTAAAGACAGTGTCACACCTTGTGCCAAATTAAATTGCAAAACTACAGAACTTTTGCTCTATGACAGACGGAACAACTTCAATAATTTATGGATAGGAAAAAAAAAAAAAATAAAGAGAAAGAAAAGTAAAAAGTAGAAAAACAACTATAAAATCATTTTGCCATTTTAAGCAATTTTTCTTCTTTCTGCATTCTATGGAAAACTTTTGTTCAAGAAAGCAGAAAACATAATTATGTATTGTCTTGACAAACAGTTAAGAAAAGAAAAAAACAAAAAAAAGGAAAAAGAAAATAACTTTTGGACTGATGAAAAGGCACTTGTAACCGTACTTTGCTCCCTTTTCATTTTTCCTTTTCTGTTGTTGTGCTGCGCGGATCCTTTTCGGCCCAGTTGACAGTTGGATATGTCAACATATGATAAATTGTTCAACTGACGGATGACATTGTGAATATTATGGAAATTCAACGTAGAGACGACTCCAGTTGACAATCCATTCACATCCTTGCCATTTCGTCCGGCACTTTGATGGCACCTGTCCCGTGTCCCGTATCCCTGTTGTGTGTGTGTATATATGTAAACACATGTCTCTGTGTGAGTTCTTTTGTATGTGAATAGTCAGCCATTCAGTTATATAATTGCACATTTCAATGTGTCTGCGTGTGTGTGTGTGTGAGGGTGGACCAAAAGGAGAAGTGTTTATTCAATTTGCCTGAGTGAATGTGTCGTCATACCAACCAATTGCTTATTCAAATTCAGTCCCATTCGTAATGCCAACATTAACAAATACTTCAGGTATTTTGTCATGCAAAATGCCAAATTGTTTACAGGCAAGAATATCAATTGAGAATTCCTAAATAAATACAAATATTAAATAAAGATGAAATATAATAAAATCCTTTAAAGTTTAAATGCTTTTCATATAGATTATTTAAGAATGTAATAGTCAACAATTGTTGAAATAATTTTATTGTTATTATATAAAGAAAATTTATTATTAAAAATAGAATAAAAGATGTAAGTTGAGATACTTTTGAAAGGATGTTTAGCTTTTTGATGCTTTTTCTAGGCATTTTAAAAATAGTCTTGAAACCATTTCTATTTGGAACTAAAATCTCCAATTAATATCACGGATGTTATAGCTATTAAGTTGCTAATGGGTTATTTATAATTGCCTAATAATCATAGGATATAAATACATTATATATTTTTGGAATTAATTGTGATATGAAATTTACCATACATATATTTGAAAAGGTTGACTTGGCTATTGATGCTAATAAATAATATATATTTGTAAGAAATGTAAATTATTATAATTTATTTACTATTTTGAAAATATTTTGTATTAAGTACAGAGTAAGTAAAGAGGTTATACGACTGCCACGAGCTTCCTCAGGGTTGCCAGAGATTGCGCTTCATCTCTGTCTACTCACATTGAAGAATCACCCAATTGGCAACGCCAATGTGAAATGGGCATACATACATACATTACATACATTACATAGTTTATGGGTTTGAAACATTTATTTCTATGCTTTTCAAACATCTGATTAATTTCCTTATACCGTCTATAAGAATGTTGTAGGGGCTAAGAACGTTTTCTTAGCCTGAGTAGTAGTAATTTTTGGCTAGTGGATTGAAGTGAATCCCTTTTATGGTATTTCCAGACTCTTTGAATATTTAGAAAGTACAGCTGCAAGACCAACGCAGGCGATAGAGTAATATCTATCTAAAATCAATTTAAAATTCACTTTGTAAATTTTTTTTTTATATTTTTTTTCAATTTTCACTTTAGGTAGAATTTATTTTAATACTCAATTTAATCTAATTTTCATTCAACTTTTTTTTTTGTGCGGCTTTTTATTGAAAAATCCATTTCAATTGAAATTTGAATATGGATTTATTTCCCATCTATCAGATATCCATTAAGCTTAACGACTGACCAAAATAAAACAATAAAAAATGAGAATGGAAAAAAAGAAAGCAAAACAAAATCTCTTCAACTTTTTATACCTTTGCAAAAAAGGTATATTAATTTTGCTCGGAAGTTTGCAACGCATAGAAGGAAGTTTCTCCGACCATATAAAGGATATATATTCTTGATCAGCACAATGAGCTTACTTGATATAGTCCGTCTGTTCGTATTTCCGTCTGTCTAGATTAACGCAATCTCCTCCAAAACCCTTAAAGCTACAGAGCGGAAATTTTGCACCTAGGCTTCTTTTTGTCTGTTTATCATCCGATCGGATGACTATATCATATAGCTCCCATATATCAAGATCGGTTCACTACATCATATAGCTTCCGCAGGATCGATCGGTTAAGAAAGAAGTTTTATATAAATAACTTTGTTATTTTAAGAGCTATTCCTACGAAATTTGGTATGTATAAGTTTTGTATATTTGAAAATGTGTCTGTTGGGTTTCAACAGAATCGGCCGACTACATGCTATAGGTCCCATAGGAACAATCGGAACAAAAATAATTTTTTTTTTAAAAAGTTTGCAAAGGTATTCGAACTTCGGCGTGACCGAAGTTAGCCCATCTTTCTAGTTTATATATAGAAATGTATCTTCTGAGTCTCAATAGAATCGGCCGACTACCTGCTATAGCTCTCATAGGAATAATCGAACCACACAATTTTTTTATAAATAAGTTTTTTTTTCGAGTCACGAAGATACGAATAGTTATTTATATGTACTTTATGATTCTGGTAATTTATATGTAATTGAAAAAGACAGTTTGGAAAGGTATTCGAACTTCGGCGTGACCGAAGTTTGCCCATCCTTCTAGTTTTTTCCTTATTCGAATGTAGCCACAAAATCCTTACTCACAGGTAGACCATTAACATCAACAAACCGTAAAACAAAAAAAAGGTGAAAAAAGGTGGAAAAACAAGTAGAAAGGAAAACTTTTCATTTATTTTCGCAAAACTAATGGCCAAAACAACCATTGCCCCTTGGTAAAAGTAAAAATTCCCAATGAGATAATATTGAAAAGTTTTAGTTGAAGTTTTTTTTTGTTTGCAAACTGTTGAATTTTCTTGGAAAATGAGAAAAAATAAATTATTTTCATCAATTGTTTGATTATTTTTGCTTATGAATGTGGCCAGCAGGTGCCTGAATTTGTCTGTTTTCTATTTAAGCCAGATTTAACTGTCTGATGGTCATCAAAGTGAGAGACACTCAATAGCCAAGATGGTAGATGGTAGCTGTTTAAAAACAAAAGGCAAATAACTGCTTTTTGCTCTAGACGCACACACACACACACACACAAACAAATCGAATGTCATTAAAATACAAGACAAGACAACATTAGAGATTGGTGGTGGGTGGGGTGGTGTGGTTTAAGATGAGGATGGAGGCGGACAAGAGATTGGAAGGAATGGTGGTTGTTGGTATGTGGTAGCATCATGTTGAGAGCTCATTAAAACGAATACGAATTTAATGGTACTTAAAGCGGAAATTGCCTGGGAAGTTTCCGCCACGGTAAGCAGCAACAACAACATCTGAGACAACAACAACAGAGACAACAACAACAGCGACAACAACAAACAACTCAAACTCAAGCAGCATCAAGGAAAAACTGAAGCTAACTTAGATCGAAGTGCCAGGCCCAAACACACACACACACACACATACAGACACTCAAACAAGCTTACATATACAACAAAAGCTTTTACGAGCTGAAAAACTATTAGTGGCAACCACACACACACCCACACAGCAACAAAAAAAACTATGCAACAAGAGCCAAACTCACCTGGCTACCTTTGTCTATATACCTGTGAGTGCGGGCGCTTATACTGCTTTCCTTTTTCCTCTCATTTTCCACACCTTTCTCTTTCTCCATCTTTACTCTATATATATGTTTTTTGTTTCTTTTTTTTTTGCTGCTGTTGTTGTTTGCTACCCTTTTTGTTATGTGCCAAATGAAGCCATCACACACTCATGGCACAAAGCCGTATCCACCTACATCTCTCAAAGTGTGTGTGTGTGAGTATGTGTGTTTGCTGAAGGACAAAACAAAAAAAGGAGAAAGGAACCCAACAAACTAAGCCAAGAGAAGTGGCAAAAAAGTTTACAATTTTCTATGTAATAATGAAATTTTTGAATGCTCTTAAAAGTAAAAATATTGTGAGACAAATTAAAATGCCAGATATGAATAAAAGAAAGATGGAAACTTTTTTAATACCCTAACTTTCTACAAGTATAAAAAACATTAGACGATAATATTTTAATGTTGTTCTTAAAATGTTATTTTTAATGGAACTTAACAGCTTATGGAGTAAATAGTCCTTGAAATAATATATTCCATCATTTATATCTGGTATTTGAAACATTAAGATACATTTAAGTTGTCTTTAGACTCAAAAGCTATTGGGATTTATATTGCATTTTTTTTTGGTAAAGATAATTTGAAGGCGCTCATATGATCATTTTATTTCAATATCTCTGTTAAAATCATTCTCTATTATATTCCTTTATGGCTTTATCATATTATCTTTAATTTTCTAAGAACATAATGTATAATATATAATCAGCTCTTTAGTCTTTAAAGCTTCATTTCCTATAAGATACGATTACTATTTTAAGGCATGTCAGATTGGAATATAAATTGTTATCGTTGAAAATTGTTTGTTTCAACTTGCTTTCTCTTTAGTTCCTTTAATTTTTTATGAAATTAAGTAAAAACTAATATTATATGTTTCTAATTAGAAATTTTCTAAATTAATAACCGCATTTTGTTGTCGCTTAAAATAAATAAATATTATTGAGACAGCTTTAGCCCTAAATAGACTTTGACTCTACGTTATTGAGCCATAATTAATCCAAGGTGACAAAGTTTAAAAAAAAACTAACATTTAAGAATGAATAATAAGAATGAAATGAATAAGAAACAAAAAAAATATTTTCTAATTTTTTAAAGGCAATAATAACAATGAAATGAATAAGAAACAAAAAAATATTTTCTAACTTTTAAAAAGCAACTTTTAACAAGAAGACAAATGCCGCTTTAAAAATTATATAAGCAAACACTTTGAACAAGACAAATATTTAAATAACTTTATGCCATATAATCAACCGAGAAATCTACAATTTCACAATAATTTTCAAAAATATATAAATAAACCTATTTATTTTTACAGTCTTGACTTTTAGTGCTTCGTCTAAAATGAAATTTGCTGCAATTGTAACAATCCTAACATTCTTGGTTCCAAATATGAGAGCCGAAGATATACGTTTACCTAGTATATAATTTAAAAAACATATTCCAATCACATATTATATATAGTATATTTTTTTTGCAGCCGATCCTAAAGAAATTGCAAAAATGGTTGCAAATCTGAAAATTGAAGAACAAGGTAAATGTGTTCTATTTAAAAAAATCTTAAGTAATTCCTACAAGGACCTTAATTTCACAGGACCATGTGACACATTGCCTCCAGATGCCATGTCGGATTGTCAAATTTATAATCCCCATTGGACTTATAATGCTCCATCAAAAAAATGTGTACAAATTGATTACAATTGTGGACTAACTCGTCGTGCGGATGGTGCATTTGTGAAATATAATAATTTGTATTACGTCGAAGCAGAATGTATAAGAGATTGTGTGAAATCTAGTAAATAGATTGAAAATATTAAAAAAATACAATCGGGTATTTACGTACTTTTATAATGGTATTGAAAAAATAAATCAGTTCTGATCTGGTACTATATAAATGTTTATAAACTTTTAATGCAATATTATTACCTAATTAATACAATTCTCTTGAGTTAATATAATTGTATTTGCAAAATCTACTTTAATACATTTCTCAAAAACATTATGAAAACTTAGGACTGAATTCGAGACATTGGAATATCGGTTATTCTTATGTTAACTAGCGCTACTATCTGTTTAAGCAGAAAGTACAAAATATCTGGCAACGCTCTACATAGAGATACTAAGTAAACTTTGCTTGTGTTTCCTTTCAATTCTCGTTTACCCTTTCACCATCTTATGTTATCTAAAAAATATATTAAAAAAAACCAACAAGAACTAATTCATTTTAAAAAATGTAGTTTAAAAAAATACTATTTTTTACTATTTTTGGAACTTATATTCAATGATAGAGACATTACTAATACTAGAGACCAAATGTCAATCACTTTTAGTGCCTTCAAGTTTATAATATTTGGCTTAACTTCTGTATTATACTATATATTAAAAGAAAATATTCCTTTTTTCTAAGAAATAATTCATTTTTACTAACATACATAATAATTTTATAATTAATTAGAGATATTTTTTCTTATTACTAAAAGCAAAACTGTAATTAATCATAAAATACTACAAAAAAGATTATTTTTCATTTCAAATCGCTTATGTTTAGGAAATTATAATTCAATTTAACAAATTGCCCATACATTTGGTTAGAGTATTAAAATCCATAAAACGTTAAAAGAGAAAGCAAATGGGGGAAAAATCGCTGACTGTGCGAATTGGCGCAACAGTGTGAAAAAAGCCAGCGACGCCATTTTGAGACGCACAAAAGTATGCTTTAATTGAATGTTTGTTTGTGCCTGGCATACATACACATAAATACATGTATGTAGTTATGTTTGTATGTGTGTAAAAGTACCACCATCACCACAACGACAGGTGGTATAGTTCCATATATACCGTACATACATACATGTGTGAAAAATTGTGTGGAAAATTTGCATGAACCATAATAGCAATACCTTTTGTATGGAGTTTTTTTGAGTTTTCAATTTCACGCATATGGCAAGTAAGAGGATGGGGTAAGGGTATGAAAGTCGGAGTGTTAGGGGACAAAGAGAAGCTCATGTCGTACTGAATTTTTCCTCGCATACTGTTAGGCAAGTCAAATTGAATTGTTTTTCTACATTTTTTATTCTCCAGCTTAGGGTTACCTACCTGTATATGTACGGATTTCTCTTTCTCTGTCTTTCTCTTTTACTCTTTCTCTATATATATATATATGTGTGTGTGTGTGTGTGTATTTTTGTGTGCTGAAAATTTTGTGCAAAAGTCAGCTTAAAACAGAAATGTTGATTGTTCTGCCATTTTCTGCTGATATAGGCAAGAAATGGAGTATCGTATGTGATATCAAAATCAAGGCAATAAAATGTGTAATCGCATTGCAAGTATTCCATTTATGTTCATATATATATGTATAAGGAAAAACTAGACGGGAAAATATATGGATAGTGTATATATAATGTATATATATGCTTATAGATATGTAACTATCAACCGAATCGAAAGATTGCTTTCTGATGAATAAACTTAATGAAAAGTAAAAAGACAAAGATCTTAGTTTGAGTGATTTAAAATTTATAATTTTTTTTGTTGCAACCTTAGGAATCTATGTATTTAATTTAATTTTTATTTATTTATTACTGTGAAATTGTAGAGGCATAATCTTATACAGAGATGAGTGTTTCTATACATTATTTTTTTTTTTTTTTACAATTATTCATTTATTTTTGTTTGATAATTATACAAAATGTTTTATTATTATTTATTTATTACAGAAAGTGACAAACCGTCTTCAAAATAATCGGATAGATGAGAGATGTAAACTCTTATTCCCTCTTTTCCTCTCTTTATTCCCTTGGGCTTTTATGTCTGCGAAATATTCTTGACAGGAAATAATCAAAGATTAATGACCTCAACCTTTTTTAGGGGTGGTAAGGTATTTAATTTTTTTTCTAAATTTGTAACATGAAAGTAAATTATTTATAAAATGTAAGGTGAAAATAAAAAGTCGTTTCCAAAAAAAAAAAAAAAAAAATAAAAACTGACGAAGATAAATACGTTTCTATTTGAGTCCCTTTAATGCGTTTTGTCAATACTTTATACAAAAATTTCCTATCACCATATTGAAATTCTGAAATTTTGCACAATGTTTTTACACTTTAGTTAATGTGGAAAGTTTATGTTTTAAATTTAAATTTAATTCTTAGAAGATAATTCGTAATCTATACTTTAACTTATACTTTTAAAAAATATGAAATTTTTTATTATTATTACAATTAATTTAATTATATTTTAAAATTCGACTGGGCTGCTTAGACAAACTCAAAATAAATAATAGAATTTGTTTGGTTTTTTGCTTAAAATTATCCAGTGTGAAGTTCTGATGACCGGCTTTTAGTTACTAAGGTGTCCTTTAATAGTTGCTAGGATCATTTCAATTTTTGGGGGAAACCCAAAGGAAATTTTTGTTGAATTTCACTTAATTAGAACTCATTTAAAGCATTTAGTTGATAAACGTTTATAAAAATTGATAAATATATAATATTTTTTGATCAAATAAATATAATCTATCATTTTAAATATGTTTACAAAAATTTCGCTTGAAATAAAACGCAATTTTATTTTCCAATTTTCTTAAAATTTGTTGAAATAAAGTTGCAGTTTCAGTTTTTTCTATATTTTTTATGGGAACATTATATAAATGTTTCAAAAATGGAATAATAATAGAATTTAAGACTTACGTTTGTTTTATTTCAGACATTTTGGATACCGCTTCCATAGAAGATAAAAATACATATTAATATCAAAACCTCCTCTTTCACTTCCTTATTACGCCTGCTAGCAATATTTTCAATAAAACATTTTCAAAAAAACTAAAAAAATAATTTTAAATTACTCTCAACGGAATGTCTTATCAAAATATTCTACATAAAACGGGAATAAAATAAAAAAATATATGTGTAATAATATAAAAAGTCTAACAGCAAGATTTTTACTTATGTAGACAAGGATACTTTATTTTATTTCTTAAAAACAGTTATGCGGTAGGGCATTACAAGTGCCTCTTGGCCATTGATAAAAAGATGAAGAAGTACTGGACTGTCTCTTTGCGTTTTTGGCCCAGTGACTTCAGGGCCAGGCCCCCAGACATTAGTAATTTAGATTGTTATAGAAATAACTTTGGTACTCGAGCAGCTGCAAACTGTTTCTCCATTCTCCGCTCGCAACAAAAATAATAATAATAATAACACACAGGATGAAAATGAAATAAAAGAGAAAAAGGATGCAGAAACAGTGGAGGAAGGACCAAGAGCAGTACTTGAGGCCTCTAGCCAAGCAGAAATTTGTATGTGGCCCAGCAATTGACAATAATTGTTGTTTCAAAACAATTTTTTCTTCTTTTCAAAGTTTACATTAAAAAAAGAGAGGGAGGAGCAGAAGGAGGAGAAGCAAACGAAAAGTTGTAACAAAAATATACAAAATATTGTTTTATTTGTTGTTAAACAAAAATATTTTTTGTTTATTAAAGCAAATAAAGTCATGTTTTGTAATTTACAAAAATTTCAATTTAGAAAAGTTTTAATTGTTCACAAATTATTAAAAGCAAAGGAAATATAATAAAATTGCAAAAAGCTTTAGAAAAAAACCTTTTTAATTTAATTAGAAATATTTGTATTCAGTTGACAAAATAAAGAAACTTTTTCTATTCCCTTTTCAATGACTAAGTTAAATAAAAAATTATTAAAAGCATTTATTAGATGAGATTAGACTCAGTTATGTTTTCTATTTTTTTTTTTGTATTTCCTGCACAGCTTGTGATTAGCATTAAAGTACATAAAACTTGAAATTTATATACCACTAAGTAACTATCCAACCTTAAATAAGAATCAACACTTATCGTATATAGACTGGTGACCCAGGAAAATTTAATTAACTGGCTTAAAAATGTGCCAAGTTAGATAGAGAGAGATACCAAGTGGAGGGCATAAATAGGAACCAGCTCACAAGTCAGCAGCTAAGACCCGGTAATCGTATTTCTAATTAAGTGCGAATTTCCCTTCTTTACCCCCCTCCTTAGACAACTTTACTATGCAGGTTTGTCACCTCCACATTTTGGTGATGACAAACCAAGCAAAAGCAAATTGTGTTGTTGTCGCCTAGTTTATTTTTCCTTCTTAATTTTTTTTTTCTGTTGCTTTCCATTTTTTTTTTGTTGCCCGCCCCCCTTCCACCACACTTCTCCGATGCCCTAGCTGAATTTAATTAAATTTCCACACTTCAAAGCGTTGGCAATGTGTAAAATGTCTAGTCCACCTCCCTAAAACCCCTCAGCTCTAAACTGAAACGGAACCAGAAAAGCCAACTTAAAAAAAATGAGAAAATAAAAAATATAATAGAGGGAGTGGGAGAAAGAGTGACAGGGTGAAAAAAAGAGTGAGAAAAAATGGTTATAATAAAAAGGAAATCTTAATTTTTCGTCCTTTCTCGTTATTTGCTCTGTTGCCAAGTTGGTTTCCTTCAGGTTAAACAGTTTTTTTCCCCCATCTACACTTGCTTAAAGGGTATTTTAGTCTTTTTAGCTGAATTGGTAGATTAACATAAAATTATGGAACTAAATTATCTTTAAAGCTATGCAAATTTATACCTAAAGCTAGCTATTTAGTTGTTTTTATAACATAACTAACAAATTTATTATATTTATTTTAAACATAACCTCAATTATCTATATTTCAACTTAACCTCAAATATTTAACTTAAATTTATACTTCTATAGTAATGAAAACTACTTATTTACCATTAGAAATTTGCTTACTATATTAAATTTCTTGACAATATTTTGATCTATTTAGATATAGGTAATGTATAAAAAGTTAGGTTAGAAAATTACAAAGAATTTATAAAGAGGAAAAGGAAAGTACTAGCAGATATTTCTAGGAATAAACAGGCTGAAGTCCTGTCCATCTTTTAGATCTTAGTTGTCCGTCTTGTTGCAATTTGGACTGCAAAGTTACTTAAGGCACTTTATGCCTTAAACTTTGATTTTTATATTCGATATAAAGTCCGTTACAATTCTTAATTTTTCATCTTTTAGAAGTAATCATTTTTAACTCTTGTTTTAGTTTAATTTTCATACTTTTAGTATATAAAAAATTGGTCATTTACGAGCCCTTATAAATATGCTACAAATATGTATATAAACCTTGAAGGTAAATTTTGTATTTTTAGAGATTAGGATTATGTAGAGCTCTAAACAGTAGAACTAATCGAATCCATAGTGATAATATGTTTTATAACGTAAATATTCTATTTTTAGTTTCTATAGACCCTCATCGATTCCTTATAAGTCTATCGTTTTCGCAACTCAATCAAATACATATTAATGGTTTTACAAAAAAAACGTAGGATTATTGCCACTCAAACCAAAAGCCTTTTTAAATCTGTCAGTTGATTATAGAACAAGTTCAACTAGGGTATATAATTTTCGTGGCACTGCATTGTTAAAATCTACGATTTTTTTGTCTCTTTTTACTTGTGCTGGTTTTGCTTTCGTTTCCCTTACTAATTAATTTCGATTCATTGAGCAGTTTTACAAGAAATTGCACACCCACTCGAAACAGCACAAATAGGATGAGGATGAGAGTGTAAAAAGAAATGCTTACAATGTATCCTTGGGTGTACGTGACGCATTTCTATTCCCCATTACGTTTTCAACTAGCAAGTTTTCCTGTTCCCTTTGGAAAAAAAAATTCTTTCTCTTGATTTTCTTTTAGCTTCGAGCATCAAAGTCGGAGACTCAGTATCTCTGAATGCTTCAACAAATGAGCCTTTTTTTTTGTGTGTAAATTGTTGCTAACAAATTTGCTGCCATTGAAGAAATTGCTTTGACACCACCCGCCGCTACCTTTCTGAACAAGGGTGTGAGACAACTATATAGAAACGACAAATATATATATATATATAGATGTATATTGTGTATGTACATTGTATTAAGGTGGCAAAGTGAAGTCTTGTTACAATTTCTTTGCTTTCTCCTTATCGATATGTCAATTAAATGGGTTTAATTTAAGACATGTGTTAGATGCTGGTATTAAATAGAAACAGGAGTAGCTATCAGGGATTAGATGGCTAACTAACTGACAGCAGTTGGACAACCAGCTGACCAACATGGAATTTGCTATAGATATGGCAAATTTCAAATAAAACAATTATTCGATAATTACCAACACTACTTTAAGAATAAGCAATATTTATATTTCTCTTAAAATGATAGAGAAAACTTTTTTGCCATTGGTTTTAGTTTTTAATATTCCTGGATTCAAATTTAGGGACTTAACTTCTTTAATTTAATAAAAAAAAGTCTTCGGAATTAACATAATTTTTAACCGTTTACCAACACTTTTTAGGGAACCAAACACCTTTTTCAATAGAGTCTCATCAAGACTACCTTTATTTAACATTGTCGTACACTTAGTCAACCAACTTTTCATGTGACCAATTTTACATCTATACCGCATACCTGTATTTCATATACTTAAGAGTTTTCCAACACTTTCTTTACTAAAATTTGAGCTATTTGCCAAAATTTTACATATGTATAAATTTCTTCTTTAAACAACTTTAATGTAAAAGAAAACAAGACCCAATTAACTAAATTAAAGAAAATTCAAGTCGATTTTTTCAACCTTTATATTTATATATTTCTATCTTTCAAACTTAGGTCGTTAATCAGCACTGCTTTTGTTTGAACTTCATTAACAGTGTAAATTTAGTTCCTAGATATATCAGACGTACTTTGTCTGTTAAATCAATCTCATAGGCCATATGTAGTTCAAAATCAGATTAGTAAAATAGAAGAGACAGAAGTAGTACAAGGAAATTTTTTTTTTTTGTTTCTAAACAAATAAAACGAATGAGTGGGAACCGAATGTAGAAGCCGCTTAAAAGAGACAAAAATCGTTTTTAAAAAGTAACACAATTAAATTTGGTTCCAAAAATTAAAATGATAATCGCAAAGTCGCAGACGGGCAACTTTCAACGTAGAACGCGTCAATCATCGGTGTGCATGGAGAATCAATTGGTTGGTGGTAAATATCGTTTGATCAAGCCAATTGGCTCAGGATCATTTGGTGACATCTACAAGGGTGTTAATATCAAGGATGCATCCGATGTGGCTGTCAAGATAGAGCCATCCAATGCCAAATATCCCCAATTGATATACGAGGCGAAAGTATATGAGCAATTGGGACATGGTCCAGGATTTCCCACATTGTTGCACTATTGCACTGAGACGCATTTCAATGCCATGGTTATGGAACTATTGGGACCATCTTTGGAGGACTTGTTTAACTTATGCAAACGTAAATTTTCCTTAAAGACCGTTTTAATGTTAGCCGATCAGTTGTTGATGCGTTTGGAGTGTGTCCATCAACAGGGCTTTATCCATCGTGATATAAAGCCTGATAATTTTCTAATGGGTATCGGACGGCATGCAAATAAATTGTATATGATTGATTTTGGTTTGTCGAAACGGTATAGGGAGTCCGAATCGCAACAACATATACCCTTTCGCAGGGATCGAAATCTGACTGGTACAGTGCGCTATGCCTCAATCAATGCCCAATTGGGCGTGGAGCAATCTCGTCGTGATGACATGGAATCATTGAGTTATTGCATTATGTATTTTAATTTGGGTAAACTACCATGGCAGGGTATTACAGCTTCCAATAAAAAGCAGAAATATGAAAGAATTTTGGAGAAAAAGAATGGTGTGCCAATTGAAGAGCTCTGCAAAACATTGCCCAGTGAATTTGCTCTCTTTATGAAATATGCACGAAACTTGCGCTTTAAAGAGGATCCTGACTACGTCTATTTGCGTCAACTATTTCGTATTCTATATCGTACACTTAATCATCAATATGATTATATCTACGATTGGACCATATTACAACAGCATCAGCAACAACGGGAACGTTTCCAAAAGGAATGTGAACTAGAGAAGAAGCAAAAGGAGCAGCAACAACGAAGTCGCCAAATTCAGGCACAAAAGTCGGAGAGAATTTCCCAACAACAGCAGCAATCATATCAACAGAAGCAGCAAATGCCACAGCAGCAATCACATCAACAGCAGCAGCAACAGCGTCGATCCTTGACCAAATATGAACGCATTGGTGATGGACAATTTTTCAGCAGACGCTAAGTAAACTTTTCAATTAACAAGTATTTAATAATAAGACACACCAACACCAACAGCAACAGGAACAACAACAACAACAACAACGGATCCGTTGTTGTTCAACTATTGTATATTTTTTGTCAAAATTAATTAATCGAGCTTCCATTTAAAAGTTAAAACTGTTAATGTTTAGAAATTAAAAAAAAAAAAAAAAAATATTGTTTTTTTTTTTTCGGAGCAAGTAATAGAAAAAATTGTTATTTTTATTAAGTTAAATGGATATTGTTTTAAATGAAACTTATTTACAATTTAAGGAAATTTAGTTTTTTAAGAAAAAGTAACTGATTGAGGTAGTTCTATTTTATATGATCAATTTGGTAAATGAGTGTTTAGTTATTATTGCAATTTACTTACTAGAATCACTTTATAAGAAAGATCGGCAAAAACTATTAACTAAAAGTATTATTATTTTGAAACTTAATTTAAATTTTTTTTATCCTTATTCTTAATTGAAAATTATTCCAAATCTGGTATTATATCTAAATAGATTATTTATGAGTTTGTAAAAACTTGTCCATTAATATTCACTTCTTTGTACATAAAAAGCCCGAATGCCTTTTTTCAAATCAAAACTTTGTACAACTAATTTAAATTTAGAACTAAAATCACTTTTTATTATTAAAATTTAGTTAATTTACTAGTTAGTTTGTTTAATATAAAGTTTTTGTTTCAAAGGGTTTATTTTGTATAATTTTCTTGTAATGAAGCTAAAGGAATTTAAATGCTTCATTTGAGAACAAGCATGTAGTTTGCCTTACTAAAAACATAAATAAATAAATATATATATATATATATATATATATATATATATATATATATATATATATATATATATATATATATATATATTAATAAAAGGTAGGAAAACAAGATGCTCACATTTCAGACTATCAAAAAAAATTTATATATATTTTTGAGTCAATTTAAAGCTTTTTGTATTGTTTACTAAATTCTTACACTAATTCAAATAATCTACAAAATTTATTTCCATGGCAACTAGCAAGATTAAAGCAAAATATAAAATTAAACCAACTAATATTTAAAACAAAATTTAAAACAATAATGAAAAAAAAAAAAACAAAAGTGGATAAATTATTTGTTTGGTTTTATTTTTTGCAATTTTAATGCTTTTAGATATCAAATATTAAAATGAAATCATTAGCTTAACAATTTTGCAATTAAACAAAAGCCCAAGGACAATGGCCGCAAAAGCCAAACAGAAGATAGGACTGAGAGGCAAAAGCAGAGAGGGAGAAAGAGATAGAGAGAGAGAGTGAAAATTAAGCGCCACTAAAACATAAATACATAAATAATGAACAAACACACGTAAAATGAAGCATTTATAAAGCCGCTTATAATGCATAATGATGATCATTATAATGATGATGATGATGATTTCTCGCTTAAGTGTTTGTAAATGTGTGTGTGCGTGTGTAAGAGTGAGAGACAAAAGGCAACAAAAGACAAAAGCGCCTTAGCTGCAATTGTGTGTGTGTGTGTGTGTATGTGTGTATTTGTGTGTATGCAGGTGCATTAAATGCTATTACTACTGCCCTTTACCCTGCCACACTCCCCTTGCCTCTTGCATACGCAAATGGTGGCACCTTTCACTTGGCAACGTCCATTGTTAATAATTTTGAAACAAAAGGCCACACTAAAAACAATAACTAAGCGCACAGTAAGTAGTAAGTAAGTAGATGACAATGCCAAGGATTTCCCCGTCCAACAACCTTCCTTAGCTAGAAGATGGCCAGAAGTTAGTCACACATACACACACTTGGAAAAAAGGCAAAAAAGTGCTTTTGGGCTACAAAAAAAAATAGAAGAAGACTAACGACTAGAACGAGACCAAAGTAGTAGAAAGTTGTAGTGGTAGTAGTAGTAGTAGTAGTCGCAGCGGTGGTAATAGAAGGCAAAAACGACGGCAAATAAAATAAAACAAATATAATGAGATTTTCGTGCAGCAGCTATAGCATACTTATCAGCACAACGCGCACAAGACTAAAGCAAAGATGGCGGCAGCAACGGAGACGATGTCCTTGCTATTCCAGCTAGCTATCTTTTGTTCTGTCTACGTGACAGTCTCTCTTTCGCTTCCACTGTCTATGTCTATGTATCTGTGTGTGTGTGTCGTGGCAACAACTAAATTTATTTTAGTTTTAACTATTTGCCCGGCTCAAACGACCAAATGGCAACAACAATCAAAAAAAAAAAAAAAAGAAGAAAGAAAGCAGAAAAACTTAATGCGAGGGACATTTCAGAGTATTTGACATATACAAACACACACACATACACGCATGCAACCCAGACACACACAGTCACACATATATTTTCACTTTTCACAAAAGCTTCGGCTCAGGACAAAGGATATTATAAATTACATACTGAGTTTTTTTTTTCTCATCTTTCTTTTTTTGTGCAATTTCTTTTCTTCTTTTTTTTTTGTCGCCTATGTTTTGTGCCCTTGTTGGCGGCTGTTGTTCTTGTTGTTGCTCCTTTTTTTTTTGTTCCGTTTTTTTATCGTTTCTTTTTTCTTTTAACTTGTTATTGAAATTTTAGCAGTTTATTGCTACGTTTAGTTAGAGTTTTTCTCATCGTTTTTTGTTTGCTATGCAAACTTAATTTCATTTCGCTGTTTATGTGCTTATATACTTGTAAAAACTTAAATATCAGCAAATACAGGGTGTCTGAAATTGACAAATATTCAAATATTTTGCTACAATATGACTTTTAATTAGGTTTGCTATATTTATATCGTTTTCTGATAAGGGTTTTGAAGTTTTAATGGGTTAATATCGGTATGTATACAGGGAGTCAATAGTTTTAAAAGCCATTTGATTTTCAAATGTATTTTGAATTTAAGTTTTTTATAAAAGGTGTTTGGAAAATATAAATAAATCAACAGATCCATAGACTCTTATATAGAAAAGCCATTTAATTGTATATTAAACTTTGGGTTTTAAGCTTGTTGGAGATAAAAATAAAGTAAGCAGGTTGTCTATATAGCTTTATTTAGAAATCACCAAGTTCTTTTACCAACACACTATGCAAGATATTTTCACACTTTGAAAGCTACAACAAGTTGGGAATTTTAACGAAATGCAAAGAAAGTAAAAGTTAATGCTTGCAAAGCACAGAACGTCTTCTGCTTGTGTGCCATTAATATTATTTTGTAAAGATTTATTATTTTTTAAATATGTATACAATATTATAAAGCAAAGTGAAATTTAAGAATTATAAATTCTTGCACATTATTTAACCATATTAAGCCCTTTGTTTGGAGAGATATTTTTCTATACAGACTTTAGTACATATTTTTATATTTTTCTAGGTTATAAATGTGAATGGTTTTTATCAGTTTTTCTTTTATTATTAGTAAACTGTTAAATTCGAAACTCATTAAATTAAAATTTAATGAGAGATATTGTATATATAGCTTGATTTCACTTATTTCATATATTTTATACAGGGTGTTATATTTTATGTTTTAATTAACTTTGGCTTTGAGTTTTGATCCAAAGTAATAAAAGTTCAAAATGTAAAAAATATTTGCTTACTTCTTATGTATAAAAGCCTACCTACAGGTTGCTCTTAACATTGTACTTAATGTACATGTATCATATTTCAAATACAGGGTGTATAAATATGTGTTAATTATAACAAAAACTTTTCTTTACTGACCCATAGATTTTCTAAAATGTTTTATATTTTGGAATATATGTATAATGTTTAAAGTAAATATGTATAAGGTGAAGGGTAACCAAACTTAGCAAGTTTAAGCCATACAGGGTGTTTATTATGATCATAAGCATAAAATCTAAAGTTACTGAGGGTTGTACAAAAGCATTTATTGTTAAGTTTTTTTTATTTTAACTTAAGTTCTTGTTTATGGGCCTTTAAATAAAATAACACTTTCTTTTTTATTAGAAACTTTAATAAAAATTCGTTTTAATTAGTCGGTTACTTTATGGATGTCTCCTTAATGTCACTCTCTAAGGAGTTATTAGGAAATTTTATTCGGATCACTAAAGTTTTCCCTACTTGCTGTCGTGTTGGCTATTTTATATGAAAGTTTTCCGTTTTTGTCACTTTCGTTTATGTCAAATGGCCATGTGAAGGCACCCTGTTTTATATCAGCAATCAAAGAAGGCATCAGCAACAGCAATAACAGCAGCAACATAGGAACACAGGAACAGCAACAACATTAACATCAACAGCAAGAACAACAAGCATCGACGAGCACGAAAAAGTGGTTACCGTTACCCCCGCCGCTTCATAAAACACAGTCAAAAGTCTGCACGTCTGGGCAGAGAGAAAGAGAATTGGACAGAGACAGAGACGAAGACGGGAATGGACATTATTTCTGTCGAATGCGTTGCTGTTGCTGTTGACGTCGCTGTTGCTAAATGCTGCTGCTGTTGCTGCTGCCAGCGACTGTACCAAACGTAATAGTAGTACGCAAACAACACTCACAGATTGGAGAGTATAGAGAGTTTGGCTATGTATAGAAGAGAATGCTTAATACATATATACATGCATACATACATATACATATGGTGGCATATGGCAACATTCCACGCGCTCACTCAAAGGCACTCGGCAGCAACAGCAATAGCAGCAGCAGCAGCAGCAGCAACATCATCAGCACCATCAGCAGCAGCAGAAGCAGCAGCAGCAACAGCAAAAGTTTGAACTTCGTGTTGACGTTGGCAGGCAGTAAAATTTCATACATTTTGGGTAACCACCACCACCACCTCACTTCACCTCTAACCCATCCCCTTCTAGTATTAACAGCAGCAGCAAGAGCACCCTCTCAGTTTGCCAACCCTCCAAAAACCATTTCACTAAATCTTTTTTGCTGCTGTTGTTGTTGTTGTTGTTATTGTTGGAGTGGTGGTTCGACGTCCCACAGGCAGGAGCAGCAGCAGCAGCAGCCGGGACTATAAAAATGGATTTTTATTATGCTCCAAGCTGATGGTTTTTTGCTGTTATCTCTCGTTTTTGAGTTTTGGTCAGAATGTTGCTCTCTCTCACCTTGTTGTTTCTTTTTTCATTCTTTTTGTTGCCTTCTTTTTTGTAGGTAAAAACAACCAGGACAGAACTTTCTCTCCCTCATCAGCATCATCATCTTGCCAAGGCTTTCCTTTTTTTTTTTTTCAATCATTCTTTTCTTTGAGTGAAGCTGTGGGTAAAGCTTTGAGCGAAAGTTTTTTTTTTTATACATTTGTCTTTTTTTTTATATTTTTCTCTTTTCGGTTTCAGTGGCTTGGAGTTGCTTCTATATTTTTTTTCTTCTTTTTTATTTGGCTAAAACTGGGTTAATGTATATTTGGTTTGATTTAAAATAACTTCAAGATAAGAGAAATATAGCAAAAAAAAAAAAAAAAAAAAAAATGTTCCACTTGTTGGTGATATGGCAAAAGTCGAAGAGATATATAAGGAAGTGGTTTTAACTGCTAAGGATATATTCCTTACGCTGTTAAGAGTCAAATATTTTGATTAAAATATAAAAAACAGTTTCATATATTATTATTTTCTATTGCGAAATATGAAATAAAATATTTATCCTTGAAAAAATATATGAAAAATAAAATAAATATAGTTAGAAATTTATATTTTAAGATTATTTAGTTTTTAATTTTATGTAACTTGTGAATAGTTTAATGTTTTGCTTAGAAACAGTAAGCAAAATTAAAAAAAATATGGAACTATAGTTTAAAAAATTAGTATATATTTTTCTATTATCTGTTAACACAGTTTTAAAAGTTAAAAGTTCGTATTTTAATTTTAAATGTAAGCCTATAACTACTAAAGTAAAATAATATTATTGTACTTGAGTAGTTTTTAAATATTTAAAAGTTAAGAGCTATTAATTTGATCTAACTTACTGTCTTGCTGAAAGGTTCATGTAATAAAATTTCAATTAAAGAACTTTCGAATTTTTTACCACTAAAATATTCCAAAAAAAAAAGGATCTAAAAAAGTGAGAAGATGCCTAAAACAAAGTCAGCTCAAAAAGCTTGATAAAAACTCACTCAAGCTGAGCTTTTGTTGAGTGCCAAAATAGCTCAAATCTGGTAAAGCCGGCAGCAACAGTTTCACACACACACACACACAAAAGATACAATATATATAGATTTATATATATGTATGTATAACAGTATATATATAGATATGAAGAGATAGAGAGACTCACACATACAGCATCAATACAAAGTATATAAGTAACTATGTAATAAAGAGGCCCAGGACAGGGCCTGTGCCTGGTCCTGGTCCAAACACCACCCCTAGAATACAGGACACTATGGGGATTAAGTCGCTGCTGCTGTTGAGTTGCGCGGCAGAGTGGCAGAGAGGCAAACGCTATAAGCAGAGTATGCTTATTTTGTTTTTGCTTTTAACCATCTTGTACATAAATCACTACTGAGAGCATGAATGCTGCGCAGCAGCTGCTTTCGCTGCTCTGCCCAGAGATGCTACTCTACATCTCTCTTTCTATATATATATACATGTGTCTATATATATATATATATATATATTTGTGTATGTGTGTGTGTGTGTGTGAGTGCCGCCATTTGGAATTTTTCGAAATTGGGGTTCGCTACAACAAACGCAATTCGTAGTAGACGTTTAGGCGTCAACTAGTGCGCTTGGTGCTGCGCTTACACGTTTCAATCTACACACACAACTCGCTCCTAAAGAAAAGCTGATTTCATTCAATAAACCAACGAAGGAGCAGAAGAATCACAAGCGGCAGCAGCAGCAGCAGAAGATAAAAAAGAAGAAGAATAAGAAGAAGAAGAGAAGAATAGGCCACCATACCCACACACACACAGTTTCCCACACAACTCCTTTGCATTACCCCACACAAACACATAGACACATTGCACACACATATACACAATCATAGAACACAGACAGAACATGATAAATGACCAAAACTTCAAACCAAACCAACATTCATTCACCAGACACAGACACAGACCATCAAAAAACAAAAAAAAAAAAGCATATCAAAAAACTAAACTGAACCCATTCAAAAACAAACAACAAAACATCTGTGAAAAATCTCTGTGCATAATATCTTTTTCCATAATTTTAAATATAAAAGTGTTTCAAGGCAGCAAAAGAAAAAAAAAAAAAATAGAAAAGAAAAGAAAAATAATTGCCTAAGCTTATAAAAGATTTTTTAAAGAAAATAACCTTTCATAAAGAAAAGTGCGCGTTATATTACTCCGATATATGTATATATATCCGATATATATATATATATAACAAAGTATTCATTTCTAACTGGTATGTACTTGATGTTGTAATGGAATATACTACGTCTCATATGTATTTTGGTGTTGTATTTGATGTCGTTTTATCAAACTTATAAACTTAAGTTCTTAAATCTTCAATATACAAGTGAGTATTACTTTCACTTTATATAATATATATATATATAAAAATTATTAAATTTTATTAAATATTAAAAGCAAGAGAAAGCAAGTAAATTTTCTTTGTTTAAATTGTAAAAGCATCAGAAATATATATAAAAATATTAAAATCGTTTAAAATAATTTATAATCTTAAAATTATATTTACTCAAATTGTAATTTTTAAGGGAATTTTTTCACCCATCAAAACTTTTTTATAATTTAAGGCATACTAATGGGAATTTTTAAGAAATGTAATGTTTTTTTGTGTAGATCAAATATGGATCAAAATATAACAAATTATATCACTTTTTTGTTGAGTATCATCTTCTATAGCTTCTAATATTGAAAATATGAGTCTTTGATATATTAAAATTTGGTTTCTTTGAGAACTGTGAAATATAAAATTATCTAGAAATAAAAGATTTTTAAAATAAAACTAAAATAAAGCGTAGAAATGGTTTGTATAAAAAATACTTCCATTTTTAAAAAATAAATAGTTATAGTTTTACATAACATGTCAAGTATAAAACTTTAAGAAAGTTGTTTTACAATTTTTTTTATATAAATCTTTATTACAAGATATGTTAAACTGCATTTTCGACTGCCAAAAAAAAGTTACCTATATATAGACTTCTCAGATTGTCATCAAAGGTTGACTTGATCTCAACTTGTAAGTGTCTTTTAATAACTTTGATTCTTTGAATTGACTCAATGTTTGAGATTTAAACAATAAAATATTAATGCCCACTTCAGCTCTTTATTTAAAAGATTTTTAAAAACAATTTTACAAAATAAGAGCAGACAAGTAAGCACCAAAATATTTTGTGAAAAGGTTGAAATAAAGACAGAACAAAAGAAATAAAGAAAGAACAATAGTATATACTTATTATTTGATTATAAATTATTCAATAAATATAACAAACCTTTGAATCGAAGAAAATTTTGAGATTGCTCTATATGGATCCTTAAAACAATATGTACCTATTACTTTGTAAATGGTCTATATTCCTATTTAAAAGTTATATTTACGCTTTGATTAAGACACTGAATAGATCAGCAACATGCACCATTTATATATATCATTTATTACATTAATCAATCAATATAGTAACCATTCCCGAATACAGAGATCGTTGTTCTATGTAGATTCTAGAACATTAGGCCTTAGATGAAAAATCTATTGCATATTCTTAGGGATAACATGAGGAGCAAACTAAACAGATCTTTGAAAAAGGTAATTTAAGGAATATCATTTAAAGTACGTCAGCCACAGAGGAAATGGTTACACAGAGGGGATCTAGCCATCCTTTAGATCCTGTAATATCATTAAATGAAGAATCGATACAAAAGTGTATTTAAAGAAAATTTGTCCTCTTTAAATAAAGAATTATTCTGATTCTATGTCAAGTATATAAATTTTTCAGAATGTTTCTTAGTTTCCCAAATTTCAATTTAGAAAAGGTCAATAATGATATATGAAATCCTAAGAAGCTGTTACAACTATTCTAAAAAGAAAACAGCAGGCATTTTGATATAATTGCTTAGTTTCTTAAGTAAATTGTTTAAATATAACAAAATCGAAAAATATATTAAGCTAAAACTATTTTAAATAATGGTAAACCCAAGTTAATTTAAATGAGTTCTAACAACTAATGATTCAATTACTAATACTAATTAAATCATAATATAAAAAATATTATCTTTCATTTCAATCTCTGTTTAATTACTTAGTTAATTAAACCATTGAAGGGCTTTAAAGTTCTTCTAATTTGGGCTAAGAATTGAGATCCTTAACAAACTGCTCTTAATTTGGACAAAAACCTTGGCTCTGCTTTAGTTGCCATTCGGCAAATGTAATATTAACAACTCGAATTGGCCCAACAGAAACTGCAAACAGAAAAGTTTCGTCAAATAAATTTTGCACAACTCAAATATGCCAGAAAGTTGCCTTCATGCCAGCTGAAAGAGACTGCGGCGTGGGCGTATGCGGTATGAAACAACAACAACAACACACACACACATACACTTAAAGAGGCAGAGAGAGAAAGAGGGAGAGAGAGAGAGAGACAAAGAGAAAGGAAGTGGGGGGGAAACTAACAAGGACAGCATCGGCGTTTTTGCCGAGTTCTTGCCCATGTTCATGTCGTAAAATCGAGTTCATCGTATATATATATGTGTGTATATATATAAGTTCGAAACGAGAAGCCGCAAACCCCAAGCGAATCTCAAGTATCAACCAGGCAAATGCTAGCTGCTGGATGCTAGCAAGGACCAAGGCTCACACATACATACACAGACACACAAAGACTAAAACAGAGACGAGTGTCATGCGTCGTACGCGATGTCAAGGACCGCACCCAAAAAACGGTCCTCCTTTTTTTTTCTTACATTTTCGTGACGAGCAAAAATGTTGCCTGGGTGTCGATGATTTGTAGGTTCTCCCTGACTATACATATACATTATATATATATATATATATAGATATATATATGTTTATGTGTCTGTGTGTGTGTGTGTAGGAGCATTTATGGTTGCAGGTTGCGAGCGGAAGGAAATGACATTTTTATGTGTCTCCTCCCCATTTCGTACTACTACTACTACTTTTACTCTACCTCAACCCCTCGCCCATTCTTCTGCTTTTTTTTCTTATTTTTATTTTTTTTGGGCTAAAGAACTTTGTCCGCTATGAGATGTGGCAAAAAAGGCAAAGACGTGCTATGCATAAGTTTCCTTTTTTTCTTTTTTTTCTTCTTATTTTAATATTTTTCCTCCCTTTTTTTTTGTGATTTTTTTTATTCAGTCGAGTCTTGGTTATCCTCTCTTACGCTTGGACTGGCATATAAATTTCTTGGCTGCGTTTTATTTTACCTTTTTTTTTGTATTTCTCGCAATTTAGAGTTCATTCGCGTTGCTTTTTGCTTGTCTGCACTTGTTTAAGAGCGAAAAAGTGGAGGTTGGTTAAGCTTTATGTTCAGGTAGCAATGTAGTTTTTTTTTAACGTGTTTTTAAAGGGATTTGAAAACAGCGGATTAGATCTGCAATGTAATTATTTCAGCTTAATTAAAAATGGAGCTTAATTTGCATTTTGCTTAGTCATTATTTGGGTGCGATTATTTTAGAACTAAAGCTTGTTTTATATTTTTTGGTTGTGAATATAAAGTAGGAAGTATTACTTAGGTTATACAATACTAAAAATTTTAGTTTATATCCTTTCATCTTTAAAGGCATATAGGAAGTCTTAACATTAAGCTTATTTGCTCTTGGTTTTAAGTATTTTAGACAGCTTTTGAAGTTCAGGGAAAAGTTTTTCATTTGTATCGGCAAATTTTAAACATTATTTATAAAAATATGCAGCCACACTTTTTCTACTTAGATGCTAGCAACTTAGATTACAGTTAAGGGAATATTTCAGCGTTATTATTAGCTATAATAAACATTTATTAATATAAATATAAAGGAACACTATTTCAATTTAGATATTTACAACAAGTTTTACGTGAATAATTCAGAGACAACATTTGCTTAGATTATGATCTTATTTATATAAATATGCAGCCACACTAATTATAGTGAAATATTTGCAACCTATATAACAGTAAAAGGAATATTTCAGGGTCAACATAAGTTAAGTTTTTAGTCCTATTTAAATATTTTTCTTTTCAGTTCTTTAAAATGGGTTTTTTGTTTTAAGGGTAGGTTAACACATTTGGTTTTTTCTTAGCAAATTGTCATTTATTTTCTATACTTGCTCTGATTTAATATTTTCCAAATATAGTAAGAGATACTGCATCTATGTGGCTCTATCTTTAATGGTAGATTAGTTTATTCAACTTATAGTCCTTTTTTCGCAAATGTTTTAACTTAATGATTGCAATATAGCTAGTCCCTTGGTATTTTAAATTCAAAAAAATGCAGCCACACTTTTTTAAGTCCTTCATGCTTAAACAAGAAAAACTTCTTGGCAGCGCACTAAACTCAATTTATTAAATTAAATATAATTAAAAAACACTTTTTTATGATATATAAAAATATTCAACTTAATTCTGTTAAAGATTTTATGTCCTTTAGACAACATTTTGTGCAAAAACTTGGTCTCCATGTGCTCTAATAGTTAGTTTCATTTTCTTTTAGTATAAAATCTAAGCTGCTTATTATAGTATTTTTACTACTTAGTTAGCTCTCAGCTAAGCAGGGGAGCTTGAAAATGACAGCAACAACCATTGACATTAAAATCATGCTTAAGTGCCTCATGTGGCAGCAATGCGACAGCAAAAACAACAACAGCAACAACATCAGCATCAACAATATCAAGAACAACAACAACAGCAGCAGCAAAAGCGACACGAGCTAATTGTTAGACATTGAAATAGCCTTGTTGTAGTTGGGGTTAGACAGACACAAAGGCAGACACAAGGAGAAGAAAAGACAAGGAAATACCTGGCAACAGGACACGTATATGTTGGTCCTGTGGGACAATAATCATGTCTGGGAATAAATGAAAGTATAAGTGTTTTATTTCTCATATTAAATTTTACTTAAATTTTTATAAATTTCATTTAAAGTTTATAGAAATATTTAGAGATTTTCTTGATTTAATGGTTAGAAGAACTTTTTTTTAAATCTATAGAAGATATATCTAATTTCCTTTTGAATCAATATATTATTTTTACTTTTAAAATAAGTTTACAAATTAGTTAATCAAATATTATCTAATGTTAAAAGAAAATAGCTTAGATCTAAAATTAGTAGATATATCTGCTGTATATAAAAAACTCTTCAGTTTAGGAACCAAAAAAACAAAAATTTTTAAAAATATCCCTTCAAATTATTGTACCATTATGGGTTAGTTACTTATATATATATATACATTTGTTAGATAACCAATTTAAAAAAGAAAAATTATCTTTCTGGTTCCACCAAAGAACTAAGTTTTGTAAAAATAAAAAACACCTTAAAATCTTTTATATATATGAGAAAATCATATCATATCATACAACTATTTGTTATCCCATATACTTAAAATTATTTAAAAGGATGTTTATTAATTTCATATATAAATTTATTAAAGTTTTTGCTTAAAAATCCATTTAAGCTTAAGCTAACTCATTATTTTAGAATCTAGTGATATAATAGATTCTTTAACAATGATTTGATTTCAATTTCGCTTGTCCTTTTTCATAAAACAATAGTATAACTGTCCTAAATTAGTTGAAAACTATTCATATGCAAATTTCTTTGCAGTGCTTATACATTTTATGCACAATTTAGAATCCTTTCTTCTGCATCTGTTGTGCACAGTTGAGTAATTTTCATTTCACAATTTAGCTTTTTTGTGGCTATTTTTCTTGAGCTTAATAAATCAATAGATTCACTGGAGAGAGGTGGAACGGGTGAGGTCTCACTGAGTATAAAAATCAATATAGTCATGTAAACTCAAGGATGCGAAAAGAAAAACAGTCAGCTGTTTGGCTTGGCAGCTGCCTTTGCTTTCTCTCTCACTCTCGTTGTCTGTCTTTGTCAATTTTCACAGCTGATTTCATGCAATTTTCATTTTGTATGCTGTTGCCATTTTTAAGCGCCAATTTTTAATAGAAGAACAACAACGACAGAGGAAAAAAAAAGGAGAAGGATAATATTAAGGGGACACTGCCAGCAGGCGTTTTTGTCAAAAGGCTTTTGTTCTGCTCACGGCTGCTGCTGCTGCAAATGTGTGTCACGGGCCATAGTTTTTCCATTTTCCTTCCTTCTACAGTTTTCTTTTTGTCTATTTTGTTCACAATATTGTTGGCAGTTGTCGATCAGCTGCTGCCGTTGCTGCTGCCAGGACAATGCACAAGGGGACAAGGATTCTTTTCCATCCCCCAAAATGCATTTTCGGTGGCAAACGGCGCCTGCCACATCTATATATTGGCCAGTTTATGTTGCAGATGTGATTTTTCCTTCTATATATAATTTTTTTTTTTTTTGTAACTAATTGTGGGGTGAGTTTATTGATCAAAAGAGTTATGCAAATATATATATATATATAAAAAGGAAATGAGTTCAGGTAAAATTGAAATGAAATATGCAATGAAGTCAATGGGATACTTAATAGTAAATTGTACAATTAAATTTAATGATATAGAAATATATTGGAAATATATACAGGAAATATACAATATTGAAATTTGCATTATTCAAAAGAATTTATATTATATTTGACTTATCCTATACCAATGGATATAAGTACTATTGTACTAAGCTTTGATTGAAAGAATTCATATGAGAGAGATTATTAAAATGATGCTGATTATATATTACGTCTTTCCTTCTAATCATTTGTAACTGAGCTGTTTTTCTATAGCCTCATTTTAACTATACAAAGTTGGGTGGATAACTCTGAAAACTAAGACTAAAGTATTTACAAACTTAAGAAATATTTTATAAAAGTTTTGTTTACAATTTTAACTTCTTTTGATAGAAGATTTACCACGATTACCACAATAAGATAATGAAATATATTATCTTGCCTATTATATCTGATATTGATATATAGAATCTGTTGCTAAATCTTGTTCTTAATTGAAGCCAAAGTTTCGATATGATAATCTCTTTAGAAACAGCCCTAAAAGAGCTTTAACTATCTATAGCTTCACATAGATATATTTTACTAGACTTCAATTGAAATCCATTTTCTAAGTATAAAATATTAAATAAAACAAATCTTATTTCAGTTTAAGAGATGGTAATTAAGAAATTTGATATTTTAAAAGTATATAACTTTCTTTGTAATTAGAATTTGAATTAGGTAAAGTACCATTCTTCACCTTGGGTTCAATAATAATTAATTAAAAATTATTCTTAGCCTGATAAACCAACAAATAGTTTTAAAAATTAATAGATTGATAAAAAGATCGAAATTTTATTATATTTTAGCTACAAAGACAAATATTTTGTACTTGCATTTAATATATCAAGTGAAGTTAAAATTTTCTTTTGTTGTTTTACAACAAAAATGCAATTATACTTTAAACAAAAGCTTTTTCCATTATATTTTTTTTCTGTTTACCTAAAACATTTGGCATCAAAAAGAGTTTGATTCTTGACTTTTATTTTATACCTTAACCTTTTGCTTATCCTTTTCTTTTGATTAATCTGAATTCATTTTATTTATATGAAAGTTCAAGAATCATTTGAAAATCAACCAAATGGCAACTATTTATCATTTGTTGAACAAAAGTTGACGAAACGATTCAGCATCATTAAAGATCCCTCTGAGAGGGTGTGGGGAATGCGACCATTCACCTTTTGGATGAGATGAGATGATTGCCTGAAGTTGTAGCTAGGCAAAGGCAGAGGTAACCAGCTGCCAGGAATCACAGCAAAACATTGATTAGATGAGATGCAAGAGCATAAACAGGATATAAAAATGCATTTGCGATGCCCGTAAATGTCAATGACAATAAAAAGAAAGCAAAAAAGGATACACATAAACTCTCTCACACACCAAGAGAAGAATAAATATGCGCACATATACACACACTCACACACACACACATACACAGATGTACATAATCATAAAATCAGCAAGGATAACAATAACAAGAAGCAGCGGGCGCACTCGAATATCCTAAGCCTGGGCAATACATTGAATGAAAAGGCGCACAAGGGACAATCAGGACGTTGAACGGGAGGCGGGCAGCTGGCAGGATAATATGAAACCGGATTGCAACAGAACAAGAGAGAGAGAGGGAGAGAGAAAGAGAGAGAGGGAGGCTGAGAGAGCAAATGAGAGCCACCGAACATTGATCCTGTTATTACGCACAAGATCAACCCCTAACCTCGATCACTCGACTGACTACTTAAGGCCCTAGCCCACAACAGAGTTTTGTATCGCAGCACATTCGCAAATTCGGTTAGTTTTATTGGAATCCTCGCAACGTGAACATCGCAAATATAAAATTAAATCGTCCCTCTCATAATCCTAATGACGTCGTTAAAAACCGGTTCGCGATCATCCTTGGATACAACATTCCGTTTGGATTGACACTCATTTTCCTTAGTGATTTCAAATTTTGAGTCGTTTGGTACGTTTTTCTCCTGGTATCCACTGTAGGCCTATATGTTATTTGACCATAAGGCACGCGGTGAATGCCAAGAGCGAACGAAATTCTACAAAAAAACCAAAACGCAAAACTATATCAAATTTAATTACTCAATTACAATTAAAAAAGTGAAAAGTTTAAAGTAAATAACTTTAAAGAAAACCATATTATTCAAGGATCTTATCAAAGACTTTAAAACTAATAACAGGATATGTAAACTTTTTACACCAAAAAAAGGATTGCTAGATCTCAATGTATATTAAGTGCAGTCGGACTTCAAATAACATATACAAATTGAAATCTTGGGATTGATTTTTTGGTTACAGTTAAGTGATATTAAGAACAAATTTGTTTATGCACAAAATTCTATAAGTTTTGGTTAAACTAAAACTAAACTTTCGCAAACATTTTACAAGGTTAATTCTATGTCTTTATTACCTAACTTTTAGTATTCAATACGGGCTCTTGCTTTGAGTCCCAAACATAAGTAAAAATACAAACAAATATTTTTTCAATTAAATTTCCAAACGGTTTGCTTTGTGACTAATATATTATAAAATTTTTGAATTTCTTGAATATATTATACAATTTTTGAATTTCTTGAAAAATTCGTTAAAAAATTTACCTTTTTTCATTGTGTTTGTACATATTGTTCTTAAAACCCATCTTCTTGTTTATTGAGTGTGTCTTAATGTTAAAAACTCAACCAAATTTTCTAGTTTTCTTGGAGTTTTGTGGGATCTATACAGTAACCAAGAATCTTTTCTGTAAATGCTTCGATAACCAAATTTGCTACATCGAATTTTTATGGTTTTAAACTTAAAACATTGTGCTGAAAAAATATAAAATAATTCAATTCATTAAATATAAAATTGTATTTGTAGTTTACAATTGGTTTTGTTTTTATTAGTGAAAACTTTTGTTAGGAAAATATATTTTTATAACCTTTAAATAAAATAAATAGTGAGAATATACAAATATGAAACGGTTCAAAGAAGTTTTTAGTAAAATACTTGGAACAGAAAATGTAAATGAGTTTACTGTAAAAAATAATGTAGATATCAAATTATTTAAATGGTTTTCAAAGAATTTTGTCTTATCTTGGGTACAACCAAACTTTCGGGGAAAAAAATGGAACTATAAAAGATATGTTTAGGTCTTCAAAGGTTTGTTTTTTAATTTTGTTCGGTTTTTAAAAACTTTATGTAAAAAAGCAAAGCCATTTTGAATTTTATAGAGATCTAAATCTAAAATTCATATAAATTCAATGTTACATATAAATTATATACCTATAAATTATATATTAGTTATTAACTGAAAATTATATTTAAAGTTATGCAATTTACCTCAAGATTAAAGAAATCAATTGAGGTCTTTTTATATAAGATATATCAAACACTAAAAGGATTAGATTCGAAGAAGGTCAATAGATAGTCAAATCTTAGAAGTAAAACGATGTCTGTTGACTTTTAGTGTCAAATAATTTCACAAGGCTTATTCTATAAATTTAAAGAATATTAGTGGCCAAGTTAATTTGCATTAAAAATGATCTGCAGAAAAATTAAAAATACGTAAAAACATTTAAAAAAAAACTAAAAAATGTTTCCCCGGTTGACCTATTTTGTTATCCTTTATATATTTTAAGTTGGCATAAATTATATAAAAGTCATTTTAACTAAATTAAAAATCAACGTTGCTTAACTACTCCACAATAATTTGCAAAAGATTCTCTTTAGGAATCATAAATTCTTTTAGGGATATTCGTTATGGAAATTTATGGCCCGGCCCCTCCACTTTAACCTGGTTTTGTCCAGCTGCCTTCGGTTCTTATTAAAATAGCTAAAATAACTTAGTAGCGCTGCTTGCTGATGTGAAAGAAAAAGATTTATAATTTTTCTTTAGCGGAAATTAATTTAACGTCAGCGACATGCAAAAAGCCATGGCACAAATATGCATTAACCAGGTCTTGGAACGTTGGCCAACAAGGCCAACAAAAATTGAGGAAATGGCATCCATCCTACCAGTTTCCAAACCCTCCACTTTCTTCCTCTCTCTCACACTATATTTTTTCCTTGCCCATCAGGCTGGTAAAAATGAGTAAAAGAAAATGACGTTGTTAGGAATCCAAGATGACAAAAGAATGAGCAAAAAATGTGCTAGGTTAAATACATTAATTTGTAAGCATCGACTTTTGAGATACCTTGGAACTTCTCTTTATTGCTGTTCGCAGTTAACAGTGTGACCAGCTACTCAGGCTTAGCGAAATACTTACTTTAGGCAGATAAACACACTTAAAGTTATCGTATATCGGGATCTACAGACTATCGAGTGAAAGTTTATATCTTATTCTGATCAAAATGGTATCTATATCTTTTACTTATTTCATAAAGATTTGTTTAAAGATTTGGTAAAGTAAGTATATTCCTACATGAGTAAAGCTTTATCTATAATCCTTCTGTCAAATGCCAAGTTTTTCACATAGTCTAAGCTCAGGATTTTTTTTTCAAGGAAACTTATCTCAAGATACTTAAACATTTTATTATAAACAATTGTTATTTTAGTCAGTTTCCTAGAAAAAATATTTGTTTTGACGCAACATTTTAACAAATATCTAAAAACAAAGAAATCATTAACTAAGTACAGAGTATCAAAAGTTAAGTGTAAAATTTATATATTCTTGGCATTAAAATATGTTAAAATTTAATATGGCTAAAATATAATATTTTTACAACTAGATAAAAAAAAAAATCTTACTTATCTCTTATATTTATATATATAGAAGACAAAACATGAAAATGCCAAAGTGCTGGGATTTAGTTTGGTATGCCCAGGAGAGAAGAAAGTGCAGAGAAGTGCTAGGATATAAGAGTCTTGCTTAGTTACTCATATGACAAACACACATTATCAACACAACCACCCATAAAACCACCCACTATACACACACATACACTTGCAATTTGTTCATTTTTCAGCGAGCCTGAGGGATTTTTATTCTTTTTTTTTTTTGCTCTGCACCGCTTTGGCATGCAAATTTGTTTGCATGCAAAATGAAGGCAAGTTTCCATCTTCATACAAATGCCCTAAGTAAGAGAGAGAGAGAGAGAGAGAGAGAGAGAGATAGAGAGGAAGATACATATATCCATTCGGGTGTGTGCGTTTTCATTTCGCATATGCATAAAATGCTACCAAAAGCATTTTTCGATTCCTTCCACACATATATTTTTGCCTTTTTCCTTTTTTCCTTTTTTTTTTTTGTTGTCATTCTATACGCCCGCCATGCAGAATGTGCCCGAAGGCTTTACAGAGTCCCTTTTTGGGTGTTCATACATATGTCTCCTCTGACTTTCAAAAAAAAGAACGATGGAGAGAGGAAAGGAAAAAAAAAAACAAATTGGAAGGAGAAGAAAAACCTAATAACTGTTCAATGCAGATTACTCCAAAAGATGCTTGTGGGCATGGGAATATATTGATGATGAGGATATGCTTTTACCCATCAAAGGAGCAAAACAGGGAATGAAACAATGTTTACCTTGCTAAATAGCCTGGGAATACAAAGAAGGCACAAATAAAAGAAGCAAGAAAATACATTCAAAAAAAGGAAAAAGAGGGAAAATCTATTCCCCAAAGGATTTTTTCTCTTTTAACATTTTCAGCAGTAATCGAATAAACATTTTTGTGTTTTTTTTTTTCTTTGCTGAGTATTTTAAGACTTTAAAATGCATTTATTTCTGCTTAATTTACCAAATGATAATCTCTAAAATACAAAAAAAAAACTTGTAAAAATACAAAAAATTATTATACATTTTTAGGAAATTATATGATGTGCTAAAAAGTTGGATAAGTATAATCAAGAAGTAGTTTTATTTTGCATCCTTATCTTAAAATTTTATTCATCAAATGCTTAGTGAAAAAAATTTCAAAGAATTTAAAATCAAAAAGTGTTTTCTGTTTGGAAAAATTGAAGAGTAAAATGAAGTATGAAGTGAAGGTATGAAGATTGTCTTTACCTTAACACAAATTGGACCAGGTATATTATGGTAGCATTGTCTTTAACGTTTGATAGCATTGTAAAGGATTAAACTATCATTTGTTATTTTCTGAACTAGATTTCACCGAATATATATATTTTTATTTCAATATTAATCAATTTCTTTTGTAAGGAAAATTAATGTGGAGTTTTGGTAGTAAAATTAAGGCCATCTAGAAATTTTATTCCCTCATCTCTAGCACGCTGTACCACTAACTTTGCTTGGTATAAACTCTTTCGAGTAATGTCATCTTATCATAATCAACTCTATCGTGTGATCAGTGTATAGATGATCTCATTTCCCTTTTGATAAAAGCTAATGTTCTATACTATCTAGATCAAAAATAGCTTTAGTTTGCATATTCTTGTCTGTGTACCATATACTCTGAATTACAACTCAGGAGCCCCTCGATTGGTTGGGTATTGGCACTTACTGCACTCGTTGCATTTTTTATTTCAAAAAATGAGGCAAACTTAAAAGATTTTAGTTATTATGGTGTTTATATTTGTTAAATAGTTGTTAAAATTTGAGTTATTTTACTTTAGATATCACTATATAGAAACAAGAGCCTTTTGATTAAAGAAAGAAAACTACAAATTGAGTAAGTGTCCTTTCCAAACATTTGATGTTTAATATTTTCAAAGTAATAACTTTATTTTCTTGTTTTATTGTTTTATTTCTCAAAGAACTGACAGATTCTTTTCTTCTATTTCATGTAATTAGCATAGGATTCCGGCTCAGTCTCACGAAATTCTTACAATGTAAAGACAGGTGTTGCTATTATTGAGAAGTTTCCTGTATTCAGGGATAAATTCTGTGGTAGTGTACTATCAACTCTACATAGTTTAAGTAAGCAATTTTCAATCTCTCTAATAAAACCATAAGCTCTAGGGAAAATACAGAGAGAGGGAACAAGAAAGGACTTAACCTAAGGTAGAATAAAGTTAAGTTTTACTTAATTTTTCCCTTGCAAGTCTCCAAATTTAAAATAATATATTTTATATAAAACCTAAATTGTTCGCCAGGAATTTGTTTTCTAATTGTCCAGTTGGAAATCTAAATGATTTAACAAAGTTTTCCATCTTTGTTTAAAGCACTTATTATATGAAAATTTTGCATAAAAATGTTGTAACCTTTTGTTTGATATACTTAAATTTAATATTACAATTTTATTTTGTATATTTGATTTGGATAACAAAAAAATTTCTGATTGAATAATATCAATATATGTATATTTCTTGGAGCAACTAGTTTTACCTTTAGCTTAATGACGATTACTTTGGCTTCATTGCGAAGCGGTTTACCACATTCCTTTTGGTTCACAAAAATGTTATGGCTTATACCTTAGAGAAGGCAGAAATAGTAAAAACATTTTGATTGGCATTTGCATAAGCAGTTCAATGCAATTGCTTTGCGGTTTCGCATAAATGGAAGGGTGAACACCATTGGGAGAAGAAGGAGGAGGGATTTGGCCAGAGATTCCTTCACTTCACTTCAATGTAGACTTCAAGCTGTGTTTGCCTAGCACTTGGCGGCTATATACACATATTATACATATATGTATATATATATATATGGTAGTTATTACCGTTTATGTGGGTTGTAAGGGTAGCCACCCGCCTTCTTACCCCCCACCTTATGTGGAGGCCATTTGATTTGTTCATGCATGAATATGTTACGCTATTGCACTCACATAAAAGCGGAAATTGAAAATATATATATATATATATATGTATATATATACATACATTTTTTTCCACAAACAAGTGGTAAGTTATACATATATCTATGTAAGTATGTTTATATATATACATAAATCCCAATATATATATAGATTCATGCTGATGCTCCTGCTGTCAGAAGGATATTGCATTTTGTGGCTAAATATTAAGTGCATTTTATGATTGATAGAAAGTCTACAAAATGTATTGAAAATTTGATGAAATTGCCTTATACTTTCCCTTCTCATATTGTCTAAATTTGTTCTCACACACACAGAATAATTGAAATTCTTAAGTCTCTTAAAATCTATTACATTTTCTATTTAAGTAGAAAATTACATGCAATTTGATTAATAATCATAAAGGAGAGCAAATTAAATATCATTTAAGCCTTAATGAAATCCCCTCAAAGGACAAAGTAAACTATTTCAAGTGCCTAAAATCCAAAAGAAAATTCTTTGATAAAATATTTCTAAATTAAAAGAAAATGTTGTTTGTACAAGTAAGTGAAGAATTTTTACACTCTGCCACAATAAATCTCATGCAATGCAATGAAATGTAACACAAGATATTGAATTCAATATAGGGATAGAACCATACGACAGCCAACAGAATCACTGAACAGTTGATGGCCCAAAGGAAAGTGGGGTGATGGGGTTGGGTGTCAAGGGCCAGTGTGTTGTAGCCAAGATAAAGGAAAAGTGGCAGCAAATGCGGAAGAATAATGCGACAGCACGAACAACAGAGACAAGGCAAAGTTGTTGCTGTATAGGTAAAGGGTAACACACAGAAATGTAGAAAAGGAGGGAAAGGGGTTTATAAAGTAAAAAGAAGAAACATTACAATGCCATAAAATATATAGGCAGACATATTCGCATTATACTCTATATATATATATATACATATATCAGCAGAGACAATGCCATTGCACGCCCGCAATATGAAATGAAACAATTGCAATGCAGCAACTAATATTTTATGCGTAAATCTACTCTCTTACATAGAGTAAGGGTATACACTATAGGATGTAAGAGGAAACCCTTTTTTATTGTTATATCCTTACATATAAAAGGGTATATAAGCTACCACTAGTTAAATAAAATGACAATAATAAAATGATTGCTTTAGAGAAAATCTTAAAATTTTTTAAGATTCATTAACTAATAATAAATCAACAATAATCTATGAAAAATATATTTATCCATCCTTCAAGTGTTTCGGAAAGGTTTGTATAAAAAGAAGTAAAAAATGACTTTAAATCTTTCCTAATATAATACTGTGGCGATCTAAAAAGTATTTAGAGTTTAACTTAAAAGTAATATTTTAAACTTATTAATAGAACTCTAATTCTTATTTGAATATACCAATATTTAAGCTTGAAAACAAATTTGCAAAGCTATGAAAAAATTGAATATAAAATACAATAAACTTTTAACGGAATAAAAGTTTCTTTTTTACATTTTTTTTTAATTTATAAATAATAAATCGATAACTTTATATTTAGGGAGAACTTTATTCGTTTTAAGTTTTGTGTTTGAAAGGAATTTAATACATTTAACTAACAACTTTCAAGCAATTATTATTAGAAACGTTTCTTTGAAATTATTTAAACTTTTCTGATTTTTAATATTTGTCAAGTACAACATTTTCATTTTATTGTTATTTTGCGTTAATTCTAGTTATTTAATTATATTAGTATTATTATTTACCAGCTATCAAAGAATTTGTGTATTTTTCTAAATAAATTGGTGAGTTAATATTATTATTATATATGTATATATATAATTATTGTCTATATATTATTTTCTGTTTATTAATTAAAATCTAAGTCAGAATTAATCTAAATTATGATGGGAAAAACAGGAGAAGCAAAGATCTTTGGAATATAGAATTATTGTTCAAAAATTTTTAGGTTTATGTGTCTAAAAAATCGAATTTTAGAATTGAATTTTATTAAAATTTTAGAAGCCAATCCTAGGCATTATATAGAGCTTAAAGTTTATTAAAGATTTTGAAACCCAAAAATAGGCACTAAAGGTTTAAAGTTGTTTAAAAATACTTACGGTATGAAATATACTTTGAGTTATAAATTTATTTGAAATTTAAGTACCAAAATATTTTTTATTTTAAAAAGAAAGCTTTAAAAGTTCATAAAATAAACTTTTTTCAAATATATATAATTTTATTATATCTCTATAAATTAAAATTGAATATATATTAACTGAATCTGCGAGCAAATGACTTTTTAAAGAAGTCGTAATAAAATTTAATAATTATATTATATAAATAATAAATATATTATTATATTAGTAAGAAAAAGTTATTTTATTTTGCGGAATTTATATAAATTTATTATTTATAAATTTATTTTGTAAAAAATAAATTTTTTTATTATATTTTAATCAAGTTGAATAGTTAATAAGGACCTTAGTTTTTGGATGATATACCAGCAAATTTATAAATATGTAATAAATAAGTAAATTTTAATTAATCTTAATCATTTCAAGTCCTAGATTTATCATGTCCTAACACTTATTTGCATTCACATTAGTCACTTAAAAAAGTGTATAAAATGTTCGTTATAAAAATAGTCAAGGGACTTCCGTTTTTCTTTCTTTTCGCATTTCTGCCATTACAATTTTTCCTTAACATGCTTGTGCAATTTTCCATTAAGGGAATTAGTTGGAAAATAACAAAAGTAACCAGACCAGGCCCAGAAGACAGCGACACATACTTAAATGGCACACACACACACTCTCACACACATCCTCATGCTGTTCATATATGTATATATATATATATATATATCTAGGAGCATCTTTTGCGACTGATTTATAGAAGGTGACAGATGTGGGCAACAGAATGATAACAAGCTTTAGCGAGTTCCACACAAAATTCTATCAAATTTACTATATATAAAATACATATATATATAATGTTCTTGTTCTTTTTTTTTTTTTGAAGGCAACCAGTGGAAAAATGCCTTTAGTTTTCCCCTTTCACATTTTCCTTTATTTTTTTTTTTTTGTGTCCCCTTCTTTTTCATTTCATTTTCATTTTATTTTTTTGTATGTGTGCTTGTTTTTTTTTTTTGGTTTTTTTTTTTTATTTTTTTGACCAAGCTGTCGGCTCTGTAGTAACAACAGCTGCAACTGACGGGCATGAAAAGTGGTTTTTCCACAGTGTGCAAATAGAAAGAAAATGCTTTTTCACCAAAGCGAATATGGTTAACTAGCAGAGAGAAAGATGAAAGAGAGTTGTGCAAAATTTTCGTCGCTTTGCTATAAATTAAATTCAACGATAGCAAAGGAGTTATCCTTGTCGTGCTCCATGACGGTCTCAGTTCTGGCTCTTTCTCTCTATCTGGTTGTCGACTTGGTGGTCGTCTTTCACATGTGGTCTAGCTTGGCCCTATGCGCCAAAAAGTTCATGGCATCAAAATTTATTAGTATTTTATTATCAAGCCAAATGGAAAATTCAGTTGCCATTGTATATATAAACTGAAACTTTTCAAAAGGATATTGTAAAGGGCTGGCTACTGATTAAAAGTTTTTAAATAAATTGCTATTTATTCTTTATTTTTCAACTATCTGCATAAACTATACAAACGGAATAATTTTTTGAAATTAATACATTGATTATTTAAAAAACTGATTTACCTTTTAGTTAATGAGACTGAAATTTTATTTTGTAATTAATAAAATAAAAGAAATAAAAGAAAACAATAAATTAATAAATTACCTTAAAAAAAGTCATTCACTCTTTTCTTTAAACAATTTTATTTACCCAAATTATTTTTTTTTAATTTATTATTATACTATATAGATGCTTATAACGCATAGAAGTATACGTACGCGACCCCATAAGTGTTCAGCATCAATAGCCGAGTCAATATAGCCATGTCCGTCTGTATATCTGTCTGTTTCTTCGCAAGAAATGGACATTAAATTTTAAGTTATATGGTTGAAACTTGGTAGATAAGCTCTTTAATACATCAGGTAGATGAAGTATAAAAATCAGTCGGATCGGACAACTATAAGATATGGTAAATTGACTTTAACCGCTAAAATACAACAAATATCAACAGGTTATGTGTAATAGAGACAAACAGCATTTTAATTTTGTTTTTTGGCATAATACAATATTGATTGACGGCATATAAGTGGACCCCGGACAAATTGGTTTGGTGGTGTATTAGGTATTAAGAAGTTTCCCTTTTCTATTAATTTTTTAAATTACTTAAAACTAGTTAATTAGTCGAGAACTGCAAGGGCATAAAAATTTCGGCCGTAGTTAGGCCGTAGTTTTTTTTGAACTTTTTAAAGTATTTTGTCTAATAAAAAAGTAATTAATATCTTATAAATAAATTTATTTTTGATATAGTTTAAAATAAAGAAAAATTACTCCTCATTTGTTTTTCTCTACCTATTTTGTATTAATACATAAAATTTAATATTGAAATGTAAAGTGAATAATTTATTAAATCTTTTTATCAATGTAAAACTAATTCATAAACTCATTTTAAAACTCTTTAGAAATGCATTTAGAAACCTTTTAAATGTTTTTTTTTTTGCAAGTTTTTGTAATTAAATCAATGTAATTTTATTTTTACAGTAACTTTTAGCTCTCAGCCTCGTTGGCCTTTCCTTTTATGACCAAAACTAATTTACTTAATAATATATTGGCCAATTGTTTCGTATGTTTCGAACTCCGTATAAATCTTCCAATCAATTTGCCAAGTGGCGTAAAGAGCAGAAAATTTCATGGCAAAACTTTTCAATGGCCGCACCCAGGAAAAATCATTAAATTGGAAATATGTTGCAAATATTTTCCTTTTAACCCGCTCTCTCTCTCTCTCTCTCTCTTTCTCTGCTCAATCTCCATTTACTACATTCTCTTTCCCTTTATGTTTGTGTTTCAATAGAATTTATTAAAATTACCCAACAAAATCAAAACATACACAGAAAGTCCTTTACTTTGTTTTTGTTTTGTTTCGTTCCAAAAATTAAACAATTTCAATTTTATTAATTGCCCTTCAGAAACACACACACACACAGAAAGGGAGAGAGAGAGAACTGTTCTATGTAAAATATTTAATTTAATTCAATTAAATTGCCTGGATACAAAACGAAAACTCTTATTTAACATTTAACGTAACTGAAAAAAAAGCTATACAAAAAAAAGAAGTAAAATGGCCGCAATTAAATTCTGTATGGCTTAATGAGTGAGTGGCAAAATGACTTGGTTACAAGCAGGAGGAGGAGGAGGAGGAGGTAGCAGTTGAAGGGTTTCCAAAAATTAAATGAATGTAACGAAATTTTAATACACTTGCAAAGAGTTAAAAAACTTTTAGAACATATTTGAAATGAAAATTATAATAAATTTAATATTATATTAAATAAAATTAAATAGAATTTTTATATCCAATGATTCATTTAATAATCTATTGATTCTTTGCAAAAGGCAAGTAATTTTTTTGTAATTTTATTGTATTAGTAAAAGAATCTTTAGTTTTTTTCACCACATAAGTTTAGTTTTCATTCTGTGGGCCTCTGTTCAGTTTAATCCTCTATATTGTTCAATATTTTCACCCGATTTATATGAATTATTGTAACTGCAGAGAGAAACTCTTTTAAATGTAACTCGCTTATTTTGTTTTACCCAATTTGAATCTATAAATCTATTAGTTAAGAGTTATAGATAAAACATTTTAAAGAAAAGCCACAGAATTAAAAATGCTTTGGTGCAAATCAAATTCAAAAAACAACAGGAACCAAATTTACAAACCAAGCCTCAATTTTATTTACGATTTTCATATATATAGCTTACGAACGTAAGAACATAAGAAAAGATCTCTCTAAAAATTGTATTAGCAGAAAAAAAGCACATAGTTAAAGAGAATATTATTTAAAAATACAAAAATAAAAGTTCGATACCCAATAAAAAATTTTCTTAGATTTTTGAAGTACAAATTTTATTTAATTTAGCAAAGTGAATTGTTGGAATAGTTTAATAGAAATCTACTTTTCTAGGCTTAAAAAGAAATTGTCTTAAATACATAACTGGTTCTATTACAAAAAGCCAAAAATGCTGTTCCAAATTCTGCAGTTTTAATAGTGTTTCATGATAATAAAGAGAAATTATTTGTATTAACCTATTAAATATTTAAAGAGCTAACAAAGTAATAGAGAACTGCGGCGACTTGACTGTTTAAAAACGAGATCTTTAAATTAAATATATAGTGAAATGACAGATTAATCCAATTCAAAATAAATCAAATATGGAGATTTTTCATAATTTTGTTATCAGAGAGAATAATATATATATATAAATACATTCGACTAAATCGATTTGTATTAAATTGTTTTTCACTTTAACTGCCTAAATGGTCTCAGAAATAGCAATATAAAGACAAAAATAGTTATTCATATTATATCATTACTTATTCTATACTACTATTACAAGAATGCCTTTCCTTTGGGATTACTTGATGTTTTTTAATATTTAAAATTTGTGAAATCGAAACAAGAATAAATTTGATCAAAGTTGTAAAGAGTTTCAGCTCGAAAATAAGATGATAAATTTAAAACTTATGTATGGTAACTTTTTTCCTATGATATAGTAAATATTTGAGAAACATGAGTACAGAATTTCAAAAATAAAGAAATGATATCTTAAATCTTTAGTTTAGTGTTTCTAATTAACATTTAATTTCTTTAAATGCTTTTCTTTTTGATATTTAATTATGTTTCTATAACCTTTGTGAGGGTATTGAAAGAAAAATACAAATTGTAGCATAAGGAAAGCGTAACGTAAAACAATTGCCAACGTTGCATTTTCATTTTCAACATTTTTCCTCCTGCCCCAACACTCCAACACTCCTCCCTAACCATGTCACGGGGTAGCCATGTTGATTTCATTTCATTTAGTGTTGGAACACAATTCAGACTTCATCTCCAGCTCCAGCAATTTTTCCAGCTGCATCTGCAACTCCATTGCCATGTCTCTCAACCGTTTCGACCATGTTGTGTTTGTGTGTTTTTGGCCACGCCAACGCCAAACGGTACAATGGCCGCCAACGTTATACGTTTTCAATGTGTATTTACCCAATATTTATACCCTATACACAGAATAGCCAAAAGGTATATGAAAGATGCTAAAATTGAATATTATAAATAAACAAATTTTTCCTTATTTGGAATGATTTGATATTTAAATAATTACTTTTAGAGAAGAGTTGATTAAACTACATCATTTCAATTTAAATTTACAGAATTTATTTTCTAATGGGTATCCTTAAGTCGATTTGCTAAGTTCTTGGTCAAAATTTATTTTCTTTTCAAAGTTTTTTGGTATGTTTCGAATAGCGTCTGACTGGCCATTAGTATGAATGAATGGCATACAAGAGAAAAGCGATAAAGAAGAAAGAGAAAATTGCCATGCATATATTCATATATATATATATATATATACACATACATTTATCGGTTATATATAATTTATCTTTGAGATGCTTGCTTTTTAATAATTATGAAATATTTGATGGAGACTCGAAATCAAAGGAGAACTTTTCCAGCAATTGATAGTTGGCTTTTGCTGAATTTGATTTATCAATAAAATATATACATATATATATATATATTCGATTCGTTAAGGGTAAATTCAAAAGTACTATTAGCAATCAAGTGAAAAAAAATAAACTAGTGGTCGTGGAAGTTTAACTAGATATATATAAAAAAACTGCTTTTAATTTGTTTTTTGTATTTTAATGTGGTTGATGAGTCGTTAAAATGTTCATCAAAAAATACTTATCAATTGGTTTCGGTTCAAAGGTTATAGTTAAACTTTGTATTATTCATATATGGAGTATGTGTATTTTCAATCGAATATTTATGCTAAGCGGAATCAAAGAAAAAAGTGTCAATTTTTATACCTTAAAGAAGACCAAATTATACATATGTCTGTTTTTGTTTCATAGACATTTTTAGTTTTAAATTTTATTTATTTTAGTTTTATAATTTTTACATAAATAAATAAGTAAGTAATATAAATACTGTGAAATATATTTTAAGTTAGTCTTAAATTTTCCATTCTTGGAGTTTTTAAGTTAGTTAAAAATACTAATAAAACTTTATATTATTATTTAAAAGGTTTTCAACACTTTCAATGTATAGAAAGTGTTTTTGAAATTTTTTTTTAATTTTCAATAGAATTCAAATAGAACATTCTTTTGAGAATTAAAAGGCTTTCCGATTGTTTCAAGATTTTTATTTTTTCCGCATTTTTAAGCGATTTCCCGATGGATCTCTGAAAATGAAGCTAACCTCTATTCGATGATTTAGTTTAACTAAAATCAAATAATTCGATGGAATCTTTTAAAGAAAAGAAAATTTATATATATTATATTTTGTTTATTTAACAGAATGTATATTTAAATTATAAAAAGTATAAAAAAACAAAATCTTTTTGGAATTTGTGTATGTCGTTAGTTAAAAAAAATGAACAAACTACTACAATAAATCTTTACTTAAGGGTGAACTTACTTTTTCCTTTACATTAGATATGTAGAAAATATCTAAAATAAATTTATTTACAATTTGTATTTATATTGCAAGTAATTGGAAATTCAATTGGAATACCTTTTTAATGAACTAGAGGCAATATTTCTATTAATAGGTCGACATCTATTCTCATCTTTATTCTCTATTAATCAAAGCAAACTCTCATAGAAAATAGACTAACAAAACATAAAGAAGAAGTCTTTTTGACTACATCAGTTTAAAAGTATTTAAATATTTATCAAATAAAGATTTTAAAACCATTTAATGTATAATAATTGTTAACATATTTCATTTCATATCAGTTAGGCATAAAATTTATATAATAAATATGGTCAATTCCTAATGATAACTCATCTTAAGCCGAGTTTCCCTCCTAACAAACCACAACAAGTAGAAAAAATAAAAACCCAAGAACTAGAGACCCAGAACCTGACTGAAAATTAGATAGATATGGCAAGGAGCAAATAGAAGGAAACTTTGGTAAAAACAACAAACAACATGATTTTGGCCAAGTTGTTGGGGCGAGAAATCGAATTGAATTGAAAATAACAAAAACAGACACAAAAACCAGGCAAAAAACACACACACACACACACATATCAAGAGATGCCAAATGGGGAATACAGTTACACGATGACTGCCAAATACTCTGAAGCTATCGGTAGAAACTGTGATGGTGATGGAAGAGAGGTAGAAGAACGCATCACAAATTCCCAAAACTCAAGAGTAGAGTGGGGGGGGTTGACTCCCACTTCTTAAAAAAAAAAACTGGGAAAAAACACCGGCAAAGAGCAGCAACCGGTAAAATCGAATGTTCACTTTGTACCATCTCTTCTCTCTCTTGCTATTGCCATTGCCATCTCTCTCACTCACTCTCTCTCTCTCTCTCTCTCTTTGCTTGTCTGTCTGTGTGGTATCCTCCCACACATACAGAGTAGAGCTTCTCTGTTATGTATATGTATAGCTGTAAAGTCTGAAATTTTGCACACATTTACAATAATTGTAAATGTGTTGAAAATCGTTTGCACAAACTGTGAGCAAAATCATGTTATTGGGAGTGGAAATCTCTTCATGATGAGTGTATATACATATGTGTGTGTGTGTGTGTATGTGTTTTGCTCATTTGTTAAGGGGAAATGACTTTTGTCTGTCTCTCTGTGGTATGAGTTAGTGTATGTATTAGGTGTGTCTTTGTATGAGTCTCTGGCTAGTGAGAGCAGCCATGTTTTTTTTTGTATGTTCATCTGCCTTATGCGACGCCTGCGCCTTGATCTACACTGAGCGAAAAAAAAATGTGTTGATGAAGATGTGAAAAACTAAGAAAGAGAGAGAGAGATCTGCTGTGTATAAATATATTTCTAGTCAAATCTGCAGTTTTGGGACTGTTTGTTTTTAAAAAATATCTCAATATTATATTATTTTCTTCCTCTTGAGAAAAATTGTTAAAAATAGCATATATTATGGGAGGTAATTGAAGCAATAATATATTTTAAAAGAATGTATGTAATTTTGTTTAAAAATAATATTGGGTCATTTCTCTTTAGGTAGTTTAGGTATAATCATCAGTCGCCTACAACAAGTGATACTTCTTGGCTACAAAAAGCAGAAGTTAAGCATAAATTTCTTATAAGAAAGTTTAGATAACATTAAAACAATTGTTAAGTCCATTTAGTTATATAAATAAATAATCAAAACAATTGATAAACATAACAAAACACAAAAATCTACTTAAGATAGATATCGCCAAAGAAAGTATGAACTGAAATGTAGTAAATAAAAGTTTTAAAAATTTAATTTGAATTATCCGCAAGGCAATTGAAATAGGATTTTGTTTTCAATGGATCTTTTAAAATCAGAAGCATAATTGAATAACTTTTAAATGATTAACAATTGCTGCCACTTGTTATTAAAAAGTAATTTATCAATTTCAAATTTTATATAGATCATCTGATCAATATAGTGGTAGATTTTGCATCTTTCTTTTATAAAGATATGGCAAGAGCAATTATATCAAATGATTTGTTAACTTTCTGTATAATATTTTAGAGAATTTAATATTATGCCTGCTTGCTCGTTGTAGGACTCGAGAGTACTTGAGACTTAGAGCTCCATTTGGTCGTGCATCGAGAGCACTATACTAGAGGTTCTTGCTGGCAGCCACATGGCAACGCATCTAAACGTTCAGCTGTACATGGCAACGGCTTTTATAGTCCTTGCCTAAAAGGGCAGCAAAAAGCCGACTCTGCGCACAACATGGCGTATGAGCAACACAAATACAAACACACACAGACACACCCACAACCACAAGCACACACACAAACACATACATATATGTATATATATATATGTAGATATGGAGAGATATTGAGCTCTCCCAGGATATTGCTATGGCAACCTTGACTACCTGGCAACTCATTCTACTTTAGCTTACATCCCAAGTGGAGTTGTTGTTTTTTTTATTTTTTTTTTGGCGGTCGCAGCTGCAAATATTTCACCATCTATATAGCAAGTCCTTGAAGTCCTTTTTGGCATGTTGCGGCCATTTGCCATACTCATACTTTCCCACTTCTATTCCCTCCATTTGGTTTTCTTCTTTTTTTTGCAGACTTTTGGTTTTAATGGATCGATGAGTTCAGGTCCTGACTTGGTTGCGGCTGTCTGTCAAAAAAAAAGAGAGGCAAAGAGGGGAAAAGGAAAAAGAAAAATCTTTGCTTTTGCTGTGGGCAAAATGGTTTTCCATTTACCCAGCCAGCTGAAATGTGTTTATTAGATTTTTTCCTCATTCTTGGATATCTTTTGTAGGTTATTTGGTTATAGCCAAATACAATGGTCTATTTGGACTTTAAATTTCTAGCTTGCCTCTCTCTCTCTGTTAACATTCAACATTTGCTTTTGGTAATTTTCACTTGAATGCAACTGCAAATCAAATATGTATATTTTGTATTTTCTGTATTTATTTATCCTTCTTTTCTTGTGCAACAAAGTAAATATAAACATGGCAGAACTAAAATACATATGTACATATATATCAAGAAATAACAACAAAAAATGAAACGGAATTCTTCTTCATGTGCAGCATCTCTAAGTTGGCAATACACAGATGCAGGCAAGGGCAACAAAAAAAGGAAAGAAGGAGTCAGAAAAGATATACAAGGACTCCTTTTCGACTTGGCTCTACAAGCAAATAAACAATTCCTAGCTTTATATGACTAGCCTTGTCACCCGACAAACTGCAATTGGTTCAAATATTAGCTTAACATATAGTTAGGGCCAATATCTAATAAGATAGTTAACTTACTGGGTAGTTTGTCATAATCGACTTGGACATGCTATATGGCATTTTTCTGGAAACATTGTTTATCATATAAAAAATTCTTTAAATTAGCTTATTTGGAATTTCAAGGACATTGATTTTACTTAAACTTGAAAACTTTGTTTTGACTTGGTTATAATGTACAAATTGAACTGAATTTCAGAGCTTTTCTTAAAAGTTTTCAAACTTTTTAAAAACTCTTTCTTTTAATCTTTTGATCAAATGTGGAAATAAGGAACGTATAATTGGATAACTTTTTAAATATTAAGTTCGTTTTTGGGATATATAATTAAAGTAAACATTAAGTTCCATTAAGTTAACACAATTAAGTATGATATATGATCACCATACTAATTATATATTAATCTGAAAAAAAATTCTAAATATAGATTTCTTTTTTTAATTTTTATTTTTACTGTAAATTGATTTTAAATTGGAATAATAATTTTTGAAAACTATGACTCTATAAATACACTACACAAAAAACTTCATCTCATTATTTATGGAATAAAAATCAAAAATTATAAAAAAAAAAAATAAATAAAAATATACAAATTTTTTAAATATAAATATCCAATAAAATAAAGTTTTCAGATCTTATTTTATACATTTCTATATCTTGTATTGTTAAATTTTCATTCATTTTCGTTCTTGGTAAATTTTTGTCGACAATTTTGTCTCCTCTTTATAGGAGATATCTGTGTGAGTGTTTGTATATGTATGTGTGTATAAAACTTTTCTATTTATTGCAAAAATATTTATTCAGTAAGTTTCCCTTAACATGTTTCATGTTGTTGCTGATGCCTGTTTGAACTGGCAAAAGTATTTTTAATATGCGGAAATAAATATTGAATTATAAAGACAAAGATGATGATGATGATGATGGCACTGAAAACAACAGCTGATGGCAATTGATATGGTTATAAATATATTTACATTAAACCAATATTAAATGAGACTACTACAGTATATACCCTGTCGAATGTTTAATAAATACTCTACTTACTCTTATTATTATTTGTTTTACCTAAAATATTATATTTTGTGTATTATCAACATCAAATAATTGCAAAACTTTTAATCAACTACGCTTGATTGCATAAATTACTTTACAATGAGCTACAAAATGTGTTTTTTCACTTCAGTTTTCAATCACTTTTCCATATACAAACAGCATTTGAAATGAGTTACAAATATTTTTTCCTCATTGGACTTAGTTTTCTGGTTTACCAAGTAGATCAGGTGATTATCAAAATGTTCTACTTTACTTATATATTAATATCTTTTACCTTATCCAATAGATAAATTCGAAAGTTGAGCTTACAAATTTGAAATGTATTCCACTTGATAAGACGTTTGTTAACTTTGAAAACTGTCGCATCAAATCGGTCAATCGCACTTATAAGTATGTCTCCCTCAAAGCTAAACTCTTAAAGACTCCAGTAACAAATGTTTCGGTAAAAAATAATAAATTGAATTTAATTATCATTTATAACTGACTATGGAATTATCTCTTTCAGATTAATTTAGCACTTTTTAAACGATTCAATGACTACAAACCATTTCTATATAATGTGACATTCGATATCTGTAGGTTTCTGGCTTCTAAGAATCGAAATCCGGTATATAGTTTATTCTACGGTTTTATAAGTCATCATTCCAATATAAATCACACCTGTCCGTATAATGTAAGTCAATTTAATCAGAAGAAATTTATTTGCTTTTAATTAATTATTTTTCATTTTAGCACGATATTATTATAGACAAGTTAACAGTTGAATTCTTAAATCATCGAATTGCAGAGGTTATTCCGGTTCCAAATGGTGATTATGCTCTCTTTTCCAATTGGTATTCCCATGGTATTAATCGAGCTGATATTCGGGTCTATGGAACTCTATCATAATCCTAAAAATATGCAATTGAGTACACTATTCGTATATATATTATACTTTTTGTGGGATAGCTAAAACCAAGTAAACATTGTGAATTTTTAAGCTTTTCATATCTATCATTTTAAGAAACAAGGAATACTTGTATCACCAATTTGATTCTGAAGTTTGTCTTAAGTTCAATTTATAAGAATCAATAAGATTGCATATTGAGAGAGAATATTCCAAGTACCGTAAAATTGTTTTGATTATTTTTACAAAAACAACTTCAAAGACAACTTAGAAGCTTATCTAACAAGATCCAACCATCTGTCTAAAAGAAACATGGCAATATCGACTTGGCATTGAATGCTGTTCAGGAATATATATACTTTTTATACTATATACGATTGTTCTCTATCTCAATTTCATTATACCCTCTGCAAGGGTACACAAATATTCTTTTGAATGACCTTGACTAAGCCTAATCTTTTCTCTTCCATATTCATCACCCTAGTTACGTCATAGGTTTTTTTTTTTATAAATTTTTGGAATAAATAAATAAAAATAATACTAAACAAAAATTTTTAATTTCGTTTCCACAAATTTCTGCCTTAATATAGATAAACGATATGGTTGACTGCCTTCCACTCATTACTAAAGTTCCGAAAAGCAATTAAGCTAAACTTGTTTTGAAACATCAGCTTAAAATGTTTCTTCAGTATATGCTGTGTATTGGATCTACCCTTTTGATTGTACAAATACGTACTCCTATAGGTATATAATAAATATATATCATATGTGAAACATGTTGAACTAACAAATAGAGTTGATTATTCATGCATTAAAACCTGAAGAAGTCAACTTTCTTTCAAATAGCTAATCAACTGCAGTTTAATGATACAAAATGAAAATATATTTTTAAATAAATGATACATCGATTGAATTATGCAGATGTATGGATTAATTTCACCCATCACACTTCTTTTTATTCATTTTTAATGTTCAAAGCATTTGAATTGTATATATACATCATGTTAATTAGGCTAAGAAAATCATGATATAGTCGCATAAATACGAACATCGGCCCGATTTATACCATAGGCATACCAACTTGTGAAGGCGGCATAATCTCCTTCCGGAACAGGTAAAACATTCACAAGTTGATGGTTCAAATATTCAATACTTACTTTATCCACAATGAGATCGTGCTGTGAAAATAAATTTTGGTTAATGAATTATTTTGGTCCCTTTAAATCAATGAAATATTCTTACGTCATATGGACAGGTGTGATTCAAATTTGAGTCCTTCCCAAGCAAATCATAGAAATACTTTATTACCGGATTCTTATTTTTAGCTAACATAAACTTACAGGCATCGTAAGTGATGTTATATAGGAATGGCTTGTAGCCATTCAATCGTTTTAAAATAGATACATTTATCTAGAATATAAAAAATATATTAAATATATCTACAAATAATCAATTTAATATTTGCTTACCGTAACATTTGTCACTGGAATCTTTAAGAGATTAACTTTTACTGAAAAATATTTGTAGGTTCGATTTACAGATTTGATTCGACAGTTTTCAAATTTTGCAAATGATTCATCGTATGAAATACATTTCAAATTTGTCAGTTCAACACGAGAAGTGATCTTAAAAGAGGATTTACAATTATTCTATATGTATATAATATACATATATAGATGTCTAGTTACCTGGACAATTTGAAATGCCAATAGACTGAATCCAATAAAAACAAAATATTTGAAATACATTTCAAGTTGACGTCCGCTTTACGACTAAGAAAAAATAAAATCAAAAAGCGAGCTTATTAACTCATTAAACAATCATTAGGCCATTGAAGCATATAGTCATATTAATCTTAGGTTCAAGATCAAAAAATATCAATAAATACCGCGATTTGTGATGTGATAATCATTGACCGAAAACCAAATGATGATAATTACCTTGGTGTTTTGGTCTTTTGACATGTATACTTGGTATGTATACTTTTATTCAGCATGAATAATCGAGTCGTTCTAGCTATGCCGAATCATCTGTATGTTTCTTTGCTACTTTTAGACATTAATTTTTAAGCTATGTAAATGAAATTTGATAAATCAGCTTGTTAGATATGTCCATACTGCATGTTAAGGAATTGTTCGGATCGACTTACTATAAGATACTGAAACTGGCAGAATAACCAGTGTAGAAGTAATGTTCTTTTTGTTTTGTATTGATACAACTTACACAGTTTTTGAATAGGATCGAAAAGTTATTAAGGGTTCAAATCAATAAAATTAATAGTCTAGAATAGCAACGGTATGAAATTTTTGGTAAGCTTCCTGAATATGAAAGCTTAATTGAATGAAAATTTGCTTGTACTAGGAAACGTAAGCCGAGCAGTTCTTCGAGGTCTCTCTAGCAGATAGTCGAAGAGATAGATATGTGGGTTTATATCATAACGAGAATATAAAGTTTAATGGGTTGAAAAATTAATAAAATCACAATTTGTGATTTTAACATATCCGTTTAATAGTGATCTTTCACACATCTCAATAATTATTCACAATAATTTGTTATTTAATTTAATTAGAAATTTTGAGATATTTTTTTTATAAATTTTTTTTGTTTTGAAATATTTCTGATATACCTAACATATAGTATTTATAGTAGGTGTTTGAAATTAACGATGAAGTTTTGTAGCTTTAAGGATCTCGGAGGAGATTGCGTTAATCCAGACGAACGCACATACGAACACACGGAAATACGAACAGACGGAGTATGTCAACTTAGCTCATTGTGCTGGCCAAGAATATTTATACTTTATTTAGTCGGAGATGTATCCTTCTATGCGTTGCAAACTTCTGACCAAAATACACCTTTTTTGAAAAGGTATAAAAATAGATCAGATTATTCAGGCATTAAAAACTGAAGAAGTCAACTTTCTTTCAAATAGCTAATCAACTGCAGTTTAATGATACAAAATGAAAATATATTTTTAAATAAATGATACATCGATTGAATTATGCATGTGTATGGATTAATTTTTCCCATCACACTTCTTTTTATTCATTGAGATTCATTAATAATTCATATATAATCTACTAAGAAACTCATGATAGGGTGATATATGCACGAAAATCGGCCCGATGTATACCATAGGCATACCAACTTGTGAAGGCGGCATAATCTCCTTCCGGAAAAGGTAAAACATTCACAAGTTGATGGTTCAAATGTTGAATACTTACTTTATCCACAATGAGATCGTGCTGTGAAAATAAATTTTGGTTAATGAATTATTATTGTGCTCTTTAATCAATGAAATATTCTTACGTCATATGGACAGGAGTGATTCATATTTGAGTCGTTCCGAAGAAAATCATAGAAATACTTTATTACCGGATTCTTATTTTTCGCTAACATAAACTTACAGGCATCGAAAGTGATGTTATATAGAAATGGCTTGTAGCCATTCAATCGTTTTAAAATAGATAAATTTATCTAGAATATAAAAATATATATTTAATATATCTACAAATAATCAGTTTAATATTTGCTTACCGTAACATTTGTCACTGGAATCTTTAAGAGATTAACTTTAAATGAAAAATATTTATAGGTTCGATTTACAGATTTGATTCGACAGTTTTCAAATTTTGAAAATGATTCATCGTATGAAATGCATTTCAAATTTGTCAGTTCAACACGAGAAGTGACCTTAAAAGAGGATTTACAATTATTCTATATGTATATAATATATATATGTCTAGTTACCTGGACAATTTGAAATGCCAATAGACTGAATCCAATAAAAACAAAATATTTGAAATACATTTTCGCACTACGACTAAGAGAAAATAAATTGGGAACCGGGTTTTTATCTCAATACGCATACATTGAGCCATTCAAGCAATAAGATTAAAACATTAAATACTATGATACTGTGATCATTATTCTATATGTATATAATATACATATATATGTCTAGTTATCTGGACAATTTAAAATGCCAATAGACTAGAACCAATAAAAACCATATATTTAAAATAGAAAATGAAATTCGAACAGGATTTTTACCTCAATAAGCCTTTCAAGCAATAAGATTAAATCATTAAATACTGTGATACTGTGATCAATTGCCGGAAACCAAATGGTGATGAGTAAATTGTTGTTTTGGTCTAGAATTTTAATATTATTGTCATACATTTGTTACGCACACAAAAATACGTCTCCCACGTGTCGATCTGGCCATGTCTGCTAGATTTGTGTATGATATCTGTATGTTTCTTTGCTACTTTTGGTCATTAAGTTTTAAGCTATGTGGAAAAAACTTTGTGGATAAGTTTTTTAAATATGTACGTATTACATGTTAAGGAATTGGTAGCGTCGACTTACTATATGATATTTTTTTCGTGTTACATAATTTTCACAATTTTTTGAATCAGTTGGAAAAGTTATTAAGCGTTGATATCAATCAAATGTGTGGTCAATCAAATGTATGGTTAACTTCCTTAGCTACTAATTTAGAAAAGGATTAGAAAAAGTATTTAAACTAAGTTGTTCTGGATCTTCCTGTTAGATGAACAGATTGACGGACAAACTGACTGATAGATATGCGGACTCTTTTCAAGAATATACATATTTTTGGTTGCTATACACGGGACTTTTATATAGGTATATCCTTCTAATAATAATATTTCTTTATGATAGATTGCACAACTCAAAATTTATTTACAATAATAAATAAAAAATAATAAAGTTAAAAATTGACGGAATAATTATGATATGCTTAAATAGACATTAACATCGGCCCGATTCATACCATAGGCATACCAACTGGTTGAGAGCTGATAATCTCCCTTTGGAATTGGAAAAACGTCCAAAAATTTATGATTTAGGAAATCGGTTGTTATTTTATCCACAATCAGATCATGCTAAGAAGATTGATAAGGAATTGAAATTAATATAATTACTTGATAGTACTTACATCATAGGGACAGGTGTGATTCATATTCGAATGATTACTTATAAAACCGTAGAATCCATTATAAATCGGATTTCTATTCTTGGAAGCCAAAAACCTACATGCATCCAATGAAATATTATAAAGAAATGGTTGAAAGTTATTAAATCGTTTTAGTAGAGATAAGCCAATCTGAAAATAAGTTCAATAAGTTAAAAACACTTTTAAGCCATAATCCAATAAAATTAAATTTCTTACTGAAACATTTGTAACTGGAACTTTAAAGAGATTAATTTTAAGTGAGATATATTTGTAAGTGCGATTGACCGATTTGATTCGACAGGTTTCAAAGTCAGAAAAACTTTTATCAAGTGGAATACATTTCAAATTTGTAAGCTCAAGCCTTGATCTTATCTACAGGATGAGCAAAAAGTTATTAATAAACAGTTGATTTGTCATTTTAGAAAGGTCACCTCGACTATTTGGTATGCCAAAAGGATAATTCCAACGAAAAATAAATATTTAATTTTCATTTCAACGGACGTTTGTATGGAAAAATCAATGAAAACTGAAATAAATAATCAGTTTCGGTTATTCATTTTATAGTTGTTAGTGCTATCAACCATGTCTAAAACGTTTTTAATTATCTTTATGCCATTAAAACAAAATCATTTAACCAAAATATAAAATTAATAGTATGTATTAGAATTACATTAATTATAAGAAATTAAAGATATAACTCATAACGATTTGTAACATTCTTCTTTTTACCTCTAGAAGTGAGAGAAGTATAAAAGAAACATATGCTATAGACTTAAGAAATATTATTAATATTATTATTATCATATAATTCATGTTTTAAAAAAAGTTCCTAAATTAAGCGAATTTCTAATCTTAATCCAGAGCAAAATAATTTACTGTCAATTTGATTATCTCATCAGTTATTCTTTTGTTATATTTCAACATATATGTATGTAAATGTGGGTGTACATCTGTGTCTATGTATGTGTCTATGTGTGTGTTGTTGAGTTTTTAATGCATTTAGTCCCACAAAAAGCTTTTTGTCAATTGCCACTCTAAGCCAATTACAGGCGCACTCAAAAATCAAATTTTCTGTTGGTAAAAAGGAAAATTTTTTACATTTGCCATAAAAGCTTAAACCAAAGCAGCTTTGAAACTTTGCCAAAATAGAAAAAAAACTCACTGAGAGTAAAATAGAAAAGCGGTAAAAACGAACGCCAATTGACGACAAAATTTTCAATTTGTCTAACAAGTTGTAGGCAAAAGTTTCCGCATTTCTCCCCCCCTACTCATAAAAGTCGCAATCAAAGCCATCAAATGCATAAAGGCTTAGTGGGAAAACTTTTAATGCCACGCCCATACATATGTGTACTAATGGAAAACTAAAACTAAATAATTTTTTTTTTTTTTTTTTGAACGTTAATGAAGTGATTTGCAGCAAAAGCAACCAAAATTAAAAAGAGAAAAACTTGAGTTATTAATTTTTCTTTTTTCCATTGAATTTGGTTTTTAATTTTTTTTGTCAAAAAACAGAATTTGAATGGTCGTCTCTGACGGCATATAAATTGGCTTAATTCGTAGAAAATGGCAGGCATTCGGCAATCACCAACACAATCAACATCATCATCATCATCGGAATCAGAATCTGAAGTTGCAGCATCCTTCATGTTGTTGCAGTTGCTGGTTGCATGTGGCATTTTCCCCTTAGCAACGAAAAAAGAAAAAAGGAGAAAACTTTTGCAAATGAATAATCCACAATTGTGTGTCGGAGCACAAATTGCAATTGTTGCTGCAGTTGCCGCCTGACAAACAGAAGAAGAAAACAGGAAAATAAATCTGTATCAGAGCAAAAGAGATGCAAACAGTTAGTTAGAGAGAGGCAGAGACATAGCCAAATGGACAGGCCAGTATACAAATAAAAGACCGACTGGCTTAATACCTAATTTTAAAAGCAGGAAAAAGGAGGAAGGGAATTTCTATTTTTATGTGATAAGGAATTTACAATTTTGAGATGAGGAAGACATTTAAATACTCTAATTATGCTAATAAATTTATTGTATTAAAAACAAACTAAAGTCTATAGGAAAACTTTATATTTTATTATTTTATTATTAATTATTTTAAATCAAAATGCATGTTTTGAATTTGTTTTTTTATTTTGTAAAATTTTTTATTTTATTTTTTATTGTAGGACATAAATTCTCATCTTACGAATTTATTTAAAATTATTAAAACAATATAATAACTATTTACTTCAAAAGTCTAACTAATATAAATTTATAGATTTATTTGTAATACTAAAATAATATTTCATTACATTATTTAAACCATTTTCTTTATCTTTTCATAACTCTTTTATATTATTAGTTTTTTTTCAATCCCATTTTTTTATTAGTAGAAATCTTTTTCAAGTATTTATTTATCTTTAAATTTTTGTAGTCTTTTTCATTGTGTTATTAGTAATTTTTTTTGTAACATTAAAAATTTATATTCTTTACTTTATATTTTACTTGATAAACTTTTAACTCAAATTTTTCTTATTCAAAATCATTTAAATTTATTTATTCTTAACGAAAGAAGTGCTTTATTATCTTTTACTTAATATTTTTTAAAATTTTTTATTTATTTTCCTTAATTTGTATTTTCCTTGACAGACTTTCGACTCCAGTTTTTCTTACTTAAATGTTTTTAAATTTAATATTCCAACCAAAAATATTTCTTCTTTAACTCTACTCTGCTTTTTAATACTATTTTCTTTTGTTTTTATTTTTATTTATTAATTTAGCTTCTTTATATATCTTCACTAATTAAGTTCTGTTTCGCTTACTCCTTTTATCTTAAAATATTTTTAATATATAAATTATATTTCATTTGTCTTTATTCTTTCTACAATTTAAGATTTCCTTTTCGTTTTTTTTTTTCCTTTTCTATTTACTTCTACTTTATTTCTTATTTACTCTACTTTTTTTCTTCTATGTCTGTTTTTTATAATCTTCTTCTTTTATTCTAAAGAAAAATTGTATCTCAACTTATACACTTCACTTTCTCATTTATTTTCATTTGCCAAGTTTTCTATTCGGTCGTCTACTTAATTTCTATCTAACAACTTTTGTTTTTGTTTTCTGCTTTCATTTGTCTGTTTTTTCTTTGTTTTTTAGCTCTCTCTTTTGCTTTTCTTTTCTGCTATTTTTTCTTTTGATTTTAGTATATTTTAAATTGCTATTTACTTTGTTTTTTTCTTTCTGTTTGTTAATTTACTTCTTAATTTAATTATGTTTGATCAGAGTAAAAATTTGAAAAATTGTTGCAAATTGTTTGAAAAAGTTAATATGTCATTTTATTATGTTCAATATATGTTTGTTGTTGCTGTTGTTGAAGTGGCATAAAAATGCATGTTATTGTTTTTGCAACTGGCATGCTCAAGTGGAAAAAGGCATTGCGCATACGCCCGAGTGCACTTGGCAATAATAATTTGAAGCTTTACCATGGCAGGGCATCTAACAGAAACAGAAACGGGTGATAAAAGGAAGACAGATAGATGAGGATAGGGCGAGGACAGGTGAAAGGTGCCTGAGCACATTTCATCAGCATTGTGTCCGTGCAACGACATAAATCACCAATGGCTAAACAAGTGATGGAGATGGAAAGGAATTCGAACTGAGACTCTCATACATTCAGTCCAGGGATAAGGAAACTCTGGATGATGCTTCTTCTGTTGCTGCTGCTACTGATGTCATGGCAACTGTGCAAAATGAAAGATATATGAGTGTCCCCTCAAACTCAAGAAGGCAAAGGAATGCGAGAGAGAGAGAGAGATGTGTTGTAAACCTAAGTCCAGGTCTAACGCTAAGCCCAAAGCCTGAGGCTTTTCATGAGAAACGTTTTGTAGGTGTGGTTTTACCTGACAGCCGCACTAGAATAGACGACGGAGACAATGACAACGACAACAACAAAGATGATGATGATGTAGATGATGAAAAGCAATCAATAAATAACTAACTATCCTTGGGCACATAGGCAAATGTCCTATTCTTCACTCACTCACACACATATTTAGTTTTGACTTTGGTACCAAACTGAATTTAAACCCTTCGACAATGCTAATGCATTTCAGTTTAATTAGTTACTTATCGTTCAACTGCAAAGACAACTTTCTATTTTGAATTTGTTGTTATTGCTGTTGTTGTTATTGTTGGTCCTATTGCTGTGGTCTCATTTTCAAAATTAACTTTCTTATCACGGGCAACAAGAAGGAGGATTTGTTTGCTCACCAAAACCAAAACCAAACTTTCTGTTAACCTGCTATCCATTGTAGCTCTTGTTATACATTTCTGTAGACGACATTCATCGAATTTGGGTGTGTGTGTTTATGTGTGTGTATAATATTATTACTATAGAAATTGACCCCAGGACTTTGATGGGATTAGATAAAATTCAATTTACAACTAAGGAACACAAAAACAACTTGCATAATGCTAACAATAGAAATGAATAAAATATATTAAATGATTATAGACTAATATTTAAGTTTATTTATCAATTTTATTAAGTTTAATTTTGGTCAATTGTTTCACACTATTTGGTTTCCCATATTTTAGTTTCTTTCTTTCTTCAGTTGAATGAGTTTGGCAATTGATTTAAACATTTTACTTTAATTTTGTATATCAGACTGATTTAAGTGAAACTTTTTTGGGTTTTTTGACTTTACTACTTTAAAAAGTAGTTTAAAATAATGTCTTAAAGAAGCCCGATCCGACTAATTTTTGTACATGCAAGACCTATAGAACTAAAGAGCTTAGCTACCAATTTGTAACCATGCAGCTTTAAATTTAAGTGTTAAAAAGGGCAAAGAAACAGACAGAGGTATGCAAAGGTACTATAGAAGTAACACGAAAAGTCTTCGAAAACTTCTCCCAAACTAAAACTTCTTTACCCTATTTTTAAGCAACACCCATCCTTTATCATTTATTTAAAAATCATAAAGAGTCCCACACAAATATAACATAAATCCTTTAAAAAAATAAAAAATTTAATTAAATATGAATACCTATGACTAAAATTAAATTGAAATAAATTGAAACTTACCATAAGAACAACTTGCTGCCTGACAATAATTTACATATGAGTAGTTGTAGTCAAAGGATATCAAGGACATTGCTGATGTGCATATATTTGCGACGAAACAAATGTTGCAATTTAAAAATCAAAAATCATAAAACTAACTGCTTGCCCCCATTTCAAAAATGGATGGAAAACCAAATGATGAAGAGGACAGAAAACAATTTGAAATTTTATTACACTTTTCATGCTGTCAATTTGTGCAGACTGCGGCAAGGAGTATAGAACGGGGATGGAGGACTTCGTTTGAATATCATATCGTAAAATGGAAATGAAATTAAATGCTGAACATTATTTATGATGCTGCGCATATCAAATGGCAGCAGCCGCCCTTAGTTGCACCCCTTTTTGTTTCGGGCCGCAGGACTCTCGGCACCCTTTCCAAGTTGCCAAGTTCCACCTTGTTCCTGGTTACTACTACGTGCAAGGATTTCGAGTTGGAATTTATTTTGTTTTCCCATTTACATTCGCATTTCGCGCTGGGCACTCACTCGACGCCGTTTTATATTCGCTTCGTTCTCTTGTACATTCCCTTTTTTTTTTTTTTTGTTTTCCACTATTATTTGTATCTAATTTGCATATCGCTGCCGACATCCGCCTGACGCATCCTGATCCTGACATGCGCCGCTACGCTATTTCTACCGTTATCGCTGCTTTTGCTCTATGCCTTCGTCTGTTTCCTTTTGTTTGTTGCTGCTGCCGCTGCCGCTGGATGTTGCCGTTGTCCTGACAACCGCTGGCAAATTTGTATCCAGAACTTTTGCTTACTGAGTATGGAGAGTTTTGTGCATCTGCATCGTTGCCTTTGCGTTTGCTTTTACAGTTGTGTGCAGCTACTGCAATTTTTTCTTCTTTTTTTTTGTTTCTCCTGCTCGTCCCTGCGTTGCTTCATTTAAAGTTTATTCGGCAACTTGAAGTGAAAAGTTAAGTCAACTTTTTTGGCCCCCATTGCACAAGAACACACAAAATGCCATTTCCGTTTCCGGCAACGTTTCCCCTTTTACCTCCACACCACCAACCAAAAAAAAACACCGAGAAAACAAAAGCATTGAGAAAAAAAAGATTAAAATAACGAAGTTCTAATGCTCTATAAACAAAACATACAAATTTTTAAAATATGTAAAGTTACTTAAAAGAAATTTTGATGTATAAAATTTCTAATAAGTTCTGCTTAGTTTATTAAAGCTCTTCAATCTATATTAAAAACTTTGATCGAACTTTTTAATTTAAAAATTTTACAGAATTTTTTAATTTTAAATTTTATTGAGCTTCTTATAAAACAGATCCTACTTTTTCTCTATATATATTAGTTTTATTAAATATTTTTGGTAAATTAATAAAGAAAAACATTTTCTCATTAAATTTTTTTCCTTTGGGTAACTTTTTGAACATTCAAATAATTAATTTAAATCTTAATTTATAATATAATTTTTTAAGAAATTATTATTTAATAAATCATAAATATGGTTATAAATATTGTAATAATATTCCTAAAAAGTCTGCCCTTTAAAATCTTTAACTTAAGCAAAGAATGGTTGTGAAGTTTCACTAGAAAATTTTCAATATAACTTAGTTATAATCTTAACTCTAAAACCTTAAATACACTTACACAATTTAAGTGCAATTATTTTTAAAAACTAGATGAAAAAAAGGATATTTAAATAAAAATGTTTTTTAGTTTTATTTTTTTGTTTTTGTCGATTTTGCATTTGTAAAGTTAATCAAATAGTTTGCATACTCTAATTCCCTCATTTCTTATTCAGTGAATAAGGATGAAGAACCTCTCTAACCAAACCAAGGAGCCACGCCCACTCTTAGCTTGGCTCTGCCATGCATAAATTCCAGTCAAATAATATTTGTGCTTGTTGTGGAGCTCATTAGTAGAGCTGCTGGCAACAACAGAGAGAGAGAGAGAGAGGACCAGAAGCAGCAACAGCACAGTCAGCAGAGGCAGAGAGAAGATGGCAACTGTGGGCGCTACCACGCCCACGCATAAGGTACACGTGTATGAGGGCCAAAAAGTTAGAGGATTTTGAAATGGCATTAAGCGAACTTTAAGCATGCTTCACCCCACCTGTTGGGCTCGTGTGTGAGATGAGTGTTGCCAGCTTAACTTATGACTCAAAAGAAAGTTGCCACGCTACATAAATTAAATTACAAGTTGCTAAAAATGTTCTTTCTTTCTTTCTTACGTTCCTCTTCGGTTTCTTTTCCTTTGGTTTTTTATTTTTTTGCTGTTTTTTCTGCTACTGTTGTTGTTGTCATCATCATCTGCCTCTCTCTTGTGGTTGACATTCATTTGTGGAAATTTATGTTAATTAGAATTGAATTTCGACGCATGCAAAGTTGGGACACATCTTCATCTTTATCCTTGTTGCTATATGCCTTTGCTCCTTGGCTGCCTTCATTCCTCGTTTGATTCAATTTATTTGACGCTGTCAAAGAGAGCGACAGCATGATGTGCTTCTCCTTTTTATCCTCCATCTCATCCTTCTTCTTCTTCTTCATGCAATTTTATCCAATGTCTTTCACATTGTGTTGCCATCTTGCCACTTGTCTCAAAGTTTTGTATTTTGTGGCTTTTGTTGATAATGATTTGTGGAATTTTCTTTATTGCCTCGAACATTTCTGGCTATATATATATATGTACATATATATGACTTGTATGTGTATTTATTTATTTAATCCAAATGTTCATATTTCTATTATGTTTATTATGCATTATTATTATTGCTGATTGGTTGCTGATATTGTTATTTCTACTTGCATTTATGACAATGGAATTTTCGAACTTGGCAGCATAAAATGTATTTTGTTTTGTTCAAAAGTCACTGAAATCAAAACACATTTCAATAACACAATTTTCATGACAACATTTCATATACAAAGAGAATTTTAACAATGCCAGAAAATTGTAGCTTATTATTTCTTGTTTTCAGTTATAGAAAATATCTACGGAATGTTTTTAATAAATATTTTTTCATTTCAATTTAGATTTTGTATAATTTTTTCTTTTTGTAAAAATAGTTTTAGGAATTATTGTAAATGGTACTGAATTCTTTGGAAGTTAAAATAAACAGGGCCTTTTATATATTAAGTTATATTTAATACTAATACTTAAAGAAATATTTAATAGATTTTTTTATTTATTTTTAAATTTGAAACATAATATATTTCAATATTTATATATATTTAATATATATTAAACTTTATAATACATTTATTTAAGTTTTTCCAAATATTATTTGCAGAGGGTATTATAAAATTGGTCAAAACTCTGTCCGTCTGTCTCTTTCTTTGCATGAAATAGAACTTAAATTTTAAGCTATATGGTTGAAACTTGGTAGATAAGCTCTTTTATTCATCAGGCAGATGAAGTATAAGAATCAGTCGCATCGGACAATTATAAGATATAGTAAATTTACTTTAACCGCCAGGAATACAACTTATATCAATTGGTGGTATGTGAAAGAGACAAACAGCATTTAAATTTTGTTTACTGGATTGTGCGATTGATGGCATATAAGCAGACCCGTAATGAATTGGTTTGATGGTGTACTAGGTAATGAGAAGTTAATTACTCTAGAACCGCAAGGGTATACAAACTTCGGCAAGACTAAAGATACTCCTTTTTCTTTTCTTATTTTTTTGTACATTTTTTAATCTTAAACTCTTACTATAAATTCAAACTTAAAGCTTTCAAGAGCTAAACCTTTTACTACATTTAATATTTCATAAAGTTTCCATCAGCTAAAATATTTTCGCTTGAACAACATTTTTTAAGCTTTAAATGTATTTTCCATATTGTTAGTAAAATAGATTTATAACTTATTTTCCAGCATAAAATTCTCGTTAATACTTTTTAAAGCTTTTCTACTCCAAGTAACTTTTTTCCTAAAGTCCTTTTTTTTTTTGCTCTTTTAATGTGTTGCATATTCTAAAATGTAAATACCTTTTTACCAGCTTACAATGCAAATGCAACATTTTCATATACATATACACACTTATATAAATATTTCCCTTTTTCGTCCCCCTTACTCGCTTGTCCTTTATGCAGCATAATCAGTGGGGATGCGCCACAAACAAACTGAGTGAAAATAAAAATGAAAAAAGAGAAATGTATAAAAAAAAAATGGGAGGGGAAAGAAAATATTTAAAAAAAAGGAACGCAACTTCGCTTGTGCGCATAATTTTCCTGTAACGACAACGTTTTTGGGTTCCCCCACTTTGAACTGGACTGGACCTGCAGGAAATGGTAGCTATTAGCATTTGACTGCTTCCCACTGATGATGTTAACGATGGCGACCAAAAACGACCAGAAAATGAGAACAAAAAAAGAAAGAATACCACAAAACCAGAAAGAGAACACCCAAATAAAAAAAACCAAATAGAGTTTCTTTGGAAGACGAAAATATCCTATAAATGGAAAGGATTGCTTTTGTATATGAAACTTTGACATCCTTGATTTTAAGATGTGGATTCTCGTAATATAAATTTCCTTATAAATTTAATCAAATTAAAGTTATTCTGTTTTTATATGCCTTTTGCTGTTAAGGGAAATGTATAAGCAAGGGAAAAAACTGGTTTGGTTTATACTTAAGAATTCTAGAAATAATATATTAAACTAAGGAAAGTTTTCAAAATAAAATATATAGAAAAGTATAAAAATATTATAATGAACAATGAATCTAACTCTTTTAACTTATACAAATAGTCCTTTTATCTTCAAGGAAATCAATGCTGGAATAAGTGAAATATCCTTTAAAGATAAATCGTTTTCTCAAATCGAAAATATGTCTATCCATCTAGATACAGATCTCATATATTTTCATTTTTCTTTCAAACATAATAATTATAAATTAAAAGAAATCAAAACTAATAAAATGAACTACTTCTATACACTTTAATAAATGTATATACCCATTCTAATGCTCCTGATTTAGAGTATCAAGAAAAGTGTTTTTTTTTTGTTAAATGCACATAAAGTTTTAAGTCCAAGCAGGACCAAAAGAAGAAGGAGGCCAAAGGTGGTTCTGGTATAAGGACAAGGAGGAGTTTGGAGCTTGGACTGTAGGCAGGAGGACAAAGTAAAGTCGTCGCCGGTCGGCAGTCAGCATTTATTATTGCACATTTTATGCGCTCGACTGCACAATAAAATAAATGAGAATCATCCGCAAATGCAAAGGATAGGTAATGGAAAAGGGAGAGAGAGAGGAAAAGAGAATAAAAGAGGGAACATGAGGAATGAATGTATATAAAAATGCGCATAAATGTTGAAATTATTTTGATGCTTTCTTCGAACACAATTTTGGTTATTTGGCTATTGGACCCATGTGGCCAAGTAATTGCTGACGTGACACATTTAACTAGGACCAAAGGACCAATTTGCCATCTCTAGAGATGCCATCGTGTCACGAAATGTCAGAGTTATATAAAACTTTAATATAAGATTTAAGAAATTTGGACGATAAATACTGAAGTAATTGAGAAATTATGTTCATTTTGTTAAAATATGATGGAAAGTGCCTTTAACTATTTGAAATATCTAAAACACTTTTTAAATAGTATTAAGAGTCTTTTAAGTACTTGTACTTCTTAAGTGAAATTGTAATTATTACTGCATACTTATGTAATAAAGTGTCATATTTACTTATTTAATTATACTTATTACTTATTTTAGTGGCAATGGAATAACTTGGTTCATAAATACTTACATAAGTAATAAGGAATTAAAATTTAATTTGTTTTTATATAATAAATCGTACTTTTGTTCTCCTTTTAGGTAATTTTTTGTAATTAAAGTTAAAAAAAGATCTTCTTCTGTGGGTGGGCAATAGTTATTTACCTCAAATAATTTTAACTAACAATATCAGATAAAGATAAAGAAAAGATAATTCTTAAATAGATAAAGATGAGATAAAGATAATAGATTGTTTATACTTATGTAGATAAATTCACAGGATCAGTTACTTTATAAAAAACATGACAATAAAATGACTAAATGGAAGTTGAAGAAGTTGTTCTTTAAAAGCATAATATTAATTTATGTATTTTTATACATTTTTATATGAGAGTATTTATTTTAAGTGTTTCCAGTATTTCATACAGAAAAGTAGGTAAATCAATTCTTTGTTTGCTTAGAAACTTTTTAAATACTGAAATAGAATGCTTTAGTAGCCAGACCTATTAGTTTTTAATTAGTATACATATTATAAGTTTTTTATGTTTTATAATAACTATATAAGTAAAATAATTATCTATTTATAAGAAAGTTCCTAAATCATTATCCAACACTAACAATAACATTCTCTCGTTTCTATAAAATAGTAATTAAAATTGTTAGTTGCAACATGTCGTCAGTTAAGTAATACTTTGAAAACTATAATTTTTATGTCTTTCATTTAATATTATACTTTATACAATTTCCATCACTAATCCATGCCATTGTCAGCTATAATAATGATTAACCAACACTCCCCTGTCTACCCATTCTTCGCCCTCTTCTAACTTTTATTCCTATTCTCAGGGGAGAGCAGTAGCAAACTTGGTGGCAAGAAAATGTTGACACGTAAGCGGATACAATCAAAATTCCATTTAGAAGAAGAAAAAAAAAAATAAATAAATAAAAATCGCTGAGAATCGCACAATCAGTCATTACCATCAGTGGAAAGGAAAAAAATTATATATAGAAAAAGACGAAACTGAAATTGAGGGCGTGGACACATAGCACAATCCACAACCCAAATTTATTCTATTCAATTTAAGCTGAAGCTGAATCTAGGGGGAACTAATGCTCCTGCTGCTGTTGCTGTTATTATTGCTGCTCCAGCTGCTGGTGGTCACTCCTGTTTCCTGTTTCCCTTGCCTTCATCACCTTCACCGCTTGGTCTAATCAACATCAGACGCAACAATTTGTTATGAATCCTCTGGCTTTCGCATGTCACATCGATGCTCTCCATGATGAACTTATTAATGGATGTTGTAGGCGTTGCGTGTGCCTTGTCAAATGTTGCGGCTTCCAGCCACACGACGCCTGTTGGTGGCACACACACACACACACCCAATGAGTGGGTGCCCTGAGGTGGGTAGTCGACAAAAAATTGATGTCAGTAGCAGTTTTAGAACTTAAATTGCATAATGTTTAGCAAATGGTTTAGTTTTATATAAGTGTCAATCATATAAAAATAGAAATTATATATTTTTATTAACTTAAAGTTGAAACTTTTGTAAGTCTTTAAAACTTTAATACTTAAGAGAAAGTTTAAAGTTATAAACTATATATAAAATGTGTATTTAATTCACATTAACTTCTGTGACTTGTTTGTTATAAACTTTGATACTTCTGTCCTATGTATTAAATTATCTTAAATACATTAGCTTAATTAAGTAGCACAATTAGTTTGGCTCGCTTCTTGGTTATACATGAAGACTTAGAGATCACTTATAAAACATTTAGCCATCTTCTACTTGGTTATTAGGCAGTGTATATAGATATAATTTATCTGGAAGACAACTGTATACTGTTTTGTATATTATTTATTGGTCAATTATAATAAACTTACTTAACACATCTATTTAGGCTACATTCCAGAAAGTTTATTAGAGACGACTTTCCATTAGTCTGAGAATAATTTGTTGCTCTAGTTCTTCTACAAGATTTCATTATTATCTAAATCTTATCTTAAGTTTTAGTTTTAGAATGAATCTATATTGTAACGCTTAGCATATCAAAGGTCTTTCGAAGACAAAGTCGTTTAAAGAACCTTTAAAATATATCTACGTCATATGAAAATGAATTAATTTTATTGTCAATATATACAAAGTGTAAAAAATTAACATAAATTTCGATTATAAACGTAGTTTTTTTAAATTGGTTAAATCAAGGACAATACAGAAAAGAAATATAAACCAAGTCACAAGATTTATTATGAAAGGTACTAAAAAATTGTATAGCATAATCTTTTTTGTATTTTCTTCAAGTATTTTTCTATTCAAATACTACAAACAAAGCCATATATGAATTTTAATTTTTATTGAGTTTTGATTTAAAATGACACTTAAGCAAAATTTATTGGAATTATTTTATTGCGGAACCAAGTAAAGAACTTTTATGTATACCTTTATTTCGGGTTTTACTCATTGACTTTATATATATATATATATATATATATATATATCTTTATGCAGAAGAAACATTCTCTATATGCATTTCAAATGATAATTTTCTAGAAATGAATGTTCAATAATCATAAACTAAATCAAATGACTTTCAAATAGCTTAAACTCTTTCTTTCTACAATTTTGGAAACTTATTAAACTTTTTTTCAAAGTTGAAAAGCTTTCTTATGAACTTAAGCTTTATAAATATAAAAATTAATACTAGAATTTACATTTTCTATCAATTTAAATATATGCAAGTAACATCTCAGCAAGAATATTTGTCAAATATATTAATTTACCTTTATTAACAAGTGACTCATTTATATTCTACTTAAGTTTGTGTTGCCACCTAATAACGCAAATGATCTTTCTTGAACGCACTCAAAGCAACAAAAAAGGCCGAAGTTGCCAGATTTTACATAAAGATCTTTTAACTTTCTTTTAATCTAAATATATACAATTTTCAACAAAATTTTTGTGAATCTTTTAGTTAAACGGATTAACAAACCATTGAAAATTAAAAATTTAATCTTACTGGCCATACAATCTCCAAATATTTCTTTTCAATACCCACCTAAGCCTATGGTAGAACAAAAACTAATCTCTACTATATTCCGCCCAAGTACCTCTTTATCTTTCTCCCTCTCATTTACTACCTCTCTCCATCTATGTTTCTTCATGGGCGCTGAAATCATTAGAGAAAAACTAAGGGACAGAGATCATTAAAGGGCATTGGTGGCATTGGCAGTGGCAACGTCAAGAGCAACCCCCGAATAACCAAGTGCATAATTCATCAAAATCAGCAACATGAACAAAAAAATAAGAGAAAAAGTTGACTTACACATTTGAGCAATGGCATTGGTCACACGGGATGCGTTACGATCCAATGGGATGGGAAGGCTTTCAGATGTGTTTGAATTGCCATCCATTCAATAGGTTACCTTGCCAACAACGAATGTCGAAAAATTGTAATTTGCAGTAGGTCCAGTTTCCCCAGTCTTTTGAGCATGCATAATGAAAAATGCGTGTGCCAGGGGCAAGCTAAAAATGTCCAAACCGAAGCCGATGACGATGCCTAATCCCAAAACGCACCAAGGGGCATTCAGGCAGTACCAACGGCAACATCAACAGCAACAGCAACAATAATAACAACAACTATAGCTGAAACCTAATCATCATCATCATCGTCGTCAACTGTGCAGCAGGATTTATCATACTGAGGGTGGCTGCTAGGTGAAAGCTGACTCAGCCTGTATATATATATATATGTACATATGTATGTACTTTTGCCCTGTTGTTGGGTTATCCTGTCAAAGTTTTTATTTTGGCTTTTGTTTTTTGTTCATTCTCTTTTTCCCCTTGTTGCAAAGCTGGTTTGTAGGTAGCTTGACGGGTTGGTGGGTTGACTGGCTGGTTGGTGCGTGGTTGTGTCCTTTATCCAACACCCTGCTCCTCTGCTCTCACTCTGCTACCTTTCCTTTTGTTTGTGTAACATTCCATATCCATTTGCCATTGCACGAACACTAAGTTCAGTGAATAATGGTGTAGATATGATGGCGGCTTGACAAATACCCTGCAAATACCTATATTTATGAGAAATCTAGAAAGAAACTTATAGGTATATAGGTCATATCGGAAGATTCATCTTAAAATTAAATTTATTACTCTATGTTAGGAAATCTGATATTAGAAATATTTGATAAGCTAATTTTTGGATTATAAATTTTATAAGTGTTCTAAGGGTTCATTGTTTTTTAAAGGTATCATATTATTTATCATACTAAGAATGACCTTCATTTAAAGTTTGCCTTTTCCTCAATCAGATGCCCGAATCTAACTAAAGGATAAATGGTAGTCACAGAAGTCTAATAAGTAGTAAGTCGACGAAAGTTTAATAACTTATCGGACCTAAATATTTAAAGATTAACTAGTTAGCTTTTCTAGGGTAAGACAGATGGAGTTGAATTTTTAATACAAAAGATTAGACCTGGAAAAATGTAAATTAAATTTTCTTTATATTCTTTATGTAAATATATATTGCATTATTTTGTTGAATATTAATTTTAATATTGCTTCCAAAATCAGTATCAATAAAAGTTTTAACATTTGTTTCAATATATTAGCTTCAATATTTGTCTCAATATAAACTTTATTTACCTGGGATATCAGTTTCAATATTAGTTTATCATTTTTAATATAAATTTTGATATTAAATTCAACATTAGTTTCAATGGAAGTTTCTGTATAAGTTTGTTAGTTCAAATTACCTTCAATATTATTTTCAATGATAGTTTTAACATTATTGTCAACATTAGCTTGAATATTTGTCTATATATAAGTTTTTATATCAGTACCAAATTAAGTTTCAATATTAGTTTCAGTATTAATTTTAATATTATATTCAATATTGTTTTCAATGACAGTTTCAATTTCAGTTCAATATTAGTTTCAATATTAGATAAAATTAAGACTCAATATTAGTTTTAATAAAGACTCAATGTTGTGTCAAAATTAGTTTCAGGATTAGTATCAATATTAGTCTCAACATTAGTTTCAATATTAGTTTCAATATTTGTTTCAATATTAGATTCAATATTAGTTTCAATATAAGTTTAAACATTAGTTTCAATATAAACTTTTAATATCAGTTTAAAGTTAGCTATATTTTGTGCTATATTTTGAACTCAAAAATGTTACTAAGACCTGCACAGATTTCATTCATGTTAATATACCCTTTACCATCTTTCGATAATAGGGTATGAAAAATGAATAAGAAGATGAAGGAGGAAATCAACCCCCTTTTCCTCCTGGACAGGGTGCATCGGCAGCATTTTAATTCGAATTGGTATTGCTCGTTGGCATTGTGTTATTGTTTGGTTTCCATTTGATGCTGATAAATTGTAAGTGCGTTTTTGGGTGGTTCACTTCACCTCCTCTCTTATCCAGCAAACATCACAAAAAAAAAAAAAGAAAAAACCTTTATATATATTTATAGATCTATGTATGTGTGTATATATCTATAAAGGGGTGTTAAAGCATTGCACGTTGGGAATATAAAAGGATGTTGCATCATCTATGGCATAATTTGATAAAATATTGCACGCTTTTGTTTGCCATATCTTTTGGAATGGTAGATGAAGATTAGATGTAATCAATAAAAAAGCTAATGGATGGGAAATCCTATAAGCCAGTTCTCTATGGTTTCATTTCAAGCTAAGCCAATTAAAGCTTCTAGTTGGAGCTAGAGTGAGATACATAGGAAATGACTTACTATAAATATAAATACCTATTTTCCTTACTCACTTTTCTTTACCCAAGAGTACAATTGACACATTTTTGGCAATAAAAACAAACAAGAAGACCTAACAAAAACAGAACGTAAAAGGAAACGAACGAAAGGAATAACTTTTCTTTTGGCCTAATCATGGGACAATGGTGCAAAAAAAAGGGATACTCAGCATTTGTTGTTGTTGTGTTACCTTGAAAATGTTACACGAGGGAATCATTATTAGATGATGGTCGACTGGTTGGCTATAAATTTTTGTTATTGGAAGGCTCATCGATAATAAGGTTAGAAAGCCATTGCAAAAGTGGGGAATGACAAATTGGTTTACCCAACCAAAAATGCAAATGATTGATTCGGTTTTCCCAACACACACACACACAGACACAGAAAATTGAACAAGCCAAAAATTTGGGAAAACCCAAACTTTAAATTACAGATTTTTGCATTTGTAATTAGTCAGAGCGGGAGGGAGAAAAGTTTTACATAATGGGTCGCCTTAATAATACCCTAACTAAACCAAAAATTAACTATAAATGTTGCCATTTCATAATATATATTAACCAATATACCCTCGATTGGGTGCTTTTTGAGGATTTGTTTCCGCAACCTAAAGCTAATGATGACTGGCATCCACACAAAATGTACAAATCTTAATTATGCAAATCACAAATGGTCACGCATAAATTATGTAAATGTTTTCGACAATTTTTTTTTTTCCTTTATAATGAAATTCTTCCTAGGCCTCTGACAAAATAAATTTTATTCTAGAATTTGATAAAAATAAGGCAAAAAAAAAAAGGAAAGGAAATAAGAGGACAGAGAGAGAATGGAAATTTCGGTCGAGGGTTGTAAATCGGGTCGAGTGTTAGACTGAAAGGACAGAGAATGGATGTAAATTGCAATGTAAATGCAGCCCAGGACAATTACATTTCCAAATGAGTGAAAGAGAAAGCCAACAATGGCATAAAAGAGGGAGTGAGGGATAGTAAGTAAGTAAGAGGTAGGTAGCAGAAAATACCGCATAGCCCAAAGCCGTACAGATTGAAATTTTCTATATTGAAATAATGGCATACGGTCGGCTGCCAACTCCAACATCTGACACAATAATTCTCTCTACAAAACAACAAAAAAAAAAAGAAGAAAAAATTCAAATTCTATATAGTGAAAGATGTTGGCTGAGCCAAATAATCTAATTTATTATGCGAGAAGTCATTAGGCATGGCATAGCTTATTCCCATAGTTTTCAATTTGCTCTTAAAACTACTAAAAACCTACAACTAGACTCTAAATCTCCTTAAAAGAAAAATCTCTGGAATTGTTTGCGGCTTTAGGTCATTAGTAGAAGCTCTTAAGGATAAAGTAATGAGAAAACTTTGCTTTAACTTTGAAAATTAAAATCATTGATATAAGTATATAGAATTTTGTTAAATAAATAAAACATTTCATTCGATTATTGATGCTTAAAATATAAAAAATCCATCTTATCCTATTCTAAAATTAGTCAAAATCTGCCAACTGAACCAATTTAGATCTGATAGTGGACATTTTTTTATAAACATACATATTTCGCCTTAAAAAAATACATAATTATTTATTTTACTTGGTTTTATATAAATTGTAGTTTAAAAAGAACTATTAATGATGTAATTTTTTTTTGGTCAATTTTTTCCAATTATTACTTTCCTTCTGTCTTTATTCTTGACTTTTTCTATACTTACTTTTGTGTTGCCTTTTAACTAAGATTTTCAGATCAAAAATTAATTCAAAAATATTTATTAAATGTTATTTAGGTATAAATATGTTTTAAAAATTTTTAAAAATTTTTACATTTTTATATATTTTTCTATTTTATTTCTTATTCTTTAGAAAAAACAATAAAAAGTCCCCCTTGATAAGAAATTTCACTACTCCAAATATATTTAAATGTTATCTCTTGAAATTAGCTTGAAATTAAAAATCAATTTTAATATTTTATCAATAAACAATTTTATTAAAAATGTAAATATTATAGAAATTTTATTTTTACATTACTGCAAATATATTTCAACAATTTCACCTAAAATTACCTTGAAATTTTTTATATGTATATTTTGAATAGTATAAAAAATTTTTATCAAACAAATAAATATTAAATAAATATATAAATATTTTTAATTTATTTTTTATTTTATATGTAAATTTTAATTTATTTATTATTTATAGCAAATACTTTTAGAAATAAATATAAGTGTATATTTGGAATTTTTGTTTCTGTTTATTTTTATTACTTTACCTTTGAGAATAATAATTTAAAATGTATAAAATTAAAAAACAATTTAGAAAAAGGCATTTATAGAGTAATAATTCAAAATTCATAATGTTAAAAAACAATACAAAAATAAGCAATGACATTTATTTAAAGTATAAAAAACTATTGTATTATCTTTAAATTTTAACCTTTAGGTAATCAAATTTACATTAACTTATATTTTTTAATAATATTATAATTTAACGTAAAATTGTAAAATATTCCTAAAATTAGATGCAAACTTTTCTTTGATAAAAAACCAAAATGAATAATTACAAAAGTTTAAATACCAAAGCAAAGCCTTCTATTCATAAGTTGATATTATTTCCACCTTCAGGACATTTGATGTATCTACATCAAAATATCTACAAGGCATGAAAAATTGGTATCTTTATTTATTTTATTAACAAAAAATATTTGTTTCATATTTTTGATAATAAATAATGCATAAAATGTCCTTAATCTTCTTGGCAGACCATTTATCAATTAAAACTATTCAATTTAATATAAATATTTAATATCAATTTATAACTTATCGCTGATCCACAAGAAAATGCACAATACTAATTGGTGTGAGTTAAAACCCACACATGCATAAGTCTATAAGAATATATAGTGTATATATAAGTATTTATATACATATATATCTATATATATAGAAAAGAAAATGAAAATATTTGGCATGTGCCATTAATGGCATTGTTCCAGCATCTGAACAATTGCGATACCATAATTTCCAGGCACACACCAACATACAATCAAACATCTACTAACACACACACACTCACACATAGACACAATGAATTGCAGATGTATGTATGTATGTATGTAGTTTGGGTATTATGATGCACGAGCTGTATTATAGTCTATGTCCGTGTCCGTGTCCATTTCCCCGTATCGCCCGCCCGTCTCTGATTTCAACCCCCAAAAATATATCTAACAGACTGTAGGACTGGCTAGCATTCAGATGAGGTTAGGCCAGGACCAAGGATCAGCAGGCAGTGAGCATGTGATTAGATTCAGTTTCAATGGAAATTGAAATCACAGACAAAAGGCGGGCGGCTAAGGCTCTCTCAGGGTTGAAACGATAAAAATGCCTTAGAAATGGTATGGTATGGATTTTATTTTGGGATTTGCAAAACTTTTTGCTCTATGAGTCATAGTTGGGTAGTTATCTAAGGGTAGCAGGGTAGGTGGTGTCAATGGATGCGAAGGAGTTGGAGGTGAATTCTGTTGCTGTCGCTGCCGCTGCCTCTATTGCTGTTGCTGATGCTGTATTAAACGTCAACCACCAACGTCAACACCAGAGTAGCAGAACGGCAATTCGGCACACATAATTCTCTATGTAGTTGTGTGACTGTTGAGATTAACACCAGCAGCAGCAGCACCAGCGACAGGAGCAGTGCCAGAATAGGGGAGTTGAAGCTGGAGATGCAAAAGGAGCAGACAATGTAGAGGGGTAGGTGAAAAGCAAACAAAATTATAAGCATCGTCGGCAGAAAAATCGAACCCGCCGTCCAGTTAAACTTGAATTATAACGAAGTTTTTATACTCTATTCCATTATGGCAGCATTTATATATTTAAATATAAAAATATAATAAAATAGAAAAATTAGCTTAATACAAACTATTGAATTGAAATCTAGTTATAATGTATTGATATCAAGATCTTCATCTTTCATTTTGCCTACTTATATTTCCGTCTCATGATTTATGTAATATTTTTATAACTTTTTTGAAAAACTGAAAAAGTATACATTGTCTAAATGATTATCATAAATAATAATCAAACATTATACAAATTTTTTTCATCTTTAATCTAATTTTAACTTTAACTTTACTTCGACTTTGATTTACTAAATTAACCTTTTCTGGTTTTTGCTGTAATTAATAATATTATGGATATATTAATAATTTAGAAATGTTTCTACAAGTTGATAAACCATCAATCGTTAAAGTTTTTTTTAGTTTTCTTATCCCAATAACTGAGTATAACTGAGTTATGCATATTCAAAAGGATTTGGTAAAGAAAATTTTTCTCGGTCTTTTTCTCTTCCATTTGGAAAGTTTATTAGAGACAAAAATCGAATTAAATATAATTTTTAAATTTTGTAAATTATATGTACTAATATAATGAATTTATTTCCTTTTACAAATTTGCCAAATATTTCAAACAATAATGATTGTAAAATGTGATGAAAAAGTAATAAGAAACCTTTTAGACAATGTGATTGGAATTTTGATTTGAAAACTAATTTTTTTTTATTTAAAAATTATAAGTCAAGAAGCTAAGTTACTAGGTGTCCTGGGTGAAGAGACTAAAAAGTTGACACAAAAGACAAATTCTTTAATTTTTAATTGAGAAATCGTAACTCAAACTTTATAATATATTAATTAATAATTTATTAATAATTTAGCTTAATGTATACACCTAAAATCTTTCTCTGATTTTTGGAATCCATGGTGAACATGCATGTGCTACAAACTTAAGGATCTCAATCTTAAAGAGCTTAATTTTAGATATATAGATGAGAAACTTAAACAGTTTAGATAGATTCAACTCTTAATTTTCATCTCAACAAGAATATATTTTATGTAATAATCTCTTCTACACACTTTACTTTACTGTATCTATTTATTTTCCTATAATATTCAATGCAAGATGCAGTTCCATTTCAAATGACATATACTTACTTTTGTAAAGGGTATAAAAATCGTTATAACGACCACCACAAAATCGCGGTTGTTCGGTCGGTCTTTACTCAACTCTCAGCTCTCTGCTTTGCTCTCCTCTCCTCTTGTTTGTTGCTCTGCACTGTGTTCTCTGTGTTTTGTGTTCACTGTATTTCTCTGCTCTATGATTCTGTTGTTTTCTGTATGAAATTTTGCACTCACACTCGCTTAACGAATCTGTATCCTGACACACACTGTATCCTGGCCACGGCAGCCGCATTTTAATTTTTTGTGGTGCGTGTTGGGCGCATCATTTTTAATATTATTTTTATTTCGGTTATTTCTCATATACCATTGTGCCATCTCTTTCTGGCGCCTTGTATAATTGTGATTTGTGGTTAATTTAAATAAATAATCCTTAAAGTGAATTGAAGCACAACGTATCGAAGTAAGACAAGTGAGTGTGTGTGTGTGTGAGTGCTTTTGTCTGTGGTTTATTCATTAATCTATTGGAAAAGAACAAAAAGAAAATTAATGATAAATACCAGAGAAAAATATTTATTAATGAGTTAATAATTAAAAAGTTTCCTTTTATCCGTTAAAATTGAAAAAATTTAAATTAAGATTATGTTAATATAGAAAAATATTGATAGAATTCTTTAATATATTAAGTTTATAAATGGTTCTGAAATGTTTTAGTTAGATTGAGGTAAATAATATTATAAATTTTCATCTTCTGGAAGAAGATCTGAAGTATTATGAAACTTAATAATCATTTTTAAGCTCTAAAAGTTTATTTAAGATTCTATTGTTGAGAAACGAATTCCTTAAAACATTTAAAAAAGTTTTTTTTTTTAATCCTGATTCAATATAAACTCCTAATTAAAGTTTGAATAAGTTCATAAAATAATTTGACATACTTTAAAAATACTTACGAGTTTCAAAACATTTGAAAAACGGTACTGAAAAACAAGAATTTGACAAGAACAGAATGGATAAGCTTTTCTAGTTAAAACTTTAAATAACTTTTAGTCAGATTTTTAAAGAATTTTAGTTTTATATTTTTCTGCATATATTTATCTCATTCATAAGTTTATAAAGTGTCGTCTGATCTGTTTAAATTCTACCCAAAGTGCTTCTTATCATCTAAAAACATTTACCCAGTGCTACCCTCTAGCGAAAGCTTTTCAAAGCCAAACTTTTTCCAGCAGAGCTTTAATGTATTTAGGGATGGAATCGTGAAAAGCTTACATTTGCCCGGCTTAGTTTTAAGGGGGTTGAAAAATGTTACTTTACGTAACTCTGCTTACGTTTTCTACGTAACCAATCTCTCTCATACATCTTGGGCATCTTACAGACTCATAAAAAAAAAATTGTTTCCTCTATTTTAGGCTAACAAAACTAAAAAATGGATCCCTCGAATCTACCTTTTGGTTTTCCTGGCCTACCCGGTCATGGTCACCTACCCATACCACCAACTGCCAATATGCTTACTGGTGGACATCCCGGACCTACAGCAAGTCCACCGCAAAGTGTGCCCGGACGCCGTACTCCTTTGGGCTCTGTGGGACTGGGCGGCTTCTATGCTCAGGGCATGGGCGGATTGGCACAGCAACAAATGCAGCAGCAGCCAACGGATGAGAATAAACCAGGTCCAAGTGGCAGTGGTGATAAGCCCTTGAGTCCCACAGCAGCGGCTATAGCTGCCATTAGTGGTGGCACAACCACAGTGGCTCTAACAAGTGGTACTGGTCTAGGTGGTGGTCCAGGAGGCAGTGGATCTGGTGCCAATGGTGGTAAACAAAAGAATCGTCAAGGAAAGACTGTGCGATTAAATATCAATGCCAGAGAGCGAAGACGAATGCACGATTTGAATGATGCCCTGGATGAGCTAAGAAGTGTCATACCCTATGCACATTCTCCATCGGTTAGAAAACTATCAAAAATAGCCACTTTATTATTGGCTAAAAACTATATATTGATGCAGCAGAATGCCTTGGAAGAGCTAAGAAGGTAAGAAGCAGAATTAGTAGCAGAATTAGAGAATGAAATGTATATGTTCTTGGTTTATTTTACAGACTTTTGGCCTATATACAAAGTACTACTGGTGCTGCTCCATTGGATTTGGGTGCATTTCCAGCTGCTGCCAAATTGCAGGCTCTTCTTCAAGGACCTCACAATGAACCGCCCACTACTAGTAGCAGCAGTTAAATATAGATTCCATTTTTAATTAGCAACCGATGAGCAATATTAACTAAGTCAAACAATACCAAAAAAAAAAAAAAAAAACCAAATTGATGTACTTACTAGTCGGGCACTGAGATTGCCAGTTTTTTTGTAGGAGCAGCCCAGTGAGAATCTGTTAAGTGATATTTAGTTCTTTTATAAGAAAAACTTTTTAAAAACAAAAAAAAAATTGTCAAATTATTTGTAAGTGGCATTTAATCCATTTAAAACTAAAAATAAATTATTAGAAAATGAATTGAAATTTTCTTTCTTTTTGAATAGAATAACCAAGCAAAGGGCAAAGAAATTTTTAAATATTCAATAAAGATACTGGATAAGGAATATATAAATTTCTGGTGAATGGATGGTTAGGAACATTCATGGTTTTTAGAATTATCTTAACAAACAAATAAGCTTTGAAAACATAAACCAAACTTCATGGGAAATTTCTTTACAAAAACTCAACTTTCAGTAAAATGCAAAATTTCTAATAAAAACGTTGTTAAATTGTTTATTGTAAGTACTAATTAGCCACAAATACAAAAACTATATATATAATCATTAATAATATAAATCTTAGGTACATAATATATATAGTATAGGTATATAAAAGTATATAGAAGCTTTGCTTGATAGGACATAATATATGTAAGTATTATGCAAAGGTATACAAAATTGGATTTGTGCGATAGTTAAAACTGATTAAACCTAGATAGAAAAACAAATACTTAAAACAAGTTTTTAGTTAACTACAACCGAAGGACGGATAGGATAGAAAATTGTATATAAAATGTTAATCATCTTTGCCTATTCCGGTATACCCGAGGATAAAACCTTATTGGTCTGACCCGTACGAAAGATTCGCTGCTCCAATGGCAATTCACCAATAAGAAAGTCTCTCATTTGTTCGATGGCATCATTTGAATGTCCAGTGCCATGAAATGCAATGGTAGCATCTCGTCCAGCATGATCCATAATGACATCATCACCACCCGGATGTTCTCTTAGAAATTGTGTGACATTGTAGACCCGATCGTAGATGACAATCCAACAATCATCAAAGCTATCATGATGTGCCACCTCGGCCAATGTGATCTCTTGTAATTTTGGTTTCATTTGAGGTTTCTTTTGGGTTTTATCGTTAACTGGATTCGTTGCAGATTTATTATGACCCAATTCGGGTACAATGCGTAGAGATTGTAACAAATTTGTCAGAGTTGATGATGCCATGATTATAATCTCAAATCTCACTTGTCTAGACACTTTCACTTTTCTCTCTCTCTGTCTTGGTAAATAATTTAGTTGTAGTTATTTTATTACTTTATGCTTTCAGCTTGGTTGAATTTCTTAAGTCCGGTTTGCTTGGCTTCACTCAATCGAGTGTCAGTCGGAGCATTGTATGTAAATCGTTTTATAAATGACAACACGTGAATCGGCTACAGATCGGCAAATAAAAATGATAAGACGAATGCTTGTCGTATCAGACAACACGCCACAATCGATTCAACGGATCAACTAGTTAGAGATACTATTCTATATATATATATATATATACGCACCAAAAAAATATTTATATAGTATATTCTTCTGATAAACTACTTAAAAATTATAGTGTCAATCTGTTAATAAGGTTTATCTAATTTGTATTTAGCGATTCTTCTTCGTTGATTGTTATAAAATTAAATTGTTTTATAGGCTTATCAATCATTTCAATTGATTTATTGGTTCAAGTCGAACGTATTACGGCGGGGTTCAATTACGTATATAATGATCATTGAAAGGAAACAAACAAATCCGCAACGGAATCGAAATTATAATCGTTTTATAGACAAGCCATTATATTAATCATATTGTCTATATATATATATATGTATATACAGATTAATATTTCGAAATGATATTGCAAAAAAAAAGTGATTGATTTTATTTTTAAAAGTCAATGAAAGCATAATAACAAAATGTAAATAAAAAAGTTTTAAATATAAAATGTAAAATTTCCTTGAGAATTTTTAATTTTTAAATTTTAAGAAAACTTTTCTTTTAATTTATAAAATAGTTGGATACTTGTTATTTCAATAGATAATGTGTAAATATATTTGAAGTTTGTGTCTTTTCCAAATTACATAAACAAAATAATTTTACGGATTGACTTCATTTTCAAAGATTTTCAAAATCAAGACATTTAAGTTAAAGTTGAATATATTTTAAAATATTTTTATAATATTGCTAATATATTCTCTGATTTTTTATACCAGTAATTATAAATAGTTGCCTCCTTATAAAGTTTCCATCATTTTTTGTAATTACTTAATAATAATTCTAAAACAATTTTAGTTATTTTTTGCTGCCTAACAATTCTATAATAATATTTGTTATTATTCATACAGCAGAACTTTTCCTTTCGTATTTGTTTTTACATTATTTTTGTATATGTCCTCAGATTTATTTGTTGTTTTTAAGTGACTTAATTATAAGACACAATCTAATGACTTTTGATCTTCCCCCCCAGCAATGGGTGACGATCTTTGAGCTATTACCTATTGTTATCAACATTTTGGTTTTTTTTTATATTAAAAACAAATATTATACACAGATATCTAAGGAACAAAGATTTATCAGAGTTTAATTTAAAAATAAATTCTTTTAATGTTAAGTTATTTATTTTTTATAACATTTCAAGTCTGTTTTATATGCATTGAGCAAATCATAATTCAATTCCATTTCAAACTTATAATCAACTTTTTGATTTCCCAACAACTTTGTTCAAATTGAGAGCAAAGATTATATATAGAATCCAAAGTGAAACAACTTTGAACTTGAAACTGATTTAATGCCACGCTTTTGAACCAATTGAACCTTATCTGTAAGTTGAATTCAAAAAAATTAATGTTTCATCAAATTGGTTATAAAACCTAAACTTATCAAATAAAAAAAAAAAAGGGCTGACGAAATATTTCTTTCTATTTAATGAGCTTTGAGACGCATTTAAAGAATTTTGCAATCAAAGCAAAAAACAAAAGAAAAACGCAATAAAATTAAACTTTTCAATTGGGGAATTCTTATTTTGTTATTACAAATAACAAAAATATTTTTGAACTAAATAAACATTTTTTCATATATACAACGTCAATAGTTTTTTTTAGTTTTTTTTTAGTTTTTTTATTGAGTTCAAGTTTGTATTTTGTGGCTTAGAGAACTTGGAACTTGGTGTAATCCAATCCATTAATTTCCAGATCAATTCATGTGCGTAAACGTAAAACTTAGTAATGTGTAAAACTAGGTTACGCTTCTTGACTTTGACTTTCAGTTGAGAGAAACAAGAAAAACCACAATAATCTAAACTATATAGTATCATATATCAGCATATTCTGAACACATGAGAACTGCTGTGGGTTTTAATTAGCTCAAAGTCTATCTCACTTTGGTTTATCAGTTAAATAATTGTACAAAAAAAATTTTAAAAATTTTTTGAATGACTTTTATTTATGTTCATGCTTTAAGATAGTGACGCGGGTGTCTATATCTCTATTAATATTATAGTAAATGATTTCTATTGCTATCAAATTTGATGAGTGACTTTAATCTACAATAAAAGTACATATTTATATATACCTATATTCCATATATATATACATTTATTTATGTGTGTATACATTGGTCATGTTGCCAATTTCGCCATGCCAAAAGTTCATCTAGTATATTTTGGATTAGCAAATCTCGTTTATGATTTTAAAAAAAAAATCATAAGAAATAATCAGTGGGCTGGGCTTACTTAGCTGCACAAATTATTTGATACCCTACACTCTTTGTCTAATAATAGGTTTTATAGATAATTAATCATTCAGAACTATATAAATAAAGCACAAAATTTTTGTTACCGACTATATAAGCATTGGTAGAACCAATTATTTCTTTTGTATATTAAGACAGGAGAAAAGACAGTTCAAAAATCAACTGTCTAAAAGCATGTCAATATCTTTTATTCAAAATTTTTCAATTTTAGAATTTGAATTAAACAATTTCAATCTCTTGCTGATTAATTATTTTTATACCCTGTACCCATAGGGTAAAAGGGTATATTAAAGTCGCTAAATGTATGTAACAGGCAGAAGGAGACATTTCCGACCCTATAAAGTATATATATTCTTGATCAGCATCAACAGCCGAGTCGATTGAGACATGTCCGTCTGTCCGTCTGTCCGTCCGTCCGTCCGTATGAACACGTGGATCTCAGAGACTATAAGAGCTAGAGCAACCAAATTTGGTGTCAGTATTCGTGTAATGTCTACGCAGATCAAGTTTGTTTCAAATTTTTGCCACGCCCACTTCCGCCCCCGAAATTCAGGAAAAACGAATTACTAGTGTTATATTAAAGGTAGCCCATTCTTGTTTGGCACACCTAATAATATGGTGTGCCAAGATATCAGCTGACCAAATTTCGTTAAAATCGGACAAGAAATATCGGAGATATATCTTTGTACAATTTGTACTGAAATGTCCAGTATGACATTGCGTAGTAAGTGTGAGCGAGATAGCATGCGTTCGTTGCTGCCGCTTGTGAGGAAAATTTTAGTTTGAACTAATGGCAAATTTTAAGGAGTTTGATTTAATACAGTTACTCTACTTGGTACAGGGTATAGTCAAAGTCGGCAGGGACGACTTGCTTGCTTCATTTTTTTTGAAACACATTTTTGTTAGGGTATTAAAGATTTGTATAAGACTGTCTTAAAATTATAAAATATATTTTGTCGGTAATATTTCGACATTTGATAAGCCACACCAAAAAAAAAACCCACCTTATTATATATGCAAAAAAAAAAACCTTTTTTCCCAGCAAGAACTTACGTCACTTAAGATTAAAAAATAATAATTAATAAAGTATAAGTAAAACAAAAAAAAAGTAAAAAAAAATGTCATGTGAAATAAAGCCAAAAGAAATGTTTTAGCAGAAATAACCTTAGTTAAAACTATGTAACAATAAATCTATATAATATATATATCAATCATTCAAAAGATCTTTTGTCGAATGTTTTCGTTTTTTTACACTAACAAGATGAATTAACAAATGAACTTGGATTAAAAAACTTGATTGCATAGAAATATTAAAAAAGTCTTACATCAGCAAATATGCAAACAATTTTCATTTAATTTTTCATTTTAATTTCAAATATTAAAACAATTTTCATTTAAATTTAATTATATTTCATTCATTTTATATTTCAAATTTGCAACCGATTTTCATTTAATTGTCTATATTTATTCAACTTTTAATTTTTATTTCAAATTTCTATAGGTGGCAACGCCAAAAGTAACTGTAAGTCTGAAAGCTTTTTAGAAAAAGCTTCAGCTATAAGCAACAAATTGCTTTGGGGGTAGGGGCTTTAATCAGCCAGCTGTTGATTGTTAAGAAGCTTTGTCCTATTAACAGCTTTTTGTACCGCAAAATGACTATAATATCTGTTAGTTTTATATTTAGCCGGTCTTACTAAAATATGAAGGTTAAATTACAATCAATTTATGAAAATAAAAAAAAAACTTACAAAATTGCTTTTGAATAAAACATGGCTACTCAATAATTCAGTTTGAAAAATCCTTTAGAATCTTGTACCAACTTTCTTATATGAATTTCAGGATGCTAAACTTGAATTCACTCATGTGTGCGTGTATGCGAAAGTGCTTCTGTATGTGTTCAAAGACAACTGCGTGTATTTTTTGGCGAATATCTAACTTAGTCGAGTTTCAGCAATGGTTCGACCAAGTTGTTGAGACGCGTGAACAAAAATCAAAAAAAAAAAGGAAAAGAGCTAAAATACAAAACCCTTTTGATTAAACCAAAAATTCCATTACAGTGAACAAAAAGAGGATAATTGGATTAAAAATTTCATGAAAGTCAACTTAAGCAGGAAATTGCTTTTCAAAAACTGACAAACCGAAAACAATAAACCGCACACTATGCGTATGTTGGGCCAGCATATAGAGCATATTGCGCATACGCCACGTTGAATGTTTGAGAAATTTTTGTGTCAACATATTGTTGCCACAAATTGCGTATAGAATTTCAAAAAAACAAAAGGAAGAACGAAAAAAAAAGGAAGGAACCCACAAAAAGCAAAAAAAAAAAAATAAAACAGGAAAACATTTTTTGCATATTTTTGCGGTTGACAGTTTTGCGTAAATAACTCAAAGCAGGTAAGTGGCAGAAAGGTGGGAAGTAGCAAGCTAAGTATCATTAAGACGCAATTATGTTTTTGAGTGTCTTGGCAAATTAATGGAATTATGTTCAAACAAAGATAATGGGAAAATGCTAAACCCGGCGTAAAGTTGGAAAATTGTGCAATTTCATGGCTAAGATTTATGGCTTAAACTAAGTGTAAAAATGTGAAATTAATAAACATTTTTTAAATCCTTAAAAGTCGTCATCAAAATTTCTTAAGTAGGTTTCACTTTTCACATTTGTTAGTGCTTTAGGAGCGGTATAGAAGTTCGATTATCAATAAAAGAATCTAATAAAGATACGATAAAAATCTTATTAATTGAATTTAGAGAGTATTTTTTGTGACGTTTATATGCATTTTTTTTGCAATATTATACTTTTTATTTAACAGACAATTTTAGTTTCAATTTTTTTGTATTAATCAAATTTATTTAAAACTGAATAAAATTTAATTAAATTTGATTTGATTTCCAAGTTTGCTTCTGTAGTTAATTTAACATGGTTTTTGGACTGTCGATGGCTAGTTAATGGAACCAAATAATTTTTACATATTTTTTTTTATTATTTTTTTATTGAATTAAATATTTACTTGACATTGTAGACTATCTGTTAATATATAAAAAATAGTTTTCTTAATCTTTTAACATTTTGAGAGTACTTAGTTGCACATTTTAGAAGAAGACCCTACTGAGATGGCCTTAAAATAATGTATGTTAACCTATATTAATGTATACAAATCTTAAGACTCAGTTCAAAAGTTCTGTAATACAAAAAAGAAGTAGTTAAAAAATTAAACATTAATATAGCCTAATCTAACAGATAGACCTCACTATATATCACTGTCTGCCTTCTTTTTTACTTCATATCTCTTTCAAGTTAATTGAAAGAAGCCTCCCCCTCACAAAACCTTTTATTTGATTGAATTTCATGCTTGATTAATAAAGAAAAAAGTTTTGATTTTTAGCATAACAAAGAAAACTCTGAAACTTGTATTAATAACGCGTACAAAAGAGGAGCAAAATATTTTTCACAAGTTTTCATGAAACTTTTTTGTGCTGTTAAATTTTTCTGACAGTAGACAAGTTTCATCAGGGGAATCTAATTTCCAAGGGTCACTTTGAATCGATGAAAATAATAAAAAACGATGGAAAATGAAAAGTTTTTATCAAGGGAAAAATGAAAAACAATTAAATAGAAATAAATTGATATATAAATTTGTTTTAGTTAAGTGTTTGGTTATCCCAACAATTAATATAATAATTATTCATAAGCTGAAGTAATCAATTAAGCGGAAATTTCTTTTTCAATTTCACTAAATCAATAAAATTAATAGAATATGAAACTAATACAATTATTTAGTTTAATTAATTTAACATATTTATAAAGAGATTATTGATGGATTTAATTTATTTACTATTTGTGCACACTTACATTCGGATTATTAAATCGAAAGAAATAACAATTTGCTATAGATAAAATTGTGTTTTATGTGAAATTAATTTGAAGATAAATATATAGAGTATTTTTGGGGTTTGCGATAGAGTAAGAATCTGGTAATAAGTACTGGTAATAAGTATATATCATATCATTCTAATCGAATATCTAATAAATGTATCATATAACTAAATGTTGGCCTAATCTTATTATTAGCCATTTCTAGAATAATGTTGGTATATGAATAAATTTCTTTAGCCTTTATTATTAAATAATAATTTGCCTTTAATGTTGATGAAGAACAAATTTTTTATTGTATTCCATTTTTTTTTTACACGTAATTTTTCATCATTAATGTGAAATATTCAGCTGGTAAATTTTTCATTTTGCTGTGAAATGACATGCGAAAATTGTTTACCCTGCTGCTGTGATAATGTTGAGTTGATTACTGATTCATATGATATCCGGATGCATATATGTACAATGTAGATACCATATATGAGATATGTGTACGCACATGTGATATGAGTATATATATTGCGTATACGCACGTGGACTAAAAGATTTGTTGATGTTGTCATAAAATTCCCTCAAAGCAAATATATCTTAATTTAATTACTAACTGCCGTATAGACACTACCATTTTCGAAACTCACCCGCGAGGGTTAATTGAAAAGTAACAGTGGAGAGCAAATTTTAGATTTAATCTTCGTTTCGATTGAAGTTCTTATAAAGAAAGCAAAATGTTTTTTTTGGGTTATATAAAATAAAGTAGAAGCAATGTTTTGTAAATATATTAGCTATATATGGGATAGTGAATTTTGTTTTTTTTTCTATTTTCTAAAAAACATTTTATGTTATCTGTGGAAACTTAAGAATAAAAAGGAATCAGTTGTTTAAAAAAGGAAGTACAAAAAGCAACAACTATTGAGGACAAAAGTTATTAATAGTTTCTGTTTTATGTACTTTTTTTTTTTAAATAGATCGTAGATTACCTTTATATATCTTTCTATTGTTGACTATCTTATACCCAGTTTGAATTGAAATTTTATTGGCAAGTCTTGTTGAAGCTTTTCTTACTTTGGAAGCTTCTTAAGATTTAGAATCATTTCCAGAAATTATTGAAACATTTGTTCTTTGTTTTCTGCACTATTTTATTTAAAATAATTGTTGAGAATTAATGTAAAAAATATTAAAAATAATATATATAAATAAACAATCCGATTTAGTGAATAATTTTTAGAAATTTGTCTTTTAAGGCACACAAATTCCATTATATGATAGTCAAAGGAAGTTGTAGAAATAAAAAGCTATTCAAGCTGTAATTTCAGTTATGAAAACAAAATATTAAGAGTCTCAGTAAATTTTTCCCTGCAAAGTAAAGTTTTAAAGCACACCTCGCAAGTAGTCTATGGACAAATGTGTGTCTGTGTTTATTTTTTCAAGCCAAGAGATCCTTTAAAAGCCAGTTTCAAATTTCTTTTTCAATTTAGCTGCTTACATGGTGCACAAGCCAAGAAAAAAGAGAAAGGGAAAGAAAAATAAAATTGGCAGAAAAAAAAACACGCTACAAAAAACGAAAGAAACGAAAGTAAAAGGAAAAAATCATTTGGCCGCAGGTTGTTTAACCTGGCAAAATACTCAAACTCAGCTCAACTTTGTTCATATACTATACCTATATATATATATATACCACTGCCTCGCCCTTGAAACAATATACTCGTACATGGCCATGGCCATAATACCGAGTACTGAAATACAATTTTGGCCTCGACCCCGACCCCAGTCCGAGACTCAGTTGTGACCTTCTTTTCATCCTTTTATCTTTAACTGGTTGCATTTAAAACAAAAAAAAAATGCATACATTATAGGTAATGTTTGTGCCTTTTCTCTGTCATGAATATTTATCACGTGTCCAAAGATTAATGCATTTTTAATGCAAACTAAGGCATTGCCTTACCTAACCACACAAGGAGACACACTCCAACATTGAGGTGGCCATAAAATAAGGCATCAACTTGCCATGTTTGTCGACTTGTTGAGTTATTGGCATCAAATATAAGAGAGCAAAGACATCCTTTGGCCTTTCGGTCTTAAGCAGTCAGCACTTGTTGGGTGCTACCCCCCACCACCTGCCGCCCACAGCTACTGGAACACCCGTGTTGTCATCTCCATATCTTTTGTTACAAGTTTTATTAATATCACACTTGTTCTTTGGCCTCCTACTTGGCTTTTTGAGTGTGTAAACAGGAAAATGACAGGAAAAAAGAGAAAAAAGCACGTCCTTAGTATATTTATTTTATGCCCTGTACTCTTAAGGTAAATTTATGTTGTCGAAATATATTAAAGAATATATATTTCCGATTATCAGATAATTAGCCATAGAAGCCCTAAGATGAATGTAAAGATATTAATAACTTAAAGTCAGCAAATTGTATATAGAAAATAGATAAAAAATATATCTAAGTAAATAGTTTTAATATTTTAATATTTAATATATATTCTAGTTTCCATTTTACAGGGTATTTTGAATGTCAATACTTGGTTTGATTGTACAAATATTCTTTCCACACTCTTTTAATGAGCATTTTATTATTTATTTTTATGTTGAATGACATAACTTTTTTGGGTCACTTTATGAAAATGGTTGTTTATCTTTCCTGCCCTCGGGGTGAATTGACATATGGTTTTCTTTTTCTTTTTTTTTCTTCCTTTCAAGGATTTTAATAAGAAATTCTTTGAATTTGAGTTAACTATTTTGATGACATTTCCTTTTTCCTGGGCATATAAATATTCCCATTGATGGCTAATTAAAACAGCAGCTTTCCATTTTTAGTTTGTTCTTGTTGTTCTTGTTGTTGTTCTTCTTCTTCTTCTTTGCTGGTATTATGTTGATTTTATCTTCCTCATCATTGACATTGCCAATGGCCAACTATCCCGATAATCAGCAGACAACAACAAAGAGAATGTCTGATAATAATGTTGTTGGCAGTTTCATGTTAGTAAGTTATTTCGCATGTGTCATGGGCTTAGTTAGAAACTTATTTAAAGGGGGTGATATATGGAATTAATGATAGTTATAGCCAGTTTTAGGTATGATGTATGGAACTATTGATGGTTAGAACTAATTTCAGGGGTAATATATGAAACTATTGATAGTTAGAACTAATATGAGAGCTGATTTATAGAAAGATGTTATGATAGTCTTTGATGGAGATATTATCCATTGCAATATCCATATTCATTGCCATTTCATAACTAATAAGAACTAGTTTTAGGAATGATATTTAGTCAGATAGATATTAAGATAGTTATCATTGTAGACATTATAATATAGACCTGTATTTTCACTGGCTTCTGAATTAAAATTGATTCTTTCTTTTTATGAAACTTTTAGTAGTTAGATTTTAAATCGTTTTGTTTGATATAGAGATATATATAGACAGTTAGACAGCATATAGTTTAATTAAGAAATAGTAGGAATATTTCTATAGTTAATTTGTTAAGACTTTGATAAAGATATATTTGTTCTATAAATATTTTTATATTCTCCCTTTTTATACCAATCAAAATAAATATCCATTTATTAATAAATTTGTATTGGCTTTATAGTTTTTCTAGCCAAGTTTCCACTCTAAATCTACTTAAAAATTATTAAAAATAAATTAAAGCAACAAATACTGTTTATTTCTTAATTTTACTTAACTATCATCAAGATTAATTTTTATATTATGAGAAACTGATTTCTGTTCTATGGCTCCTCCTGCATAAATCTATCTGCTCTATTCTATTGGCAATGCTCTGACTGCTTTTAATAAGTCAAAAAAAGAGTTTTCTCTAAAATGTTTATATATTTATTTAGGGAGTTCAAATTATAATAAATTCAACCTCAAAGTGTCTCAAGTTCATCTCAAGAGTAAATAAATCCCTTTAAAATTCTCACAACTTAAATCTTAAGCCTTGTTCTTAGAAATTATTGAAGGACTTGTTAAAGATTTGTCTTTGTGTTAAAACAAAACTAATAAACAATTTTTCAGCTAAAAGTTATTCAAGTAATCTTTAATTCTTTATGAGAAAGTAAGAATTATCCTAATACAGAAAAAGGATACATGCACTTGTATACGAACAAGTACTTGCATGGTTCAACATATTTCGCACATAGATTTCCTTTAACAATAATTCGAACGGAATAAAAAGATAAGCCTTGATAAGATAAGCAAAGTATAATTATTAAAATTCTATATATTCTGTATAAGAAAATGATAGACTAAAACACAGTTTGAGAAAGTTCAAAGTCCTTAATAGGCTCGAAAATCAAAATAAAATAAAAGCAGACAAATTGCTCATAAATCTTTAAACTCCATTTTGTCTGACTGCATCAAAGGATTTACAACAAGTTGAAATTGGTTTCGCTTGTCAGAATATATAAAATTAATTTTATACTTATTTTTTTTATAAAAAAGTTGACTTGTCTGGATTTATATTTTATAGAAGTAGCCGCTACGCCCCTGGCTATGGCGGCTGCTGCTGCTGCTTAACGATGATGATGATGATCATCATCATCATGAAGATGGACAAAGTAACGCCTCGGACTGTGTCATTGCATGGTTATTACAAATTGCTGTTGGCTGTTTACCAGACCTCGACTCGATTTAATGCGCTCGACTCTCTGGAGTGAGGGCATACATCAATTTTGTTGTTTTCTGCGTGTTGTTTTCTTTTTTTTCTCTCTTTTTGAGGTCATCTGAAAGCATGCAAGGTTGGTGGAACTGGAGGTTAGGGATTTTAAATGGATGGAAGGCGTGTGAAGGTTGTTTCACACACCTACGCATAATACACAATTTTTCCATTGCTACTGTTGATGCTTTTGTCTTGGCCAAACAACATGTCCAGCCATCTGAACTGGCTCACTGGCGTAATCTAATTATTTTGTACCTCGTGTTAGTCTGCAGAAGAGAACAGCTAAAATACAGTCAGGATAACAACATAAACGAGAGGAAACAAGCGTAAAAGCTACACTAGAAAATACAATGGGAATACCCATTAGTTGCTGGAACTTAAAAGGTTATATTTTTTGAGGTAAAAAGTGAGGTAATTAGATACTTTTTAGAAAAATGTGTCAAATTAATCAAATTTGCGGACAATATATTCTTAGTAAAATTTGTTTCATACGAAATACAAAGAATAAAATAAACAAAAAGTAAAATATTGCCACAAAATAAATTTCAATAAATTTGTCACAATAGAAAGTAGAATTTACTTACCTTTTTATATTAAAAGATAACAAAAAAGTATCTAAAAATACTTTAGGAGAAATTCTACACCAATTGTTAAAAGACAAAATACCTAACAAGATTTATTTTTGTCATAATTATATAAAGAAATCCAAAGTTCACAATAGAATCGAATTACGGAAGTTATTTGTTAGTATTTATAGACTTAACAAAATGTCCTTTCAGAAAGAGGAAGTGTATAAAAATAAATCTAGACATTGTTTCCTGATTAACAGGCATCTTAGAGTCGCATAAGATAGAAAACACAATGGATTAAATGGATGGACGATGTCATTCAAAGTGGAATTAGAAAAGCTACCATTGATAAAATAATAGATATAAGTACATTTATATATAAAAAAAGGAACATTTCAAAAACGTTTTCCATGTTTATACCAGATAATTGAAACAATTTATCTTTTATATAATTTTATTGAGAAACATTTGAAACATTTTTTATCCGGAAATAAGTTAGTTAAAATGAAATGAAGTAAATTTTTAAAGTAATAGATAAACAACTTGAGCTATTGAGCTTTGGGTTTCCCTTGTCATATAAATCCCTTTTTGAAGGTTCTTACATAAAGTCAACTTTAAAGCCAACTTGAACCACTGTTGGTGGTCTTTGCCTTTATAAGCACAGCTGGGCGTGGCCAGTTAGTTGTTTAGCAGGGGGCAAAGGACAGTGAAGTTAAAAGCAATGGCAACTGAGGCGTTTGTTCATGCTCTTTTCTCTTCTCTAACTTGAACAAAAACACTTCATTAGACTAATGAACATAATTTCGTACCGCAATTGTCCAATTTGCTAACAAAAATTTGTACTTTTCAAATATTTTTCTTTTTTCTATTTTTTTTTTGTTGATTTTGTTGCTCTTGTGAAATTGCCAGCTGAAGCTGAATGAAATCAGCGAGGAATTCATCGCCCTAGGCAATGAACCATGCTGTTATATATCGATTAGATAAACTTAATTTTAGTCATTGCCCTTGACTTTGCTGGGACACACATTAGCGGAAGTAGTGCTCAGTTCTTATCTAAAGCTTTCAGCTAAAAACAAATACAAACAAAAAGTGAAAATATGTCCGATAAAAGCCTGAAAATTATTTATTAAACCAACTGAGTCAACCAACCAAATAACTAAAGAGACAGAGTCAGATACATATAGAGATAAAGATAGAAAGGAAAAGAGAGTCAAAGGCAACTGAAGCGTGGTTTTTTTGTATTAAAATTTATGGCAACAGTAATAAATCCCTAGGCACACAAGCCAAAATAAATTCAATATGCATATATGACAGTTAAAAAGGCTCTAAAATACATTTAACCTACAACAACAAAACCAAAAACCACAAAGCCATCCAACCGCATGTGCAAAAATTTCCTCATAGATGGATAAAAACTGAAAAAAAAAATATCTCCATACAAAGCTACATATGAGTATTCAATGAATGAATATATATATATATATATAAAGAGCGTGTGCTGGTTGGTTGGTAGGTCGTTTGATGAGTCGCCTTCCTACTATCTGTCCAATTTGACATTGATTGGTTTATGTGTGATTTACATATGGATTTTTTTTATTCCCACATTTTTGCCTTTTTCTCGTTGTTTTTTTTTTTTTTTTTGTGTATATCAATTTACGAATTTAGAAGGTGCAGAGATTTTTGGGCATTTGACATATCTGACATGTAAATGAAGGTGAAAGAAGCGATTGATGGATTCTAAAATTGAGTTGATATTTTAATGTACAAATTCTTAAAAATTGTCATTACATTTGCTTAAATTGAATCCATCCAAGGCTTCTATTCCATTAACTCTTTTATACTCTTTAAATGAAATGAATGAAATTTTAACTCTCATTATATATGATTAGACATAGTACCTATATATACCCATAGGACTTTCTTATAGGGTTACCATTTTTAACTGTATACACTGGCGGTCATAAAAAATTCACCACCGGCAACATTGCCAAATAGTTTAAAGTTTTGAAGATTAATGAATGGTTTTGCGAATAGATAAAGTAAAAAATAAGTACATTGAGTCTTGTCAATGAGCTAACATTGTTATTGCCTTTTTGGCGGTAGTTTCTGCAAATTAAGTGGTATGGTTTTTATGATCGCCAGTGTACGTATTACTTTTGGTCAATAGAGTGCCATAGGAATTTCTCCTGTTCAAACAATATTTAAATTAAACATATTAGATTATAAAATAAACTCATTGATAGCTTCTAGTTTTTACTTAGCTTCAGTACCAAAGGGAACCACATCGAATTAAGAGTAAAGCTTCGTTATATGGATACTGCATTCTCTTATTCATATAATATCGAACTAAAATGATATATTTTGAGTAGGACATTCTGATCTGATCTCTGAAACGGTCTGTATAGACAGATCACAGGAATCTATATCATTAGATAAGTGTCTCTCAAGTCACTAAGAAAACGATTAAACTTCAAACTAAGTCGCCAAACTTGTCGCCAAATGGGTCATGGAGAACCACAGCTACTGTAATTTAATAATTTAACTTACCTTAAATAACGCTGAATTTTTATCCTTAAAGAAAGTTGAAATCCTTTAAAAATAAAGCAAACAATGAACCTAACAAAGTAAATACAAAAATCATCCATATCAGTAATCTCTAGTCGACTTTAAGCCGAATATTTATATGTTTACTTACACTTTATACATAAATCTTCAAAATGTTACAATCTAATACATTATTCATCCTTTTAAACTTTTTCTGTTTTGCCATCTCTTGTGTAGACACATTGTTCATTTAAATGTCATCTACCTCGAGCGAAAATGACACTCAAATTTTTAATAAAAGTTTTATTTTTTAGAATATACAATTTTTTTTTTGGAATTCTGAACATGTATTTTGCTAATTTGCTTGCATGTTAGGTAAAATTTCTTTTGTTTTCAAACTAAAAGCTGACTATTTGTCATGCGTTTGTGTCTATTATTTTGTCTTCTTGTTCTTTTTGGTTTTATGCTAAGAGCCATAAAAGTGTAGTTCAATTACATGTCATGAACTCTAAGAAAACATATAAACATCTTAACCTAGCCTAATGACACCCAAACTAGACATAAAACTTTCATTAGCCAAGTTCAGGTCTTATAAATAAATCAAAGATGCTATACCTTACATTGTTGTTGTCATTCTGTTACCTCTAACACCTAGAACCTGGTTGTGGCTTTTGTGTTGGGTTATTAATTGAGCGGCTTAAAGGTGGGTTAAGCCATATTCTGACCTCAAGGCACGTGCCCACAGTTGAAGTTTAAGGTTAGGCAATATCAACACCCACAAAATTGCCATTAAGACGCCTTTTGCTCTCTACAAGTTGAGTCCGCAATTAGCTATACAAACAGCCCCAAAAAGTAGGCTATGGAAATGCAAAATACCTCAATGTCGTTCAGTTTGTCTGTTTAAACAGTGTAACAAAAAAAATTTATTGCCAACTTGTTAATTAATTAGTATCTAATTTGAACCTGGCTACCTTTCAGATGAGTTTTGCTTTTCCCTTATATTTCTTTTTTTCGTTTTTCTCCCCTTTTCCTTTTCCTCCTGTAGAAATTTTTGTGCAATTTATTTTCTGCTCATTATTTATTTACACGGACTTTTATTTTTGGGTACGAGTTGGGATACAAAGGTTTTCTTATTTTTATTTTCTTTCTCCATTTTTTTTTCCTTTTTTTGGACCAAAAGGGAATATCTCAACTGTGTCTGTGTGGGCCCACAATGATTTTACTTAATGATTTATATTCCTTTGCGGTGGGTCTTGCGAATGACTGAATTTGTGTAGGCGGACACACAACAAAATTTATGAAATTAGTTTTAATATCATATTTTTGACAGTTTCCCTCTGATAAGCCAAGTCAGCCAGCCAAGTGTAAAACTTTTGTAAAATTTATAAATTGAAAAAAACAGTTTTAATTAATTTGAACGTTGGCAAGTGGCCCTTAAATAACTTTAAAATATTATAATTTTCTTTCTTTAATAGCCATGGATATAGTCATACGTGAGGAGGATATATCCTTGGCTCAAATCGGTATATATGCCTCGGTATCATTTTTGGTTGTTTCTGCTGTGGGAGCTGGCTTATATACAACCTGTTCCAAGCGATATCGTCTCAACTGGTTTGAACAAAATCTTTTGGAATCGGCCAATGAGAAAGATGAAGATCAACAAAGGTAAACTATTTATAAACAATTCAAATTGATTTTAAATATAATGTTTTAAACAGCAGACAAGCTTTAGTTTCTGGCGCTGTGGGCTATAATGTGGACAATATTAATGAGTGTGGACGATTGAACAAAAATAATATTGGTAATCTTAGTCCTACATCAATTAAATCTGAGGATAATAATGATCCAGCATTTTGGGTACCTGGTTCGGTGGCATCGACCACAGCTAATGCAGTGGGTCAAGATGAATCGGCACCACCAACACCCACATCACCCACAGGCAGTTTAAAATCAAATACATTATCCTATTGCTCGACTACATCGGTGCCCATAGCCAGATCAGATAAACATGTCGTATTGGCCATGCATCCGGGAAGACCGCGTGTATCATCGATGAATGCCAAATTGGATCATACCAAAATCGATATGACTCTATATAGAAGTGTGAGTCATAGAAAGAAACTAATGAAAAGTATTTTTAAATTGATTTTCAATAAATTTAGCACTCTCAACCCAAGGCAATGTCTCCATTGCTACCAAATGAAACTCAAGGTAATTTGCATATAGCAATTACCTATGATCCCATTGGAGGACTTTTGAATGTGCGTCTTTTGGAGGCACAAAATCTACAGCCACGACAATTTAGCGGCACTGCTGATCCATATGCCAAGATACGTCTATTGCCGGATAAGAAGAATTTCTGGCAAACTCGCATACATAAGAAGACCTTGAATCCAGGTGAAAGATCATATGACTAACTAAAAATATCTTAAATAACATTTCTCTTTTCACAGTTTTTGATGAGCACTTTGTTTTTGAAGTTTTGGCTGGAATATTGGATAAACGTTCTCTTGAGATTTTACTATATGATTTTGATGCATACTCGCGTCATGTTTGCATTGGTGGCACCAAATTGCATTTGGCCAATTTGGATCTAAGTGAACAATTGAAATTGTGGACCCCATTGACAATGGCATCGGCTCAGGATATGAAAGTAGATTTGGGTGACATAATGGTATCATTGGCCTATTTACCCTCAGCTGAACGTTTGATGGTCGTTTTGATTAAAGCCAGAAATTTGCGTATTGTTGATGATTCACGTAACTCTTCGGATCCCTATATTAAGGTATCGCTTCTTGGACCAGGCGGTAAGAAAATGAAGAAACGCAAGACAGGTGTGCAAAGGAATACAGTGAATCCTGTCTATAATGAAGCTTTGGCCTTCGATGTGGCCAAAGAGACTTTGAAAAATTGTGTATTGGAGTTTACTGTTGTTCATGACGGTCTTTTGGGTAAGTTAAAAAAGAAATTTTATATAGTAAATTAAAATTTTTATAATTTTTTAATTAAATCAAAGGTTCAAGTGAAATTTTGGGACGTACTTTGATCGGCAATTCGCCTGATGTTCGTACTGAGGAAAAAATGTTTTTTGATGAAATGTTTCGGGCAAAAAATGCTACAGCTCAATGGGTACCATTGCAAGAGCCAGCTAATAACTTGGCAAATACAGCATCGACCTCAGCCAAGACAGCAACCAATAAGAATTAAGCTTTCTTACCTCAGTCTGGGGAAGTTTGTGTCTGGGCTAAACTGTTGACTAACAGCCCGCTAACAGGGCCACAATAATAAACAAATAGTTTTTCAATTCAATTTGTGGCTGAAAAACAAAAATGGAAACAATTATAACGGAATTATATGTGCAGGGATATACATACCTTTTAAGAATGGTTAAGCAGATCAAGTTTTGGCAACGTTTGATAAATATAACAAAATATTTAGTGTCTATATCAAAAATTATAAATAACTCTATGTGCTTTCAAATGGTATCAATTATAATCAAAAAAACGAGTATATAATAATCATATATATATATATATATATATTATAATATGTGCTTAATGTTCAAATGTAATCATAATATACGTATATAGGACTCTAGATTTGGTTCTTTTATAAAACATAAGAAAAAAAATATTGACTTAACCTCATTTAATTATATAGGTTTCAAAGTTCATCAAAATTTTTTTATTTAAGTGTAATACATATAATACATGTGAATATATAATAACCAAAAAGGTTTTAAAAATATTGTCATTAAAAAAACCAACTAACTTAACGGTATTTAAAGAATTATAAAGTATTCCGGGCATAAGAGCTAAGAATTGTTGTGAAATTTCACATTCTGTTCTATTTGTTGACTTGTGTTAAACATTTTAAGTTCCCATTAAACTAATTTCTACCAAAAAATGTTCTTACTATCAAAAAAAAATGTTGTTTGATAAAGTAAGGAAAACAAAAGCTCAAAAAAGAAGTTTCATTATAGATCACGACAGTAAATTAAGCTGAAAGAGTTCCTAAGAGAAAGAGAGAGCCCAAAATAATAGTAAATTAAATAAAACAAAATCTTCTTAAAACAATCACAAAGACAATTGATAAAAAAAAATATCAAAAGTCTTTTAAATCAGGAAAGATTTTTATAGGCATAAAGAAAACAGTTTATACTATAATAAGTACAGATTACAAGTACTTAAAAAAGAAAAGTAATTAACTTTGTTTAACCTTTTCATTTAAATTGTTTTATTTTTTTTGAGATGACACAAGTTTCAGGTCAAAAGAGGGCACAAAGTTTTTAATAATTTTATTTGCACGAATCGAAATGAATATAAATAATTAAACAATTATTTCAATATTTAATAATTAATCATATAAAAAATCTACTCTCATATTTATTGTAGTAAAAAATATATATCTGTAGTTGAAATATATGAATAAAGTAAACCTATAATAAATATAATATTCAGATTTGAAAAACCTACAGTAATACTAAAACCTATATCTTAGTAGCAGAAATCTTTCCTCTTGGAATTATTAAAAATATTCAAAATAAAGAAGAGAGCATAATGAACCACAAAGCAGATGACCCTTTATCTATAACCATTACCACAATAATTGACGTCATAAAATGGTAAAAGGGAAATTTGAGAGAGGGTAAAATAACTTCCTAGTAGAATATTAAGTTGTACATCTGTCTACTACGCATTTGACAACAGAATGTCTTGCTGCTTACAATTCATAACCAAAATTCTCGGACTTAATGTCTTTCAGTACCAAAGACAAGAGCAAAAATTTGTGATTTCGAAATTTTGGATTACATATGTGAAAAATTTTCACTTAGTTGTTGTATTCCCATATCTTTGCTTTGTCTCTTTCATAATGACACACTTTTTAAAGGCGGATAGCTGGACTATAAAGTATATGTTGCTATACTTAGGTTTCGTAATATTCTGTGTTCGTGAAATCAGTGTACTCAGTTGCGGTTGGTTATTGGTGTTCAAGGCAAAGGATATCTGCCAGTTGCTTAATCAAGTAATCAAAATCAATGAAATCCATTATCTTCTTACTGGTAGAATCGTATGTGTGTCTCGATTTAGTTTACTCTGTCAATTTCTACGTCATTTCCTTTTGTTTGTCATCTCTGTTTCGGTCTCGGTTTTCTATGTAGAATATGTGGGATTTATATTTCAAATTATGTACTGTGGTCGTGTATTGATTGCCTTCTATCTTTCTGATGTGGCCTTACTATGGCATCATCATAAAATGAAGCAATTTAACAAACTTCTCGAAAATTGTTTGCCTGGGCAGAAACTGAATCGATCTCTCTGCCTAAAATATTTGGAACAGTTGTTAATATTTCGTCGAAATATGCAAAATCTTGCTTGGATATGTCATACATGCAGATTACTCATAGAAATCACTTTCGTTGTGTATTTCTTATCATACTACGTGACGTATTGTAGAAATCCGGTAAATAACCCGACTGTTTCTATTTGCCTCACTTTTGGTTGGCTATCTTCCAACATGATTAGAGTAATATCGAAGGCCCAGGAAATTGTTGAGTTAGAAAGCAGTATTTTGAGGCATCTCTATAATTATGAAATTCATCGCTTTCGGCCGAATATTAGGCAATGGAGAGTAAGATGGGTGAGTACCTTTAAAATGGGTAAACGTTGCAATGTTTAATAAAAATTTTTAATTTTAGTTGGATCAATTGAATATCAAGCAGAACGGTCTAGAGGAACGATCCACAACAATCTTTAACTACATTTATGTGCGACAATCCCTTTTTCTCGAGATGTTTGATTTTGTAATTGCAAATAGTTTGTTTTTAACTAGTCTAGCCTGGACTTATCCGCTGTAAGAACTCTCATATGTTCTTTTGTGAATATATTTTAATGAATTTTTTATAGAGAGGAGAAATAAACTTGTATAGAGAGGCCACAAGGAATATGAAATCCTTTAATTGAAAAGGAAATGCTTATCAAATTGGATCAAGAACAAGCTTAAGTATCGTGTAAATGCGTGTGGTAATACCTATAATAAGAAAAAGAGTTCAGTTCAATTTATTAAGACTTAAAAGTGTTTGAATAATATTAGTCTTAGTCATGTTAGTCCATCTAAGGTAATAATATTTATTATCTTCTACATTTTGACAAAAATATTATTTTCCTTATTGTTTTAATGGTATTTAATGGTATTATTATTAATATGGAATTTGTTGAAATTTTAGTCACATTTACTAAAAAAATCAAACAAATGTTACTAAGTTTTAATCATATGAAATTTATTTCAATATTTATTGAAGTAAATAATATATTAAATAATAATACAAATAATATATTATAACGCAATATACATATATATATATATGTATATATTTGTTAAATTAATTTTGCAAAATGTGTATTAAGCTACAAACGAAATATCCTAATTGATTATTATCATTACCCCAATTAGTGACGTCACAACTTTGGGAAATTTGAGCCTAGGTATATAAACCATATTCAGTTCTCTATTATTGAACAGTACTTTCCATATAATACAACTGTAAACTACGCATTTTATTACGGAATGTCGCGCTGCCTTCAATTCACAACCAAAATTCTCGCCCTTAATGTCCTGCAATACCAAACCGAAAAGGAACAATATGTGATTTCGAAATTTTGGATTACATATGTGAAAAATTTTCACTTAGTTGTTGTATTACCATATCTCTGCTTTGTCTGTTTCATAATGTCATTCTTTTTAAAGTGGGACAACTGGAATATAAAATATTTCTTGCTATGCTTGGGTTTCTTAATTTTCTGTGCCCGTGAAATCAGTGTACTCAGTTGCGGTTGGTTATTGGTGTTCAAGGCAAAGGATATCTGCCAATTGCTAAATCAAGTAATCGAAATCAATAAAATCCATTATCTTCTTATTGGGAAACCCGTACATATATCTCGATTTAGTTTACTCTGTCAATTTCTACGTCATTTTCTACTGTTTGTCATATCCATTTCGGTCTCGATCTCTTATGTAGGACATTTGGGATTTTTATTCCAAATAGTGTATTGTGGTCGTGTATTAATTGCCTTTTATCTTTCCGATAGGCCTTGCTGTGGCATTATGATGTCATCAAAGAATTCAATGAACTTCTTGAAAATGGTTTGCCAGGGCAGAAACTGAATCGATCTCTCTGTCTAAAATATTTGGAACAGTTGTTAATATTTCGTCGAAATATTCAAAATCTTGGCTGGATATCACATACCTGCAGATTATTCATAGAAATCGCTTTCTTTGTGTGTTTGTTGTCATTCTACGTAACGTATTGTAGAAATCCGAAGTTATTTCTATAGGCCTTACTTTTTGTTGGCTATCATCCAACATGATTCGGGTAATATCAAAGGCCCAGGAAATTGTTGAGTTAGAAAGCAGTATTTTGAGAAATCTTTATAATCATGAAATTCATCGATTTCGACAGAATATTCGGCAATGGAGAGTAAGATGGGTGAGTGCTACCAAAATAGATAATGTAATATTATTACAAAATTTTTAATTTTAGTTGGATCAATTGAATATCAAGCAGAACGGTCTAGAGGAACGATCCACAACAATCTTTAACTACATTTATGTGCGACAATCCCTTTTTCTCGAGATGTTTGATTTTGTAATTGCAAATAGTTTGTTTCTAACTAGTTTAGCCTGGACTTATCCCCTGTAAGAACTCTCATATATTCTTTTGTGAATATATTTTAATGAATTTTTTATAGAGAGGAGGAATAATCTTGTGTGGTATTCAAGGGGATAAGACTCTCAGCCGGAAATAAAACGAAATAATTTAAATGGAAAGGACCTATCAAGCTAATTAAATTAGATCGAAAATATAATACAATATATATACATATATATTTAATTCGTTTTACTTTGGCTATAAACCAATTAACTTACTAATTAACATCATTATCACAATTAGCGACGTCACAACTTGGAACTTTGGTATATAAAACATATTTAGTTCTCTCTTATTGGACAGTATTTTCTAAGTAGTATATCCGTAAACTACGTATTTTTTTACGGAATGTTGCGCTGTGTTCAATTCATAACCAAAATTCTCGCACTTAATGTCCTTCATTACCAAAGCGAGCGGCAACAATTTGTGATATCAAATTTTTGGATTTCGTATGTTAAATGTTTTCTAATTTTAATTTTCTTGCCATATATCTGCTTTATGTGTTTTATAATGTTTTTCATTTTTCAAATTAACGAGACTACGTTTTTGAACCTGTTAGTGTATTTGGCTGTCACAACTTTTTTTGTTCGGGAAATCGGAGTTCTTAGTTGTAGTTGGTTATTAGTGTATAAGGCAAAGGATATCTGCCAGTTGTTGAATCAGTTGCTCAAACTTAGTGAAAGCTACTATCGTCTCATTGGTGAGCCAGTAAAGATATCTCCATTTGATTCACTAAGTCAATTTCTACGACATTTTGTACAATTTGTGGGATCCGTTATGTTAGCTGTCTTGTATACAGGAAGTATAATATTCCAAGTCCTATATTGCTTACGTGTAATGATAGCCTTTTATCTATCGGATGTGGCCGTATTGTGGCACTATAAGATCATCAAAGGTATCAATGAACTTCTTGAAAATCGCTTACCCCAGGAGAAAATGAATTGGTCCTTCTGTCTTGAATGCTTGGAAGATTTGTTAATACTTCGTCGAAATATACAACACCTTGGATGGATATCACATACCTGCAGATTACTTTTAGAAATTACATTTGGAGTTTATCTTCTATTCGCATACATACCACATTCTAGAAATCCGCAACATAACTGGCTTATCATCGTTGGCGTCTCTGTTAGTTGGATGTTTTCTAGTATGGCTCGAATAATCGTTAAGGCTAAGGATATTGTTAGTTTGGAGACTAATATACTAAATCATCTCTATGAATATGAAATAGATCGATTATTAAGACAACGAACTCCGCAATGGAGAGCAAGATGGGTAAGTGCATTAAAAATAAAAAGAACAAAGTCTTAAGAGAAATTCCTTTTTTTTAGTTGGATCAAATACATTTCAAACGGTGCGGCTTGCAGGAACGATCCATGACACTGTTTAATTACATTTTTGTGCGACAATCTCTTTTTCTCGAGATTTTTGATTTTATAATTGTAAATGGATTATTTTTAACTACTCTATCCTGGACTTATTCGAACTAATGACTTTAAAATAATATTAGTCTTAAGGCTTTCATGGCAGACATTGTTTTCGAATATATTGTAAATAATAACGTAAGACAGCTTTAATATGGTATAAATGTAAACAGAATCATTATTTACAGGTTTACATAACTGTACCTATTTTTCTTACTGTTAAGATTAGTTCAGCTCCAGGCTCACCTGTTTTCATGTTCGTTTGTTTCTTTATTTTCCTTCGGTGATTTTCCTTGTTTTTAACACTTCCCTTTCACTTGCTCCATGTCCGATCTGTGCCGTGGTTTTAAACTGCCTCCTTGGATCACGTCTGATCTCTGCTGTGGTTTCTTACTGACACTGCCGTAGTTTCTCACATATGTAATTATTTTCACGTTCGAAGCCTGCTATGATCTCTTACTTAATGCTTTTAAGCTTCGATTGAAATCTGCCCTTGGCCTTGTTCTTGGCCGTCGACGCCAGCAGCAGCCATCGCGACACTTGATCGCTACAGTCGCCAATATACGTAGCTTAGACGGTTGCCGTTATTTGGATATTTCCATCCCTCTTTTACATGTTACCGTATTGGAGGCTGCAGCGATCATCGGCGTCATAAATCTGTCACGTCACGGCATTTTCAAGTTTTATAGGCGAAACAAAGCAAAAGAAACTGCGCAATAGCAACTGGCAACTTCGGTTGCAAGTCCCGTTGTATTGCGTATAGATATGTATGTACGTTTGTCGATGTGCTTGCGTGTGTGTGAGTTAACAGTGATACCCATTAGAGATGCTCTAATAGGAACTAGTTCAAAATAAAATACTAATAACAAATCAGATTCTATGCTTATTACTAATCAATGGAAACTTCATTATTCATAAATGAATATTCATTAAAGCGAAGCAGCGAAATCGTGCTTAGTCACAATTTTCACCTTTTCTCTATTTTTTCGTATCTCGGCATGGCCAGTTTATAATGTATTACTTTTAATTATTTAAATGGGCATTGGCAATTTTTTGTATCCGTGCAATTAGTGTGCATATACATACATATATTAAATTCGTTTAGTAAACCAATTGGCTTACTAATTAACATCATTACCACAATTAGTTACGTCACAACTTTGAAATTTGAACCTTGGTATATAAACCATATTTAGTTCTCTCTTATTGGACAGTATTTTCCAAGTAGTATATCTGTAAACTTCGTATTTTTTTACGGAATGTTGCGCTGTGTTCAATTCATAACCAAAATTCTCGCACTTAATGTCCTTCATTACCAAAGCGAGAGGCAACAATTTGTGATATCAAATTTTTGGATTTCGTATGTTAAATGTTTTCAAATTTTAATTTTTTTGCCATATATCTGCTTCATGTGTTTTATAATAATTTTCTTTTTTCAAACTAACGAGACTACGTTTTGGAACCTGATAGTGTATATGGGTATCACAACTTTTTTTGTTCGGGAAATTGGTGTTTTCAGTTGTGGTTGGTTATTAGTGTATAAGGCAAAGGATATCTGCCAGTTGTTGAATCAGTTGCTCAAACTTAGTGAAAACTACTATCGTCTCATTGGTGAGCCAGTAAAGATATCACCATTTGATTCACTAAGTCAATTTCTACGACTTTTTGTACAATTTGTGGGATCCGTTATGTTGGCTGTCTTGTATACAGGAAGTATAATATTCCAAATCCTATATTGCTTACGTGTAATGATAGCCTTCTATCTATCGGATGTCGCCATATTGTGGCACTATAAGATCATCAAAGGTATCAATGAACTTCTTGAAAATCGCTTACCCCAGGAGAAAATGAATTGGTCCTTCTGTCTTAAATGCTTGGAAGATTTGTTAATACTTCGTCGAAATATACAACACCTTGGATGGATATCACATACCTGCAGATTACTCTTAGAAATTACATTTGGAGTTTATCTTCTATTCGAATACATACCAAATTCTAGAAATCCGCAACATAACTGGCTTATTATCGTTGGCGTCTCTGTTAGTTGGATGTTTTCTAGTATGGCTCGAATAATTTTCAAGGCTAAGGAAATTGTTGAATTGGAAACTAATATACTAAATCATTTTTATAATCATGAAATAAATCGATTATTACGACAGAGAACACCGCATTGGAGAGAAAGATGGGTAAGTGCATTGAAAATGGGAACACAAAAGTCTCAAATGAAATTTGTAGTTTTTCAGATGGATCAAATACATTTTAAACGATGCACCTTGCAGGAACGATCCTTAACTTTGTTTAATTACATTTATGTGCGACAATCTCTTTTTCTCGAGATATTTGATTTTATAATTGTTAATGGATTATTTTTAACTAGCCTATCCTGGACTTATTCAAGCTAACCAACTGATTTTCATAACTATTAAAAAATATTTGTCTTAAAATTCTAACTAGAAAAAGAACAAATAATAACAGTCTAATGCCTATTGAAATAGCAATAAATTGTATTGTTCATAACCTTTTATTTAATTATCATTTACATTATCATAATAATTAGTATATTGACATCCAATTGGTACGTTTTAGAGAGTGTTAATGAAACTCATACAGTTAATTCTATTTGGTAGTTCAATAAGTTTCGTTTTGTATATGGTTTACCTATTTTAATAAATAACCAAAGTTCTTAAAATTAATGTCCTTCATTATGACTCGGAGGGTATACATTTTTATTGTTTACGACCTTGTAGTTCTTATCATTATCGTAATTAGTATATAAACATCATAAGCCAATGGCAACTTATAGTGACATTAATACAAATTTTTTAGTTGAATCTATATTGTGGAAGAATAAGTTCCGTTTTCGAAATGCTTTACCTCCTTCGATTGTTAACCAAAGTTCTCGCACTTAATGTCCTTCATTACCAAAATAGAAATCGAGAGTTTGTGATTTCAAAATTCTGGATTTCATATGCCAAGTACATTCACTACTTTGTCATTTGGCCATATGTCTTCATAATTAATTACATCATGTATAGATTACTTTTGGTAAATGAAAACTGGAACGTTTTTTCCCTTTTGAAATATTTGGGTTTTGGAGTTTTTTTTCTTCGCGAAATTAGCGTAGTTAGTTGTGAATGGTTTTTGGTGTTTAAGGCCAAAACTATTTGTGAATTGCTGAATAGTTTGATCAAACTCACTGAAACTCATTGTCAACTCAATGGATGCCCACTGCAAATATCTCGACCTATTTTGCTATCCCAATTTCTACGTGAATCTATAATATTTGCGATTATTGTGTCAGTGGGTTCGATTTCCGGAGGAGTTTTATTTCAAATGTTTTATTGTGGACGTCTCCTAATTGCCTTCTATCTCTGTGATGTTGCCATATTCTGGCACTATTTCTTGATCAAGGGATTAAATGATCTTCTGGAAAACGACTCTATCGTCCAAAAAGTTAATTGGTCGCACTGTTTGGAATATCTGGAACAGTTGCTACAACTACGTCGAAATATTCAAAATGTTGTCTGGGTATCTCTCACATGCAGATTAATCATCGAAACCTTTCTTATAGTGTACTTCTTATATTATTATATGGTGAATTGTAGAACTGCAAGATTTAGTCCAATTATATTTCTTGGAGTTTTTGTTTTTTGGCTGGTATCAAACATGTTACGCGTCATCGCCAAGGCCCAGGATATTGTTAAATTGGAACGCAGGATATTTAATCATTTCTACATGCACGAAATGCAACACACAACTGATGGTCGGAATTGGAGGGAAAGATGGGTAAGTGACTTTACTGTCGGAAAACCCAGATTTGAAGGAAAAAATTTTATTTTCAGTTGGATCAATTGCATTTCCATAGGTGCAAAGTTCAGGAAAGATCGGTTACAATTTTTAATTACATTTTTGTGCGACATACCCTTTTAATAGAAATATTTGATTTTGTAATTGTTAATTGTTTATTTTTAACCAGCTTAGCCTGGACTTACCCGAATTAAACAATCTGGTTTTAATAACCTAACAAATAAATTTTTATGTTTTGTAAGATTAATAATCCAACAAGTTGTTTTATTACAGAAACTTTGCATATTTGAAATTTATTTTATAAATTAAATTGTCCTGTAATAATTTGGATAAAAGAAGTTTAAAATTTAATCAGAGTGCCTTTTTTTATTGAGTTTTCAAGAAGTTAGTTAATCAAGCTTAATAGCTTCCAAAAGAACTGAAAGAACACGCGAGTTAACAGAACTCAAAATGAGCTACTCAATAGTTGACCTGGAATAGTGTTGGATAAAACTCTTACATTTGCAAGTAACAGGCTGTAAATTAAATCTACTATTTTTTATAAAATAATCTTTAATATAAATAATATTAAAACATATTAATGCGAAAAGTAAATTGAAAATTAAAGAATTTCATTATTGCAGGAAAAAAATGTCACAAATTAGAGTAATAATAATAATATAATTCAATGTAATTTGATGTAGTATTATTACATATTGAATTACCTTAACAGCTATTATAATGACTTCAAGAATTATAATAAATGACCACAGTGTAATAAGAAAAACAACTGAAGCCTGCGGCTGGTAAATGCTAAAATATTCAAGAATAGTTATTATTCCTTTTTTTCGATTCCAAAATGTACTACCACCTTCAATTACTGACTAAAATTCTAGCACTAAATCTCCTTCACTACCAAAGGAAAAAACGAGAATTTGTAATATCAAAATTCTGGCATAGATATATAATGGTTTTTCAATACCTAATTATGTGGCCATACAACATCATAATAATTTTAATTATGGCTTCAGTGATGGAAACAGAAAAATCTTATACTATGACATCAATCATACAATACACCTTTTTTGCAATATACCTCATTCGAGAACTTTGTGATTTCTCAATCGGTTGGATTTTGGTTTTCAGGGCCAAGGATATTTGTGAATTGTTAAATCGACTAGTCAAACTTAACGAAATTCACTGTGAACTTATTGGAAGTGCAGTGAAAATTTCTCGGTTCAGTTTACTAAGTCAATTTTTACGTGAGTTTGTTCTGTTTTTGGTATCAATATCATTTACCGTAATAATGTCCAATTATGGCGTAAGAATATTCTTTCAAATTTTTTATTGTGGGCGACTGATGATTGCCTTCAATCTAAGTGATATGGCATTAATTTGGCATTATCACCTGATTAAAGAATTAAATGAGCTCTTAGAAAATCGTTTACCAAATCAGAAAGTGAATTGGTCTCTCTGTTTGAAGTACTTGGAACAGTTAATAATACTTCGTCGGAAAATACAAAAATTTGCCTGGATATCTCACACCCCCAGATTGATAATTGAAGTCAGTGTTGTAGTCTTCATAATCGGTTTATACACCACGGTTTTAATGGTGGGAACCATTCATTTTTTAATCTTTGGGCTCTTCATTTGTTGGCTAAATTCAAATATGCTACGTGTCATCTACATGGCCCAGAATATAATTGAAATGGAAAGGCGGATTTTCGATCACCTTTATATGCTCGAAATACATTTGATATTTCAAATCCCATCAGCTAATAGTTATTGGAGATCACGTTGGGTGACTTGTCAAAATAATCTAAATACTTCAACCAAAAGTAATTAATTATAATTTTTATTTTTCAGTTAGACCAACTAAAGTTGAAATATGCTGGGCTGCAGGAACAATCCGTAACGTTCTTCAACTACATCTATGCACGACAAGGACTTTTACTTGAGATATTTGATTTCGTGGTAGTCAATGGTTTATTCTTAACCAGTTTAGCTTGGACTTACCCAAAAGAAATAGTCTGATTTCAATAGATAAAATAGTTATTGTTTCTATTAGGTTTAAATGTTTATTTGATTAGTTGAATTTATTAATGTTTATCAACAATTAGGTTAACCTGTAAAAACAAAGATGAAAAGATTTGTTTTAAGATTTCTTTTAAATTAAACTGTTTTCCGTAGTTAGTTCAATCAAGCGAAATAGTTGCCGAAGAAACTCTAATAATCTAAACATTAATAGCCAATTAAATTCGAGTGTGTAGACAAATGACAAGATCATGATAATTTATATAACATATTAATCTTAATTAAATAATAATAATAATTATATTATATTTATTATTTAATTGGTGACATCAAAAGCCAACTTTCTTCAATGACAACTGACAAGTTCTGGCAAAGTTTGAAAACCTGAATTCAGTTGATTCCATTTTTTTGACCAGTGTTCACTGATTTCGATTTCGAAAATTATGTCTTATTGCCTTCAATTGTTAACTAAAATTCTCGCCCTTAATGTTTTTGAATATCAGGCAGAAGAACATCAATTTGTGACTTCAAATTTTTGGATTTCCTATGTAAAGTATTTTCACTATTTTATTGTATGGCCGTATCTTGTTGTATTCGGTTTTGTCATGGCTAAATTCCTTTCGAAAGTGAAAATCTGGAGTATTGTTTCTGTATTGAAATATATAACCTTTGAAATTTTTATTGTTCGTGAAATCAGTGTTCTCGGGTGCGGTTGGTTTTTGGTGTTTAAGACCCAGGAAATATGTCAGTTGTTAAATCAATTGGTGAAGCTCCGAGAAACACATTGTAAAATCTATGGAAAACCATTGTATATACCAAGATTAAGTTTACTGTGTCAATTTCTACGCGAATTCATTTTGTTTGTGGTTTCTGTTGGGGTGGGATCGTTTGTGGGAGGAATTTTCTTTCAGACTTTATATTGTGGACGTCAAATGATTGCATCCTTTCTCAGTGATGTGGCCATGCTATATCATTATCATTTGATCAAAGGCTTTAGTGAACTATTTAATACTCGTTTAACCAAGAAAAAAGTCAATTGGTCCCTGTGCTTGGAATACTTCGAAGAGTTATTATTACTACGTCGAAATATGCAAAATGTTTTCTGGATGTCTCATACCTGTAGATTATTAATGGAAATCAGATTCGTAGAATACCTTTTCTTTTGTTACACATCGTATCTCAGGCAACCAAATTTTAATCCAGTTCTATTCGTTGGAATTTTTGTATGTTGGCTAAGTTCAAGAATGTTGCGGGTTATATACATGGCCCAGGAAATAGTTGAAATGGAAAACAAAATATTCGTTTATTTTTACACGCTTAAAATAAATCGATTATTTCAATTCCCATCTACTTTTCAACACTGGACAATGAGGAAAGTAAGTTGATTGAAATTGATTAGCTATATGTATATGAAATAATATTTAGTTTTCAGTTAGATCAAATGCAATTTAAACGGCTTACCAGTATGGAACGCTCTGTGACTATTTACAACTATATTTATATGCGACGATTTATTTTATTTGAGATTTTTGATTTCATTATTATAAATGGAATGCTTTTAACTACTTTAGGCTGGAGTTACCCGGCGGAAAAACTTTTTTGAACTATGTTTACAAAAGTTTTAAAGAAATCTTTTAGTGGTATTTGATACAAACATATAATAATGTTTATCAATTTTCAATTTTATGGTTACTTTTACTTATCATAAGAAACTAAATAAAAGAATAAATGTTTATGACTGCATACTATATTTTGTATTGTCACGGGAGTTCACAGAATCTCAAAATGAGCAACGGAAACTCCAAATGAGCAACTGTTAAACAGAAATTGAACTGGAACAGTGTTGCTTAAGTTTCCAAAATTTATAGGAGAGTGAGAGTAAATAAACCTCATACCAATAAACTAAAGTATAAGTAAGATTGTAACTTATTAATACATAAGGGGAATCCGTTTAATTGCCTTTACAGCTGAGAAGTTAATAGGTTCAATAAGAATGTAATTACAATATTTCAAATTCAGTCGCCCTAATAGCTATTATAATGACTTCCAGAATTATAACAAATGGCCACATTAATAGCAAAAACAACTGATGACTACAACAGGTTAATATCAAATTCGGAAAAAATTGGTATTTGCCTATTTAGTTGGCTATGTAGTCTATCGTTTAGTGAATTTTACTTTCGGATCCACAATGAACTATCATCTTCATTTGTTAACCATAATTGTAGGACTTAAAATCCTTCAATACCAAAAGAAAGAAAAACGGTTTGTCATTTCAAAATTCTGGCATAGATATGTAATGTTTTTCCAATACCTAATTTTTTGGCCATATAACTGTATAATGCTAATCAGTGTGGCTTCAGACTTGGAAATAGAAAAATCATATACTATAAAAACAATCATCCAATACATTTTTTTTACCATATTCTTTATTCGAGAGTTTTGTGTAGTGTCAATCGGTTGGATTTTGGTATTCAGGGCCAAGGATATTTGTAAATTATTGAATCGACTAGTCGAACTCAACGAAATTCACCGTAAACTCCTTGGACGTGCAGTGAAAATTTCTCGGTTCAGTTTACTAAGTCAATTTTTTCGGGAATTTTTTCTGTTTGTGTTTTATATAGTAATCACAGAATATAATCAACAATTTTACCGTGGATTAAAAATCTGTGTTCAAACTTATTTTTGTGGACGATTGATGATTGCATTCTATTTGTGTGATACGGTATTGATATGGCATTATCACCTCATTAAAGGATTATATGATCTTTTAGAAAATCGTTTAACCAATCAGAAAGTGAATTGGTCTCTCTGTTTGAAGTTCTTGGAACAGTTAATAATACTTCGTCGGAAAATACAAAAACTTGCCTGGATATCTCACACCACCAGATTGATAATTGAAGTCAGTGTTGTAGTGTTCATAATCAATTTGTACCTCGGGGTTTTATTGGCGGGAACTGTTCGTTTTTTAATCTACGCTCTTATCATTTTTTGGCTAAATTCAAATATGTTGCGCGTAATCTATATGGCACATGATATCATTGAAATGGAGAAGCGGATATTCAATCATCTTTATGTAATCCAAATAGATCTAATTCTTCGACTCCCATCAGCTAATAGTCATTGGAGATCAAAATGGGTGACTTACCAAAACATCCTTACTACTTCAACCAAAAAAATAACGAATAATATTTGTTTTTCAGTTAGACCAACTAAAGTTGAAAAATGCTGGGCTGCAGGAACAATCCGTAACGTTCTTTAACTACATCTATGCACGACAAGGTCTTTTACTTGAGATATTTGATTTCGTGATAGTCAATGGTTTATTTTTAACCAGTTTAGCTTGGACCTATTGAAATTGGAAGCTCAACTTAAAATTTTTATAAAATAAAACTTTATTAAAATAAATTCATTCATATTTCGTACAAATTAGATGTTAGTGATAAATAAGTTAAAGTTAAATGTATATGAATAGTTTTAATAAGTTTAGTTTCACGACAAGTTATATTTCTTTACTAAGTTTAAACTCTCTAAGCGACTTGAAATAAATAAAAATAATTGCATATCAGTTTTATCAGTTGTATATATAGTTTAAGAAATATTTCATATATTAGACTGGAGCGCAGATACCTGTTATCCAAACATACATGGAAATCTCTCCTGGACTACGAATAAACCCGAAACCATAACATCTAAAGTATCGATAAGATTGGTAATTAATTGATTATTGTTTTAGTGTGAATATTTCTTTATTTCTCTATTATTTATTAATTATTTAAGTGACGCTTTTTCTCATATTGAGAATGTCCATTAACATTTAAAAAGGATATGAAAACTCATTATTCAAAATGTTTATTTATTTAATATAATTACCAAAAATTGGTGACGTCAAAGGTCAGTAAATGGTAAATTTTAGGTAAGTGGCACTCGCTCAGTTGTTTCCACATTACAGATCAAAAAGTTTGGTTCTCAAAATGAATCTGAATCTACAATTGGTATCCAAAATTCTCGCACTTAACATATTTTATTTCCAAAGTGAAGAACACAAATTTGTGGTTTCGAAATTATGGCATTGTTATGTAATGTTTTTGCAGATCTTTGTTTTTTGGCCGTATAATTGTGTTCTTATAGCATATATGTATATTGAGATTGATCATAACTGCTCTTGGATATTCTTCAATATAATGCAATATGCAAGTGCGGCAACATTCATTCTTCGCGATCTTTTCGTATTCGGTTGCGGTCGGGTATTGGTTTTTAATGCCAAGGATCTTTGTGATATATTGAATAGCTTTATAAAGCTAAATAAAATGCAGTGTCAACTAATTGGTGTCCCAGTGCGGATTACACGATTTAAATTACTATGTCCCTTCTTACGAAAACTAATTATATTTCTTATTAGTGTTTGGGTGGCCGCATCCGTCTCTGTAAATTGTCTTGGCGTAATTCTTCAAATTGTGTACAGTGGCCGCCGAATGTTTGCCTGTTATATGTGTGATTTGGCCATGTTATGGAACTACCTTTTGATCAAAGGTCTCAGTGAGTTACTTGAAAACCATCCACCTAAACATAAACTGGATTGGTCACTCTGCCAAGCATACTTTGAGCAGTTATTACTTTTGCGTAAAAAGTTACAGAAGTTTGGCTGGATATCACATACGACGAGATTTTGTCAAGATATAAGTTTCTTTACGTATCTTATTTATGCTGAGACTTCGCATTTAATTAATTTTAAAGTTCTCTTCGCTGGGGTCATTATCTGTTGGTTTACCTCAAACATGTTAAGGGTCATCTTTCTAGCGCAGGAAATTATCCAAATGGAAGGAAGGATATTTAATTATTTATATAACTACGAAATAAATCGGTTGTTTCTACACAGAAATCGATGTTGGAGAGAAAAATGGGTAAGTTTGTTTTCCGTATGGAAAAATTCTAAATTCAATGGAAAATTTATATTTTATTTTTAGTTGGATCAAATTCGTTATAGCCGTTGCACTTCGCAGGAACAATCTGTAACAATTTACAATTATATTTATGTGCGACGATCTCTTCTTATCGAAATACTGGATTTTGTTTTTGTTAATGGTTTGCTTTTTAGTAGTCTTAGCTTTAGTTACAAGAAATAAATAAAAAAAAAAAAAAAATGTTACTCACATGTAAGAATGTCGGAAGCAAGCGAGCTTACAGAATCTCAAAATGAGCAAACCAAAATCAAAATGAGCAACTGTAAAACATGAATTGGTCTGGAAGAGTGAAAGTACGGGGAATCCATTGTACGGACTACAGAGAAAGTAATAGGTTCAATAAGAATGTAATTACAATATTCCAAAATTAATCGCTTTAACAGCTATTATAATGACTTCAAGAATTATAACAAATGACCACAGTGAAATAATGAAAACAACTGATAACTACAGCTGGCTAATACCAAATTCAGGAAACGGTATTATTAGCTTATTTAGTTGACTTCATAGTCTATTGCTAAGCGAATTCCATTTTCGGATTCAAAATGAACTACCACATTCAGTTGTTAAGCAAAATTTTAGCACTTAATTTTATACAATACCAAAAGGAAGGACAACAGTTTGTGATATCAAAATTCTGGCGTAGATATGTACTGTTTCTACAATACTTAATTATTTGGCCGTATAACTGCATAATGATGATGTGTTTGTATCTTGACCTGGAGATAGAAGAATCCTATACTATGAAAACAATCATAATTTTCTCTTTAAATGCCGTATTCTTTATTCGGGAACTCTGTATTTTCTCAATCGGTTGGATTTTGGTATTCCGAGCCAAGGATATTTGTGAAGTAATGAATTGTGTAGTCAAAATCAACAAAATTTATCGTAAACTATTTGGTAGTGCAGTGAAAATCTCTCGATTTTGTTTAGTGAGTCAATTTTTACGGGAATTTGTTGTGTTTATGGTTTGTGTATCTGTCACCGCAATGTTGGCCAAACAAGGAATACAAATTCACTCTCAAATTTTATATTGTGGTCGACTGATGATTGCCTTTTATCTGTGTGATATTGCATTGATTTGGCATCATCACTTGATCCAAGAATTAAATAAACTTTTAGAAAATCTTACACCCAATCAGAGAGTGAATTCGTCTCTCTGTTTGGAGTACTTGGAACATTTGATAATACTTCGTCGGGAGATGCAAAAACTTGCCTGGATATCTCACACCACCAGATTAATAATTGAAGTCAGTGTGGCAGTCTACGTTATCAGTATTTTCATTACGATATTAAAAGTGCATTCCATTCGTTTTTTAATCTTCGTGCTTTTCGTTTTATGGCTAATCTCAAATATGTTGCGTGTCATCTATATGGCCCAGGATATCGTTGAAATGGAGAGGCGGATATTCCATCATCTGTATGTTCTCCAAATTCATTTAATATTTCGACTCCCATCTGCTAGTAGACATTGGAGTTTAAGATTGGTGAGTTGGCGAAACATTCTCATTGCTATATTGAGATATACCTTTGATTTTCAGTTAGACCAACTGAAGTTGAAACGTGGTGCGCTGCAGGAACAATCCTTGGGTTTTCTTAACTACATTTATGAGCGACAAGGTCTTTTTCTCGAGATATTGGATTTCGTGGTCGTAAATGGTATATTTATAACCAGTTTAGCCTGGACTTACTAGAATTTGATCAATATTTTGCTATTCTTAATCTTAATGATTATTTAAATTCTGTCATATTTTGCAAATAAGTTGTTGTACCAGTGATAAAAATAGTTGAAGTTTTATATTATTTTATTAATAATAAACTAGAAGAATGCGCTTACTTCAGCCATGCTGAAGTTTAAATACCTGTGGAAACTTTTTAATAAAAATATTTTTTTTGGTCCGATTGTTCCTATGGGAGCTATAGCATATAGTTGGCCGATTATAGTGAAACTCAGTAAACATATTTCTATATAGAACAAACTTACACATACCATATACATATATATATATGATATAGTCAACCGATTTAAATAAAACTTGGTGGTTATGTTAAGAAGTATATACAAAGAAGTATATTACAAATACGGGCTTTCGTAATATTTTATTGGAAAACAACAAAGTTATTGAGGTTAAAGCTTATTCACAACCGATCGTTCCTATGAGAGCTATATGATAAAGTCATCCGATCGGGATGATTCCGAGATATACAATGCCCGCAGTAAAAAGAAGCCTAGGTGCATAATTTTAGCTCTGTAGCTTTAAGGGTCTCGGAAGAGATTGCGTTTATCCAGACAGTCGAACAGACAGACAGACGGACAGGGCTATATCAACTTAGCTCGTCGTCTTGATCAAGAATATAGACTTTACAATATGTGTTTTCATGTCATCGTTATCTTGTCTATAATGTCCTTTTTCTTACTAGTCATGTGTCTAGTCATTAGTCATTCTCTGCTCTGTTATCGGTATATTTTATAGAACTTGACGGAGTCTTATAGCAAATTATATATTTTGGTCGTATAACAATTGCCTTTTACCTGTGTGATTAAGCTGTGTTGTGGCATTATCACTTGATTAAAGGATTAAGTGATTTTTTGTTTTTAGCTGGATCAAATGCTTTATAAACGTTGCAGATTGGAGGAATGATCTGTAACAATATAAAATTACACTTATGTAAGACATTCCCTTTTTCTAGAAATATGCGATTTTGTTATTGTAAATTGACCAGTCTAGCCTGAACTTATCCCGATTGAAAGATGTGATTTAAAACCTTTTGAAAAACAAATATGTATGTACCTATACATACACTTTTATATAAATGCGAATAATTTACAAGCATAAAGATATAAATTTCAGTTGTTGAATAATACAGTTTAAGAGATATATATGTAAGATTGAACTCCAGACATTTTTTACCCAAATATCCATGGAAACCTTTCCTGTGCCACGAGTAATCATCAAACACTGCGTCTTTTCTTTTTCATTGTTTGGGTAATAACGAAAGCATCGATAATATTTCCAACTTATCGATTTCTCTTTTTATGTAAATAATACTGGCAATTAATCGATTACTGTTTGAGTGACAATAGCGGTTTTATTTCTCCATTATTCGTTAATTATTTAAGTGACGCTTTCTCTGAAATTAACAATTAACCTTTCAAAAGGAAATGAAAACTAATTATTCAGAACGTTTTGATAATTAATAATGATTTATTTATTCAAATTACCAAAAATTGGTGACAGCAAAAGCTGGTGAATGGTAAATTTTTATTGAGTGTATAATATTCATTCAGCTGATTCAGATCGAATACTTTTGTTCTCAAAATGAATGATGATCTACGCTTGTTAACCAAAATTCTGGCACTTAATTTTTTTCATTTCCAAAGTGAAGAAGACAAATTTGTGGTTTCGAAATTCTGGCATTGTTATGTGATCTTCTTGCAGATCTTTGTTTTTTGGCCGTATAACTGCTTTGTTATGGCTTATATGTATTATAAAGTTAATCGTAACTGCTCGTGGATTTTCTTTAACATATTGCAATATGCAAGTACGGCAATATTCATTCTTCGGGAACTTTTCGTATTCGGTTACGGTTGGGTATTGGTTTTTCATGCCAAGGATCTCTGTGATATATTGAATAGTTTTTTAAAGCTAAATAAAATGCAGTGTCAACTAATTGGTGTCCCAGTGCGGATTACACGATTTAAATTACTATGTCCCTTTTTACGAGAACTAATTATATTTCTTATTAGTGTTTGGGTGGCCGCATCCGTCTCTGTAAATGGTTTTGGAGTAATACTTCAAATTGTGTACAGTGGCCGCCGAATGTTTGCCTGTTATATGTGTGATTTGGCCATGTTATGGAACTACCTTTTGATCAAAGGTCTCAGTGAGCTACTTGAAAACCATCAACCTAAACATAAACTGGATTGGTCACTCTGCCAAGCATACTTTGAGCAGTTATTACTTTTGCGCAAAAAGTTACAGAAGTTTGGCTGGATATCACATACGACGAGATTTTGTCAAGATATAAGTTTCTTTACGTATCTTATTTATGCTGAGACTTCGCATTTAATTAATTTTAAAGTTCTCTTCGCTGGGGTCATTATCTGTTGGTTTACCTCAAACATGTTAAGGGTAATCTTTCTAGCGCAGGAAATTATCCAAATGGAAGGAAGGATATTTAATTATTTTTACAACTACGAAATAAATCGGTTGTTTCTACACAGAAATCGATGTTGGAGAGAAAAATGGGTAAGTTTGTTTTCGGTATGAAAAAAATTCTAAATTTAATGGAAAATTTATATTTTATTTTTAGTTGGATCAAATGCGTTATAGCCGTTGCACTTTGCAGGAGCGATCTGTAACAATTTACAATTATATTTATGTGCGACGATCTCTTCTTATTGAAATACTGGATTTTGTTTTTGTTAATGGTTTGCTTTTTAGTAGTCTTCGCTTTAGTTACAAGAAATAAATTGTTATAAAACAATTAAATATAATACAATATTCTAGTATATAACTTCTATTTTAAAAGTAAGTAAAAGGGTTAAAATGGATGTGACTATTGGAAAATTCTCACTTCATTTAATAAAAATAGTTTTGATTTTGTAAACTTTTTATCCGTATGTGGTAATAACTAAAGATTCGGTCCCCCTTTTTTTTAAAAACTTATTAATCTCCCAATTTTTTGATTAGCTTCGAAATACTAAATCCTTCAACGTAGTTAGTTAGTTTTTTCCATTACCCAAACCTCCAATTTTATCAGTTAATATCAATAATACTAATTTTCATATATTCCCTATATTAGGCTAATACATTTTATTTTCATTGTGCATTTTGCTAGAATGGTTCAAACATCCTGCTTTCAATTGTTTACCAAAATTTTGGCTCTTAATGCCATTAACTATAAGTCAAAAGAAAAGAAGTTTGTGATTTCAAAACTTTGGCATTTATATGTAACGTACATACATTGTATTATTATCTGGCCATATAACTACTGGACTATTGTGTATTATTTTTTAAAACTTAAACCAATTGAAAAATGGGGTTTCGTTTATATACTTCAATATGCATGCTTTTCGATTTACAGTGTCCTAGAAATTGGTGTGTTTGGATGTGGTTGGTTATTGATATTCAGAATTAACGATATTTGCCACTTATTGAATCAATTTATGAATCTTAGTAAAACTTTTAAATATCTAATTGGTAAAGATGCGCATATATCTCGCTATAGACATTTATGTTTTGTATTACGTGAATTTTTGTTGTGTGTATTTTCCGTTTCGGTGCAAACAATTATAGGACAAAATGAATTAAGCAAATCCTTTCAATTTCTATATTGTATACGTCAAATGATAGTATGCTATCTTTCTGATATGGCCATGTTGTGGCATTATCACTTGATAAAAGGATTGGATAATCTTCTGGAGAACCGTTTAACTCAGCAGAATGTCAATTGGTCCATTTGCCTGGAATACTTAAAAGACTTATTACAATTACGTCAGAATATGCAAAAAATTGGCTGGATATTGTATACCCCAAGACTTGTACTAGAAATCAGTTTCGTTATTTACGTTGTCTTTTCCCGGGCATCCCATTTTATTAGTTCAAGCATTTTGTTCTTTGGACTACTTTTCTGTTGGTTGATCTCTAATATGTTGCGTGTCATATCCATGGCCCAGGAAATCATTGAAATGGAACAAAGAATATTTAATCAGCTTTATATGCATGAATTATATCGATTATTTCGACTTCCATCTACCTGTCGGCATTGGAGGCACAAGAAGGTGAGTTCATATGATGATTTAACATAACCTAACATTATACAAAAAAGGAAATTTTATTTTCAGTTGGATCAAATGTATTTTGAACGTTGTACTCGTAAAGAAAGTTCTCTGACAATTTTCAACTATATTTATATAAGGCGATCTCTTTTATGTGAGATATTGGATTTTATTATTGTAAATGGATTACTTGTGACAACTTTACGGTGGACTTACAGGAATTAAGATCTATGGCTACCAATTCAATGGGTTTTTTATATTAAATTGAACTTCTCGATTTCCATTGAAATCTGTTCTTTCTTTTCGATTTCCATTGCTTAAGTCATATTTATGCTTGTAACTTATTTACTTATTATTACTTATTAACTTATTATTCTCATATAATATGATTTCTACTATTAAACTTGGCTGCCTTTACGTCGAACTTAATCTTATTTAGCTGGTGCAAAAAAAACGGCGAAATCGATGCGATGTTAACATCGAAAGGGAAACGCTTGAGATCTCACTCGATAGTAAGTACAAATATTCGAAAACTATGCAAAATATACAGAAATTCTTATTGTTATTATTATTGAGTTCCTTATAAAAGGTCATACAAACCCTTGTTAAACTTGTTTTCGGACCCTGCGACGATTAACGTAAAGAATAGCTTGAGAAAATATTTCGTAAGCCGCTTCCTTTATAAGTAGATTCGAGATCTGGCATCCCGGGTTTAAGTGTGGCCGCTTTCGTAAGGTCACTTTAGCATAGAGAACTTTCCTCACTGATACGCCATTCCACAATAGTTAAAAAATATAAAAACACAAGTCCCGATGGCCAAACGAGGGTTAAGTCAAATTAATTATACAAGTGGACATATTGATTAAGATATTCCATTACCATTTTCATTAGTGTAAAGTACAAGTACATTTATAGTATTTCCAAAGTAAATTGAAATATTTATTTGATATTTATTAGCTGCATAAAAGAAATTGTAATAGTAGCTTTCTCAACTTCGATGTAGAAATGCATTATTATATACAATTGCTAACCAAAATTCTAGCACTCAATGTCTTTCAATACCAATCTAAAAAACAACGATTTGTTATTTCAAAATTCTGGCATTTATATTTAAAATTTATTTACTTCATTATTATATGGCCGGACAATATTCTAAGCAATTTTATGGAAGTATTATTGCCCAAAACAAATGATACTGTGAAATTAAAACGAAGTATTGCCTTTGTGGTTTTCGATATACGCGAATTCGGAATGATTAGTTGCGGCTGGTTCTTGGTCTTTAGGGCCAAGAAAATTTGTGAACTTCTGAATCGGTTAATAAGACTTAATAACTCACATTATCAACTGTTTGGCAGTTCAGTGTATATATCTCGATTCACTTTAAAATGTCATTTTCTAAGAGAATTTATTCCGCTTTTTATATCGTTGATTTTAGCGTTTCACACAGCTATCCATCCAATAGAAATCTTAATATTACTTTTGCATTTTGTACGTCAAATGATTGTCTGCTATTTTTCTGATGTGGCTGTAATATGGCATTATCAACTTATCGTGGAATTTGATGAACTTTTGCAATATCGAATACCCCAACAGAAGGTGAAGTGGTCACTGTGTCTCAAACATTTTGAAGAGTTATTAAAGCTGCGCAAAAATATCGAAAACCTTTGCTGGTTCTCTCATAGCACAAGGATAATTTTCGATAGTGTCTTAACGTATGCCTTTGTCTATGTTTGCACATCACGCTTAACTAATCTTAAAACGGCTTTATTTATACTCTTCATAAATTGGTTAAGCTCGAATATGTTAAGGATCATCTGGATGGCCCAGGCCATCGTTGCAATAGAACGCAGGATATTTCATCACATTTTTATCTATCAAATTAAAAAGCTCCTTCGACGACATCCGACTTCTATTCGTCATACAAGAGAGATATGGGTGAGTCGAAAACTGAACTAATCAGTATTCGACTAAAACTATTTTATTTTCAGTTGGATCAAATATATTTTAAACGATGCCTTCTACAGGAAACTTCTGTGACAATTTTCAATTATGTTTATATGCGACAAACACTTGTATGTGACGTATTCCATTTGGTAATAGTAAATTGTTTATTTTTCTCCAGTCTAAATTTGACACTCCCAAATTATAAACAATTTAACTACGATTTATTTTGAAATGTGAAGCAAAAAACACAGATAAAGCGGTATTAATGGTAATGATTAATGATTACCTACGGTTATATATATATTAATGATTACCTACGATTCTTTTTTTATTAATACTAAGCTCTATTGGACTAATTTTTCTCGACTCATTATTAAATGAACCATCAAAGATCTAACTAATTTAAATAATATCTAAATGTTGTCTTTAATAAAATTCTAATGATATAGACACCTTATTTATGGTTTAAATCTTGTCAGCCCTTAAGATGATAATTATAGTTAGTGATAAACTCTTTAATGAACTAGTTCTTATAAAAAATATTAGTGTGGTGAATATCACAATAAAGTTGGCCTCTTTGACGATGTGGCAGCACTGCTCTGCTATACCGCTTTGCAACACTGAAAAGTTAATAAAATTGTTTGATCGATTTGGCTTTCGATGAAATCTACAAGATGAAACTTAAAATAAAAAGTTCTATTTGTCTTTTTTTTTTGCCTCGAAAGCATCTTGTCTAATAATTAGTTAATCTAAGTTAAATACTATTTTGACAGAGTTAACTTTGGCAAATTTACACCAAAGGAAGATGAACGTCGAAGGAAATGTCCGAAACTACTGTTGAAAAAACCCTTAGGGAAGTCAGAAGGTTATCTAAAAAAGAACGCGAGGAGGAGAACTAAAAAGAAAAACAGGAAAACAGCAAGAACAATAAACACAATCAAAGACAAGAAGCACTCAAAAAAAAAAACAAAATACGGAAGTTAAGGAACGAAATCAAAATCTGTAGAAGCATTCAAAATAGAAGAGTTTGAAAACATCTTTGTTTGTTGTTGTGCGTGGCAGAATATCGCCATGAGAGAGTTGCCAACTTCTCATTTGACATGCTATTGTCGGAACCTAGAACAAACCGAAGGAGAATGCAGTCAACTAATGCAGGAAAGTCATATCAATCTTTATAACAACCAGATGTAACAACGAGTAAAAGTGAACTCCATGTACATAGGTCACCTTAATTCAAAAGAGAAAGTGTGGTTAGAGTCAGAGTTTAATGTTGATTATATGGATTGAATTTCCTTTTTGTTGGAGGGACTGCTTCCAAATAAACAAAAGGGATTCGATTTCTGTATCTTATCTATTCCCAGTTTATTTAACAGTACAATTATGAGTACCTAACCAACAACCTAGTATTGACAAAATATTTCGTATTACCTAGTCAGGGACTCTGTGTGTCCGGGTTTGGTAGACCACTTTAACATCGCGCACTTTCCTTACTGAAATTCACAACATTTAAAAACTTAAGTTTCAATGACAAAATGAATAACGAGATAAATTAATCGTACAAATGGATATAATATATTAAGCTTAAGAGAAAATGAAATAGCTTTGCATTAGATAAATTACCATTTTCTATTAGTGGGAAGTACGAGAAATGAATTTATTAATTTGGTATTGTTCTGGCTACATAACAGATATTATATAAAACTTCTTTTTGTCATATAGTAGTTTGTCCATCTTTGTTTAGGAAATGTATTATTATATACAATTGCTAACCAAAATTCTAGCACTGAATATCTTTCAATACCAATCTAGAGAGCAAAGATTTGTTATTTCAAAATGTTGGCATTTATATTTAAAATTAGTTTACTGTTTAATAATATGGCCATACAGTATTCTGAGCAACATAATATCATATGTCGTGATCGAAGATGACAGTTCTGCGCATACAAGTCGTTATACAGCCTTTGTAATCTTAAATATTCGCGAATTTGGTATGATTAGTTGTGGCTGGTTATTGATCTTTAGGGCCAAGAATATTTGTGAACTACTTAATCGTTTAGTAAGGCTTAATACAACACATTGCCAACTGTTTGGCAGTTCAGTGTATATACCTCGAGTCAGTTTAATTTCTCATTTTCTAAGCGAATTGATTCCTTTTTTTTATTCCTTGATTCTTATCTGTGACACAGATATAAAGCCACTAGAAATCTCAATATTAATTTTGTATTTAGTACGTCTATTAATTGTCTGCTTTTTTTCTGATGTGGCTGTATTATGGCATTATAATCTTATTTTGGAATTTGATAAACTTTTGCAATATCGAATATTTCCACAAAAGATGAACTGGTCACTGTGTCTCAACCATTTTGAAGAGCTATTACAACTGCGTACAAATATACAAAATCTTTGCTGGTTTTCCCATAGTACAAGGATAGTTTTTGATGGTGGTTTAACGTATGCTTTTGTGTTTGTGTGCACAACACATTTAACTGATATTAAAATAGCAGTTTTTATTCTCTTCATAAATTGGTTGAGCTCAAATATGTTGAGAGTCATCTGCATGGCCCAAGCCATTGTTGCAATGGAAGGAAGAATATTCAATCATCTTTATGTCCGTCAAATCCAAAATAGTTTCTTACGACATACGATTTCTATTCGTCATACGAGAGAAATACGGGTAAGTAAATCAAGAACTAAACTGATCTATTATTAATTTGAACTACTTTACTTTCAGTTGGATCAAATGTTTTTTAAACGATGCGAAGTCCAGGAAAATACTGTCACAATTTTCAACTATGTTTATATGCGAAAAGGTCTTATATGTATTGTGTTGGATTTGATAATAGTATATAGTTTCTTTCTTTCAAGTATTACTTTGACTTCCCTTAATTGAATACTCATAAATTATATAAAAATGTAAAGTAAGAACACGATAGTTTAAAAAAAGTCCTTGCAATCTTTATATGAAATATTATAAGTTATCTAAGGTTAAGAAAAAGTTTAATTTCAGTTCTGAAAAACAAATATAATATACCCAAAAGTCTTTTGAAAAGTTCACTTTTTAGATGTGGTTTTATATTCTTAATATCTTCAGTTAAAGTAATAAATATTTATTTTTAAAAAAAAGATTTAATTGAACTTTCCCAACTAGAAGTTTTGCAATCTCGGATTTGATTCGCGAAGTGAGTGGAACTTCAAGTTTGAGAAACATTTTATAGCACTGGAAAACACAAAAATATAAAAACATCTTGCAGCACTAGGAAACACAACAATAATAAATCATTTTACAACACTAGGAATCACAATAATGCAACAACAACGCTGGGAAACAGAATAATATATTACATAATTGCTTTTACTAACTTTTCGTCAAGTATTCATTATACAAATTTCAATTCGATGAAAATATATGAATATTTGTTTTAGTTTTGTTTCTTAAAAAGAGATTCCAATTTGTTTAAGACCTTATAAGCTAAGTCATTGAGCTTTAGATAGTTTCGGACTATGAAAATTTCAGTAAATAAATGAAAATTTTAAACTATTTTTGCTCTAAATGTTAGAGCTATTCATATTTGTTCAAGTCAGAGAGAATTCAATAGTATAAAAATATAATTTATATGTTTTAATCTTTATTAACCATAAGGAAATAATAAAAATTTATTGGCTTAGTGTTCTGACGTAAGTAACTCCATCTCTTAAGCTTTTAATTGATTATTAGCTATTATCATTAACTATTACTCTTAATAACCCCAAGCTACTATTTTTAGCAAGCCAATAAAATAATTGTTCAGTTGGTTTTATTATATAGTCAACTTCATCTCACATCATCAGTGAATTTCTTGCTCAGTTTCAAAATGTATTTCTATTTGCGTTTGTTAACCAAAATTCTCGGTCTCAATCCTTTTCATTACCGATCAAAGGATCAAAGATTTAGGATATCAACATTTTGGCAATCCTATGTGTACTTTTTCCATTATATAATTATATGGCCTTATAACTTGGCATGTATTATAGTCATGTTTAAATTATCTGGAAAAACCCAGAATGGAAATTTTAATTATCTTGTGCAATATCTGGAACTTTTTTTATTTAATATTCGTGAACTTGGCATGATAAGTTGCGGCTACTATTTGGTCTTTAGGGCCAAGGACATTTATAAATTATTGAATCGCTTGGTTAATCTAAATAAAAGTCATTGTAAACTATTTGGTCAGCCAGTATATATATCTCGATCCACTTTACTGTGCCATTTTCTACGAGAACTATTTCAGCTTGTGATTTCTATATGGTTGGCTATAGTAATGTCTGTGAATTGGATACAAATTCTGTTTCAAATTCTGTGTTGTATACGTCGACTGATTGTATTCTATTTCTGTGATGTGGTTACAATATGGCACTATCATTTTCTCTTGGATTTCAATGATCTAGTGGAAAATCGATTACAGAAACAAAAGTGGTCACTTTCCTTAAAACATTTGGAAGAATTGTTACAACTACGTCGAGATATGCAAAACCTTTGCTGGTTATCCCATACTACAAGATTAATTCTAGAAAGCAGTTTTATTATATCCTTTGTCTTAATCCACTCAGGACACTCAGGAAGTGACACTAAATTCTTAGTCTCCATGATCTTTGTGTGGTGGCTTACCTCAAATATGTTGAGAGTCATCTCCATGGCCCAGAAAATTGCTAAAATGGAAAATAGGATATTTGATCATCTGAATTTTAATGAATTATATCGATTCCTTAGATGTCCATCTGATGCTTATCATAAGAGAGAAAGATGGGTAAGTTTGCTTAGAAAGGAAATTTACTGATTTATAATTTAATAAAATTCTTTTAATGTAGTTGGATCAAATGAACTTCAAACGATGGGAACTACAAGAAAGTTCTATTACAATTTTCAACTATATTTATAAACGACAATCTTTGTTATGTGATATACTAAATTTTGTGATTCTAAATGGTTTGCTTCTCAACAAACTAAAATTGACTTAAAAGGATTAAAAATTCATATCCTCAAATTGTCCAGCTTCTGTTCTTAATTGCTTTTATTGTTCTTTTTACCTTAAATTTTAATAAAAGTTTTCTTCCTTGTGAACAATCAATCCCTTTTTCCTTTAAGCAATCACCAAACACAAGTACATAACACATTATATACGTAGATATCGATCAATATTGAGCAAAAACTTGTTGACTAAAGTTGGAGAAAAAGAAAGTTTATTTTTGGACAAATCTTTAACTAATTTTTGCCAACATTGACTGATAAGTCCACTAGGAAAGGATAAAAAGAGATAGATAGAGAAAGAGATAGCATTGCTACATTAGCTGTTAAAAGAGCCTTGAAATCGATAGTAGTCAAAGGAAAAAGGGACGTGTCTATAAGTTTAACGTTGAATTTCCTTTTCAATCAAAATGTGCCCTTCATTCAATTTGGAAGCAGTTGCCTTAAGTAGCTGCTGATAGAGGAAAATCAAAAGAAAAAGGAAAAAGTAAAAGAAATGAAAACTTTGAACTATTGCCAAGAGTTTAGCTAGTTGGCCAGTTGAGTCGATGGCGCCAAAATGGCTTCAGCTTTGAGCTGCTTAACGTCAACGGAAATATTCTTAGAGTTTACTTTAACTAAAGTAAGGTATATATATATATATATATATATATAGTGACTGACCTACGGCTAACGAGTGCCAGACCAGTAAACAAAGTTTCAATATAAAGTAAAGATAGTCAACATGAAAAGATTTTTCAATCGAAACCAGTCGAAAAGTGAAAGAGAAAAATGAGAAGAAACCCGAAACCGACACCACAAGGATAGCTAAATTACTTTGCCTTCTATTCTTTTTTTTTCTTTTTAATACTCATTTGAAAAGTTTGAATATTGCAGAACTTGTTTTTCTTTTTTTTTTTGTGTTCAATATTTCATTTATTTCTGTCTGTCTTTCGACTTTTAATCTTATTGCATTTTCATTGATTCATTATTCATGCCATTTGCCATTTCGTCTTATGCTCTTTTCACTTTAAACTGCTATCAATTTTTCACATAAACTGTGGAAATTGTCTAACGAGTAAATTTCATTATTATACCCTTTAAATAAGAGTAGAAAGAGGATGATAAATTTAAGGAAAAGTAAAGCTAAAGTGATTGTTATACTTTTAATTTGGAATTAATTTTGTTAGATTGATTGATGATTACTGCTTAGTTCAAAAAGCCAAGATTTAGCCAGGTTTGAGAAGTGTAAAAAATTAGGCAATAAAATTTTTAGAGTAAGAATGTTTGAATTGTATTAGGATGTTTAATTAAGATTTACCTTAAGAGTTTTACCAACTAAACAAGACATAAATAGGAAAAATGTCACTTAATATCTTCAGAATATGAATTTATATTCATATTAATGTGACCAAGCTTAGGAGTAAAAATTAGTTAAAGGAAACTTTGAGATCAATGTAAAAATAGAGAGGAACAAACTTTCGATAGACCGATCCATCGATAGCATTATGTTCGATAGGTATAGCTATCGATAGTAATCCATTCTATATACATAGTTAGATAAATTGATTATTTTAAGGTAAATAACTAAGAAACTGGTTAATTTCCTATAAGAAAGTTACACTTCTACTTGGCAAAGGGTAGCTCTTAGTCCTTGACCCCCTGGTATGGGAGATATCCTTTCTTTTTTTTTATGGCAATTTCATCTTTACTCTTTTGCAATGGATTCTTTGTCTTTCTTGCTCAATTCTTGGTCTATTCGTTTCTCTTTCGAAAAAGCTTGTCAGCGGAAAACGTAAACTAACGACATTTTCGTTTTCTTATTTACACAATCAATTTTCGGACGAAGTGGAAGACACATTCCCTTGTCCAACTTTTGTTCCCCATCTCCATCTCTCCCCCCCCTCTGTATATATGTAACTGTGTGTCTTTTTGTAGGTTGCCTTGGCTGCTGATGCTGTTGCTCCCGTTGTATCGTTAAGTTGCACTTGCATTCGTTGGAGTTGGCGTTGGCGTTTGTGCCGCGAGGGAAATTGTCGTCAAAGCGGAAAAAATGTCACATTGTTGTTTTAGCTGGAAGGAAGCTGAAGTAGTCCAAGTTGGAGTCGGGGCTACGTAAACCTACATGTGTGGTAACAGGGGGCATATATCCCCATGCATGTTTAGCTGCTAGTAATAGTTCTAGTTTCCTTTATATCCTTCTGTATTTTTTTTTGGTTACTTCTAGTTTTACGTTTTTGATGCTGACCGCATTCGTTGTCTCTGAGTATTGTTTCTCTTTTATCCATTCTTTTTTTTTTCTGGTTTATTGTTTATGCAACTGTCAGCAGTTTTCCATTGAAGATTTTTGTAACTTTAGCTCCCTTTTACTCATTGGAAGTCCTGGCTCCTGTTTCCTCTTTGGTTAGCTTACATGTGTGCCTGTAGCTGTTGGTGGGTGAGTGGGTGTTTGTTTGTCTGTGTGTGTGTGTGTGTGTCAGAAATCTCTGTGTTACTATATATTTGTTTGTCATTCGGAATTGTTTCGAATGACTTTTGACAGCTGGAAAGGCTTTGCTTAGTTAGTCTTAGTGGAGTTTTGACCATGTTTTCAAAAGGCAAAGAAACTCATGGCTATTATCAAGTCAAAGCTCCAATTTTAGGCCAGTTACGCTGGATGCATATGCCGTGCATGATCATCTTTCACTATCTTATCAGGTTACTTATTTAATGAACAATTTAATTAGGTTCTATTTAAAATTAATTTTCTATCTGTGGAATGTAATTCCACACACAAATTTAAGGTCAGTTAATGAAAATCTACTTTTTATTTATTTAATTAAAAGTAAATGATGAAAATAATTGAAAAATTTCTTCGAAGTTTAATTGCTTACTATTATTGCTTTAATCTTAGAAATTTAGAAAGAAAATTATTTAAATTACAAAAGGCATGTGAGTTAATATGCAGAAATTAAAGAGAAATCTCTAAGTCGAAGTGTCTGAAATCTGAATCATTAAAAAAAACAAATTAATCTACAATAAACAGAAATTTAATTACTCAACAGAAACTCAATTAGTTGTCGTTAAATTGTTGAATCTTGTTTGTATTAAGCAGAGTTTTTTTTGAAGGAATATGAAACCATAAAAATATTTTAAATTTGTAATTTAAAAAAAAGCTAAATTTAAGTGCTAACACTAAAAACTGTAATAATTTGAATACTGTTAAAATATATGAAAAATGATAAATTACCTAACATAATCTGTTAGTAACTTATACATAATCTAGTCAATTGTGCACTCATTAGCATAGCATAGAAATGAGTTACATACAAGTAACAGATTATGTTAGGTAATTTATAATATTCTGTAAATCTTATGTTATGTTAACTCATTTGCAAATAAGTAGTACGCCGAAGAGAACGTAAGCTAAATAAACATAATTATCAAATTCTATGAAAATTTTTCCGGAGATTGTAATTTGACTTTTTATATTTTTCTATTTTAATTTTAATATCCTTGCAGTGAGTATTATAACACTGGTCAGATGTCTGTCTGTTTCTTTGCAAGAAATAGACCACAAATATTATGCTATATGGTTGAAACTTGATGGATAAAGTCTTTAATTAATCAGGCAGACAAGACAGCAGTCAGATTAGACAACTATAAGATATAGTAAATTGACATTAACCGTCTAAAATACAACAAATATCAACAGCATATAGAAAAAGCAAGGTCAAAGTTAACTTCTTTGATTTTTCAAACTAGTTATCGGTTTTAAAAAAATTAAAAAAAATGGTAATCCATTTCTATTTGTTTTAAAATTTTTTTCAAAAAAATAGTAATAGTAAAAAAATTTGTTTATATTATTATTACTTTTTTTATATTACTATTGTATTTTTAAATATTTCTATCTAAAACTAACTGAACAACCTTCAAGTCAAGCCAACTTAACTCTAAGAAAACTTTGGAGTTTATGTTATATTAGATTTGGGAATATAAATATTTCATTAGTGTTATTTTTATCATTATATTTTCATATTTGTCTTGGTGAAATTTAATTTTTATGTTGACTTTGAGTTTAGTTTGCAACGTGATCGTTTCACATCCTTTTTTTTCAATTTCTGTGGCACATTTTTGCAATTTTTTTTCTTCTCCGATTTGTTTAACTTTCATCATAACTAAGCCCAATGCTGACTTTTGTTAATATCTTTCCATTTTTTTCTTTCTTTTTTTTTGGGGAATAGTCATAAAGCGATTTCTGTTTGCTGCACGCTTTTAGCTCATAAACCTACTTGAAACTTCAATATGCTGGCCTTTCCAGGAGGACTTCGCTTCGCGGCACTGCAGAAAAAACGCCAAAATTGAATACGTGATATGGGAGTATCAAACAGAATTCCCTCTACACTCATCGCCTTAGCAACGAACATTGCAAAATATGCGACATTTTGCTACCAAATTCCAATTAAAACTATTTTTAAGTTCGTTTTTTTTTCGCTTTTTGGTTAGCTTCAAGTGTTTGAGCAGGCAAAAACAAAGGAAAACAATATTCTAAACGATTTGTTAGAGGGGAAAAAGTAGAGGAAAAAAAAAATATGCCTAACATGGAAGCACCTTTATATAAGTGTGTGTGAGTCTGGGTATATGTATGTACAGTTGTCCAGTTGGCCAGCAATTAGAGTTCTCTCAGTGGCTGAGAGACATAAAAAACAAAAGGAAAAAAATGTACAGCCAAATAGAAAATCGTACAATCAAAATGAAACTGCTGACCAGCATCGATCTATCTAGGAAAAATCCGATTGGAAATGGCATTTGGTGTGCATATATCCATGTTTATATATGTGTGTGTGTGTGTGTGTGTGTGTATTTGTGTGTATTGTAGAGGCCATTAAAGTGTGGCTGTTGTCACATGCAAAGCCACAACCAACATGGTAAAAATTCATGTTTGCCAATGTGTCCTTCTCCCATAGCTTTGTCCTCTGTCTCATCTCCTGCTATCTCCTGTATTTCGTCTCATGCTTCCTGCCTGCTGCCTTCACACTAACCTTCTGTGTGTCCTTCTAACTAGTTTCGTGCGTTGTCCTATTTACGTTGTCGTACTTCATGCATTTCAATCACCAAACACAAAACAATTTAAATATGCTGATTGGGTTTCACCAAAACGAACAATAATTTTTCTTCTTACATTTTTCAACTTGAACAACATTTCTTTCAGTGCATTTAATTGGCCAGCGGTAATTGTTATAGATTCATTTATCATAAAATGTTAGTTTATTTAACATAACATTTTTTTTCTTTGTTGTCTGTAATAATTAAAATTTTATTTATTAAAATATGTTACATCAGTTTATGAAATAGTAATAAATTTTCACACTTTATTAAAAAGTTTAACCAATTTGATATATGTGGACAGAAACTGTTTAAACTATCTCTAATTTTGACAAACTTTTTTTCTAAATTTTTTTCCTCTTCCTTTAGTTTTCTATTTTTTTCCAATTTAACTGATCCTCAGGTTTTCCTTTTTAGTTATAAATTTCAAATAAATTTAATATACTTGAAACTTAATTTCCAAATCTTGAATCTGAAAATACTTTTCACGAAAAAAATCCATTAAATATGATTTAAATTGGAAAGGATCCTTGTGAACTTTTTTAGGCATTGGAATAATTCGAATAATGAATCAAATTATCTAAATTAAAGGTGAAGTCAGTTCATAGTTAAATATATTTAAGTGTATTAAATTGAAAATCCATCAACCAGTCAAAAAGTGTTTTATAATTGTACAGATTAAGTTTGTTTTCTTTCTATATTATTTATTTATTTATTTATTTATAAAGAATACGGATTAAAAAATTAATGAAAATAAAGTAATAAATATATATATAGAGGAGAAGAGTATCTTCAAATGTGATAAATTATTAAATTGATTCAAAAGTTTGTATACTTTATATATAAAGTATACGCAGAGTGTGACACCTAAAAGAATTAATGAAAGTAAAAGAAAATATATATCTACAGGGGATAAGATCATCTCCAAATGTTCTTTCTTCTTTGATTTATTCATAGTTTGTATACTTTATATATTATATTTGAATTGTAGTGTAATAAATGATATTATTAGAAATTCTGTAATACAAAGAGATCTGTAGATGCCCTCCATAAAGTCTGAGATTCAAAGACTAAGCAACCATTGTTGCTTGAGACTAGAAAATCATGGAAAAATCTGGTAATTAATCCTTTGGAAAGTAGTCACCAACTTAGGCGACTCAAAAGGATCCACTCACTTGATCTTCTATTCAAATCGCAAGCTAATTGAAAGGAACTAAGCCAGGACTAATCTGGTGTCAGTCACAGGAACATTTCTGTTACTTTTAAATTCCAAAAAATTTCGTTATTGTCTACCGATTAGAAATATACAAAAAATTAAATATTTTCAGGTTATTGAATTTCGGGTTAAAGTTTCAATATTAATTTTGCACTTTAACTTTTAGTTGTTTATTATATAATAATTTATTTTTAATATTCAAACCAACAACCTTAAAAGAGGACAAAGAAATTGAATATCCATTTGATAAAAAACTTTATTTTATTTAAAATTAAATCGTTATCCAACAGTTTTTTCTTTACATTAATCTGCTTATAGAGTTTGTTTGTTTGTTAATAGTGTTTATACAAATACTGTATATATCTTTGGTGTATATATAAATCATTGCCAAGTTATTTAGCATGAAAATTGAACAGAGTTAAGTCTTATCGATGCTGTTTGTGTCATGACTGAGACGTGTGTCGAAGAGAAGAAGTAGTGGAGATTGTTGTCACACTTTTTGGCCAGAGTGCAATTACCTATTTGTGTCACGTGCAATTTAACTGTGGAGTGAGAGAGAGAGGGAGATAGAAAGGTGAATGGTGGAATCGAAGTAGGAGCTGTGGCAGTAGCAGCAAGAAGAAGTATCCACATAAATAGCGAGTACATCAAAGTCATCGTGGCGTAACGTGGTTGCTGCTGTCGCTGCTGTTCCTGATTATGGGTACTGAAGCAATTCACATCTCTCTGAGTTGCGTTCAAGTTGGCCTAGGACCATTGTCAAAATATATGTGCCACGCCTCTTTAAACGCCCATCTCAACATTGACATGTGTGTGTGTGGATGTGAGAGTGTGTGTGTGTATGCGACGTGCCAATTGTGCGGGCACAGGCACAGGCACCCAAATGTCTTCAACTCTTTCTCTTTCGCTTTTCCTTGGTCCTCATTCTGTCAACTGCAGCAGCTGCAGAGGCTTCTATTTCCATTGCCTCTTGTATCCCTTGGGTTCCTACATCATCGTCATCATGATGATGCTTAAATCACGTTAAGATTTTCAACACTACGACTTGGCATGTTTGCTCTCTCTCTCTCTCACAGAGAGTTTCTCATGCAACATGCAAACAAATCGCTTCACTCGGGAAATGCTTGCCCCTTACCTAAACCCACCAGCATCTCTTCTATCCACAACCATACATACTACTTCCTGATGGTGGAGCGCGCTTTTTGGTTGGTACACTAAGCTCAAAGTGCAGCAACTGAAGGCGTGTCACCAGGACCCCAAATGTGACAATGATTTCTAGATGTGCAGTTCAACATGGGGAAGGAGGTGAAGAAATGGATAGAAAAAGAGGAAGAAAAAAGGAGGAAAAATAGGACTATGGTTTACTGAAGTTATTTAAGATGGGGGCTAGTTAGATTGATGGATTTCATTAGGATTAATGCTACATGCAAGAACACCGACAAAACCTCTTACGAGTACAACTGATAAGCCAAACAAAAAAGGATCCTTTTACTATTTATGCATACTCAGCAGTTCAATATAGTTTCCGGTTAAATCATTTCAATAATTTCATGGCTATATCTTATCTCATATCTCACACAACAATGCCATATAGCACACACACACACACACCTGCCCATTATCATTGCTATACCAAAACTGTCGCTAGTTACTGTTATCGGTTCAACACCTAACAACAACCAGTTATAGTAGCAAGGACAACACACACACAGTGTATCCTACAAAACCCTCCCCTCCTACCCTTTGCCATTCAAAACCAAACTTCATGCCCATGTGATTTGGATTTGTGTTAAACAATTTGTAGTTCATGTTTTGGTTGTAGCTGTAAGCGCATCGTGATTTAACTTATCGCGACGCCCACGCGGCCAAGTCATGTGAAAACACAGAGGCAGCAACAACACGACCAACAAGGATAACAAGGATACTATAACACAGTTACAGTTTACACAATTTCCAGAGTGTAAGTGTGTGAGTGAGAGAGAGTGTGGTTGCAAATAGGACCAACAAAAGTCCTTCAACCGTTCGTTCATTCAATATATTTATGATAAATATTTGCTGTTTAAGCAAAATAAAAAAAAAATAAATGAAATGAAATGAGTGAGCCATGGATTTTGTATAGCAAATTATTATTGAAATTCACATAGATTCATATTTCAATAAAAAAAAAAGCCGCTTATATTCTTTTATGTCTGTTGATTTTTCTTTTCAGTTTATTTCTTCTACCTGCACAAACACAGGCAAGCTTAGAACTTTGAAGATTTCAAAAACAAAAACAAAAAATTTTAGTAAAATGTTTGTGGGAATTTGTTAAGTAAAGAGAGAGAGAGAGAGAGAGAGAGAGAGAGAGAGAGAGAGAGAGAGAGAGAGAGAGAGTATCAAAAGCAAAGTAAAACATGAGTTAATATAAAAGATTTTGAGAGAGTTTATTTATATATAAATCTTTCTTTAGTTTTAGAGTGACCAGTTATAGTTTTCAAAGTCAAAAGAAGTCAGTCAAGGTTTCGTAATTTCCTAATCAAATATATGCCAAATCATCTCTATAATAATAGTCTAAACTTTTCTATATAAATCGGGAACTATATAGAAGATATACATGTAGAAAGTAAGGACTTAAGGGAACCTTTTCTAATGTGCCTGCTTCATTGAAAATATTTTAAAATATTTATTTCTTCATTTTCATTTCAAATTAAATCCATTATCAAAGTAAAAATAATGGAAACAATTTATTATATAAATATATAATAAAGTGTAGTATATTATGTAGTATGTATGTATGTAGTATTCTTATACTATATTTCTATAATATATTCTCTATATATAGATAATATTGTTATTTCTTATCAACTAATGTATATTGCTTTAAATTTTCTTTAAGTGTATATTTCTAAGAAACTTTCACTCGATCTTGACCTTCGTGCAAAAGCAACTACAAAAGACAACAAATGAAATGCTTACCTTAGTTTCTGTTGATTTTTCTCAACTTAAAAGATTTCTGGAATATTTATTTATATTTTAGCTAAATTTTAATTTATTATCTACATATTTTCTTTGCTATGTCATTCATATATTAACATAAGCCTTGGACATGAGTTACATTTGCCATTTTTTTTAGTGTTGTATACCATTAAAAGCAAAGCAATAAGCCAGAGTCAGGCCCAGACCGAACCTAACCAAACCAGACCAGACCAGTCCAGACCAGTTCAGTTGCAAAAACGACAACCAGGTTCTGTCTCCATGTCCAAAAGGAATTGTAGACACTTTTTGGCCATAAAACATAAATCTGCAAACAAAACGACAACGAAAGCAACAACAACACCAACAACAAGAGCAACAAAGTGCACTAAAAGTTCAAGAGCTCACAACTGGTCCGGATCTACTACCATATATAAATACATATATATACATATATCTGTATATCTGTTTTAGTATTTACCACCCTCAACCTCTTGCCATATCTTCTACTTCTTCTTCATTCCGCAAACGAATCCAAATGATGCCAAGTTATGTTGCCATGTGTTTTGTTTTGTTTAGTTTGTTTTCTACACTGTTTTTTCTGTTTGGTTTTTTTTCTATTTCTTTTTTGCTTTTTTGGTTTTTCTTTCATGTTTGCTAACTTGGTCGATAGTCATAAATTTTTTGGCACATATCTTACATAAAGTGAAAAGAAAATGTACAGGAAATTTTTTACTTCTATAGAATAAAAAAGGGAAGTATTAACTTACACAGGATGTTTTACCCTTTTCAGAAATAAAAACATATACAATGAAATGTAACGCTTAGAAAGTTTACATTACTATAAGCCAGCATCTTGAAAGTGTTCTTAAAGAGTTGAATCTAAGATTTATCAAAGATAAGTAAAGGTTTTCCGGAAGTGTAAATATTTGAAATGATTCCTTATGATCCTTTCTTCTCCTATAAGCTTCTCCCTAAGATTTTAAATTTTTATCTCCCTTCTTATTGTAATTCTTAAAAATCAAGCTTAATTAGAAAAAAGGCCTTAGTTAAGTTAGAAAACAGATTTTATATATTTTTTTTAACTTTTTTTTATAAATTTATCATAAATTTTGGTTTTGTATTTTAACTTATAAGCAAAGTTATTGCAAATTCTTCTTAAAGTTCAATGACAGTTTAACTTTCTTATAATAAGTTATAAAATCAATTGAAATATGATAAATTTGAGATAAATTTTAGCCAAGTATTAGTTATTAAGTCATAAACTTACAGCAAATAGTTGAAATTTCTTCCAACTGAAATCAAAATTTAAGCTTTTTAAGACCAAGCTAAAAGTTATATCACCTAAAGTTGAGCTAAAGTTTGTCTAATATTAAACTAAAACTTAGTTAAAGCAAAGATAAGTCAATTAATTTCTAGATTTTACTAATGCTAAACTTGATTAAGTTATTTATAGTTGACTTAAAGTTAAGTTTTATTTACCAATTAAAAACACTTTTTCTTCACTTTTTATTTCTCTTTTTATTTTCTACTTTGTTAAAAAATTTTATTATTACTTTTTTTGCCTTGAAATATTCTTAAAAAAAACATATTTTCCAACTGTTAGTATATAAAAATCTTCGTTTTTATTACAATTTTGGCAGAAAAGTTCACTTAACTCTGTTTTCCGTTTGGTCTCGGTTAGGCCATAAAACATCGAAACTCGAAAAACTAAAGAAAAAAATGGTGAAAAAAAGAGAGATGAGAATTCAACTAATATTTTCTGGTCAAAAGCTGCCAAGACACGCCCACACAATTTTATCGCCTGCTTGAAAATAAACTAGAAATTGAAAAAGAATTGAACAACAACAAAAAAGAAAAAAAAATCATAGAGAGAGAACAGAGTCAATGGGGAGGATTCACCCCAGAATAACTGGAACGTGTCCACCAAAAAGATTTTCCAGGCCAGAATTGTAATGATAATTTTCTTGTTGTTGTAGGTCGATGGCATTGGAAAAAACTGAGACTAGAAAAAAAGAAGAAAAAATAAACCGCAGACAAAAACTGAAGGCGTGGCAAATGTTAACATGCATCTTATTTTCCGCTTTTTTGGTTTATGAATTTTGTTTGGGTCTGCAAGCATTCAAATGGAAAATTTTTGAAACAACTTCAGAAGAGTTTGTGGTTGGTCGATGGGGGAAGGGGAGGGAGAATGGAGTATGTAGGAGCAATGTCCAGTAAAAGGACAACAACTTTGGCATATTTTAGGCAATTTTTTTTGTAATATTTTAACAAGTTTCTCATAGGGCCATGAAAAATCAACAAATTTACTTCTTGTTGATTTTAATTATTGTTTATTTTTGTGTCTAGCCAGTTTTTAATTGGCTTATGGCTCATTTGGCCATTTAATATAATATTAAAGATTAAATTTCACAGAAATTACAAAAATGGAAAAAACACAGTTGAAAAAAAAAAAAAAATTAAAAAATAAAACTTATTTCTGAAAATAAAAGCATTTCCTCCCCGACGGGGAATTGAACCCCGGTCTCCCGCGTGACAGGCGGGGATACTAACCACTATACTATCGAGGATGTTGAATCGCCGATTACTTAATTCTCTTTTTCACTATTCTAAATATAGAAATAGGCACAAATAGCAATAAAGTATTTCATTAATTAAAGATAAGATTGATTATGCTACTGATTAAAAAGAGATAGCAAAAACTAAAAATAATCTAGAGCATATTCACGACCGATCGTTCCTATGGGTGCTATATGATATAGTCATCCGATCGGAATGATTCCCAGATATATAATGCCTGCAGCAAAAAGAAGCCTAGGTGCAAAATTTCAGTTCTGTAGCTTTAAGGGTCTCGGAGGAGATTCCGTTGATTCAGACAGACGGACAGGGCTAAATGAACTCAGCTCATCGTGCTGATCAAGAATATATATACTTTATATAGTCGGAGATGCTTCCTTCTATGCGTTGCAAGCTTCTGACCAAAATTAATATACCTTTTTTGCAAAGGTATAATAACTAAATTAAATTAAAATAAAACTTATTTCTGAAAAAAATACATTACCTCCCCGACGGGGAATTGAACCCCGGTCTCCCGCGTGACAGGCGGGGATACTAACCACTATACTATCGAGGATGTTGAATCGCCGACTACTTAATTCTCTTTTTCACCATTCTAAATATAGAAATATAAAGTATCTCATTAATTAAAGATAAGATTGATTATGCTTCTGATTAAAAAGAGATAGCAAAAACATCGAAATACTAAAAATAATATAACAGTTTATAGCGGATATACAGAAATAATGGTAAACCGTTAATTCTTTGAATGTCTTGCTTAACTGATAAATAAAAAATATGACCAGTATTTATTCGTACAGTGCATTAAATATTTACAATTTGATTAAACATGTATTTTTTTCTTCAAAAATTACTATTGGTAATAATCGGCGGACTTTAAATTTATTGTTAACATTAATTTATTGAAATTAAATTTATTAATTTGTGTATTTTTATAAACATTTTAAGTTTATTTGTAAAGAGAGTTGAAGTGAAAGTGGCTGTCTAAGTTTTTACTCTACTTTAAAGGAAGTTATATAACATTTAGAAAATAATGGAATATATATGTGATTATGATATGATATTAATCATAGCATTTATATAGTAAATGATAATTCTTTTCTTTATTTATGGCTTTATATAAAGACTTTTTATAGAGTCACTTACTTCTTTAGATTGAGTGGAAGGCCTTTTATTTTACTTGGCAAATTGATGAAAATTTTATTTTTTATAAATAATGTTTTAACTTCTATTTTAAGACATATTTCAAATTTTTTATATTTTCATTTCAGTTTCCAGGATTATTTTTATTATACCATTATTTTCATACATATTTCATGTTTCCATTATTTCCTTTTCAACGTTAACTCGTACAACTCGCAGTACGTTTAATTAGTCGACAGGAGAATGCCTGTTAGGGATGACAACTAAAATAATACTAATTAGAACTAACTACGTTTTATATAGTTAAGAATAAAAGTTCTATAGATAGGTAGCGATAGAAATAGAAAGATCTTATATGATAGTAGGATAAAGGCGACTGTATAGAACAAAGAACTCGAAAAGGTTCACGAAAAATATAGTTAAAAGTGCAGCGAGTTAGAGTTAGATTGGGGGACTATGACTCCTTTTTTTGGTACAGAAATAACTTAGGGAACTTGAATCTTTACTATATAAATATTCCAATATACGGAAATTTCTAAAACGTTTTCTTAAGTTTATATTAGGCGAAGAAGAATTCAAAATTATTTCTAATATACAAACAAATAAGACTGTTAGATTGTTCCAATATCACCCAATACAGGACATACATATCTATCTGAAATATAAGAGTATATTGATAGTAGAAGAAAACCATTCAAAATTCCTCTATATTGAATTTACTAAAGATAACTCATTGCTTTAGAAAAAAACAATGTATACATTTAATAAACTGCAAATCTTTTTTTAAGAAAATAATGACAGAGAATCAATCGAAATTCCTTTTAAATATCAAAATCACTATTTGATAGCAAAAATATATGAAAATAATGAGAAATTGTTAAACAAAAGAAAAGAAACCCTTCCCCCAAAAGGGTTTTAAGTGACAACTCATATCAAAATTTGTCTGCTTTTTTCACCTTTTTTAGTGGCAAATTTTATGCAAATCTTTGCAAAAATTCTAAAAAAAAGATGACAAATTTCATACTCAGAGCAAGTGGAGTGAACTGCTTTCTATTTGCTTTCTTTCTTTCTTTCTTTGGTAAAAGGAAATTCAACTCACGCGGCGCAATTATGGCGCTAATATGCACTTGACAATGTAATGACATTTATTGAGCTCCATTTTTCCCCCATTGGCTATGGTTATGGCGGCTATGGTTGTCATCAAGGACTCGACTTTACTTGCGGGAGTGCTTCTGTTGCTGCCGTTTCTTTCTTGCCGCTGATTGAAAGTGTCAGCGACAGCGGCAAAGGAGTCTTAGGTGGGGTAAGAGCGGATACAAAAAAAAAAAAAAAAAAAAAACAGCATTTTCTTGGTTTCTGCAGGCCAGACAACATTTCCGTTGAGTTTTGTAGAGAATGTGAAAGAATTTTCATTCGTGGCGCCTCAGTCAAAGAGCTGAATAGGTTTAATTCCATGTTGCTGACAAGCCAATTGACAAGCCCACAAAGGGTGCGGGAAGGAGGGGATTAAATAAGAAGAATATTTGTTGAATGTGCCACAAAAGCGCGACATTTATTAATCAAGCCATGTGGAAGCCAATCAGTGTGACAGAAAAGCATTTTACCCCACATATATCTTTTGGTTTTTTTTTTCACCCATCTAACCACAAAAATTTCACATGTCTGAGATTTTTTCCCATTCCCATTGGTAAGTTTGCCTGGCCTTGGGGGCTTTTAACAAATATTTACAGATGTCTAATCAAACAATTTTCACAGTTTCATGTTGCACATTAAAAAACCCCCCTTTTCCCCCCTCCAAACATTGTGGAAAATGCCACCCGCTAACATGCAATTAAATTTACGCTTTGAGTGAGTCTCTGGTATAAAATTATTATTTATCAATATGCTTGCATCAGACTAGTCCTGCATATATAACTACTATATATATATATACATGTTCATGTTAGTGTGGAAATTTCACTTGACGAAAATTGAAAAATAACACACATACACACACGCATACAGTTTGGAAAATGCATGGGAATAGAATAGGATGAATTGCGTATGTTGAGAAAAGTTACAGAGTGAATTTTATCGACTAAATTATGCAAAGTCATTCTACTCTCGTTTCTCCTTTCGGTCTAAGGATAATTGTAGCATAAAATACAGCAAAATGAAATAACTAAAATATATATATGCATATATATATAGAAATTAAAAATTTTTGTTGCATTTTAATTGCAATAATCCCATAAATGACAAACTGAATGTTTTTTTTTTGTATTTGCTGACTTTATTTTTAAGTGAAAAAGTTATCATAAACAATTTATTTAGGTTTATTGAAAAACTTTTATCATTTCTATATATATTTTGTGAATTTTACAATGCAACAATTTAATTTATTTATTGTTTATTTAAGGGATGTCTCTGAAATACATAGAAAAAGATATATTAAAGTAAATTAAAATAGAGGCTAAAGTCGTTTTTAATTAGAATCTTTTAATTTTATGGTAAACGAAAGAGTAAACAATGGGGGAACTTTTAAAAAATGTTTCAAAAGTAAACCCAATTTCAAGCCATTTTTATTAATTTAATTTGTACCTTCGTTTTAATCTTAGTTCTTACCTACTTGGACTTTAAATTTACATTACAATTAGTTAAGCTATTTATTATATTATTTATAAAAAAATAACAATAACATTTAAATTATATTATTTGCATAAACTAACCATTTAATATTTATCATAAAAAAGAACCTTTAACGCTCTTAGATCTTATATTCTTAATATAAAAATCTATTAAAATTCCAATATTATTTTAAAATGATGTACATTTTTCTTATTAAATTTTGATTACATTTTTTTAAACACTCTAATAATTTATCTTATACAAAAACTTAACAAATAAGCTTAATTTTTTTACTTAAGTATTGTAACATATCACTGAATGGAGGTATCTATGGAAAAGTAAATGTTACTTACTTTTATTTGGGAAAAATTTGAAGCCAGAATCCATTAAGCTTAAGTTAATCTATCAGTGAAGCCAGTCTCTCACTTTTGTAAATTTTATTATATATTATGTGTGTTTGAAATTAACGATGAATCTCTGTTAGAGCAAATTAACGATCTGGCATCCTTGTGTTTATTCGCCTTATTTTGCAACACTGTCTGTAACACTATAGCATTTAGTTAGTTCGCTGTGAGATCGTTCGCCTAACTTAGTGTAACATCACCTAAAGTCTATTACTTATCTAGAACAACTTCTTTCTGATTAGTTAGAAAAATCCCAACAATTTGTTTAAAAAACTATTATTTTGTAAAACTCAAACAACTTCGACTAAACAAAATGGATTATTAGCTTTTTACAAGAAATTAATTTTAAATTTAGTTATGGCTAATAAGGAAGTTATTGAAGCTCAGTAATCTCGAGATGAAATCTTCAAGCAAAAATACTTAAAAATTATTAAACAATTAGAAAACATAAAACAAATCGAAATTGATTAAAATTGAAATTTATTAAATGCAAAAAGGATAAACGGCTTATTACAATATTTCACCTATCACAAAAGTATCAAAGAATATATAATTATTTAGTTGATAAAAGCAATGTTTTTTTTAACATTTTAATTGAATAAAATTAAGCGAAATACAATCCATTTATTCTGGCAAATTCACAAAATTAAACGAATTTTCGGTAATTCTTTGATACCTTTTGCAAATGCAATAAACAATTGTCATATTTATCTCTTACATCAATTACCATCTCATTGAAATGTTGTCCTGTTGCTCCTTTTTTTCTTTTTTCTGTACAAATCTTTTAGCTTTGTTCCTCTCGTATTCTCCAGCCATTTTACAACTCACAACAAAGCCCTCAGCTTTGCATTTGACTTCAGTCAACCTTTCTCCCTATATATATAAATTGTATATATATATATATCCATATATATATACATTTTGTTCTTCAACTTTTTGAACAAACATGTGTGGTTTTCTTTTTGTTGTTGTTGTTGTTGTTGCTTTCATGCCTTGAAAAGCTACTTCCATTTAAATACGCATATCATTTGCCTTTCGAACACCCTTAAAATGGAACCCCAATTCAAACCACATTCCCCTCATACCCCATTGAGCTTAAGCTAACAAGGTTTGTGGATTTTTTTAGCATTACAGCTTCTTCGTATGTAAACATAAATTGATGCAGGGGGAGTATAGAAAGAGAAAGAGGTGAGTACAGGGTAGCAAAATCGAATCGATTAGCCTTTGTATGAATGTGTTTTTTGGCTGTCTTTAAATAAAAGAAAAACTCATTTCCGAAATACGGAAAAAAAAACTTATTTTATTCTCTTGCAATTTTTTGTAGAATTTTTTTACAAGTTTATGCAAATTTTGGTTTCCAGTATACCCATTAAATTTATAGTGTATATTCTGATTATATATATATATATCTGCCTGGATTTATGTGAAATGGCGACCGAAGACCTCCATTTCTGTTTTTTCTTTTCTTTGATTTATATTCACTTCATGCATTTTTGCATCGTTTTCGATTATTTGTTTGACTTGAATGTGTTTATTGCTTTTGGCACATAATAAAATTTATTGCATTATAAAAAATACAATAAATAAAAAAAAAAAAAAAAAAAGGGTGGAGGAAAACGATATAATAATAATAATACATAATACAAATGCTCGTCGTAATCATTTTTCTAAGTCGTTTCTCAGTCATATCTTCAATTGGGTTTTTTCCCTTTTCAATTTGCAAACAAGAAAATAAATAAAATTAAAATAAAAATTTATAAAAGCAGTTACACCCCACCTATGCCCCCTTCTTTTGTATATCCACAATTTCTCTCATTCATACTAACACCCTCTGTCTCTCTCTCCTTTCTCTCTTTCTCTGTCTCTATGGTTTGATTTTATTGTTTATCGATATAAAGCTCATAAAATACCTGGGGAAAAGCAACTAAACAGACTATGGCAAACACACATGAATGTGTGAGTGAATGAGTGTGTGTGTGTGTGCGTGCGTGAGTGTGTGAGAAACATATAAAGGTTACCTTAGAGATGAGTCAATTCATTTATTGCAAAAGAATATAAATAAAAATAAAGCACTGTGACAGAAGGAAATAAGATGAAATAAATTTTTGGTTTTTTGGTTTTTAAATAAGTTTGGAAATTTTCTTAAAGGTTTTTTTTTTCTACTAACTTAACTTAAAAAAAACTTTTGCATAATTTTGCTGTAGTTTATATAATATAAATGAGATTAGTAAGTGACAGATTTAAGTATTTAATTATATTATATTTAGTTGAAAGTTGTAATACTTCTTTCAAATGAAAAAGTTAATGAGAGGCTGCCGACTTACAGAGGTGAAAAACTACAATAAAGTGAGTCAAAACAATCAAATTTTATATATCTTTAGGCATTATATATATGTAATTTTTATACCAAATCAAAGATTTTCATTCTAAGGACTCAAATTCCTTTTGGCGTCTTAACAAGTTTCTTTAACAAACATCAAGATTTACAAATAGAAACGATATAACTTAAAAAGTGTTTCCACTTAGTAAGTAGCTTAAATGTTAGTTTAATCCTTTTTAATATATATATATATGTAATGGGAAACCAGAAGGGAATGATCCTATTTTGGGGCTATATATTCCTTAAGCAGCTACTAAACTTGTTGATATCTTTCTTTCTTGAAATAATTAAACTACTTTTAAAAGTTAAGTAAATGTTAGATTGTTCGTATTAAAATGAAATTGTTTAAAATAAACTTTAATAAAAGTAAACTAAAAAGCAAAAAAAAAAAAATATATACATGAAATATAATAAAAAGTAAGGAAAACATAATCAAATAAAATCAAATAAACTAAAAAAAGTCAAATAAAATCCATTAAAATCATATGAGTTAAATAAAACCAAAAGAAATTTAATCTAAGGAATAGAAAAAAATAAAATTAATAAAATAAAATAAAAAAATGTAAGGAAATAAGTAAAATAAAATAAAAAATGAAATAAACTTTTAAAAAACTCAATACAAAATATTTAGTTTATCCAAATTAAAGTGAATAACAGAAATCATAATAAAATAAAAGCTGTTTAAACACAGTAAAAGTTCCAAAAAGTTGTTGAAAATAAAATTAAATTGTTCTTACAAATATATATTTTTTTTAAAAATATTTTATAAAATCAAGAAACAAAGCTTTAACAATTGAAAAAAGTTTAAAAAATGTACTAATGTTTCATTGCTTCATGGCTTAGTCACTGGAATACTGGTATTATCTCAGCCAAACTTTGGGCACCAGAATTTGAGTTGATCAAAATATTGTCACTTGGAGTTGACTTATTTCCTAAATACCCAAGAAAAAAAATCCCATATAATCACTTAAGCCATTAATGTTACTTCTTTGATCTGGGTAATCACGTGATTCATTTATTATTATCAATACTGTGATCACTGTCACTAATGTTACATCGTTATTTATTGAGATTGCATCTCTCTCTCTCTCTTTTTTCCTTACCGGACTGTTATGGTTGGTGTGAAAGGCCTTCTGGTTGGTTGGCTTTTGCTTGTTTTGTGTTTGCATAATTGAAAAATTTCTAATGACTTTTCAAGGTTTATTGTGCAAACACGTCGACACACGACACCCAACACAATCCACATGCCTTAAGCCCCTCAATTCGTTTATCCATTCCAAAAGCCTGGATACCGCTCTGTAAACGTAGCGCACATATGTAAGTGTAATAAAACCAGCCACGCCTACTTAGACTCCTCTCAGCGCCCATGTCTAATGCTCATTTGGCATTGCCAGTGTGTCGTCTGGTTATGGTTTTGGTTAGAGTTTTCGGTTTAGGTTTGGGTTTGGGTTGGGTTTGGCTTGGCTTGCGGCTGACACATTTTGCTTTTAAAATATAGTTACACAAAATGTTGTTGCATACTTTTGCGGCCGCAAGGACGAAACGAAAGCTATAATTGTGAGTGTGTATGTGTGTGTATGTGGGAGTGAGTAGGAGGGAGCCTGTGAGTGTGTGATATAATTCTAGTTTATGCCTGTGGGCGTCATTCACATAAAGTGCTTATGTGTCTATGTCGCTTTGTCATTTGTCTCCGCTCTTCGTCTCTCTGCTCTACTTCATCCTTCTTCTCTTGAGCTTGGTGTAAATAATATTAGCACTAAACAGACAGCAGTAGCACCAGCACCAGCAACAACAACAACAGCAACAAGATGAAATGTCCATGTTGCATATGCAGCAGCAGCTCAGTCTCCACCAAGTAAATGCCCAGGAGCAATAAACTTTTCATTAGCAAGTCAGTTTATTCCTATCTCACTCACTCTTTATCTCCTTTTCTCTCTCTCTCTTTGCGTGAGTATATGTATGTGTGTTTGTGTGTGCGTACTTAAGTGCGGGACTCGACAAAAATTTGTCAAAGGTTTGCTCTTTATGTCAAGCAGCGGCGGGACTATAATTGTTTTATGCTTCTTCTTTTGTTGTTCTGTTTTTACTGTCGGTAAATAACTATTACCACAAAATGAAGTGTCCAAAGGGACAAAAGAGCAAAAGTATTAGGCGTGACTTTGGCCAACAAAACGGTGAAAGTAAGACAAGGCACGATGCATTCAAGTAAAGAGTTTTCATAATGTAGAGCAAACATTTTGTTAAGAAAACCAAATGGTTAAGCACTGAAAATTTGTTTGATAAAAAGTCTAGTAAAACTTTAATAGGCAAACAGGAAAGAGACAGAAAATAGGTAAAGAACGGTGAATGAGCTAAATTCTTTTCTTTCTTTTTTTTGTATACTTTTTCTTGTTTGTTTTTATATATATTTATATATATATATAAAATTAAATTACTTTCAAATTTTAAGAAAGCTTTTTTCTATCTTTTATTAGTTGAAATAACCTTTTTATTCAATAATTTTTTACAATTAAAGAAGCATTATATTCAATACTTTATTAACTATATTACATTATCGGTTAAATATCCTTTAAGCACATATTAAATAAAATCACAAAAGCTATTATATATTTATCTTTTCAGCTTCGTTTAATATTGTATTCAATTTCAATTTATATTCAATTTCATTTCAATAATTGATCAATCAACTGAACTTTATTTAAATTTTGGTTTAATTATAAAAAGTTTCTATTTAATGATTGCTTAATTATATATTATATAATCTATACAATTTCATTTTGTAAGGTCTTTTCATTCAATTCCTTTTAATATTTTAATTAATCAATTTCTTTTTTAATTTCGTCTCAACATGTAATCAATTTTTGTTAAATATCTCTTCAACTTGATTCAATCATTAACTAAATCACTTTTAGTTTTTAATTACTTTCTTTCTGTTACTATTTCATCTCTTGCTTTGCCTTCACTAATTACCTAAAGAGACCCTTCGAAAAGGAAGAATCCATATATATTCTACCTCACTATCAGGGCAAAGCACTCTTCAGTACATTTGAATAATCCCAGACCGGGGCAGCCAAGTTGTGAGCATTTGCAATGCTAACCCAACGAATATATACACACTCACAGTTCTCATACATACATTCATTTATACACTCACACACACACACAGACACACATGCTTATACACATACTCATTCATTGTAAAGCCATGCAAATTCATATGCAAATACATGGGCAAGGCGCACGCAGCTAGTTTCAGTCAGTTCAATTTGATTTTTTGCCCTTTTTTTTTTCTTTTACCCACATTGTTCCACCAACAACATGTTTTTCCATGTTGTTGCAACTTTTGGGATGCCTTTTTCCACACAGTTCGATTAACTTTTCTTTCGTTTTATTCCTCTTTTTTTTTGTTCCATCCGAGCTTCGGTTGTTTGCGCAAATATTATGGATTTTCACATGATGTTGTTCTATGTTATTATGTATGCTAGGAAAAAAAAGGGTAAGCTTAAGGATTTCAAATAGCATGGTGATGATGATGATGACGATGACTATGCTAACGAAGATGATTATGATAATGATGGCGATGATGATGACAATTTAGTTGTTGTTTTGCGTTTCAGTTTTAGCAACATTCGTTTCGATTAGCAAAAAGAATCCACTTGATTTATGCATCTCGAAATGTTCGATGGCAAAGTTTTTCAATTGGCTTTATGCATTTTTTAGCTAATTAGCAGAAGGTTTTTCATTTACCTTTGGAGAAAAATGGAAAATTTAATTTTAAAATTGTAATTTTTAGTTTAGTTTTCAGTTCCCTAATTAAAACTAGACATGTGATGGGCAATACTTGACTATGTCATCAAATAAAAGTTGAAAAATTGAACTCCAATGCAAAAAGCCCCAATAAGTATTCTTCAATATCTGTGCCTTTTTTTCTCCATATTATTGGCAAATAGAGAACCATTTTATGAGTTCAGATTGACTTTAGCTGGCACTACAAAATGAATTCTGGACACCTGATGGCACTGCCAAGAGACGACGACATTTATGGCATAGCCACCTGTTCCCCCAACCGCTCTCCCAACCTTACAGAGTAGACCTCGTTTCATTTTATGTCACACACACATCTATATTAATGCATATGCATATAGGGATGTGTATATGTGTGTGAATGTGGCATCTTTTTGTTGTTGTTGTTGCCTTACTTGTGTTGTGCACTTGTCGCGTTGGTAAAAACAAAAAAGAAAAAAAAATGGGTGAGTTTGCTTCTTCTACTTTTTTTCTGATTTTTTTTTTTTTTTTTTTGGGAGGCACATTCCAAAGCGGCAGCGTCACGACTTCTACTTTTTCTTGTTTCTTCCAAGTGCCATTGCCATTTTATGAATAATTCATATCAACACATAGATGACGAGGCACACAGAGTAACAGCGGTTGGAGAGAGTGTGTGTATGCCATGAGTGAGCCACATGCATACATTTTCATATTGACACTCGTCTCCCAAAAAAAAAAAAAAAAAACAAAAATTTTCACGTGCCTTTTGTCAAAAAATTCTTTTCGGTGGCAGCCTTTTGTCTGGGCCTAGGACACAACGCTTCTGCTTAAAGCCTTTGAACCAAAAAAAAAAAAAAAAGCTAGCAACTGACTACAATAGCTTCATCATCTACTTTCTACTTTGCCCTGCTTTACATCTCCTCCCCGTTCTTTGCTCTTCATCTTCTTACCACACTTGGTAGCATGATGAAATTTTTCTCACCATTTTCGACCCTTGTTTTTTTTTCTCTCTCGTTGCACTTCCTTTACTGTAAAACTGATGCTAATCGCCAATTGGCCACACCGACATTTTGTGGTTCTTCTTGTTGTTGTTGTTGGCCGTATCTTGTTGCCAAATACGCTGATTCACGTAATTTGCCGCGACAGGCTGCAGTAGCAGAATGAAAGCAGAATGAAAGCAGCAGCAGCAACAACAACAAGAGCAACCATATTGAACTATTCATTGTAGTCAGGCAAAAGCCAATGGCCATGTTGTTGCGTTAGAGCTAAGTATACACTATTAAAGTAGGGCAAGTCTTTTAGTTTTCAATATTAATTTGTTAGGGAAAAAAAGTTTTAAATTTTGTTAGTAAAATAAAGGAAATGAATATTATAAATAGAACAAATTAAGCTTATATAATAAAATATGTAATATTTAGCTCAATTTTAAATTTCGAAAATAACAAATATTGTATTAAGAGGCTAAACAAATTATTTTGACAATTCCTGAAATTTGTTTTTGAGTAAAAATTAAAGCCAATTGGAGGACTTCAATTGGGGTATTCTGCCAATTAGAGGACTTCCATTTGTTTTTCTGTATACTTTTGAATACAGTTGTCATCATATTTTTATACTTTTTAAATATATATATAATTTTTTTTTACAATTTGTTAATTAGATAATTAAAACGAAGTTAGTTTTTTCTTATTTTTTAATTCAATTTAATTTGTTTTAATAAATTTTTGAGGGATAAATGTATCTATGTATATTGTTTCAAACTTTTTGCAATTTTTAGTGATATATTTGATCAAGTACTATGAAGAGTATAAAACATTTAGAAAGAAAACTTAAAACAAAAAAATTTTATTTTAGTTTTTTAATACTTAAATTTCAATTAACCAACTAAATTGAAAGGACTGCTTAACTGATTAACTATTATTCAAACTCATTCCACATACACAAATCTTAGACAACATCGAAATATCTTATTTTTCTTATAAACTCTTGGGGAAAACTCATTTTACAAAGTTTGTGCTAAACTAAGATTTTGATACCTGTTTTAAAGACTCTTTCTATGAGGTTTTAAAGTTAATGCTTTTAAAACTATTTTTATTAATTTTAAATAAATATTTAACCTGCCTAATTTTATTATTCTGTTTCTGTATCCAATCAAATCCAATAAATATTCTTAAATTTCTTTACTTTAAGTCATTTAGTAGGACAACTCTTTCTTAATATTTTAAAATTAGAAACCAAAAGAATTTCTTCGACTAAAAACATATTCGATTTTACTCCAAAATCTTAAGGCACAATACTTAAATATTTATTTTAAATTATTGTATACATTTTTATAAATATATTTCTTATACAAATTTAGAGCATATGAAGTTCGCAGTTGCTTACTTGAAGGAAACTTTAATACCCAAACGATTAATACGTATTTGATATGTTAGAGAAGGAGAAGATTTGAGTTTGATTAAGTTTGGTTTTTGCTAGCTCCATTACACAACAATTTTTGAACGATGACAGTGTAAAAAATATGTGAATAGAAATTTAGAAAGCAATCAAAGTCATAGACAAAGCCATTAATTTAAAATATAATTGATAATAGAATTTATACAGGAAATTAATAAATAGTATGGAAAATGTAAGCTATATAAAACATATATATATATATATATATAGACAGGAAATAAAATGATTTATGAGGTGATTTCCTTTGTTTTAGTTTTCTTTTAACACACATTACTGACCTATACCTAAAGTTTAACTTAACTTCAGTTAAAGAGAAAGAAATGTTAAAGGAAATACTCTTAAATGGATTTAACATGCCTCTGTTAAGTGGGTGAAAGAGAACTTTGCAGTGTTTTACTCTTTATCTAAAGGGAAATTGTCTCTTTACTATTAACAGAGTTCTGTTATGGAATAACAGTTAAGAGTTAACATTTGGCCACGTTAATGGCCACAAAGCATAAATCACCAAAACCAGTCGACGACAGCAACGGCAATGCAGCAGTAAAACGAACCATTCCTCCCACCCTTCTTCTCTGTGGCCCAAATGTGCATTCAAATTAGCATGGGAATCTAGAAACCGTGCCCTTGTGCCCTTTTCCTCTTTAGTCACCCATTCACTTGCCATGTCATTTCTATGCAGAACGAACACATAAATCATTAACAAGCACACATGGCCGCAAAAATAATAACAATAATGCTAAAAACTGCTACCAAATGTGTTGCCACAATACCCAATGGGTCTGGTGAAAAATTCTAAAAATACCAACCAACTGTAGTCGGAACAGGAGTAGTGGGAGACGAGCTGAGCCATCAGCCATTGGGGGCAACCAATTACAGACATTTCCGGCAATCAGTTTTTAACGCCCTCGTCCCAATAAAATGTTAGTTGTAATAATTTTACAGTCGCCACTCCTTCCACTTACCTCTGACACTACCCATTTCCTCATAGCTCTTTCCACTCTATGACAAAATTTCGTTTACAAATTCAATTCTCATTGAAATGTCGCCCGCAAAAGTATGCAGAAAAAATTTATGTTAGCAGTCATAGATCATCCACACACACACACACACACACACACACATACACAAATATACAAATGAAGAAGAGTTTGAGTTTGGATTTGGATTTAGAATTAGATATGGATTTGTATCTCGCATGTGCTTCTGCTGGGCTGTATCTGTGTGTGCTTTTGTATCTGTGTGTTGGCTATGCAAATTTCTCTGCAAATCAAGTTTTTTTTTCTGTATGTGTGTGTGTTTGTGAAAGGACACATCTCTTGGGTATCTTTTCAGCAAAAAGATGTCGATGTCAATTTGAAAATATTAAAAGCGCTTTAATATAAAAAAAAAAAAAATAAGTCATCACAGTAAATGAAATTTATATGTAGAAAGGAAATTAATAGATATTTGGTAGCTATCCATTTTGCTTTGTTAAGATTGAGTCTCAAACTTCGATTTGAATATAATGAATGTTGATTAGTATTCACATAAGGTATAATGTAGTATTCTTGCTCAGTAGACAAAAAAATAGGGATTTTCCTTTATTAAGACTTAGTTTAAGCAAAGGAATCAGAGTTTTATATCTCTATTATAGATATTTTAAAAGAAATCGAACATAACAAACTGTTCTTGGTATAAATATGGCTTCAGCCTTCATCGTGAGCTAAATATAAGTACAGTAATGGAACAGATTGAAAGATATACCAGCAGATTCAGTGATAAACTGACAAGACACCAAAGTCATATTGGGCGATGCTTACTTATTGCCATGCCTTTAAGGAGATTGAAAAGAATGGGTATCACTGAAACATATTAGTCAACTTCTGCTATAGAAGTATTTGTTATTCCTTGTGCGAGTTTCTTAAGTGTGTTTTAAGTTTAAATAACCAATGAAAATTAATGAAAATAGTTTTAAGAACTCTTTCTAAATTGTAATATAGAATGTAGATGTCAACTCACGGCCTTCTCTATGTCATGAAGACATAGTTCTCCTCTATAACTACGTGTTAAAACCTTTGTAGACGTAGGACGTTCCATTGAATGGAAAGGCATGTAACTACCATATTGAAACCATACAAAAGAAAGCAGTTAGAGGCTCTCAAAACTATCAAGGGTGCACCTTAGTACAAACGAAACGAAACAATAAAGAAAGTCCAATAGATTCCTGATATGATTACCAAAAAGGCTAAAGTACAAGCTAGAAGAGAAGCCAAATATGCTAGGCAAGTCCTTGAATCGAACCTCGTCTCGTCGAATCTCGTCTTCAAGAAAATGATCAGTTAAAGCTACTACAACATCATTAGATGTAAGGTAACGTTATAGAATAAAATAAAAGTTGAATGTTGTTATTAGTTAGTCTTATAATGACAATGAGATATTCAAGAAACCTAAAAGCGCTTTAAGAAAGTTTTTTAAAAACTTCTAACCTTATTAAACTATCTCAACATATATTTCCAATTCTACCACATTTTTTACCACTTTTGATATAGTTTTTTCATTTCTAAAATTAATTTTATAATTAGTTTTTTCATCTGAATATTTGCTTTATGTGAATACAAACAATTTTCCCTCTTATTCAAACTATTTAAAATAACTTTTCCTCTTATATACTTTAAATTAAATCGATTCAATGCTTTGCTCTTCATTTAATCAATTTACATTTACTAAATAGTTAGTCAACTGAACTCGCTTATATTCTCTTGTTAGTTGTCAATATTTTTGTAAAATTTAAAATTAAAAATAAAAAACAAAAAGGGAAAATATTTGATTATATTAAGAGCAACCTTCAGTTTATAATAACCGTTGCATATCGATGTCAATGTTATCCAAATTCCTATAATTGATAAATCACAAAAATTATGCATACATTGCAGAAATCATTGAAATATATACCTACATGTACATACAGACACAGACACACTCACACATATACACACAGCCAAACACAAACAGATAGAGAAAGGATGCCAATTAGTTTGTATGATATTTTGAATATGATTTAAATTCCATATATTCATTTTTTTGGTTTTGTCATATTCTTTTTGGCTTCCTGCACAGAAATCCAATTTAATATTTCATATTGTATATACATACATACATAGTTTAGTTATTGCAAAAGTCATTTAAAAATGCATTTTATGTTTTGGTTCAATGATTCTGAAAGGAAAATTTAATTAACTTGACAGAAACGGATATCTATTCAAGGTGGATTTAAATTGTTGACAAAATATGGCAAGACAGTAAAAAGATATAACCAGATATCAATTTAATTCAAAGTGAATTAATGGAAAAAAATATTCAACTAAATCAAATCAAATCAGTTAAAGAATTGTCGCACTCTCCCTAATTCAAAGTCGTTTTTCCTTGGAGAAATGCATTTTATATGAAATTTTCCAATACCGCCAGTAGCCAGTAAAAAAAGTTACTTAGAAGATGTAAAATAAAACGAATGAAAAAAGTATCTCAAGAATGGAGAAAAAAAAAAGGTCAAATGGTCGTCGCGGAGTGAAGGCTTGACATCTCTGACTGGCAAAATGTGCGTAAACAGCATTAAATTTGCTTCTTTTTCACTTTTTCTTCTTTTTTTTGTTAGTTTCTCTTGTATTTTTTTCTTCGCTTTTTAAATATTTGCTCTGACAGCAAATGTAAATGACACAAAGTTTATTAAGAAAGCAAGACAAAAAAAAAAAAAAAAAAAAAAAAGGAAAATTACACAAAATGTAAAGAAAACTGCAAAAGAAATAAAGAAGCAACAGCAAGGAGTAAAAGGCAACAGACAAAGTCTTTAAGGTTTCTGATTAAAGAACGAAAATTCTTAAAGACAAACAAGAAACTGTTGAGAAAATGTAAACACATTTTTCTTTTCCTCATTACTTTGTGTCAATGAAAGTATCAAGCTGAAATAATGTAAAAGAAGCTTTTGAAAGTATGTGGATAAGTAATAATTATAAAGGTTTAATTATAATAGGTAAAATTTGAAATTTGCTATTTATACTGATAGTTTACTTAAGGGTAAACTCTTTATTATGGTTATATAAAGTATCTTGAAGATATTAATAATAACCTCGTCATTCTTCATACAAAGAAGATTGTACCTCAAAAATAGTCGTTATTTGTGAGAATAAAGAACCAAACCCACAATTAATTATTAAATAAACGATTGTTGCTTTTGATAATAAAGATTAGTTACACATACCTAATTCTATATATTACTATTTGCCAAGTTTTCCATTCTTATATATCATAATATTTCTATTCTTTATAAGTAAAAAAAATTTCACTTCAATTAATGCTCAGGACTATGTTTATTTTATTGTTTAGTAACAATATTTTTGTAACTTCAAGTAAACTAGAATATAGAAATAGAAATATGCTTATAACAATGTGAAATAGTCAGTAACAGAAACTCAACTAGAAATCTGCTTTCGATTTACATCACACTAAAACTAAACTCCGTTCTCTTTGTCTAGATTCAATATAGTGCGGAGAAAATATATTCTTTGTTTGCTCTCACCAATCTCTCACAATATATTAATAATTATATACTCACATACTACCTCTTACTGCGATATATTCTCTCTATTTCGATTTACAATTAAACTTTTCTTTCAATGATATCTTATCTGACGAAATGTGTTGCCTACTTTTAGCCGCTTGATCTTGATCTCAAATATGAGAAAGTTAAACTTTAATAACTAAGTTACTATATCCCACATAAGACCTGAAGAAACTAAAATAAATTAATAAAAAAACTGTTTAACAGTTTCTGACAAACATTAGAGTATATTCAGTCTGAATTGATCCATTGTGGTTTACCAAAGCATACAAAAACTCGAAGAAAAATAACATCTAGCTAGAATAATACATTAATTCAGAGTTACATTAGTTCAGAAAGACTAGAAAACGGATGGGTTTGAAAGTAATTATTTAACAAATATGTTAAGTGGCATATTTTTAACCTGATTATACAAACCATGTACTCGATTTTAAGAATTTTCCATTCATTCGAGTAAACTGTAATATACAAAAATTTTTCAACGTTTACCAACTGTATACACACATGCCAAATCAATTACAGAAACCTTAACCAGAAAACCTTAAACAAAACAAAATATATTTAAATAAAATTAAAATTTCTGATGTCCTTATTATTAGGGGAGTAAAGTTTCTTAAACAATAAATATAAATATAAATATAAATATAAATACTTTATCTGGATTTTTTGTCATATATAATTTTTAAGTTTATTAATATTTTTAGATCTGCAAGATTGTGTTATTGAGTTACGAAAATTTGAGACTTATAAAAGGACACAAAGCACATAACAGTAATAAATAATTATTAAATTTTATTAATATTATAAAATTAAATATTTCAAGTAAGTTTAAATATTTTTAGAAATTTTAAAAATACCTTACCAAAAGGAAATATTTCTTATTAAATAAATTGTATTTCCATATTACAATTAAGTTTTTTCTTATTATAATCAACTCTTATAATAGTCGAGGTTAAAGTTTAATAATCATTTATATCGTTATCAGTATAAGTTAGCAATTTATAAAATTTGTTTTTCAAATTTCACAATTTTTTTTATCACTTTAATCCTTCTTTCCCATATTAAGTGCCTTTTCTATGGTTTCATTAATTTCTTAACTTTGTGAACTCTTTAATGGAACTATTATGATTACTATAGAGGTTTTCCTTCACCAACTTTATTGACATCAACGCTGTGTGGCATCTGCCTTAGTGTCGTCTGCTTTATCAGTCTCATGTCTTCAACCTCTAACCCTGAGATTTTCCTCTATACAATATTCTCTCATTTTTTCAACATTTTCTGCATATTTTTTATTTAGTTTTTTTTTTGTTATTTCATTTTGCATTTTTATTATATATATATTTTTTTTCTTACTTTTCAATAACTGTGAATAAAATGAATGAATGGCCCTGGGTAACCTTGCCGCTGGCTTTGGGGTTTGGATTTTTGCTACTCTGCTTTGTATGCGGTTTATTAAAATATATAATACATATATATATATATATATATATATATATAAATTTTACTTGCCTTGCTTCATTTTCTTCTCTTTCAAATATCATTTTTTTTTTTTGTTCTAGTTTGTTTTTTTACTCTTTAGCTAGAAAATAAAGAGCAGAGATGAATTTTATGTTTAAACTAGCCGCAGGTCAAAATGTCAGCAGAAAGTGGACAATCTGCAATATATGTATATATATATATATATACTTATATATGTATATATGTACAAAATATATTTAAATATTTTATTTGTCCTTTTTTTGTTTGCTGCGTTGCTCCCCTCTTTCGTTCATTCATTTTATTTTTGGTCTTTTGCATTTTTTATACGCATTTGCATGTATTTCGCTTCTTTTTATTTTATGGAGTGAGGAGAGGGGAGAAGATTTATTTGTCAGATATGCTTTTCACCATTTGATTTATGAAGCGAACTCGAGGGAATTTCGCGCGACCTCGCGAACTCGGCCACAAGCTTAGGGACAATGACTAGGCCAGTCCTCTGAGCCCAAGCAAAAGATACAGAGACAGATATAGCAATAGAGAGAGGCTGAGAGAGAGAGAGAAAGAGAGAGAAAGCAGGCCAAAGTCGCCAGAGTAAAGCCAAGTGAATTGCTTTAAGCCTAAAACTGCCGCTATGGCCTCTAAGAACATAAATGATTACTAATTGTTATTGAGATTGTTTCAGGCATTGGAAAGTGCTTAAACTAAGATCTTAATGTGCAATGAAAATATATAGCAGATTTATACTATATTCCAAATTAGAGAAAGAGCAATTATTAGTTATAGATGAGGTTATGATACAGACGGTCATATCCTTCTCCTTTTCTTTAACTTAAAAGTTTTTAACTATCTTAAAACTATTTGGGACATTTTACTTAAAAAAATAATTTAAAAATTTCTAAAAATATTTTAATAATAATATTTCATTTAACCATTTCAAACAAAGTTAAATTTTCATTTAAGGTAGAAATATGCCTAATTAATATACCTTTAATTAGGAAATTTACCACACAGAATCTAATCTCACACCTTAAGGCTTAGATTTACATATACCTCGCTATATATGCAATAATTGTATACCAATTTAAGCCCTTGGTAATTAAACTAGTTTCTGATAATTTCAAAATTCATTTCGTATACGAGTTCTGTTGCTTTTGATACTCACTGTTGTGTATTATTTGATATGATTATAATGTTTTGCTGGAATTTCTGATTCAAATAACTGGAAAACTATCGTGCAGATGATGTTTTGCATTGAATAAAAAATACTTAGAATTTAGACTGTGTTGAAATGTATGCAAGTTCCTCTGGCAATGTATTTATTATATGTGGGTTTTTGGTAATGCAGCAAAAGGCAAACAAAACTAAATTGAAAAGAGCAATAAAAATACCGGAAGCAAGTCCATTCCACACACACACACACAGACACAGAGAGAGAGAGAGTCAACAGCAGCAACAACTAACAGACCAACCGCCATTCCTCAGTGTCTGCCTTAAGCGTCTGCTTATTTTCACTTCTGACAGTTGAAGACAGATACAAAGAGAAAGAGAGAAATATAGAGACTGAGACTGAGACAGAGAAGGAGAGAAAAGAAGGAGATGCATGCGAGGATCTTTGCTCAAGTTGAGTACTGCATTTCGGCTTCATTGCCTTTAACTGAATACACACAAAGAATGAGAGAGGCGGGGTAAAAGGGACTGAGTGGAAGAAAAACAGCATGCAAAGGGCCACAATAAATCCCTTTTTAAAGTAGTGGTATATATATATAAATATATATATATATTTTGCTAAAGCATTTCGTTTGCCTTTTGCCTTTCGCCGACATTGCCCTTCCCTTTGCTTTTGACTCTTTGCTTTTGCCTGCCTTCATGACTTAAGTTTTCAACACGCACACAAACACAGACACACACATGCACACACACACGGTCATTAAACTAAAATGTACACACACATATATGCATATATTTATGCATGTGTGCGTGTGTTTGAGAGGTCCTTTAAGGAAGCGAGAAGCTTGAAAGGCAGCATAAGTAGTAGAAAACGGCAGCATATTAATCTCACAAACAACAACAACAGCTACAGCCAGGACTACTATAATAAGAACTGTTAAAAACAATGGAAGACGTTGTTGCTGCAGTCCTTGCACTCGTTTCTTTATGCTTCAACATCCTTCCTTCCTTTGCATCCTTGCCTTGAAAAAACATTCAAAAGAAAAAAATCAGCAGCAGCAAACGGAACATGAAACTAAAGCGTTTTGTTTTTTTTCTCTTCTCTTTTTCTCTTTTGTTGATATTTTTTGGCACAAAGTAAATGAAGTTCATTATAAATAAAAGAGTTGCTTCTTCTATCTCTCTTTTAAGATATTTTTCTTCTATTTTTGCAGTATCCTTTTTGCTGTCAATCAAGCTAAAGTCAAAGTACAAAGGCATAGAAAATTATCTCAGATTTTTGTTTTGCTTTTTTAAAGACTTTAATAACTAGTCTTGGGCAACAGCTGTTTGATAAGTAATACAAGTAATATTGCAATAATTAGCCAATTAATCACATTAAATACTATAACAAAATGTACACAGAGACCTAACCACATACACACACACACACACACAAACAAACATATATATGTGTAGACTGGGGCCATAGCCATTAAGTCACTTACACAAATGGCAAATTGCTAATTAAAGATAAACAAAACACTTTAAGTTTATAATGAATGGGTAAAAGGGAAAATTGAAAAGAAAATATTTAATTATAAAATACAAAATTGCAGTCATAGACAGAGACAGCAATATAAAAAGAGAGAGAGAGAGAGGGAGAATGAATAGCAGAGAAATTAAGAGTTTACCTTTAAAATATAAATATATGACCCAACCAAATGCCATTAGTTATACTCATACATACCTACATATAGGCATACTTAGACCAAACTGGACCAGACTAAGTTATTACTAATTTGATTGCCTAGACACAGTGGGGCGCACTGAGCTTTATTGGCCCCTTGGTAGCTTAATAGCCAAGTGAAATTATTATATCTACTTTACCTAATCCACAAAAGTTATTTGTATCTTATTCTGAAATACAGCAAACAAATTTTTACTTAAAAATTTAATTGTAGCTATAAGTTGCACTAGTAAAGCATACTTTTGGGGATGTATTAGAAAATGTATTGTAGAAATAATTTTTTGAGACTATTTTTAGGAAAATGTTTTAGAAATATTTCTATATATTATTTCTATCGTATGAATAATAAAAATCAAAGAAGATATCTTTGCCACAGTTTGCATAGTTTTACAGTTCTAGACTAATTACCTATTCTTTCTGTCTCATCGGTTTAAAAAACTAATAGTAAAGAGAATCTTTTCATTACCTACTACACCACCAAACCAAATCGTCGCGGGTCCGCTCATATGCCAGCAATTCCACTTATATTGAATTGTTTTAGCAAACAAAATTCAAATGCTGTTTGTCTCTTTCACACACCACCTGTTGATATTTGTTGTGTTTTTTGCGGTTAAACTCAGTTTACTATATCTTATAGTTGTCTGATCTGACTGATTTTCATACTTTATCTGCCTAATTAAGTAAAGACTTTATCTGCCAAGTTTCAACCACATAGCTTAAATTTAAATTTAAGGTCTATTTCGGGCAAAGAAACAGACAGACATCTGACTAATTTTATAATACACTCCGCAAGGGTTTAAAAAAACAATAACAAAATGATAAATATTTAAAAATCAAATGTCTTAATTTAAGAAATTTTTTCTTTCAATTTCTATAAAGAAAATGTTTAAACTGTTTTACCTATACTTTTCACTCTGGTATAAGGTAATTAAATATATTTAGTAAAAACAAATTATATCTCAGTCCACTATTAAATAAGTTTACAAATTCATTAATTTAGAAGTCAGTTTAAGAATTGGTTGATTTTTAAAAGGTTAATAAAAGTAGTCTTTTCTTTTTCCAATCAAATCTTTCTTTTAAAATGTAACATTTTTCCAATTTAAAGATTTATCCTTATACTAGAATGATTCCCAGAAAGTCATCAAATATAACCGAGAATCTTACACAATTTCTAATCTGTACAAATGTACAGATAAATTTTCATATAAAATATTATAATATTTCCATTTAAGATAAAAATTAGACATTTATTTGGTTTGAAACGTTTTTTTACTTTCGATATAAAGCAAACTCCTAATAGACTTACCATACTAAATTTTTAATTTTCTCAAGCTTTTACACAAATTTTTATAAAACATATTTATTGCATAATCTTATTTAATTGACATTTTTGTATAAAAGAATGCTTGAAATTTCTTTTCGGAATGTTCCCTTTTAAAATACAAAAAAAAATAAAAACGAGTCGAAAGTAAGAAAACTGAAATTTAAACAAAGGCCAATGGGATTGTACGCCTGACGGACCAATTAGGCTAACGCTGTTGATTATGAATAAATTGCTGTAATAAAAAAGGGCAGAGAATAACCAAGAAGAAAAAGGAAAACCGCAAAGAAAAGCGAAAGCCAGCTAAACAATTTAAAACTCATCAATTTAACGCCAAAGCTGAGCTGTTGAAAACAATTGAGCAGTAAATGTTTGTTTGCTTAAGACAAAGAGAGAACCAAAAAAAAAAAAAAACAGAAAAATATGTAAGAGAAATAGAAGAAAACAAAAACAAGAAGAAAAATATAGAGGCAGTTGAATATGTCAGGAGAGCCTCAAGCCTCAAGTGAATTTCAAATTTACCAAACAAAAAAAAAAAAAAATGGAAAAAATGAAAAGGAAAAGAAAAGCGAGTCCAAATCCATTTACGACCTTTTCTTTAAGAGCAACTTTTTCATAATTGAAATAAATAGAGAAAATATCTGGGCTCGCCAGGGAAATTCCCCTAAAAAAATACAAAAAGAAAAAGCATGGAAAATTCAATTCATGTTTGTGTATCAATGAAAACTCATTTAGACTTTTGCTGATATTTTATAAATAAGGCGGATTTCGTTTTTAATGCCCGCCGGACTTGTGTATTTGTGTGTGTGTGTGTGTGTGTGTTTGGACGGGAAATTTAATCAAGCTACCCTCAAGCCTCCCCCCTCCACCATATCGTATCCTTCACTGGCAAATAATTTTGCACAAATTCATTTACGCATTTCTGTTTGCCCATCATATCTGCCCAGAGAGAAAGAGAGAGAAGGAGAAAATGCCTAAAGGCATGCAAAACGTTTTTTAATCCCACCCTCCTTCTTCTCTTTCCTCCCTTCCACCTTCACCCATCAACTGGGCCAATTTGCGGCAACAAAAAAAAAAAGAAAAAAGAAAAAAAAAACGAGAAAATCCAAGTAGAAGAAAAGCAGAGGAAAAAAAATGTGGTAAAGGTTGCCTTGGGGCCAGCCAGCCAGTCGGCCAGGCCCCATTGACAAATGGAACGAGGCCACTGACCGGTTTACTTGTTCATCCATAAGTTTTTTTTTCTTTTTTTTTGTTTTATGCAGCCAGAGCAAAGTTTGCTCAATTTGAGGTGTCCTTGCCAAAAGGGATATCCTTTCATCGAAATGATGAGTGTGACAATTTCTGACAAGCCAAGCAAAGCAAATTGTCGTTTTTATGTTGATTATTCGTTCATCTTATGCCGAATGCAGATTCCTCAACATGTGTATAAATATTTTCATTTTTTTTTAATTTGAATGCAGAAATTTTTCATTTTTCTTTCATTGCCTGTTCAGGGTAACCAAATCCATTTGATTTCTTAAATTAGGTCATAAATGGAAACTTAATAGTTAGTTTTGAACTAGTTAGAACTAAGCCTGATTTCAACTTTCTAGTAAATAAATGTTTGTAGACCATTTTAATTGGTATTTGAAAAAGGCTAATCACAGATATTTTTATGAGAAACATATGAAAATATTGTAAAGAATTTCAAATTAGAATTGATTTAAGATTTTTATTTTTAACAATGGTTTTAAATGAATTCGTTTGACTATGATTTTCTATATTGGCTTAACAATTTCTTTATGAATTGTTTTCTCTTTCTTCTTGATGATTGGTTAATAAAGTTTTTGAATAAGCCTTTTTTTTAATATTTTTACAACATGTTCATTTAATTTATCCTTATGTTTTTTTTGTAAATAATGTCTTTATCTATTTGAACTCCTTTAGTCACATGAATTTCTTTTAATATCGAAAAAAAAGTCTTTAATAGAAAGACATTTTAATGAATAGTTATGGGTTAGTTTTGAAACCTTTTAGTAATCTACTTAATGCAGTTTTATTTTGTAAAATAAACTAATTAAACATATAACTTTCAATCACATCCCAAAGCTATTGAACTTATCTCTAAAATAAAAGAAAAATTCCAAAATTTTCCTATATACAAATCCAAATTAAATTCAGTTTTATTATAAAGTATAAAAGTAATCATTGCTACCATCAAATATTAATTCGACTTTACTTAATGTTGCCATCTTGGCCACTTTCTAATTAGCATTCTTTAGTATAATCATTAGCCAATGGCTTTTGGTTCCATCAAGGGTTAGGACCAGAAATCGACAGGCTAATTAACAGAGGGTGACAAGAAGGACCTCAGCCTCAATGACAGTCTAGAATTATGCATTAATAATGCAAAGCCAAAACAAGAGCCAGACTCATTTGGTCACACATTCATTGACTGTAAGGGAACGGGGAACCATTGGCATGGATTTTCAGGCAACTGGAACTGCAAACAGAATGTTGCATACTTTTAGGTGCACAAATTATAATGCAATTGCAAAATGCCGAAACTTCCCCCTTATGTGCATGTGTGTGTGTGTGTATATATGGGGGTAGAATGGAAAATTTATGTGCTGCATGTTTGGCCAGGCATTTCCTGCATCGCATTGACATTTACTTGGATTATTACCATTTGCAGCGGACTCATAAATGGCAAACATTGCCGCTGCATTTACAACGGCAACTGCAACTGCAACGGCAACTGCAACGACAACTGCACCTCATTCCCATGGCCTGCTGGTAGCTCGTTTTTGTGGTTTTGCATTTTTGCGCCAATTGTTTTCGGCAGGCTTTTCAACACTTTTATTTGCTGAATTGTGCGGGTTGTTATTGTTGCAATTTTCCTTGTTTTTGTCTTTTTTTTTTGGTTTTTTTCTTGTTTTTGTTTTGCGGTCAACCGCGTTTCCGGTGACCGCATTTCCCTTATCCACCATCCACCTCTCCTCTCTCTGATCCATCATCAGCTTTATTCATAGAGCTTGGTTCACTTTAATCTGAAAGTGTTTTCTTTGTTAGTTATTTATGCTGGTTTTTCGTCCTTGCATACAGTTTGGGTAAAGAGACCCCTTTGGGTCATAGCCTTGGCTAAGTGCAGACAGTTAAATGTCTCAGGGAACAAACAATTGAAATTTATTAAACATTTGCATCAAGTATTTTAACTTAACACTTTAACTAAAAGTATTTGCTTTCGTTTTTTGAAAGTTTTACTTAAAACTGACAATTAAGAAATTAGACTTAGTTGTCTATAGTCTTTAAGCCAAGGATTTATTATAGTCCTTTGAGTACTGTAAAGTATTTTAAATATCTTTTTAGTTTAGGCCTTTTGAAGATATTTATTAACAATTTTTTCAGTGTAAATAGTCTCTAACTTTCAAACTTATCTTTTAGATATGAAGATTGTAAAAGGACTAAGATTTTTAAACAACTTTGAAAATATATACATATTATAACTAATAATGCAACTTTTATTTCTAAACTGTTGTATTTACTACACTTTGGCAATATAACAAATCCATAGTGGCAATGAAGAAGAAAGAGCAAAATAAAACATCAGACAAAGAAGAGTCCTTGTGACTTGAATTGGACTTAAACACACTTATTTGTCTAGACACTAGATAAGTATCTAATTATTGCAAACACTTAAGACACAAAAATTGTTACTCATGCTTCCTTTGTGCTGATAATTAATTGTAATTATAAAATGACTAATTATTCTCTTTGGTTGGTTATGAAAATATTCAAATAATAAACTTTGAAGCACATATAAAATTAACATGAAAGTGTTTGAAAGATTTAGGTATAAAAAAGCCAGTTGAAATCGAATTTTAAACGATTTTCCTCAACCAGAAAAGGCAAAGGGTTTTTCATTTATCAAGACATGGGAATTAGAGGAACTTAAAATTAATAAATGTATGTTTGAAAAGTTTTAATATAAAAGTAAAAAGTTTTATAAAAAATATTTCATTATCTCACTTCAAAAATTTTCTAAATTTCTTCCGCGCTTAAAACTTTTCAACCAACCACAACTTTACAATGATCTAACTCAGTGAAATTTTGAATAATTTCAACAAAAAATATCGCAATTTTTTCGGTCAACAAGTCAATACATTAGTTATCTAAGAAAAAAGTAGCTTAACTAAAGTGTTTAAAACAAAAACGCGTTTTAATTGCATAAGGAATTTCCCTTCTTCTTTTTGAATGTCAATGATTATTAAATTTATGATATTTTATTTGGCAACAAAATCCAAAAAGTAACTTAAATGGGTCTGAAAAGTATCTTTTAACTCAATTATGAAAAGTTTTACTGATCATCAAAATCTGAATTTGAAACTATAAAACCAATCTAGGACTTAATGTTCTCGTAAGACAAAACAATGAGAAAATGTGCGATAGAACTAAAAAGTAAGTCTCATTTTTCTAGTTAGTTGGTTATCCATTGAAATAGCCAAAATTCTTTAAGCTTAACTTGCCAAATATGGTTATTATAGTTGGCATTAGTTTGACAGAATATTGTATCCATTAGCAATAGGATTATCCTACATTATGTTCTTACCAGCTTGAGAACACACACGCACACAGATGCAGCTTAGCTCAGCTGGTGTATAAAACAAAGATTGCTCAAGTGCCGTATGCAATTTGGGGAATTTGCAAAGCCAGACCAGCCGATGGCTTTTTCAAATAATTGTTGTTTGTTACACTTACTTATGTATGTGTGTGTGTGTGTGTGCATGTGGTGTGTATGGATTTTAGTTAAAATGCAGCTTGAGAACTTGAAATATTCCCAAAAGCATTTAACAACTTGTTGACTGCCTGCCATCAGCTTGTAGTAGTAATTTGGTATTGGAAAACTTCATCTTCTATATGAATTTCGATAAGTTTTCCCACATACACACAAATACGCATTAACTAATACTATGACACATAGGTGAACATATAGCATAAAAGTCTATGTAACCGAATATAATTTCAATGCTTATACAAACTTTAATTAAAATGATTTTACCTAAGCGATGTCAGAGAGAGAACAAAACATCAGAGTATGAGAGAGAGAGAGAGACAAAGGAAGGGTATACACACTCAATGTTGATGCTTGACATGATGCTCCTAATGAAGTGCATGAATACCTACCTCATGGTGTACCAGTGTATGCCAGTGTGTGTATCCGTGTATTTATGTATCTTTGTGTGCGTGCTCATAATCATTTTGATGGGCACGTAAAATTCAAACTAAAATCACTCGAGCGTCTCGAAACACACACACAACACCACAGCTGGGAACATCAGCCACAAAAATATACTACCAACCAACCAACCAACCAGCTAGATGAAGAGCACATGGAGCAACACTACGAGGAGAAGGAGTAACTAATATACAACATTTGCACGTGACTTTGATATTGAAAATGTGTATAGTATATATACTGACATATATATATATATATAAAGTATGTGTATGTTTTTGACGGAGATGGAATCACCCGCTGTTAGGCCAAGAACAGAAAAAAAAACCGAAACTCACATTTAAACATAAAACTGCTTAATTTAGTTTCGTTTGCAACTCCTTAACGATTTATGTAATTATATAGAAACTTTTCGATTCAACACTTAATCATATTTATTTGCCAAAAGTTTAACAAAAAGTTTCAAGCAAATGCAATTAAAGAAATTATTTTGTATTGAACCAAAGTTGCAATTAATATTATTAGTTAACTTGTAATGAATGAATTATAAGTTTTATTCTTTAAAATTCTTCTAACTAAGAAATAAGAAAAATTACGATAATATAAATATAATTAAAGATATTCTATTCTATTCAAGTTTATATTAAGTTCTATACAAGAAATAAGGGAAAATTTAAGAATTTCTTTAAGTAATCAAAATGATTGATGACATCTTTATAAAGACATTAGGAGAAAATAACTCAAGTAGTAAATATTAAGAGTTGCTTTAAAGAAGATTAAGTTAAGTTAATTAAAGTTGCTTATACTAAGAAATCTATGGCGACAAAAAGGTAAACAGATTAACAAATATGGAAGACTCCTTAGATGAATATAAAAAACTTGAAAGGTGGAAAAGAATTAGATGAAAGGCGCCTTAGATAAATATATCTTTAAACGTTTTCAAGCATAGTTGGAGTATTTTTTATAATCTATTTAATATCTGTTATCTGCCTCAAGACAATAAACAAATTTAGTGACATTTAAGAAAATAACATAAAAAATATTGTTGCTAGGCATTCCAATCTTTAATGGTTCCTCATTTGCTTCTTAATAGCTTCTCTTTTGCAAATTAAATCAAGTAAGTGGTTCCAATTGAGTTGTCTAATTTAAAGACAATTGTCCAGAAGATTAAGTGCCAGATGGTTTTCGTAGTTTCAAGCAGTGACACTCCCTGAGTCTTTGTACCTCGGACTTGATAGAGGAGACTTGCAGTTCGCTCCACTTCTCTATATTGACCAAGAAGCATTTAGAAATATAAACAATACTTTGGTTTGAAATCTTTCGAGAATCTGAATGTTTGAGCTTAATATTGCGTACCACAAATAAATTCCATATAACGATATTGACTTCCAGATCTTTTTGTATATTAAAAGATAGTTGGACAGGCTGAGTTGTGAGCTAAAGCCATATAGCTAATTCATTTTGTTTAGTTTTAGAGTAAGCTGTGGTTTTATTAATAAAAGATGGGTAAGTTTCTTTATCTAAACATCAAGTTAACAATATAAGATTTTATACATTACATGAAAATCGCTTAAAAATAATAGAAGATATTCTGAGTAACCGAGAAAGACTAGTTAGAGATTATTTAACATTATATATGTAGGATTGATTAAAGGATTAGTTCTAGAAATAAATTTACATTTTAAATTAATTTTTAAAGTTTTAAATTGAAGGTTTTAATCTAAAGAACTTATTATTTATATACTAAGTTATTTGTTCGACATTGTTTAGATCTTAAACTTTATAAGGAAAATTAACTTAAATACTACATAACCAGAGTTAACACAATTAATTAAAAAAAACATTGACAAAATATAAAATCTTCTTTCATAATATGCCCACCTGTTAAATTTCATAACATTATCAGTTGATATATAGAAAAGTTATAGCCTTGGTTGTGATTTTTCTTTAACAAATTGTAAAAAGAATCTTTTTTCATGCTATAACTTTCATTAAACTGCATAGACAAAAAACCTATTCATTTTCACACACAAATTGTTTGTGCTTCTTTATGCTTTTAAAAGAAAACTTTGTTCCGACCTCAAGCGGTATGTTCCCATGTGTGTACCATCCGTTCACCCTCCCGTTAGGGGAAGGAGAAACGTGAGAGTGTGTTGTGTGTGTGAGTAATTGTGTTGTGTGTGACAAGCAGCGAGCATAAAAGTGCAATTTATATGCTTAAATGACTTTATGATGCTGCTGCTGCTGTTGCAGCAAACAAGAACCAGACACAACAGGAGGAGGCTCTGGCAAAGTTGCCGCAACAAGAGCAAGCGAAAGAGATGGGCAAAAACCAGTGGCAAAGTGCTGAACAAAGAAAAAACTAAGTAGAAAAGGAGAAGAAGAAAAAGTTCACTCACAGCATGTGAACTGTTTACACGTAATAGAGATTAATCCATCAAAGCTGTGAAAAGGTGGCAAAAAAAAATATACAACGATCAAAAGAAAACTTAATTAAAGCTCTCTCAACCATTTTTGTATTTTGATTAAAAACCAAAAATTTAATCAACTCGGCATACAATGTGAAGTACTGTAATCAACATATTTTTCATATTTACCAAATGCAAATAAAGAAACTTAAGGCAAATTTGCATCAAATGCAAAAATAAAACTAAAAGTCAAAGGTTAACGACTCATCATCTTTCAGAAATCTAATGATACCCTAACTATTAAGCAATTCAGAGTAAAGTTACAAGGTTTTTCGGAAACGGTAAACTGAGAAATTAAATATTTGTTATTTTTCCCACCATTTTACAGCTCAATCGAGAAGAAAATATTTTGTAGCATACTTATTGGGTAGCATTAAGGCAACATAAATACTACAGATCACTTTTTTTGATGCTATTCGGTAGGGAATGTCATGGACATTCTAGCAAAACATGTCCTTTCGTCCTAAAAAGAAAACAGGCAATTCTCCGCAGGACGATGTTCGAGTTCAACGAGACATGGTTTTTCAGATCATCCGAGACCAGGACTTTTTATTTGCATTGAATGATTTTTAGTATCAAGTGGAGAATATTTATCCAATTTCTGCAAATGTGTTAGCTATGAAAATGGTTATAAAAACGGACAAGTCTTTATAACTTAAAGGACTTTCAGAATATATTTTGGCCCTTAGATAGTCCTTGTTGATTTAAGTCGATTAATATGATCCAATCCTGAAAGTGACTTTAAACGGCTGAAAATATAGGACTTTTCTCTAAAAAGAAAATTGTGAATATCTCGCGAATCCTTGGAAAAATTAGGACGAAAGTCCTGTCAATTAAATTTTATAAGCAAGGACTATCATTTGACAAAAGTACATTCTAATTCTCCAGCGGGTAGCTGAGACTTAAAGGATTTTGTGTTTTTCTAATGTTTTGGAGCTCCCTTGAAAAATAAATATTTTGTAGCATACTTTTTAGGTAGTATTGAGACATCGTTAGAATTACAAGTCCTACTTTCCTGGATTACCTCCATTTTATTGGATGCCATTCAATAGAGAAAGTCAATTATATAAACTATACCTAATTTCTTTTCATAACATTTTACTTTAATTGATATAATAGACTTGAAAATTTGTATTAATTTCAAAGAAGAAGGAAAGAATCCAAATATTTGAGGCCTTGAATTAATTTCAACAAATACATATCCTTACATTTTTGTTTAATTAAGCATATTTTTAATTTCCATTGTTATATATAAAAATGTTTTTCTCTACAGTTCTCTAAGTGAAAGTTAACTTGCTGTTTAATTTTATTTTCGTCTCTGCATTTCTTTTATATTTTTGTTCTGGTCTTATGTATGTGGATTTAGTTTTCTGTTTTGCTTGCATACATATGTAGAGGAGATATGGAAATTGCAGTTGTTGAGTTTTGTTTTTCAGCATTCTATGAATATGCAAGAGGGCCAAGATTTTTCTAAAACGTTGAAATGTATGTCTAGGCACGGCCCAAACAATTTAACCACATAATTTACACTGACAAACGAGGTTAGACCCAAAAGCAAGCACAATTACACACAACCACATGAGAGGAAGAGATTACGAGACAAAAATATTAGTCAGAGGTAGTAAGCAAAGGTAACTTACCTGAGAGGGGGAAGGGTTTATTTTGTAGCTATATTAATCAAACGATTTATGCAATCTTTTATATAATTTTGTTGTACTCTTGTTTGAACGTGTTCTCCTTTCAGTTGGTTGACCCCCTAATAGTTGCGTCTCTGTTTACCTATCACATCTGAGACGGATGAACCCCTTGTGTTTGTCCTTGTGCCCCATTGTCACCCATACTTGAAGATGCCCTGACACAGACAAATGACAGCTGAGACTCCAAGGCCTACCTACAATGAACCTGTGACTTTAGCCTTAAGATTTTACGCAGGTGGTCTTTGTAGAACAAACGGACTTTTCACCTACGCCTACGCCTCTATTGTTATGTGACCTGTAACCATAATCAACACACACAACACACACGCACAGAATACCAACAACTGGGATCCGTCACATATGCCCCATTATGTTGACAATCAATATGCGCAATTGAACACTCGTGATTGTTGTAATTCGACAGAATCCTAATGCTTATCTCCACACTTTCTCTGCCTCATTCTGTTATTGGCAGGGGGTCCTTGTACAAAGACAAGCAAAAATTTAATCAACTGTCACTGCAGGTGGATATTTGTTTGCCTTTATCCTGCTATAGCCAAATGCATTGTGGTAAAACAAACAAAAATTATAAATAGAAGCATATTAATTTAATTATAAATTGTTTTTAAAGTGTTTAACATTTTACTTCCATATCATATTTTTCTATTTTTTATATTAAATTAACTCTTCAACACTTTGTCGCGAATAAAAATGTATTTTAATCCATGAACTTGCCACCGGATTGTGTTTTGCCCTTTTGTTCTCCGGTTCCATGCTTCTTCTCCCCTCAGTCTGTGCATCAGCATCAGTGTCTCGAAAATGTTGCCAGCTTCATGATAAATGATCCCCAAGTAGCGTTTAATCTGCACGTCAACAAAACTTCTGACAAGTTACATATCACCGGGGCAACAGTTGGTTGAACTTGCCTAGAGATTGAAGAGTTTTCCTTTACAGTTGCTCTATGTTGGCTTTAATATCAAGTGTTTTAGCAACCAGATTTAAATTTGAATGCTATTGAAATTGATTTTGTGGTTGCTCTGCTTTTTGCTGTTGTTGTTGCTTTTTTAGGCCAAGTACTTGAACTCCTTAAAAAACTGAAAGAGTTGGGCAAAATAGAATGACCAAGCCAACAAAAACCTGACTGAAGCACTTATCTAGAAGCCTTTTTTGGATTTTAGATGCTTCTATTTCTTTCATTTTATTAAATTTACCGTTAGTCACTACAAAAATGTATAAAATTTTTGCCTCTTTTTTCTTTTTTTATGGGTAAATATGCCTTTGTGTTAACTAAGCCAAAAATACACTACATGCAAGTTCTTGCAGAGTGACTTGGCCGGCATGCATTGGAGTTGTGTTTATCGAGTGCCAATCTACAGGATAGCCACATTCACATACCCATACACATACACATACACACACACACTCGCATAACACACACACTTTCATAACACATACAGAGGCAGACTAGAAAGAGGCAAATTCATGGCATTTGGCAGCCTTCTAAGGGCAAGCTTCCCTATTCAAAGGCACTCTGGGAGAGAAAACTCTAAACCAGTTTTGAAAAAACAAAAATCAATTGGTTTACCAACACTGGCTAAGATAGTATGGAACTTCATATGTAGAGGTGAATGACTTGATATGCTTAGCTGTTTAAATTGTATTTTAAAATTTGACTTTAAGAGTTGTTTATCTACTTAGTTATTTTACCTCACTTATAATATTTTTGCATTATGTAGAATATAAAATGTGTCCCATTGTCTGGACGTGGCTAGTTCATTCCAACATGCTCACAACTCTGTCAGTTAATACAATGTTGAAGTGAGTTTCATCTCAACTCGTCTCTTGCACACCCGACGACTTGCAAAAATATTTTTCTATAATAGTTTTTCGAGTATCAAACTCCATCGAGTTAATGCGAAAAGTTTGCCCAACCAAGATTACAACAAAAGGCATCAAAGGCATGAATAGAATGTTGCAAGGCAAACCCTGTACCCCAATCCCCTAAACTCTCCTTTTACATCTTTTAGCCGTAGTACTTTATAGTAAACCTAATGACAAGTTCTTTTACATATATTTCTTCTCTCTATTGCATAGAACTTGTGCGAAAGAGGCAAGGCAACTTTGCTTGTATAGGTATGGAATAGATGAGGGTAAAACTGATTTGCATACCTTTAGGCGCTAAAAGCTTTTCCTCTAGGCCACAAACTTAGAAGACACACACCTGTTGGCATTGCATTGCCGGGCATAGAAGAGAGAGGACCAATTGCATTATTCAAATGCTCTGGCAAATGTCAAATAGGGAAAACTTTGCTGCCACTTTTAAAGTGCAACAAATTATTTTTCAATGGTTGTCGGTGGGATGGAAGGAAAGGAAAGGGAAGGGAATGCAAAAAACTTTAAACATTTATTCACTTAGTTAAGCGCATGCAATGCTGATATTGTTTGTTTGTCCCTCCGCATCGCCTTCTCGTAAATCAGTAAAATTTATTACGAAAGCTACTGCAAAAGGCGCGGCATGGCACAACATTGCACATGTTGTCCAATTTAATGTCTGGCAGAAAATTTTAGCGGAAATTTTCTATATCTATATACATGCAATATACATTTATATACATATTTGTGTCTGTGTATGTGTGTGTTTGTGTGTGTAAACATATTTCAGTTTAGTTTTCGCTCACGTTCTTCTCCTCTTGTTGCCATTTATTTAGCAAATCTACAAACAAAAAAAAAAACGGGAAATTCTGTAAGTGAAACGTTTTTTGGCTAGAGATACGATAGAAGAGGAGAGAGAGAGAGAAAGGCGGGGAGTAATACAAGGGGTCCGAAGAATGGTATGAAGTTAGACAAGTGAATTAGGAAATTGTTTTAAATTGAAATTAAATTGAGATGGTCGAGCAAAATTAAAATTTCTAGTGCCTGATAAGTGACCAAGTAAACGGGCAAAACAATAAATTTGGAATCAACTTGTTGAAGGTGCGAAATTTGCCAAAATTCACTTGGAAATGAAACTTAAATGAAATAAGATTAAATTACAAACTTAAGGATTTTAAAAGATAAACAACAAAGAATTAAAATACTAAAGTTTTCTTTTAATAAGATTATTGAAAATTAATATGAAAATATAAAAGAAAATTATAGAACAGATTTATTTAATATTGAAAACTTAACTCTAAAAATTCGAATAAAAAATTGAAATTTAAAATAAAAATTGTTAAATAATTATAGTTAAACCTTATAAATTTTCGATTATCTATAAAATGTTTATTTAATTTTTTAACATTTTATGGAAAGTTTAAAAAAATTATAAAATCAATTGAGTTGATAAGGAAAACTTAACTATAAGACAAATCTCTGATATAAACTTTAAATTTAAAATAAAAATTGTTAAACAATTATAGTTAAACCATTTAAATTAACGATTGTCTATGAAATATTTATTCCATTTTCTAATATATAAATGGAAAATATAAAATAAATTATAAAACCAATTGAGTTGATAATGAAAACTTTACTTTAAAGACAAAAGTCTAATATAAACTTTATATTTAAAATAAAAATTCTTAAATAAATATAGTAAAACCTTATAAATTTTCGATTATCTATGAAATATTTATTCAATTTTCTAACATTTAAATGGAAATTCCGTTTAACCTTAAGCAAAAATTCATAAAATTGTTTCTTATATTTTCCGTTTTTAGCTTCAATTTGAAAATGTCTAAGCGACCGAAAAACTTTGTACAACTTTTCTTCCGCATCAAGTGCAGCCCTTTGCCAGCAACAATCCTATCCCACACACTCACTCACTCACACACACACACACATACAAAAGTAGATCTAAATTATAACACCATTTGGGTAATTACACTTTTTGAGTGTTTTAGCTTTAGCCCGAAAAGCGGTGAAAGCGGATATTACCAAAAGCCAAGGACAAAGTGTTTTTCTCGGCGACAAAACAAATTAAAACTCCATAAAAGTGGATACATATTTTATGCCAATGTTGTTGCCATTTTGTTGTTTCTCGTTATTTGAACAAATGTTTTTGCAATAAAATGTGAAAAACCAACAAACACCAAAACAAACAAACAAATAAATGGATTCAACACAAAATAACAAACTTGCTGGCTGACTGGCTGACTGGCTGAATGAATGAGGCAAGTGTGTTATAATAATGCCTTGGTACAAAAAAGTTAAAGCTCCCCCCCCACCAAAAAAAAAAAAAGAAGCGAAACAGCAACCAAAAATCTAATAAAATTACTAACAACAGCGGCTACTAATAATGCCCCAGCAACAGCAAGAACAACAACAACAACAACAAAATCAACACGAATTACAGAACAAGTGTTAAAATGTTTTAAATTAGTTTTGTTGGCCCTTTTCTCCCTTCTCATACACATCTGCCAGCTACCTTATACGCTGCCATTAAAACCTAAAAATCCTGTTTAAATGTACAAGTCTTGCCACAGGATATGTCGCCATATATACATATATATTTCCCTCTGTGTGTGTGTGTGTGTATGTGAGTTGGTTGCTGTGTCCCATGAAGTACACAAAACTAATTAAATTTATTATTAATTTATTGCCATATTTTTCACTGAGTTGCAACTGCTTGCGGCTGCTGTTGCAATTTGTTGTTGTAGGTGCTAACTGCATCTGGCAACAAAAAGTTAAATTTTTCATCTGCATTTGATTTAGTAAAATTAGAAATAAAGTTTTTAATAATCGTCATATTATCCAAAATAAACAAAGATGCTTTAAATGTAACATTAATCAACAATATCAATTTTTAAATATAAAAGAAAATTTGTTCATTTATGATTTCTATGAAGATTCATTTAACATTTATGGATATTTTAAATTGATTCAATTGCATAAAAGAATTTAATTAATAGTAGTAATTTAGCTAGGTAAATAAATGTTTTAATATTTCTTCTAAAGATTAGATGAAATTTTCAATTTAAATCTATATTTGAGTTGTAGATTGATTTTTGCATTAACATTTTAATTGTTAGATTAAATATTTGTTTTGAAATTCATTGGAGGATATGGTAACTTTGTATTTTGGAGTCTGGCCTTTCTTGAATTGAAGTGGCAATATCTAGACTAAACAAAAGGTGGCAACGCAGTGTGATCAGAGAGAGAATCAGTCGAGTCAATCTTAAGAGTTCAGTCCTGTGAGGAAGTTGAAATAAGTGAAATACGAAAAATGGCTTATTAAAATCACATTAGTCACGAATACTGTATACACTTTTATTATAAGCATACACTATACTTTTTAGTTACAAATATCATACAAATTCAAGGTCCACAATAAACATATATAATAGCTGTAACAGGATGGATTCGTACATATAAAACACCTCGATTAATTTCTAAGTATTAATTTTTTTTATTTACACTCTTAACTACTGATCACTTTGAGTGTTCTAGTTGGACTGACTTGGAGTTCTCTCTCAGCTTTCGATGCTGTTAGGGTTATTCACTCTCAGGGAGCGCTCAAGAGAGATCTGAGAGTGAGAGTATTAGAATTCCTTTGTAGTATTATGAGTAAATAAGTAAAATGTTTTCTATTTAAACTTTAACTTTAACTTTTGTAGAAAAGAGGATATCATTATTAATTACACTATCATACGACACAAATCGAATTGTAGTACACTCAAAACTGAACATTTAACTTTTATAAAAGGATTATAGACCAATGTAAAGAATACAAATTATTTAATTTATAATTGCCGATTCAATGATTATAATTTAAAGTATTCTAATATCTTTCAAATCTTGTTTATATCCTTTGGACAAAACTTTTGTTAACTCTCAAAGATATTGCAGTTGATTTTATATAGATTCCAATTATAGTTCAAAATATATAATATAAATAATTAAAAATTCTGTAAACGCAATTAAAAGTATCGTAATCTCAATCACAAATTATCTTAAGCCGTTGGACAAACATTTAACCATGTATCAAAAGAATTGAAATCGAATATATACTTATATTTGTTATAGTTAATAGTTTATAATAAAAACTTTCCCTTGATAAAGATTCATTTTCAGGTGGCAATAAGATTATAAACTCTTTGTTAAATTTTTGGCAATATTTGGAATTTAACAGTTTTTTTTTTGAAAAGTATTTACCCATACAGAGGTAGATGTCCTGTTCTAGTCCGACCTGTTCATTGTTGTCGACCTTTCAGTAGCCGGAAACACGTGACAGTTGTGCACAAAAGGAAATGCACAGAGTATTTTATTTATACAGTTTTTTTTCCCTTTTTGGTGGCAATATAAAAATCACGTAAATTTCATTAACAATACTTTTGTGCACAGAAAGAAAAGCTGAAAGTGAGAGGGAAAAAGGAAAGAGAGAGAGAGAGAGAGAAAGAGAATTGCAACACAAAATAATAATTGCAACGAGATTTAATTGCGCATGGCGAGGGATTTTTTTTTTCTGTGCCAAAAAGATTCAGGAAGTCATACAGACTCACACACACATACAGAGGCTGACACACACACACTCACACACAGACAGTGTCACAAATGCTTTGGTAAAGGTGCAAAAGGATATGCACCATGAAATCCATGTGCTTTTAATGTTGAAAAATGAGTTTGTGAGCACGTCGTAACTGACCCACGGCTACCCCTCGCTCTACCTTCGTTTTACAACGACCTCCCCCCTTTCATCTTGTACTTTAACCGCACCCTTCTGCGATCCCCCCCTTTCATGCCATGCTTTGTGTGTGCAACGAAGCAATTTGGCGTATGAAACGGGTCAGGTCAGTAGAGGCATCGTCAACCCCAGCCTCCTCATCCTCATACTCATCAACATTCCCCCCTCTCCCCTCACCCTATACATATTCACATCCTTGTTGTCGTCGTCGTCATCGTCGTCGACGTCGTACTCCACACTCTCTGCAACATTCACAGCTGGAATTTATACTGCACTTTTTGAAAAAGTTGCTTTTTGGTTCGTTCGTTGTTGTTGCTTTAGTTCAATATGTGCCAGCTCCTGCACTTTGCCAAGTCATTAAGTGTACGTGTGTGTGTGTATGTGTGTGTATGTGTGTGTATGTGTGTGTATGTGAGAGCGAGTGTGAGCTACATTTAATTGAAAGAAATTTCTTTTAAGTGACTTTAATGCCACATGAAATTAATGTAAAAAACACATCAAGCACTAGTTTTTAAATATTTCAACCAAGGCCAGACCATCGATGACCCAACCCACAAAGAGTGAAACACTTTCCCTTCCATCAGCATAATGTTAAGAGCACTGTACTTGGTTGACATCAAATTGAAATAAAGTTAAAATGAAAATAAATATAAATTGATGTTTAAAATAATACATGGGTAAGTAAAATTGAGATTGAATTTAAATGAAATTTAAATATAGAAATTGAAGTAAATCTAAATTGAAATGGAAGAGAATTGAAGTTGAAAAGGAATTGAAATGAAGTTGAAATAGAATTGAAATGAAACTAATACAGAGTTGAAATGTAGTTGAACTAAATATTAAAGTGGATCTAATTTGAAATGAAATTGAACTAAAGTTGAAAAAGAATTGAAATTAAGTTGAAACAGAATTGAAATAAAGCAGATACGGAATTAAAATAAATCTAGATTAGAATGTAATTGAAATTAAATTAAAATGGAATTTACAACAAAGTTGATATGGAATTGAAATGTATTTGAACTAAAAATAAAAGTGGATGTAAATTGAAATGGAATTGAACTAAATTAAAAACGAAATTAAAATGAAATAAAGTTGAAATGATATTATAAAAAATTTTCAATATGTTCAAACTAATGTGAATCTAAATTAATGGGAATTAAACTGACGTTAAAATTAAATTGAAATGAAGTAAGAAGAGAATTAAAATGAAATTGAAACGTAATTGAAACGAAGTTGTAATAGAATTTAAACAAAGATTAGGCAAGTTAGAATGAAGATTAAATATATAACTATTAGAAAAGTTACTCTAAGTCAAAGTCGAAATGAAACGAAATTAAAATGTTGTGAAACTAATTTGATATTGTAAGAAACTTGAGATGACATTGAAATGAATTTCAAATGAAATAAAATTGATATGAAATTGAAATAGGAATAAAGTTTAACTTAGAAGCTCTTACCTAATAGTAGTCAACATCTATCTCCTTCACAAAGTACGATAAGTGGCATATGGCAGAAACAGCTATGGTACAGAGAACCATAATAAACTGTTAAACAAACTATAAGCAATTACTCTCAACTACTGACAACGCTACAAGGTACATACAATTGCTTTTCCCACTTCTTCACTTGGACAGGTGGTAAGTAAACGGGCTCCTTTGGCGTCAAAGAGGCAATCGTAAGTCGAAGTAAAGTTTTCTCCAAGTACTTTACCTGATGCCGCTGCGGCTGCGGCTGCGTTTATTTCCGTTTCCGTAACTGCTGATGCTTCTTATTGATTTCTGCTGCTGTGGCTGCTTTTTGCGGCTGCTGCCACTGGCACATGCTATGCGAATTGAAATAGTTATGACAAGGCACACACACACACACACACACAGATGTACACCAAGGCGTATGCGTAACGAGTGCCAGTGCGCAAAAATTACCATATAAATGGATTACGGTCGCAAAAACAGGGGTAAAAGGAAACTTGCGGAATGGGGACTAGAAAATCGAAAAATCAGGCAACGGTGAGCAAACCAACAGCAACCACAAACGTTTTTCCAATTTGCCAAACGGAAATCATTTTCTTATTAAAGTTGCAACGCAGCTTGCAATATGCCATAATAATCATCATCATCATCATCTTCTGATTTTCATCCTCCTTTCATCCTCATCTTCAGCAACATCATTATTTAGTTTGGTTGCAATATCAAGGCACTTTTGCGGCTGATTAGCTTCAACTCAGCTTTGCCACATTAGCGGCACTTTCATGTGTCAACTGGTAAGGAATTATGGCTATGATCGGAAGAAGTTTATCTTGCAAACTAACGGAAATTGCTAGCAAAATCTGACAAGCTATTTATTTATGTCAGAAAAAAAGGGCTAATAGAATAAAGCTGAGAGAGTGAAAAAGACCAACATTGAAAATTATCTAAACCAAAACTTAGATGAGCTTAAATGTTAACTTTATTTTGCCGAAAGAGTTACTTTCACTTGCTTACTAACAAAAAAGTGTTTAATTTGGCTAAAGTCAAGAAAAAGCTGATTAGTATAATAGTTAAGCTAAATAATTTGTTAATTTTTTAAATAAATTTAGCAATGAAACTTCTTATATCATTGTCAAATCTCTTTAACGCCTTAACGGCTTGTCTTTTCTCTTCTTCGCCTCGTAGACTAAAAGTAATTATTATTTCTTTATGGCCAAAATAAAAAGAAGTAACAATAATTGCCGCCCTTTTTTAAGTTATAACAATAAAAATGTAAATTAAAGCAAGTAAAAATATAATAAAAAGGTTAATATGCGCATATAATTTCATACAGCAGCTATTAACTTTAGTTGGTGTCTGTCTATATACACACTTACCTATATAACAGTATATAGGTATGTATATATACATATGTATATAAACACATGCATGTGAGTGCAGCTGGAGCCAAGGGCTGAAATTCTCTCTTGGTTTCGCCGGTTACTTTATGGAAATTAATCAGAGCAATTATGACTGGACGTAATGTAATTTACGAAATGAGAAATGGTTAAAGAGAAATAAAATAATAAGCAGAAAGCCAAAAGGGGACAGATAAAAACAGTAGGACGAATATCGTAAAACGTTAAGAAGAAACTTTTAGGGCTTTCGATAAAATATAAATTTGAAAAGAAGAAATCTTGAGTGCTTTTCGTTAGATAAGTTTTTTCAATAATACCGTTAAATATAAATAAATATATTAATATAAAAGTAAAAATATTTTAAAGTTTACTTAATTTTATATCAATTTTCAATATCTTGATAAATAATATAAATTAATCTGGTCACTCTAAAATGCAACATTATATAGTTGTAATTTATTATAAAATTAAGTAAAAAAATTATCTGATAGAAAGGAACTAAAATTTTATATAGTTCGCTTTAAGTACATTATTTCATAAAAATTCCATTATATTAAAATAAAGTAGTTTAAGGATCAGTTAACTAAATTATAAAGTAATGAAATATAAACTGCAAAAGACGCTAATTATATGTTGTACCAATTTGCCAAATTCCAATCCACATAACCAAAATTTTTATGTTTGTCTTAAGAAAACTAAAAAATGAAAACAAAAACCAAGAGGAAATGAACAATTTAAAATTGTTTACCTAGTTCAAACTATTTCCTGCACTTAGATATTTTTATATTTTTTGTTGTTTTTGAAAGGAAAGAGCTTTTCTTTTGATTGTTTTGTTTATGTTGCCATTTTCCTCCACTGTTTCCTTTGCCACTGGTAAGTTATCCTTTCTGCACCGCATCCATTTTAACATAAATATACAATGACAACTTTTGCACGCATACAAAGAAATGCAGACAGACAAAGAGAGAAAGAGAGAGAGACAGAAAGAGATGGCACTGGCAAACACTTGCAATTGGCTTCTTCCCCTGCGACTGCAGGCTCCTCGTTCTTCTTATTTGTGTTGCAAAATGAATTTTACACATTTTTTCATTTGACTGCAGTTGGCGGACTTCTTTTTCCTCTTCTCCTACTTCAACTTTACCAATTCCATGGTCATATGTCCAGGCATTTATTATGTCCTTTCAGCAGTTACGACCGTTCACGTTCACATATACATCAAAAGCAACGCCAAAGAGTTTATCAGTTTCGGGGCAACGTGACGCATTTTACCAACAACTGAAACTCGGGCCATGCTTAAGGCTTATGGCCAGGACACATGCAGGACTTTACCTCTCTCTGTCTCTCACTCTCTCTTTTTCTTGTTTCATTAAAATTTGTGCGCCGTTGGCTTTTATTAAATGAATATCCATATACACCCCGCTCGTTTCCTTCCTTCCTTTTTTCCTTCCTTGCTTGCTTGGTGTAAATCTCTGCCCCAAATGAAAAGCAATCCAGAAAATGTTACCGCACAATATACATACAATACATTTAAATTACTCAAAAGGAAAGTTACTTGAAACCAATGAAGAATTATAAATTTAATGCAACAAGTTTATCCTTTTTGTAATAATTTAATTAAATTGCCACATGAAACAAATTTACATTGTAAAATTAACTGACCTCATATTGGTGGTAAGAGAGAGGTTAAAGTTTATATTCTTCATTTGTTAATTGAACTAAATGCCTTAAATGATTTCTATGTGAAATGGAAGAAACCTTAATATATCTAATTCCTGTACAAAGGACTAAATGTTAAGCTGACTTACACAAGATTTAACATATTTTGCACAAAGTAAATTTAAGAGAAATATAGAAAGCATAAAAGACACTGCTAGTGACAGATGAAGATATTGTGATACCAAATCAAAGTTAAATAAGAATTTCATTAGAAATAGAAAGAATCTTATTAGAAAATGTAGAAATTATTATACAATAATAAGCTGAACTATGAGTTGTTTTATTTCAGTTTGAGCAAAGTAACTATCTGGCATCCTTGTGTTCATTCGCCTTACTTTACAACACTGTTTGTATCACTATAGCTTTAAGTCAGTTCGCTGTGTAATGTCGCAAAGACAAGATCGTTAGCCTAAAATATAATATAGAATTATATATCTACAAGTCTATTAATTATCTAGCGCAACTTCTTCTGGTTAGTTGGACAAATCCCAACAATTGGAGTAGTTGGGTTTCGGATACAACTAACAATAGTTTTCTAAGCTTATCACTAACAAATTGATAAGTAAACTGATAATAAAGGTTGCCCAAAAGTTATTTATTAAATTTATTAAATGAATATAATGTTAATAATAACTCAATCCATTTATTTCTTTAATGATACTTTCTCTTATATTATTTGATTAAAATCTTCTTTTTCTTTAAATATTAATATTCAATTATCTATCTCTTTGTTTTAATTTTAATTCTTTTAAAGAATATTTTCTAATATTTAATTTAGTAAAGATTTATATTTGATTCTTTTCTTTGTGAATGGCTTAACATAACATAAGATTAACAGAATGTTATATAATACTTAACATAATCTATTATTCATAGGTAACTTATTGCTTACTTTGGATCTGGTTTATTCTCTTTCCAAGTGCTCCAGTTTATCTACTCAACTTAATCTTTTATATAAATTTCCATTACTAAACTTAGTTTTACTTTCTATATGATTCAAAGAAGTTGATAATTTGCTTGTATGGGTTAATTTCAATTATATACTTCCATAATACAAACAAAAGCTAATATACTTAAATTTATAATCTTAATTGCTTTCAATAGTTCTATAATGTTTCTATTGTTGAAATTTGTTTCTAAATTACCCATTTACAGAAACAAATCCGATTAAAACTTTCAACCAATTGAATCTTTAATTCTATGCCCAAAAATGAAATCAAGCAACTAAACTAAATCAGCAAAATTCTAATAAACATTCAAGTGGCACACTTCATTTCTGACCGGAAAACACAAGCTAACATCAAATTAATTGAGTTGGGTCTCCAGGAATCCAATTCGAAGCTATTCCATTCAACATTCTACTGCTGCTCCTCCTGCTTCTTCTTCTCCTCCCGCTGCCATATGTACAAAAGACACCAATTAATTTTACAAATCGCGGTTAACCACATGATATGCGTATATGCTGAATGCATAAATGAATCTCATGGCTTAGATTTGATGGGCTTTGGTTTCGTATGCTTTACGGTATATCTCTTTCAGCTCAATTAAGTTGAGTTGGTTGTGATGGGTGAAGGCGGGGGGTAAGGCAGACGAAGCAACAGCATCAGGGTCAATATAGGACGTGCCACAGAGCATAGAGTTTATGCAAATTCCTTTTACATATAACCAAATGTAATGAACATTTTTTGGCGCCCATTCAAGTGAAATTATTTGCATATGTCCTTTGTCTTTGTGTCCTTTTGTGCTTTGCAGGCTTTTAGCTTTTTGCCTTTCATTAACCGCAAAATTTAATATGTTTTCAACGAATCCCATTTGTCTAATGCTAGAAGATGTTAACCCTTTTTTTTTTGGTCATTTAACCCTTGACCTTTGATTGACTGACAAGTTGACTTTAAACGAGCAACCAAAAAGAGAGAAAGGGAGAGACCGAGAAAAAACACAAAAATAAGTTGAATAAAAATTGTTGGACCCGAAAGCAATCAAATCAAGTATGATTACGATTTAAATTGCTTAAATTTTTGCCTTGTTCATGGGTTGCTTTTAAGTATTTCCGTTCTTCCCTACCCTTCACTTCCCTTCCCTTTCATTCATACAATTTGCTCGAAAATCTATCTATTTCAAGACATTTTTTTTTTCGTGCCTCAAGCTGACAGCCCAAACAGTCTTTTGGTCCTGTTTTTCGTTCAGCACATTTTCATGTGTTGATTTTTGCTCTTGGGGCACATAACATGTTACCCCCATTCAATCTTTTTCCGTTTTTTGTTTTCTCTTCTCCTGTTTTTCTGCTAGATTTTCCGGTATTCTGAAGGATTTGCTATCTTTGCCTTTTCGCCTGTTTTTTTTTTTTTTTTTCTACACTGTGATAGCGACAAATTGTGCGTGTTGACTAAAGGAAATGAATCTTGTTGTTGTCTGTGCGATATGTTGACTAAATATTGAAACAAATTCGAGATAAATTCCATTCCATTTCATTTCGACTCGTTTCTTTTAACGATTCTTATTTTGTGTACAGTTTTCTCCATAAATTTTAATATAATTAAAATAAATTTCTATTCTCTCTTTAGAATGTATTATTTGTCTTCTATCAACTACTTGAACAAAGGAAAGCTATTTAAATTTCGATTAACCTCAGTTGACAACACAAAATCAATATAGATAAACTGAAGAAGAATCTTATGCAAATATTTATGTCTTACATATTGTAATCTTTTATTAGCCATAACCAAACTTACCAAACTCGTCTCAACTCTGTAATTCCTTTGTCTCTACATTCAATATTATCCAATGTCAATGTTGAAACAGACATATTAAACTATCCCCAGGGCAGGACACATTCCACAAGCACCCACAGACAAACATGGACAACATATACACACAATACAATAGCCACATTATATGCTTATTTAGTAGTTGCTGTTCCTCCTTTGTGAGAGAAAAGAGGAGCAAAATAAAGGAATATACATTTATTTAGAAACAGTTTTATACTTATTTTTGCACAGTTTTAACTACAAAATGAGGGGTAGATTAAAGAACCTTATGAAATATATATTTTTGATCATAATTGTTAGTCGATTTGCTGTACTACAAACTTGTGTCTCAGTTTTAAGTTATTAGAAAAAGTAAAGTAAAGTAAGTAAAAAGTACAACAAAAAGGAATTCCTAAGCCTAGTTAAGGATGTAGTTCAATCTCATTTTAAAAATATCAAAGAAGTTAACTTTGAATTTGCCGAAGTTTGTATACCCTTCCAATTCTAGACTAATTAACTATTTTTTCAGCAAAATTTTAAATAATTACAAAAATTAATAGAAAAATAGAACTTTTCTTTACCTGCTAAATCACCAAATTCGTTAAGGGTTTGTTTGTCTCTTTCACACAACACCTGTTAATATCAGTTGTTTGGCGGTTAAAGTCAATTTACTATATCGTATAGTTGTCCGATCCGACTAATTTTCATACTTCGTCTGCCTGATTTATTAAAGAGCTTATCTACCAAGTTTCAACCATATTCCTTAAAATTTAAGTTCTATTTCTTGCAAAGAAACAGACAGATGGACAGACATCAGACCAATATTATAATACCCTCTGCTCCTTAAAATCAGAGGATAATTGTATAAAGAGTTCAAATTTTTAGGAACGGGCAATTGTTGCATATTAAATAGAACCCCTAAGAATAAGCAGTTTTAATTTTAAAGTTCTTAAAAACAATACCAAGGACAAAGAAGAAATGTTTAATTGGTAACATGCAAGAAGTAATTTCAATTTTTCAAAAGTTTCTCCTACTTTGGTGACTTGGTATCATATTTATAATATAATGGCTCCCAGTTGAACATTTGTCTACTGACTGTGTTTCTTTTTCCTTTCGTTTTTCTTGCACGTTTCAGCAATTGTTTAAGGACCACACAAACAAATTGTGACTATTTTTAGCCAAAGTAAAAGAAAAAAAAAAAAAAAAACGGACAGAAAGAAAGGCAAACAAGAAATTTGTTTGCTGGCGGTCTCCTTGCAGCTGTCGATTTATGGGTTAACTCTATCCCATTGCTCCTTCTATGCGACTCCGTTTGCCTTGCTTCTTGTCTCGCCATTTCTTGTTATTGATGTTTTCTTTGGTCGAGAAAATTTATGAATTTTCTCAGGCTCGTTTATCTTGGTCTAATAAGTTTCGCTTGTTGCTTTTGGCCATCGCCTACAGTTTTTGGCACAGTTGCCCGCACTTTCCATTTCATTTGATTTTTGTGTTTCATTTGCAGTAAAAATTTCTAGTTATGGTCGCTTTGTATTGATTTTGGAAACCAGAAATTTTTATACGCTTCGATCCCTACCCCATCGCTCTGATTCACCCATCTCCAGTCACTTATCCTTCAATCCTCTCGTTCTCTATTTATTCGCTATTTTTACAGCAGGTTGTTAAATGCAAACGTTTTCACTTGCTTTTTCATTTTCTTTTTTTTTTTTTTTATATATATCAGGAACAAGAAAAATATGTATGGCATTTTGTTAGTTAAGTGCTGGCAGTTTATGAAATTGCCTTCTGGCTATCTATGGTGAAATTTTTTACTATTCAATGGAATTTCAAAATGGATTTTAGACATTTTTGATAAAGTGAAGAAATATTGACCAAAATAATATTTGGCCTTATCACTAAAACAAACCTGTTACTTAATTTCAAGCTTTACATTACTCTTTTAGGCATTGAATTGCAAGGAAACATTCAAATTATTATACCATACAATATTTTTCTCATTCTGTTTCAGAATGCTGAATGAAAAAGTGTTAACTCTGTTTTTTGTCCTTGCAACTTGAGAATGACCGGGAATATCGGAGATCCTTAGAAAACACTTAAAAAATACATAAATCCTTGTAACTTAGCATTCTTTACGAACGTTTCCTTTGATTTTGACTATAACAAAGTTCTTGCAACTTAAGTATGACCGATTTGATTGCTAGATTTAAAGCTGTTTAAGCGGCTAAGATAAAAGGACTTCTTTCAGTAGCAAATGCTGCCTATAACTCGCAAGTTCTGTTAAGGATTGGTACAAAATTGATTATCAAACTAATTTTAGTTATTATGTCATCAACTGAGTTAAGAATATTTAGAGAGTTATGCAGGGTTATCAATTTTAAAGCACTTTGTGTTTGCCCCTTGGTGCTAATGGCCGCTGAAAAGTAAATATTTTGTTGCATGCTTTTAGGCTGCAATTAACAACTGAAATGTTAAGAGTCATAGAGTCCCAGAAATTTCGTTATTTTATAGAAAATAAACAATAAGGATCAATCAGTTAGTATCCTAAATTCAAGTCCTTTTGTTTTGCAGCAAGAAACATGAACTTTTAATCAAAGAAATGCAAAATAATCCACTTATAACTCATTCAGATGAATTCAGACCCCTTTTGCTTACACTTACATGGATTATCCTTTTGCTGTCAGAACAAAATAAAAACTCCCAATTCATGATTTTGGTTTTCCATATAACGTTACAGATTCTTTATTTAGTTTTTTCTTCTTTTTTTTTTGTTTGCTCACTTTTCTTTTTTCTTATGTTTTCTTCGTTTTTTTTGTTTTAATATAATTGCAGTTTGTTGTGTTTCATGTGTGTTTGTGTGGATGTATGTATGTGTTTGTGTGTTTATACGTTGCCTTAACTAAGAATTCATACCATTTCCTTTTCATTTCTTTTGAGTTTCTGTTTGTGTGAGCCAAAAAAGCATTTTTTCAACTTACTCTTTACCTTTTCTTAGCTTTCTCTTGCTCTCACTTTTCCTTTGCTTTCTTTTCTTCTCTTTTGTAATTGGAGTTTCGTATTGCACACACAATTTGTTGTAGTTGGTTTGTCTGTTTTTTGTCTGTTTCTTGCATAATTTGTTAGTTTATTTTACTTGTAATTTATGCATAATTTCATCGATTTTCTTTTTTGTTGTTTTTCTTGTTGTTAATACTAGTTTCCGTTTAGATTTAAAGTGATTTTACATAATAATAATAATATATACTTATATGCAAATTGATTTTCTTTTTTTTTTTCATTTTTCGTATTTTGTTTTTGTTGTTGTATCTAAAAACTGCATTCAAATCGAGAGTTTTGTTTTAGTGTGATGTTAGTTTCGGTTTGTCCTTGTTTTGTTTTTTTAGGGGGCTTTTGTTTTTGGTAAAAAAATGCCATACATTATAAATACATAGTTATCAAATAGTACGATGTATGTATGTGTGGGTGTGTGTATCTGTCTGTGTATTAGTGTATTGTGCATTTTATATATATATATATATGTATAAATGTATGTATGTATATGTATAGTTTATATATATATATATATATGGATCTAACTTACAAATTACAAAATATATAACAAATATGTGTGTGAGTGTGTATGTATTTGTCTGTCTGTCTGTCTGTTTGGTGTAAATGGTTTTATTTCATTTAATTATTGATTTATTCATTTCGGTTTCTACTAATTTTTAGATATCGGTTTTCTATGTTTTTTTTGTTGTATAAATGCAAAAATTGTTATAAAAGCCAAAAAAATATTAAAAGCAAAAATAGAAATAAGCAAACATTTCGTTGAATTAACTTTTCAAGTCTTTTGAAATAAATTAAAATTTAATTAATTTCCGATTACTCAATGCAAAAGTGAATAGTTATTTTTAAAAATTTGGAAAATTATTTTAAATTAATATTTTATATTTCATAAATTTTAAAAAATATTAAAAGATATTTTCTATATTTTCTAATAGCTCTTTGTTAAGTTCTTTGCTTGTTTATATTAAGAGCTCGTGATTGTTGGAAGAAATGTTAAGACTTCTTAAGGAGAACCTCCAGGATCAAGTAAATTAAAAAATAAAAGCATTTACTTAAATATAAGAGAGAAGAAAAATTATTAAAATTATTTCTAAATATTAAAGAATTCTTTTTACAAATAAATTCAGATACTAAAAGAAATCTTTTTATAAAAAAATTTGAGATAATAAATGAAGCTAAAAAGAAGTCATTTTAAAAAATAAATTGAGATACTAATAGAAGCTATAAGAAGTACTTTTAACAAATAAATTAAGATATTAAAAGAAGTTTTTTTGGATAGGTTTTAAATGATAACTGTTTTAATAACTCAATTTATTTGTTTAAGGAACTTCTTTACGCTTCTATTAGAATCTCAATTTCTCTTTTGAAAGGAGAATAACAAAAGGCTTTTGTTTGAACCATTTATTGCTTTTAAATTGTAAATAAAGAGAAAGCAATGAATTGTCCAAAAAAGAACTTTCTGTTATTAGTTTCAGCATTTTAATTCATAAATTTAATTTTTAAATTAAATTTTTTCTTAGTTTTGAATAATCAATAAACAGAAAGCAGAGAATGGGAACAAGCAAGAAATTTTCGTTACCTGCTTTACTTTAATTTTCCTTTTGCTTTTAATTTCCTCATGAAATAAAATGAAATATTTTCAAAAATTCTTCAGTTTGCAATTCATTGAGTAATCAGAACGTAATCATAATTTTTGGCAGTGTATTGTAATTGTATTTCACTCCTTTTTTGTGTGTTTTGTGTGAGTGTGTAGGTTTGCTTTACTATTACTTACTTTCTTTTTGTCTTTATATATTTTTTGTTGTTGTTGTTGTTATTGGTGTGAGAAAAGCCAAAAGCAAAAGAAACTATGGCAATCAATATTTTTTGTATAGAAAAGAAATATTCTATTTATATTGATATAACAATTAATGCTTAGTGCTTTCTCAATAATATTATTATTTTTGTTATTTTTGTATTTTTCTTTTTTGTTTTTTTTTAATAAATTTCTAAGAATTTTCTTTCCATTTTTAAACAAGTACAGCGGAAAAGTTTATTATTGTATTTCTGTGAGTTTTATTTTTAAATTGTTTAAATATTTATTATCTTCGCTGTATGGTTTAACAATTTATCTCTCTCTGTGTGTGTGTGTGTGTATTTGTTTTTCTCTTTTTTCGTTAAAAATCTTTACCTTTTTTTTATATATTTTGTTTTTGTTTTGGTTTTTGCACTTTTCAATAGTCAACTTTTGTTGCAGTTTCTTTTTTTGTTTGGAAATGAAAATATTTTTTTTTCTTTCTTTCGTTTGTTCTTTTAGTTTTAGGATTTTGTTTTGGGCATTTCTTTTTTGCTCATTTTTCGTTTTATATATCGTTTTGTGATGCCTGGAAAACTTCTATGATTTAAAGATATTTTATGCATTTAAATATATATATATATATATATAGACTATATATATGTACTTACGATTCACTATGAACTCTCTCTGTATGTGAGTGTTTGTGTTTGTGTTAGTGGCTGACTTTTTGTTGTTTTGGTTTTAAAAAGTAAAATAATGGAAAAATCATAATAAATAAAGAGTTTTTTGGTTTTTCTGTTTGTTTTGAAATGTTTTTCTTTGTATTTTATTTCTACCAATTTTTTATATTATTATTTTTTATTATTTTTTAAATTTTTAATTACTTGCTGGTGCTAAAACTAATAATATATACAAGGTAAAATATTTTCTGTGTTTTTTTTTTCTCTTTTCCTTTTTTTTTTAATTATATCAATTGCGCTAAGTTCATCTAAAGGTAATTTTCTTTTTTCATTCATTCGCTTTTACTTTACTTGGCTAGCTGCTTTTCCATTTTCCTTTTTTGCTAGAATTTTCATTTGCTTGTAGACTTTTCTTTTTTAGCTTAGATTCAGTTTTTCTTTAATTGTTTAGAATATCTTTAGGAGTATTTTCTTTACTTCGTTTTTTGTTTTTTACTTTTCATTTGATGGCCTTCAATTTTCCAATGTTTAAAATTGTTTATATGATAATATTTATACGTTTGTATGTGTATGTGTGGTGTATGTGTGTGTGTGTGTTGTATTTATATATTTGTTTATGATGGAACGAAAACAGTCTTTGGGTATTCATTTTCTTTTTTTTTTTTGTGGTTTTTTCTTCTTTGTTTTTTTTTAGCTTAAAACAATAAATGAATTTAACAAATTATAAAACTAAAATTCATTTTTTTTAATTTTAAATTATTTGAGAGATTTGCTTTCAAAATGACTGGCTTAAAAATTAAAAGAAAAGTTAAAAAACTTAATTACAAATTATTAAATGTAATTAAATTAATAAATTCATAAGCCTTTGCTTAAACTAAACTTTGGTATGCTCTCTCTTTCTTACTTTCGATCTCTCCTTTTCTTTCTCTTGCTCTTTCTTTAGCCGTTTTCTAATCGTTCATGAATATGCCTTAATAATTATTAAATATATATATTAAATTTAAATGCTGATGAATTATTTTTACAAATGTCATTTTTCTCTCACGTGTCAATTAATTAATATGTGTTTGATTTTTAATTACTTTCTTTTCTTTACTTTCTCTCAATTTCTTGATGCTTGCATTATCATCTTTGGTTGCTTTCATCTTTGTTTCGTGTGTGTGTGTGTGTGTGTGTAGTTTTCATGTATTGGTTGTTTTTTGTTCTTCTTTAGTTCTTCTTTTCGTTTAAATGCAACTCTCAGTTTTTAGGTTTTTTTTTCTTTTCACGCAAACTTACAATTCTAGTTCGGTATTATGGGGATTGGGCGCTTCTGGCCCATACATATTGGCCAGCTTATCAAAACGTGGCCCCCAGGCCCCTAGATAGTCATATTCCTGCTGCTCATCATCGGTTCCTAAAAGCAAATAAGAACAAATACACACAGGCATGAAGAAGAGGGGAGAGAAGGGAAATATTTAGTTGTTTCATTTCTTATTTTTGTTTATGCATTTTTTTCTTTTTACACCCAATATTCAGTTGTATTTGACACTTTTCGTTGGCCTGGAAATGTCATAGAAAAAAAAAAAACAAAACAAGAAGAACAGAAAAATACAAAAAATCAAAAAAGTTTTTCCATTTTTCTCTCATTTCTTTTGCTCTACATTTTTATATAGCCTACTTTTGGGGGCCAAATTGCAACAACTGGCATAAAGAGAAGGAATTTTTTTTTTATTTTCATTTAGTTCTACATTCATTTAGTGCTCAATTAATCTGCATATTGGGTGCAAAATTAGATATAACTAAAATAAATATATATATAATTTAGTTGGAATGCTTACCCGATGCCAAAGAACTTAGGGAACCAGCTGTACTGCCGCCTCCCTCGTAGGCATAATTACGCAAATCATCGAAGGGCGGCGCATTTGGATCGCCATCGGCACGCTTTTTATGCTCCTCAATGAACATGCCCACATTTGGCTCTTGGCCAGGCATAAGTGTCATCACGGGATCTAAATAAAAAAACATATAAAAAAGGAAGAAAAAAAGGGTTGAGTTTTAAAATTTTAGAAAAATTAAATATGTAAAATCTAAACAAAAAATCTAGAAAAATTCTTTAAGTAACCTCTGAAACTTCTAAATTATTTCCTTGTACTTATGTCTCTGGTCACATAAGTTCTAACTCAGTTTTTGAATAGTTTTTTAAATGCTAAGAATTTTTTATATCACCAGAGAATCTCAACTGATTTGCCATTTAAAGATTTGTTATTATAATTATTTATAATTTTTTTAAATTACATTTTTAATCAAAATTTTTGCAATTTTATTGAGTTAAACATAAAAAAAATTGCAAAAAACATTTTTAATATGTTTGATTTTAAATTTTAAAATTTTTTATGTCAATTTTTACTGTGCAAATAAGCAAAGAAAAATTAAGAAAAATTTTTTATTGATTTATACTGTGGCAAAACTTAGACCTTTGACTAAATATTATTTTAAAAATTCTTTTTAAAATCAAACATTTTGAAACTGAAATTTGAAAACTAAAACTTAACCAGAAAGTAAATTTTACAAATTTCTAGATTAGAATTCAGTACTTTTAATTCAGTTGAGCTGGGCAGTAAAATTTCTAAATTTTTGAATAAAATTTTAAAGCTTTTTAATTTAGTGGAGACAAGAAGCAAACAAAATAGTTTAAAATATTTTTAGGTAAGTTTGTTTTTATATATTTTAATATTAAAACTCAAAGAAACAACCTATTAAAACATTAAAAATATTTCAAATTTACGTTTTTTTAAGATCTATGCAAAGTAACAGTCTGGCATCCTTATTCTAATTTGCCCAATTTTGCAACACTGACCATCTTAGTTAAATAGTTTGCTGTACATCGTCGTGAAGACAAGATCGTTTATTTCGTATAATAAACAAATCCATTTGTATATATTGAATATCGATATTTTATATAGTAAAAAAAAAAAACATTTGTATATGTTAAATGTCTATTTTCTAATAAAACCATTGCTGCTATATAATGTAAGCTAAACAAAAGGTATCTGGCAACACTTAGTTATCTCAATGTAAACTTTGCTTGAGTTTCCTCTCATTTCTCTCTAAACCCTTCGCCTCACAACATAGCACAGATCAAATAGATAATCAAATATTTCAACAGTTTCGTTTCTAGATTAATCAAAGGCTTTCTTTCATCTTATTTAACTGCTTTCCTGTTATTTCCTGGGCTAAATCCAGCCCTACAAAAAAACACAAAGTCAAATATCACCTAACTATGGGTTTTTAAACACCATGGTCAACAAATAGTCATAGAATCTTACCAAGAATTGGTATATTAACATATCTCAATTATTCACTTTCACTAGATTGAAATAAACATTGTTCAAGAAACCTTAAACCTGTTAACTATGAAACATACTTAAGCCTGACAAAAGTAAATGTGATTAATTTGGTAACTAAGAATCTGTGAATCAAGAAAAATGTTATAAATTTCTTATTTCCTTTTCAACACAATTTCTAAACTTCCTCTGCTCAAAACTGACTTAAAGACTTACCTCCTTTTTTTGTAAACACATTAAAAAGTAAATTTCCATACAAAATAAATACAATTAAATAATTTAAAATTTACTTACACATAATTGGCATTTTCATGGGAGCCAATTCTGGTGGCATGGGACCACCGATGGGTATCTGTAGTGGTGTTATATCGAATGCGGTCATATCATCCTCACCGCCGCCTTCATCATCATAATTTATGATATTTTCGCGTACATCATCATCGGGTCCAGGATATTTGATGTGGGCCTCACGTCGACGATTGTAAACGACAAACACAAGAACGAGTACTGGGCAAACATAAGAAAATATAAGTTAGATATATGTATATATATAAAATAAATATATATACTTATTCTATAAAATCTATTCTTATATATATATATGCAACAACAATTCAACAAGGACACTTGAGAGGCAACAAACATTGTAACATTTATTTATTATTTAGCTATTTGTCTTAAAACAACAACAAAATATGCTTAATTAAATTCTTTCAGGAAAACAGAACGGGAAAAAAAAAATTTGGAAAAATGGGAAAATGAAAGAGGAAGAAAAGCAACAAAAAAAACAAAATAAGGAAGAAAAGTAAACAGAGAGAAAAGTAAACAAAATATTGCGCACATTGCCCCAGTTTCAGTTTCAGTTTCAGCTTCATTTTCTGAAACGCAACACAAAATGGCTGCCAAATGGCAAATCAAGCTACAGACAGGACGACAGGACAAAGTGTCCTTGTTGGTTTCTTTTACGTTCTCCTCTTTCTTTTTTTTCTTGTTTTGCTTTGCTTTTATCTTGCCAACTTGTTGTCTCGTTTCGTTTTCTAATTTTGTTTTGCAACGCACAAGAAGACGATGGTGAAGCCAAAAGGTGGCAAGACATTTTGGGGAGGACGGGGAAGAAGGAAAGATGTCTGCCTGCATGGACAGCAGCATCTGTTGCACAAATAATAAAGCCTTAGAAATTGCCACCATACCACAAACTGAAGTTGGAATTGAAGTTTTCTTTTACTCGTTGTTTTTTTCGTTTTCGTTTTCGTTTTCTTGGTATATAATTTACTAGGGGCCGTCTGTTTGCAAAAGTTTTCAATACTCTTACAGAGGGTATTATGAATTTGGGCAAGCAGTTGCCATGTTTTATGGGAAGTATTGTATTATATTTACTAATAAGAAGAATTGGCATTGCAAGAAGTAGCTGAAGTCTTATGTAGTAATAGTTTGCCTTGTCTCTCAAATTGGAATTAAATTTTTAAATTTGGGAATTAGTTAGATCAAACTACTATATAATAGACTATTTAAATGAATAATCTTTAAAGAACTTTTGAAAAATTAGATGTTAAAAGAATATTTTTAAATTTTTGAATCTAAGAATTTGATTTACTTTCGAAAAAGTTGAATAAATCTGCATATAGTAAGTAGGAGCATAGGATATAGTAAAAAGATCATATAGTAAGTAGATCATAGGAATTTGAAAGATTACATGATATTATTTTTGATATAGAAGTAATTTTTTGATATATTAAGGCAAAGTATATCAACTCATTTTTAGAGGCCAAAAGCCATGTAATATAACAGTTAACAAGTATAAATAAAGTTCTTCCAAAAGTCATTTCTTTTCAGATATTATCTAAATATGTAAGACCGAATCATATAGAGGGAATCAAAAAACAAAATCAAACTTTATTTTCGATTTGCCTTCTTCAACGTTTCAATAAAACAAAATAATCCTCAAAGTAATGTTTTAATTCTTGTCTTAAGAAAGATAAAAACTATTTATAATAAGAGTATTATAGCAGTCGGTCAACTTGTGATACATTTATCTAAAGTTTATTAAAGTAATTGGTAAATAAACATTTACCATTTTGTTGTTTAATTTACATTTTGTACTTATGCAATTGAATCTTTCTGTTTTACTTTATTTTTTTATTTAATTCAATAAAATAAACTTTAATTTATGTAATATGCACGGAAATGACATTTGATGTGTTTGACTGCTGCCGCTGCCACTTTTCCGGTTGATGGAAATTTTCTGATTGTGTATGGGATTTAATTAATTTTACAGCTCGCGCTTTTTGCATAAATATTTAAATTGTCCATATGGACAAACTTTTGATTAAAGAAATTGCAAACGAAATAAGAAATCAATGGCGGAAAAAAAAAATTTAATTTTCCAACAATTAAAATATTTATGAGAGAAAAAGTTTTTTCTTTTTAAATTTGTCCTTGAACTGCAAATAGTTGAGAAGATGCAGAAGGAAAGTTGTAAAAAAAAGTTTGAAATAGAAAATTTTTGAAAGAAACTTTCAAACATTCAGGTGCATAAAAGCCAATAAATGGACTTTAGGAATTTGTTAATTAGAAAAAAAAAAAAAAGGGAATTTAAAAATATAATATAATATAAAATTGAATGGAAATTTTAGAAGGAAATTACTAAATTGAGAGGAAAATTTAAAGAACTGTTTTTGGGCTTGATGAAAAGTTATATTCAATTATTTGAAATCAGAAAAAAGCTTTTTTAAAAGGAAATATTTTAATTAGTTGAACATTTCTCTTCAAATTGAATAAAAATCTGTTAACTTATCTAATTTAAGGGAAATATTTTAAAGCTGAATATAAAATTATATTAATTTAACTTAGAACTAAGAAAATATATATTTATATATAAACCATAAATTGTGTACTTGATGTGATGATGTGAATAATATGTTGATTTAATTTATTTAAGAAAACATCATGCAGATATTAAAAAAGAAATTACTTACTTTCACACTCTTGAAATAAGTTTCTTTGGCCATTTTCACATCTATATATTATAAGCTACTTTCAGCAGGCAAACTTAAGTCTTAATGCTACTCAACTAGTTCTTAACTTGCTGTTAACTTTCTTTCTCTTTGCCAACTTTTTGAGGCGGGCAAGAGACTTTACCATCACCTGACTCGCTATATATATATATATATACAGTTGGTTGGATACTTACATATCAGTGTGCTTAAGCAAAGGGCCAGAGCAATAATAAAATCACGAGATGGCGTCAATACACCCGAGGCCAATAACTCCAGTTCACAATGCATGCCCGTGAATCCCATGGGACAATGGCATACGTATTTCTCTGGCGGATCATGATCACGACATCGACCGCCATTGCGGCAGGGAAATTGTAGACATTCGTTTTCGTTGACACAAGTGCTGCCAGAGCTTTTATAGCCCGCAGGACAACTGAAGGAGCCCACGGAACAATCAAAATGAAAAAGAGAAACCACGGCAAAAAAAACAAAAAACCGAAGAAAACGAAAAATCACACACACAAGAACATCGATATATAAGTGTATATGTATGTGTGTGTGTGTGTATGAGCGTGGAAAGGGATAGAAAAAAAAAGAAAAGAAATTATTTAAAATTTGTTTTTCATCATGCATTTGAAAAACTTTTACTTGTCTGTCTTTTTTTTTGTTTTTTGCATATATGGCTTTACTTTTGCTTCTTCTTTCCTTACAGTTATGAAAATGAAATTTTCATTTTTTTTATTGTTTCTCTCTTCTTTTACGTAGTGTTTACATGTATATATGTATGCGTGTGTGTGTGGGGAAAAGTGTAAAAAACTGTCAAAAAGTCTTCTGAAACCGTTCGTTGGGGTAGAAAAGTTTTAGTTGTTCCTTACATAATACCCTTTACTAGGGGCATATTAATTGAAATTGTCATTTTGTTATGTAACATATATATATATTTGATATATCAGTAGAATTGAAAAACTTATTTAAGCCAATAATGTAAACTTTTAACTGACTTTTACAATTATTAAAAGAATACAATAGAATAATCTTTATAAGAGATTGTTTTTTTGATCAGAAGCAAACACATCATCAATGTGTATTGGTAAGTGGAAGTGTTGTTAATGGTTTTAAAATTTTATTGGTGTTGCCACATAGTAAGTAAAACTTATAATGGCCGTGTTGAAAAACGGAATAGAATAAAAGATAAAATGAGACTAGAAGTAAAGATTATAGTCAACTATTGTCAATGGTTTACATGGGAGAGTTTCAACAGCTGAAGTTTTAAAATATTCAAGCCACTTTTACTATAAAATAATCCTAATAATAGTCATTAGTCGAATTGAATTGTTCAACTAGGCTAATAAATCTAATTGTGTTTGTATTAATTTTCTTCACGAAATGTATAGAAAAACTATTCATAACATAGTAACAAGTATTATCAATATGATGATCATGGACACTATGATACAACTCATATAATCTTTGTTTAATATGAATGATGTATTTCTGTTAGAGCAAAGTAACTATCTGGCATCCTTGTTACTATTCGCCCTATTGTGCAACACTGTCTTAGTAGTAAGTTAGTTCGCTGGGAATCGTTGCAAAAATAAGATCGTGTACATTTCTAACGTCACCTAAACTTCCAAACGTCTTCCAAAACTGCCTCTGGATAGTTGAAAAATCGCAACAATATTTTTGATGATTGTCCATTTAAAGATATATCTGATATTATTCATTTTGATGATACATTTTTCATAATCCATTTAAAGTTTGTTTTTTTTGAATTAGTAAATATATCTTAAACAATCCATTTAAGGATCCCTCATTTTCTTATACAGCTTACTAACTGAGGAATCGATTGCCTATATCTATTAATTTTAAGAACAAAAACTTCTAAACCAATTAAAACTAATAAAAAAAAACAAAACAAATATATTTAATTTTAAATGATTGAATTTGTAACAGAATTTTTTTAAAATTTTCAATTTTCCTCATTTAAATTATAAATACTTCAGGGTTGTTCAAAGTCTTTTTAAGGGTATACAAACTCTTCTTTAAATTAAAACTTACTTCTTCACAAGGACATTTTTTTTTTTGTATTTTTACACTTTTATATTTGCATAGATTGTTGTTATTATTTGACGCTTTTTTGGTGTAACAAACTTTTTGCATTTGCATTGGCCAAACATTTTGCCATTTTTTAGTCCCCCTCACCACACTCCTTGACAATTTTTCTATTTGTTTTGCCAAACAACACGCATCTTAAGTGCTCTTTGGTGCAATTTCTTTCCCCCTCCCCTTTTAACCCATACTTTCTCTGTTTTAGCTCTCTTTTTTTATGATTATTATATGCAGCTGTTTTTCTATGTTTCATTCTGAACTCCCCCTCTCCCTATCACTCTTTTTCTCTTTTAACGTTTTGCTAGAAATTGAATAAAGTTTTAGTTTTAGTTTCTGTCTTTTGGCTAAAACTTGGTTTTTGGCTATACCCTCCCCTCTCTTTATCTATATATATATATATTTGCTTGTGTGTTTTGCACTTAACTTTGTTTTGATTAGTTTTTTTCTCTCTTTTTTTGGGTGGGGAGACCGACTTACACATTGACAGTGTGCAACCAGTGAAAGGAAAAGGAAAAGCTCTTCTGTCATGTCAGTTAAGTTTCCAATGGAAATTGAGGTGTGAAATGGTACCTGAGAGGTGAAGAGTATAGGGAATACATATATGTGTGTGTGCAAAGCTGCAAACAAATTGTAGAGAGACCAAGTAGAAGAAATACCAAAAGATTTATTACATTCTTTCTCTCTTTTCTTCTCTTTTTTTCTGTTTGGCTAAAATGGAAGAGTTTTGTTGGAAAATTGTTTGATTTGCAGATATTTTTGCTTCGAAATAAAAAAAGGAGATAAATATTTTACTAGCAATATTTTAAATGTGTTTTTTTCTTTAAAATATTTAAAGAAATTTAATATTTTTTTTCACATTTGTTTTATATATTTTTCTTGTTGTATTGTAACTGCATTTTATATATTTTTCTTTTTACATTTTTCTTTTTACTTTGATGCAAATGTGAATATAATGAGAAAATCAGTTTGTCTGTTTAAACATCTTAAGCACCTCTTTCCCTCCCTCTTCTACTTAACCACTTTTATTTCCACCATCTTGGCAGATAAGAAATCTTTAGCTTTTGGCCAAAATCCACTCACTGAACTAAGTCAATTTTTTTACTGCACTTCTTTGGCTTGTTTTTCCTTTTCCCTTTCTTTTTTTTTTTTTTTTTTTTGTCTGATATATAGTATTGACAATGATTGGGTAAATGCTAAAAGCAATTCGCAGGCAAACATGCTTAAGATGTTGGCCAAAAAAGAAAAGAAGACGTAGACGAAGAAGGCACAGCCGAAGTGGTCGAAAAGTAAATGCCTCAAAAGCAGGCAACAAAAAAAAAAAATAAAATAAAAAAAAAACTTTCACACTAAATCAGAGCCAAATGAAAAGTTGAATAGTTTTCCTTCTTCTGCACATTCTTTTCTTTTTCTCCTTCCCGTTTTGTATGCCTTCTTTCGATTGCTCCCAAGTGCGTAGTTTAAACCGATCAGAAAGTGAATGAGTAAGTGGAGGCACTTGATAATTTTTTTTTTATTTGCCTTTTTTCATCCTCTTTTTTTTTTTTGTGTCCAATGGGTCTGGGGAGCAAACTTTGCCATATTTTACGTCATTAAGTTTTAGTTTGAAGAAGTTGTTTTAACCTTATTTACACGAAATGTTCATATATAAATTTAACTCGAAATCCAAAAAAAAAAAAAGGCAAAAAAACTTGCAAGTGACATTTGCCTTTCGTTCAATGTGAGAAAAAAAATCCTTGGCCAAAAAGAGGAGGAAAAAAAACAGGAGGAAAAAATAAAGAAAACTGGCAGCTGTAGCTGCTTAGTGGCTGCTCCTTCTACCAGCTTCAGTTTCAGCTTCAGCTCCTTTGAGCTGTCCTGTCTCGAGCTGGTGAAGTGGATTTAGTGTGCATTGTGATTTCATTCCTTGGGTTTCTTCTCTCTCTATATATATTTTTTTTTTGTTTTAGCCATTGCTCTAGTTGTTCTTTGTATCTTTGACTGCACATTTGTTAACTTACCTGAAAGGTATTTTCAGGTTAGCTGATTTCTTTTTGTTTTACACTTAAACTTTGAAATGCGTCGAAAATTGTATACTATATATATATATAATGGTGTATATCTTTTAAAGGGGGGAAGGGGTATAAGTCTAATGGCAAACTGAAGAAGAATTATTGGAGTATTTAAGGAATCTCTTTAAATGTTACCTTACCTTATATAAATCTTAGATTTATTAACACACAAAAACGAACGTTTTACAAAATAAACAACATTGATTAGCATAAAGAAAATTTGAAGAAAATGTGCTTTATATATATATTTATAGATATATATTGATGATCAGTGATTGTCTAAGGTGCTAGGATGATGGAATTTTGATGGAATTTTTATTTGTTTTTGATAGATGATTCAATGATTTCTGATATGAATGAATGAATGGACAGCTACTAAAGGCTAAGCAGGCAGGTTCTAATAAAGATATATATATATACATATAAAGATAGATATAGATCTGATGTTGTTGCATATATATATATTGATATATTTGAATTATATGCTCACTCAGTATGATCAATAGGCAAACCAAAATGGCTGCCAAGGCTCCCATGCTCAGTTTAAGGGTCTGACCCTCTTGCACCAGTTCACAATTCTCTCCCCAAAAACCATCGGGACATATGCAACGATAACGTAATCGTGGCTCTAGATTAATGCAAGTGGCGCCATTCAAACAGGGCAAATCGAGGCATTCATTACGATCCATGCAACCCTTCGAATCGGGTGACATGATACGTCCTTCGCCACAACTGTTGATATTTTATATTTATACACAATTTGGTACAAGGATATTTTGAAGCGAATGTTTGTGTGTGTGTGTAGAAAGTTAACATTAATTAGTTCAATTGCATATTGAATTATTAGAGAGCAACAGAAAAGATGGCAAAGAAATATTTATATATGAGGCCAATGAAGATGTATGATAAGAGTTTCTTTTATATAGTCAAAAAATAGTTTGTACAATGATTTATCGAATGATTGGGTAAATTAATGAATAGATTGGGGTAATTGGTTTAATAATTTGAATATTAAATAATGTTTAATGTTCTTGTGGGTCATATATATTTGTTAAAGGATTTGGTTGAAATCAATGTTAAAATATCTTAATCTTCTTTCTTAAATAAACAAAAATACGCTAACAAAAGAATCCTTTATTCAGTACAAGTTGTTCTATTAAATTATAAACTAAAGTTATAGAAAATATTCTAATTGATTTGTCCTTCCTTTTTCTTAAAGGGTCAATCCTATAAAGTTGGACAGTTGTAGCTTTGATTCATCACTGTAAAAGCTTTCTTTAAAGTGGCTTAGTACGAAAATTCTTAAGCCACTGTTAAGCCAGTTGCTGCTCTGCTCATAAAGGATGTATAACAGTGTCTGTTATTGGTTTTTTTGACTGGAATAATTGCCAAGCTGTATGAGCCCAAATGAAGCCAGTTTGTTTTAGTTTACATACACTCTTGTACATATACAGTGTCTCCTGTGACTTTATAGGGATCAAGGCTCTCAGGAATCTGGGTAGCAATGTATAAGGATAGTTGCTGCAACAGTGGCTACTTTCCTATTGCATAACTAAGATATCTCACCGAGATACACTGCTAAGCGACACCTACCACTCTTTTTAGAGTGCCCTATATCTATAAATTAAACCTCAAGGCGAAGCTAGTTGCTGCACTGACACTTTAAATGCTTTCAACATTTCTTTCGTTACAATCGCCTTCACAATCTCATTATTATTTTACCTTACAAGTAATCTACCAGTTTCTCTGGTAACTTTGTAGGGATCAAAGCTCTAAGGAATCAGGGTAGCCATGGATAAGGCTAGTTGCTGCATGCTAGATACTTCCCTTCTGCACAACTAAGATATCACGTAGAGACTAGTTGCTTATCGAATCCTATTACTATTTTTTTAATAAATATTTTAAATATCTACAAGTAAAGCCTGAAGGCTAGGCTAGTTGCTGCACATACACTTTAAATGCTTTGGATCATTGCCTACAGAATCTCTTCAATATTTCCAAAATTTAATATACTTTCAAGTGATTTGCTTTTGTTATCTGCTTTGAGTATACTTCTCAACGGTTAGAAATGATAAACTCTTAGAAACTCTTCAATACAATAGACGATGTTAACATATAAAAGTCGTTTCCATATCATTTGAAACTCACTCAACGATTGCAACTTGAAGTCTAAATAAATGATAAATAATCCATTTCTATTGATTCTAAGAAATCATTTCTTCAATTGCCAAACATAAATAAAAAAAAAAGGTAAAAGATAAAGTATAAAGTGTATGGAGGGTAAACGCCACGTGTGGTTTTTCTCTTCTTTTTTGTTCTTTGGTGTATGCACAAATAGAAGCTTGAGGGGGGAGTGGTTTGAGTGTGTGTACCTGTGCCAAGGTCTTTCACAAAAGCTTGTTATGCTCCCTGTGATTCCAAGTGTATGTGTGTCTGTGTGTGTGTGATGAAACAAAGCGCTTGGTGAGTACTACATATGTACAGTAAAAGAGTGTATGTGAAAGACAGAGAGAGAGAGAAAGAGAAACAAAGAGAGAATGGGGGAGCAAAAGTCCAGTTTTTGGTAGCCAAAAACAAATGGCCATCTTCCACCCTTCTCCTTTCTCTGTTAACTGAAAGCCTAAGCCGATTGATTTGTCACGCATCGTTTCATGGCAGAGAAAATAGGAGAGAAGGAAAAAGGAATCGACTAACTGACTGACTTTGTTTCTTTGTATGGATGCGTGTCCTTTGATTGAACCAATGTTTTTCCCTTTAATTGATTAAGCCTATCAAATGTTTGGTTTTTCTGCTGATTGTCTTGAGATTTGTTTTGTTTGTTATGTCACACGTGGCGTGCAATGTTTCTTTTCAGTGTCTGTGTGTGTGTGTATGTTTTTATCGTCCTCAGTCCGAAGTAGTCAATTTATATTTTGGATTTAATTTTTTTTTTTCTTTTTTGGGTAAGGAAAAGCGTAAATGCATGTCATGAAAACAAAAGAAAAGAAAAACAAAATTCGAAAAGCTGAAAACTTACGTGCACTCATAGACATTCCAAAGATCAACACATTCAAATGGATCCGGACAAATGACATTGGAGCAAGGTTTATTTGAAGGACAACTCTTTTCCAGATTTCTTGCCATAGTGGCCTGACCCCATTGAGTGCCATTCATTGCTGGAGGTAGAGGTAAGTGTTTGCCCTCGAGACTATAATTGAAAAAAAGGAAAATAAATTTATATATTTCAAACTTTTATAAACTATTTCAATGCTTTATATAGTTTGTGTTTTCTTTTGCTTGTACTCACCGTATATCATCGAGACAACTCTTTTGATAATCCGCATAGACCTCAAATGTTCTCACTCCTGTATATTCTGCCTTGCCACCAGCATAGACTCCTTCTTGTTTGTCCACTAAGAGCCATTGATGTCCCACAAATTCAAATGTTTCATTATAGCGTCGACCCTCTCCACCATCCAATTCCAAAGTGGCCGCAGAACCATAACGATTAACTCTGACCACATGCCATTGGCCATCGTTTACAGTGATGGCATTTAACCACAAATCTTTCTCTTCGGTGCGCAGTGAATTCAAATTGTAACGGAAATGGAGATGTCCATCTTTTATCTCCAATATGCCATATTCACGATTATGCTGATCACTGACACGGAACAATTCACCATATTCCTCTCGGGTACGGAAACGTAGTTGCACTTGGGTACTAAAACGGTCGGGTTCAAAGCTCAGGGCGTATTTCACATAACTTTGAGCCTTGAAGGTGGTTGGAATGGTGGGAATATTACAAGCAGGTCCTGTCCATCCGGGACGGCAATGACAACGAGCCTCAGAAAGGGAACCCACACAATTGCCATGTTCCCAACAGCGGGCCGTGGTCTCAGTCTGGGCACAGACTTCTTCAGTTTGAGGACATCCAGCCACACTGTTCCTTGATAGTCCTGGATGGGCTAGATCATATAACTTTGAATTGTGAACCAAGTTTCTAATGCAACCATCGAAACCCTTGGCCGTAGGCATATAATGCCAGAAGTAGAGACTCTGATCGAATTGCTCACGATACAAACCACCAACTTGAAGTGGAGCATTAACATTTAGATACTCATTGAAGGGCGGTATTTGACCTCTAGCTTGACAGGACATATCATCAAATTCTGGAGGAGTGCCATCTTCCATTTCACTAATCTCAGCCGATTTACAGAAATCAATAACCATGCGTATGGTCTCAGTGTTCCAGAATAAATCGATGCGATGCCATTCACCATCATCCAAAGTTTTCTTTGTCTTGACACGCAATTCCAAAGTACCAGAACCGAAATCAATCAATAATCTCGGATAACCGCGTTCCAATTCCAATGCAATGAAATCCGATATTAGCATCTCATCCCGTTCCGGAGGAACAATGGGTCCATTATAGATTATCAGGCCATCTGGTTTACGTGTTATAAACTCCAGACTCAAATGAGATTCATCGCACATTTCGAGGGGAGGATACCAGGCCCAGCCATTGCCGCGGAAGCTGCGTGTTGTCTGTTGACATCTGGGGCCAGTGTAACCCACCGGGCAAGAGCAATGGGGACCGAAACGAGTGTCAATGCAACGACCACCATTGTGACAGGGTGAAGTGCGGCAAGATTCTGCTTTTGTGAAGTTTCGAGCACCACAAGTGCAATCCGCCAAAGTGTCGACACGAACACCCACCAAAGCTGTCTTATTAGCATTCACCATGTAGGGTAAGGGGCTTATTTCCAATGAATTTGTGCAGCTGCCTTCACACATTTGATTCTCATACAGGCACTCATCAATGCCCACCATGGTAATATTAATACCCACATCTTTTTCAATCTCTTCTCGATGCATCAGCACAATACCATTGAGACGAACGGGCTTATAGTACGGTGAGCCATGTGCCGAAAATCTCACATCTGTCAATGGAGGATGACGACGCTTTAGCTGTACACTGAATATGTCAACATTTTCACGTTCGGTATTCAATAAATCGGCCAATTTATCACGGAAACGATCCATTTTTGAGCGACTCAAACTCTGTGTGCGGTAATTCCAGACACGTATGAAATCCTCATCTGAGATACCACTTAAACGTACGGAACCGGAATTGATTACAGCCTCATGGGGTATTTCACGTACGGTCACTGTAACATTGGCTGGAACATCGGTTTGTGTGTGCTTACGATCGTAGACCTTGAATCTCAAATGATAGCGACCCTCACGAGTGCCGGCACGCATGGTAACCATTCCTGAATCCTCATCAAGACGGAAACGTGGATGTTCAAGAGCTTCCCAATAGAATTTTTTATCGGGCAAATCCCAATCGTCCAGATCATAGACATACACGCGACCAATGGGTGTATCAGGTGATTGTCCCTGATAGTTATAGACAAAGATATCCTTTGAGCCCGGCTGCATTTTGTTATCATTAACATCGCCTATAATAACAGTTAAAGTGCTAGTGCCTGTCATAGCCGGAGAGCCATGATCCTTGATCACAATTGGAATCATGTACTCCTTTTGCTGTTCACGATCAAAGGAACGTAGAGATGATATAACAGCCATGCCGTCGCCATTGGCACCCTCTGGAAAAACAGAAATTAAAATTTTCATGAGTCATGTTTACTAAACTAGTTGAGAATTATAAGGTAATTGAAAAGACCTGTACTAAATTCAGGTTTAAAACATGTAACATAATCAACTTTCAACTTGTTGCCCAATTATCAAAAGCCAAAAGACCAATTTTACAAATCCCTACAATGTGGCCAGTCAATTTTTTTTTTTTTGTCTTGTAGCTCTTAAAAGCATTTTCTAGTTACCTGTAAAGGAAAAACTCTTGGTTAGGTCGCCTAAGCTCTTTTATTAGCCCTGAAACACATTCAAATTCGCACACAAACATTTTCTACCTGATTGCAGATGCAACTTTTGCAATGTTGCCCATTTGTTGTAATTACGCCTTTGAGCCAACAAGTGTTAAGTCTTCACTAAAATATGCGACGAACTCACACTCACACATACATATATAAAAAGAAGAACGTTTAATCCTCTAGCCAGTTAAAGGGTAAGCGAAGAGCAAACACACACATAGACACACACTCACTACAAATGTATTTTTAAAGACACTCCATGGTGTGTTTTTAGGCAAATTGTATGCAAATACTGGCAGAGGAGTCAAGCCACAGACACAGAGTGGAGACCGGAGGCTGACTAGCTGGCTGGCATCGAAATTGGATTGCCACCCTCACAAATTGTGACTGGGACTCCAACTTCAATGCCAACTTGTTGTTGGCCCAATCCACATGGGGTTTTCTTTCAGTTTTTCCTACTCTTTATCCATGTGTGTGTGGGTGTGTGTTCTTTCCCATTTTCCTTTTTTTGAGTCGCTTTATTCCTTTTCTCCCTTCTTCTTCTCACTAACAGACACAAATGTATGTAGTTTTTGGCTTTTGTGGCAGACATTGGAGGTAATTTAATTGAAAACTTGTGCATTTGCCATTTTTCCTTTTTTGCCGGGGAATAACCACCAAACGCAAGGGCATGGTCCAGTTAGTGTTGGATGGGGGGCGGGAGAGAGAGAAACGTTTAGAAATTATAGGGATTCCAAGTGATTTTTATTGAAATTGTGGCTTAAGGTCAAGAATATAAATGAAACTGACTACAACCGTTGCCGTAATTGAAAATAACAAATTGAACAAAAGTCAAGTATGTGTTAAATGTAAGGAGTAGATTTCTATTTATAAAAGATCCCCAAATACCATTTAACGAAACGGCAAACAATAAACATTTACTTAATGAAAATAAACAAAGGAACTAAGGGAAAATATTTTATAAATTAGTTTAGGCAAGAATACAATTGATGGAAATTTAGTTGAAGGAATTGTTAGGGTAAAATTTGCTTATGGTAACATTTGCTCAATTTTTTAAACGTTTTACAACACTTTGTAGCAAGACTCTTGGAGGAGAACTTTTAGTGCTAAATAATATGTTTTTAGTAGTTAACTTTTCCATTATTACTTTATTAAGCAAAGAAAGAAAGAAATTAAAAATTTCTTTATTAATTTTTTAATTCGTACACTTTTTAATACTTGGCTGTTTAATATTTTTAGTAAATTGAAAGAAACTCATTGGAAATATTTTTGAAATTTTTTGAAATATTTTATGTTTAGTTATCTATCAAAATCCTCAATAATTGGTTATTTGTTACTATTAAACTTATCTGAAGTTTATTGTTTTAATTAATTTTGTTTTAAATAATAATTCCTTAATACAGTTTCATTTTTGTATATCAAATTATAAAACTATTAAAAATATTCATCTATATAGCTTAAGCAAATCTTTTGATACTCTGAAACTAAAGTATAAATAAATTAAATAAATATTCACAAAGCACCTTTATCATAATATTCTTTTAAAATTAATGTGAACCACATAATCCAATTGTGTAAACCAATTTTATAAAGTTTGCTTTACCAGAAAATTCATGGAGTATTTAGTCGGAATTTATTTTAAAAAATTTCAAAATAGTTTTTGTTTATATTTTGCTAGTTTCTCAATAAAAATTTATAAAAATTTCAAAATATATTTTGGGTTATATTTTGCAGCTTTTTGTATCTTCAGTAAAATGGAATTGCTTAAAAAAATATTTATACAAATTTTAAAAATAGTTTTTGATTATATTTTGCTGCTCAATGTGTTTGATAGAAAAACGACGAATCTTGTTATTCGATTTCATATTCAAATAAATCCCCAGAAATCTTATTTTGATATTGTATTTAAAGATATATATAATTTCATTAGATTTGATCTGAAGTTTTGAAAATTTTAATTATATCATTTTTTTGTAGATTAAATTTGTTGTTCTCTATTAATTACTTAGATTTTTATCTGTTCCTATAAGCTTTCAAATTATAACATAAACTTTCTTGTTCTTGCTTTTTGTATTACAAATTTTAAAATCTTTTTAACTCTTAAATATTTAATCTGACTTTTACTCGTTAAATATGTTACCGATTTCTTATTTGGACCTTTATCAATGTCTCGTCTAGAAAAATGTATACTGTCGGCTATTGCATTTTGGTGACCCCTTTCAAATGAATAAAGTCTGCCACTACTTTGTATCATCCAAGCAGGTGAATACATACATATATGGATAGGTGTATGCATAAGGTAGAAACTCAGTTTGCTTATATTATTTAAATTTTCATGTGGGTTGTGCGGTTTACAGTTTCCGTTTTATGACCAAAAAGCTGAATTGACCACCTCGTCGCACTTACTTCGCCTCTCTCTTAGCCATAGTCAGAGTCTATGCTAACCCATGATGTTCTGGCTATTCATTTTGGGGTACAGTTCAGTTTGTTGCTGTATCTCGATTTTTTTTGTTGCCATTTGTTGTTTTTATTTTTTTTGTGTTCTCCCCTGGCAGGGGTAATTGCATTTTTATGCTTTTGTTAGCATTCTGGCACATATTGTGACAATGGAATGTCCAAGCCAATAGTTGTCTAAGGATATATCCAATAGAAAAACTACAAACTGAAAATTGTTATAGTGGAAAGTTTTTGACCCAAATGTTTAAAGCCCAAAAAAAGTATTTGCATTCCATAGGGGAGGTCAAACAGATTCCCAAAGTCCAACAATTTGCAAGTTGATAATTACAAGAATAATAAAATCGAAATGATAAAAACGCAGACAAACGTGACTTTTTCTTTCTCTATATTGTGAAAATAGTGTAGCTGCAGATAGTTATAAACATTAACTCGAATTTAGTTCACAGAAAGACCAATTGACCTCCTTTTTAATGCAAAAAAGTTTGTCTGTGCAAAATTTAAATTAGTGTGGCTGCATATTGCAACAAATAAAATACCTTAAACAAATTCTAGAAAATATAATCAACATGTACTCACTCTGATCCTGTTCGACTTTAAATGAAGCTCGTATAATATCATCAGCACTGGGATCCAAACGGAATTGGAAGGGTGGTCCATTGCTCTTGGAGCGATCATCATCATCGGTTGCGAGAATTTCCACAACTTTACGCGGCGGTACATGTTCCGGTAGAACTGGTCTATAGTCCTTGAGGAATTTCGGTGCATTATCATTGATGTCCTGTACAATAACAGTTAAAGTAGCAGTGGCAGTCTTTGGTGGACTGCCATCGTCAATGGCCAATATCTTCACTTGATGACGTGGCACAACTTCACGATCCAATGAACGTTGTATAGTGACAGAACCATTTTGATTGATGGCAAATTGTCTTTGACGATCAGATGAACGATCAATGGAATAGGATACTTTGCTTTTGCCACCCTGATCTGGATCGGTTGCCTTGAATTTCTCCAGCTCTGTGCCGACTTTGGTATCCTCAAATACAGAGACTTCCACATTGGCTCGCTCAAAGTGGGGTTTGTTATCGTTAATATCACGTAACTTAACCACAACCCAGGAATAGGCCACATGATATTTATCATTATCATTATCTTCGCCCTTGTCATTGACCTGAATACGGAAACGGAAGCCATTGCTTTGTAATTGATCCTCATAGTCCAAAGGCTGAACAATCTTTAAGGAGCCTGTGCCATCATTGTTTCTAACCATAGTAAATTTATCGGCGCCATAACCGCTGTTATCAATAACCTTGTACTGGAACTTATTTGTCTCATCCTCGTCGTGAACTGTAACTGTTAAAATGGGCATTTCGGGAAGGGCAGTGCCATCGGTTTCATCCACCTCAGTAAACCATTCATCTTTGGTAAACTGAGGCGGCATATCGTTAATATCTTTAACTCTTATTGAGGCCGTCCCCGTCCCTTTCAACCCTCCCCCGTCCATAGCCACCACTTGTATCGAATAGTCTGGAGTTCTTTCACGGTCCAAGCAACAGACTGCGGTCTTTATCACTCCAGTGTCCGGTTCAATTTCAAATATAGGTGAGCCGGTCTCCTCCTCAATCACATTCTTCTCAATGGAATAGACGAGGCGAGCATTTGAGCCCTCATTGGGATCATCATAGTCCACAGCTGTCATGGTCATTACCACCATGCCAGCGGTGCCATTTTCGGTGACGTTGCCAAAGTAAACGCCTTGTGGGAAGATGGGGGCATTGTCATTAATGTCCTTCAAATTGACCTGAACATCCGCATAGCCCACGAGACCCTCGCCACCCTCATCCTGGGCAAAGACGGTGAAGCGCCATTGGGGACGTCCATTCGGTTGATCGCGATCCAGGGGCTATAAAAAAAAAATGAAATGAGGTTAAGTAAAAGGGGGAACGCTTTAATATGGCTTATGCTTGGGTTTCGGTTATTGTGTGTAATTTTAAGCTGTCATAACCGCAAAACCGATTAACATCAGCAGGGGCCACTCACCCTAAGCCCCAACCCCAACAAAAAGAACCCTCACCCACATCAAGTGAAACCCTGTGAAAATTATCCTTTTACAAATAACAACAAAAAAAAAGAGAAAAGAGAAAGTATAAAGAAAACCTGGTCGCCCCTCCCGTATGTTGATTTTGACTTTGATATGCATTCATTCTGGCAAAAGCCTGAGTGATGTGCAGGTGTTTCACCCATCCTTCCTAACCCCCTCTGGCTTCTCATCCTTTCTCTCTCTACTACTCGCTAACTCTCGAATAATAAAAAGCGCAAAAAAAAAAGGGAAAACGATTTTAATCAGCACTTTGTATCTCTTGGCTCGTGTCGTAACGCTTAAACCCTCATACTCAATCCATCCGTTATCCTGGCATAGCTACCCATAACTCCCTCATATGACAACCGCAGCAGCAGCTTTTCATGGCGCTGACATTGGATTTGTCGTAAAAAATAAGTGACAACAATAATCAGAACACTATGTAACCAATATTCGACACAAACATACCTTAAAGGTCCGTTTAGGAAACTACAAGTAAGTGAATCTTTTCTCAGAAACCATCCTGATAGTATTTTTAAGCAGAATAGTTCAAAAACTAGATGTTCTTATGGTTTTTCTTCTTGCCTCTGTTCTAAATATTTTGTCAAATGAACTTCTGATTGGTGTTCTGTTTATTGTAGTGGTTCTTCTTTTCATTTTCTTACATCATAGACGACTTTTTACTAAGTTCTCCTTTAAATATTTTTAAAGATGTATTTTTAGAAGTTCCTTTAGACAAATAACATGAAATTGTTGCTTTTCAAAACATATTCCTAAATAAATAAAACTTTCTAAATGTAGTTCTAGACCTATTTTGCAGCTCTTAATCTTAAACTTACTGTTCTTCCAACTAACTTCTACTTTTTTCATACTACTTCTATTGCAAATACAATCCTTAGTTTTTACTTTCTACACCTAACAATATATTTTAGTTTAAGCCTTATATACCCCTTCTCTTACCCCCTAGTTACCGTTTATCAAAGAAGAAAAAGTTTGCTGGGGGTGAAGCAAAAATAAAAATAGAGAAAGCATTTCTCCTGCATCGTCATCGCTTTAATTTGCATGACAAATTTGCCAGCCATTGTTATGACATATTCAATTTAAGGGAATTAGTTGTATGAGTTGTTGTGGGTCACATGGATTGTGGTTTTCTTGTGTATTCCACTCATTCCCTTTGTTAACCAACATATATATAAACATATATATATTTTATTCAATGCAAAATATTATAAAGGTTAAAACATGTCAATTTTTTTTTTTTAGTGGAAATGGACAACTTTTAAACAATAAAAATTTTTTTTGCAAACATTTGTTCTTTGTTCTGTTTACAGCAATTCCTTTTATTTCATTTAATTTAGTATGTGAAAAAAAAGGTTCATTTTGATGTGGTCAGAGTAACAAAGGGAACGCTAACCAAAAGAAAGGACAAATGCAGCATGAATTAATCAGTAGAAGGATACAGCATTCTTTAGTTCTGTTTAACAAAACAAGTTGCTAAATTTGTAATGAAATTTAAAGTAGTTGCTATGTAGGGTCTATAGACTTTTAAAGCTTAAAAGTAATTGTTGGGGTGGTTTAGGAAATGATTCTTTCTATAAAAGTTTTACAATCAATGATATATGAAAAACTTCTACAACATTGATTTGGTGGGTTTTATAAGCAAAGGTAATACTTCAAAAGTCTCCATGGATTTTATTTACTTGAGTTACCTAAGGTCGATTCCTCAGGAGAATTGATGATATTTACATATGTAAAATATCTATATAGAACATTTATTATTTGAAAATATATAGACCAATTATGTTGAACCACAAATGATTGTTCACCTTGATTCGATTGATAGTTAATACTGAGCACAAGTAGATAGGTTTTGTAATGTTTGTTAATGGTAACTGGGGAATCGGAGTACGGGAAGTGCTTAAGTGCACATTGATGGGGCTTAATCATTGAACATTCCGCAATTCACAGTTGTGGCCTGAATGCGAAGCAATTTTATTTATTTATGCATTAAATATGGCTGGTTTTTCTTTTTTTTTTTTGTGTTTGTTTTCCTTCACTCTCTTGTGGTTTGTGGCAATTTGTTAATGCTTAAATTGTATGAAATTTTCAACTTATTTTTTTTTTTGCACTCACCTTTAAAACGAAAATTTCACCAGTTGTACGATTAATATCAAATTTACTATTTGCAGGATTATCGGGATCAATGCCTTGGCCAGTAAGGAAGTAGACAATATTCTGTGGACGATCCTTGTCGCCATCGGTGGCGGTTACCTATATAGAGAATTTAATTACAATTATTTGATGAAAAATATGAAAGATATATATATATATATATAGCTATATACTATTTGCATGCAAACAAAAATAGAACCATATGTTTGTTATTTGTTTATCAACATTTTTTATTGACCAAAATTTAATCTTTTGCCAGGTATTTGGTATTCAAATATTTTATATAATTTTGGTTTACGCCAAAAAATGTATGTAGATTTCCTTATACTCTTTTCTATACTCTTTTAGAGAAGCCTATTTGTTTTGCTTACAAATTGGAGGAAGAATATGGAATACATCAGATTGGACTGGTTAATATTGATAGGTTATATAGGTAGTATCATGATTTCTTCTTAATCACACAAATGACTTTCTACTCATTACCTGTTGACTGACTTATTACTTTGCTTAAATTTTACATTTACATCGGACAATTGTAATTTATACTGAAGTTAATTTCATATTATATAAACAATCAAGTCAAAGAACTAATTAAAGTTACTTTATTAGAACTTGATATTTTTAAGATTTATATGCATTAAAAATAAAATAATACTGATATATTTTTCCTTACTGATAAGAGTATAACACTTTCGTTTTGCCGTATTTGATTTTTATTATTATTTATTATTATTTTCTAGCTTAGGGATTTATTTTGGCAACAAATATTTGATAAATAAACAAAAACTAGAAAAATTTTGCAATATGGTTAGCATCTGTGCAAATTCTCAGTTCTACATTTTTATTTTTTTTTTGGTTTAAATACCAATTTAGTTAGTTTTAAGCTGAAAATTAAATTAGTTAACTGGCAGTTAGTAAATGAAACCAAAAGAAAAACCACAATACAAAATCAAAGCAAGGCAATTAAACATTAAAGTGTAATCAAAAAAAGATATTGTGAAAAGTTTATACAATATTAATTAATGCATGCTTAATGAATTATAAAACGCAAATTACTCTTGCTAAATTAAATTAAACACTGAAAATCCTTATTTTGGGTTATTTGTCAAAATGCTGAAGCCTTTTTAAAGTAATCTAGAATAATTTTGTTTTAGTCAACTGTTATATACAGCTGTTATATACAGCTGTTTTATGAAACTGTTATATACAACTGTTATATACAACTGTTATTTATAACTGTTATATACAAATATTATTTAAAACTCTTATATGCAACTGTTATTTAAAACTCTTATATACAACTGTTATATATAACTGTTATATACAACTATTATATACAGCTGTTATATACAACTGTATTAACAAATGTTATACACAACTGTTATATATAAGTGAAACGTGTAACTGTTATGTACAACTGTCATAAACAACTATTATATACAACGCTTATATTCAAGTGTTATAGACAACTGTTACGTATAACTGTTATATACCACTGTTATATTCAACTGATATACACAGCTGTTATGTACAACTATTAAATACAATTGTTATATAAAACTGTTATATACAGCTGTTATAAAGAACTGTTATATACAGCTGTTATATAGAACTGTTATATACAGCTGTTATATAGAAATGTTACATACATACTGTTATGTATATCAGTTCTTCTGTTATAAGCAACTTTTGCATATAACTGCATATAAAAACTGTTATATACACTGTTGCATACAACAAAAGCAATTGTTTTAGTTAATTTATTAAGGCAATATTCAGCATGAGATTATATAAGAGGTGAAAGGAACTGTTATATGCAACTGTTATATACAATTATTATATATCTACTGAAAGCATATCTGTTAGACATGAAATTCACATTCAAGTCTATTTAAGGTTACATTTTGACAAATTTCCCTAGAGACTGTCTACCAATTACTATTACAATATGACCCAATCACCAATTGGTTATTCCCTTTATGCCAATTTACATTATAATTATTCATTTTGGTTTTAAAACAATTCTTACACACACACACACACACACACACACACACACACGCATACACAGAGCCATTCACACACAAACTAAAGAGATTATTGTTTACTTATTGTTATTACTCAGTTTACAATGTAAAGTTCGAATGAGATATGATTACAATGAGAATTATTTTTAATTGTTATATGAGAAGTGATTGTTGTTGTTTTTCTTTATTTGAGTTTTAATTGTAGTTCATGTTCAGTAGATACGAGTATTACGAGAATAAGTATCAATTGGTATTAATTAACGACCTGCATTATGGTAAAGGGTGTACGCATTTCCTCATCGAGTGAACGCTCATAGGATGTCTGTGGGAATTTTGGTGGCAGATCGTTGACATCGCGTACATTAATCACGATTGTTGTTTGATTTTCATTTAAACTATCCGAGGCAACCAATTTCAGTTCGTACTACATATAAAAATAGTCATAAACAATCAAAATTAAATTATAAAAAAATAAAAACAGAAAAAATATAATAAATTTAATTTGTATGGGGGGAATAATAAATTCAAAAGAATTAATGAAAAAAGAGTATGCAATATATACACATTGAAAAAAAAAGAAGAAAAACATATATATTTTTAAATTATATAAAAAATATTCTTATTAATTCTTGCGTATTTTTAATCTTCTCAAATCAGTTCACATTGTCAATTAGTCAATCAGTCAATTGGTCAAATTGCATTTGCATTTTTCCATCCATCCAACTCTTGTTGATTCATTAAAATGCAATAATTTAATCTACTTATTCAATTATGCATACAAAATGCCATTTTGAGAGCACATGACATAATCGACATATTTTGAAATTATCATAATCCTTTTTTCTTCATAATCTTTTTTTTTTCTTGTTTTTCATCTATATTTTTGTTTCAATCTATTGGCATTTTAATTGATGCATTATCAATACGATGCCTTACCTAGCAGGCGGGTATAATGATTTATCGGTGATGTTGCATTGGAAATTATTTGAATTGTTTAGAAATTATTCTTATAAATATCTTAATGTTGCACTAGTTGAGTACGGGACTTGGAATTCAACGTAGTTTTTGTTTGATCCTTTAAGTTTTTATATCAACTTTTAATTGAAAAGTTAGTAAATAGGTAATAATTAGAATCGTAAGCAAATATAGAAAGACTCGTTGTTGGAAATAGTTCAATCACAAACCTGTCAATGGAATGTCCTTTCATTTTTTCTGTATGTATATATAAATATATATTTTTATACATATACAATATATACAGTTTAAGTTTAACTACTTTACCATTTGGCTTTTATTTTATTCATTTCAATGACTACAATTCACACTTACAAACAAAGAGACAAAAGTCAAGAGTTCAAGTTCACATTGTGAGAGGATTAAATGGCATAAGGGAAAAAGTGAAAACAATTTTCAGGTTTCGTAGTTATTCATTGATTTAAGTATGAAATTTACAGCCAGTGTAGGAAAATTTAATGGGTTTTATATCAGTTAGATTCCAACTATGAAATCTATAATTTTCTAATGAAGAAGTGTAAACTGATTTTAGAAAAGCAAATAGAGAAGAACCTATAGAAAAACAATGTCGAAAGCAGTTTAGAACCTATCAATAAAAAAAATAATGTTGAGCAAAGTTTATTAGAAGAAGACACAACAAATGAGGGAGACACAGTAATAGGTAATACTAAGAGATACATATACCAAAAGACATTAATGTCATTTTAAAATGTATTCCAACATGATATTTCCATTTAACTTCCTCTTTATTTGTTTTCCATTTTCTTAGGGTATATCAAATTCGATTTATGTAGCTTTATTTTTATAAGATTTTTTTATATTTAGCAAATTTTTTACCAATAAATTTGTTAAACGTTTCTTTTTACCCTTATAAATACATTTGATATTTGTGGTTCACAGTAAAAGTACTTCTTGTCATTATTATTTTAAATTTGTGTTTTTATAAAGGGCTTTTTTTTTGTGTTTATGCAATTTAAGTCAAATTGTTTTCCAGTAATATAAACAACATGCAAATGGCCTGAAATATTTATGTTGGTCTATAACGACACAAGAAAAAAAAAAAAGAAATGGTTAAAGGAAATATGCAATGTCCATTAATGCATTTTTATTGAGTGACAAATTGTAAAAAAATAACTTTTTTTATCTATTAAAATGTGAGAGAAATATTTATTTTGTGGAAAATAATTTTTTCTATTTTTTCTTTATGCTTGTAATTATAATAAATGTTTGCTTTAAATGTTATTTTGCGGCAAAGAAAGTGATTTATTTTAATAAACTTTTCACTCAAGCGAAAACGTAACAAAAAAAAAAAAAAAAATAAATAAATTAACTCATGCAAATGAAAAACAGCGAGAAAAGCTCTACAAAAACAATCAAAAGATAAAAAATTTACTAAGCTAAGCTAAACTAAATGCTATATCATTTGAAAATTTTTCTAATAAATTTTCTAATTTGCTGTAGATTTGTTTTTTTTTATTTGATTTTTTATTGACCTGCAACACTCGTTTGGGTAAATTTCGATCATCTTCTTCCGTGATCTGTGTACGATATGTGGGCCTCTCGAATACGGGCGGATTGTCATTGACATCCTTCACATGTATTATAACCGTTGTGTAGTTCTCCTTCAGATTATCGGAGGCAGCCAAACGCAGTTCGTACTGCACACGAAAGCATTATTTAAATATATATTATGAAATAAATAATTAATATTTTAATTTTGCATATTGATTTTCTTCATATTCATTTGATTAAGTTGAAGAATTTGTCAAATATTTGCCAAAGGCTTGAACTAGCTATACAATTTTTCATTCAATTGTTTGAAAATTGAAATTCAATTAATGTTTTGTCCTACTCCGTGTGGCTTTATTTGACTTCATTTTCACTCTTTCCCCCCACTAAACTAGAGTATACTCTATACTATATATACTGTATGTATATATGTACTTTTTGACCGCAATTGTTGAACATGTACTAAAACGCAACTTGTTGGACAAAGTTTTCTTCAATATTTAACTAGCCTTGCGGTCCAAACGCGAGTTGCAAATGAGAATTCAGCAAAAAGGAAATCAAGTTCTGTTTCTTAATGAATTTTATAGTTAACTAGGGCAACAAAGGTTGTATGTAGTCTATAGTATGGCAAGAGTTAGAGGGAATGACTGGCCAACTAATTGGAAATGAAAGTTTTCCAAGCATCAAGATCGATTGAGAGACTTTTCTTGCCCATTGCCTGCCATTTTGTAAGTCATTTAAAAGAACTTGGCTAAGCTAATTGGAAGTGAAAGTTTTCCAAAAAAAAAAAAAAAAAAAGAAGAAACCCAAAGGGAATCAAATGATTTCTTTATTTAGGATCACTATTTCTACTTTGTTTTATATTTTGGCCTTTTGCTGTTATATATTTGTATTATATTTTACTATATTTTGATATTAAATGAATTTGCTTAACTTTTATTTTGTATCTTTGATTTGATCTAAATTTGAGAAGTGGCATTAAGGAATACTTTAACAAACGCAAATACTTTGCTTAGAAAAACTTTCGTTTAGAAAATTTAAAAAATTATTAAAAATTTATTAATTTATAGTTTATTGTCCATAGTTTGTTTTCGGTTTGAGTGAATTTTGGTGTAATTTCTTTAAATAATTTTAATTCCTATTCCAAAATGACTAAAAGTATACTTTCCTAAGGAAAACTTTTTCAAAAAATTGCAGTTGTTCTGTAAGACCTTTAAAAAGTTTCATCTGTCTTCAAAAGTAAGTCCTTAAAATGTAAACTTAACTACTAAATATAATTTTATCTCTGAATTTTTAGCAATTTTAAAAGCTTTCTAAAACAGATTCTTTTAAAGTATTCTTATGGCGGTCCTTTAATAAATATGTCTATCATTTCAAAAGCTCTCCAAGCTAAATAGAATTGATTAAATATAAAGAAACTCTTGTCATAAAATCTACTATTTTTGAGAGTATTACAATTCCTTTAGAAAATTGTTCTTTTTTTTCTGAAACTTCTGAAATTTCCAAACCGCTTTTTCCTTTCCTTTTCCTTGCTATATTTTTCTTTCTATCTGCTTTAGTCAAGCAATGTATTAGAAATATATTTCAACTTTAATTTTCAACTTTAGTATTTCCATTTCCATGCTCATTTTCTTTTACTTTCCATTTTCATTTTCATTTATTTTGTTTTCCGAATGACATAAACAAATCTCACAGTTGACTAAACCCGCAACGCTTATGTCATAAATATAGTCAGTGCCACCACCCTTACCACACAATACACGGCTCTTGGCCCAGGCCTTGGGCCAGGCTCAAACTCCCCCAACAATAGCAACAACAACAACAACAACAGTAACAGCAACTGCTTGAAAAAAAGAATGTTTGTCGATTACTGGTATACCAAATAAGAGCCAAGATAGACAGCTCCCTTGATATTGTTGTGTATTGGTTGACTGGGCTGGTTTCTGTTTTTTTTTTTTGGCTTTAACTTACCCTGCGTCGTGTCTCATAATCCAATGCTCCGGCTACATAAATGGCCCCAGTCATATTTTTAACCGCAAAAGCGCCACCGATGTTGCCGCTGGTAATTTCATAGCGTATACGTGAGGCTGTAATTGTGTATCAAATATTTGTATTAAACATTTACATATGAACACAAACATATCCGCATATATGCAAATATCCTTTGGTAGAATACTACTTACACTCATCGTGATCCTTGGCTGTTACAGTGAGCACTGTATGTTGAATATCCTCATTCTCATCCACTTCGGCCTCATACAGCGATTTGTCGAAATAGGGCGGATTATCGTTTTTATCGGCAATGCCAATGCGTATGAATTTGGTGACTATTTAAAGAGAGGAAGAGAGAGAGAGAGAGGGAGAGAAAGAGGGTGTTAGAAGTGTTTCAGTTAAATGACATTTGAAAAAGTTTTTGCTAAAAAGTCTCGCAATTATCACGTACTTGTAGACACATGAATGAAATTTCATTCGCTTTCTAAAAGACAAAAAGTTTTCCCAGACACAAACGCAAACGACGCAACAATTTGACGCCTATCTTATTGACATTTCCCTTTCCCCCCTTCATTACTTTTCACATTTTCTTTTTCTCTTTTTTTTTTTTTGTCAAATGTGACTTTTGAGACTGTCTTTGTGTGTGTGTGTGGAAAATGATGTTGTTTTTGATGCTGCCTTTTGCATATTAAATAAGCCATGCGGGGCGTATATATATCTTGAATTTCCATTTTCCCATCCATTTTGTAGATGATGTAATTTAATTTGATATTTATAGATATTCAATTGATGCAAATTCCAGATTTTTATAAAGGTAAAGAGATTTTAGAAACCAAAAAGAAAAGTCAACTTGCTGTGACTTGGAAATAAAGGAGACGGAAACACAATTTTTGAAGAAAAATTCAAATAATTTTTGAAAAGCGTTCTATTGAATACTTTTGTATACCCAATGCAGAAATGTGATCTTCTACAGAAATGAAATTATATTTAAGATCATTTTAAACTGCTTTGCTTCAACTCTTTTCTGAACCAAATCAAATCAGCATATAAAAGGAAACTCTAACTGTAATCATTTCCTTTGTTTAGGTCCATGATTTGCTTCCTTTACAAAAGTTAAAAGGATCGAAGAATAATATTTGGTAAACAATGTTTTTTTTTTGGGCAATTTGCAGACCTTTTGATAACGGTCTTGGAATGATCTATCAATCTCATGAAATATCTTAAAAAATGCACTTAAACAATATTTATAAATATATAAAATGAGGCTTCAACGATCATACTCTAAAGTAAAATGTAGTTCGACAGTTATTTTATATTTTTGTATATATAAAATTCCTATATTTTATATATTTTTCCAAGCCTTAAATTAATCGAATGCCTGTCTAATTATTCCAATAATTGATTTTACTACTTGTTAAAAGCTTAAATAAATAGTTCAATATAAAATATTCAATTCAAATAGTAAAATATTCAATCTATCTAGATGAAAATAGAGAATTTAAAATAAAATTGCAATAAAAGTCATGTATCAGTTAAAAATTTATAACTAAAGAAAGGCTTGGAATAGAGTGCATTAAATATAAAACTTAAAACTTCTTAAGTAAAACTATAAACTTAAAATTTAAATGCACTTTGTAGGAAAGGAAAACTTAAGATTGGTTTAGTGTAGGTAAATTTACTTTAAGTTTGAAGTTTCAGGTTTTACTTTTAATACACTTAAAAAATTCTTAAAAAACATTTCAAATGATGCCAATTGACCAGTTTATAATTCTAACTAATTAGAGAAACCATTTAACTTCAGTTGAATTTTAATACATTTAGTAAAACATCAAGTAAACAAGCCATTTGACACATTGTTTTTTTGATTAGTTTCCTTGTAAAATGTTTTTGTTTATTTAAACATTAATATTATAACAAAACAAACATCTAAATATATTTTCATTTTAACAAGAATGCACAAATTAATGAGTTTTTGGTAAAATATTCCCCAATTGATTATAGTTTCTAACTAAAACAAGATATCATTCATAACATTTCATCAAAAGGTTTTGACCAAAAATTGTGATTTACCTAACCAACAACAAATGAATATTAAATTTGCTGCCATAGAATATAGACCAACCGTATCTATCCCTGCCTAACCATCTGTCTCTGGTATTTCATTTCCATTTTCAAACCAAATGAGCTAACATAGAAAATGTTGAACATTTTCTTCATGGAAAATTTCATATGCAATTGCCAGCAAATAGTCGAAGGAGAATGAAGAACATCAACCACAGACAATATAATTTCCACATCGGGAAATAAGACAAGAGGAAAAAGCAAATAATGAAGATTGCAGGGGAAAAAGTGAAAGAGAGAGAGAGAGAGAGAGAGGGAAGGGAGGATGTACATAACAATGGGACATATCATCAGTGGCTTTTGTTGTGTATAAAGTAAATTACATATATCATTTATAATTGCTGCAAATATTGCAACAACAATGGCTATAAACAAGGTTTAGCTTTAATTAAATATATGCAAAATCACAAAATCTTAACCATGGAAAAGATGTGGACCGGATGCCAGGATGCAAGTGTCCTGTTTATCAATTTACTTATGTCTATGCCAACAACTTTCACTTGGACTTGCCACACAGCTCATGTATATGTATACAAATGTATGTGTATAAGTGTGTGTGTGTGTGTGTGTGTGTGTGTGTTGGAAAATTATGTACATTTAGTTTAGAAGGCAACTGACAACTTCCAGAGTTCCGTATATGCTCACTCTCCTTCTCTCTCTCTCTGTCTCTCTTACCAGTAAACACTTAAAATTAGCAAATGTTTGAGACTATTTTCTATGTGTGCCTTAAATTTATGGCAAAACATTGCTAATTGCCAACTGTTGGAGAAACAGAGAAAGATGTTGAGAAAGTTTGAGAAATGGTATACATTGGTCTCTGGCAACCAAATGTGACGACATTTTAATTAAAATTTGTGTGTATGTGTGTGTAAGTGTGTGTGAAAATGCAAATTATCTAAAATGCAACCAACATTAAAGTTAAGTATGAAATTTATGCTCCATTTATTTACTTGCAAACTTAAGAAAAACATTTTAGGTAATAATAATAATGAATATTTTCTAGTAATATTAATGGAAAATCAAACTAAATTGACTTTTATTGAAAATTAAACAAATATGAAATCAAATAAATAAAAGTTTCTGAAGTAAAAGGCAAAAGATTGAGAAATATTTCGATTAATTTAAAAAGTTGAATACTCTACTAAAGTAGATACTCTACTTAGGATTTAATATAGATAAAAGAAAATATTTACACAGTTTGTGATCTTAATACATTCAATGTTTGATATGTTTGAGTGTCCTTTTAAATTCCTTTTTCCTGGAAAAGGCTATAAATTCTCTTTTGAACTACTTTTTGGATTCCTCTTCATTAAAGTCTCAGGACAAATTCAATTCCTAGAAATGAATTTGACCTTCATAGACCAATTCTTAAGTGGACATATAAATTCTTTATCTAATTAAATAATAGAAAATTTCATTGGAATACTTGAAGCTGTGACAGAAGAGTTGTCCCTTTGTCTTTCTCTCTTTCTTTCTATTTTGTTTTTTTTTAATTTTTTTAACATATTTCATATAAAAACATTGTTGTTAAAATAAATTTTTATGCTTAAAATGCATCAGAATTCCATTAGCTAATTGCTTTAGTATTATTTATCAGATTAATGTGGTAACACAGGACTTAAGCTTTTAATGCATTTCCCTGTTATCTTTTGTGCCATGGAGAAAAAACCAAAAAAACAAAAAAAAAAGTTAAATTGATGGCCTTTGCTCTCTTTAATTAATCGCCTGCCTGTGTATATATATATATAATGAATTAAAGGTCACGCCCAACGGTGAGAAAGCCAAAAGCATTCACATTTATCTATCTATCTGTACGTATATGTATGTATATATATATTTTTATATACATATATCTATAGGTATAACAGTGTAAATATGTTTTTTAAAACATTTTCCATCATTCTTCTTCGGTGCATAATTTTCCGCATATTTTTCATTGTAAAAACATTTTTCCCTTGACTTTATTACATCAAAATGCAATTTTTTCCTCCACATATCTACATACATATGTATATATAGGTATATATATACAATATATCGTTGGTATATATTTATATCGTATTTTTTTTTTCCTTGGCCAATATTTATTGAAAGCTGACATTTAAGTTATGAAAAATTTCATCTTGCCTCCTGACTCTCTTATGGCATGATATTTGATGCGGATATTTATATTTTGCCACATGCCACAGCGAAACATGAAAGACTCAATAATGTAACATTGTTATTGGAGAGGGTTGACTTCTTTTTGTTGTTGTTGTTGGAGCAAGGTATGCGGAAAATTGAGAAAATGTTTAAATTTTTTATAATATGCAAAATAAAAATCAAAGCTTTAGCCATTTAATTCTGTTTGGCTATACCCTTGGTAAGAGTATTTTGTTTACCAAGAGTCTTTGTATTCTACAACGTGAAAGTTCACTTTTACTTTATATATTTTGAGATATAAGATCGCTTGCATAAATAAGTATATATACTATATAGACGATATATAATAAGCTCTTAAAGTATTGATTTGGTATTGGTAGTAATTAATAAGTTTCGTTATCGATATCGGACAATAAAGAGCCTTTAAAAACAAACATTGGAAGGGACTTTTCTTATATATCTGAATTTTTATTCAGATACAAATTTCAATAATAAGATGTTGAATTATATTAAGGACACACTGTTAGATTATTACACAAGGAATCTACGAAAGAATGTAGACTTTTGTCAGTATTCCAAAACTCTTAACATTACATAAATGAAAAGTTGAAAGATGAAACAGGATAATACCTTAAAGAAAAACCTTAATCTTAGCCATATTAAAAGTCGACTTATAGACAAAGAAGAAACACTTTGTCAATGCCTTTGTTTGCCTTTGTTTTATTAGGGTAAACTTAATTCGGTCACATTTATCATTTGTGGAGACCTTTTGATTTTTGTCTTTTACCGTTTCCTTATCTATTTATCTAAGAGCAATATTCATGGCTTTTATCTGGCAGCAAATCAAATATTGAGCTTCTAAGCTTTTCCTTTTGACTCCTTCATGTCCTTTTCCTTTTTTTTTTTAACACTCCAAACACATTTGTTAAACGTATTTGAACCCTTGACAATGGCAAAGAATAAAAAAAGAAGCTCTTTTGGCTATAAAAATTGACATTGAAGCAATTTTTTGGCTTAAACATTACTTTATCACTTTATTTTTAGCTAAAGTTGGCGATGAGAGTTGAGACGAAGAATAAATAGTTAGCCATATTTCGTTTTTGCCGCCATCTTTAGTTGCCACGCTTTGTTGCACAAATTCTTAAGTTGAACTGAAGTGTCATAAATTTATATCCTATATATGTATATATAAATCTATATATATATATACATATATATTACGTGCTGTGTGCGATTTCCTGTCAAAATCAAAGAAGCCATATTTTCCCTTCATTTTTTCCTCTCCGCTTTTTTCATCTCTTCTTTTTGGCCAAAAAGTTTATCGCCAAGTTTTGCACTTGAATGAATTTTAATGATATATAATAGGGGGTAAAGAGGGGGTGCAGCAACTCATAAATAAATACATATATGTGTTTTTATATAAATAAAATAAATTTCAGCTTAATTTGAGGCTTAAAGTTGATATTCCATTATTTTTCTTTTTTGTATCAAATTGTTTGTTTTCCATTTTTCACATTAATCATTTACCTGACTGCCAATTAATTTTATGAAGCCAAATTTTCTGATAATAAATTTTAAGTTAAATACGTGATGAAAATTTTCAAAGAGTTTTCATTTTGCTTTTTCTTTCTTTCTTTCTAGCAAGGGACAATTAGATAAATCTATTTTAAGACAATCAACAAATCGACTAAGGTTAATAAAACTTGCCAGTTCTATTGGTGACTTGTAAGTTTTTTTATTCGATTTTTCCAACACTGGCTTGGGTTTTCAATTGATTTTAATTGAAGAAAAAGACTATTTTGTTTTCTGTATAAAAGTTTGCTTTAATTTCTGTGTCAGTGACTTGAATTTCTTAGAATCTAAATGTAAATGGATGAGGCCAACCGCAAACAAGATAGAAAGAAGAAAAAGGAAACCCATGAGAAAGCAAAAAAGAACCGCAACAACATTGTTGCACCTCATCGTCCATATGTGGCATACATTTTGTGTTGTGTTGTCTTGGTTAACAGTTGCAAAGGACAGCAACTGCCATTCAAAGATATATGTATCTATATAGATACATACATAGCCTCCCATCTGGTTGGGACAATCATAAAAAAACAGAAAAATCAAGCAACCAGCCAAGTGACAAAATGCATTTCAACAATTTTTTACGACATTGAAGCAGAGAGCAGGACTAGAATCCTGGTTTACGGACAAGGACCAACAAGCAAGCAGTTTAAGAAATGCAATAAAATATTTTGCAACAATTTAGATGGCGGTTTCCTTTATCAACCTATCCTCTCTCCACCTCGTAACTGTTGCCTTAACATTAGCCAGTTAGTTGGCTTGTCTTTATGACCAGCATTATATGAAGGCTCTCTATTAATGGCCAACACATTTCGTTCCTTTGGCTTAACAACAATTTTGTGTGTTCTGATTTCTTGTTGCCTTTTCATTTTCTTTTCACTGAAAAAAGGAAACGAGCAAGAGTAGAGGGACATGGCTTTTCCTCTGGTATAATCGTTTTCTTTTCTCAGAATGCAAACTGGGCATGAGGTTTTTGCGGTTAACATGTGCAACATTTTGTGGCAGGCCTCGTTAATTCTGGCTTGCAACAACTGGTTGCATTAATGACTATTGACAGTTTCCTTTTTCTATTATTTTTTGGCAATTGAGTTGTGACTTGGCTATTGGGTGGAACTTTTCAAGCCAATAGTCAAAATGTGCTATATCATTAAAGGTAACTGAAAACTTGGCCAAAACACCTGCTGCCCTATGTCATAGTTTAAATTATGTGTGCGAAAAACTTTTCCCTTTTTACTTAGAAACTTTTAATAGCATCTAACGCAATTCTCTTGCCTCTTTTACTAGCTTCTGGTTAGTAAACATGTCCAGGAAGTGAGGCATATGTTCATTGATTGCTTATACTATCCATTAGAAAAAGGTAACCAGAACAAGGATTGCCAACGAGCAAGTTTCCTGCGTGTCTAGCATTCAAGATTTAACTTAGCATTCAAAGTGGGACAAATGGCCAAATGAGTTTTAGCCATTCTCAATTCCCTGTACGATGGCACTCAAGCATTAAATTGTATCTTTCAACACAAAAAAGGAAATAAACTTTTCACAAACAAGGACAAAAACTTAATATGGCAATATTTCGACAGGTGTACACAGAAGTAGTAGTAGAAACTCGTAAAGTCCAAAGAAAATGTAGTTTTCTCTATGAAATTGATGGAAATCTAAGCAAGTTATCGTGAGAAATTAAAGAAAACAAGAGAAACTATAATAAAGATAGTCTTAGTTAGCATTAATAAGTTAGCTAAAGAAGGCAAATCCTTTTAGTTCCAGATCTAAATATGTTGGTCTCATAAGTATCTAACAATTTGGCATTACAAAAGAAGATATAAGAATGTCCTTTATTCAAATATCGAATGTTTACAGGTTAGTCTAGTTTAAGATGGGAAAGCTAGATAAATAGTTATCTTTCTATCTACCAAATTTTTTCAACTAAACTATTTACCAATTGCTGTGATTTATGGCTAATTACATTTTAAATGAATCCGAAAAGCAAACCAAAAGAAATATTCTTGTCTAGAATTCCTTAAATTCTATTCCGTGTCTGACCTAAGGCAATAAACGTTTTTCTTTTTTCTCTCTTTTTTCTTTTTGGCATATTTCTGATAATGAAGAAAAACTGGCCAACAAATTAGAATGCTATTAATAAAAATTACTTGTTCTTTTAATACATTTTCTGTTGGTCTGTTGATGTTTGGTCTGGTTTGGCACTTTTCTCTTTTTTTTTTGTTTTTGCTTTCATTCTGTGGCATCTTCACTCGACCTTGACTTGCTACCTTGAGGGGGGGTTTGAGGGAGAGGTTGTTGTGACTAAAGGCAATGGAGCGAGATGTGTGTGAATAAATTTCTATAATTATTGTGCCATTTGGGCAATTTGGAGCATCACATTAATTATATTGATTTATGCACTCACGCGTGCTTGGACCATCGTCACGCGTGATGTACAGCAATAATATACTACAGAGAGAGAGAGAGAGACAGACCAAAAGTAGACAGAGACAAGACATCAATCAATAATTTGTGGCAATTTATCAAACTATTACATAGACGATATCATTAAAATGTTCAGGCCTAGTTTTGTTGGCGGCACGCCCACAAAAATTCTCCATTTCCTTTTATTTGCCAAGTTTTCCGATTTTCTTTTTCTTCTTGTGTTTTATTTTTTTGCGACAAAATCACTTCAAGGATGTCAGTCGCATGTTTTGTCAATAATATTTTCCATTTGATTGATGTTGTTAGTGGCGCTGCTGTTGCCTGGCCATAAAAACCATTGAAATGTGCTTCATATAAACAGAAAGAGATAGAGATATACAAATAGAAAGGGACAGAGTGTAAGTGTGTGTGGCCACAACATGTATCTATCGTTGCCGCAGGTTCATAAAAGTCTTTGGGCCATGTGGTCTACTCCTTCTTGGCCCATCCACCAGCTGCTGCTCGTTGGTTTATACAATGTTTTTTTTTTGTCTTTTATAGCCGCAAATTCATTGCTGTTATTGTCACAATACTATATTGAGTATACATATATCTATATATAAAGCCATATAGTTCAAATTCACATTCCAACTATAAATATTTCTTTATTACTAGTTTCCCCTTTTCCATGGCAGGCAATAACCAAAAGGCCACTTGACAAAAACCAGGTAAGGGTTTGAAAGATTGAAAAAGTGTAAAGAAATTTATAGAATTTGAAAAGCTTTTACACTGAATTGAAAGATTATTTGATACCCTGACAGAGATACCCTCTAATAAAATTGTTTAGAAGTTTATAAAGTGAAGAACTATATATACGTTTCGAACTTTTAAAGTTTATTTATTTTTAATAAGCATCAAGAGCCGAGTCTAGCCATGTTCCTCTGACTCTCTGTCTATTCTTTTGCTCTTTTTAGACCTTAAATTTTATGATAAAATATAGAATCTTGGTATATAAGCTTTTAAGATATGTATATTTGCCAAGTTAAAGAATTGGCTAGATCTGACTACTTTAGCATATAGTCACTAACGGAATACAAGGTTTTATAAATGGTTTTAAATGGACGATTCAAAAGTATGTTGGCTTAAAATTAAATTCATATATGCATACCATAAAGATTAAGATAATCACCTCAAGGCTAGCCGTAGACTTTGTGATTGAAATGTTCAACAAGAACAAGTAACTTTGAGTTAAACAATGCCTCAATTTTTATTAGACTTTTAAGTATAAGTTCAGTTTTAATTACTTGTACTTAAAATTTAAATTGAATTTGCCTTAAAAAAGTTATGGTTAAGCATTTTGAATTCATTTCTAAGTTGGTTGGTTCACTATGAAAATGAGTTTTAGGTCATCAGAATTTAATGGCGAAATTTTCATTTACAAATGGATATGGAAAATGGAAAATACTTTCTCTATCAATATGAATATTGCATTCAAAACGGAACCTCTGAGTTTATCAATTGAATATTTGTGTGAATAAAATGCAACTGTTCGAAATTATTATTATAGAGGAGAGCCAAACAAAAGGAAAGGAGAGAAGAAGAAGGTTATAGAGCGTTAGATATAATTTTCCGTTTGGCCTCGGCCCCTGTTTGTATATGTATGTGTTTTGTGGGTGTGTGTGTGTGTGTATGTGCCTGTGTGTAGGGGGAAAACTATAAAGTGCCTGACCAACAAATTTTGAATTTTCCCAATGTTTGTTATCACTTGCCATCTGAGTTTCTCTTTGCTGTGTTCCTATTTTTTTTGTTTCCTTTTGGTTTCATGTTGTACTTTTTGCTTTTCCAAGTTTTTTTCTCTCTATTTTTTTCTAAGCGGCTTAAAGTTTAACTTGTTCTTGTTTCACAGAGAACCAGCTGAAGTTAACTGCATTGAACTTTAGCGTCAAAGTAATTAAAGTTTCTTCCTGTTTTTACTATTTTGTTTAGAGATAAACCAAAAGCAGGCAAATTTTCTTAAAAGTCAACAAACCTGACCTGACGGGGATTGGGTATGGTTTTTGTTTTTTCTCAAACAAAAGTATTTTATTTACCTTTAACGAGAAGGAGAAAAACAAAACGTTAAGAGTTAAATTTAAATCTTTGATTATTTATTTAATGTTTAAGTTTACGTTTACATGAATTTCAAATTAATGTGAGGCCTTGGGGCTTGTTGATTTGATAAAGTCAGATTAATTTACCTTTACCAATTAAAATTTGGGCTTTGAAATGTTGTAATTATAGTCAAATTTTTTGAATTTCGCCTAAGGGACATAAGGCACTTGCTTTACATTCTTACTAAAGGGTATATTGATTGTCTAATGTTGTTTGCAGTACATTTAATAAAATATATTTTAGTCTAACTTTCCTTAAATGAATTCTTAGAATAGAAAAATTTTCATTGTACTGAAACTTTATTATATAAAAAATATATTTAATAGATTATGATAAAGTTGTATTTTTAATTGTTAATAAATTCAAATTAAGCTGTTCTTATCTCCCTTGATATGTGAGATCTTATTGGTTTTCGCATCCCTTTATTATATTGTTTTGGACTTTTCATTTGGTGAACTAAACTTATACTTTTTCACAACATTGATATTATTTTATCATATAAAGAACTTTATCAAAAAATATTAGCAACATAAATTATTGTATTATTATTGTATTATCCTTTTTTTTTAAATGAAACGTTAAGTCTTATATTCTATCTATGTTAACAAACCCTTAAAAGTTGGACTCCTCGTAGGAGAAGCTAAGACTCTATTCATAGTCTATTTAATCTTTAATAGAAGCTTAAACTCTATTCATTATATATTTATTCTTCAATTGATCATACTCAGAATTGTTGTCTTTAAGTAATTAAAGTAGTTTTTAATATAATATCTAATCTGAATAAGTATTGGATAATAATTGATTTGATTGTCCATATAATATAAATTGTATTTAGTAGAAAAATAGCCATAATATATGGTTCTATATTTTATATATAAAGAAAAATCATTGAAATTCAAGAACATTTAAAATTCAGTGCACTAAAAATTTATTTAAAATTGCTTTAAAAAAGTACTTTTTGCTTTTATTTTATATTCCCTAGAAAAAATAATTGAATACCATTTATAAATGCAAACTTTGTTGTTATATAATTGTTCTTTGTGATATTTTAATTTCATTTCCTTGTTTCCATTTTATTGTTTAAATAAAATCTCTGATTCTGACATGTTTCATTTAAATTTTGTATATTACTTTATATTTTTTTAAAGCAGAAATTACACAAAGTGAGTTATATAAAAAAAAATTCTTGAACTGAAGTTGACATTAAACTCGACGCAGAGAAGGAAAACGAAAATAATAAAAGAAAAGGTGACAAATAGGTGACAAAAGAAATGAAATCTAAGCTAACAGGAGAAACAACAAAAACGAAACAAATGGTAGAAGAAAAAAAAAAATGCTTTGTAATCAGCTTAGAGTAAAACCAAAATGAAAGAAAAAAAAAGAAACGAATCGTTTTTGGCTGACCAATTTCATCAGTTATATAAATAGCTTTGTTAAATGTAATCTTTGGCCATTCAATTGACATTTGTTGTCGGGCGTTGAGAGGGGAAAAGGGATTATTTAGAGTTTTCCATATAAATAGATATTATTTCTTTCTTTCTTTTTCTAGCTTTTATTTGTTTTCATAGCTTGCAATGTGTTTAATTAACTTTAATTAGTTTTAATTAAAACGAGAAAAAAAAACATTGCTCTAATGTTGCTACTGCTCATTTACTTTAACTGAATTGCCGGGGTAACGCGAAATGTCCTAACACACACACACACACACACAGATACACATATTTACATACATACCGACAGCAGCATAAAACGACATGAGAGAGAAAACGAGATAGACTAAGCTTTTGCCTTGATCCTAAGCAAAACAACTAAAAAAGAGACAGCAAAACCGAGTGCAAAATAACATAAAATATTGTAAAACAGCTTTTGCCTCTTTCTCTCACTGTTGCATTTTAATTACATTTGCATAAGATGCAGCTTATCTCCTCTATGCCATGCCTCTTAGTTGCACCAAAAAAAAAATAAATAAGAGAGAAATACAGAAATAAAACCTTTCAATATTTTACATATTTAAATTTTCTGTTGTTGTTTTTTAAAAAGTTCACAAAGTGTAAAGATTATAACAACTAACAAGAAGAAAAAAAAAATGAAAAAAGGGTTAAAAAGTGACTTTGTTATGCCATTGCACACGTTGCCGAGATTATCAAGATAACAATGTTGCTCTTTAAATAGGTTAGAGAAATCCCAAAACTCTCAATAGATAAGCTTACTAGGGAGAATAAAATAAAACTTTTGATGGAAAAATCAATGATAGATAGAAGGATATACAAAAAGGATGGGATCAGGGAAAAGTCAATTTGATTGTGTCTCAGTTTTACATTTGAAATATTTTTGCAAATCGATTTGATATGATTAGCTGGGAATTTGGCAACAAAAAATAAAACAAATTTCGAACAAAATAGTGATTAATCGAAAAAATTGATAAAGCAGAAAAGAAAGATAAATAATTTATTAAAAAATGCACAAATTGAACTTATAAAACTTTAAACTCAAACATTTTATACAAAGAAGACTTTTGGATTATGGAAATTACTGAAATTAACCAAATTTATCCTCAAAACCCTTATACAATAAAATATTTAATAAAAAAAGGAATGAAAATAGAAGGATATAGAAAATTATTGGGATTAGGAAACATTCAAATTGTTTATATAACAATTTTCTATGTCAAATCTCTTTCCAAGCATGTTGCTTTTAAAAAAAATCAATTGGCTAGCCAGGTAATTAACATTTAAAATTATTATAAACTTGAGATAAAAAGAAGTACAAATCGCATAAATATATGCAGTAAGAGGGGACACCCTTAATACTCTAACACTGGAAGGAAAGTTTTCTAAGAAAATTGCTTAGATATTTGGCGAGCAAAATCCTAATTAGAAAATGAATCTTTCGAATCTTTCGATTTCATCTTATAATACTTAAATCTTGTGTGATTAATTGCTAGTTTCGATTTTTATGATGACGAAACAAAATCCATTTAGTTAACACGGCGTATACTTGATATTTATTTGAAATTTGTACACATGATGCAATGTCCCCATTAAAACTTCAAATTTTATAACTCGGATTTAGAAGAAAGCTTTTAAGGTACAAATATATATAAAAAAAACCGTATATAAATATATATATATATATATTATTTTTGTTTTCCTCTTCACTTTTTTTTTCACTTAATTACTTTGAACAAAAGTGTCAGCAAGTGTTGCCTGACATTTTCCAGTAACATTCCCCTTATCCCATTTTCATCATCGTCTTGATCATCATCGGCGTCATTTAGTGACAGTTTTTTTTACTTGTTCGCACAATTTGCAGCAAAAGAAAAAAAAACGAAATAAAATAAAATGAAATGAAAAAGAAAGCAACTGACCATTTAACAAACGGTAAAACAACACAAAAAAGTTGATATATAAAAAAGTTTATACAAAAAAAAAAACAAAGAAATAAACTTGTCATGACAAAATACAGATACTCTATATAGCTGGAGGTATAAAATCTAAGAATAATATTTTTATTTCATTAAAAGAAATATTATTGTAGAACAAATTCTCCTAATTTCTTTTTTTGATTGTTTTCAATTTTTTAATTACTCAGTTTTACTTTGAGGTAAAATTTCAGTTGATATTAATTTTAAAACTTCAAATATTTTATACTATCCGCTTAACCAAGAGCATAAAAATAGTTTAAGTAAATGAAAAGCTCAAATACAAAAAAAAAAAAAAATAATAAAAATGGAAAAAGGAAACCCAACACTTGAACAATCTGGCAACACGTTGCAAGTGGCTCGGCATTGTTATCTCTTTTGCTATTTTGTTGCTGTTGTGGCTGTTGGCCATAATTTCTGCTGCGTGCTTGTGTAACTATACAGAAATAAAGGGCGTGGCACGTGCCGCTGATTAATTGCAAGTAGTTTTTGGTGGACCGCAGAAAAAAACGACAAAAAAGAATATAAAACAACAAATAGAGAACTGAAGTTTTAAAATGTTTTAAAGTGTTCACAAAGTCAGTTTTGTAATGGGCCTGGTTTTTTGTGTTTGGTGATTGAAGGGGAGAAGAGCGAGGTTCGTTTAAGTATTAACTTGGCTTCTAGCATTGCTTTCATCTATTTATTTACCTGACGTGTTCAGTTTTAGTTGATTCTCTGTTTGTTTAGCTTTCATTTCAAATAGCTGTTGTAGTTGTTGCCGTTTTGTGTGGCTTATTTCATTATACGAAAAACTGGGCACTTTTCTGCTGATGGAGCAGAGTCCAATACGATGAACAAGGTAAGTCAGTAGGAGGAGGAGGGGTTTATAGGGCAGAAGATGGTGTAGAGGCAAACCAAATCTTAGCTTGGCTTTAGGTCTTGACTTGGCATTTGATTGCGTGTATTTGCTCACAGGACTGACCTGGTTTTATTTTGCCCTTTCTCTTCCTTTTTTTTTGTGTTCCCTTTTCATTTTGCTTGTAGCAATCAGAAGGGAAAATTTAGTGTGTGGGTAAAGTCAGTTCAATAAAATATACACGTAAATGTTTGCCTCATTTTCTACCTTTAACGAATTCATTTAGACAGTTTGTTACCTGATAGAGAAGAGTATTATAATACATTGATCAAATCAAATTAAATTCTATATATAGCCCTAAAAAAATTTTTTTTTTAATTTGTTTAGTTTGGAAAGTGAATTCGATCTAGGAAATTTCGTAGCTCTTGATTTGGAAATTAAGAAAAAATATTAATTTTTAACTTATACGAAAAATAGTTTTCTAGGTCTTTAGATGCAAAATCCTTCTGAATCTACATAAATGGAAGTTTATTTAAGAAAAACATATCAAATTATCTTTCCATTAAGATACAATTGAACCTTTAAAATAAATTCAATACACTCTCCCTAGATCGAAAGACAATATCATGTTTATTTCATTATAATAAGTTTCTTTCAAAATAAAGTTAAAAATGTGTGTAAACTTGCTGCAACTTGTTTTCTTTTTCATTTTTGGCAAGACTTTTGTTAATTTGTTGGATTTTGGGAATTGCCTCATTTTCACAGTTTTTCTTTTCTACTTGCAGTTCAATTTTTTGATTGCACAAAACTAAATTAGTTGCTGCTGCTGGTTTTTTTTCCTTTTCTTTTTTGATTAGAAACTTTTGTGAATTATGTCACACACACAAACACAAAAAAAAAACAATAGAAGAAAAGTCACAAAACCAACCACAAAAAAAAAAAAAAAACTAATAATAATGTCCACTTGAGGACAAAAGCCGGGCCAAGTCCAGCTAAGAAGTCAGCCAAAAGCTAAACTCAAGTCGAGAGATAAAATGTTGGAACAATTGCACTTTTCATTCGTTTCTTCTCTCCTTCTCTCTCTCTCTCTTTCTCGTTTTGATATTCTCCGCCTTCTGCTCTGAGTTGGCTTACTTATATTGTGGTTGGTTCAGCACAATAAGCATTTTGGTCTATCATAATAATAATAATAGGAAATAGAAGAAGAAATGTAAGCAAAAATGAAGCTTTACCGAGGGAATAAAGAAAGTTTACAGCAATTTTCTTTTGTGTGTGCGAAAAATGTTATTAAAGTTGACTTTGAAATTGTAAAAGATGATTCTGTGTGGACAAAAACTTTTGACGGAAAATTTTAGTTTAGTTGTCTCATTAAGCAAAAAATGATGTAATTTTTCACTCAAAGTTATTTGAATGAAGTTAAGAGAAAAATTTTAGTGGTCTAAACTAAGCAGTTAACTTTAAAATTGTAAAATTGTACAAGAATTTAAATATTTTTCAATTTATTGATATCTCTTTTGAATTATGACTGTAACACGGGGCGTATGAAATGTAAATATATTTTCAATTAAATTGTTGAAAAGAAAACTTTTTTATATTTATTTTTTTATGTGTTTCATGACAGTTGAGAAGAAAAACAGCAGGAGCATAAGATTCGTCCCCTCCCCCCCCGCCCCATTCTTTCGCTTTACTGTGTTGTGTACAACACTTGAGCTCAATTGTCCAAGCGTTGACAATGCGAATTATTGTTAAAGTCAGAAGGGCGGAAAAGAACCAGAGGGAGGCAAAACCAACAATAAAAGTAGCCACACAAAAATATCAGCAACAATTCGCTCTTCCTGTTTAGAACTTTAAGGTGAAACTTTCTAATACAAAATTGTTGAACAATTAAAACATCAAGAAAGAAAACAGCCACAAAGAAAGTTTCATCAATAAACTAAGCAATGGAATATGAAAAGTTCGAACTGAAACTGAACTGAAAAGACAGAGATAAGATTCAAGTCCACAAACATAAAATGCCAAGAAACCAAAATCGTAACAAATAGACAAACAAACAAGTTTTTCGAACCAAAAAAAATAGTTGACCATTTTATGGCACATTTTTATTTTCCTTTATCTCATTCTATATATATATATTCTGTCTTTCCTGTCTATGTTTGGCTTAGTCTGTTTCATTTATTAAGTTATTTTATCGGTTTGTTATTGATTCTTGCTAAGCTACAATTAAATAAAAGTTAAAATTGAGCAAATTTTTTCGACCAAATAATTTATTTTTCTTTCTTAGTTTAGTTAAGGTAAAATTGTCTTGCGAAAAATTGTTTAAACAATTTTAATTAGTTTTGGGTGTTTTTTTTTTTTTGATGCGTTTGCTGAAGAACTCTTTCTTTTAACATTCACACACACAAACACACAATTGCATAATGACTTAATTAAAGTTTGTCTTTTTGAAATGATGATAATTAATGCAAAATCTTTAACACGCCCAAACAATTCCACCAAGTTTGTCAGCGCAGAAAATCATCATCGTCATCTGCGAAAAACTTAGCCGGATCTGAAGTTGTGGTTAAAACTTTTCTCTTACGGAAAAACCTAGGAAAATAATCATAATGCATGGCAAATGCATTTTAATGAGAGTTGCGGTATTCGTACATAATTCGTAGGCAAAATGAAGTGTGCTTAGTAAATAAAGTGAATGGGCAAGGTGCCAAATGTTGATAGGCGTGAATAAACCTTTTTCTGATATAGTTTATTCAGTTTTTAAATGAGGGGTATAAAAAAAGAATTTGAAATTTAAATTGAAATGTTTTTTTTTAATGCTTTGTTATTGAAGAAGTGTTGCGAAATTTCACTTGGAAGAAGTATTGTGAAACTTCTCTTGGAAGCAGTGTTGCGAAACTTCACTTGGAATAAGTATTGCAAAACTTTACTTGGAAGAAACGTTGTGAAACTTCATTTGGAAGAAGTGCTGTGAAATGTTTTGGAAAAAGTGTTGTTAAACTTTACTTGGAAGAAGTGTTGTGAAACTTCTTGGAAGACGTGTAGCGCCCTTGGTGAAATGTTCATGCCATTGAACAAGAGGATTAAAACGTACTACCCATTATATAAATGTAAATTTTAAAGGATTTATAAGTCATTGCAGGCTTTTTAAAACTTACATGTAAAATTTTATTTGTGAAAGTTTAATATAAGATTTTAGTTCGTTAAAAGAAGTTAACGATAAGTGTCTAAGACCTCAAGATTAAAAATTACTTAATAATTTTAAATATTAGGAATAAAAATCATGTTGGTGACAAATCTTCCTATAAATTAAAAAAATAAAACCAATTTTTAAAAATATCTTATCATAATATACAAAAACTTTTCAGTTGATATTTTCCAACACTGTTTTGCCAAATGAAACAGCTAGAAAGCTTAGCTAATAATATACAAAATGTGAAAATTAATGAAAAACTTTGCAACATTATTTTGCTAAATGAAACGTGGAAATAAAGAAAATCTAACAACAAGTAACTTTGTTGTTGGTTTCAGGTTCTTATTAAAAGAACTTATATATATATTTATTTAGCTTCTAAGCGACTTTAAGTTGGCGTAAAAATTGTTTCAACAACTTTTTTCACTTTGATCAATTGGAGACAACAAAAATAAGGTAAAAAGGGAAATAAAAATGGAAAATTAAAAGAAGGTTAGCTACTGACATGATAATGAAATTCTTTCGAAATTTGTGATAAAGGTAAACAGCATCTGGGGTCAAGTCAATAAAGTTACGCAACAGATTGCGATAACAAGTGGTGGGTAGTGAATTTGACTTCCTACTTTTTTTTTTTCTTTTGGGATACATTTTTATACCTTTTCACAGGTTATCGGAGCATTTTTTTTTTTTATTTTATTTATATAAAAGATGACCCTTGTCTGGGTCGGACATTTGCTTTTGTTAAGTGAACTTTTCAGCATGTGATAATTGTCAAATTATTGAATAACAGCAGACGGAATCTCTTTCTCACTCTCTCTCTCTCTCTCTCTCTGCGTCTTTCTCTTTTTGTGTCTCTTTCAAAGAGTGAGAGGGGAAAATATAAATGAAGGACCTTTGCCCAGTGGCGTCAACTAATTGTAATGAATTTTTCAATTTAGCCGCACAGCTGGATGGATTGGCATGAGAATGTAAGAGGGAGAGGGAAACAAGGATGGATACAGGCAATGGTTGGTCTGATGAATGATGCACACACACTACGCACACACTTGTACATTCGCACACTCGTTGCCTGTCATTCATCACAGCTGACTTGGCATCCGTCCATGGACAACAGCGGCATGGTAACGCGTTTTCTGCGGTCAAAGTTAGACACTGGTATAAAAGAGGGACTGAGAGAGATAGAGAGAGAGATAAAAGCGAGATAGATATAGTTGGAGTGCGTGTGGCATGAAAAATTGTACGGGAAAAGAGAAAGATGATGGGCAAATGGCAATGGTAATGGAAATTTAGCCACTGGCTTAATACACATTCTCGTTAAGCTAACAAATACAAAAAAAAAGTAATATTTGTAAAGTGCATTGAAATGATATGCCCCTCATATTAGCACATATGCAGTTAGTCGCACAAGCTAAACTAAAACTAGAAAATGAGTGTAAATCGCTGCAGGTATACAATTTCCACTTGCTCTAGGTTATAAACTAGACAGATTTTCAGTTTATGGAACTTTCAGTTTTGTTCAATTGATTTGGGCGTTTGATTTTTATGAAGAGTATTTTAAAATTGGTCAGATCTGTCTGTTTCTTTGCAAGAAATGGATCTTAAATTTTAAGTTTTATGGTTAAAAACTTGGTAGATCAACTCTATAATTCATCAGGCAGACGAAGTATGAAAATCAGTCGGATCGAACAACTATAAAATATAGTTAATTGACATAAGTCTCCAAAAATAGAACAAATGTCAACAGGTGGTGTGTAAAAAAGAGAAAAACAGCATTTAAAGTTTGTTTGATGAAACACTACAATATAAGTGAAATTGTTGAGCGGACACGCGACGAATTGGTTTGGTGGTATTTATTACTTACAAATTTAAGAGAAATAAAACAGAGAAGAGTATGATCTCATTTACTTCAAATTATTTTTATCAGCCGATATGGTTGAATGCCTGACTGATTCTCGATAAATAAAACTGTCTAGCTATATAAGTAGAATAAACTAAAAATTCAATTTCACAAACAGAAGTGAAAATGTATCCGAAATATACGATTCTAATTTCTATTGTTGCAATTGTGGCATATCAAATAGTTCAGGTAACTAACAAAATACTAAAGTTAGCATCAATAATTCAGATTTTCATTTAAAGATCGATTCTCGTGTTGAACTTACAAATGTAAAATGTGAAGCAATAGATAAAAATTTTACAGTATTTGAAGACTGTCGCATTAAGGCTGTGAATCGTACCTATAAATATTTGACTGTACGAGTAAAACTGCTTCAAATTCCTGTGACAAATGCAAAAGTAAGAACTATTCAATATATTTCTATATAAAAAATTCTATAAAATTTTTAAAATTTAGGTTAATGTGGCAGTTATGAAGCGGTTGAACGGCTATAAACCATTTCTTTATAATGTAACATTCGATGGCTGCAAATTTCTGGCTTCAACAAATAAGCATTTGCTGTACAATTATTTCTACAGTTTCATTAGTCAAACATCCAATATAAATCACACTTGTCCATATGATGTAAGTACTTTCAAATATTAAAGATATATTCTAAATGTTTATTACAATTTTTATATAGCACGACATTATTCTGGATAAATTAACAATTGAGTTTTTAAATTATCAACTTATGGTTGTCTTGCCGGTTCCAGAAGGAGATTATGCCGTATATACCACTTGGTATATCGACGGCATTAATCGGGCCGAAGTTCGAGTTTATGGTACCCTTTCATAAATAAAGGATACCTCATCATATATATCAATTCAATGCAATAAACGATTACAAAAGTTTTAAAGCCAACTAGAGGTTTAAGCCATTTGCTTGCATATTTAATTCTAGGTCAAGTATTGCCTTTTTATAGTTGGGCGAATTGTCCTGTCATTTGTGGCAGCTAATTTTGTATTGGCCTTGTTCAATAGTTAATTTCAATTACATTTGAGCCACTTATTGGCATTGTTTTTCTCATGGCCAACTAATTGGCAACTGATTTGCTCCAATTACACATGGACATGCACTTTGGCGTCTAAAAAAATAAATTGAAAATTGGTTTTTTCCTCTTTACCAAGTTAATCGACGTTAAAAACCAAAAACAAAAAAAAAATTATAGTGTGCAATGAGGAAAACAGAATAAAAATTTTTCCCCAAAAACAAGAATCAAGAACTTAATCAACTCTAACTATTTTCTCATTAGTTCAAGTAGAAATTTATCTAAAAATTTAAATCTATGCATAAATTCATACAATTTAAATATATATATATATATATATAAAACCCAAACCCATTCGGAAATTGTAATTATTAATTACATTTTCTATACATTTTCTGCGATTTATTGAGGGAAATTCCATTTGATTTATGTGTGGGAGACCCCCGCAAACAATTTTCTAAATGAATAACTCGGTATTGTTTTGAATTCTCTCTCACATTCATTCTATTTCTCTATACATCTCATTCTTCTTCTTTAACTTATTATTATGATTATTATTATGAACTTTAGTTTTTTTTTTTTTTCACTTTAGTTGTTTTTGCCATTTCCAAAAACTATAAATCATTTGTTTGTTCCATTTCGTCTTTTGTCCCAAAAGATTTTATTGTTCAAAACGAAACGGAAGAATGAGACGAAAATAATATTGTGACATATTCTTAAAATATAAAAAGAAAGAAAGGGTTTAGAAAGGGTAAAGTGGTAAGAAGTAGAAAGAAAGAAAGAGCTAGATAGAGAACCAGAGAGAGATTGAATTGAGTTTAGATTGGTTTGCAGCGGACAGTCACAGTGAAGTTTTCACACTTGAGAGCTAAGAAAAATGACTGGGAAAATAAAACAAATACATTTGAATACTAAAAATAAACTTGGCCTTTGATGTATCCCGTAATAAGTAATAAGTTTAATTGAAGGAAAGTTTAAACATTTTGGACATTTATATAAGACCCTTTAAGGAACTTCTTTACTCTGTATAGGATGTAACAATTTGCCAGTATAAATAGTCGTTAATCTACCAAAAACTCAACTGGATCTATTGCATGGATTTAAGGAAAAGTAATCTTTTTAGTAGCATTAGTTTATTCGAGTCAATTCATTCCGAAAGTAATTCAAATCAGTTCCAATTATTCTTTTTGCTTTTCATTCCTATGGCTTTTATAGGGTTAAGCTTGAAAGGGTTCAACACGAATGCTGCAATCTAATGCATAAATATTTGGGTGTTGAGTTTTGAAAGATTTTTGAGAGTTTTCTATTGTAGATACAACCTATAACCGTTAAGCATATATAGACCAATAAAGTTTAGAGTAGAAGATACTTAAGCCAAGTCAAAGAGAAACAGAAAATGAATGCTAATTAATCAAAGAGATTTTCTAGGTTACCTTTTCTACAACACTAAAATCATAAATATAGTTCTATATTACAGTTTTACTATGTAACTTACAACCTGAATTTATAGTTTGCATTCTTTTCATTATCTTATACACTCAAAACACTATAAGACATTATAATAAAGTTTTCTTAATTAGACAATTGCCAAAGAACAAAAATCTTAGTTTTTGCTGGTAATTACATTTCACCCACAGACAGAAGAAGCACCAAGAATCAGATGGCTAAAAAGGAAAACTTGATTTTGCTTCTGCTACTTTTTTCAAACAGACAATACAACTTTTTTCCCAAGTGTTACAAAAATAATTTCTTAATTTTCATTAAAAACAAAAGGAGAGAGAAGGAAAAATAAAAGAGGTAAAGGTAAAGGAAGAAAAAATGTGTCTGAACACGATTTTCACTTACAGCTTACATTTGTCTACGTAATTAATTTATAAAAAGTCGGAAGGGAAAAGGAGAGAGAGAGAGAGAGAGAGAGAGGGCGGACAGCAAATCAGCAAAACATGGACAAGATGGAAAATTTTCTTTCTGCTTTTTTTTTCCAGCTGAATACGCATAAATTCACATCCGGCGACAAGATGGCGTCGCGCGTTTTTTTTTTTGTTTTTTGTATTTTTTAAGTTTTATTTTTTTTCTTCTGTTGGATTGCAATACCTCGGCATAAAAATTGTCAACGTTGCAAGTTTCTCTAGATTTTTCTCCTACTCGCTGTTTTTGCCTCTGTGTTTCTCTGTGTTTGGCAACATGGCGTATGCGGCACTTCCGCTAAAAAAAAAAAAACAGTAGAACAGACAGACAGCCAGACAGAGGGACATAGACAGGGGGTGTTATGGGTTGCACGGAAAATGCGGAAATGTGCAAATGAGAGCCGCCTTGAATATCTTAAGTCCAAACCAAATCCTTTTCCCCTTGCGAGAAGAAGTCCTCCAACTGCATCATTGCAATTATTTGCTGTTGCTGTCGCTGTTAAGATGACAAGGCAGCGCGAAAAAGGTTTCATTTTCCATCAGACGCAGCAGCAGCCATTTTCCTCCATTATTTCTTTTTTTTTTGCTTTTTAAGCTTTTCCTTTTGTTTTTGTTATTTCGTTTAATTGGAAAACTATACAGTAAAAGGCGAAAAGTGCTGAGCATGGCCAATATGCATCTGGTATGGCGATTGCGGATTCAAATAGAATGAGGAGACGTTAGTCAAATGAATTGGTCTATCTCTTTTGCTTCTTCTTTCTCTCTCACTCTCTCTCTCTCTCCGTCTCTCTTGTTCTTGGTCGCTTAAATGATTGGCATTGGAAATTAAAATTGCAAGTTTTCTTGCTTTTTCATTTTGTTTGGTAGCATTTGACCAGGCCAACAAAGTGAAATTTTCGAAAATTGAATTTCCATGAAAGATAAAGCTAAATAGACATACGGAATAAGCGAAAGTTTTAGACATTTCAAATTAGATGAATCTTTCGATTATCGATTTAAGTGAAAATGAATTAAAGTCTCGCTTATATATAGGTATATATATATACATATATATATATATATATATATTAAGTATTAAATTTAGTTAGAGATTCACTAGTAAAAGTATTGATTATTATTTACTATGCCCAACTCAATTATCAGTAATAGAATTCAAAACTTGTTTGTAGTCATGTTAAAGTAAATGCTTAGAAATTCAAATTTGTTATGTGTAAAAGAATATATATATAAATCTATATATATATATATGTTAGTTAATCGAATTTTCATGTATTTTCTTTTGTGAAACAAATCTAAATGAATATGGCAATAGCAACACCTGCATGGTCCTTGTGGAGATTTTCCATGTATTTTGGAAAAAACTAATAAATCGCTGAAAATTCGCTGATTTTTTACCTGATGTTGACTGCTTTTGACTCTGTCAGCCTGCCAGTTCATCATCCATTCAATGAAATCAAAACTCAATTGACTGCATTATATATTTGCAGATATATATGTATGTACATACCCAGATCTATATATTCACATCTACACACATACAAACACATACATTGATATGTGTGTAGATGTGTGGCGAAACAGGCAAACAAATCCAAAATACTTTTTCACATTTGTGCAGGTGTTTTTCTTCTCTTCTCTTTCCCTCCCCCAATTGTGATTTGATTGTGATTTGGCGATTTTCGTGGATCTTTTGCGTATATATATTTTTTTTTAGATTTTGAGTATACGGATTCGAATACGGATTCACAGTTTCTGATTGCGAATGCAAAAGCAAATAAATTTACGTGTGCAGCTCAAAGGCTCAACAAATGCCAATTGAAAATTGACTGACAAATGTGTTTGTTCATTTGACACTAACAACAACAACAACAGCAAGTAGCACAATAATGGAAAGGTAAGCAAAGAGTAAAATGGTAAAGTCTATTGACTACTTGACCTAATTTACACACACACACTCATTAAAACTCTCAACTATAGTTAGACAATTTGTTTGTTGGTTTTCCTCTTAATGACTTTTTAAACTGTTCATAATTTACTCTAATGAGTCCCCACTGAGAGCCACGACCTTCAACTTCCTTCTTGGCCAACAACTAACAACCAATAGGAATGACAGTAGACGGGAAATAAAGAAGCCAAGTACTAGCCAGGATATCAAAATTACAAGGACAAAAGCAAAGAAAAAAATAAAATAACAACAAAAGCAGTTTTAATTGGTTTAGCGCAAATTATGAAGAGGAAGTCTGCGAAGTAATCACATTAACCCAAGACAACAAAAGATGGCCAAAAGACAAGAGAATGAAAGAGAAACTTTACATAAAGAGAAGGAAATTGAAAAAAATTGATTGAAATCAAGAGAAATTGTGGTAAACTGTTATACAGAGATTCTTTCATGACAAATTTAGCTATAAAATTTGGGAAAAAAACAAAGGGAAGTTTAAAATGTTTTATTAAATATCGAATTTCTAAAATTTCAACTGCGAAAATCTTTCGGTAAAGTCTTTCATTATGCTAAGGAAATAATCCTTTTCGAACTAGGGAAATTGTCTTATAAATTTTTATAGATGTTGCTTGAAAATTCTCTTTTCATTCACGAATTTATTCTTTAACAAGCAATTTGTTCGAGCAGCCTTATTCCCGTATAAGATAAATGAACTAATTTTCTATGGAACTTAGTATAAGATTGTATAAGATGATTTTTCTGTCTAAATGAAAGACTTCGAAAATAAATATAAGACAAACTTTCATGTGAAAGCCTTTTTAAACTTGTTCGATTATAGTTTATGGTTGTTCTTATACAAACTCTTGGGTGTATAAGACATTTAAAATAGTTTCCCAAATTTGGTTAGTATATAAAAATAAGTTATAAGATTAACTTATACATCCTCATGTCTATATAAGCTTAACACTATTTACTGCCTAAAACATAGGCTCAGCTTTATAAATATTAATTATTATTTGACAATTAGTTTTCGTATAAGTCAAACATCTCCTAATACAAAATGTACTTTTTAGGTAAGGTAAATTTGTATTGAATTCGATATTTTATATAAAAAGAAAACTTGTAAAAATTTTAATGGTGTAATGTCATAGCTAAGGTCTTATAACTTGACAGCGAAACATTATTTAAAAGTATATTTCGAAGATGTATAAGAGCTAAGCTTTTCAATTGGCGAAGCCATGGAGTTTGCTTTTGTATAAGTCAACTTTGCATAAGAATTGGTATCGAATCGTTTTCGTATAAGATATAAGAACTTTTATATTGGTTGGTGTTTGTATAAGTACAAAGAATAAAATAGTCTTCTATTATATGTATTCTTATATGGACCAGCTTTATATAAGAGAAACTTATATAAATTTCGACCTTATACATTTTAGTTAGCTTTATGCTTTATGGATTGAACTGACAACTTTTGTAGCAAAGCTCTTGTATAAGAAGGACATTGCAGGATGTTTTCTATAAAACAAAAAGTTTTAAGCTTTCGTAATATAAGTTAACTCAACGAATAAGAATCTATAGCAAACTTTGTTGGAGACAAAGGAATGCATTTTATAGTAAACTGTTTGTTCCGACTTGATAGCTTATTGAAAAGAAATTGTATTAGTTTAACAGAACATAAATTTTAAGTACAAAAAATTACAACTTATAATTGCCTAGCGGAAAATTGAGAAAATATTAGCTAGCATCAACTGTAATTCTCATATAGAGTAAAATTTCTTGTCAATTCTAAAATTTAAGAAATTTCTTTGCTAATCAGATTTAATATTTCAATTTTATTTCACTTCATTTTGTCTCCTCTTAAATGAGATTTCTACTATACTTAATCTAGTCATAACTAAGATAATCTCAAAGTCATGGCACTAAAAAATATTCTGATAACAAAACTTCATCTAATCTGCATACGAACTATAAAAATGGAAAAAAAAAGAAAAAAACCAAAAACTTTATTAGCAACAAACTTGGTGAGAAGAAATATTTCTTTGCTCATTAAGTTAGCTACCAAAACCTGGCAACCGAAACGATTTCCTCTATTATATGTCTTCAGCTGCTGGTGGTGTATAAAATGTTCTTCAATGTTCTTTACATTGTTAGATGCAAAAATCTGTTTTCAGTTTTTTTATGACACTTAAACGCAGAGTTTTTTAGATGCTGCTGCTACTTATTGATGATGAAATTGTCAAGTTTCATTTTTCTCTCTTTTCTTTTTTTTTTTTTAGGACATCTAAACACTCGAGCTGTGAAATGTTTATAAGCATGATGAAATCATAAAAAAAAACCCATCGATGGGGGAAGAGAGAAAAAGTGAAGTGAGGTTGCTTTATTAAAAGCCAGAAAATAGCCAAATGAAATGAGGAGCAAATGTTATACGGGGGGCCAAACAGGATAACAACAGGAAGGAGAGAAAGAGCTGAACAAGCTGAAGTTTCTATGCCCAATTGAGTTGTAAGTTAAATCATTTATATTATATACCATTGTTGCCAGATAGAGAGAAAAGATTTATCTGCTGCAACTGCCAAATTTTTAAGATTTCAATAAAGTTTAATATATTGTATTAAAAATCAATCGAAAAGGTATAAAATTTAAGATATTTGTGGACAAAGTTCATTTTCCATTTAAAAGGTATAAATGGTCATTAAAGGCCTTTGTGTTTGCTCGATTCTTAACTTTTATCTAAAGAAATGCATTATAAGTTTAAGGACTCAAGAACTTTATATATGTTTTTATAATTTCTTAATAAGTTTTGCATATTTTTTTCACAGTTTTTCCATGTACTTATCTGTCTGTTGTCTAAGAGGTAAAAACTAAAAATTCATACGATTCATTAAAGTTTAAATATTTCTTTTACAAATTATTCAACTTGGCTACAATCAGCAACATGATTATCAGGAATCATATTGTTTATAAAAAGTTATGAGCTTAAATAATTAAATTCCAATTTTTTCTATTACTTATAACACAATAGAAAACAAACTATGACTTGAATAGAAATCAAATATTGTCATAGATAAAATATTGGAAACTAATCATGCAGATATTCACAGCTCTATGAATCGATTTCTTTATATTGAAAATAAATTGAAATATATATATATATATACATATATATATTCTGAAACTTCAATTCCCAATAAACAAACTCTTTAACAATAGTAAACAAATGTTTTGTAAATTTCACATTATTCCCTTAACAATTTCAATGGTTCAACTTTTTTGAATTTGTTTGCTGACATAAAGGATAATTTATGTATATTTATGTATGTATGTCTGTCTGTATGTGTGTATGTATGTCTGTCTGTTTGTATGTGTGTGTGGCCATAAACAATCGAAAATACATGCACCTGCCAGAAGCAACAAATATTTAAATAAATTCCCCTTTGTCAAAAAAACATAATTTCAAGTAGATTTTAAATCAATCGCCAAACTGCCCAAACTGCCAAACCAGACACGCCCCACTCACGCCTCCCTATCTGTCTCAGTCAGCTGTTGGCATAGCAACTGGGTTTGAGGGTTTTTCATTTTTTTTTTGGTGAGGGGAGAGGGGAGAGCGGGCAACCACTTGCTTGTTCAATATTTATGACAAATATGAGCTATACTCAATGGGTAAGGGGGGGTATGAAGGGTAGAGGAAATGGCGAGGGCTGCCATGAGTGTTCAAGATTAATGGCGCGTCTCGAAATGCTTCTTCACGTGCGAAAAAAATCTATAAAACTGACGCCAAACAAACTCACCCACATACAGACACCCAAAACACACCCCAAAAAGAGGCGTGGTTCATTCTTCTCCTTTGTGTGTGTATGTATATATATAGGGGATGTGCATATGTGTGTTTGTGTGTGCGCGTGTTTTTGACACTTTAACTGCGCTTTCACTTTGGAGAGCATAAACTTGCGTCACAATTGTTGTTGTTATTGCAGCTTGTTGGCTGTCATTTTGCGTTTATTTTAGCCAGGTTGTAAATGGCAGTGCCTGCCATTGTTTCAGGTAAAAGCGCTACACCTCCCCAAACGCCCCCCTTCCGCCATCACAATGCTAAGTGCCCAACAACAGTACCTTGTTATATGCATTCAATTTTAGCTTGCGAGCTTATCCTTAATAATATATATAAATATACATACACAAATACAAACAAAAGTATAAGGCTCTTTCTATTCATGCATGTGTATATATATATATATATACATATTCAAGTTGGGTATATTGAGTTTTGTGACAACAATTTTGGAGATATATTCTTTATGACCTAAATTAAGGGAATTTTATTTGATAAGTTTCAGATCAGAAGACAAAAATTATTTAGATTTAGTTTAAAATTTAGTCTAATGCTAGACTATATTTGTTTTAGGCCTAGTTATAAATAAATCATATGGCTAAAATAATGATCATCTTATCTAGTATTAAGCAAATGAGGTCAGTCAAATGCCTGTCAAGTAGACGAAGAAGAATTTTTTGTAATAGGAAAAGATCTTGATGGCAAATCTCAAATATATGATTTTGAGGTTTTCAAAACATATTATTTTTGGAAAGTATTAAGAAGTGTATTAGTTAATATGTATGTAAATATAAATGAAAGGACCTTCTTGTATGGTAAAGAATTCACAAAAAGTCTCTAATACTTTTCTAATTGAAAATTCAATTAAGAGACAAAAATTGTAATTGACTTTTTAACTTTTAATTTATATATATATTAATTTTTAAGTTTACCAGCAAAAAATTTAGAAAGTTAAGTAGGTAAAGTAAAAATAATAAGTAATATATATATATATATCTTATATTTCTCAATTATAAGTTAAAGTATAACTTGTATTGTCAACCATTTTAATACTTTTCATAAATGAAATTCTCATTTATTTAAATAATTTCTTTACTTTAATAATTATTGTTAATAATCAATTTTTCCCGATTTTTCATAATAACACTAAAAGGAAACCATTTTAATAAATCAATTAATTTAATAATGAAAAGCTTATAATATTTTTCAATTGTCCAGCTACAGAGAAAAATTTCAATCTAATTTTAATTTTTCTATTTATCTGTATCCTCTATCCGAAACTCATCAAAAGTTTCTTAGAAAGAAAAGGAAAGTAATTGCTGATCCATGAAGTATAACAATCGTTAGACCTTTGTATCTTAAAATCAATTTTTCATATGTTTCCTAAATCATTCAGACTAGATAATAAAAAAAAAACCTAATATAATCTTTTTTAAGATTTTGAATTTAAATTTAACATAAATATCATTTGGCTATATCTCTTACAAGGTATATCAGCTGGACATCTCTTTCTTAATCATTGCATTCTTTCTCTTATTTAAATTAAATTTCAATTTTCTTCATCCTGCTATATCTTTTATAAGGTATAACATGTGACTATCTCTTTCATAAGGTATGGCTATCTTTTTCATATATATAACTTTATTTCCTTCTCTTATTTTGGTTAAAATTTTATTACCAAATAATTTTTGTAATTGGACACATAAAATGTATGCGATTTTACGAGATTGAATTTGTTTCGTCTTTTTGATGAATTTTTTGATATTGAGCATTTTTTTTTATCAAAGCTAATAAATGAAATGCCTGTCAAGTGGAACATTTGCTGATAATTGAAATTCATTGATTAACAGTAAAAGAGCAAAAAATGGTATATCTTTTTCTGCTTTAACAAACAATGTCAAAGAATGAAAAAGCTAACCAAAATTGTTAATTAAATAAAACTTTCTACTTACTATTTGTAGAATGTTGTGTGGTTTTGTTTAAGGACATCAAATTGTTTACATACCTGCAAATAGAAAGAAAGGAGTGGGAAATGTTTGATTAATATTCAATTTGATAAATTCAATTTTTACTTCTTTGTAATGCCCCAAAGGTAAATACATCTTTAGTTAACAAGCTTGACATAAAAGCCTCGCACTTTACCAACTTTCTTTCTGTTGCTTCGTGTCCTTCTCACAGTTCACTTAGTCGTAGCATAACCACCTAAGGACATTTATTGAGTCAATGGCAGAGAACCAGGCAGCTGCATTTTCAACTAAGCCAATAAGCGTTTGAGTAAAAAGCCGGCATACAGCATGCATTCGAGTGCAAAGAATATTACAGAGTATCCCAAAGATGGAAGAGTGGAAAACGGCGACAAGAAGTTAGAGTGGGAGGTGGATGGAGGCAAATACCTGGTCCTGCATTACCTACATCTCCTTGATACATATAGCTTGTTGCACTTTCTCTAGCTCTTTTTTTCGAATTTATTTGATGTCGGCGAAGGCGGCCTTCATCTGTCGTCACGTTTTAGCGCTTTAGTAGCTGCAATTTGTCGGTGCACAAAAGTGCACACATGCATAAGCAAATAACTTGTTACGGTTAAGGCAAATGAATGCCAATTTACGAGACATTCACTGAAAAGGTGGAGCAGTGCAGGTGAGACAGACAGACAGACAGATAGACACAGAGTCAGGCTAACTATTTCGACACTCGACCAAAATTGCATTAGTCAGAGCCAATTTCACCACCGATGAGCTGTGAACACTCTGTAAGACGAGTTAAGTCCAGTTGAATGGCAAGAACAATAACAATTGAAATGCAATTGAAATCGAAATTGAAAGAGAAATTGAAAGGGGAATTGAAAGAGAAATTGAAAGGGAAATTGAAAGAGAAATTGAAACGGAAATTGAATGTAAATAGAATCTAAATGATATCAACTTTAGTTTGAAACTAAACTCAAGTAATAAAAAAGGTATAGACGAAATCACAGTGATTGAAATGTTTCGTTCAATTTCATATTTTGAACTTTAAATTGAAATCAGAATGTTTCAGGACAAATTTCAAGAATATTCAGTAATTTGCTTGGTTTGTTAAAATAATATAAATTTAAAAAGCCTTTAAAATAATAATATCAAATGACTGATGTAAAAAAAATATAGAGAAAAACAACCCTATGTATTGTCGAAACATTGAAATGCAGTTGAAACAATATTGAAAGGCAATTGAAGGACTATGGTAATTATAGTTTAACTTCCATAGAGAGGATTTTGAAGAAAAGTAACCCATTACTATGAAAGACTGAAATTTTCTATTAATTTTTTATTTTTTTTATTTTTAATTTATATTTTCACTTATATTGGATGGTTTGATTGAAAACTATTGAAACTAAACAGAACTTGAAAAGAAATCAAATATAAATCCAGAAAACTTAAAGATTGAAAAGAACATATATAATTCTTTTTTCCATTATAAATAACGAGAATTCTTTAATTTATCTTCGCTTGAAAATTGATGAGCAAAGTGAAAAAATAGTTCACGCTGAGAACAATTTAATTTTAAAAATATGCAACAGTTTTTAGTTTTCCTTCCGCCTCTCCACTAGAGAAGAAACAAAAAAAGAGAAAGAGCAACGAAAAAAGCCAATAACAAATGCCTTTTAGTTTCCCAAATTGCTTCGGTACAACGGAGAAGCGGCAGGTGCAACGGTGAAAAGCGGAAAACTTTTTCATAACACCATTTTACTCGCTGGAGGGGGCGTGCTCACACTTTCCCGAAAACAAAGAGCAACAATTAGCACAGCTTCAATTTGAAAGCTTTTCCAAGAGGGCCAAATAACATGAGGAACAAAAAAAGAAAACAGTTGTGGAAAATATTTCAAACCTTTTGTCATGTGACTTTTGACCGGACCAATATATTGAGCTTAGGCAAAATGAACAATAAACATTTTTGGGGCTTTTGTTTGCTTTTGAGTGGGCGTGGAGAAGGAGAACTAGAAGAAGGAGTCAAATGGTATGAACGTGTGAGAGGGTCAGCGCATTATAAAACAATTTGTTTTGCTGACACCCCAAACAAAAGCAGGAGCAACAACTGACCACAACAGCAGAGCCCACACTGACCCCAAAATGCTGACCCCCACCACCTGAACCCTTTTTTTGGCCTAACCATTTGGCCATTGTTTGCTCATTGTGTGAGCACAGAGACAGGATTTTATTTTACTTCCGTTTTGTGTTCGCTCTTGCTATTTGTTTTAGGGCTTTACTTTGACGAACAAAACAGAGTTAAACCCAGAGCACTTAAAGTTTCCACTGTCAAAAATGTAGTAACATTTGTAAAAAAATTGAACATGAGAATGAAACGAAGTGTAATTTGACATTGTTTTCGTCCCCATGACGATATCTTTGCCATATGTCATATTTGTCAGGCAAAACTATCATATAAAACATCCATAACCAATCTAAGGCGCCATCTAAATCGTCTTCATCCAAGTCCATCATCTTGGACACATTTGGAGGAGAATATCAGAGTGAAGATTAACTAATTCTGGTCTAAAAGAGAGGTATGAAAACTCTAGAATACTTTTTTTAATGTTCAAATTTATTAATTTTATTTAGACAACAGATGATAATGATCTAAATATGGACGAGATGCAGGAAATTGTTAACAAATCACTAATGGAGGACTCATCCGAAGAAAATCAAAGTGATTGTGACTCAGAAAATAATTATACTCAAAGACATTGAGTATTAAGAAATTTACGAACATGTACAAGCTAAAGATATTGGAGGATAAACGGCATCATTTAGCCATGGAGCAATTACTAATGGATAAATTGGAACTAAAGAGAAAGCAATTTGAAATTGAAGAACAGAAAATAAAACAATTTAAAACAGACAAATAAAGACAAACGTAAATAGAAATTATTCAGTTATAGTAAAAGTTATTGAGGTAGAAAGTAAAACAAACGAGGGTAGCTTTAAAAGTAACCATAAAATAATGAAGTCTTTGAAAATATTTTTGCACTTAAAATTGAATCTCATTAGAAAATTTTTTAGGGATTTTACAATTAAATGGAAAAGTATCTATGAAAAGAGTTTATAGTTAAGGCTAGACTTTGTCTGCTAATTGTTTAGTAACACGCCAACACAGGGCAAACATTTTACACCTTCCATTTAACCAAACAAGTTTGCGTGGACAAGAGCAATTGCAATAAATTAGAATACTTCTTACAGCTGAAGAGGTTCACATGAACTCTGTTTAACCAAAAAGGGAAGTTTCTGAACTAATTACATGGTAAAGTCATACTCTCTATTTTAAGATGTTCAATGTTATGTGATACACAATACAAACACTTCAGAAACTGTCACTTGAAGAAGTAAGTCAACTACTTACACATGAAAAAGGTTCAAATATTGATCCTTTAGCACATTCAATGTCAATTACAACTTGAGGTAATAGCATTAAGTTGTGTTGTCAGGCCAACGAGTGACTATTAAATATATTTGAGGTTAGGTTAATCAAACAGCTGATGGGAAAAGAACTTCAAGGAAGCCAACATGAAGAAATAAAGCCAAAGTAACATTAAAGCATTTATATTTGATTCTACAATGATAAATCTTGCATCTTTTCTCTATTTCTAGTGCTTCAAAAACTTTACCAGTTTTAGGTTAGGTCACACAAAACTGTCAACTTAATAAACTTGAGTTTGACTTTTAAAAATTTAATTATTTAATTACATATTGAGTGACCCTCGCTTATAGGGGAACTTTGTTTATTTTTAAAGCACTTGCAAATTGTTTTTGGCATATCAAAACTAAGAAAAACTTGAAATGTATGCAATAAATTAGAAACTTTTGGCCGAGATTATTTCGTTTAGTTTGTTGCTGTTAGATAAAGTAAACTTTTTCCTGACATTTTTCTAACATTTTCCAGCATTTGGCTGGCTGCATTGCATATGTATGTAAATTAAGTTGGAAAATGTTAAGCTGAAAATGATTTTCATTAAAAGTTCTTAATCTGAAAGTTAGTCTCAAGTATTTTCATATGCATATGGCATGCCCCAACCGCCTCTCCCACTTCACCTCCTTTTGTGTTGCAATACCGTTGAACGCCCAGAAAACATGCAAACATTGTTATTATTAAGTAATTTTTTTCACATTTTTAAGAGAGCACACACATTGCCCCACCGCCCCGCCCCGCCTATTTGCAGCTTGTTTCTCTCTCCACTTGAAATGCTGTTGCGGTTTTAGACGACAACATGTCGCACAATTTCATGTTGCATGCAACAGAAGGCTATAAGCAAAATGCAAGAGAGAGTAAGAGAAGGATAGACAAACGCCATTCTTTGGCTCCCTAACTCTCTCTCTCTCTGTCTGTCCGCCTGTCTCTGACTGTCTCTCTCTCTCTTTCTCTTTTTGTCCTTTCAACAGCTCAACACTTTTGACTTTTAATATGCAAAACCTCCCACGAAATTATTTTGTTGAGTGTTGCTTTGTTTGACGAGCCACGCCTCAAAACGCCTCCCCATCATTTTCTTTTTACTATAAATTTCCCTTTACTCTTATCCGGGGAAACATTTTATTAAAGTTTTTTTCCCCCTCTTTTTTTTTTTGCCCATTTTTTGTTCTTTACATATATGATTTTGTTTTACCCTCCCCCTTCTGCTTTTTCTACTCCAACTTGCCCTTCTTCTCCTTCTCCTTCTGTTGGCTTCTGTTCTGGCAATTTTTCATATGCAACAAAATTTGCATAAAAAATAAAACATCAGCAGCCATGCCGAAAAATTGTTGCGTTGGTGTTTTTCTTTTTTTCTCTCCCCTCGAACCCCTTGTTCCGATCTTCCTCTCCCACCACATTCCTTATCTAGTGCATGAAGATTGGGTCAGGGTTCTGGGTTCTGACTGGTTGTTGCCTGGTTAACCCTTTCTTGTTCTACTCTGGCTCCTCTCAGTTCTATGTGTTAGTTGAGATATGTATGCAAATTCTGTTCTAGTTTCTTTTCGAGTGTTTTGGATGAGTAGCCCTAATCATCTCCCACTCAATCTATGTACACATTCGCGTAGATGCGGCAAATTCTCATTTAGATTTTAATACAAAAAATGTGAAGGCAAAAATAAAAAAAATACAATAATTATAGACTTAACTTTAATAAGATTTTGACTTGCAAAAAAATATGGGAAATTATATGGAAACTTACTTATGGAATCTTTCAGTTTTTCTTGTTTTTGCAGTTTAAATTGTTACAGTATATAGAAAAGTGATTCAAGCAACACAGAGATATATATATATATATTAAGATTTGAGTAATGTGAAAAATTGATAAGACATTCATATTTCTATGCAAAAGATTAAGATACTCAAATTTCTTTCTTAAAGTCTTTCTTCAGATCTTTAAGACAATTTTAAACAATCGGCACATAATGGATTCTAAAACTCGATAACAAATTTGGGACTAATCGATAATAACTTATTTAAGTTATACTAACCCAAAATTGATATAAATACTGCAACTGTTCTTTGCTTTTGTTATTACTAACAGTAAGTGCAATATAAAAGAAAATTCATTAACTTAAAAATCTCTCCAGTGTTGTATAATACTCTCCTGACTAATCATCGACATTAATTGATATGCATTGAATCAAGTAATCGAGTTCAATTGTAGGCACATTTGAGTGGCATTCAACAATTAGTTAGACTTTCAATCTGTCGAGTTTAATATACTTTAGAACTAATTTAAAATATTCAACTTACATAAATTGCTTAGTAATTTCTTTTACTTAATTTCTCAAAGAATTCCTTACTAACTATTGTCAATATTCTTTTTTTATCCAAATCCAAATGAAATAACTTTTTTATTTCTTCTTACACTGCCCGTTTGTATCAGTTTTTGACCCAATAATATTTTCATTTCTCTCACTATCAACTTGCATGCCCAAGGCTGGCCTGGCTTCAGGTGAAAGCTTTTGAAAGATTTTCGTGAAAATTGCCAAACACAAAAACTAAAAGCAAAAATCCTTCATGATGATGACTGCCTGCCTGCCTGGCCCTGGGTCGGAACCTACCTTGCTGTGAGGCGATAAATGTGCGAAATGTGTGCACGGTTTGGCAATATTTTTGCGTTTACCACGACAAAGGTGAAATGCACACACAAACACATAAACATTCCATAAGTGTTGGGTAAGGGGAGTGTCAAACGGGACAGGGCCAAAGTTGGCTGTGGTCTCATGATAAAGTTGACACTTTATGCGTTTTGGCATAGCCAAAGTGGTGGACTCCAGTTGCCCCTTGGGTAACAAAAACCATAGCGAAAGAAAAAGAGACAGAGAGAGAGAGAGAAAGAGAAAAGGGCAGTGCCAGATGGTGAAAATATTAAACACATATGTGAAGTTTATGACATTGATACGTTGGCTTTGATTCCTTTGAGTTGCAATTGCAATTGAAATAATGGAATAATAATTCTCAATCAATATGCTTATTTATGTCATATTTCCAACTAGGTTTAACAGGTACTGAAGGAACTTGAACTTGAACTTACCTAATAGTAAAAGCAAGATTTTGAAGGAACTTAAACTATAGCTTTTTAGAGTAAAGCGAAGATATTTTAGTTAAAAGAACTTATAGATCTAGTTTAAAAAACTTATAAATTTAAATGTTTATGCCCCTTTTTTTAGGTTTAGGAGATGAGTATAAATTTTTATATAAGAGGAACATTTCCCTTTGAAAAAATTACAATTCATTAACAATATATATAAGCAAAGATCTTGTAGGAAAGTTTAAAAATCAATGTTATTTTTGAATTTTAACTGGTTGTTCTTCTGTTACTTATTGTATTAAGTAAAGTTTTCTGTATGAAGTGAAGAAATACTTCTTTTACTTATTAACTCTCTTTTGAATTAATTAAACTTCTATTCTGATATAGAATGCAATGAATTGTATTGAATTGAATCAAGAATTTGCTTAAAAATTACTTTTAAAAAAAATGATCAAAGAGTTGCTGGAATGAGATTAGTTTCCCTAATAAAAAGGTACTTTTGGTTCTGTAAAAAAATATGCGTATATATAGCTTTTCCTTACACCAGCGATAATATAAGAAAAAAACAAATGAAGACACTCAAACTGTTGCAAAAATTTCATAAAGTTTATTAAAAGTTAAGAAACAATACTGAGCTTCTATCCAAGAACATGACAGAACACAAGTTTTGGGCCTTTGAGACGGTTAAGGATAAAGTTGCCAGAAGGAACAGTGTATAAAAATTAATGGATAAGACAGCATGTGAAACGTGTTATGAGCGCAGATGTGATGTAAAGGATTATAAAGGTGATAATAAGTATATAAGTAGAAATGTTTTATACCGTTAGTCGTGTAACTTAAGGAGGCAAAAACTTTTTCTTTCTTTAAATTTCACATATTTCATTTATTACTCATATAACACTTAACATTAAAATTTATTTTCTCCTGTTGCCTTCATTATGAAAATTCATAACTTTTGTTCATTTGTTTGCAAGACAAAACAACAGCAACAACAGCAACAACAATAACAACGATCTCTCTCTCTCTCTTTTAATTTGTTTTCGTTTTTTTTTTCTCCACCGCTAATTAGTAATGAAAATGTGGATTTAATTACATGCCATAATTAACTCTAATGAATTTGAAATTGTTTCATTCTGTTGTTGTTCCTGCGGCTGGATTCCTTTTTTTTTTTTTTTTTTTTTTTAAATTCTCTTTTTGCATAAATTTAATTCAATCAAAGACCATGTGACAACTGATGCGGGTTAAAATTGTACATTTATGAAACAATTATTAAGTAATATTTCAACAAATTAAACAATCAAGGTAAAAATATAAAAATATTTTAACGCTTCACAAAGAATTTGTATACACGAAAGGTCATAAAATTGACTTTGACTATCAACTTGGCATAAGAATTCAGGTCAAAAGCTAAATAAAACTGTCTACATAATTCATAAGTTATTCCCTTTCTCTGTCTTGCTCTTTGCACTTGTCTCTTTCTATTGCTTTATTTCCATTCAACTCAAAATTGCAGATAGCTGCAACTTTTCGCCAAGAACTCAGAGGAGAGCCAAGACAAAAAGGACAAAAAAAAAAACAAAAAAACAAGTACTCAAGGCAATTACCAATTAGAACTTTCAAATATTTTTATGCTTTGCTCTTGAATATAGTATTTTCTCTTTTTAGCTTTGTTGAAATTTCTGATTTATATGAATGAAAAATCTGCAAAATTGTATAGATGAAAATAAATCAAATGGCATTTCCCTTTGTTTTATTTCCTGCATACACACACAACCAAACAACGCACACACAAATTCCAATCAAATGTGTACCTGATTTGCATTTAAGCTTAACTTTTCCCGTTACACTTGTCGAAAAATTGTTTTAAACTGTGTTTGAAATTTTTCTCTATTTAGTTTTCTCTGTTTAGGCCCAATAGGTTATTACCTATGCAAAAATTGGCTTTAAGGTAAACGAAAATTGTTTAAAGTAGTAGAAAATCAATAAAAATGTTAAAAGAATTGCGGAAGTTGAAAATTTTTACACATTACAAGAAAGTTTTTCATCTTTAAGATATAATTCCAAACATTTTTAGTAAGCAAAAGATTTGAACAAAATTATATTCACATGAACTAGAAATCCACTGCCTAACAGAAGAAATTATAAATAATTAATCTTAGTCATATAAACTAGTAATTAACTTTGCCTTATAGAACAAATTAAAAGGTAGAACCAATCTACTTTGGAGAGTAATATGATGCCAGAAAGCATATTTAAGGGGCTCTTTGACTCCAGTAGAACTTGTTTAAGTTATTAATTTCAATGGAAGTAGCCATCAATTTGAAAAAAGAACGAATATTCCTAATACGTCTAACTGTGATGACCATCAGAAAATATTAAACTAAAAGTCTTAACTACAACATGTTTTCTTTTCCATTTCCGAGCAATATGACTACAGTTTCCTTTACTCTATTTTTAGATAGAAAAGTCTACCTTTTCGAAACAATTTCTAGAACAAAAAACTTATACTGTTTCTAGACGTATAACCTTCAGTTCTTTATATTAACTTACTGTAATTAATCTCATGTTTTTCTATTTAATATAAAAGAAATTCTCATTTGATTGCTTTACTATCAAAAACTTTCAATATGTTTTTTTTTAAATGTTTTTCAACAATTTCTTCTTATTGTGCAAAGAAGAGAAAAAAATTTGTTTGTGAAGAATTGCACTTAACTTACAGCAAATTCATTTCAATCTTTTTTGTATTTTTTTTTTTTTTTTTTTGGAAACACAAAATTTTCTTATTTTTTTATATTTTTTACATCTCTGCAATGTTCGACAAAGGACGCGAAATTGCAGACCCAAAAATGCAATCCTTCTCTTCTTTTTCCGTTTTTTTTTTTTAATATTGAACATGTTTGCAAAAGGCCTTGTTTGATTTTTATTTCATTTTTTTTATATATTTTTTCGTCAGTTTTTGGCGTTTCTTTTGGCTTATACCGTGTGCAAGCGCTGCGTGAGTGAGCTTTAGCTGAAATTTCTTAGTTGAATAACCGATTCGATGTAGGTTAAATTTTTTTGCCTTGTTTCCCCTACCAAACTGCAGTATGTAATATTTATTTAAAGTTTTGTCCTCCGTTACTTACAGAAAACTTTTGTTCCCCTTCTTTACGAGAGAAAAACTTGCACTTTTGACTAATTGAAAATGGGAGTGTATGCGTTTCTTTTATAGTATGTGTGTGAGTGTTAAATGAAAGAAAATAATTTCCATAATTTGCTTGAAGTTCTAGTTACAAGTTTTAAAAACAGGATGTAAGAAAAAACGTATATTAAAAAGTTAGGCAGAGATATGAAGAGTTTTTTTACTATAAATTTCTTGGAATACACTTTTTCAATTTCAAAAATATTTTAAGGACCTTCGGATGATTTTGTTAATATATTTAAGTAATCCTTTCCACAAAGAACTGCTGAACAAATATCTTCTTAAGTTATGATTAGGTTAAAACAAGAGTTGAGCTGAGAAAATCCCTTATTATCAATTTCTTACTATTATGAAAAATGTCCTGTGCAAACATTCAAACAAATATCCCTAACAAAATAAAGAGTATAAAAATGTAAAATTAATTAAAAAAGGGGCTAATCATGATTCGTGTAGTTGTTTTTGCTCTTTCTCTAATTGAGTTCATCAACAAAAATTTTTGTTTTTATTTTCATCCTTGCTTACTTGTGTGTGTGTGTTAGTAGGGGCGTATGTGTATTTAATATGCTTGGGTATCCCCCAGTTTTATGCGGCTTAAAAATAACTTCAATTTACCCATTGTCGTTGTTGTAATCCAATGCGCTTAGTCGCGTTGGGATACACACACAAACACGCACAAATACCTACACACAAAATCCCTGAAAAGTATGCCACACAATTATGTGGCTAAAGCTTAAAGCAAGCAACAGAATTTTAACAAAAAAGAAAAAAAGGAACAAAAAGAAATATAAGGATTCAGCTAAGGCTTACAAATTCAATGGAAAAGATTAAAAATTCAAAAACAATGAACGAAATTTAAATGTCTAACCTTGAGATACATTTTAAACTAGGGCCAAAAACTGTTTTTTTTTTTTATATTAAAGAGAAAATCTAAACAATTCCTAAATTTATGCAAGGAAGGGAAAAAAATTTAAGTTGTTTAGATTAAAGAACCGAAAATTGATATATCCTGGAAACAGTCAAAAAATAGTTGCTTACTCTTTCTCTCTCTGGTAATGTGACTCTTCTATGGAGTCGTCCTTAATTTGTAGCAACTTTTCAAAGTTGTTGTCTTTCATCTTGTCAAAACAATAAATAACCAAAAGGAGCAATGTACGACAATGTCAAATATTGAATGCAACCTAATGGTTGGCTTTTCACATTCAATTTCAATAAAATATTTTACTCAATAAAACGAATACTAAGCCTGCCATTCAGGCCAACAGTCAGTCTATCCATTCTGTCAATTTGCATGCCAGGACACAATTTTCACATTTCAAAACTAAACTAACTAAACAAAAAAAAAAAAAAGAATAGAAATGCACATATTTTTGTAACACAGTGAGGGGGGAAAAAAATCTAACAATTTAATTAAAAACTTTATGCCAACATGTCGTTCGTTCATTCTAGCTCCAAAAGAAAATACATTTCGAGCACAATTCGACGACGATAAAGATGAAAAAAAAGAACACATAGAAGAAAAACAGAAAAAAATAACACAAGAAAATACTTCAAAACTTCTGTGGTTGACAATTGTGGCTAAAACATAAGAAAAAGCGGAATGTGAAGAAGAAGGCAAGTGGGAAAAATTGGCAAGACAAACAAGTTGAAAATATTCTCATGTAACCAATAAAAGCATAAAGTAGACAAAGTTGTATGATGGAGCTGCTAGCTGTTCATACCCATTATTTATAGTATAAAAGAGAGGGTATATTAATGCAATTGAAATATGACAATTGCAATTAAAAAGGAATGTGTTTTTGCTTTTTGGATCTTAGATTTCTTAGCTAATATGTCAATATAACTGATCGCTGGATGGCAAATGGCAACCCTGAAGAGATGATTGGGCAACATCAACAGCTGGTAACACTAGTTTCGATAAATAATCGTCTTATTTTTTCTATCGAAGCCAAAATTTGTCGATTTTTTTCATATTAACACAATAAGTCTGATTCCTAATCTGCTTTTAGATGCAAAAGATACATTAATCATGAGAAGTGGCAAGTCTGCTCAAGCAGGCATAACACAACGACAGCTAGGTGTCGCCACAGTGTAAGACAAGAAAAGAAAGGTTCTCCCCCAAGTCAACTTTAGGATAAGCTAAAGATAAAGATACATTTTTACACAGTATCACTCCGTCTACACTTAAACTTCACTAAATGATACTTTTCTTGTTTCCATTCGGTTTTTTGCGATGATATATTGTCATAAACGTTGACGAAAGGCAAATATACATAAGAATCACAAGCTGGAAAATTATGAAAAACAAAAAGCTAGACAGAAAGAGAGTGAGAGAGAAAGATATCGAGAGAGTGATAAAGCGCAAGAGGAGTGGAGCCAGGAAGAGAGATAGACAAAGTGCGCCTGCCACTGACAGAGGGAAAATCACATGAAAACAACATGTCGCTGACATATTTTTCCCGTTTCAAAAGAGGCACACCATAACACAGGAAACAAGGGGAGGGAGTGTCTGCCTATATATGCACTTTGGAGAAAAATCTTGTAAAAAATAAAAAAACAAAAAGTTTACTGCACAAACTTTTCTTATATTCATTCTACTTACTTACAATTAATAATACAATTGTTTGGCAGTAGACCATAAATGAAGTTAGAAGAAGACAATTGTAAGGGGCAGCGAATGCGGGGTGGCAAGAAGTGAAGGTGAAGCAAATAATTTATGATTTTTCACAACGGCAACATGGCATAAATTATGAAAATCCACTTAAACTTCTTGAAACCAACAACAAGTCCGAAAGAAGGAAATTGAGAGAAGAGAATCCGAGTAGTAAGCGAAGCAAAAAAGAGAGAGAGAGACTTGACTAACGAAGCAGGAAAAACAAAAGTCGCTAATATGGTTACTCATAATTGTTGTTTACTGTACTGATTTTTAAATTATCGCTGACTAAAGATTTGTTGAAAATCTAACCAAAAAAAAATAGTTGCAGCATTTTCATTTTGATTCAAATGCATTTGAATGAATTCAAGTGAAATTCAATTGAATTAAAGTGCATGATTGAATGCTCGACTGTCTGAATGTCTATCCGGACTGCTGACTGACTGACTGACTGACTTGATTGAGTTGCATGTAACATACAAAATGAAGGGCGTGGCCTTACAGCATTTTTTGACCTATTTCCTTGTACTTTTTTTTCCCTTTCCCTTTACTTTTTTTTTTTTGTTTTCTAGCAACAATCGCAACGCCTTTCAATCAAACGCTGACTCCATAGACACACGCACACACATCCTTCCCACACAATGGTTTAGCTCATCCTCCAGCAACCGCTGAATGTCACTGCACGTGACAAATGCCGACAAACGACGAATTGTTCACACACACACACGCAACACATACACAAATTCCTATCTTCACTAACAGCGACGGTGTGTAAAGAAGTTTAAGTTTAAAAGGGATTGAAATTCTACACATTTTGGTTTAACTTTAGTTGAAAATAAATTTAGCAGAATAACTTTATATAGTTTCTAAAGATTTGATGCTCATTTGTATTTTAAAGATATTTTGAATTGAGAATTTATCTATCTTTCTACCTATTTATGTATCTTTCTATTAATCTATCTGTGTCTCTATATTTCTATCGCTCTATCTTTCTATCTCTCTATCGTTTTATCTATCTATCTCTCTATATATCTTTCTATATACCTATCTATCTACCTATCTATCTATCTACCTATCTATCTACCTATCTATCTATCTACCTATCTATCTACCTATCTATATATTTCTCTATCTTTGTATCTATATAGCCATCAACCTATCTATCTTTGTATATAGCTTAGACCTCAATGAAGAATTCAGTAAAATAGACTCTAAACATTGTGATTCAAATTAGGGAATTATTTAGATCACTTTCTTAAACTGGATCTAGTTTTGAAAAGCTATATTTTGTATAGTTCTATTACGGAAATATAGAAAAACATATAAAAATACATTTTTTAACAATTTTGAGAACTTTTAATTTATAGAAAATATGGAAATAAAGCCAGTTCAGTTGTAGTCAATTTTTATAAATCTTTACTTATAAAAACATATTTAAAAATATTCCTTAAATAAAAAAAAATATAAAGTTTCTACAAGTTTTCTTGAAATGAAACAAAAAATTGTTTATTATTTAGTGCTCTCTTATATATCAACTAGACCATCTATATATTCCAATATTATCCCCTTTATATATTACTCCCCTTTTTTTGCATATATTTCTGTACCATGTTTCCTAGTTTCATCACTTGGCTTTGCCTTTTCATTCAATATTGTAGCCTTAGGGCCGGGCAAATCCACCTGAATTTTCGGTTTTAGCCTTAGCTTTGTGATAGTACAGTTACTTCCTATTCGTTGTCCCACCATCCGCTTCCCCCTTTTTCGGTTCACACAGCACACTAATTTGCCTGTTTCACTTGCATTTACTTCCGCCTGGTTTTTTTTTTTTTTTTGCCACAAAGACCAAAAACTATCATTAGATATGCAGACGAAAATTTTTCCTTTGTGGATTTATGATGAGTCAGACATTTAGTAAGGCAGTCAGTCACTCGCTGGAACCTTCATGCTGATTAATTTATGTAAATGCTCACCTCACCCATCCACTCACACACACACACACAAAGAGAAATGGCAACTCAAGTGGCCAAACAACAACGCAATCATCTTCATTGTAATCATTGCTTATCATCATCCTTGTTTGGGGCGCCAACAAGTAGATTTCCATCAAAGAAACAGGAAAGAAAAGGAAAAACTTTTTTTCTTTTTTTTTTCTTTTTTGTGTTGTTTCTTAGACCGAAAATCGCTGTCATTAATCATTTGGGGAGGCACCAGGAACGCTAAAAAAAGGTGTCAAGCACATCTCGTGGGCGACGTTAATCTTGGGTCAAGGCAAGGGAAAAAAAAGCGAAAATTGCAATGGAAATTTCACAGCAATTTCAAATGCTCTTTCAAAATAAGCCAAAGTGAAAATTAAGGTAAGAAACAGCAACAAAATAGAACAAGAAAAAGTAAAAGTGAAAGATTAAAATTTAAAAGTTATACGGCAAAGAAAGATGCAGCTGCAAGTACTAAACGAAAGTGCATCGAAAGTTTAAGTTTAAGCCAGAAAAGAAAGTAACCAGTTAAAGTAAAGAAGGATAAAATGAGTGAGAGGATTCCGGCTTAAAGCTGTAGGAAATCGGGATGAAATGTTTCTCATCATATGCTAAACTAGAGGACTAGGAAAGATGACTAAGAGGCAAATGGAACTTAGAAGCTTAGAACATAAAACTGATCTAGTGAGAGAGTAAAACATTCCATCCAAGAAAGGAAAAATTTATTTAATTTTAAGTATTTTATCATATCAATAAAAATGTATTCAACACTTCATTCTCTATTCCATCTTGAAATATTCATGTACTTTTCTATAGAGTATGCAAATTAGATTTTCTTCCTTTTCTCAGTTCATCCAAGTAAACAATTAAAGGTGTCTACGTGGGCGTCGACTAACTTTTGACACAATGTCAAGAATGTCAAACTGGATACAAGTGACTGATATGGGTAGCCGAACATAGTTGAGGTCAAATTAAGATGCTATACAATTACACGAAAAATTCCTACACATTGTTGCTCAAAGCAGTTAATTAAAATTGTTTTGCCTTTAAGTTTAATATGGAATTTAAATAATTGTTGGCAATTCGATATGCATTTGGGTTAATCAAAAATCGCTTAGGCGCAACTGTTTTCAAAACGAGGCCAAGTTCTCTTCAGTAGTTGTTCTTGGAGGAACTGAACGTAAATCTGTGTGTTTGGTTCGGTAATTTATATGCCTTTTGAAGGCAAGAAGATGCAACACAAGTGGAGTGGATGTGGTGGTGCAGAATGGCAGTAAAGTGTGGACCAGCAAAAACTTATAAATCACTGGGAATGTTGAGAGAAGAAAAGATATGGCCGGTGCCGCGGTAACCACAGAGTAAGCAGTTTATTGAAAAGTGGTCAATGTGTTGGGGGAATCATAAACTAGCCATGACCACAAAAGGAAGAGGACTAAGCATATTTTATAGTGGTGAAAGTTTAAAGGAAGTTTTTTCCTTTCCCTCTCTCTATTTCAAGGTCAGTTTGTGATGTTTATTGGACTACCTATAATCATTTTTGATTATATCACTTAACTTTCCTTTCATTTCCAACATTCACACACGAGTTTTATTTTCCTTTTTCCTCTCTTTCTTTATACCCATTTGTGTTTTGTTTTTGTTGTTGTTGCTGCTGTTGTTTTTATTGCATTTCGTTGCATTTCGCCTCGATGGACTCTCAACAATTTTCAACAAGCTTGGCACTTGAAAAACGCCATGAACACGACGCACACACACGCTAAAAGAAGGGTAGGAAGGCGGAGAGTAATCATGAAAGGCGGTGCATAAGAGGGCTTCTTCATTCACACACAAATACACCCATACATTGGCAACATACACTTTGACAAGTTCAAAGACCTGTCGAAAGCCGGCTTTTTATTGGCACTGTTAACTAGTTAGCCAGCAAAATTCTAAGGGGAACATAGAGTCCACAATATTTCGAATTCTGTTAAAGAATTCAAATGTAAGTCGAAGATGTTAAGGACATTCGAATATGTAAAGGACATCATTTTCAAAGATTTCCCCTTTTTTAGCTGCAGAATTCATAAAAATTGATTTCTTGGTTTTTTTGTTTAGTTAACTGAATTTTTTTTATTATTTTTGCTTTAGAGATATGCTGCCACACTATTTTTAATTTACAACAAACTATTAGATATCTGCCTAATATGATAATATATCTGAAAACTGTTCATTTAGTTAATTATAAGAAGACTTTCCACACTTGTTATAATTTAATTGATTCATTCATACTAACGAACTAACTAACTAACATGTTTAATATCCCCTTCCAGTTGCAAGACTCGGAGAAGCAAACATATGAAACAGTTTAACATTTCTGCAAAAAACATTTCTCCTATTTAAGATCCACAATATGAAAGTCAGAGGAGAGATTCGAAAACTTAACAGTGGAAGGAGAACTTAGGCTCTGTAACGAACTCTCCCCAATATTATAACAGACAACATTTAAAATAACATAAGTTCCAATATAGTCAACTGAATCAAGGAGAAATAATGCTGTAATGTTATAAGCCTGAGAGTGCTGGGGACTAAAGTAATTCTGTTAATTTAACAGAAGTTCGAAAAGGATGTCATTTTATTGTACTGCTAGAAATGCTTTCCACAACAGTCGGTTTGTTTGGTCACTCTCTCGTATTTTTCTCTCAAGACGAGTCGTTGTTTTTGTTACTGCGACGAGATTCCCGACACTGACACCAATTCTGACTATGACTCCGACTCTAACTCTGGGCTGAGACACTGCCTCCGAATCTGATTCTGTATACAATTTCATTTTGTTTGACAACTTTTTGTTTGCTTATTTTGTTCTATTTTGGCTATCTCTTGCTTGTTGGTGTTGGCCAAAAAGGACAAAACAAAAACAAAAGAGAATGAAAGCAAAGTTGTTGACAGGCAACTCAAGGCAACAGAGCTCAGCTTGAAAATAGTTTGCCATGAAATTCAAATAATCTCAAAGATTTATAGCTACTTAGTACATCAGCTAACACAGAGCCAAGGACTGACTGGCTCTACATTTTTGGCCAAAGGAAAACCTCTTTAAATAAGTTAAGAAAATTTTATGGGATTCTTCATGTTTAAATTGTGTAACACAAATTGCCTCAAGGGCCCCTGAAGAGCTTTGTTTAATGGTCGAAAAGTCTATATTTGCCTTTACTTAAAGGACTTCATTCTCCTCACTACCCTGTTTCCCTGCGTCACGATGGCTAAAAGCCTTCGCAAAAGCAGCAGTAACTGTGGCAGTGGCAACATTTCTCAAGAATCAACGAAGACTTGTAAATGCAGCTGCCACTTTAGTCAACTTGTTGACTTGTAGCCAAGCTGGGCCAAAACATAGGAGCAAGAAATAAGTAAAAAATAGCAAAGCAAAAAGGAAATGAAGTTGGCAATGCGGAAATGCCATTTTTCATGATTTGGGCCATGAAAAAGTGCGGAGCGAATTGTTTTTTCCTCTTCCTCTTTATCTATCTATCTATCTATCTATCTCTCGAGCTGCTTCCTTCTTTAGGTTTGTGTTTGACAAATTGTTTTTTTCAGTAAAATATTTAAGTATGGACTCACTCTTTTGTTCTTGCACTCTTTCTCTTTTTACATACCTGAAAAATAGAAAAGAAATGAAAATAAATAAGTTGAAAATTTCAAAAAATATTTCTCAAAGGCAAATCAAAGTTGAGAATCAATCAATCATAAGTCGAACCATCAAGATAAATGACCCACTCACACACACACACACACGCAAAGCGAATGAAATTTGCTATGAATTTATGGGCCTTTCCTCTCTAACCTTTCTCTCTCTCTTTCTCACACACTATTTCAACTCAAAGGAAACTATTTACAAATAGTTTTGGTAGCCGGAAAAAGGAGGCATGGAAAACATTATCGAAAAATGTTTTATGAATCCTTCGTTGCTGATATTGTTATTGTTTTTCTGCTTATTTCTTTCTCGATGGTTTTTTATGCCCCAACATTTTTTACGACCCAGCACTTATTTCCACCCCAGGAATTAGAAAGGATCCGCCCCCGAAAACACGCCCTCTTCTCCATACAGTTTCCTAATAACTTTCTGGCGAAAGAGTTAAGCAGAAGGGCCTTAAGGGCAATTTTCCGTTTTTCTTCTTCTAGGAATTTATGATGTGTGTAACAATTGGGCATTATTTTTAGCCTCTTGTGTTTGGATTTTTATTTTGTATGGGAAGGGAAGAAAAGGGGAGCAAAGTTAAGAGTGAGTGGTGGACATGCAAATGTTGCTTATTTTGCTTAATGCTTCATTTTATGAGCGGCAATTTCGTTGGTGGGTTAAAGCCATTATTTACCTTTTAACAGTGGCTAATAAAGCGTTTGTCAAGGTGCAAATATTTATGCAAATAATGAAGTAAAAACAATGTTCAATAAACTGTATGAACTTTCCGTTTAAAATATTTAAAAATTTAAAAGTTATTCACGCTATAACCGATGGTAATTTGTGAACTTTAATAGTGACAACATTTTTTTAGACAATTTTTGTTGAATGTTATTTACTTTTAGTTTGCCATTCATCGAATATTCACTAGGATATAGGCCAATATATCGTATGTATATGCCAACAATTTATTTATTCCCCCAATCCTTTGTCATGTTTGCTTTTTGTCGAGTCTCGTTTCGCCCGATGGCACAATTTATGCGCAAAACACATAGACACAAAAACAGAAAGAGCGAGTGGGATAGAGAAGGTTGGGTGTGGGGAAAACCTTGATGATACGTGCAGGCCAAGAGACTAAGCCTAAAAGTATGCATAACTAAAAAGAGCACGTTTTACAGATAACAAAACAAAAACAGCGAAAAAAACATCCTGAAAATAGAAAGAAAAAAAGCTAGCTAAAAGGCAAGTATAAAATGCCTATTGATAACCCGTATGGTTTTTTTTTTCGATTTTCGTTTTTTTTTTAGTTGGGTTGATTTTTCGCCCAAGCAAATGCAATGAAGCGTCAAATGCTACGACAAAAGGATGCCAGAATGTTTAGGACCAAGTAGAAAGTGGTTTGGTTAAGAATGGCCGGACAAGTGCAGCTGTGACCAGCAAATGAAATAAAAGGGAAATATTTTTCTTATAGGTCACATGGTTTACAAATTAAAAGCCTTTCTTGCTCGAATGCAAATAAAATTGAAAGTGGAATGCTGTGTTTTTACCTTATTGCACAAAGCGAAAAAAAAAAACAAAAAAATAAAAAGAAAGAAAATGAATTGAAACCACAGAACAGAACACACAATACCAACTCAAGGATGGGCAAGGTGAAAGCTAAAAAGTGAAAGAAAATTGCAAACGCAAATGCAGTGAGTAAGTCAGTCAGTCAGTCAGACAGACAGACAATCAGTCAACCAGTCAGTCTGTTGTGAAAATATACAATATCTCAAGGTAAGTACAAAAAAGAAATATAAAAATAAACAAAAAAAATAGCTAAAATAACAAACAAGTCGAGCAGACAAACAGTAAAAGCTCCAAGAAAATGCCAATACCATCATGCCAGAGAGATAACAATTTTCTCTTCAAGGGAAAAAAGGCAGAAAATATGAATCAACAGCATCAACAACAATAACAATAAGGACAAAAATACAAGAAAATGTGAAAATAAATTAAATAAACATTTGCTTAAACAATAGTACAAACAACAATAGCACTAAGGTAAATGGCTAAAGCAAAGCCAAAGGCGCAAAAATGAAATTACTGACAATTTGTACAGTAAAAATTGTATCTTTAAATGCATGAGTTGGTTCTCTTTTTTTTACAACTTTAGCAGGAAATTCTTTAAATTCATCTTAAATTGCTGAATTTCAAACAAGCTGTTCATGAAATTGTCTAAAATGGAAATAGACTTTGAAATATAGTAAGACAAACAGCAAAGGTACAAAAGATATTTTAAAAATTACTTCAAAGACGAACAAAGATATGGTAAAGTTTAAAAAGCTACAAATATTGATATTGTAAATAATACTCTTGCAGAGATTGTATCTTGCATAAATTATATATATTCTTCATCAGCAGTAATAACCGAGTCAATATAGTCATGTCTATCTGTCCGTCTGTCTGTTTCTTTGCTAAAAATATAACTTAAATTTAAAGCTATATAATTGAAACTTGTAAGATAAGCTCTTTAATTAATCAGGCAGATAAAGTATGAAAATCAGTCGGATCGGACAACTATAAGATATAGTAGATTAACTCTAAGTACCAAAGATATACCAAATATCAACAATTGGCATAGAGAGTATGAATTCATTTTACTAAATGAAATGCCATCAGTAAACTACTTCTCATCCCCATCAATCTAAATAACTTCATTTATTCTAATTCAATTCTAGTGTTAACTGTTTATCAATAGTTGTAATCAGTTCAATTGGAGTTCAATTAAATAAAAAATTTATTAAAAATAATATATCAACAATTCAATAATAAATTTTATACAATTTCATTGATAAACAATGCACACACCTCACACCTCAAATTGCCTTTTGCATGGTTTTTGGAAAACAATGAAATGATTTTTAGAAAATGAAAAAATAATCAATTAAAAGAGAAACAAATATATGATACTCGGTCTTACTTTTGTTTTGCCATATTTATAACGAAAAATGAATGAAAAATATTTTATATGGACCACAAACTGCAACTAGTTTATGGCCAACTTTTTCTAAACAACAAAAGTAACCAAAATGAAAAATACGTGCCTTTTCCTTAAAACAGTTTCTCTGTTGATTCTTGTTACCAAATGGCCAAAACAGCAGAAAAAAATACTTTTTTTTATATATATATATATACAGAAGGAAAAAAAAATAGAAGAATCCAAAAGTCAAAATCAACGAACCAAGTTTGCCTCGTCTAGAATGAATATCAATATTTGTAAGCCACCCGTTTAGGCCAACAACTGTTGTAATTTACATGTTTTATATACCCTCACCCACTACTCTCCCCTCCTGCTTCCACAATCCTCAAACATGAAAACTTTTTAATTTTCGTTCTCCATTTTCATGGCCGAGCAAAAGCCTCGCACATCATTTTCAATTTCTGTTTGTTTACTTTTATTTTTTCTTTCCGCCCCCTCCTTCCCCCATTTACCCGACATGGCAGCTTATATGCGGCTCAGCAATGTATTAAACAATTGAAAAGCATTTCGAGTGGAATCAGACAGTAGAGCAGTAGAAAATAGCGAAAAATATATATAGTAATTTGGAGGGTTGATCAATCAGTAAGTGGATTTATATTTAGAAATTCATTTTTAATTATTGAATTAAATTGTTATTGAAATTATTTTTAAGAACTATTAGCCTGATTATGTAATAAAAGCAAAGTCAGTAATTGTATTTTAAGTTCAAAAGAGTTTTAATTACAGATTGCTGAACGAGGAACAAATTTGATTAATAAAAAGCTTAAAGTATTTAAAAGTAAATTAAATGATTTGAAAAGGGTGCAATGACTTTGTTCTGGAAGAGTAATGGAGAAGCTGGTGGTCTTTGGCTTCTCTAAGCCAAGTTAATGTTAAACAGGTGAAATATAAAGAAGTAAAGATTAATTCTAGAAGCTTTATATTATTTCAATCTCACAAATGTAAATAATCTAATAATAATATAAAATTGAAGTCAAGTAAATTAAAAAAACTTATATTTGTCTCTTTCACACACAACCCGTGTATATTAGTTGTATTTTTGCCGTTTGAAGTCAATTTACTATATCTTAGTAGTTGTCCGATCCGACTAGTTTTCATACTTCATTTACTTAACGATTGTAAGAGCTTATCTAAGAGGTTTCAACCATATAGCTTAAAATTTGAGGTCTATTTTTTGCAAAGAAACAGACAGACGGGCACACATCTGCAAGGGTATAATGAATGAATGAGTATTTTAGGGGCTAAGAGCCTGAGAACAAATATATCGTGTCTAAAAAAAAGCTGGAATATTTATTGATTAAGGAAGAACGTGCAAGTGGATTTGTGGACCTGGATCTCTTTAATTATGGATATTGCAAACTGATTCGAATAGTTAGAAAGGAAAGATGCAAGATTAATGTAAGCGATTGAAGCTCATTTACATGAGTCCTTAGGTTCATAACATAAAGTTCATTTGAAATATATCAAAAAAAGAGTACAAAATATAAGAATCGGAAAGCAAATGACAGTTATACATTCATTGTTTTCTCGCACACTTAAAGACTAGGACAACCTATTAAGGACTCAACCATTTCGATTAGGTCAACTTTTGTGTCCTCCTAAAAAGAACATTGTCAACTTACTGAATGTGTGACCCTCGCAATAGAATGTTATTTTTTATGTTCCTATTTTTTTTTGTGGAAAAATCACTGCTCACCACTTAAACAAAAAATAAATAAAAAAAAAAAAAAATGTAGAGGACACAATGAGAGCAAAAGCAACATACCAACAAATTGATTGCCATTTCAGGGGCAACATTTTTAATGAACAGCAAATAATACAATGAAAATGCGACGCATGACCATGCCACAGCTTACTTATTGAAAAGATTTGTTGCAATAATAACAAAAATTGTACACTTCATATACAATGTTCACAGTTATATATATATATATATATATGTATATAGGTATATATATAAGTGTATATTTGTGTATATCTACACTTTGTCTGACATGAATTTAATTGTTTAGTTTTTGTTGACAAATCGCTGAAAGCGTTTTTACTTCTATTTTTTTGCTGTCTGACAAAAAATGGAATTTGGTTTTTGTTGTGGCAAATTAGAAATTTTACTCATTTTTGTGGCCATTTATTCAATTTAATAAGAATTTGTTGCCAATTCAAAACTGCCAATCCAATAAAATAACCTTTAAGCCCAAGAGTTTAATATTTAATTACTATTGAAAGCCTGTTAAAATTTATTTTTAATATTTTAGGTAACAGTTGGAATTCATTTAATACTCTAAAAAGAATTTAGCTTGAGCTTTATTGGCTTAAAATTGAATGCATATGAATAAGGAGTACCTAGAATAATTTAAAGCAGCAAAAGGACTATAAAATTTAAGTCCCAGTATTGGGAAACGGTTTTTGAAAATTGAAATAAATTTTTAAAAATTTCTAACATTCTTTTAACATTAAATTTAGCCAATTATTTAAATAAATCTTAAAGCTATAAATTAGTTACATTTTTTTGTATCTTATTCATTTTTTAAACCTTCTTTTCTTTTATAATAGTCAAGTTAAAATATTGATAGATTATTGAAAAGCAAATTGAATAACAAATTGAACATCAAATTGAACATCAAATTGAACAACATTTTACACAATAAATTCCTTAAATGATCTGTAACTGTAACTGAAACTGAACATTTTTATTTCAAATTAAGTACTTTTTAGTCAGATTGCTTAAATGAATACCAATTCGCTTGAAATAGCTTTCAAATAGTACTCATTTCCACAGATTGATCAAATTTAGATTGTTTCTTTGGTAGTGATTTTTGGATTTAAAAGCAAATACATTTCAAATAGTAGCGTCAATTTTCTCTGACCCATTAAATGTGGCAAGTTTGATTTGTTTCGACATTGCTCTGTCTACTTAACATCAGAGATAGAAAGAGAGAGAGAGAGAGAGAGTTAGAGAGAGAGGGAATACTAGCATAGTAGAACAATCGCCTGCTGGTTGAACAAATATTTTTCTCGTCTCTCAATACACAAATTGAACACGACGAAAAGACTTTGCCATGGGGCATAAAAATTTGTTGTATGTATTTGCTGTGTGTGTGTGTCTGTGTGTTGAATGTACGCACATTTATTTGGCCGCAACCAAACGAATGTGGCAAATGCGTGGCCAACATGCCGCATAAATAAAAGCCGAAAATGCACTTGCCTAAGCACACACACTCACACACACTCATGGAAAGTATAGAAGTGGTTTGAGAGTAGGCCACTCTATGTGGCTTATTTGGGTCGATGTTCCATGTGGTCAAATATTTATTCATCGTTCTACATTGAATTTCGTATTTACACCTGACAAACTATTTGGCCAACTTTTTCAAGTCAATTCTCAGAGTATAAAATTGAAAAGTTATTTCGACACTCACCTGAATTGGGTCCATTACTATTTGGCCGGGCCGAGGGTGCGCCATCTCGGGCCTCCACCTCCAGGGCATAGGCACCCTTCTTCTCACGATCGAATACGGTTTTGGTGAAAATTTCGCCACTTTGTAAATTAATTTCAAAGAACTCTTTGCCCTCATTACGGGGTGAGTCGACAATATAGTAGTAGACCTAAAAAAAGAAAGTTAAAAAAGGATGAATAAATGGAATTTAGATATTAAAGTAAATACGATAATGTTAATCAAATCTCTCCCACCCAATCACAGGGACAATTTTCAAATTCCTAATTAGCTGGGACATGCAAATTAACTTGGCTGGAGGATAGACACAAAAATGAAAAAAAAAAACAGAACGTGGCATGATTCTATACAGCATATTATTATAATGGCCACACTGTGGCTTAAGGCTTTCTTGTCACTCGGCCAAAACCCCCCAAATCCAACCAGCTAAAAAAAAAAACCATTCTACCCCAAACCCAAGCCCAGACGACCCAAACCCGCATCCTGCTTTTACTCTCATACAAAAGAGTCGAGTTGCGGCGCTTGAGGACTTTTCAGCATATTTCCTCGCATTAGTTTCTACTACTCGTCCTTGGGGCCGTTAACTCTTTGACATTTATTAGCCAGTTGGCCAGATGATGAGTAGAAAAAAGGAAAACGCAAAAAAAAAAAGAAGAGAAAAAAACAAATGAAGGCAAGAAGCAGAAAAAAACAATTATAAAGGCGTGAAAAAAGGGTTAAGGGGAAACAAAGTTAAAGGGAGAAAATGTGGCACAGAGCAGAAACACAAATGAGACTGATTAAGTCAGCAGAAGGGTCAAGAGACAAAAGACAGAAAGAAAAACCTTGGGCGACTATTATATACCCATCAAGATGTTGAACTGTTATACAGCTAATGTAGATAAGTTAAAGTTGTAATGTAATTGTAACTTGCAAAAAGAGAGATTAAAGTTAATTAAAAGACTTTGAGGGTGAATTCAAGAGACACAAAGCTAAACTTGAAATGGTATCTAATCTAGGTCTAAAAGTTAACCAATTGATTAATAATTGTTTACTGTTATACATGATTGCTTCCCGGCTATCAGTCATACTAAGTGATTGATGAATCTATAAAGATAAACTGGAGAATTATAAGAAACTTGCGAAAAAACAAAGAAGGTTGTTCCAAATGTAAGACCAAAGACTATTTACAAACAAACAATAACCGCAAACAGTGATAAACAACTGAATTATAACTGTAAACTGTTATATTGTGATACTGTTATACTGTTACGGTTTTAACATGATTTATTTAAAATGAAAACAAAGAGATAACCAACTTAAAAGACCATATATTACATTAAATATTATTCACCCTAAGAAAAAAACTAATGAAAATGGGTATGAAGCAAGTGATCGATAACTCGGACATAGGTATACTGCATATACTGTTCTTAATCGATAACAAAGGCTATAACATATCCTATCTTAAGTTTTGCATGTACTATCTAAAATCTGCAATCAGATTTATTGAGTTGATTCACTTAATGGGAAATAATAATTCAAAAACCTTCTCTATAATTGTACAAAATATTTTCTTTATGAAATAACATTTACAGTAAAGTTGCCAGATCTTGAAAAAGGAATAATATCAACGAAAACATAGGTACAACTAGATCCTTGCTTATATATAATGAAGAGATGTGCTTAACGAAGCAATGTTTTTAGAGTATCTATTGGCGGTAAATATTTTATGAATCGGCAATTGCAGAAGCAATAAATATAGTGTTGGTAAATGCTTTATTAAATAAGATAGCAAAACAAGTACCTTGGATTGCCAGATAAGCGCTATTTTATTAGAAAACGATAGTGTTCATGACATCAGCATTTCTTTCAAATTTCTTAACGATCCATTAAAAAATATCTTTAAAACTTTTAATTAATTAATTAATTAACTTAAAAATTCAATTTAAAAATTAATTCTGCAATCGATCAAGTATTTTTTCAGCAGAAACCACTTTAACCTAAGCATAGGCCTCAATATTAAGAGGTTTCAAATGACAACTTAAATATTTTCCTAATTAAAACAATTAAAATGTCACTTCCAGTTGAAATTTCGAAATTTGATTAATTTGTTGTACAATGGCCTAGGCATACCACTGTCATTCTGTCATTTGGTATACCGTCGACTTCTCTTTTCATAGGTATTTTGGCACCGATTCATTTTTGTGACTTCATTTTTGTTCGTCACAGTCATTAATTTGCTGGGGGAAAATGGCAGGAACGACAGTTGGCAATCGTCTGGCATTTCCGTTCACTCAATTTCGTTCAATTTCAGACATCACTTTTGCACTTATTGCTCACCTGATTATTTGGGAATGTGCCATCCTTGTCAATGGCATTCACTTGTGTCACTTTGGTACCAATTGGTTCGCCCTCCAGCACCGTTTCCTGTTCGCGTTCGGTGAATAAAGGTATTTCGTCATTAACATCCTCGAGCATTATATAAACGGTTGCTTCCGATGCCAATTGCTGGGCTCCATTATTCTGTGAAAAAAAGAGAAACGGGTGTGAAAATTCATTTCTTAATTTACTTACAAATATTTGCTATTGAGAAGGATAAATAAATTTTCCCTTTAACTTTTGTTACTGTCATATTCTTGATTGATTAATATGAAATGTTCGACCATCAATCAAATAGAATGCAATGCATGTTGATTACCTATAAATGTCTTTCTCTCTTTCTTAATCACCTCCCTCTCTCTCTCTCTCTCTATCCCTTTCTCTGTTTTGCTTTATATATTTCTGCCAGCTAATAATCCTTCCAAATGTTTGCTCAATTTTCATAATATTAATCAATCTGTGTATGTGTGTGTGTCTAACACATGTTTACACTATAACTTTGACATGAATTGGTTTGAAGATAGACAGATATATGTATATATATATATATATTTATATATATATGTTGTTTGTATGTTTTAACTTATTTAGAACTGGGACCAAATGAGATATTGAAATGAATTATTTATTTTGTGGTTATGCCATATTCATGTGCAAACAGAAAATGGGAGACAATTTGGCTAGTTTTGTAATTGGAGAAAATGTTTGGTTACATTTACTCTTAACTTGGCATAGACTCCTCTTACTTATTTGTTCATGGAAATTATATCTACTATAAATAGAATTAAACTGAATTCATTGCAGTTTCTATATACCATATAAAATAACTACACTAAAATTATAATACTCTTAGACATAATTGTCATAAATTGTTGTAATGAAATGGAAAAGTATTTGAAATACACTGAAATTTATGAAATCGCTTTCGATATTAATTAATATAAATCAATTGATATATGATATTTTCTCTATAAAATGTTTAATACTTAATAGAAACTCATGGAAAGAAGACTAAGTAAATATATGAATGAATATGAATAAATAACTTCATATTCATTCATATATTTAGTTAGTCTTCTTTCTATGAGTTTCTATTTAATAAGAATTCTATTCCTATAATAATAAGAATTCTTTCTTTTATAGTTACCAAAAGCATTTTCTACTTATTAATCTGGAGTACATTTTAGTTTTGATAGTTTCTAAAATAAATACTTGAAATAGAAAGAATACTAAGTAAATATATGAATGAATATGAACATGAAGTTTTCTTACAATAATAAGAATTCTTTGTCTTGCATTTATTAAGACCATTTTCTAATTAATAGTCTAGGGAACCTTTAAGGTCTGATAGTTTCTAAAATAAATACTTAAACTCTAAATTATATTTACTAAAGGATAAAAATACTTTTCAGAATCTTTCTCAATTCTTGCTCACTTTTCATATCAAATACTTAAATAGTTCTCTGATAGTTTCTAAAATAAATACTTAAACTCTAAATTCTTCTAAATCTTTCTCAATTCTTGCTCACTTTTCATCTCAAATACTTAAATTGCAATTTATATTTACCAAGAGATTCAAATAGTTCCAAGAACTTTTCCCTATTTCACTTTTCATATTAATCAAATTTCCAACATAAAATCAAAGAGTATCTAACTAATTTACTGTTGCAGTTATTATGTAAATTTTCTAATAAATAAATTCAAAATATTTACACGAACGCAAAAACCGCAGTAGTCAAAAACAAATCCCAAAAAAAAAAAAAAAAAGACAGGGAGAGAAATGCATTTACATTATATTTAAAAAGATATTTACTAATATATTTGGTTACATATATGAAATCCATTAGTGTTGAACTGAGTGATTTGCATTCTATTATAATCTCATGATATTTAATTACCTGCATTTACTGTGAGAGAAATGCAAGGCCCCAAAAGTAATTTAATTTTCATTAACATTTTCTATGCGGTCTCATTAATATTTTATACGCATTTGTGTTTTCAATAGCCTTGCTAATGAGAGCGAAAACACAAAAAAAAAAAACATTAAAAATACAAGAAGAGGAAAAATTATAGAAAAGTCGAAGCTAAAGTAGACTTGACATTGATTGGAAAGCAATTGAAGCTGTCAGTAAGTCAGTCAGTCAATCAGACGAAAAATAAAAAAAACCCTTTCAGCCAGTGGGGAAAAAAACTTTTTCCAGCAAAGTAATTAAAACTTTTCAAATCAAATACTTGGCCAAGATTTGTTAAATTGAAAATTTTACCATGACTTTAGATGGGTTATTTATGTTAAATTGATGCACTTACCTCGACACGTATGGTTAAATTATATTCCTTAATGCTTTCATAGTCCAACGGATGATTGACTTTTATATCGGCCCAGGTATCACCATTATCCGGTCTTTGTTGTAAATAAAATGTATGAAATTTGTTCGTCTGTGCCGTTGACCCAGGCATTAATCTATAGAAAACTGTCGGATTGCCTTCAATGCCCGAACTAAGGACAGACGATTGGCCAAAAGGATAAATAAAATAAATATTTTTATATTAGTAAAATTTTACAAATAAATGTAAAGTGTTAGAGCACAAAAAACAACAAGTTAATTAACTACATGAAATGATGGTTAACATATAGAAAAATTGTTTATTAAAACATACAAAAATCAATCTCAAACAAAGAAGAAGTCCATCAAAAATGTTCTTCTTAAACTTCTTCATTAAAAAAGGTTGATCAAAATGTTCACATTCATTCACTCACTCGCATGCCTTAAATCGAATTTATACAAAATACAAAAAGAGACTTTAACTGGCATTTGCCAAAAAAAAAATGGAAAACAAAGATAAAACAATGTTCACTCTAATTGCCATTTGAGTGCCGAAAATGTAAAAAAAAAAGAGTTTGCCTAATGAAAAACAAATTAAAATGCAAACCATAGACAACATTTGCAGCTGACAGTTCAAGGGGGAAAATAAAGAAGAAAAAGCAAAACCTTAAGATCGAAGTCTTAAGCAAAAACGTTGAGGTTTGAATAAAAAGTTCGACCAAGCCGAAGTTTTAATACTCTTACAATTGTGTGATTGGGAAAGATCTAATAGCCTTACTAGTAAACGGTTTCATTGGTAGATTTCTTGGGTTTATATGTTGTTTTTTTTATTTAATTTAAAAGAGAAAATTCAATTATTCATTATTCATTCAATTCATTATAATAATAAGGAATTGAATAATAAATCCTTTCTAATATAGTCTGCTGATTCTAATTTTATAGAACTTTTTTAGGGTATTTTTTCACTTCATATAATCTTATTGTGAATTCTTTTTCAAAAACCATTTGATATAGAAGTTTTTTTTTTTAGATTTTGAATAAGATTTCTTATAGATTTCGGGTAAGACATCTTTCTTTTTGAAGAAAGTTTTTTCTTACTGAATAAATCTTAATGAAAGTTTCAAGTTATCAGATTCTAGGCACACTGACTTAAGGCTTTTGAAAGTCATCATCAATTTTCTTATCATTTCCTTTGAAAGAATAAGTTTGCCTTAAATATATTATAATGGAAGATAACCAACTCTAAAATAAATCGTTAAGAAAGAATTCTTTATAAAAGAGCGAATCTTTATCCTCGAAGGAATCGCAAAGGAAGTTTTACTTACTCTAGAAAGAATTGTTAAGGAAGAATTATTAACTATGGAAAGCAACGTAATTTAAGATTTATTCATTTAAAAATTAATCGTAAGTCAAGAATTTTTTATTCTTAAACGAATAGTAAAGGAAGATTAACTTATTTTAGAAGGAATTGTAATGGAAAGGTTATTTATTCTAGAACAAATTGTAAAGATTGATTTGCTTATTACATAATGAATATCTGACCTGATTGTAGCCAGATCTAAACAGATAGCAAAATGTAATAAGTCAATGCCTGGTGAGGCAGCAAATAGAACAATAAATAAGAAGGTTTCCTTTTAGGTTAAGCCTTGTATATAAAAAGCATAAAGGAATTTCAAATTTTACTAAAATTCGTTTATTTCATCGATCTCTTTTATATAGAATAGTCAGATATATAATATAATCACCTAGATTATATGATTTCAAATGTAAACAGGCAGACCAATATAACTATATCACTTTAAAACTTGATTAAACAGAATCTTCCTAGTTCATATACCCTTAAAAGTTGGTTATAATCAACCTATGAACTTCTTCTACTAACATATATTCCCACTTTTGTAAGAGTATTAAAAATGAAAACCAAAAAATCTTATATATAAAAACTGTCAGACTAGTTTAAAGCCAAAATGTTGCTTGCAAAAAACATTATTGTGGTTAAAAATTGTTAACAAAATTTATTTCCTTTGTTGGAGATGCGTGTGTGTCTGTGTGTGATGGGTGTGTGTGTGTATGAAAATTTGTTGGTTTCTCTTCTGTGTTAAAGGGGCGAGGGGGGTTTTGTGGGTTTTGCTGGATGGTATGAAATTTTTGTGGATATGTTCCTTTTTTGGTGTTGTTGTGGATGTTGGTTTTTAGGTGTAATTATTCGATTAAACTAAAAAACTAAATAATTTTATTTTGTTTTTGTTGTTTTTACTATACAATTGTTGTTTGTACAGGGAACAGTTGTTGTTCTTGTTGCAGTTCTTGGACAAGAAATTATTAAATATAATTTTAACTCGATGAAAATCGTGTCAAATGTCCCTAAAGCTCTGTTGTGTCTAGTCCCTTTATTTGTTTTTCTTTTGTTTAGTCATTTGCCTTGATCTTGATAAGAACTTTTCATCTATATATTTACACGTATATATCAGTTTTATGGTATGTATATATATATATATTTTTTTTTTTTATAATTTTTGTGCTGGGACAAGAAAAAACTGTAAATGAGAGAAAAATGATAAACAAAGAAAAGTGAAAATGAAATTAAGTAAGATAAATACAAAACATACAAATAAATTTCCAAGTAATTCTCTTAGGAGGAGGGGAGAAAATGTACTTAGGGTTTAGCATTAGACTAACTTTTAGTTAGATAGACTAAAAGAAAAGCAGGTGCAATATGTGCTTAGCCTTGGGTTTTAGTATCACTTTTTTTTTCTTTCTTTCTTTCTTTTTTTCTCGTTAAGTGCATTTGCTTTTAGTGCCGTGGAACAAAAAGAAAAAAAAGGATGGAAGGTAAAGAGCAAAAGAGAAGGAGTGGGCAAGGGGCTGTGGGAACGTTTAAAACTAACTCGAACTGACGCATAATTAAAATGTCAGAGCCATGTGGTTGGGATTCACTCCTTCTGCTTTTGCTATATCCAGCAAAAGATATAGAAAAAAAAAAAAATAAAGCCAAAAGTCATTTAAAAACTTTGCTTCAAGTTTCGCGTTTGTTTTTTTTTTTTTTTTTTTTTTTGTATTTTAATTTATTTTTTTTAATGCAAAAACAAAAAGAATAGATGATAAAAATCCTTCGCCTAGTTTTTGCATAGTTGGAGGAATTATGCGGAAAATATTTCACAAAATAGCCAAAGGGTAACCCACTAAAGTGGCTCTGGCAGATGGCAGCAGGTGGTAATTGAAACTGACTGACCCACCCACACCCAGCCACCAGAAAGGTCATTCAAAACTTTCACTATATATATATATATAAAATGTAATATATATATTTGTATATAGTTTATCAACTTTTAAGTTTGCATATGTCAGTCTAGATAAAAAATAAAAGAAAACAACTAAATGGGAAAAGTAACTAAAACAAAAAAAAAAAACTTGTGCAGTTTTCTTTTCTTTTTTTTGTGTGTGCTTTGTGCTGAACTTTTTAAGTAGCTTTATTAAGTGTGTGCTGAGGTGAGAGAGAGAGAGAGGTGAAGTGAGGTTAGGTTAGATGAGTGCTGTTTGGTGGTGGGGGAAAGTAATCTAGGGAACTGTGAGGTATGTAGTTAAGTTATCCAAAGGATATCTAATGACTGAAATGAAAATAAAGTGTGCCATTATGAAAGTTAAAATGGAAGTAGAAATCTAAGGAATATTTTACATAAATTTTTAATATTTTTTGTTGGTTTTTTAACAGTTGGTTATATAGTTTTTTAGTTGTATAATATATATAGATTACATTATATGCCATTATGAAAAATTATTGTATCATATAAAATAGAAAGTAAAGTAAATATTTCTTTTTAAATAATTTATTTTTCATTATGGTATAGAAAATATCTAAGTTTTTTTTATCATATCTGAGAAATCTAAAAAAGGCTTTTTATAGGAAAAGGGAACTTGATAATTAGATATGTTCCTGAATGAACTTTTTCCTATTATAATATTGGTCAGATGTCCCCCCATCTGTCTGTTTCTTTGCTTGAAATAGGCCTTAAATTTTAAGCTAAGTGGTTGAAACTTGGTAGATAAGCTCTTTCATTCATCAGGCAGATGAAGTATAAAAATCAGTCGGTTCAGACAACTATAAGATATAGTAAATTGACTTTAACCGCCAAAAATACAACAAATATCAACAGGTGACAGGTAACAAACAGCATTTAAATTTTGTTTGCTGGAACAATACAATATATAAGCGGACCCGCAACAAATTGGTTTAATGGTGTAGTAGGTAATGAAAAGATTTTCTTTTCTATTAATTTTTTTAATTATTTAACTAACTTTGGCAGGTTTGAAGTTAACTTCATTGATTTCTTTACTTTACAGCATTCATGAAGAATTTTTATATAATATTTTCATTTTTAATATACAAGTTTTTATATGTTTACTTTTCTTTGTTTTATCTGCTTTATATTTTCTTTAATTTATTTAGGTAATTTTTTTCTTAAATTTATTTAAATAATTATAAAATTATCATTTTCTAATTTATTTTCCTGAATTCTTATTCTGTTTATTTATGTTTGCTTTAAAAAAAATCCTTTTACTTAATATTGTATTTTATTATATCTTTTTATACCAACCTTAAGTCATCTAAGTCTTGAAATTCTCAATTTCGGATGAGATTTATTGTTCTTTTAACTTTTTTTTTAAATTAAATTACAAGATTGATAATTTTTATATAATTATCTTTCCAAAGCTTAAACCTTTCATAATGGCACTCTCCATATGATTTATATATATATATAATTATATACACAAGGCTACTAAAACTACACATCGATAGGTGCTAATTGAACATCACTAATTAACAAGCATTCCAACAAACACACTTAAGGAATTGAAGACAAAAAAAAAAAAGTATTGGAAAACCGAATGAAAACCAAAAATGAATAGAAGAAGACATTAAAAATAAAACAATATTTGAAGGTTAAACAAACTCACACCAAGAAAAAAATCTCTATATAATAAGTATAAGTAAATGACGAAAATATATCTAAACAAAATGTAGATATTTTTCGATATTTTCATTTTTATTTTTATTTTTTTTATTCATTTTGTGAGATCTTTTCCAGTAAAATCAAATCAACAACAGACCTGGCTTTGATCGAGACGACTTTGCCGCCAACGGCCATATTTTCCTTGACATAGATGGGCCCATATACGGTATGATCCCAAACAGGCGGATTATTGGCACGATCTACCACATCGATTTGTACCTCAACAGTACGAGATAATGGCGGATAGCCTTTATCTTGGGCCATTGCCTCTAATTTGTATGTCTCGCGCTGTATATATTTTCGTTTTGCGATTAATTATATATACACATTTTCATAATTTTCAAAAATTCATTTTTCACGTTTGTTATTTTTTGTTTTCAAAATCAAGCAAGGCATTTGTTTTTTTTTTTTTTTTTTTTGTGTTCGTTGAGAAAAAAGGCAAAAAACAAAAATTATATATGATATAAATTTGTATATATTTAAATGGTGTAAGATTCATTTCATTTGAGTTTTTGTTTTTATTCAAAAATAAAGTGGAAAAAACCAACACCTTGTGGGGAAAGCCAAAAAAAAAAAAAATGGTTGAACAAAAAGAAATTTAAGAAAAAGTTTTAAGTTTGTTTTTTTTTTTGTTTTCTTAGCAAAAAGAAATTTATGTTCTTCTTCTGTTTTTATTTTATCTTTTTTTGAATGCAGTGCAAATTATTTTTAATGTTTTATTTTGTCTCGACCTTAGCCTTCAAAAGAGTTCGAAAGGGTTTTTTGTAAAAAAATATATTTATGGTTTAAAAATGAAGGAAGAAATTTTATTTTTATTTATTTTGACAAAACAAAATATAATCAACTGAAAATTATATATTTACTAAGGGTTTTTGTGCATATTTTTTTTTTTTTTTCTGTTTGTATGAATATAAATTTTTTCATAGCATACTTCTATGCTAAAGGACTCGTTTTTCAATATTTTAACGGGTTTTTTTCTCTATTGCTTTTTAACATTTTTGAACAGTTGTGTTTGTGTGTGAGTGTGTGTGTGTTTGTGAAAGGTTACCTTTTGTTTAAACGAGGTGTGCTTAATAAATTATTAAAGTGATGGAGATATTTTCTTTTATTCTTTTAAAAGTTTTCCTAAGATCCTTGAGAATGAACTGGGAGTACTTAGGCTTAGGATGAAGTACTCTTCTGCCAATTTTGCATGTGTTATCCTTTCAAAACCCTTTATTTAATATTAGCCAATCATTTTATAAGTTTCACTCTCAATATTTACTAATCACACCTCGTATATAAAGTCCTTAAGAGCTAAACTGCAACCTGTTACCATTTAAGGAAACAAAAAACCAACACCAAAAAAATTTCATCACAATCCTTTAAAGAGTTTTTGTTGTTTTTCGAAGGGAGTGACAAGGGGGGAAGCAAATCCAATGGTTTCTAAATGTGTTTTTCTTTGGCCAGGATAAATGCTTCAAAATACAAAAAGGTTTATTATTTTTCGGGGCCATTTGAAACCCTTAACCGTTATCTCCAGAAAGAGAGTAGAAGAAGATAGAAAGAGAGATAGAGAGAGAGAGCTTTCAAAAATTGATTAACCAACAACAGCTTTTCAAGTTTTACCAATGTTTCAAATTTTGCACAAATATTCGTTAAATCCTTTTTTGTATCCTTGATTTGCAAATTTGTTGTTGTTGCCACCAAAAAAGTTTGCCCTCAAGCTTTTACGATATATACTTATATACCATACAAAAAAACAAACGAAAAAGCTCATCCATATCGTAATGCTTAACAATATGTTAGAAGTAATTGTAAGTAGAAAGAGTTAGACAGTTTACTGGTTGCTCTGGTTAAAGCTAAAAATGTTAGCGACAAAAAATTCAAATTGCTGTTATACAGTTTTGTTTTGGTAAGTTTTTTCGTTAATTATAGTATATATATGTACACACATATATGTATATATATATATATGTAAATGCAAAAATTTTTTATCTCAGCTGTTAGAGTAGTAAATACTTCAAGGTTAATCTGGGTAAGTTGGTGTTTTTGTTGTTGTTGTTGTGATGATTTTTACAAACCTTGCCTTAACCGATGTTACAACCGTACCCACAGTGACATTCTCACGTATATGAATCGGCCCGTAAATACTTTTATCCCAAATGGGCGGCTTATTATTCCGATCGACGACATCTAACTCAACATCAACGTCGGCATATGAAGGCGGTTCGCCTTTATCCGAGGCGCGTACACGCAGACGATAGCGATCGCGCTGTTTTAAATAGTTTTGAGCGGAATTTTTCATTCAATTGCAATTTGGAATTCCATATTGAAATGTTTTTTTACAGAGAAATGTTAGCACTTAACATACGGGCTTGCTTATGTTAGCTTTGGGTTAGCAGATGACCAAACCACAATATACACTTTTCTGTTATACATGGTTTTGGTTTGTGTATAAGCTAAAGATTTCAGTGGCTGGCAAAAGTACTTTGAATTAAATGGCATAATCAACATATTTAAGTTAATAATGCTATATTATTTTTATAAATTGTATTACTGAAAACTTTAATTGATCCTTATTATATGTTAAAGAAACCTGTTTCATTTTGGGAAGGCTTTCTGATATCTTATAAGTATAATTGCAATTGTATTAAATGAGATATTTTTAGGATTGGTAAGATTAAAGGCTTTGAATGGAGTACATATTGTATTCAAAATTGGCTTCTGTGGATATCACACAGTGGATATAATAATTATTGTCACATATAAGAGCTTCTGTCTAATATCTTAAAATGTTTTTGATATATTTTAAAAGTGAACAAAACTAATTGAAAATTGACACAATGAAAGTTTGATTTTGGTCACTTTCTTTGTTTTATGAGGAATAGTATAGAAATTAGAAATTGGAAAAATAGTATAGACACTTATTATATAATATAATATATATAATCTTTGGACCATTTGATCATAGTTCTGCTTAAAATCAGTGTTTCTTAAAGAAATTTTATATCGGAGAACATCTGAGTAATCGACATTCAATTTAATATTTCTCAGTTAAACTGCCTAATCGAAATTTGGATAAAAATATCTTTCACTGAAAGAATACGAATAAATAGTTAAGTGTGAAATATTTCTGATCTTTGCTTTGTTCATAAGATATAGTATAGATTTCGATATGTGTAAGCAAATATAATACATAGAGCTCTTTTATCCGTTAGAATTTGGATAGATCTAACTTTAGGAAATCACTTTAAAATCTATATTGAAGTAATACTAAATATAATTTAATATTTAATATTAATAGTTATTTAATTATTTTTAATATCTGATTCTTAGCTTCTATTCTTAGACTTTTGCCAGTCACTGTGTATATACTTAGTGGGTTATTAAGTTAACGATTACGTATTTAATAGCATCGTTGTAAGTTGTTTTCAATTTTGTTTTTTCTTTCTTTTGTATATGAAACATAAAGCAAAATGATATATATACAAAATAAATTTATACAAGGATTATTAGTAGACAAATGGTAGGTGGAGATAAGGAAGATCATCAAATATTTATAGGAAATGGGAGAAATCACATAAATGGAGTGAAATTTTGTTATGTTTAATTAAATTTTTTTTTTATTTTTGACGAGACTATTCCCTAGAAATCAAATTGATTGAAGTGTGGAATCTAAAAGTTTCCGAAATTGATCAATGATTATTGCAGTTGATTGTTTTAGTTTCAGGTTAGCATACAAAATCAATTTGATTGATAAGATTTGCTTTTGGGTTAGCACAGGAATTAGAGAGCAAACGAAAACAAGAGACACTTCAGTTTCTTACTTACTGGATAACAACCCTAAATTGTTGTTTTCAGACCGATTTATGTATTTGTATATATATGAAAATATATATATTTATAGATATGAAAATAAGAAATCAAAAAACAAACATATATATTAAAGTTTGCCTCCTCATTTAGTAAATAAATGAACATAAAATCGGAAATTATAATTCAAATGGTGCAGTTTGAAATGAAAAATTATAAATGAAACTAATAATTAATAGAGCCCTGATATTATTTATTATTATTTCGAGCATGCCAAAAACATATGCTTCATGAAAAATCTTTATAATATGGATATATAATACTAAATATCTCAGTTCAAAAGAGACCTTCAAAAAATAAATAGTCTCGACAAAAAGTTTTCATATTAAGTTATAGATTTTTGGGGATTGAACTCAAAAAAAAGTTTCTTTCATTATATAGACAAAGGTTTAAAATTAAAAGAAAGTAGTAAGGGGAATAACTACAAAATAAAATTACTTATTAGAAATTTGTATCGATTGGCCTTCAAAAACTATATATAGGTAATATATATATAATACAACGATGCTCAAAAATATGCGTGATCGTTTTGGTATTTTTTCGGTACTATTTTTTTTTTTTTGGTATTTTAATGGGGTTTTTACCTTTTTACAATGACTTAAGCCTACCCAACCCGTTGTATTTTTTTCTTTCTTTTTTTTTGTAAGTTTTGATTTGTTTCAAAAAATGTTAAAAATCAATTTCGATTTCATTGCTTAGATTTATATATATATGTGTTTTGGTTTTCTAAATTTTTTTTTTTGGCCAATTTTTACGCACTATAAACTAAACAAAAAACAGAAAACTGAACTCAAATTGTAACTAAATTGAAAATAAATATTGTTATATAGATTTCTTTTTTTTTTTTTTTTTTTTTTTTTGGTTTGATGTGGCAAAAAAACTTGCACTGCGTTTAACATCAATTTCTAGAATACCTAAAATTGGGCTTGTTCAAAATCGTTAATACTTTTCATTTATTTTTTTTTTGGAAATTGAAAACGAATCAAAATGAAATTCAAGACGAAAAAGGTGCAGTTGGTAAACAAAATTCGAAAACTTAAGACGAAAATTTTAAATTACAAGCCGCATAGTCTTTTAAATCTGTTTTTTCTTCTAGCATTGATTCGTTAGTAGAAATTATAAAGTTTTCGAAAACAAAATTAAGAAAGTTGGTTAGTTTTCAAAAGGGGGTTTTTCTTTTTAAATGGTAGGTAGAAAAGAAGGGGGAACAGTAGTGGTAAATGGTTTCCTTTTTTTTGCGAAATTGAAAAGCAAACACTTACGTCAAGAGGTTTCTTTAAGACAATCCAACCAGATTCAGCTTGTATATCAAAATATTCCAAATCATTGGGATTGAAGGGAGCACTGAGACTATAGACAATGGCACCATTATTATCGGCATCCTCATCGGAGGCAGAGACACGTAAGATATTTGTACCAATGCTGGCATCTTGTTTCACATTTTCCACATATTTCTGTCAAAATGTTTAATAAAGTTAGATAAACTTTTACATAGATTAAATGGAATGCAATGATGAACTTACCTGACGATCGAATAGTGGTGGATTATCATTCACATCGGTTATTTCCACAGTGAAAGAACAAACACCTTCCAGACTTGGATCACCCTGATCGGTTGCCTTAACCGTCACGGATACAAATTTGCCATCATCACCTTCACGATCAAACACTTTATTGGTAGACACTTCACCTGTCTCCTCATCGACAGTAAATTTGGTGCCCTTTTGATTTGGTTGCTGAACAATCGAGTATTTCACCTGAAACCAAAGAAAATTTCAATTAAAAGTGATTGACACAAATTGTAGAAGGCGTGGCCCCAACACGCCCGACTCGACATGCAATATTTTCAAGTGCATTGAACTTGCACGGAAAAAACAAGCAACGAAAGAAGGGCAATACGGTATGGCAAATCTCGTCATGAAATCTCTTGACACAACACGCGGCTAATGCCAATTAGGCTCTAATCATGTTTTGAGTGGCCTAAAAACAAGCATACTTTAAATAAACTATAATTGGAAAAATTTAATGCATTTTAAATTAGGAAAAGGTAACCATAGGAAATAGAAAACAAGCTTTTTAAAGTATAAGCTTTTACAATTCTCAACTAGTTCGCGCCTCAATTCATTTGTTAAGCTTTCGATAAAGATTCTTTACACTGGGCTTATTTTATAGTGAAATATTTCAAATATTCATCCCATCTTTCCCCTTACCTGTCCATTAACACCTTTATCCTCGTCAGTGGCCACAACTTTAATCACAGGACTGCCATTGGGAGCACCTTCCTCCACTTTGGGATAGTATGTGCCACAATCCTTAAATACTGGCTTATTATCATTCACATCGGTAATAAAGACCACAACTACTGCTGTAGAGGTATGTATAGTTTGATCTCCATTTACACAACAGGAGCCATCATCCATGGCAGTAACATTCAATTCATATTTATCCCGATCCAAGGATATAGCTTTATTATGCAATCGTATGACACCCGTAATATCTTCGATGACAAATTGACCCGATGAAGTGCCGCCGCCAACAAATCCAAAACGCACATTATCACCATCCTTGTCAGAGGCCACCACAGTGGTAACCAAAGTATTTGGTCCAGCATTCTCATCCACATTTGGTGTATAGACTTGTTGAGAAAATTTTGGCTCTTCATCGTTCTTATTCTTTGTATAGACGCGAACTGTGGCTGTTCCAGATTTGGCTGGTTCTCCCTTATCTTTAGCCGTGACAATAAATTCATAATAGGCATTATTATTATCGGCATCCAATTGCTTATTATTCACTATAATGCCATTCGAATCTACTGCAAAATGATCATCCGAGACAAGATATTCAATTTCAGCATTAGCTCCCGAATCAGCATCCATTGCCTTGACACGTAATATACTTGTGCCCAATGGAATATCTTCATCCACATTATGGGCCTGATAGTCGGGTAACTCGAATTTCGGTGCATTATCATTGACATCGGTGACGCGTATGGTTAGCTGAAGTAGAAAAAAGAAAAGTTTAGATATAAATACATACAATTTGAATAAAATTTTTAGCAAAGAGAGGAAATGTTTCAGTTTCTAAGGTAGTTGTGTTCCAATCGATAAATGCCGAAAGGAAAAGGTTATATAGACGTTAAAAGGAACGTAAAATGTTATCGATGTTTGTCCATTTGGTTAGGTATATCCATTGTATAACAGAACTTAAATTTTCTTTCCAATAGCTCTAAACATTATGCTAAATAACTTTCTAATCAACTACTTTAATCATTTCCTTTCTATGCTCTTCTTTTGTTTCTTGTACTTACCTCAACAGATGTAGAAAAACCACCAGAATCCTCAGTGGCTGTCACAATCAATGAGTAGACATGTGGCTGACGCAAATCCTCAAAATCCAATTCTTTGGCCAGTTTAACAATACCGGACGAGGGTCCAATATTAAATGTGCCAGCACCCTGACCCTGTGCTTTCAATGTGTAGCGTATTTCGCGGTCAGCAAATGATTTTGCCTTAACCGAAATAATGCTGGAAAATTGAGATAAAGAGAAATGTGAAAATTTGCATATAACTTTCCATCTGCTTGACTGCCTTTTGACAGTTGTTTTTCCACAGAAATTTCTTTTTCTCTTTATTTTGCTCCCATTTTTTTTTTTCTTTTCTGGATTTGTTTTCTTTTGGTTTGGAATTTCAATGAGCTAGAGCTAGACTAATTCTTCCCCACATACTTATATCATACGAAAACGAATTCGTATTCACATTGTTATGCATAAGTTTTATTGGTAAATTTGCATTTTGCTTGTACACTTACTCGGAGTCCTTTTTTTGATTCTCTGGTATTTCAGCCTCATAGCTGGGCATATAGAATTGTGGAGCCCGTTTGCCACCAACAATCGATAGACGCTCTTCAGGTGTACTCTGAAAACGACGATCATCGACTTTGCCATTTTGATCCTCTGCCTTTACATACAACACATATTCCATATCCAATTGGAAGAGATCAGTGCCACGAGTTCGTACCACACCAGAACGTTCATCGACCTCGAAACGTCCACCAGTTCGATCACGTACAATAAAATAATGTATATTATGATCGGTGTCAGGATCACGGGCCTGCAATGTGAAAACTGGAGTATTTGGTGGGGCATTCAATTGAACCACTGCCTGCATGGGCAAGGGACGATTAATGAAATATGGTGGCTCATCATTGACATCCTTGACCAGGATTATAACACGTTGATTATCCGTATACTTGATGCCAGCTGCAAATGAAAGAAAAAAGAGAATATACTTGATTAGATTTCCGTCTGTTTTTCTGGGGGATTTTGTAATTCAAGACTCTCCAATTTCATTTAAGCCATTCAAATGCAATCAGCTGTAAAAGCAATCCAACTAAGGGTTAAAGCTGCACATTTTTTTTTGCTTTTTGTTAGTTAAATTCAATTAAGTAACAAACAATTTCATTGCAATTCCTTTTCTAACAAAAAAAAGATTCTAAATCCAAGGCCATTGCAATTCTTTTCAAAGATTTTTTTTGGCCAAAAAAAAATGCTATAAAAATTAAACCTTAGTATAAAGAAAAAAGAAAATCAATAAAACAGACGCCACAGTCGCCTGAAATGAAGGAAGGGCAAAAAAAAAAGGAAAGGCAAAATGCAAGGGTCGCTAAAGCCACCTTGCTGCTTTTTTTTTCTTCTTTATATATATATATAATCTTTTTGTTGTTGTTGAACAAAATGTCTGCACCGGAATATACCAATCATCTTGTTGTTTGTTGTTGTTTTTGTTGTAGGTGGATATATACACAGGCCTCTTGCTTATTAGAAAACCGTGTATATGGCAGGGTGACGAGGGCTAACTGAAGTAGTCAACAAATAAGACAGACGATTTACTTGCCCTTAGCTTTTTTTTATTTTTTTTGCAGACATTCTTACTTTACTTTATACCAAAAAATGGGGGAAGTTGCTTAACAAAGGCATAAAGAAATTCGAGCGTGATAAAAAAAAAAAAAAAAGAAAGAAAAGGAAATAGGAAGAGACTAAACTTTGAGTTTTAAATGTTTCGAAGTTTTTATACTCTTAATCTGTTATGTAAATGTAGTACACTAATTGGAGAGAAGTCCCGAAAAGAAATGCAAATATGGTACCATGAACATGTTCACTTGATATATACATATTCATTCAAATATTCTACTTTAAAATGTTTAAAAATTTCACCTAAGTTTGATTGAAATTGCTTGAAGAAGTTAATCGTATTAAAGATCTGTCATTCTTTTATATTTTTAAGAATTTTAGCTGTTAAAAAGCCAAAAAATCAGTTCAATTTCTTGTTTAATAGTTTGAATATGAATAAAATTGAAATTTTAACTCATTGTTTATTGTGTCTTTAGTACATGTTATTGAAGGATTAAGAAACTGCTACCTTATAGGAGTATGAACTTAAGAAAGAGATTCTAACTTGTTAGTTTTAATCCCCTTCTTAGAACTTATAGTGGTTATACACTCTCAAAGGATCTTAACTCTTTAAGATCAAATCTATTTCGAAATAATAAGTTAAGACCATTAGAATTGGTCACACATTTTCATCTCCAAGAATAAAAACCAGACCAAAGTCCCAAAAATCAATAAAGTTTCAATGAATGGAAAAGTTTTCAGAACCTTATGTTTAGGAATTCTATAATTTATTCCAGAGTTCCATAATTTTCTTCTTCAAATCTAACAAGAGTCTCGAAAATCATTTCAAGGCTTTGCAAATTTTGTACCATATTATTATATCCTTTCTTTTATAGGGTATAACAAGAGAAAGAGTGGCTGACTGAGTGGGTGTAGTATGAGTACATGTGTAATTTCTAAAGAGTGCAGCAAAGTGAATTGTAAATACAGAAGGAAAAAAAATAAAAGGAAAAATATTTTGTAGAGTTTGCCAACATTTTTGTTCAACAGATTGCAAATGCAACAAAGATGCAACAAAGTTTTTTAGCCAAAAACATAAACCATAGAGAGAGAGACATAGAGTCAGAGCGAGAGGAAAAGAGGGTGGTCGCTGATTCCTTTGCCAACTTTTGTAACGATTTTCTATGGCTTATTGTACCAAGTGCCGAAACAGGTAAAATAAATGCAAGAAATGGGCAAAAGAGAAATATGAAATACACAAATGAAAGAGCGAGATGGTAAACAAAGAAAAATAAAAAGAGAAAGAGACAGAGACAGAGAGTGTGAGAAAGGGGGGGATAGAGCAAAAGGAGGAAATAATGTGCATAGAAAATCAGCAGCCAACATGGCGGATATCCGTGGCGACAATGCATACGAAAGGGGATGCGAAAGCGGATGAATGTGCCGAGTAAAGTCCATCTATGTATGACTGTGCAGTGCCTTTTGTTGTCGTAGAAAATATTAAAAAAAAATATATGAGAAAGGAGAATGTGAAAGATTTTCATTCCGCAGTCATGAATTTGTTGTTGTTGAGAAAAAATAACAAGAAACTATTAAAAAAAAAGTTTTCTTTAAGCCAAGGGGAAACTTTAAAGAATTAAAAGCTATAACTTGATGAAAACTGTAAAAGTTTACCAACACTGGCATTTATAATATGTTGTAACAAGGTGGCAACTCTTCTCATTATAAGTACTTATAAAGGGCTACCTAAAATTAATTAGTTTAAAATACAAATACTTTTGTAACTAATTTAACACAAAATTACTCTCGAAATTGAATTGAATTACATTTATTAAAGAAGAAAGAAGATTTATACAAGAATCAAAGGCCTATGCATTCTTATCCTTGTCCATATTGGATTTTATTGTAAATTTTTAAGCTTTCTTCTAGAAATATTTTACTAATTTACCGTAAGATAAATTTAAAATCGATGTTTTGTTAATTTTCTACCCTTAAATTGTATAGGAAATATTTCATTTCGCTTAAGTAACTTAAGATTACGCCCCTTCTTAATTGAAAACGCTTTCTTCACCCACTTTCTTAACAGCAATGCTATGCTCCTTGTTGGTGGTTCACCCTTAAGTTGTTTCTCATATACGCAACTGTATACCCTATAAAAACAACCCAAGGAGGCAATATTAGGATAATTATACTATGAAAACTTGATGATATAGTTAACTATGTATATACAGATGTTTGGAATATGTTGAATATATGGAATGGATTATACGTTCTTAGTTTAAATAAAGGATTATAAAATCTTTATATCAAGAGGTGGATATATAATATGATTTTTTATATTCATAAATTTATATATGGATATATATATATGGAAATGTTTTGAAGCTACTTCTTAAAAGATGCAAAGATCTTATTAGAAAACCAACTCAGTTATCTAAACTTTTGATTAAGATCCACTGTTTCAATGGTATAAACAAGAAAACTAAAGAATCCTTTGCATAATATCCTTCTTGATAAAAGGGCATCACTATTTCTATATAAAATTCTTCCTTTACCCTTCTCCTTCGTATATTTCATCTCGTATTTCTGGTAGCGGCGAATAAAAAAAAAATTACCACCATAAGAGTTAAGTGACAGTTACAGCTCGTAGTCCTAGAGATTGCACAGGACTCTTAAGGAGTCAAAACCTTGCAGCATATACATATAGAAATACTTGGTAATCACTGCCAAGGGAAGAGTTCGTTCCTTTGAAAAAAATGCCATTGTCATCATATGCTTGGGGTTTTCCATTTCCCATTTCGGTTTTGTTTTTTTTTCTCCTCTTTTTTTTTGGAGTGTGCTGGGGTTAGCACTAAATGCAATATCAAACAAAGAGCAAGAACACATCCAGAAAGATGATGATGTTTGGTGGCATTCAAAGAGTGTGACTGGGGGAGATGGGGGAAAATTGAAGTTACCGAGGGATTTACTGCACCTAGTGCAGCTTTACAGTGTTTTTTCTTCTTGCTGTTATTGTTGTTGTTGTTTTTTGTGATGAAAAGTGCGAGGAGGACTTTTGTCATGTCGTCAGCGTCATGCGGTGGGTAGTAGACAAACAAAGCTGCTTATTGTTTCAATGGATTAAGTGGAAAACCAATGGTTAGAGTAGAGACCGAGACGGTGACAGAGAAAGAGAGAGAGAGAGGAGAAAAAAACTCTCAGACGGAACGTATGTGTGTACGTGTCTTTCTCAAGTGGGTGCCAGCTTGAAGTTTTTTTTCTTTTCCCCTTTTCAGATACAAGGAAGTGTCACTACTGTCTCCCTGTTTGACATATAAGAGAAATTGAATTTGTTATAAGAAAATTGACAAGCGAAACTTGTGTTAAATATAATTTATTTATTCTGCACGTTTTACAAATTTAGGTTGAAATGATTTGCCTCATTTAAAAAAGAAAAAAGATAATACGAAAATTTAAAATGAACTTCTTACGAAACACATAACATTAGATGATGAGTCGTTAAGGTTTACGTTTATGTCTTTTATTAGACTTTAAGCCAGGACATTATGTCAAATAGAGTTAGTTAAGCTAACAAAATGAATCCTTCTATTTTAAAGTTAAATAAATGTTTATCGGATAGTAACATAAAAAGAATAAGGATCAAAACTAAAGCCAAGTTGAAGCTATAGAAATTAAAGGATTTCCATTAAACTCTGACTTTATGACCACCAAAGAAATAACTTGACTGAAGCCAATCAACTTTAAGAAAATTTTTGTGGGTTTTTGTTTAATTCTCATTATCATTTTTCGGAATTTGCTCACAAAAAAATATTATAAACATTGCCCACAAAATTGCAATCCACAAAAATGTTTTCATTTAAGAAAATTTCCTCCACTCATCTCCTTTTCTTCTTTTTTTTTTTTGCAAATTTAACGGCAACTTAAGTTTTCACCCTCTGTTCCAACAATTGACACCCACCAACATAATCAAGGTACATTATATAGAAAGGTTTGGGGTAGAATTTGGTTCAAGAATTGCGGTTCAACATGGTTCGGTTTGCTTCTTGCTCTTGCTCTCTTGATTAAAATGCAGTCAAGTCGAAAGTTTGCTTGGCTTTTTGGCATTCAGGTACAAGAAGGTCCAAATGAATTTCCACCATTTTCACCATTTGGCTGCGGCGGTATAAATACGTGCCAGAAATATAAGTACAAAGCTAAGAAGTTTTTCCTCACTAGCTATATACTTCTGTTACCCCCGGGCTATAGGAAAGAAAAACAACAACATTTTTATGACTCGTGTAATATTTTTTTCCCCTTCTACCTTAATAAAGATATGTGTAGGATGAGAGGTGATTCGGGTGAGGGGGGGATGGTAGAATAAAGCCAAAAAGATGATTCTTTTCCTTTATTTTTCTTGATGGGCTATTTGCGCCATGGATTTAATGAAGCTGTTAACAATGGAGCAGAAGAAAGTAGCAAAAGCTGAAACCAAATATTGAAAGAACATATTGATGAAATGGAAAGGATACATATACACACACAAACACACAAAAAAAAAGAAAATGAATAGAAAAAGGAAGCAAAATTCTGTAAAACGACAGAAAAAACTAACAAAGGAAAATGGTAAGGACTAAAGCAAAAAAACATTCGACCAGTCAATATGTTTGGCAAATAACAATTTCAAAGTTCTCTTTTGAATTACCTTTTAGTAATTACCATTTAGAAAAAACTTTAGGAAGCTCTTAACATCAATTTGGAATAGTTTTAGTTAGCTCTAGGACAATTGTAACTGGTCAAGGATTAACGTTTTAAACCATTTAAGCCAACAATTTAACAATAAATTAACTTATACAAAGTAATAATTTATGTAACTTCTTGATTTCATTAATTAAGAATGTAAATTGCCAAAAATAATGCATAAATCAGAATCTTAAGTGTGAGACAAATATTATTTGTCTTTAGAACTCAATTAGTATGGCAAAAGAAAATTTCAATTCTTGGTCTCTTGTTAGTAGCAGCCGGTTCCATGGCTTAATGAAAACACTTTGATGGCATTAAAAATTTGTCATTACAAATCAGAGACAGCCGCTGCTGCCAACAAGATCCGCCGCTAAATGCCATTCATATGGAAAGATGCAAGCAGATGTGGCAGAGGCAGCGAGTCGACACTCTCACAGCGTGAAGTCCTCAGTTTGAGTTGCCGTTTATTGAGTCACTTAACTGCCAGGCAAATGAGTTAACACCTAGTGGTAGCTGCAGTCAAACACGTTTATGCTACTGCTGACTGACTGACTGAACGTACATACCAAGGAGAAGACCACATTTTGTCTGCTTTTGAATGCAAAGTTATGCGACAAAAAACAAAAAAAAAACTAAAGAACAAGATGAGCAGACGATATGAGGGAGAGAAGAACACAGAAGAGAGGAGAGCCTTTACACCTACTCTCCTTGCCTTGTTTGGGTTGGGTGCCATGGCATGGCAACAAATTGGCAGTTGCAGATAAATATAAAGATAAGAAATCGACGGCCCATAAAGTCATTCATTTTAGTAGGTGTCACATTTCTCACGGACTTTTTTTGACAATAAATACGCATACAATAAACGGCGGAGACAATCTCAAGTATTTGACATAAAATGAATGGCTATTGCTATAAAGCCACCAGACAGTAGACACACACACACACACATACATATTCAAACAGTTTAATTTGATCATGATAAATGCTAAACTTCTTATAACTAATTAGAATTAGTTGTAATTTATGCAGCAATATCACTAATAGAGGCAAGTAAATTAGAAAGAAAAGAAAGGTTTAATAGTCATAGGATCATAGGAAAAGATAATTCAGTTTTTTATAGAAAAGTTCCTAATAGTCATAGGAACCATAGGAACTTCTCTATTAAAAACTGAAGTATCTTTTCTTAGACTAAGATTCTTCTATTGCTTTTAATCGTTTCTCTTTGTAAAAGTCCTTAATTTTTCTAGATTTTCCTATTGCTTTCAATTGTTTCTACATAAAAAGTTCTTAAATTGTTAACAATTTATTTTAGAATATTTTTAAAAACTACTTTCATTTACCTTTTAAATATTCTTCTCTTTAGTTAGTTTGTTTAACAATTTAAATTTCAAGTGTTTGCCAAGTTTGTTATTTGTTGACCAGGTGACATCATATGGGTTTATATATCATTGAGTTTTATCTTAAACCGTTTGCACTTCAATGCATTTCCATGGGTAAACAGGTCAAATGGCAAAGGGGGGACTAACTAACTATATTAAGATTTAATTAATGAACTTCTTTTCGGATAGTTAAACAAATTTCAAAGACAAAACTTTAAGCATTTTGCCTTAAACTACAACCACCACCACCACCACTACCTACCTATCTAATAGTTGCTCATCAATCACAAGCCTAAGCTCACTTCAAGAAAGTAGAAAGAAAAAAAAATGAATGTCTTCTAGCACTGTCAGAGGGTAACTTTGCCTGGCACCTGGTGCCCGTGATTGGTATGCAGGTGGCACAGAGGGCACTGTCAGGATGCCCCTGGCTATCTCAACTCATCTTCCTCCTGCAGGAGGTAGAGAAATTGCAATCAAGTCAACGCGCACAATCGCCATCAAACTCAATTAAGCTACACGACACTATGGATAACAGAGTGAAGAAAGATAAAGGGAAAGCTGTGGGAAAGGAAGAGGAGAATGGTCTCATAACTGCTTCAAGGTGTGAAAGAGAACAAAAAAAAAAACAAAATAACATTAATTTTCGCTTAATGTCTGCCGTGTGCACAAAGTTCACTCAATTTCTGTGAAATTTGATTGTTATGAAGAGAAGGCTTTTTTTTATAGTTCGAGCTATATTAATGAGAGTATATTAATTGGTAATAGATTTTAAAGAAAATGAATTTCATTAGATGGAAAAAATGTTTTAAAATATCTTTTAAAATAATATTTCGATAATGGAAAGATTTTCTGAACTCTGAAAGTGTTTTTAACTTAGTCCTATTCTGTCTTATTTTGTTATAAATAACTAAAGATCTCTTAGCTTTGTTTTTTTTATTTAAATTTAGATCTTATATATAGATTCAGATCTTATATATAGATTCAGATCTTATATATAGATTCAGATCTTATATATAGATTCAGATCTTATATATAGATTCAGATCTTATGTATAGATTCAGATTTGATAAGTATATATACTTAGATTCAGTATAAAATCTGAGTAAGAAACTTTTTATAGAAACATTTTTCCAAGGCTCTTTGGAAGTCTTTCTTGAGAAGGCATCATATCTATGGTTGATCAAGAGTCTCCTAATTATAACATATTATTAATACCTCTTACTAAGAGTAGTAAAAGAACTAGTTTTTGTTATATATTCTCTGTTTTATTTAGTACTTTTAATCAACTAAATATATCGAAGGGAATAGAAAGGAATACAGAAATAGCGGAAGACACGCAGTATTTCGTTACATCAAGCAGATTAAACGATTTTGATGAGTGAGATGAAATAGGTTGTTATCGCTAGTCAACCAGACATTTGGCTAGCTTTAACGAGTATCTGTCAATCACTTTGAGAACGAATGACAAGCAGTTACGCAGAAGTTGTCCCAAAGTCCTTAGCGAAAAGTAAGAGAAGTCTCTAAGCAATAATTATTATGGGTTAAAGTGTGGCAAATCTAAGTTACCAACTAGCCAAAGGAATGGCAATGATTTTAAAATTTCAACTTCCTTGTTTTTGTGTTTCAATGCCTTAATCAATCCAAATGAACTTTTAGTAAACTTTGTAAGAAAAATCCAAGCTCAGCATAAATGAAAATTTACACATGCTGTCAAAATTTTATCTTTCCGGGGATGAATTTTTATTTTTCTGTATTTTTTATTTTCCATTTTCCTCGTTTTCTTTATTTTTCTGTTAACTTAAGCATTTTCTTTGGCTAGTTATTATGCCATTTGTCGATTTTAGTTTTTTTTTGCTAGTTTTATATAAAAGTCGCCTTCCTGTTTTGACTGCAAACAACGGCAGTGCGGCAAAAAAGAAAAAGAAACGGCAAAAGAATGAAAAGGAATGATGGGAAAGGAAGTTGCTGGACTAACTTCATCTGTCTGCTGCCATGGCAACATTGTATGTTGGGGCAATAGACGCCATTTTGTTGCCACATCTTTTTAGTGGAAATAACTGTAACTGTATATATGGTATATGTATATTAGTATGTGTTTGGCTGTGTATATGTGTATTGCCCTTAGGCGGTTTGGCTTGGCTGACTCTGTCGCTGTCTCTGACTCTGGCCATTTATTTCATTCATTTCCCTTTACCGCCTGTCTCTCTCCCTCTCTATCTCTCTGCATCTCTTGTTGTGTCTACTCTTATTATATTCTGGCTATGGCCAAAAAACTTCCTCATCTCTCTTTCTCAGTTTCTCTCTTTCATTCTGGCATTGACAGTTTCTTTCTCTCCTCTGTCTCTCTTTCTCTCTTGTTGATATATATCTGGTTTATTGAACCTTTTGTTTATATCAATTGGTCTTATTTGAGTTGGTTTATATAAAAAAATAGTTTTATCCTTTTTCCATGTCATAATATGGCGGCAGATTGGTTAATTGATCGATTGCATAATAATTTAAATATTCAAATTGGATTATGGCCAGAGATAATTGAATGACAGCTGAATATATATAATATTAAATTACAAAATCTACTCAAAGTGTAAAAGGTTTAACTGTCAGAAGAAAATGATTGGCATCAGCATGAAAAATAAATAAATATTAAAACGTAAAAATAAATATATAAATTGAATAGTGAACTCAATTGAAATCAGAGGCAAACAATATATTTAATCCTATTATATACTAGTTTTTATGGCAAATGTATCTCAAGGATAAACATCCCTTTATATATATTCCATACGTAATATATATAATTGTTTGGATTTTTTTATATAAATATTTTTCCTAATTGGACTTATTCCGTCATCAGTTATTTGGTAAGACAACAGTTTTATGTAACTGCTTTCCTACTGTTAAACATAACTATTATAATTCTAGATTGTTTTGCTACTGTTATACATTACTATTATTATTTTAAGTCAAAAGAATTATCGGGTTTAGAGAAATAAATGAACTTCTAATTTAGTCAGTTGGCAAGCACCTCAAGAGACCTCAAAAGAAAGTATCGAACTATTTATATATTTTATATATACTGTTAAAAAAAAAACTGTTATACGAACTTATTATAAAAAGTTTATCTAAAATTGTTATGCGAATCTTTTGTCAAAAACTGTTTTAGAAATTTAGAATTTCTATGTAACCACTTATACAAAACTGTTATACACATACAAACCTGTTATACACTGATGTAAAACTGTTATAAAATTATGCAAACTACTATAAAGTCTTACAAATCTGTTATACACAACCAATGTTGTTCTTTTATAGACAACTATAGATTCTATTTGTAATAAAAAGAGACAAGTACTTATTTTCATATTTGCAAAGCTTAACTGTTATACAAAACATACTTTTTACCCTTATAAATATCTGAAAATGTGGAAACTGTTATAATGTTTTAGAAATTTGTTATAGACAACCAATATAAATTTCTTATAGACAACTATAGATTCCACTTCTAATATGCATTAATTTTTTTGTTCTCAAACTGTTATACAGAACTCATACAGTTTCCTGTAGTGCACATCCGATTATAAGAAGAACTGTACACACAAACATATTATTTACAAATGTTCTACTTTATCTAAAATAAAAAGCTCGCCTACCTTAATTTAAAATCTATAGAATATTTCAATGTACAACATTTATCATGGATTTATTTATTTACGTGAATTTATAGTAGTAATTTTTACGCCTCAGCGTAGTAAAAACACAAGAGAGCAACCCCAACTATCTACCTAGGTAGTAGCTCCCATTTAGTCCTGCTGCCGCCCACTATTTAGTACATTTTGTGGGGCATTTCACATCAGTTTTGTTTACCCCATCTTCTTGCGCCTCCCCCACTCCTGCTAACATAGTAGTAGTTCTAAGCAAAAGTGTTTTGGCCTAAATATGAAGAGGCAAGGCTGGAGAAAAAAAATCGCGCAGCAGCCGTAGCAAGACAAGTTTTTTGCAACATAAATTCTCAACGATGCAAAAGGGAGGAGATTTTGTGACAGTTGAGTTAAGTTTTTTTAGTTGTTGTTGTTGTTTTTGTTTAGTTTTATGCTACATAAAATGTTTTGCCATATCTGCAAATGCAAATGTTAGGAGAGAAAGAGAACATTTGGGTCTTAAGCTACCTAGTGTAAGCGAATGTTCTAATCTTATTTAAATTAACATTTAAAATACAAATTGTATTTGATTGTTTAAAATTGTAATTGAATATGCTGCGGTGTAGCGGAGAAAAGAAAATAGAATTTTCTATAGAAAATCAGATAAAAAGGTCAATTATATTAAAATGAAAATGCTTCATTGACAGTTAAATGTTGGAAAAAGTACTTGCATATCTAAACAAGAAAAATTACTCATGTGTGTTGAAAAGGAAAACTCTGTTTATCATATATGTTTATCTCCCTCTCATCTATCTCTTTCTATTGATTTGTATTTGTATCTGAAAGATGTCTACACACATGGGAAATACGAAATGTTTGCACTTAATGATGTTGTACACTCGATGTACAGAGAAAGAGAGAAAAAAGAAAAATAAAATAAAATACGAAAAATGGAAAATCAAGCTGGCAAAAAAAGATTTTTTTTCGTATAGGAGAAATATTGAAAATATTTCTTTGTTGACTGACAAGCAAATATATGAGGTTGGGGGAGAGCAGAGAGGTGAAAAATTCATATTTTTTCCATATACATTTAGATGACACATTTCTAGTGTCATTTTCAGATTCAATAACAATCTCTTATAAAATGATCGATTGCATAGTTTATGCTTTTGAAAGTTAAAGTTGAAAAAGTTAATTAAATTGGGTCAAGGTGTCTACTTGAAGATACTATATATGAGTAGAAGGGTAATAGAATTTAAAATGATTTTTTAATTAAAAAAAAATTTGTTGTCATATAAATTTATTTATATAAATTTGAATCACACCTCTTTGACATCAATGTACTTAAGAATGTACGCACTTTAAGCAGCTTAAGAAAAAATAATTGAAAATTGTCTTTTATTTTCCTTTAAGCGACAATTCTGCTTTAGAAAATGTAAAGAAAATCTAGAACTTGTGCTCTAAAACTATAGTTTGTTATATAAATATATCGCGCCAAACTAAGAAACTGTGAAACTATTGATTCCGTTCTCGTAGTCTCAAGAACTGAACCAGTAAACAGTCTCTTCGTATTCCTGCAGTCATTTAGTTGATAGCATTTTAGTATATGTCATAGGGTTATGATACTATAGTCAATTTCCAATGGCATTATTGTTCTTTATACTGACAGTGCACAAAAAGTACGTCCATAGGTGTACATCAAACTGAATAAACAAGACTGTATTGCAAGACCTTGTATTGCTACGTAACAGCGAGGTCGCTTTAGATGGGTCTAAACTAGAAGTGGATATCAAAAGGTTAGCAAAACTCGCGAAAAGGGGAATTCAAAATTTGAATCAAAGACTACGGGAACCTGTTTCCTTAAAAGGCAAGCTTCTACAATGTAGAAGAGAACCTGACAAATATATTACTATAATTTACTTAAACAGGTCAATTTATCTGTACCTTGTAGACTAACCAGAAATTATATCCCTCTAACTTTAACTCGCTGCACTTCTAACTATTCTTTTCATGATCCTTTTCGAGTTCTGTATTCCGATTATAGCCGCCTTTATCCTGTAATCGGATCAGAACTCTCTATTCCTCAACTAAAAACTTTTATTCTTAACTATCTAGCTCATAGTTAGTTCTAAATATTCTTATAATTGTCGTCTGTTGTCCACGCGATTTCTTCTATTGTCTGTCTGATAGGATTCGCGCGTAACAGGCATTGTCCTGGTTTCGCTTGGATCATCTGAACGTACTTCGCAACGTTCAGAAGATATAATAGTATCTTTATAAATGTTTACAAATTTTACTAGACTATGATTCTACCTACGAAATCAAAAAACTTAATTCATAAAACAAATATAATACAAAAGAAATCCAATACAAATTAAAGTACTTCATTCATCTGCAATATATAGCAAGATTTAGAGTATATCAAACATCTGCCATATATATTTTTTAAAAATATATTCATTTGATTTCACTTAAAAACCTTTTTGTTTTTCGAAATTTTTGACATAATTAGTTTAATTTGGTTTGCTTTGAGAGCTTTTCTTTGATTATTACCTATTATTAATGCGTCATTGATTTTCCCCTGTCCCTCTCTTTCATTCTCTGCCACTCTTTATATATATATATACATTTAATATATTGTATATACAAAAACGCAATTTATGCCAATCAGTAAAACTCTGATCCCTTCAACGTCCTCCAACGTCCTTTAACGTTCTCCAGCAAGTAGCCATAGCAACTTTGTTGCCTTCCTGCTTGCCTTACTACCATCGCTTACTCGAGGGGCATATAAATCAACTTCTCCACTTCATTAAGGGCTACTTACTTTGGCTCTTGGCAAAAAGAAGCAGAAAAAACAAAAAGAAAAGCATACAGAAATAACGATAGAAGGGCCACAAAAATATTATAGTTTTTCCCTTGCCATCATAGCCATTAGCCACACAATATTTAATATGCATTTTTTATGTTCTTCTCATGCACGCAAACAGGGAAAAGCATGCTAGGAAAAGCCTTTGTATTGGTTTATTTCCCAAAAATGAAAAATCAAATAGGGAAAATCATGATAAATCGGTGTCGGTCAACTTGATTCGAATTCAAATTGTTCAAATTAAAAATAATTTGTGTAAATGTTTCATTTAACCATTAAGCCATGTAAATTTGTTGTTATTGTCACTTACTGTTACATTCACGCATTTTCCATTCAATGAAACATACACACACACACACACAAATAGTTGAGAGGAGCAAATGGACAAGAATGAGAAGGAAAATGAAATTTTCCTGCCTATCAGTTGAGACAGGACAGGCCAACTCAGTTGGCATGTTGTCATTAAAGTACCAGATTCAGGCCAGAAGTGACCCACGTGACATGTTTCAAGTATATGGATTTTCTGTCCGGTTTTCATAATACTCTATATTTTGTTAAGGGTTACATAAGTTTTACAATAGAAATTTATTGTAAATGAACTGAAACGAAATGCCAACACAAGTCTTTAGTTAGATATTTTCCCAATTCATTTGTTCGTATCACAAGTTCCATGATACCCTTTCTTCTCTTTCTTTCACACAGAGCTATGGCACTATTATGCTAGCCATGTTTTGGCATGAAACCAAAATGCACAGCAGCAACTGAAACAGAGGCTCCACAAGCGCAAGCATTTTGCATTTTAATGAGTCAACACTGTGTGAAAGAGTGTGCCATGGAGCGAGAGGTAAATGGGTGGTCTACTCTACTCTCCTCTGACATATCCTGCCACCCATGGCGTTAAAGGGGCGTGCTAAAAAGGGGAGCAAGGGATCTGATAGAGGGTGTGAATACCGCAACGCTGCATGTGCAAAAAGTGATTGGCCAACATGAGCACTGGCAAAAGAGCCAACACACAGACGGTGGCGATTGGTGACTGGTGACCAGTTCCAAAATACAAAAAAATAAAAAAGGAAACGAAAAGTGAAATAATAAAGTAAAAAAAAAAAAAGGAGAGTAAAAAAATGAGGAAGAAGAAAAGCAGAAAACCAAACAAATTTTCCAACCATAGTTTGCTTCTTCTCTTCTCTCTCAGCTGGTAGCACAAACAATTTGTATTTGCAATGTGAAAACAAAATGGCTATAGGTAGGTAACACTCAACCAGCCTTCCTTCCCCTACGACACACACCTACCCACTCCCTCCCTCTATATAAAACCATTGGCACACCTGCTGTTTGATTTGTGTGAATACAAAAGAAACAAAACAAAAAAAATTGGCAACAGAAATATATTGGCCAAATGGACAAAGCCGTTAACAAAAAAATGTATGCTAAATGTTATTTGGTGTACAAATACATTTGTAATATATTTGCTGTTGGACAAATAAATTTGCCAGAAACAATTTCTCAAAGAAAGTTGACAGGCTAAAAACAATAAAAACGAAAAAATGCATTATAAAGGACAAAAGTTTCTCCTTTAATGGCTTATGGACTTTCGTCTTTATTTCAATAAGGAATTGAAAACAGTGTGAACAGGTAATCAATCGAATTATTTATGTTGTATAAACCAGATGCAGCAGGTATTTAAATAATAAAAGGAAAACAGTGTACAAAAGGATATGCAAAAGATATAGATAATGTATAAGCTGAAGGATATCAGCGATTAAAAGATGAGCTTGGGGATAACGGACAGTTAAGTCCTTGTGCAAATCGTTCTTTAACAAAGCTAGGCCAGAAATATGATTAGTAGGAGAACTTAGATAAACTTAAAGAAGTCTTTTGGTTAGAGATTACATTAATAGTTCAATTTACACTCCAAAGAGGACAAAGAGCAGTAGAAGATGCGTCTATTGCTATGCTCATTATGTATAGATGATGTATAAGCATAAGGATATTCCAAGATGACCTTGGGGATAACGGACAGTTAAGTCTTTGTGCAGATCGTTCCACAACAGAGCTGGGGCATAAATATGATTGGTAAGAGAACTTAGATGAACTTAAAGAAGTCTTTTAGGCAGACATTGCATTAACAGTTTAGTTTACACCACAAAAAAGACAAACAGCAGTAAAAGATATTACTATTGCTATACTCATCATATATAGATGATGCATAAGCGTAGATATAGATGATGTATAAGCTGAAGGATATCAGCGGTTCCAAGATAAGTTTGGGGATAACAGTTAAGTAATTGTGCAGATCGTTCCACAACAGAGCTAGGGCATAAATATGTTTAGTATGAGGATTTAGATCAACTTGAAGAAGTTTTCTGGAGTTCGATGATAGGTTGACATCACATTAACACAAAGAAAACAAAGATCAGTAGAAGATGCTACTATTGCTATATTCATCAAAAATTATATTTCTATCAGCAAATTACTTTGTTTGAAATAAATTTTACAATATTAAACTTAAGCAGCAATTACTTAAGCAAACATTTCACAACAAATGCTGCTAACATTTCTCATTCTTAAAGAGTAATCCTCTTAACTGAAATGGAAATAAATCTTGCTCTTTCTTATCATTTTAGTTACTTATTAAAGTTGATCAAATTCTGTGTCATTTAAAATCATATTTTTGATTGATTTGAATGTGTTTCTTTAAATTGATTTATTTATCTATAATATTTCTATCTAATTTTATTAGCGGCAATAAATTTGAAAATCAAAAACCCATTGACATGTGAAATTTTATGCATCAATAGACTAAGGCAGACAGACAGCTAAAGAGGGAGGGAGAGATAGCACCACTCTGAGAGAGAGAGAAAGAGAGAGAGAGAGAGAGAGAGAGAGAGAGAGAGATAGAGATGTCGATAGATAGTCACGCACATGCATCAAATGTATCAAATCGATGGCAAATCGAGTGTAAAGATTTTGTGCGTTAACTTTTTAACCTCACTGTGTGTGTGCTAACAACAACTTTATTTTGCTGCTGCTAATTAGACCATGACGTGTTTACGATGTCGAAGCGGATGCCACAATCGACCCTTGCACCCACCACACCACTAATCATCCCCTCTGCCTAGAGCCGCCTACCCCTCCTCGTCACACAAATCACCAACTCGCATTCAGCATTGTTGTCGAGAGTCAGAGAAAACTGTGATAAATAACTGCCGCAAGGAAAATAGTCAAGCAAAAATTGCCAAAGGGTAAAACGCACATGCTATGCCATGCCATGCCACGCCTCATCCAATCCTTTTTTGCAATGCAAATCAAGTTGGGTTTGTCCGTTGGTCATGCCTCTAGTAGTAACTCTCGAGTTCTCGGTTCTCCGTTCTCGGTTCCTGGTTCTTGTTTCTGCCACTGACTGTCGGTTTGTTTCGCTATATTGTTGTAATAAACGCAATTTGTATCATGAATTATTACTGCAGATGTGTGCAAGGATACCAACAAAATCAGAAAAAAAAAAACAAATATGAAAATAACCAACAAGAAAGAAAGCGAACCGGAAAGTGTAACAGGATTTTCATACAAATCCCTAAATTGCCAGTACGAAAAACAGGAAAATAGAGAAAAGAAAACGTGTGGAAATTGCCATTTAATTTAGTGTTCTTTTTTATCATTTTCAAGTATTTTTTTCATAATTTTTCCATACATGTTTTTAACTATTTATTTCCCTTTTGTCTGTTTTATTATTTTGTTTACTCAGCACAAAAGTATGCTACATATTTTGGGTTGAAACTGAATTTTATGAAACAAAGTTAATCAAATTTAATTTGCTACAAGAAAAGCCTTGACTTTCAATTAAATGTTTGCATAACAAAAGTTTAAAATAGTTTGACCAACAACTGATTGAATAATACTGAAAAGAAAGCATAAAGGCAAACAGACAATGTTGAAAAATGCAATTATACTACTACTACTACAAGGAAACTATTTTCAATTTATTGATTTTTGGCTTTAGATTAAATTAGCAGTTTGGTTTTAAAATATATTTATATTTGATTTAGAATGAAAAGTTTACAAAAATTTGCAATTTTAAATTGTAAAGCCAAGATAGGTCAAAGTAATTGAAGCTTTAAATTTTATGGAGGCAGAGAAAAGTTAGTTGAGTTGCTTCAACTTTTAGACAATTGCAAAGTGGTTTAGTTCAGTTCATACCTATATAAGCTATATACATACTATATCCATCTCTATCCATTTTAAATATATTCCACCCACATTTCATTGTAAATATAAGAAACTATTAAACCATTTGAAATAATTCTAAATTGTTTTTAAATAAAATTAAACCATTAAAACAAACGACTTTAACTTTATGCTTCACCATAAAGGGAAGGCTAATTAATTTGTACATATTTGTAAATTTATAAAATAAAAGAAAAGTACAAAAAACTACACAAAAAAAAGTTTGTGTTAAACTTTACGGAAATTAGTTTTTTTTACTAATTGCTTGTATTATGTAAAATATTTTACATGTGGCTAAAATAATGAGAGTAACAATTTACACGTTACCACATTTCATAGAAAGTTTTTAGCCAAAAAAATGTGATTTTAGGAGTTTTTTTCTAAACTAAAAGTTTTATTTAAAATTTTGAAATATTTGTAATTTTAAATATTTTTTTCGTTTGGTTTTTTATTAAACAAGTTGAATAGAAAGAAGTTAAATAGTTAATGGGAACTTCTTTAACTTTTTTTGGATTTCTGTAATATTTTTTGGTATAAATTATTACTATAAAATAATTTGTTCCCATTTTTAAACACATTTTCTGGTAGTTTTGTTATCTGTTCTTAAGTGACTTTCACTTAAATTATGCTAATTAAATTTAAACACATTAACTCTTTGGTTTTGGCATCCTTATGTGTGTAAGTGTGTGTACGTGGGTGCACCTTTTGCAACTTATGGCAAATGAAATCAGAATTTAAATAATTTGCATAACTTAAACCATAGTTTGTCTTAACATATACACACACACACACAACTTGCCAAGATATCGTACAGATGGGCCGACATGCATATAAAACATGAAATTAATGCTTAATTAAGCAAGTTACGCTACAAACTCTAAAGCCAAGAAAGATATTTTACCTTGACTCGCATGAAGAAGGGTTATATTATGGAGGGAGGAGGAAGGTAGGGAATGGAATGAAAACTTAAATTCCCATTTTCATAATTTATGCTTACATTTTAGAGAAAGGGCCCGCAGCTCTCTATTCTAAGAGTTATGCAACATAAGAAGAAATTTTGTGCAATAAAAAATTTTGCATTCTTGGTTATATAGTAGGACAAAAGAAGAAATAAGGATAAACGGAAATGGAGAGAAACTGCTGCATTTTATGTTACTGAAACTTTTATGTTCTGATATTAGCTTCGACATTTCAAGATTTTTGTGCTGAGCCAAACAACAAAGTTTTTTTATTTTTTATCGTTAACTCAGTTTCCTGACCAAATAAATTTCACATTGTACAACGCAAGGAAAGTGTGTAATAGAGAAAGCAAAAAACAAGAAAAATAGATACTGGGAGGAATAATGAAGCAAGGGATAAACAGAGGGAGTCATATGTCATGTTGCATATCTTGTTTTCCTTTTCACCTGGGAATGTTTGCAACTAGCATAACTTTTTCCTTATATCTTTTTATGCCCTTTAACCATAATGTCAAGGGGTACATGAAAAAGATTATAAAATTTATTTAAGAGGTGGTAAAATGGATTTAGATTTAATAAGAAAAAGTTTATATATATATATATACTTTTATGTGTAATTGATTTTGGTTAATTGAGAACTAAATTCTTATCCAGCGGGCATAATAAGGTAAGAAAATGTTTTGAAATATTTTGGTTTGTTTCATAGCCGGTCAATTTTTAATTAGGTAAATAATGTTTAATTTAAATAAGTTGCCACGCCCATTTCTGCTTTCTTTTTTAATGATTAACGTGCAAATTTTAAGAATTTTCAGGCTTGATAAATATAAAATTTCATTATAAATAGAGATTACCCTAATATGACTAAGAAGTAAAACTCCCCTGTGCTCAAAATCTAATGTATCCGCAAAGTGACGCTAGGCTTCCGTGAAAGTGATTGATGTATAGAGTCAACTGCAGTTTTTTCTTGTTTTATCATTGGGTTACAAAAGTTTAGACAAACTGGATCAAACATTGAATCGATAGATCCGAGTACTAAGACTTGCTTTTAACAAAATGCCGACGGTAGAATTAAGTTTGAATCGAAGTTAAACTTATATATAATAATATACAATATTATATACATTATATATTATAAGTTTTATATAATAATCACATAATAAAATTAATTTCAAATCAATGTAAATAAGTACTTTAATTTTCTAGAGACTATTTAATAGATTTTAATATTGCTAATTCGACTTACTAGTAAAATCATTCCCCTTTGAATAAAAGCATTAAATGTCCCAAGTCAAATATTTTGTTGAGCTTGAAGTTATTTCTAAAACAAACATCTAAATGGTTCAGTAAAGGGCTCAATCAAGGTAGAAACTAAAAGACAACCTCATCCATAAGCCCTCCCACAGTCACTTTCTCTCAGTCTATGCAAATTTTTTCTAAGCAAATGATGTGTATTTTATACTCATGTAGTTTGAGTTCTTTTTGAATAATTTTGACGAGCATTTTCCTGTAGCTCAAACCCAACCCCTAGCCGTTCTCTCTCTCTCTCTCTCTCTCTTTGTCTCTCTGCGCAGTCTCTGTCATTTGATTTCATTTTCCAGCATTCCCTTTACTCAGTTTATCCTTTTAGTTGCTCCTGCTCTCTTTCTCTCTCTTGCATTTTAAATGAATGAAAAATATTGTCGTAAATTTTCTTGTACATTTTCTTTGCCCTTTTCTTCTAAGCATTTTCCGTTTTCTTTTTGTCCTCTTCCTTCATCTGCATCAAGTGCATTGCTTTGTTAAGTGTTTTACATAGTTTGCTTATTATTAAGGAATTTTTTTTCATTTTCTAGTCACTGTTTGTTGTTGCTTTTCTTTTAGATTCTACTAAATGTCTTACAGCTTATCTCATTTAAGTGTGTGTGTGTGTGTGTGTGTCTGTGTGTATAAGTGTCTGTACTATGTCCTGTTTTATGAGAGCAGGCAGCATCCTTTTTCACATAAATTATCTCAAAGGAAGCGTAAAGACTGAAATTCTAGCATTCCCATTGATTTTTAGATTATGAATAAGAGTAGAGAGTGGGAAATGTCATCAAGTGGTTTTCTATTTGAAACAAAAGTCCTGGAAACTAACAAGTAAATGTAAGAAGAACTTCTGTATTGAGATAACTCAAGTGCACGTACTTCATTTTGAGGTTTGATCATCGACTTATAGGTGGCCTATTCGGGATATTTTTTGTCTCAGACATTACATAAGTAGGTAGAGGACTTTATAGTGGTAACAATTGAAGCTTACTATTTTTCCTGTTTTGTAAATTTACTTTTTGAAATATATATTTTAAATTTGTTTATTTATATTCGATTATTATTTCTTTTAAATAATCTTCTGATTTATTTTAAAATTTTACCTCATCATATTAGGAAAGTCAGATTACAATTTTACCTTATTTTTCTATGAGTATTTAACAAAGTGTTTCGAGTAGCTTAGAGATGAGAATATTTCGATAACATAGTCCAAGAAACTTCGAAGACAACTATCGATATTCTATAAGCATTCACAATATATGTATACCTAAGTATATATGTATTTTTTTATGATTTATTTACTATATTTAAAATATATTGTGTAACGTACAGAGTAATTAAAGAGGTTATAATAAATTATTCGGATTGATCTCAACTACTGCTATTGACGACCAATAAACGACTTTCTAAGGGTTCTCTATACAAATTGGTAGATCACCCTATTACCAACACTAATGCACGATAATTAGTCCTTTGACTGCATGGCAACTTTGCTTCTTACCTAATCTGTCCTATTTAGTAACCCAAGCAAAGAGATAATTACAATTGGCTATGCATTCAGAATTTCAAGGTAATGAAAGCTATTAGCATTTAATGAAACTAAATACTTTAGATTTATATACTCCCAAAATGCTATATTATATCGTTACCATAATTTATATATAGAATATATTAAGACTTCATAAAAATTTAATAAAAACTCAAATAATAAATGTATAAAAATTAATAAAATAAAAAAAAGAGGAAACCTATTAGTTAGTCGTCCTCTTAAATATTTACTTTAAAATTATTTACCCAATTTAATAATTAATTATAAAGTAACTAACAAACTATTGAGAAACCATAAAAAAAAAAAAAAATTTAAATATCAAGAATAATCCTTCATCATATAATTTAGATATAAATCAGATTATTTTACCATAGATTTAAATTCTTTTGTTTCTGTCTATATAAGCGATTTGCCGAGTATTTTTTAACTGACATTCATTTTATATTTTTATTTTTATTTCAATGAAGTAGTCAAGTAAATTGATGAGGTATTTTAATACATCAGTAATTTTTCCCTCATTTAAAATATTTTTTTTTTTCCTGATGTAACAATATTTACCATTAATTAATTAAAATAACAATGTTGCCAAACACAGGCGTGTGAGATGGGAGAGTGAGGGGTGAAGATAAAAACATTATATCAAAAGACTGTTAAATATGTGTAAATATTTCTCAATATGGTTTATATTAATACCCTTTAAATAATGCAGTGAAAGAGGGTATGCTGATGTATGGGTCGTTTCAAGTGAAATTTCACAACAGTTCTACATGGGCTTCTAGTTTGTATAATTTAGGTAAATTTTATAATATTTTAATAGTTAAAAGAAGACAGCAAACAATAATAATAGATATAAGGTCTCAGTTTTCCTTACTTAAAAAGAAGAGAAGCAACTCTTATCAAAGATGTAAACCCTTCATTTATAGGGTATTTATCAGTCATTGTCATTAATCCATCAATTGTGGTGTTTTTTCCCTTTTTTTGTTTTAATATAATTGAAAGTTGGTTTTACCCCAATTGAACATATCATACCACATTATTGCCTAAGTACAAATGGAAATTGTGTGATTATATTTGTCTGGTTAATTGTTATTGGTTTTGTTTATGTGTGTGTCCGTCTGCCTTTATCGCCATCTTCATCAACCGATGGCGGATGCAGCATAAATAAATCATCTGATATGGTCTAGAACTTGAGTTCATTATGAAAATGGAAAACAATTTTGAAAGTAATTTACCATTGCCAAAAGGATATAGACAATTCGCAAAATGGAAGTAATTGAACTGAAGAGAATATAAAAAATGGCTAACCAATTGGGAGAAGAGTTTGTTAGATACTAACTTTAGTCTCAGAATGAATTTTGCCAATTAAATGCAAATGAAAAGTTTACAGAAAATTGCATTGCTTTTACTGACTAAAAATTGCTATTCAAATATTTGCCTATTGTTCATTGAGTAGAGGGAAATGTAATTAAGGCTTGTCCTTTGCTTTTCCATTGTCAACAATTTTCATTTACCATTTTGTTTTTCTTGTCATTTCAACCGTAGCTCAATAAGCAAATATTGAAAAAGGCAGTGGAAATCACTGAGAAGAATTGTTCATGAAATTTTCCATCTTAAATCTTTCATTTTAAACGAAATTGCATTTTTACATCACATTGATAATTGTTGAGGTCGTTGACGGAATTGCCACTGTCCTTACCAAAGAACTCGAACTCAAATATAAAGCGAACTCAACTCGAACATTGTTCATCTGTCAGTCAATTAAAAAAAAAAAAAGAAAAAAATAAAGTTTCCATAAATGCATTTATGTTGCAATGTCGCATTGTAGCTCTCTCTCTCTCTCTATCTCTTGTTCTATCTTTCTCTGTTTCTCTTTTTGCTGGCTCTAGCGATTTTCATTAAATTTTTTATTGTTTTCTTTTGCACTTTTTCCTTACTTGCCCTCACCAACATCACTTGCTTTTTCCTGTATTCCACTTTGATTGGTAGCGACACTTTCAGAGAAACTTATTAATCATGTATGCCTTAAGTGCTACCATGTGAAAATTGCGTTTCCCTCAGCTTATACAATTGCCAAAGGATTTAATTGGATTGCAAATAACCACTGCTAAAGGAAACTCCCTGGTCAAATTCAATGTATTAAAGGTGAAACAGTTTGAATTGGAAAACAAGTTTACTTTATCATAATAAAAATCTGATAAAGAAAAAGACTGTTGTTTTTGCTTGCAAATGTTATTGAAGTTAAAAATTTATTGCTTTTCTTTTTGAAAAAGTCTTCTAAAATTTGAATTTGGAACATTTAGTTCTTAATCAAAGAAAATATATTTGTTTTTGGAAATAATAACTCTTCTTACTCAGCTATTTTTCTACTTATTTAAGGATCTCTCGATCGCCTATCGACTCAAATCACTAAAGACAATTTCGGAATAAGTTATAATAAAAGTATAATTTCAACTCACCATTATGTCCCATATTGGTTATAATGACCCAAAAATCGATAGTTTTCTCTGGTCCCAATTCTTCATAGTCCCACTTCTTTTTAACACGCACAGCTCCATTTGTTTCCACTGTAACCCATGGATTATCATCGCGTATTTTAAAGGTTTCCTTATCCGTTTCCTTTTCCAATTGAAAGACACTCTTTCCCTCGGTATCACCATCGGCTTCAGTGAATTCTATACGCTTAGTGGGTCTGACTGCTCTGGTAACACGTCGTTTCTCACGATGATGAGAGTGTTCATTTACCTCATCATGTTCCAAATGTTGCATGATAAAGGATACTGGTTCAGGAGCCAGGAATTCTAATAGAACTTTAGCTGGTTGGGCACTCAGTAAGCTAGGATATCTAAGATCATGGGCAAGGACTTCCAAAAGCATTTCATTCGATGTCGGTTCGCCAGCCAACATTATTTCACCTGTCTGGGGTACCATAATGACCACATTGTTGGGTGTCTTCAGGCGATAGGCAATCTTATCGCCATCCAAATCGGTGGCCTCAACTCGGCCCATAATGGCAAAGCGTTGATAGGTTACGGCAGTATTTGAGGAATTTGAATCAATATTTGTTGCCTTTTGGCCAGCCAAAGCAAATTTATAATCCAAAGACTTAAAAATAGGACGATTATCATTCTCATCTAGAATGGTTATTTGAATCTTGGATATGGTCTTGTCTAGACCATCCAAATCAGAGGCTTCCACTGATAAATCATAGTGTGAGAGTTCCTCTCGATCCAAGGGACGATTTGTGACTAACCAAACACCGGATTCTTCTTCATCTTCTGAATTATTTGAATTGCCATCAATGATTAAGGATTTGGCATTTTGTTGATTTGAGTTACGTTTTTGCAAGGCAAATGCCTCATTAATGTTGCCATCGATGATGGTATATCTAACTTTCTTGGGTTTAGCGGACTCTTCTTCCGAAATGGAACCACTAAATGCCTGCATTAAGGGTACTCCACGCACACGAGTGCCTGACGGTTGATTCTCACGAACCTCACCACTGGCATCGAGCAGGGAACCTGAGAATCTCAACATATCATTCCGATGCATAACAAATAATTGCAAATTATGGGTATTCGTTGCATTGGGGGTCTCCTCAACCACAACCAATTGAACTGGACGATTTACCAATGGAGATATATCAGATGTGGTCATAACCACACCATCTTCCAATACGGTAAAGTATTTGGAATAGTCCGAATTCAACATATGATAGGCGGCAGATGTCGATGAATTCATTTTCACTGGATGAGTTTTAAATTTCTTAATACTGAATCCAGGATAAGTATCATGCGGCAGCACCAATGACATTTCACTATGATGCTGATGCTGTTGTGAGGGCGAAAAGGACGACGACGATGTGGCTGAGGATAAGGATTCATCAGGAGTTCCGGCCAACATGCGAGCGGCATTTTCCGCTGTTAGTCCTGTGAAACCAGTCGATGGGTGTAAATCCTCCGCATGACCATAACTGAGGCCAAGATTCAGGCATATGAAGAGCAGGCAGGCAAATTGAATTCCTTTGAGTCTTTGAGGACTGAACCTCAAGCAACGTCGTGCCGCCTCCATATTGTGGTGGCACGCGTTGGCTTTCGATTTTATTTTCAGTTTTTTTTTTTTTTTTGTTTTTTAATTTAATTTCTCCTTTGTCTTTACGTATTTTTCTTCTTACGTCGTTTCCTTCTCGATAAATAAATTTTCTTTCAGTTGCGGATTTTACTTTTAACACTTGACCAAAGCCATTCGTACAAATTGTTTGAAAAAAAAAAGAACAAACAACAACAACTCTTATGCAGAACTTTTCAATTCCATTTTAGGTTTCATTCGTTGTTTTTGCTTTGCTGCAATGAATAAAGAAAAAAAGGAAAATTGATTTGTGGTTAGTCACTGGCCTGGGCAGATTTGGAATGAAAATATCATAAACATTGCTTTTTTCTCTAGTTTATTTTTATTGTTTTGTTGTTTTTTTTTTTTTGGGTCAATCAAAGTGAATTATTCATGATTTAAAAAAAAAAAAAAAGAAATGAAATGAAATGAGATTCCAGTGTTTTTTTTTTTTTATCATAAATAATAAAAAGTTGCCATAGGAATTTCAAATAGCAAAAATAGTTTTGATCTAAAAGAAAGTCCTTGAATAGTTTTAAATGATAAACTCTTCCCTTTCGTTAGAAGAAGATACAATTTAAGTTATATTATAGATTGAATAGTTATAAAAAATATCATTTGATTTTACTTTAGTTTACAATTTGCTAACATAATGCATCTATATTCATATCTATTGCATTTCCATTGGCTTAAAATGAAAAACTTAAAGTATTTCTCCTTCTCTTTAGTTTGAATGAGTCATGATCAATCATTTTGTTAGACAGCAGCATAAATACATATTAAAATGGAACCTAAACTAGTTTTAACTATTCATTTATGCACAAAAATGTAGTACTATATGCATATAGAGAAGTTAACTTGGCTTTATCTTTAGTTTTAATTAAAAGCCACTAAAAAAGCCAAGAAAATACAAAAAAAAGTGGCTTTTGTTTTGATTAATCGCAAAAATCAGACATTTTTACACTCGACAGTGGCAGCGGCAAAAACGCCAATCAAATTAGTGAAAACAAAGAAATAATTTAGTGAAAAAAAACAATGTTTTTTGTGGCTTCCGATGATTTATAAGCAACCAAAAAAAAATCTTCAAGCTTGTTAACCTCCTCCAACTTGAGATCGGGTTATGTTAATTGAAACATTTCGATAATTTGTATATAGTTTTGTATTTTTTTTGTTTGTCTTTGGTAGTAACTGATTAGCAGATGGCATAGATATAGGCTTGAAGTTCACCGTTTTATGACTAAGAGACATTTTCATAGCTAATTGCAATTAAGATGTTCAGTTTCTAGATAAGCAAATAAGGTGACAAATAAATATATGAGCAAAGACCAAAAAGAGAGAGACAATGATTCAACTTTTGTAGTGTGGAGGGTGCAAAAGAAGTCATAAAACACTCAACTCGATTCAGTTGAAAGTGAGGGTAAACAAATTTTCTGAATGGTTTTCCAATTAGTGATTGAAACTGAAATGAATAACGGATTTCTCTCAAATTCAGTTGCAGAAAGCTGTTAAATAAATCAAGGGATTTGTAACTAAAGAAATATTTCAGATTAAAATCACTTAGAGCTGTTGACTGGATTTGGATTTTAGGAGGGGGTTAATGGTTTTTAACAACTTTCGTTTTTTCTTTAACAAGAAATCGAAATAGAAGATATTTTGATTTTGTGGTTTAACAAAACAAGTTCGGTTCAGTAATAGTATTTTGGTGTTTTAGGGAATATTATTATCAAATTATTAAAAGAATTCAATAGATACAAGTTGGTTAATAGAAGAAGGTTATATCATTTCTTCATTGATGTTGATTGATGATTTGTTGATTTTAATTTTCATTTTTTCCTTTTTAATATTAGAAACAACCCCGTTTTTCTTACATATTCAATATAATTTTTGACTTTAATGGGTTAAGGTTTACTGTATTTTTAGCTTTAATCAGAATTCTAGTTGCAAATTCAATCTTAGTTTTGGTTATAGATTAAGTCTGACTTCTAATAGTAGTAGATGATTCATTTAGAGTTTATGTTTCTATATAATTTTTCGCTTCTAGTTTAGTTGTAATTTAGTTTCTAATCTTAGGTTTAATTAAGTTTGTTCACTGATTTCAAGAAACGAATTTTATTTGGTTACTGATATCAAAGTTTCTATTTTAGTTTCAATATGTTTAAGGGTCTTAGTCAAATTGATAAAAGTCAAGGGTTATAGCTCACTAGACTCTCATCAATTTGAGTTTTAGTTTCAGTTATAATATAATTTTTTCATTTTCCCTTCCTTCATTTCCCTTTCTTATTTGCTTTTCCTGTTTAAGTTCAAGCTATAAGTTTATATTTTTTCTAACTTTTGTTTCGATAATTACTATGAAAGTAACAACTTTAGTTAGTCATTAGTTATAACTTCCATATAAGGGTTACTGCAACATGATTCTCATCAGTTTGGTTTAAAGTTTCAGTTTTAATTCCTATTTGGTTAAATTTTTATTTGAGTTTTAGTTGTAATTTTATTTTTCCTTTTTGGTTTTCTTCCCTAATTCGGTTTATTCTACAGGTTAACCTCTTATTTCTATAACATTTCTAGTTCTCTTCAGTTTCGGTTATAGGAAACTTTGAATCTGCTTTCACTTTACTTTAATTAACATTTTTCTTGTATTTTTGCAAATTTATTAAATTTGCTCATTAACTTTTGCTAATTAAACTTTCTTTTTGGCAAAAATTGAAAAGCCACAGAGTGAACATTTTCGTTTTTCCTTTTCCTTTTTTTCAGTTGAGGAAATTTGTCAACTTTTTTTTTGCAAAAAGAAGAAGTACAAAACGAACTTTTTAATGATATCAGCAAAAATTTTAAATTTACAATTTGCAAATACAAACAGAAAACAGGGTGAGAGTGTGTGTGTGTGTATGTCAAGGACTTTTTATACAGGATATGTGGGTTATTCTGTCGACATGCTCTACATATATAAGTAACACGGCTTATATAGGCTTAGGTTGTGATGTATTTTCTTTTTTTATTTTTATTTTTGTCTTTCCACCCCAAATGCAACTCTAAGCAAAATGTGTGCCACACATGGCTGGCCGCCCTTGAAAAATTTCATTGTGAAAAATTATTTTTAATTACCCTACGGGTACGTGGACAAGGTACAGAAGCATGAGGTAGGGTCAGAGTTAGTGGCATGTCGACTAGGCACGCACCCTCACGAACAATGCAGACAAACGGAAAAAATAAAAACCAAAGGTTTTTACCCAACAGCTGCGCAGGCGCCGTTGACTTTTCCCCCCTCCCCTCCTCTACCATACCTCTCACAGTTCCAGTTTCACTAGCCAGTTTTTATGACCTAACACACAAAGTGTTGACAATAATTTTATTTGGTTTTCACTCTATATGTATATAGGATTTCTGGTCGAACAATTGGGTAATTGGAGGATGGAAAAATGCAAGAGAAATGCAAGCCAGCCAATTTTCTATCATTATTAATGATCCTTCATCTAGTCGAAAGCTGATTATGGGTTTGCCATTGAAAAATTATAATTGACAGACATACATATATGAAAAGGCCAAAAAGACACGTGTTCACGATAGCTAATTTGATGAGAAAGGCAATTGTGTAAGCGGAAAATAAAGAAAATATGCGGAAGTACAGTTGAAAAGTTTTGGAAAATGTATATAGGTAATATTTCATTTTCATTATAAAATAATTATTTTGTTTTAAACAATGTAAGTTTAAAGCAATTTTGATTTATCAGATGTTTGTAATATATAAGTTTTCAACCCCATAAATATATATTTTGAACAAAATCAATAGCCAAGTCGATCTAGCCATGATTTTCTGTCTATCTGTATATTTCTTTGCCTTATTTAGACTCTAAATTTTAAACTATATGGTTGAAACTTGGAAGATGAGCTTTTTAGATGAATAGGTTATATAAGATATAAAATACTGGAACATATTTTTTTTTCTTGCTAAAAATAAATTTTATATTATTATAGCTTATATAGAGATAAAGAAAAGACTCAACATGTGATCTCCATATATTCCAAATAAAAACAAAACTCATCGGGATATATATATACCATAACATAAACGGCCTAGATGGCACTGCCTAACACTGGTCAGCGCTGCCAGCTGGTGCTGCATTTTGGGACTGGCAACGCTGAGAGTAAAAGCTTTATTCGGCTGTAGTTGCAATATGCAGCAACTTCATTCCAAGTTTCCGCTAGCTATTAGCCATTTTAATTGAAAATAACTGTTAATGGCTTCGACTTAAACCCTTCTACCACTCTTCGCTACTCTAAACAAGAGCTTTTTCAAAATCAAAATGTCTTCCATATCTAAAAACTGTAAACATACAAAAGTTAAACTCACTTTAATACTCGCTTTTAATTTAAAATCATTTTAATACGTTTTATACCACTCAATTGTTAGCTATCGTATCTAGTAATTATGTTGATTTGAACTAAATATTTGTAAATTAAATACTGATATTGTAATTTTCTATGATATAGAAATTGACGATGAATATTTTTTCGATTCTAGTATTATATTTTTGTTGTTTGCCGCCAGAGACGCCTGTGGGAGACAAAATATTTTCACTTTATTTTCAGTCATTTAAAATCGATTAAAAATCAACGCCTAAGACCACCTGCAGAGAGTTAAAGCGAACCTACGGCTAGTTTTCGTTTTTTTTTTTTTTATCTGTTTTATAGTTCAAGGCGTTGGCCAACAGTTCGAATTGTTTATGAGTGTTTTAATGTTAAACAACATTTGAACCAGTTTCAGTAGCCAGAGAGCAAAACGCGTGCCATAAATATTCTGTTTTTTTTCAATGAATATTTCAGTGCCAGAAAACAAAAAAAAAAATATATGTGTAAACAAAATACAGAACCAAAATGAAACGCAATATTTTTCCTAATGAAAGTTTAATTGCATTCATATTGATTTCTGTGAATAAAAACACGAAAATGTTATTTCATTTACAGACACCCGCAGGGCATAAACCAATCTAAATGACCCCAAAAGGGCGTAAAGGGAATTGACATATTGGCAAATACTTTGAAATCGACTGATTAAGGACATTTCAAATGAGAGAAATGTGGGTAATAACAGGATATATCTCTGATCTAGTTTGAAAACATGGAAAAAGAATTGGAATTATTGTAATATATTATTTATGAAACGTATGTAATAATGGTTTATAGAGGTATGAGTTGGATTTATCAATGCTTTTACAGGACATGCAATTATGTAGTATTATCAATATGAAATCCTTTTGAAGCAGAACTTTTAAGTTGCATATAAACATTTATTATTTAATCTTATAAATGTTGATAGTTCATTTAATTAATATTGACAATTGTGATAGCCTTTGAGGCATTAAAAGTTTGAAATCTTTCAAAAATGTTATAAAATAAACGAAACATCAATGAGAGGCTTAATAAAAGTAAAAAAGGTTTCTCTTTAGGAATTTCAAACTAGAATTTATCAATTATATTATATATATATTTAAAGTGTCAACAATAAATTAATTTTTAATACTTTTTTATAAATTTTGCAATTGAAACTTGGATTACTAACAAGTAAAAGACCACTTAGTATCATGACTTGCTTTAGGACTAATTATTCCTAAACAAGCAGTCAAAAAACTTACTAATGATTGAAGTTTAGACTAAAGAAGGAAATATATGATATTTTAGCTAAAATGAAGTAAGCAAACATTGAAAGATCATTTCTGAACACAGTAATTATAGAAACCTTAAAAAATTTCAGGCTTAAACCTCAAAATTTATCCGATTCTCGTGGGAATAGAGATTCCGTTTAGAGGTTTCTTTAGGAACATGTTGAAGACCAAAACTTTAAAATTTCCTAAAGTACATTTTGAAGATGAAAGTTCAAAATTCTTGTAGTTTTAAGAACTAGATTTTGATATTATATTAAGTAGAAGGAATAGTAGGAATAATATTATATTATATATAAATTATATATATTCTAATTACACTATAAATTATCATGCCAATTCGAATTCAAATGCAATAATTCATATAAAGGGAATAAATAACCAGCAAAGATGGAAAATAACCTACAGAGAAGATCATAGAAATCCTAAATTATTAAAACCCAATGATAATAGAATCTTACCCAAACATTAACAAATATTAAATACGTTAACAAATATTGAATACTTAAATATTTGCTAGAAAGAAACTCTTCTTAAGTAAAGAATAATTTAAACAAAAGTAATCGAAAAGAAAGTTGAAGAAACTTTACAAACTGTGCATATAACCATCAGATCTGTCAAATTATAAAAAAAAACCTTATTTATATATCACATAAAAAAACTTTCTTTTCATATTTATTTCCGACACCCCCGTCATTTCCATAAAGTCAATCAATAATCAATATGTGTGACGATTTCTTTGATGGTTTTTATTACCACATTTCAAATGCTGACAATGAACTTTATCATTTTGCCATTTAATGATTTTGTTTTTCATGACTTTTGTTTGTTTGTTAATTAAAAAACAAATGAAAAAGTTATGCGAATGCAATAAATAATTTAACTCTAAACGTTTTTCTGGTAAATAAAATTCCAGAAATAAAGGTCAACAAACTATTTCAATTAAAATAGAAATATGTGTAAAAGAAAAGCAACAAAAACTGATTATAAATATGTTATAATATTCTTGTTGATACCAAGAACTGCGGGCAACCCCTAACGGACAACATTTTTATGCAAATTAAAACTATTTAAGGGAGTTTAGGAACACAATAACAACAACAACAACAACAAAAAAATAAAACCCAAGAGACAGGCACTCCATCAAAGGCGTTTCCTCTAGCGCGTGGCACTCCAGACAACAATGGGAAACCCCGAAAAAAGGTAACACACAAGCTAAATCTTTACACACACATGATGCAGGTAAAAATTTTATATATATGAAATCAAAATAGACCCAACACACAGTGAAGGCACTCCTGGGGAGTGACATTGACAGGCAGCAGCCTCATCAAATATGAAATAGAGGATAGAATTCAGAATCCGACCCAAAAACCAGAAATCATTGAAGAGAGTGAAAAAAAAAAACAAAACAAAACAAAATGTGTCATCTGACACAATGAAAAATTAACTAGGACAATGATTAATTGAGTTTGCATTTTAATATGAAGAGTGTAGAATCTCAACCGAAAAATTGTATGAAAAAAAAATATAATCGAAAAATTCCAACGAAATATCATTAATGTTATATGCTTATTTATGGCCTGTCAACACGTATTCAAAAAGAGAAAAGCAAATAAGCAAAAAGGATACCAAAAGGAAAATGACTTTGCCATGCAAATCTAAAGACGGCTTCAGGCCATTGTCTGCCACTTGTTCGTTCGTTCAATGGGGAGGGGGGAGAGAAGGCCATAAATAAAGTCATTACACAGACGCCAAAAGGATTGAAAATTTACAAGACAATATTTGCATATGAGAAAGAGAAAAAAAAAAACAAAAAAAAACTGCGAAACAAAGCTCTTAAAGGGTAAACACAGTAGTCAAAGGCGGCACAAGGTAAACCAATACCTTGCCTCTTCTTACTCTGGTTGCACTCCTCACAGGTAGCTACAAATTATGTGTTAACATGGCTAACAATTTTGATGACACGCCTTTAAGGCAGAGGCGGACTCTGAAAAAAAAAAAAACAAACTGGTCGTGGCATGTGTGCAACAGACTGCAAAAGATACGTTAATGAATAACCCAGAACAACAAAATGAGAAAAAAAAAAAACCGATTCCAGATGATCAGTACTTTGAGAGAATAAAAGTTGTGGAAAAGAGGCGAGACTTTAGAAAGGAAAAAAATAGAAAGAGGATGATTGCCAGAATGAGAAAAACGTTTGTTAAATATCTTGAACTTAACTTATAATCATCTTTTTATCTATAACTAAGCTCTGAATTGATTTAAAAAGTTCAGTTTGAGAAACGAGAGAAAGAATTCCTTTAGAAATAACAAAAATTATATATAAAACTCTTTTAACAGAAATTTTAAACAAAATCAAATGCTTTCTTTCTTTACTCTTCACTTTTAGAAATCTAGAAAATCTTAGATTTTATAGAAATATATCTTTTCTTTGAAAATAAATCATAAAAATTTTGAAGAATTTAAAAACAATTGTTGAAAAATCATTAATGAAAAGAAATTTCTTTTATCAACTTGTATGAGAGAAATCACTTTTTGACAAGAAAAGATTTTCAAAAATCACTTTATTTCCCATCTATCATATATTATACTAATAATACTAAATACTTTTCATACTAACTACTTGGTATACAGAACTATTCTCATCTCAAATTATTTTTCCTGAAAATATCATTAATTCTGTAGTGAAATTTTAAGAGTAATTTTATATTAATATTATTTAATATTTTATATAATATCTTTAAGTTATTATATATAATTTAAAGCTTAATGCAACCAAAATCCAAATTAATCCAATAACTTTTACTTCATTTTGCCAAGTTAAGCAAATTTTTATCTAAATAAATTCTATTAGAGTTTCTATCTAGATTTATCTTGCAATTTCTAGGATTTTTTTTTTCATTTAATTGGCCTTCTATTTGTCCATATTTCCTTTTGGTTGTCTCGGTGTATTGAACATTAAACAATTGGCCATTATAATGTCATTAAGGTGCAGACACAGAGAGAGAGAGAGAGGACAGAAGGAGGAGAGGGGGAAGAGGACAGAAGGAGGAGAGGGGGAAGAAGTAGGTCGAGGCATCAACAAAATTCCTTTTTGCCACACCATATAATAACAATTTCATTGAACAAAAGTGCCTCGGCTCAGTGGAGAGCTCGTCTCATATAGCTCTAAAGCTTTTAAGCAATTAAATGTAGGACCTGCAGACAACAGAACCTCCGCGCCCCCTAACCGCCAACTTCTTTTGGCACCTTCTCTCTGGTTCTGCGTGTGTATCAGTCCTTTGTCTTGTGCCGGCTTTGGTAAACTTGGTTCCAGGAAAACGTTTTGTAGAAATTAACTTTTTTTTTTTTACTTTTGCCATAGTCTTTGCTCTCTCTCTCTTTCTCTTATTCTACCTGTCTCTATCTGCTCAGGTTTCCTTTCATCGTACGCCCTTAGGGAGAAGGTGTTGAATAGAGGCAACACCTTAATTAAATTTGCAACACACACACACACACACACAACAAAGACGTAGAAGCAAGCAAAAGTGCCAGAATAAATATTTTGCGTGCATTCGATTGGTGTTATTAATGACTAAAAAAGAAATCATGCAAGTTAGGAGCCAAATTGTTCATTACTTTTAGGCGATTAAGCAATTTTTTTCTTTTTTTTTTTTTGCTTTTATTTATTCTCTTTATATTGGTTTAAGCCTGAGGTATTTCTTTTGTTTTCTGAAGCAAAATATAAGGCAGAAAATTGGTTTACAAACTTTTGCCAAGTCATTCTGTTTGAAGTGAAATATAGAAATCAGAGAAATTTAAGTGACTTATAAAAATGAATTAAATATTTAAGAATATTTTCTCTTAACAAAGATCTCTTAAGTTTAACTATAACAACTATCCATGAATATTAAGCCCTTTTAAGAATTTGTTCTAAATATTTAAACTAAAAGTTACATTAAAATAAAAGCCAAGCTTATTCCAAGAAAGACTTTTCCATTCTCCATTTCTACTATCTTAAATAATTTACTATATCAATAAAGTTTTCATTTAACATCCAATAAAATCAAAAACTGTCTAAAACAAAGATTAATGTTGTATAAAATAAAAGAATTCGAAAACTCAATCCGAATTGCCAAAAGGAAGCAAAGTCAAAGTAATGAAACAAAGGGATGAAGAAGGGACTACCTCAAAATTCCATATCCAAATCAAAATCGAGAAAAAAAAAAAAACGAAACAAGTCATGCAACAATTGCAACCAAATGCTGCTGCCGTTGGCAATGCGCCCAAAAACAAATGAAAGCAATGAAAAAGCAAAGCAAATAAATAAATGCAACTACATGGAGAAGCTATGACTGTTGGCAACTGTCTGGCGGAGGAAGGGAGGGAGGCGGGGGTAAACCCTTCGTCATCGTGTGGCATGCCTTGTAACCCCCCACACCTTCCGTTGCACTTCCGGCGTCAACGTCATCGTCAGCGCAAAAAGTGCAATGCACTAAAATTGAATTTAAACAAAAAAAAGAAGAAAGAAATAAAAAGAAAAGAGAGAAGAAAGAAAGCAAAAAAAAAAAAACTAGAACATAACATTCTATGGCAATGGAATCGATGAATGGAAAGGTGCAACAACAGAGGGGAGGTTAGAGTGATAGAGGGTGAGTATCAGAATCAATGCACCCCTCCATCAGAGAGTGTGTGTCTTTGTGTGTGTGTGTACACTGACCGTCATAAGTAAAAGGCCATTCAACCCTCACTCAATATGTGGCATGGTGAGATGAAGGTAATGGGCTAAATGGGAAGATGGTAGAGGGGCGGGCTGCATTCCTTTCCCCCCCTTTATATGCGCATATATGAAAAGTAGCATCAAGGTTAAATATTTGCATTTTTTTCTGTTTTTTGTTTTCAGTTGCCACACAACATTTAATAGTTATTTGCATTTGTTGCATGTTGCATGTGTGTGTGTGTGTCGCTTTGTCTCTTTTCCATCTATTTGCACTCATGTTAAATGGCAAATGGTGTTTATTTTACCACATCGATCGATTCAACTTAATACCCATCAACAAAAAAAAAAAAGAAAAACAAAACTTTGTTTGACTAATTAAATTGCCCCGATACAAGAGCCATTGGAAATGATGAAAAATTTCCGAGGGAAAATAAATTGGAAAAAATTGTCATTTGAAAATTGAGAAATAAAATAAATAGAGAGAAATGAGAAAATGGAAAATTATTTTCAACAAAAGATATTTGTTAGTATAAGGATTGTGAAATTAAATTGTGGAATTAAAACCAAGCGTGGTAAAAACTCTGTTAATTGAATAAGAGATTAGAGATTAGGGGGAGAGGAGGCAACAATTGTTATCCGTCTGTGTAGATAATATCTGCTATATATAACTGATAGCTATTTGGAATACCTATATGTATATGTGTTTGATACCAAATCAGCTTAAAGAAGTATTATGACCCAACTGTAAAGCAAAATTTGTTCTCCTCATAACTTAGAGACTGTCAAAGGAGTAACTTTATATTATATTCAAGTTAATATCCTTTAGTTAATATCTTTAGATTGCTATCATTAAAATAAAGATATATATGCTTTGTTTTATGATTTCTGAAGCTTCAGTAAACTAGAATATTCAAATTTTGGTAATCATTAGTTAGTTAAGTACCGACAAAACAAATCTCTATTGCAATAGTAGAATGTTAATTACATCAAATCACCAAACTTAGTGGTTTCAACTAAATACTTAGTTAATATAAGGCAGCATATACGACTTATTTACGGTAAATAACCCAAACTTATACAGTTTACTGCCAGTTTAGGTGATATATTAGTTGTGTTCATCGTCTGTTGAGGTGATAAATTATATAGTTAAGTTGGTATAGCCCTATTTATCCACAAATCAGAATAAGCAAAGCTATCTGAGACTTGCTAAACTGCTTAGAACTATAAAGAATAGATAATTGTATCCTTGTTTAGTTATTGTTTCCAAAACCCTGCTTTTGTAGTAATAAGTTGTATGTAAATAAATTGGTTTCACTGTGAAAGCGAGCAGAGAGCACTCTAAGAACTTACTCTCCCGCTCGTAATCATAGAATAGAAAAATGAGAGTTCAGTTTCAGTGTAATGCGAATCAAAAGCAGAAGTCTTGTTAAGTCCCCTGGCTATACCTTTCAATTATATTTGATAAAAATTATGATATAGTATAGGCAATAAATGTATACTAGGCTACTTCTGGTAGCAGGATATCGACTTTACTTTGACTGGACTACAGAAAACTTGACACCACAAATTAAATGTCGATAACTCCTCGACTTCACTTAAATTCACTTGCTGCTTCTTCTGAAAGTTTGTGTTACTTATGTCAGTGATGCCACCTCGATTGCTAATTAGTGTGACCTTCGTTATAAGTAAAGTGCTAACTAAAGGTAAGCCTTAATAAGATGGCTTCCAGAAATGAACATACAAGCTTTGGAAAGTTGAATTGAATTGAATATTCAAATATTTACATTTTTTCCAAACTGAAATAGAAACTTTAGACTATTAAACTTGTTATTCAACTATTAAGTTATATATCTAATAATTAGCATCATTAACTGGAACATAACAAAACAAAGAATATCGAAATACATATATTTATTAACTAATTCATTTGGAAAAGATGGCTTTAGGTTTTAAACACAATATACAAATTATATTTAAGAAAATATCTAAATAATATTGAAAAGAGTTTTCAACTAAGATGAATTACAGATTTTATAACTTTTTGTTGGAACCGTTTGAATATGAATGATGGAGTCGAACTGAATCAATCCCAAATATGATAAGAAAGCAAAGATTTTGGAAAAAACATTCATGGAGTTATTGGAAAATGAACTTTAGAAATTCTTTCTATATAACATTGAACACTTGTTTTTTAGGCAACGTTTCTCTTCTTTCTTTTTTGTTGTAGGAACTATCCATCTACCTTTGGCTGGTTGGTCCCTGGCAATTCATTGATTGTCTGCCATTGTAGTCCTTTCACCATCTATCTTTCTGTTTCATTTCAGGTCTAGCCACCTTACTCTATACCCCCACTCCCGCACACACACACACACACACCCTCACACACATTCCCTTTGTTCTTTGACGCTATTTTTTTATGCGCAGTCACGTTGCGGCTGTCGCGTTTTCTGCTTTTTTTTTTTATTTTGCTGCCTCTGAATGAATTTTACATTTTTATAGCGGCCGCTTCGCAGTTTTTGCCCTGTGTATGACCCTCCCCTTGCCATACCACCTCCCTAAACACTATATATATATATATTTGTATATATATAAATGGTTCATACAGATTTGTCACAAGTATTTGTCGTCACCCACCCTAAAAGATGCTGTTTTGCCTCCTTCTACTGGCACATGCCTTTCCTGCTTTTGGTTCCTGGCTATTGTGTATCTGTATGTGTGTGTGTGTGTGTGTGAGCAATAAAAAGGATGCGATGCGCGAGCGCACATAAATATCATCGTATATTGTGTGTGTGTGTGTGTGTGCACAGCAAATTCTCGTTGTCAAGGAAGCTGGTGTGTGTATTTGTGTGTGTGTGTTTGTTAGAGGCAGGCATAGAACCGGCAAAGAGGGCAATCAACCCGACGACACTCACTCACTCGCTCACCCATTCATTCACTCACACTATACACACATGGACCCAAACTTTGTCTGCGCCTCTGCCACACATATGATGAGGATGTTGCTTTTTTTTCCTTCTTTTTCCTTGGGGTTGCAATTTCCCATTGATTTTCCATTGTTTTTCATATGTTGCACTGCGACATTTGTGTCTTTCTCTCTCTCTTTACAAATTGGCAAAAATCAACTTGATTGAAGTTTTTGGTGTGCCCGCATTATCTGAAGAGTGTTCATACGAGTGCATGTTGCATAGTGCACATGTGCCACACCATTTGTGGCAGTATGCAGATTAGCTAGCTTGCGGCTTGGCCTCCCACAGCTTCTTGCCACTTAAGTTTGATTGATTGTCAAGTGGCAGTGAGGCTAAGCAGATGCAAATGCAATTTGTTATATATAAATTTATGTTTGTATTTGCTAATTATTTGAAAGAAGTTGTAGTTGAAAATGCTTTGTTCAATTCAATAAGCTACACTGAGAGAAAATATTGTAAAAATATAAAAAAATTGAAAGTTATTTGAAAAAGTTCTGTCTTGCCATAATATAAGTCTTTTCAATTATGAGTATAGCAACAGAGACATCATATTTCTTATGAGACTTTTTCCAAATTTTCTAGGAAACAGTTTTAGAAGAGTCCAAAGTATTTTTATTTACCTTTGTCTTTGATGATAAGTTAATTCATCGATTTAGGTTAATTCGATTAAGAATTAGACTTCTTTACAAATTTAGTTCTATTGGGTTTACTATAGAAGGAAATTTACTAACTAAGGAATTATATAGAATAAAAATAACAAGATGTTGTTAAACGATTGAAAAGTTTATGAGCAAAAACAAATAATTGAAAACAAGCGATATGGATTAAAGATTACCATAAATATAAGACTTATATATATAAAAAAAGGAGGTATATTAATTCTAGTTTTTGATTCCATTATGGATCCTTCTTCTGAATAAGCAAATACTTGATTCATTATTCAGTAGAAAAAAAGAATTTATATATATGATTCCTAAAACAACATATTTCTATGGTTCTTGGGATAAAGAAGAGCTTCCTATTCCAACTTAACTCTTTTATTCAAAAAATAAAAATTTTGAATTTTAAAATTGTTAACCAAATAATAATTTTTAGTTTTTAAATAAATAAATATGGACAAATAGGAAATGTTTTAAAGGTGTTGTTCACCTTCTAGTCTTATTACACTTTCTAGGCACTAGAAAATTGAAAAGTTCCTAATTCTAAAAGTATTTTTACCTCAAGTTCCTGAAGATTAAAACATTTGTTTCTTTTTTCAGAGCAAACACAGTATTCTCATTTCTTTTGTGTATTCAAAACTTTTGTATGCTGTAAGTTTTTTTTTAATGTATTCAATATTTAATTTGGTAAAAGAAAGATTTATGACAATTTACCTAACAAATAAGAGAGACAATTTGCCAATAATTTCCATAGACAATTCATGGGGATAGATTTTATCAAGTTTTTAACAAAATAAAGATACATTTTTTGTTACTTTCGAAAGCTACAAGAAGTCCGAAGAAGATTTTCTTGTAAATGGATCTATATATAGTTAAGAAAAGTCTTTATTGGACATAGAGACAAGAAATCAGCTAATCAGCTAATCTATAACACATTTTTCCAATATATACTTATTTACATAATTTTTTATAATAAAATAAATTAAAATTATTAAAATTAATTAAAAATTGTAATATTTTTTGCATATTATTCAGTTTAATATTTATTCCTTTCATTTTAAATCTTTCTACGCCTTTGGGTTGGATTCTTGTCATATTTTAATTGCTGTTGCCAGCTAATAAATTTTAATTGTGATCAATTAGCAACGGAATGCAGTTGAAAGAGGAGTAAAACATAAAAATGCAACAAAAGGAGAAAGAACAGAGAATGAGGAAGGGGGTAATGACCATACAAATTAGGGTTGAGGCCTTCAGTTGCATTTAAAAAATAATAATAAAAATGAAAGAACAAAAAACAACAACAACAACGGAAGTTGAATGCAAAATTTCATGTATGCATTGTGAAAATTCCATTAGAAATTGTCATTCCATTCGACAACATATGCTGGTCATATGTGCCACACATCAGAAACTCAGTCAGAGAACTCTCTGTCTGTCTGTGTGTCTGTCTGTCTATCTGTCTGGCATGACATGAGATTTTAAGAATTTCCATTTCAATGGAGAGAAATTAAAATTATTCGAAAATTTAAATAAAATTTGCCACACACGAAATGCAACGATTCGTTATGCAAAAACCAAAAACAAAACAAAAAACAAACAGAAAATATGAAAAATGAAAATAATTGTTCATATCAAATTGCTGAAAAGGAAACGAAACGTGCGTAGAGGAGAGGAGGACGTAGTAGAACTTGAGGCTAAACGAATTTTAGTCTTGGTCTTGGGTTAAGGTTCAAATAAATTGCTTTTCAGACTTGTCGCTTGAGATGAAAATTATAAGCACAAATTTTCTTCTTATTTTGTTTAGCTTTGCTTTGTTTTAAAAGGAAGTTGGCAATTTTCTTTTTTATTTATTTTCATCTTACTCTTATTTTATGCATATTTTAGTCTTTCAATTGAACCGCAAGAAAGACAAAGAAAAAAAAACCAATCAATGGTTAACTATTTGGTCTGGGCCCCCAATATTCCACGTGTTTGTATCAATGAAATAAAAAGAAAAAAAATATATTTTTTTTCCCTCTCCTTTTAACCGCAATAAGTCAAACACAAGGCCAGCGAGCTTTATTATAAACCAAACCGCAAGAAGACTCAAATCTGTGGAGCTGCTGGGGCAACTGAGAGGGGGAGGAGAGACAGACCTCTTCAGACCAATAAGTCAATTATATTGACTTGGCCCAAGCCGTGGAAGATGTAGCCAAAGCTGAAGAAGATGAAGTGCAAGTGGATGAGGTGCGTGCAAGGGAGGGGGGTATTGGAGTACAAACACTATGTAGCTTCTTTTGAGGTGATGCCTCTTTTGAAGTTCCCACAGTCGAGTTAGTTGTGTGAGTCAACCCAAAAGGCGATAACATCAATGCGGCGGCGGCGACTGTCAATGGCAAAAAATATTACTACTACTACGAAGGCACAGTGGGACGTAAGCACATGAAAAACTTTCATCAAATTTAGATATAATAAAGAATAAAGAGACGAATAAAGAAAGATTGAAGGGGACTTGTATTGGTTTGAGCTTCATTTAGATGAATGAATAAGAAATTAATTCTTGCTTCTTCTAATATCGAATATATATTGCATACGTATACAAAAACCATAGATTCTTCAATTTGGAATGATAATTAAAATATTTTCACAATCTTAATGAGAGTATAGCGGTATTTAACACATTTAAAACAATGATTTCGAGATATAAAATAAATCCTTGATATCATGTGACGTTTATAAGCAATAATATAAATCAATATATATATTTATTTCAAATAACAAAAGTTACAATTATCTATTTAAAAGATATTATAACAATGAAGTAATGGAAAGAATATATTCTATAATATATTCAAAAACTGTTCTAAAACAATTTAATTTTAAACTCTTTTTCTTTTTTTATAAAAACAATAAAAGAGTTGTTTAATTACTAAAGTTTTTAGCATTTGCTTATTCAGGTTTGGTTGTCTTAAATTCTTTCAAAAATTTTTTAATACTAAAACCCAAATTAAGGGTTTTAATTCATCATACAAAGATAAGATAACAAAACTGCTATCTTTGATTTTTTTAGAACTTCTTCCATAAACAAAAGTTAGTTTTCTCAGCTCCTATATATCAGTTTCTAAGCTAAGCTAACCAATCAAAAATGTTGTATTAAGTTAAAGGATCTAAACTACATTTGTTAACTTGATATTAAATATTGTACAAATTTAAAAGACTTTTTCTTAAATAAAATAGTTTTAGCTTTCAGTTAATAAAACTAAGTTCCTTTTTCCATTTCTAGTATAGATTTCTATTTTATAATTAATTTTCCAGTTTATATATTTCCAATTTTTATATAAATTTTTTCACCCTTTTTTGAAATTCCTTTGCCCACTGTTGTTTAGAGTTTGGTTCAAACAACTTTGCCACACTTTGCTCACAATGTTCAAAATGCTGGCCAAACCAGCGTAAGAGAGACGGACCATAGGGGACAGCTGGACAGCTGGACAGCGGTTTTATTATTATTTCCCTGACTGGCACGTAGATTTATGCTTATATTTAGTTTTTGTTGTGTTGTTTTTTTTTATATTTTTTTGTCGAGGCATCTCTGAAACGCTTTGAGCTTCAAGTGATGAGAGTCTTCTCAGTTTTCGAATGCCTTTCAGTATTTTTTTTTGGATGCAATTTGCTGATTACATTATGGGCCTGAAAATTGCTAGATATTGTATTTTGCTGTTATTATGAACTGACAAATTATAGGTATTAGTTCTGTGAATAAAAACATGAAAACCAGAGACAATTTGAAGCTTTGAAAATGGAGTGAAGAATCTAGGTAAAGTTCCCTAATGGCGCATCAATTTTGGCCATACTTCTTTGTCACCCTCCCGACAATCCATACAGACATGAAAGGAAACAAGAAAGCAAACGGCAGAAAACCGGCAAGCAGAAATATAAAGTCAAAGCAAAAATGCTAAAAGAAACAAGTGCAGAAATTGTGCACATGTCCTGTAGGTGGCTCTCTCTGTCTCTGCAATCTACTTGATTGCTTCTCTCTCTTTATCTCTCTCCACTTTGCTCTCTCTTTTTCTCTGTGTCTGCAAAAGTTCTGCAAGCCACCCCACCGCAAAAAAAATGTGCTACCCACACTCTGGCAAAGTCTCATAGTACTACGCGTAGAGTATTTTTGCGCTGATAAGCACAAAACAGCCGCTAGAGAAGGAGAAAGAAAGGGAGAGAGAGATAGAGACAGAGAGAGCATTTCAATGAGTTTGAGAGAAAGCGAGGGGGTGTTAGGCGGCTGGTATATAATTGTAGAGCCAGACCAGACCAAACGGCGGCGTCAAGAGCAGTCAGAGGGGAGACACAATTCGATCGATTTTTCAAAAAGAAGAAAAAATTTCATTGCATACGCATAGGAGCAAAAGCCAGGAGGCGGCTTTTCATGCTGGGGCTGAGGCCAACCAAGTGTGAGTGAGAGAGCAACAGAGAAAGAGAGAGAGAGAGACACAGAGAGAGAGAGAGCTAGCTCCACTGTGCCTGTGTGTGTATATGTCTAAGGTGTGTTAACCTCATCTATAAGCTTAAAATTCTTAAATATACAAAAAAGAAAAGAACTTTACTTTGTCCTAAAGAATTTATAAAATTTGCACAAAATTTTAAAACAAAATTTGCAGTAATTTATTTTAAAAATATTTCACTTTAACATTTTCCTTCTTTGGAAAAACTTTTTACATTTATTTATTGATATTTTTTTTGCTTACTTTATTTGGTTTTTATTTTGTTTTAAGATTTTCCGCTCTTTTGCGTGTTGCTCGGTTTTGTTTAATCCAAATTTATTGATTTTCATACAGGTTTTCTTTTGATGTTTTCCATATAATTTTCACAAAAGCACTCGCACTTAATTTTTTTTCCTCCCTTTGTATTGTGTTGAGGGGGGCGGCAAGGGGAAAGGTTTGCACTTTACTTTTGCCTTTGCTTATACTTTTTTTTTGCTAAAAATTTTGCAAATGATTTTTTTTTTTTTTTGGTAAATTTTCTGGCTACATGGCATATATGTATGTAGAGAGAGAGTAACAGAGATGTTGGAGGGGGGTAGTGCCCGGGGTAGCCAGGTTAAATAGGGATATAAAGGGCGGTATCCTTTGGCGCGGCACCAGGATTGTAGCACGGTGCTACGTAGCCCGTTTATTCTGGCTACAATAAACTAAAACAATTTTTTGTTGAATTTTGTTCACTCTCACACACAAGCACACGCATGCACACTCACATACACTGGAGTAACGGACACACACACACACTACAACGCGCGCGTGTAGTTAGTCGTCGTTCCGTGCTTGTCCTACCACGAGCAACTCAATCGACACAATGAGCACAAGGCATATTGGAAAAGTCCTCCTAGGCCAAACAAAATTTCCCACCACCAAAAAATTTTCTACAAAATATGCAGCGAGAGAGACAGACAGAGAGCAATAGAGAGAGAGAGAGCGAAAGAGAGCATCTGTTAGATTGAGTGGGCGCAGAGAACATTTCTCCTTAATCATATGGTCTGCTTTTTGGGTTTTTCTTTCCTTTGCTTCTTTTTTTTTTGGATTTGATCTCATCTCGACCGCAGGATGAATTTACCTCACTTCCTACATTTCATTTATAGTTGGACCATTTCCCCCATAGACCATCATCCCCTTAACTTGTGTTAGGTGTCCTTATCTCACTACTCGTATTTGTATGTAATATCCTGGTGCAGTTTCCATGAGTTTCCGGTAAAGGTAAAGAGTTGATGCTTTTGGTTAAGCATTTTCATATTATTGTAAGCAAACATAAATATTTGTATATTGTTGTACATGTTTGGAGTATATAGTAAAATAATTTTGTTCTAGAATAAACTTAAAACTAAATAATTTGCATTGATTAACTTGTTTATTCTAGAATGTTTTAGATTTTCTATGGAATATTATGCAAATTGCAACTGATTATAGCTTTAAATGAAATATTATATGGAAATTCAAAGCTTCAACTCAATTCAACTTTACAAATGATTTAGAAAAATATTATTTAATATATTTTTTGTTTTAAAAAAGATTCAAATTCAAATTTAGTTAATTTCAAAAAAAGTAAAATGAAGTTAATTTATATTTTTAAGCTTTAATAAATTAAAATTTGGTTAATTAAAATGTTATTTAAATAAAAAAAAAAACTTTAGATATTTCAAATAAATTTTGTGGTTTACCCAATGAAAGCAGATTATTATTTTTGTCTAGAGATTCGGAAAATTGTCTACTTGTTCTTTTTGTGAATTTCTTAACTTTCATTGACTTCTTTTTTACTCTATTTTAAGCTTGTTTTACAAACTTTCAAATGCTTTTCTTATATTGCATTTGATAAAGGAACAATTAAGATTTTTAGCTTGGTAAGTAAAGACTGGAAACCCAATCCTACTTGTTACTTAACATTTTATCGAATCCTTCATCTAATAATTTCCTCTATTTTATCGAAAACTTTATCCAATAATTTCTTCTATATAGCTTACAGATGATCTATTTTACATAGTAGTCTTTTCATTTTGTATTTGAGGGTCTATTATATGAACAATTTAGACCTCTTTCATATCTTAGCTCTTACTAAAAACCTTTGTAAAGCCAATATTCAACATTCGATCAATAAAGATCGGTCATAAAGATCGCTTAAACATATCTATATATATAACATATATATTAAGTAAAATATAATTGTATCAGTTTTTCCTAGTAGTAGCAAGTATTGTTAAAAAAAACTTAATTGGAGTAAGAGGTGAATGATTTTCCTGATATCATAAAAAAAAATGTCTATTTGGTAAAGAGCAAAGTAAAATTTAATATTCTACTATAAAAAAGAAAAACTTAATTTCCCTTTTATATATCAATTATTCTATCCTCTAGTTGTGTTTTTTTTTTTTTTTTTGATAAAAATTTAACAATTTGAATTTTCATTCGCTCCATGGGTTCCATCGCACTCACGAAGTTGCGAATCAAAAGTCGAAAGAATTGCCCAAACTCATAAATACTCATTTCGCATGAATGAGAGCACATAAAATGAAAATTTGCATTTGACTGAACATGCGGCGACTTCAACGATACCGTTGCCATGACCCAACATTGCTGCAGACGATGACGATGAAATTATTTGCCACAATATACAGTTATTTAAGGTTGCAGTTATGCACACAATCAACACAAAGACCACGGCGGCGACGACGACGACCGCGACGCTGTTTTGCCACACATAAAGTTGGCAAATTTAGCATACAACAGCAACAGCAACAACAAAAAAAAAACAAACTGATGAAATAAAAAAAAAAAAAAAAAAATAAAATCAAGCAACACGGACACCGGAAGTTCGGGGAAGGAAGCACGCAAAATGCGCGCCATATGATCAAGTAAACAAGAAGAAGAAGAAAAAAAAGAAACCAAAAAAACAAGAAAAAGAACAAGAAATTCTTTTCTTTTTTTTTTTGCAGGCAGCGAAATGGGAGCACATCAAGTGGTAAATCCAACGAAGAACCAAAAGAAAAAGAAAACTCACTCCCCCCCTCACACTTACTCACACAAACACACACACACATACATAGAGGAATAAAATATCTAGGAGGGGATGTGAAGGAGTCTGCGTTGTTGTTTACACAGTAGAAAATAACGCGCAACGGTTTTTAGATATTTTTTTTTTCCAATCGGACTGCGACGCAAAAAGCCGTTCAACGAGCACCGCACGCGACGCCAGCAAACGGTATTCTGAGTGGAATAGTTGGTCTAACCGTAAGGAGCGAGCGTCTGTTAGTGAAACAAAATGGCAATGGAACAACAGAAATCCACTCAAAGTACCGCTCGTTGAAATGCAATTGCTTCTCGTTAGCGGTGCAGGGTGTTTAGGGTAGGAGCATGAACGGATATTAGTGGATATTGTAGGTGGGTAACTCGGAAAGGTAGTTTTAATTTTAAATTCAAAAGAAAGCCCAATTAATTTAACCAAAAGAGTTGGATTTCAAATGAGTGGGTGGAGGTGTTTATAATGGCAAGGATGTTAATGATGATGATGATGATAATAATGATGATTATGATGATGACGAGAAGTAGATGCCGTTGACAGCTTCTGGTGGAAGGTGTGCAAATAAAACAAAAAAACAGAAGAAAGTTTCATCAGCTTACAACGAAATGCGCTTTAAAACTTTTGTTCGAAAAGTGGTTTGCTCTAGAAAAGTTGCTGAAATTGAAAATAGGCAATGGATTGGAAATTTCTTGCTAAATGAACATTAATTGAACAAAAAACATAACTTTTCACTAAGAGTTAGATATTGAGAATGAAGCCAGAAAACTAAGAACTAAATCAACACGAAACCTTTTCTGTCGTTTGTCAACTTTCAGAGGAAGAAATTGATATTTCCAGTATTAGTAAATTATTTAAAAAGGTGCAAATCATCTAAGAACCCAAGTCCTATAAAATTGATACACTTAACCATAACCACTTTGTAATCAATTATTCAATATTTTTATAGAGTTAACACAAAACTTAAGATTAGATTTCAATTATATAACAGTAATAAATTATAATAAGCAGGCGTAATGGAGGAACCAGTTAAAGATCCAGTTCATTCATCCACTTATAGAAGACATTCCAATTATCAGAAGACAGAAAGTAATTTGGTAAAACTTCATAACATTTTTTATCGTTCAATCGTTCATTAACAACATTCTGAAATTCCATATATAAGAAACCTTTATAAGAATCGATTTATCTTCAATTAAGAATAATAAATAAAAGGATAATCTTTTAAGTATATAAAAAGTTCATTTCTTCAACCAGTTTTTAGAAACTGAAGAACACTTTTAAAAAAATGGTTATTATATATTCATAATTTAATATTGGTTTTTACATTTCTTCTTAAAACCTTACTAATAATTCCCAATCAGTTGGAGTCGTAAGAACAATTCTACTAATAAGATAAAGTAAGCACTTTGCAAACTCAATTAATATAAAACCTTATAAAAATACTCTTATAATACAGTTGCGAGCTTTCCTTTTTAAAATTAGCATTGTAAAATTTGAAATAATATATGATAGATAAAACTTTACAAAACTGATTTTATATACTGATTAATATATTATAGATAGATATTATAGATATTTAACTAAATTTAAAAATAAATAAGCACTATTTAAAATTCAGTTACTAAGAAGTTCGTTTTATTCCTGAATACTCATTCCGTGAATGAAGTACTCCTAATATAGAGTATCTATCACAACTTTACTTTAACCATTCAACAACTGTTTCAATGAGCTTCGAGTGGTTTTCGTGGCATAATGAGTTAGAATGTGTCTATATAAAGCTAAATAGGTAAATATAGAAATCCAATTAAAAAGGAGTAGAGAAACTCTAAATAAGTACAACCATTGAGTAAAGTGTGTTTAGTTAAGAGTAAATGGTTTTTCACATTCACCTTGTTGTATATAAAAGCACCCTTATTACCTTTCTCTATTACAATTTCAATTTGTTTTAAATTTATCCCACGCATTTGTAATTGTTTCCCATAGGTAACATAAGGTGTCGATATTTCAACTTATTTGTTAACTGCTGGCACATAAATTAGTGTTAAGTTCATAGATATGAGTATTGACTATAAAGTAACGTATCAAATGACACACCCTCAGCCTTGAGTCCTTTGGATGACTAATGAAGCGCTGACAAATGAAATTGTCACAATATAGCGACAAATGAAGGGCACTAAATGAAACCGTTGACATTAAAATGCACTAAAAAAAAAAAACCAACTCACACAAACACAAACAAATTAAAAATAAAAAGACAAAAGGCAAAAACAGAGAAAGAAAAAATAAAAAGATAGAGAGAGAGACAAAAGAAGGGAACTCATGCAACAATATGAAAGTAGCAGCTGTTGAAATTGTCTTCCCTATCTTTAAAATGTCTAAATTTTGACTTTCAATTCTGCCCCTGTAATTATGATGATGAAGCCGAATCAAGGGTCGTTGTGCGGCTTTGGCCACAAGCCACAAATGATGCTGGTTGTTGGTCCACATGAAGTAATGTCATCCCACATAAACACACAAGATGCAACCAAGGGACCCCAAACCCCGACTTAAACGATGGATAAGCACATGCGTGATAAAGTCAAAATAATAAAAAAATAATGTGAACCTACTACATAGAACATCGGTCAGAGTGCATGCTATTTTATTGAACAACTTTTTTTTTAAATAACGAAAATTTGAACCTTTCATAAGGGCGCAAACTGATCCCATTGCAAAGGCAAAGAGTGGGCAAGGGCAGGCATATGTATCTATCTATTGGTGCAGTCTTTAGTTTGTTTTTAAAAACTGAACAAAATGCATAAACAAAACATGTGCTGGCAATATGTGAGCAAATGTTCAAAGAATTGGAGAACGAAAGAGAGAAAAAAAGATAGAAAGGAGGGAAACAGGAGGAAAGAGAGCATAAACCTGTATGGCATCACAAGAAACATATTTTTTTGCTCTGGCAAAGACGAGTTCATTAATGTAGGCCAAAAGTCTAAGTCTCTTGGAATATATATATATTCTTGATCCGCATAACAATGTTACTCTAAAAAGTGTATACAGACTTCGTTTTTTGCGTAAGTCAGTTGACTTTTTTAATTAATCTTCTACTCAAGTGTTGAGGTGTTGATCTTATCGACAGTTTTTGATAAAAAAGGAAAATATAAAAAAGTAATTATATTTCTTTTGGAATTTTAATGAGACAACAAAATTTGGGGCAAAACACAAAAAGAATAAAAAAAAAAAAACCACAGTTTAATGTAAACATTTTTATATATTTGGATTTTTGTTTTTTGGTTTGTTTTTATTTTATTGTTTGCTTTTGGTTTCGCGCTGTTGTAATAAAAAAGAAGAAAAACGCTCTATGAATACCAAATTTTGTGTTGAACATACAAAATGAATGCCTAAAGGGAACGCAATGATTCATAAATATGAAAATTGGTTAAGGGAGAATCTCAAGTATAGAAAAAGGGCGAAATGAGGCAAAAATGAAATATTCCAACAGTTTGATAGATTAACCAAGGAGATGGAAGAATTTGAAAGCTTATAAAAGGTGTCTAGACGGGGATTAGCTAAAAAATTCTTAGTTATTTTATTTAAAAATGTTCTATATTATATTAAATAATTTGGTATCTTGATGGGAAGTGAAAATAAGTACTAGCAATTGAAGAAAGATAAAGATTTATTCATATTGTTTCAGTTAGTAAAAAAAGAAATTTTCTCTTAATTCACAGAGATACAGAGAAAGTTGCAGAGATATACAAAAGTTTATTAATGTTAACAAGAAGCGAATAATTTAACAATTTTTGCTACTAATCTAAAAAAAAAGGGTAAACAATCAAAGCTGTTAACTTTGCCCTTTCCAAAGTTTATATACGCTTGCAATTTAAGACTAATTAACAACTTTTTTTGTGCTGTCTCATGCAAAATTTTAAAAATTAAACAAAGAAAATTAATAGATTACCTACCAATTATATGTCATCAATCGCACTGTATTGTTCCAGCACACAAAATTTACATGCTATTTGTCTCTTTCACGCACACGGTTAAAGTCAATTTACTATATCTCATAGTTGTCCGATCCTACTGATTTTCATACTTTATCTACCTGATTATTAAAAGAGTCTATCTACTAAGTTTCAACCATATAGCTGAAAATTTAAGGTCTATTTCTTGCGAAGAAACGGACAGACATCTAACCAATTTTATAATTCCCTCTGCAAGGGTATAAAAATATTGAAGAGTAGCTACAAAATGCTTTTTCTTTACTTAACATACAAAAAAATAGTTTCAGGAAACGCAATTGAAACTTCTAGAGATATAAAAAGGACATAAGAAGTTACCTAAACTACAAGGATTTCTAAAACTATTGAATGAAAGATATATTACTTTATTTTGGACTTATTTGGGATAGATTAAAGGCGATCTCCAATAAAGATTGTGCTATTTATTAAAAAGTATTCAGGTTTAGGCACCCAATTGAATTTCTTACAGACTCTACATTATCTAACCCTGAAAGACCTTCAAGGACCCATAATACTATTGAGTAGAACTTTATTACAATCAAAATATATTTGGAAAGTTTAATCCCCATTATCTTTTGCATCATCTTCAACTACTCTCAGCTTAATTCCTATTTTCTAGGTACTTTGTTCCAAGACCAAAATATTTGTATTTTATCTAAACCCAAACTAAGCTAAATAAACAATTGAATTTGCATAGATTACTAAAGTCATTTCCTTAACAATAGATAATCGGTTATGTAAATATCTTTATTTTATTAAATGAATTTAGTACATTTGGTTAGATAAAGCATTTTATACCAAAGTGATGTATAGTTTTCCGGTTATCCTTATTCCCCAACCGTTTGTCTAAGCTTCATTGCATTTACATTTTACTTATTTTCTGTATTCTAATGTCATTTGAACTTTTTCTCACCAGTTTGTAATCTTTTCTATATGATTCTAAAATATATAAGTGGCCAACTTCTTTTATCTGGCATGTCACTTCGTTTTACAGAGTTCTCTTTTTGGCACATGCAGCACAGAAATTCTCAACTTTGCATTATAACATTTATCTTCATTTTTCACAAAACAAGCACAAGCACAAACAAAACTCATAGTCACAATTTTTCCTATGGTCATGTTGGAATGGATGGTCCCCGTCCAACTCACCCGCTTACCAGTTAGAAACAGCAGTGAATGACAGACAGACAGACAGGCAGGCGGACAGACGGACAGACAGACAGAATGGAAAGCGTTGTGTATGCTCAATGCTAAAGAGCTAAAAACCAGTAGGAAGGATTCGCTCTTAAAACACCACAGGCATCAGCGGGGCAGCAGCAGCATCATCAGCTGAAGCACTCCTCCGCAAACAGTAATACGTAGACAAAAGGGAAGGGAGAGACATTAGGAATGGAAAAATGAAAAAGAAACGAAATGGAGCAATGCGTGTCCTGTGTGTCTTGACATCCGTCCTCGGTTTGCCAGTATTCCTGTGGTTTTACACTTGAATCGAGTCACGTACATGTCGGACTATCTACCTACCTACCAGGCCATCAGATGAGTATATGGTAGGTACTTCTGCATTCAGCCATTCGATGGCACAATTTCGTTACTTATTTATTTATTTATTTTTTCTATTCGTTGAAGTGTTCATTTTAAGAGTTTCTTCTAAATCGAAATGCTCATTAGCTGTCTATAAAAATCCATAAAGAAAAATGTGACAGACAGCAAATAACATACAAACATACATATCTAAAAGAGTAACAAGTAAACGAATATATAAATACCCTTAGAATTAGTATGATTGTTGAAACTACTCTCCAGATTAGATTAACGGTCTTGATATATCACGTATTTGTATCTTTTTCATATCATTATAATTGAATCCAAGTAATCACAATGTAATTCTAATATAAATCAAAAAAATCTAATTTTCATGATTTAATGAAATCTTTTTAACATTTCGAGAAATGAAATCGTAAAGTTTTGTTTGATAGGTAATAATAAAGATTGATACTGTTACCAAAATCAAAACTATAAGAAAAAACCGAGACCTTTCAGAATTGAAGCCTTAAGAAAGGAAATATTAAATAGTCATAATTCTCTATAACAGATCTAATAATAACTAAAAGCAAAATGAACTCTAGTTGGATATCTTAAAATCCTCAAATGATGCTGAAAACCTATTCCAATCTATTCCGATTTGTTAAGTTAAAAACTTTAATATATTTCCAAATCTATTCTTTATCCTATCTAACATAATAATATCTATAAAAATATCTAATTAATATATTTAATGATGTTCCCATATATATATATATATATATATATATATATATATATATATATATACTTTACATCAAATGAGTTCTTTAGCTATTAGCTGGTTTTTTCATTAGGTTTTCACATATTTTCCCTAACTTTACGACTCATTAATATAACCCTTGGCAAAATAAAGTGTAAATTTTAAAATCGAAAAATAAGTAGAGAAAAGAAAAGAGATGGAAAATGATATCATAAAAATAAAATTTATCGAAATTTTCTTCTCCCATTTCCAGCTGTCTCATTTCTCAGCTTGTCAGTTAAATTTTGCGCAAATGCCAAAGTTTACACGCATCAGAGAAAGAAAAAGCATCCTTAAGCAAGGATAAGAAAGGAAATAAAAAACTTTAAAATAAAACCAAATAAAAGCAATGCAATAATAAAAGTTTTTCTATCTTTTTTTTTCTGGTTCCTTATTTCTTCTTTTTTGCTTTCTTTGCGGAGTTTCAAGTTCAGACTTTCTGGGGCCATTTGTAGAAGTGTTTGGTTTACTATGCCATTAAAACTGACACTAACAAATAACGACAATTGATATGTCTCTTGTATTGATGAAAGAAAGGAATACATATATATATATATATATATATATATATATAGCCACACTCATGTCAAGGAACTTACCAATAAAGCTTAAGAAACTGCTGGAGCTGCAATGAAAGGAAAACATGGAAATTACATGTTAGGAAATTAATTTGGAATATTTTTACAATAGATATATAACTTTGTTAATTAAACTTTTCAAAAACTATTGAAATAGTCAAATTGAAACCCTTAATTGTTCAAGAGGTGTGTGGTTTTTATACCCTTACCAAAGTTGTTCATTTGTTTTGATATCAGGGCTGTAACTTATTCAAAGAGAAGTAACTTTGAACCCCTCGATTAGGGATAAAAGAACATTAGGAATATAAAAATTTGATTCTCAATCATTTAGAACCTATCTTACTAGTTTTCCCTATTCTAAAAGGATATTTATTGGCTTAAGTTAAGTCTACGAACTGCTTCACCCTGAATGTCTTGGGATAAGCGTCTCTGTCAGGAAATTTTTCATAGAACTACTTAAAACCATTCAAGAACCAATTAAGAAGTTGCTTTGTTTCAAATAATAGAATTGTATAGATCAATCTATCTTTATATCTGTTTCTATATATTTTATAGTATCTTTATCTACATTTTTCAATATTTTGCTGTCTATATATTATTATAGCACTACTATATTATTCAGTTTTATATATTTTACAATAGATTTCCCGAGTTCTCATGCCTAAATTTAACCACAATTTTACTTTTTCTTTATTTCCTACTTATAATAATACTATTTAGTTTTCTTTGATTCCATTAATAACTTGTCTTACACTTGTCTAAGGGTATCTAAAATTCATGACGATTCGTTTTTAATTTTATATTTTACTTAATTCTAAATCTGAGAAAAACCGAAACGACATCTCATAAAGTCAAAACTCAAGTGCAAGTTTTCTAGTTTTCTTCTTTGTAAGAATCAGCAACTGCTGTTGCTTGCATTGTGGCAGAAAACTTTCTTAATAGATTTTTGCAATAAAGTTTTTCTATCCCTCCCAGAGACCAACAAGCAACCGCAAAACCATCCCCTTTATCCTTAACACCCACAGACACACACACACACACACACACAATCAGTGAATCTAGTCAGAAATCGTATTGTGCCCATCATTCAGTTTCAGTTATAGAAATTGATTTTCATTTGTTTTGGCATCTTGAGTTTTAGTTTTCCTTTTAGATGGGAAAAGAAAAAGTTTTTGTTTTCATACTTAATGCTTGCCAACACTAGCTACTCCCCCATTTCGTCCCATAATGTTCACCCGCCTTGTGGATTGTTGATACATAAGATAACATTAAAGTTATGGTTATGTTTATATACGTATATGTATATATGATGATAACCAACACTGATTTACTTAACATTCCAGTGATTGAAAGATGGTAATCGGCATAGCGTTTAGAGAAGTTTCTTTTATTAAAGTGACGACTATTAGATACTGTGTGCTAAAAGAAGTTGAAAAATTGATAGATTTCCATTTTGACTTATGAAATTATCAACACTTTAAATTCATACATATTAAGAAATAAGATCAACCAGTATTGGTTAATTAATAATGGTGCTTTGCTCACCCAGAAAGTGTTTTAAATTCTGTTCCTTGTTTCTTCCTTGTACTCTCTATTTTTTTTGCCCTACTTAAATATTTGTTTTAATTTATTACTTTTAATACTTTCACAATAAATGGTTTTAAGTTAGTTGGTAGTGTTGCTAAATGCCTCTAAATATAATTTATGATAATACCCAAACATTTTTTCTCCTATTCTCTTACTTTTTCTTGCTAACCCTTTCTCTATGCTGCAGTGTTGGTAAGGTATCATTCAAGCTTGGTTAAGCTCTTCTTGTCTTTCCTCGCTCACACACACACACACAAGAAACAAGTTAATCTTCATTTTCCTGTGTGTATATGTACGGCCTTCTTCTATTAAAAAGCCATGCATCAAACTGAAATGACAACTCTGAATGACTATGTGAGTGACTGGATGAAAATCTGTAGCAACTGACTACAGTTTTTCCCTCAATCCCTTTTTTCATGGCCTTCTCTGCTGTCACAGAGTCAAACTCAATTAGAATGAATGACCTGCACCCACATGCAGATGCAGATGAAGTTGGAGATGAACCATGTTCCCCTTTGTAGTCCTCAGGACTCATAATTATAGAACAGGGAAAAAAAGAAAATGGGAAACGGAAACCGGACTGCGGTTTCTCTATATCTCTCTGTATACCCTTGCAGAAAAGGGTAGGTAATCAATTAAGTGAGTTCTTTGAAACGATTTGCTTTTGAGCTTATGGAACTTTTTGATACTTAAGAAGGCAAAGAATTCTAAAGATATTGAAATATTATTTAGTACAAGACTTTCTTTTCGAATCAGGTATCGATATTCTGGTACAGTTTCTATTCCCTTATTTTGACATTACTTAACACTGATGTTTTTCAAAATTCAGGTTTCACGATTCTTCAAACTAGAGAACATTTCTTTTACTAGAAGAGTATACAACCTTCATCATATATTTAAGTTCTTCTTTCATATTCCATTTAGGGTTGAGTTGCTGCAGTTTTTGATTAGGCAGGAAGAGAAGTTGTTATCGTATATTACTTTTATTTTCCGCAATTTGTTTAATAAATTTAAGTCCTGTGGGAAAAAAGAACCAAATAGCAGCTCACACTCTGTCCATGTCTCAATTTGGTATGTGACGGAAATGAGTTCTTGATGGCCTTTCGAGGACCACCCAACAGTAACCACAAACAGCTACAGCTATGGCACCAGAATACAAAACTTTCAAGTGACGACTCTGCTAATTAAGCTTTGTTTCCCGGTCCAGTTCTGCATGCAAAAACCTCATTCGAGCCAAAATAAATTAGACTCTTGCCCCTCAATGGGGGCACTTTTGCTCTGTTACCTCCCTCCCAAATGATTGCCTCTCGCTTTCTTCCTCACTCTCTCTCCCTCTTTCTCTCTCTCTGTCTCTCCCGTTGCACAAGTTTTTGCTGTTTTCAATGTCAGACAATGCCTCGGTTCAGTTTGTCTGTTGAAAATTTATGTGTCTGCTACACAAATTTTTTTTTGTTTTGTGTTCCATCTTTTTCCTTTTCATTTTGTTTGTGCAATAAAGGAAAAAAAGAAATAATATTAATATATGCAAAATTGTTCAATAAATTTGTTGCACTCAATTCACAGCAGCAAATTGTTTATGTTTAAATTTACATATGCAGACGATTAAGCCAAAAAAGAGAACATGTCAATTAACTTTGTTGATTTTTTTCTTTGTTTTTCCTCAAAGCGAGAAACAAATAAATAAATAAAATATTTTAATGAAACCAAAGAATGAAAAAATTTACAAAAAAATTTAAAAACTAGTCCAAATTGAAATAGTTATTTCGGGAGAGTTAATAGTACTTTGAATTTCCTTATAGATTAGCTTTTCTGCTTTCTAGTCATTACTAGAATTTTACTCTGAATTTTAAATTAATTTTTATCTATATAATATTTGTTTATTAAGTGTAGCAGTTAGAGTATTATCTGTTATTTTGTATGCTTCTTAAGGAACTTGATGAGAAGAACGTAGTAAGGAGAAGTTGATATTACCTCAAGCAATCCGATTTCGAAATTTATATCCTGGTTGCCAATTCTGACTTGCTCTTGCTTTTGACCACCACTAATAAGCCACACTATGACGAGTCAATTCGAGTAGCTTTTTACATTGACTGATCATAATTATGACTTTCATTATCTATAATTTTTCAACATAATTACTTTAACATTATACGTTTATCTTTATATATTATTTAAACAATATTTATATTATTATAATTTTCAATTTAATTTTTATACATCTGCATACACTTAGCTACATATAAAACTATGTCATCACAGGCGCCTTTACACTGATCCTCCCCATTAAAAATTTTCTTTAAGAAGAAAAAAGTTACCGTTCAACATTCTTAAACTTTCCTTTAAAGCGAATTGGATTTCTGTCATTATGTGTCAATTATACAGAAATATTAAGAAGAAAAGGCACCAAAAGACTCCTATATAAATAGTTAGTTGCGACCCCCAAGTATTCCAAACTAATTACAAACTTATTGTACACCTTAGAGAAAACACAAAGTTACTAAAGTAAATTTATACTTAACAAGACATGACTTGGATATAGTTCTCAATTCTTGTGGCCCTCGTACTTAGATTAGTAAATGCCTTACACAAATCGTAAAGAGATGATAAAGATTTTTCGCACTCAAGAAATTTGAATCTTTTTCAAGATAAAGTGATCAAAACCCGCTTATTTTAAGCTTTAACATATTTTTGATTCCCTGGGGTTATGACTAGCAGAGCTGGTAGCAAGAGCTACTAACTATTTTTCTTATTTTTACAATTTTCTTCTTAAAAAATAAATTTTCAAACTTGTACAAATTGTCAAAAATTTTATCCAATTTTGATCAACTAAATTGATTGAATTGATATTCGACTTTCCATGTTCAAAAACTTCAAACAAGTTGATTGAAATCTCATGGCTATTACATAACTTCAATATTACTTGTTTATCCAAATGTTATAGCAAATTGTAATACTTAAGTTCAATTACAAAACATTTTTACTTATTTTCTTTTGGCATAAGTACAGACTCATCATATTTAAGCCAAATATATTGACAAATAACTACATAAAAGAGAAAAATAGTTTCATATTCTTTTTCCAACTGGTTATGGGTAAGTTGAGTAATAATAATAATAATATTTGTCTGATGTATTCTCTCACCCTCGAAAAGTAATGATTATGGGGCCGGGCCAATTTTCTCATAAAAAATTCAAGCGGCAGCTCCAACATGATGATGCTGGAGATATTTTTACTGATAATAATGATGATGATGATGATGATGCTGATGGAGCTTGATGATGTCAAAACAAGCAACAAATTAGAGCTAGCAAACACTTGTTTTCTCTTCCTTCTTTTCTCACTCTCGGATGGGAGCATGAATTGAATCATTGATAAACAAGAACAAGAACAAGGTGAATCCAATTCAACCCGTCGGGGCTTCTGAATATTTGCTTTGATTACCGAACAGGCCACATCATAATCATTAGATTTTATTATATAAACAAAACACACACATATATATATATATATATATATATATATATATATAGATATACTCATGTAGCTAAACACTCTGAACTTTTTTGGCAACTTTTTCAACATTTTGTTTTTATCAAATCTTCAGCTTGAATAACAAAAGCCGTAATGGAGAACCCCAACATAAGATTAAAGGGCAAACATTGAAGTTGGGTTACTTATTTTCCAAGTTACCCCTTAAAGTGAAGGGAATGTTGATGAGAAGGGAAGTTGAAATATTGTAAATGTTTTTATAAAGATATTTATTTTGCGATGAACATTGATTGAAGTTTATTATCCATTTAAAAATTATATTTAAAATTTATATTAACATTTAAGTATTTCTATTTGAACCAAAATAACTTTTTCTACTTAAAATAATGTCCATTTTTATTTAGAAAAATAAATTTTTGCTTAACTTAGCAAGTTAATCATTAAAATGAATTAAAAATTAAGGACGAAACAAAAGATTAGTCGAAATCATTTGTCTCTACAAATGTTAACAAAGGACATTCACTTAATCCCATTTTCATTTCATTTTCACAACTAAAGGGTATTAAAATAAAAATGTAAAAATCTTTTGGCATCTGATTTCAATTTTCTTTAGCTGTCTGTTTTCTTGGCATTCTTGCCAAATCAAAATCAAAGTCAAAGTGAGCCTTTGAAATGCGATAACCTTCACCTGAAGTTCCCCTTTCTCTTGTCATGGCTTTGCCAATTAAAAGGGCGGATATTATATATTTCATTAAATTAATTAAAGCTCAAATGAAGAAATATTTTAATTTAACTTAGAACCCCAAAGTAAGTTAATAAAATCAAAGGATTTTCTCTTTCCCACCTCTTAATTGTAAAACCAATTAAAATAAAAAGGAAAACACACAACTCAAAGTTCAGAATCGAAAAATAAACAATTAATTAAATAATGAACTAAAGTCAATGAAAACAATCTATGAAATGTATTGATCACAATCGATTTCATGGCAGAATCAATTTTTAAATCGATGCCACAGAGACTGGTGAATATTAGAGAGCAAATGCCACGTTCCTCAGGACATACACAAGACTCATTCTTCAGTAACCTATCGAATTGATCCTGTATAATATATGGATCAACAATGGCATGTGGATAGTAGTAGCAGACCACAGCTAAGCCATTAAACATAATTGCAGCACCACAACCCAAAAACTCCAATCTTGGCCACATTAATTGGGTAAAATTATAGAGCCGTCCCTTGGCCACTTTTGATATGAAACGCTCAAATGTTATCTTATCATACTTAACAATACTGGCTGATAGTTCCAAATACCATTGCCGTACAGCTCTTCCTTCCCAATAGTCCAGAATTGCGGCCGTATTATTCATGGCCACGAAAAGTATATTCTGGCCCACACGCACTCCATTATAGCCGACTGTTAGGCAAGTGTCTGGCCTATACGGACGACATAAACGCAAATATGTCTCTGCCATGTACTGTAAATGAACATTCCAATAGACCAAATTCATTTTGGCTAACCTCATATCATAGGCCAACTTATTACGTAAACCATTATGAGTATGCAACAAATTGCGCTGGACCTCACCGGTAACCGGTAACGGTATAAACCGTTTGCAATTCGATGATAATTTCATAGGATCCTGTGTACAAAGGAAATTAAATGAACCATCCAGACAGGTATTATTTGCTGGACAAATTGTTGATAAACTGCCAAAATTATTATAAAATGGATTAGAACTCTCATCGTATTCATTAACCATTTTCATTCCAGTTTCTTTATTGCCAAGAAATAGCAGTATGACCAGAATACAAAAGAACCAAAAAGACGAAAACATGTTTAATAGATATATTTGACTATTATGAGATTGAATTTGAATCAACTGTCTAGGCCAACTTAGAATATAACTCTTTACAATACGATAGGTATAAACGATTGCTTTATTTTCTAAAAATTTAACTTTTTGGTATTTATGCAAAACGAAATAACCATAAATTACTTTATATTTATATTGCAAATAATTGCAATTGAAAAATACAATGGCCCATTTAAGACTAACTTTATCTGAGTTTAAATGGCCACACAGGGATAGAGAGAGAGAAAATTGAAAATTCAATTTTGTACAAACAACGGCAATATAGTCGACAATTTATATATGTATATGTATATATATATATAGAAATATGTTTAGCTGTTTATTGATTTTCCAGCATACAGCAGCCAATGCACAACAAACAAATAAAGAAACAGGCAAACAAACAAACAAATATTGGCAACATATTTGCCAAATGGCAGTGAACTAAAACTGAAACTGGACTTTTCCTCAAGACTTATATCCAATGGCTAAAGATCAAATATCCTGTGGTTAAAATACAATTCAATGATAAATGTGTCACGCACACAAACACCCATAATGTGACTCAAAGAGTGCCAAAGAGAGAGTAAGGGAGGTGGGTCAAAAGGGTCGTCACGCCAACAAATGCATACGAAAAGTCATCAATATATAAATACTTATATATATATATATATATATAAATGGTTAGAATAAACCCCCCCCAACACCAACTCGAACATCTTAAAAGAAACTAGAAAAAAAATGGAAACATTCACTGTGCTCCAGCACGTCTTCCCATTAGTTTACCCGAGAATCCTTTTTCCTACGGGGGGCACTCTTTGTATGTGTGTGTGTGTGTGTGTTTGCGGTTTAGGAATTAAATTGCAATTTCAAAACTTCCTTTTTTCCAAGCAATTTTTATTTTTATGGCATTTACGTTGCTCCAAGATTTGCCCTTTCTCTCTCTTTCTATCTCTTTCTATCTCAACTGCAGCTACGTGCAAATGTGCAACCTGAAAAATGAACTTAAACTAAGGAAAACTAAAACAAAAACCGAAAAAAAAGGAAATGGAAATGGTAGGATAAATGGTAGAAAAGGTAGATATTTGAGTAAGTATTCTCAGTTACCGTTGCGCTTAATGCATTTGATTTTGCACTCAGTCAAAAGAGTTCGCGTCCTACCACACCTTACCCCACTACACCTTAGACGGTGTACCCCCCCTCCACACAACTAGTAAGTCTATTGTCATCAGTAAAGGAAACAATGGTGTATCCAAAGTTTTTTAGGGTATTAAAGTAAATAAACGAATTGGCATTGAAGAGAACACAAGTTTAGTTGGTACTAGAACTAGCTTCAATTTTAATACTTTATAATAAATAATATAAATTGTTATAGTCCTAAAATTTTATTTTTAGTAAAACAAGTAGCAATTTTTTATTTTCCATAAGTTCTACTTTCCAAATTGCAGTTCCTAGTTCTGTAACCTGAAAGAGAACTTTATATGATTGAAAGCTAAAAGACCTAAGTAATTTAAAGAGTTTCATAAATCTATCTTTTTCAAGACTCTAAATAGGATTCGAATAATAAAAGATTTATTTTTAAATTAGCTGAAAAATCTATCTTTTTTTTTGGATTTCAAGATTCTTTTTTCTTTTTGAATTTGATTAATTTTTAATGGAGTTTGTTTATTATTTTCCAATTGGATTCTGAAAATCGATGGTACTTTTTATACAAAACAAAAATCCTTTTAATTTATTATTTATTATATTATTACTTACATCCTTTACTAACATTTAAAGGACTTTCTTTGAACTACTTTAAATATATTTTATTTAACTTATGCAAACCTCTTTAAATGAGTTCCAAAATAATATTTTACCTTCATAACTTTTGGATTTCTTTTTTTTTTTTTTTTATTTTTATAGTACCTTTCAAATTCTTATTACATTCCCTTCTCGTTTCTCCCTTTTTACCCATTTTTGCCTTTCTCTTTTCTTATAACTTTTTCAAGAGCATTTCATAGTCGTTGTGCAACGAGTTAGCAAGAAATTTTTGCCTTTTTTTATGCGATTTTGTAACTTAACTAAGGTTCATTCATTTAGCAATGTCAACAGTTGGCTGACCAGAGAGAAGGCTCCTTTTGTTCGCACTGAATGACCGAATGAATGAATGACTAAATGGAGGGCGGCTTCCGTCTGACTTGTTTCCCACTCTCTCCCTCTCTCTTTCTCTGTTCCTTTCTCTTTCCTTCCTCTTTTTCGCAGTGTCTTTCATGTCTTTTTTTTTTCTTGCTTTTTGTGTTTGTTTTGTTTTTTGGGTCGTGTCAAGTGTCGCGAGGAAATCCAAAACCGAACACTGAATGACGGAAAACTTTGTCTCTCTGTTTGTCCATCCGTCCAACTAAACTGAAACTGTAATGGTTATGGAAAGGGTCGTGCGAAATCTGTGGTGTCTCTTGACCACTAACCCAAACCAAAGTGCTGCAAGAAAAATGATATGTCCAGTCAGTCAGTCAGTCAGTTAGTTAGTCAGTCAGTCAGGTTACTCCCGTCAAATTGATAAATGAAGTAAAAGTTTCTGTTAGCCATGTTTTATCAATTGAGTTGGTACGATCAAGTCTACATAAATAATGCAATCATTAAACCAACTTCTGGAATTCAAGAATAATTCATGAACTTTGACTTGACTCTGGGCGGAACATTCAACAAACCAAGGAACCAACATTCAAACATTCAACATTCAATGTCTGCAATTAATTTTACTTTCAATTTAGTTTTTCCCTTCCAATGCTTTTCCACTGAATCTCATTTACTCTTCCACCCTTTCTTTATCACCCCTCCCCCCTTGGGCTATTGCATTTAACGGCAAATTTACTTCCATTGATGTAAAAAAATGGGTGAAAAAAAGGGGCGAGGCAATGTAAATTAATTTTAATTGCCACAATTTAGATAATCAAATGACTTTCGATGCGAATTAAATGAAGCAAATGAAACAAAGGTCCCAAGCCAACGACAGAAAAAAATCTTAAATAAAGGGAAAAATTAAAAAAATAAAAAGGTATTTAAAATTTAATTGAAAATTGTTGAGTTCTAAATTAAAAAAAAAAAACATACTTAGACTTTAATAAATTATTTAATTATAATATTTATTAGTATTTAAAATTTAATTAAAAATTGTTGAGTTCTAAATTAAAAAAAAAACATATTTAGATTTTAATAAATTATTGAATTATAATATTTATTATTCTCCTTTAGCTTATTGCTTAACTTTCTGTGTCTATTAATTCTATCTATCTGTTAATTTTCTAATTATACAAATTTTGTTATTTAATTTTTGTGACTCAAATTTTTAATTATAAATAATTTTCTTTATTTTTTATTAACTACTAATTTCCCGTCTTTATCTTCTTACTGTTTCCCTTTTTCCATTATCCGCTCCTTGTTCTTCCATTTTATTTTAATTGTTATTTTATTTTTAAAATTCTTTATTCAGTTCACTTCAATTGGAAATTCCTTACATTTACCTAATAAAAACTAATCATTCTCTTTAGTTTAACAATTTTTAACTTATTATTTTTAATAAAATTTCGTTTTGTTTTATTTTTTTATTTGTCAATATGAAGATAAACTATTTTGATTGCAGATTTATCTATTTTCATAAGCCATAATATAATTTATTATATTTTTTCTATAAGTTTCCTCAGAAATTTCCTAGGAAGATTCACTATCAAGGTAAATTTTTTTAGGGTTTCAGTTTTAAAAACAAATATTATGAAACATATTACATTATATTTTATCATATTTATTATCAGAGATATAATTTGTAATTGGATGCGCTAAAAAATCTAAACTATCTTATGACAAAATATTTACGTATAGAACAAATAAAGAGACGTTTGATAGAAAAAATTTTGTTCTTCTATAAATTAATTCAATAGCAAAGAAAGAGCCAAATATATAAGAAATTCTATTTGCATCAGACAAGGTGATTATCATCAGTAAACAAAAATCTCTTTTATTTCTTGGAAAATGTTAAAAAATTAATAAACTTAAACAAAGACTTCTCAAAGGATGTTGAACAGGTTTAATATGTAGGTTTAATATTAGCCTTGATAATCTCTAGATTATAGATTTAATTGTAAATAAATTTGCCAATAAGAAAACTATTTAGTTTGATTTAGGCTTTAGCCATTATATAAAACAAATTGCAATTAAAGTTTCATGAAAGTTTTTAATTCAGCTTCTGAATTTAATTTCAATTTATTTATCATATAAATGAGATGATACTGCTTTTGGTTTTCAATTCAAATACAATTTAGAACTTTTGCAACTTCTTAGGCCCAGACACGAGAAAACTCACTTAAATAAATCCCTTGAAAAGCCAAAGTCTCACTAACTGGCTGTATATCAAAATGACAAACAGGAGCGGACTAGAGGCTTTGAGGTTGATTTAAGGGAACTTAAAGGAATATTTGTTTAATTTTTACTTTTCGATTATATCCGTCCCTGATGACAACTCTCTATTTTATCATGAGATAATGTACAGCTTTTGTAAAACTTTTTTTTGTATCAACTTTTTGATTGCTCGCCAAGTTGAATTCACATTTGTTTTACTTGAGGTATATATATATATGTATATATATTGACTGACTGGATCTGGCCGTCTGCCAACTTATTAATAATTTATCATTATTTTTTTTTTGCCTCTAAAACAAAACAAAATAAAAAAGAAGCAAAACAAAAATATAAAGACAACTTTGCTAATACTTTTTTGCCATTACACTTGGCCACGTACTTGTGGCAACGACCTTGGTTTTAGCCATGGCATCTTCCTTGTTATTTTATCGCATGTTCATGCCAATCCTGGTTAATGCCGATTATTGCCATTTTGTTGCTGCTTTCTGTCCCAGCAATTTTAATCTTCTGCCCAGTTGACTTCTTTGAACTATGTTATTCATACCCTATGCTAGGAAAGGGTATAATCAACTAAGGAATTTTAAACTATCACTTAAAGGTTTTCAATTGAGCATAATGTTGTTTAAGCTCTTAAGATTTTGAAGAATTATATTTAAAATCTTGCTAAGGTAATTTTCTTATATGACAAATTCTTGTTATTTGATTTTTAGTTTGCTAAAATCGTAGAAAAACCCAAGAAAATTTTAAAATATATATATAAGTCTTACTTAATGTTTACTATAATTTACATTACTTTGTTTGATTTGTCAATAAAGCAGCTCAAATTTATTCTTCCTCTATTGCCTCTTGTTACCTTTTTAGGCAGGTTTGATTACATCAAATGAATCGAGTTTAGTTAAGAGGATTTGCTTTAGATTGAGGCACTAAGCTATATAGCACCTGTAAGATCTGGTTTGATGTAATAATCTTAATTTTGTTTTGTGATTTGATTTTAGGTTTACAAATTTTATATATTTTCATTTGAATAATCTAAATCTTAGAACTTACATAGAAACTTTTATCCAAATAGCTTAAAAAGTAAGTTGCTCATAGAAATATGAAAAGACCATCTTGTACTTTATTTACCAAAAGAAAATTAAAATAACTAATAACTCATAGAAACATGGAAAGACCAAGTAGTACCCTAGATACTAGAAATAAAGCTTAAAACAACTGATCAAATAGATTAAAACCTTAGAAAGGGTATATAAGTTGTATTTAACTTTACACTCCTAAACCTAGACTTGGTTTAGAATTATATAGTAAAAAATAGTAAAAGTATACGTTGCTAATAGAAGGAATCTGAAGATTTCTTATAATTACTTAATATGTGATTACATTCCTGAGAAATTTCTAGACAAAAGAAGTAGTTTCGTATTCTTTTTACTTTTTCCTTGAAAAAAAAAAATCTAAACAAAACTTTTTAAATTATTGTATTAAGTAAAAGAAAGTTTGGCAGATATGATACATTATCTGTTTAAAGTTCCAGTTGACATAACCATGGAAAATATTGCTATTGGATACGATTAAACATAATTAACTTCAATTGATTTCCATTCAGTTAAGTTTTAATCTATCCAAGTCAATGTTCAACCTTGGCATTTAAAGTTCTTCCATTTTAGGTAATATAATATAAAATATCTCTGAGTTGGCCACTTAACTCAATTGCTTTAATACATGTAACTATAGGATATCTCATAGTCTCATAGCACTTAATTTATTGTATCGATTGGTTTTACTAGTTTTTGACTTTTGCCCTTCTCTTTTGCCCTTACTCTCTTCCCCTAACTGTAACGTTTACTCTAGGGTCAGGTTTAGTCCTTGGCATTTCGTACAAATTTAATGAAAATTTCTTTGGAAAAATGTGTATTGGTTTAATTTACCATTTAGCTGGCACTTTACCTTGATTAATTGTTTAATGACTGCAAATAATTTTCAAATTCAATGAATCAACAAAAAATTAAAAGAAAAAACGACCCACAAAATGAATTAAATTTAGACTTGTTTTTTTTTTGGTTTATGTAGTTAAAAGTCAAAACATTTTACTCCTTGTCTTGTCAAATGGCTTGTGATAAATGATATGCCAATGATGCCGATTGGGGAATCTTTTACTCTAAACGGAAGTCGGTGGAATATATATACAGAAAAAAAAGTGCCGACATCATCGTGCATCATTTACTCATAAACAGCAGCCACAACAAGGAGAAGGAGTTCTCTTTTTTTGGGTGTCTCTAAATGTTTTTTTTTGCCAAAAGAAAGATTATAATTTATGATTATTTTGTTTTTTTTTTTTTCAGTTTGACTCTAAAACACAGCTGGATGGATAATTTCTTCAAGTTGTCTAATCATTAAGAGTTTCGCTCTCCATCTTTACCCATTCTTTCTTAATTCATGTTATTTATTTATACAAGAAAATTTCGTTGTTTATTATTTTTATTCTTTTTGTTGCTCTTCTACTTACACTTAAGTGGTTGGAAATTGGGACAAGGCACCATCAGTTGGCTAGGGGTGGGGGGGGGGAGTATTCATTCTTATATGATAAATGATGATATACGCAAATTTGTTTCGTTTAATGGTAATCAGAGAGGGGAATTGGCGGGGGCCAGTAAGTTAAAGTACAAGAAAAACATAAAGCTATATGATATTCATGTAATTTGTTTTGTACTTTAGCAGCTGTGAACATTTAACTCATATTTTGGCGGGGTGGGGGGAAACCAAACTGTAGATTCACTTGAGTGTGAGTATGAATGAATTTTACTCTCGAGTCTTTTGTATCGAAACAAAAACAAACAATAATTTGGCCCATTTCATAATTTTGATTCTAAGAAATAAGTCAGTCGATTATTTCTTAAGAAAATATATTATATAGTTGACTGATCTTTATAGACTGATGAAATATTAAGGAAATTTTAAAATGTTTTTGGTTTTATACTTAAATGAATGGGGGAACCAAGTAGAGACACTTAAATAACTCTAACTTTCTCACAATCGGCATTACTTTAAAGTCAAATTTTCCTTACAAGACGCAAAAGCAAATGAATGCTATCTCCCTCACTTCTACCAGCTAATGTTGCTCTGGGCTGATGAGTAGAAAGTTTGCATACATATCTAGGTATATCTCTGATAATTATTTTCCATCTATTGATACTGATTCACAATATATAAACTTTGTGAGCTCGGAAGTGCTTCACGTAGTACGTGTACATGTAAATGCTATGTAAAACATATATGTGTAAAAAGTATAAATTTTACCATGAGCGTTCTTATGTAAGCTACACATTATAGTAGTTCGATTGGATCGATGCGCGAACATAGCCTACCTATATGCCTAAGAAGCATATATACCGAATTTCACTTACATAACTCAAAAAGTAACATCAAAAACACGCAAAGAAACAAACAGACGAATTGACAAACATGTCTCAATTAAGTCGGCTGTTGAAGCTGAACAAGAATATATATGGTTTAAGAGCTAAAAAATTCTTTTTACGCTTGTTACATACATTTTAGCGACTTTATATCAACTTTCACTTTGTACAGGATACAAAAACTGCTCTAGTACAGTTGTGTACTTTAGTACAATTGTGAAACTGAATAGAAACAATAAGATTGAAACATAAAAGCTCAATTTGAGCAAATATTATTGACGCTGCGGCGTTACCTTGACGGTTAATCATTTGAATAACTAAACTGTCGCTTTAAAACTAAATTCCTTTGAACATTATTAAATAACCGATTGTTTATATCAAATTTACCGAAATTGCGCTTTATCTTTAACATTTAACTTCTCTGAATTTGAAGTTCAACATTTTACAAATGTATCTTAAACAGTTCATGCAGAATATTCCCTTTAAATAGATTGAATATTGCAATATTTGTAACAATTTAAACCAAAAAAAAATTGTTTACATTTCATTTGATATATAAATTAAAATTTAAAAATAAATTTCACATTTCTTTTTGGAATGCAAAAAACGTTCTTTAAATTTTTTTTTGTTTTGCTCTACTTTAATATTTTTCAGACTTAACTATAGTTAAAGTTTAACCTATAAAACGCGAAAAGTCGTTAAAAAATTTGCCATTTAATGGCGCTTAATAAAATCAACGCTAATGACCCAGTTTTTGGTTAAGCAAATTAAGCCACAGGATTAATGTCGACGAATCATAAAAACAAGAGGGTAAAACTAGGCTCATAAAAAAATCTGTCCTCCAACCCAATCTTCCAATCTCAACCCTGTGGTATACCACAAATATACAAAACATATGTACACAGAGTCAAAATAAGTTCAAGAAGCAGAAATAAATCAATATTGAAATTTGATTAGCCGACGGGGCGATTGTTGTAATGAATTGTTAATGACCAACATAAATAAATGTGGCTAAGGCGAGAGAGAGAGTGAGATGGGTATATATAATTTGCCAGACAAATATTATCATTTAGTTTTCCACACATCACAGCCAAAAGGTAAAGTTAATTGTAACCATAATTAATACCAAAACTCAACCACATCAATCATTTCAAAATGTATTCAAAGGGATTGGTCTTTTGCTCTATCTCGCTCTATTTCTCCCTGTCTCTTAAAATTCTATCGCTTAACATATTAATTAATAAAGTCCATTGGCGATTTGTAATTCAACCCACCCACCTGAATAAAAAGACTCAAAGACCTCACCCAGAAATCGCTGAAAGAAGTAGAAAATTTTTATTGCCTGGGCGCGAAAGTTTGTTAACCCTTTTTTTTTCGCTTTACTTTCAGCCGGAAGTTGTGTGTTCGTTATGAGCATTGGGGCTTGGCCAAAGAAAACCATTTTAATTTAATTCATTTCTTAGTTGACTACACGAAACCCAAACCCATTTTTGTGATACACTCTGCAAGAAGGTATAAAGGTTTTGATTAGAAATTTGCAAGGCTTTAAAGAAAGCAAATTAAATGGCTATATAAATGAATTTGAACCAAAAAAAATTAATAAATCTTGTTTACAATCAAAAGTTAAATCTACTTATCTTTTAGTTGAACATTTGTAATCTGAATAAGAAATGAAAGCAATTTTATAATGAATTTTATACTGTATAAAGATTTAATTCAATTCACTTTATAGATTCTTCTTGAAGGAAGAGTAGAGAATGAACGCCTTAGCCATAAGAACAATCCATTTAAAATTGCTACTTTTTATCAAAATTGCTTCAAATGAATGCCCAAAATATAAACTTCTTAAAACATATAATTAAAAAAATAAAATTTTGATACTTTCTTTTGGATACTTGCCATTTAGATGCTTTATAATCTATGAAACTTAATCCTTTTAGGACAGAATCAAAATGGGAAGTCTTAAGTAATATTTGATGGCATTTTGTGATTGAAATGGCCACAAATATAAACAGATACGAACATAAGAGTAGAAGATGTCTAGATGGAAAAGCTACCTATAGGCAACTTTGTTCTTGATAGAATATCTTGAATTTTTTACCTTGATAGAAGCAGAATTAGAAGCCTTTGATCATTGGTCCTGTTTATTTTGCTTGTATCAATAAATTATTAAGAAAGAGTCTTTTTTTCTTGTTCTATTTGGTTTACTACCAATTATTGACGATATATTCACATCAAAATTTAACAAGTAAGTATTTCTTGTTTAATTTTTTTTTAATTTTCTTAGGCTCTAAGTAAGTTTATTAATTATAAAAATATTTTAAACATAAAATTGGAATAAAAAATGAGGATTCCAAATAAAGATAACAAAAGCTTATTGATCTTATTATTTGAAATCTTAAGATTGCCTAAAAGCAATAGAAATCGGTAATATAATCAGTTTTAGTAAGAAAAAGTTCAACAAAAAATGTTTAGAGTTGGCCTAAAACTTAATAAGTTCTTGACTTAGTTAAAAGGTTCTTAATTTTAAAACACTTACGACTAAAAATTAACAAAAATGAATCAGTAAAATAACAAAGAGAACTATTTACAAATTTTGCATGTGCTTTAAAGAAAAAGAAAACTTCTATAAAGCGAATAACAGAAAAATTGCTATCTTAAGTCTCCGCTCTTAAGTCTACCTAAATAAACTCAGTAATAAACCGAATTCCTTGTAAATCTAAGCCAAATAATTCAACTAAATAATTAATCCATTTAATCTATTGCAATATTTCGCAAACACTCAATAAAGCAAAAGAGTATACAAACTTTCCCATAATCAATGATAAGCCCTTTTGGTTTGTTTCTGCTGGGATTCTTTATCTTCCATACAAAAGGTGCTAAGACTTTCATAGCTTGTAGCGATTTGGGTTACAGAGATTAGCCAGATTAAACAGATTTATATGGTGATTTCATTTGACTACTTGTTGCGGCAATTTTGGGTACATTTGTTTTGGTTACCCATCTTGAAAATTTTATGGGCGTGTTTAACATAGAAAATTTTGTTAGATAGATTTGTATTACCTATAATTATAGACACAAATGATGCCATAATTTTCATATCAAACTACATTTTAATGTCACTCTTGGAATCCACTTCAATTTCTAGCTAATTTGTTCATCACTTGACCAAAAAACTAAAAACACTTCATTTCCATATAAGAAAGAAAACAAAGGGAGAAGTAGAAGAAAAAAATAAATAAATGGAAACTAACCAAATAAATAATAATTTGATAGTTTTTTGATATGGGTTCAGTTTGCGTGTGCAGTCGATGAAGGTCCCCATACAAACACACACACACACACATCGGACAAAAGCCCTAAAGCAACGACAACACGCAAATACAAAAAGAAGAAGAGCAGGCCAAGTTAGAGTTTGATGATATTTTGATACCCTTTAAAAGTCAAGGCAGATCTACTACGGAAAATGGAAAACAAATGTTAATAAAGTTTATTTAAACTTTAAAAGTTGTTCAAGAATGGAACTTCCATTAGAAGTTAGCTAAGTTTTTCCTTTTTAAAAAATTTCAAATATTAATTTAAGAAATTTTCAAAAATTGGCTAATTTAAGACAATTATTATATTATTTTAAAAATTCTCTATATAATTCATTAATCCAGCTTTAGATTGTTGTTATCAATAATATAGTCCACTCATCCTAGAGTCAAGAAAGAAGAATCTACAAAGAGAATATTTAACTCTAGTTCAAATAGATATAATTACTATATAAGCTAACATTACCACCGATCCTTAATCTATATATTTATATATTTGGCAAATACTTAATGAAACAGAAGAGACTCTTCTCTATTATAAGAGTAGGTAATAAAAAAAAAAACCACAACTAAATTTGAAAGAAAATTTGGCGCCGCTGCGTGCAGACACGAAACATATTTGGAAAATTTATACAAAACACATTTTTGTTTTGGGGTTTTTTTGTTTTTTGTTTTTTTTTTTTTTTTGAAAATCGAACAAAACGCAGACAACAAAAAACCAAAAGACAGAGAGAGAGGAAGAGAAGAAAAAAAAAACAAAAATGATGATATGATACAAAATTTATGAAAGACAACAATGGAACGGCAGCCGTGAAAATGTTTTGCGGCCTATTGCCAAACACATAGAGAAATAGATACAGATACAGATACATACAGGTAGAGTGGCTCTGGCCGAGTGAGAGCATTGTATCTATGTTAATTAATTAACAATTAATTAAGCCAAACAACGGCAGCAGCAGCAGCAGCACTACTAGATATAGGAAAATGTGATATTGGACAACATTGGTTACTGTTCGCTGTTTGCCAGTGAACCCTTCATCGATGACGTTGCTAATGGTTAATGATGACTTTTTTGGGTTTGGCTCTGGCCCCATTTTCTATACGGTTAGCGTGTCTAAACCAAATGTTTGTTCCAATAGAAGAAGCCGCTTCTAGACTTCCTCCTCTCTTACTCTTCTTTCACTTCATATATAGTGCGGGTGACCAGTTTCTGTTCTGTCTTTTTTTTTTTTTTATCGGTTGCGACAATCCTCCCCACCCACTTTTTGGATTTTCTTTTTTGAAGCATATAAAATTGATTAATACAGCATGATAAATATTTTTTTTTCTTATTTTTTCAATGTGCATTTTCTATTAATTTCTTAAAAAACAAAAAATTTGTTGCTGTTGTTGTCTCTTATCCATATCTTTTCGAGCTGTTGTTGACCATTAAGCTTTTGATCTATGGTTTTTCGATAATATTTCTTCTTCTTTTTTTATATATATCAGAAAAGGGAGGGAGCATAACAGAAACAATCAGTTTTTAGTTTGTTTTCTTTTCGTTACAGAATGAAAGTTGTGTATTTTTTTTTTTTTGGTAATCGAAAAAAATTGAATTTTTATCTATGTAGAAAATTGATTAAAAATTTAAGAAATACATTTCTTTATTTTATCTTGAAATTAGATTAATCAAATGAAAAATCAGCTATGGAAAAAAATAGAAAGCTTACCTCCAAAAAAAAAAAACTAAAACAAAAACGAAAATGTTGGAAAATTAAATAAAGAAAAATAATAAAAAATTTAAAAGCATAGATTCGAATACCCTAGCAAATTGTCTCTTGATTCAAGAGATACCCTCTATACCCTTTATACCCTCTATACCCTCTATACGCCCTATACCCTCTATACCCTCTATAACCTCTATACCTACTATCCCTTTTATACCCAATATACCTACTATACCTACTATATCTTCTATATCTTCTATATCTTCTATATCTTCTATATCTTGTATATCTTGTATATCTTGTATATCTTCTATATCTTCTGTATCTTCTATATCTTCTATATCTTCTATATCTTCTATATCTTCTATATCTTCTATATCTTCTATATCTTCTATATCTTCTATATCTTCTATATCTTCTATATCTTCTATATCTTCTATATCTTCTATATCTTCTATATCTTCCAGATCTTCCAGATCTTCTATATCTTCTTTATTTTCTATTTCTTCTATATCTTCTATATCTTCTATATCTTCGTGCTTTCGATTCGAAAAATATTTTCTAGTAAGATTGTTCTTATCGCAACTATAGGATATAGTCCACCGATTCTGCCAAAATCCAACTTACGGATACTTAAATATCTGCCAAATTGCAAAATACCAAGTAATTCATCTAAAACTATTTTTCTGCCCAATCGTTCCTATGGAAGATATATGATATAGTCAATTGATTTTGATAAAACTTGGTAGAGATGTAAGAAAGTATAAAAACCTCACAAATTAAATTTAATTTTGTAATAATCGCTTTTAAAACAACCAGGTTATTGCTTGAAAATCATGTTTATGGCCGATCGTTTTAATGATATAGTAAACCGATTCTGATAAAACTTGACGGATATGTTAATAAGCATATAAAAAACTCACAAATACCATCTTTCGTTATATTTTATTGGAAAAAAACAAAGTTATTTTGGTTAAAGCTTCACGACCGATCGTTCCTATAAAAGCTATATGATATAGTCATCCGATCGGGTTTATTTTGAGATATACAATGCCTGCAGCAAAAAGAAGCCTAGGTGCAAAATTTCATATTGTGTTGAACCAAATAGACGGATAAAAGGGAATAGAGGCAAACCGACAGAGCAGTTCAGATCTTCTTGCTTAACAAGAATATATATACTTTATATAGTCAAAGATTCTTTCTTGTATGCATTGCAATCTAGTCAACAAATTTAGTAGACTCTTTGTAAGGGCATAAAAATCAACCAAGAAATTTATAAAGCATTTCTAATTTATATAAAACTAGAAGGATGGGCTAACTTCGGCCACGCCGAAGTTCGGATACCTTTGCAAACTGTCTTTAAAAAAACTTTTGAGTAAAAAAATTTTTTTGGTCCGATTGTTCCTATAGGAGCTATATCATATAGTCGGCCGATGCTGTTAAAACTCAACAGACACATTTTTATATATACCAAACTTATATATACCAAATTTCGAGTGAATCGCTGTTAAAATAACCAAGATTTTCATCTAAAACCAATTTTTAGGCCGATCGTTCCTATGGTAGCTATATGATATAGTGCCCTGATTTTGATAAAACTTGGCAGATATGTTAAAAAGTATATAAAACTCATAAATACCAAGTTTAGTGATAATCGCTTTGAAAACAACCAAGTTATTGCTCGAAATCCATATTCATGACCGATCGTTCCTATGGGGGCTATATGATATAGTCAACCGATTTTGATGAAACTTGGTGGATTTGTTAATAAGTATATAAAACTCAAAAATACCGGCTTTCGTAATATTTCGTTGGAAAACAACAAAGTTATTGAGGTTAAAGCATATTCACGACCGATCGTTCCTATGGGAGCTATATGATATAGTCATTCGATCGGAATGATTCCGAGATATACAATGCCTGCAGCAAAAAGAAGCCTAGGTGCAAAATTTCAGCTCTGTAGCTTTAAGGGTCTCGGAGGAGATTGCGTTGATCCAGACAGACGGACAGACAGACAGACAGACAGACGGACAGACGGACAGACGGACAGACGGACATGGCTATATCAACTCAGCTCATCGTGCTGATCAAGAATATATATACTTTATATAGTCGGAGATGCTTCCTTCTATGCGTTGCAAACTTCTGACCAAAATTAATATACCTTTTTTGCAAAGGTATAAAAATAATTCACATTGCATACGATCATTATGGCTCTAATATCACATTCCGGCTAATTGCATTAGGCTACAACACCTGGCCAAGATGAAAGACAAACTAGACTACCTCATTGGCCTCGAAAGTGTCCAATCTCTAATAGAGTTTTTCCAAGTATTTACTACACGCAAAATTCAAATCAAGTCACAGTCACAAATGAAAATCAAAAGCAACAATAAACAAAAGGAAACTAGTTGCCATAACTGAACTGTTACTTGGTTGGGTTAGCGGCATAAAGCGGCATCAGCATCATCATCATCATTATTGTCACTATCTGCTGATGGTGATGATGATATTCGTAACCGAGAGCCATTGTCTGGCCACAATCTATCTAGTTATTATTGAAATTAAATTACCCCTAATTGAATCCGAAATGGTCAATAAAATCGCATGCCGACACAAACTATTTGAATTTTTCTGGCCTGCTGCTTACTTCCCCTAACCCTACCTCTCCTCTCCTCTTTGTTGCGACTCTTACACAGTTTGTTTGGATTTTCAATTTGCATACGGATGGCAAAAAGCAAAAAAATAAAAATAAATATGATAAAAAAAAAAAACCAAAGCAAACGAAATAAACAAATTTTCTTCGGTGGCTTGTTTGTTTAAACAAAATGCAAATTGTTTAAATTGTTGTTATTTTTCGTTTCCTGAGATCGTTTATCGTTGCTTAATGTAGCCAATTTGTCTTGGTCGGTAGATAGAAATCAGAGTCGAAAATTGCGATAATATTTTATTCAAAAACTTGTTTTAAATGAAAAATTGATTTTCGATAAGGGCTTCTTTTTGTTTTATTTAAGTTTTTGTTAACTAAATGATATCTAGATAGCTATGCTAGGGCTTTGCTTGAAAGTTGCATTCATTACGGACGTCGGGGTCACCAAAATTTGAAAAGAAATAAGTACAGTCATATCTAATTGAAAAAGCCTAACTTTATCAAACCGGTAAAAATATTAAATTATTTTGATATTTTTTTAATAAAGTGCTTAAAAATAATACATTATGAAATATTTTTTTCTGATTAAACAAGATCTTTAAGTAGACCTGATTAAAAAGAAGAAAATATCTTTTCTTAGGAGTCTTCTTCATTTTGCTAAGAAAAATTTTTGATGCAATTTTTTCACTATTTCCCTGTTAACTCTAAAAATCAAATCTTTAAATTCAAATCAGAGATTTTATACGATTAAGCTAACTAAACCGAACTCAAACAAATCAATTCACTTGCATTTTTTCTTCTTCCATTCAATTAAGTTGAGATTCTATTCTCCATTTCATTTTGATATATGAATTCATCATTACCTTGGGCATTCTCCCACAATGGGAATGGAATACAAGTATCATTTGAATGGCATGCCTCTTCACCACGATGCATTCTCTCGCTTAAGATAAACACATTTCGGCTACCACTTAATTTGCCTACTCCGCCACACTGCACACCTTGAGGCTGTGCACGTTCTTTTAGCCTAGAAATCAAAAAGCAACAGAAACTGAAATGGTAGGAAAAAAGAAGCAATTACTTAAGCTCAGTCGCTTGAGCTGTTTTGTCAACCAATTTGGAGAAGAAAATATAAAAAAAAAAATACCCCTAAGAGAGGTTAAAACTCGTGAGAATATAAAAACCAGAGAGAAATCAAAGTCACGCTCAAAACTTGGCCTGAAGAGATGAGTTCAGCAGCAGCAGCACCATCAGAAAGAAGACCTAAGCTTAGTGGTAACATGGGTGAGGGCGGGTGGCAAAAAAAAATCTTGAAACGGGCCAAGGCTAGAAGACACAGAAGAGAGCAAGTGTTGCAGTCAAAATGACCTTTTATGGAAAGAGACAAAAGAGATAGTGAGAGAGAGGAAGAGACAGACTGGGAATGCAGACTATGTGAAATTTATGGTCATACAAAACGATGGACAACTCTGCAAGTCAAAGTCTTTTCATATGGAGCCGTCTTTCCATAGAACCATGTTTAACTGTCGTCAACTTGTTTTGACTTCGCATACATCGTAGTAGATCACACAGATCACTATTGATCGACCGATCGCTGATCAGTGCTCACAAATCGTTAGTGTCTTTCCAGGGTTTGGTTTTGTTTTTTCGTTGTATAGCCATGTCTTTTGCGCAGGTTCGCATGTAATTTACTTTTCCATTGATGATCGTTGGCTCGCTTATTCGTTGATCTGTTGTACTCTTCTCTGTCCATTTGCTTGGTTCTCAATTTGGTTTGGATTTCTGTGCAATTTCTAGTTAATTAGCTTTTGACTTGTCGCTGATTTGATTTTTAGCTTTGATTTAATGATGATCTTCTTCACATCTGTGAATGTCGATCACTTTTGTGGCACGTCAATTGTAAGTTTTCTCGTTCATGAGAAAAACGTGAAACGATCCTAAGTGCTTAAATGGAAATTGAAGTGGAGAATTAGTTGGTTAACAAGCTGGCGGCAATTATAGAAACACTGAAGAAAAAAAAAATCCAATAAAACTAAGAAAAACAAGAAATACACGATCAATTAGATGTACCAAAGGAAGATCGATGGGGGGAGCATAAGGTAAATGTTTGAGAATTTCATAATTCTTGGAATTAAAAGAAAAAATAAAATGAAAAATATATCTTAGGATGTCGCATTTGCTTCCCCTCATAAAAAAGCCACACAACTTTTTGGGGCGGCAACTTCAACTTGCTTAATGAACTCGAAAAATAAACACAAACATCCTCTTTGAGATGGATAAGGAGTCCAAGTCGGGGACATATTCTTAACGTTCCCCCAGCTTTTGATGCGGCGCGGGAGACTAAAAAACAAAACGCAAAAATTATGAAGCCCGTTGATTTATACATACATATATAAAGTAGGCTAGGGATGGATATACTGAAGAGGACAGACAGACCAAGCCGCTTGACAACTGACAATCGGCGACAATTTCTCATTTACAGTGGGCCAACAGAGACAAGAGGAGAGTTAAGAGAGATAGAGGGAAGTGTGGAGAAGTGCAGATAGAGATGCGGCTCAACGTGATGAGCAATTGTGCAGAAGTAGCAGAAATAAAAGAAGGGGAAAACGAAACAGACATTGACTTCACTTGCCGGCTAATCGACAGTGCAAAATACAAAAATAAAAGGAAAAAAAAAAAACCAAACTAAACCTACATACGGGTATAAAAGTGAGGACAGGGTGATAAAGGGTCACACGAGGGAGAATGAAAGAGACAGAGAGGAGGATCTCGTGAGGTCTACAAGGCAACCCATTTGTTGTTTTCACTTGGTGTGCACCCATTTTACAGACAGACAAACGGAAAGACACTTCAATTGTAAGGGAGTTGGGGAACTTTAAGTTTTTGAATATATTTTTCTTATATAGAAGAAACCTACGCTAAAAAAGTATAACCAAATGAATTATGGATACTCTTACTTAAGAATTTTGCAAAGTCAACAACAGTTTAACAAAAACTTTAAAAATTTGGTATAGAAGTAGAAAAATAAATAGAAATATTTCTCAACTTAAGTTAAGAAATTGAATAAATAGAATCCTTTAACTATACCATGTAGCTTTTTGGTCCAAAGAAATTTTAGTACAACAAACTTTTATAATTGCTTAGATACTACTACTAAACTTAGTATATAATAACTTCAAACAGTTTTTTATGATTTTGTCAAGTTTCTTTAAAATCGGTTAACTGCGTTTAATATATATCAGTCTCTAAACATATATATTTTTCTATAAAATTGTGTGCTAGCCTTCAATTAGAATGCCAAGGCCTTAGCAGTACAGGTCTGCTTGTTCTTACAGAAGTATTGAGTACCTAAATCGCCTCCAATATGAAATCTGCCTTCAATTTTATAACTCTTCAATAAAAATCAAACTTCACTTTTGTAAATTTATTCCAGACCATAATTTTTTGATGACATTTATGGACTCCTTTGGATGTCTTTAGTTGAAGCTAAACTAACAAAAGTTATATCAACAAAAGCACTTCCGCAATTTTCTTTGTATTTACAGAGATTTTGTGTTAGTTTTAGATATTTCTAGTTACATATATTTGGAGAGTATAATAAACTTCGTTTAGTTGTAGTTTATTTCTGTGGATTTTCTATTTTGTTGTCTCTTGTTCTCTGTGTTCAGCATGTTTACCGCCTTCAAATAGAACATTAAACGTGCATGTAAGGCAATAACTACTATTAGACGAAGCTACCTATAAGTTCAACTAGAGGGAGAAAGAGAGTTAGAGAGTGGAAGAGAGAGAGAGAGAAAGAGAGATGGAAAAGTTGTTCAACTTTTTGCGGCAGCTTCCTGCAACTTGCTGCTGCTAACGATGTATTTATGCCAAGCGACAAACTGTGGGAACAAATAAAAAATTTAGCGAAATGTTGAAGAAGTGGGTGAGAGAGACAGAGACAGCGACAGAAAGAGAGGGAGTGAGAGACAGAGATGGGACTCGATTGTAGGTCGTTCATTGCAGTTGAACTGGAAAAAACTTTTAAAAAGAATTTTTTCTTCCTTTTCTTTATATATATATATATATTTTTATTTTTTTTTTTTGTATTCAACTTCCTTGGCACTATCATTAATGTCAAAAATATCAAACTGACAATATTGCAAAGCTATCGATAATATATATAACAAGCAACAAACTAAAAGGAGAACAACTCAAACAAACAAAACAGAAAAAAAGAAAAAACTGAAAAATTTTTAAGTTGTCAGACAGCGTAAAACATTGACATTTTGGATTGCATTTCCCCCTTCAACAAGTGAGCGAAACGAGGGTGGAAGTGAAACTTGAGATACAAATTTCTCACTGTCATTTTGTTGTAAGTTTTGTGGCATATCGGAGAGGACTTGGGAATGTTGATGTTGTTGTTGTTGTTACTGTTGTGGGTCTTAGGTACGTCACGTTTTTCGCGCGCATCTTTATCTCAGTCTGAGACTTTGTTTCTTAGTCTCCCGTTTTGGCCATGTCTTTGGCTGGGAGTAAATATTTTGGTCTCCAGTTTGCCACATTCACCGTTTTTGTGTGGTTTTGGGACCTGTCAATTCTCCCATTCAAGTCGAGTGGCATTTAAATCAAGTTTGTCCATACAAAATGGAAATGCCCTTGTAAACTTTATAATAAGCAGGAGACACTTGAAAATAGAAAATTGGTAATGGAAAACAGTTGCTCCAAAAAAAAAAAAAATAGTTTCTTTGTTTTGTGAAAAGTGAAATAGTTTTTAAGGTATTTGCCTTTAAAATTAGTCAGTTTTTTTTCCAGAGTTATTGGTAGTTGAACTTTCTAATGAGAAGTTGAGTTATTGCATCTTAAATTTCATTATTTTATTTATCCTCAGTTTTGACTATAATTTAAATTAACATTTGAAATTGTGTTTTTATAAGATTATTATTTAGTGAACGAATTAGTTTTAAGCAAATAAAATTTAATAAATAAAATAAATAAATATTTATTTAAACTTTATATTAAACAAAAACTAAAAAATAATACATAATATCCAGAACTCTTTTAAAAAGAAATATTAAATATTTTGATTTTATATTTTAAAAAGTGAGTATAAAATAACAAGAACATATTCCCACAATCAAATAATATATAATATAAATACTTTTTGTAATTTTAAATTAAATTTTTTAAATATTTTATATTAAATATTCCTATTATACATTAATCTAATACAAATTTCTTATAATATTTATTTTGTTGGGTTGTATGCCAATTTTTCTTAAACAAAATTTTAAAATTAACCAAAAATTTGTATTTTTGGCTGTTAAAGTAAATTTACTATATCTTATAGTTGTCCGATCCGATTAATTTTCATACTTTATCTATCTGATAAGTTTAAAAGCTGATCTACCAAGTTTCAACCATATAGCTTAATATTTAAGATCTACTTCTGGCAAAGAAACAGACAGATGGACAGACGAACATAGCTATATACACTCCTTTATTGATGCTGATCAAGAGTATATATATACTTTATGGATTCGGAAACATATATTTTCATCTGACTAACTTTATAATACTTCTATAAAAATTAAGCTAAAGTTAAGCAACAAATTTTTCAAAGATTTTCAAAGTTTCTTTTAATAAGTTTCCATTTTTAAGTAAACCAAAAAGCAAATACAAATTAATACCATAACGAAATGTATTTTTGACACCGTTAAAAACCAATTTCGCATACAAGATACACTTTCACCCATCATATTTTTTGTTGTTGTTAAATAAAAGTTTTGAGTTTAAAACATTTCGATACGGTATTTAAATGTAAAACTGTTTGTTCAAATAATGTTATGCAGATTAGATTTTAATGTTTAAGTTTAAGAGTTAAACCTTTTATATGTTGACTTTAGTACGCTTTAAAATTCTTTACACTCTTTATTTGGCATGCAGAGAGTTTTAGTCAGTTTAAGCAAACACACGATTTCTTCTTCTTCGTCTTCTTTTGCTTTGGCCAATGCAAAAAGGTCAGACATTCTTGGCTAGTATATATATGTATGTAAGTGTGTGTGTACCTTCGACTGCTTAAACTCTGGCAAATAAGCCAAATCGCTTTTCATTTTATGAGTTGGTCTCCTCCTTCGCTCCAGTCTTTGGTTAAAGATTTGCACATAAAAACAAATTGCAGCAATTGGCATTCATCATTAGTGGTGTTTGGTTTTTTGTTTTGGTTAAACTCCATCCCCTCTTTTCACCCCCCTCTCCTTAAACCTCACTAAACATATAAATGAGGTTTTTATGGAACCAGTTCACATACTTGTAAATTTATGGTTTTTGTTGTTTTTTTGTTTTTTGGCTTTTTGAGTTTGTGATTTGTTGCACTTATCAGCATTTTTCATTTTCTTTTGCCCCCTTGGCAGTTTTCTTAAAAGAAAGAGAAAGAGATGGCCTAAGTGCGAATGAGAGGACTTGAGAGACACACACACACACAACACATCATCAACAATAAGGGAATCACCTAGCTATTTTCTATTGCCATTGCCATTACATTCCCCTTTTTCCCCATTTCCCATACCCACCTTTCTTGTGTGGGTGGGTGTGTGTCATAAGTCAGATTTATGTGTGCAAAATAGTTACTTGAGTACCATATACTCATGGTAACAGGGTTTTCTTCACTTTTAAAAGAAAAGAAAATGGGCGTGGCTTAGAGACTAGTTTTTATTATATTTGCTTGTTGTTATGTAATTTGATTTGTAGGTTTACTGTCTGCATATACCATATATGAATCTTAGTTAGAGGTGTAGATAAGTAGAATTTTTAGTTTAGATAAAATGTAAATAAATTATAAATAATTTTAATTGTAAAGTTTATTTGGAATAATAATGCCAAGTATAATCTATCAAATTGAAAATATAATAAATGACAGTTATATATATATTTTTAAGTTATTTCTTTAACTTACTTTACTTTATGACAGTTTGAATACAATTTTATAAAGTAAAAAAGCATTAGCAATGATTTACGTTTTATTCATGTTAAAAAAAAATCCATTAAAAAGAATTTATATTAAAAAGCTTTTTTAGTTTCAGGATATAAATTTAAAAGCCATTGTAAATTAACAAACTTTTAGTTATCTGTTTTTGGGCTTGAAATTCAGGATGGAAAAGTGCACTAGACAAAAATTTGTACAATCTAAAAACTTTTAAGGAACGCAAGATATTATAAACAAGCAAGACCAAAGTCAAATTTGCAAACTCTTTCCTTTTATCCCAAATCTTCTAAATCATTTCCTTAACAATATATATGTATATATAAAATAAAAAAATTGATGGATTAGATGAAGGGTAATCTTTTGACATTGATTCTAACAATTTATTAAGTTAATTAGTGAATTAAGCATATTCTACAAATTCTATATTCAGTATTCAAAGATATTTAGCTATACATTCAATCCATGCTAAAGAAACAGTATGTTTTAATACACTATAATAAAGTTAGGATCTCCTTATATACTTGAACGCTATTGGAATTTCAAAGGTATTAGGTGAAAGGTATTAGGTGAAAGGTATTAGGTAAAAGGTATTAAGTATAAGGCATAAAGCGTGTTGCGGGGCGCACCCTCGCGCCAAAATAGTTTGCCTAAGTTCGCCCCTGATCCTGACAAAGATAGCGACTATACATTATACAGGACTTTTCGGATAAAGGGTTTGGGACGAACTTAGACAAACTATTTTGGCGCGGGGGGTACTTCATTCGCACAGCAACAAAGCCGTAGGCACAAAAAAGGTGATAATTAAGGCCAATATTTCTTAAAAATTTCAATTATATTTCAATTGAAACTAAATCGCATAAAACAAAGAAAGTAACAACTAAGTTAACTTTTTCAATCAAAATTTAACATAAAGCTGATTACATCAAATACTTTCAAATAAAACTAATAAGATCTAATGTATATATTTTATTCTTAGAAGAATTTTTAAAACTTTTAACTAAAGCAACATATTTCATACTGAACTTTTTTTGCATACAACAGATTTCTAAATTGAAAGTAATAAGAATTTATTATAGTTAAGCACAAATATATAAATATTCAATATAAAAAATAAATATATTTCTTTATATCTCTTCTTATTTTTTCCATGGAAACAACTTTTAATATATTGAAATAAGCAATTGCAGCAAAAAATACATAAAACCAAAAGATTCCTATAAGAAACTGACACAAAAACAGATCAATACCTTTAACCGTAACTAAACTACCAAAGAAAAACTAAACCCAAAAAAAGTTTATTATTATAACTTTTAAAAATTAAAAACAGATTTGATCTGATAACCCACTGGAATGTAAGTCTCTATCCCTTAAGCAAGATCAAAGTCAAATTTGCAAACTCTTTCCCTTTATCCCAAATCCTCTGAATCATTCCCTTAACAATATATATGTATATATATAAAAATGACCTGTTAATTTAGGCGCATAAAACATTTAGAGAAAATTACTTATATTATCTAAAGGCAACGCGTTTTTGTTTTCAACCTCTCCCTCTCTTACTCTTTCATCCTCAAGTCAACTAATCTCTTTTCGCAATCTCACAAATTATAGTTTGTATAGCCATTAAATTGATCATTTCTCATCTCAGACTGACTTACAAAGATATTGAGAGAAAATCATTTCACAATGAGAACATAAATCACAATTTGCCGGTTATCGGATAAATATAAATTTTCTTTCTTCTTTTTTTCTTTGTTGCTTACCAAACGATTTCAACTTCCAGCTAAATCCAAAAAACTGCTTGATTGAGATTTAGATAATACTTTTTTTGTATTTTCTTTACATAAATTAAAAACACTCGACTTTTACTTTTAAATCAATGAACGATTTCATAGCACTTCACTTCACTCCCTCTCTCACTCTTATTCTATATTTTGCTTCCTATTTCTCAATCTTCTTTAAATCGGTTTTTTTTTCGAATTTCTTAAAATAAACACTTCATTATTAGAAACACATGCTTCTTCTTGATCGGGATTATGCTTCTTCTTTTCCTTGTGGACTTATGGCAGGGGGCAAATGGCCATCATGTTGTTGAAAGGGTTAAAAATAACCAACTAAATTTTTTCTTTATACTTTACAATTCACTTTTTGTTTGCTTTTCCCTTTTTTTTTTTGGGCTTTATTTCGCACTTCGTTGCAACGGAAATGTAAAACTCAAAACACAAATGCAAATGTACCGTAAAGAAACTCCAGAAATAACATCAATCCCCGACGGTTTTGCGCAAAAAAAAGGGGGGGCGGCAGGCCAGCAGCTTTGTTTCGTAATTTATTCCCGATTTTTCTCTATCACATATATATATATATATATAATATGCAGATGCATCAATTCTTTTGGCACACAACACTATTCTTTTCTATATATGTAAATATTTTTATACCGAAAAAAATAACGTATTGAACCGATCGATGATCGCTAATCGTTGATCTATGCGCTCGTTCCTCGTGATGCAGTTAGTCGTGTGACCGCGTCGTACCGAAGTTCAAATTGAACTGATGATGATGCTGAATCTTGTTGTTGCTGTGTCTTCTCCGAGCGCAAGACACATAAGAAGAGAGAGAGAGAGAAAGAAAAAGAGAGAGCGAGCTGATGTTGAGAAATTGCTCTCAGACAGCGCGTCGTTGACCCCCTAACACAAGCCACAAAGAGCTATACTCTATATTTCTGGCATATAAACTTTTTAGGATCTTTTCTCTCTGGTTATAATAAAAATCAAATCAGACTAATCATAGCTTAATATATATCTTATAATAGATGTATATAATACATCTTTTAATCGATCTAAATGGATCTTTGGATTATATCAAGGTAATTATGAATTTCGTTGAGGTAACCAAGGCATTCTTTCATCTCCACTGATTTATATAACACCATTTGGCAACTAATATTTTATCCCCTAAAACAGATCAAACGTTCCTTGTTTTTAAAAACATTAAGTAGCACAAGTCTTAGTTTTAAGACGTGGCTAAACAATCAATATTCACAATCTTATAAACACCATTAATTGAAGAAACCAATAACACAATTGTTTAAATTACATTCATTAAAGTAGCCCATAACACAATTTTTCGAACTTGTATAACTTAAAATTTTGTTTTAATTTATATACTTCAGTGTCTTAACGGTTATTTTATGATCATTTTAATAAAACTGGGAGCACAAGGATTAAAAATGTCGTTATGACTTCAAAAAACTGAAAAAAACCAACGTTTTAATACGAAAAGTCTTGGAACCCTCAAGAAAGATCACTAAAAACCAAAGTTAAAAGTTTTAAAACAGAAGTTCTAATAAGAACTTTAATAATACCATTCAATAACATTTCCTTTAAAAGAAACAATGAGACAAATTTCAGAGAAAGAGTAAACTTCCCGTCGACGTTCGGTTTTAAGTAGAGTTCGCTCCACGTGCTGTTGATCGTGAGAGCGTGACGTTCACTTAAAAAGCCGGTAAAATGAACTCTTAAGAGAGAGAAAGAGGAGTGAGCGGATTGTTTATGTTTTGAATGAACATTGAATTTTGCACTTGCCTCAAAGAGTAGCCACTTAATTGATAACTCTTGTTAAGTTTAATCAACAACTAAAGTAGAAGTGAGTAAGGTGTGTGCCTCTAAAACGTATAGTTTATATTTTTTGTTGAATTTTTTGCAACTTACTTCAAATTGAATGATTAATGGCAAAGCCAAATATCCTTTTTTGGCACAAAGTATAGAAATACAATTGTTGGGCAAACATTTACACATAATCCGTCAACATTGAGAGTGGAAAATCAAGTAAAAATAGCAGAGACTGATTAAGGCCAGCGAAATAAACCATTGGCAGTGACAGAGGCAGACCAAAAGGGAGAGAGGAGTGAATCAAAATATTATTCAATAGGCATTTGCCTTAAGCGCGTGTCTCGAGTGGCCATTGGAATCGGATTGGATTCGATTGGATTTGGATTTGATTTGGCTTTGGATTGGTTTGCTTTGGAAATGCATTTTAGCTGTTTGCCCCACAAAAAAAACGAAAGAAAAAAAAAGTTAACTTGGCGTCGTAGCCACTCTTAAGATTTACATAAATAAAGTGCGCACCACCACCAAAAATGGGCGGTGTATAAAATCGATGTGAAATCGGTCGTCCGACTCTATAGATTTTTATGCATATAAATTCTTTTTTGATTTGATCAATTTAATGGAGGAATTTTTGACCGCATCGAATTGTCTTCGGTTTTATCGAAGATTTAATTAAAAGCTGCCAGAGATGAGCTTGAAAAGAAACTGGTTTTAGTGTGTGTGTGTGCGGGGGGAAAGGGTATATCATATCTGTGAAATTTATGACTACATAAATATGTCTAATTGTTTAGATAGAAGCGGTGTTTCTTTTAGTATTTTTTTTTTTGTTTTTTTTTGGGATCATGTATTTGGTTTGTCTTTGCTGAAATTCACCTAACATCCGGTAGCTCATTGGCCTCTATATGTTTTGACCATTTAACTCTCTCTCTGTCTCACTCTCAACGACTTCCGTTACGCTTGAAAAGAAATATATATGGAAGTACTCTTGTCATTGTCGTTATTTTCTAAAAGAGATGCTTATCTAAGCGAACCCCAAAGCTTCTGTCTGTTTTGCAGCTATTGTTTATAACTTGGCCAACCATCAATATCTCAGTACTGTCGATCGTTTTTTCATATATGTCACACATACATTCACATATACACACACAGATCTTTTGTGCAGCAAAACTGGTTCCCACCTTCCCCTGGCCTGTTTTTACAGTTCTCTCTGTGGGTCAAATCTGTTGTCATTAAACACATATTTAGTTCACTTGCATTGCCGTCAAATGAGAACGCATTTATTCTTCATCTATGAAATTATATATTTTTTCCTTTTCAGTCTCGCCAATTTTCGCTTTATCATTCTGCTAATGACCGAATCTGTCGCCATAGAATCATTTCAAGGTTGTTTATACCATAAACCGTTATAGAACCAAGTCCAAGAGGCTATCGTGGGAATATGTGGAACTTCCCTTCTACATTGGCAAAGTTATTTATTTAGCAAAATTATCAAAATTAGCCATTGAAATGCCTTTGGTTTGTTTTTCAAGTGTTAAGCTTATCAATTGTTGTTATATAATGTACTGAATTTGGGTCATAAGCCATGACAAGACTAGAGATAACGATCCAAAAGCATTGCTTAAACTGTCCTCCAATAACCTTACTCGAACAAAAGTACCAAAAATGTAGGTAAAAGTTACAGAAACAGCAGGGACTGATCTTTTTTTTCAGTGTATCTATTGTGACACCTTTTTTTTATTGAAATCAAAGTTTTTCCTAAAGTGAACTGACCTATAAATGTTGTAAGTACCCTGCAAATAGTTACTTTTTAAAAACATTTTCAGAATTGGAAAATATTTTTTGTTCCTTTCATTTATTTTTGAATAAAAATTTAGAAATAAATTATATATATATGTAATCTTTTACATTTATTTCTATTAATCATGCCCCTTTATGCTCACGTCTTAAATTTTGTGTTTTCTGTTATAATTCCCAACTAGTTAAATCGTTGAAACAGTGTTAAGCCAAAGCAAAGCCACATCTTACCTATTATAGACAGAACTGGTCTAGAAATACCTGACAACCTTCTAACCTTTGTGTTATCTATGCAAAATCTATGACCTCCAGCAAGTTGATTAAACATTTATAACTAAAAGGACACTAAACAAACAAAAGTTAAGTAAAAGGTCATCGAAAATACTTGACAAATAATCTATTATTACTGATAGCTAAACTTTTAAATATAATTTCTATATATTTTTAGGTATTGATTCGACTTAATTCATTTATTATTACTGATAAATTTTTTGTTTAAATAATTTAAAATTTGCACTTTTGGTTTAAAGCTTTCTATAAGAACAAAAAACTACCTAAACAAAACTAGATTATCAGGCTATATAAGGCCATGGCATAGTTTGTAAATCCTTGGAAATTCTTTTTTCTACAGTGTCAGTGTTAGAATAGATTAGAAGAATTCGAATTTTTTGTTTAAGAAGAGTAAAAGAATTTAAATTTTTAAACAGATTTGAAACGTTTTAATAGTTTGATAGGAAAACTATTCTAAACTATGTTTAAACCCTATAGTCCTTGGAAATTGAGAGGATCAAATATAGATCAGTAGCTTACACTTTGCGACTTAAGTCACGGAATTAGTACCAAATATTTCTTGCTATAAGAAAACTGTGTCAATACCAGATCAATGATCAATAGATGAATGAACCAATATCTAATATATCTCCAACTATTTATATAATTCACATATATATCTATATATCAAACTAAGATACCATTTAATCAATATTTATCTGTATTGCATTTTGTTAACAAATTTTAAACATTGATGGTAATCCAATTTCCATGTCCTCACTTTACGAACTTTCTTCAATTTAAATACCGAAACACAAACCAGCGTTGTTTTTTAGTTAAAAAGTTTTCTTTTTGTTTTTTGTTTTTGCAACTGACACTTTTATATCGCAAAATTGCAGTAAAAAGGGAAAATGAACGCAAAAACATGAAAACTTTTTGGGTTTTGAAAGCGGACGCGCATCACATTTAGTGACTGACGGATGAAGGGGAACTGACAAACGCACATCGAATCCAAGTATCAGTACCAGTCCCAAACCAAACCACCAAATCCAAAAACCCAGAGTCAATCCCAGTCACAGTCCCCATTTCAGACGCAGGCAAACTTGTCTAAAACACACCTTACGCACGTCTTTCTAACTAATTTCTGCGCTTCTCAACTTTCCCGAATAAGCCAAGCTGAAATGTTGAGCAGACAAAGAAGAAGTTGGCGCTGCCAGAAGTTTATTAACCGTCGCCTTTCCGCCTGCCTTTGCATCACTGCGACACACACATACACACACCATAACCGAAAGAAAGACCACAAGCGATTCTAAACGGCACTCATTCACAATTTTCTGAACCAAAGTAGAAGAGGACCATCTACTGCCAGCACCAGCAGTACCAGCAGCAGCGGCAGCGGGGGGGCCTTTGGGCCAACTTGGGAGCATTTTGAAGAAGCGTAGCAATGTGGCAGATTGCTGCGGTTGCCTTGGCCATGGCCAAATGGGGAATGTGTACAAAGAGAAAGAGAGAGAGCGGAGGGGCATGTGCGTCTGTCTGGTTTGGTTGCCTGTTTCTCTGGGGTTTGGGTATGCGTTAATTCATCATTCGCTTAAATGGGTGTTACCTGTTAAGTGCGTTTATCACGTGCTGGCTTCGGCGTTTTTATGAGTTTTTCCGCATTTTGTTTCTTATATGTTTTTTTTTCTGTTTTTTGTGTTTTTTTTTTTTGGAGGTGCCCTGCACTTTGCCGCTACTTAAATTCTGGTTTAAGTGGCAAACAATCTCATTTTAAAGTCAATATAATTTTGATTATTTTAATAAAAAAAAAATAAATAACGTGTATGAATTTTATTTTTATTTTTTTTTTTTTTTACATTGCTTAAGACGTGAGACATTAAAATAATATGCTTAAAAATTTTATGAAATTTTGATAAAGAAAAAAATTGTATTAAGTCTAAAGCATATAATATGTAATGTGTGAGAAGATTTTTAACTAAAATATAAAATAATAATAAATAAAAATAAATTTATGTTTATTATCAGCTAATTATACAAAAATTACATTTGAATGGAGTAATATAAATTACCATTTGAAGTTTAGTTTTAATTATAATTTGTTTCATTATTCTTTAACTTTAAAACTGTGAAACATATTAATAATTAGAACTATTTCCATTAAAGTAAATGAAATTTAAATTATTTTAAGATTTTTTTAAATATTAAATAATATAAAAAACTTAAAATTCTAGAAGTTCTCAAGCTGAATTTCTAAATCTTCTACATAATGTTCCATATTCGATCTATATCCTTATCAAAAGTTATATCTATATGCCAACTATAAAACCCTTAGACCAATAACTTAATCCGACTTGGATTACCAATTGAAAGAAGACTAAAAATGCTTAAAAATTATTACCTAATTGCCATTAAAAGTTTGAACTTCAAAAAAATTGTTACCAAATCCTTTTTGATTAGAGGTAATTAGATTTTTTAAAATATCAAATTTTGTTATTTTTTTTTTTTTTTGCATTTTTTTTAAACTTAAAAAATATATATATATTCTGAATATAATGTTTGAAAATTTGAAGGAAAGCTGATTAGAATTTTCGGAGATATGCCCAAGTTTATAAAGCCGCATCAATTATGCGTAAGAATAGAGCTTAATTAAGAGATTTGGTTTTTAAGTAAATTTAAATTTTATAAGGAGATTTTTTAGGAAAATTTGAAAATGCATTTCCAAAGTTTGACACTTTGTTCATTTGAAAAACAAAACCAAAGAAATGTTTAATTTTTTTTACGATTAATTTTGGACTCATTCAATCAAGGATTTGTGGTGATCACCCCAAGGTATAATTATTGAAAAAGGTTTAGCCAAAGCTTTAAAAACTATTAAGAAAAAAAAATTGCTTTTTGGTTTCAATTAAAGCATTTTCAAAAACCGAAAAGAACATTTTTTTGTGTTTTTGACTACCGATAAATCATTAACTTGTTTACTTAATTCTCATAGGAAGTGCAAACCCAACTAAATTGCCTAATAAAAGTTTTTTAAAAAAAACCTTTGCTTGATTTAAAATTTAATATTAATTTGAGCTTATTAAAAGAATAAATTGCTTTGAAATTCTCATAACAATTGACACTTCATCAAGCATCAAATCAGCGCTTTTTTTTTTTCATTTAAAAAAAAAAAATAACATTTTGTTTAAAAAGAAGAAGAAATTTCTCACGCCCAAATGGGCCGACAACAGCAACAACAACAATAACAACATTTGTAACAATAGAAGAAAAAAAGCTTCCCAGTAAGTAGTTTTACGCCCCACCGAGAAAGAGAAAGAGAGAGAGAGATCCAACTGGTTGCTAATGTGAATAATCTGAGAGGGGGGTTGAGGAGAAGGGGATTATGCGGGATACGGACCACACGTTGTGTTAAACAATCAATCAAACAATTATTAATTTGGCATTTACTTTCCACCTCTTATTCTGCTTCTTTTTTTTTCTCTCCCTTTTAAGGTAGTTAACATAACTGAAAATTTGAAAAATATCCAATTGAAATTCCATTTCAATCAATAGAACATTAAATTTAATTAGTGTGGCCAAATGAGTTTCTAGTTAAATAAATCGCATGCGGTGTTGACAGATACAAAAAAAAAAAAAAAAAAAAGGAGAAAAAATAATAAATCTGATAACACCCTAACGTAATTAAGATAAAAATGTTAAGAGGCTAAAGTTCACATAAGCCAAAAATGGAATACTCTAACATTTTAATGAAAATTTAAGAAAAAAGTTCTTAAAATAAACCCAATGGAATTGAGTTTTAGTGACGTAATACTCTAAAATTTTAATGATATTTTTATAAATTTATCTATGAAATTCTATGAAAATACTAAACAGTTATGAAAATTAATCTATAAAGTTTTTAAGAGATTTGTTCTAGTATTTAGTCTCAGATTTTAGCAGAAATGACTTTTGTTTTTAATAAATATAATTAGTAATCATAGAAGAATGGAATTCTTTTAAAATAAAAGTTGTTATAGTGATAATTCTTTAGAAAAAAAGTTTAAATATAATAATTTTTTTGGTCTCTGTTTTTATTGATTGTTCTTATGAAATCTAGTTTATAGATAATTTATTTATTTATAGAAAAGATTATATATCTAATTTATATAAAATTTTAATGGAACTCTTTAAGCCTTTTTAAAATATATTTTTTGATCAAAAACTCTCATTTTAAAAATTTTATTAAATCTAAAATGTTAGAAATAAAATATTTTCTATTGGAAGAAGTCTAATTCCAACAAATGAAAAACTTTAAAAAAAGTATATAAAAGTATCTTAAACTTGATCTATGTATAATGAAGAATCATACACAAAAGAAGAGGAATTTTAATATATATTTATCCTTCAAAAAACCTATAACAAATTCATAAATACTTTTAGTTAGAGTATTCAGATTGAAAAAGTTTAAAACAACTGACAAAACAAATGAAGTCTCATCCAACTGCTCTGTTGAGAGTGTTAAAATATAAAAAAAAAGAATTCATTTTTAATGACAAATGAAAGCATCGTTAATATGTCAAAGAGTCTGCGAATGATAGAAAGAGAAGAACAACAAAAAAAAAAAAAGCAACAAATGTTAGCACATTTTTAATTAATCATGTTCATTTTTTTTTCCACTTTTTTTCTTTGTTCATTTAATAATTTACACACAATTTGTTATATATCAAAAAATAAACACAAAAAAAAAAAAAGAAACCGAAATATTGACAGCCAAATTGTAGTTAATTTACAAATTATTAAACAACATATTTTCTTTTGCATATTAAAATGTTGTAACTTGAAATACCCTGTTTTGGAAGGGTATATTAGTATAAATTAAATCCATTTGGATTGTTTTTGTAATCCAAACAAATTTAGATAGATTTTTGATAGTTCTCTGAATTCTATTTTATAAGAAATGCCTCTCATGTTTAGGCTTTAGTCTAATCTAATCATAAAGGCCTCATTTTTGACTTAGAAAATAATCTTTATCAAATTTAAAAAAAACTATTTTTATTTCATATAAATTATTAAAATTGTTTTTAGCCTAAAGGGGACATACAATTCCAACTTCTTTGACTAATAAAAAGCTTAATTAATTCTAGAATAAATGGCAAAATTATCATTTATCGTTACAGGGTAACTTCCCATCATTTTGTTTAATTGCTTTAAACCTTTTTTTTTTTTTTGGGCCGTGTTTGACCTTTTGACTTTGAAAATTTGTTAAGTGGATAAGCAATTTTTTCTGGCATTTTTGCTTTTTTTTTTTCTGTTTGTTTTCTATTCAGGCCTGGAACCCAAACAAATTTCTGCTTAATGAGTCTCTCTACTTAAATCAGCTTTCAGCAGCTTAAAGTAGCCACAAAAACTGAAAATTAAAATTTTGGTTTAAAAATCATTTGAGATTTTATTTATATGTTTTTAATTGTCATAAAGTTAACTTACCTTACCATAAACCTTTGTTAAATCCATATGAAAGTGAAGTCTTGTTTTGGTTAATATTTTAAATAGTTTCATTTAGTTGTTTTAACTAGAAAATAAGAGAGAAAGAAATAAAGATAACATTTATTTAGTTATATGTAAACTATCTTTTATATTTAAATTTTAATTTAACTTTTAAAAAATATTACATAAATTTTCTATATTTTAATTTTTTCCTACTTGAATCCAACCATTTTTCAAAAAGATTCTTCTTAGATCTTTTTCCAATACTGATTACTCCAAATATTTTAAATAAAATAAAAAAAAAAAAACAGTTAAAGTATTTAGAATCATTAATTCAACATTGGAAAAGTTGTAATTTTTGTATACATATTTACACTTTACATAGTTAACAATTTAAAATTTTTTGTATTATGTGTTATTTTAATATTATTTTTGTTAAATTTTATTTTATTATTTTCTAAATTTTAAGGCTTCCAATTAAATTTTATTTATTATTTACTTTTATTTAATTTAAGTCAGTTTTAAATTTTCTTTAACATTTTTGTTTATATTACGGCGAATGTTTTTTATGGCACGGCGAATACGTTTAAAGGGCAACAAAAGCTTCTTATTATGTGTCTTTGCTATATACTTTATCCGTTTAGTTTGTGTCTTTGCTAATAATTTTGGGGTTTGTAACTTGGAAACTTGCCATAAACTGAGCAGCTCAAATTTTTAAATGGAAATGCAACGGAAAATTAAAAACTAAAGAGAAAACTATAAATTTAAAATAAAAATAATAATAATAATTTTTAGGCTTAATTTTGAATTTTGATTTTAAAATATATATTGAAATAATTAATTTAAAAATTTTAATAGTTTCACCACAAAATATTAAAAAAACTCGAATAGAAAAAAATATTAAGGATTAAAGTAAGGAAAACAATTTTAAATTGTTAGTTTGTTATTCACAGATTTTCTATTTCCAATCATTTCTATATCCTTATATATATATTTTCTAATTATAATGTACTTATTATCTCTTATTTGTTTAATGACTACAAATTTGACCTTCTTTCTCTTGTACTACTTATATTTTCCACCGTAGCTAATTTCTATAGCTTATCCTAATATCCATTTTCCATTTTCAGTTACCGCTTTTCAATTATTTTTGTTTATGTTTTTCAAAAAAACCATGTCTAATTAAGTTTAATGCTAATGCACAAATTTATTGAAAAATATTGATCAAATTTTGTTGGTCATTTTCAGTAGTTTAGTTTTAATGCCATCGGCATTTTCATTCGAATGGCCGGCATTTTCTTTTAATGCATTTTCATTGAGCATCCCCTTGATCTCTCCCCATCCAACCCCTGAAAATCAATTAGGAATAATAACAATCATTGTTTAGAGAGAGAGGGAGAGAGAGGAGAAGCCGTTTCGAGGGCGGCACAAATGTTGTTTTTAAGCTAAGTAATATTCATTGGTAAAAGCAACAAAATGGAAAATGGCACAAAAAAAAACAACAAATTTTAGGCCAAAAAAACACTTACTAATTAAATAAATTGCATGATTTTTAATAATTTACCAACATTGAAAGAGAGAAAGGGAGAGAGAAAGAGAGAGAGAAAGGGAAAGCCAACAAAATGTGCAACAAATCAGGCGAAAATCTGTGTATGCATTGTAATTAGCATAAATTTCTAGTTGAGCTAGTAAATGATATTTAAAAATATTCAAAATCAAATTCAAACACTAAATACAGTAACTAAATAGAATATTTTTGATTTAAATTTAGAAAATGTATTTAATAAGGCATGAAAAATACCCTTTTTTAATATAACTTAAAGTTTTAAGAAGATAAGATAAGGTAATTTAAAGTTTTAAGAAGAATTAGCACTAAATTTTTTAAAGAAACTTCAAGAGCCTGGAAATATCTGTCCTGAAGGAAATGGGAAAGGGTATAAAATACTAAACTCTATTTAAAACAAATAACTTTTTGTATTTTCAGTGTTTCATTATCAGAAATTTCATTAATATTGCGCCATCTAAGAGTTATTAGCTCTATTAGCTCTCTATATTTTCAGCATTTGGATTGCAAATGGGATTTCTTAAAAAATGAAGTCTTAGATTTCCATTTTTAAGATTTCAATCAATATAGAGGACATTCTAGTATTTAACGTTATTTCATCCTGCTGCAGAAATGACAAAAATAAGAATTAAAAACTGAAACAAGATCAACTTTTTAAAGCTATAACTCTGCAAGATGTTATATTATACAAACATCTCTTTGAATATAATGAACAAAATGATCTTAGATTATCTATTTTACATAGATCGTATCAAGTTTTATTGAATTCAATTAGAGAAATGATTTATATAGTTTATATAGAATACATTCATATAGAAATCGATGCTATAAAGCTGTTAAATTGTAATAGAAAGATCTTTAATACCAAAGAAGTTCATATATATAGCTTCAATAATAAGCAAATCTAGAAAAAATCATATAGTTCTTCTTAAAATCTAGATAATCGAAATACTGATAGGTTATATACCCAGATATATTCCCCGTGATTCTGGCTATATACACAGATATATTGCTACTGATTCTGATTTCAAACATACATAACAGAAACTTTTAAGAACTTGTTCAAAAAAAATTTGTTTTTAGAATTATTTATTAACTTATAACTTATAATCTTTAACTTATATAAACTTCCATTCTTTCGCCTACTCCAATATACCCTTTCAAACCCTCTTTGGGTATCAAGTGTAATGGGACAATGCATTCACCTAACAAATACCCAACAAATCAGCGCTAATTAGTGGCCTTAATATCAACTCTGGCTAAATGTCATGTCACATTTAATAAGGTATATTGAGAATGTGGTAGAGAAGCGTGGTCAAGCGACAATATACAGTTATTAATTACTCGCCCACATTTATGTTCTGAACTTTAAACCAAAGCCAACAAAAGCGCACAAAAAAAAAAGAAAAAAGGAAAACAAAAAAAAAATGAAGCAAGCAAGTCGTCCCTGCCGACTTTCACTATACCCTGTACCAAGTAGAGTAACTATATTAAACCAAACTCCTTAAAATTTGCCATCAGTTCAAACAAAAATTCTCCTCACAAGCGGCAGCAACGAACGCATGCTATCTCGCTCACACTTACTACGCAATGTAGCACTGGGCATTTCAGTACAAATTGTACATAGATATATCTCCGATATGTCTTGTCCGATTTTAACCAAATTTGGTCAGCTGATACCTTTTGGCCATATTATTGGGTGTGCCAAATCAGAATAAGCTACCTTTAATTTTACTCTAGTTATTCGTTTTTCCTAAATTGCGGGGGCGGAAGTGGGCGTGGCAAAAATTTGAAACAAACTTGATCTGCGTAGACACTACACGAATGCTAACACCAAATTTGGTTGCTCTAGCTCTTGTAGTCTCTGAGATCCAAGTGTTCATACGGACGGACAGACGGACGGACAGACGGACGGACAGGCGGACAGACGGACGGACAGACGGACATGTCTCAATCGACTCGGCTGTTGATGCTGATCAAGAATATATATACTTTATGGGGTCGGAGATGCTTCCTTCTGCCTGTTACATACATTTTAGCGACTTTAATATACCCTTTTACCCTATGGGTACAGGGTTTAAAAACTAGAGGAGAGAAAGTCGATAATTGGCTGCCACGTGGAAAATGTTCATTTTCAATTATTTTCCAGTTTATTCTGCAGGGTGGAGTTCAAAAGAAAACACCAATAACTAACAGTATACATATAGATAGCAAAATTTTCAAAAATGTCAATAAAATTGTTAGAAATGAATCCAATTCACTAACTTGGCTAATAGACACAAACATTTTAGTTTATCTGAGAGGTTGTTAACCCTTTTTATAGAAAATGGTCACCAAATGGAAGCTGTCAACATAGATCCATTGAACCCATTACCTTAGGCACATATGTGTCTACCACAACTTGTTCAAAGTCGGCTAATTCTTCACCTTTATTTCCTCTCCCCCATCAAATTTTTATTCATTTTTCAAATCGCTGGCAGGCAAGTGAAACCATATTTCATATTGATAGCTGAAAGAGCACTTGCCTCTCATTTATAATACCTATTTTGAAAAATGTTGGTAAACGCAAATCACATTTGGCCAGGACTCAGGCCAGAAAAAAAATAAAATTACGCGACAAGATTGAAGATGACAAATTGAAAAAAATAAAAGAAAAAATTTAAGGTCAGTAGACTTTTTCTTTACTATAAATTTATAAAGCAAGGGTATATTAGTTATGGCATGTAGGTGGTAAGACTATTAAGGTAAATTTTATTTGGTCTAAGGCAAACTTTACGAATAAAAGGTTAAAAAGAGAAAGAAAAGAAAGGATATAGAATATGAATATGAATATGATGTTTAGATCAAATAAGCTTTTTAACCTTTCTAAGGTTTATATTGATTGATATAGAATAGAAAATTGCAATAAGGTTTGAAGCTTACCTTAACGAGTGCCGATTTTATAGAATACATGAAAGATTAATCTTCTAAGTAACTTTTTCTTTTTTGAATAATGAAATATGCCTTTTTGGCCTGATATATACTATTTGGCAACATAGTAAACTGCTAATTCGGCCAGTTATCAATCTTTAATTTATTCTAAAATCGGTACTCGGTAAGGTAATCCTATAATTTTTTTCCAATTTTCTAGCCTAAGGCGAAAATCTCTCTTTAAAAGGTTAGAAAACTTGTCTGAGTGTTTTTTATAGATTTATATAAAACAATTTTCTTTTGAAATTTTTATTCAAATTGTCATTTGATTCTCTTGAAAACGATTAAATTGATATTGGCGTTACATAAACTATCCCGGATATATAATAATGTATATTCAATCGCTCTTGTTGGAAATATCTAAATACAACTAAAGATCTTCAATTAACAATATGGTTTAAGCAATTCCATTTTTTGCACAAAGTATTTTAAACTTGGAGTTCCTAGTTAACTCTTCACAAGTTAATATAAACAAACTGCTTTGAAATCGTCTGAAAAATATAGTTGAAATATTATTACTTAAGAAGAAGAATATAGTATAAATATGATTAAATAAATTTTCTGTTGTTTTCTTAAAAGAGACTTTTACCTTAATCTGTTAACAGTTTGACTATATCATATATGGATATATGCATAAAATCAAACTTTTTATATAGGGGATTTTTACCTTTACCTTTTAAAAGTTTGGCTTAAGAAGCAATCTTCTTTAAATAGTAGAAGAAAGTGAACTAAAACTTAAAATGAAGAATCTAACATAATCATTCTTGAATGTGGGATCTATAAAAGTTGACCTCACGCTGTTGAAATATACCAAAATTAATTGTTGAAAAGATTCAGAAACTATTCTAAACTATTTGGTTTTTTTTTTTATTTAGTTTATACAAGTCCTTAATTTTAAAGCGTAACTAAAAGCTATGGCTATCTAGAGATCAAAAACTTTTAAAATTGACATCGATCTTCTAAGTTTGGTATATATTTCGTCCCATCTTTTTCTGTGAATAAAGATTGATTCGAGTAACCTTTAAAACCTTCAAAATTTATTTCGATAAGACAAATACGATTAGTCAAACAGTCAAAACTAAGACATTAGAAACAATCTTTTTAAAATAGTAGTAGATAGCGTCCTAAAAATAAAAAAATGTTTGTCCAAAATTAACCTTCTTAAATTTGGATCCATTAAAGTCATGTCTTTAGAAGGTATTCCATGATCCTAATCATCGCAAATTGTTTTAATATTACAGAAAGATTTCTTAGTCTAATGAGACTTTTTAATTTGCTATAGTATTGATTATTAATATATATAATTAATATATATAATCTTTGATTCATTATACAGAATTCTCTCATTGACAATTGAATCGTGAGAAATCATTTAATGGCTTTAACTTTAGTCAATTGTATTAATTGCATTAACTATCTTAGTTAATCTAGTCTTCTCTTTTTCATTTGAATGGAACAAAGAAATAAAAAAATGAATACAAATATAAGAAAAATCAGTATTATTTTTATTGAGATTATTCTACTAAAATTATTTAGTTTATTAGATTTTTCTCAATTTTTAGACTAATATTTAAAGTTTTCTAAAAGTTTTATCAAATTTCCACATAAGACTATAGTCAAGAATCGTCTAGATTATATTTCTATATATAATAGTAATACCCGTTCCCTAATGTGTTATATTTAAAGAAAGGCTATTAATAGAAAAAAAATATATAGAATAAAGAAATAATATAAAAATGTGACTTATAACTAAAATAGAAGCTCTTATACCAAAAAATCCTTTCAATAAGTAAAACTCGATTATTATCAAAGATTTTATTTTATCTATCATTAAAATCATTCAATTAACTGATATGATATACATACCCTAAGTGATTACCCTATTTTATTTGTAGGGTATAAAAAGTGTGTTATAGTTTAAAGTTCCCATTCCATATCTTTTAGTGTTCGTGGTATTTTTTGCTGCTAAAAGCTGGCATTTGGTTAGCTCTCTGGTGGAGGAGGAAAAAGGCAATGCATGTTCAACTGTCAAATGCTTCGTTGAGCTTTGGAAAAGTTGCCGGCTCTGTTTTCCACAGTTTTCACTTTTTTTTGCGCTCTCTTTTGGTCTCTTTCTCCTTTTGACACCTTTGGTTTTTTAATATATATTTTTTCCTCTTTTTTTTTTTGTGTAATTTAAAGCCGCCCTTAAAGTTGCTGGTGCCTGAAAGTCTGGCCCGGAAAATACTGCTTTAACATGGCTCATTACACAGGAACAGGAGGGGAAGGAGGGTGAGAAGATTGTTTATAGTTTTCCATAACTTTTATTTATTGTTTTTTTGATTTTTAAAAAATTATGCTTAAATGCTAACTACTAACAAATTGTCCATTAACTAACATATAATGTAATTAACTCTTTTTTTTTTTTTTTTGTTATTATTATTATTATTTTTCATTATCATCGGCATTATTATTATTATATTATTATAATTATAATTATTATGGTTTATTGGTATTATTTCTGTGTATTTTCCTAGTAAATGCAGAAATATGAAATTTGATTTTTTTTTTTGTCTTTTTTATTTATTTGTTGATCAACTCTTTTTTTTTTGTTTTTCTCTTATTTTTTTTTTGCATTACTTTGTAATTAATTTTAATTGTAGTCAATTAGTACTAGTAGTTGTTTTTCCTTTACTTTGCTTGTTGTTGTCTTTTTTTTTTATATGGTTTAATTGCATTTAGTGTAATATTAAAATTACAAGATTTTTAATATATATATATATATATATGTAATATATACAAAATTATTTTACAGTAGTTCGAGTTTAGTTTTAAATTTCACCGGAAAGTTATAAACTTTGTTTTGTATGTAAGGAAAGGTTGGTTGGTGAGGGGTGGGGTGGGGTAGGAGATAAATTGCAGAGCATCCTGTTGGGAAATGATGAGAGGAATGGAGCGGGGGGGTGAGGATACTATGCATTTTCACGTGGCAATCGGACACGTTTCTCTCTTTCTTTCTCTTTCTGTTAGTGGCTACATTAAAAATTTTCCCCTTCTTTTTTTTTTGCATCTTTTTTTACTGTTTTTTTTTTATTTTGCTCTTTTTTTTTTAATAGTTTAGGATAATGGGGAAGTTGGGGGTCCTTTTTTTTTTAGTTTAGTTCATCTTACGTGCTAAAGTTAATTTCATATTTATACAGGGTGGCTTTTTTGTTGTTGTTTTGTTTTTTTGTTGTTTTGTTTAAATATAGCAAGTTTTATAAACTCTTCTTTTTTTCTTAATTTTTTTTTTTTTTTTTTTATTACTTAGTAGCTTACAGTTTATATATCGCATATATATTGTATATATATATATATTTATATATATATATATAAAGTTTCATACGATTTATGTTAATTCTTTTTATTTAATTTTCGTAGTTGGTTCAGTTTGACAAATTTTTAGCTTGTTTCAAGAGAAAGTTTATAGAAAAAAGTGAGGAGAAGTGAAGGGAAACTTCTGTGACCAAATTATTAGAGATGGCAATAAATTTTAGAAAAAGTTTTACTGTTAGAGTAAAATAAAGAAAATAAATGTATATAAAAATTAAAAAAAAATTTTAAAATTTGAGTTAGAGTAAAGAAAATTTACCTGATATATTGAAATGATATTTTAATTCTTATTAATTTTTCTTTTTATTTTGAAACTCCATTTGAAATAATGTAGTAAGAATAAAAGCAACGACAAAATAAAACATTTTGGAAGAAGGACTTTTAAACTTGTAAGGATATATTAAAAAGAATCAAAGAATTTAATTAACTAAGCAAACCAACTAAAATTAAACTGTTATGAATCATTATTACACTAAAACTAACTAAAACTTTAAGATTTTTTAAACATAAAAAAAGCCTTTTAAAATCGGGTAGTTGAAGATCGGAATTAAAATATATTTTTTTAATATTTTAGTATAGAAATAGAAACTGAGAACACTTTCAGAAAACTTTCGAACTTTGCAGAGAATTTTCAAAGAATTTAAATTTTTATTTATTTATTTATACTATGATTAATAAGTAATTATGAAATTACCCTTAATCGGAGAACTAGCTATAACAACTTGAGTATTAAGCTAGAAAGAATTTAAATACTTTTAAAGGTTTGCAGAAAACTTTCCAAAAATTTAAATACTTTTAGAGGTTAAAAAATAATCCAATCTAAATCTCAAATGTCACTATAATATTTTTTTAAACCATTTATAAACTTACTTCATGACAATTAAAGAAAACGTTAAAAAAAATTCAAATTTTATAGTTCTAGAAATTTTAGAAAAATTTTTATATAAAGGAAAGTTCAAGAAGAGAGTCAAGGGAGAGAAAATTCAACACAAATTATACTAAGCCTAGAAACAAATTTAATTTTAAGTTTGTTTAAAGTAGTTGTTTCATTTCTGTTCAGTATATCAAAGTATAAATAAAAATAAAATATAAAAATTTCATAAAAAATAAAATAACAGAATTATTTACTTACGATTTTATATAGTTATTTGATTAAATGTTTTCCTCTCAATAAATTAATTTTCCTTGCAATTGTAAGAAAGTCGGCTTAACATTTTAAACACTTTTAAAGCATTGCAAAACCTTAAAATAAAATTTAAAAAAAAATAATTAAAATGATATGTATAAAATAAATGAATGATAAACATAAGAAAAATGGAAAATAATCAAACTAAAATGGAAAAGAAAACTAAAGGACGAAGGAAATTAAAAATTAATGTTAATATAGTTTAGGAAAGTCTAGGAAACCAGATTAAATGGTAACAAGAAATAGTCACAAGATTAAAATAACTATATAAATAGATATAGAAAAAGAAACTCAACTTTGAAATAGATAATGTTCTAATAAAAGTTACAGAATAGTGTTGATGTTGCATCAAGAAAAAGGAAATGTTTATCTAATACTTATATAAATAACTTAAAACTAGATTTTGGCTTTATTTAAGTCATTGATTAAACACTAAAAACAGACACAGACATACAATACACATAATATATACTTATATACACGGATGGGGAGGAGGGAAAGTGGGAGAAATGCACATTTAAGTTACATATACATTTTAAGATTTTTAATGACCATTTCGATTTAGCCTTAATCTTCGTTATTTTTTCTATTCTTTTTTTTTTAACTACAACTTAAGTCAAGTTTTTTGTTGTTTTTTATATTATATGTCTCTTATAATACAATTTTCGTTTCTTCTATTTTATCTAGTTTGCCACCAATGCCACCACCAGGACCCGCACCACTACCCATGGCTACCACAGAAAGAACATTGTCCGAGGATGTTGTTACTCCACCTGCTACTGGCATACCAGCTGTGGCAGCTGCTGCATCCTGCTGCTTGACTTTCGTCTTATCCTGCACGTACATCGCAGCCAAAGCATTGAAACGTGGACCCCAATTTTGTAAATAGTTAAAGTCTTGATTCTCATCATCGGTGCCTGTCGAATGGTAGGGGGATCATTGTGTTAGTTAATGGTAACCATTCAAAAACATTCATTCAATCACCTGATGCCAAAGAGCTTAGCGATTCGGCTATACTACCGCTACCCTCAAAGGTAAAGTTTCTTAGATCATCAAAGGGCGGAGCATTTGGATCTTTATCAATGCGTACTTTGCGCTCCTCCATCAGATAGGCCACATTCAATTCTTGACCCGGTGGCAGCAATGTCATCACAGGATCTTTAATAAAGAACATTCAATTAGCATAATTCTCATTCTCTAACTTTTATTCATATTTTAGACTTACATATAATGGGCATCTTACAGGTGGCTATATCCGGTGGCATGGATCCACCACCTTGTGCACTGATTGGTATTTGTAATGGGGTTATATCGAATGCAGTCATATCATCCTCACCGCCGCCCTCATCCTCATAACTAATGACAGTCTCACGTACATCCTTTTCGGGTCCAGAGCGTTTCTTTTTCTTGGTCGTCTTACGTTTGCGATTGTACAAAACGAAAATCAAAGCAAGGACTGCAAAAGAACGTTACAAAAATTGTATATAGAATAAATTTTAATATTAAGTTTAAGGTTAAATAGATTGCATTAATTTTAAATTATCCAACACTGATTTTATTTAAAGATTTTAAATGGAATTGGTAGAAGTCCATGTATTTAAATGTATTATAGACAAAAACTGTAAGTTCAGTCAAGTTCAAATTCTATTTTTAATTATTGTAATAGATATTAATGTATTGTCATATTCGATTACGTTGCCAGGGACAATACTTGACATTGTCATTCTCAAGTTTCCATTTGGATAATTTCATCTAATTTGCCTTTGGACAAGCCATGGACAGATAGACGTACCTCCCACACTAAACTACCTAAGTGCTAATGGAAGCCAACACGAGCCTATTAAACTGAACTCGATGCTGATGCTCCTTTAAACCAAACGGCAAACAGGAACAGGAAATAAGCAAGCGGCAAAAAAAATGGCCAAAATAAATATCTATGGAAAAGGAGCAGGTTTAGAGTAAGAGTAACAGAGAGAGATGAAGCCCAAGGAGCACTAAAGTCTGTTAACTGTCAGAGGAGCCATAACAACATCAGTTGAAACAAAAACAGAAACAACTCCATTTACATTTAATGAAGGTAATTAAATGTAAAGAAAAATGTTTTCATGCCAAGAACACTGAGAACAAAAAAAAAAATAAAAATAAAGAAGAGCAGTCAAAAAAGGAAGAAAAAAAAGCACAAACGATCAAATTACCTAAAAACAAAATATTTCAGTTAATAATAGACAAGATGGAACTTTTTGCTTTGCATTTTATTAATGAACTTAAAGTGAAGGCCATCAGGAGACAGCGCCAACCAGCTGGCATTTATAGAAACTAATGAATCCGCTTAAGCCAAAAATAAAGAGGAAAAAAACCATACGAGGAAAAGAGAGAGAGAGAGAGAAACCAACTTAAAAGCCAAAGTCATTTGCAGCAACTGTGAGACAGAAGAGTTTTAATTATTTTTACTTAGCCATGTTTGCTGGGGCCAAAGTTAATATTCCTGTCAACTGAAGCGCAAATGATAAAATGCAAGTCTACTTCCTGCTTTTTCTTTATTTCTTTCGTCCTCTCTTCTTTTTTTTTTTTTGGCTCAACTTGTTTACACGAAAAACACAGACAGAGAGCGAGAGACCGAAAAGAAAAGTCCTCGGAATATGTTGAAAAAGCATAAAACTTATTAATAACTTTATGCTACTTAAGTAAACTAAAGTCACTGGCAAAGGCTACACAAAAAATAAACAAAAAGACCAAAAAAACAGAAAAAAACCAAACCAAGTCGAAGTCGAAGAAGCAACTGAAACTTGACAAGTTTTACGACTAGACACAACACTTGAAATGCACATTTCGCATAGGGAGAATTGTAGAAATGGAGAACTAGAGAGAAATGGCCTGGCTGGTCTCTGGTAATCCGCTTATTTTCCATTGCCTTCTTCCTTCTTGTTGCCCTTTTTTTTTTGCTGTTTTTGTTGACATTATATGTATCTATGTGTGTGTCTTCATGGCCACTTCATGGTAACTTCTCTTACACTGCGTCTCAATTCTTGTTGCAAAAGTTTAATGCAACAATTACACAACTACAACAACAACTATAACTACTACTAACTACAGCGAAACGTGGTTGTGTCTTGTTGCAACAAAGCAACAAAGTAAACTTCTATCCAAAATACCCCGTCCATTTGGTAGTTTGGGTAAAACCAAACTGAAAATACTTCATTATCAGTTCCTTGCCGTTACCCTTTGAGACTTTTTTGGGTAAGGTCAGGTTAACCCACGACATTGTAAAGTGCATTAAATTTGTCTCTTGCAGGCCACACAAAAAAACTTTTTAAATTATCCATGCCCACAAGGTTGTTTGGGTTTTAGATCGTTTTATTAATGGGCCAAAAGTATTTCGATTATACTAGTTGAACGGGTTACAAAATTTTGTGTTGTTTTTTTTAGATGATTACTAAAGTATATAAAAAAGTAAACTTTATCGACAAGTTTTAGTAAATTCATGTAATTAGAAAAAATATTGTGTAAAAACAAATTTGGAGGGATGTTTTGTGAGAGATTCTATGTATGAAATTTTTACATCATTTACTTTGGTTAAAATTGTTCAGATGTCTGACCATCTGTCTATTTCTTCGCCGGAAATGGACCTTAAATTTTAACCTATATGGTTGAAACTTTGTAGATAAGCTCTTCAATTAAACAGCCTGATGAAGTATGAAAATCAGTCGGATCGGACAACTATAACATATAGTAAATTGACTATAACTGCCAAAAGTACAACATATATTAACAGGTGGTGAGTGAAAGAGACAAACAGCATTTAAATTTCGGACCTGTGATGAATTGGTTTGGTGTAGTAGCTAATGAGAAGTCTCTTTAATAATTCATTTTTATTAGAAAGAAATGCTATTTTAAAAGGGTAGATCTTTTAAATTAAGTATCTATTTAATATTAACATCTAAAAAATGAACTTTTGTTTCATTTCCTTTTCTAAAGGCAACTAAGATGACTCCACATACAACATCCTTTCTTTTTTACCCGTGGTGCGTGTTCGACACGTTGTTCGAGTACTGATTATATTGCATTAATTTAGCAGTGCAAACCATCAAAATGTCTCTCGTTATCCCCGAAAAGTTCCAGCACATTCTTCGTATCATGAATACGAACATTGATGGCAAGCGCAAGGTAGGCATTGCCATGACTGCCATCAAGGGTGTGGGTCGCCGTTACTCCAACATTGTGTTGAAGAAGGCCGATGTCGACTTGACCAAGCGTGCCGGTGAATGCACTGAGGAGGAGGTTGACAAGGTGGTTACCATCATCTCAAACCCTCTGCAGTACAAAGTGCCCAACTGGTTCCTTAACAGACAAAAGGACATCATTGATGGCAAATACTCGCAGCTGACATCCTCCAATTTGGATTCTAAGCTTCGTGATGATTTGGAGCGCTTGAAGAAAATCCGTTCCCACCGCGGTCTGCGTCACTACTGGGGTCTCCGTGTCCGTGGTCAGCACACCAAGACTACTGGTCGTCGTGGTCGCACTGTCGGTGTGTCCAAGAAGAAGTAAGCTGCAGCATTTGCCGTCTTTACAAGTGAATTTTGCTGGATCTGTTACTTTTTTACTATCAACCAACATCAACTATCATTGCCTTGCCTTCTTTACTTCCCATTTAAAACTTTCTTTCCAAAACAATTTTAGTTTAAAATAACTTAAAACATGAAATTTAGAATTTAAATTTTTAACATTTTTTAAATTTTTATCTAAGTTAAAATGTTTTTTATCAAAATTCACTTAAAAAAATATGTTTCAAAATTTAACTAGGACTTTTCTTGCCATGGCCATTTCTGCTATTCATCCATCAAGCTTTAATCAACATGGCCCTAAGTGAGTACGTACAAAAAACACATCATTCCGCCCACGTTCCCCCCTCTGTCCATGAAAATGAAATAGGAGAGAGGGGTATAGGGTGTAGGAAGCCAACATGATGCTTTCCTTTTTTTTTGTTTTTCCTTAACTAACCTACATATTACCAAACAACTACAAAAATTTTCTGGTTCTCCAAAAACAAAAGCCAGGGTCCTTTTAGTTAGCTTTTGTTTACACTTAACTATAAACTTGACTATATATTTTTTTTCTCTTTGTTGTTGTTTTTTTTTTTTGTGAATCTTTCTTTTTTTTTTGTGTATTTTGCTTTTTTTTGTTTTGCTGCTGCTTGGTGAACTTGATGACCGAAGAGGTCAGGTCAGTAGATGAGGAGGAGCAGGAAAAATGAGGAGTAGAGAAGTTTTCATAGCTATTTTCTGTTTTTTTTTTTTTTTTTTTTTTTTCTTTATGCCACTTGAAATTTTATGCTAAAATACAGTTCAGCGATTCTAAGATTACAAAGGCAGCGAAAACGAAAGACGAGATAGAGAGTAAGGGAGTAGAGGGGAAAATGTTACAGGAGGCAAAAGCGTTGACTGTAAATAATGTTAGATAATTATTTACTTTCATTTGAATTTTTTTTGTTTTTTTTTTTGGTTTTTGTTAGCTGTTGTTGTTGGCACTTTTGGACCAAAAATAATTCCTATCAGATTTTATGTTTTGTCTGCAAAAGAAAACGAAGAAAAAAGATAATACAAGTCCTTAAAAAGAACGACTTTTTGATATCCTTGCATAGCAAAGCTTTCTTGATAGTTTGGTAGATATAGCTGATATGGAATTAACCATATTCTATAACTTAGTATAAGTTTCATAGATTCTTTTTATATAAATAAATAAAATATTTAATAAATTAAACTGCTTAATTCTAATGTAAATTTAATAAATTTTACTTTTCTTTATATTTAAACTTTTTAAGTAAATAGATAAGCTCTTTTGTTTAGGGTATAAATATGCTTTTTTCACTTCATAAAATGAAAGAGGAGAAATTGTCTGAGCTTTTATTTATTGCGCCTATTTTGCGGTTTAGCAATTTTATGGGCATTTTCTGCTTTTGTTTTTCTTCCACCCACTTTCTCTCTTCCTCTACCACCTCCTTGTTTGCCTGAAGCAACTGTGTGTAATTAGCTGGCTTAACAGCAACTAATTAGCTTAAGGTTTACTTTTTACTTAAGAAACTTAAAGCCAACATTCACTTTTCTTTTCGTTTGTTGGTTAGATAGATCAGTTCAAAAAAATAAATTGCCTAAAAATGAAAGCGACAAAAGACAAAAAAAATTTGGAAAATGGTTTGCGCTAATTGAAAATCCTTTTAAAATCCTCTAGACTAAAGTGCGTGTGGTACAATACAACAAGAGACATAAAGGAGAAGACCAAATGAAAAGGGACACTGGTGATAAGGAGAGAGAGAGAGAGAGAGGAGAAGAGCAAAACGCATTTGCATTGAACAACAAAAAGAATATCCTTCCAAATGGCCAAAGCCACTTAACAACTCGTTTGGCCAAAATCCATTAAGTGGCCCCTCTGAAAATTTTCTGTCCAACGCGAATAGCTGAAAATGCATGAAAAGTCTATTCTCAATTTTCCACAGTTCTGTTTTTTTTTTTTCTATTTTACTATACGTATGTATTTCGGTTTCGGTTTGCCATCTTGTAAAATGGCGGAAAATTTAGTTCAGATTTAGCCTTATAAATGGCCATTGAACAAATCTGTTAAGGGGATTTATCTTGGTTTAATTTGAAGAAGCGTTTTTTAGTTTTGAGTGGTGCAAATGTATAGCAAATGCCCAATGATTTAATGGTCAACAGTGAAAGTCCTTTAACGGCTTTTTGGTGGTCACAAAATCTGTTGAATTATAGCAATTAAACTGAATATATATATATATCTTTGAATTTTAATTCAATTTAATAATTTTTTGTAAAAAAAATGAGCGAATCAATTAAAATTTTAAATTCTTTTTGCATTGATTGAAATAATTTATTTCTGTTAAGTAAAGCCAATTATTTGAGTGATTTTCATATTGAACCAAAAGTTAAGTTGTTGGCTTTTATTATGGAATTATATTGGAATAAATTCAACAGAATTCGATTAAATAAGCATTTGCGGCAATATTACGTACTAAGTACAGTCGACTCGCAGTAAAAAACTTCCTCCAATAATTTAACCTGTCTGTATCAGTATATTTGTGTAAGTATGTTGTAACTCAGTTATTATATAAGATATATTTCTGTTACATGTGTTGGATTTATGTCAAAGAGTGACATAACCGATTAATCGATCATCATTTGTAGGACAAGCACCTAATCCCATAATCCTGTCTGAACATATAGTAAAATGTTTTGGCCCAGTGCACTACACAAAGGATTTTCATTAAGAAAGAGCTTTCAGATACTATACAGTAAAACGATTTAGAAATGAAATTTGCATATAAGTAATTTAAGTTTTGCTAACGAAGAACTTTAAGATCCTTCTAAGAAGAATCATTTTCTCCAGTGAGCCTAAAAAAATGATTTTTTTTTGTAAATGATGATTGATTGATCCTTACAAAGGATATATTGAATTTGTTGAGTTGTTTGTAAAGCATAGAAAGATACAAATTCTTCATCAGCATCTATAACCAAGTCAATATAGCCATCGTCATCTGTCTGTCTGTTTGTTTCTTTGCCCGTTTTAGACCTTACATTTTTAGCTTTATGGATCAAACTTGCTACATAAGCTTTTTGGATATCTAGGTTTGACAAGTTAAGGAATTAGTCAGATCGGATAGTTATTAAAGTAGAAAATCAATAAATTATGATTATTTAGCCTTCTTTAATCCATTTTTAGTTGCCTTTTATTCGATACAGTGAAATAGCAAATACTTTTTAGATTAAACTTAAACTCTTCATAAAAAGCTTCAACGATATCCTTTCAAATGAATATAATTGAAACAAAGTCTATATATATATCCATTCATAATCCCATTTCCACCTACATTTGTTTTCAAATAAGATTTCGGTGAGTCGGATTTCTGACTGGACAAGAATAAGAAATTACGTGTTTTCCAATACTTAAAATGTATAAAACTCTTATTTTTCATACATTTATTAAAATGAAATTCCAACGATAAGTTGAACCTACAGACCAAGGCTTAGTCATCTCATATATTTAAGGATTTTTTGCTCAAATTTAAAGGGAAATTTTCAGTAAAGTAAAATGTTTAATTCTTTATTGTTTCGTTTACGTTTTTTGTATTGTTTTACATGTGTTTTTTTGTTTTCTTCTTTTTGCCGTTTGCGCCATTTTCAACAAATTGGCCTTGTCTGGGGGGTGTGAAAAACAAGAAGCAAGTAAACAACAAAAATAAACAAATAACCAAACAAACAAGAATTGTAGCCACTTTATGTTGTTCAAAATTCATGTGAGAGACCGGAACAGAAGTAACGGACAACGCGACCAACCGCCACAAAACTCACACACAACTGTACCAACATTTGTACATAGTTACATATGTACATACATCTAGTATGTATGTATGTACATGTGTGTGGGTGAAAAAAATTGTGGGTATAGTCAACCTACTGTATATTGCATTTACATGTAAAAACAGTTGGCGAAAACATGGTGAAAACGTAGTGAAAGAAAAAGAATTTGCGAGCTTTGAGCTTAAGCCGCTTAATGGACACACACACACAAACATAAACAGAGAAATGGTAGAGAAGTTTTGCGGGTTGCGGATAGACGTTAAATGGTAGATTGGTATAGGGATATGGGTACTTTATTCTCATATGGTATGGTATTACTCACTCAATATGATAATCAGGCAAACGAATATGGCTCCAAGAGCACCCATGCTTAGCTTCAATCGTTGCCCCTCTTGGACAAGCTCACAATTTTCGCCCCAATATCCTTCTGGGCAAATGCAACGATAACGCAACCGCGGCTCCAGATTGATGCATGTGGCCCCATTCAGACAGGGCATATCCAGGCATTCATTGCGATCGACACAGCCCTTGGAATCCGTTGACATGATGCGTCCTTCACTGCAACTGTAATGAGATGTAGACGAATGGAAAATCGTGAACAAAATTATGCTTGGATAGTTCGGTTTGGTATTCATTTTCAAAATTTTGTTAGCAATTCCCTTTGATATGCTTATGCAGAGAGAATTGGAAAGGCGGAAAAGACCAAAAAACAGCTAAATGAGCAGGTCAACCGAAATGGAATACAACGTAAAAGGGCAATACAAAATATGGCAAATTGAGAAAAATTGAAAAAGGAACGCAATTAAAAAGAGTACTTAGGAATCAGGAAGTTTAACAGTCAGCTGCAAGCAATTTGTTTCGGTTATTCAGCACATTGATTTGGTATTAATTAATAAATTATTCTTATGTTAAGTTTAAGTAAGTTGTTGTTACATGGACTTTTGTAACCCTTATAATACAAGGTTTCTTATCCATATCGTTTCGGTTATTCCACATATAGTTTTAACATTCATTCAAAAATAGGGAAATTTCTTGGTTTCGGTTAACCAGGTAATATAAGTTTAACTATTTTTGAGATAACACAGACTTTCGTAGCCCTACTATTCAGAGGTTAAACTACCAATTCGTTTCGATTATTCTATGTATGCCCTAACCAAGACTTTTGTAAATCGATTACTTAAAGGCTTAACTTTCTATTCGTTTCGACTATTCTATACACAGATGGAATTATAATATTGAGATTGACATCCCCAAATTGGTTATATTAAACCTTTCTCTCTGCTGAAACTTGAACGATTTAACAGCTTTATTTGTAATTTTCCGGTTCCGGTTGCTGCCGTATCTTTAATCCCTTTAAAGTAAGTATGCAAACCCGTCTTTTTTTTTTATCACCTTCATTCATATTTGGGTCAATACTCGCATTCGTATTGAGTCGATGCCAAGTGACACAAATTCCAGAAGCCCGCCGGCAGCTCCTTCATCTTCTACTTATAATAAAATTCAAATTGAGGCTAAAGTAAGCATAATTTATGACACGTCGACACCTGAAGGTGGGGAAGAAGGTGAATCGACCATCCCTGTTCTGGAATATCTGTGTCACTATTTAAATTTATAAAATGAAAAATAAAAGAAAAAAAATAACCGAAGGAGAAGGAAAAAAAATAACCAACGATTCTTGAACACGTGTTACCAGAGGCAAGAGAAATAGCAGAGCCCTAACCTTCCCTCGTTCCTTCATTTTGCTTTATAATGGGTCGAGCAAATGGAGCGAGAAGCTCCTTCACAGTGTGGGGGCTCCTGTCTGACATGATGCAGAGATTGGGTGTCCTGCTGCTACTACAGCTTCTGATGCTGATTCTGCTCCTGTCGTCTGTGGCTCAAATGGAGTCACTTGGCAAAACTAATGATGTGGAAAATGTGTGTGTGTATGAGTGTGTGTAAATGTATATACTGTGAACGTAGTGCAAATGGCACTAGCAGAATCTACTGTGTCTAGGATCAAGAGTCATGGATGACAATTGATATTATTTGTTTTGCATTCCGCCCATTCCTCCTCCCCCTCTTCGTTTGGGTAGACTATTTGTTGATGTCCATACCGTAATGCTCTCGCCTAGCCACACTGTGTTTAGCATTATTTTTGTAAAATATATTACGCTTACTACTTACGTGCACTCATATTCATTCCATAAATCAACACAATCGAATGGATCCGGACAAATGACATTTGAACAGGGCCTATTCGATGGACAATTGCGTTCCAAATTTCTAGCCATTGTGGCTTGACCCCATTGGGTACCATTCATAGCCGGCGGCAGAGGCAAATGTTTGCCATCCAATCTGTAAAAGGTTCAATGAAAAATTGATTATGTTAAAGTGACCATGGATAAATCTAATAAAACTGGACCCAAACCTATGTAAGCCTAACTGAATTGACCAATGGGAAAACTTAATAAGAAAACTTAAATTCAATAAAAGTGTTTTGTAGATCAAAGTTTTAGCATTTGATGAAAACTGTAAAAGTGACATTAATAATTCCCTAAGCTAAGCTTTAAATAGTTTCTTATTCTCTAAATTTCCTCTCTTTTATCCCCTTTCTCTGTCACTTTTTGTTTGTGCTTACCTGATATCGTCGAGACAGCTTTTTTGAAAATCTGATTGAACCTCAAACGTTTTCACGCCCGTATATTCAGCTTTGCCTCCGGCATAGACACCCTCCTGCTTATCAATGCTAAGCCATTGGTGTCCTATGTAGTGAAAGGATTCATTGTAACGACGTGACTCGCCTCCATCTAGCTCCATGAGAGCTGCTGAACCATAGCGACTAATGCGTATCACGTGCCATTGCCCATCATTGACAGCAATGGATGTTAAGCCCAATAGTTGCTCTTCATTCCTTAACGAATTCAGATTATAGCGAAATTGTAAATGGCCGCGTCTAAGTTCCAATATGGCATATTCTCGTTGATGTTGATCACTAACACGAAATAGTTCTCCACTTTGCTCCCGGGTGCGAAAACGTAGCTGAAGTTGAGTACTAAAACGATCTGGTTCAAAGCTGAGAGCAAATTTCACATAGCTTTGTGGTTTGAATGTTGTAGGTATGGTGGGAACATTACAGCCAGGACCCATCCAGCCGGGTTGGCAATGACACTTGGCTTGAACCATACTAGCCACACAATTGCCGTGCTCCCAACATCGGGCCGTATGTTCTGTTTTTAGACATACCTCATCCGTTTGCGGACACGAGGGAAAACTATTTCTGGCCAGGGCAGGAAAGGCTAAATCATAATGTTCTGAATTGTGTATCAGGTTTCTAATGCAACCATCGAATCCTTTGGATGTGAAGGCATATTGCCAATTGTATAGAGTTTGATCGAAATATTGTCTATACAAACCACCCAATTGCAATGGTTGATTGACATTCAAAGTCTCTGCAAATGGAGGTATTTGACCACGTGCTTGACAGGCATTATCATCAAATTCTGGCGAGCTCCCATCTTCCATTTCGGAGATCATGGCCGAGCGACAAAAGTCTACAACCATGCGTACATTTTCCGTATCCCAAAATATATCCAAACGATGCCAGACGCCATCATCTAGAGTTTTCTTTGTCTTTACACGTAATTCCAGAGTGCCAGAACCAAAATCGATCAATAATCTGGGATAACCTTGCTCCAATTCAATGGCTATAAAGTCATTAACTATTGCATCCTCCATTTTAGGTGGCACAATGGGACCATTGTAGAGTATTAAACCATCACCTTGTCGTGTAATGAATTCTAAACTTAAATGGGAATCGGTACAGAGTTCCAGTGGAGGATACCAGGCCCAGCCATTGCCACGAAAACTTCGCGTCGATTGTTGACATCGTGGACCATTGTAACCCACTGGACAAGCGACACATTTTGGACCATTCCGAGTCTCCACACAACGACCACCATTGTAACAATAGTGGGAACGGCAATTGTAAGTCTCTTGAGTTGTTGTAAAGTTTCTTGCTCGGCAAGTACACTGCGCACTAATCTCAATTCGAACACCCACTAGAGCGGTACGATTTACACTCACTGTGTAGGGTCGTTTGCCCAATTCACTGCGTGAAGTGCAAGAACTCAAGCCACATTTGCCCTTACCCTCCTGAAGACATTCATTGATATTGACCATGGTTATATTGAGACCCACATCCTGTTCAATCTCCTCTCGATGCATTTGCACTATACCATTCAATCGAACTGCCTTAAAGTATGGTTGCTGATGGGCCGATCTTGCTGCAAAGTGTACATCTGTTATCGGATGAGGTAAATCTCTACTCAATTGCACACTAAATACATCAACATTCTCTCGATCTGTATATAAGAGTTCTGCCAATTTATTACGGAATCTTTCTAGTTTCGATAGTTCGACTGCTCCTTTCAAGGGATTCCATGTTCTCACGAAATCTTCATCAGTTATATGAGCCAAACGCATGGAACCCGCTTGCTGTACTGCCTCAGATGTTATATCTCTCACAGTAACACTTAAATTGGCTGGAATATCTTCCTGATCGTGTTCTCGATCATAGACCTTAAATCTCAATTTGTATTGGCCACGGCGTGTACCGGCACGCATTGTTAATATACCCGTATCCGTATCCAATTTGAAGCGTTGATGCTCTTGAGCCTCCCAATAATATTTCTTATCCGGTACATCCCAATCATCTGGATCATTCACATAGACTCTGCCTATGGCCGTGTCCTGAGACTGTCCTTGATAGTTATAGACCAACACTGATTTACTGCCCGCTTGCATCTTATTATCATTCACATCACCAATGGTAAGAATTAGTGTACTTGTTCCAGTCATTGCTGGAGCACCATTATCTTTTATCTCAATGGGTATGGCATAGGTTTTCTTTACCTCGCGATCAAAGGGACGCAACGATGATAAAATTGCCACACCGTTGCCAGTGTCACCTCCTGAAAAGAGTTTAAACAAAATGCAAATTAGAATTGAAAGAACTATCTAGAATATACTACTTCTTAAAAGGAAGGTTTCATCTAAAATTCCTTTATAGCAAAAGTATAATTACGAATGGGTAAAAAAACATTGGGTATCATATGTCAACGCTTTCGTGAATAGTAATATATAAGAGAAGAGTGTGATATATAAAGGATAAGTTTTTCTGTCAAAGAGATATGAAACTACGAGTCACTAGAGTTATTTTCCAAGTTTTATATTTAGGAAATTCAAAATTCATTAACAAAGAAAAGAGATCAAAAACAGGAAGAAAATTTTAAATAAGAAATTAATTAACAACGTATTTTCGACTTTAAAAAGTAAAGTTTAAAAATTTAAAAACTACAAAATTATAAAATTTTTAAAGTTAGTTTCATTTTGTTTAATAAATTAAGTTCAATTTAATTATATTAAAATTTTTATATAAAATATAATGAAATATAAGTCGTGTATCTTTGCCTTTTTGCTGTTTTTTTTTAAAAAAAATATAAAAATGTTTAACACTCGAACGTTTCATTCAATTATATATATTACTTATTAATATTATTTTTCGTCTGCTTTAATCAATGCGTATTTCATTGATACAATATGCTATATAATAATAAAATAGACCCGCAATTTTTTTTCGCATTTGTGCCCTGTATTAAATGGGAAAATGGTTATGATGAACTTAAAGGTGTTGCAATGTATCCCTAAATTTTTGAGAACTTAACAGGACAATGGGAAAGTTGAGGTATGATAGTATATTAAAAATACAACCAAAGCAGCCATTGGTAATTTGAAGATCTTTTTGAATAAAAGTTTAGACTCTTAAATTCTAAAAGTTGATAACATTTTTCTTTTTAGTTTATAAATAATAATAATTTATAATAGTATCATATCAGAGTAAGTTTTTTTAAATAAAGTAAAAACCAGTTAAAAGAATTTTATTTTAAATCATCTATCGGAGAAAGTTATGATTTATTCAGATCATTTTTAGCTAAAGAAATTTATAGTAACATAAATTACCAACTTTAAAGAAGATATAAGGATATATAGATAATTCCCCGAAGTAATGTATAAAAGAAACCCTTTAGCTTTAAAATTGTTCCTCGAAGTTAGAAATCAACTTATTAAGCTTTCATTTATGTCCCAAATTGAATTTTAAATTTTCCCGAATCTTACGTATTCAATGACTACTTTTGAATGGTTCTCGGCCTAAAAGTTTAATAAGAAACATAATCTTTTCAAAATTTTCATGTCAGAAATATATACAGGAATTCAATTATCACTTCTAGAATAGCAAGTTCAATAATGAATAATGAAAAACAAAGTTCTTCAGCATATAAATTTCAGTATCAGAGGAATATATAATACGATCAACAGAAAATATGCTATAACTAGAGATACAAATTTGGAAAATTTCATAATAATAATTTGAACAAGAGATAATTAGTAAGGCAAAGTAGTTAATGTGTTAACTGAATAGTATATTAATCCTCTATATCTTAGATAAGAATTTAAAATATTTTCCTTGTAAATTTTGGAAAAAATTTTATTCCACAGTGTAAAAAAATTTTCATAAATTAATACTAATATTTAAGCTTCTTGTTACAGGGTATCCCTTAATCGACCCCATATTGGATAAATTTTTTTTTATGGCAGCAAACGCACTCCCTCGCATAATTAATCATCAAATAGGCAATTTCAAAGCCAACTGAACACAACATATATATATACACATCTACGAACATGTGTGTATATTCCCGCCTAGGGTCACAACAAAAAAAGGCAATAAGCAACTCGAAAAGTGCATTTGAATATTATAGCTATATATATATATATATATATATATATATATATATATGTAGTTACATTAAATGTAGCAGCAGCACATTAAATGCATTAGCTTGATTAAAAATTTATCTTTTATAGTGCATAAAATGACAAACAGCCTTGCAAATTTTATATAATGATGGAAAAATGTTTTTTAAATACTAATTACGCTTCTCATTTAAGTAATTATGCAAATTAATATCGTTTCATTATGTATATACTTGTCTTTTTTTGCATATTTTATTTAGAAACCGAAAGAATAATTTAATCGGCTTTTTTTTTTTGGTTGTTTTCAAATCAATTATTTATTTGACATTCAGGCGCAGGCATTTAGCAAATATTCCTTTTTATGTCCTTTCGATACTTGAAACCAAAAGCACGCGCCAAAAAGGAAAACAACCAAGAAACAAAAAAAATGGAAGGAAAAAAAACAAATCAATGAGCAAAAAATGTGCCTTGAAATTCAAACAGGCAAAGCAGTGAAAATTGAAAAAAAAAAATGTTTATTGATTTAAAGGCAACGATTTTTGAATACCCTATAATAACAAATGAGAGTTAATCTTACAAATGAATTTAAATTATATTTTCCTTATTTTTTTATTATTAAATTGAAAGGTTCTTTCGGTTGACGTTGGCTATATTCTTATTAATATTGCCTAACATTTTATTAAATAATTTATATATTTTTTTTTTTAAAAGTAATTTAACCCTTGATTATGTTTAATCATTTATTCTACTCTTATTTAATAGATGATAGATCACTTCTATTCTAACTTTTTATATTCTTTAAAGTCTTTCTTTAGTAGTACGATGAAAGATCAATTTAATCTATGTAAACTATTTTTAAAATAAATCTTAGAAGGCAAATTATATTTTCTAATTTAAGTATAATAAAAGAAAAATCCATAAAATTATATAGAATATTACTCTTTCCTCCTTTACAAACAAAATATAAAGACCTTCCCATTACTTTTGACTCCTTTACCAATAGAACTTCATCCGTAATTCCCAGTCGCACTCCTATCGCACTCTCCTTAAAGACGAAAGAACCTTTTCAATTTCCAGGACATGTCCTATTCAAGATTTATATCTTGTTTGAAATCTCTTTTGTATGTGAAATTGAGGTTTTTATCCGTTTTGACAGCAACCGTTCTTTGGTTTTAAGTTCAACAAAAATGATTATCAGAATTTATTTTTAAAAAGTTTCCTAAAACAAAAATGGGATCTTTGGTTTATCAGTCAAAGCTAATTGGTTACAAAAAACTTGTAGTTTTTTTTTTGTCGGCTACAAAGATTTAACAAATTTAAATATACCCTTATACCCTATGGAGTAAAGCAAGAACTAAAAAAAAAGAAAAACACAGAAAGAAAACTCTCCTGTCAATGTCAGTCGATGGCATTTCAAGTGACACCTCAAATTTTCTTTCATTTACTAACGGGAGAAAAAAAGGTTTCTTTTTTTTTTTATTCTAGATCTCTTCTCGTTGTTTTTTTCCTTGTTTTTTCTTCTGGTTACGTTTCAAATGACTCCCTTAGAATGGCTACAAAAAAAAAAGGAATGTTGGTGAAGAGGAAAGTAGAAAACTCGGTAAAGCGAAATGAAAACAAAAGGCCCAAGAGATGGTCAGACTCGATTGTTCTTGGTTCCCCGGGTTTATTTTTTGTATTTTTTGTTTTTTTTTTGGGAGTGAGTAACTAACCAACTCTGTGGCACAAACAATGCTGATGATGCTGATTGTCTGGGAAGCATAATTCAATCACCATTACTATGCAAACAGAGCTTTGGTTTCGGTTTTAGCGTTTGATTTTGATTGTGCGGCAATTGCGTTGACTGACTGACTAGCTGACTGAATGAATGAAATGAAAATGACTGAGTGAGTGCTGAAAAGTTGGTAGAAAGCTCTACTATGGTTTTTGCTGGCTATACGAAAATTTACACAAGTTGCGTTTCGGCTTGTGTTGGCATACAAAATTGCACTAGATTAGTTGCCAAGTTGTTGAGTTTGCCTCTAACCATTCACAATTCTAGTTATGAATGCAAATTGCCTTTTATAGCATCATAAAAGAAAGAAAAAACCAAACAAAAATAAAAATTGATTGATTATGATGAGTCAATTTACAAAACGTCCAACAAAACAAAAATCTTGTTTAAACCGGAAAACAAAAAGATAACCAAATAAACAGTTTCTAATCTACGTTAATTTGTTACAATTGTTACTTGGACTGAAAATATTTTGTAGAGAGTTTTGGACACTTAATTAGTTTTCAAGCTTTATTTAGGAAGGCGCAAATTGAAAGCCTAAAGCATGTAGTGAAAAATATTGAAACGACTTTTCTTTTTATGAACAACTCTGAATTTTTCTTTTTAATTTGCTAAAACTCTTAAATACTTTGAGCAGCTGTATAATGAGGTACTGATTCGAATAACAAAACGAGTTTCTTCGGATTTCATCTAGTAGCTACATCTTTCAATATTTTTAAACATATAAAAAAGGTACATAGCGAAACACTATTATCTGTGCTTATTTCATATCAATTCACTCTATAATTCACAACTGGTTTAAGCATGAAAATCTTTAAGTAGAAGCTTGCATCAAAGTGAGAATATATTATATAAATTAACAATAATATAACATTAAATTTAACGAGAATTTCTGTTCATTCAAAGAACTTTTTCTCTTTCTTTTTCTTCAAAAGTCTTGCAAATATTATTTAATGACAATAGGGAACTCAATATTAATTTTAGTTTATCAAGAATCTAAATTTAAACTTACTTCGATCATATTCCACTTTAAAACCGGTTCTTATTTCCTCGCTAGCCAAAGGATCCAAACGAAATGTAAATGGACCCGCATTGCCACGTTGTCGATCATCCAAATCCTTGGCTGCAATTTCAATTATTTTTCTTCCCTCAACATTTTCAGGTAGAGTAGGTCGATAATCCTGAGCAAAAGTCGGTGCATTATCATTGACATCCTTGACAATGACAGTTAGGGTGGCCGTTGCAGTGCGTGCCACTGGATTGCCATCATCAATGGCCAATACTTGCACATGATGCCGATCCATAGTTTCTCTATCCAATGGCCTTTGGATGCTTACAGCTCCCTTATTACTAATGGCAAATTGCCGTTGCCGATTCGAGGAGCGCACAATTTTATAGTTGACTTTGGAGTGGCCACCTTGATCGGCATCTGTGGCACGAAATTGTTCCAAAATTGTACCAACTTTGGTATCCTCATAGATAGAGACTTCGATATGTTCACGCTCAAAGCGTGGAACATTATCGTTGATATCTCTCAATTTGACAACAACCCAGGAATAGGCCACATGATATTTGTCACTGCTATCATCTTCACCCTTATCGTTCACTTGTATGCGAAAACGAAAACCACTGCTTTGCAATGGATCCTCGTAATCCAATGGCTGTATAATCTTAAGTGAGCCAGTACCATCGGCATTTCGTATCATGGCAAATTTATCAGCACCAAAACCACTATTTGCCACAACTTTGTATTGAAATGTATTTGTCTCATCCTCATCCTGAACTGTTACAGTCAAAATGGGTGTTTCGGGTATAAAGGTACCATTCGTTTCATCTACCTCGGTAAACCATTCATCTTTGGTAAATTGTGGTGGCATATCATTCAGATCCTTTACTCGTATCGACGCTGTGCCAGTGCCTAAAAAAGAAATAGGGGGAACGATTAAATTTCACTATAAAGGAACCATGTTGTAGGACAATTTTCTGTTTAACTTTCCCAACACGTAGCTTTTTGGCCATTGTATGGCTTAGACTACAATACTCACCCTTTAGACCACCACCATCCATGGCCACCACCTGTATTGAGTAGTCTGGGGTACGCTCTCTATCCAAACAGCAAACTGCTGTCTTAATGACACCCGTTTCGGACTCAATTTCAAATATGGGTGCACCCGTCTCCTCCTCGATGACATTCTTCTCAATCGAGTAGATTAGTTTCGCATTGGTGCTCTCGTTGGGATCGTCATAGTCAATGGCAGACATTGTCATCACTGGACTGCCGGCAGTGCCATTCTCTGTGACATTACCAAAGTATATGCCCTGCGGAAACTGTGGGGCATTGTCATTGATGTCCTTGAGATTAACTTGAATGTCTGCATAGCCGACAAGTCCTTCACCGCCCTCATCCTGGGCGAATACGGTAAAACGCCATTGCGGTCGTCCATTCGGTTGATCACGGTCCAGGGGCTACAGGGACATCACAGAAACAAAGACAAACAGTATGAGAACAGGGACAGAGATGGAAAGGCGTTGCTTGATTTGCAAATTATTTGTAACAGGAAACTGTTACTGGCTATTGCTGATTGGCTGCTTTCGCTATATATATATATATTACATTTCAACATTACATGACACAAATAAAAGACATCAATTGCAATGTATTTTGCTTGTGGGTAGAAACTTATCTTTGAATTATGGCTAAGAACATTTTTGATATTATTTTTTTTTTTTTTTGGTGTCAACTGAAGGATAGTGGAACAAAATATTAAACAGTCATAATTTGATAAAGTGTCATTTAAAATTATCTCTCTACAAAAGTATTACAACTTTCCGGTTTTGGTTATGAGAAGTAAAGACCATCTGCTATAGCAACTGACTACGTCTTAACCAATGCAGACTCGTAAAAGAGTTTCGTATTGCCAACAAAAAGAAGTTAATAAAAAAACATTGTGAGTGCGATTAAGTTAAAAAAGCTAAAAAACAAATGGAATTGAGTAACTGATGCGCATAAGTTCAGTAAAATTGAATAAAATTAGCAATATGGCATTAAGGTAGGATCAAAAGTATGTAAGAGCAAGACAAATTATAAAAGCCTTTTAAATATTTGCAATGAGAAATATCCAATTGAACCATTTATAAATTTTTATACCCTTGCAGAAGGTATTATAAAAATTGGTCTGTCTGTCTGTTTGTTTCTTCGCATCAAATAGACCTTAAATTTTAAGCTAGATGGTTGAAACTTTGTAGATAAGCTCTTTCATTCATCAGGCAGATGAAGTATTAGAATCAGTCGGATCGGACAACTATAAGATATAGTAAATTGACTTTAACCGCTAAAAGTACAACAAATGTCAACGTAGACCTAAAGATAGAACGTAGACCTAAAGATAGACCTAAAAGATAAGATGTGGTAATACTAAATAATGGATAGCTAAATATATATTTGTTTTGGATTGTTGATTAAACAATAAACAAAAATGGTTAATAAAGGAAAACGGTAAAAAGAACTATAGAAGAAGATCTGACAATGTTGAATGGATTTTTGAAATTTAACTTGCGTTTCCAAGTGCAAGACTGATTGAGTTTTTATAATTTCAATATAACAGTCCTCAAGATCTTATAACTTTTATGAATCGTAGCACTTATCCTACATTGATTAAGAATTGTTACACATTTTAATAGGCGTTTATAGGATAGTAAGCTGATTAAACGTTTATCCCGTTTACCACTTTTATTTAAACATTCAGTTTGATTACCTTTACCAGAAAATGTAATTGCAATGCTATATAACACACACTCACACACATACACTCTATGTATACTATACTTTTGCACATTTCAACCACATTTCAATTCGATTGGTGCAATTCGTTCAACTTGAAATGGCATTCGCTCAATTAAAGCCAGGAAAAAGACAAAAAAAAAAAAAAAACCCCGAACCGACAAAAAAAATTGATGGTAGAAAAATCATTTAGCTGCCACGTGACACGCAAAGCAATTGCAATTACAAATTAAATACCATTCTCTAACTAAAACTAACTTAAATAAACCAACAACAATTTAAACTCTGGTATCCCCAACATCCCGATCGACTGCCCTCTTTGTCACCTCTCTCTTCTCCGTTCCTTTCTCGTCGTTTCAAATTTTATGCGAACGGACCACGCACCCAATAACGAACGACGAATGTCATTTACATGTGGTTGGTCGGTTGTAGAGCGTCAAAACCACAAATGCCACATGCTGCCACACCCACACACCCGCCCATTTTCCTGTTCCAACAATAATAAAACAAATAAAGCAATCCGCCAGCAGCAGCAGCAGGAGCAGCAACATTTGAACATTTTATGCAGAATGCGGCGCCAGGGCTACCACTTTGACTCCGCGTTGTTTTTATGGACTTTGTCTGAAATTAATTGGAGTCTATGTAGCTGACATTCCAACGGTGACAGCAGCTTGTGTATGCTATGTATTTCTTTCTCTTTTTTTATATTTCATATTTTTTTTCTCTCACTCTCTCTCTCTTCCTCTCTCTTTTCTGCATCTAAATGTCGTTCGCTTGTGTGCGGTTTGACACAGTTTTAAATTAATCATACGCCACCGAAATATGCCGACGAAAAGCTCTACACAATTGACAAAAAAGCAAAAAAAAAAAACAAAAAAAAAAAAAACCAACAACCATTTGAGGATTGTGGGAGTGACCCAGCCTCCCATTGATTTTTCACTGTTTTTACCAATGAGCAATCAAAAATTTCTACCGAATAGTAAAATATTGAAAACATTATACCAAGCTTTCCAGGTTTATGGCAAAAAAAAACCAAAAAAAAATATTTTGAAAGCACATTTGACGTTTCATGTGAAAATGTTTCGGTGTTAAAATTGCTTTGAAGGATTTTATCTATATAAAAGCATATAAATAAGGAAAAAGTTTTTTTGGGTGTATATATAATAATATTTAATATTATAAAAAGTTGACTTAAAGAATCTTTTGGTTATACTGCTTTGATCTTGGTTATTAAAATATATCGAAACGGCAGAATTTTAGCTGTAATATTTATATACAATATGAACAAATATATTTGACTTGGACAATTTATGAACAAAGTACATTAAAATTGGGTGGAAATGTAGAAATGTTATATGGGAACTGAGCTTGAAATTAATAAGAAATTCCATTTTGAATTTTGAAGTTTAATATATAAATTTTTTAGTTTCTACAAGTGTGAATAAACCTAGGAATATCGATTAATGATTTGTGAAAATATGTATAGGATAATGATCCTTAGAAATACTTTTTTGAATACATGATAGAATAACTTAAATTTTTTAACTTATCTTTTCCCAAAATTTTTCTTAATCATTTAATAATATGAAAATACAAAATAAATATTAATTTATAGGAAAAAACTAAGACTTCAATCAATTGATAAGCGTTTGGTCTTAATAATATATCTATAAATTTAGGTTGCATCATCAAGAAATGAAATTTCTTTTTTTGTTTGTTTGCTTTTTCCTGTTCATTTATACATTGCGCTCACTGTTCATTAGTAGAGTAGCAAAGTAATTCTCGTATGTCTAATTCTAGTATATCTTCATATAAGTAATCTCTCTATAGCTGTAAGTAATCTTAAATATTAGATCCTTAACAGTTTTTTCTACAAGTTGAATAATTTTCAGTCAAGTTCTTCTTTGATAAGTTGCTTGAGATTGACGGCAAAGTATTAAAATATTATAATAACTTTATGAAAATGTTTGCAGGACTAATTTTTTTTAATTTTTAAAGTTATTCCTTATAGAACTTATATATTATAAAGGTTCAAGGTTTGCAGTTTATAGTAATAGATTCTAGAGCTTTAAAGATAAGACAAGTTAGACCTAAATTACATTCAGAACTAAAACTGTTTCCTAACGAGCCTCCTCTTTCTACTACTCTTCTACTACTATTACTACTACTACTCTTGACTACTCCTACTTTTCAAACTTTGATCACTTTTAAAGTTATTCTTAATAGAACTTATACCATATATTATAAAGGTTCAAATTCTGCAGCTTAATAGAGCTTTCTAGAGCTCCAAAAATATGTTTCCAGAACTAAGACATTTCTCTAACGGCGTTTTTTGTCTACTCCCCTCCTACTACTACTACTACTACTACTTATACTGACTACTCCTACTTTTCAAACTTTTTTCATACCTACGTAAAATATTTTAAAACACATTTCAGCATAGATTTATAACACATTTTACACTAATTCCATGAAGTTAGCTCTCCTTTTCACATTATTAAGTTCTTATTTGTAGTTACCAACCATGTGATAAAATGCAAGTATACTCTTCAGTTAAGCATTCCTGTATCCATGAGACAAACCTAACCCCCACCCCAACAAGGGATTCCTGTCATCGTTTTCATCTCTTTTTTTCTTATGCTTTTTTTTTTTTTTAGCTGTTCACTCGTCACACAGTATAAACTGCGCCATTGTGTGCATAAACTGTGGCTCAATTGTAAACTGCCAACGTTTACCCCCCATTGGCAATCATCTCTGTACCCCGTAAATCCCCTCTACACCGCCCTCTAAAAAAAAAGGGGCGAATTACCCTGCATTTATATTTGCTTCATTTTTTTCGTCTCTTGCAATGATGGCAAGCCATTTGCACGCTCACCTTTGGGGGCCATGTCAGCATCAGAATTTAACTTTTTCTCTAGTTTTTCTTTCTTTTTTTTAATTTTTTTTTTTCACTGCCATTCATTAAGGTTTTGCCCATTTTATGACACAAAAAAAAATATTGTTAAAAAGGGATGAGTATAAAAAACTTACCTTGAGTACAAAAATATCGCCCGTGGTGCGATTTATATCAAATTTACTATTTGCTGGATTATCTGGGTCAATACCCTGACCAGTAAGGAAATATACAATATTTATTGGTCTATCTACATCGCCATCAGTGGCAGTAACCTGTAAAAAAGGAGAGAAACAGAGGTAAAAGAAATTGTTACCAAAAATATCAAAAATACCAAAAGAGAATAACAATAACAACAAGAACAACAAAAAAGTGCAAGAAGTTCCTTTCCTTTTACTTATACAATCTAAAGAGTCTATAAACCGAAAAAAAGCTTTAAATGTCCAATAAAGGGCAAGTTGAATGGTTGAAAAATGGCCAAGGAAAGGCAGAGAGAGAAACATGGGCTAGGTAAGGGATGGATGGAGTTGTGGAAGCTGGTATAGGTCGGAAATCTGGACAATGGGCGCGGCATTCCTGTGGTTTTCGTATTGTAAATTTATGCTTTGATTTTTTATATTTTCTTTACTTTTTATTTTTTTTTTTTTTTGTTCTGTTGTTGCCAACAACAATCAGAATCTATGCTTAATCGAAGACTCGAATGTGGAATACCCTGCATTGAAAAGGTGACTGAATTTTGCTTATTTAAACAAAAGCCAATAAAAAGCTACCTGGCGCCATATATCAACTAATGATTTATTTTTCTTTTTATACTTTTATGGCCACATTAACATGCTGGCGCCATCTATCAATAAAAAATAACTTTATCCCCTTTTTGTTTTTTCCTGTATTTCAAAGTTTTTTAATAAAATTTGTTCACCTCACAATAAAAATGTTTACCAATATCAATAATTGAGTTACAAGTGTTACCTGCCTAATATAGCCTTTGGATTCCCAGGACTTACAGGGTACATAAAGAGAAATGCTAATATAACTGAGATTTATGTAATTATTCAATCGGATTTAGGTTCTTTATTTTTATTTTATTGTATTTCTTGTGTTTTTTTCTGTCTTTTTTTTTTGCGGTTGGAAAATTAAATCTGTTTTTAGGGCAAAATTCTTCTTTTTTTGGTTTGAATATTTTATTTTTGGTATAGGACAATAAGCAAAGTGGTAGTAGCTAGTTTTCCTTTTTATTTTTGGTGAATTGATTGGAATCTGGTAAAGAAAATTTGAATGAAAAAGAATTTAGAAAGACTAAATGAAATAAATATAAATAAAAGAATTAAAATAAAGATGGTAAAATAAAATTGAAATGCAAATTGTAATAGAATTATAATAAATTTGCCAGACATTTGGCAAAAATTGGAATAGAAATTATTAGGAAATTCAAATGGAATCAATTGAATTGAATAATTAAAAATAAATACATTAATTAAATTAAAAATTTAAATGCAAATTGAAAAGCAGCTTAATTTAAAGTGCGGTTTTGTTATTTTTATTGCAATTCACACCGAAATATTTTTGATTTATTATTTGTTTCCATTTTGAAAGAGGTTTTTTTTTGTCCATTTGTGTTTGTTATTTTAAACTTTAGTTCAACTTTTTGCTTGGAATTTCTAAACTTTTTTTCATAAATTATTTCATTGGTCATGTGGTTTTTAACTCCATTTCATCCTTTTTCTTTTTGCTTTAACTTGTTTTTTAGTTTTTCTTTCAATATCTCTTTCAACTTCTATTAAAACTTAACTTTGAAATTATCCTTTATTTTAAAAATTTCATTTTAATATCTTTCAAATCTTTTGACTTTCTTTTTAGAATTCTTATTTCAAGTTTCCAATAAACTTTTGCTATCAATTTTATTTCTAATACTTTTAAACCGCTTTATTACTTATATTATTTATCTATCTAAACTCTTCCAGTTTCTATTTCAACTTCATTTTTGATAACCTCTTTCAACTTTGGCTTTCAACTATTTTTCCACTTCTTTTTTAACTTCTTTTTAAACTTATCTAATTTATTTTTTTAGTCCATTTGAAACCCATTTCTTAACTATAACTATTAATATATCAAAACTCTTTCAGTTCTTATTTCAACTTATTTTTCAATTATCACTTTCAACTATTTTGTCACTTCTTATTTAACTCTATTCTTGTTATTATCTAAACTATTTTTCTATTCCTTCTTAAACCCTTTTCGTAATTATTATTATTAATATATCTAAACTATTTCAGTTTGTATTTCAACTACGTTTTCAATTGAATCTTTCAACTGCTGCCTTTACTTTTCTTTCTACTTCCTTTAAAACCCCTTCCCAACCCTTAATATTTATCTATTAACATTATTATATGTATATAATAAATTTAAAAATTAATTTATAGTACAACTTTGATATCCATTATTCATCAACTTATAGTGAAAATTTTATTTTAATTAGCTTTTTCAATTATCGTTCAACCTATTTTAAAACTATCATTTTTCTTTTTAATTTCTATTTCAATTTCTTTTTCAATTAACTCATTTAACTTCTGCCTCTAAAATTTCTTACATTTCTTTTTTTCTTATTTCTTTTTTCAACTATTCTTTAAATTATTATTATTCATCGATTGACAACCTATTTTTCAGCTTCTTATTTTTCAATCTCAATTTCTCTTTCAATTTTTCTTATGCAGTTCTGTATCACTTTCTGGTTCATTGACCAAAATCTTTCTGCATTGTAAATAAGCAAACAAATTGTTCGCATATATTTTGGATTTCCTTTAGATGATAATAATACAAGAAATATCTTTGACAAAAACTTCTTTTCATGCATGATGAGAAACAATCTAAGTCCCTTTACCCAACTTCTCTTGGTTTATCCCCACTCTCCTTCTAATGCTTTGTATGTATGGCAAAAATAATCGTCTTTTAACAACTGAAATGAAATGTAGACTATGCAAATTCTGTTTCTCTAATCTGATGGGATAGACAAACAAAACGAGTCATCAAACACTTGTCGTGCCAATTAAAAGCAATTATTGCATTGTATACTTTATCTCCGCCCCCTTTTTTTTTTCCTTTTTCTGTTTTTGTTTCAATTTCTATTCCACTCCTGATTTGTGTCTTTTCTGTTCTAGTCTCTCTTCTTCTCGTATTTTCTTTCCTCTTCTTTTTTTTTTTTGTGTGTGTGTCATGACAAACTGTATAAACAAAAAAGGACTATAGGGAGCTCTCTCTCTTTCCCGATTTCTATACCCACATTTATGTATATTTCCTTTTTGAACAAAAACTTTAGTCGACAATTACATTGCATGCAAACCCAGTGATGGGCGATTTCCTTTATATTCCCCGCACTCATTCTCCTCCCTTGCTAACATTATGTGTTAAGTGCCTGCCATTGAGGTTCCTATTTTCCCCACACTCCACTCCTCTACTCCATTCATTTACAATGCAACAATTTACGTTAAATGTTCAACACAATTTGATATGACAAAAGAGTTGTCTACGTGCCGTCATTGCGGCCCATTATTATTGCCCCGGTTTTTTCGTGGGGGGAGAGGGTGGGTAGTAAAGGATTTACTGCAAGCCATTGTCCTTTCGCAATGGCGGCTCACACGCATACTAATGCACACTTTATGTACAGTTAACAATTTAAAAGGCTTTCGCCTTTCAACAATTTTATGGTTAGCAAAAATATTTGCATTTCATTTCGGTGAATAAGGCGTTCCAAGAAGAAAAATTAACAACCAAAAAACAAAAAAAAAAAATTGATTTTTCTCACAGCAAAACGATAAAAAATAAGGTGTCGAAGACAAACGATTCTCGATTATTGGTAAAAACACAATGGCAATAAAAGGATACTGGCGTCTGCCATCTCCTCCATATATATATGTATTTAAGTATGTTCCCTTACTTGGGCATAAATGTGTAATTAAAAATTCAGCTATTGTTGTTGGTATTGTTGGTGGTGTTGGTCTTCTTTTGCGGTGCAGGTTCCAACACCCGTTGAGCTGTGCAATTTTAATTTATATTGCACAACAGCAACAAAGCAAACAGAAAACGAACAACGAACTTGGTAAAGCAAAACTTTTCATATACCCTAAATAATGGGTAAAGCCTATGCAATTTTTTAAAGTGCTTCGATACAAATCACAACAAACTGTAAGATTATTCTGGTAATAAAGGACAGATTCTAGTTATAACTCTCTACTCTAAGAACCAATAAAAAAAAAGGAATAATTTCAAGAATTTACTTAAGTTCTTCTTAAATGAATGAGGGGAGAACTATTTCCTAACGAGCCTATTTTAAATATATCCTCACTTTTTTCATTTACTTACATTGCATTTTATTTAATATTCCTTACATCAGACCCAATCAGAATCTTTTAACACTTTTCTCTTGTAACATTAATGGTCACTTATCTTTAAAAGGGTTTTTCTTATCTTAAGACTTCTTCAGATCCGTAAAGAGTATCAACATATTTTCCTCTTGTGAAACTATTTGCCCATTTTTACTTTTCTCTTCTTTATGGTTGGTAAATTATGGCCTTAAATAAAATTCGATATGCGTGTATATGTGCATATGTAGCCGAATTGTATATAACGCTATATATACCGATATACATACATGTACTTCGTCCTTGCTACGACTATCACGTTATTAATAATGAATGAGTATTTATTTTGTATTTACGCCTGAATTGTTCGACTTGCTGAACTTTTCTGCATAAATCGTTGCCAACGCACAGTTGAACGCTGTCTTCATGTTCTTCATATACATGGACATATATGTACATATATATATATATATATATAATACATATTGGCTTTTAATGCAAATTTTAAATTGCATGTTGTTCTTCTTTCACTTGATGTTGTTTTTGTTACTTGTCAATATTGAAATTGTTTAATAGTCGGTTAAAAAAAATGATGAAAATGAAGGATCATCATCAAAATGATAAAGAAAAAGGAAAAACTCTTACCTGTAAAATGCGTTTGGGCAAGTTTCGATCGTCTTCCTCAGTGATTTGTGTACGATATGTTTGACGATCAAATACCGGTGGATTATCGTTAACATCGCGTACATTGATCACAACGGTGGTGTAGTTATTTTTACGATTTCGCGTTGCCTCCAAGCGTAGTTCATACTGTTAATGAAGAAGAGGAGATATAAATAGGAGGATCATAAATTACTTAGGGATTTGTCTTCATCTGTTTTGTAATGATAAGTTTTTAGTTAGTAGATTTTATAATAGTATAAATTTTATACAAGTAAAAGTAAGGAAACTATATTTATTTCCTTTTACAGGACTCCTAAATCTATTCCAATTTGAATCTATGTACTTTGTTTCGATATCTTTTAAGAAAAATTATCTTTTACCTCTGTAAAATGCCATCTTAAAAACCTTTTGCTTTTACTAAATATTAACTGCTGTTTTTATTATTATTGATAAATTGCACGTTTCATTAGAGTTGTTTCAAGTGAAATTTCACAACAATTCGTGTTCAATTAAGGCACTCACGTGCTTTTTTTTCTGTTGTTTTTTGTAAAATTAAAGTGGAAACCATTTACAGAACAGCTTTGAAGTGCTTTTGAATGAAAGTAAATTACTGAAAATGAATTACCTTCAAAATTACATAACAATTCATTTGCTTTAATATTAGTCAGCAACTTTTCCTCTTGAAAGAAAAACGCCTACTCTAATGGACGGGCCTTTTTTGGTATATATAAAAAAAGGAAAAGAAAAAGGTTATAAGAGGGCAGCCTACTCCTGCCAGTCTTCTCTTTCTATTTATTCATATTATTTAACTTTATTCTTTATATACAAAATTATTTTATAATCACATCTCGCATTTATATGGTTTTGGTTTCAGCAATTAGGTTATCCTAGCTTTAGCCAAACCTCTTTAATTAGCAAATATCTGTGTTTGATTTCGATTTTTTAAACTACTCTTAGTAATTGCATATTTTTTACCTATATTATACCTTATAATTCTCAAATGGTTTGATTCCTGTAGATTCTATGCAAACTAACAGAGATTTATACGACTTTTTGGCTTTGACATTTCAAGCATATTTACTTTTAGGGATACAATAGGAAAACTGGGTAGAACAAAAGCCAAATCGCATGAATGGGGACTAAAAGTTTTTTCTACTCTTTTCGTTATATTCGTATAAATATATATTCGGAATTTTTTTTGTTCTGTTGTTGTTGCTCTGTGGCAACACATGTTTTTTCATGCTGTGGTTAGGTATTTGTTGCATGTTGTTTGGGGGAAGGCAGCTTGACAGGCAGGCAACACGGATTTCCAACAGACTGCCAGCAGCTCCTGGAAGGGATGTGGGTGACGTAGGACTAGGACACAGAGTGTAGGGTGTAGGGTATAGGGGGAGGTAAAGTCTATTTTTGTGCGTGTGCAGCAATCACGTTAAAAATGCGCAATGGGAAATGTAACGACAGCTGTAGCTCAGCTCACATGGCGGATTTCTTTCTCTCTGTTTCTTGTTCTGAATTTTTTGATTAATTTTTTTTCTTTTCCTTTTTTTTTTATACAATTTTTGTGCATTTTTTTGGTTTTTTTTTGCCTTGTTTTGTCTGTCAAAAGTGTTTGCGTTTCAGAAAAAAAAGTTTTGCATAGTTTTGCATATATAAATTATGCAGGCAACAAACAAAATGTTAAAGAAAAAAAAAAATCTAATGCAACTTGAGCTATAGAGGAAAAGGGCTAATTTAGGGTTGGATGTGTAACGATGTGTTAGTTTGTGTAGGTATCCTATGTGTGTGGGATGTCCTTTTTACTTACCCTTGGCCGCGTTTCATAGTCTAGTGGTTGGGCCACATAGATAATACCAGTTGTATTCTGTACGGCAAAGGCATTGCCTATGTTACCGCCTGTGATCTGGTATCGAATATTCGTCGCTGTAAGCCAAAAAGAAAGAAAGAAGGAAAAATATGAAAGAAAAAAGAAAAGAGAAAAAGGTAAAAGGTTATCCATTAGAATATTAATGTATATTTGTCTAAAAAGAATATTAATAGAATTTTATAATAAAAACCTCCTCGTTTACTTAGCCGAAGGGATAACTTTTAATATTATTAAAAATAAAATAAACAACTCGAGGGAGTTTAAGGAGTTTAAGATAAAGGTTGATATTTTATTTTAAATGTTATTAAATAGGTATAAGAAGTTAATCAGATTCTGATTATTTATAGCCTTTTAGTCCCTTGTTATAAAATTGGGCAGATGTCTATCCATCTGTCTGTTTCTTGGCATCAAATGGACCTTAAATTTTTAGCTACATGGTTGAAACTGAGTAGATAAGCTCTTTAATTAATCAGGCTAATGAAGTATGAAAACCAGTTTCATCGAACAACTAAAAGATATAGTAAATTGATTTTATATAATTATAATATATAAATAAGATATTTTTCATAAATTTTTTATATATTTTGCTGAACTTTGCTATAAGTTCCCATTTAAAAGATCTTTCAATTCATAATGAAATATTTTGTACACAACACAATACAAAAAACACAAAGAAAAGGAAAACGATTATCAAATTACATTAAAGTTTTATATATAAGAAACAGATTAGACCACATTTTTTAAAAAAATTTATTTGAAATTCAAAGCATATGCTTTTATATAGTTTACAATGAATATTCTTGGGTCAAGATGCAACATGACTTTTTTATATAGGCTTGAATATCTTTAAAACTGAAATTTTAGAAATAACTGAAATTTCTTTCAGTTTCACTTAAGCAGATATTAAGTTACGATTTCTTTAAGGAATTGAATTTTACATTAAAAACTTTTTCTACTAATTAAAGCCTTGAAGAAAAGGAAATCTGCATTTACTTGAATGAGTTTTTTTTTTGTCGAAAAGCGTATCGAAATACATTACTGTATTTAATCTATTTAACTTTCGTCTGTCAATATGATTACTCGCACAGGATCAAATGGCTTTAAGGTCCATATGCACATATATAAACGGTAGTCAAAAAGAAAAAGGCAACATCATGTAATTAACTTCATTAAAAATACATTTTTTTTTTACTTTCAAAGAGTGAAAAGTAGACTAAAAGCCAGAGCTTGGCCTGTGTCGTTGTCATATAATTTACTTATAAAAAAAAAAGCGAAAAAGAATTGGTTAAAATTTCCTTTTACGCAAAAGTGTTAAAAGTAAATACGCATGTGGATGACAGAGGGGATGTTGAGAATGTTAAGGGGGTTTAATGCCAACAAATCCCCCTTCACATGTAGACAAATGGCGCCATCTGATGCTGACAAAATGATGTAGAAGATGTGGTTGACTGTTGATGCATTTATGCGGAAATGTGAAAGACAAACATTAGCGTAAATTAGCGACGCGTAAATCGCTTAACCTGCTCAACGCATCTCAACTTATCCACAGAAGTCTTGGAATTAAGTTGGATGTGTGTTAACTTTACAGCTTTCTGCTCAATTAACAGATTTGCGTGTGAGCTTATAAAAGACCTGAAAGCTATTTAGTAAGTAAAAAGCCTTAAGGCCAACATGAAAAACTTAAAACCTTAATGGAAAATAAATAAAAAAAAAGTAATAAAGGGAATAGAATTGGGACGGTGAATTCTAGAATAGAAAAGTTGTAGTAAAAGAGTATTAAAAGTACTCAATTTACTACTGCTGGGAAAGATTGTTTCTCTTACTAGAATACCTATATTCTCTAAATGAAATATAAATATATAAAATAATATATCAAATATGTTAATTAATACGAAATAAAAGCAAATATAAAATGAATTAAAAATTTAACATGAATATCAAAAGAAAAGAAAATTTTAATATCAATTTATAGAGTTTGGATATTTTTATATTTCTAGAAAAAATTGTTCTTATTATTCAAAACATTGACTTAAAAATAATTATCAAATAATTTCTATTACTAAATAATATAAATGAATAGTTATTTTGTTTGTTTCTTATTGAAGTATATTCAATTTTTTTAATTAAACTAAACCTAAACAGTTTAAAATATATTAAAAAAAATTTTGTATATTAATTATCTTAAGTTTACATAATTTGCAACTCAAAAATTATTTGAAAAGTTTATATTTCAATTTTGGAAATTAGAAAAAAAAATGGTTGTAGGCAACTTTATCTAATATTCTCTTCCCTCATTCTCTCCTTGACTCTGTGTGTGTGCTGGGCCGTGTTAAATAGTCCCCATGGTCCTTCTCTTTCTTTGCTTTTCGACAATGATATTTATAATTTACGATGTCATGACGCCATTTTTAAATCACTGATAATGATAATAAATTAATATACAAACACCATGGGGAACATAGGAGGAGAGGCATCCTAAGAGACCTCTAAATGAACGAACTCACACACACACACACATGGGACTAAAAGCCAAAGCAGTAAACATTTTCTTTTACCCCACACCCGCACAAAAGCTTCTCTCAATTTCTTATTCGTTCTCGCTTTGTCTTTTGCCTAGATGATGTTTTTCCTTATGTACTTATTTAGCATGAAAAGTCAGTTTAAAAGTAAAATAAAACAACCATGGCGAGCAAAGAAAAACGTTTTCCGTTAGCTTTAAGTGTTTTTTTTTTTTTTTTTTTTTTGTTATATGGCAAAAGGTTTCCTTTATTGTTGTTGCTGTTGTTCCTCTAAGGTTATAAAAGAAATCTATGATTCAAGAAATGAGGTGGAAAGAATATGAAAACTCATTAGATGATGAGTTAGAGTTTAACCTAGACTAATTTATGATAGATATTTCTATATTGTTTGTTTTTTAACAAATTCCATATACAAATTTGTTATGCAACAACTGGGCCTACAATTTGTTTATGGAAAGTTATAATAAGCTGGAATAGATGAAAGCTATTGCAAATGATTTTCGCTTTACCTTTTTATTTGAGACTTTTACAGCAACTGCTTCTAGTTAATTTAAGGAAAGAAGCTAAGCAGCAACTGGCTTAACATTTATAAGTAAGAATGACTTATGCTTAAGTTCTAATTAATATTTTAACAGAATATTTCCTTTTACTTGAAATGAAGCAAACCTAAGTTATCCTTACTTAAAGGATACTTTAATTCTTACTTTTACTAAGGAAAAATATTAGGGGAAATTTTTTTTATAAAAAGTATAAGTAAGAAACGTTTTTTTTTATTAAATATTTATTATTAAGTTACTCTAAAAAATAAATAAAATATCAAATTTTTCTCTTTTCAAGTGTTTGAACATTTAAATAATCTTATGTCATCATTGTATTAAAGTTGTAATTATTAGTAGTATTTTTCTGTATTTGAAATACAAATCGACATTGAAGAAATTTAAGCAGTGGTGCCAATGGGACTGCCTTAAATCATAAACTTCAGTCTGAATGTCAAATTTGATGGCTCAATTTGTTGCTGTCTAAGGTAAAAGAGGACTAATAAGCAACCAAGACTAGATGGATTTGGTAGTTAATGCTGATAAGGAACTTTTATGTCTACTTTTCTAAAGTACATATGTGTATGTGTATGTGTAGGGTATAAAAGTAACTTGTAGTTATCAACGCCCTCGCAACAAAAATGATTGCCTGCTTTTAGGCTTCCACTTTCGTAGAGCAATCTTTCTTTGGAAAATGTTTAAAGCCATCATTTGTCGCACACATGGCGACCATGACAAGAGCAACAACAACAAACACAACAACAACAACAACAAAACACATACACATACATAAATAATTTTTTCGCTCATAAATTTGAAATGTAGAAAAAGTTTTTTTTTTTACAGCATTTCTCTCTCAATTCCAAGCCATTTGCCTCAAAAGATGAAGGAGAACGGAGAGGGGAGGAAATGAGGAATAAGAAAATCACATAAAAGATTGTGTGTCCGAAGACCCAAGCCAAAGTCTGCAAAGAAGAGACTTCAATTCATATTCGATGTGCATTTCATGTTGTTGTCCTTTTTTTTTTGCTCCCTCTCCCTCTTTTCGTTTCATTTCGTTTCGTTTGCTTTTCCTTTGGCTCTTTTTTTTTTGCAATTCGGGTTAATGCTTATTTCTAGTCGTCGCGACGGCGTCAACAAGAAGCTTTCAAAACGTCCTTCCTCTGTTGGTTGCTATTTTGACTATGTTGTCCTATCCTGTGCCAGTCGTCCTGTGGCAAAAGTTGTTAAACGCTTTCAATGAGATTTTGAATGTTGCCCGTTTTGCTTTGTAGTTTCATTTATTTCTATTCGTCTTCCATTCCTTCATATCCTCTATATAACCAATAATAATTTTCCTTTTGGGGAATCAATAATAAACGAAATTTTTGCTGCTCGTTTGATTGTGTTTGTCTTTGTATTTTATGGATTTATTCATAGAGCCTTTATTTGTTAATATTTCGTAAATATTTGCTCTACATGTCCCATATGCGTAATCATATTTGACAATGAAAGAGATAGACAAAGAGATAAACTCAAAGACAGAGAGAGAGAGAGAGGGAGAGAGAGACAGAGAGAGAAAGCATTAAAATAAATAAACGTTTATTACGACCACCAACAAAGAAGAAAACCGAAAAGAATTACATTTATATATATACACATATATATATATATACTTATTCGATCCATGTTTTTAATATTTATATAGGCATAAATTCCATATATAAGGAAATTGCCAAAACCAATTTACAAATGTTTATGTATCACATTGTGTGCACGCGAATATGCCGAGTATTCGCCTATCAAAAAGTCATTGATGGCAACATTTTTGTATTTCGCTTGACTTGGTTTTCATTCCATTGAAATGATGCGTCAAATATTACATCTGGCTATATGTATATATATACATATAAATTTCTATATTTATATATGTATATACATATATGCTAATGATTTTATTACTTTTTGCTTTTTTCTGCTATTAACTATTATTATGCTCTTTGACAAGTCATTTTGTGAAAGGCTCCGGGAAAAAAGAGAAAAAAAAAAAATCATTTCAATGCTTGAAAATTTAAATTCACTTTGGTTTCGTTGACAAAGGCAAAAAAAAAAAAGGTTGTTAAAGCGAAAGCAAAATTTGAGAAATACAAAATATATTCTATATAAAATTATATAATGAAAAAAATTAATAATTTAAGGTTGAGAAGAATTTAAATAAACAATTATTTAAAATTAAATGAAATGAGTAATAATAAATAAGTAAAGAATATAATATAAATAATTAAATAAAAATATAATAAAAATAAGCCAAAAAAAAAAAATTGTTTATATAAAAGTATCTAATGTTTCAAGAGTAAAAATTCAGAAATATCATAAAATTTTTTATATATATTTTTAAATTAAATAGATTAATTTCAGATTTAAGAGAGTTTAATAAAGAATTTTATATAAATGAATGGAATAAATATATATATTTGCTTTTCGGCAAAAAATAATTTTATATTTATAATTTACTTCTGAAATGAAATGGAACAAATAATTTTGGAACAAATTATAATAAAATTAAATCTAAATAGATATAAATAGGTAATAATGAATACATTGATTGTCAAAAATAATTTTGCTTTTAGGCAACGTTGATTGATTGGTTAATATATTAAGAAGGTTTTTGTTTTAGATTGCTTATATCCTGAAATATTTACCTAAGACTTAATTTTAATATTAAAGTTAATTAGAATGGAAAATAAAATAATATAAGTAAATAAATATTGATCAGGAATAAATACATAAAAGTTTAAAATTGTTCACGCCAAAAAGGGTAACCAATAGGGAGCAGAAGGGAAGCGGAAGGGAAGCGGAGCGGAGAAGGAGCGGCTATGCTAAGACGCGCACTCTGTCAGAATGATTTGACAATTCTATGGAAAACTCTATATTGCCCGAATACTGCTTAATTTTTATTACATTTCGTTTTTCCAAGAACCCGTTTTGGCCTACAATTTCTACTTACATAACAATTGTGTCCCGGCTTCGATTATATATAAAGGGAACTTGTGTACTTAAACGAAATTTGCATTGCATTGCATTTGCATTTTTTTTCAGTCCTCTTTCTTAGCATGATAAAGATCTAGAGAGCAACCTCTACGAAGCCTAATGATATTTAAACGAATTTGACATATTTTAAACTACTTAAGGAAACCATTTATAAACAGTTAAAGCAATTTTTTAGGGTTAACATTTGATATACTTTAAAACAAAAAACTTTTATTTATAAAACCATTAAACAACTATTTTAAAAATATTGTTTGATTATTCAAAAATCTATATACCAAACATTTCAAATTTGCTTTTTTATCACAAAGTTGTTTAAATAAGCAACTCTTCAAATGCTTTTAACTATTCTTTATAGACAAATTCAGTCAAACAATAGATCGATGTTGAAATAGTAGCTAAAGATCACAAATAGGTCCTAAAACTGAATTAGCGGTTTAACAGTGATAATAACTATGTATAAAGGAAAACTAAATTTAGGTTCCATAAAGTTGAAACATTAGGTTTGTATAGATATATTTCCATATCAAGGTTTAAGCTCATATTTACTGCTTAGTAGTTAAAATAAATAATTTCTAATTTATCATAAAAAATGTACAATTAGTCTCATTTATTTTTTTATTATTTAACTTATTTAATAAGATTTTTCATTCTTGTCATTTCTTCATATCATCAAATTTAATTTTTTATAATATTTTTAAAAAATATTTCATTATAAATTTAAAATTTAACCTAATAATAATATTTAAGTGCAACCTCAAATATGCGTATAAATTTCGATAATTTCATTTTTGGCTTTTTTAGCTTATTTACCTATAGATTTACGAGTCTCACAATTTAGTATTGATGAGGCCTTTAAAACCGCCAGCGTAACCAAACCATATTGCCTAGATAGATAGATATACTTTATGGCTTTCTCTTACCCAACAGATGGGAAAAAATTTATATCTTTGAAATGTTAATCGCTAAAGCTGAGCCATAACTAAGCCTCATCAAACACAGATGCTTCGTTTTATACTGGCCTGGCCGCCTTTCAATTCTCCCCCAAAAGAGAATTACAATTAAAGATACACTCAATTAAATCAATTGCCATATTATGCCAATATATAAATCGTATTTGAATTATACCATTCAGACAAGGAATATAAATTGGCTTTAATTGTTGGACATATTGTGTATGTTTATTGGATTTTATTGTCATGGATTTGATGGAAGTTTGATTTTAGTTTGGTTTTGCTTTGGTTTGGTTTGTTTTGGTTTACTCACACTCATTGTGATCCTTGGCATTGACAGTAAGCACGGATGTTTGCAAATCGGCACTTTCATCGATTTCAGTCTCGTATAGAAATCTATCGAAATATGGCGGTGAATCGTTTTTGTCAGCAATACCAATGCGTACAAATTTTGTAACTGCAAATGAAACAAATGAAGCAAACACATTAAGATAGAATTACATACACATAGATACACACATATATATATATATATATTGAGTAAATGAAATGCCTTTAAGGAGACATTAATTATATGAAAATTTATTGATTGACAAATTGACTGCGTACGTTAAGCCTCACCCGTAGCGGGTCATAAACTTTACCGGGGATTTTATGCCCGAAACGTGGCAAACTTATAAAACATTTCACAAGCATCCTGAAAATTTCTCACTCACTCTCTCTAATGAGCATAATTAAATTGTCCAAAAAAAAAAAAATGAAACAGGATAAAAAAAAAGGAAACTCTACTAGAAAATAGCAAACAAATAAACATTGAAAAACAAAAGTTTTTATTGGTGAAAGCAAACACAAGTTTTTCCTTCTTGCATACTAAAAACTACAACTGAAACTGAGAACTGAGAAACTAAAAACTGAACACTGCAAGTGAAGTTTGAGATTTCGGTTTGGTTTTCCACTTTAGTCCTGCTAATGTCTTTGCCAAAACAAAAAACTTTTCTCCAAAATAGTTTTTTGGCACAAAAAAAAAGCAACAAAACAAACGAAAACTATAAAACGTGAGTTAATGAAGGAATTTCAAGGTAAATATGAAACTTGAGCAATGTGCCAGAGGGATGAATTGTACAAAAAAGGAAGAAGGAAGATACCAAGAAGGTGAACAAAATCGTTTCTACAAGTTTTTGGTTAGAAAAGTAAAATGCGAAAACAACAATTTCAAAGAAAATTAAAGTTTAATTTCTAACGAAAAAATAAACACACTTTTACTTTTTCTAATACTACTAAATGATATGAACATTTTCTTTTTCTTTCCTTATTAAATATTTAAGTTATAAAATCAATTTTAAAAATTTTGCTTTAATTCTGTTAAGACTTTTTGACCTTTTTTATTTCTATATATAAAACATTTGCATAAAAATTATTCTCAATTTTTAACAACACTTAAAAGCATTTCATGAATGTTTCCTTTTTTTTTATATTTTATTTGTTTTTTTTTATGTAAAATTTCTTTTATATATTACAATATTTACCCCAAGAGAATTTCGTGGGCTAAAAAAAAAAAATTGTTTCTTTTTAAATTTCCCACATGCGGAAGCAATAATCTGTTTTCCCTTCATGGTATAATATGCAGACGGAAAAAGTAAAAGAACACAAGTGAAACAACAGAAACTGATTCTTTGCACAACGCATTTTAAACATTCTTTCATATGATTTTATGTCCGAATGCCTGTAAACGACTGCAAAATATATTTGTTTTTATTAAAGATAAATTCTTTTATGTTTCAAGTCTTAGTTAGTATTGGATAAAGCACTTAAAAACTTATTAAAAAGTAAACCCGCATGAAATTCGAGTTTTTAAATTTAAAATCTATATATTATATACATGTCTACTATATACAAACATAATATCAATTTCAATCTACCCGTTTGCAAGCGTATAAAAATGTTAAGAAAATGTCTAGCTAACTCACATGTCGTATACATAATATTTGGTTTGATGGCAACAGTTTGCCAGTTTTCGTGCATGTAAAGTACAACAAAACATGAAGAAGGGTAAGAGAAAAGCATTATTGAATGCATTTTCTTCTCTTTATTTTCCTCTCCCTCTCTCTCTCTTTCTCTCTCACTCTATCTTATTCCTTTCTCCTTTACTACCACCACTAGCACTCTTCCTTTTACCAACATTTTTAATGCAATTTTACTAAAGTTTCTTTTTAGATTTCACTTCACTTGCTGGTTTTATAATTTATTTATGCCATTTAATAAAAACACAAAATATGTTGTGAAAATTGTCAAGGGTTCTCGATTCGGTTGAGTCAGCATACATCCTTGCAGCTGGTCAACCAGCCATCTGCACTTTAACAACTAATTTCTTATGTTTGTGTGTTTGGCCATCAGAAAAGTTATTTTTTGATTGACTTTTGATGATGCAATCAAATTTTACATATATGCGAGGGTTAGTCGATCACTAAAAGTGACAAGTCAGTTTTAACCTTTTGTTTGTGGTTTTATTTTAGTAAAAAATGTGTCTAAATCAAACATTTAATAGTTCCTTTAACTTTTCAAAAACGGTTGTAATTCATTGCTGCCTACTTTTAGGTGCTGTTTAAAATTCCAACTCTACTTACAATGCAGGTATTCTATGGCTAGTATACAATATCGATTAAAATTTTGTTATTGTTGAAGCATTTGAAAACAATGAATTTTAATCTTTTAGGTTCTATGAAGCAAGCTTTTACCTGAAAGTTTTTCCCTTTGACCCTGTGAAGGTTTCGTGGCTTTTTATTGAGCACTTCTACTTGTAACAATCAAAGCCTTGACTACGGCTTAAAATCGCTCAACTGAATGATTGGTTACCTAGCTTTCATGTAAATTATGCGGAAGTAACTTAAAGTCTGCTTAAGCCTATTTGACAGCTAAAAGAACTGTATGAATTTTTTTAGCCAAAAATCAAAGCGCAGTCTTACTTTTATATTAAAGACTAGCCCTAAAAGAAATCGGAGAGAGTTTGAATCGCTAGTAAGAAAAGAACCCTCGTATGTGTAAAATGTTTGTGTAAATTGATTTTTAGTTTTTAGTCAACTTTTTAACTCGTTTAAGACAGACTTGACTAGTTTGTTTTTAGACCATAATTTAAATGTTTCAAAGACAAACAGAGAAAGGGAAAAAATGAGAAAGCAAGTAAGACAAAAACTATAAAGAGGTAAAATCATTTCCTGTTCTTTTCAATTTTGTCTTAACTAAACAGGCTGGCAAAGAAAATGAGCAGGGAAGCAAAAATAAAAATAAATAAATACTTAAGAGCAGTAAACACACACTCGTTCTAGCATTTCAACCATTTTGCTGTATCTCGTTTGCTGCTGGTGTTTTTTTGTCTCTCAAGTTGGTCCTTCTTGAGCCAGCAAGGTCCTTTACTTTACTTCTACTTACACAAGTGTGTGTAGCTCTCTACAATATACTAAATAAATACGCAGCAGGTAAACTTACAGCGGGCAAACATGGCAAGTGAAATTGAATTTTTTTTCTACCTTCTTGTTTTTTACCCCTGCTTTTCTCTTTCACCCCATTTCCCTTCTTTTTTTTTGGGAGGTGAAAGTGGTAGGTGGTGGCTGGTTTTTCGTATTTGTGCTCTTTAGTAGTAACTTGACTTAATTTTTTTTTGGCACTTTGGCATGGAAATAGCAATGGGAATGTATAGAAAGAGACATTTTAGTTACCCTTTTATTTCTTGAATTTGATTAATTTGAAAATTTATTTTGCTTTGGCATAACAACTGTTTTAAATTCAAAGAAAAATATATACTCTTTCAATATTCATATCCTCAAAATCAATTAAGAACTATTTAAGTGTCTAATAGGACTCTGAAGACTTAACTGCAACTTTTAGCATACGACAAGCATTCAAGATAATAACTTTAAATTAAAACTTTACTAATTGAATTATACAATCAAGAGTCTTGCCACTGCACTTTTTCTCAAATCAAATTAAACTTGGCTTTTCTTACAGTCATAGTAACCCATTTGCTATCTCTTAGATACATAACTTGTCTTGAAAACATAAACGCTGAGTTTTTCCTGCCTTGTTGCTTGGTTAAAGTGGCCTTCTGCTTCTTTTCTTTCTATCTCTCTTTTTCTCTATCTAATTTTTTTTATTTTCTGTGTTTTTGTTGGTGTTAAATTGAGCGGGAAAATGAAGAGCCGCCCCCCAGCCATCAGTTAGCAAGCATCTTCAGTAAAGTCAAAAGGGCTCACTTTAAACTATTTAATATAAAGGTGAAACTGACTGAAAGATAGAGTGAAGAGTGAGGCAGAGCCGTCAGGTATTTATGACCGCATAACTAGAACACTAACAAGCCATCTCACATCCGACCTCCACCTGTGCCGCTCCCACAGCAGGCACGGCAACAGCACTCATATGTCAGTATGAATGACTGGCACTAGCTTTTCCCACATTTCCACTACTCCTTTTCTTTTTTGTTTTATTTATTTATTTTTGTTTCTGTGTGTGTAAGTGGGGGGCCTGTTTGGTTTTCCATTTTTGCTGATTTTTTTCTTATTTTTGTTTTTAGAAATGTGTGCAAAGTGGCGTCAAATGTCAGAGATGCTTAAATCAGCCATAGGAAAAACAGGGAAAAAAAATGTTTATATACAAAGCAGAAAGACAGGAGCAACCCGCTGCGGCTGCCACATATATAGTTGGGTGAAAAGTCAAAGGAGACACATACACAGGGATATAAAAAGGGGAAAAAAAGGAGAGAAAGGGAGAGAGATTCAGTCAGGCAGAGAGACGGAAGTAGCATTTTCCAAAAAGGCAACAAAGCGCAGCACATTAAATGTGACAACGTAAGAAGGAAAGGGGCTACGGTTAACGTACAGTTATAAAGTAGGGACCAAAGAAAAGGAGCAGTGATGAAGGATTTTTAAAATGACATCTGTTTGCGTTATTTGGGTGAGTCTAGTCATAATGTTTATAAGTAAATAACTTGTATAATAAACTTGTATAAAAAGAAAAGCATACTTTTGGGAGGCAAAGGTGGGGTTAAACTTGAGAGAATATGTTTGCATAATTTCCTGATAGGTAATTTGGTTTAATTTAGGCAAATTGATCGCAATTCATTCGTAACCTTTTAAATATAATTATATTTTAAGTTCTAAGAAATTATAGCATACTTTTTAGGGCATGATTTTTTGTTAGTGTAGATGTTTTTTCGAAGTTAGTTTTAGACTTTCAAATAAACTAAATTTGCAACTACATCAATAAAAATTATTTGCTTTAATCTTTTATAAAACAATAAAAGTTATATAGGACTTGATAAACTTTATCTTTTCATATAGAAAAAAAAAAAAAACACACAATACAAATTAAGATACATAAAAAATTTCAAAAAAACACACAACAAATAAAAGAAAATTTAAATTGAAAATTTTATTCGAAGAAGGCAAAACTTTGTTCATATGTCAGCAACAGTTGCTGTCATAATATCAAAGTGAGTATAGACCACAGCAATAAATTAAACTGAAAACTAATTATAAAGCTCACCAGCACAACATAACTTCAAACACACAAAAACACACACACACACGCACACAAACACATTAATATACATTTACATATATAAATTTATAGGAATAACCTTAAACACTTATGCATTTTGAACCTTTTTAACTGCTAAATACATCACCATTAAAAAAAGAAAAAAAAAACTGTCAAAGGCAGTTAAAAACTTTCTCCTTTTTGGTTCTCTTTGTGGTCTTTCATTCTCTTTCCTCGATATTTGCGACACATCACGCATACGCCTAGTGAACCCTTAAAAATTTCACTTCCCTTTCAAACGACACGTGTCCAGGCCGCCCATTAAGCTAATAATAAATGTCACATACACACAAAGAACTTTCTTTATATTTGTGTTTAGTTTTGACTTGGTTTTGATTTTGTTTTTTTTTATTTTTCTCTCGTTGTTGGCGAAAATACATATGTAAACACAAATGTTTAGAGATTATCAGAAAGTTATTTTTGTTGTGTTTTATTTTTTTTTTTTTAGTTTTATATAAATTTATTACCCAATGTTTTGTTTATTTCTCTATCTCTATATCACTACTCGTAATGGGGATTAACTCACACAAAACTATGTCATTTATATATTTATTTGCTTGCTTTTATTTGTTTGTTGTTTTTGTGCTGGCGCCCATGAAAAACTAAAACTAATTAGTAAATTAGAAAGTTGTAATTTATTTAGAGAAACAAAAAGGAAAAGCTGACATAGATTTTTCCGAGACACGCCTAAGGCCATGAAATTAAATTTAAATTATCAAGCAAAAAGTTTATCTAAATTATGCTAATTGCTTCTAAAAGAACCAAAAAAAAAAAAAAAATAACAAATACTGATTTAAAGAAGTCAAGAAAAATCGATAAACATAGCTTCGAAATGTGGCAATTAGTTGTAAGTATCTGATGGTATATATATATATATAAATATATATAAAAGTGGAAGTCAATAAATCACGTTCGAGTTGCCCATTAACTGCAGTTGATTGTGCGTTTAAATATCTTTTAAATATCAGGACTAAGTATAATTATAAAATAATTTTAACCTTTTACAAAGATATTGAATTGTAAGCTCTTACTTATTCTTTATTGCTTTTAGCTCTAATTTTGTTTTTATTCAACTTTATATGAACATAAGACAATTATTCTATCAAACATTACCAATATAAGGTTAAAAAAAAATTAAAAAAAAATGTTAAAAGTAATTGATGACGATTAATTTGTGAAATAATAAAATATGCTTTAACTGAGATTTGAATATTTAGTCAATGGATTTTTTTAGCGACATTTTGTACTATTTAAGTTAACAAGTTTAACAAAATTAAAATATGTAACAAATAAGAATATTGACAAGCGTTGATCCAATGAATTCGACTATTCTTACAAAACTAAAAATCTGCCCATACTGGATTAAGGATGAATGACTTGTGTGAACTCATGGACCAGAAATTAATTTTCACTCATCACATTGCTGTCAGTAAAGCCATGAGTTTTTCTGGTTTCGTCAAGCAATGGTCTAAAGAATTCATAACCAAACTCTTTTTTATTTTCTAGTGCATGGATCATGCACTTGTTCACCTCAAAATGGATCACACCAAATGAAAATTGAATATGCTAAGAACCAATTTTTGATATTATCTCTTCGTAGTTTTAAATGGGATTGAAGTTTGACTTTTAAACGTATTCTTGTACACTTTTTTTGATTTATTTGCCTTGCTTACTTAGCCGTAGAATAATGCTTGATACTTTGTTTATACCGTAGCCTTTTAATAAACAAATAGAGTCTCCTTATTTACTAAATCATGTCAATCTATCGAACTAGGTACTATGTTCATTTGACTGTAGCATGCTCCATTTTTGGCAGTACTTTATATAAACCTTTCGAGTTCTTTGTTATCGGATCAGAGTTTTCGATTGCTTTGCTTGGTGCACTTGAAATTACTGCTCTTTGTACGCTTTAAAATCCAGAAGGTTTCAGCTACTTTAACAAATGAGGAAATTATTTAAATTAAATTATAAATAATTTTAAAAAATTCAAAACCTTTTTTATAAATTCTTATTGCAATGGTAAACTGAGTATAATACGTGTAAAAAAAAACTGAGTTTCTGTTGTTTTATTTTTACAATTTATAATTTACTATCAAACACAATGAAGCACAATGAAAGTGTTAATTAAAATCAAACAAATTTGATATCAATGAAACATATTTTTTCATTTAATTCTTATTTCGTTTTCATTAAAATGATAGCTACAATAAAATGAAAGTTTTAAAGAATTTCCGATATCTGTTATATCGATTTACATACGATGTGAACATTTAATTAAAGATAATTTGAAAGCTGATTCAGCAACAATACCAAAAAAAAAAAAAAGATAAATAAATATATAAAGGGGAAAAATAAGCTTTCAGAATAATTTGCAAAAAAATTACAATTAAATCCATTTAATAAACTGGTTGATTCTCAGGCCATTTCCCTATTGACTTTTGGCCGAAAAAAAAAAAACGCAAATAATGCCCTTGGGGGTCAACCTTATTAACTTTGATGCTGGGCACATTTTGTTTTTTTCTTTTCTTTGTCGAGTTGAATATGAGAAATAATGATGATGATTTCACAAAATTTCAATTAAAACTCCCAAAGACCAAAAAGATGAGGCCTTTGTGAATATTTGTATTCATTAGCCATCAACACCAAAACATCCGATGAAGGGGATCATGATGATTACAACGTGGGCGGCAGAGGATAATGACGCCGGAAGTGACCTGCACTTCAACTTTTTCGTTTCGCATTGCAATCCTCAAAATAAAACACGAGCCCAACGCACAAAAAATATTAAAAAAAAAAAAAAAAAATGGTTAATTAAACTTATGAAATGTTTAGAAAGGCTAGGCGTTGAATTTTTTTTCCTCCTTGTTGTTCAACAACAAAATCCGAGGACTAATTAAAAAGTGTGCGCTGCCCAAAAGCAGCATAAAAAAAAAAAAAAAAAATAAACAAAAATGGCGCCCCAATATAAAAGCGAAAAAAAAAACAAAAACGAAGAATAAAACACAACATAAAATATGGCACCTTACTAAGAATGGTATACTTAAAGAGGGGTGGGGTGGCTTGGGGGGCAGGGCAACGATGACAGCGACAATGTTGATGAGTTGACAAATATTTTGTCAGCCCATAATGAGTTCACAGGCGGCCCAGGGCCGCGGCAAGGTGGACGCTGTTCATTAACAAAAATCCTTGAGAGGACCCTGCGATGATGTAGGGGAGGGGGTGATGACTGAGAAGGGGGATTGTAAAAGCTTGACCAGCTTCATGTTAATTACAATTCAACATTCTCCCCCTCCCTTTTCGGATTTTGACCGCAATTGCAAAACTTTTTCATTTCTCTGGTTGCTCTGGTTAATTCACATTAATTTTCAAAATATTACGTATTCGACATGTGTGCAAGGGGAAACAATTTTTTTTTTTTTAAATAAATTAAAACAGAGATTCTTTATCCTTGAAAGTGCTTGTCTGTTGATGTGCCCTATATACGGCAATGGGGAAAGCTTAAACTGTAAGAAATTACTTAACTGAAATGAAAATAAAATGAAAAGAATATACTTAATACAATGTTTTTACTGAACGATAGGTCCAAGAGTTAAGATCCAGTTAATTATCTTTAGTTTTAGGTAAAGGAGTCACACTGGAATGTATGAGTAAATATAATCAGAAGCTGATATCTGTTATATTTTATAATCTAATCTAACTATTTGTTAACATTATTTTCATATTATGTTTACATGAAGTATTTCTCCCCAATCGTTTTTTATATTTTTGATCCCAAACTTTTCTAAAAATTTGTATCCCTAAATTTTCTAATCCTTTCTATCCTTATCTTCTCCAATTCTTTCTATAACTATCTTTTTAATCATTTTATTTAAACAATAAAAAAGCTTTAGGCATAAGATAAATTAATGTATATAGTAATTGGATGGATAGATCGAAAAAGAGGTAGTGGCATAGATCATATGGGAAAGGATCAAACTACACGCAGCGGACAAAGTTATCCGGCACACTGACTTTTCTGCGGTCCTTTAATAGGTAGTGAACAACAGAACACTCACTCAAAAACAAACACTTGCCTCGACCGTATCATCACGTAGAACTTCATTTCGTACTAATTATTTAATCCTTAGAACAAATCCTTAATCTTTACTTTAATCTTATATATATATACTTCGAATTTTTTATATAAAAACTTGTGGATAAATTTATCTTCGACATACATATGTATATGTGACTTATCTGAACTTAAGTTGAGGTACAATTGATCACTTCTTTATAACCATTATTAAACTGATTTACTAGCTATTTACTTAACTAATTCCAAGCTGATCTTACTTTTTACCTCCTTTTAACAACATAAATGAAACCAATAAAAGATATATCATATTCTCTGATCTCTTAATTTTAGTTTGTTCTCATATAACATTTAAAAATCTATTCAAATTATGCACAACCATTTATCTTTCTTTAGCTCCCTTTACTAAACTTTAGCTTTTTTATATTTGCGTATTTTATTACCATTTTTAACATTTGCTGACCTATATTTTATTTGAAATAATCTGTCATTTTCAATAGTTGCTAGTTGTTTTCAAACTTTAGGAAATTTCTTTGAAAATAAATTATATTCAAGTACAAATATTTCAAAAAGATTTCTTACCATATCTTTTTCTGAGCTTATATAATCTTAGTGTTATCTTCTAAATTGTATATGCAAGTTGGACACGGATTACGAATCTAAATACACAAACACTTACATTATCTAGACAAGAAAAGCTTTCAAGCTATTATGTTTGCCTGCTTTCAGTCATTAAATCATTAAAACCAAAAATATATATGTGTAAAGATATAGAAAGGATATACATATGTACATTTATATATATAGATACTCCAGTTTAAGTAAAAAGGCACTCGTACATTATATATATATATATATATATGAATGCATATTTAAAAACCTGTGTGAAAAGATAACAACAAACTCAAAGGTGTCGTTTCCTAAGAAACAAACCACTGGGATTGAGACTAAGAGAATGAAACAGATATAAAATGTGACAGAGAGAGAGAGAGAGAAAGATGGAGAGTTAGAGTGAGAGAAAATGGTGGCACGTGTTCTTGATGTTGTCTCAGTGTTGTTGTTGTTGTTAGAATGAGAAAGAAGAGAATACATATACAAATTACATTTCATGAAATATGCAGAAACTGGAATAACCAAAGACAGACAGAAAGTAAAGTAAATAATAATATGCACATTTAACTATACACAGACATACTGGCACACACACACACACACACACACATACACAGAAAATGAGTTGGCTTAGAACACTTACCCAAATAGGTGCTATTTGTCAAAACCCAAAAGATTTTTAATGGATCGACCATAACTACGCAGGCATAAAATATTCAATTGGATCCTGGAGCAAACACCTTTCTGCTTATTATTATTTTCTATTATAATTATTAAATATTATTATAGATTATTTGTTTGATTGTTGATTTTGTTGTTGTTGTTGTTGTTGCTGTTACTGGTTTCTTCTGCTTGCTTCTATTAGTTAAAATGGCTGCTTTGCCATATCCGGTTATTTAGTTTCCGTTTGATTTGGTTTATTTACATTTAACTTATTGCATTTTCGATTATGTTGATAATTTTGTTTGCTTTTATAGCTTTTAATGTTACTTAATTGGTTTTTCATAGTAGTTTATTTAGGGATTTTCTTCAAGCACTTTTCCTTTAGTTATCACATTTATAAGGATATACATAGATAAACAACAAGAGAATAAATTAAATGTTTAAGACAAACTATTGAAAAACTTTGTTTCAATTAGCTGGACTTGCATATTACAGTTTCTCTTAGTAATTCTCAAATGGTCTTCAAACAAGTTTGTTAGCTATTAGCCAAAAGCCAAAGTAACAAACAAAAGGCCCAAAAGTACACACACACACACACACACACACACGCGTATATAAGACTGGCCAATTAACGTTTTAGGCAAATGGGCCCAAGGAGTTTATCCTTGCCACTAAAGCCTTGACCTTATTCCTTAGGCTAAAAGCAAGCTGCTGTTGCCGCTTTTACCATTATTATTGTTGTTGTTGTTGTTTCTTTGAATATTTTATTACCATTAACCATTCGGTTGGAGATTTTTTAATGGCAAAGTTTTCTTAACCAAAAGTAATTAGTAACTCAATTGCTTATCAAATTGAGCAGCTTATTGTTAGCGGTTATACTTAAATTGGTTATATTTATAAAACAAATTAGCTTTAAGCCACACAAGTCCATTTCAGTTAAGACCAAAAAAACACCCTCATCTCATGGCAATAATTTGCCATTCAAATTTATACAAATTTTGTTAATTTTTTTAACGTTTGTCCGACAGCTGCTGTTATTTAAAGAGAAAGGACTCAAACAGTTAGATATATATATATATATATAGATAGATATATATATATCTACGCTATGATGAAAGATTTTCCTTCTTTTTCAAATTGCACTTTTCCGTTCAAAGAAAATAGAAAAGGGAGAAACAAAAAAAATTGTAGGAAAGTCAAGCTTTACCGGAAATACAAAAGCATAAACTTTCCGGCCGAAAAAAAAGAACTAACCACTAAGACTCAAGAGAAAAAGCACGAAATAAAGAAAAAAAGACAAAGAGAAAGAGAGAGGTATAGACAGAAAGAGAGAGGTTGAAGAGCTAGTGAAAGTCCCCGGCCGACATTTTGTGAAATGTCTAAAAAAATAAAATTAAAGTGCAAAATTTGGCGGAAGTTTAATAAATATAAACTTGCCTGAATCCACAACAAGACAAAAACTAACAGCCAAAAGCCAAAGAAAAGAAAGAAAAGATTACAAGAAGCAAAGGAAATAAGTCAAGTAAATTAGTCTCGAAACTTTAAGAGTTTATTTTTAATGTACTAACTTTAGTGCATGATTACTCATGCTTTAATTTTAAAACATTTTTGAAAACTTTTGTGTTTTTATTAGCCTGGCCCAATACCTCCAAGGACTCTAAAGAAATTTGAGTAAAATTATAAAGTTGTCTTTTATAAAACCCTAAATTAAATTTTGAATATTTTTTGCGAAAGTTAAAGCTTTTTTTAAAGTAAATCTTTCTATTTGGAAGGATTTAAAATATAAAATTTAGTATTGTTTCCATTACATTTAAGTTAATTGAACAAGGGCTCCTTAAAGGTGATATAGAGTAGTCCCAAGGTACTGAACCAAATAAATCTAACAGTTTCTTGTAGATCTGCTAGAAATTATGTATAGAATATATATAATTATAGATCTGCTAGAAATTATATAACTCTATCTCTCTCTACTAAAAACTACTGATTGCTTATTATATAAACCTTTCCGAGTTCTTTGTTCTGATTATAATCGTCCTTGTCATGTAATTAGCACACAGTTCTCTCTCTCTCTCTCTTCTTGTACTTAAAACTTATATCCTTTAAAATTTAGCTCGTAATTAGCTTTAGTTTTCGGTTTTCCCTGTATTTGTGGACTGTCCCTGCGACTCGAGCTGTGAGTTATGCAACTTGAACCTATCGATCGGTTGGAAGGGCAGTGTGATAATTTAGTGCTTCCGTTGGGATTCTCGCAATTACAGATTATAAAGTGGTTTGGGAGGATAAAAGTGATTGATTGGTGCAACTATTATTAAGGTGTTTCACTACTTAAGTTCCCTATGAAAATCTTCTCTTATTCGTGTTTGGTCAAATTAAACTTTAATTGATTATATTTCCAACAAGTTCTTTACAAGATAAAGCTTTACTTGATTATATTTTTACATAATATAACTTGTAAAATTTTTCTTAATTTTGTTTTGCTTACAAATATTTTTATTATAGATTATTTTATTTTATTTTACTGATTTGTTAAACAACTTAATTCCAACTTTACAAATTAGTTGAGGATCAAGCTATAAAACCTTTTTTAGGATTACTTTTAAAAATCCTATTTCAATCTATATATATATACTCTTCTCATGCATTAAACTCTCCCTGGTTGCTTTTAATTTATGATTTTTGTTTCGCTTCTTTTTTCGAGTTTTTTTTTTTCTTCTTCTTTTGCAGTTTCATAAATTACCATTTTGAGCATAAAATTTTGTACATTTTGTCAGCACTTGGGAGCAACTTTAGAGGTTCTTTTGCTCAGTCGCATATTTTTTTCTATTTGCTCCCCTTTTATGTTGAACAAATGGTAAAAGTTTTTTTTTTACATCTGTGTTTTTACTTTGTTTTCACAATTGTTGACGTGCACAATTCAAATGAGCGAGAAAGAGAGAAAGAAAGCAGTAAGTGACCCACATGACGAGACAAACATTGAATACAAGGAAGAGTAAAGAGAAAAACCATGTTGAAAACTTCAACTTCAACTTCAACTTCAACTACAACTACAGCTACAACTTCAACTTTCAACTAGAAATGCAACTGCAACTTCAACTTGAGGCACAGTCATGAAACATATGCAAAAAGCAACAATATGAGAAGCAATTATAATCAGAATTTTCCTCAAAGAGAAGAAGGAAAAGGAAAAAAAAAAAATTTGTAAACACGAGCTAACAAGTTTTAGCTGCTGAGCTTTTGGGGAAGCGACCAGAACGTGCTCATCAGTAAGCTTTGCGGTATCAAAGATATATATTCATGGTATATATATATATATATATATATATATATATATCTATGTAGAATCTACAACAATATGCATCTTAACAACTTAGCAACGCATCAAATGCGCTTAACTATTCAATTAGTTGGAAGACAAGTGAAACGAGAGATGAGACATGGAGATGGAGATTACCAAACCACATAGCGAAAATGGCTGGAAGACGGCGTGGGGCGTGGGGCGAGGGGTGATAAAGTGGCATTGGTAACTTTTAGCTAAAACTTTCTTGCTAAAAACAAAGTAAACAAAATGATGGGAAGCGTCGAAATATGCACACGAAAATAATCAATCGACCAATTTTCACCCACTCTTAATCTAGCTCTATCACTCTCATACACTCTCTCTCTCTCTCTCTCTCTCTCTCTCTCTCTCTCTCTCTCTCTCTCTCTCTCTCTCTCTCTCGTCTCTCTATCTATCTCTTTCAAGCAAGCAATGGCAACTTAAATAAAATGTAATTAATTAGTTTCTTTTGGTTTGTTTCAGTTGCTTTTTTTTTTTTTGGCCAAACTGTTTACCAAAAGTTGTGTTAAGTAAACCGAAGACAAGTCAGTTGGAAATTCAGGCGTAATTCTGGATTATGCCTTCTTGCATTAATTTAAGATATAGGCCAAATAACTGGTTCAGCAAATCCTTTGAGAATTGTCTGTATAAACAATTCGACAGAAGCTTAAAAGATTTGGCTTAAACTTTCTACTGTTGTTCCATTTTCCAGAAGTTTTGCAAATGATTTACACAAAATTCGTATTAAATGACAAGTTTACAAATTGCAAAAAGACAAATTTTTGATTTAAATTAATACAGCAGGTAGAAATAATTAAGTCAGAAACTTGCAAATGAAGCTGGAAATGAGCTCGTTTAAAATAGACAAATGAATAGCAAAATAAAAGAGAAATTATTTGAAATTGATATTTGAAATAATTGCAAAGAAATAGCTGGAGTTTTAGTTTCTATTCTATTATTGCACTAAATCATGGCTATATCTAGCTGAATGTTTATTTGAGTCATTTGGAGTAATCAATCAAATGATAATAAATTTATTCATAAGCAAATGAATGAATGTTACTTAAAGAGAGGAAAAGTTAAACGACTTTTGTTAAATTTGATCAGAGTTTTAATACATGTTTAGATAGTTTCAAATAAATACTTTTTTTAACACAAATTTCTTAATTTAAGTAATAATTATAATAATAATATAGAAAAAAGATTGTAATAAATACGCTCAATAGAACTTTAACTGTCAAAAATTGAAGGAAACTTGGAATACTTATAAACGAACAATGAATAGGAGAAGAAGAGCAATTAAAATAGAATAGAAAATCTGTAATGTTTCATATTAAATAACTCCAAAGCAAAAATAATTAAAATTATAACAAAATTCAAAGACAAGTAATTTCCAATTCATTATTAATTAAATAGATACTTTCCTTACTAAACTTGATAAAGTGTAGAAAAGAAAAGGTATTTTCAACTAATGTAGAACATATTTTCCCATTTATTCTTAATTTAAATTATTAATAGACAAAAATTAAAACGGTTTGCTGGATACTTGGTAATACAAATAATATTATATAAAAATTAATATTAATGATATATTTTTATCCTAAACTCCTTTCACTTATATTCAATAAACCTATTATTCAAGAGGTTGTTCTATTCAAAATTGTTTTTATACCCTGTAGCTATAGGGTAAAAGGGTATATCAAAGTCGCTAAAATGTATGTAACAGGCAGAAGGAAGCATTTCCGACCTCATAAAGTATATATATTCTTGATCAGCATCAATAGCCGAGTCGTTTTTTTTTTCCTTTTCTAGATCGAAGGCTCTTCGAATCATTTTTTTTGGTTTGTTTGTAAGGCGGTTACTGAAACACAAGTACTTAATTTAATTATTAATGAAAGATCACCAAGTTAAACATTTTTAAATTTAAACTTAAGGTTCAAATGAACCACCTGAACACTATAGAAGATAATGGTGACTTAGCAGTATAAAGATCGTGTAGTAAGACATAAACATTTCTTTTTTAAAAATTAAAATTTACCATTAGTTATTCAGTATTTTTTGTTTATTTATAAATTTTTATTTTTATTTATAAATTTATAAATCTCTTAGTTATCTAACTTTTATATTTATATTTATAGCAGGTCTTGATTTAATAGAAATCAAAATTTACGTTTCTTTCGAGTCAAAATTTATTTTTATATTATATAAATTAGTAAATATAATATTTAATTGCATACACCAGGACATCATTTTATAAAAATCTTTAAATCATTGTTAATCTATGATTGGGCTTTTAATATAAGAAGACGGAAACTTAATCCCCAACTCATCCATGAATTATAATTTTCCATCTCCACTTGGTAATGGATCGATCATTACACGGCTTACTATTCCAAAAATTTCTGAAACTTCTTTGTTTGGCAACTCAAACCAAGAAATGGATTGTACCTCAGCTATGGATAATACTGAGACTTTGACGGGCACAACTATGGTCAAATACCATCCAACAATTGACAACGATTCTAAAGGAGAAATTGGGACACGCGATTTGAATACCAAAATGCATTGTATTACAGCACAGAAAGAATATAAGTTAAAGTCTTTGGAGGAACTGCGATGGGAGGATTACATAAACCGTTCTCAAATGGGCAATGCTCCAGGGTCTGGTCTTGGTACAGTGAACAAAATTAGACCGCTGACTGAATTATTTGGAAATGTTCCCATAGAAGTAAAAAGTTTATCAATACCACCCACTTTTAATGGTATTGGCGGTTTTGGTTTTCCAGGAGGCTTTGATCAACAAAAGCCACAACCATGTGGATTCAAGTCGCATAACAATGAAGTAAATTTTGGATTGACTAGCAATGCGAATTTCGGATTAGGTGGAGTAGTCCCTTTAAATAATAATTACACAGGAGCCACTACTGCATACATGCAAAATCCTTTGCTCATGCAGCCGACTGCCGACCCTCAAAATACGACAGCATTTCAGCCAATTTTACAAACCGCAAATAATAATGAATTGCTCCTTCAAGTAAATGAAAATGTCCCCACAATGAGTGGAGTTGGTACAAATTGTCAATTAAATTACAATTTTGATTATTCTATGCTGAAACCAAGTCAACCCATAGAACCTCCCAAAACCATTCATGAACAAATTCTGGCTCGTATTAATTGTCCCTATGAAGACAATTTACTTTGGAAGGATCTTAAGGAAGAGGTCATTTACAAAGATGCATCAACAAGTGTAACAAACTTTTTGGACAATGAATCAACTTTGGATATGAATTTGAATCAGTGTAGGTTTAAAAACAATACTAATTGGAGACCAGTTCACACTAACGCCTTGGTCGACTCAATTCAACAGTCAAAACTGTTTCCTGACCTCGGTGATTTCAGTCTAAGCGAGAACGACTTTGTTCTAAAGCCAAATCCAAAGAGTTTGTTGGCAAAACGTATTCTAAAGACACAACCATGCACTTCTTCATATAAGAAACATCCTTTACAAGAGTCTTGTTTACAAGTAAATCAACAAAATTATCAAGTTAACCTTTTAGATGAACCTAATTCACCTCTCTATGAACAATCTTTAAATGAAACATACTCTCAATGCAATGATAGTTTTTATTCAACAATCGAGAAAGATGCTTTAAATAATGAACAATCTTCAGTGGAAACATTCTCTCAATGCAGTGATAGTTTTTATTCAATTATCGAGACAGAAGTTAAAAGATCACATCCAACTGGCATAGTTCTAACACGTGATGACTACTATACTATACCATCGCTGGATGAACTCGTCAATTATTTAACAGAGGATGGCTCATGTGTGGTGCCTCATTTTACTATTGGCAGAGAAGGCTATGGCAATGTCTACTATGGCAAAGAATTAGATGTGGCTGGTCTAAACCTCGATGAAATAATCCATTTTGATTTAAATGAAGTTGTTTTATATCCGGATGATGATAACAAGCCGCCAATTGGCCAAGGTCTTAATCGTGAAGCTCAGATAACATTAGACAATGTCTGGCCCAAGAATAAGATTACAAAAGAAAAAATTAAAGATCCTCAGCATCTGTTAGAAATTGATTGGAAGGGAAAACTGCGACGGAATTGTGAAATGAATGGCAGTCATTTTATTGATTATCGCCCTGAAACAGGCAGTTGGGTGTTTTCGGTGAAACATCTTTAAAGAAATATGATCTAAAAGCAACTGCATTGAATATTTTTTTTGGTAGAATTTTATTACTCTTTTTATGGCCAAAAAAATTTTTTAGAAAAGTTTACTAGTTGAGCTTTTTCTTTTTTTTTTTTTAATTGGATTCTTTGAAAATATTTATTAGGCCGCTTAGAGTTTTATTTAATGAGTTTCAAGATATAAAGAGTATATTTTCTTTTTTTGTTATATTATTTTATTATTAATATTTTTATAATATTGTTCATTATTAGGCATTTGTCTATCTATAGGCATATTTAATTATATTTTTATTAAACCTATAATAAATTTTACGAATGTCACAAACTTTAAAATAGTTGCCAAATTTAAAAAATAAAAAATTTATAAATTTAATTTACCTAGAAAATAACTTGATCTTTGATATTCAAAAACAAATTAACAAAATAATTTTTTATATATATTTTTTAGTTATAATGCCAAAAACTTTGATTATTGTACTACTCTAATCTACTTGTTGAAAAAGTTAAAAATAAAAAAGGAGACAAAAGTGGATTAGTAAAAAATGCTTGTAAAAGACATTTCCTTGCACATTTGCAAGGTTTTAAAAAAGCCAGCAAATTATTTCCAAGAAATTAGAAATTGGTTTAAGAAATTCAATTAAAGTTTGTTAAATAGCTTTCCACTTTTCTGCGAAATCAAGTCATTTTGAAAGTCAATATATTAGGAAAAACCTGAGTATATATCCATGAGGATTTGCTCGATTTATTGAATCTCACTTTCTTAAGACGCCGTAGTCACACTATGTGTTTAGTTGTGTATATATATACAGGAATCTAGGTATATACATAGACATATTTTATACATATTTTAAAATTTTTAAAGAATAATTCGAAGATTGTCAATTTAAGAACTCTAATTAATGACGTTTAGCCAACAATTGAACTAAATCTCTATTCGATTGGTAAATAGTTAGATAACATTCATAAAACTTTAAGAAACTTTTTAGCAAAACTTTTGCAAATTCCTATAAACTTTTGCTTGAATCTTACTATAAAAAGTTAACAAATTTTATTTTGTTATGACAAACTTAATAAAAGTAAACTTGAAGAATATTTAGTCTTAAAATTGAGGTAAAAAAAAGTTAAGTGGTTGTGGAAAAAGTCAAAAAAATTCTAATGAAATTCTTAAAAATTTTAGCCTGTTTTGGATTTTTATATTTCTTAACTTTGTTGTTGGTAAACAACTCAAAATTCTTAAAATTTATTAAAGAAATTAGCTTCCAGTCTGTTGGTTAGGCTCGTGACATGATGATGTACCTTAGCAACAGGTGAGACAATTGTTGTTACTTAATGTTGATATGGTAACCTTTGTATATATATATATATGTAATCGTATTATAAGAAGAATATCATTGTATATATCATTGTTATCGAGAGATTCGTTTACGTCCCCTAAAATGCTATTTAATATAATCTTATCGAATGGCAACAGAGAGGAGAGAATAATAAAAAGAGAAGGAAGACAATTGTAAAGAATTGGATTGGGTAAATGGGACGATTTCTATAGAGGAAACGGTGTTAAACACTTGAGCAAAGACCAAATAACTAACCGCAAGTGGAGGGCATACAACAAATACCAGTCAACTGGAGAGACTGACAGACGGTAAGACATGTTGGCCAGAACGTTTTAGGACTCACAAAGTCCTTGCAAGGAAGTGAGAAAATAACATTTTAGCTTTTTTCAATGGGACAGGGGCAAGATGGCTGGTGGGCAAGGACATGAGGATGTCCCTTTTTGACTTGGCGAAATCCTGAATGCCAACCAGCCAGCCAGCCATGCCTGTTTGTTGGTTGTCACTCAGCGTCTCTGTCGTCTTGTTGCTTTTTGGTTAGTCTGACGGTCGCTGTGATGTTTGGTCGTTTGGTTTTATTTTATTTGATTTTCACCTCCCTCCGCACCATTCGCTCTCCCTCTCTCTCTCTCTTTGGGTGCTCTATGTTTCTCCTTATGCAACGTGTCGAGTTGAATTTGGAGTATTTATCGTGCTTTTATTTTGTCAACATTTTCTTTCTTTTTTTTTGTTCCTTTGCCCGAAAATGAAAATAAATTCAAATGATTTATTTACGAGCATTTGATTTATTTGATTTTCAGCATTTTCCTCTCTCATTTTACCCACTCCACATTTGTGTCGTATTGCAGCAATTTCCTCACCTCCATATACACCCGACTTTCCCTCATTCTATATATATATCTATATATATATATATGTTAGTATCAAGGCACCATGAAAATTGTATTGTATTTGCTCAACTCGGTTGAGTTCAATTCACCAGAGTTTCTGATATTCGGAAAACACTGAAAAAATTTTATATTTTATGCGCAATGTTTATTTGATTTTTCTCAATTTTCTTTTTTAGTCAATAAAAATTCCAACTGCACTAAATACGAAAAAAGAAAAGAGAAAGAAAGAAAGAAAATACATGTCACACATGTGTGAAAATTATATGGAAGGGATGAATGATGGAATGCCTTTTTATGTTTTTCAAGGGGTGTGTGGGGTGTAAGGGATGGTTCAACTGTCGATGGTAGATTAAAATCCTATAGTGGACTATTAAACAAGATGAGCAAAAGCTTTTCATTTGCATTTTTAACAAGTAGAAATATTTTTATAAAACTTTTGTAAAAATAATAAAATGAAATAAATTTACCTTAAAAAATAAGAGACAAGGAGAGAGAGAGAGAGGGATAAATATCACTTTTTAAAGGTAGAGCAAATTAAAAATTGTTTTAGTTATTAGAATTCTTCTTTATTTCTCTATCCACTGTATATAAAGTTTCATATTAGTTTCTAGTTTATGGAAAGAGAAAAATATGGTTAAATTGTTATTGGCAGTTTTTTTCAGTGGCCCACAAAAGTGGAAACAAAGTGGTTTGAAAAAGTTAGAAAAGGGTCTTTCTTTTTTTTTTTATTAAAAGAATGAGTCATGTAAAAAGAATTTAAACGGTTGTGCAAAGTGGTAAAAATCTCAATAAGCATGAGTTTATTCATCTGTTTGAATTGATGACAACTTTATGTAATAAAATTTGCACAACTTTAAGGACATTTTTTTATTTTGGTAAACTTTTTGAATCAGCTAAGTTAAATCAGAGATTTTGGGCCATATTAAGATAAATATCTTTATTTTCTGTTTAATAAAAATCTGTTAAAAGAATTGTTTACTATTAAATTAGTTTTTGTTCTAAAAAGTAATTTATTAGGACATTTTACCAGAGATAATAAATCTATATTCTAAAACGATATCAAAAATTTCTAAAATAAATTTCACTTCATTTTTTTTTTCACTATAAACATTTTTCAATTAAATTTTCATTATTGATTTTGTATTTGAAATGTGATTTAATAAACTGTTTGCTCTTTTATAGACTGATTAAAATTCTTCGTAAAAGACAAACAAATCAAAAAAAAAAACTTTTGTCAAGTCGAAATAGAAATAAAGTGTAAATCTCATCAATTTTATTCGACATTATTGGCTTTATTTATTTGTTTGTTGAAATTTTTCGTAAAGAAATATAGATGGGGGGGGGAAGGGGCTATACGCAAAGGGGCCTTCAAGTTGTGCACAACTGACACATGCCAAAAGGCAAACAGAAAAAGTGTGGCAAACTTTTATTCTTTTTGTTTGTGTCTCTAATGGTGTACAGAAATCGTTAGATATATATATAGTTAGATATATACACACACACATATGTGTATCTATATATCCCTAGTCTGGTTTAGTTAGCACAAGTGTTTATGATATTTTGATTTTATTGCAAAAGAAACTTTTTTTTTTGTTTTTTTTGGTTCTGGATGAGGAAAAAGTTTGAATGTGTGAAAAAAGGAGACGTAAGTGGATAGAAATTTTATCTCATCTCTCTCTCTGATGATACTATAGATACAGGGTGACCAATCGATTAGTATTTTGAACACTGTTTTAGTAAGCTGATATGAAACTATATATAAAAGTCGAAATTCAATCCAAAAGTATTTATTTGAAACCTTTTATTATTATAATCTTAAAAATTTAGCCAGGATAGAAAGACTTTTACATCGTAAGCAACATCTTTTTGAGTTTTGTCGAAATAAAAGAAACTCAGATCAAAATTTTGAAAGCCTACCCATTCTTAACATTTCCAATTTGATCAGTAAAAGCTAACAAAAGAAACAAACCTAACTATATCACTTTTCACTTCACTTTTGGTTAGTCATCAAAAAAAAATTTCAGATAGTGTCTGTGCAAATTGCCTCTGACATAATGGAGGCAATTTTCCTCAGAACAAGTGAATGAAACTCACAAAGCTTTGCCGCAAAGGCGCGTCAAAGTCCACATCGATTGGTCATTAAAACCCCTTTAATTGCTTTTTGTTGAGACTTTTAAAAAGCCAAAGACAATGGAAGAGCTCAAAGACAACAACGACAAGACAACGAAAAAAAAAGGGAGCAGCGGAGGAAGGAGCTGAAAAGGCATCCGTGATGAAAATGGCAGCAAAAGAGAAAAGGTTTTGCCAACTTAATTGTTCATATTTTTTGTCAACTAGTTAAAAGGATTTCCTAGAGTGTAAATGAAAGTTTTGCGATAGTTTCATGCATCACATTAAGTGGGGGAAGACACACCCTGTAGGGGGCGTGCCAAAAAATTTTTTGGCATATGACATAAGCATTTTGCTTGGCAATAAAAACGCCTTGGCTGACAAGAAGAAAAAGAAAAAAAAAAAAAAGCCGAGAAAAACCTCCACACCAAATGACGACAAAGAAAAAACAAAAAAAAAACTTTCTTTTATTAAGATTAAAAATGACAAAAGCGCAGTTTGTGCTCAAGTTGAGGAAGAAGGAAGAAAAACACTCATTTTTGGCGGCCTGCTGATAAGCTAAAACCAGACACATTCGCATACACCAGTGACTCTCTCCCCTTCCCTTTTCCAACTGACATTGGCATTTCCTTTTTTCCCCTTTCTCCTTTACCACATTGCCAGCAAAAATCTCCATTGCCATACCATTTGGTGTTGTATATTCTGTATTCAAGTGGGTGTCACGCATAAATTTCATAAATATAAGTGTCATTATTTCTGCCTTGCCATTTTTGTGGCCAACACATTTTTTCCCGTTTTTCCCGTTTTAGCGAGACAAAGTCTCATCAGACACAGACGCGGCCACACCCCATGGCCTTACACTCCATCTTTTAGCGTCACTATGCCCTTGCCCTTTGTCACGTGCCAAAACTTTTTCCCATATACACAAAACTCATCTAAATGGCGCAATTGTGCACAAAGCTCACATGAAATTATATTTCCTCCCATCACACCCTACACCACCCCACTCTCCTAATTCCAAACACTTTACTTAGAGATGGCAACGTGATGCAAAAGATTACAAGAATGTGTCGCCAAAAAGTAGGCAACACATTTTCATTAAGACGTTTTAAAAATAAAGCTGATGTCTTTTTCAAGCCAAAAAGAAAAAGAAGGACTTTTTATATATTAAACAGTTTAAAAATAGTTTTGGCATTTGCCAAGGTTTTTTTTTTATGGAATTTCACTTTGATTCTCTTTTGCACTTTCTTAATTTAAGGCTTTGAAAGAGTGTTTTCTTTAGACTTGTGGAAAACAAAGCTTAGATTAAGTCGATGCATTAGATTGAAATTTAATTAAGTCTTTTGTCTTTAATTTTTTTTTACTTTGATAGTTTAAACACAATTTGAAATCTGGAAAACAAATGCAAAACAAACTGGAAGTGACAATATAGAAAACCTTCTTTGGCTTAACTCACTTTTTAGCTGTTGTGTTTCATTTAGATTGTCAAGGATATAATTCCTACAACTGTATGGGAATACTACTGTTGGAGGCTCTCGAGAAGGCATGTAATGTCATATATATTTTAAAACAAATAACAAAGAAAAATTACACAAAACATAACTAATACTTCCTTTAGATGACTACCGCTAAAATTTTTCAATATTGTGGAATATTGATTTATTAGTCAATGTCTGGTGTTTATACAGATATATTTAAAAAGGTTACAAAACTAGTTAAAGATTTTGTTTACAATAATTTTACATATTTTCATATACAATACACTACTTTTTTGAGAAAAAGTTTTTAAAATCACGTAGTTTTACCCTATAATCTTACATAAATTCCGAACCACTTTAAGAAATAGAAAATCACACCTAGGGAAGAAAAGGGAAAGTGTCTTTGACATACATATCAGTTTGAATTGTTGGCATAACAAGATAATTGATATAATTCTCCAACCTTCTATTTGGATTTGTTCGCAAAAAAAGATAATTTATATAAAATCAATTTGGAAAATTTTCTGCAAAAGTGCGGAAAAACGATTTAAAAATAAGTTTAATTGATTCATAAGAAAGAAAGAGTAAAATCAATCTAAGCTTTCAAAAATTAAGAAGAATATGAGAAGAAAATTTTTAAAAAGAGAAGTATTAGTTATTTCTCTATATCCTTTAACTTTGATCTTCCTCAATCATTAAAAAACAATTGCCTTAATTATAGGTGTCAAAAATAAACAAATGAAGTGACGAACAAAGTGGATTAAACTATTTCAACATTTACTGGGGGGAAAAGAGTTTAAAAAACATTGCAAAGATAAAAACTCAATTTTGCATCAAAAAACTTTCTTTATATTCGGTTTAACGATATATCAGTCAGTTCTATAGAAAAAACTTTTTCTTCTACCATTGAGTCACGCTGTCAGCCATGCTCATTTAAGGCAATCGGTTATCATCGCTGTCAAAGCGGCAAAGTTGAATGCCTTTTGCGGGACTGGGATGAGTTTTACCAACAACTGCTGCTGCTGCTGGTGCTATTGGTGTTGTTGCTGCCAGTTAAAGTGACATCAATCAATGGGCGAGGCCAACACCCACTTTGCACACACACACATACACACTGAGAATCCCTCCTCCACTTATACCAACAAGCACTTACTCACAGACACACACAAACACACAGCTGCCTTATCAGCAGTGAAGCATGTAATACCCATGGCTCTCGTCGCTTGTGTTTGGCTCGTTATATGGGTGGGAGCATGGACCACGTGGCGTATGAGTGTTGGCAACGCCAATTGATGACAGAATGGAAGTAAATCAATTATTATAGAACAGCAGCAACAACAGCCATATAAAATAAGTTAAAAAAAAAAAAAGTTCAACAATAAAATGTATGTATATCGTTTGACAAATTGTTGTTGTCATTAAAATGGCAAAAAAAAAAACAACAACAACAGCGCAAAGAAAAAGCAAGAAAAGTTGTCATCACAAAGGCTTGTGATTTCGTATTTCATTTTTTTTTTTTTTTTATAATTTTCGATGGTTATCGGCTAAAAGGAAAACATAATAAATTTGTGCGGCAATATAAACTGAGTGAAAAGCGCACAAAGGGATAAAGAGAGAGGGAGAGAGAGAGAGAGAGGGTAAACAAGGGTGTTGGTGGGGTAGCTAGATCAATACGCCCGATAACCCCAAAGGGAACTTTAGTCAAAAAATACTTTTTATGACCAACCTTATTTACAGTTTAACATTCATTTTCTCAAGATTTATTTGCTCTGATTTCTAGCAATAAATATGCAAATTTTCTTTTGCCAAAAAAAAAAAAGGAAAAGAAAAAGAAAAATAAGAAATATGAGCAACAAAGAAAGAAAACTGCAAAAATAAAAAATATTACCCCCAACATGTAAAGAAAACTCATAAAAACTGCATTACGAAAGGCTTGAGATCGAAAAAGTAGAGAAACAGAAAGACAAAGAGGTGAAAGTCTTCTTATGCAAAACAGAAATCGAAAAAAGCCATAAAAATAAAAAAGAAAAAATGTTGCCACAAAACTAAAACAAAAGAATTTCCATTCCACTAGAATTCATTTTGTATTAAAGTTTTCTTTATGATAAAACCTTCAGCATAAAAGTCCTAAGAAGTTTAAGGATATGTGATATGACATTACTTATAGATTAAAAAGATTGTTTGAAGAAATTGTTGTTGCTTTATAGAATTGAGAGTTTTGTTTTCTAAAAACCGGATATAGAAATCTGTTGGAACTGTCAAAGGGTTAAGGGCATGAACAAACAATTGCCTATCTTTTTGTTGAGTGTTGAACTGAGAAAATAATGTAAAGGATGCATTTCGAATTGGTAAAAACTTGCTATTAAAAAGTCTTTGATTGAATAGAAATCAAACAAAGATCATTGAATCGTTTTTTTTTTCTGATAAAGACTTCACTTACACACTTTAACCAACAATCAGTTAGTTAGGCTACTTAAAGCTAACTAATTAAAACATAAGAGTTGATCAATCAACTATCTTTTGTTTTCATAATTATTAATTAGAATTATTATTATTTTATTATATTTATAAGACTTCCACTAACTTGTTTTTTCCTTATTCTTCCACTTTAAATTATTTGCTTATTTTTTGCTTACCCAAAAAGAGGAATCTTTAAGCAGACCCACAAAAATGATTACCAAGTGACTTTGAAAAATGTTTTCCCCTGAGTAATTAGTAAAATTTTCATGTTACTTTACATAATTATTTCGCTCACTTTATTTTATTTGCAACTGGAATACTTAATTCAAATACTTAAGCTTTAGATAAGCCAATTCTCTTTGGCTCTTCATGCTTGGACTTAAACTTTTTTAGTCATAATGTGGCCGACTTATGAGCGCTCAATATTTTTGGTTAACTTTAAAACCCAGGTTTAAACTCTTTTTTTTTTTTTGCTCATTGGATGAGAGAAGGGAGGGTGGCGAGTTGGTGGGCAATGAAGTTTGCCAACTTATGGCTTTGCAACTTTTCACTTGCTTCTACGTCTTCTTTTACCTACTTCCTTGCGAGCATATAAAAATCCCCAGTTAAAATGTTTGCGTGTCTATGTGTGTGTGTGTGTGTGTGTGTATACGTCCTAGAAAAACTCGTTCATCAAATCATTTTATGGTAACTACCTAACAGATTTTTCTGTGCGAGAAGGACAGAGAGAGAGAGAAAGAGCAAAAGAGAAATCCTGCCGATGCAATGTCTCATATGCAACAGCAGCAACAACAACAACAACAATAAGTAGTTGCAACTAAAGGAGCGACTTGGCTAAATGGGTCACACGGTTGAGTGCATTTTTCGGGCGGCATCAAAAAGATGTCGAAGAAGGTTGTGTCCCTTACTTTTCTCCTTCCCCTGCCCCCCACAGTTCTACACTGCAGTGAAGTGTCCCCGTTAGTCGTTTGCCTATGAAATATGCTAATGATCAACTTGAGACATGTTCAAATTATTGTTAGGCAGCCTTCAACAGTCAAATATCTCGTTCTCTGCTCTTTTCTCTCTGTCTGTCTCTCTCTTTCTCTTTGCCTTTAAATTTCAACAGTTAAAAGATGAAGAAATTTTGCAGGAGAGTAGGTTAATTGACAACTTTTAGTTACCCTTTCCTTAGTAGAAGCAAAACTTTAAGTTCTTGATGTTAGAATTTACAAAAAAAGTTCATTAATTATCGGAAATTTACATTGGAATAACTCGATAATTTTAAAGAAATTTTTAAAGAATTTGATTTCAAATTTTAAACCAATTTTAAAAATTGGAAAATTGAAGAAATAGGAACTATTTTTTTTTTTTAAATTCCTATTTTTTTGTAGTCTTTTACTATTATTTAACTTGTTTTATTATATTTATCTTAATCAGTTTTCATGAATTTCTATTGTTGCTTAAAAAATTACTCATACGCAGTGTGTACCAGATGAATCAATGGAAATGAAGATATGTTGAATGATCGTAATAACAAAATTGGCTACAAGGACTTTTAGCTTACAAGAACATTTAAAATTTCTATTTGGATAGTTCTTTTTTATCAAACTGCATGAATTTAAGTGACCACAAAAAGGACTTCTAAGAACTCTACTAGAAATAAAGAAATAGAGAAAATAAGCCATAAAAGATGTAAAATTTAATTTTGTTAACTATTTTATAACTTTTTCCAAGAAACATTGAACCAAAAAGACATAAGGATTTATATATATGTTTGTATATTTGAACTTCTATTGTTATGCACATAATTCGATAGAGGATTCGTCTTTTCAATAGTTTTACCAAAAACAAAGCTACACTAAGCGAAGTAAGACTTTAATTTCATATAGAGTATAAAAAAGGAGCAAGTTTGCATCAACTGTTCTGTTTATGATGGGGAGGTGGCAACGGATGCAAAAAAAAAAAAACTTCTCTACTCTGGGGAGTCTAAAAGTTGTGATGATGCTAATTAAGTCCATTGCTGCTTTACTTTACTTTATTACTGCCGCCATATTTGTTTTGTCTTCTTTTTCAACATTTTCCATTTATTTTTGCTCTTCATTTTAATTTTTTTTGTATTTTTTGCTACTTTTCCGACGCTTTTTCGACTGTTGCCGTTAGCAACATTTTCGCACTTTGTATGATGGATGGAAACAAAAAGCAACAATAGCATCAGCAGCAAATTAATTCTTATAAATTTAATTAGCTCACATACTTTAAGCTTAAATATATACATATATAAAGATTTATTCTGTCTGAGCCATTAGGTATTATCCCAAGTAATGCGAAATCAATGCATGTTTCTGATGTCTTAAGTCATGTGACAACAATTAATTGGCATTTTAGCTGGATTCCGATCAAATTTCTCAAGTTAATTAAATCTAAAACCCTTTGGCTATGCAGGCAAGTCTTTGAATTTCTCTTGAGTATGTAATTATATTAAAACAGTTTCAGTATTCTGCTCTGGTTTTAGGTGCTAAAATACTATATCATTCTATCTATTTAATTATCAATCATTGTTTTTGATCATTATTATTTATTACATTAATACAATTTCATATCCCAAACAGCAAACAGATCCATCCCTTATTAACTACTTCAAAGGATTCTAAATATACTAAACTTAAGATAAGTTAACCTGCCCCCTTTTACTAACTTAGTTAAAACAACTTTATTGTTTATTATTTTTTGTTATTTAAAAAAAAAAAAGAAGAAATCCTTAACATTTAAATTAGCTGTTAAAACTTTTTAATTGGTTTGCCAATTTCCTATAAATCTTTCGCTTGCTCATGTAGAAATATTTTATGGCCTAAAGATATGAGATTATTCTTCTTTGTGGCAGGCTGTCAATCATGATAATGATGCCAATGCTGATGAAGTCTTGTCAGTTTTATTGCCTTTAACTAAACGTAGTTTATATTATTATGATATTTATTTGACTTGCTATTCAGTGTTGAGTTTTTTGTCTTCGTTTTATGGCCAAGTAACTACATGGAACGTGCTTTTGGCTTTGGCTAATATAACAAAAGGAATTTGTCTTGAGGATATTAGAAGGAGCAGCAGGAGCAGCATCATCATTGGTACCAATGATTACATTATGCGATAATGTTGCCTCATAAAGAGAACCGACTGTGAGGAGGGTGACAAACCATGAACAGGAGAAAAACGCAATAAGCGTGGTGTGGCAGGGCCAAGAGGTGGTTTTAAGGACAGGATATGGCAACTATTCTGTTTGCTGTAATAAGCTGTAAAAGTGACGCACACAAAGATACCCATACAGTTGACCTGATTTTGCCGGCACATTCTTTGTGCGGATTTCTTCTGATGGCTCTGCCATCCCCCTCTCCTGCTCTGCTTTTCGCTGTATCTGAGTCCTGGCCAACTTAATTCAAGTTTAAAATTATAAACTAACGATTCGCCAAGCATGCCACAGAGCATCGCAAGGATTAAGTTTGAAGCACTGAACCATGCCACAGAGAATCCAACTATCCTGCGCATTCGTCCTTGCATTCACTCCTACACACACACACAACAGAACACAACAACACACCAACAACCAACACCCATACCCACACCCTCATTCAGCAAGTGGCAAATGGGGAAAATGTGACTATATATGTAGTTACTTTTCCTTTTTTCCATTCTTTTTTTTTCTCTCCTGCGCTACGTGTTAGATGGAGGTGGAACCGTGGCAAAGTTTCCCCCTGTAGTTAGCTAGTTGGAAAAAAAAAAAAAGAATTCGAAAGGGATAAAAGCTCACACGTACAAATGTGCAACTCTAACGGCAACAACATTGCAATTAAAACGAGTAGCAAAAGTAGCGAAATCCATGTGGAAGAGATAGAAAGAGCAGGAGTAGGAGCAGGAACAGCAGAAGGACATTGGCTTGTGGGAGAAAAGTGAAGAGAATTTGTTAGCTAAATTCAGGCTGGTAGGTGTGACTAAGCTTATTGTCATGGGACTGCAAAAGTTGATTCACTTACACAGCCATGCCACAAAAAATTATTCGCATAAATACGAGTTTTAACCAAATGGGATTTCTATTTATTGGGTTATACAGGAATCGATGAAATTGCTACTAGAAAAATATATCTATATATATCGATATCTAAATAAATATTTATGATACAAATTGAAATGGTAAAATTTAATTTTATTTTGCTTGGATTAACAGATCTACAAGGGGAAACTATATATTTAATAGTTGAGCAAATGAAATGAATTTATGCCGTTTTTCTACTGAAAATTAAAGTTTTTTAAAGAGCTTTTGTATATAGTAAAAAAATCAGAAAAGTAAATTTTACTATATCTTATAGTTGTCCGATCCAACTGATTTTTATACGTTGTCTGCCTAATGCATTCAAGAGCTTGTCTACCAAGTTGCAGCCATATAGCTTAAATTTTCAAGTCTATTTCTAGCAAAGAAACAGACAGACGGACAGACAGTCATAGCTATATCGACTCGACTATTGATGCTGATTAAGAATATATAAAATTTATGATAAAAGGGTGTAAAAAGGTTTGAAATAATATCAATAAAATCTTTTTCCTGTTTCCCAAGCCTAAGTTGCCGCTCCGTGGAAAACATTTTGAGACAATTGAAGTCATAAAAGAGAATTCGAAGAAGGAACTGAAATCCATACCGAAATCGGCCTTCCAGAAATGCTATGATGATTGGAAAAAACGTTGGCATATTTGTACTGCCTCCAATGGTGATTATTTTGAAGGAGATAAAATAAAAATTAAACAATAATTAACTATTAATTATTATTTAATTTGTCAGCACTTTCTTTTTAGTAAAATCTTTTTTAAGTCAGAACTTTAGTTAAGTCCTAAGAGATTAGAATTAAATTTCCTTCTATTTTTGCCTTTCTTGGATAAAGTTTTTTAACTTATTAAAAATGCATAAAAATCACAATTTCATAAAATTTAATTTTTATTGAATTAATTAAAGTTGTTTAACTTACTAAAAATGTTTTTCTAAAATTATTTTTAAATTTATTAGTAATTAATTGATTATTAATTAGGAGCTAAAAAAACAATTCTTCTTTCTAAGCAAAAAACCTAAAAGCATTCCATATAACTTTTTTATTTCCCAAATAAATTTATCAACATTTTTTTTCTCTACTTCAAACAACTATTTGTCTCATAATTGCAAATCAAATTCAATGATAAACTATATCTAAACTGGAGAGTTCATTTAAATTGTTTCTTTTTCTATATGCATATTTCAAACCAAAAAAAAAAAAATCATATGCACACATTGATTTAGATATCATATTGGTTTATTGCCCAATTTAAATTAAATTGCTTTAACCGCATGGGGTTAAAATCTTCACAAATAAACAGCAACAATTTAATTAACAACAACTTCAGCAACAAGAAAAACAACAACATCAGCAACTTAATTAAATTTCCACACCCTTCACATTTAAGCATACTTGAAGCGTAACATTGCCACTCCCACCCTCAACTCCCCGCTACACACAATGTTCGTTGTCTATGCCGACAACTCTCAGCAACTTTTTAACTTTTGCCAACCATTTTTTTTTTTTTTAGGTTCCTTTTTCTACTCCTTTTTTCTTTGTCGCTGTGTTTTACTCTTTTGGTTAGCAAAAAAAAAATAAAAAAAAAATTAAAAAGAAAAAAGGAGAAATATATATTTTTTATTTTCGTTTGTTTTTAAATCGCAGTAATTAGTTTTTTTTGCCGAATTAATTGGTCGAACTCATTCCATTGCCTGTCTGTCTGTCTATCTCTCTGTCTGACTCTCCGTCAGTCTATCTGTTTGTTCAACTGTCAAGAGGCTGTCTGTTTTGGCTGTCAACTGTCTGTTGCCCTTGACAACAATTTGGGTTAGGTGGAAAATTAGCATGAAAATGAGCAGCTAACATCTAATTAGTTTAAGCCATCTACCAACAAAAAAAAAAAAAAAAACAACCAAAAATCAGTTAAAAATTCTCCACATAAAAAAAAGGCATTAACACCAACAGTTATGCACTTCGGGCAGGTAAAAATCTAGGTCAATCAAATGCAAAGTAATGCATAAAAATGGGCACACAGTTTCCAAAAGAAAGAAACAGTCAGCAAATAAGTAGCAAGAATAAGTTCATTTGGGTTAAGATGATTTTTCTATACCCTTTATAGTTGTATATTTATATTTAAGAATATATAGTCCTTTGATTTTTAAAATATTTTTACTAAGTCCTTGTTTTCGACTACTGTAATTTTTTAGTCACTGTTTTTATTGGACTCATTATCTTTGAAGAAGAATGCTTTATACTTAGATTCAATTAATAATCAATTAAAAATTTGAAAGATCACTGTAAAAACGTCTTTATTACTCATTAGCAAGAATTGTTACTAGAGTTAATTATAAGCACTTAAATCAGAAAGGATATGATATTATATACAACAGATAAGAATGATATTAGCTTTGCAGTATTACAAATGAATTACCAAATACAATTTCATAAATATTTGAAGATTTTGAGTTATATCTCCACTTTAAACCTTTTGTAGCAGAAAAGTTCTTGTATAAGCCCGACGGATCAAGAATATATGTATACATATGCTTCAACTGCATTCGTATATACTTTTGCACTAGCAAAAGAAAAGAGACGCGAAAAATAAAATAAATAAAAAATTTAATTGGTTTGTTTCCCCATTCCCTTTCCCATTCCGACTCTCTTACTCTCTCACCCATACCAACGCCTCCTCTTTGGACAGCTGAGTAAACTGCTCGCCAAAAGTATGCTACATCTTCATGCATATGCATGAGTGTGGGAGTGTAAGGGCGAAGGCGTGGCAATGGCAACTGAAAACACTTTTATTAACATGCCAAATAAAAATATTACATCAAAATGAAGTGTCTCAGTCCAGAGTGCCCAATTGGGTACTGTGTGGGACATTTGTTTGCCAACTGTGTCCACGAGAATGTGGATAAAGGTCGAGTGGTTGCCATGGAAGGGTAGGGGGTAAGAGCAGATGAATAAGGATGCCGGGGTGTCAGTGGCGTTGCCGGGGAGACCACAGCAAAGCAAATAAAACGTGATGTGCTTTATTAAGTTCATAGGCCAGGCCCAAATCAACGAGTAGGAAAATAGCTGGCTAAGATGTTTCATTTTTGGGCGGCCAACGTGAGGGATTTACATAAAATCTGCAACCAACCAACGAAACTAAATACAAAAAAATATTTTCACCCAAATTAAGATATTAAAGAGATAAAGTTATATTGAGAAAAAGTAGAAAAGTTTTGTTTAAGGCAACAATTTAATAAAAATATTTTGATTACTTGAAATTAAATTGAAAGAATTTTTCTAGGTTTTAGTTTAGATTAAATTCTTTTGAAAGTTCTTAGAATAAGGCTATTTAATGTTTATTGATATATTGAAAGAAGTCTATATACATGAATACAAAAAAATAAATAATCAACATAATATCTTTAGGTATTAGTAAATTGGGCTAGCAAAAGTAGTGTTGGGTATGAAGGGAGATCGATTTTTTAAGGTCCTTTTACGCTCCTAGTTGTTTATTTGAAATACATATTATCCATACAAGATCATATTGGAAAGTTGTCTCCCATCCAATACATATTAACTTTATCTTTAGTTTGCTTCAGAAAATGCAAAAGTCTACAGAAAGGAACATTGCCTTAATGGAATAAATCTATAGCCAGTTTTTATTGCACAGATAACGGAGGTCCTTTACTCATTTACAATAATTGTTAATCTGAAAAAAAGAATCCCTTGCATATGGCGCAGTTTAATCAAATTTGAAGAAATTGTTCATTAAAAAGAAAAGCTTAAGTTTACAAACATTTCGTGCGCTTGCCCTACGAAAACTTTCTGCAAAAAGTACCGTTCAAGGGTTAGGGCCTCTCTCTCTCTATAGACGTATCATCATAAAATAGAAATAACTTTATTTTGGTTTCCAAAATAAATAAAATTGCCACAATCTTTGACTAAGAAAATTTGATTGTTATCTAACTTAATCTTTACTTTCTTTAAGATGTACAAAAATATTTAAAAAGTTTTCACCTAGACAAAACACAAGTACATTAAAAATAGGGAAACGTAATTAATTTTTTAAGAAACCCACAAAAATTTATATGAAAATATATGATTTTCATTTAGTTACATCTTATTTTTCCTTAAGATAAATAAAAAGATTTTTATTTGAACAAAAACCGAGTACTTTAAAATTAAATTTGCAGCAGCAATACAAAAACTTGCAACTTTTATCTGTTAGTTCAACATTTACGACACCTGTCCAAATGGCCCCAACGAAAGAAGCTTTTCCTGTTTTGCTTTCCCACTTACTTTACCTCTCTCTTTCTTCCTCTCTCTGCTCTATCTATCCCCATCTCTCTTGACCAACTGTGTTTTGGGCTCCTTGAGGGATCAATCCTCGTATACCCGCACACACAAACATTCCACCCCATCCAACCTCTCTCTGTGTGCCATGTAAATTGCATGTTTCTTGGCCATTTTTGTTTTTCCCTCTTTTTTGATTATTCGCTTTCGTCTTTTTTGAGGCACTTGCCAAGAAGTGGTCCAGCCAAGCTTACACTTTTAAGTCTCTGCTGATGACCTCTGCTGTGGACCAAGCTATTTTGCTACAACTTTAATGTACAAATAGATAAGGATGAAAAAAAAAGGAGAAATGTTTATACATTGCACAATAAATTTATTAGATTTAACCACTGCAAATATCTACAGCCAATTACATGGCCATGGGCAACAATTCTCGCATGTCAACAAATCTTGAACCGCAGCATATGAGAATGAGAGGGAGGAGTGAAGGAGAATTGGCGTATAAAACCAGTGGCAATCAGCCATGTGAGCAATATTTGTGGCCAAAGGGCAAACAGCAGCAGCAGCAGCAGCAACGAAATGCTGCCATAGACCCGCAGCAACAGCGAAACAACGTGAAGGCGCCGGAGATAAGCATTCCTGTGATTTATAGCATCTAATTGCTCACGACTAGACCAATTCGCTTTACGTGCCCCAATAACTTTTGGCTAGTTGGTTTGGGTGCTTGATTGGTTGGTTGGTTGTGTGGCATTTTGGGGTAGGCCTTTCACACCTCAGCAAATTTTCGTTTGATATGAGCGAAACATTATGCTGGCCATACGAAAACTGTCGATCGAATCAATTTCCAATACATTTGCGGTTATCCAAGCTGCTGCCGCCAATCAATTTTAAAGCAATCGAACGGTAACGGTTGCCTTTATGCCTGCAGTCGAATCTCTGCTCGCCCCTCTTACCAGTTCTTAGTCGCCCCGTCATCATCATGCTTCATTAAAAACAATTTGTTGTTCGTTGGCAAATGGTTTGTCCAAAAATAAAAAAGCAACAACAACAAACTATCTAGTTGGTTTTCAGTTGGTTATCAAATTGATTTATGAGACCACACACACACACAGAAAAAGAGAGGTGAAAATATCAATAATAAATATTTTATTATTTCGTATATATAAATCAAACTAAGTGGTTTAAAATAAATCTTTCAATATGATTCAAATATGGTAATTCAACTTTTTATTTGTCATTTGTCTGACATTTTGTGAGAATATTCATAAAGGAATTTGCCTTAAATTGACTTTTGTTTATTATTTCATTTTTATATTAAATAAGTATGATTAAAATACTAAGCCAGGCAAACAATTTGATGGTCAATTTGCCAATCAGTTGAGTATAAATTAAATTGTTGTTGGATCAACATAAGGCAGAAAGTAAAAATTTAAAGCCAAACAAACTAATTAAGTAGAGCAACAACAAATAAATTGTTTACTTAGATTTTATTTTACATCAACACGTCAAAAAATTAGAAATTCCTAATCTATTAGATAGTAAGTAGAATAAGAATTAATAGCATTATTTAGCTAAAAAGTGGATTTAAGTTACTTAAATCAAAAGACGATTAATTAAAATCAGATAATATTATGGCTAATCTTATAAAAAGAGTTTTTAACAAATTAATGAGCACATTTTTTCTAAGCTTTAGCCAATTTCGTTCTTGAGATTCCGCTAGCCAATAAACGTGACGTGTTTTAGGATCGAGCTTAATTAAAGTATTAAATCGAGCCATCCGCCACTGAAACTGCCCGTTTTGGCTGCGAACTTATCCCTAACACTGACCTTTGCCTTATAAAACAACCGCTCGGCGATAAGCGACGAAGATTAGTAATATTTAATGGAAAATTCGTTTTAATATTATAAAATATTAAGTACATAACTAGAAGAATAACTAGAGTCGGAAATATTTCCATCTATGCATTGCATATTTTTGACCAAAATAGAATTTTTGAAAGTGTATCAAAATATCTCAGAAAGAAAGATGCAGAATCCATAAAAGTCCTAATATATAATATAAAATTTAAATATATAAAAAATTAAATTAAAATGAAATAAATTAATGACAAATATTAAAAAGAAAAAAACCAAAGAATTTCAATTTCCAGTAAATTTGTTGTAAATTTATCATTATTTAAAAATTTGGAAAAAATATTAAAAAAATATATAAATATAATATAAAATTAAATCTCAAATATCAAATTTTTTTATTAATAATATAAAACAAAAGGAAAATAAATAAAATTCCAAAATTTGCTGAAAATCTAAAATATATAATTTGAAAAAGTTTTTTCTAAATAAAAATTAATGTTTAATTAAGGTAGTTCTTTTTTCCGGAAAATAGTGAAAAGTATAAACTAGCTTTTTTTTTGCAAGATATTTTTATGTATTTCATTTTCAAAAAATTTACCTCAGATGAATTTTATATTAAACTTCAATTCAAAAATAAAATAATGAGTTAAGAAAAACAATCCAAAGTTTTGGTCTACAGACTTTTTCTTATAAAGAATATAAAAACATTCATTTTGTTCCGTTATATAAAATCTACCAAAAGAACATTACTCAAGGACACGTGAATGTGGCTTTATGAACTACATTCAATAATAGTTTGTTTCGTGTATTGTGTTGGAACCAAATTTCACCCAGGACACACAAGGAAAAAGACAGAGAGAGTGAAAGAGATTGTGTAGAAATGAGAAAGGTAGAAAACAAGCGTAATCATAATACCAAACATCTTCTTTCATTTTTATAAGCCTGAACCTTAACAACAAGAGAGCCACAAAATATAATGGCAACACGCACACACACGACACTTATACACCTACACATACGATACACACATACACACTCATACAAATACAGTGAGTTGGCAGCAAATGAACCCCAAATGATAAATTAAGAGGCATCTCACTTGCTTTCACTTGCAGGAAATGAAGTAAAGTGAAAGTGAAAGCGGTAAACCCGAGGTGTGAAAGTACAGAGATTTCAATTTGCTTGTGGGGTTCGCTTACTCAACTGTTTTTCTTTTTTTTCAAGTGCATGTGTGTGTGTGCGAGTGTGTGTGTAATTACATTTAATTATGCACACACACAAATGCAAAAATCTTGTCTCTCTGTCATAACCCAAAAGCCATTTGCAACGGAAAACATTTCAAATCAATTAAGAGCCGACAGCAGCAGGAGCAGCAGCAGATGACGATGCCAATGGGCAGGATGAGGAGCAGTAGCAAATGTAGAAGTAGATGGACATTTTGGTTCACATCCGGTTCATTTGGCTGATTTATGCAACTTAATTAGTAAAAGGCATTAATTATCAGAAATATAGATGGGACCCCACTCTACTTATCATAATAATATTATTAAGTTGGGTTTAAGCATCAAAGGCCAGGCCTAGTCATAATTACTACTTATTATTACATCTTCTTTTGCATAAACTTAGTAAGTAGTTGTTAAAACCCACAAGAAGGAAAATTTCATCTTAGTGACCCGAAAGGCAAACTTTTTGTTGGCTTAGAGTGTTGATTGATAAATTGATTGATTGACAACAGATCATTAGTGAGTGTGTGTGTGTGTGTGTGTGCGTGTACTTTTTCCGCTTTCGCTTATATCATAAATTGAGATTAATCATAGCTTTTGATGGCCCTCAATTTTGTCCTTTTTTTTTTTTTCTTTCTGTTACTTTTGTGCCTATTTGTTCTTGTTACTGGCTAGCCACTTAAGCGGCTTAACGTTAACGGGGAGGATTTTTATCAATTGGTTAATCGATTTGTTCCATTTATAATTATTATTGTTTACACATGTATTTAGAGTTAAATTAATCAGCATGATTAATGTTTCATATTACTTTATTCTTTTTATTTTTTTTCATTACATTTTATTCCGTTTTAAGTTGATAAATTGACACTTTTTGGTTTTTGATAGAATGAAATGTGAAATGGAATCAGGTCAAAAGTTAATAATGTTTAATATATTGTAATGTATATAAATTTATATATATTTAATCCGTTATTTTCTTTCTTTTTTTTAATTTGTATAAATTTGTTGGAAGTAAAGGCAATCAATAGATTAAATGAAATGATTTGGAAAACAAAATTAAAATTTAACAATCAAAAATTTCTAATTTGATCTTAAAATTCTTTTGTTTATATTTTTGCTATAAATTTTTTATGGCTTTGCTAAGCGTTTGAATAACTTTTATTTCCTTTCATAAAAAGGCATTTAAAATTTGCTTTATTGAATTGAAATAAGTTAACTATCTGCCGCCTTATGTTTTTATATAGTTCTCTACGACTTATCAAACAAATTTTGATTAATATGAAAAGCCAAACAAGGGCTAACATAATGATGCTTACAAACTGATATTGATTTGGATGTATTATATATGAACATAAAGTCAATTTTCCTCTTATAAAAATTTGTTATTTAATTGACAACAAAATGAAAATAAAAAACAAATTATAATAAAATAAACTTCTCTGCCAAAAACCTTTTACAGGAAAACAAGTTAAAAAAATAATAAACATTTCAACTCCCAAAATTATTTATTTATTTATATTTGTTTATTTGTTACATCTAGCATAACTCTAATAAGACTAACAAAAATTTACAGATTTTATTTTATTTTATTTATTTTAATATTTAAAAAAAGTTCCCATGAGCTAAGCCAAGTTTATGTTGAATTCTATTTGGACTTTATAAAACAAAAATAGTTTTTTTTATATTCTTAGCTATCTAAATGGAATTCCTCTGCTATTGATCAACATGCATGGATTACCATGAAAACTTCCAACATTTGTTTTAATATGCATTGCATTTCTTATATTTTATAACTTTCTTAAGTTTAGCTATTCCATTTCTTCAAGATTGATTGCCTTTAGTTCGGTATTCGATATGCATTGAATATGACTGAGCATTATGAATATATAAAAGTTAAAGTTTATTTTTTGTTATTGATGAAATTATTATTTGAAATGTTGTGTTTTTCGAATATAGTTATGATTTTCTATTTTATTTTATATTCAATAAATGTATTTTTCTTTATTATTTGCTTCACAATATTTACACGAATATATTATAAAAAGCAGGATTAAGTTATTGTAATTTTCTCTTTTTTTTTTTATTTCTTTAAATTGAATTTAAAACTTAATTTTTTTTATTTACTTTAAGCAGGTGTGAATAAAATTCTTTTTATTTATTTTTTTTTACTTTTTATGGTTTATTAAATAACATGTAGTTAACACGTGCAATTAAACTGTATATTGGTGTTATTATTTGAGTTAAATTCAATTAATAGTTGATCAATTTTTAATCAGATTTTTCTTTTTTCATATTATTTCAATTTATATTACAATTCATGGTGAATTTTTTAAGAAAATGTATAACTGTTTGTCTTACTAAATTATTCATTTAAATGTAAAATGTTTTTTTTTTTATGTATATTTAAACAATATTTTCCATTTTTTCTCACTCTTTTTTAATACGTGATTATATTTGCAATTTTAATTATTCAATAAGTTTTTACTTAATAATTTTTTTGGTTATTTTTTTTAAGTGTTAAGAATTTTTTAAATAAATAAAAAATTTCTGGTTTTTTTTAATTATATTTTTCATATGCACAATTACACATTTTGTCTCATTATTTTCACATTTTTCACATTTTTTTTTTAATATAATTAAAAAAAAATACCGACTAAATATTTTAATTTTAATATAACTTTAAATACCTAGCTGCTGTGGTTAAAGCATTTATTTTTATTTTATAAAAACATTCCAGGACAATTTAAATTGTATTAATTAAGAAATTATTTGTATTGAACAAAAATTCCATTGATAGTTTCACACACAAAAATTGTTAACAATTTGCATTAATTAATGACATATTCCAAGAGTAATGCAGGAACAATTTGTGTGACATTAATCATACAGTTCATTCGGAATGGTAGAGAGGGGGGGAATAAAGGTGGATAATATTAATTAAAACAGCATTCGCACGCCATTTGAGCCGGTGCGAGGCGTACGAAAATGTTGTTGTTTTTTTTTACACCACATTTATCAGAGGAGAATTTTCATTTCATTTCATTTCATTTGATTGCATTGCATTTCATTTTGTGTGTTGCGCTTATCAGTAGACACAGATCAGAAATTGCCACCATTAAACATTAAACATGAAACATTCAACATTAATATAATTTATCATCTTGCATATTTATTATTGTTGGGACAACGATGCCAGCAAAAAAGGACGAGCACTCATTTACAGATTGCCTTATAACTTTACATTTGGGTGTAATTTTTCACTTGATACCGCTCATGCAGGCACGCAGAACAGTAGCAACATTTGCGTACAGCAAATGTTAAGCTATCAACCGAACGACTGTATAGTCCTTTGCTGTGAATACTGTGAACTCCACGTGAACAACTACCGTCCGTTTGCCGCAAATGCCGTCACAGCGTCGTCAACAATTCAAAGTGTACTGAACCGAGCTTTGAATGGTTGGGATGCTGTTGCTACTGCCAGTGTCATACAGCAGCCATAACAGCAATCAGCAAGCAGCAGAATTAACAGTAGCATTTGGGGGCGTGGTACATATCCACCTTCTATGATAACAAGGCATTCATTTGGACAGTGCTCTTAAATTTCATGTTTTTGCTATGAGTAGGTTAGTAGGTTGCCGGCTAATAGGGAAATTTACTCGTTTAACATGCTAAAGCCGAAGCTAACATTGCAAGAGAGACACAAGCGAAACAGTAGACGAACTGTTAACAGTTGACAGTTGCCGGTGGCAATGTTAATTCAACAAGTTAGTAGCGACAAACAAAGAGATGTAATATAGTTAAACGTCTTCCTTTTTCCACAATTTGCTAAATTTTAATTCAATTGGAAAACAAATAAAATGGAAAATTGTACACATGTTTGAGTTTACATTGTATCCAAAAAAGTAGGCAACATTTTTTTTACATTTGCTATGCAATTTAAAAAAATTGAGTTTGAGGAGACAAAAAACGTTTACTTTTCGATAAATTAAACTCTTTTCTATATAGAACAGTATAATATTTAATTATGGTCTATAAGTTTAGAGAAGGAAAACCCTTTTATAGTTTAGGAGGCACAAAAAATAAAAAACTATTTTATTCCAAGAAATTTCGCCAATAACATTAATTTTTTTCTAATAAATTTGCATTGCATTAGCCAATTCTAATAACTTGCTCATAGTAATCAAAAATTTGTTTTATTTTGTAAAATATTATTCTTATATTCTGTTATTTTGCTCAATTTTTCTCTTAAGTTTGACAACATTTCAAAGGACATCTCTGTTAAATCGCTGTAAGTTTCTCTTTTCATTTCAATTGAGAGCTGTTAACTTCTCTTTTGGCTATGTTAGCCAACTGCAAAGAAGATGCAAACATCAAACTTCAAGCATATTGTAAGAGATTTGTTAGGCATTTGTCACAAACGAAAGCCAAAACTTAATTTACAATTAATGCTGCAGTTGTCATTAATCAAAGAAAAAGCTGATACATGACAAATTTTCTGATAATCTCAGCAAAAATCTATTTGATGCTGCTATACCTTTAAGATGGCTTTAAGTACAGGCCATATTTCATGAGGCCTGCATAATTTAAGGGCCATTTAAGTCCCCTCTTTTGAGGGTTTGTATGTGTGTGTGGGAGAGCGGTTATGCTGTTGGGTGTGTGAAAAAGTCGTCCATTACTTTATATTTAATAAAAACAATGTTCAGGTCCTGCACCTGCTCAACATTGTTGCTGTCAAAGGCATTATCCCAGGGAGTTTCTGGCCTTTGGGCTTCATATGACAAAAATTTCCATGACCGGGGAAGTGCCGGAAGTTAAAAGCTTTCACAGCCAGATAAATCCACTCACCCATACATATACATAGTTAACATATATAGAAAAAACAGAAAAAAAACAGCAAACACTGTTTATTTAATTTTAATAATTTATATAAACTTTTTTTCAATCGAATTGTTTAACATTTGTCAATATTTATTTAGTACTTACGTAATTTTAAATACAAGTAAAGTATTTCCACTTACCTGAAACGAAAAGTAAGAGATAGAAACAAAAAATTGGTTAGATAAACATAGTAAAAAATGTCACAAAGGGGGAAAAATAGAAGGACTTTAAAGTACCCTTTTAAAGGTACGGAAATTAGTTTAATTATATTTGTTTAAAAGTTATCATGGACCCTAAAAATTTATTTCTCAGCAAGCAGTTAATGAATAATAGCTACATCTTTCACATATCATTTATAATATTCCTAACTAGCCTTTAAAGACATTAAATATATTAATATTTTCAAAGTCAGGAGGAATACTTACAGATTTCTAGCTTTGTAAATGACTTTCTACTTACAGAAGCTAACATCGTTGTCCTTAGCTCTAAAAGTGGATACTTTATTCTTTCAGTTATAATATTCTATCTTAATTATACCAATTACATATTTAATCAAGCTTCTTTAAACAAAGAACATCTTTACTGCTATTTTTTTTGTCTAAATGTACAAATTCGAAGTCTGCTATGCAATTATAATTCCTCCCTAAACGCTTTTGTTCAATGGCCGCTTCTTGGATCGACTATAATCGTAATTAACTAACATTAAGCCTCAATTTTTATAATTTCCTAAAACATAGGTATACCTATTTCAGTATTAACTTACAGGGTATAAAGATATATATATAATTTTTGTATAAATATTTATTTACTAAATAGAAATTGACAATTTGACATAATTTTGTTGATTTTATCAGGAAAGTTATGTTTAATCCCCAAAAGGTCCTTGGCCATCTCTTCTCCTTAAAATATATATAAACCATTCCCATTCGATTCGATTAGAATTGAACTTTAAATTGAGCATCTGCACAAATCATTTGGCATTTTGCTTATCATTTTAGAAGCGGATTCCATCCACAAGACTCTGTTCTCTATGATACATTTGGCAATGGATTTATGGCCGCTGATTCTACCAATGCCTGAGATTCGAAATATGCAAAATATGTCGAAACCAAATGGATATCAAATGGAGGCAAGCCAACGCAAGTGCATCTCACCGCACCACACTGCACCACACTTCACGGCAACGCACAGGAGGCAAATATTTTGCTGGCAGGCAAAACATCTTGAGTAACTCTTAGACTATTGCACTCTCTTTTGCTCTAAATCTATCCATCTTTCTCTAACTTGGTTCGCTCTACCACTTAGATTGCAACAAAGAAAAGGCAGACGCGATGCCACCGCCTTTCGCTGTCTGGACAGAAACCGCAGAAATGCATTAAGCCCCACTGAAACAGAGGCGTAGCTAAGAAAATCCAATACAAAATGTGATAAGAAATCTAAAAAAATCTCCAGTGTATTTCTTAAGTTAAATTTCTAACAACTTTCAACGCAACTCTCAACTTTAATTGCCAAGTCAAAGTGAAGGTGTTGAAAAGTTACAATATTCAAATTTTGTGTGAAACTTTTGATTTTCAAGCTGTTGATTTATGCATTTCCGGTTCCGTCAATCGAACACTTTACTTAAATATTGGCAAATGCAGATAAAGATACATTTTTCGTTGGTTTTTCATTTTTTGGATGTTTTTTGAGAATAGAATGTGATTTCTGTTCCTTAAAGCCCAATAAACAATTAAAAATTGTTGTACGAATTTGTGGAAAAAATGTTTATAAAAACGTATAAATTATGAAGAAGCGATTTCTTAGCATATCAAAACTAAAAAAATAGCTTTAATGGAGTTTCTGTAAGTTTATAATCTATTTATCAGTTTTGCAATTAAAAAAATGAGTAAATATTCTTTGGTTAACAATCTAAGTTAAAATTAACTAAGTTTTCTATACAAGGTTTATATGTACATATCTTCTTCACGACATTGTTATTGTTCCATGTATTCACTTTCAAATTAAATTTTTTTATTGGAATTTTTCACTAAGAAAATAAACAGTTGAAATTTTCAAAAAGGTTAAATAAAGTACTAAAATATTTGAATTTAATATAGAATTAAAATTTATGTTTTTAATTGAAATTTAGACAGATATAAATTAATTTTTTTATCTGAAATTTTTGAAGTTAATTTCGAATGTTTTGAAAATTACTTTTAACACCTCTCGAGAGCTCTTCTATTAAACTATTTGTAATAAAAAAGGATCAAAATAAATTAAGAAATTTGAAATAAAATTTTACGTTTATATAAAAACTAGCAACTTTTATGATTTATGTTTTTATATTTTTATATTGATATATAGACAACATATTGAATGTTCTTTATAGGCTAACACCTGTGCCTTTATTATTCCACTATTTAAGTTAATCAAAATGGTATCAGTTGAAGCTTTTAAAATTATTTTAGAATTAAAAAATGTTTCAGTATTTTAATTCTAATTATTTCAGAAGTATTATTAAACTAATTTATTACTTAGCTTACGGACAACCCTTAGATCTATACAAGTTTTTTATTGTATAACACAAACTAAAATCGACTTATCTAAATAATATTTTTCTTTTCTAACAGTTTACCATCAGATTGAGTAAACTTCTATCAAGTTCCCTTAACTTGGTCAATTAACAAATTGCAATTAAAAGTACAGAAAACAGAAGTTCTAAAGAAACCACACAAGCAATTGGTTTGCTATTTTTCAAACTGAATATTTGGAAAATCGTCATGGAAAGAATAAAAATTGCTTGATTAAACCATTTCATTTCCTTGAAAATCCTTGAAAAGATGTAACAATATTTTGTAGACTACTTTTTGGGGTACATTTCAGTTGGGATTTTGCATTTTGGGTAGATTCATTTAAGCCCTCTTTAGGTGAACCCCCTTTGTCAGTTACACCCATTTGCTCTATTTGCGAAATGTTTTTGGGCCATGTTTGTTAGCAATAGCTGTTTTGGCCTAAACGCATATAAGTGCTAGGCTAATATCAAACGGAAGTGCCAAACACAGACAAACACACACATCGCTCACAGTCTCTCTCCCTCTCGTTCTGTGTCTGTATCTCTCGCTCTTACTTGCTCTTGCAGCTACATACAAGTATGTCTCATTCACACAGATGCAATACATCTTGAGTTGAAGCTGGTTTGGTTTTGGAAATAGAAATGAAGTTGGGGGCCCCAGAATTTGGTCTAAAGGCAACCGCCGTTTGGCTTACGATTCTTGCACTTGGCATTTTGGGGGTTTCCGTTTACATTTCTATGTGAGAAATGCATGTGGAAAAGGAACTTGGACTGCATTTGTAACTGTAACCAAAACTGTACCTCTCTTTCTCACTCTTTCCGAGTGTTCGTATTTGTGTGTGTGTGTGTAAGGCATTTCCTGGTCTGAGCCATCAACTAAATAGCATTCATTTACGTTGATTTATATCAACAGAGAGTAGGAGAGAAACAGAGTAAGAGAGAGAGGAGAAGCGACAGATAGACTAGAGAGGGAATAGAGAGAAAGAGACGGCTGGCTGGCTAGCTGAGTAGGGGCGGTAGCAGATTCTTTCTGTTAAAATTTATGCTCGCCTAAAATGACACTTTTAAAGTTGGCAATAAAAATCCGGGGGTACCAGGATTATTTATAGTTTTGCAGTCAGCGATGTAATTACTTTTTCAACACGCACATCATCATGATGATCCCAATGATTACCGCTCTCAGATCGTAACGATGATGATGATAATGATGAGAATAGGTCAATGGCTGCTGCATTAGGTTTACCCGCAGTTCTATTGTCAACTGCAAATTGCAATTGATAAATTGGCATTTGGAGTTGCTTTCCTGCATCTTTCTTTTTCACTTCTTCAATATAGTTTATCCACTGTTCTTCTTCTTCTGTCTCTATTTCTCTGTCATTGACAGTTCAATGTGCTCACTGATGCGCAAATATCAACTGCCAATACACACACACACAGACACACACACACACACGCACGCATACTCACACCCAATCCCACACTTTGCTTTCCATTTTACTTTTTCTTTGCTTTTTCTACTCTTCTTTTTTTTCATACCGCTTTTGCTCTTTTTATGGCAGTTCGTGACCGAGTTGCAGTGTTGCTTTAAAACTATTTCTCTTCTTTTTCTTCCGTTTTTTTCCTTCTTTATTTTTCTTTTTGCTCAATTTGGTTTTTTTTTTTAACCCCAAAATATTCTTTTTGGGATTTGTGTGTTCTTCGAAATTGAATTAGTGCCATTGGCAGTGAGTTTACCCACTAAACTGTGTCCCAAGTGTAATGGATGTGTTAATTTGTATTGCTTTTACTCTTGGCTTCAAAAACTGACTTTTGTGGTCATCAGTGTGGCATTGAAATCAAGTTGCTAGTAAACAAGAAGTAACCAATTGCAGTGACTATGCTGAAAAATAATTAGTCATTTATCTTCTTCTTTTTATTTAACAGAAAGTACAACAATCAGCAGAATTTGCTTTAATTACTTAAGTATTTCTAGAGGGATATTGTAATTATTTAAATATTTATAATAAAAATTTATCTTGGTTAGTTTTAATTATAAAAAAAAAAAATTGCAAAGCTTCAAATATTCAAGCTTTTTTATTTATCCTATGATTTATTATCTCTCCTATAATGATCTTAAAAAGAATCATCTACTTTTTTTAATAAATTTTGTAAAATAGTAGAAAATTAATTACTAAATAGTAATTACTAAGCAATATTTTAATGCCTGGTATACATCAAAAGTTTATTAATTTAAGTACTTAAAAAATAAGAAAATTTTATAATTTCCTAATGAAATATCTTCGGGAATGCTCTTCAAATATCAAACGTAAGAGCATTATTTAAGTACCTAACAGTATTTCTTAATTACTCAATCAAATATTCAAATATTAACAAATACTCCAAAGTACTTAAGACACTATGTTCTTTCCAAAATACGTAATTAAATATTCCAACGAAGTAAAACTTTCAGTAAAATCGATAACTATAATTGTCTCAAGTGTACTTAATCTTTTGTAATTATATTCTCATTATCTTATTACATTATTTTACTTAAGTACTTATTATAACTACTAATTTAAATCAGCTCAGAAAGTGCATTTACTTAGTACAAGAAACGTTTACCAAGTTTAGTTTGTTTAGAAATCAATTACTTAGCAACTTTTCTGCTGCAAATTGAATTCAATTTCATTTTATAAAAAATTTGGTTAGTAGTTACAAACTGTACCTAATTTTAACTAATTAAGCATAATTTAATTAAGCTCTTGATTTTCAATGGCGTAAAATTTTAAAGCAATTTCTTGTAGTTAAGTTTCTATAAAATTTAAGTCAAAGCATTAACAATTAAAATCATTTAAAACGCGTTTAGAAGTGCACACTTAGGGCAAGAAGTAGTATGAGTATTTCCAACTGCAATAACCATAAACTATTTGCACAAAACTTTTATAAAATAAAAAACCAAGAGCGACCCGCCTTTTTTTTCTCCCTCTTTCACACACTATTTTAAGTCACTCTCTCTCTCTCTCTTGCTTGCTGAGTCTCTTTCATTCAGTGCGACAAAAAAAAGCCGCAAAAACTTTCAAAAAGTCCTACACTAATCGTTTGACAAGGCAGCCAGAGAGTTAGGCATAGAACGACATAGGGAGAGGGTGAGAAATAGAGAAAGGGTCAGGCGAATGATGCAAAAAAGAGTATAGGGAAGGCGACTCAAAGCAGTGAAAATATACAAAACAATATTTTTATATCACACCATTAAAAGGGTATAACTATTTTGGACAGAAGTTTGTAAAATATTCTCTACAAAGTATTGGAATATCTATCTTTAATAGTATTTAATATAAACAATTCAGTTTATTCTTTCTGAAACGAAGTATACATCTAGATGTTTGTTTTATTTAAATATGTTTTATGTAATATAGAGAATAAGTATTCGCTTTTGTATAAGGGTATAGATGTATTGAATATATTAGGCTTAAACAGACATTCCAAAATGAGTGGTCTAAGTTCAACCGTGGATTTAGAATAAATATATATCTTATGTTATATGAAATAAAAGTATATAGCATTTGTATGCATTGTTTTTTGTTTACTTTGACCAGATAAAACGTATTTTCTAATAACTTAAAAGTCAGACTTAGTTGACTTAGTGACTTATTATACTAAATTTAGTAACTTTCATAAACAGAAGCAAAATGATAAAAGAACAGAAATTTTGCATTAAAAAGAATTCTAATTTTACTTAAATTAAAAAATATACTTAGTATATAATTTGTTTACATAATGGAATAAAAAGGTTTTGAAACTAAAGCAAAACCTAATAACTGAAACAAAACGTCAAGAAATCATTATAATTTATTTAAATGTAGAACAATTAAGTTTTTAAAACTAAAACTATGGTTTTTAAAACTATTTTAAATAAACAATACATTAAAATAGAAGATTTTAATAATTTTATTAATATCGAAAATTAATGGATCGTCCATTTTTAATATTTTATATTATATTATTATTTTTTGGTATTATTTTATCATTATTTAAATTTTTCTTATTATTACCTTTCTTGTTTTTCTTATTATCTTTATAATAATTTTTTTTCCTTATTATTTTACCATTAAGAAAATTGATTCTGAATTATCTATTTATAAAAGTATTTTAAATTTTTACTTTGATATTTATATTATATTTATAATTAAGATAAGTCAAATTACTATATCATATATATACCAAATTCCAACCATAATCAATTAAAACTACAACTTAGTAAGGGTATTAAGTTTGCAGCACTAAACTAAATGTTTGCTTCATCCCTCTATTTTTTGGCTTCAAGTTGCAGCTATTGTTTTTGGCCAACTTTTTGTAAGGATTCTTGTAAGAATCTTTCTCCGTCCTCTCCCTCTTTCTCTCTCTTTCTTTCGCACTCCTTCTTTTTTCCCTCTCTCTCTCTTTCTCTTATTGTGGTTTTTTACGACTGGCAAAAACGCAACATTTTATTATTTTGTAACATTTTATTTCCGTTTAAAGTTTTTTCGGTTTGTTTTTTATTTTTTTTATGGCCCAGCAGGGGGTTAACTGAGCTAAGCCTAAGTCACCGAACTTTTACCCCACTTTGCTGTTTCCCTCCCGCAGCATTCCTCTTGGAAACTTGGTTACCCATCTTTTGTGGTTTTGAAAATTATTGTTGATGTTGGCTTCTTATTTGCTGTTTTGCTCCTTTTTTTTTTGGTTCAGTTAAACGTTTTATTATTGCATAAATACTTTAATTACTTTTTGCAAAAGATTTACATCTATAATCATTTTATGCTCTAATTACAAATGCGAATGCTTAACCACAGAAAAAACCATATGCTAAATGACCTTTTTGTGAGGTCGGTTATCAACTAAATGAGAAACTTTTTCAAACTGGGTTAAGGTGATTTAAATAAAATACCAATTCCGGTAGCTATATTTGGGATACGACTTTTAGGTATCCTGCAACAAGAGGGGGAAGTGATATATAAATGGGATTTAAACAATGGATGTAGAAGAATAACTTGACCAAAAGGTTCTTATAGATATATATACATATTTATCATCTATCTTTCACAACTCTAATTCTGACCGATGACCGAATTAAACACAAGTCCTGGAAAGATCTCCCTAAAAGTCATTACTTAAGATGACATAAAAATGATTAATCCAATCAGTTAATCAAATAAAGACCATCAACTTTTATATACTCTTAAATGTTTAGTATACCTTTTAATCAAATAAAAAAGACAAGGTATCAAAAAAGTTAATGTCATCTCATGTCCATGAAACTATATAAAGGTTCATGCCATTATCCATAAACATTGCTACACCAGAAAATTGAGGGAAAAGTTACTATTGGATGGGAATATAGTGTGAAGGAGGAGGGAATGTAGTGGGATGAATGGAAAGCTAAACTCAAATAGAACATAACATAACAAAACACGTAGAGAAATGTGCAATAAGCTAACAATATACAAAAGGCGACAAATGCCAACAACGACGAAAGTGGAAAGTGGCCAAATAAAATCCATAAATCGCCACACAATGCACCAACAGCAACGACAAGGATATGTAAGGATATGTGTATATGTGTCGAGAGACAGGGAGTGAGAGAGAGTGAGAGAGAGAGAGAGAGAGAGAGAGAGTGCGAGAGAGAGGTATAGAGTAGGAAATGCCATTTGCGACTCCATTTTACAATTGTTGCACTATACCCATTGCATCTCTGGCAATTTTTTGGACTCGTTCATCTCCTTTTTAATAAAAATGGCAGCAAAAGAAAGAAAAAAGAAAAGGAAATACCAAAGAGGAAAGAAGAGTAAAGTCTGGGAGTAAGCTCAGCCAAGTGTAGTCAAGGCAGAAGGCAAAAGGAGAAGATAGGGAGGGTATGGTAAAGGGGCAAGGGTAAGTGGCAGAGACGAATGGAATATGCCAATATCAAAAGCTGTCGAATCGTCGCTCTATGCTGAACAAGGACAGAAATAGAAACAGAGACTGGTCACTTGACCACATTTTGAAAAGAGTTATGAATATTGCAGCAAGGTCTCCTCCTCTGGCTGAGGCTCCATAGAAATTGTTATTTTTCTTATTTATTTCAATTTATGAGTTTTTTTTATATATATATATATCCATACACAAACACACATATTTATATTTATATATAAATAAATACATGTTCACTTTTGTGGCTTGACTTTATGAAAAGCTAAAATAGAATGAGGTTAGGTATATTGCTTCTAAATTAAGTTTTGTTTCTCTTTAGTTGTCAGTTAGCAAATTTATTTTAGAACTAATAACTAGAACATATACGTATATATATATATACTCCTTTGTTACTACTGATATAGCAGGAAGTTATTCAATTGTATGAATTGTTTAGTCAAATTGTCTACCCTTTGAGTTGAGGTTTAGTAGAACATTTATTAACATTTTTGTATAAAATTTAATTGGATATGCCTTTGGTCTCTTTGGTATCTCACACAATTTAAAATTTTCATTTTTCATAGTTTTGAGAAATGTTTATTGTAAACTTCTCAACACAAGCTTTGGCAATTAGAAAGAAGGCTTAACCAAAAGTGGAAACACCTTTCTATGACTATTTTGCTTGTTGGCCAATAAGAAATGTTAAATTAAAATCATTTCAATCAATTTCTAGATTGAAATGTTGAACTAAAGTATTTTTTATCAAAATGCCAAAATATTTGTACTTTTTTGTCAAGGTGTTCATTTTTTTTATTAGGTCACACAATTTGTTATTAAATTTGACTTTGTTGCTTTTAAAATATAGTAAGCAATTTGAAACTTTTATCAAATGGATCTCATATGTTAGTTTTAAAAAATGTTTGACATATTGATTGATACAATTCTTGATGCAACTCGAAAGTATTATCAAGAGAATATCTTTTCTTATTTTTGAAAAATAATTTTGATATTTATATATTTACTGAAAGTGATTAGAAGTAAGTCTCTTGAATTAAATTTGGAAAAAGAATTCAATATATTCGGCTAAGAAAGACAAACTGTTTACAAAATAAGGTTAAATTAGCGTAAATGGTTTCTCCTTTTTATAGTTTATAAATCGAATATTTAGTTAGCAAAAGCATATCCCCTTTCTTAGGAAAGAAAAGAAAATATTCCAAAAGTAAGGACAACATATTAAAAGAATATATTTTCCAGATATTTAATATATTTAAAAAATATCAAATAGTTTAGTTATACGACTTTTTCTTTTATCTTTACTATTGATATTTGTTGAAATATATGAAAAATGGCAACTGACACAGCTGACTTATTAGCATAGCATAGGAATAAGTTATCTAAGAGTAACAGATTATGTTAAGTATTATATAACATTCTGTCAATCTTATGTTATGTTAATTCATTAACAAATAATATGCCAAAAAAACGCATGCTAAATAAACATAATTATCAATATAAATATATTATCCTTAACTTAATAAAACAGAAACCTCTCAAATATTCTCTTGATTGATCAAGCCACTTAAATATTGTTTAGATTACAATTATAACTAGAAGGATGAGCTAACTTCGACCAAGTCGAAGTTTGAATACCCTTGCAACACATTGCTATTATAACTTTTCTGTTCTTATATATAAAGTTTTAAATAGTCGTTTTGAACCGTACAAAATATCCTTATATTCATACTCACATATTTTACAACTTTATTGCTTACAAAACAAATATATGCGGATTGCTGCTAGATTCTGTGATATTTATTGAACATTAAACTATTGTCCCATAATTATACTTGGCCGCCCACCACGATAAGGTCTTAATCCCCGGGAAGGATTATTTACAGTTTTACAATTTTATTAATTAAATTTTTATGTGTCGCGCCAATCCCAACAGTTAAACAACAGAATTATTGAGGGAAAACCCTGTTCTTGACCGATTGTTTCTATGGGAGCTATATGATATAGTCAACCAATTCTGATAAAACTTTTTGCAAGGGTATAAAAACAAAATAACATTATACATAACATAATAATATTCTATACAAAAAAGTATAAGAAATTTGATGTAATTTTAATTCTATTTTGGGTACATTAATTTTTAATCTTTCTTAAGAAAAATTCCATAAATTTATAAATCCTTTTTAAAAGTCTATTCTTAATATAATTACTTGCTGCTTGACGACTAAACAATTTTGTTTTAGCAACGAACAATAAATGCTTTTTTTCTCATTTTCTAAAGGATGTCATTTGATTTCCTTTATATAGAAATATACCTTTTCGTTTTATTATACAGATCTAAAAACCTCATTTCATCTGTCTCAGAATTAACCTACACCTGCCGTGAATTTTCCAATTAGCTGAAAAAGCAACCTTTTCAAAATTATTTTTATATATATACATTTTTTTTTAAGGGAAAACATGTTGAAATTAATAAAGAAACCATTTCATTTAATGTTGGAAATATGTTACAAACGAACAAACACACAAAACGGCAAGGAGACAATTCGGCATTATGAGACAACCTTAACAAAACAAAACCAAAAAAAAAAAAAAAATACCAAAAGTAAAATACGATAATTATGCTACATTTAGCAGTTTAGCAAAGGCAACATTCGAACGAAAGCAACAAAAAAATAAAAAAAAAAGGAGAAAAAACGCATTTCCAAAAAGGCCGCTTTAATGACGCCGACACAAAAAAAAAAAAAAACACACAGAGTGAAAGTAAAAAAAAAAAGGGTTACAAGCATCAAGAACAAAAATACAAAAAACACGAAAAAAAAAAAAGAAATGGAACCCTTTCCCAATATGTATATGTATATATATGTATATTCCTACATACAAAAAACTCACAGCGGAAATTACAAGAGCCACGCCAGTTGGCGACACAGAAGGAAGAAGGAAAAAAAATAAAAGCGAACAGCGCAACGACAAGGACCTTCAAATGCAAAATGAAATCGAAAACTTGGCGAAAATGTGTCAAGCGGAGGGGTAGTCAAGGGGTTGCCACATTAAAGTGTATATATGTGTGTGTGTGTGTGTGTGTGTGGTGCGTAAGTATGCGTATACGTATGCCTGTTGGGTTAAAGTTGTTGTTGCTGCTTTGGTTCATTTTTTTTTTTTTTTTTTTTTTTTAAAAACTCGTTAGTATGCGCAACGAAACGAAAAATCAACAATTTCTATTTTGATTATTTTTTCACCACTGTGGCAAATAGGCGAGAAGCCGAACCTGGCATTGGGTAAGGCATTTCACTTTCTTATCGTGATACCCATTAAATTGGTGGATATTTTTTTGAAATGGCCAAACAAATGATTTCGAAATGATCTGAAAACGTTTGCGAAACGATTTATAAAAATTGTTTAATAGTTTAATGGGAATTTTTTGTAAATTATTTATAATAGATTTTCAAACAGGAATTGGCTTAAGTAAAGGCAGCCAATTCTTGAAATGTTTACATTGATATCAAATGGAAATATTTTATATATTGCTGAGGATGATAAACTTTAACAGTTTTGTTACTAATCTATAAACAAATCTCAAATTTAAACATATTCTAAGCTGCCTACTAACGAAAGAATAGTCCTTAATCGTTTTGTATCTAATTGATAATTATCTTTAGCTCGAAGAAGGAACTAAATGTAATTTGATTTACAATCTTTTCATTAATTTATTTAGATTTATTATTTTGATATTTATTTAACCTCTAACAAGCACATGGATAATTTACATAAAAACTAAAGAAAATAATCATTATCGTTCTCATTATATAACCTGTCGCTTTCAAAGTTAATACAAAACTTAATTAGAGCAAACTGCTAGGTAATTAAATGGAAGCAACTTTTAGTAAATTCAATCAATGTTTATAAAAGATAAATAATAACAAATCAATCTACAGCAAATTTACTCAACTAATAATAAACCAAAATGTTTTTATTTCTAAATTTTTGTTTACAGTTAACCATTACATCGATTAAAAACAAATAAACTTTAAATTATATATAGCAAATTCATTTTAGATTTAAATTTAAAGAATATAAAACTTATTTTCTAACTCAATGTTTTGCTTTGGTTTAACTAGAAATTAGTTTTGAATTGAGTTAACATTGCTTTATCTTTTTAAGTGTTTTTTAAATACTTCAAAACAAATCAAAATAAAATAAGTCAATCATTTAATTTGAAATGAAAGTTTTAAAACGATTACAACCGTTCAACTATATATAGGATATATATATATATATAAGGGATATTATAATCGTCTATCTTGCTTGACCCAAATAGTTGTATGTATTTGATATGCATACACCTCTTGCCTTAATGGTTAACCACCACACTGCCAATTTCCCAAAGCCTTTCGTAAACCTAACCAGGCATATTTAATAAGCATTTGAATGAGCAAAGTTGGCAAAACCCAGAAAAAAAATGAAACAAATAAAAAATACAAAAGTTCTCAATGCATAATTTTCATTTTCAGACAGAAGTTTTTTGAATGGCCCCCAGTTAGACACTCACCTTGGGGCTATATCCGACCCTCTATCTCTTCAACACAAAATCCAACCAAAAGAAGAAACAAAAACAACAAATAGTGAAAATGAATAACAAAATGAAATATATATAGATACTAGGGTATATATATATGTATATATATATATAATATAAAACCATATGACACAGAAACATTTTTCATGGTTTAATGGCCTTAATCATAAAAATGGATTTAAATGAAATTTGCTGACCCCCCGCAAGTCAAATTAATGGGCAAAGCTTAAGAGCTGCAATTCCTTCCCCCTACAATTTATCCTCAATCAAAATGAAAAATCCCCTAAAATTAATGATAGTAAAAAAAAAAATGGCAAAAGCAGAAAAACATGCAAATTCAATAACCGAAATGCTTACGCTTTTCAAATGAATTATTAAAATCATTTTGTCTACAATTTCTGTCAAATGGCAAAGAAAAAAAAATAATATTTTAAAGCAAATATAACAAAAATGTTGGCTTTCCTTTTCACTGGGAAAAATTTTCGGTTTATGTGGGTCAAAAATTTCTGTGCTTGATGACCCATTCTGCATATCAAGTATACGCCAGGTTAGCCAGAGTTTTTGGATTTCAACTAAAATTTCAACTATTTTGCAAGTCAACTAAGCTTTGGCCCACAACTCAAGGCAATCAGACAACAACAGTGGGGCAAAAGCAAAGCAAATACAGAAAGCGAAAGAGAAACAGGAACAGGAAGAGAAAGATGAAGATGAGCCAGCCAGTAGCAGCCGGAAGGTGGCTTTCACTTTTATGGTTCTACCTTATAGTTGTTGTTCTGTTTCTTGTTGGAGGTGGAACAGTAGCTTCCTGAATGGTAGTAGTTTTTTTTTATTTTTTTTTTTTTTCTTTATTCCAGAATCGGTCGTCCTTTGTTTGCCAACACAGGCCACAAAAAATAATTGCCCGAGCCCACAATATCTATGTAGACTTTGGCCTTTGCCTTTGTTTTCAACATGGACCAAAAAAGTTGCCAGTGAATACAAAAGAGTAGGGAGGGATGCAAATTGTTTCCTTTTGGTGGTAAGTTAGTGGTTTTTTTTCTAAATGCTTTGATCATAATGATTAGGCTAATAGTTACAATTAATTAAGGGTTAAAATTTCAACTAGTTGAGGAATTTATGTAAGAAAAGTTTTAAATATTTTATCTTTCCCTGCAACTTTTTTTCTTCAATGGACCACAAAAAGGGTTAGTAATAAAATTAGTCTGAGGAAACTTGAAGAAATTTAATAAAACAAAAAAGGATATTGTTGATAAACGAAATGGTTATGTCTAGAACATCAATTCATTGAAATACACTGAAATATTTAAGGGATACTATTAAATGTGTTTACAGTAAGAGAAAGTAATTGGGTGGAAAAGATGTAAAATGATTGCATATTTAGGGAAAAGTCTTTTTGTTATTGCTTGGTCATTAAAGAATTTTCATAGTTTTAGTAAGTGAAATCTTTTATATTTAAGGGAAATGTTCTTTTTGAACATTTTTGTTATATTTTTTGTTTATACATCTTAACCAAAATGCATTTTTGTACATTTAGATTGATCCAAAGTTATTTAATGGGCCTCTATGATCACTTTATTTGGAACAAAGCGATGTATCGATTACCTTTGTCCTTACAAACCTTCTTAAAAGAGTAATATGATAAGACAACTTTATAATAACCAACTGTTTAGTTCGTTTTGATATCAGAGAATCCATTAATTTATCCTTCCAACTAAAACTTGACTTAAGCTAATGAAATTAACACTTCTCTCTCTCTCTCTCTATCTTTGTATCAAACCATTGACAAACAGCAATTGACATTCTGATTAACATTTATTTGCAAATATTTTTGGTTTTTAGTATGTGCTGAAACAGAAGAAGAAGAAAAAAAAAAATTGAATGAAACTGAATTTCATTCTGGCAAAGAAAAGTCAACAATTTTCCATGGCAAATATTTTGGTATCTTTTCTTTATTTGTCAGATGGAATTTCATGTTTCATTTTACCATTTGATTTTTGCATAGAGACTTGTTTAAAATATTTTTTGTACTATTTTTTTTTTCTTTTTTTTTCGGTTATTTGATTTTTCACAGTTCGATAAAAATCAAAGTTTGAAAAAGTCGAGTGTCAATTGACCAAGTTTACCGCAATTATGCAGTGTCCTAGAGCATAAAAGAGAGAATGAGCAACAGAAATAGAAAGAGAGAAAGAGCGAGACAGAGTAAATACTTTTGTAAAATGGCAGAAAAAGTTTTTCCAATCGAATTGCTGTCAACTAAAATGTCAGTTAACTTTAAGAATCTAAAAAAAAAGAAATGAAGTTTCAAATGAAAAAGCTTTAAGTTAAGGAGAAAGAGTCCTTTTAATGTTCCCCAAAACATTTTTACATTTCTGGCGACTTAAGTAACATAAATCAATTAGCAAAAATTATTCATGCATGAAATGCAGAAAGAGAGAGTGCGAGAGCGATAGGAGGGAAGTAAGTCTAAGGGAATGCCATGATTATGGGACAAAAGTCATTGGGCTTAACCGATTTAGTGCGCTAATGCGCTTAGTAGCATGGGTTTCGAATATTTAGGTTAAGCTCCCCCTTAACTTATGCAATGGCTTTGAGCCAGTAAAAGTAAGTAGTAGATTGCGCATACGCAACGTATGCTACCATATAGAAACTTCTTTAGTTCACTTATGCATACGCATTTTCACCAAAGAGGGAAAACCGCACACAGGGAAACACAAACTAAATATGGTTGCATGTGTGTGACAGCAAAGGAAATGCAAGAAAAGGTATTTTCTTTACAGGTTCCTTCTTGCTCTCCTGTTCTCCTTTTCCCTTGTGGCTAATATAAAAGTTGCAAGTAAAGCTAGTTTGGGTTTTGCACTTTTCATGAATTAATAATGCCATCACAAACTACACTTTTACCAGAGGGTTAAATTTCATTTGCACGTTTCCCTTACATTTGAAGTTTAATTTTTCCATCCGGAGAGATATGATCGTTTTTCCAACTTTAATGTTACTTTTAAGAACGAAAAAAAAAAAAAAAATAAAAAACAAAAATGAAAAGTTCTTGTCAAAGCATGTGACAGACAGCGTTCCCCCTGCCCTCTTTCTACCAAGCATACAAAAAAAAAAACAGGGAGCAACCGAAAAAAAAAGAAAATTTTTCCCTCAATCTGACAGCTACTCTGGCTCGTGCTGCATCATTCAATGCATATTGCATTCTGCATATTGAGTATGGAACATTCTTTTTTTTTAGCATTTTTGGGTCACTGGAATAATGTTGATGTTGCTGGGTAGCCTAACGCATGTGCGGCATGTGTGCGAAAGTGCGACGGTACCAAGTAATTTACATGCCTGTCTATTTTGTAAGCTTAGAGGTCGTTGGCTGTCAAATAAGAGCCAAATATATAGATACATGCCAGATTATACACTAAGCAAATAAATCATACCTAAATAAGTTCTAAAAGTGAATAAAGTAGAACAAGAATCGATTGTCAAAACCAGATTCAATGCCCCATTTATGTCTATCAGACCAATATTAAGTGGTTCCATATTTAGAATGAGATCTCTCCACTTAATAAAAGGAAAATATTAAATATAAAGAACATATCGATATGATTTTTAGTACAAAGAAAAATATGGTGTAGAAATATAATGCTCTTGTATGATAATGAGTTCCGTTTTGATTCTACTTTATAAAAGTTCCTGTACATCAAAACTTGGTCATATCTTCTTCTTATACTTTCTAACTTTTTTGACAAATTCAAATTGCATATATAATTTTTTCAAGTGTATCATATGGTATGGTAACCATAGGCAACCTTCAAAACAGTTGCATGCATTTTTCAATTTCTCGAATCCTTATTTTTGGGTGTTTTTTCTTTTCTTTTCTTTTTTTGTTTTTTTTTTTTGGTTTCTTCTGCTGGTTGGCAAAAATTTCACCACATGACATTCATCATAGAGCAGAGGGCAAAGGCTGTAAGCGGAGGCCCTTCCTGCTGTGAGAACCGAGAGACAGAGAAAGCATCAGCGATAGGGAGAAAAGAAGGCAAGATGATATAGGGGGGCACTAAAAGCAGGGGTAGTATGGGTTAGAAATATTCTTCCTTTGATGCTGCAGGGAAGAAGAAGACACATAGAGAGATAGAGAAAGAGAAAGAAAGGAAAACACAGAGCAAGCCAAAACAAACATAGGAAAATTTATGTCGTCTCATAAATTTGTAGCATAATTCTGCATGCTGCCGCCACCACTCGAAAATGTTTGGCTGCAATTTTCATAGCCGCCGTCCACATTCAAAAACTCATGGCCGCTCCACCCACTATACCACCACCACCACCTCCGCACTCCATTGGTTAGGGACTCAAACCCCTCTCCACCATTCCACCCACGTTCTTTGAGCCATGTTTGTGTTGGTCTAACGAAGCGCGTAAATGCAATTTCTTTCAGTTTTTCCTGTTTGTTGCTGCTGTTGTTTTCCATATTTTTTTTTCTTTCTTTTTTTTTTTTTTTTTGGCTGGCCTCTTTTGGCTTTGCAAAAAGGAATTTCAAATATTTTTTGAACGAGCGAAATTTTGTACAAATGTTTTAATGTTTACCTAAGTGAAATACTTTATATAATTTTCAAAAGTTTAACTTATTAATTTTGCATAAAAACTAGATCAACAAAACGTTGTTGACATAACTGACAGCTGCAGTTACGTGGTAACTGACTATCTATATATATATATATATATAGATAAAGTTATTTAGGGCATGAAATTCATTTAATGAATGAAAAGAATTCCTTTTTGGGATTGCATACGTAATTTATCCAGTTAGGTTCCACCGATGGTTACTTGTTGAACCAATCACTTAATGTCTAAAGAATTTTCTTTTGGAAATTTTTTCAAAGTTCATAAAAGTTACTTCTTAATTGGGCTTTAAGAATAATAAGATAAGTGCTAGCTTCATCTTAAAAAACTATTGGAAAACCAATGTTCGATTTCTTCAATAATATATACAAAGTTTTCAAACTAATTGAATTAAAAAGATAAATAGAAGCTTAGATTAAAATAAACTTCAAAAATTTACACTTTTAAAAGAGAAACCGATCAATGAAGTGAATATATCTGGTAATTATCAGTAGAGATTATACATAGCTGGTCCTGTGTCCATCACTTTCTTTTTTTCCGTTCCGAAATTTGTTCCACTTTTGTTTTTGTTGGCTTCTTAAACCGCACGACACATGGGCAACCACCACCCGCTGGCCTCGTCAATGACAGGCAAATCTTCACCCACTGCCCGCACCACCTCAACGAAACCGCTCACTTACTCACACTACAGAGAAAGTAAAATTTCAAGCGTGTCCAAGCGAAAGTAGCAGGCGACCAAAACGTCACATGCATAAATGCAACTTCATCCTACCATTCTTCCATACCCTGGAACACCAGCAGCAGCAGCACCAACAACAACAGCCGCTGCCACGTCCATGAATGTCATCCTGCCAGTACCAAACGATAGAATCCGACAGTGTTTTTGTTGGTGTTGGCGCTGCTGTTGCTCCTGATGTTGCTGTTGGTGTATGTATCTCTAAAATATCGTTGTGCCCTTCCTTCTCTCTGACATGACAGTAACTTCAGCTGCAATGCCAACAACAGCAACAACATCAACTTAGCTTTTGTGTCTATAATTTCTAACAACATGGCATCGTGTGTGTGTGCCGTTCTAGCCTGTTTCTCATGTTTGTTGTTGTCAACATGTTGTCCACCAACTTGTGTTTGTGTTTATGCTTATGTATGTGTGTGTGTGAGAGAGAGAGAGTGGGTGTGGGTTTATATACGATTGCAGGCTACCGATCACTTAGACCAGAAACAAACAACCGACAAAACACTGTCAACGATTACTGCTCCTCCTTCCACTTGCAGCTGCATAAAACACATTAAACATGCCATAAACTCAACTCTCCACATTAAGTGGAAATTAGAAGAAAATTTCCAAATGCGGAAAACGAGTTTCCTCAGAAAAGCAGAAAGTTTTCAGTTTTATGTTCTTTTTAAAACAAAGTTGCGCAAGTTGTTAAGGCTATTGTTTAAGCATTTTATTTTTTCAGGATAAAGCAATTGAAAAAATTTTAAATTAGTGTGGCTGCATATTTCTTATTAAATAAAGCCAATAATTTATTTGTTCAGAAAAATGTAGCAACAGAATAGAATTAAAGGAAAGGAAATTTCAACCTGTTAAGTGATTTTTGACCGAGCAAAAACTATTTCTAATAAAAGTTCCTTTTGTTTTAATTTTGAAAATTTAATTTACCATACGAAACAAACAATTGAATTTACTATGCCTCAAATATTTCTAATTACAGTCTGTGGCCAAGTCATGTTAATTTCGATCATCGATTGAGGTAACTAATTTTGCACACACATACACATTCAGTTAGAAACTAACCAACATACACATAGCCAAACAAATAACCCATTTTGGCCACATAGGGATGTGTCAATAATGCGACCAAGTCAAGAAATTTGATGTGCAAAATACCTGAAATCAATGGGATTTCAGTGGAAAACCTTTTGAAAGTTAGATAGGGATAGATATACATACATACGTTGTTATAGCGAGAGAAAGAGATAGATGGTATTTGAATTGATTTCAATTCGCAAGGCCATTCAGCAGACAGAAATGACTGAAAGGCATGGAGAGTATGTAGCATTGGCATGTGACATGGCAATTGCCATTCAAAAAATGGGCATACTCAATGTCAGAGAAATCTTTATGACAATGTTGCGACTGCAATTGTCATAGGCACAACAACAAAAAATAAAGGAAAAAGAAAATTGAAAATGGGGGACAAAGTAAGAAAGACAGGGAAAATCCACCTGCTTTAAAATGTTTAGCTAGAGATTGTAAAATGATTACATTCGAATGAATGTTTGGGGGGGAGAAGATACCCAAAGCCACACATACAGAAAACACTCATAACAATGCCAAATCGAAATGAAACGAAACGAAGATAAATGCCAAAACGGGCAGCCTTTCCAACACACACACACACACACATAGACACACAGAGTGCATAAATGTATGTATGTGAATGTATATGAATGAATGATGTACAGTCTGATACAGAGAATACCGGAGAATGGGCGGGGCACCGGGTTAAGGGTCTCCTCACGCATCAGTTGAGTGACACACTAACTGCATGAGTGAGTGCATTGAATGCCTGCCTGACTGACTGACTGAACTCTTTCTTCTTCCTCGCTGTATCTCTGGCTTCCTCTCATACTTTCGCTCTTTCTCTCTTCTACTCTCTCTCTCTCTTATGGCTTCTCGCTGCCAATGCGAGTAAGTTATTGTGCAAGACATCAAATGAATTGTTGTTTATTTGTCTCACACTCACACACACGCACACTGACAAATTGCTGACGTATATTTCAAGCCATTTAACTGCTCGGCATTTTATGCAACAGTAAATTGAAATAAAAGGATCTCCTTCACTCCAATACAAGGGCCAGTGAACCCGGCGACACTACATTGTAACCCTAATAAGCATAAAGAAGCCATTCACAGGCTTTAAAAAGCAAGCTTTACGCTGTTTTTAATATTTCGTGGTTGCAAAACTGCAGCCACACTGTTTATCTTAAATAATGTTTACATTTTTTTTTATTTTCATTGAGTTCTTCTTCTACCTGTTGTATTGTGTTATTCAATATATAAAAAATATAATTTTTATTTCTGAATGATGTCTTGGAAAACTGCAGCCACACTTTTTTAACAGTTTGATGTATAATATGGCAATGTGGTCACATTTTTCCGTCACAGTAATATACTTTTACGAAGTTTACTGTAAAAAGAGTTTTAGAATGCGTCCAAAGAATCCTAAACATTCTTTAACATTTAATTACATATTTTTTCCCATAACGTTGAACAAAATTTAACTAGACTTAATTTAGACATTTGTTAGTTTTATTAACAAATGATGCGAAAAATTCCACACATATGCATGTGTGCAGAAGCCCTTCACTTCAAATTTGATAATATGAAAAATCATTTTGTAAAAATTCTGGAAAAATTTTTGCATCTCTTTCATAGAGAATGAGGAAGAGAGAGGGAAAGGGCAATAGAAAAATTGGCCACAAAATGCAAATGTTTCATAATGTAGACAACGGAAGCTGATTTGTGTACTCATGTATATGGGTGTGTGCGAGTCTGTGTGTGTGTATGTTTGCATGTGTGTATTGCTTTTCCTCTCATGCATATCAAAATTCATTTACAAAATATTTATGCAAATATTTTTGATAGCCAAACATTGTAACACCATAAATTTGATACAAAAGCTTTTGTTATAATTTTAGAATGTGCGCGCATGTTAATGTCGGTCGACGCTCATCGCCAGTCACCGTTCACCTCTGATGTTGGCAGTCAGTTTAAATAAACCCGTCCTCACCCTCCCCGAAAATATCGAATTAATAATTTTAGGTGGGAAATATGCAGGAAAATTATTTATTTAATAGACATCTAATGTAAAAGATGATGTGTAACAGGCATTTGTTTTACGTTTAAAATGATTAAATTGAATATAATGTTGCGCAAAATTTCTCATTTTTGGTGTTTGCAATAAAATTGGAATTCATTCGGTCAAATTTTAAATTACTAAGGCAAAGTTAAACTTAATCATAATTCAAATTGTGAAACAGAGTGATCAATTATCATTCAGAGATGCCGTAAAAGAAGTTAAGCATTAAATTAGATTAGATTGAGTATACGCCGAGTTGTCACATTTTGTGCAGACAAAGGCATAATTTGCGGTGACATTTGAATCGAAGAAAAAACAGAAAGAAACGGAAGAACAAAAAGAGAATGAAAAGTCTGAGACCAACAAACAAGTGAGAGATAAAAAAAAAAAACCCCGATAGAAGAAAACTTTAATGCGACAATTTGCAGCTGCCACAAAGAGACAGTAAACGGGACGAAGACAACGAAAAAAAGTAGGCAACAAAAGAAGGAAAACACCGCTGCAAGCTGTGTGAGGCGAACCGGAAGTAAAAGTTCCCCAGTAACTTGCTGACTCTGAATGAAAATGAAGTTGTTGGAATAAACCAAACGTAATGATTGTAAGAGTCTGAGATAGATAAAAAGAGAGAGAGAGAGAAAGAGAGGAAAAAAGATTGAGTGGAAGTATGAGAAAGCTAGAGTGAGACTTCTTGATTGTGACAAGGCGTTCAAATGATGATAAATGTCCAACTAGCAGCAGCAGGCGACACAAATTTGTCAGCCTTTCTCTCAACTTGCCATTCACTTTCTTCCTCTATCCCTAAAGCCGATTCTCTCTTTATATATATATATAATACTGATTTCTTATCATTGAAATAGTTTTTGCGTGCAAATGCATAGAAATTTGATATTAACTGTTTGATTTACAGACAACATTTGTCTTTGAGTTATCAACCGAAAAATTATATAAATATTTTATATGTCTGACCCAAATCAAAAATGACTAATAACCAAAAGTGTCAAAGGCAATCATAAACTGATAAACTGATTTACTTATGTAACGAGGTGTGGCTAATGAATTTTAAAATAAAATATTTCATAAATTTTTAATTACTTAACCAGTTTGCATATGAAATTTTGCCATAGCTGCCTTCTTAACTATCTAGAAATAAGTCTTATAAAGAAATGTTGCATGAAAAAATAGAACAACTTTTCTGCTGTTATACCTTACATTATGTTAAATCCACCCCTCGCAAATGTACCCAAAGATGTTATTAATAAATCTATCAAATAGAATGCAAAATTTTCATAACTTTTCACCTGAAAGCACTTAGCCTTCTTTTCTGATTGTCATCTGTATTTTATTAGTATCCCCATCAGTTGCCACTGACCTTTTGTGTTTCTCTTTGACTTTTGCTTACTTATTCATGGCTTTGTGTTGTTTTCTTGTGTCTCCCATCTCAAGTCAGTCTACTTTTCTCCCCACTGTTAACTTGTTTAAGCTGCTGCTTACTTAATTTTCATGTAAAGTTCCTGATGCAATTTTATAAAAATAAAAGAAGGAAAATAATACAAAAAAAAATATCAAAAGTTTTCCTTTTCTTTACTAAATTGTTGTTACTTTAAAATTGTTGTTACTTTAAATTGTCTTGGCTTCAGCATTAGAGAGACATACCCCAGATTTTGGTTTAGTTTTTAGGGTAAAGTTTTTACTCAATTTATCTTACATAATTGAATTCTTTTTCTAAAGATAAACAATATATATATAAATACACCCTATGTCCTTTTCCCTGTCCCTTTTATATGGTTACAGGAGATGGAATTTGGTTTGGCGTTTTAGCCATAAAGCAGTTTAATTAACTTGCGGACGCAAAACATTCCAAAAGTTTCGAGCCACTCAACTTTGAACCGCAAAGCAGTTTATGCTCGTATATCTTGAGAGTCCCAAAAATGGAGAATGCAGCCAATAAAGGACACTCAGTATATGCAGGATACACACAGGTATGCTAGTTATTTTCTCCTGCGGTGGCCCCAAAAACAGTTGCTGCAATTAATTTTCTCCTAGTTTTGCTGCCGTTGCTGCTGTTACTCATTTGCGGTAGATTTTGGGTTTAAGTATTAGTTTCACTTGGCCTGTCATTTGATTTAGTTAGACAACCTAGTTCTGATTTAATTAAGTTACCGAAAATAAAAAATAGAAAAGAAAAGGGAAAATCTTTTGTGAAAATATTTTTTCTCAATAACGCATGGATAAACAATCAGGAATGTGACTTGTGTCCAAAGGACATATCTCCCTAAAGTATGCAAACAAATTTTCCTATCTTTCTTTTTTTTTTCTTCTCGTTTTTCTTTTTGCCTTTTTAACAAAACAGAAAACTTAAATAAAGCAAACAAATTGATGGTTGACCCCACCTCCCCCCTCAAATGAACTAAACTTTAGTGTATGCAGAGAGAGAGAGAGAGAGAGAGAGAGAGAGAGGGGGGAGAGGGTAGGGTATAAAAACATAACAAGATGAAGGCAATGTTAATAGCGTTGGTTTTTCGCCCAGTATCTTTTGCGCCCCAAAGCAAAATTTATTGGCTCAACATTCATTCATCAGTGAGACAGGCACAGGACGAACTCATCAGACTGTAATAATTTGCTATCAGAGAGTGTCACGAACGTGGCGTTTGATATGGGCATCAGCGGAGCTGAGGAGGGCGCTCACAGAACTAGTGTCAACTAAACGCCTTGGGGGTAGGGGGTGAAACTGAGCTTAACAGTCAAAGTGAAATTGAATAAAGGCACGAACGAAATGAAATCGTGGCAAAGAGAGAGCGAGAGGGGGACGAGAGACTTTAGCATCCAAAAGTGGCATAAATAACAAGTGGCAATCATGCGAGCGACAAGTTAGATACCCTGTTCTCTATAGAGCTATTTTGTATAGACTATTGGGAGTGGATTTAAAATTTGAGAAATGTTTAACTTTAAGGAATTAATATTGATATATGGATCTCAGATCTTAAAGGGTCTAATGCGTGGCTCAGTGAATGTAGGACAATTTTACATTTTTTTATAGTTTTCTTTCAATATTTTAGTTACCTGAAAGCTTTCTTGTCTAAGGAAAGAATTATCATGGAGTTTTTTATTGACAACTCAAATTTTAATAGCCTGCCATCTAAACAATTTAAATATTTTATACATTTATATATAGCCAATAAATTAAAAATGTTGTATGACAGGATCTGAAAGTTTTTCTAAATAAAATTCACTTTACTGATAGTATTTTTCGTTTTTAATAGCTTATTTCAGGAGCAACTTTGTAATGCCCTTTGCTACCCTATAAAGTAGTATCACATGGAAAAGGCAAAACAACAAGATAGTAAACACACACATACGCACATGAAGATAAAGTAGAAGAGAAGAAGATAGAGAGAGAGAGAGATATGGAGAGATAGATAGAGTGTGAGGCTGGGAGCTCATTCAGAGTCTTGTTGCTATTGGAAGGATGTGCAATGGCAGTGTAATGTCAAGTGTGCGGAAGCATAAAACAAACTCCTAACGGGTTAGAAGCTCGCCCTTTTTTTTTTCGTGTTACACCCCCTACACATTGTTGATGGCTGAGTGTGCGTATGTGTGTGTGTGTAGGGGTTAGTTTTCGTGTTATTTTTTTTTTTGCTCATCCTTTTTTTTCTTTTTGTTTTTGTGTGTGTGTGCGTGTATTTGTCTATGTCAAGTGTCAACATTTACTTCGTGACAACACAAATTGCGGCTGTGGCCATTTTAGGACAACCCAAAGAGAAAAGGGGAGTACCAGACCAAAAACAAGCCACAAGTGTTAAAGTAGTTCCAGCTTCAGTAGCTCACTCTTCCAGTCTCTCACTCTCTCTCTCTCTCTCTCTGTTTGTATAGAGTATTCAAATCGGCTACCAAAGCCTGTGTTTGTACTTGAGATTTTTCATTTTAGATGTGGTCGCTAACTTTCAACGCGATTTTCTTTACTTTCTCTCATTGTAGTTTTTGCTATCTCTTTGTGCATTTGTTAGATGAAGCCACAATAATAAAAAAAAGCTCAGTACACTCGACATTCGACTATCATATTATATATATATATATATATGCATATATATAGCCAACACAAATAATAGTTTTTAGTTGACTTTTGTTTCATGACCTCGTCTAGGTTTTGTCCTGTCCCTGACTCTGCAATTTTCCTGATGTGTTAACATTCTCGCAATGGTTTTTGCGGGTTAGCTTGTCTGACTGCAACTCCATTTCCCTTTTATCCTCGTAATTTCTAATTTGTTTATGTTATTGCACTTGCCACATATATACTCATATATATGTATGCACTATATATATGTATGTATGTGAAATATATAGAGATATCGTTTGTCGTGTGGATGCCTTTATTATGCATGACATTTGACATTTGTGGTTGTCAAATTGAATTATGAATTGCGCGAATAGAAAACTCCTCGAAATAGGACAAAAAAAATATACAAAACAATAAAATTGCCAGTAAATTAAGAAACAAGTCAAAAGGAAAACTTAATTATTGAATTCTCAATTAAATTTAATTAATATTCATGGCAAACATAAACAGAATTTTGACAACATTTAAATTTTCTTTTAGTAAATTGGCTAAAATAGAATTTGTTGTGGCTTTGAAAGTTTAAAACTCTTGAAATTGTCATTTAAATAGTTAAGAAATCTATAAAATATTTAAACTAGATAAATCTATTTTCGGGCTATAGTTTTTTCTTAGTTGTCTATAAAGTTATCATTCCTTTTAACTTTCATAACATTCAAGATTCGTATTTTGCTTATATTATCTATGGGAAAAGAAATGGTTGGTAATTGGTGTTTTTTCAAAAATATTTTAAGATAAAATTGACAAAAACCAAAAAGTATCTTTACTTGATTTCATATAAATAATCTGTCCATATGTCCTTTAAAACTATAACTTTGTATTTAACTAAGATATTTTTATATTTATTTTGCTGCTACTTAACAGATTTTGCTTTCTCTTAAAACTATTTATAACAGTTTTAAGACCTGTAGAAAAGTTTGCTATAAAATAAAACCGTTACATTAATGAACAAAATTCCTTATATTTCAAAATTTACACTTTTGCGTTCGAATAAAATATTGCGAAAACAGACCTACGCCATTGCCGAATTCTCGAAGTCGAAGTTGTTTGATTAAAGACCGGTAAGGGAACAATGTTTCATCTTAAAATAAAATAAAGTCTTATAAAGGATGTTTTCTATATCGAATTTAGGTTTATAAGATGCATTTAACTTATAATTATTTGACAGAAGTATAAGTATCAGTCTTTTTATAAACAATAAGGATAGAAACTTATACTACTAATATCTTGTAGTATTCACTGAACACGTTTGCGCTTATAAGATAATTTTTATTTAAAGGTCCAGGTTCTTAACTGAAGCGATATTTAAAATTGACTTAGAAGTTATATTTCAAAATTTATGCTAAGTTTAAAAAACAATTTGCATTAATTTTCTAGGAAGCTTTGCAAGAAACTCTTCTAATGTATAATCAAAAGGAAAAAGCTTTTCGTTGAAGTCTTCGAAAGGATGCAAAGTATTTTAAAAGCTCCCAAGTAGAAGAGTAAAAAAGTGTTACTTCTACAAAAACGTGTAAAAAGCTTTTAATAAAATCTCTTAGAAAAAATTGTATAATAGATTCTTATACGTATAAGTAAAGTAAAAAAAAAGTTAGTCGAAAAAGTCTACTAAACTTTGTTTATTAGGTCTAAAAGCTCTTCGATAAAGACTTCTACGTTTTGCTATATTTTAATGTTTCCTATAATTCTTAGACTTATACAATTGTCCTTAATAAAAGTCTTTTATAGCTCAAAGAAAGCTCTTCTAAAATGTCTTCCACATAAAAAATTGTAATTCTGTTATAGAACATCATCTTATAACAATTTCAAACTTTCGTTCAATTTAGCTATACAAATCTCTGCTTTGGAGAGTTACCATTAGCCATAAATGGATAGAAATAAGACTTGCTTCACCTTTGACATCATGATGCCTGCAAAAAATTCTCCTATGTTCATTTAGAATCTTAACCACATGGCTAAGCCACAAAGGCATCTTCGAATACTACGCAGAGTTAACAGAGAAACTTTGTTGAAACAAGAAAAATATACATATAACAAAAAAACCAAAGAGTAAAAAAGCGTGTCAAAGGCAAACACACGTGAGAAAGGGTGCATGAATTATCAAACAGATTGGTCTGACTTTTTTTTGGTTTCTGAAAAAGTTTAATTGTTCTAACCAAAGCCAGACATAGAGACAGACAGACCAGATGCCAGACCAAGGCTGACCAGAAAAAGTCAAAGTGTCTCAAGTGTAGAGTAATTATGCCATAGATAAGGACAAAGATGGCTCTCGCTATTTTTCCCCTTTTTTTTTCGTTCGTTCGTTCGTTTGGTTTGGTTTTTGTGGCATGCAAATTTATTGTAATTTAGTAGAACTGCACAAAAATGTCAAAAGCTTTTGCTTTATCTAAAAGAGACAAAAAAAAAGAAGACTTTGCAGGAGTTGGCAATGCCTGCAGGAAAACTGTTGCAATATATAAAAACCCATCGACGCCATCAATCACCTCTAACACACACACAGACAGACACACATGAGAATGAATCCTTTACGTTCTCGTCTACCTTAGATAAATAACTTTATTAAGTGGACGAATATCTTCAGTTAAGTCATTGAATGAAGGAATGTTTCAAATTGCAAACGAAATTGCAATTGAATTTGTATTTTATAGCGATATATTAATCAAAATGGAATGTCTATTAATATGTGAAAAGGTTTTGGCTTGGGTGTTAGAGAGTTGAAAACTTTTGGTATGAAATATGCCAGAAATTTTCATTTACTTTATGCTGTCTAATCAAGTTTTTTATGCAAGTTAATTTATAATTAATTTCATAATTAAACACCCACAGTACACACACACACATACACACAGTAAACACAGACATGCACACTCAACTTATGAGTGGCTTGAGAAGGCAGCAACTTTTAAGCAACTTACTCCAAGAGAGAAAGTAGGTGAAAGTCCTAAACAAATCAGCCTAGCAAAAATTTACTCAACAACAACAAAAAAAAAATAACAGAAAAAATGTTCCTCCAACTAGAGTGAAGAAGTTAAATATGAACGGCGAAAACAAGAAAAACGGCGAAAAAAAAAATTGCCGAAAAAATGGAGGAGAAATGTTAAGAGATTTGTTAAAACGATGTCTGTATACCCTTTTTTGTCTAAGCTAAATTAAAGCACATACTTTTTTCGTGGAAAATAGAAAATTTCATAAATCTGGGATAAACCAAGCTTCTTTAAAAGTTGTCTTCTAGATTGTTTAAAAATGTTGCCTTTGGTTACCTTACCTATCCATTTGTTTACTTATTACTGCCAACAATATTGGTTTCCAACTATTTCTTATAACAATTTAAAATAATCCTTTAATATATAATTAATATATAATCTGAGATGAATTTCTTCAACTTAATTCTAAATTAATCTTTTTGAATTTAAGATGAAACAAACAATTTATTTAGCTAGATACGTTTAATATTGTTACTAAAGTTAAATGTTGAAAAAAAAAACTTTTACTAATCTCTTAAAGATTTTAAGATTATACTAAATTTTTGGGCTTACAAATAATAATTAAGATTTTGCAACAGTCTTATCTACCAAGTACCTGTAACCAACTTTGCTTCAAGAGTATCTTAAATTATAAGAGGCCTCTGGTAACTTTTAACCCTTTTCTATCTTTTTCTGTTTTTTTCACAGTTTTCTTTCAGTTTTTTCTTTTTTTTTTTTTAACTTTTTGTTTGCACTGCGTTGAAAGTTTGAAATTAGCCCTAGAAGTTTGCGTTTCCATCAGGGTGTAAAAATATATATATATATATATATATATATAGTATATCTGGTAGATAGAGTACAAGATGAACTGAACTAAAATTGTGTAAATTGTTGGCCTTGGGGGCCGTCACACTTACCAATTAACAAAAGTTTCCAAATATGCATTTGTATGTCGAATGCTGTTGAGTCCATTCAAAAATGAAGAAAATGCAGACAATTTATAGAAGCTTTACAGCTTCTACGTTTTGTTGATTGTAAATCTTCGTTTGTTGTTGCGGTTATTGGTTTTCTTGGTTTTTACTATTTTCATCAAGTTTTTTTTTGCTTGCACTTTTTCTTGTTCCTTATGTTGCTTTCTATTTGGTTTTAAAGTTGCCGATGAATTTGTGGCTTGAATAGCTGTTGTCGCCTTGGCCAAAAGAAGAACGACGGCATCTTGTTGGATAAAGTTTGTGATTTTAATTGTTGCTACCCCGGTTTTTTCCCTCTGCTTCAGACCAATTTTGGTCTCTTATATTTTACTTTTGTTTTCCACCTCTCTTGGTTTTTCACAAGGCAATTAAACTTTTTAGTTCAGTTGGATTGGTTCTCTGGCAATCGTGCAGAGTAAATTGCTGACCCCGTTTAGATTTTTAACCATTCGTTTCTCCTACTTCTTTTTCGATTTCTCTCTGTTTTATGTTTTCTTCTTTCTCTTTTGTTATGGTATCGTCTCTCTTGTATCTTTTATCTTGTCTTCTTATCTTTGGTTCGTTTTCTTTTTTTTTTTTTTTTTTTGTTTCGACTGTTGCCAATTTAATGCAATTTTCCGTGGCACTTTTACGGGCTTTACGGTTTTTTTTTTTTGGCTGCAGTAATGAATGCGCTTTGCCTTTGGTTTGATTTAACCACTGTAACGAGAGAGAAATGAGAAATATTTTTTTTACTTTTAATTGTTCATTTTAAGTATTTTATTTATTAAAATTGTCCACGTGCTTTTCTACTTTTTTTCTTTTTTTGCATATTTTACTCATTCTTTTATTTTTTTTTTGTTTTTAATTAATGAAAAGAGCCAGAGGCAAAGTGGCCTCTTTCTCTTCTTCTCTTCTTGTTCCAGCTTAAATGCCCATACAAAATATTGTCATAATAAATATTGAAAAATGCAAATTGTTAATACACATACATACATACAAACACACAAACACACGCTTATACACTCAATCTCATACACACAAAGGCGACAAACTGAAATATTAAGTGTGATTTAAAATGTTATAAATACAACAACAAAGCGATAATAAAATTAAATACCAAACAGCCAACTGTTCCTTTTTAGCCAGGTTGATACTTTTTCTACCCTATCACAGGCAAGTTTTTTTTGTGTATTAAGACCAATTAATTAAAATATAGTTTTTGTTCTTGCTTTTTATTCAACAAGAATTTGACTTGTATAAATAAATCTCGCCTCTCTACATTTTTTTTTACAAGAGATTTATTAACCTTATATAAAAAAAGAAAACTACTAAAAATTGGGATAAAAGTTTAAGCATTTTATATAATTTTTTTATTACAAATATCTTACTGGACAATTAATTTCTCTCAAGTTGCTTGTTATTTTTTTAACAAAAACGCAAAAAATCTGTAAATTTTTCTAGTTTCTAAAGTAAATAAATATAAAAGTACAAAGTACTAAAATATCTTCATAAAATTTCAAATCTTTTAAGAGGATTCATAATAAAACCTTTGATACCTGATTCGATACTGTTTGATTCTAGACAATTGTCCTTTATTTATATATATTTACCCAATATGAATATTCATTTAATTAAGTTAACAGCTTGAGAACCTGCAGAAGATTCCATTCATTGAGTTAAATATACTTTTAGCTAGTTTAATACAGGGTGTCACTTGTATAAACGATAGCAAAAGGGAAAATATATATATATATATTAATGAGTAAAAGTTTGAGTAAAAAATGTTGACGTGTCACAAACATTAAAACAATTTTTCATATTTGACATTTGTGTAAATAATTAAAATCAGACAAAAAAAAAAAATGAGCAAACTTGTATGAAAAGAAGCAAAATGAACAGAAACATTGTAGGCGCATAATTAATATATTAAATAGATAGGAAATTTTTTATCATATTTATTGAAATGCTCAACAATATATTAATGAAGAGCAACTTTAAGTATCATTTTGGTGGATGGATACGATATTTTGCCTTGGAAGGATGGGGCAAGAGTCGGCTCATCGTCTAGTCTAACGTTTTGTCTTCCACTTGTATTATTTTCTTTTTTTTTTTTGTGCGCCATGAATTACTTTTCTTGACGTTTTGTTTTCTAACAACCGCCAAAGACAATGCCATTCGCATTTTCCTTGTCCAAGTATGTGTATGTGTGTGCGATAGAAGAGGGCACACACACACCGATATAAACACATACTCGTTGAGGACTCAGTCCCAGAACTCATGTCACTCGCTTGCTATTTAATTTATGAAGTAGAGCGCGTAAAAATTGTGCATTGTGGCACAACTTGCAGGGAAAAGATACAATGAGGAAGCATAAAATGGATGGCAGAAAAGAAGGACACGGTTTGGTGAGGGGAATTAAGCAGTGAGAAAAGAGCGGGAAAATTATCTTGTACTCCATGCATATTCTATTCTCTGTTTGTTTGCCGAACAAAAGGCAGTTTTAGAAATCGGCAAGAAAAACAAAACAAAAAAAGAAATTAAAAGAATGAAACGAAAGAAAAAGCCGACCGGCCGACTGAACGACATTATTATCATTATGGAAGATGTAGGATAAGAATCGACAAAACAAAGAAACGTGAAAGGCTTCCCAACAATTAAACTAAACGCCCAACAGTTCCAGTTGACACTTTTAAAACGAATTATTGGTGCTAGATCAAGATTATGAAATGGAAAGATAGTCAAACACCTAAAATTTCATTCTTATCCGATCGATTAATGAAAGCACTCTAAAGGAATTTAATGAGAGAGATAATAAAAGAATGAAACATTAAATAATTTTGAAAAAAATAAAAAGTTTTATACGAAATAAATGTATTTTAAATATTCATTTTCTTTTTGAATCTTCTAGAATAAGGTTGAAATATAAATAAATTTGTAGAATAAGGAATCCTAAAGCCCCGGTAGCCAGCTGCCACCTCCTTCCACCTTGTAATAAACACACAGTGAATGATAATAATATTTGGTAATTGAAATTTAAATTCAATTGAGGAACAAAATAATTTTACTAGGTTTTTTTTTAATACTTTATTTTCTTTCTCAAATTTTAACTAAGTTTTTCGAATCATTCAGAACTTCCAACTTAATTTTTGTGTCAAAGAAAACCTAAAATCCTTATATTGTGAGGTATTTCTTAAGCTTTCAAAATATTGAAATTTTTCTTTATTCTCTTAAGCATACGAAAACAAAATTTCCTTTGGATCAGCTACTTTTTTTGGTATTTCTTGTCTATTTTTAAAAAAATTTGCTACCAAAATTAAAAGTTTACCATTTAAGTCACGAGCAAGTAGTTTAGATATTTCATTTGCAAATTTATATATTTTCTTTTAATAATTTAAACTAATATTATAAAATCTAAATAAAGTTTCACTTTTAGATAGAAGAACTCATAGTTTGGCCTCATTTCTACTTATCTTTTAATCCATGTTTTATGTCTTCTTCACACAACTAACTAGTCGAGTATATCAAATACTTTTCTCGACCTATCAAATTAGCCACAAGTCGAAAAACTTTCTCGACAACCCAACCCAATGAAAAAAAGGATATACATATACTTAAACATTGCATATTTATAGCTTTATATATATATATGCAAAGTACCAAAAGTTTCGATTGAACTGCAAGTAATTTAACGCCACTTGAAGAAGAAAATGAGGTTGAGAAGAAGAGGAGATTTTTCTATGGGTTAGCCAAGGCAAGCCAATCTCTCTCGAAGACTATAAATCACAAGTTATTAATGCTTAACGTGTTAGCTGTAATGCTCAATTTCCCCTCTTAGCTGCACCATCATCATCAAGTTTAACCGCATGTCATCGTTACCAAGTTTTTGCTTTGCCACCTAATTAGATGTGGCCCCAAATTCATATTAAACGTTTCTGGCCAACAAAATTAGCAAATTGAGGACATGCAAAAACTTTCTGGTAGTTATAAAAAGGGAAGTGGTATTTCTTTTAACAAGAGTTCAATTTGATTTATTTGTCAAATTGATGCCAAAAGTTGATTCAAAACAATTGACATGACCACTGACACGTGTAATCCTATAGCCATAATCCATGGCACATGCTAAGTGTACATACATACACACTCACTCACTCATATGTAGAAAGGAAAGAAAAATGAGACAAAAACTTGACTAGACATTGAGTTGAATCTCATGTTTGCTGCAAACTTGCGCCATTGTCATGGCAAATCTTGCCACATCACGTCGCGTCAACGAAACGCCAACCCAAATATGAGTACAGATTACCAGAGAGACATTCACATCCACAGAGAAATAGTGAATGAGATAGAGGGGAGACTGAGAGACAAACTAGACAAAAGCATGAAATATGGACTCTGGTTTACTATGACGACTATAGAACAGCAGCTATGTATGTATGTTCAACTATTCCTTTTAGAAAATTTTGAGTGGTTGAAGAGTGAGTTGGCATTATCCATACATAGTTCGCTGTTTGTTTAGTTGAGTTGTGCAAGGAAAACATTTTAGTTATATGAATTTTGTTATGCATTGAAGAGAAATTTTAATTAAATCTTAATCTAAAATGTTTTTGTTTTGATTTGAATGTATTCCATTTGAACTTTTTAAATCTTAACATATTCGACAATTCCGGAGTTACTTCAATAAATCCTCTGAATTATTTAGTTTACTCTCTTCCTTTTATCCAAAAACAAAAAAAAAAAAAAAAAAAAAAAAAAAAAAAAAAAAAAATAAATAAAAAATTCGCAAAACTTCGTTGCAATGTGAAACATTTTTCTTTCGCATCTGCTGCTACTACTGTTGTTGATTTCTTTTCCGGGCATGTCCTTAAACCAATTTCCCATGCAATTGTCGCTACTGACATGACACACATAAAAAAGATATACACTATGAAAAAATACAAAATGTAGACAACAGCATTCATATAAAGTGTAAATTGGCCATCTATTTACAGTATTTTTATAATAATACTTTTAGCTGACTGTTCAAGTAGAACATTTGTGATATTTGTTGTCTCTCAAATTGAAATAGAAGACTTTAGTTTCTTGAAATCAAATGGGTGACAAATGGTTAAGATGTAAGAATTGAAACTTGTTTGTATGCTTTAAGTTAATCTGTAGCTAAATTGGTTTTTTGAATTGCAGATATTAATACAAAATATATGTTTTTATTGGTGAAGAAACTTCTGACTATTTTGTTATGGAGCCTTCTTCATGATGCTTATAAAATATTTAAACATTTACAATGTCATATAGAAATTTATAGAATATTTGGTGTTGGTAATCAATGATAGCCTTTTTATATATAGATTCTCGATTTTGTCTATATTTAAAGGTTTGCGAAATAGTTTTTTTTAATTTAGTAAAACCAACAAATTGAGAACAAAGAAGAAACAAACTTTAAATATTAAGAGTGTTTTTCTTTAAATGGAAGCCTTTATATATCTTTTGAACTTCAATCAAAGACTCCTTTGAAACTTTGTCCTAGCAATTCCTAATAAATAAATAATTATATTGCGAAAATTAATTAACTTTAAGTCTGAAATTGGCTCTACTTAAACTGCCTTAGCCACCAAAACAATTGTGTTTATACTTAACACAAACTTTTTATTATAGTAAGAAACGCAAGTCAAAAAAAATAATTATAAAAGAAATTTCAGTCAAGTATTTCTTTAAAAAAAAACTAAAAGCATGGATTCGAATACTTTTGCAAACTGTAGGAGCTATATCATATAGTCGGCCGATTCTGTTGAAACTCAACAGACACTTTTTTATATATACCAAACTTACATGTACCAAATTTCGAGAGAATCTGTGTTAAAATAACCAAGATTTTGATTTTTGAAACTAATTTTTTGGCTGATTGTTCTTATGGGAGCTATATGATACAGTGAACCGTAATTTCTTTTAAATTCTGACGAAGAATTTAAATAAAATAAGTAAAAGTTATATAATTTTTATATTAAAAACTTTTACATCAATTTTTTTTAGTTTAATGGATTTAAGTTATTAATTTGCCTAATAGAAATATCATAAATTTTCTTAGGGTAAACAAATGTTACGATAGTGAAACCGATATTCAAAAAACTTTTATATAGTTCACTTATTTCAGGATTACCATATTTTATTGATATTGAATGAACAGTTCCTTTTGCTGAGTGTAGCCATTTCATTCTGTTCAGTCTATATACAATCAGAAACTATGCGTATATGAACCACTGTTCTCGGGAGGTAAGGGGCCAAGTGATTCCATTGCGGTTTGACAGCATGATGGCGTATCTGCTTCACATCGGTTTTAGCTCTTCTCCACACTTTTTTTTTTTTGGTGGGTGGATGGATGAGTGAGTAAGGGAGTCGGTTAGCTGGCAACGCCCCAACTATTTTCGTATGCGAAAATGCTAGTGACAAACTTGTCCAACGGAGCGAATGAGTTGAATGGCAATGCGGTTTTCTCTGTAATTGTCAAAATTTCCACACACACAGACACACACCCACACAACACAACACATTGAGGGAAAGCAAGAATTGAATGCGGGAAAAAGTCGATGGGATAATTATGAACCAATGGCGCGTAGATACACACACACACATACACAGAGAGATAGAAATGATGTAGCTTAGCTGAGCGAGACAAATGAGATTTATTCAAATTTTTAGCAATTTCATATATCCTTTTAGTTTTCCACTGCGTTGCTCTCCCACTGAGAGACCGTGAGCAAGGGGAAGAGAGAGGGAAAAAACAATTACAAGGTTGATTTTCCTTCCTGTGGCTAAAATATCCATTCGTTGCTATATAAAAAAAAAAATCTATATAGTTACAAGTGGCTTGCATGTTACCAGCGAATTAATAAACCACATAACCACCACTTAGAGAGTGAGTGGTGCGCGCCCAAGGGCAGGCCACACGCAACATGATATCCACTCTTCAGCTGCTACTCCTACATTCTACATCCTACATTGGACCAAGGACTAATGAGTGAACATTAAACCAAACTGTGATTTTCCTTTGCCATTTTCCTTTTTCTCATTCGTTGTTACTTTTTTCCCCCTCTCTCTTCTTGTTCTTTGCGAATTTATGCGCCTTGCAGGTTAATGATATGGATATACTCTATACTAAGGATGGGGAGCTAATTATACTTATAACGTGGTTGCTGGTTGGAGGTCACGGCTCACATTAGTTGTATTATTCTAATGAGTCAGACTACAAATTAATCCCATAAGAAAAAAAAAAGAAAAATAAGCAAAAGAAAACATACAAATGCAATAAAACCAAATGAACTGTGTGGTGAGGTGACAGCCAATGGAAAATCATTTTGGAAAATGGTATTGCATTAACACTTTTCTTCTATCGTCATCCCTTTTTCTCTCTGTCCCATTTCAGTGTCAGGTAATTGAACCTTATTTTCCACTCTTTAGTAATAATTGCAAGCTCTGATTGCCTTCTTTAAACATTATGCCTGGCCAATTTTAACTGCAACAATTGTAACAATAACAAACTCACACTCTAGAGAAAACAAATGGTAAGTCATAAGGGGAAAAGACCTGTAAATACCCTGTAATAATCTACGTAAGAAATTATTCTAAATCTTTCAAAAATGAAAATACATTCCTGAGATTCTTAGAATGATGATTAAAGTGGTCTTGTATGTAGTTTTGTAAATTTTTTAAGAATAAGTAAAAACTAACAAAATATTTTTTAAATACATAAAGGAAGTTCAAAATATGAAAAACAATAATAAAATTAAAAATTTTAAGAACTAGATAAGTTGAAAAAATATTAAACATTTTGTAGAATCAAAAGAACACAACTAATGATCACTCAAAATATATTTCTTTAAAGTGCATTTGGAAGTTCTTTTAATACAAGACGATTCAAGTCAAATATCAAGGCGAAATAATTTGATCATTAAGTAGACTTTTAGTTTGTCAACTTAAAGAATTTATTTACTTTTTTAAAAATATTTATTTACTATTATAAAAGTTTCCCAATTATTTTAATTGGATTTAAGATCAAACGCATTTTATAATCTAAAGAATATTAAATATAATATGCAAATAAATAATAAATACATAAATATTTTCCATACATAAAAATCAATTAAAGGATTATAAATCTCAGTTAAAGGGATCAAATAATTTAATTATGATACTTTGTAACAAAATAAAACAGAAACTCATTTATACGACAACGTATGATCCTTTTTTATTAATATAATAAAAATCTCAATTATTTAGTTCATTGTTTATTTAATTAATTAGTTTATTATTATATGAATAGTTTGAAATTGCCTTGTAAATTTCTATTCTCAATGATCCTAATATACTTCTTCTCTAAATTGTATTAAAGGGTATAAGAACGCAAACACTTTCATTGCAAAAAGCTTTTAATTTTTAATAACAAGCAATTTAAATTGAAGTCGACGCTTTGCAAGTGCGAGTCAATGTGCAGGAAAACAGAAACGTTTTCACTTCATTTTCCTCATGTCATTACTTGAGTCAACATGCAATCAATTTGATATATTGTTTGAGTAAATGCAATAATGACAGAGATGGAGGGAGAGAGAGAGAGAGAGAGAGCGAGGGAAAAAGGAGCAGAAAATCCATCGGTTTGTAATAATAAAAGGCCAATTATGGCAGTTAAATTGTGGCAATTAGAGTGAGTTAAATATTTATAAATCAAAAGCGTTGCTTAAATTGGAATTTATAGTAAATAAAGTGGATTAGCTAAATTAGAAACAATTTAGATTGCAATTTTTAGTTGCAATATGTTAATAGGTTCTTAAAAGTGATTTATATATTCCATTTTGTTCTAATTACTGATGAATGGTTTAAAAGAATATTTAAATTGGTAAAAAAATTTTAGATTAAGGAATATTAATAGGATTTATGAACCAGAAGACATTATAGCCAATTTACTATATCTTATAGTTGTCCGATTTAACAGATTTTGATACTTCATCTGCCTGATGTATGAAAGAGCTTATCTAGCAAGTTTCAACCATATCGCTTAAAATTTAAGGTCCATTTCTTGCAAAGAAACAGACAGACGAACAAACATCTGACCAATTTTAAAATACCCTCTGCAAGGGTAAGACTAGCTTACAATTATGATTTAATTTGTTGTAAACTTTAGTGAGCTTAACTGATTTCTGTATGATTTAATCTTAAATTCATAAAAAGGAATAGGAACCAGTTCCACCTACATCTTCTTAACCAACACCTACAACGTTTTAAGCCCAAAGAGAACTAGTTCCAACACAGTATTTAAAATCAATCAAAATACTTTCTGTATCAAAGCCAACGAAATGGCAAAAATAATTGTGCATTTAATCGAAAGCAACTACATACAATAGCGCTCTGATTCAGAAAATGAGCCAAAAAGCATTATGATTTCTGCCACAACAATGGGGGAAAAAGTTCGTTTGCTGGCTCATTTCGATGCTTTAGGAAAATGTTGATCACGTAATTGATGATGATGTAATGTGTGTTGAGTTGAGCCAATTGCCAGTTTGGTGGTCAATTGGGAAAAGCCAGAGGAGACGATGCTCTGAGTGATTTTGCAATTAACACAAAAAGTTCGCCCCGCTACACAGAGCCTACTCGTCTCCTCCTATGTCTACAGTATGTATGTACAAACGTCAGAATGCGTAAAATTGTATGTGTATGTATGTTTGGGGGAGAGGAGGTAACAGGCGGTAGCCAGGTCAAAGTTGGCTCAGCACGTGGGGATGTCATTTGATTGCCTGACTGAATTTGGCCTTTTTGGAATTGTTCTTGTTGCTGGAATGGGACGTGACAATAAAGCGCCGAACCGTTAAACTATTGTGTAGCATAAGGATTAATGACATTTACATAATTTGCTCATGTGTGAGTGCCAACGGGAGTTGGAGGTTGGACAAGCAAGTAGCAGCTGAGAGATGACCCATCAACGCACAAAACCAAAAACAGCAAAACCAACAACAAGCAGGCCAAGAGGGATAAGGGCAAACAACAGCAGCAGCAGCAGAAGCAACGGCATTTGGGCATTTCGCACGAACAGCTGCTGCAACATGATTGAGCTTTCAATTTGCTAGTGGAAACTAGAACCACACACCCACACACACACACACACACACAACCTCTGACCCATCCATTCATTTGCCCATCCCTTGAAAATTCAACCCTTTAGCTAAATTGACATTTTTTGGTGGAATTAAAGTTAAAAAAAAAAAAAATGTTTACGTAAATGTAATTAATGATTTTATTATACCTCTTTAAATATTTAAACCGAAATCATTCACTTTTTGAAACTCTTAATCAATTCTACTGCTTAAGAGGTACAAAAGCGAGAAATTAAACATTCAACACTGACGTTCACTTTTGGGTCACTCAATTAAATGAGTGCACTTCTTCAAGTACTTGCAGCACTTTTACCAATAAGGTAAAATCCTTCGATTGCCCACTGGGACTAAAGTAGGTACAGGTGAGAATACCCCAAGAGAAAGAGAGAGAGAGAGAGAGAGAGGGCGAGAGAGAAAAGGAATCCAAGAGAAGAAGAAAAAGTAGTATCTGCTGTCTATGGACCGGCAGCAGGTTTTCTATCCTGTTCTGGGTCCTGTTGCTGGTCAATGTCTTTGTTGCTTCTGCTACTTCAGTTGCCTTTTTGATTAAAAGGACATTGGGAAATAAAGTAGAGCAAAGTATGTGCTAACGATAAAGTAGAGGAAAGGAAAGAGAGAAAAATAATACAACAACAACGTAGAGAGAAAAAAAAATGAGGTTCAGGTATGTAATTGTTAAGTGCTCATTAGAAATGCTCAAGAATGGGTTAGCGAGAATCAGTGGGTGGTTGGCGAATAAGAGTGAATGTTGCTGAAGTGCATTTTCAATTAAGTAGAGCAAAATATTTTGGCTGCACCTGGTATCCTTTATACTCTGCCTCTCCCCACCTCTTGCCCGCTAGTTTACTCTTTTTTTTTTTTAGTTCAATAAAGTACTTAATTTACGACTTAAACTAATAGCTTTTCGCTCATTCATTAAACGGGGCAAAGCAATATACCGCAATAGCATTAAGTAAAAGGCCAACTCAACACTTGGCCAAACAAATACATGGGAATATATTTTTTAGCTTAAAAATTGGACTTAATATACAAGTGGAATGCTAAGATATCATATATTTTTTATTATAAGTGCAAAAACTAAACAAGCAGCAAATATATTATATGCTGTTTAAAATAAATTTAATTTTGTATTCTGATTTTGCTAAATAATTAAATTTACCCTGACTCCTCGTTTTTTTAGTATTGCAAAATTCTGAAATGTGTAAAAAGGCTATACTTTAAAAGCAGAGTTGGTAAAGGTTTTTTTGGGCCAATGTTGCCATGCTTTATTTTTTTGTTTTCTATTTAATATTATAATTTTAAATTTTGCGCTTTCAAAAGTGCTAAGTTTTTGATAATAAGACAATAAAAAAAGATGAGGCCCTTATATAGTTCTATTTGAGTAAGTTACTCTCCATCATTTGAGGGCTGGTTTAGTCCACTCACATGCAAAGACAGAAGCACCCACTTCTATTTGAATCTTTACCTATTTTTCAGTCCGACAGGCTGATGTATCTTAAATTTTAAACGAGCTACGATGGAACGTGTCTTTTCTGCAATATTTGGCAGCTCTATAGTAATGTCCTTTCCAGCACTGTTTCAACCGATAATACTATATCTTAATCGAAATCAAATTGTTATATTTCTTTTTCTATCGAGTAGGCATAGACTTGCTGACTGAAAAATGGTATAAATAGTCGACACTTTTCACAGGAGCTCACATTCAGTTGCTTGAGTCTGTGGAAGTAATATCTAAATTACCTTTTTGATTTTCTTTGTTTTTATTCCTTTTTAAAAATTTAAATATTTTGTTTAATATTTTCTTAAAAGATACAGTGTCTGCGGCAATTTTATTGCTTAATTCACTTGGTCTTGGTTGCAATGTTTCTTATATAAGCATCTATATTCTATTAAACAACCATTTTTGCAACTTGTACCATACCGTTAGTATTTCTTGGGTATATAGCTCTATCCCAATCTTGTAGTACTTTAGTATCCTATGTTATATGATATATAACATATTATTTGTACTCTGTTCTTTTTAAAATAGTGATTTTTCCTTATTTTGAATTATAAAATCTTAAATACATTTCATTAATTTATTGTGAGATATCGAAAATACCTGCAATTGGTTCTTATATTGAACAGCCATGTTTGACATTTTAGCTTATGCAATTGGTTTTTATATTGAGCATTTATGATTGCAATTTATTCGATAGCTTATATGATATATAATCTCACTCCTATATATTACGATCTCTTTTAAAAAGTGAGTTCCTTAATTTTGATATATGAAATCTAAAATACAATACTGTACTATATCTCAGATACATATCAGGCATGGGATGCTTCCGTATACCGAGTAGTTAACTGTTAACCTAATCTTTAATTATTGCGTAAGTGTATCCTGGGTTATCTGATATAAAACCTAGCATCTATATATTATGATCTCTTTTTTTAAATAGTGAGTTCCTTAATTTTGAAATATGATATCTAACGACAGTTCTGTACTATATTTTAGCTATATATATATCACATTTTGAGTTGCTTTTTCATACTGGAAAGTTTCCCAATAACATAATCTTTTAATTCTTGAATATATGTGTCCTAGGATATATGTATGATATATGGCAGCCAAAGCAGCTACTCAAATTGTATCTATATAGGTGCTCATCGAAGATGTCATTAAATTTGATAATACTGTAATTTGGCTTATTTTTCTATATTTATCTTTCACTTAAAAGAAAGTCTTCAATTTATAGATAAAATATCCCTCAATATCTTTACCGCAATGCTGAGCACCAAAAATAAACTTTGAAGACAACAAATTGCCATTTTGGTTTAAGCCAAATTGTTATCTTCTGCCAAATCTAGGCAATTTAATAAAAAATAAAGACATTTTCCTCTCTCCCACTGTTACTCGTTCCGTTTTCTCAACCAACTCATGTGTGTGTGTGTGTGTGTTTGTGTGCGTGCTTTTTTTTCCAGTTCCTTAGACAAATTTGTATATCTAAATCGTAATACAAATCGAAAGCCACAATCACTTGGCCTCAATTGAGAGAGGAAAACGAAGGCACAAGAAAAAGGAAAGGAAAAAAAAAAGAAAAGTTAAAGGAAATCTAAAAAAAATTGTAAGCTTTGAGAGGGTGTGAGGAGATGACGGCCTTGCAACACTTTCAACTCAATACCAGAATTAAATGAATAATGGCAAGACCTAGAAAAATGTGTGTCTGTGAGATTCCAACATTTCCATCAGTTGATTACCATTATCATCAATTCCTTGTTGTCTTTGTTGTTGTTGTTATTGATGTTATTCTGCAGGTGATGGAGAAGATGGGGTGGACGGCACCAATAATGATTTGCATCCACAATTCATTTGTTGATTGGAAAATGAGTTAACACTTAAGTAAATCATTTTCTGTTTTTCCCCATCAACACATTGACAATACCAAATTGAAGATGAAGATGAGAAAATTTGATGCAGTTCCCATGTAGACAATTCCCTCGGGCATGGACACGTAGCACATTGCGTATGACCAATGTTTCTATTCTTGTCATTGCATTGTTTGGTTTGTTTATTAGATCATCAACCAATATACACTGGGAGAAATTGTTAATCAGTTGCATTAGCTTTAAATTGAAACTAGTCCCACATTTTCCAATTATCGGCTGCATTAATTACCTATATTTTTATACCCTTGCATATATAAAACTAAACGTTTATAACTTCAATAACCGAGTGGAGATAGCACTGTCCGTCTGTCTGTTCCTTTGCCTAAAATATATTTTAGATTTTAAGCTATATGGTCGAAACTTGGTAGATAAGCTCTTTAATTCATCAGGCAGATAAAGTTTAATAATCAATCGGATCGGACAATTATAAGACATAGAAAATTGACTTTAACCGCAAAAACCTCGAAAAAGGCAGGGTAGGAACCTGCCCTAGCCTGTTTTGTATATGTAGATGGGATAAGTAATACTATTATTATAAATAGAAGCAAAATCTGAAATGAAATCGATTAACATCAGCCATATATAAAACAACTATCAACATGAGTGTGAACGGGACAAAAAGCATTCGAATTTTATTGTTGCAGTGAATTAAATTCTATGTGCTTACTACGTATGCGTTCATATGCTAAAATAGTGACATGAAGGAGAGCAATTTTCAAATATTTAAGGCCTGAGTTCGAATTCTGTTAAACGAATGTTGTTTGAAATCAAATGTTATATATGGCAAATAATTTATTAATTTTAGATTATGATTTGCATTTTGTTCAGTGTATGTACATATATATAGACTTGGTCTGTTTATCGGTTCAGCATGAATGACCGAATCATAGAGAGAAGATGTATATAGAGAAACTGACCCTCGTTGAGGTGGGAAAGCAAAATTTGATTTTAAATTGGCACAAAACCCAAACCAAAAACCACTCAACTCCAAAACCAAAAGAAAACTTCCATCTATTGAAACTGTTGGGTTGTGTTGGGATGCCATCCTTTTCCTCCCTAACTCCCCACCTGGACACACTCAATTTGCTAGCTAATTTAATATGCAGGTTGCAAAAACCCGAAACGAATAAGAAATCTACAGACGAGCATCTAGGACGGAGCAACTGTCCTGTCCAGCCCCATCATCTCATGCCTTGTAATTGGATTTGAAAAGTTATTGTCTTTCAGGTTGTTGCATTTGAAATATCGAAAAACTTTTATTGTATAATCTTTTTCTCTCTCCCTCCCGCCCTACCACTTGAAGTTTACTTTCTTCGAAAGGGTTTCTGCTGTATGAGATATGCATGTTAAGCCATGTCTGACCAAGCGTAGAAAAGTTTTAAATGACTTTTGCTTACTTTTTTCGGTATGGACAGGCGACAGGAGAACACATTCTATTTGCACTCGTCTAAAACAATAACTTTTGCCCATGTAAGTTTAGTTTAATTAAAAGAACAAAAAACGAAGAGAACACAAAAAAAAAAAAAAAAAAAAAAGCATCTAGAATTGTCAACTTTTGCTGGCAAGTTTTTGCCAGTTGACAAAAACTATTTCAATTTATGTAATGCTGCTAACATCTTGGTTCAGTTCTTGCAGCTGGAGAGAGGGAAAAAGAAAGAGAACGATAAAAAGAAGCGAGTTTCTTCTGTAACTTTCTTCTTCGTTTTGTTTTGTTTTTGATAACAAATTTTAGCAAAATTTATTTAATTTAGATTTTAAATTTCATTTGCTTAACAACCTTTCACCTTTTGCAATTATACGCAACAACAAGGACAGCAAGCGACAACAAAGTAAAAAACTCCTTTTCTCATTTTTGGCATAACTTGTCATCTACAGAAAATTACTTCATACAAAACAACAAACACAAAAAAAAATTACTAAAAGGAATATGAAAAAGAGGAGAAAAGAATTTTCTCTTATACAAAAGTTTTATTTGGCCAACCTTTTTTTGTTTTCTTGGTTTTGGCTGTTGTTTACCTTAAATATATACACACGTACACACATACACAAAGGAGTATGAAAATGGTTCCTGGTGTGCCATGCCGCGTCAGACGACGACGACGACGACGACTATCTGGCTAATATCCTTTCTGCTGCCACTCCTTTTTCTCTTTTGCCTTTAGCCTGCCAGTGTCTCTGTTTCAAGCTCAAACCGCCAAATGTTTGTTAAGCGTCTCTTTACTTTGTGGTTATGATACCCTTGGATCAGAAAGCATTATAAATTGATAATAGTGTGTTCTTAATGTGCTACTTAAGCAGCTATAAGATTATACTTAAAATTTTAAGCAAAAAAAGAGATAAGAATAAAGAGAACAGAGACACTGTAATTGATAGGATTAAGAGAGTTCATAATAACTAACCAACTTACTTTTTTTGTTAATTTTAACAGTTTTTGGAACCAAATATATATATTAAATAATATGAATATATATATTTCTGCTTTTACATGAGAACAAAATCTATCTGGATTATTTTGAGAAAAGGGTTTGCATTTTCTTTTAGAGTTTTAAACTTCATAAAGGTATTTTGTGTGAAAGTATTTCTTTAATATAATATATAAATAATATAATAATAATATATAAATTTATATATTAAAATTTGAAAAAAAAAACTATTTTTTTTACAAAATCTAAGTAAGAAATACGGGTTAAATATTTTTTTTAAATATTTTTTATAATTATTAAAATTTGATAATATATTTTTTTTATTTAACTGAATTTTAATTCTACGGTAGATGGTTTTTTTATTCTTTTTTTTTTAAATATAAAAATATTGCAATAAATATGTATCTAATATTATATTTGCTCAATTAATATTTCTTATTCTGTTTTTTAAAAATACAAAAAGCATCGTATTAATGTTATTAATGTAAATAAAATAAATTTATTCTGCTTTTTGAAATAAAAAAGTTGAATATATTATTAGGAAAATTATTATACATTTTTTATTGACCTTTAATTGTAAGAATTAAGATTATTTTCATCTATAATATGACACTAAAAATTTAAAAAAAAAATATGCTGCAATAATACTCTATTTCTGGATAAAATCAAAACAAAACCCAAAAAAAGAAACAGATTGAAAAATCTTAATTTTCGGACAGCTTGAAAAAGGGTATTTTTTTAGTCTTATTATTAAATATATGAAATATATATTACCCTTTTTATGCATTTCCATTTTGCTTTTCACTAAAATTACGCCGCACAATTTCCTGCTGCCACAAACACACACATACACACACACACACACACATACATAGGCACATACAGGGCTGCACTTTAAATGGCAAAGGGAAAGAGATGATGATGTAGTGGCCCCATCATTATAACCCCGCCATATATAAACGATTTTGTTGTTTTCCACTGCCTTTAGCTTACTCTATGTTTTAGCACATGCAAAATATTTATAATGAAAAATATGCATAAGTTTCCCCACTCTCTCCCCCCACTTTGTCGGCATTCCTTTCTCATTCATTTTGAAAGTTGAATGGTTTAACCTGCCGCTTCTTCCGCTGTTATTCAAAACCGTTTGATAACGTTGACTGTGTGTGTGTGTGCTATCAGCTGTTTCCTGTTGTTAAGTTTTCACAAAGTTAGAAACTTTAACGTTTCCTTCTTCTCTCTCTCTTTTTTTCAAGTAAGTTAAGAACTACCAGTACAAATTTAATATCAAGAAAACATTCCAATCAATTTTTCATTTTATGCTTATTGTTATGGCCAAAATGAAAATGCATTGTCTTTACCTTTTCTTTTTTGTTTGCCTCTGTTAGCGAACTTTTCTTTAATCGGCTGGCAAAAACGTTCTGCAAACATCGAAAAACAGAAGGCAGAGGAAACGAGAAAAAGTGCATCAGTGGTTTTCCACTTGGTTTCCACTTCTGGGTTGTTGTTTCTACCAATTTGAGCTGTTGTTGCATCAAACTGTTGGTTTGTTTGTTTGCTTGTCGGATGTTTGTTTTTTTGCTCCATTTCAGCCCCTCAAGGAGTTGCCTAATAACAATTCAATTTGCTCACAAGTGCCAGAAACCTTTTGTTGGTTTTCAGTTCACAGCCGAAACTGTAGCAAACAGATGTTCCTCACTAGACTGAGTGCTCATATGGATAGAAATTTTGCATTTCCCCAAAAAACAAAAAAGAAAACAGGTTTCGATACAAGAAATTCAAGTTCTCCAGAAATTAGCTTTCTGATCAAAGGTCTTTAGCAAATTCAAAATTATTTCAAGTGAATCAAATGCAAGTGAAAGTGGAGTACATAAACGAATAAGGGCTTTTAATAAGCAATGAATGAATGAAACTGATTGAATAATAAAAGTAGTCTAAATTTATTTAAACAAATGTAAGTGAAAAAGTGTTTATGAATGAGATGATGAGGATTCATGAACCTCTTCATTCTATTATTCGATACATAGAACATATCCTTTATACTCTTGCCACTTTCTGTCCCTTAAATCTCTTTAAATTTCTTGCTAATGGGTAAGCAAATTTAACAGAAAATCGATATTTATCAAATAAAATATATATGAAATTTGTATTTAATCTCTAAATATTCTTCATTTTAAGAAATGCTAAAATTTGAAATATGAAACTCGACTTCCATTAGTAAACAAAAGCGAATATATAAAGGTAGAGAGTCATTAATTCAGACAGCTCAGTATTCAGTTTACTTTTTCTATTCACATTTATTTTATCTTAAAAATTTAAATCAAATAAAAACCTTTTGCTTACAACCAAAATTTAATACTTTTACATCTTCTTTTTGAACCAAAACTTTTTTGTATTTTACTTACCCTTTATGGAATTTGATTTTGCTCCTGCAAAAAAAGAGAGAGAGAGAGGAAGAAAGAGAAGTGAGAATTAGATAACTTAATAGAGGATTTACATTTTACACTTAGTTTGTCCAACGCTTTACAACAGGCAGACAGACAGAGAGACGGAGAGAAAAAGGCAGACAGGCAGACGGACAATCATTCATCTAATGAAATTCCGGCCAAATGTTTCCTTTAAAAAAATATAAAAAAAAAGAAAAACCTTTAAGTTCTGGGTCTAGCTTGTTATTTTTTGTGTTGTTGGCACAAAATGATGGTCCTTGTTGTTGATGTTGTTGTTGGCCATTTCAGATTACGTTTGTTGTGTAGTTTAGTTGGCAGCAACCGACACATGCCTACAGACATGTCTCTACATACATACACACATACATATACACATATATTTATAATAAAAAATCATACATGAGCGCACAGACAATGAGACAATAGATGAAGGCAGACAACAACAACAACAACAGCAGTAGCAGCAACAACAATTGCAAAAAATTCCTATAAGGATGTTGTGAAATGAAAGCTACGCCCCCTTACCTCTCCCATACAGAAGGATGTTTGGGAATTTTCACTGCATGGAATCAGAGAATCAGGGAGTCAGAGGAGTCAGTGCCAGAGCTCAGAAGCCGTCATTAACTGCGTGCCTCTATAGGTGCCCAGAGTGTGGGTATTCCTAAAGTTATATAACACAACAGAGTTGTAACCGAAAAGGGATGCTTAAAGTGCTCTAACTCTACCTAAAGAAATTGTTTTAACAAAAGACATCATTAGATATATTAACTATATAATGTGAATTTTTAGACTTTTTGTAACGGCTTTCAAATCTTCTTGCCGTGTTGTCTGACATAGACATTAAAAAAAAGAGTTATGAATGGCAGATCATCTTTTAGAAAGTCGTGTGTTAGAGAAATGAGGCAGCAAATAGGCAACAATATGTAAAGGCACTTTGCCACAAAGCTGGGCAATAAAGCTAAAGAATAATAAAGAAATTTGCTAACTTCTTTTCTGAAATATATTATTTAAAATATTTATTAAGACAAATTTACAACAATTTTGGTATAACCGAAAGGTTTTTTGGTGTTCATGATGTTTTATATTATACATTTCCAGGGCTTTTTAGAACTTTTTACTGATTTAATGATAAAGAAGGACTTCCATTTTGATTTTATATTTTAAAATATATATTTTATAATGCTCTAAAGACATTTTCATTTAAAAAACGTTTTGTTTGTATTACTATAACCAATAATTACTTATTTAAAGAAACACAAAACTCATTTCAAATATCACAAATGTTATTCTTATAATTAAGTAAAAAAAGGAGTAAAAAAGAAAAACAAATTTAGGAACCCTTTTTTAAAATATCTTGGCTACGCTTCTGATACCCGTACCATCATACACACACACAGAAACACTCCAAATATATGTATATATATAAACATATATAGTCATGGCAACTGCACACCTCATCTAACCATTCATTGACATCATTTCGTATTGTAGATAACATTCAGCCAAATGCACAGGAGAACTTCCTACAAATGCCCCGCCCATAACACCAACCACTCACTATATATCTCCCTTTTTCTGTACCTTTATCAGGCAGACAACAGCAACAACAACAACAAAAATAGAAAGAACAACAATTCCACCTTTTTGCCAAACGAACGATATAATGAAATTTTCGAAATATCCATGATGATTTGCGGTAGCCATGATTGTCGGCTAGAAGATGACTTCTTTCTATACGCTCTCTTTCTCTCTTTCTGTGTGTGTATATATATTTGTATATGTGTGTGTATCCTGGTTTCACACATCCGTTTTTGGCCTAAAGTTAGTTTTGGTTCATACAATATATGTATGTATGTAAGTTAGTAATGTAAGTAGGCCAAACCAAATGGCAAACTAACTGCTGACATTTCTTCTTTTCAGTTTCCGTTAAAGTCAAGTGAACAAGTCACACAAATTATAGGTAATCATCAGGTAGAAATTTAAGTTCATCTATATTATATATATTTCAGTTTAAGTTATTAAAAAATAGTTTAAAATTGTTGGTAAAGTATATAGAGAATATTAATTCTTGTTAGCAGATTATTATTAATTTATTGTCTTTCTTCAAGTAATTAAGTAATTGTTATATATATATATAGTTGATTTAAATAGATATATCTTGTATTTTAAATTTATTGTACTTTCCTTTTTCCATATGGGATCTTATTTACTATTCTATTTATATTTACTGTTATCGTAAACTTTTATTTTGGTTTATATTGAATTGCACTCTCGATGATATGCTACTTATCTATATATATATATATATATATTTCAACTTGATGACAACAACAATAATAACAATATCAACATGGCAACAATAATATAAAACTAAATGGACAAATGCACTCAACGGACTATACTCAATATCTACTCAGTTGTCCTTGGCAGCCTTCACGTTCATATTACTCCCACCGTTTTATAGTAATCTGAAACGTGTTTTTAATGGCATTTTTTTTTTTCTTTCTTTCATGCATTTATCGTTTTGTGGATGTAAATTCAAACTGGCAGCACAATAATTTTATTATTTATGATCATTATGATGATAATGAAGATGATGACGATGAAGAGACTTGACTACTAAAAAGTTGTAACGAAATTATTTTATTGTAACATTTGTGGTATGAAATGAATGAATATTATGTACGACTTTATGAAATGGAAATGGTTGAACATGGTGTAGAACTTTTTCTTTTTTTTTTTTTGGTTTTTTTTTGCCGTTTTTTCATGCAATCATAAATTTTTGTGTGCCATGCAAAAATAACGTAATAACATTAAATATGCAAATGCCTTTTGTCAGCTCAGTCAAGCCAGACCAGACTAAAGCAGACCTAGACCCAGCAGCTCCCAACTATATGCATTTACACATGGCAAATATCAACAGGAGGAGAAATATATAAAAGAAACCGACAAAAGTTTTCAAAATGAATTGCTAAACTTTGATTTTCTAATCTATACAAATTCCCAGAAGTATTATTTATATATGATTTGAGAAATATTCTGAAGAAATAACAAATTATTTGCAAAAGGAATACCGTTTAAAAACATATTATTTTTATATGATCAAACATATTATTATGTTATATTTTTATTAACTAAAATGAAAATAAAATTGTAATAATAAATATTCATAAAAATGTTTGTTATAAGTTAGTTTAAAACATGATTGATATTCCATTAAAATGCAATTTGTTTTGTCATTCCCATCAATTTGACTATTTTTATATATGTCAGGTTCGCTTCGACGTTGTTGTCTTCCATTACTTGCCTTTTAATAACGAGTTCCCTTAGCGTTAGCTTCCAGAATTTTTATGATTGATTTCTCGAGATTTGCTGCACTTTTTATACCCAATTTTAGACTAGACGTGTCTGAAGGCATATGCAGCCATCTCACTCTCACTAAGCAATACTAGGGACCACGTTCAGCAATAACTATTTCCGTCTCACTCATTTAACCATTCGAACCCTCAACTCGACTGTTTGACTTACACCTATAGACGTGCATTTTTGCACAGTCATTCTAACCAACAACAATGCTATATGATATTACTAATACATTTATAACCATTTGACATATCCTCCGAACCTTCCAACTAGATGTCTACAGAAATACTTGGCATCCCCGTAGAGACCCACTGAACCAGTAAACCGACGAAACTACGAGAACGGAATCATTAGCTTCAGTTTCTCAACGACACGACATATATATGTCTATAATTGTGTCTACAAACTTAAGATAAATTCTACTAAATATCAAAAGCATAAGTTTTAAATTATTAAATTCTCTAGTATCAATGTCATTATATGAAATTTGGAATATAGGAATATGAAACACAAAAAAAAGAGTCATTGCCTTAAAGTACTTAAAGTTCATTCCCTTTCAATCTTTTGTTTGAAATGCCTTTAAAGAAACTTTTTTGAGCAAATCTTGTAAATAATTTCAAGGTAATAATAATATTTGTTAACAGTTTGATTCTTCTTTGATCAATTTCAAAAACAATTTCACTGGTGAAATATATAAGCCCAAAACAGTTGAAATTTTTTCAATAAAAAGACATTGTTTTTCAGCTTACTATCTCCTTATTTAACATTTTTCAAAAGTTTTGTATTGAAAAACTTAAGCATTTGCTCCTTTCAAAAACTTTGACAGATTAAAAGTTTTTTAAAAGCTTTTTATACAGTTTCTGTTCCATTATCCATCAATTCCTATAGCATAAAAAGTATATCCAAAATTTTGACCTTAGTTTCCATTGTGTTTTATTCATTCAATGACATTGTCGGGTGGCAAAACTTACACATTTATTTATATTTGTATTCATTCGTTGCATCAGAAACTAAGTTCATTCATTCATTCATTCAATTTTTTTTTGGTTGCACTTTTTTTTTTTTTTGTATAGTTTGTGCCGCCATTCTCAATCGTCATGGTGCCTGTCGAGTTCATCACACACACACATAGACACACTCAGACATACAATTTGCAATTTGCATAAAGTGAAAATGATGCACATTTCTGTTTTTCCTACGACAATTTGCCTTTATTGATTTTCTTTGATTTTCTTCACTTAGATTCACACAGTTCACATTCACATTCACTTCAGTTCAGTTCCGACTCGTGCTCAAGCAGCTCACTTCGAAGTTCCTCTGTATACCCTACTAGTAAGAGTAGAGTAGAGTAGAGTAGACCATGATGATGGTGCTGGTGCAGGGGGGAGCATCGGGGATACTACTTTTACATATGTTTTGAATGACGTTGAGTGCTGCTATGCAAACATTTTCTAACGAACACTTAGTGCAAATAGATTGGAAAGGCGAACGAACACAAACAGTATAAAAAAAATATGTGTGTGTGTCTGTGAAACTAGTGTGCGAATAGTGTGTGTTTTAAACTAGTATGTGCCACAACTTGGAGTCCTTTCCTTTCCATTCCCATACACAGATTTCATTCATTCGTTTCTTTTTGCTTGTTTTCTTTCTTTTTCTTAACATTTTTATTGCATGCCAATTACTTCTTATTTTATACATTTTTCCATAGATTGCCTTGGCTTGGTTGATTCTTCTGCTGCATCAGCAACAGAATCCAAATATGTAGCAGCATTTTCAATTTCATTAAAATTCCAAAACAATTACATTTAAGTTGACATTATGGAAAAAAAAAAATCGGGCCGACTATGTAAATTTTTTCTTATTGCCGCAATTTGTTTGCATTTCAAAATACAATAACAAAAAGCCTTTTCAATAAAGTGGTCTGAACTTTCTTCCGAGAATAGTGAAATCTATCGAAGAACTGATTTTTTCCTCTTATAACCTAGAGATGTACTTTATTTTTATCTGAATAAAAAATGTATAATTATGATAAAATAAGAAAATAATCAAGTTCTTTAAAAAAGAAAAATTTGAACAAGATCTTTAAGCTACTTTTCGATAATTTTTCCTTAATTTACCTCGCTATGTTTTTTACTGCCAAGGACCATTCGTTCGTTCGAACTATATCTTATTAGAGATTAATTCTGAAAACATGTTGTAAGATTTCTTATGCCTCTGAATGTTTAAGTCGATTAAAATCTACTGAACTTGAAATCATTCGAGCAAACGATGAAACTAATTTAAGTAAGGAAAATATGCATGAATATAAGAAATAGAAAATTACGACAAAAAATAAGATACAACTAAGACAAATAAGAGATTACAAATCATTGTCCTAAATATTAAATTAATAAACTAAGGAAACACTTTTTAGATGCAATTAAATAGATTTACATAAAAAGTTAATATTTGGTAATCTAAATAATAAGTAATAATAAAATAAGAAAGAAAAGTTAACTTTACCGTTTGAGCTGCTGAACACAACTAAAATTATTAAAGAAATTTCTCCTTCTTATATAGGGAAAGCAGGGTCCATAATGACAGATAAATTCCGATTGCTATGACGTCAAAAAAATTATGCAATGCGCAACACTGTTTTTTTCTTTGTTTGATTAAATTTCAAAGATCTTTTTAAAAATATGAAGATATTAAATTAAAATTTACGAAAGAAAAGTAACCAAGATTGATTCAAAGGCAACTTCTGCAAGTTCTTCTTATTCAGAAATTTTCAAGTAGAATAGAAAATATGAAACAATTATTTCAAATGCAACGGACAGATTTGAAATTTTACTTTTTATCTAATTTGTGATTGTAAAAAGAACGCTTTTACCTCTGCAATTAAAGCTTATTGTTACTTTGAGGGTTTTAAGAGTTATTTCTATCAAATATCAAATAAAAAATCTATTTAGCAACAACATAAATTGTAAAGTATTTTCTAAAATCCATTTAACAACTGAAAAGTTCTCCATTTTAGAGAATTCGTTCATTCATATGAAACAGTTGAAGAGAGAGTGAGTAAGTGAGAGTTCTAATAAGATTACAAACTACTTTTGGTAGCAATTAAAAAACAAAAAAAAAATAAAAATTTAACACCAGCTAACTTCTTAAGCTCTAAGGAGTTTTGTTGTAATAAAGTTTTCTCATAGAGTTCCCTTACATGCCACTCTATCTCTCGTGAAGGACTTATCATTTCCTATTCGACTCTGCATTCGGGAATGGAACTTCAACTGCAAGTAAAGTTTACAAATATCACAGAATGTTGTTGTTGCTGTTTCTGCTGTTTCTACTTTTTGTTTTTGTTGTTGTTTCTCCGTGCCAAAAACGCACATATTGGTCAATAAAGTTGCCTGAGAAATATTTTGCCACTCCTTCTCCCAATTCAGTTTTACCCAATAACTTCTGCACTTTACCTTTTCCAGAGAAACGTGTACATGGCCAATACCAACTACCCCCCATCTACCACATTTTGATCTGCAGCTGCTGTTGTTTTGGTAGTTGTTGTTAATTTTGGTTACAAGTTTTGCTATTTTTATACCATGAACACCAAACTATTAAAGGGTATATTGAAGTCCCTTAAATTGTATATACATATTTATGTATATATAGAAGATAAATAAACTTACAACGTTCATAAATATTATATTATATTTTTTTCTCATAAAATGCATAATGTTGCCAAAAGAAAAGGAGTAAATAAACTTATAAAAATGCTATAAAAGCTGTCAAGCGATTTATATTGTGAGTTTTATTATATACAAGAGACCGACCATAGAAAACCCAAAGAAAGAAATTATATTTTAGTGTTCGATGGAAACTATTAGAGTCCTTTGTCTAAGCTTTTGAAAGTTGCAGAATTAAACAATCCAAAACGGATTTTTATTCTATGGAAGACAAGGACATCTTTGATACAAGGTTTTAGGTATTATTTTTGCATTATTGAAACTAAGTTAGACATTTTAAGTCAAAACAGGAAACCTATATATTATCATCTATATTTTCTTTTAAATATTTAAGGTTAATTTATATCAAAAGATTAAAATATTGACTGCTATACAAAAGAGCATCCTTAAATGATTTCTTTTAAATTTACTTTAAAGGTATAATATTGATTTGTTTTTAAGTTTTTCTTAAATTAATAACTCTCTTATAACTACTAGAAACAGTTTGGATTTTCCCTTGAATGAAATTTTTTAGTTGAATTATAAATATATATGTATATAATGTGGTCAATCGTTTAAAACTCTCTTACTAAAAGTAATTCATTATGAAAAACGAAAGCTAGAAGTAATTCTTATTCAATTTCTCAAAAACAATATTTAAGAATCTTAAAAAACTACAATTTAATTCAATAATCAGGTAAAGTTTATAAATCTTAATTTCAAAGATTCTAAAATTTAATGAAGAGTATTCAAAACTCGGTTTTCTGATTTCTTAGATACTGAAGTTGTGTAATGGTTTTTAACTTTTTTGGTGTTGCATACTTTGTGGCAAAGTTTTAATTGATTCAATCGCCTGTGAATATTTTCAGTTGCATGTAAGCCAAACAGCTCAACTGTCACACTAGCTATACCATCCTTCCTCTTTCACTCTTTCCATCTCGCTCTCTCATTTTTCTCTCTCTTTTTGTTTAACTCTTTTCAGTTGCTCCCTGTGCCTGTAAAATTAGTTTTGAGATTAAATTTGTAGTTTAATAGGATTGCTCATTAGGTGGCATTACAGTTGGCAATATTGACCTAGAACATTTTGGTCAGAAACTGCTTACCCAAACCAAATGGCCATTACAACGCTTTACCACTCCCAGCATTGGCTTTTCACAAACCTTAAATGTTCGAGTTGTATGTATGTATAGTTGTATTTGTATGAGTGTATGTATGCAAAACAGCATGTTTCCTTGCCATGAAAGGTCTTTCCTCATTAGTTGAAAATGAAAATTGAGGGATTGGATCGAACCATACCAGAATGTTGGTTACAGACCAAACTAATGAGTTGAGTACAAATGATGCGAGCAGTGGCTAAATTCTACTTAACTTGGCCTTTACTAACATTCCTAATATGGAGAAGAACTAATGAATCGTTTGGCAATTTATTTTGCATTAGGCTAAGGTAGAAACTATTAACTATTGAGTAAATTTGTAAGCCAATATTCCGTGCTATGACTTTTAAACGTTTTGTAAATTTAAGAGAAGTTTAAATTTCTATTATTAACATTTGGATATCATTTTCAAAGAGAAAATAAATTAAAATTGAATTTTCATAAATTATAATATTTAGAGACAATTGTAAACTCACTTAAAGTTATTATTTTGAATGGAATAATTAATGTTAAAATATTTTCTTAGTTTTATGCGATAAAAATTCCTTTCAAATTAACATATTTCCAATGAAAATGTATATATTAATTTGAAGATCTAAAAAATAATCGGTAAGATAATTTCATAATTTTTTAAAAAGGTTTAAATGGATTTAATTTCAATTCTCAAGTGTTTCACTTCTTAGTTGCCTCTTCATGTTGAGGTCGCCCACAAAACTATCCTTCTATTCTGCGCCCTCTTGGTATCTGTTGTAAAGGCAATACGTCGCATGTTGCATGTTGCTTGCCTCTGTAACTATATCTTATCTGAAGCATCATCATTTATTTATGCGTGGCACAGCGTTTCGTTATATGGCTGTCACGTCGCGTCTTGAAGTGTTTGGGAGATAGAGAGAGATAGACAGTGATAGAGCGAGAGCGGGTGAGAAAGTTTAAGGTAAGGACGAAAGCATAGCCATGGATGCAATCCAAAAAGGATGACAACACCTGACAAGATTCCTTTTCAGCAGGCTAGATTTCGCATGGATGGCAGGCATGGTACCACCAATAGGTGGTGGCGGGAATGGTGTTGGTGTTAATAACACGTCAACAGCTACCAAACACAAAGAGCACATCAAGTATACGCCGCGTGTTACACCATGTTACATGCCAAGGTAAGGAAATAGTTGAAGAGAAAGGGCTATAGAGAGAAGAGAGTGAAAAGTGAGTGGATAAAGGGTAACGATGACGAGGGCAGGCAGACATCAGAAGTGCAGCTAAACGCACTTTATGGACCAACATTGTGCTCTTTACCTGATGTTGCTGCTGATGCTGATACTGCTGCTGCGATTCCTGCTTGGGCCATGGCAAATTGCAATTAATTAATTGAAGTGCTTGAGCTGAGTTGAGCTGAGATGCTGCTGCAGATACTCCCTGCTGTTGCAGACACCGCGTGTTGCCTATTAATGACAGCGGCATACACACAAACAACCACCAAGGATCTATCTTATTTATGTCTCTTAATAGTAGCCCCATCACACACACACACACACACATCAGCAGCATCATCATCAAGCCACCTTGTCAAATTGAAAATGAAAGAAATGAAATTTTCTTTTGAATAAAAATCTTAATGAAGGCAAATTACTGCAAATATATTTCCCTTGATTTATTTTTGCCCTTGCTCTGGGCATTGGAAAAAGAGTTTCAACTTTGGTAAGTAAAATATCAGTTTATATAGTTGTGATCAATTATAACAAAAAGATAATGTTGTCAAAGGTTCTTAAACTAAAATTTTGTTATTTTAAATCAATCTAAAATAGAATAAATATGAGATACTTGAGTCTACTTAAGAAATTTTGTAGCAATTCTTAATTAGCTTATAAGCGCCTATAAATTGATTAATGTTTGAAGTTAATAAAACGCTTCCAAGAGATTTTTTAGCACCATAAATTGATAACAAGTAAGTAACAATAATCAATTTGTAGATTCAAACAGATTTCTTTAACGTTGCTGAAAAAAATAGATTAAAATTTTTAATACTAAACAAATGCCTATAAAATTCAATAGTAACTATGGACGAACAAATAGTTCAATCACTTTTGATACATTTCCTTTAAGTCTCTAGACTCACCAAGAAGACTCAATCGTAAAACTATAAAGGGTATACACCTGTCAGTACAGAATAATTAATTTATTACTTGTGTTCTTTATCTGCTGGCAATTATTAAAAATTCTGTACCTTTATTAAATGATGTTAAACTTAATCATTTATATAAATGAATATCAGAAATTTTTCACCAAAAATATTGATTGCCAGTAAATATTTTCTTTTCATTTCTCATTTTACATTTTTTACGTTTTCTTCAAGAAATGCTCTGTGTCTGTTTTATAAACTTTTTCCCTTTCGATAAAGTAAAAATAATATTTTTTGGTAATTTCTCTTTTTGGCCATGTGCATGTAATGATCAAAAAATAACAAGTGGCAATGGAAATGGAAATGAATATACAAATACAAATATGAAACAAACCGAAAAATTACAAATATTTTAACCGCACACATTTAATATTCATTGAAAACATTTTGACCGAATAATAACTTACAAAATTGTATGGAAATGAATGTATGACAAAATTTGAATATGAATTTCTCAATTACATATTGAGGCCAATCAAAATTGACAACAAACTTGTTTGTCATTTCATATTCGTTTATTTTCGATTGAGTTAAATAATGTGAAACAGAGGCAAGGCTCTAAATATGGAAATTGTTATAAAAAATAATCCAAAATTTATAAATAAAATATGAGAATTATTATGGTAGAAATTTCAAATTTTGAATTGAAATTGATTGATTATTTCCCACCTCAAAAATAATAAAAAGCCCTCAATCAACTGCAGTTCATGAGCTATAAATCAAAATGACTTTTAGATATTTCAAATCATCAAAATTTATTTAAATTGATAAACAATTTAATTTTAACATTTGATTAAAATATAAATAGTTTCATTTAATTTTCGTTGATTTCATTTATGCTTAAATTTTAGATTAGATTTTAATTAATTTTTCTAATTTTTTTTTTTATATACAGCCTAAGCGCATTTTTCCATACCTTAAATCCTGCTCTATCATTGAAATGCAACAGCAAAACATTTTCACAAATATTTTCATTGCGACAAAAGATAACAAAAATTTTCAAATATTTTCACCATGTTTGTTTAGATTTTGTTCAACCTGTCATGAGGTATATATATAATAAAATATATATAAAGGTATATATATATATTTGGCAGTTTTACATAATTATTTTTAGTCACAGTGCCTGAGGTTGGCGGGTGTGGGTGGTGGGATAGCCGGATGTGGTCGCTTAACAGCGTTTGTGTGTTTTGGTTTATTCGGTTTGCTGATGCAACTGGAAAATTATTTCATACTGTACACAAATACAAACAAACATAAACACAAACACACTCACAAACACTCACACACACAAACACTCGAACACACTCACATGCATAGGGTATGCATACATAGTTTTTGGTTTTTGGTTTTGGCCGCTTTCGAAATTCAATAAAACGCATTGCCTGGCCAAGTCATGGCTAATGATTTGGTTTCCTGTGTCCCATATCCTGTATATCCTGCATGTGTCCCAGGCAGATGTGTGAGAGTGCGTATGTGTATCAGTGTGTTAAATTTATGGCTTGCCAAGTGGTTAATTGTGAATGCAAACTGGCGGTTTGGTTTCCGAAATTCAGCGAAAATATTTTGGCACTGTGTTTGTGGGATTTCATTTTAGTAGAAGAGTGAAAGAGAGTGATAAAGCGAGAATATGTTAGAAAAGCAGATATAGAGAGAAGAGTCGAAATTGAGAGTAACAGCATTTCATGATTCTAGCCACATATCTAAACACTTAATAAACCGTGTGTCTGGCAAGGCCTTTTGATTAAATGCCCATTTCAAGCACATGCATCTATCAGCCATAATGAATTCAATTAATTTACTCTTGCCTGCCTTTGTCCTCGTTGCCCATACCTTTGTTCTGTTCACGAAAATCTACACATGCCATATTTTTATCCTCCCATCTATTCTTATATAGCACCCCTCCCCAACCACCAGGATGTCTAGGCATCATTATGATGACTGATTGCTGTGTCAGTGTCTGCCGTTGCCTATGTCGAAGTTTTCTTTCTTTTTTTTTTGGTTCGACTCACGTTCCTTTGCGGTTTTATTAATGTGTGCTAAATGTCCTGTCTACTCATACATATATATATATATATATTTGTATATATTGTCTATAGCATATACTATATGTATATACAGACTTATATGTATGTATGTACATATAACGCACTTGTTCTTTGTCTCAATGGCTTATTTTTATTATGGTCTATCATGAACTCTCGCTTTATAAATGATTTGTTTGCCCAACAAGCTAGCATCATCTTGATGACTATGACTATGAGGATGCCAAGGCCAAAACTTGGAGAGATTCATCTTAACTCAAGTGTATGTATGTTTATTACAAGTATATGTATAAATATATAGATGAAAGTATATATACTTATATACATGTATAATGTACTTGTATAAATCTCAAGTGCTAAAACAATTTTCATGTGATTTTCTTTTTTGCCATCCACTATGAAAGGGAGAAAAAGACAATAACCTCAAATAGCTTGTTAGATGATTTAACGATACCAAAAATTGGGGTTAATAAAAGAAAATTATTAGTTCAAAATAAGCAAAATTTTGGAATTTATTGCCATGAGATCCAAAAGTAGTTGATTTTATTGTCAAACAAAACTGATTTTTAATATATGAAATACTTTTCTTTAGAAATAGGAAATGGATAAAAATTGTTTGCTGTCAAAAACCAACAAAAGAAACAAAAAATCTATGAGTAAACTGTCAAATATCTTTCACAGGAAATGACAATTCGGCAATAGAATTCAACTGAAAGTCGCTTCCAGAAATCCCAAACGAACGATTCTAATGAAAATGTGTAAAAATTCAATTTTATATAATTTTGAAACGAATCTTAAAGAGACAAAGAAAAAACCATATCTTTAATATCATTAAAGTGAATCTAAAAGCAAAAGTTTTGTTTAAAAGTTTGACACTTTCTCAATTAAAATGTCAATTTTCGCAAATGGAGTGAGTTTTGCTAAGTTTTTGAGAGGAACAATTAAAAAGTGTTTTCAATGCTGACTGTACATTTTTTTTTTACTTACGCAACACTGAAAGTTGTCTGTGTAACAATTAGCAGGACTTTTTCGATTTAGTACTAGAAAAGAATTGAGGAAATTCTTTAAATTTTTGCTTAAGAGATTAAAAGCTACTTATTTATTGTTGTTTTTTTTTTGCTAAAAAATGATTATGAAATAGTTATTTTTTCAGGGTTGCCATACTGTCTAAAGCTCTTTTAGTGACCCTAACAATTGTTTAGCAATTTTTCAATTTAATAAGAAAAACTTAATAAAGCCATTGCCTAAATGAAAGCAAAATTTTGTTGTTAGCAAAAGGAGAAAATGATTAATGATTAAACCAATAAACCTGCCCCCATTATGGCAGTTGACTACTAAACCAAACGTATCTCCTCCATCTCCAGGCTAATAAGCAACTGCAAAAGAGCCAGACCCGCTGAACATATGAAACAAACACACACAACACATACACACACACAAGTTCAGTTGAAGCGAACAATCAACGATTTCACGCTGATTAAAATCGCACAATTTTCACAGCATTTTACACAGACACACACACAGTCGCATACACACAGGGCAACAGCAGTGTCAATGACGGTGACTGCCAAATACAAAAGCGAAAATTAAACGCAACCAAACGAGAGACAACGATGAGAAAATCAGGGAGGGATAAATGGTAAAGGAATGTTGAGTATGGGTTATAGGAGTGTGGGTGGACTAAGATAACTGAGCTTTAGGGACCATATCATTCGATTCGGCCACCATGGCAAAAACAATTGCAATTGCCATGGACAATAGAGGGAAAAGTTGTCGTCCAACTGTTTGGCATTTGTTCATGTGGGTGCAGTTGGAGGCAAGAATTTATGCTTTGTCCTAGGGGCCAGCAAACATAAAGGAAAGGACATACACACACACACACAGAAGAGTCGGAGAAAGAGAGATACAAAGTGAAAGAGAGAGAGAGTGCAGTAGAATTGCCCCATGAAGTTTGAACCTTGGCCCTTTACTGCATTTATGCTTTCACCTGCTGTTGAGATAGGATTGTTTTTCTTGCTGCTGTCGCTGCCGCTGCCGCAGTCGCTGCTGTTCCTGCACAACTCATTAAAATGGTGGAATTTTGTGCTAGGGTAGAGTGTTACCTCCCCCTTTCTCCTGTTTTTTCTTTAGACCATTATCCTCTTTCCATATGAGTTATGTGTTGCGCAATTAAAATTTGCGCTATGCTGGCGCACTACAAAATGTTTTTTTCTTTCTTTTTGGCAAGCACTTAAAATTAAAAATTACAATTACATTTAACTTGGCAGACAACAGCAAAAGAAAATAGACAGAGATGAAGAGACACAAAATAAAAACAAAGAAAGACAACCAAAAGCGGCGACTTTATATTACCCTATGCTTAATTAGTTTAAGTGAATTTATTCATTTATTTAAGTATAAAAGAATCAAACTGCAGAGATTTTTAGTTCTTCTAAATTCTTTTAATAAATTTTCGTTCCTGGAAAACAAATCTTTCTCTCTGCTGATAGATTAATAAATTGTTATTATCAACAATTTATAATTAAATAAAGCAGAATTTTATATTGGATTTCATATTATATTAATAACATAATCAGATGGAAATGAATTATCTGTGTGTCGAAAAGAAAACACTTTTTAAAACCATTTTAACAAAATTTAAGATGTTGAAATATTAATCATACTCAATCTAACAAAAGTTATATATGTAAATTATTTTATTATAGAAAGTTAATGAAAAAGTAAAGAAAATGGAAGTATAGGAATTCTAAGGTAAAAATGTTTGGTATTGAAATCTTTTTTATTCACTTTAATATCATTTAAAAATTGTGATATGTATTTTATACGTTTCACTTAAAATCCAGAAAATAAAAACACTTAAAAATATACACAAAATTTCAATAAATTCTACAAAAACCAACAAAATTAGTAAATGCAAAGGATTGAAGGATATGAAGATCAAATGGAAATTAATTTCCTGTACTTTGTTGTTTTACACCTTTGTTTTTTCCAAATAGAAAACTTATTAGAACGAGATCAAAGAATACAGAAAATATAATATTAATTTGAATTATAAATTCAATAATTAAAGTAAATTAATAATAAAATACAATATTTTGAATTAGTTAGAAATCCAGAAAAAAACGTAGATTGACTCAACGAAAATGATTCGAGTATACTTTTCAAAACATCAATGGGTAAAGGGTATAAAATGAGGGCCAAAAAGTTGGCAAAAGAACTGAGAAACAAAAACACAGGTTTGCCATTTGCCTTCTATCATTTCTCTCTTCCTTTTTCCTTTTATTTTTGGCTTGTAAAATTCATTAAGTGGCAAATAGACGCATTATGTTTGTTTGTTTTTTTATTTTCTTTGCCTCGAAACAAACAGAACTTTTCGAGCAAATATTTTATTGCAAATACTTTTTTTTTTTTTTTTTGTTTTGTTTTGTTTGTTTTTGGCAGCAAATTTAGTTGCCTCACTCTACAAAAATTTTTAATTGAATAAATTTTCGGGGCACAAATTTTTGAGTCACAATTTTCTAGTCCCGCCTGTCATTGACATGCAGCAGCATCAGCACCAGCATCAGCATCAGCGGCAAAATCGGAAATTGAACTAATTATATATTAGTTTGCTTTAGGCCATGTGTCTGCAACTGAAGAGAACGGTTTGTTCAAGGGGCGTGACTATGTGCATGTTCATGTGTGCGTATGTATACATTGGCTTTTGGTTGACCAAATAAAAAAAGGCATGCATATAAATTGGCTAAACAAATGGGTTTAAATGAAGATGCAAATCGAAATAAATCGATTTTATAGATGACGACGAAATAAAAAATATTGCAAAAATGACTTCTGCATCAAATTGGTATAAATTTATAGGTTTTTATAGTTGTAATTTTTTTAGAATATATTTTAAAATGTTTTTGTTTTCTTATTTTGTTTAATTGCTTAAATAAAAATTGATCGGAAAACTAAAACAATGATGATCAAAAGGAATCATAGTATAATGTAATAAATCAGCATGAATTTTGAATGTGTGGTCAATTAGTGTGACCAAGTTCATTCAACAATTAAGATTTTGGCTATAAATTGCACTTAGTTTTATTTGGATATTATTGAATATGAACTTGAAATGAACTTTACTACTAAATTGAATATTAAACTTTCTGCTTTTGTTTAATTAGCCAATTGTTTGGCAAAAGATTTACATCTCTTCTCGCTGTTGATTCACTTCACATATTTCGAGTACATTAAATATTCACGCTTTTTTTTTTTTTTTTTTGTGGCCACACTAGACGAGACGACTACCAAGTTCAAAGAGCCATAAAATTTCACTCTAATTACCACAAATCGCCCGCAACTAATTTAATAATAGCAACAAACAACTTGCCTGTTTCAATGAAACCAAAGTACCAAGTGGGAAAGAGCTAGAGTGATATTTACAGACAGAGAGGTGTATAGTAGAGGGTAGATTGTCGGAGTGGCAGCTGCATAAACTGGCCTCAATGGCCATTAAAAACTTCTCGTACTACTCAGCAAGCAGTCAGTACAAACGTATATGTTCCTATATAAGTATTTTCACCAAATTGATGGAAACTTTTGCTAGCTTTCTGAGCCATTCCATAGCTTTCCTCATCTTTTGCTTTTCCGCTCGCTCTCTCTCTCTCTCTCTCTCTTACTCTCTTCATCACTTGAAATTGCCACGAAAGTCCCAACAACAAACAATTCAGTAAAGAGCAGGAGCAGGAGAGAGATGAGGCAGGGAAAACACTTTATAGAGGCCAAACACTCGTAACCTCAAAGCGTAGACGAGACGACGAAGCATAAAACAATTGAACTTACGTTGGGAATAACGAAACACAACAGGAAAAACAGGAAAAAAAAAACGTGGAATTAAGTGACACTTCAAATAGGAAGGGGACGAGATGAAAAGAAATGAAACGTTGGAAAAATACCTAATAAAATGATAGAGAAAGGAAACACCATGCGGGGATATGAAGTAAGGTTCTTGCGGAAAAATGTTTAGGCATAAATCGTAAATTTCCCTAAGCTGTGATTAATTGCCCGTCAGAGTGTGTCAGGGGCACCTTAACAATATCATTAAAAGTTGCCCCAGCTGTCATCAATGTCATCTTCATTTGGCATTATGATAATAATTGGCACTGGTCACTGTCTATCTCTTTCCATCTTTTTCTTCTTAATGCCTGTCAATAAGCCCTGTCAAATATGCAGGTCAGTGAAATCTTCTTCTTCTCATACAAAAATTGATGGTGTGAACACCAAAATCTAAAAAGAGAAAAAAAGGAAGCAAACGGAAGATAAAATGAACACTTGATTGTGGGAGATTGTCTTGTCTTTCTGTATTCTGATAAGGGACAGGCATGAAAAACACAAGTTTGATAAAGTTTAATGAAATTTTCCTTTTTTTTTTTTTTGCCTTCTACGATACTTCTGAAGAGATGAACAAAATGATGAATGAAGTTGTGATTTCTGATTGACGGCTTATGGGAACACGTGCTAAAGGCGAAACAAAAAAAAAATAACATAAATAAGGCAAAACGACTTCAAAATTTTCTTTTGAAAAGGGTTAAAGATGTTCACATTTTAAAAGGAAAACTTTATGGGAAAAGTTTGAATATAAATAGTATGGAAAGTAACCTTACTTAAAACCAACTTCTTTTATAAAGAAAGAAACTGTTAAGTTCAGTGTTGAAAAATGTCAACAGATATTTGAAAAGTTTAAGTAGTATAAGTTATTGAGGGAAGTCTTTAGCATTTAAATTAAAGAACTTTGCTAATGTGAAGAGAAATGAAGGCGAAATTTGTGGGTTAGTAAAACTTATTCCATATTAGATTTTAGAGTCTCCTAATTTAATAAATCCACTTTAAAGTGTGACCAGATATTGTCAATTGAATTGGTGGTACTCTTAATGTGGCCTTGAAAGTAATTTTCTTAATTAATATTCTTTATTTACATACATTATATATTTAAATTAATAATAAAAATTTCTGTTAGAAAGTCTTACATTTTGTTCCCCTATTTCGCTAATAAAAATAAAAACTAGTTATAATTCCCAATAAGGACTTAAAAACCACAATTACTACCGTTCATATAATCACAAAGAACTTAAAATTTTACAAAATCATTAAAATATTTATAATCTTTTTAAAAATAATTATGCACTTACATTTGCTAAGATAAACGGCAAGTTTTTTAGCTGAAAAGAGAATAAATTTATTAAAATTTAGTATAATAGTAAGCTGACGGTTTAATACTTAGATTAAGATGTAATCGTTAATATTTTATTTCTGCGCTAAACACAATTTATTTGCTCCTTGGAACAGTCATTTTGGTTTTCATCTTTTCTAATCATCTTGAAACTCTGTCGATAATATGCCAAAAAAAAAAAGAATGAAAAAAAGAAGGGAAAATGAACATAAAGTCCAAAAGCAAATGGCTTAGAAAATGTTCAACAACAATTGCCATAAATAAATTTCGCTGGGTATCTCTCTTGGTTGAGCGTGAAGTCAATATGAAAGAAAGTAAGGACGAGAGCGAAAATAAATAGAATATCGAGGACAAGAGAGATGGGAAAATGAAGGACCAAAACAAGAATGGCTAAGATGCTGCTGACAATAAGCAAATAAGATTTGGCTCAAAAATTTATTTAATTTCATTTTATTGGATGAAAAAGTCAAAGGCAGAGTAAAACTTTCGCTACATAAAGCGAACAAGAGAGAGAGAGAAAGAGAGAGGGAGAGATATAGCGATTGGAAGCAAAAGGAAAAATCATTAATCTTTTTACGCTGAATCAGCGTAGAGTAGCTCAGAGTCCGTCTGTTTGGCGAGACAAACAAAAAAATAGCCAATTTCATGCCAAGTCATTGGCAGAGGCCAACCAGACTGTGGCCCATTTGCAAATGAGTCGCCAGCATAATGACCAAAAACCGGAGGCTTGATATTTAACCAACAACTACAACAAAAATAACAACAATAACAACAAACAAAATAACAAAAACTCGACAACAATTTTGCACAGTTCATTGAGTTTCTCCCTACTTGTGCACATATTTGCCCTCTGTCTCTGTTATAACCCATTAAATGAAGGGGTATATTGGTTTTGTTAAATTAAAATACAACAAAAGAACAATTTTAAGGCCCTGCAAAGATAAGTAGTTTCAAAAATGGTACACCAATAGCAAAAAATAGAATGGAATCACAATTGAGATGAATTTTTTAAAGAAAGTTGGATACAAAAAAAGTTATAGAAAATATTTTTTGTACTACAAAAGCAGGAAAATATTTGCTTTTTTAAGCATCTTAATCAAATTTGATATCAATAAATGACTTTCTTTTCTTCTACTTTGGTTTCCATTTATATATTTTTAGAGATCAAGTTATGATGTAACTTAATGATGTTACGATCGAAAAAAAAAATCTTATAAACAATATTTCATCTTATATCAAATCTATAAAAGCAAAATTTGACTATGAATTACAGACAAGTAGTAGAATTATTTCTCTTGAAAATTTATGAAAATTCTTATTCTAACTAATTGAAATTGGTTGAGTTCTAAACCAAATTCCCTTAAGAAAGGACATAAGAATGTCCGACTTAACTTTTTTACAAATTATTTAAGTATCGGACACATTTATTCAAACTATCGATAAACATTTAACAGCTAAACTATCGAAATATTTACACCAATATAACTTTAATACTTTACTAAAATCAAGTTATAGCTGAAAACAGACTCGTGGCAGAGATTTTCCCCAGTTCACGGATTAGTTTCCATATAACTAAAAGAAACGTAAATAAACTAGGGTAAAGATATATTGTCATAATTGAAATTTTCTCATACTACACTCTGTTTCAATTTTCTTTAATTTATTTATAATTGCTTGGCATATTGACTTTTCTGTTTTATTTGATTTTGGTGTTTTTTTATTTAATGTTTTGTCGAATTTTGTGTAAATTTATTTAGCTTTTAAAGCAAGTAACGGTTGTTTAAACAATTGAAATCAACGGTGAACATTCTCTTTCTCTGTTCTCCCACTGTCTCTGTTATATGTCGCACTCTTAAGGACAATAAAAAAATGGCCCAGAGATATATGCGTCTGTTAACTGTTAACTTGTTCATTACCCTAATGGAGCGTCTTTTTTTTTCTTTTTGTTGTTCTTTCCTTTCTTTGACTTTCTCTCGTTAGCTCTTGAATTCCTTGTGCTTGTGCTTGGCCTTGCTATGGTCCTTTTTCGACTGCTTTATGTTGACCTCTTTTAAAGGTTGTTGATTGTTTGGTAATTTTTATTTTTCATTTCTGGAATGTATAGGCGTAGGCATACAGGATGCAGGAGGTTGTAGAGGCCACGTCATTAATAGAGAAACATTTGTTATATTTCATTTAAATGACATTTTAATTAATGTCAACATTTTGTTATAAACAGCAAAATGTCAACTCTCATTATGGGACACTTAGCGAGTGGGCACCGACAGCAAGAGAAAGAGAGAGAGTGGGAAAGAGAGATAGAGAATGGAAATGAGGTATAACAATTCATTCTCATTATGGCTGGAGAAAATCGATTTCAAGTGCGATACTTTTGAAGTACATTTTGGTAAAACATCGATTTGCAGTACTCCTCCTTTTTTATTGCTTAAGTTCATTCTAATTAGAAACAAATTAAGGTTAAAAGTTGTTAAATTTATTACAAAACACTCAAATAGAAATTATCAACAGATCTTCAGCATGAAAGAAACGAAGGACTTTGGTATTAATTTTATTATTCTTTTCAAGGTCAAAGTCAATTTTATTTAAATTTCTCTTAAATAGTTTAAAACAAATGAAATAAAAATGATTAATAAATGATTATATATATATATATATATGCATATATATTCTGGATCAGTATTAGACTATTTATCTAAATCAACACAAACGAGTTTTACCCAATTATAAAGATAAAATCGTGTTAATAACCTTCTTCTTTTTGTTTCGTACCAAAATAGGCTGAATCGAAAAACTTTATCGTTGAATCCCTGGGGAGTGTTTTTATATTTGTTTACTACTTATTTTTATATCGGTTCTTTTTTTGTCACTCTGCAATTTCTGATTAATTTGATATCCCTACGATGATGATGTCTAGACTATAAACAAACAAAATCACATATAGGGTAAAAAGTAGGGAGAAGTGGGGGAAAATCAAGTCAACTACTAATCGCAGATTAATGTCAATTTTAATCCCCAGCAAAGTCGCTGCTGACAGTTGAAACTTTGCCAAAAGCGAAATGTCAACTTGCCAGACACATTTCTCCCCCCCATCCCGGCTTCATCTTACCAATACACATACGCACACATATTCTATGAAAATTGTACACGAGAGACCCACAAACAAACAAAAAAAAAAAGAAAGAGAGGGAGCGAGAGAAATAAGTCTGTTCTGTTCTGCTTCTTCAATGTTTCCTTTTTTCGGTTAAAAAAGTTTTAGTTACAATAAATTATATGCAACAGTTTTTAAAAAAAAAAAACCAAAGTAAAAAAAGAAAAACGAAACGAAACCAAAAATAAAGTCGAAAGAGTTAACGATGTTGGCCAAATAAAGCACTTGAGGGAATTGCACATAAAACGACTCAACCGCCTGAATGACTCCCCATTCAGTCACTCAACCACCCACCCATCCAGCCACGCACCGACTGACTGACTAAAGGATTGTACAGGAATGGGTTTTGGCATTTGGAGGATATGATGAAGGCACAAAAATCTTTTCATTTGGGGGACGCCTAAATCTACACGCACAGGTAACACAGAAAAATAGAAAACGAAACGACCAAAAAAAATAAAAATAAAAAGGAGCAAAAAAAGGGACAAATCCCAATATGCCAGGCACTTTATATTGCAATCCCTTTAAATAAGTTTTTTCTTTCTATGTGTGTGTAACACATATACATAGATATATATATATATATAAATTGTATATAAACATATATATTATTTCGTTAGGCCAAGACTTGAATGGCAAGTTGGCCGTTTGTCTGTCCCTTGTCTACGTGCCAAGGCGAAAATAAACCAAACAAAAAAATCATATGTTAAAAAAGGAACAAGTTAACAGCAGGATACAGCAATTGAAATATTTAAACTTATTGACAAATACTCTTCCAATTCCATCGAATTTAGGTTTAATTCTCCAATTTTTAATAAAAATTTCAGAAAAAAAACTTTGAGTTGTTAAAAGTGTCAGAAAGAAGATTAAATTATATTTTTTAGCTAGAATTGCCTTGTTAATTTTAAAACAAACTCAAAGAGCTTAAAACATAAATTTATAACAGACTAATTCCCTAATCTGTTTTGAACTAACTTAAATCTAAGTTGCTAGTATATTGATTATTCTATTCAGATATACAAACTTCAAAATTTCAGTTTTTACCTTTGAATACTTGCCAAATGCTTTTTAAAACTAATATGCTCAAATTAAAAACTGAATATACTCTATATATATATGCTGTTTTGGTTCTTAGCTTAATCTTTGATCCTTGAATCATAAAAATGAATTAAGAAGGTCCAAAAGCTATATAGACAAGAAACAAAGACAATATAAGGAAAGCTAGGTTACTTTTGGCTATTATTTCTTGTTTAACTTGAAGACCTTGCGTTACTTTTAAGATGAATTTTAAAAGCCTTACAAATTTATTAATATCTAAATGTTACCAGGAAACTGGCAATATATTTGTACCTTTGCAGTGGGTTAAATATAATTGTTGAAATGTTTTTTATAATTGAATGATTTGAACACATGCCGATGGTATATGTAAATAAGAGAGGTCCCTACAAGCATTTGCGTTTATTTGTTTATACAACAAATTAATTTTTGTAGCCAAAGGCATTGACAAATATAAAAAGAGTTAATTGACATTTATAATTTGTCTTTTTAAAACCAAATAAAAGATATAATTAATAAAAAAAAATCATTATTTTCTTTATCTCATATTGTAGCTATTGCCAAAACATTTAGCTAATGCAAAATTAAAGCTTTAAAAATTATAATTTTCATAAAAAGTCATAACAAAAATTAACAACAAGTAACCAAAATAACTTTTTACAGTCTAAAAAATAGCTAAATAGCTAACACAAATATTTCTTATCTAAATTACATGCTTTGATATCATTAATTAAATTAATAATTCTCTTCTTTCAAACTGGCTAGCATAATCTTAAGTTAACAGTTTGATAAAAGGATTGGCTTGGATTGGTTAACCTTTAACAACGTTTTCATATTAAATCCCTTGACAATAAGCAACGGTTAGACATACTCTAATACATATACAATACATATATATATATATGTATATACGTATATAAAACACTCAAACAATGTGGACATTCACATACATATGGCAAATCCTTTTCTCCCCTCCTTTTTTCCATTCAAACTAGCAAATAAAATATGGAATTACTTAACAGCCCTGGCAAAGAGCGAACCCATTGTGTGTGTGTGTGTGTGTGTGTGTGTGTCTATGTGTGTGTATGTGAGAATGTGTGTACATTGTCTATTTGTTTGGCGGTTGGGGTTGCCAACGTTGCCATCTTTTGTGCTCTTGGATTTTATTTGCACTGGTGTGATTTGTTTAGCCAGTGAGAACTCTCAACTCTCAGTGTCAGTTGTGTGTCTTTAAAAACTCTGCCAACTCTGACTCGTATCTACCACCTTACACCGCTACCTGCTAACCACACCCCTACAGACTTTTACTGTCTCTGTCTATGTTGGTTGAGTGATTTTCAAGGGTTTAACAAGAGAGGGGACAAAGTGCTACATGTGTTCACTGTGGATAAGGCTTTAAAAGTAATTTTGCTTGTTCCAGATGATGTTTACGCTGCGTATGATTGATATTACGTTGCTTTAAGGCAAATGAATTTGTTGACAAACTTTGCCATTAAATTTTTATTTTTTTCTTTTCTTTCTTTGACCAGAAAACTTTCTTTTTCTCTCTTATCTTAATCAATAATTTATGTCAACATTTGATTTGTTCAACTTTTTGCTTTGCTAAGAAAATAAAAAAAAAAAAAAAACTTTTAACTATCTGAGAAATAAATATTTGCAATCATTAAAGTAAAAGAAATAAAAAAAGAAGAAAAAACTTTGTTGTTTGTCCTAAATTTTTCGCTTCATAAACTTTAACGAAAAATGGAAGAGTTGACGATGAAAAATCTCCTAAAAAGACGGTTAAGAAAAAGAAAGAAAAAAAAAACTCATCATAAATTCAAGATGCGTGGATTTGTGCGCTTATGAAAACTTGATGCCATCGTGATGACACTCATTGTTTTGAATGAATGAAAAGAAAAGTGTGTGGCAAATGACATGACATGTGAACGAGATGGAGGAAATTTCACGAAAAATTTTGAAGCATAACTTGCAAAAAGCTCTTATGAAATTGCAAAAGGCATATCTTTTGCATACCCAGTAGCCATGGAGATGAAGAGTATGTTAAAAAAAAGTAAGAAGATATACATTTAAAATGCGTTGACAACACACAGGTGATAAGAACCTATTAGAGATGAAAGATTTGGGCCATTAAAGTATAAGCAAGGGAGAAAAAAAACGTCAACTTAAAAATTATTCTTCAACTTAAAATCTAAAACAAAAAAGAAAGCCATCTTTATTTGTGCTGAAGCTTAGGTTCCTTTGAGCCACTGGAATAAACTTTTACAGAAGCCTAGGTTTAATCTTTACTTAAATATTAATTTCTTTTATATAATAGTAACTTCAAGAAGCAGTAAATGCAAAATTCGCCGATAGGAGGCGCCAATTAAATTAAGTTAAAATGTAGTTTATGAAATACTTAACATAAACTTTTTCATTATTTTGCATTAAATCAGTTAAATTACTGACATTATGCCAACAAGCTAACATGAAAGTCTAGAAAGTTTTGTTTATCAAGTACTCATAAGTAGAACTTTCAACGTTAGGGGGCGCCACGGTATGCTATAGGATATCTAAAAGTCTGCACTGCTTTCTCAAGTATGAAACTTTACTTTTAACTTTCTTCGGCATTTGGTTACACCCACACGAAAGGACATATGTCCACACATGCACAAGGATACATACATATTCCTAACTGTCTCTCAAGCAGCAAATGACTTTCCAGCATTCATTTCCTCCTTTTTCCCGCTTTTTATACGCCAAATTCCGGAACCGACTTCCTTCTCATCGCACTTCCTTCTCTCGGCGCTGTCAGGTGTTTGTTTTTTTTTTTTTTTGTTGAAGAAAAAAGTTTTCTAATGAAAAATTCAACTGCTGCTACTGCTGTTGATGACGACAGACACGACAACAAGATGAAAAACTAACTAATGCTGTGCTCAAGTTTTGTTTTTGAAAATGCAACTGAGTTTTGGAGTTCTTGTTTTTATTTGTTTATTTCATTCAAGATTGGATTGCTAACGTTTCAAAAGTGCTCCAGGAGTAAGATTTCCATGAGTAAATCCAATTGTAATTCAGCGCAAAGTTGCCAAAACAGAGAAGAAAAGAAATAAAAAACACTAACTTTTAAATAATTTTTTAGAGAACAAATTTGGATAACAGCCAAAAAGTAAAGAAGTTTTTGAAAAGGTGTCCGTTAGATTAAATGTAGAGATGTTTTAATTTCCTAATTAAGATTAATTTCTTTGTTATTTTGGCTGGTGCATAATTGTACTTTTGTCAAGAGGAAGAGCCACAGCAACTCTATGTAAGCCATCCTATACATCTAATGACTTCGTCTCCGATTTTTCGGTTCTTACTTCTGTTTTACGTTCTTTCCATGCTGTTTTACTTTCTTTCTTGGCATATATAAACTATATGCCATATTCACCAAAGAAAAGTGGAAAAATTATTAAGATATTATAATTTTATATTCAGATAATGTAAATTCAATAATGTTAATTGGTTCTCTTGTAGAACACTTAAGTGAAGAATTCATAATTGATTTTTAAAGGTTTTTTTTTATTTACAAATTTTATATAAAATGCCATTTATATTATTTAAGTGATGATATGATGATGACACTTCTGTTACAGTCAGTTTCAGTGGTCAGACCGATGGGCAGACAATTACTACTTCACTTGATGTCCTGTTTCGCTTTGGGTCCCGACAATTACGCGATTTTAATGAACGTCCGCAGACCAATTGGGCGAACCACAAACAAAAGGAAAATTATGCTTTCATAATGGTTTACACCCCAAGTGGTTAAGTCGTAGAAGGTATCATCATCATCATGCTCATATCAAAGCCAGAATTCACAATTGGAATGGGGCAATTGCATTGACAGGTGCCAGAGCACGGCAGTTTAAATGTTTACCAACCCAAAATGTCTCCACAAACTTAACTCACCCATTCCATTTTTTTCTCTTCTTTTTTTTGAGTGCCATAATGCAGCCAATTAATTATTTGCCCGGGGCTTTAGCCGCAGGCGTGTTGACTGACAGCTGGCCATACTATTATTATTGTGCATGTTCTGTATGTTCTTGAATTCATCTGCATTCTGCATCCTTTTGCTGTTGCCGATGCTACTACTCCTGATGCTACTGCAATGCGTGATTTATATTTTAATATGGATTGCTTTCATTATGCATTTTTCACATTTTCTCCATTGCTTTCGCTCTTTCTCTCTTTCTCATTGTATTTTGCCCTATCTCTGTCCTCGAGTAATTGTAATTTCTGTTGTTTAAAAATTTATGGCCATCAATGGAAAGTGAATGAGACCCCAGAGCAGAAGCCGGAGGAGCCATGCATCCAACACCAGAAGCATCTGCTGATGTAAGTGGGTGTAAAAATTGCGCAAAAAATAATTGCATTTTCCTTTTGCAGAAACCAAGGATGCCAGAAAATTGAAAATAAGTAAGCAAACCAGCATGAAAACGAGTTCATTGGGCTCCCTCCTTACTGCCAACCACAAAAAAATAATAACGAAAAAGTAAGCAGAAAATAAAAGACGGTTGATTTTAGCTTATGCCTGACATTAATTAAGAACAGAAACTTCTTAACTCTCCTTCCAATTATAGTGAAGTCCGTAGAGAGGGAGCGTCCTGTACCTTATTTAATTATCTGCTTTAAAACTTAATAATAAAAAATTTTTTAATTTAAAGTTGGTTATGGGACCCAGGAAGTGACCCAACGACCTCAATGGTAAAGTTTTTCTAAGAATTTCTATCAACAAAGATTAACATTACATATGCCAGTACCGATGCTCTGTTAAGGCGGTAGTTTCTAAAAATATATGACATAACCTTTTTTTTTTGGCGCCCAACGTGTAAATATCATGGTAAATTTAAGTTAAATTAAATTTACTACATATTAAACTTTGCCAAAAATATTCGTGTTTCTATAGAAGAGTATCATATAGGAAGAAGCGTTGTATATTGATTGTTTTTCAAGGAATTGGGTTAAATTTATATTTTGGCGCCCAACGTGACGGTTAGAGTTTTGAGGCAAAAGTTGAATTTTTCCTCTTTAGTAAGTCTTGGTTCGACTTAAATAGGAAAACATATCAACTTTTGTTCCAGCTAACTTTTTTTCCAGCTAACTTTCAAAAACAACAGCAAATAGGAAATAATGGATCATGAAAAAATATAATATATGTCAATATAGTTGACTTTCTAACTAAAAACAATGAGTTTTTCCTTTTTCACATTTAATAAATTGGAAAATTAATCCTGTGGCAAATAAATAAAAAACCATAATAGAAGTCAAAATAGTTGACTTTCTAACTAAAAACAATAAGTTTTCCTCTTTTGATATTTAATATATTGGAAAATTGTTCCTGTAGCGCGTAAAGTAAACCAACTCACTTAAGTTTTATAGATTTGAGTTTATTTTAGCTTATGCTTGGCATTAATTAGGAACAGGTAACTTACTTTACATTAGCCAAAAACTTTCACTCCTACTATATTGAAGCCAGAGTCTCTGGCACTCGAAACTTATTAAATCCTTAGCTGATTTGCTCTACGGCTAAGCTGTTAGCAGCAGTTAACATCATTAGACATTGCCTGTCAATACATATACGCATACACATATATATTGAAAGAGAGTGAAAAGAAACTTTCTCCTCTCCACAAAAAAAAAAAATAAAAAGGAAAATAAATAAAATCGCATAATAAAAATTGAAGTAGAAGCCAAAGTTTTGCGACGTGCTAACTACCCGTGCTACGGATTTCCACACACACAGACACACCATAAGCTAAATCCAAAGCTTAAGCTAAACTAAGTTGTCTTTTTGGGGTGGAGGAAAATCTTTGAGAGGTGTGGACCAAATAGCATATCGACATGGTTAACAACGTGCGACAGGTAGAACCAACAAAAAAAAAAAACAGGATGAGATGGGGTAAAGAAAACTCAATAAATTGGCAGTAAGCGTTAAGCAGACAATTACTTGGGGATTAGACTTACATTTTAGTAAGGTAGACAGAGAGAGAGACCGAATAGAATGAGATTGTATAAAAGAGGGGAGAAAGAAAATGAAAAAGTGTTCACTTTTACATTATGAAAATTGCCTATAACAGAAAAGCACAAACCCAAATATAATATTTTTAACTTTTTATGATATTCTTGCCCCATTGATTTAGGTTAAGTGTTTAATGATTGTTGTTTAAATTACTTATAAGTATTTATTGTGATAAGAGTTTTTTTTTTAAGTACCATGGAAAAAAAAGATGTGTTGAGTTCTTGTTTTGTCTTATCTTGCAAAAGAGTCAAACTTCATGCTCAGAGAAAAGTAATTGAATCAACAAAAACTTTAATTAATCAATCAAAAGTCCGAAATTCTTATTCTCTCTTTAACTTTCTATATTAATTATATAAAAGTTGTTTAATAACAATAAAATAGATTTTTTTTCAACAAGTCATCGCCATTTCAAACAAGGAAAAACTGCCAAGTAAGTGCATAAATTTTCCTTACTCACTTGTTATTGCAATATTTGATATTTACCATCTTGGAAAACTTATATTAAATTCCTGATTGAACTTTGTGGCCCAGACTGGATTTTACACCCAAGTTGTTCAACAATTGCAACAATAGGATAAGGCGAACAATATCTTTTTGCTTATTTCGAAACCTTGGATTGAGGCTAATGGCCTTGCATTCCGAACAGCAGCAGTACCAGCAGCAGCAGCTGTTGTCATTTTGTCCTTGTTTTTATAAGCTTTCTTGCTTGTAATCAGTTAAGGATATTCATGGACATGACTATGATTTTAGTGCAGACACACACACACATACACAAAGATACAGCGTAAACTTGGACCCCCGCCTGGCGCCAAGTCACAGCAGCAGGTCCCGGCGCGCGTGTTACATACAATCAAAAATAAAACAAAACAGGAAAAACGCCAAGAACAAAAAAAAAGGTTTATAGAGAGAGAGAGAGAGAGAGGAAGGGAGGTTCAGAGTGAACGGTATTGCTGCAATGCTATGCAAATCTCGGCAAGCAACACAACTCAACATGAGTGCCGAGTGGCAAGAGATGTTAGTTGGAGCCACTTGCCAGTGTCCTGCAAAATATGGACAACTCAGCTGGAAGCAGGAGGCATTGCCTTGCCCTGGCTTTAAGCACATAATCAGGCGATTTGCAGGCATTAGAAGACACTGGAACACATGCTGTTGCTCTATACTTTCGTTCCTGCATCATGGCTGCTATGCTTAGCTATTGTCCATCAGCTATTGTCCAAGAGTAGGTTTGGCCATTTTGCAGCTGCAGTGATTTAACTTACTAATACTCTCTCTTCCTCTTTCTTGCTATTGGATTTTGCAATAATTTCCTTTTTCGGGCTACATTTTTTTTGTGGTTTCACATTGAACTCTTTTAACTAATTGCATTTGTGTAGAGATTTTTATTTGCAAACCACAAAAGAAACCCAAAGAAGAAGTTTAAAACGATAAACCGCAAAACAATCTTCCAACGATGTTCGGTCTTCATCTCCTTTTCTCACTTTTTTGTGATTGTCATTCAGTGGTAATACAAACGACAATTACAACTTGAACGTACAAACAGATGGACCGCAATTTGATAGCCAAGCGACAGGAATAAAAGCAGGAGTTGAGTAAAGGATATGCAGAGAGTAGGAGACACTATACTAAAAAGCAAATCTGTGCGGTTAAACGCAAGTGTCAGTTGTCATTTTTGTGGCCAAAGAGGAAAGAACAAAAAAGGAGAGCAAAAAAAAAAAACAAGTGGAGGAATATGCAAAAGGCAATAATTCTTTGCAGCAAGTGTAACAAGAAAAGTGGGGAAAAGGGGCAAAGAAAATATAAAAAAAATTGCAAATGGAAAGTTGCAGCCAAAAGAGAAGATGTCAGCAGATGTTGGACTTGCATAAAAGTTCCCATAAAGAAAATGGGGAAAAATGGTTGAAAGGCTGGAAAAAAAATGTTAGCTTAGCCTTCTTCTTTGCACGCATTTCCATTTCTAGGCAGGAAAATCTTAGTGAGAATATGGACAATCTTTATGCGAAAAGTTTTGCTTATATCATATATATATATCATCATTTTGTTGGCTTCTATATATAAATATATATAAAAATATTGTATATTGACTTAATCAAATGTCAATCTGTTCGGATTTGTGTATGAAACTCCGTGTCAGCTGTTCGTATTGTTATTTGTCTATTTATGTGTGTGTGTGTATGTTTGTGTCTGTGTGACTGTATGCATACATTTGCATTTAATTTGTATTACACAAATGGGCCCAGTTTTCATTTTCATTTCCATTTGGGTCGTCGTATTGTGGTTGTTTTTGTTTGGACTCAACATATTTGCTTGCTTCAGCTGCAAAAGTCAAAACAATTTGCATTTACCCACTCGACAGGATTTTCATCAACCCTTTACCCATCACTCATAGACACCCACGTTTTTACACATACATACACATGCTCACACACACACATAGATACACAAATTCATTTAGGAGTGTTGATTTTTACTATGGCCCACATGGCGTATGATGCATTTCTTTTTTTTTTTTTGGGTGAACAACAACTCTTACATTTGTTTTGGTAACTTTTTCCCTATTTCTACACTCTTTTAAAGTGTTGGACAAATTGTTAGTTGCTAAATTTAGATTACCCTAGAAAACTAATTGTTTTTACAAGGCATATTTGTTTTTAAAAAGAATTTTATTGTTTATTTTACTTAATTGAATGTAAAAAGTATAGAAAATTATGTTTTATTTATATCAAATATGGTCAAATACAGTTAAAAAATAATAAAAAATATTGGAAAATAAACTATGGCCTAAAATTTTTAAGATAGGTGGAAGATTTGCAATTTGATTGACGTTTTTTTATTAAGTTTCAAATATCTCCACATTTAAAACTGAAAAAAAACAAATTTAAGTTTAAAGATTGATACTTTCAAAGTCTATTGACTATCGAGGTTTAAAAGTTTCAAAATATAACTTGAATGGAACTTAAATGATTTCATAGTTTCATTCAATTTAAACATTATATTCTAACAATTTAAAAAATAAAAAAATCACTTTCTTGTGCAATATTCTCTACGCTCTATCTATTTAAACTTACTTATCTACATAAAAGCAATTCTTTACGTTTTCCCCTTCTCTATTGACCACTCTGTGCTTTCTTCTCTCCTATTGGCAGACTCTCTACTAAAAATAAGAAATAAAAGACCAGAGAGCAGAATAAATACATGTCAAAAATCGCATAATAAATCACAAAATGAACATTAAACCAAAAGCCGAAAGCCATTGCATAATTTATTTTCTAAGCCCGTCGCGCTTTTGTTTTTCCTATATCAAATATTTTTCCCAACTTTCATTTTTTTTTTTTTTCTTTTTTTTTTTTTACAATATTGTGCCAATTTTGAGCTTATTAAAAGTTGGCCATTTGCTCGACATTTTCTTTTTACTTTATATTTTTTCTTTTTGCATTTTACGTTTGCTTCGATCTACTTTTGCGCTTGATTAAATAAATTTTGCACTCAACTTTTCCAAAGCTTCATTAATCATCCGCATGAATGATGGCGGGGGGGGATACGAATAGGGAAAATGAGGGGTGCTGCAAATGCATAAGAGAAAAAAATAAACTTTGTTGTAGTTTGCAGTTGGCATTGCCAATAATAAAATTTACTAGGGCAAGCAGAAAAAATTATTATTTTTTGCCTGAACAATTTTATACGCTTGCAAAAGGGAAACCATTTTAGACTTTATATTGATTTCTGATTCGTTTTCTATTTAATCAGGCACTAAAATACTTGACTTGTTTCACGATTAGATCTATAATATTTTTATAAAATTTTAAAATATTGAAGTAAAAGGCAAACTATATAATTTCATTGCATGAGAATGAAATGAAATGAATGAGAATATTCAAAATAAAATGTAATTCAAGTATACAGAAGAAAAATCAGTTTAAAGTTCCGACAGGGTACAGTCACTTCGACTTGATCAAATAAAGGTCAGTTTCCTAGATGATTTTGGTTTCTTTTTTATTTTTCTTCCTTGCAGCTCGGCAAATCTGTTCTCACTAGCTTCCTGCCAGCTGCCGGCTAAAATCAGTGTTAAATAAATTAGAGAATTTATATAAAACTTTTGTGTGTGTAATGAGTAATGAAGCCTGAAGATTTGTTAGACAGAGAAAAAGAGGAACAAACAAAAAAAAGAGCAAAAAAAAAGCAGAACAGCAGACAGGGTACACACAAAAACAAAAAAAAGAACCATTTTAATTATTCCATTTTTGGTACCGACCGACCAAGTAAATGAAAGTGGTAAACACAAAGACCTTCATTTATTCATCATCATCAAAAAATATGGTGGCTGATGTTGGTCGCGTTTCTAGCTCGGTTTTCGAATGCTAAGACAAAAGGGCTTCTTGAGAGGCTCCAGGCTAAGTTATTTGTAAATGGCGGAAGGCGCAAAAGCAAAGCCACAGTGACCAGGAACCGCAATAAAGAGAAGCGCGAAATTGCAAACGGTGTGAGTGTGGGTGTGGGAGAGAGGGGTGTTTGGATCACAGTGACCAAGCTAAGAAAAATGCATTTCAAATTAGCTTAAAGTGTGATTAAAAATGTGATGGAATTTAAATTAGTTTCACTTAAAACACTGCATAAGTTTTTTCTTTTGAAAAAAAGAGGATATAAAATTAATTATTCTCCTCGGTTACTTTTTAAACGGATGTCAGTTAAAGTAATTGATTAATATTACAGAATAATAAAATGTATAAAACATTTCTTCATGGCTATTTAATTTTATATAATTTTCCTTATTTTCCAACTCATATTTTTCCATATCTTTCATTAGTTTGTCTTAGTTAAATCTTTCTGTTTGTTACTTTTTCATATAATTCAAATTATTCCATAAATTAACAATATTAGATCCCAAACTATATTTAAAAATATGTTCTTTTTATACTTGTTCTTTTTTTGTCACACATTTTCACCCGTTGAGTTTCCCCCTTTAACTGGTCATTCCACTGTGCTTTTTACTTGAAACGGACGAGTTTTTCCTTCTTGCCTTGTTCATTTAGCAGTCAAATAGAGGCTGGTGCTGCGGAGACATTGCTGTCTCCGTTGGGTTTCCCTTTCCTATGGTCTCTGGGCTATATATATATATACATATATATGTATATAATTCTCCTTGGGCAACTTACAGTGCTTCAACTGCACAGCCTCTACATCCAGGGCCATCATCAGTCATTTTGTCTAAAAGAATATATTGCAATTAAAAGCAGAAAATATGCTTTTATACTGGGCATAACCCAAACCAAACCAAACCGAAACGAACCAACCGATGGACTAGCGGGTGGACCAACGGACTTCTCAACTGGCTACCCATTTTATTTATGAAGCGCAACACTTTACCCACCCATCAGCTCCTCCCATTGCATTTTCAAATGGGCGTTGGGCGGAGGCAACAACAAAACTTTAGTCTACTGTTGCTTGTTGTTGATGTTTTTACTATCCCCAACCAAAATGAAAATTACTTCATTCTGAGTTTTCCCAAGGACCAATACCCACCATCCTTTATCCCATTCCACAGAAGTATGCTGTAAGTCATGCCTTGTTATGGTTGGTTTGAGAGGATGATCGGGTTGGAGAGGACAAATGGATGGTTAGTTACTCGTTCAGTTGGGCAGTTTTCAAGCTCAACACTTCATAAATTATTCAAAAAAAAACAACAACAAAAAATTGAATATATAAAATATGGGAACAAGCTAAAAATTTCTAAGACTACTTTAAATCACCTATCTAATGCGCCTCTTTTACTCCAAAAGGTAGCAAACGGTTACAAATCACCTCCCACTCAATTTGTGAAATTAAAATTTAATTCGAATACAAATAAAGTCAACTAATCTGATATGCCAGACTAGAAAAGACTTCACTTTATGGGAAATAATGAATATATACTATGAAAATAAAATAAAATACAATAATATATATTTTATTTAGTTTACACCAAATATTTGATCAATTTTAATATATCCTCTGCAAGGGTAAAAAAAGCTTTGAAATTAATTAAACAAAGAACTTTATTTCATAAAAAATCGTGTAAAAAAGTTCATTTAAAAATTATAAATCCTTAATTAGAATTCCTAATTTGATTTAGTCTTTATTTTTCGAAAGTTGTGGTGGGATGGACAGTAGAAGAACTTTCAGTTTTCTAATTGTTGTTGGGGAAAGAAAATTCGCCATTATGTTTGTATAATTCTTATACTCATTGTATATGTTCCAGAAAAAGTAAAAGTGAGTTAGTGTAAAATTCAACATTTAAATTTTTATTCTAGTTCTAATTCTAGTGCACTAGTAAATCAATTGTAGAAATGGAACTATGGAAAAAGAAAGTGAGCTGAAGACCAAGAAAAAAAGAAAAAGACTGAAAAGTATGTTTAACAGGCAACAGTTATACCATTTTGACCACCATGTTGAGTCTCAGCTAGAACTCAGTCCTGAAGAAGACACTAAACACAACAAGTGGAGGAATTTAAATTGTTATAAAGTTAGATTTCTCAAAGAAGAAATTAATTAGTAAATTTTTGAAAAATAAATAATATTTATACATGCATCTTTTGTACATTGACATTGATTTGGTTTCCAAGTGCAGTTTCAGACACAGTGACATACAATAAAAGCCACAATTTTAAAAGATAATGTTTTTAAATTTAATAATACAAACATAAAGTTTATATTGAAGTACACAAACTTTAACAATTTCTATTTAGTTGTTCCTTTGACTATCTGTAAAGCGTTTAAGAAAGTGTTTATATATAATATAATCTTCTTTACTATAGTCAATCGGATTTGGTAATGCAATTGGTGATATAATATATAAATACGGACATATAAAACATTTATATAAGATGTAAAAACATAGAAAAGCTTAGAATAATCTATCATCATAATAATTATAGCTTTAATCTTTAGCTTGGAAAATTATAGTTTAATATTATTGTGGCATAAAGTTAGTAAATTGCAAAATAAACTTTTATTTATCAACATCAAGAAACTTATTCTTTGACTTTGTTTTGTTGCAACATTTTATATTTATTTTTTATTTTAAGTGAGCTAAACTGTTTACAGTTTAAAAACAGAATAAGTTTATGGTTTTACATGTACTGAGCTGCAATTTATATTTGTTTTTTTTTTTTTTTGCTTTTAAGATATGAAAATTTCTTAAAAATTGTTTATTCAACCGTTACCTGCACATATAAGATGCAAATCCTTTCACAATATAATTCAATTATATTTTCCTCTAACATTTTGACCATTCAGAAATGCATTTCACTGAAGCAAAGCAAACTAAATCGAAAATCTCTTTCCCTTTCTTCTTTCTCTTTCTATCTTTTTGTAGTTTTCTCCACCAAAGTGTGTGTGTGTGTGTGTGCGTGAAACCAAAGACTTTTTCTCTTCATCTTTTGCACTGTTCTACTTTTTCATTTTTTTCCACTTTTAGTTTATTTTCACTCTTTATCTTGGCTACGGCATGATTTATATGCAACTTTATGTTATCTGTTTTGTGCATACATACGCACACACACGCACACACACACTGTCATAGTAGACACAGGAATATTCGATTCTAGTCCAAAAAAGTGAAAAAATGAATATATGATAGTTGCAGCAGCTAACAAAGAGCCTTAAAGGCATCTTACCTATACGCATAAACTTTACCATATAAAGTAAAGTCCATTTTATTTTAAATATGCATAAATTGGATTTTAAACTTTTTACATACATGTTAAATATGCAACATTTTGTAAGTAAAATTGGAAATTGGTTTTTCCCTTTTTTTTGCCCCAAAGGTCTAACAATTTTTGGTTTATATGTAAGAACAATAGAGAAAGTTATCTAAACCAAAAATGTGACTAATCCAATAAAATTCTAAAAAAAATAAATGTCTTTATTCTTGTTACGATTTTTAGAGATTATTAATATTTAAATTTACTGAAATCCTAATTCCTTGTAGATTAAAAAACTGAGAACTTATTTACAAAATATTCATTTTAGCACTTGTTAAATCGTTGATTAAGTTTTGGGGAAATAAAATTAATTTTAGTTTAGATTTCCTTACAATTAAAAAGCAAATAAAAAAGAGCAACAAAAACGTAATTTAAGTTTATAAGAATTAAGAGAAATTTTTATTTGTCTTTTTTACATTAAAATCCTAAATATATAGAGTTATTTAGTGACTCACAATAATCTAATGGAGCAAATCAATACTGAAGGCGGAATATGAATAAATTTTGATCTTAACAAAAATCTCTTTTCCAACTTTTTCTCTAACTTGTTAAAACTTTTATTTTATACAAAAAAATTTTGCAGTTAATTTTGCGTTATGGCTAGGTGAACTTTATATTAATTTTGTTTTTCTACCATTATCTTTGTTTTTTTATTTTGCCAGAAAAAAAAATGTAACCTTAAAATTATGAGTTTTTTTTTTTTTTATTTTTTGTTTTGAACAGCGACAAGTTTTTCCGCCAACTTTTACACCTGTCTCTGAGTAAGTCACGTGGTTATTTAAAAAAAAAAAAAAAAAATTTGTTTTTTTTTTCTGTGTGTTTCTGGGGCGAATAGCGAAAAAGTTGCATAAATATACATATAAAGGTATCTACACATACATACAAACAAAGATTGAACGTGTAATGCGAGAATTTACCATAACTTTTTTTTTTTTTTTTTTTATTTTTGGAGTGGTGGTGAAAAAAAAAACCATTTGGAGAGGGGGGAACGCTGAGGCAAATACACACAAATACCCAAAAGGCTGCAAGGCAAGCAAAGTCGCGTTTCGGTTTTACTTTTCGGTTTTTTTTTTTTTTTTTCTTTTTGTTTGCCCCACTCAAGAGATTTGCCATGTGGCATATGGCGTAAACTTTATGGCAGGTGCATGGCGGAGTGTGGAGTGAAGTAGTTGAAGAATGGGTGAATCAGTGGTTGGATCAGTGGGTGAGGTGGAAAAGTATGGGTAAGTGGTTACACTGCCACAACAATTTATGTTCTAAATTGACCAAAGTTATAGCAAAAGTGCGTAGAAAATGTAGCTAGCTAACAGGAAAAGTTGTATATAAAAAAATATTATGTTATAACATTTCATTTTGTCTATAAATCTTTAAAAGAAATTTTATATTTCATAAACTTTATGAAACATTTTTTTAAAGAGAAAACAATGGATAAAAGTTGTATAATCCAAAAGAAATTTTGGATAACTTAAGAAGCTGAACAATCCGAGAAAGTAAGGAAAATAAAGTCCCGTTAGTAATTTGTTGTCCTTTGGAAACTTGTTGGAAGGTTGACAACCTCTTAAACCCAAAAACAGTTTTCTTTAATCTCTGTCCTAGCTAAACAGACAAGTCATTTTTCCATTCTATCTCAAAGATTTCTTGTCTTATTTTCTAATTTAACATTTTAAATATTTTTCTTAAGATTTGATTTCCGAAACATTATTTTTCTTAAAACGCAAAACGTTATGCTAAACATTTATGTTAATTTTTCTTTAGGTGTAAACTGTTGGGTAGAATCAAGACTAACAATAAAAGTTCCTTTTGCTCTGCTCACTAATCCATTTGCTTGCCCCTCACGCATTAAACGCATTAAGTTTTCTGCAGAGCAAAGAAGTTTTTTTGCCTTATTTTTAATTGAATTGTATGGGCTGGTGTTGCTCTGCTGCTGTTGTTGCTCCATCTGTTGAGAGGTAAAGTTGGGTGGTTGCGGAAAGCCTTCTTTGTTTACACTTGAAACTACTCGGAGGGTTTTTCCTCATCTCTTGTGTGTGTCGGTGTATGTTTGTGTGTGTGTATGCGTGAGGGTAGGAAGAAAATCTAATTACTTGGCAAAAAAGGAAATGCGACTGTAGTTTAGCAGTGACTTTTGTTTGTTTGCTTGGTTTTTATGACTGGTTGGGAGTACATGGCGTATGTGTAATATTTATATACATTGAGCCTACGTGCTGCAATGTTTTTTTCTCCCTAGATGTTGCTCCATCGTGCTGCTCCTCGAGTTTTCCTGGGTGGCAACATTAAGTGCTTATAATTGGAACGAATGCGCGTAACTTATGATGTTTACACATGACTTACAAATTGTTTACGTCGTTTGGTTTTTCAAGCTTCAAACTGCACACAGATACGGCCAGCCAAAGGACATGCCATATACACCATTCCAGAATCACATGCATGCATATAGACATACATACGTACATACATAGATAGATAGCATAGCTTGTGGTATCCTGTTAATGGTTATGCTGCTGATGCTACTACTGGTGCTGATGGCACAAATTTGCCTGCGCCTGGTTCACCTCATCCATATTTGTCATGCACTTGAGCACGTCGACATTTGTGGCAAAGCAGGGGGGGAGGGGAAAGGCAGTTGTAAGTAACGAAAAAGGAGAAGAGAGGGAGTCATGCCCCAACTAAGCTGGTTAGCGGTGAGTGTGCCAAGAATTGCAGCTGTGTATATCTGTGGGTGTAATAGTCTTTGCTTAGCCTCAATATTCTTCCTTTTTTTTTTTAAATAAGTTGAGTAAAATCTAAAGTTAAGTGAACCTCAAAACAACTGTTTACATCTCATACGGAATTCCGTTTACAAACAAATGCTTTACCATTACAATTTCTATTTATATTATTATTCTTTTTATTTCTATTTCTATTCAGAAAGAAGCTTTAAACTCAATTGAATTCAAGTATTGATTAACTTTTATATCATTTGTAATTACTGATAAATTATTCAATGGTTTTTTTATTTTTATTTTTTTCTTCTAAAGCAATTTATTCAAGTTGAAATATTTTGATGATTGCTTCCTAATGTTCAATTTTCAAAGAAGGGAAGAGGCAAAAAAAAACGATTCAGTGAACTGTTATAGAAAATAAAGTAAACAAAGTTCTTGACAATTTTCCAATTTCCACTTCTACCACACTCCAGGAAAATGTTTCTGTTGATTTTTTACGGGCAACAAAAAAAAAAACTTGGCTTGTTCAGTTGTTGTTATTGCATGTAATTAATTTTTGCCTTTTTAGGGGGCTGAAGATGTTGCTATGGCCAACAAGTAGAACACCCAACAACAACAATAAATGAAGTAAAAGCAGATGATGATGTTGATGAAAAAGAAGAAAAAATAATCCTGTATAATTAATTTAAATTTTGTCAAAGCTTAAAATGTATTTTGATATATTAGTTAAAAGACCTCAAAAAAAAAAATAAACAAAAAATAAATAAAATAAAATGGAAAATTTCATAAAATTCAAGGAAAATAAAATTTATCTTCTGTGGTTGAAGAATTTATTAGAGAGGATGGCAGAGGAGGTTAAATTTTTGTTGTTATAAAGAAATACAAGTTTAGGATAGCTAATAGATTTTGGTTTTTAGATTAAGAATTCTTTTTCTTTAATTTAAGGTTGTTTTTCCAGTATTAGTTGAATTACATAAATGTTTCGAAGATAGAGGAGTTGAAATCGTATTGAAATATTTTAGATTTAATTTCGAATTTTGGAAAAGTTTTATATAAAAACATTTAGACTTCAGTTGTGTGCTACATTTATATATATTTATTATTAGATATTTTTTAAAAGATTTATATATTTATTTTACAATATGTATTTCCCTTCCATAAAAGTGTATTATATAGTATATTATAGTGTGTTGTATTCTTATCTGTGAAATTTTTTTTCATCTCACTCTTTGTAATCCGAGTAAATAATGGAACCATTGATGGTAAACATTAATTGCTTTTTGGTAAACCAATTGATTACCAAAGCGTATTCACCTTGGTCAATGGGGAATCGTTGACGTAATGTTTCCACATTCAGATCAAAATTGGTTAGTTTCGCCACTGAACCAGGCTAATAGAATAAAAAAACAAGTTAAACTTTCTATTAAAAATTCAAAACTCACAATTGGACATGTTGTATTGAAATTCACATAGGGCTTAAGGTACGAATAGACCATATTTGCAATAAAGGGTTGTCGCTTTTTAAGAAATGCACAAAAATTGAACTGAATGTTGTAGAGATAGGGTTGCCAGCCACTGCCACTAACTCGTTTCAAAAAATAAAATTGTACCTACATTAAGAAAGAGTTGAAATAACAATTTTAAATAAAAAATATATATAAAACTTACATCACTGTTATTTGTGTTTTCTTTGAATAACATTATAATATTGATGAGATTCTTAGAACGATTTACAGCCTTGATTTGACATTTATTAAATTCACTAAAACTTTTCACAAAAACCTCGCAATTTAATTTTTGAAATTTGCAGTCGATCTAAAGAAAATAGTTAATATATATCAAACTGATTAGTTTGTTTAAAACTTTAAATTAGAAACTTACTTGTGAAAAAATTAGTAATATTATAAAGAATTTTAAAAACTCCATACTGACTGCTTTCTCAAACTCATTTGCTGAACTATGAATCAAATAATGTATTTTTTATTGCTACAAGTTATGAAAAAGCGTAATATGAAACTAATGGTTTTACCTATTTGATAATTATGTAAAAACTAATTGACAACAACTAATGACAAACCAGTTCATATATAATCAAAAACTAATTAGCTATGTTCATAGCCGAATATTTATGTTATAAATTTTACATATGAAAAATATAAAATAATGGAAATTAACTTGCATTTAGGCGGAATTTATATTATTTTGAATAATATTAATAAAATATTGCTTTGAAATTCTTTAAAAATTAATAATATAGTTTGAAATCTTTAACCCATAATGTTATTGTCATTACCAAACAAAATCTGATTTAAAATAAAGTTTATTTCAATTATCTTTTTTTTAATCATTTTGTATAGTAAAATGTCTCAAGATTAGATTAATTAAATATAAAAATTTCTTTTAATATTATTTGTCTCTGTCTCTGTGAGCCAATATATTTCATGGCAAATCAGATTTAAAATCAATATTATAAGTATAAAGTTTGATAAAAATCTATATTTCTTTAAAAATTTGTCTTCATCGGTTTAATTTTTGGTCATTTTGTTACCAATTTTGTTTTGATGTCTCTTTAGGGACAGTAATTTTTAAACATTAAACCAAATGATGTATTTTAAAAATAATTGTAAATATTTAAAGCTTAAAAGTAATATATTTTGTATTCATCAACCTTTCGACCTATTTGCCCGTACTTAGGAGATCTTTCTGGTCATTAATAGTCTACAATACATTACAAAAGCCCATCATTTATATCTAATATTAAACAAAAACTAGCAATATAAATATCTCATATATTAGAATATTTAGATTTATTACATTTAATCTGTAATTCTAAATGACATTGACTTAATTGCCGTTTAACTTCACTTAAATGTAATTACATAATAAATGTTCATTGAACTTACTCCAAAATCTCAATTATATCAATTTCAAATTTCCTTTATTGTGTTAATCCAAAATATTGGCTAATAGCTTAGCCCAGGCGTTTAATTAAAGTATTTAAAATTCACACACAGACACACACGGACATACCAGCAAATAGACAGGATATCATTTGTATGAAATTTTTTATACGATTGATACTTTTTTTTTTTTAACTATTTTTTTCCCCGCCTTTGGTATTTGTTTTTCTATAAGCCTAAATTATTTTTTATGTATGACATTAATTTATATTTATATATATAAACGATTCGGTATATATATATTGATTGTGGTATTATTTTAATGCATGCTCAATTATACACACTAACACACACATGTACACTTATACACTTGCACATACACAGATGCTGAGATAAAAACTCTATTTAAATGCAGCATCGATTTATAGCTATTTGCCATTTGATATTTATGGTATATATCGGATATATATATATCCCATATACATGTGCATATATATAACTCTCTCTCTATATATATATATATATTTGTTTTAATAAATTTGCATATTTATTTTATTACACTCACAATTTTGTTGAAATTATTTTTATTTTTGTTTTTAACTTTTGGTTTGTCTGTGCGATTAAAATTAGGTCAATACGTCAAATATTTTGATTATATTTCAATTGATGATTGTTTTTCATGCATATGTTTTTTATTTAATTAATTTGAATACTTTTCATGAATGGGCCAATGAATAATTTAGTTTTGATTTATATTAAATTTTACTTTATTTGATAATGTTTAGTTATATTTATATATATATATTTGTTTGATTATTTATAGATTATGTATTTATTTTGATTCACTTGATTTAATTTCTTTTTTTTTTTCTAGGTTCTTAAATTTTTCTATAATTAAATTATTTCTTTTTTTTTTGGTTCACTTTGATTAGATCAAAGCCATTGGCTTAGCTAACTAGCCAGCCAATTAAATTTGAAAAAAAAAAAAATTATTTTAAATTTGCTTTTGATTGTGATTTTGATTCGAACTTTGACAGCCAATTATTTTCCACTTGATTTAACTTTCTTTTCACTTCACAATCAATTTATTCTTTGTTTACACAAAATTTAGACACGAGAAATTTTTTTGCCGGTAAATCACGTCATCTCAGGACATTCACAGGATAGGTAATTCGCTATGGATGCGTATTAAAGGATTTGATTTAACTTATTTTTTTGGATTTTCTGTTGTGTGTGTTGTGTTCGCTAACAGCAACGCCGTTTGACTGATTTGATTTCGGATGCTGGTCCTATCCCATGGCTTTCTTTAGTTTTCGTGGTCAATGTTAACTAAGAACCCGAGAGAAGTTCGAATTGTTTGTGGATTGTATGTAATAGAGCGCATGTGCCACTCTCTTCTCTGTCACTCGTTCTCTCTGTGTATCTTCTCTCACATAAATTTGACACAGTTTTTTTTGGGGTTTTTGTTTTTTTTTTGGGGTTGTCTTCGTATTGTTGTAGTAGGTTAGTGCCCCTTCTTTTTTTGGGTGGGTTTGCCTGTTTAAAGTCATCGTTCAGTGGGGCACATCGCATTACTTAATATGCCTGGCACCTTTCTGGCTCGGTCTTTCCATCTCATGCATTTTGGGCTCGAAACTGTAGTAGAATGGTTGGCATGATGACTTAGCATACCATAAATGATTCATATGCCTGTTGTTCTCTAGCCAAACATGGTGAGGGGCTTACACTTGAAAAACTTGGACAGAAAATCACAAAGGTAATGTCTAATTTTGGACAACATTAAAAACAGAATGCAAAGGAGTTGGCTAAAGTTTCTATTAAACCTCAAATTAGCACTTCATTTACCATTAATTAACATTCAAACTGCTTTAAGAGACATTTTTGTGGTTGCAATTAAAGTGTGTGTGGGCTTCATATGCAAAGATGTTGAGTGGCTTTTGTGGCCAAGTTTATATATAAGGGTTATATATCATGTTTGTATTGTGGTTTTTTGGGTTAACAATGATATATATAATGGATGCTTATTAATAAGTGTATATAATGTTACACTTAAGCTACCTAAAGTGAGCTAATTATACTTACTATTTTACGACTCTTAAGCATAACTTTAATACTTACAAGTGGTTGTTTAATAATAGTTTGAACTTTAAAGCAGTTTCTTATAGAAACACCAAACTTAATAAATTTAGTTGGACAAGGCAAGAATGTCTCAGTTTTAAAAATATTTTAGTATATTTTGGTCTTACGATTTGAAACTTTTAAAAGATTAAAGTTGTAAAAATCTCTTTAACTTCTGTAACCAAAGTAACATTCAAAATCAAAATAACTTCATTAAACAGGTAAAATCTTTTTGAATACTTTTATATACTTATAACTTACTCAATTTATTCTGTTGTTTTTTAGTTTTTGATTTGTAGATTACTAAAAATAAATAGAAAATGTTATTTTTAAAAATTGGACCAAAACAAACATGGTAAATATTTTGAATTTTTAAGTAAAAGTTATTGAATTTTCAAATATACATATTTGATAATGAGAAAACAATATTTGTAACATCTTATTTCGCATTTTATGAATCTTGTGTGCCCTTTAATCTTGGCAAATCAATTCAATAATTTGCAGACTGTATTAATCCTAGATTCTGTACCACAGAAGGAAAGAGTTTTGCTTGATTTCTAACTAGCAAAGTTCTTTCTAAACTAAATTATAAAGTGGTAGTCTACAGATTTCATAAAAAAATATAGAAAAGTTAGGTTTGAATTGGTTGCCGATTAAAAATTATATATATATAGTTCTATGATACACTATGATCCTCTATGATTCCATATTATTGAATAAAATGTTTCACTTAGCTTGAAAATTGATAAATGTTTTCATATGGTAAATTACTTTGTTAACTTTAAACTGTGAAAGAGTAAGCGGAAGCCTGGCTTTGACTTGTACTTGATAATCCTAGAGTATCTGGTCACACTACACTTGAAAGAGGAACGAAAATAAGTACCCGAGTACAGAAACTCATTCTTTTTAGCACATGATCTTTTGGTTCTAGATCAGCTTTAATATAGTTACAGCAAAAGTTTTCAATACAAATAGATTCGTTTAAACTTTAAAGAATTGTCTAACTTTTGAGAATTTATAATTATTTAAATTATATTTTAGTTTCAACAAAGTCATATTTGGTAAAATAAATTTGCCATGACAATTTTACTAAAACCTTTTCAGTGTCGATTTGATTAGCTATTACTATACAAGCAAAATTTACTACACTTAAGTTTTACTATAATATTTCTTTTTTAACCAATTTTATTTCCCCAAGTGTAGTGAACAACCCATCAGCATTAATATAAGTATAACATTCATCTTTAATTCCAGTTGTTAGCTTCTTCCTTCTCTTGCCCAACTAGTCTGTTACGAGTCTTCCCCCTCACTCCTGTGTAAGTCTTGGCACATTAAACTTTGGGTCAGTGTGATTTGTACATTTTGTATGTCTTTGGGGGTAATAACTTTACGAGTGACAGCTGCAAATTCATTTATGTTAATTTCAGCTTGGTTAGATTTGTTCTTCTTGTTGTTTTAGTTGCTTTAGGTGTTGTTACTTTAGTTGCTGTTCTTGCCACAAAAACCAGTGGCAACCAGACACATTAACTACATTGGCTTGTTTTATAGGCGTTTTGCCTTTTGGGTCTGTCAACACACACACACACACACACACACAACACAGAAACCCTCTCCCAATAAAAACAACTCATCGTATGAGTAATTTTAATGAGCTTTTTTGCCTCGCACCTCTCCTTCCAAGTCAATGAAGATTAGTTTTATGATTAGGCATATTAGTCATGGACTTTAAAGGTGAAGAATATGCCAGACTTAAAGCCAAGGCAGAAAATATCCATAATTATATGCATTAGAATATTGAAATATAAATGGAGTTTGGCTTAAGGACTTTAGGGATATATGTATGTATGTACTTGCATTCGCCTTGGAGCGACTTAAATATAAATCTCTAAGTGAGCGAAATGAAAATAATAATCATAAATAACAATAGAAAAAAATAAAAAAAAAAAGTTATAATTTTCTTTAGAATTTCATTTAATTGTTTTGAATATTTAAATCATTTAATCATTATTATTAGTTTCAGGTTGTTTTAAAATGAAATAAAACAAGTTTTACAGGGTGAGTTATATGATTATAGAAATACAGGCTGTGCTTTATGTAAACTAAAATTGTTAAAAATATTAAAAAATATTCAGTTTTAGGTGGGTGAACAGAATATCATCTGAATGGAAGATACTAAATCGTAAATTCTCTTTGCCTTTTCTTTATTGTAAAAATAATTATATAATTTTAAATAATTATATAGATTATTAGTCTCCTTTTCAAATATATAGAAATTAATTAAGCGTAAATACAAATTTTTAAAAATAATTCTTTAAAAGAATTTCTATTATTCATTCATTATTTCAGCATTTGACAAGAAAATTTGTCGCATCATTTTTATCAATTTTGTTAAGTTATTTTAAAACTGTAAATTTTCTATTGAAAAATTTACATAAAAGGCTTAAAAGTCTTTATATTCTAGCTTTAAGCCATTTAACATTATGCGATTGCCAAATGTAAGTTTTATTGATTTTTGTCATTTGCTGACAAATTTGTTTTTTCGTTTGACAAATTAAAGCAATTTATTTAAACAAATCTTTTATACAAATCACGCCCAACATATGTCAACATTTCTGCGAGAGGGCGTTGCGAGATGTTTGGTCTCATTTGTTGCATATTTTGTCTAGCCGTTGTCATCGTCATCATCATCATCAACAATCATCACCGTTTTCATTGTTGATGCCCCAAAACGCTCATCTTTACCGCATTCCCCTTCTGCCCTCTAAGGACTTTCACAAATGCGCAACAATTCGCTCAAGTGTAAATAAGGTAAGCAGGAGAGATTCTCTGCAAGTTCTGCCTAGTCGTCATTTAGTTGTTTTTTTTCTTGCCAGTTTTCTTTACGTTCGTTTTTTTTTTTTTGTTTTTTGTTGCCTTGGTGGCGTCTCTGTGGCGTTAAAATGACAAAACACCTGCATGGTAACACTGCTGCTTCAAGCAGGAGCAGGCGCGACATAGTTCCGAATGCGGCTACTGCGATTCCTGCTGATGTTCTTTGCAGTTATCTTTTCAGTTAGGGTAAATCAGGTAAGACAATTTAGCTATGACAATGTGAACAAAGTGTTTTCAAATATTAAGGTAAATTGTCATATATATTTATTCAATAAAATTTTTTTAATAATTAAACTATGGTATAAAGTTAAAGATTTTTAATAAAGATTTAAAATGCTATCTAATCTGAATATCTTTTTTGCTTTTTCAACGAATTTGGTTATAATTTTTGTTGTCAAATAAAAGATTATGTAAAAATATTAAGTTACATTTAAAAGAGAGTCAAAGTTGATAAGAAACTTGTTATCAACTTATCTTCATCAATTTTCTACAAGTTATTAATAAAGTTGATCTGAAAATCAAGATTCTAAGATGATTTATAAGCGATTGAATCAATATTTTACCTTTTAATTGAACACTTCATAAAACTATGTTTGTTTCTTAAATCAGAGAAGTTCTTTTATTAAATTACTTAATTTTACATTAAGAACCACACACTATAAAATTGATCAAAAGTAATGACAAAAATAGCTAACTTAGGCTTATAATTTGACAACATTCAATTTTGGAATAACGATCAATATAATTGCCTTTTTATATTCTAAACATTGTAAGATTCTTTTGAAAGTTGCTTTAATATAAATAATGATATTAACTCAGAGACAGACAATATGTTTATGAGAGCGTAATAGATACATATACATATAAACTAAACTGATTACTATATACTATAGTTAATTAATTAGGAACCTACTAACTTTCGCCTGCTTAACATTTTTTAATCGAATTTAAAATTTTACTCTAAAGTGTATTTTAAATTCTTTATATTATTTATCACTGGCACATTTTTTCCTTGTTTTAATGAAGAAAAAAAAAATGAAAAGGAGAAAGCCAACTGCCGCGACATGCCACGCCTTTTTTGTACATACACATACATTGCCATATAGCCAGCCAGACAGTCATTCAAGCAAATATATCTCTCTAGGTACCAGCAGCACCTGGCTGCATTGTATCTCTGTATATCCCAGTCAGTCTATTCAGTGGGTCTGTCTGTCTGTCTATCTGTCTTTATGTCCGCATGGTGTACGCATTTTGACGCACACGTGCTTTCATTCTCATTGGTACCTACACCGTCTGGTATATACAATTGTTAATGTATTTGCCCGGCATCAACCGGGGAATACTGGAAATACTACATTCTCCTCTCAACGTACAAAACCGTCGGGATACAAAAGTAAAGGCCTTCTTCTCCTATCAACTTGTTGTTGTTGTTGATGTTGTTGTTTTTATTATTGCTGTTGCTGGTAACTGTCAACTGTAGCCTTTTGGAATTTTGGTGGACTAGGCAGTAACATGTTGCCACTGGAGAGAGGAAGATAATAAGTCTGGCGTAAATTAGTTTGCCATTTTGAGTTATGAATGCGCATTTCCACAGAATCCTTGGGCAGAGGTAAATGGCAAATGGCAATTGGAATTGTAGCAGTGAATCACAATGGATTATAACTTTCACTATGCGTTACTTGAAAACACTAAAGTTTTGCTCATCTTGGATAGGAAACTAAGCTTAGGAGTTAATCTATTCTTATACATATCAAAGGTAAAGTTTCAATGTCGAGTAATTTCTTGTTGAAATTTTTATCATTATCGTTGTTTGTTTTATTTTATTTTGTTTCTTTTTTTTTTACACCTTTTACAATTTTTTTATGACTTCTTATCAAATGATTATTTTCAATTTTTTCTTGACCTTTCATTTTCCCTTTCGTTTATTTTTGTTTTGTTTAGCAATAAAAATATTTTAATGCAAATTTTTTTATGGTTAACCATTAAACCAACAACAACAAACATTAGAAAGTTAAAAATTGATTTGGCATAGGCGAAGATTTAATACTCTTTGCTAAAGAAAGATCAAATTTGTGATATAGAAGAATTGGATAAACTTATAGTTTTAATATTGAGACTAATATAATAAAAACTTAAAAAGAATTTCCAAAATCTATCTTTACTTTTTAAAAAGTTTTTTGATTTGAAAGGAACCAACGTAATATCTTGATAGCACTGATTAAATAGAGATATATCTATCTATATACACTCAAAACTTATACTTTAGTAGCTAATAGTATCTTTTTTACAAAGGGTATTAAAAAGGGTTCTTTCTTGGGACACTAGAGAAAAGAACATGGTCTAATTCTACTCTTATACACACATAAACTAATTGAATATTTTAGCTGGAATGGGTGCATTATCTATGCCTTTTATTGTTGCGAGTTTTCCTTTTGGCTGAGTTTCATTTCCAGGTTCGAGAAGAAGAAAACGAAAAACAAAAAGAAAACAAAAAAAATTGTAACCCAAAAAAAAGGGGACGCTGATTTTATTTATTTTCTTCCTTTTCTCTATTTTCCCCCATAACGTTATTCTCTTTTTGTTATGTTAGTCCTCTCCTTTCCTTCATGTTTCGCTGTTGTTTTCTTAGTTCCGTTTTCCTTGTTTTGTTTTGTTTTGCTGCTGCTCTTGGTCGGTCGTGTTGCTGGTAATCTGTTTTGGGTATATAATTTTTTCCGGTTCCCGCCCTCCATTTGCTTGTTATGTTATGCCATCATCAAATTGGTAAACGGATTTCACTCACCTTACCACCTCTGGCCATGATGTTGCAATCCCCATTACCACCACCACCCACCCTTTCCCTATCATTTTCTATATTCACCCTGTTTTGTTTCAATATCTATATATATATAGATATGTTTTGTAGGTTGAGCCGGACTTTACTGGATTTTACGTACACTTTTTTTTTTGACTTTTATTGTTCTATTATAATAGATTTTTTTTTGTTTTGTTTAATTTTTCTTTTTTTTTAAATGTATATTTAGTGATTTGTCGATTTGCATAATGCGGTTTTATGCATTTCTAATTAGTTTGCCCAACGGCAATCTTTTTAATTAGTTAATGTGAAAGTGAAACAAAAGGTTAAAAGTCAATTGTATCAATATTAATAAAAGATAAAATAAATAAAAGAAATAACTACTACTTATTTGTTTTTGTAATATCTGCTAAATAAACTTTAAAAGACTTATTTTAAAATTGTTTAAAGAATATTTGCAATTTAACAATATTTAATCTTTGTTTTACGTACTTTACAGTTTGTTTGAATTGTTTCTGTTTACAATTTGATGACAAATTATTTTTAGTTACTTTAAGTTTATTTAAAGATATGAGGGAGAAATAAGACAGTTAATGTTGTTTCAAAAACATTTGATTTTTAAATAATTTTAGACAAACTTATTTTCAATAGCAGATAAAAGCAATTTCGTTTGAAAAAATCTTACATTGAGTATATATATATGACTGAAGAAAACTTTTTGTAAATTTAATGTACTACTTTAAGAAAGTTTTCTTAGGAAAATTTATATTGATTTTGATATTTAATCAAATTTGTTAAACTCAACTTCAAAGATAAGGTTTTGTAAGCAAACTTGTTTTCTATAAATATATTGATTCAGTAAGTTATTTAGATAAAAGAAAATCAAAAATTTTTCTAAAATATATTTAAATTATTCTGAGGTTCAAAAAATTCCATCTAATGTTAGGAGAAACTATGCAAACGTTTAAAACTGATTAATTGTCAATTATTTTAACACGACATCCAATATTATTTCGTATGGACTATAAGGACCTCTTTTGATTCGAAAATAGCGTTCTTTAAAGGAAGCTTTTTAGGTCTGATATGTCAAGTCCCCACGGTAGACGATAGAAAATATATGTGGATACCACTCTATCAACTATTAGTAGTTATAATATTATTTACTTTATATCAATCCCAAACTGCGTACTAATTAAGTTATCATTAATTCTTAAAACATATATCAAAGTAGAGTTCATATCCTCGGCAGTTTGCCTTCTCCCCAACTCTTAATCCTCTCAAGTACCTGTTGGAAATTTTCTTTTTAAAATCAATTTTATGTTGGGCAAAGCCATTTCAATGCTTTAGATTAGAATTAATGGTCTAAAATAATTAAGCGGGCCATCAGAGAGAAAATAGAGAGACAGAGAAAGAGAGAGAGAGAGACGAGATGCCAAGAGGCCCAAGAGTAAGTACTTGTGGGCTTAGCTAAACAGATGATGTGGCTCTCCAACTCTGGGAAACTCAGTCTTTGTCTCTACATCTCGGTATGTATATATGTGCTTGGGTGGGTGTGTGTCTGTGTGTGTGTGTTTGAGTATAAGTATGTCTCCTGCTAAAAGGATATCGTGAGACTTACGCTAAGTACAGTCAACCAAACCGCAGCCAAGTGCAGCAGCAGTAGGGAGCAACAGTAGTAGCATCATCAGGAGCCATAAGCAGCGGCGACAATAACAAATGAATGTCTTGTCAGACAGGATGACAATGGTCGAACTATGGAAAAGGGCCAGAGAGCATCATATTGAGCGTAAAACCCAAAGATTTAGAGGTACATGAACAAAGATGATGCCACTTAGACATATGTCTACAATACGAGCAACAGAGTAGCATGGGTAGATTAAAACGAGAATGAAGGGGAAGAAGGAAAAGAAAAAATAAAAAAAAAAAAAAATTCAAAGAGGAAAAGCTAAAGCCTGTTCCAGCTCTTAACTTTCATCTATCATCTTGCCAGCTTTTTGCATCGTAACAAACCGAGTAAAGTATAGAAAAGAGAGGAGTACTAGATGTAAAAAAAGTGGAAAACCAAATTTCCATTGTGCCAAGTGGCTGTTTATGATGTTGCAGCTTCTGCTACTGCTGTTGCTTTTGGCCGGAAGTTATCAGTTGCCGAAGAAGAGTCAACTTGTAGAAGCTGAAGCAGCTAACCTAAAATGTTGTTAGTTTTGTTGGTTATTTTTTGCAATTTCCATTGCCTGCCCTTAGGGCTCTCTTGGCCAACAAATGGTTTTTCCCTTTTAAATTGTTTGCCATTTTCTATTTTTACAATTTTCTGTTCTCTATTTTTTCTTGTTCTTCATGGCACACTCTCTCCGAAGGGTATTGTAAGTTTTGCTAAATATTTGTAATACACAGGGGAAGCATCGTTTTGAAACTTATGTTTTATATATTTTTGACTTAAGTTGGTTTGAAAAAATGATTTTTCTTACTTGTCAGTCTTAATTTTTTTATGTCCATAAAGGGATATGAGTAGATATCTTATTTGAGACTTTGTTCAGGTAGCTGCATTTTTGAACATGTAAATATTGGGTTTTAACATTGTGCTTTTTTGGTGTTTTTATATATAGAATAGTTTTAAAACTTTCTGTACGAAGCTTGTGGTATATCGTTGAGACTCACTTTGACTGACGTTTTGTTAGAGAGATGTCTTATTACTATATTTTTATTTGAATTAATGTTATCTAGGTACAGGTTTCAATCCTGTATTAATCATTTAAGCCACTCTTAGTGAAATTTGTAGTTAAAGATTGTCTTTGAAACGATCTTTAAAATCGATCTATCGTAAAATTTTACAAATATTAAGGAAATTCCTATTCTTAGATACTAAAAGATTAGTTTAAAAGGTGTTTCCAAGAAACCAAATTTTGGTTTTTTTCCGAATACACATTTTTAAAGCTATTAAAGAGTGTTTATTTAAAACTTATTTGATTATGTGATTGATTTGATTATTAATCAATAACTTATAATATTTACTTATATATTTTTGAAATTGTTTAGAGTTTTAAAAGAATCCTTTTTTGAAGAATTTTGACAGAAAATGTTATCACTCAACTTAAGTCCTATAATAAAAGAACTTATTGAGAATTTTCACATTATTAGTCATCCGATTTTTATACTAAGGATTAGAGAAAAATTGAAATTCAGATTAAAGGGTACAACAATTTCAGTTCCTTCTTCTTTTTTCTGTTGTTGTTTAAATACAATTTTTTTTTCTTTTGGCCAGAGGCTGAGACCAAAAGCCAATCACCTAGTAACAGCAGCCGCTCAGCCAATCTTTCCCTCTCTGTCTCTCTCTCTATATATCTTTCTTTTTCTTTCTCTTTCGCTTGTTCGCTTTAACAATGTTAATAATCTTATTTTGTGCCTCAATGGAGCTACTCTACCCCAACTCTACATAGTTTCTCCTTCATCTCTCTCCCTCTCACTTGTTTTCTTTCTCTCTCTCTCTCTATTTCTCTTGTTCCCTGACTGTTGGGCCTCCTTTGTTCTCATCCAGTAAAATGTATGCATGGCATTTTATTGCATACCTTAAATGTAATTTTTGTTGCACAATTTTTGGCGCTATTTTTTATTTCTTATTTTTTTTTTTTTTTTTTTTTTTTTTTTTTGGTACTTTGCCACCGCCTCCTTCAGAGGGTTTTCAGCCTCTGATGCCTTTTTCCTCTCGCTGGGTTCAGTGATTTTTGTTGTGCCCGAATTTCATTTCTATTTTTTCTTCATTTTTGGTTCGAGTCTTTGCCATTTTTATCATGCCATGCAAAGTTGCAGCAGCACCCGAACTCCCTCTCCCCCCCTCACCAACCACTTTGACTACACAGCTTTGTGTCTTTTGCCATGTCATTTGTTAGTACTTTTCTCTCCTTTATTTTTGTAGTTTTTTTTCCTGGTGCTGGTAAGTAGCAAATGTCAGGACACTTTAAATGATTTCTTGTTTATATTTGTTTAAGCTGATTTAAATTGTCTTTACACAGGTTTAAAACACTTTTGAAGAGAAAATAGTTTTGTAAATTGAAAAATTTTATTCACTTGTTTGAAAAATTATATTTTTTTTATATATTTATGCAACATTTCTGTAAACAAAGGTTATTAAAACATTGGCACAAATTCATTTGTTAATAACCAAAGTCATTTAAAGATCTGTAAGATCAAAAGCAAGTTCTTCGATCAGCTAAACAAAAAAAACCTAAATGTTCCATAAAAGCAAAAGAATTTGAGATACCTAAACAAAATAAAAAAAATTTCTGATAATATAAAATTAATTGTTTTTATAATTTTTTTAAAATTATTAAACATTGTTCTTAAAGTGTTTTATTTATTCGTAAGGAAAGAGTCGCAAATAACTCGAGCAGTACAAATTTTAAAAACTTTTTCTAGATAAATAGCAATTATAATTATAAATTTTAAACAATGAAACAATGTTTGCTCTTACATAGCTTAATTATTTTTTTTTTTTAATCTACAACTCTGGCAACTTTTTGAAATATTATATTATAAAACGATTAAACACTTTTTGGCTACTTAAATATTTTTTATTCACTTCAAAAAATCATCATAAATTATTCTTTTCTTTTTCACTTTGGTACTGAATAAACTCATTTAATTCCTTTTTCTTTTAGTTTAATTTTTTGTTTTTGATAAAATATTCTCTTTTGGTACTTTAACTTTGTACTCTTTGACTTCTTTGACTTCAGATTTTGTGTGTGTGTGTGTGTGTGTGTGTGTGTGTGGTATATTTATTGGTTGTGAGCAATTTCGATTAAATTGAAATCCAATTAAATGTAAACAAATATAAGGTAGAAATTTCGTCAGGTGAGTTGGACGAAAAAATAAAAAAAAAGAAGGAAAACGAAAACCAAATAAATAAACACTCGAGTGTGCGTGGTTTCCTTTTATTTAAAACATTTCTTAGTCATGTAAAAACAAAAAAAAAAAAAGACAAATTGAAATAACAAAAAATGGAAACTGTTTCTGTACACCGCAGTTTATATACTCTTACAGTTTATTATAGATTAACCTACATCTGAAGCATTATAAAATAGTCTTTCGGTCTATACAAATATCAAATGAATAAATGGAGTTTTAGTAGAAGAACACTCAGTTTTCTTTTGATATAGATTAAGCCAGATAAAGAGTATCTTAGTTAATTCTCTTTTCTTTAGGTTACAAACATCTGACTAATATTATAGTACTCTCAGATTGAAAGAATGAGGGTTTGGAGGGTATGGTCTAAAGTGTCTGGTGTGTACCCTCAATGCAATTAAAGTTGCTTTTGTGCGGCATCTCCACTTTTTTTTGTTTTTTATTTATCCCCCCAACTGTTTGCTTTTACTTAAGGCGAGCGGCAGCAACAGCAAGTTAATCTGTTGCCATGTAGCAAACCAGCCACAAAACACACACTAATACAATTTGTTTTTTCCTCCAACACCAAAAAAAAAGAAAGATGAAAAAGGCAAGAAGAGAAAAACGATAGAAAGTGGCAAGCATTAAGCAGTTTCGCCTCGTTTTTCATGGAGCTCACAAGATTTGGTTGGACATACAGAAAAATTATCCTAGGGTATAGTAAATATTTTTCGGCTATGACAAAATATGTTGCATAACGATAGGGGCAACACAGAGTTATTTATAATTGTGTTTGCAGAGATAGTTTCAGTTGTTCACTGGATACATAGGAACTATTTAGCCTATTAATATGTTAAATAAAAATTTCTTACAGGTAATTAAGTGTCATTGATAAAGATTATTTGGTTTTTAACAAAGGTTGAAATTAAAAGGAGTCAAAAAATTAGATGATAAAATAATAAGTAATATTGTATTCTAATAATAAGCAGATAACAATAACCTTTAAATTAAATTATTTTAACTCTTTGAAAGCTTGCCGAAATTTCTTTACAAGATTTTGGTCCTTCATTACTTCTATCTTGAATTCCCACCTGGTTCTTTTTTCATACATCTTTAGGATTATCTCTGGCCCTAGAAACGGTAAGGCAATCTGGTTCTTTTCGGCTCATTTGGCCCCTCTTCAATAGTTCCTACATATGTTATCTTTTGCCGTTGGTCTTAAAAGTTCCAATTGATACTTAAAGAATATCTCGTTGAAAACAGACGAACTTTTGCAGCCTTGGTAATGGATAGATCATCTTAATGTCGCACGGATGGTTTTTGGTCAAAGCTATTATTCTTGATATAGCTATAAAGTAAAGAAGGGTATTAATAGTTCAGCTTAATGTCCGATTCTTACACAAATTAGTGATTTCTTTTTAAATTTTGATTACTTAAACAACAAATGTAAATCACTCTTAAAATAAAGATTGAAATTTTTTAACTTTTTTCTCAACTTTAATCCATAATCTATCCTAATCTAATATAGGATAATATAATATTTAAACATTTCATATTCTTTATAGTTAGTTCATCAAATTTCTTGTATTTTTTGAAACCATTTAAAAGAGTTTACTTAGATTAAGGTTGTTTTTATTTTAAACGGTTTTAACTAACGATATCTAATTTAGCGTTTGTTTATTGTTTTTTAGTTCTTATTAGCCATATCGTTAGCATCTTTTTGCTTATCTTATATTGATAGTTTTTTCTTTATATTAATAGCTTTTCAGGGTAACTTTTGTGTCATCATATTGCCCATGCTTTTCCTGTATGTCCTTTATTTTATTTTTCCTTTTTGACTATTTCATTTTTTTTTTTTTTTTTTTTTTTTGCTGTTAGTGGCTGGACAAGCGAAATTAGCACACCAACAACATGCAATAGTCGCTGTTACTACTGCTTCTGCTTTTGGCCGTATTCCTGATGCCATTTCTCTTCCATTTTGTTTATTTGTTTGTTTCACGTTACGTTTTGGCTCCTGCTACTGCTGCTGCCATTGCCTTTGCCCATTGCTTTTGCTGGTCGGCTGCTGCTTGCTATCTTTTACAATTTCATTTGGCTGTCCAGTAGCTGCGCTTTCCCTTTACCTTTTCTCCTTTTTTCCATTTTTTAGTCGCCGTTTCTCTCGCTTTAAATGTAACCTTTGAGCCATTTAAAGTTGCTTTCATGCATATTTAAATGTTATGTGGCCATTGGCTAATAATGCCTTTGATTCTCTTCTGTGTGGCAGGAAGATGGGGCAGAGCTTTGAACAATATGTGCAGATAGCATAATTGATTAGATGGGAAGTGCTTATAAGCATGGCTGGAAACTGCTGCAATTGTTTAAAGCCCTGCGGCAATGGCAACAGCAACAGCACCAAACAGTTTCCCAGCAGTGAAAGAGGATTTTTTTTCCTTATTCCTATGTGTTTGTGTGTGTGTCTGTGTCCTGTACGCTGAGTGCAAAATGAACGGTCTTCAGACATTTTGCTTTAAATGACAATCTCTTCTCTTTTTTTTCTTTTCTTCTCTCTCTCACACTCGTTATGCTTAAGTGTACCCTAGGGTTTGCATGGTAAGTGTATATTGGTTTTAATACAATGGAAATTATTTAAAAAAAAAACAGTTCATTGCGCTACTTTAACTAACAATTTTTCAGTAAAAGTAAGCAAATTATATAAAAGAAACAAAAATAATTGAAATTTAGCATTAAATAAGCTTATCTCAAGGTTAAAAGGTAAGATAATCAAGCTCAGTTAACAATTAATTAATAAATATATTATTTTTTTACTATGACTTGAATTTAGGGCTTACTTAGAATCCTTTAATGGAGTGTTTAAAAGTTTTCAAAAGCCAAGAACTTATTTTTTAAATGGCAAAGTTTATTTCATCAGAATGTAATTCGACTATTTCTTTTTATAGATTTTTATTCGAAACTTTTTTTTCTTTGTGCTCTTATTTTACTGTGTAGTTTGTCTCACATTTCGCGCACTGTTTGTCATTTTATAGTGGCGTGACAGAAGAAGAGCAAACGAACGTACAGAGGGATGGATAGACAAATAGAACGAACGTACAATGGTCAGTGCCATAGCCCTGACCAAGAGACGTAGATTGGCAAGAGAGTGATGTGATGTTAGGGGCAAGGGGGTTATAGTTCTACCCAGCAGTTCAGTTGCAGGCTTTAGCTTTAGCTTTATGCTCGATCCCGTTCACTTGTTATGCACACCCTGATGAAAGGCGAACGAGTTTCTGTTCTTGTTTTTTTTTTTTTTTTTTTTTTTACTTCTTCTACCATTGTTGTTGTTGTTGGCAATCAAAAGCATGTTTGACCAACAGCTGGCATGCGCCATTCATTCATTTGGTAGGACATCGTAGGTCTTGGTACTGGACAAACCCATGCCAGCAATCATTTTTATTAATTTTTGTGCCCCCGAAAAAAAACAAAAAACAAAAAAAAAAGACACACACATACAAAATAACAAGAGGAATTTATGTGTTCCTTTCCAAAAACTGTGTGTAAGCTGATGGATTATATTGGGTCATAGGGGCATGCGGGTAAGTAAGGGGGGAGGGGTCAAATGGCACTTTGGTCATTAGTTATGTGTGGGCAGCTCATAAAATCGTATGCAGATCACTTTTTTCCTCCAACTAATTGGATATTTTAATTACATTGGGCAATAAAAGCAAACGCAAATGGGTGTAGGAAAAGTTTGCCTAAAGATAGATCCAACTAGACACAAAATGGCCAAATAATAACTGCAAAAATACAAATAAAAATACATGTTAAGGAGAAGTAATTTCCTTGCATAATAACAGTTTTTCCCATCATTTTTGATGTTGTTTTTGCGGTCTTTTTGTAAGTAAGTGTGTGTGTGTGGTTGTGTTTGTGTCTTTCTCTCTTTCTATGTGTCAGAGTGTCTCTGTGTGAGTCTTTATAGTGGGTGTTTGTATATGTGTATGGGTCTCATCTGTTTGCATATTTCAGTAGATGGCGGAAAATCAGCTGCTCAAATTCACAGACCAAAAGAAACAAACAACAAGAAAAAAAAAGAGTAAGGAAAATAATTTGATATGAAGTCGAACACTGATTGCCTTATAACTGGTTTCAAAAGGTAAGAAAATGGTCCGATTTATTCTCAAAATAATGAAATGATAATTCAACAGTGTTTACTAAAAGTTTGCATATAATGTTAATAAATCTTGTTTAATCATGAACAACTTCAAAAGTTACCTTTGCTTTAATTTAGCTTTAATTTTTAGCTCATTTCATAAAAATTTAAAAACCAAAATATAAAATTTAATTCAAATTTAGTTTTCACGAGGAGACTGTTTCCTCTTTGGCCCTTTTCAAACTAAGGTATACAATTTATTAGATATCAATAGATATATTGATATTACTTCACTTGTAATACTTTAAGAATAATTCCAAATTCTCTAAATCTAATTTTAAAATGATATTCAATTGGTTCTCTTTTTTTGAAAATACCATCCCCTCGTATAAGTTTTCCTTTGCCTACTTTTCTACTGGATTCATAATACTCTTCTCTATTCTTTCATTTCTTTTTCTGTAGAGAATAACAAACATTTGAAAAAAAAACGAAAAAATCTTCACGTCTCGTTTGGTCTCGTCTCATAAGTCCGCGTGACGTTTGTAATTCCAAAATGTTCAACTGGCGACGTCAGCACCAACGGCGACGGCAAAATGCACATTAAAAAGCACACAAAAAAAAAAAAAAAGGAAGAAAGATATTCTAGCATATTCTCTGTTGTTGCCAGACAACAACAAATAAAAAAAAAAACACAAAAAATAAATATTCGAGGGGATGTTAAAAAGTATGCCTAGTCAAGAAAAGTGACCAGTGGTCCAAGAGAAAACCAAAACCCAAAGCATCTTTGAGCCCTTACATGGCACCTATATGGAAACTGGTTTGGAGTAGAAACAGGGTGACAAGTCTTTTTTTAGGCGCGTTCAAGTTCAACTACACATAGTAAACTGTTTTTTGATAGACACTGTCCAATTTTTTACACAGTCACAAAAACTAAAAAAGCGTTTACAAGAGCGTTTAGTAAAGCTTTAACAAGACTACATAGACTCACTTAATCCTAACTGAAATGGTTGCCAATATGCGAATTTTTTTCTTCCAATAAATGCTTCAAATATCCCTCGATTATATACATAGTCGTTAAAACCAAATGTGCTGATTTTCTTAGTGTTTGGAGGCATATTGTGATGTTTCTTTTTGCCTCGTATCTCTCTTTTGCCTCTTTGCTGTTTTTCCTGCCTCCTATCTCGCACCGCCCCTACACACCGTAGCGATAAACTTTTTTTGTATGAAAATTAATTTGAGCTTTTCGGCTGTTGTATTTTGTTATGCTTTTAGTCGTAATGGCCATAAGTAGGCACACTGAATCTTTCCTTTTTTTTTTTTTCTTTCGTTTGCTTTCCCATCGGAAATGTACAAAAGACTGAAACGAAGGAGCAGCAGTAACAACCAAAAATAAAACCAACAGCAGGTGTTGACCAAAAAAAAAAAAAAAGAAACCAAAAAAAAATGAATATAAAATAAAATCTCTGTTAAATGGGGAGGAGTGGAAAAAGAAGATGATAAAAAAAAAAAACAGCAACAATACAAAAAGAATATTGTATAAAATGTTATAATGATCATAAGCTAATATCTGAATCGATTTGTTAGTTTTTTTTTTTGAATCGTTTAAAGCTTATTGTTATAATCATACTTTATCTATGCTGAGTTAAGCTAAACTATTTTTGAGCAGAAAAGTATGCTATAATTTTGTTGCAAAACTTTTATTGTCTTTCTTTTTACTTTTGCTTAAAGTATTTCTTGTTAAAACAAACTTTTTTTTTGGTTTAATTGTTCTCTCTAAATTATTATATAGATATTTTATAAGTTGACATTTATTTCATATATATAAATGTAGAAATGTAGCCAAGTAAAGAGGGCGGCTAATTGAAAGTTCTTTTATGAAATACAACTAAAACATGTGCAGATGAAAGTGGCCAAGTGAAATGTTGTCTTTCAAGTAAATTAACTTAATTACAAGTAAAATGAAATATGTGCAAAAACTTTGCTAACAATTTGCTGACTTGTTTAGATTGGTTATTATTATTGTTGTTGTTGCTTTTGCTGTTTGTTGGTTAAGTTGCCACGGCACGTTTTACACTTCAACACAGAAATTCCAACGCGCCCATTACAATTAGGCAAGGCAGGCATTCAGGAGAGAGAATTTTGTAAAACAAAACAGCTGGGCGCAAAATTTTAATGAGTGGCAAAATATTCATTCGTGTTCATGTCGGAGGTGGGGATTGCGGGGTGGGGGCCCGCAAACACACAATTGAGAGCGAGACACAAAAACCATTAAAAACGTGGCTCATGAAATTTCAACCAAAAGAGATTCACAGCACTTAATGTTAATGTAATTTCATTTTTAAAGGTTAATTATGCAGGAAGCGAAACAACATTTTCAAGCAAAATAGTTGAGTGACACGGCAAACTAATTGAAGTGGAGTTTGATTTTATGGTTATGAAGCTAAACAGTATGCTATAGAAATTGAGAAGACACTTTAGACTGCCTCCTGCAGGCATACAAATTTAGTTAATTTTGTAAGAGTATGTAAGTGTATGTGTGTGTGTGTGCGTGAGTGTTAGCGAACCATTAAAAATGTCACGCCTAAATTTAGTCGACTTTGATTTGTCTCTCACACAGACTTTCTTTATTTTACCACCATATTTCCTTCTCTGTCTCTCTTTTTGCTTCTGTTTCTTGTCTGTCTGTCTCTATATTTGCTCGTACTTTGTATTTGATCTTATTTTTTTTTTTTTTTTTTTTGTATAATTTGATTTTTCCCCCACATACTTTAAGTGCCATTTTTTGTCATCAAAGAAAATTTATAAATAGCTTAGTTAAAAGATTTCTCTTAAATCTTTTTTCCCCACTTTTTCAATGACAATTACATTTCAATAGACTATAAATTTCCCTTTTAACTTTTAAATGCCAAACAAAGTAAAGTTATTTTATTTTATAATGAAATTTCTATACCCTTGCAATCTCTTGGCATTTAACAATTTTCGTTTATATTAAACATTGAATCTATTTAAAGGTAAATCTTTAGTTAATATCAGAAATCCTTCTCAAATGTTTACCTAACAAATTTCATTTCTCAAGTCTCTTAAATATTTTGAATTACTTTATCTTTAAAAGATTTGATTGATTTGTTTCCTAAACTAATAACCTAAACAATATATAATAGTCCAATCCATTAGTTTCAATTAAATGATCTGTTTATTTAAGTTAACTAGGCATACAGAACAGTAAGTATATAGGTAATCGAAGGCTTTGTCTGCCAATGAAACAAATATAATATAATTTACAGGCATTATCCACCCTTCTTTTCCATGCGTTAAATTTAATTTGGCCAATTTTCCAACGTCCGTTTGGAGGGTATGTAAAAATTACCGTTATCACTTTAATCAACCGAAGAAACAAAAAAATGCCATAAAAATAAAGTAAATAAGTAAATCAAGGCGACAGTCAGACACACACACACGCACATACAAACAAAATGAAAATTATCTTCAGCTTAAATAAATTTGGCAGAAAATAAAACATGCACCTGGAGGGTAAGTAAAGTTGCCGCCAAACCATTTGGCTCATCTTTCAAATTTAATGTCTAATTTAAATGTTGTAAATACCAAAAACTGTGCAGACTTTGTTATGCAAATGACTTGTAGCCCATCCCCTTGGCACAGTGGGCCCCTCATCAATACAAAAAGTTCGCTTATCTTTTATAAGTTCACAATTGAAGGAATAATGAAAAAATATGCCAAAAACATTTACTGTGGCGACTTTTAATGATTGCTATTTATAATGGTTGCTGGACCTTTTATATTAAGCTGTGTAAATGCAAGAAGCTTTAACGTAAGGGCAGCTCTAAAGCAGCAGACTCATTTAATAATCCCAACATATTTGTCTCTATATATGTAAATGAACTTTTAAAGTATTTGACAACTTCTCCTCCTTTTCTCCTTACTAAATTCTTTTACTGGTGTTACCTAAGTATTAAATTTTAAAAAATATATTTCCAATTCATTTATTATTCAGTTTGTATTCGCCCCAATGTGCACCGCATCGAAAAGAATGAAAATCACACAGTTAACACCAGAGCAATGAGGGAAAGGTGGAACCCAGACGAATGCCTGTTTGCCATGGTCAAAGGGGATGCAGAAGCTGGGGAGGAGGGGATTGGGGTAGACAAGGCGCTTCTGGTGCTCTAGTTTCTATTTGCTGCTGTAAATATCATTAACGTGATTTTAAAGCCGGCTCGTAAAACTGCCAGGACAACGCCCAAAAAAAAAAAAAAAAAAGGAGCGGAAAGGAAAAGAAGAAAGCGACGAGATGAGTGTCGAGTGTCGGAAATTTGCTTTTAATTTTGCAGCAGCGGCCAGCTAGGGGCGTGCCCCTTGCTCTAAATGCCTTTTTGGTTAATGCATCAGGCCAGGCCCTTTTTCCCTTTCCCCTTTCTCCTTCGTGCTTCAATTTACACCTGAGCATCATCCGCACACCACCTGCCATATATATCAAGCAAAGCTTTAAATTATGGCAGGACAAAGGACATGATTTCTGTTGTTGTTGTAGATGTTTTTACTCCCTTCCTTTACTTTGTTTGTTAGCTAAGAGCAATTGAGTTCTACTTAGGAAAGAGGGTTAAACAAAACAAACCCAACAAAAAAAACAAAAGTGAATGTTTTTTTTTTTTAATTTTTTGCAGATAATAATCAATTTACAAAAAATAAACATTAAAATTCAGTAAAAATAATGTAAACTTAAACTACAAATTGGGGAATACAAAAATATAAAGAAATATATGAAAAAATTTGATAGTTTTCAACAATTTTTTTGTTTTCTATCTTTATTTAAATGTATTTTAATTCAATTATTAATTGACCGAGTCTCTTTTACACAAATATTTGGTAATAGCATCAAAAATCTATTTGTTAATAGAACCAAAAAGCAAGACCAAAAACATATATGCATACATATTATATATTCTTGTATAGTCGGATTAAAACTGAATATTATTATTTTGATTGTTTTTTTTCAGTACTGTAAATAAAAAATATGTTGAACGAATTCAATTTTTATTTAATATTTAGTTTACATTTAACAAAAAGCATTGTACATACATTTTGGTTAGTATGAATGTTAGATGCGGTCTGGCAACCCTTGCATGGGCTGATAGAGAGACCAGACGAAGGATAGTGGCAACAATGGATAATAAAAAAGTTAAGTTGCAGCAAGGACATCATAAAGTCGTTAGTTTTTGTGATGATGGCCAACAAAGATCGATGAAATTTAGCAACTTAAATTAATATTATACTTATACCTAAACTATTGTTAACCTAAATAAATTTATATATCTTTCTCAATACTTGCAATAAATCTACTTGTTACTTGTATTACAAGTCTTAATATATCTGTTACCTAATTAGCAATATCTCAAGCTCATAATTGAATGAAATTATATATGTTTGGCTTGTGAGAGAAGCGTTTGTTAATAACTTGAACATTACTCTTACAAATGGCCTGCCAATCATTCTGTCACAAATAGTATACATACATTTGTATTTGGGAATTCTGAATCAAATTGGCAGCCAAATTTTGACAGACTGAAAATGTAAATTGAAACCATTGCAACTTCATTGTCTGGTATCAAATCAAGGTATTGATATGTTATGTAAATTTATCCGATTTCACGGATTTCGCGTAGGCTTAAAACAATTGCAATAGCGATCAGCTTACTGACAGAGAGTGTCATGCATTACCTTACTTGTTTCTCTTTTTTTTTTATATATGGCATATGCCATTTTAAATTAATTTTTTCGTTTTTTTGTTTTGGAAGAAACCTTTTTTTTCCATTGCTGGCTATCCAATTTCATTAATGAGCTTTTTTTTGGGCTCAGCTTATAGACAATTGCATTCAATTTGTCAGCAATATTACGGGACAATCCGATAAAGCCAACGAACCACCAATGACCTACACGGAATGGTGTGGCATTTCCCCCAGTTCTCTGCTTTTGCTGTGACAGTTTTCAACCATTCAAAATAAGGAGAGAAAAAACTGTAAAAGGAAAAAAGAAACCCAATAGCAAATTTTTAAACAAGTGTTAACACTACCTCACGACCTTTACCTTTCCAACGACCAACGACCAACCCATCAAAAAAATATATATGTATATATATGTAAATGGAAAACAGAGATGCGAGGGAGCGTTGCGTGTTAAATGTGGGGAAATTGGGTAAAATGCAAGTGTATAAAGTGCCAGCCAACCATTGGTGACCAGAGCCGAGAATAAGCTGCTTCTTTTTTTTTTTTATAGGGTGGAGATGATGATGATTCTGATGCTACTGTTGTTTCTGTTACTGGTGAGGTGTATTGTGGTCAGCTCAGCTCTCAGTATGTTGGTATCTGGTGGGAGGGAATTGTGGGTTTACCAAGTGCAAGGCCGAAAATGTATGCCAACAAAAATGCTGAGCTGAATCGAAGTCAATAATAGAGTATATTGACACCAAAAGAACATAAGGGAAAAATACTTCAACGTTTGTTATGGATAAATAAAGTATAACGGTATAACAATATAAAACAATCATTTATAAATTTGTATAACAGTTGTACATTTTATGTTTCTACTTATTTTAAAATTCAGACCAAATGTCCAATGGCACTGTTTTTAATTTAAAACAGATTTTGAATGTGTCTGCCATGATATTTAATGTCCTATCTGTATAACAGTTCTATTTCTTAGACATACAATTGACCTCCAATGTGTATAACAGTCTTAGGAATAAATAAGTTTCAGACTTTTAAGTCCATTATATAACAACTAAACATTTGTTATACAGTTTTTACTGCAGTCTGTCTCTAAACTTAATTCTGTTATACATTAATTAAGCAGTACTGGGCATTATAGTTGCAACACTTTAAGTAGACTATCTGAATTCTAATCCTTTTTATAGAACAAACACTGACTGAAGCTGGTATACTTGTAGCGTAATAAAACTTGATAGTTTGAAAGTGTATAACAGTTCGTGAAAATGATAACTAAACACAACTGCCGTTTAAACGTCATATCAAATAGCCAATAAATATTAAAAACTTTTTTAGATGAGGCTTAATAAATTACATCTTATAAAGTTATTTCTCTGTATAACAGTTTAAAGAGCGGAAATTGAATTGAATATGCCTTCGGGAACTCGCATTGGAAAACATTTTCACTCAATCTCTTATCGCAGTTGCTTTCGATAAAAATTTATGAGTTTTGTTCTGTGTGTCTCTTTCCTCTTTCCCCCTCGGAAGTTCATTTTTGCCTGCTTCTCATTTCATTTCCATTTTCGGCGTTTGCTTGCTACTCCTTGCACGGTTTCTGTTTCATTTTATTTCTTTTTTTATTTTTTCTTTCTTGATTTTCTGCCAGTTCCTTTTGCAACTAATTACTCTGTTATAAATTCGAAAAAGAAATTGAAAACTTTTCATGTGTGTTTGTAACATCATTTAAAAGATACACTATGAGAAATGGGAGAAAAAGAAACAGACCGGCTATAACAATTTGATTTACTATCACCAAAAAACAAAAGCAACAAAAATAGCTGTCAAAGTCATTAAATTTAGAAAGAGAACACGAAAGAGAAAAAAACAACAACTTTTTGCGCAACAAAAATAAAATAATTGTGTAACCCACCCATCAAAAAAAAAAAAAAAACCAAAACAAACACAAAAAAAAAAAGGAAAACAATTGAGTAGGAAAAAAAATGAAGGCGAAAACGCGCGAAATTTATGAGCCATCTTTGCGCAGTAACACGCACGCATATAACGAGCCATAACCAGTACACACACACACACACAGACATATACTATAACCCACACACACGCATGGAGAAAACGCTTTTCTAACAGTACTTTGTTTTAGTTTAGGGCACAATGGCCAACACCATTTGCCATAGTCATAGTCATAGTCATAGCCAGGACCAGGCGGCAACACTTCAGTCAATAAAACGCAGGCAACAACATAAAATCGCATGGAACAATAGAATCGCCCTCCCTTTCATTTAGAGGCTACACTAAGAGAAATTTTATTTAGGGAAGATATTTGATTAATTTTAATCATATCAGTTGATATATACAAACCTATTATCTGTACAGCAAATGCAATTATGATGCAAATTGGAACTAAAAAGAAACTAGGAGAACTTTAAACATGTTTTTCGAAAAAGTTCCTCAAAATGGCAAAACTTTTAGGAATTAGCTTCTAAATATTTTACCAAAGAAACACTTAATAGTTCTTTGTAAGTAATTTTATTATGTTAAAAGTATTATTTATAAAAGTTCTTTGAATTATCTTTGTACTTGAAGTTGAAAATACAACTTTTCATTCCATAAGAGATTCTTCTTGATTTGAGTTTTTCATTTATTAGATTTATGTTCTGAGTAGTTTTCATATAATATGAATAATAGTTTCAAATAAGCAGTTTCGTTTGAAATATTTTCGTTTAATAATATTTACAGTTTGAATCCTTTTTAAAAGCACTGTAAAAAGGTAAAGCTAACAGCTAAAGCAACTTTCTTATACTGTCATTTAATAGATCTTCAATTCAATTCTATTTTAAGTCAACAAATTTTAGATTCCTATCATATTTTATTTAATTTCTTAATTTACTATGTTTCTCCAACACTGTTACTATTAAAGTTTTTTAATTTTTTTGTTGCAGTGTATTTAAAAGGTATTGCTGTTCGACCCCAGTAAACTTTTCACCAAGAAACTTTTAGCCCCAGTTTTGCTATCTCTATTTGCAGCACTTAGTTGCAGCTGCAAAAAGCAAAGAAGAAGTTGAATGCCGACCAGTTAGAAGAGTTAGACAGAGTGAGAGAATGTGAGAAAGAGAAGGAGTTATACTCAGAATCAATCATCAAGTTTAAACGCATTACAGTGAGCGTTAAACGATAAGCAGCTTTGTTGCATTTTACTCCTTGCCATACTTACTAGATCTATCTAATACCACACACACACTTCTACATTAGTATATACGTAGACACGCACACACATTCACATGGGCACATAAAAGATAGTCTTTGGTTTCACTTTCCCCCTTTTAACCTCCATCATCATCTTCTACTTGAGCTCTTTTATTGTTGTACAACCTAAAAACTAAAGCAATAATACGCTTGCCTTGGCTCGTATTGCATTTCATCTATATGTATTATATATATATAAATACATTTATATACTATATAGATACATATGTATGAGTATATATCTTTATATATGTACATATTTACAGATTTACGATGGCCAGAAAGAACAAGCTGAATTGTCTTTATTTTCAAGTTGAATTGGTATAATGGGTAAAGTGACTTCTAAATGGGTATAAAAAAATTGAGGAAAAAATGGACAAAGATTGAGATAAAGAAAGAGAGATAAATTGGCGAAAAAGATGAAAATAATATAAAAGAGATAAGTATAAACTAAGAGACAAAAATTTAAAAATAAATATTTTCGGTTGCTTCTAGTTGATTTCTTTAAGTTATGTTATATTCCGTGGAACAGTTTGATATGAAAGTTTGAAGATATCAATTTTAATCTGTATAACAGAACTTTAATCTAGTTTTTTAATTATCATTTTTATTTGTTTAAATAAACATTTGATGGAACTATTATATAAGATTTTATTATTAATTTGAGGAGAGTTGGAGATTGGTGAACAGAAAGGTTTTTCTTTAGGTAAATATAATTTAATAAAATTAATAAAATAAGTATATATATTCGACTGTATAACAATATTTTTAATTTAAAAGAATTAATTTCATATTTCTGCTTCTAAATATTTTGCAATTTGCGTAACATTTAAAGTTCTTTTCAATTTTTATTCATGATTTGTTTTCTTTTTTATAACAATCAACTTTCTGTGATCAATTAAAAAAAAAAAATCTCTGCTTGTTAGTGTATAACAGTTGCTGCATATTCCCAAAATGAAAAAAACAACTTTTTTTTACAAACAATAATCTAATAAAAATGGTTAACTTTTTTTTTCATTATACGTTAACTTCGTTTCGGTTTCGCGTTCTATAACAAATTTCATGCTTCCACTTTTGAGACCAACAGATAAGGGCGAAAGGGGAAGGTTATGGGACTGGGGAGTAAAGGGTATTGGGTTATGGTAAGATATAGTTGCTGTTGGTTCCGATGCCTTTTTGTTGGCCTGTCTGTATGTGGTTAGAAAACTATTTATTTAGTTGGTCATTTTGCTGCTGTTGTTATTGTTTGTTTGGTTGTTTGTAATAGACAATACTCTCGCCCATAACCACCCGCTCCCTTCTTTACATTCTTCTCCTATTGCACAGTTGTAAATGCTATATCTCTATATATGTCAACAGAGCAATAGGGAAAGAACGAGAGAGAGAGAGGGTTGAAGGGAAAACACACATCCGTTGGATCTATAAATTTCCTATGTCTCTCTTCTGTTGTGTTTTGGTGTGTGAAAATGTGAGCGTATTTATTTATTGTTGGCACTAACTCTTACAAAAAAAAAATCTATATATATATATATATAGATATACTGGAAATGATATAAAAAAAATGCTGGACGGAGAAACGAACCTCTATATACGGTGCGTATAATCTCTGTGACTATGTGTGTGTGTGTGTGTGTTTGTATAACGATTATTGAAAAGAGTGAGACAACGAGAAGTAAAACACGAAAAAGCGGATATCAAAGTGCGATTTATTTTTATTAGTTTCGGATGTCCAATGTGTGGGGGAAATTGAGAAATTAGAAAATATTATACAAGGCACTTTCTATATTTTTCTCTCTCACTTTCGTTTATATCAAATTTATATATGTTTGTACATACAGATATTCTCTCTATATATATATACTTTTTATTTTGGCTTGTTAACACTCTACCTAAAATGCCAACAGTTGGGATTTATTATGATGGTGTCGTCATTTGAGATGCGCCATGTGATGTCTGTGATTTTACGATCACTGCGCTAACTAGAATTGTGACTCAATCAGGAATATATACATTCTATCTATCTGTAAAAGAGGAAGTAGCAACATTCAAGAAGGATAAGAAACCTTTCAGATCGACTCGTTTGGGTATCTGGCTTTACCAATTCTCCTCATCCCAAAATCTATCATTTGGTCATGTCACTAGTTTTCGTTACACTTCAAAAATCACCGTCACAGTGGTTATTTCTCATCCCTCGTTTACTTTTTTTCAGTTGTATATTTTCTATTTAATAACATTTGATTTGATTTTTGTTTGACTCTTACAGACTTTCAACACAAAAGCTAATTACAAAACTTTTATTTGTTATTTTTGTCAATTTTGATTTGAAAATGTTGTTGATGGGCAAGTGTGTATAAGTAGTGTATACAAGTGATTTAATTAAAAAATAATAAAATTCTTACAATTGAAAAACACACACAAAACAATTGAAAATTTACCTTAATTAAAATAAACAATAAATAACACCAAATAAAAGTAATGAAGAAACAAAAAAACACAAGAGAGAAAGAGGAGAGATATATAAACTAAATGAATTATATTTTTCAATAATAATAAAAAGCACATTCTCTTGCCAATTCAATTACAATTACACTTTTCACAAATGAACAATATTTTGTTGCAAAATTATTTGAACAAAATTCATAACCGAATATTTTTTGTTTAGTTTTATTTAACTAATAAATTTACGATTTACGATTTAAGTCAAATCATTGCACAATATCAAAATGCTAACCAAAATGTTTCGTCATTTTTTTTTTGGTAAACATTTTCATTTCCAATTGCAATTTTTAATTTTTCTAATTGTTGGTCTAGATTTACTGTAAACTTTATGCATTTTGAAGCTAATTACAAAACTCAAATGCAGCGAAAGAAATGCAGAAAAATAACAACAAAAACTATTGCCTATTTATTAGGGCTAAATCTGTATATGCATAGCTTTAGCTAGCGGAGGGTTTCCAGCGGGGTATATATGTACATTGTACAGTAAATTGTTGGGTTCTGAATGTGGCATTCAAATTTATTCAAAACAATTTTATTCAAATCGCAAAAAACTAATTCGAGGCACGTACCAAACGGGAACAACACGCGTTCAACAATAAAAGGCAACGTTTGCCCTAGTCCAAAAAAACCATTTCATCCCTCCTTCATGTTACACCACCCTCTGGTCCAGTTTGCCACTAAATTCACATATATCTAGAAATATGTGTATATGTGTATGTGCAAAAATAACGTACATTAGTTTGTATATTCCCTTTACCCGTTTCCCTTTGTCTCAATTGATGTTACCCCTTGGGAATATTTTCTCAGCAAATTATGCCATTTTGTTTGTTGTGTTGTAATTATGTTTAATTTTATTGTCTGGTTATATTTGTTGTAATGATTTCTGGTAATGCGCTAATTGTTTTGGGTACCATAAACTTGATTTACATATATAAGTCCATAAATTTGGGTTTAACATGGAATAAAATATTAAATTTATCGAAAGAATTTTCCCTATACAATAAAAGGTTTACTAGATTTTTCAATTTTGAAATGAAACTCATGATAGAACTTTATGAACGACGTAACATTACCCAATAATAGAGGGAGCTGATTAATTAATGGAAGATCGAAAGCATAAGTCCCAAGTTTAAAGTAGTATTCGTACTTTTGTTGATTGTAATAAATGATCTTTTCAATAGATATTTAAATGTGTTTGAGATTCTCATTAGTCTCCATGTAAAGATGACAATACGTTAGTTTCATTTATTGTTATAGAAATGTTAATCAATATTAACTTGGTTACAAAACATCGCGGAATACGTCATAAGTTTACTTTTCAATGCCCTAATGCATAGGTATTTTAAAAAATAATCAAATTAAAAGAACGTTTTAAAAACTGATAACTTAAAAACAAATTCTTAGATTGAAAACGAAAATAAATAAGGAAAACGAAAAGAAGATTTAATTGTTACTTCACCAAAGACAAGCAGATGAATGTGAAAATCTGTGAGAAATGCCGGCTTTTTATACATTTTTTAGGACAAAGAGTCAATGCCTACTCGATCGAAATACTGCAAAAAAATTTTTACAACTAAAACTTGAACTGCATAAACATTTGATTGTAATATCTTAGAAAGCTTAAGCAATAGAATTCGGAAAGAATAATTGGTAATTATTAACTTTTATTCCACGCTCTCATTACATCTTTAAATGTTAATTAATAAGCAATTTCTTGTTGGGTATTTGTTTAGTTGTTAAAATAAACAACAATTTTCTGCTAAAAGTACATTGAAATTAAGCTAAATCTAGCTGTTTACCGCTAATTAAAGTGCTGTAAAACTAATTTTTAGTGTTGAGAGTCTTGTAAATGTGCTATTGGCAAATAACGTACCATATGGACAGCTAAACTTAAATCGTTAAGCAACATTAAGGAAAACATTTTCAAGCATTTGGTAAAACTTTATTAATAGAAAATGTCTTTAATATTTGAACGATGTATCAACAAAGAAATTGGTGGTCGTAAAGATCACATTTACGAATACTGAAGTGCAAATCTAGCTTTATTTAGAGTGAATTAGCATCTTGTTCCGCAATTCTAATTACCAAAAAGGTTTCCTTATTGTTTGTTCCACCTTTTTTATTGTGTAAGCCACAAATGATCTTTGAAATTTTAAACCAGTAAAATTCTTTCTCTTTATCAAATTACATTACATCAAAATTTTGTGTTATTATTTGCTACGTTATCCAATCTTATATATATCTATATAAATTAATATATTAAAAATCCATATTCAACTCTGTATCGCTCGTAGATTAATGCATATAATGCATAGACCACTCTGTTCAACCAGATTCTAAAGAAAGGTAAAAGAGAAGTGACCGAAACATAACTTTATTATTTTAAGTGCATTTCATTACTTTACAAAATTGCAGATAATTTGTTTAGGTAACTTTACCTACTAAAGTACTTACTTTTCGACATTTAGGTAGATCAACTTTGTTTGTTTGTTACCTATTCAAAGAACAATTCTTCTAATTAGTTTCTATTTAGAATTAATTAAATAGTCTACGACGTTCATTGTAAGTCTGCATATTAGATATCTAGTGTCGCAGATACTCTTTAATCGTCCAACTACTGGGTAAATTACAAAACAACTACGTATGTATGTATGTATGTAAAATTGCTTCCCACCCTTAGTCAGGTCCAATGACCACAGAGTTGCCAAATAAAGCGAGAATTTTGCCTCATGTTTTTGTTTCATTTTATCTCCGTTACCATTCTCCACCTATATTCTATCTGTTTCAGTAATTGAAGCTCCTGAGGAGGGGAATGTGTGATGTAGGTAGCCTGAATGCTATCAATATTGGCTAACGAACACTTTTTTAAATGCACAGTTACAGATACAAATACACATGTGTATCCTGGCGTATCCTGACGGTATCCTGGGTATCTGTAACGGCAGTTGGTTCGTTTGTTTATCAATTTGCCAACAAAAATGCTTGGGAATGGCCCGGCCTTGCCTAGTCGAAACGATAAACCGCAATATAGGGAAAAACCATGTCAACTTCTTACCCACCCCTCCCCACGACCGCACCATCCGCACTGCAATCATCTTCTTCCCAATCCAACATTTTGTTTGTGGTATATGGCATTTGCTGAATATGTTCAAATTAAAAATCAATTGATTTCGTTGCCCATTTTCAACAATTAGAAAAATTTAATTAGCAAAGCGAAACAAATATAAATTATGATAATAAAAAAAGATAAAAAAAAAATCAAATTTTCCATTATGTATGCATAGGCGAAGCATATTTCCCTTTATTTTCTCATCTTTTTCGAGTTTTTATTTTTTTTGTTGTTTAGCATAATTTAATTATGCAAAAGTCGGCGTTCGCGTGCCAAAACTTATAATATTTCAATTTACTAACTGGCAAATGTTCAACATTGTGAGGGTGTTATTTTAATACACTTACTCCAAGGGGTATATTAGCTTCTAGAAGTTGGACTTACATTATTGATTTGATGCTATAGAATAAGCATGCAAAAATCTTTTACTGAGCTTTCATATTTTAAACAAAATTATAACGAATTTATTTTTTATTTTCACATTTTTAATATTATTGGGACTACAAAATAATGATCAAATATTAACCAAGGTGACCTCTGACCTTGCTCCATGAAAAAATTGACTATATTCTAAACTATCATGAGCCAATTTTGAAAAGTTATCAAGCAATCATATTTAATTTTTATCCTGAATTTTATTTTTTTTTTAATAGTTTAAGCAAATATAATTTTTTGACATTAGAAGATTTTTCATATTTTCTTTATTTACTTTTAAAAAGAAAGATCTTACTAAGATTCACAGCCAAAACCAAACAATCGACAATTAGTAAGGGTATCTAAAACTTTGGCAAGACCAAAGTTAACTTTAAAATCTCTGTCCCTTTTTTTTTATTCATTTGATTTATACAAATTTATTTAGGGCCAAAGTCTAAATACAAAATTCAATTAAAAGTTTTTGGGATAAGCGAAAGACAGAAATAGAGAAAAAAAATGTAAAAGTAAAACTAAAGCTAGTTGACCAATTAAACTGTTTGTTCATTCCAAGAAGTATCTTTTAGTTTTCACTTCTTTCACTAGGCGCTGCCCTTTCACTTTCACATCGTCTTCTTTCCCTCTCATCATCCGTCGCCATGACGAGAAGTTCCTGGCACTTAAAGCAAGCGAATGACCAGAAATTATGACTTCCAATAAGGCAATGCGCCAAAAAATACTCAAAAAGCATTCGCCATTTCGACCCACTGCAGTGAATCGTAAGTCAAAGAAAACTGACATCAATTTTCAACTGCATGAATGAATGCACTAATGGCACTTGAAAGACCACCCCACCCAAAAAAAAAAAGGAGCTCGGAGAAAAAAAAAATACAACCAACTCGAAGGAGAATCTGAGCAAAAAAGGCACTTAAAACAAAAAATTGAAGAAAACTCAAATTATACACGACACTTGAGTCATAACAACAAAAAAACAGAGAAAATATAAGTATAAAAAAAAGAATTTATGGACCAAAGTTAAAGAAATGTATAAAAAAAAGTGTGGCAATGGCAAATTAAAGTTATATAGTACGTTAAGGGGAAGAAAAAGGGAATGGTTCTGGAGTGTGTCGACTCCATTTATTAATGCGATAAAAACTATGGCCATAAATGAAAGGCCAGTGAAGCGAAAAAAAAACTAGTTAATCTAAATAACTCGAATTATTTATAACAGCTCGTTCTTATAAGATTTTTAACTACAGTTTTCTAGGAATCATTTTAAAATTATTATAAATTTACACAATAAAACTAAACCCAATTTGTACCCAAAACTTTGCAAAAGTTTATCTAACAGGGAAAAGAAAGTGTTTTAACTCTATAAATTGTGTATATATAACATTCACTTTATAAGTCAAAGTTTTATGAGATATGTCAATTTAATTGTCCAAATGAACTAGTTCCTATTCTTTAGTTCCTATTCTTTTGAGTAAACACTCAGACTTTTTACTTTTCATGAGAACTAGTTCCTTTGAGGGCGTCTCTAAATTGCACATTCTTTGTTCTCTTGTCAAAATAAGATTATTTATTTATATACTGAATACATTGAATATCTAGAAGATTTTAGAACTTCTTCTAACTTTTGCTGTTTGAAATTAACGATGGCTTTATTTGCCTTGTCTTGCAACACTGTTTATTCGCCCGGTCTTGCAACACTGTTTTTATCACTATAGCATTAACTTAGTTCGCTGTGTTATGTCCCAAAGATAGGATCGTTCGCCTACGAAGTTATTAAACACTATATATGTACAATTTGAACATCACCTAAAGTCTATTACTTATCTAGCACATCTTCTTTCTAGTTAGTTGGACAAATCCCAACATTTTCTTAGTACATATATTATAAGGACCTACGTCAAGCATGTCAGAGATCAACCTTGTACTTGGCTTTAGTAAAAATAAAAAGTCGATCTAGCAAGAAATTTCAGCTTGAACTTTAACTTATCGCAAATAAACATCAACGAATTCGAACTGATATTAATTTCTATTAAAATTTCAAACAAACTTTTATTAATCTGTTAAAAAGTTATAAAACCAGCAAGGAAAAAAAAAACAGAAAAATGCAACTAACTAAAACTATTTCAAAAGTGCATAAACAGCATCAAAAATTTTCTGCCAAATATGCAAAACAATAACACGAGAAAAAAAAAATATATAAAAATATTAAAAAAAAAAAAAAATGAATATACTGGTCAAATTTTGTTTACCTATTCACAGGAGGGAACCAAAAATTTGTATGTTGTAACAGCAACATTTTTAGAAACATTTAAACACACATAAATATTCATTTGTAAGGAAACAGGAAATACTGGGGGAAAGAAAAAAAACTGAATACCGGAAACACATTTTTGTGGTTAATAATCATTTTGTTGTTGTACAACAAGAAAAAATAATAAAAAAAATAAAAAACCGAACGAAAGTAAAGGAAAACTCTGATACAACAACAAACAGAATGAAAAACATAATGAAAAGTGAATTTAGACTGTGAAATGAAATTTATTAATACAGAAAAGGAAAAAGGTGAAAAAGAAATGTCTTTTGAAGATGGCACACCGAAAATTAGATACTCTTGGAGTTTAATAAAGTTTTATATTATTTATGTTGTTGTTAAGGTAATATTGCTATTGATTAATTTAGTTATAATTTGTTTTTAATAAAATTTTTTAATATATCATTGTTACTCCATCAAAACCATTTGATCTACTCTTAAGTAAAAGATATTCTACTAATCTTACTCTTGCTGATCAAAGTTGTATATATCTTATATAAAATAACTGTTACATATCATTTCATTTGTCTCAAATGCCCTTTGCTAGGGTATGGAAAAATGTATTTTTGCTGACAAATTTGCATTTTGGGGGAGAAATGTTTTTAACACCTGTCGAGACCAACAAAATTGTAAAATTTCACATACAAGAACAGATTTTTAGTCAAAAATTTGTGCACAACATGTGTGTACGAGTGTGTGTGTGTGTGCTTGGGAGTGTGTCTTGTCAGCAGGCATTTCCATAAAATATAATTAAAAACAACAAGCTGAATAGAGGGAAAACGAAGGAGAAGGAAATTGAGGAGAGATTTCTTGCATATTTTGCGGTTTGAGTCTCTATTCTCTATCTCTCTCATTCTTTATCTATCTCGCTTTTTCGCATTCTATTTGTGTTGTCACAATGTATTTAGCATTGCTTTTCTAAAATGCAATTATTGTTACAATTATTGTGTAAATTCTGTAATAGACAAATGTCTTCTTCAAAATCTTTCATCCCTCCTTTCTCATTCTTCATCTCTCTCTGTCTTTCTTTCTTTCTTCACTTGTCTGACATTTGTCTGCATTCTGTTTATTCGGTTTGTAGCTTTGTCTAATTGGTAAACCATCCACACACTTGTTTGATTAAAGCCCAAATTCATGTGAATAAGTAAAACTGCAAATGAAGTTAAGTTTCTGACTAAGTGCCCGACAGCAACAACAAAGTGAAGTGGAACTGGAGAGGGAATTTATCTTGACGATTTCGTTTTGGTTTTGGTTTCGTTTCGTTTCAAGTGCCAAAATCCAAAAATTTACGCTCGATTTGCATTCAGTTTGCTTTCATCTAACCTCCTTCAATTGTCAAAGGACTATCACAAACAGCAACCAACCAGCCAGCAGGCAGGCAGTCGTCAACTCAATGACCCGACTTGTTAGGCTACCCTTTAACCCACCCAATATTCCACAAAATTCATGCAGTCATTCATTTCTCATTAGCAAGCAATCATTGCCGTTGTTGTAAGGGTTTTAAAATTCATTTTAATTCTTAATTTGTGAACTAACGTTAAACATTTAAACTTTAATATTTTTAGTAACTATTTATCTATTTCAAATACATTTTTAGACAATAATCTTAAGAACGAATATCCTGAGTGGTTTGCTTTATCTTAGAGAAAAGTAAAAAATTAAAAAATTTATATTTAATTAATACGTTTTCCAGCTGAACTTAGTATAAGAATTGTTATGCTTACGTTTCAGTCTATTTATTCTATTTATTCGACTCTAAATGTATCTTTTATATCATTTAAATCTAACAAAATGAGCAAAAATAATAAAATCATAGAAGATAATACCAAAAGAAAAGTGAAATTCTTATAAATCTATTCATTTGTGGTAAAATAAAGATTAATAATGTTAACATTATTAAAGGATTAGTTAATCTTTCAGAACAAACCTATCATGAAAAAGAGTAAAAGAAATACTTTTTAATATCAAAATTTAACTCAATTTTCCACAATTAAGACAACTTCTTTACCATTTACTATAACATCTTTAATATTATATCAAATAATTCCGAGTTCTTGTTCACTAACAAGTAAAGTTGGTCTTACTTATATTCTTCTTTTATTCATTTGTAAGTTTAATTACCTAGGTAACCTTTAATTATGGATTTATTTTCTTAATGTTTATGTCTGGACATCTTTTTTTATGCAATGAATTCCTTTGAATAACCTTTTTTTGTGCTCTTGTTTCAGTTGTCACTTCTACAACTTAATTAAGTTCAATTGAAGTCAAACTGGACTAAGCTTATAGAAAAAGTGACAAAGAGAGAGAGAGAGAGAGAGAGAGAGAGAGAGAGGGAGAGAGAAAGAGAGAGACAGAAAGAGTGAGAGAAATATCTATTTTTAGCTTCAAAGACAACCAACTGCCGCGTCGAGACATGACCATTTATCAACTGTCTGTTGATGTGCAACTCTATTTTGCTTTCGCAAAATGAAAATAAACAAAAACAAAAGTGCAAAAAACAAAAAGAAGCTGAAGAAGAAGAGAAAAATATTTGCAAATAAAATGTCGGCAATGTGCCGGAAGTAAGCTGGGATCGCCTGAAGAGAGTTTTCCTGCTGTTGCTGCTGCTGCTGTTGTTGTTGTCCTCCTCGGGGAAATGCATTAAACTAAGCACTAAGAAGATGGCCAGGACATGTCTTCTCTCCAGTTAATACTTCTTCACAGCTGCAACTAAATTTGTATGCAATTTGCATTTATCTTTGCTTAGCAACTTAAATTCGTTAAAAACATTTTGTTTTAACATTTTTGTATCTCATGAATACTTAATTTTTATTGACTTAAAGATGAATTTGAATTGGGCAAAAAGTTCATTCTTAATTAAGATGACACAAATCAACCAGAATTTCTATGCAACTTTAAGTTCTAGAACAATTTTTTGATTTATTTCTGTTTAGGTAAATATTTACTTAATATAAAGAATTAATTTAATTTTGGGAGTTATCTAAAAAATCTAGTTTTGTTCATATTGTTGAATAGTTTCGTTTTTAATACTTATAAAAATTTATATTGAATATTATGATAAAATGTATCTTACAACTTTTTAACTAATTATAAAGATTTAATAAACTCCAATTTAATTTTCAGGCGGTTTCTCATCTTTTAGTGCTTGCTCTTTAATTATCTTACTTTTTTTTCATTTCTCTCTGTATTCATTACTTTCTTTCTTTCTGCTTTATGTTATCACATGCAACTTCCTTTTCCGGCAAACATTCGAGCCACGCAATTGCAGGCCAAAATTAAAACTAAACACCTAAAGAAAAAAAAGAGAGAAGAATAAAAGGAACAGAAAAAAATTTCCCAAGAGAATATGCAAAAGAGGAGTAAAAGGAGATGGCATAAGAGTAGAAAAAACGCCATCAAGCATAACTTTTCCAGTTCGCACTTGCGGCTAATAAATTGGTGTGAAATTTCCATAAAATAAAAGTAAACGTAAAATAGAAGCTAAAAACAAAAGAGAGAAAGACAAAAAGATAGAGAGAGAGAGAGAGACAAGCAGAGGCTGTGAAAACAAGCAAAAATGGTGTGAAAGAGGCGTGGCATAGGCAGGATGTGGGAGGCAACACTGCTGTGTTAGGAAGTAGTAAAAATCTCTAATAGAAATGAAAGCTGAGGCCAGAAACCACACAAAAACTAATTTCCCCAAGGCGCAGCAAGGGAAAAACAACAAGCAAAACGAGTAAAACGGAAAATGGAAAAAATTAACTGATGAAAAACGTCCAAGTATGTGGGGAAACATGTGGAGAATGCTAAACGGTTGTCGATCACTTTATAGAAGAAGACGTAACGAGGGAAGGTTGTGAAGTAATCAATGAATCAGACAGTTAATGTTACTATTAATGGAACAATTTGATAAACCCAAAAGGAATAAAAGTATTTCCTTTCCAAATATTATGTTTAATTTCCCTGTTTTTCTTTTCAAAAAGATTTTAACTATTAAGTGGAAAGGTCCTTCATTCAATCCAAAAGAATAAAGTAAAGTAAATTTTATTTATTTTTATTTTATTGTCTCGAATAAAAATTCAAATTCTCTTGATGAAAAGCTTAAACTATTTTCTTTATTTAATCTCAACTCTTTAGACAAATATTTTTCAATAACAAAACACAAGCTCAAGTTCAATGACATGTCTGTCTAAGAAAGCAAAAAAAAATAAAAAAAAGAATGCAATAAATAAATATACATAGTCAAAAACTCTTATCTCCCTCCCCTTGGCTCACTCAGTTTCTAGCCATTTTTCCGACTTTTGTTTGGCAACAAAATTACCCAAAAGCTAAGAGCTTAAAAAAAAAAAATTGGCAAAATGTAAGCATAAAATTTAATCTACTTGAGGGAAACATTTTTGTATATATCCAACAATTTCACTTGAGAGACAAAATATAAGGAAAAGCAAAGTACCAGAATTGCAGAAGCAAGAAAAACAAAAATTGAACGGAAAAAGGAAAATTTATTATCATATCGATATGCGTAATAACTTGGCAATAAAAATAAATCTCAGCACAACGCTATAAATATACAACAAAAAAAAAAAAAAAAATACCCCAAAAGAATGAAATGAAAATGTAAAAAACATCAGCACAAATGCCTTATAAATAATAAGTCTCGATATATGTTCGGATTGCAGATTGAAGTTGAAGATGGCGAAAGTTAAAATAAACAAATATTAGAGGGGCAGACAGACATTGAAAAGGGAAATGGAGACAGATAGAGAGAGGGAGAGAGTGAGAGGGAGCAAAAGATGGGTAAATCATTGCGCAATGCCTTGGCAAGTTTATTGAGCTCAAATCTCTCAATTGCCGCTAATATGAATATTGTCGTGCAAAAAGGAAAATGAACAACTGTTCGTTTTCTTTCACGGCTTTAAATACTCTTTTAAATGGGTACATTTAATATGATTCAATTGCTAAAATTAATCCTATTTGTTAGCAGTCTTAAATAAATCATATTCCTTTGTTATAAGCTATTAGTTTTGACTCCAGAAAGCAAATTGATAATAACTATAAGTAAATTATGATTATAAATATATAACAATAGTAAAAAAGTAGATTTATTTAAACAAGTTGATTTAAATTTTATTGAATTATACTTTAATATACTTATACTTATATTATTAAAAGTTAAAAGTTATTAAAAGTTCTCAGTTCCTTTGAGCTAAACTTGATGGAGAAGTTAAACTTCAAAAGCAAGTTTACCATAAACACTTTTTAGGCTTACTTATCTCCTAAGCGATCTATAAATTGTATAAAAGAAATTATTTTATTAAGATTAACTATAATTATAACGATCGGGAATCCGATGAAAATGTAGGTTACACTTTTTTCCAATCTTCACATATCCTGTTTCAAATCAAAACTGAAATAGTTTGATTGAATATATCCAATTAACAAAAGAAACAAAAACGTAAAGAACATCTTAAGAAACTAATCAACAGTACCTGATCATCATCTAATCTAAATTTAAATCAGATTTTAAATTGAAATTTAATTCGAATTCGTAATGTAAATTTAAATCTAAACTTTAGATTATATAATTGGTTATGAAATTTCTTATTTTTACAAAATTTCTTAAAAAAAGAAAATGCAAGAGTATGTAAATTTCGTTAAGTCAAAATGCAGTTGTTTTTTAACATTAGGCATTTCCCACAGATTTTATACTCTCTCTCTTTCTCTTTCTCTTTTTCTTCGCTATCGTTTTTATTCTTCCCTTTTTTTCATATGCCCGAAAAAGAAAAATGAGGCATACACGATTTCATAAGGAAAATAAGCGAATGGGCATAAGAATGCGAAATGGGAATGAAAATGGGTATGGTATTGCGATTGCTATTGGTATTGGTAAAGCGTAATGTATTTCTTGCTGATTGCTTCTCCAACTTGGTTTATATATATATATATATTCTTATATAGAAAAAATATATATATTCTTTATGTATGTATAGATGGCTGGCAAAAGAAGAAAAAAAAGGCGTTGGGCGGAACTTCAATTTCATTTGATGCAGAAAAATTGCTGGCAATGAAATGAAATGAAATCAACGCTTCATTGACCAGCCCAAAACACAAATATCTCATACATATCTATATAAAAATATATGTATATAAATTTGTATATATATATATATTGTATATAGAGATTTTATTCTTATTTCCGTTTGCTTGTTTTAGATTTACAGTAAAAGTAATTGCATTAATTTCTTAGCAAATTGATTTCCGACATTTAATCAAGTGAAATTTTTTGTTGCAAAGAAATGAAGTGTAAAATTCAATTCAACAAAATATAAAAATTATTTAATTTTTATTAGATAAATGTATCTTTTGTTTGCACTTCATTCAATTATATATTTGTAGATATAAACACTGTACAAAAATGCATAAATTGTTTGTATTTAAATACTTTATAAATAAGTATGAATAAAAACAATAAAAACAAATAGCATAAATAACTAATTCAAAATATTTTTCATGACTACCAGTTGAAAGAGAATGTCCTTCCGGAATCAAAAATGGTAATAAAATAATCGGTTTGGAGATTTAATAATGTTCTTTTTAGTGTTTTCTAACTATTTGATGGAAAAAGAATAAAAAAAAGTTAATAAATGACACAGTTGAATGCGAAAAAAGAAACATTTCCCTTCGCCGCTCTTTTCCTTTTCCCAGCAGAAGTACTTTTTAAAATTACTACGCTAATGCAAGAGCACAAGTAGTGAGACTTGAACTCAGGAACCTTGGTAGAGAAGTAAGAGTGGGTCCCCACTAAACCACCAAATTGTAGTACAGTTAAATATGAATAAAAATGTATATATATAATCAATACCCATGACAAGTCTTACTTTTTATTTCAAACTTATTTTGGAATTTATTTAAAATTAATATTTCTTTCTTAAGTTGTTTAAATCAATCGAAAGAAAATATATGCCAAAGAAATTTTAAATCAGAATATTTGTCTAATAATGTGTATAAATTTAGAACTATTATTAATCTTTTAACGCTATTTGAATCTTTTCTAACCTGACAACCCCCTCCCTCCTGTGTAACATCACTTAATGAAATAAAGTAAATTGATGTATCTAATTACTGCTGTACGTCACAGGCATCTTGTCGCCTTCTGATCCTTCCTTCAGAGATCTCCTCCTTTAAAGACATTAAGTAATTTATAGACAGCGGCTTTAAAGCTTATTAACTTTGTAATTGCTTTACAATAATAGTCTTAATAATTAAAATAAATAAACTTTTTGTAATTGTTATTATAAATTCCTATTTTTCGCCTTAAGTACACTTATCCAACTGGGTAAATTTAATTTTAATAGTAAAGTTATACCTCCATTAACAATTAATAGTGTAATTAAAATATGAAACTCAAATCGTAAACTTAGTAAAAATATTTGATGAACATATTAAAAAAAAAAAAAAGCAAATACTAATTGTCATTTGATTGCAAATTTAACAATGAAATGATTTCTATGTAATGAAATTCTTTGGTCAATTTTTCATATAGTGCGATAGTAAATTTCATTTCATATGTCTCATTAAGTTTACTAAAAAAGGAAAAAGAATATTTCAATCTTTCATATGTGGTATATACAGATAAATGAACATCAACACACACACACACAAACACATATGTACACTGAGACACACACAGACAACTTACTCACACTTAATATCTAGCCAAACTTTCACTCAATCTATGTAGAAGTTTTTGCAGAGACCAAACCAGACCAGACCAGGAAACCGCAATCGCATGTCACCATGTGTGGAAGTGAATTGTGGCGATAACCGCTGTAAGGATGTCCCCTTCTACCACCCACAATATCAGCATCCCCTCAAGAAAAGTCCACCAAAAAGTCATTAAACTTGAATTCACATACGCTCACATATAAGTTGTAGAAGTGTATTCGTATTTGTGTATATGTATGTGTGTGTGTGTGTGTGTGACCATGAAAAGGCAACCAAAAACCGAAAAACTTCAACGTTTTATAAGCTTGGCCCGTCATTCAATTCAATTTCTTGGCACTAAACAGCTGCGGGCAATCTAGTGCATCTGCCAGGAAGCAGTAGGAAGGATATGAGTCTATGTTTGTGTGAGCTTTGTGAGTTTCTAAGTGTGTGTGTGTGTGTGTGTGTGTGTGTATGTGACTGTCTGCGTGCAAATGGCGCAACAAATTAGCGAGTAAAAACTTTACGTTCGTCGCTCCAACAAGCAGAGCAATTAAAAAAAGAAAGTAAACTACAAAATGCTTTTTGGCTTGAAATGGAAAGTCCTGCACTAGCAAAGTAATAACAATTTCTAGTGGTTTTTGGTAGTTCTGTCTAGCATATTCAATTTCGCGTAGCTTTTAATTTTAATTAGAGCCAATTAAATGGAAATGTGCCAGACTCGCACAAAGCAAATTGTCATGTGTTTGCTTTTAACTTTAGCTTAATTTTTCTTTCCTTTTTTTTCTCTCTCTCTCTCTCTCTCTTTATTTTGTTATTACAGTTTTTCGTTTACCCATTTTATTTCTCAGATAATTGCAGTAGAAAATTTCTCAAAAAAAAAAAAAAAAAACAAGCAAATTTCCACTCTCATTTTGTGTTGAGGTCAGCAGGTTAGCTACAGACTTAACGCTTGTGGGTTAAAAGACATTGAAACAAAGTTGTTTTAGTCGGCAACTTAAAAAGAAAGTGCTAAAGACAAAAAAATTAGAGTGGATTTTAGTTAGATAGAAAGGAAATAAGAACTTTGAAATACTCTTTATATAAGAATATATACGATGACTGTTGTAAAGTTAAACGGAATTTTTGCTGATATTTGAAGTAAAATTTCTTAATTTTTATTTGCTTCAATCTTACAGAATGGAATTCTAATGGCAATATCAAATATTTAACAAGAATATTTATTGTCTAAATTAATTTAATGTTTTATTGTCTTTTTTGTGTTCCATTTTAAAGCATTTAAGCCGCCTTATGGTTTTTAATTTCGTTACCACAAAGAAATATTCCACAAAACTTCTTAAGAAAATTGAAATTTCATTTAAATAATTTTGTTTCTATAAATCAAAATTATTTTAATAATAAAATTGTTTCTGAAAACTGTAATATCTATATTAACTACCTTAGAAAAGAAATTGTCTTATCAAAACTGTCCAAAGAGTATTTATTTTATATCCTCACATTGATTTAAATTTTTTTTAATTTTTATTCATTATAAATTAAAAAAATCTAGTAATCTCTTTAATAAATAAAAAATTGTTCAGTATTAATATTATCTTGGGTTTTTAATTCTTTTTCATTATTCTAAATACCGATAAACAATTTCATTTACATGACCGCTAACGATCCTTCATGAAATTTAATGCTCTAACATTTTTGCAGCGTAACGAAATAGCTGCAGGCCACGGCACAAATTCGCATTTTGTCAAGCATTTTCTTTCTGTGCATGTGTTGGTATGCCTTTCTATGCATGTGTGTGTGTGTGTGTTTGTATGCGTTTGCGTGTGCCTGGCTATGTTTTATGGTTGCGGTGTAGATGTGTGTATGTGTGTGTGTAAGTGTCTCTGTGTGTGTTTGCCTGCGAGTGCACAAAGTTAAATGGTTTTTTTATATACTCACCACTAACTTTCTGTGTATGTATGTGTGCATGTCTGTGTGTGTGTGTGTATGTGTGTGTGCGTGTTTTAATGTTTGTATGAAATGACATTTGGTTTTTAGTGCTTTTTGTTTTTGTCCAGTGATTATATATATTTTTAGTATTTTTCCATTATATTTTTGGTTTTTACTAGAAATTGTTTTAGTATATTTACGATTACTTCATTTAATAATAAAATTTCTTTTAATTTGCCAGTTTATGTTTATAAATTTATACGTATAAACAACAAAATGTTAATTATCTGAATTCCAATTTTTAAATGAAAAAAAAATAGTTTTGAAAAGGGTATTTGGCAACCAAAAAGGTGTAGTTTGAGAGCTGTCAGAGAGAGAGCTTAGCGTGAGTGAGAGAGAACTAAGAACTTACTATCTCGCTCTTGCGAAATCATCATAGTGATCATAAATTAAAGCGATGATGCGATTTGAGAACAGACATCTAACTATAAACGAAAATTTCATAAAATAAGAAAACTTATGATGACCAAAAAGTACAAATTCTTTTTTAAGTTTAATTTCTAAACATTTGTATATGGAAAATTCTTTGACAAGTTTGTTTATTTCCGATTATCTGCATCGAGTTTATTTTCAATTGATTGGAATAATTGAAATTGCATTATTTTGTCTCTCTGTACTGATCAACTCTATTTTGTTTATTAAAACAGTCAAAGTTTGACTTAATTGGTTAATTAGTATTCCAGACTATAGCAAGCTAGTGTGACCATATTTTGCTGTCCTCTATTTTATTTGTACAGTAGTTCATAGTAGTGGTTCTAAATAAAGAACTTACTGGTTCCAAATTTAATTCTAAATAATAAAGAATATCTTTTTATAAAAATAAAGCAATGATCTACCAAATTGAATAAAGGAAACTTTAGTTTTATTCAAATTTATGATTTTTATTGGTATTTAAACTTATTTTGAATTGAATAAGAATTAGTTTTATTTAGTTTTGGAATGCTTGATGTTTAGCTTAGTAAAAACTTCACTACATAACAAGCTGAGCTTTTCATTTCTCAAAGATTTCAAACCTAAACCGACATTTTGCGGGTTTACAGAGTCATACTTGATGTAATATATACCTTAAACTAAACGCTACAGAAACATTTACAGCGTACACGTTTAATTAGTACGTTTAAATAATATAACGTGAAATAATATATGCATAAAATATTCTGTATTAAGTTAAGCTGATTTTGATTCGGGTACCGACTACTAATTTTATGATATATATGATATGGATATGGATATAAAGCAAAAGGAAGCAGCCTATTCTTATACAGTTTATTTTAACGCTATGAGTTTTTCCTAAAATTTTTCCAACAAATGTTGTTGTTATTACAATGGCCTCTTTAACCTTTAATATAGAAACATACAATGGTTTACCTGTTAAAAGGTATTTCCATGTCCCCAGTGATCTTTGAATATTTACGCACATGTGCAGTAAATCGTTCATCATTAATTTCTTTCCAGGAACCAAAATTTAATACCTGACTGACCCACAAGAAAGGCAAGAGATAAACTTTATTTAAAAATTTTTATAATATGCTTTCCTTATCCTCATTTATGCCTCACAAAAGTTACAAGAAAAAAAATAAAATTCCTAGAAAAACACTTGGAAAAAAATACCCAGAGAAAAGTTTTCTGCTCTCCTTTTTTTTTGCTTTTTCCAATTTTTGTAAAAACTTTTATGCTATTCAACGTATGCCAAATCAACTGTCAAATAGTAAGAACGTTGTTTTTGATTATCAGCCAATTTTACCTGCCATTCGCCTTCATTCCCATCTTTACACCATTGCCTTTTGGCCTTCTTTGGTGCGTGTTTGCTTTTGTGGGACAGACAGAAGCGTAACCGCTGCTGTTTCTCTGGGAGGAGAATTTCGCATATTCTGAAAAGTAATTTTAATTGAAATCCCCCCAAGCTTTTGCGCCCCTGTTTTATATTCGAGGGTTGTTCACCTTTTTTTTTTTTTCTTTCATTTTTGTGAGTTTCAAACATTTAAATTTCCATTTAAAATTGGCAGCGTGAAGCAAAAAGAAGAAGTAAAAGAGGCGAGCCAAACAGACAGCTGTTACAATATTATTGACTCATATCGCATGCACAACACACTCACACACACACACACAAACACTTATGCCATCGAGGACCCTGCTCAGGACAGATGTTCACTATCTGAACTCAGTCTGTTTCCTTCCGCTTGTGCTCTTTTACCGGCGGCAGCAAGGTGAGTGTATTTGGCATAAAATTAAGTGCCCCATTTTAATTGAATTGACATTGGTTTTTCTCTTCTTTGAGGTTTCGTCCTTGCCTTAAGGACCTCTTCTACATATGTTGCCAATTGTGTGAATGGCAAATAGATTTCCCTGACAGTCACGTCTCATCCGAATTCAAAAGTACGGCAACAGCTGTTCAGTTTCTCTTAATTCCGATCAACAAGTTTTGACTCTAATCACCTTCAATTGAAATTCTCCCCTAGTTACATTTTCTTTTTCTGTCTACTGATTTATTTTGGGTTTTGGATTTAGGGAAGGGAGGGACATAGTAGGAGCATGGCATATGTTACATTTAAGTGACTTGACATCATTATCGATGAGTGTCAACACAAAAATGGGTGGCAACTCCATGTCAACGGCTGCTTTGCCCTGTTCCCAGTTGCTTGCTCATCCTACACATTTTTACCGACCCCCCTCTCAATTGATTGACAACTTTTTGGCTTGTTGAAAGAGCAGGGAGGGCGGGAGATGAGGGGTGTTGCTTTTATGCTGCCTGCCTGTCAATTGTCGCTTAAAAAGAACCCAATTTTACACAGTCATAAACAGCGTTTAAGCCATCATTATAATCGTTTGATATGCCAACCAAAACGAAAAGAGAGTCAAGATTTTATCTTCCAATTGCAAAAGCCGTGGAAAAAAGTCTTTAAAATGGCTTAAAGAAATTGATTTCTAATAACAACTTAAGGGTGTGGCAAAACGTTAAGTGAATTTATTACACTGATCTAGCTAATTGGATGCTTAAACGTCTTTTTAAATGAAAAGCTAAATAAGACTACAATAGGTTCATTTCAGATATACGTATATAGAGAAAGTCTTTTACATTCAAATTTTTCTAAACCATTGCAATATCAGTTTCACTTTATCTGAAACTAAATTCTTTAATACTATTTGAAGAACTACTGCAAGATATTGCAATAGTTCTAACTTATTTCTCTTAAAAATTACTTTTCAAAACAAAATAAAATATTGTTATTTCTTTTATGAAAAAATTTAAACTGTTTCTTTATTTTTCAAATATGAAAAGTGAGATTTTAACTATTTATTCAATATAATATCTACTATTTGGAAAATTCTACCGAACTTTCTTTAAAGATTCATTAAGATCAAGTTTATATTTTCGTATTATTGTCGTAACAAATTTATTGATTTATCAAATCTCTCACTTTGACCAATTGTCCCAAATCGATTAATAAGACTTCAACCCTTGTTATCGATGTGTTCAGTGAGCAGCACCACTTGACACTTAAGTACAAACTTGAATATATTCTAAGACTTGCTTTATTCCTAAAGCAAAGCAGAAGTAACTAATTAACATAATTTAGATCAATATTAAACCTATAAAAGTAAACTATTAAAATAGCCTAAGCAGACACATAAGTAAAGGTAAGTAAATGTAGGAAATTTAAACAAATATACATAGATATCAATTGCATAGTTTCATTTATTTTGTTTTGCTTTCTTTTATTTCTTTAACCAAAGAAAAATCATTTTACATTTTTTGGTTCAACCAAAGAACTATCAGTCTTAAGTAAACATTCTCATAATTTGTTAAGTTGAACCAAACCTTAGTTTACCTTTTGGTTTCAATTCCAACTTTTTACCTTAATAAAATTATGGCTGATAACTTTATATTTTCATTTTATATTTTAAATTTGAATGGTAAACATTTTTACGTCAACAAGCCGGTGCTTCATTTGAATTATATTGTTGTTATAAGATTGAAATGGAGGGCAAAAACACCAAACTAACTAAGCTGACAGACAACACACATGCATATTAAAATACATACACACACGTTACACACACACAGGCATACATACATAGTACACACATGTCACTTGGCAGATGGAAGATTGAACAGATTTAACAAGCGACGACGACATAATGCATAACTCTCTGAGCATATTTACAAAATATTGTTTGCATTCTAGTGTTTAGAAAAGGGAATATACCAGAAAAACACACACACACACACACAGTAGCACACATCACATCATAGGGTAGTTACTCCTTCATCCATGTCCCCGTCCCCGTCCTCGTTCTGGTCCTGGTTCTCGTCATCGTCATCTTCATTGTCGTCACATGTGCAGTTGAGCTCTTGAGAAATTAATTTCAAGTGGAAATATTATAACAGTCGGGTGGAAAAAGGGGGGAGGTGTTCTAGCATCAAGCATCTCCAGCAAACAAATATATACAAATATGACCAAACATTCAAGTAAAATGATGAAAGGCAAAATCTTTAGAAACACCGAGCAAAAACCGGTGTGGAGACAGCAAGGACAATGGGGCGACAGCTGTGATTACTGTGATAAGCTCCTTGGACTCAGATGATGTGTAACCGAAAATAAATTCAGTTTTCTAATAAAAATATGTAAATGCAAATACAAAATGACAATCATTGCTTTTAGTACAGACATTAATTCTATGGTTCAAATATGTAAAAGACACATCAAAAGCACTGTAAGGGGTCCTCAGAATATAATTTTATGACTTATCCACATGTAAGAAGTGATTTGTTCTGTAGAGAACAATTTTGATTGGAAAGCATCATTTAAGCTAGGACAATCGATTCCAATTTCAATTAATATAAAACATTTAATTTTAAGGGAATTTTCATGGAAAATCTTTACTAAAGCTGTTTTCATGGCCACTTTGCATGGTTTTAAATGAACTCCTTTGAAAGGCTTACAGTCGATACTAAGATACATAGTTGCAAAAGTCAGTCATTAGGCTACATCAATGAAAATGAGTAAATTTCTTTGGAAATTTAGTACTCTTCAGATAGCCAAATCGAATCGATTATTTAGCAAATCCAATTCGCAACAGACAAATAGAAAAATGCTTCTAGTTTAACAGGATGAAAGTTAAAGGTCAAAAGGGTCATTGTAAACCGTCTATTAAGCAGTTTAAAACAAAGCCAAAATGTAAAAATCCATAGAACTTTTAGTTCAACTGTCTGTCTGTTTGACATTGAAAGGAAGCCTTTAGACAGTGGCTCAACTGAACAAAGATATTCGCTTCTGATTCGATGGCAAATTACAATTTATTGTATTATATTTCTTTTTTTCTTTTGTATTAGTTTTACTTTAATTTTTCATAAATTTTATGCTTTAGCTAGCAAAAACAAAAGAAGAAAAATGCTATATGAAAACTAATTTGTCATGGACGAAAGAAAATAAATGAAGTTAATCTAAACACTTGGCCTATTTGTGGTTGAATAATTTTTGATATGCCCCGCCGGAAGGTGTTTATTAGCAACACGGGAATAATGGGGCGTATAAGTAATATTATAGCATAACTTTGCCTCAAGGCATTACTCATGCTCATAACAAACAAACCAAAGAGCAAAGGCAAAGGCAAAGGCAAAAGCAAAAAAAAAATAAAATAAAACAAAAAAAAAACACTTTGAGCATCTTAAGAGGCCACTAAAAGGCAAAAGTCATAAAAGCAAACCAAAGAAAGAGAAAAAAAAAAAAAACAAAGCGAAAAAGGAAGAAAGAGAAAAATGAATAAGTGAAAATGAAATAAACTACAGCCAAAGAAAGCATAAAAAGGTGCAGCCTAGAAAGCCATACTAAGTGGGAGGAGAACGCCTTAAGTAAAGCAACAATTATGCCTAAAAGGCAGATAGAATGAAGAATAGAAGATAAGGAAGGAAAAGAGAAGCAGAGAAGAAATTCCAACAGCACTTGGTCAGGAAGCGGAAACAGAAGGTGGCAGGAAGCAAAAGCAGGCAACAAGATGGACCAAACATATCTAAATAAAGGCGACAAGTGACGAATTGCTGCTTATTTATATATATATGTTGATTATTTATGTATAAGTACTTTAACCTCTAACTCAAGTGTAGCTTATTGTTTGGTTGAAAGATAGGAGAAATTATCAAGATGTCAAATGATATAAAATTATTATTTTAAAAACCTAATATAGGATTACTCAGCCCTAGCAACAATAAGGCAAAGAATCCTGACTGGAAGTATTGGTTATATGCAGTTCAAGGCTTAACTAGACTAAATGAACCTGTTTGCCCAGTTATTGTCTTCTACACTAACAATCTTTTCACTCCTTAGATAGAATCAACTGTGCCTAGACTTGTAGGTAAAATGCAGTCGATACCCAGCTAAATAATAAATCCTCAATAATTTGTATCAAGTTCACTCTCTTTTAGAGAAACTTTGTAGTAAAAAGTTTCTTGATTAATTAAAAACAAGTGTAGAAGCAAATTTTCTTTATGAGGATTTCCTTATCTTCTTTCTATCTTTTAACCTCCAATGCACTTGACCTTTTTATTGAGTTTCTTATCTAGTATTAATACGTTAAGTTCCCTTGCTCAACATAATCTAAGCTCGATGGTTTTAATTGCATATCAAATGCACTTTCTGTCTTGACATCTTTACCATGGCTATTTCATGGCAGGTGTACAGGTAATCGATATAAAGCCACCTAAAGGCTACACAAGTTAGGACATTTCCTTTGGTTATAAACATATGTGCCTAAGGCATTGAATGCCTAAAGGCAACAGGTAAACGACTTTGGTAAGACAAATGTGTCTCTCTTAACCAGGTTATTTAAAAAGAAGCAAAATTTAAGATAAAATATTAAAGAATCCGCTTTTAAGCATTGATTACATTTGGTAAGATCTTCAAGCGTCTAAATGGTATACACCTAGCCTTGCAATATATACCAAACTTAAATTCTAGTATAAATTTATAATTTTATACAGTTAACCTGTGAAAAACTCAGTGTTTTATCAGCTGGAATCGCCAATAATTAGTATTTGCTCTGTACATAGCGTCTCATGTGCAGTTACCTCATTAACAAGGGTTTCCATGCGTGTCCATTGTCTTTGCTGTTGTCTTTTCAAATACTACATTCGATTGCTTTAAGTAAGAACACATTTGTATATTTTATTAAAAGTTTAGGCATGTCACTGAGGTAATTTGGATTCTTAAAATGTGAAAAAGGTAATCAAAGACAAGAGATTAAGAACAACTTTTGCAATTAAAAACATTTACAATTTAAAAGCCAAGTGTAACAAAAATAGTTGCCTATAATTTGCGTTTATAATCGGCTTAGTTTATGTATAGATCGATATTTAATTTATTTTCAAGAAATTGTTTACATTTACTCTGTCTAAATGTTGAGGTCATTGAAACAATTGACATATTTGATCTATGGATAATTGGCCTGTCAGTACAACCTCAAGTATTAATGCATTCCACTAATCAATAGTTAAGAGTAGAGAGAAAGGGATTGAAGATGAAATAAATGTAATGTAATGGATAATGTACATACTTAATGGCTTTGATGTATCTATGTATTTTAGTCATTATTATTCACTTTATAGAAAGAGACATATAAACTTGATTTCTCCCTTTCGCTCTCTTTGTCTCTTTTTGGTTTTAGTAAACTTAAAGACCAACTAAATTTCAATTAAGATTTAAATGTACGAGTACAAGTACTAAAATATTTCGGTTCAATGCTGGGGACCGACTTAGGGCCATTGGCTACCACGTGGGCAATCAATTTAAATTAGATACTGTTGAGAATGAGAATATACGGATATTAATGTGTAATTATGCTAACAAGTCAAAAGGCAAAGCAACAACTTGCTTTGGCCCAAAAGCAATATGTAAGCTAAATCAGTTTAATTATAAAAGATTAACTTGACGGGTTTGGGTAGTCCAGTCTATAGACCGTATAGTATAGCCTTTGCAAAGGACCTTAATTGAAATACTACATAGACACACAGACACCAAAGTCAATTCAAATCCAATAACAATGTGTGTATGTACGTGTGTGTGTGTGTATGTGCTGCCAGGCAGGAAGTTTATTTTCGTAAGTAATCCCAAATGATTAACGAAAATGCGCGTCAAAGTGTTGGACTTTCTGGCCCAAAAACCTATGGCCTAAAGGCCACATAATTCAATGGGGCTTAGTTAGTTGTTGTTGTTTTGTCAATATTCGCTACAGAACCACAAACGATGTTAAGAAAGGTAAAACACACTTGTTCAATTTGTAGTGATGGGCAGAGAGGCCAGAAGCGTGACAAATTGATTAATTTCTAAATAACTTGTTAAATAAGCCGAAAAATGTAGAGAATGAGTATATTAAACATTTTTCATCCTTTTGACTTGTATTAAAATGGTCCAAACAAATGATTTAAACTGTTTTTAATCTGGAATATATTAAAAGGAAATGCTTAGATATTTAAATCTTTAAACAGAAAAGGAAACTGAAGTACAAAAGTAGATGGAATGTAGTTTATAATGATATCATTAAACATCTCTTTTATTTATATATTTAAATTGGAAGAAAACAAGTAATTTTTGTTTAAAATTTTCAATTTTCTCTACATACAAGAATCTCTTTTATTGTGGATCTTTTATACTAGAGGAACTTTGATATATAAGCAATAGAGAATTTATTTATTTATACTATGATTAATAGTAAATTAAAAAGTAGTAAAAGAAAGCAGTTGAAGAATTTAAAACAAAGAATAAATATATAAATATATTACAGCTCATTACCTGATATGAAAGCATGTTAATATAATTTAATAAATTAAAACGAATAACAAAATCAACTATAATTCAGGAATGATTCTTATTTAAAAATCAACTAGAAGGAGTCAAAGTTAATGATTTTTTTTTAGTTATTTTTTGGAAGAACAATTTAATTGTAATAAATACGTGTCAAGTTATGGGTGAAAGACATTAAAAAAAAACAAACAAACAAATGGAATGCATTAATAAGGGATAAAGGTTTAAAAGTTGAAGGAAGAAAAAATTAAAGAACTTTAATACATGATTATCCTATATATCATCTAAAATGAAGAAGCAAAAAATAGCACAAAGATCAAATACACACTTTTGCTCATGAATTCTTTTTATTTTGTACTAAAGTGTTGGATTTTGAATGCTTTAATTTCTAATTTTATATTTCTATGCAAAAAAATACTAAAAATTTAGTTTTAATATTTTATAAGTGATTTAAGTTTTATTTTCATAGATGGATTACACCGATTTTTTAGGTTACTTCACCTAACCACAATGTCACATATTCGTGGAATAATCTAGATAAGTTTGAAAGAAAGGACTATTCGTTTTCCCATAAAACTAAAACTTAAAAATTTAATTGCCATCCCTAGTTTACTATTAATGGGACTTGGGCTAGATACAACTATTAATGGGAAATGATGTCTGGTATGTAAGAATCTATCGGCCTTTATCTATTTCTATATACATACATACATATATATTTATATATATTTGTAGGTATGTAGGTGTGGTATATGTTGGTATGTATTTAGTATGCGTGTGGAATTCAATAAAAATTCTAATGGTTTTCTGATGATAATCTCATGGCTGTGTGAAAATCAAATAGCGAATGGCAAACAGCAAACAGTTAAACAGGCAAACAGGAAAACATTCAGGCATTGCGTTGTCTGGGCAATATTTGCACATTGAGGATTTTGATATTGGGTTTTGGGTTATTTGGGTTTGCTTTTGGTTTTGGTTTTCCTGTATTTCTAGCTAAATATTTGCCACGCTCCTTCACGCTGTCAACTAGGTGAAACTTCGATTGAATTCCTTTATCTGCTTTGTTCTGTTGACTCTTTCGCTCTTTTGTCCCCCTTTCCTTTCTATCTAGGACTCATTCGATCTGTGTTACTCTGTCTGACTTCAACTTCATGCTTCGTTAACTGTAAATTCCTGCAACATATATACACCTATTCCACTTTTCCCTTTCCTATTCCTATTCGTTTCATTTTCGTTTTTTCCCTCTACATATTTTTTAATACCTATATCCTTTGGCCGTGCTTCAGTCTATATTAGATTGCCTTTAATCCTATTTTCTTGCATTTGCTGCTTGGTTAGTTTTTTTTCCCCCTCCCCCCTCACTTTATGTGCCCTGTGACATTCTGATTGGCATTGACAGCCTTTTTGTGTGAAAGTTTTCTTTTTTTTTTGCTTTCTTTTGTTCATTTTTTGACCCCTTTTGTGTTGCTGTTGTTGTTTTATGGAAAATTGAAAAATAATATCAACAACTTAGGCTTAAAATGTAGACTTGAGCTATCCTTTTTAGGTGTAATGGGGCGTATGTGTAACTTTTAATTTGTATTGTGTCTCGTGTTCTTTTTTCCTTTTTTTTTTTTGGGGAAATTTAAACAAATAGCTACCAGCTGCAGACGTCTAGGAATCTCTTTGACTTTGAGCTTAAGCCAAAATGAAAACAAAAGAAAATAAAGTCTTATGAAACCGTTAAGAAAAATGTAAGGATTATTTAATAAGTGGCCTGTTGTTTTAACATAAGGGAATTTTATTATTGATTTTCTTCTTTGTGTTTGGCTAGTTTACATCAATTGTTTTATTATATTTACAAAAGATACCAAAGGATACCAATATTGTGAAGAAATCATTTAAGAATTTCTCATTAAAAATACTTTATAATCTTGTTGCTAGGCAGTCCAAGCAGTCCAATAGCAATTCAATCATTACCTTTACCAACAGTTTGGGAGTTTGTTTTGTGACACGTGTTTAAGGTTTGCTTTTGTCCTTAGGCAATCTTGTCATATGATGTTCAGCGGCAACACCTATCGAGCCAACTTAGTAGCACTTTAGGTGTTAATATGCATTGACACTATCTAAACACGATGCTTTTAAAGGGAAGACTCTCTGTTCCATGAACCTTAATGCTAATCGGTTAAAAACCATAAAAATAAGGTATGAAAAATTGTCTAGAGTCAGACTTGTTTTTCATTATAATTTATCTGCACTTCATTGCATATTAAATGCATTTTTCAACAGCCACAACAGGAAAACTGTGCTTAAGAAAACTCTGCTGCTAACAAAGTTCATTTACGAATTTCTTTTTAAAAGTAGAGTTTATTAAAAACTCATTTATATACTCTTCTCTCTCCACCTCCTTCTGTTTTTCGGTCTGGTTATAGTTTTTCCTGCCATATGTCGCCTGGCACATACAACAAATATTATGGAGAAAACTGACGAAGAAATATTTTAAAAAGAGAAAAAAATAAATACGCACACACATGCACACACGTAGCAAACATCAAACAAATTGCGGCGGAATCCTTTTTAGCCAAGCTGTTTGTGCTCTCTTCCTCTCTGATCCCACGTCTCCTTCTTTACCCGGTTGGCTGCTTCCGGTTGGCACAACTTCCGTTTTATCTACCCAGAAGAGAAGACTACAAAACAAGAAAAAATTAATTCAAGCAGCAAAAATGGCGCTAAACATTTCGACTTTTACCACATGCAGCTTCGTTTTTTTTTTTAAAGCCAAACTCACACAAAAATTTGTCAGAGGATATGTCTTAAACAGAGACAAGAGAAAGAGTAAGATAGAAAGACAGAGAGTCAGTGAGTTTTCATGCTGAGAAGAAACAAAGGAAAAGGCAGTTGGTGGAGGAAGGAGAACAGCAACGACGAGTGACACTAGAGCCACATGTGTGTCATGAACTCAAACGAGCCTTAAAGGCCAAACTGCCAGATACTCGTAGAACCAAGCGATGGATGATGCCAAAGTTCAATGTCTTTTATACACACATACACACAGAGGATAGACAAACACACACACTCACAGACTCACATTGAGGACATAATTGTCTGCTCATTTTTGGTAGCACAAGTCAACCCAATGGCTGTTCATTTCGTGTGAATTATGACTAGAACATTGAGAAACGGAGATAATTATCATCCTCAAACATACATAAAAGCATATTAAATATTAAACGTTCCTTGGGGAGCAACAAAATGGATCAATTTTAACCCCTCCCCCAAAACATATACTAGAAATATATAGAAAGTGACACTCGTGTGTCCTGTCCAGTTTAATAAGGAATACAAATTAGTAGCTTTAAATGACCAATTCCTTTAATCTTTTTAAGTGAAAATTGTATTCTATTTTGTTAAGAAATTTAACAATACTTATGTTATTTTCATTCATAGAATATAAAATATATCTCGTAATGGACACCTTTTGGCTAAGGAACACATCATGGTGACAAAATATTGGGATATAACTTCTAAAGCTGACCAAAACATAAGTTTAGGTTTCAGTGGGATATATGAATTAGTTAAAAATTTGTATAAAAGAAGCAAATACTTTTGGCAAATCTCTCAAATATTTCTGGCAATATTTAACGTTTTAGAATAGCCTAATAAATTTCAATAAAAACCGAAAAAGATACATCAAAACAAACTTACCTTATAAGGTAGGCAACAATTGCTGAGATCTAGAAATATAAGAAATTATATTGAAAAAATAAAACTAAAATCATTTATATTATAAAAATAAAAAAAATATTATAAAAGTAAAATAAAAAGTAAGAACTTAAACATAAAAAGACATAAAGCTTGTAAAATTTTCTTCTTTTACTTTTCGTCTTATATAAAATATATATATAACATAATATGGCGTGTTCAGACCACAGACTTTCTAACTAAATTTAGTATTTTAGTAATGAGTACAAGCTGAATTTAATAGATCCCACCAATAAGAATGAAATGTATGAACCGTGTTTCATTTTCATGATCAAACAAAAGAAAAGGTGATTGGGGAGAGGTCATTGTTGGAAAGACTCGCACCATACCTAGTTCCTCCTACAGTATAAATATTTGTTAATAAATTTAAGTATAAGGTATAAGAGGTAGAAGAGGTATAATAACTGACTCACAATCAAAATGTATAAAACAAAGCCGTCAATTAGGAATTCCTATTAAAATGACAAGCTTTGAAGTTAAATCATTTGGCCAAATGTTTTTATAAAAACCCATTTGCTTAAGTCAGCTCAAAGGCCTTACAGAAACAGTTGTTCAACTCGGCTCAAAGGCTCAACAGAAAGTAGAGGTGCCGCCAGGATACTTTTAGTTTAGATATTGTAGTATTTTATTTAAATTACAAAAGTACTAATTAATCTTTAAATTCAAGATAAATTTATAGACCAATATAAATCAATTTCACTGCCAAGACAATGATTTGAATATGTTCAAATAACTAACAATTAAAACAATCTCTTCCTACTTCAGGAAGAGAGAATCCAATTAGGATATAATTTTCCTTTCTTCTTTTATCCAGGTTAATAGATATTTAACAAACTTAATGTGTCAAAATTATTCTTACTATCAATCACGAATCAATAATTTAAATAATTAATACAATCAATTAAATTAACAAGTTTCATGCTTCACAAGTGTCAAGTAGTAGATTTTGTAAATTACCACAACAGAATCATGAAAATTATAGTATTCAAAGCAAAAAGTTTAACTGCCAAAGACTTTTTGTCGACTTGCCAATAAGGAAAAGAAGTGAGAGAGAAACCGCTTTATCTAGTCCTAAGCTTCATTTACATAAAGCTGACTGACTTCTGGCAAAGGTTTCATATGGAGCAAGGGGATTGAGTGGTGGGCGAAAAACAAAATGGAAAAAATTCTCGATTAACTTTATGATGGTTAAAGCACTCAAGTGAACCAGCACATATGACTCTTTCACCCTCTTTCCCAAGCACCGCTTTGGCCACTCTTTTTTCTATGTCAGCCACTTAATTAAGGCCCAAGCCATGCAAATGAAGTAAGCGAAATGACAAAAAAGGAAGACAAAAAAAATTGTATGAAGGAAAAAAAATATCATTTTCTATTAGCAGGCAAACAAATTTAACGCTGCAGCATAATAAAATTGCCTTCCGCTTCAAACTAAGAAAAAAAATTGGCTCAGAACAGTGTCTGATGAAGGAGAGAATCGGAGAGAGAGAGAGAGATAGAGAGGGTATGCTTTAGCAAGAGACAACGTATAAAAAGCAATAATGGCAAAAATACTTTTACCCCACAGTAGCAACAACAGAAGCAACAACAACAGCGACTGGAGTAAAGTAAGTGAAGTGAAAATCAAGCAAAAATGGGCAAAGTGATTTCCCTTTTTTTTATATATACATATACATATATATACATATATATTTTTAGTGGAATCCTTGCATCCCCACCCACACACATATATACACCACTCACACACAAAACGTTTAGTATGGAAATTAAATTTGCATAAATAAATGTCGACATGGGGGAAAATGCGGCAATGACAGCAGCAACAGCAACTTCTTGGTAAAGGACAATGACAGGACCAAACAGACAACATGTCGAGTGCGAGAAAAGCCACAAAAGAAAACTCAAATAAACAGAATTAAATATACTAAAAAAATAAAATGCAATAAAAATTACACAAAAAAAATATATACATATAAGTATATATACAATAAGTAAAACAAAAAAAAAGACTTTAAAAGAAAAAAAAAAAAAGAAACAAACAATGCACAAAGAAAGCATGACAAAAAGAGAGGATATAACTCCACGGGGATCATAGTTTCTTTATGGTCTATGTACTGACATTTTTAGTTGAAAAAAAGACTTGAAAATGCATTAAACTGATGAAAAACTATAAAAAGAAATACTACGAAAAAAGTGTTGGAAAGAGACTAACATATAGATCGTATAGAGGATCATATTTAAAGCCATAAATCAAACAAAAGATATGAGTTATTGTATAGGGTTGTCATCCATTTCATTTTTGTAAAAACACAATTTACCTTTACGAGTTGAAATGATTTAATAATTTGTTAATTAACTAAACTGAACTTTTGCTTATATTAAACTAAAATATTATATTAAAATTTAACGTCATTCGGTACAAAATTAAATTGTTTAAAAAATATTTTTTTATAAATAATTTTTTATTTACTTTTGATTATTGTATTTTGGGTTTGTGCAAAGCTTAATTTTTGATATAAATAGAAAAAATCTTATTCATAAATTTCATATCATTTCAATTTGAGATATTGAGGATCTGACTTTGATCGAGTGTAATGTCGCCATTTTGTTTTTTTTTTTAATTTTATTGTTATAAACCTAACGTCCATTTTAATACATTACTTTAAAAACTACTAAACGTGCATTTAAAATTAATAATTTCTTGTTAAAAATTTTATTGTTTTCTTCTCCCTTAGAAGCATAAAGCTTTCTGATTTTTTAACTAAATTAAAAAATTTAAGCATATTTTTTAAGCTTGTAATATATTTATTTTTTCTTATTTTTTCAATTTTAATTGATATAAATTTTTAATTTTTTAATTTGCTTAATTTTTTACATTTATTAAAACAGTTTGTCTTATCTAAAAAGGCTTTGCTTTGAACTCTTTGAACGTTAGATGAATAAATAAATGAATAATCAAGCAAAAACTATTTTAAATATTTTAATTATATGTTAAATTATCAAAAACTTAATCATTATTCTTAATCTGATGACTACTGTGGTTGCCTGATTGTTATTGATCAAACAAGCATCGAATCAATGAATAAATATATTTAACAGTGGTTTTATGGTTAAAATAACTATAAAACAATTTCTTTAATAATTTCAGTTATTTATTAAAAAAAAAATGTATAATGTTTTTGATTGTGAACGACAACTGGCTCATTTGCTCAATTCAATAACACAATTCATTGTCATTCATTCAATATAATAATACAATTTATACTATAAATTTTCTTTATTTTCACGATTAAGTTTTTTGAAATTTAAAGTGTGTTTGGCTGATTGATTTCACAATTTTCACATTGAAAAGCAAACTCAAAATTGTTGATTGAATTGCTCAGATTTCAACAATTAATATGGCCATTGTTTCAACGCATGGGTACCTAACCATTATTTTACAGGCATCTTTTAATTGCTGGAGCAACAAACCAGCCAACGAACCATAAATCGAACAATAAACCGAAAACACAAAAAACAACTACAAAACAAAAAAAAATACACAATCATTTTGTATGTTAATTAAACACATAAATGACTCTGCAAATTTACCACTCATCAAAATTGTATGCAGGCATTATTAATACTTAATCTGCAGCATCAAGAGTGTGTGAGATTGTGTGAGTAAGTGTCTGTGTGTGTGAGAGTGTGTTTGTTTGTTGGTGTTTGAATGAGTGTTTGCTTGTTCTACACATGCACATATATATGAAATTTTGATATGAACATGTTTGCTTTAGAGATTTTACTCTTGCTGAATTATGCATGAGAATTTCGATTTCAACTGCTGTTTCCTCATTTTTATTTTGGTAAGGTTATAAAATTGGATTTTGAGTGGAACTGTTTAAATGTGTGTGTGTGTGTATCTATGTGGGTGTTATATATGTGGTTTTTTTTTTTTTGGAATTGAATCGAATCAAAGCAAATCTGTTGCCAAAATTACACCTGCCCCAGAGACAGAGATGGAAATAGAGACTTTTGGGACCTAATCCCAATGGCAACAATATTCAGACAAATGGCAACAACAACACTTGAAAGAGGCTACACCCTGTAAGCTAAAGCAATTGCTTTTGTACTTACCAAACAAATATGTTTCTATATATACACATATTTACATAAAGGTATATATGTACATACATACAAACATTCAGAAATGCCATCTTCATATAGGTCTGCCTTTGCAGTTTGTTATATTTGCTAAATGCTTAGCAGACAACATTCAAAATGCAATCGAAAATTGAACGAAACACCAAAGGGGGCAATTACAGTCAAATAAGAGAGAGAGACAGAGACGAAAGAGAGTGAGAGGGAGACAGAAAAGAGGCAAAGTGTAAGTGTAGAGCTTAAGGTAATTTTCACACACCACCCAAAATCCATTTACATGAATATCATTCTCTGTTGCTTTTAAAAAACATTTTAAAGGAGAAAACGTTGCCCAATGCATTAAAATAAAGTTCTGCCAAACGTTTTCATTTAATTTTCCCATTTAGGACTCTTAAATTTTCATTAATTATGTAAAGAAAAACTTAAATAGATAAAACAAACTGTTTTATTTTATCAACTGTTGATCGTAATAATTTTAGTTTTTTGAAACATTTTTTTAGTTACTTTTTTTACCTTTAACTATATCAATCCTATTTTCAATTGCAACAGTCAAACTTTATTTTATTATGTTTCCTAAAATCGATTATCGAATTTGATTCTCCATTTAATTTTATATTTTAAAACAAATTTTGCTATTTTCTGTGTAGGTTTTCTAGGGCAATATTATTCACTCCAATTATTAATTCAATTTTAATTTTAGTTCAATTTCGTTTCCATTTGAATCATTTTTTTCCCCTTTTTTTACCTTCAATTATATAAATTCTATTTTCAATTTCAATTTTACAGTCAAACTGTATTTTTTAAATGTTTTCTCAAAACTTTTGCATGTATCAAATTTTCTTTATCGAATTTTTTCTTCCTTTAATCTTATATACTAAAAAGTATTTGCTGTTTGGTCTTTTTATTGTTAATTGAATTTTAATATTAGTTCTATTCAATTTCCATTTCAATCAATCAATTCCCTTTAATTTCATTTCAATATTATTTCAACTGTAAGTATGTTTATTTTATATAGAAATCAATTCAATTTTTTTGCCATTTTCATTGCAATTTCGATTCAAATGCATTTCAATTACATAACAATTTCATTTCAAGCGGCCTAATTAGGTAGAAATTATCCATCAGAATTACCTTTAATTACCTACAAAATATTTTTGGCCACGTTTGCTAAATGGCCAGAAGCCAGGGCAACGCGTTTGTATTTATGTTGAATGTTTTTCTCGAAATTGTAGAAATTGCCAAAAATTGTGACTGCCCCTCACGGTCTTCCACAGACACCTTACCTTTAACCATTGCCCTCGGAATTCCACTCTGTTGTTGTCGCTCGGCGGTTTTATATATATATATATATATTGTTTAGTTGTGTCGTCTCTCCAGGGACGGGAGGTGCAGTTGGAGCCAGGAGTTGACGTTAGTGTTGGAACTGGAGCTCTTGTTTGTCATTTGTTTGCAGATTTTTGTGTGTAGATTCTGTGGCTTCTTGTGGGTGCTTGTTTAGTTTATTTATTGTCTGTTTCTGGTGTTACTTCATTTCCCCCCTCCAGGCCTCCACAGACCTCTTTGGGAAAATATGTCAAGGTGTGCAGGTACACACAGCTCCCCAAACTCAACTTCTACCGACTTCCCATCCAAAAAAAAAAAAAAAGAAAGGGGGGAAACTTTAAGCTTGAATAATGTATTTTGTGGCCTTGTGTCGAGGCGTTGAGGCTCAATTTTTTCTTGACAACATTGTAAATAATGAAGACTTTAAGCTGTGTGAAATTAGCGTTATGTTGCTGTTGCTGTTGCTTTTACTGTTATTATTGTTGTTGTTATATGACATAATGAACTTAATACTGTGGCTTAATGACTGCCTGACAGTGTGTTATTACAACACACAAGCACAACGCATGAAGAAAAAACAGAATACGGAACTCCAACCACCAAGGATACAAATACGAAAAAGAACTCATTTAATTAATGGAATTTTTCCAGCCCAATTTAATTTTCTTTTTCTCATGATTTTATAATGATTTAATATTTAAGAAGTATTTTCAAAAGCAAATTAAAGAAGCTGTAGACATATGTACAATTTCTGTGAAACATATGAAATCCAATCCAAGTCAAGTAAAAGGTAGAAGGATATAAGAATATTAATATGCACGTTTCTCTAATAAATAAAAAAAACAGGTATATTTTTACTTATGACAAATTCTGTTCCTGTAATTGAAATTTTTAATTTATGTTGCTTTTTTAAGAAATAAAATCTTAAGTCTAAAAAGTGTTTATCAATTAATAAAAGTAAAATAACATTCCTATATTATTGACTACTTAAACTATTACCTGTACTGTTTGGGAATTTTAAAAGCAAAGTCATTCATAGACAAGATCTCCCGAAAATATATTATGTAATTATTTACTACTAAATATCAAAATTAAAAAAAAAAAAAAACTTTCTAAGATTTACGTCTCTAATTTAACATTTCGAAATTCAACCAACAAGAACCACATGTTGCCTCTGTTACAATATAAACAGTTACTGTTATTTACTGTTTAGTTAACATTCATCATTTCTCCTTTAATGCTATCAAAGAGGAGGAGTTAACATTTCGAACATTTCTCCTACGCTGCGTAACAGCAGAAATGTAGGCCAACAGCAGAAGGAATCTAAAATAACAGCGGGAGAAGCCCTCATGCAATGTAAGTTAACATATATTCCACTTAATATCCACAAAAACCCAACCTCTTAGTCTATAAACTCAACCGAGATATGGACGCCGTTTGAATAGACATATCCCTTACCACAAATGTCTCTCGGAGGTGACATGTTAATTTCAACAGGAACTTATTACAAGTCTAGGAGTCAGCAGGTTCTTCTTTTAGTCCTTAATTTTTGCTGTTATTGCTGATTTGTTGCAAAGATTCGGAGAGTTCTTTAATTTCAAGCAAGTGGCAAAATTGGTTGAAATTGGAATTATTTTAAAATATTTTTCTTTTTGGTTTTTGGTAAAGGGAAAAACCGTCTAATGGAAATTTATGGTTTCAAGTTCAACTTTTTGTGTTAACTAACAAAAATTTTTCAATCAATTTTAAATTATCACCAGCAAGCAGAAAGCATAGAAGCACACGCACACACACACATGCAAACAGAAGGTGCAAGCAAAATCATTTTTACCATAAAATTTATTGCTTTTGGGTTTTTCTTTTTTCAAATATTTGCCACATCACACCCACAGCCCTTTAGCTGTAACCTGAGGACTTTAGACTGCCAAAAATGAAAAGAAAAAATAAAAAAATAAATAAAGGGAAAAGAAGAGAGGAAAAAAAGTGTTTTATAAACCTTCAATTGCTGTCAATTTATTGACAACATGTCGCAGTAGCACCACCAGCTTCAGGCAACAAAAAAAACACGAAAGGAAAAGGAAGAAATGTGAGTAAAAGACAAAAGGACTGTGACCCAAAAAAAAAAAAAATTTGTTTACCAACCTGCAGGAGGAAGACAAGAGTATGAAAAATATTAAGAAGAAGAAGAGGAAGATTCACAAAGCCTGCTGACTTTTTTCTTTACTTTTCCGTACACCTCGTTTCCCTTCCTTTTTCTTTCTTTTCTTTTTTTTTTTTGTTTTTTAAGCTTATGTGAGAAATGCGAACAATTTACAATAGAAATTGCTGTGTCTGCATTTGGACAACTCGTCGTACGCGCAATCAGCGAGCGATTGCTAAAAGCATCGCCAGGTGATACAAAGCAACAATCGAAGAGGGATGGGGCCAGCAATATGCCAACAAAAACAACAAGAAAAAATTGACTCTATGTTTTTTTTCAAAAGTGGAAGAGGAAATGCTCTCAGTATATAATGTTGCCCAAAAAAGTATGCTATAATATCAAAATTATTTTTAGAAATTTTAAAATTAATTGAATAATTTATTTATAGAACTCCAAAAAATTTTAATAGAAATCTGTTTTAATGTAAAACCATTTCGATCGAATTGAGTTCTGGGAAATTTATTATTCAATCCTAATTAGTTTTTCCACTGAATTTGTAGACAAATAAATTCTACGAATTTTGCTACTTGATATATGTTACGGTGTCATTGGCGAAATTTGTAAATCATTTTATGAAACATGTTAATTTTGACAAAAGGTTATGTTAATATAAAAATCGGTGAACTTTGATAGTAAAACATCGGCTTGCTTGGCTAGTGGTTCTGCCCACCAGAGTTGTCGATGTTGAATTTAAGTCTGTCAATCGGTTTTCACTGGATAATTGATTAGATCTTGCTGACTATAAGATGACAGTTGCTCTAACATTTTACCTATTACATATAGCAGGATTGTCTTGGCTTTATTTTTTAGCATTGGATATGCAACTCTTTGTACACTAACCGAAGCTATTTACAAGGTTTGAGCTACAGCACAAAATTAGCTTAAATATCTAAGGAATTCACTGTCTTACTTTTTAAAGAATATAAAATTAACTTCACTTTAATAATATTGCAAATGTGTGTATTTTGTTGAATTTTGTAGAACATAAATTATTATTTTATAGTTCTTTTATTACCTTTATATAATTTATTAGTGATTTATTTTGAAATAGGTTTCTTTTATTATTTGGCAGCCTTATATATTTTCAATTTTTTTTCTAAAAAAAATGAACCATTATCGTAATGATAAACATATAATTAGAATTTTCTAGCAAAGTAAAATATTTGTCAGTTATAAAAATAATAAATGTATTCATAACCGGGTGTATATAAAGAATGTTCATAAAAAGAAATTTTAATCTATAAATATTAATTGAGTATCTAAGCCAAGAATTGAATGGAATAATCTCACTTTATTTTACAATAGAATAAATTTTTTTATAGAATTCAAAATGCTTCGTGTCAGAGAGTTAGCAAAAAAAAAATTATATTATTTATTAAATATTTATATTACTTTATAACCAACAAAATAATAAATTTTAAGAATTGAAAATTGTTTGGTATATAAAATATTATTTATTCGGATTCGGAGATTCGGTTTCTGTACTTTTCCCTTGGGAAATATTAAAGTTCTCTTCGAAATGCAAAAAGAAAAGATTTTTCTTGTTAAAAGTAATTCCAAGGGTTACCAGACCCTTTTTGATTTCCTTCACAAAAGCTAACAATCTTCAATTCCAGTCTTTGATTTCAAGATGTGTTTGTGTGTGTAAGTGTGTATACAACTATCTGCTCCACCTCTCTATGATATGTTGAGAGCCCACCTTTATCTAGGGTATATACAGCGCAAAAGACTGAGAGACAGACATCAACGAATGTTATATTTTACATTTCAATTGTTTTTTATGATTGCGACCAAAGTGCACACGTACACATTGACGATGGCTGACAATTCTTCACAATTCCCCGATTGTTGTTGTCGTGTTCTTAGTGTTGCTTTTGTTATTATTGTTGTTGTTGTTGTTGTCTTTCCGTTGTCAATTTGGTTGCCGTGCGTGTAAATTGCACAACAGCTGCCTCGATTGACAGCCGCTACTCATCTCATCTCATCCCATCCCCTTTTCATGTGTGTGTGTGTGTGCGCGAGTATGTGTGGGGTGTGCGTGTGTGTGTGTGTGTTATCAGCATTTTTCTTGATTTTATGCGACATTGCGTTGAAATTGAAAGTGAAAAATGCTTTTCAGGTGCTTAAGTGATGAAGTGGCAATTGCTTGCTTCTGTTTCCTTTCTTTCTTATCTTTTTTTTTTCTTTTTTGCCTTTTTGATTGCGCATTTCGAAAGATTGTTGTTGTTGTTTCTTTTGCCTTTCTTTTGCATGATATTGATTTCCTGTAAATTCTATAATATATATAAATATATATATAGATATATATATACATATATATACTTGTTTTCGAAAAGAAAAAACAACATTTGCGTGTTGTTGGCAACAAAATTTTATGGTATGTGGGTTACGCATGAAATGCATGTAAATTATACGAGACATTCAAATTGGGCAACCTTCCACGCATCGCTTTGTCCCTTCCCCATCCCAAAACCAAACAATTCTACTTTTATGTTCTATTTTCCAATAGGTGCTTAAAGCTCAACATATTCTACGTAAACACCTTAACAAGTCAAAGTCGATTGAAGACTCACAGATTTTTGCTTATTAAAAAGAGAAAATGAAGTACAAGAAAATGACTTAATCCGAGAGAATTGATGTCTTAGATGAAAGCTTCAGCAGGAAGTAGATCCCAAACTGCAATCAATGAATATATCTAGCTATAAGCCTAAAAAAGATGTCATTTTGATTTCAAATCAATACAGATATACGTATTATAATCTAACAGTTATATAATCTTTCGGAAATCTTCATTTAATCTATAAAATTTTCAAATAAAAGTAACAAATATTCTGTATTAAAAGAAATACCTAAAGAGCATTACCAATAATAAAAATAACTAAGCCAATTTCTTATATTTCGACCATAACTCTCTTATGCTACTTATGTTGCTGCCCTCTAATGAAACATCAGCCCCTTAAATAGCATAAAAATGCAAATTAAATTCAAAGCTAGAAGTAAGAGAACATGAGGAGGAGTTGGAGGATAAAAAGGTGCAACAACGGGCCAATATTTCCCTAAAGTACAGTTACGTCTTCAACAGACAAACACTCACACACACACACTTATACACACAGACAAACATAGAAATAGACAGTGACAGAGAGATAGAGAGGGTACACAGGGACGCAAAAACTACTAAATTAAGGCACATGGCAATAAAACAAGCAAACAGCAGCCCAGGCCCAAACAATTTTTACAACTTTAGGCGCGGCGCGCTCGCTTACATAAAAATAAATTTCTTATTTACATAAAGAGAGGAGCAAACTTTCCTTTTTCATTTTTTTTTTTTTTTTTTGCTCAAAAGGCAGACAACAAACAACAAGACCAGAAAAAAAAAAATGAAATCAAAATACAAAACAAACCGCAAAGACCAAACAAAAATCTTGACGAACGTGGCAAAGGAAGGAAGGAAGGGGAGTGGCATAGGCAGCAATGAGGCGACGAGGCGGCAACAAACATTAACATCAGCATCAACAGCAACAACCACTACATTTGCATATTATACTTATATATATATACATTTTTTTTTTTTTTCAACTTTAATTTGTTTGCAAAAAAAAAAATGTGAACAACGTTAAAAAGGCAGAGGCCAAATGGCCAACAACAACAACAAAAGCAACAATGACGATGGTAAAAAAAAAGAGCCAAGTATGCAACAACACGCAAAGTGACTTTTGTTGTTTGTATAAGTTTTTAAGCTGGCTTAGGATATGAGCACAAGATGAAAGGCACACCAAATGCGACAACAAAAAGGGGAATGGAATGTGTCTTAGCAATGTATTAGGAAATTATACAACGATGTTCAAATACTCTATATGCTGAGTAGCAGATAAAAAACAAGAATAAAAGAACTACTGTACTTTAAAAGGAGCAAAAGAAGTCTATCTTTTGGAGATATAAAATTTTATGGATTTACAAGTTGCATTGAAACTTAATGTAAATGATTCCAAGTAAGTAAGACTTAAGACCCTTAAAGAAGATAATATTTAAATCAAAGTTTGGAAATTTTTAGTTTCCTTTATCAATTAGCAAAAGTTAAGTGGAAAGTTAAATTTAAAAATATTTATTTATCATCAAAATAAAGTAAAACTTAAAGAAGTATTTTTGAAAACCTAAACATTTATATTTAATTGATCTAAAATTGATCTTACTCTAGTTTGAACACTATAATAAACGAAGGCGAAATTCGATCCTTTTGTATTTTTATACCCCCAGTCGACAATAATCAAGGAATTGTTGCACTGACACATCAAACTATCTATCGGTACTGGACCAGTTTTTATAGTCGAAGTATTTTTTATGTTCAGTTTTTAGATACCATTCAAATTATGTCTATTAATAATAAGAAATCACTAACTTCTAAAGTTATTAATATTATTGGGTTGAGTTTTATATTATATTTGTATATAAACCAATATTTTCTGTTGTTTAATATTAATTTATAATTTAATAGATATAATTAATTGGTAGATGAAATGACTACAAAATAAACCTGTCGCTATAAAATTACTATTTGATATGAACTAAATATATACTATATATATTTGATTTTCCTGAAGCTCTCACTAATCTGATTTTTACATTCACTGTCTAATAAATGCCACAAAGCGTCTTAAATCGTTTGCTCCTAATAAGCTTCTTACGTTTTTTTTTTCATAGCATACTTTTTTGGTAGAAATTTTTGTACTAGACAGAATCTTCATAATAAAACTATTATAAGACAAAAACTTTTAAAAGTTAACTAAACAACAAAAAGTTTTAAATCTCACTTTCCTTTCGTCCATAAACAAAATGAATATACCTTAAGATAACCCAGAGACATATCACAATTGCTATAAATAAACTCTTGTGAAAAGCAAAAAGAAAATGCAACAAGAAATATATTTATTTCTAACAAGTGCTGACACACAAAATAAACCCACAAGACGGACAGAGAAAAGAGGGAACGAGAGAACGAGGAATGTTAAGGAGGGGAGAATTATTGTTGTTGTTGTTGTTGGTACTGTTATAGGTAACGGAGCAGCATTAGCGCTAACGATGCGTGTATGTGGCATCAACACCAAGCCTATTCCCATTGCAGCATTTGGCTCTGTGTGTTGCCTCTTGATTTGCTTACATTTGGCTCGCACACTGTGAGGACGGGGGGATGTAGCGTGGAGGTTTAGGCATTTTGCTTTTTTCATAGTCATTTAGGCGGTTTTTGTTTACCCTTTATGAAAAGGGTATAGTTGTTTTACGAATTAATAAGGCTTCTTATGTTTTTTTGGTAAGCAAATAAAAGTTTATTTATTTTTTTTCTATTTTATTATTATTTTTTGATTTTTTTTTTTTTAAATTTTATTGTTTATTTATTTTTTTAATTTAATACTAGGGAGTAAAAACTTCGTTCCCATGAAAGTTGTCCCAGATTTTTTGTATATATGTATATATATATATATCTTCTCTTTTTTTGGAACGTCGTTTTTTTCGGTAGTGCCCATAAATATTCAGTCATTGTTTTGGTTTATTATTTTTATTGTTATTGTTTCGTTTTCCCTGTAAAGGGGGAGATCCTCTACCCTACCCCGCCCCATTCATCTGGCATCTTTGTTTCCGCTTTGTCCTTTTTCCTTTCCATACATACATACATATAAAACACTTCAAAATTTATGTTGATTATTTTTATGGCGCGGTCACCAGGCAATATGTCAATATGCTATGTATATAACTTACGATGGAGTGTGGGGAGTGGTGGTGGGGGGGCTTATGTGATGAGGCGGAAATAGGAGAAACAGTTTTGGTTTACCGTTTAACATGACAAATGGCTACGCCTCTTTGGTTTTAACGTTCAGTGTTTTGTCAATGAATAGAGAGCGATTTATTCATATGAAGCGTTTTTTTGTTTTTGCATCAACTATAGTCAATATTTTGAATAAAAAACAATAACAAAAAATTGAGAGCAAACGAAATTGAGCAAAAAATACAATAAATATTAATAAAGTATCAACTTGGTATATTAAAACTACTCATCATATTAAAAAAAAATACTTTACAATACAATTTTTAATAAAATGCAAGTAAAAATAATTAAAATATATGTTTTATATTATTTACTACTATTTATTAAAAGATAATAGGTAATTTTTGTTATGGATTCTTGCAATTAGCTAATGAAACAACTGAAAGTAACTCAAAGGAATTTGTTTCGGAAATGTTGGCAGAAAACAGAAGGTTATATTTTCTTCCTTTTTATAAAGGGTCTTAAGAGCTGTCGATAGCAGAAATGAAAGAACAATGAATTAAAGTTAATATCTTTAACTAATTTCTAGATCAATAAGATAAAGGAAAGAGTTTCAACTACACAACACAAGGTAACCTTGAATTAATCATAATATAAAGTCAATTCTAATCAGAGCAAAGAAAGCGAAATTTCCTACTTAAGTAAGACGAAACGTTAGGAAGCTTTCGACTTAGTTTTAAAGTTTGCCATAGGGTGGACTAATGGGGTAAGGATCATATATGTATATATAAATGTGAGATGGAATGAGGGCAGGTAAGAACCTAACATAAGAATGCTATGGCAACTCATCTGACAGATAAAAGTTGCAACGGTGTGGCTAATATTAGGAAGCAAAAGAAAAGACGATTAGAAGAAACAGAATCACAGAGTCAAGAAGAATCAGCAGTGGAGTTGAAAAAAGTATTCAGTCAGCAGTAATAAATACAGAGATAAAGGAAAACAAGTCGAGTAGTTCACATTTTTAGAATTGGTTTGACTAGATTGAAATTCCCAAATTATAGGAACTTGCACTAAACATATTGGCCCATTAGAAAACAGTCTTTATTACAAATGGAAACTTTATTACCTTACTCAAAATTGGGTTAACTATTAACAACAATTTCTCATTTTTTCTTTATTTAGATCAACATTTTGTTACATACATAAACAAAGTACTTGGGAAATATTAAATTATAAGTTGACAAATTCTGATTAACATTCTATTTCACTCAAAAATTCCGACTAAGCTGTAAATGCGGCTTTAACCTTTAAACCAGATTTTGTTGAGGCATAAAAAAATCATCTATATACTACCTTATTGGCAGCTTTTTCTCGCCCACTCACACAATGCTACTTGAGGTTTGAAAATCTGACTCATGTTTAGGCCTACGTAAGCCAAGTACTTACCCCACCTCAATTCTAGCCCTAAGCCTTATGCCGCCTTTCGTTTCCTTTTTTTCCCCTGCCTGGTTCTCCCCTCGTTTGCCTTTTCACATACTACATACTACTATTCATCACCTCTTTTCTTCAGGGCTTCAACAAGGCAGTAAAAACTCGTTCGTCTTTTGCTATTTTAGTAGCCGTAGTCGAGGCTATTAATATTTTACTTCTTTCTGCTTGTTGGGTTTTGTTTGTTTGCCTTTCGCTTTTCGCCTTGCGCCCTTTTATGACTATTGTGTATGGAGAAGGATGGGTGAGGGGGGTTAGAAGAAATAGGTTGCCCGGAGACGTGCCACATCCGTCGATGTTGTTGTCGTTGTCGTCGTCGTCGTCATCGTCATCCTAGTCGTCCTTGCCATTAATACGCTTAACATTTGGGGTTCCATGATAAGCTAACAAGTGTGTTTGTCTAGATTCTGCTCTGTGTTTTTTTTTTTCTTTCTTTCTCTCTGACTTGATTTTGACATGATTTCGGTTTTTATTTGTCTATTTTATGTCTTTGTCCTTGACAGCTCGCTTAACTTGCCTGTTAACTGTAAATTGGCCTTTGTTTTACAAAATTTAACTAAACTTATTCATTTCATTTAATTGCAGTTTATTAAAATTTTTCCATCCAATAATTTCAACCGCACATGCAAAATCAATTAAAACAGGCGACATCAAATGGCGTACAAAAACCACAAAAAAGCAAATTGCTAAAACAACCAACAGGAACAAAAAAAAAAAGAAAAAAAAACTTACAAATACAGGAAGTATTATATTGACCACAAAAACCATTTGCTGATCGTGTCAATAGACGAAAAATAAAATTAGCCAAAAACAAATCGATGACAACAAAGCCAAAAGCAAACTAAAACTATTTTTATTAAAAACTTTTAAAGTGTGAATTTCGATTAAGAGGATATAAACAAGGATAAAATAGATTGTTAAAAATACAACATACAATTATATTTACTTTTGGTCAATAATGTTTAGTTACTATCAATGATAGGCAAAATGGGATTATCAGGTCATTGCTGGAGTCTTATTTTAACCAGTTTATAAAAAAGTCCTTTAATCCGTCAATAGCTAAACTTCCTTTCTATCATCAAGTTTATTTAAGAGTTGTGTTTGGACTGCAACTTTAGAGCTGTTGGGACTTCAGCGGCTTAAGAGCGCAATCGTGCCGGCTTATAGAAATTAAGAACATAAAATCAAACGTATCGAGAAAACTTTAAACAGAACTTAAAGTTCTATTATTCTTTAAGTTTCGACTTTTCATAAAGTATTCTGAACTTTTAAAAACTTGTATAACTTAGTAACAACCCTGTTGCAATCGAGCTCGATGCATCTTTTGTTTATATAGACTCATATCTAAGGTTATATTAAGAATATATACAAATGTATATACTATGAATAGCCAATTTACATTCTTACAATTACCTAGGATCCTTAAGCTGACTCGGTTGGTTTAATCCAAAGACCACAATAAGCTGTTTAGTTGCATAATTTGACACATACGAAATAAACAAAAGTTTAAGTATTAATATTTATATGAACCAAGCTTTATATTTATTTACATATGTGTTTTATAAAAACTTTATTTTATACCTATGAATGGTTTACAATTTACTCACTATCAAGAGTTGGCTTTTTTTATTATAAAAGGAAAAAATACCAAACTTTAAATATTCGCGACAAATTTGCATTTGATGTGCGTTCTACTGGTCGACACACAGACACACACACACACACAAAGAGTTAAAATAAACGCAGACGCAAATAAAACCCCAATTTTTCTTGTACGAGTACATAAAAAATATATATATGTGAATACATATATGAATGTATATAGAGTACAACATGACCCTTTTTACCTTTCCATTTTGTTGCATAAAAGGGATCAACGTGTAAAGCATAAAAATTGCATATTCTTTGCAAGATATAGAGAGAAAGAGAATATAGTGAAAATGTGAGGAAAAGTTTGTCCAAAGGAAATGTTAAATCGAATAGGAATCAAAATTTAACCAAATATAATGCATATTTGAAAAATGTTTATAGAATTTGAATTTCACTTAACTTAGAATACTTAAAGATTTTTATTTAACTCTTAATAAATTTTTCACTTGGTTTAAGCCAAATCTAGAAGTGTGGCTAACTGTGAGTAATTTTGCATATATTGACCCCTTTAAAGTCCTTTTTTCCTTTTATTTTGTAAATTCCAAACGCAATCAGTAAACTTGGCAGCTGTTTTAATGACATCTGAAAAGGCTTAGCTTGAAAAGCCCTGACGAAGGACGTACGTATCCATGCAACATCCATAGAACATGGTAATTAACTAACAAGATTACCTTCAAAACACACCATACACCGAAAATTGAATGCAAAATGGGACGGCAACAGTAGCAGAAAGTTGGAAAATAGAGAGAGAGGCTGCTGCACATAGAGAGAAAAGTTGTCAGTTGGCAGTTTGGAAAATGCAAAAATAGTTCAACTGAGAGAGGGATTTCCCGCTAGAACAATTCAGGGACAATGAAAATGGTTACAATCTTTGTGCATATGACAGATAAAGCAGATAGGAAAGGATATAGGTAACAGCAACAATTGAAAGGGACACAAGAGGAAAGAAACAACTTAAGGGAAGCAAATAACAATAACAAAAAAACTAATTAAATAATTTGATTTTCTGCTTATTATAAACCGTCATCAAAAAAGTCAGTTAAGGATCAAGAGAAAGCAAAGGATAACCTCCAAAAAATAAAAAATTGGCTTGATGCATTTTGCATTTGTGCTTCATCGATTGGAAAACTACAATTAAAAAGGGGGAAAAAAATAAATGTATAATGAAAATTAATGAGGGAAAGCTGTATACATTTTCATTTAATATGATTGTTTATTTTCCACTTTTACTTTTTCATTATTGTTGTTGTGGTTTATTTTTTGTTTTTTTTTCTTTCTGTTCTGTGCTCTTCTCTTCTGCCAATTTACATAATACAAATTGCAATTATTTTTAATGCGCTTAAATGAGGCAAATTCTAAATTGATTTCATTCAATAGCTCTCAATTTGATCTCTTTTTTCATCATTGGTTAGTCTTGATATAGCAACAGAAAAAAAAAAATTCATTCCACATTTAAACACAAAAACAAATAACAAAGTAAAGCCATATAAATCGAAAATTAACATAATAAATTGTCATATAATGAGAAGAACAAAATGTTATCTCTGCCATTTGAGATAAAAAGTCAATGAGAAACAAAGAATTGATAAAAACTGTTATTGCTTTATGGAATTAAACTTTAACAAATTATGACTTTTATATAACCTTGGATCTATTTTTTATATACAGATCATAATCTATAATCAAAGTTTTCTATTATTAACAATTTAATTCGTATTTGGCAATTTGCCATTCTTATCTTGATGCTTATAGACAGGCTCACTAGAATACACTGTTAAATAAAGAAATGAATACAAAAGAAACTAATTTTATTAATCGTAATAAAGGAATTCTGTTTTAGGATAAAGATGAATCTTAGTAAACTTCATTAACAAGGTTTTTGTTTTTAATTCCTTGTAAATTTCACTCCTCTAATAACTTTTAATAACTTGATTTGAAATTAAAGGATTTTAATTAATTATTAAAGAGTGATAAAAGGCTTTTATAATTTTTTAATGTTTATTTTAATACTTCGATCGTTTTCTTTACCTAATAAAATATACATTCTTTGATAGTTTTCTTTACCAAATTTCTTTGATAGGATTAAAGATTCTTATAAGCAAAACAAATCTAACTAAAATCTGCATTAGGTATTGACTAAAATCACATAATCGTAAAGAATTGATTTAAGACCAAAAACATACATTAAATGTAGCCCTGCTCCTTTCAGAACCGAAATATAAAATACTTCTTGGTCTCGGAACAAATCAAAGATAAAATCTCCAAATAAGACACTTAAGAGGGGGAAAATTCATCTAGACAATATTAGTCCTTATGTTTTGACCCAGATGAACTCTAGCAATTGGTTTACCACCCTATATTAAGTTGTAAACATATCCGTCTTCCATATTAGGCTATTGAGGTCAAATCTGACAAAGACTTGGATCTCCAGGAAGATTCATCTATTGCAGCAATTTAAAAGAATGAAGCCCTCACCAATTTCTAAGTCCAACTATAATCTAATGTACTTAATCTTCTTAAAACCCTTTCGCTTAACATGCCAATGTCACTTATTCACTGTTAAATCGTGTGATTAGTTAAATTTAATATATTAACAATTTATTAGGAATATAAAACTTGAATACATTTTAAATTTTAGTTAGACTTTTCAAATTTTCATTGAATTTATATGACTTTCCGTTCCACTCCCCCATCACTTTCTGACTACCATTCGCTTAACTAGAGTCAAACTTTTGACGAAAAACTATGTTTTATTTGTTATATAAGGGAAGAGTGGTAGGAAGGGAGGTAGATATGGGTTGGAATTCTTAACGTGGAGAAGGCGCGTTGCATGTTGCCCGTTTCGCCGCATAAATATTTTAGATTTTGCACACCAGACTATGTTGGTGCAGGAAACAAGCAAGGTGCGGGAAAAGTTGAGGAAGCGGCAAAAAAGAAGGAGGGAGAAGGAAGAGGAGGAGTTGGTAGCATTTGATGCTGCATATTTTACCAGCCTAACCAGCAGTAGCAAACGGCTGGCAAGCTGGTTCATCCGGCTGACATTTTGGATTGTTAGTCATTCCCTTTCCCTCACCCCAACCGACCGTCACCCACACATATCCCACCCCAGCCAGCACTCGTTCTTTCCCGGACCCGGACCCAGACCCAAAATCCAGTCAGCAGTAGCTGTTACAGTTTCTGCCTAGTTGGCCAACAAAACTTGGCATGCGGCAACTGCAATGTTGACGCTGATGTTGCACCAAAAAAAAAAAAAAAAAAAAAAAAAAAACTCTAAAACAAAAAAAGAAGGTGGGCACACTTTTTTCTGTTTCCCCTTTAAAAATATATTCATGCAGCTTTCTGCCTGTTGTGTTGCCTTTCCTTTTCAACATTATTGTTGAGGATATTAATTTGTTGCATGCAGCAAAATTGCTTAATAAATATTTTAATTAAGAAGCAGAGACAAAAGAAGAAGGTCGTCATTGAAAAGGAAATAGGGGAGGAGATAGCTAAGGGTGTTCCGTATCATGCAGGCAAAAGGCAATATCAACAATCAAGAGAACCTCTAAAAGTGTGTGTGTGTGTGTGCACTCCTGCGACAGTGTAATCACAATATTGTATCAAAGAAAATGTGAACCATGAAGAATGAAATTTTAAGTGGGCTAAGGCAAAAATATTACTATTTACCCTATCAAAAAGGGGTACATTAGTTTAACAAGGTTCAACAAATGAATAAATAAGTTTACAAAAAAAATTTTTAAAGAAATATTTTATACATTCAACTGTCAAAGTTACAAAAAATTCCAGGCAGTCTTCATTTAGTCTTCTGATCCTTTTTTTCATGTTAATTCTATTCAATTTGTCTTTGATGAGTTATTTAAAGATTCTTGTGGTTAATCAATCAACTCATCTCAATTGTTAATGTCTTATCCAGTCATAAAATCCTATATAATATGCCACACAGAACCGAACATTCTATGAAAGAGTTCTTTGCATCCTGCCAGCAAATATTTTGCCAATCAAAAGACGGCAAGAGAGCAACAGAGGCAGGCAGCATATAATACAAGTTGTAAACAAATAAAGGAAGTTCGAAACCCGACCGAAACCTTCGACCCTCAAACTGCGACCTCCAGTTCCCATACAGTTGCCATTGAGATTGAGATTGAGACTGGAGGACAAGGAGCTTGTAAGGAAGTTAACAAAAACGAAGAGATGAGAAGAGAACCTTTTGGCCTGGCAACGACGTCAAGGCATCGAATGCCCAAAGGAATCTTGCCAGCAACAACAACAGGAGGCAAAGCACAAAAAAAATATATATATATATATACAAAAATATAAGAAGAAACCCACAACTTTTCAATAAGCTATTCTGTATCGAAAGCAGAGTGTGTGTTGTGTGCTACGAGATGCATAAACATTTATAAGAATTTCCGGGGCCAACAACATGTTAAACATAATTTTATGGGCATATTCCTCCTCTTGGATTGCCAGCACACACACACACACAAAGAGTGAGTGTAAGAGGGGCAAGTGAGGGGAAAAATGAAATCAATTTAGCTCAAGTTGTTATTGTCCGCTGAGAGAAATTATTTCTATTCTTTTTTTTTTTTCCTAGAGTTTCGTATTTACAAAGATTTTAGTTTATTTTCTAAATGAAATTTACAATGGCTAACAGAGAAATATAGTTTATAATTGGATTTTGGTTACATTTAGGAATAAAAATTGTTTGGCTTAGAGTTTAAAAGTTATTGTAACAAATTTTATATGATTAGATAAATTTTTCAACAATTAATAATAATTTTGCATAGCTTTTTTGATTTGTATTTATAGTTTTAATAAATACCTGAAATATTTAACTTTTTGAAGTTAACTGCAAAACATTTTCGTTGAACTTAAGTTTTAAAATAAATTTAAATATGAATTGTACTTTAAATGGACCACTAATCATTCGCAAATCATTAGCAAATTAATTGATAATAAGAAGAGGTAAAATTCTCCCCAAGTTTCGTTTAATTTTTGGTATTGTTAGAAGCTAATAAATGTCAAAGATCTATTATATATAGTAGTTCTATAGTTAGGTTTATTCCCTTACTCATTCAAAAGCATACTTAAAGATTATTTAAATGCAATTGTAAAACTAAAACCTTTTTAGTTTTAACAACTATTTAACTTTCCAACTTTTTAGTTAAAAACTAGTTTACTATGTATGTTTTTTTTTCACTTAAATCCTTTTTTTTTGCCTAGTCCTTTCTTTTGGGTATGCAAAAAGTTGAGCTTTATTATGGGCTACCTTTTTTACTTTAAAATGCACAAAAACACGTCTACATCCTTGCCATTGCCGTTACCGTTACCGTTGCTTTAGCCGTAGCCGTTACTATATTCCGGCATGGGCAAGAGAGCAAATCCAACGCTTTATGTTTTCGTTAACAACGTGTGCGAAAAATCTGATGGTTGCACTAACTTGCGGATTTTGGTGTTGAAAATTATGTGTAAAATGTGTCACAGTTAAGCTTTCGTAGCATGGGCAGAAACTTCGCATAGTCAGCGACGTGGCGAGTACTAAATGTCGCCCAAGGCCAAAGACTGCCAGACTCTAGAATCAAGCCAGAACCCAAATCAGAGCAGTAACCCAAACTCTTACCGAATCCTACCAGTTCACACCACTCTACAACCCCCCATATTCAAACCAAACTAACCCATGCAATGCATGGCATTATCTTTCATGCAGCCGGGGTCAGGTCACATTTTCAAGTCATAGTTAGTTGTCGCCTCCATCGCCATATGCAGATGAGTACGAGGGAGGCAAAGTAGGAGAAGATAAAGGGCGAGTGTTGAAAGTGGGAGGACAATGTGCATTCCGCAAATGAGCTTCAGCTGTGAAAATTGTTCAAGGTTCAGTTGTTGTTAAAACTTTACATGAAAATAAAAAGTTTCATAAAATTACCTATAGAATTAATGATTCTTTAATATATAACTTTAACTATAACAAATTTTAATTTTAAAATTGAAGGAAAAGTAGAGTGGATATGTATATGTTGTCTTTCTATTTCCAAATTTGAAAATATTCCTTTTTGTTATTGAAATCGGAACTTTTCGGCATTCTGAACTAAAGCTCTATGGTTTTACTATTCTTTAAATGTAAAGTTGTTGTATATAATATATTATTATATTATGTAATGCTACAAAGGAAACATTTGGGATCCCTTATACTTAATAAATTCTTGAATCAATGGCTGAGTTTATTTAACCATGTTCCTCTGTTTGTTTTTATGGATGTTTTTGACAATAGTTTTCAATTTTTGTGGATGAAAGACGGTATTTAAGCTTTTATGATATATATGTAGGTAGGTTAAGTTCTTTAATTTTTAAGATTCAATCTTTGTAGTTACAGTATAACAACCTAATAATCTCCGATCTGATATATCATAATGCTTTCTCATATTCATTTTTTGACTTTACAACAAAACTGTAGCACTTTTTGTTTCCTTCTCTTAACATTCATTTCCTTCTCTTGAGATTTCTTTTCTTAAACTTTAAGTCAATTTGTTTAAATGGATTTACTTTTTTGTCCTTGTTAAACAAATGTGGTCAAGTCCTGACCTGAAGTCGCCGATAAATTTAATTGATTGCAACCAATTTAACAAACTGAAAGAAAGAAAAAAAGAGAACAACCAACAGAAGACAAAGAGATAGGGCTAAAAGAGAGGCCAGTCATGTCAAGGATACAAGGATATTTGAGATATTCCCTCTTTTTGTATTCGTGTTTATGTGTATGTGTGTGTGTGTGTTTTCCCCCATTTGCATATAACTCATATGCAACATACATACACACATAGACATACGCATACACATACAATATGTTATGTGTGTTACACTTGGACATGTTGCATATTTAATTTTATATGTTTTTTTTTGCCCTACTCTCATCCTCCCTACTCTCTGCAACCCCTTTCAACATTTTTATTAATTTCCGTTTCAAGTCCCTCTATCTCAGTGGCTTTCTTCTCATTCCACTTGTATACGAGGACATGGACATGTAAACTTTTTACTCAAAACAAACAACTGAACGTCAGAATCCATGATGGACGGTCCAGCAGCAACTTGAAAAGGAGCGAGAAACAGCAACAATAACAATTGAGTTGACAGTGGGCTTTCTATATATGTATATATATATATATATGAAACATATGTAAATCATCTAACCAGATGTGCATAACATTTGTAGCTAAATCATAACAGAATGAAAAACAATGTTCAAAAAGGAAAACACAAAACAAAATTAACTGCAATAAAAGGTAAAACCATTTCGAAACGGTAAATTAAATCATGAAAATTTGTAGAACTTGTCATGAAAATGTAAATGCAGATAAGAAAATGCAAGGATCAGAAAGCAAAAAGAAAGGAATATTTACTTGTAATCTAATTTTTTTGAATTTCATTAAAATCGTTTTCATTTTCAAATTTTGGAAACCAAAGTACAGAAAAGGTGCTGGCTCATCAGAAGATTATACTTTTGTCGCTTGAACTAGTTGTGAATTACAATTAAATGATGCAGAAAAATGTTCAAAACTTGCCATAATAGAATTTACCTTATAATTACCTTCTTAGCCATGATTTTCGCTGAGGTAATATAAAGCAGGTTCTAAGAAACCTTTTTCGTTCTAGCATAGTGTGTGAAATATAAAAATTAACTTATAACTTTGAATATTTTTAATAATTTTAACCTTTTTGACTACTCAAAGGTTTTTGTTGACTTTTTTTAAATTCTAAGTTTATTAAAAACGAGAATTTTTAATCAATTTTTTAATAATTGAATAAGTTTTTCTATTTAAACACTCTCTCTTCCTCTCTCTGTCTCTTTGTCTGTGCCGCATGGGAAATTCTAGACAGATAGAAAATTAACTTGCCCGCTCTCTAGTTTCAATTGAGATGAAAAGCAAAGAATATGCTTTCCAAAAACCATTTAAAGTTAATCAGATTAATTCATATTCGACTACATTTGCCCTAAATTCCCTTTGGTTGAATATCAAATCTCAAACTGCTCTCATCGCACTTCCCCCTCCTTAATGATGGCTGACATTTTTGTTTAGATGGCCCCAAAGGGCGAATCGGTATATATACATATATATAAATATATATATATATATATATCTGTGCATGTATGCCTAATGTCACCATAACTCAATGCAAAACCTATTGAATCACAACAAATTAACATGCAAGGATATATATATAAATATATATATATATATACATCTAGGGGAAATCGTTGTGGGGCCCACAAGGACACATGTCGCCTGCTGGCATTATCCTCGTCCTTTTTAGCCTCTTCATCTGCCCTGTTCTGGTTTGGCATACAAAATAAGCAGCAGCAAATTCGATAACAAATGGTTTCGAATTGAAACAACAACAAAAATGAACGTGAAAAGGACATTCATTCGGGAACAAATGACATATTGTCAAAGACAGCAACAAACAAAAAAATATAATGTCAAGAAAGATAGTCGACTTGAGATTATCCTGGATTATATAAGTGTATTATATTGAACTTTTTAGTTATATATAAAGTCGCGCAGTGTAGCATCATATTTGCAATTTACTCTTTCCGAATCCAAAAATGAAAATAGATTTCCATTCAGATTTGTGTATAAATGACAGCTTAACAACAATTCGTTTGGGAAACATGGCAACCCTAAAATCGGTACGTGATTAGCTCATAGAGTAAGCAAATAAATTGGCTCGAAAATCATTTCATATTAACTTTAATAATTGATGTTTCAAAGGTTTAAAATTGAAAGTTAAAAGAAAATTTTAAACTATCATCGGTTTAATTTTAAGGAGTTTCCAAAAATGAGAACAGTTTTCGTCTAATTCCCACTTTCGCTGGAAAATCAAATTCCTTAGAAATTTCGACAATGCATCATTTGTTATATATAAAAGAGGAAGAATGCTTAAATATCTAAGGGTGTCTTTGAATTCTCGAGATAATTTGGCGCACTTTGCCTTTGCTCAAGCACAATTATGATGAACAGATAAAATAGTTAAGTTAAGTTCACGAATGTTTGGTTAAGGTATACCCTTATATATATAAGTATATAACTTGTATATTACATATCGTCAATATCTATTTATATAATATTATATTACGATAACCTACCACATTAAATACTTGCTCATTGAAAATGATTGCCAAGTCAGTTAGACCCGATATTTCTACTGCTACAGGGTAGACAAAACACTAGCATATGGCAGAGACAGACTGTGTGAGTATTTTTTTGTTATTCTCTTTTTTTTTTTGTTTAAGGCAAATATAAAATTTATTATCAAAGCGAAAGCGCATACATAAATTAAGTCAAACGACAATAAGAAATCAGAAATAAGCAAACAGAAACAGATCAATTTCGTATTGAGAAGAATAAATGGAACGTAAATGAGTGGAATGAAGGATATGAGAGAATGAAATGGTGAGGATAAAGCAAAGTCAATTTGATGAAGTTCAAATTAAATGAATAGCTAAATGAATTTTCTTAGTTATTTTCTCTATTTTTTTTTTCTTGTCCAAAGATTTCACATCGCTGTTGCTAATTAAAAGCAATTAGTTTTCTACAATTGAATTAGTGTGGCTGTATATTTTTACAACAATAATACCAATGGTTAATGGAAATGCTTGAACAAAGGATTTCTTTAAAAGATTTACTTAAAATAATTTGCTTACCATAAAATTTTCCATGAATTTGTTAATTTTTCAATTAAAAGATTTATTTTTGAAAATAAATTTAAATATTTTTATTTATTTCTTTATAAATAATTTTTGTCTTTTAAGTTAAATTTTTTTTCATAGTTTCGCATAACAACCGAATACGTACTGTCATTTGCACTTAATGAAAACACTTTGAATCAAATGCAATTAATTTATAATTTGCCATTTAACAATTAAAATGTATCCTCAGGCTTTTTCGTAGAATATGTTAATAATGAAAATTAACACTGAAAGTAAATTAAACTTGTCATTATGCTCCTTTAGTTTGCTCTGATTCATCACGGCAAGTGTTAATTTTCCCAGAATTATTTCGAATTTGGTTTTTATGGGTTGATGAGATCATAATGCAGAGCTTTCATCAGCTTAACATTCTGACTTAATTTACTTATTTTTTTTGGGTTACTTAGAATAAGATGAGAAACGTAAAGCAACTGGAAGTTGCAACTGCAACATCCTAGAGGCAACAACATGACTTTCGATGTATGCAACTTTTTATGTTAGAGAGAAAGAGAGAGAGAGAGAGAGAGAGCGGGAAAGGAAGATAGAAGAGTCACTGTGAATCCTGTGCCGAAAGCACATGCAAAAAATCCCCCAAAAACGAAAATCCCTGGCAACATGACCAACAACAGAAACGTGAAAAACTTTATGTTTTTGTTCATGTTTTTTTTTTTGCTTCTCTTTCTTTTTTTTGAGAAAAACTTTCAAGATTCACAACTGCAACACTTCCACAGGCTGTGTGTGTGTGTGTGTGTGTTGAAAGTGCCTGCACATCCTGCATATCCTGACTGTTTACCAAATGAGTGTACTAGTTTTGTTTAATGCCAGGGGCCTTGCCCAAAATTTATGCGCCCAAAGGGCTCAGTGGACGTGGGAGAAGGTAACCTACCTCCCCAGGGCGTGGCAGTGGTAAAGGGTGAAATGGGGATTTGGGTGTAATAGACAGATAACTGTTGGCTAATTGTTGTGGCATTTATATGAAGCAAAAAGCGACAGAGAGAGAGAGCAAGCGAGAGAGGAACAAACACAGAGAATGAAATAAGGGTAAAAGGAGAAGGGATTGAAGGATCTACGGTTGGTTAAACTTTAAAAGTTACTTGCAACATTTAATGGATATTAAATTTTATTACTTCATTAGCATTTAAAGTTTAAAGTAAGCCAAAAAGGTCAAAAAAAATGAACCTCTTTCAAAGCAAACTATTTTCTAATTGACAGTTTAAAACTTGGGTTTTAAGTGAATTAACTCAAAAAAAAAAAAAAAGTTTGAAAAAGTAGCAATAAATAAGAATGTAATTGGTGAAAAGGGTTTAAAATTTATTATTGTATTTTATTTATGTTTATGTTTTTTAAGGATTTCATAAATATTGGTAGAAAATTTCTACTAATTAGAAGTTTAACTTTTTGATTTAATTTTAGTGATTTTTTCTAATTGTCGTACTTTGCTTGGTTTACCATTATCAAAATAGTAAAATTTGATCAAAAATTTTTACATCTAAAACCGTTTTACTTCTTTCAAATCTTTTTGCTTAACTTAACCTCAATTCAAACTTAACCTCAATTTGATTTCCTTTAATTCTACACTTTCCACTACCTCTCTTTCCGACTCTAACTTTTTTTCTTTTTCTGTCTTTTACTTTTTTTCCATTACTCACAAAGCTAAGCTTTAGCGAAATTGGCTTGTTTTGGTCATCCGCTTTATTTCACCGTTACTTTTTTCGCTCTCCCTACATTATCCATTCATCATTTTTTCCCTATTCATTCTTGTTTTTCTCTCTCTAAAACTTTCCATTTCTTTCACCTATTTAGACCTTTTCCAGTGTCATTTTTATTTTCAAACATATAACAGATAAAAGAGCATCTGTGTTGCCTGTTCTCATTTTTTGGGTTTTGGCCCCCCTCTTACTCCACTAACCTTGACTGTTGCCAGTCTTCTTTTCCGTTTCCGTGTTGGCGCCACCTGACGGCAGCTGTTGTCACCTTTCACTGACTGCTCACCTACTGTTTGTGCATATGACTGTAAGTGTGTGTGTGTGTGTGTGTTATGAAGTTAGACGAGGGGACAAAGGGCGTAGACAAAATTATAGTCAAAGGGGACAGCAAAAATTACAGTTTTAAAATTCTATTGCGACTCCACAACGAAAATAATATTTTTGCCGTTTGAATTTCAAGGTTTCATACAAGTGTAACAGAGATAGGACGATATTAGCAGTGTATTTAAACCTAATTGTTTGCGATTTATCATAAGAATAAACTTACCGTTCAATTTATACATATACATGCATAAAATTGCGCGAGTACACACACTTATATTATTTCACTTTCCACACCTTCTCTCTCTTTTTCTTTTTTTCACTTGCTCACAGGCAGGATCTTGCATCTCACACATTAAAGCACTCAAGAAAAACAAAAAAAAAAAAACATTTATGTAAGCTCACATGCATAGCATCTTTCTCTCTCATTCTATCACTTACACTTCACCCACACACTAAAACACTTAAAAAAAAAATCACACACACACGCACGCGCTTTTTTCGCAAACGACGAATTTCACAAAATATTATCGCATTTATATACAAATTCATAACAAAACGCATAACAAGATAGAAAAGCAAACTTCCGTAACTATATACCGATTTCACATACCGTTTTCTTATCCGAAAAGAAAATATTTTAATTGCGGCGCAAAAACTTTACCGTGTGAAAATGACCGATGCAGAAGGAAGAAGCAGCCCGCGAAGGAGGATCAGAGAATTTAAAAACCCGACTTCCCTCTATTTGACCCAGTATTTGAGTGTCCCATTATTTGAGGCCAACTATCGATATTTTAACAGAAACGTAACGATCGATAACTAAGAGACAAAAAATTTAAATTGTTTATATTTAATTTTTCTTGTAAACCATTATTTGACACCCCTTGCTCCGCCCATGTCTTAGAATGTGCAATGGGAACGAGGAAATACTGTTTACGTTGCGAAAATAAATTGCATTTGTTTTGGCCTGGCAGGCGCATTTCATATTTTTATGCTGCTTAACCCTGTACAGGTTGCACACCCTCCGCACCCCTTTACCCTAACTTCTTATGTTTTTGCCGTTTTTTTTATGTATTTATTTGCGTGCCAACTCAGTCACGTTCCCCGTCGTGAACAGAAGGGGGGTTAAGCGGTGGAGCAACCTAGGTGTGCTATGATGATGGGTGGGAGGGGATAGGCGGAAGTCTGCAATCAGCGTTTTATGCATTCCTGCGCAACCAATTCAACAAAAGGTGCATAATTTTTGGAACAAAATTCTGTTGGAATTTTATGCACGAAAACGTTTCTGGTTTAATTTAACGGTTATTTATAATTTTTTTTTTTTCCTTTTGCTCTCTTCCGAAAAACTTTTGGCCAAACAAATTGGAAATGCGAGCAAAACTGTTGGAAAACAAAATGAAAATCAAATTTAAATTAATAGAAAAAATAAAAAAAAATTAAGAAAATTTAAATTGTAAGAGATTTTATTTTTCTAGTGTTTACATTAAAAACTTGGAGATTTGAAAATTAAAAAATTATGATTAATTAATAATTTGAATTTCAGTGTCTGAATAATACAAAAAATTTAAAGCTTAAACAAAAAAAAAAAAATTTTGAGTTCAAAATTTTATTTTCATAAACAAAAAAATAATTTTTCCAAAAAAAAAAAAAAAAAAATAATTTTATAAATGAAAAAATATGTTTTGAAAATAATAAAAAAAATTAAAAATAAAATTTAAAAATAAATTAATTATATTTTCATTAGCACTTCATAAACAATTAAATATGTTTGAAAAATAACAAAGAAATTAAAAAATAAAAAAAAAATAAAAATAAAAAAGAATTTTATTAGCTTAAACAAATAAAACTTTTGAATTTAAAAATTTTATTTTCATAAACTAATTTTTCGATTTTTTAAAATAATAAAAAAAAAAATTTAGTAAATGAAAAAATATGTTTTTAAAATAATAAAAAAAAAAAATCAAATTAATAATAAACTTAAAAAAAATTAATTATTATTTCATTAGCATTTTATAACAAATCTAATTAAAAAATAACAATGAAATTTAAAAATAAAATAATAATAAATTAAAATTTCATTAGCTTAAACAAAGAAAACTTTTATAATTAAAATGTTATTTTCATAAACAAAAAAGCTTAATAATAAATAAAAAATCATTTTTATAAAAAAAATAAAATAAAAAAATTTAAAAGATTTTAATAGAATTTTTCCACATAATTTATTTAAGTGATTCTTTCTGATAATTATAATATTTATTAAATTTTTTTTGTTCTTTTTCTTTTGCCGTTTCTCTTTAGAATCCTTGTTTCTCATATTAAATATAATTGCTGTAAAATTTTCCAAAACAACAATTTGCCATAAATGTTTTTAAGATGGTCCTCTCCCCTCTCCACCCTCTCTCTCTCTCTGTTGCCACCTTGTGTGTGTGGTAGCATCCCAAAAACTTGTCTTAACTTTAATTAAGTGGCATTATGTTCAATTAGGCAAAAGTTTCATTTCGAATATGCAAATTAACACAATTTTCTATCTCTCTCTCTCTCTCTCTCTCTCTCTCTTTCTCTCTGTCTGAGTGTAAAGTGCTTCTAACTTCTAAATTTATGCCTTTTAACATGATTTCACATTAAACGAGTATGAAATATTTATATATATATACACATCGAGGCAAAATCAAAGACTAATAATAAATGATATACTATAAAATGAACTTTGCTTCATTTGGCAGTTAACAAAAATAAGAGAAATTTCTTTAATTTGTTGGCCACAAGTTTTTGGCCCAACATCAACTTAAAAGCTATTTGTGGCTAACGGTACTATCTGCCCGCAATTAATAACTTTTTTCAATATGCCACAAATTATTGCATACTTTTAGGTGGAATTTTTGATTTGGAATTTGTTTTTTGAAACAAATTTGAGAAATGGAAATCATTTAAATCAAGTTGGAATATTAATAAAATCAGAAAATTATATATAATATTTATATTCCTTAGATCTATTTACCTTCTAACTAAATTGTAAAATATTTTTAATAATTAAGATTATATGGAAAAGATCTTTAGAGTTTTTACAAAATATTTTATTTTCTAAAGAACTAAACTTTAATGTCTAAAATATTTAATTTTCAAACTTTCTTTATATTGATTGAGTATTAAATATTTTAAATATTTAATTTTATAAAAATATTAATAACTTTCCTTATATGGATATTAATGTTTTTATAAAATTCAATTCTTAAAATACTTTTATACATCTTAAAAAAAAACTTTCGAATTTCTAAACTAATTATTAAATTTAAAGTAATTTCAAAACAAATAAAAATAATAGAATATTTATCTGTAAGTTAAATATGTTGTTTTAAAATAAAAAAAAAATTAGATTTAATAAAAAAAATAAAAAAATTTTATAAAAATGAGACACAAAAATTTTAAATAAATTTTGTATAATTTATAATTTCAATAAACTATTAAAGAAAAAAGTAAAATTTAAATAAAACCTGATGCATAATTAGCTATTAAAATTAATGGAAAATATTGAGTTAAAGTTTAATTATAATATCAAAATTAGGCATAAACAACAAAAAAGATAATAATAACTTTTATTTTATAAAAAAACTTAATCTATTATATATTTGGAAATTCTTCGATTGAAAAGTTTGCGAAACTATTGGAATAATTTTTATTAATTTTAAATTCAATATTTATTTTTAGTTTAATTGAAACTTGATTTCATAATATGAAAATATTGAAAATGCTTAAAATTAAAATTCGTAAATTGTTTGCTGTTTTGCTTTTAATTTTTTATTTTTAAAAATTTAAAAAGAAATAATTTTTAATTTTTTTATATTTAAGTTAGGTAGAAATTTTTAATTTTACAATTAATCATAAAATTATATATTCAATTTCTTTGTTTTAAGCATTTTTACAATGAATAATAAAATTTTATTTTTTTTTTATAAAATTGTATAAAATATTCAATCAATAATGAAATCAAATATTTAAAAATTCCTTAAAAGTTAATAATAATAAAGGTTAGAATTAACTTTTAAAGTAAATAAAAATCGAATACAAAGAAAGACAGACAGAGAGAGAGAGAGAGAGAGAGAGAGAGAGTAAAAGAGAGAGAGAGATTGAGAGAGTGAGATTGAGAGAGAGAGAGAAAGGGAGTGAGATTGAGAGAGAGGGAAAGGAAAAGAAATCCCCAAAAGACTAATTCTAGAATTTTTTTAGTATCTTAAAATATTTTAAAATTTATTTTAAAGCAATTTAAAAATTTGTCTTAAGGAAATATAAAAAATAATTTTAATTTTTTTAAATATTTTAAGAAATTATAGTTATTTTTTAAAAAATAATTCCATTGATGTTTTTTTTTAATTCAGAAATTTTTTCAAATCATATAAATCACCTACTGATATAATAGTCTATTTCCTTTTTTTACCTAAAAAAAAGCTTAACCTGGGGAATAATAACAATTAAAGCACTAAACTTGAAAAAAAAAAAACTATTTCAATTAATTAATTTTCTTGTAAATTTAAATAAAATAGATTAAATAAGTTAAATAAAATCGCAATTTGTGATCTAAATAAAGTAAATTACTCAATTAAACTTTAATTTTCAGTTCATTTTCCATTAGAATAACTTTTAACTAAATAATGAGAAAGCTATTTAAAGTCGTTTGATTATTACAGACAATGAAATTCCATCAGAAATTCTGTTGTCCTCTTAGAGAAATTAGTTAATCCGCGGCTTAAATCTTCTACACCAACTTGCACTTGGAAGGAGCGCTCCTTTTCCGCCTCCTCTGCCTTCTTCTTATGATTTTGGATGGGATGATGATGAAATTTGAAATGTTTAATTGGAATTTGATGGATGGGGTGAGGGGTTAGGAGTTAAGGACTTACTCTGACTCTTGACTGTTTGATAAATGTTTGAACTACAAATGTCCATAGTCATAGACATCCTTGTAATCCTTACCCATTACCTTACCATATTGTTCAACTAATTGCAGTTTGAAATTTGCTCTCTCACACAGCAGCAAATGGTGAAGGATTTGAAATTAATTATAGTATAAAGCTAATGTGACATTTCTCGTTCCATCGGCTGGTTGATCTGATTTAATCAAAGTTCTGCAAATTCTCAACTCAAATGAATTTTAATTGCGGGGCCAAGTATTTGAATGGGTTTTTACATTTGCATTTGATTTTATTATTGAATTTAATAATCCTCGACGATTAGGGCGGAACCAGCTAATAGGATTTCCTCGGGTGTGGAGTCCATCATATCTACTGGTAAGTAGCAAATTAGTTTATCTCGCTGTGATCGAGTATATAGGGGTAATTTCAAATTTTCTTTTCCATTTTTAGTTTGATTGCTTAAATTGAGCAATTTTGATTTCAATTTATCTTCTTTTGGTTTATCGTTGATTATACGGTAGGTTATATAAAAGGGAGCCGACTTTTCCATACCATTTTTGGCTCCATCAAGCTGTAAGTTAAAATGTATTTCAATATAAACATAAGAATACTTGAAACATTTCTGTTAATTTCAAATTTATAAATCTAGTATTTTAGCGCCCAACTGTTGTTTAACCGTTTCACCACAGTGGCGGCATCACTTATTTATTGGCACAGTGGCGCCAGTATTCCACTTCTACGATGTTATCGATAGCGATATTTGAATTAGTGATGCTACTCTGTGCACCATTCAACTTGCAAAAATCGACCATCCCTAACTTGTAATATAGTAAATAAACTCTAAAAAATTGAAAATTTAAACAAAAGTGCGGCTTAAACAATAACTTATAAGTAACAAACAGAAGGCACCGAAATGGAAACGCACTTTATGGCCAAAATGGGCAAGGTAAGCGCTGGAAAACGAGCAGACAAAAACGTTGAGAAAAGAAAAAATTTTTCTTTTCGTTTTGATTGACAAGCAGAGGTGGAGGGCAGCAGCAGCAGGCAAGCAGAGTCGCCGACTGAGACAGAACAGACAGAACGAACAGACAAAGACGGCGCCAAGGAAAACTCACACACGCACACACACACACACACGGAGTGTGAATGAAAGAGAAAGAGTTATTTAGTGTTGGTTTAGGGTGAGGGGAAATTAACACTTACCTTTAGTGGAGCCAACTTTAGGACTTTGGCATTGTCTGCTTCACCACCCGTTTCTCCTCTTCCTTCTCCTGTTCTTAGACCATTTGTTGTTGTCCCCAATTCCAATTGTTCCACCGAAACACCAAAAACACGCGCTTGCAACAATTTAAGGCAAGCAAAAAGATTCTCACAATTGTAAACATGCAACAAATTAATCTCGCCGGCAAATTCCAGATGCACTTGCTCCTTAAAACGCTGCTCCGCGGCTTGGGCACGTACAATCAATGCCCGCAAATAATCCACAGCACTATGACTGCTTGGTCCAGGCCAGAGTTTTAGCCAACTGGCGGGCACCTGTAATTATAGTGAATAGCAAGGAGCGTTTGGGTGAATTTTTAAAATTACAATGCTCTGAATAATCAGAGTTTCCTTGTTAGTTTTTTGCCTTTTTCCCTGTTGGTTTTTTTTGAGAATAATAATATATATACTAAAGTAAATTAATATCTATTCAAAATGCAGACAATTTCTAAATTTGAAGTTGTTTTGGCATCAAATATTTCAAGTATTCTGGATACTATCGTTTCTGATTATATTTGAAAATTACGTTGAAATGACGTGAAAGCTTAAAAAAAGTATCGTTTGTCCAAGGTTCTGAACCGATAGCAAATGAACCTTTGTGTACTGGTCTAGGAATATTAATAAGAAGTCTTGAGATAAAAGATCTACAGCGATTAAAATGCTTACAATATGTATAACTAACCAAGGAAGAGTCTCTAGTACTTGATCTAAACTTTACAAAATGTTAAAATTTTTACCTAATGTAGAGTTTTCAATTCATTTTAAAGTTTTTCAACAATTGTTCTACATCAGAAATGCTTGATTAGGATGTCTTTGACTGAATTCGATGATGTTCTGATGAAATTATAATTATATAGTTAATGAACTACAGTGAATATTGTAAATAAAACAATTTTAATGATAAAAGCAATAAAAAGATTTTCTAAATAGTAGTAAAAAGGTCTCCTCTAAAACACAAACAAAAGAGGTGGAGAAGAAACTTGCTTAACCTCACTCTATAATCAGATCATTTCCATATAGATTTATATATATTAAAGATTCCTTTTAAATGAAAAACCTTTTAAATTTCAAACAATTTGGTATGTAAACAAATGAAATTTTCTTCCTGTTGTTTTATCTACTAACAACTGTTTATATATTTTTTATTTAGAACTCACCTGCTGATCGGCCAGATTCTTTAATGTCTGATGATCTACATCCTGTGATTCCTTGAGCCAATTATGCATTTGCGATAGTGTTTGATGCACTGTCTTAAACAGTTGTGCACCTAAAGCAAGTTCAGCTAAAACAAATAATGACCAGGGTGATGATTCATTTGCCTTTATAAGCGAAGCTTCATTAATCGTTTGATTGATAGTGCACGAACTGGCCAATTTACGCCAGAGACTGAGTAAAGGTTTAATCTGTTGTTCCAACTTTTGACGGGCATTGATTGAAGTGACTTCATCTTTAATGCCTCTATAGTGCAAACTTCTCAGTTCTTTGATCACATGCCGTGCCAGTTCGATTTCTCTTTGTTGTTGGGCTTGATTGGCCAGTCCATACATTTGGGGATCATCCATATCGGGTAACTTATTGATTGCACTGTAGTAATCCTGTAATTGACCGCTTGTTGGCAATGTTATGCCTAAACCCAAGGGTGACCAACGATTTCCTAAGACATCAGGCCCACAGAATTGTATTAGGTAATAACGTAGAATTTCCAAATCTCTGGGATTATTTATACGTCCACCGTAGGCTAGATTTTCACTCAAACGTTGCAACAATATCCAATCACATTTCGTTGAATTCAATTGATTATCGAACCATTTTAGGATACCCAAAGCAGCCTTTAAATCTGCCTCACCAAATTCGTAGTATTTGGACCAACCTTGGGGTATATATTGTCGCCTTTGCTGCAAAGCAGCTGTCAATATAAAGAACACTAGACGCATTTTTAAAGTTTTAGTCGATTGTCGTGTTTCCCCATCGTTTCCATAGTTTTGCAATAAACGTAGAACAATTTGCTTTAATCCACGCGCTGGTTCATAGCGCACTTTAAGGCATTTGTACACTGACGAATCATTAAATCCTTCCGTTGTTTCACACAACAAAAATAAACGAAATTCTTTAGATTTCGGCATCTCAATCAATTCACGTTCCATTTGGTCTAACCATTCTGGTACCAAGTGTACGTTCTTAACGCACAACCATTGACCCTGACCGGCAGCTTCGCGTATTGCGTTTAAAACACGTCGTTCACTTCCCTTTCCAATGGCCATTTCATGATACTTTTGGTTGCCATACTTCTTTAACTCAATGGTGGGATCATTTTCGGCTTGACTGATCATCAAAATGGGACGATCACAGGAGCTCTGCTGTAGGAGTTGATCTACAGTGGGTTGATGTGTGGCTGCTGCTTCCGGTGAAATGCCCAAAAGATCACTGCTCACTTTACGTAGTTGTCGCAACATTAAATCGGGTCTAAATATCTGTGTGATTAGCACACGATGAAAGGATGATGTTATTGCGGCTGCAATTGAAACATAAATTAAGTTGTCAGTTTTGAATTCATTAATACTCATTTACAAATAAAGTTAGCAGCGTAGAAACTTCTTAGCTTAGTTGCTAAGTTCGTTATAAGAATATTGTATTGATCTATCAGCTTTAAAATAATAATTGTTTGTATTGGAATACCAAAGTGTTCGCAGACAACTGGAGTTGTCTCTAGCAAGTTGGCAGCCCTGTAGAACTAAAAAACTGCGAACACATTGGTAATGCTAATTTCATTCAACTAGCGTTGAGTATTAAGTTTAGATGTAGCTGAATTTGGAACATTTAATCTAAACTTGTCATAAATTCTATCTAATATCTCTGTTGCAAATTAAGTTGGCAGTCCTGATATTAAAGAATAATCGAGATAACTGTAAAATCTATTTAAAAGTTTTCAACTTACGTAACACATCATCAGTTTGTTGATCAATAAATCCACGCCAAATGTAATCCTTATCCAGCTGCAATTGCTGACGAAGATCGGGCAATTGTTGCAACATTATGGCCAATTTTAATTGACTATCGCGGCTCATGCAATCAGGTAACTGTTGGCCAAGATTACCCAATAAGACACTGCCATCGGCTGTGGCCATGAAATTATTAATAAACAATTCCCATTCCTTAGTTTTCAATTGTTCTGGATATGCCTGATGGCATATCCACAAGGATAAGGCCAATTGACTATCTCTGGGTATCGATCTAGCCAAATTCAAGTAGACATTTCGCACTAGAGATGAATAAACTTGTTTGTCTTGAGTGTCCTGGGCCAATGATTGTAGAAAGAGTTGAATAAAAACCAAAGAGGATAATTCATACCCCTGATTTAGACCCGAATAGAATTTAGCCGCCTTCGAGCATAGATCCTTAAGGGAACCAAATTGGGCAAGCAAAGTCTCCTTCACTTGTCCACTCTGGCTGAGAGCTGCATCGATTTGCTTGCTACTCTCTTTAACCTCATTCAAACTGGCCAACAATTGTTCGTTCTTCAGGATATCGCCCTCTGATTTTGACAATTGTTCCAATAACCTATCCTGCAGGTCCATCCGCTGTTTTAGCAAATCTCCCTCACGTTGCAGTACATCAATACGTTGCTGTTCCAATTGAGGATTCTTAAGAACAATCGCCTGTGACATCAATTGATCCGTTAGACCTGCTGCCGTAATGGTAAATCTCAATTGATTTACTTGACTTGCCAGCTCCGTGGGCAATATCAAACGATTGGATTTACTTATCAAAACCAATTGGAAATCCTCATGAAGATCTATCAATTTCGTACCCACAGCCATTTGTCGCTTATTGAATTTCATATAGATATGTCCCTGAATCAATTGGGCCAGAGGTGGACGCAGCTGTTCACAGTCGGTGATTAAAAGAATCTTGCCAAAACGCACTGCCAATTCAAGCTGATAAGCCAAACGTTCATTACCATGAGAACTCAGCTCACATGCTCGACCCTCACTCTTAAGATAGGCCATTAGCCAAGTTCCCACCCGCTGACTGGGATCAAGAATCAAAGGTACAGGACAAGTGCCAAAGGGTAAATCCAACATTTGTTTAAGTAAGGCGGCACTTTCAATTATCTGTGCATCTCTGGCCAAACCCTGACTTTCCCATATAATTTGCTGTTGGTCGGTGATTAAAGATTGACGTAAATTAAAGTCGTCGATGGGCAATTGAAACTCCTTTGCAAAGCGTTTGAGTGATGAACTGTAAGAAAAATGATATAGAAAAAGAAGTTACAATAGTTTTTCTCCTACCTTCTTTCCTCCAGTCCCCTACTGGCGAAATAGTTAATGGCCAAAGCAATTATAAGAATTTTGCCATCTAGCGTTTTGTGTCCTTTCTTTAAATCCGTCAATTGTTGACTCCATGTGCGATATTCGGCACTTAATTTATCCACCAATAGTTCAGCTGCCTGCAAGTTTCCACTTGCCTCTTGCAATTTCAATTCCAAGACAGCCGCCTCTTGGGTATAAGTTTGCAATTTGGCGGATAATTGTTTCACCCGTTTGTCCACGTCGTCCAAATTGTTTGATAGTTCCTGCATTTCATTTTCAGCGACATTGAGGTTATTCTGCAGTTCATTTTGTTCACGTTCCAGTGGTTTAATACTCTGTATGACACGAGCATAGCGAACACTGGCCTGAACCCAGGCAGCCAATGGGGCTGCAGCAGCAGAGGCTCTTTTGGCGTTACGTGGATCATAGGAATCCTTTTTGGCGGCCAAAAGTCGTTCAACAGCTTCACAATTTTCGGGACTTATGCGTGAAGGGTCCAACGAGCGAATATCTTCCTTGACACCGCGCTTGGCCAAAAATGTCTTCATACTGTTCCATGAAGTATCACGAATTCCCATTAATCGAAGTACACCCTCTAGAATATCTCTTACTGCTTCGGGAGGAGCGCGTAATGAGCGTATCTCAGATAGAGCTTCGGACTTTATTTGACCCACTGCATTACTGGCCTCTGCTAGGATAGGTTCCACTTCGGCCAGCTCTTGTTGTATCTCCTTTTGCCGTATTTTCAGTTGCTCACTACTGTCTTGAGTTTGCTGTTTTAATTCTAACATGTTGGTCTTTTGCTCATTTGCATTTCGCATCGTAGCCGAGATCATTTCCAAGGCCTCGTTGGCCATTTGTCGCTTCTCACCAAGAGCCTGTTCTTGTGCAGCTGCATTCGATTTCAATGTGTCCACCAAAGCATGAGCCGATGCCAATTTATCCACACCCAATTGAAGTTTACTCAAACGTTGATCAATCTCATTTGCTGCCTTGCTGTACATATAGAAATAACTCAGAATCAATTGGTAATAACGGACTGGTGGCTCTGAGTCCTGACCCTCCTGAGGCAATTCTTCATTTAGATCACTAAAATGACTGCAAACAGGAACTTTACTTTGACCTCTTTCCAAGGTGAATTTCTCATTTAGTTGTTCTATAAACTGTTTGGGCAACATTGAAAGAGTATCTCTTGATTCTGTGCGTATATAGAGCAGATCCATTTGACGATGCAAGGCCGGGCAAGTGTTGAAATAATCCGCAACTTTGGCATTAGTTGGGTCCAGTATTAATACAATATGTAGATTTTCGCGTGCTCCTAGAAAAAAGTTAATGAAATGTTTAAAGTAAGGGTATAAGTATCAAGTTGATTTTACCCCGATTGTTCCTATATAATGGTCTGATCGGACCAATTTAAGAACTGAAATTACCTACAGAGACAGAAAGCCTATATACCAAGTTTCATACAAATAGCTTAAAAACTGCTATCTAAAAGACGCATAAAAACAGACAGATAAACAAATGGACAGACGCACATTGCTATAACAAAAGCTGCTGTATTAATGCTAATCAAGAGTACGTATACTCTATGAGATCAGAAACGCTTACATAACAAAGAGTATAGGAATACTCACGCTTCATAAAGTAGGCACCCATTGATTCCTGATAGCCTTCCAGTTGGGCAGCCTGCTTTAATGTACTAGCCACTGCCTCCAGATCCTCACCAAATAGTTCCAATATTTCACTACCTTCAAGCAAAGCTTCGATAGGTTTTAATATATTCGGCACATAAGTTAACCACGAATGTTCAATAAGTAAATAGGTCATTTGTTGTTCCAAAGCAGCGTTTTGCATTGCCAATTTAAGATCATTGTAAAAATCATTAAGATTATAGTCTGAACCGCCTTGTAAAGTTAAGACCTTGGCCTGCTGCAGAGTAGCAGCGGTATATATAGCATCCAATTGGCGTCCACCTGCCCGAGCCAAAATCAATAAATGAGAATCATTTCGGGATAGAATGCGAGCCACTTTAGCTGTGTGATGAAGAAGTTCTTCCGTAATCGGTGCTGCAATGCTATAGCTTTCCGTATCTAGGAAGAAACAAATAAGCGAAAATTTTTAATATATCAGTATTTTATTTTTGCTTAGATTAACTTTAGCTATTTTGTTTTCTATACCCGTTTTTCTTGTATTATGTACTTGCAGTGGATGACCCCCGAAGAGGAGGCACGCCAAAAGTTCATCATGCGGGAAAGGGATCGCGAACGCAAACGTATCAAACGCATGAATCCTGAATATCGACAAATGGAACGTGAACGGGATCGATTTCGCAAACAGACGCCCAGACCCAGTGTAGTTATTGCCAATTATCTTTTTCCTTTTTTTTTTCCACAAATCCTAACCTTAGTATTACATATTCCATCTATATCCCACTCTTTCTTGTCTTGAAATAGCTTGAGAAAGTGTAGAAAGTAAGCTAACAGAAAGACTTTGTTGTCCGATTTAATTCTACAAGACATGACAACTCTGGACTCTGGATCAGAATGTTGGTGTTATTAATATTATTTTTACCTATATTGTTTATAGATATTTAGTTTTATTTTAGTTTTAGTTTTGTTGATAGTTTTTCTGTGGTAGCTTTAACTAAGTTAGCTAAAAACTATCAAAAACTTTTTCTACTCATATTATTAGTAAAATTTAACGCTTAGTCTTTCAAATATCAAAGCTTTCCTAAATCCATTTTCATTAGATTATCTAGGGTTTTCCATCTATCTTCATTTTTGTATCATAACTAATCAGTTCCCTTATATATTTTTACAAATAACTCATGTGATGCAATATAATGTAGGAACATCGCGTTCATGTTTTTAGAGTTGCCAGATTTTTTGTTTAATTTTCCATATAAAACTGTACTGTACTTGCTGTGTGTAAAAAAGTCGTAGTCTTAAAAATTAGAAAGCACTTTTCGAAGGTGGTCTTAAACTTTAAGCAAAAATTAACTATTTTCTATTTGTAGCGTTGCCACACTTTAGTAATACTTCTTAAAACACTTAGAACCCCTTATCAGATCATCCATTAGTAGTTTTTATATAGAAAGACTTTTAAAAATACTCACTACAAATAGTAATTTGCCTTTGAACCTCCTCGAGCCATTCATCATGATTTAGAGCTTGCAATCGTCCTTTTGATTTCGGTGATTTGGGTATAAAATAGATTTTCTACAAAAATGAATTACAAATATTAGAAAATCGTTTGTCCTTTAATTTAGTTCCCTTACCTCTTTGCCTATATATTTACGCATAGTTTGCTTTAGTATAGACTCAAATAGCTGGACATGCTCTTGATTAATTAAACGATCCCGAAATATGCTCAACAATTCACTGTACAGGGCCTAGAAATATGGACAATTCATTAACTGAAAAAACGAACAATTTGTAGACGACTTACCTGATTGAAATCATTGGGGGGGTAAAAAATCAAAGCATCCAAAAGCTTCATGATGGATTTGGGATTAAATTGATAGTGCGCTGCTGCCGTTGATGCCTGTGAAGTGAATGCGGCCTGCAACTAGATGCCAAAAGGATGAAAGTCAATTAGTATTAGGGGAGATGAAAGAGTGAGAAAGAGTGTGTTACCTTCTCGAAGCACTCCATTAGACTTTCACTAACATGCTGCAAATTGGCGACGATGGCACTTCCACCTCCTGCGCTGCCACCTCCGCCAACACCAACACTGCGTGCACCCAGTGGGGGCCGAAAATGTTCACTTAGCAATGGCTCGAGGCGACACTGGACGATGGCTAGCATATCCTTGGTAGTGGGTTGCATCACTCGTACATATTGATTTATAGCCAAATATCGCGGAGCCAGTTTCAACAGATTCCCACTAATGGACGCACAAATTTGCAATCCCGTCACACTAATCCACTCAAGATTTTCAGCATTATAGAAGCCGCTGCGTTGTACCAATTGCAACAGTAACTCAACAATTTCACAACATCCCCAATTATCCACATAACATAAATCCAAATTCTTCATAAATAACACTAAACGTGACTGCTTAGCACGATATTCCCTTCCCCTTAAACCACTCACAGTGACGCAGTGGGAGCGCAGTGTATGCAATATATAACCAGGAGTCAATTGTGTCGAACAGTTTATGGTTGCCAATTGATAACCAGAGTGCTCTAGTATAGCCTGTTGCACAAGCAACGTTTTACCCGATCCACTGGGACCGAGTAATATGAATGGTGGTCCATTGCCATTGCTCTTATTACCATATGATTGAGCATTTAACAAAGTATCCAATATATTTAAATAGGATTTAACATAAGCTGTACGTATCAAATGATTGCCCTTCTCCTCGGGTCTGTCTATAACATCTAAAGCGTATTGTTCAAGGGCATTCCGTTGTATATCAAAGTAGGTTAATTCCGCTAGATTAGGTTGGGGTATATATAGATTAGCATGCTGTAGAACTAGTTGAGCAAAGTCCCGGTGTCGTTCATTGGGTATGTAGCCAAAAAGAGCACGTAAAGTGCTACCACCATATTCCTCTAACGATTGTATACCATGCACTTGTAGGAGTAGGGATCGTAATAGACTTGCACGACTTATACCAGGTAGTTGACTATTAGAAATTAGATTAGATTAGGTAAAGATTTCTCTAGTAAGATCGTTTTTTAGACCATTAGAAACTAGATTAAATTAGGTATAAATTTCTGTAGTTAAATCGTTTTAGTTTATAAGAGCGGATTAAGGGGAGTTGTATCCTTGAAAGTATATTTTTAAAAATTCCTTTTCGAAATCCATAAAATATGTTTCGGTTTCGACGTTTGATACCATTTAACGCTTTGTGCACAACGGTTACGTAATGGTTTGGTCTTTTATAAGATTACTCCGAAATACGCCTTCTCAGGACCAAAGGATTATTATAATTAATAACAAAAATAAATTCAATTATATGATTGTTTTTTTTTTTACACAATTACAATAATATTCGATATTAATTGTAGATAGTACACGGGATACTCGATATAATAATAGTCATCTTCCCGGTTTTTTTCGTTCGGAATTCAATAAGCATTTAGTTCGGATTTTAGGAGTAATTACTATTAATTCAATGTTCAAAAGCAAAATGATCGTTCCCTATTTAATAACATCAAAGATTCGCATTCTTTACTATACTTCCATTGATTTTTACTACTTTTCAAAACTTTCCTTATCTTACTTTTATCAACTTACCTCAACAAATGTTGACTTTCCAACCAATCCATAGCAATTTGAAAGTTACCATCTATATAGCTTTGTATAAGATCACCATATGGTTCCTTAGTTAGTTCATGTCTTACAATATCCTTTAATGGATAGTAATCGTAACTCATATTGACAATGCCCATACGCGATATTGTAGCTGGCGAGGCATGACGCACATCGTCCGTTTCGAATATGAAATTAACATTGTTACCAAATTGTATGCGCCAGCCGGAGGGTAGAGTTAGAAGTCTGCAAGCAATTTTTCAAGACAGGAAAAGAGAGAAAATATACATTTAATGGTCAAGCTTTATTTGTGTTAATCACAAATCACGAGTTAAAATCAAAATCATCCTCTAATTGCAGCTGATGACACCAGAGGAGGAGGCGCGTCACAAATTCATCATGCGGGAACGGGATCGCGAGCGAAAACGTATCAAACGTCTGAATCCCGAATATAGACGAATGGAGCGCGAACGCGATAGATTTCGCAAGAAGGCACGACGTGCTAACGTAGCATTTTTCCAATATTATTATTACCCTTAATATATATAAAACACACACACACAAAACACAGACCGATTCTAGGCGTAGGTTTAAGTAGCTAGGACTGGAAGAGACAGTTTGACATTTGCTCTCGTAGTGACCTAATACAAACACCAACCATAATCCAATCTGGTTACAATTTGCTTTAATAAGTTTTCCCCCACCTTCTCTCCAAACATTTCTCATTGCAGTTGACACCTGAGGAGGAATTACGTTTAAAGATGATACAACGTGAAAGAGATCGTGAAAGAAAGAGAATAAAACGAATGAATCCCGAATATCGTAGATTAGAACAAGAACGTGATCGTGATCGTAAGAAGGCGAGGAGAGCAAATGAAGCGTTTCGGCAATTGGAAAAATTGCGTGATAAAATACGCAAAGAGAGGAAAAAAGGACTTTTGGTAACAGATCCGACACAGTTGCCGCCGGAATTTGCGGCAATGATACCTCCAGTGCCTAATGTTAAGCCTGAGGTGAGTATTAAGAAGAGTAAGAAGAGTTTTTAGAATATGCAAAAGAATCTTTTTACGAAATGTGATGTTATTTTATGTTTATTTTTAGATTTTAACAACAACATCTCAAGGACAGCCGCAAACTCAAGAGCAACAGCAGCAGCAGCAACAACAACAGCAGCTACAACAACAACAGCCACCACCCACGCTTCATCAAAGCCAGCAACAACAATTGGCAGCCCATCAACCACCACCTCCGCCTCCCCATGCATCACATGCACATCAGCAACAGCAGCAGCAGCAGCAACAACAACAACAGCAACAGCAGCGTCATCGTTCATTATCCTCGCATCCTTCTCTATCCTCGAGTGCCACACTCACCCAACTAACGGCCGCTGCCCAGCATGCGGCTCCACCCTCCCATACGCATTTACAGCAATTGAACAAGTTGCAACAATTATATCCGCCTCGCAGTTTCGCCCATCCCGCCCTGCCCATAGCTGGTGTGACCTTAATGCCCCAACTCTGTCATCCCATATTGCATCAGAATTTAAGTGCCACATTATACGGGGGACCACCACCGAATGGCATTAAACAGGAATATGGACAACCAGATGTGGCAGTTGCCGCTGCTGCTGCACAAGCAGCCGCTTTGGCTTCCCTGCGACAACAAGATGAGTCTGAGATGGCTTTAAATTTAGAGCCAGAAATAATCTTACAAACACCGCCCGATGTGGTGGTTAATCCCGCGCAACAGCAACAACAACAACAGCAGCATCACTACAGCCAGCAGCAGCAACATCATCTTCAGCAGCAGCAGCAACAACAGCAGCAGCAACAGCATTGCAACATGTTCCAGCACATGGCCCCACAGGCACATATGCAACATATGCGACCAGCACCATTGCCACCGCCGCCGCCTTCAGTGGCAACTGCACCACCGCCGCCACCAGCAGCACAGCAGCCGCCACCGTCACAAATGTAATAAGAATAGCAGTGAAACAAACCAACAAACAAACAAAAAAAAAAGGAAACAAGAAATAATTTAAACAAAAAGAAAAGATGGATAACTAAGATACTCGGCCTTTAGTCCTTAAGCTCAACTAGCCAACAACAACAAACAAGCGAAAAAACACACACAAACAAAATACACATTTTAAATTGTTATTCTCATAATTTGAAGCTTATTTAGAGTTGTGAGTCTTTGATTATTCTATGTGATTCTCATTTCGAATTTATTTGAAAAAACATTGTTTTTTGATATGGAACAAAAAAACTCCTTTAATACCTTAAATAACTTAAGATTCAATTTTTTTTCAATATAAATTGCTTTAAATTTTCTGTCCAAAATAAGTTTTAAACTTTATAAGTATTAAAAAGACTTTTAAATACATTTTTTTAATTTTTCATCTTGGTAAAGTTTGTAAATAAATAAACGAAAAGAATTTTGTTGAAATTTTTCAAGTACAGTTCTTTAAATTAGTTAAAATTTTACCAAACTCAAAACATTTTTTTATCCCTATGTCAAATATTAATTTAATATTTATTTCAAGCTATTGTAAACTATTATAACAATAATTTATTATTGTAAACTGTCTGTTAAAGTAAAAATAAGTTTCTTAAATGATTAATCTACTGTTGTATATCTTTTTAATCAATTAAGAAACTTTTGTTTTACTGTATTAAAAGTATTGATATGGAAACCTTAATATTTTACAAACCTTTTCCTGTGCAATGTTTTTTTTATTAAATTTAATTTTATTAATTTGTAAATCAAGTTGAAAGTATTTTAATTTTTGTAACAATGACAAGTGAATATTTTTATTTATAATTTTCAAACAAATTAAATGATAGGAAAATGCATTGATCAAAAGAAAGTTGATATTAATTGAAAACCTTTAATTCACATAGAAACTAAGAAACTTGTTTTAATATTAACTATTCTAATTTTTTAAAGAGATTCGTAAAAATTTGTAAAATTGTATTATTTAAGCAGAACTCACAACTCTAATTTAACAAGTAATTCAAAAGCTTTTCTCATCATGGTGGAATAGAACTGACTTTCAATTTAGAAACCGCTTAACTTTTGTAAAATACTAATTTCGGATCCTTTCAATGCTTTAATATTCAATTGAAATTCCGAAAAGTGTGTCAAAAAATTCTTTAACAACTTTATTTATTCCTTATTTATTTAGTACCAAATATGTTTTAAAATATTTATTAAAAGAAAGTTTATTTAATTTAAGATTAAAATTGAAAACTGTTGATAATTAATTGAAAATTCAAAATCTTCTTCAATAATTTTAAAGCAAAGAATTTTATAACTGTTAAAAGTTAAGTATTTGGTAAAAGAGAAAGTTAGTTCGTTAAATCCACTGTGCCATACAAAGACTCACTCACATACACACACACACAACTCACGCACACCAAGCTCTTGTTCATTGTGAATAGGAAAATAACTAAATAGAAAACGCCATTTGTAAAATGTCGCTTCAATTGTGTATTAGGCATTATGTTACGTTTACCAATTAAGTGGACTTCCCCTCATTCTAATTATGATAATTATTATTACTTGTATTAATTATAATTGTTTATCGCATTTCTGTGTTCTTAGCCCCACTTGTTCCCTTGCGACTCCCCTTTTACAGTATACAAATCTGTTTGTACTATGTGTTTTTTTGTGTTTAGTCTCCGCTAAGTGATAGATAGGATGTGCATCCTTACAATATATACGATACGATATATATATGATATGATATTTGTAATTGATATATATATATATATATTAGCCGCAAACAAAAAAAATTATTATTATAACGAATTTATGCGCTAAAAGATGAAGAAACGAAATATAGAAAAAAAGAAAATTGAATACTCACTTGTTATCATCTAAAACTGAATTTAGGGCCTCTATCCATTCCGGATCGATGCTGCCATCACAAACTATCCACGAGTAAATATGCTGCGGCTCCTGATTAACAACCACAGCTGTGTGGGTTAGAACACCGTCGACCCATTGTCTGGTATCGGCATCCAGGTGACCTAATAATTGCCTTCGACTCATGCTCTTTGGACTAATGGTATGGATGCGCAATTGCCAATTGGTTTTAGTTGCAGTCAAAGCCTGTTTAAGCAGTGCCATAATGGTAGATTTACCACAGCCCGGTGGACCCACCAATACCACACCCATGCGTTTTTGCAGCTGTTCATGTAATTGCAAAGCCTTTGCAATTTGCCTCTCGCTGGCACACAGGCCAAGTGTTGAAAAGGCTTCCTCTAATGCCTGCTGTAGTGGCATGGTCTGGGGATTTGTTTGAGATTTACTGAGAATTTCGGGGAATACATTTTCCATAAGCATTTCAAAACGTATCACATCATGTTGAGCCAGCTTTGACATGGTGGATGAGCGCAAACATTGCACCACAATGGACATTTCATCGTTAGCAGATTGCCCGCTGCCCACTAAACCTTCACCGCACACCAAAAGCACCGTCTTTAGTTCACGTAAACCCCAATCATAGTGTCGCTGAGCCGACAACATCTTGCCACACAAATCGAAGAGTTCCACAATGCGAGAAGCAATTTCTGCTGCAGCCTGGAAACCTTCCACAAACAACATAACTCTAGCTATCTCACCGGGTTCAGGTTGTTGCATCACAATGGGCCGGAATAGAGCTTGTATATTTCCAGGCAACTTCTGACGTCCACCATATTCACCTCCAGCGGGATTTAGGGTTACAAAGATGCCACAATGTTGATTCAGTTGCACCTTTGGGAGAGATTTTTAAAAGAAAATTATTTATAATGTGAAAACTTGATATTAATTATACTCTTCCAAAGAGTTTTATAATTGTCTGATTTGGTTTGTAAGCGTGAAAGAGGTTTAACTTAACCTCAATTTATAACTATAACAAGTTAAAGATCTGTAAGGACATATAAAATTCGATGCTTGGAAACATTGATAAATGTTGTATTTATCTTTTTCAATTTATAGCGCTCACCTTTCTTTCGCCAATTTGTACCCACTCGTTCTTATCCTTTAAGGCACTTTGTATGGGCTGTATAAGCATTGAGATGGATGAGAGGGTGGCCTCCTTTAGCCTATTGAACTCATCGAAACATCCCCAGGCACCGCAGCGAGCCAGACCGGTTAGGATTAAACTCATCGATTCTGTGTCCACATTCTGCGAGCAAGAACAAAACAATTTCGAACATAATGATAAATCGCATTTCGTTCGCCCTTTTGGATTTCCACTTTCTCCATTTCGGCCACATCGCTCATCTTACCTCATCGCAATTGAAAACCAACACAAGGCGTCCCAGCATTGAGCCCAAAGCCTTGACGCATTCCGTTTTACCAGTGCCTGCTGGCCCGAAAGGATTACCGCCAAGACCCATGTGCATGGCCTGGGTGAGTATAAGATAACACTTGTGGGTGAGCCGTGTGTGGACCAATTTGTTGGCTTGACCCAGATACTCATAGGCATATTCAAATTCAGCATAAACCATCCGTACATAAACCTGACGGGCTTCGCTACCGCCTCCTTTGCCTGGACCACCACCAATGTAATATCTCAGCTGACTCAGCCAATGCCAGTCGGTGGCATGCATCACATTATTCTCTTGCAACTCCTCCACAACTCCCTTGTAATGCACTAAATCCAGGAGTAGGGCTCCCAGCTTTAGGCTTAACAATGTTTGACCTTTTGCATGTTGCTTCATCTCGGCTAGATGGGAAATTTCTGACTGCAGCTGTTGATGCAGTTTACCCAATGACATCGATGAAATGGCCTGCTCCACTTGTCGTGTAAAGTGCAAAGCTCGCGATGTTGCCATCACTTGGCTAACATACTGCTGGAGCAAGGACTCGTTCAGATTACTGCTCGAACCATTGGTTTTTGTATAACACTCATGGATCTGATTGCATAGAGTGTCCTTGACGCTGCTTACCAGTTGATTGAGCCAACGCTGAACAAATCATAAAGAATGAACAATTTTATCATCCAACTAGTATCTAGCTGAAAAAACCAATCTCACCTCAATGTCACCTGTCATGTCAACGGGTTGGCTTAACCTAAGCTCATCCCCATCCGAACTGTTCATTGCCAAGATGCTGTAAAAGTCCTTGCCATCATTTTGCTTGATTTTTAGGCTATGACAGCCAGGAAAGAGTTTGCGTATGTGACGCTGAATGATGTCTGCATCTTTGCTAGCCTGACCCAGTAACTCCAAAAGATCATCATCGCCAAGGAAATAGAAACGCGGAAACGAATTTCGTTTATCCTAAAAAAAAATGTGGTATATATATAAATAGAGTTTACATAACAATAACCAAAGGTAAAACTAGCTTAGTGTGTTAAAAAGCATTACAGAGAATAAAATAATGATGGAAAGCTATGAAACGAAAAGTTGTAATTCTCAACTAGTTTTAGCCTTGACAGCAGATGGTATGGCATTGATGGTATGAGTTGGATGTAAAGTCTGATAATGAAAGATCAAACAATGTTTACTCACCGTAATATAGCTCATTAAGTTTTGTTGACATCTGGCCAATTGGGTTTCCAGTGAATTGACTATGCTACTAATATTATTAATTTTAAGTAGAGAAGTTACACGAGAATCTGTTTCGATTTCCCTCATAACAAAACGGAAATCCTTATCAATTCGCTTAAATAGAGCTTGTTCCTGTTGCAAAGTTCCTGAACCAAAAACAGGCTCCAAATAGACCCAACTGAAAAATGGAAATGCATTAACTCTTCATTCAAAGATTTGTAACATCATATCTCTTACCGTCTCTGTGAATGACTTAGACTTGTCAGAAGTGTATCCAATTGATTTAAACGATTCTCCCATAATTCCGCTTGATCGGAAAAACTATCAAATGCTGCAGAGTTTTTGGCCGATTGTAATAATGACTGATTATCGCCGATTTTGTTTAGTACTTCCTGATAGTCCTTGATAAGGGAAATATCGGAACCGCGCTTGATAAGCTTAAATTGTGCGGTCACTGACCACTGATCAAGTTCTATAAGAGCTTGTCGAACAACTTGTTCGGATGCAGCTTGTCGTACAATGTTACCAATTTCCTGACCTGCCTTTTGCAAGGCATCAATATCATTTAGAATATCCTTAAGGATAATGGCATAAAAGGGTTTTGTTGGCTGATGTAGTAATTGAAATATTCTAGCCCAATGACGCTCGCTGAGGGCATCCGATTGCAGTAGTTGAAGAATGGGTAAGGCTACTTGAAGTCTTTCGACTTGTTGCCTGATCCGTTTTGAGGGTAGATCTATGGAACTATTGACAGAAACTTCCCATTTGCTTATAAACTCGTTCAAAACGTATGGACGCCGCCGATAAATGGTCCATTCCTCTTGGAGAATGGGTTCGAGTTCTTTAAGAAACAGATCATAGATTTGCCATTGTTTTGATTGTTCTTCAATTTTCAAATCGATCTCATCAAAGTGTTTCAGGACTTCTGTGGGAAAATCCATGTTGAATTTTTCACATTCATCCAAAAGCTGACGTTTCTTTTCGATTAAATTTTGCCAATGAAGACGACGTTCCTTGAAGATTTCTAATGAAGCATCCTCATTTGCTTCCAGTTCGGCTATGGTTGATTCCCATCTCAAAAGGAACTTTTCAGCCTCATTTTGTAGATTTTGCATTTGAGTTTGAGCTTGATTTTTAATAAGATCTACTTGACGTTGTAGAATGACAGCATGGTTTTCCAGTAATGGATGCAGTTGCTCCCATTGTTGCAGAATGCTGGCCAAGGCTGTAACCCGTTCCTTACACCAGCCGGCCAAACATGAATCCTTAGCTTTGACTCGTTCCAAAGTTTCTGCTATAGTGGGTAAATCACCCATTATTTTGTCATATTTCATTGAAGATTCACTGATGCTTCCTTCATCGTCCATGGGTACGTTTTTTAAGAATTTTAAAGCATTCTGTAAAAATTCCTGAATCGCACTCACATCCGTAAGAATCGAGGCCCTTAGACTGTTGGCCAAAGCTTCCCAGTAGCGGCGACTGATGAACTCAATGTCACTTCTTAGTGGGAGCACATTGATCACTATGCAATCGATCGATTCTTCTGCCTGTTGCAATTTGGCCAATTGTTGACTAAAGTGTTTGCATGATCTAAAATTCCGATCCCAATCTTCTGCCTGATTTAAATGTATTCCACATAGCTGTTCCACATCCACACAACCCAATGCTATCCAAGGTAGCCATATCTTTTTGAATTCTTCCAATTTTTCAAATAATTCATTTGCTCGTCTATATAGAGGACCAAAATGTTGGCGGTTTAATGTTACCATGGACTTAAAGAGATTGGAACTCTGTTCGGAAAGGCCATGAAAGTTCGAAGGTCTCTCAATGAAACGTCTCAACTGACTAAAATATATATCTCGTATTTCCTCTTCGGGTGGACTATAGCAAAGTTCGCGATGTCGTAATACCAATTTGATGTGTATATCTGGTAATTTGTTATTCATATCGAGTAATCCGAGTATATATTGATATTCAAGCACTTTATACAGCTGGTGATCCCAATGTAGTTTGAAAGCATCCAAATTGGTATAACCCTGACGCTCCAGGGTGGCCAGAAGATCCCGTAAATGACGCAATTCATCTTTCCAGATTTGGTTTTGTGTAAACAAATCGGTGGACATTAGTTTCATGACCTAATGTATGAAAAAGAAGAAAGAAAGAAGTTAACTTTAGCCATACAACAACAACGTTTTTGATTAAAACTTAATTTTGCATCAACTGTTCCTATGGTGGCTATGTCTTCTAGTAGTAAAAACGAATCAATTGTTGATATTAGCTTACCTATATGCTTAACTATGTTATATACCAAAATCCAGCTACATAGCTCAACAACTACCATCTAAAATAAGCATAGAAACAGACAGACACACGTTTTGGTAAACGGACTTGGAAATATCAGCTCGGAAATAGTGGCTAATCAAGAATAACAAACTTCTAAACAACAAGTATTTACTTTCTCCAAGGGTATAAAAATAAATTCTTTAATTCTTTACCGTTCTTTTGGCCTGCTCATGATACCCCACTAAAAGGGTATTATCCGAGGATAGTTTCGATACAGCTGCTTGCAGAGTATTGACATATCGCTGAACGGAAGTTTCATCCTGCCAGGCAACAGTTTCACTCTGCACTAGACGCTGCAGTTCCAAGGCATTCTTCAGCATTATTGGCCTCTGGCAAGGAATCATGCGATCTCCAATGGTGTTGTGGAATGTGGCTATTTGTTGCAAGCGACGGGCATAGCACATGTACTTGGCCGCATGAGTAGCTGCTGCACGTAGTTCCAAGGGCACATTATAGCCAAGATTCTCGAATTCGCGTACATCCTGACAAAAGGTCACCAATTTGGGATTGAATGTGACACGCATCAATTGCCTGCCTTCCTTCTCGAATTTCACTACAGCTTGATCGTCACGTAGTTTGAGTTCACCGCTCTTTACGGCCGTCGAACATTGACCGGACCAAATTTCAAAATTTGTACGCAATAAAGATTCAGTTTCTTCTTTGATCTCTTGCACTGCCTTGTTGATCTTGTCAAATCCTTCGCGACCGCTTATCAAATGGCTTACTTTCTCAATTTCCTGTATTTGATATTGAACCACTTTAAGCCAACGGCATTCGTTACAGATCACAGACAAATGTCCTGTATCTGGTTCCATATTTGTATCCGTCATGGCTTTACGCAAATCCTGCAATAGTATATGCAGAGATTGAAGAAACTGCTCTCTTTCAATAGTCAGCAGTTCCAGGACGGCGGGACGTTGTATTAGGGTTTCGTATTTCGAAAATATATAAATAACCTGACGAGGATTACTTAAATGATGATGCAATTGAGATTTCAATGCCGAAGCTATGCGCTCATCAATAGGTTGCAAGACCAGTTCAAAATGCTCCAGAGCCTTGTGCCATTTGGTCTGACCCAGACTGGTGGTATCAAAGATATCAAATTCCGTAAATGGTGCCTGCTCCTGGAACATTTCCTGCAACTCGGAATCATTCAACAGAGTGGCTATTTGTTTATATAGTTGCTTAATATTTCGTATTTCACTCAAACGCTCCTTAAATTGCTGACCACGTTTCGGTACATGGGGATCACCCACCCAAGGATGCTTCACATAATTGGGCCAAAAGAGCCGTGTGAGTGAATCACACAATTGTATCCATGCATCCACAGTGTCTATGCATTGACTCATCAAATTGTTCACATGGTAGGAGTTAAGGCTCCAAATGTCTTCCGCCAAAAGTTGAGTTAGACAGGCCTCTAGTAAACGTTTGGCTATGATATCCAACAGATCGGCCATACGTTGCTGGGGATAATTATAGGGCAAACGCCAGAGTTCATCTAGATTATTATGGGCATGATCGAGGAACTCTTCAATTGTAGTGGTGGGATTGTTGCCAGTGGTGCCATCAATTGTACTGAAAGATAAAAAGGTTTAGAAATTAAGTTGAAAGATATATCATAGATGGATATATGTGAACCAAATAGATGGTAGATAGTGTATCATATATTTTAAATATATATCTTTTCTTTTCAAGATTTTTCCAATTCACTTTAATATAATTTATAGATTTTGAGACAATATGAGATCTCTTTTGAAATATTTCATGTTTTTACTTAAAGAATTTTTGATCTTTGGAAAAAGAAGTTAAGAAGTTTTTACACCTTATCCGACCTATAAATGTATCTATATCCCGTCTTAAATATTTTTTTCTATTTTGAATATGCTAACAAAATCTCCTATACAAACTTGTTTAAAAAACAATTTCGTTTTTTTTTGTTTTTCAACTGTCAATAACTTACCAAATTTTTTGATCAATTTTTTCCAAGACACTTATAAAAACTTGAGCTGTCTCGCGATCTAAACGGGAACTAGACTTTTGGCTAAGTTTTTGTTTCCAATATTTGATTTCCTGTTTTAAGCTAGTGATGCCTATTAAAATTAGAATATATTTATAGCGATTTCAAGGATATACAAATATTTTATAACTCACCACTTTGGGGCAAACCAAGACTAGAACCCAATGAAACATGTAAATTCTCTAGAAGGCCACTAAGTTCTGGACTGTATTCATTGCGCTGCAAGAAAGTAATGGAAAAAGGACATCAAAAGAATTAAAAGCTGTAAAAGGATAGAGTGGGACAAGGAAAAAATAAAAAATAAAAAGAACGGGAAACAGAAAAATAAAATATAATTGACAAAATGGAATTTGCCAGGAGGAGAAAATTGAATTATGAGCACGAAAGAGAGCAAACAGTAAAGTAATTTAAGACGAGAGGTAGTAAGAATCATCCATATATATACAAATATATATAGACAAAGGGATGAGTTGGAGGTTGAGACTTACACGAGCCGCTGCATGTGGAGAGAATACACGAGATACAGAATTGTAAATGGATTTAACCAGGCCACCCTCCAGTGTTAATATGCCCAACAGTGGCTCAGCATCATCTGATGATGTTGTTGGATTTGCACCGGCTCCACCAACAGTTGCAGCCACTTGGCCAATACCAACCTGCGGCACCTTGTAGAATAGCAAACAGACTTCATCGTTGGGTATACGATGTTGAAATTTGATTTTGCCATCGGTTTTATTATGCACAGCCGAGATAATCGTATGCTCATCTCGCTCCAAAAATTCCAATATAGTTGCCGTTTGTTCATCCAATTCCGTGCCAGGAATGCGGCCACCAAAATAATCCACTACCATTCCAATTAAGTGAAAGAGAATTGCATTTAAATTTATATCTATATATAAATCTTTTCCTTTTTCAAATATTGGTAAAGAACTTACCAGACGTATTGATAATGAATTTACTACGCTGACTCATGTTAAACAACTGAAGAAACTTTCCATTTCTAAATAAAAAGAAAACCAGGAAAAAAATGAAAACGGGAAAAACTAACCAACTATTTGTTGTCCTTTTTCGCTAAAGGTTGCCCTGGGCAACACCAACCAACCAACCAGTGTTTGCCGTTGTCAAGCTTGTCATTTCAAGGGGAGGTTGGTTGTTAGAGGCTTCTACTTTTTGCACCTGTTGTTGCTTGTTGGCCACACGTGTTTGTTGTTCCACGTTGTTCATGCATCCCTTGGCAATCCCTCAAATCTCATTTCAGTTGCTTGTCTAATGGCCAAGTGGGTGGAATAGAGTGGAGTGGAGAGTGTGCGGTTAAGCACTAAAAATGCCTCACCAGTTTTATATCATTTGAATGTCCCAATAATTGAATTGTACAGGAGAGTGTTGAAAGGTGAAAAATTATGACAAGTGGCGAGCTGGTTGGAAGAGAAAAAGGATGTTTATGAGACTTTGTCCATGTTCCAACAACTCAAAATGTGGAGTGGGAGAGTAAAACATGGTTACTACATATATGTAAATAGAACTTACAGTGGAAAAAATGTAATTATTATAGTTTCATATGAAAGAGTATTCCATTCGAATAAGGAGTACAAATCACCTAAGTCATGTTGCTTATTTTGGCTAGTAAACCGCTTACAGATTACTTTTTCATTGACAACAACTGACTAGCCTTAGACTTTGTATCCTTAATTATAGTTTTACATTTATATCCTTTATATACTTTATTAAAATAGATGACTTAAAACCGCTTATATCGCCAACTTCTTTGCAAAGTTAAACCACAATATTATTTCATTAGCAATTTGTTAAATTATTTTGCAACTTTTTCATACACCTTTTAACATGATTCTAATCACATTTGCAGTAGCTAACATTTAACTCGGGCGTGAGGGGGGGGAATTGAAGTTTTAAAGAACTAAAGTTTAAGCCAAAAACTAAGTTAAGCTAACTTCCACCACCGCAAATAACTATGAAGTGAGATATTTCTAGGGACTGGGAAAGCTCTAACTGAATTTCCCTTACACTTGCCGTTAGGACCACTGAGAAGAGAATAAGCCACACAAAAGCGAATTTAATAACCGATGCAGAGGCAGAGGAGGACTTGCTCTACCTTAACCATAAACATCACCCCCATACACACAAAGACACACACATACAGATGCATCAAGCCGTCATCCTGCGCTTATCCTGTCTGCATATGTTTGATGCAAATACCAGTAAAATAGTTTGGCAATTCTTTCCTTCCTTCCTGCCGCCTTCCCTTTTTATGCCCTTGTCTCCATCTCTATCCCTAAGGTCACAAACTTTTATAGGCAAACAAAATGGAAATTTCGCTTGCTGGGGTTAGCTTTTTTTTTTTTTCTTCTCTCTCTTTTATACTTTTCATTTTCCATTCGTCTGTTTGAATTCCCTATACTCACAGGATGAAAGGGTATATTGTAGTCTTTATAAATAGTTAGAAAATAGAAATTCGATAAATTTTTTTACTTAAATTGAGATCTATTTCATAAACTAAAATAAAGTTTGGAAAATTGATAGATTGAAGGCCCTAAAATGCAATTTTGAATTGGAAAAAATCTATATATATACATATGAAACGAAAAGTTTTTGGAAAAGAAAACTTTAAGCCTTAGTTGGCTTCTTAATAAAGTTAATTAGAAACAGTTCAAAAAGGTTTAATTTAAGAATTTTTTATTGAGTAGTGTAAACATTTTTCATTAGGTGGTAAGAGGTATTTCCTGTTCTATGCCACAAAAAAATTTCAATAAATTTTATTTCACTATATCTTTTTGTTTTCTTCTTTTTGTTTTGCTATCTGTCAACAGTTAAATAGCTGTGCAAATTAACTGCATAATAAAATTTAGCCATATAGCTTACACTTTTCTTTTTTTTACCACCAAAGAACTTAAACAAAATAGGAAATTTACTTTTTTTTTTAAACATAAAAAGTGAAAGCTTTGATATGCTAACTTTTTTCAGCTATTTCTCTTTAATTTTCAAAGGAAAAGTGAAATCATTTTAATGAAAGCTTTAATATGGCTAACTAACTGACTGACTTTTCTTATTTTGTATATAATAAAGAAAATTTGTCATCTTTTGCTATTGTTTTTGGGTTGAAATCAAATCATAATTTGCTTGGCTATCAAATGGGTGGCCCCAAAACATGTAGTCAAGTAAATGAATCTATTTCACATTGGGTTGATTTAGCCTAAATAGTTGGCTCAGTTTAGTTTAGTTGATGACGATTTATGTATTTATGGCCATCATACATACTTTCGATAATATTTTATGACGATGAATTCTTTTCTTGGTTTACATTTATTTTGTTTTTCTTTTTGTTGTTGTTGTTTGTGGGTTTTATTGCCTTCTTTTGCCTTGCGGTTGCTTTTGCCGGGAGGTAAAGACAATGACAACGATGCCTTGGCAGTGTGTTTAGAGCTTTGGCCAAAAGAATTTATGGTTTATGGCATTTTGTTTGGTTTTTGTCAAATTACACACACACACACTCACACATACACGTACATTGACATACTCTCACACATGGACAACCTTTTGTTCTCTTGCTATTCTATGGGTCTATTCAGGCGTATAAATTCTCTTTCTCACACATAGGAATTCTATTTGTTTGTTTTTTTTTTTATTTTTTTTTTGGCATTTTATATTAAAATTGCTCTTTGAGGGCCTGTCATATCTTTTGTCTTGTTCTCTCTCTTACTATATCCGTCTTTGTTTATTTGTTTACGCTTTCGATCCAATAAAAACATATCAATGTGTAAATTTTTTATCTCTCAACAACCAATAATAATAATAATAACCAAAAGTCAACCATAAAATTGGAAATTATATCACAGATTATGTTTCTTATGGGCATTGCAAAAAAAAAAGGAAAAAAACCTGTAAAAGAAATAAATATAAATTGAAAATAATAATATTGTTGATCTTAAGTATCGATATAATGATAACGTATGTCTATATGTTTATATTAAGCTGGGGAATTGTCTATGAAAATATTTATTGTTTTCATATTGTACAATTTATATGGTAATATAAATGAATGTCAAGAGATCTTGTTAAAAAATTAAAGTTGAGTATAATTTTATATGAAAAAGGAAGGTTCCATATTAAAGTTAGTTATTTAATTTATTTATTTACTTATTTAAGGTCTGCTAAATAAAGCAATAGACTAATTTTAGTGGTAGACATTTTGAAATAAAAATTAAATTTTTAACTAAATATAAATTGAATAGAAGGATTTGTTTGAATACCTTTGCAAACTTTGTTTGGTCCGATTGATCCAATAAGAGCTATAGCATATAGTCGGCCGATTCAAGTGAAACTCAATAAACACATTTCTATGTGTATCAAACTTATATATACCAAATTTGGTGAGAAAGACTCTTAAAATAACCAACTTTGTTAACTTGACCGATCGTTGCTATGGGTGCTATATGATATAGTGAACCGATCCTTAGAAAACTTGGTAGATATGTAAGAAAGTATAAAAAAGTCACAAATAAAAAATTCTGTTTATCTCTTTCACACATTACCTGTTGTTATTTATTGTATTTTTGGTGTATTTTTGGCGGTTAAAGTCAATTTACTATATCTCATAGTGGTCCGATCCGAGTGATTTTCAAACTTTGTCTACCTGATTAGTTAAAGAGCTTATCTACCAAGTTTTAACCACTTAGCCTTAAATTTAAGGTCCATTTCTGGCGAAGAAACGGACAGACGGACAGAAATCTGACCAACTTTATAATACCCTCTGCAAGGGTTTAAAATAATAATCAAAAAGAGAGCGGTAGAACACGAAAATATATATATAGAAAGCTATAAGTCAGTATATTTCAATTATATTACTAAGCGCATTTCACAAATTTACAAATATTCATTGTAGGCATCGATTCACCTTGGCCCATTTGAGTCTCCTATTTGTTGACATTTGTTGTTTTTAGATTTCTTTTTAAATATAACAAAGGAGCACTTTTACTAATTGTTTGGTATTTTAATTTACCATTTGTCCTTTGTCTTATATTTATAATCATTTTCAAAATTGTAATTTTCATTATTTTAATTAAAAGAAAATATATTAAAATATATAAATAAGTATATTATCAAAAATGTTAAATTTCCAAAGGGTAAATAAAATAAGAAATTATTATATGTCTTGTTAAAAATAAAATAAATTATTGATCAATTTCTTTTATCTTATTTTATTTTCATGTAATGCAATCGCAAAAATATTATTTTATTTTTTCTAAGTTTTGTTCCATGTAAATAATTTGTGAAATTTAATTTTTAAGCTTATGATAAACGTTGACAAGTACAATATAAATAAAATAAAAAATTCATTTGCAAAGTTATATATTTATTAAAATTATTTAGTTCCGCCTGACTAATGTCAATGCCAACAAGTTGAAAAAGTATTTCATCTTTTTTCATCATATTTATTTTGACTTATTTTTGCTTTGTATGTAAAATTCTCACAAATTTTCACTAGCTTTTATATGCATTTCATTCAAATTGTAATAAAATGTATATATTAAAATTTATTTGATGGCAAATATGTTTGTCATAAATTCATGCGCATTCCTTTCGGCAAGGTGTAGATTAAAAATATGTTTACGATTTTTATGAGTTTTTTTTTTTTGTTGGCCAAAAACGAGCAAACGAAAATTGAATATTAAATAAACTCTCACACACACAAACATACATAAATTCTCTTCCTTTCTGCAGGTATGTTTGTATATGTATGTGTGTGTGTGTGTGTGTGTGTGTGCAGTTAAAATTGTGTAAATTGTTTATGATATTAATATCCGTTTGTTACTGAATAAGGGATTTAGAGATTAGCATTTGACTTGCTTAAGTTTTCGTAATTGATAATCAATTTGTTAGCATCAAAAACGGAAATTATGTATTTAATAATTTTCTTCAATTCATGAATTTCTATAAAACGTTGAAATATTAATTGGATTATAAATTTTTTTTTTTTGTGGGTTTTGGGCAATCAATTTTAATGGTTTGAAATCAAACCTTATCTTTTGTGTAACAATTGAAATGTGAAATGTGTTGGAACCTGTCAAAGGTTAAGCGGCAACAAAGCGTTGAGGATGTTTGAAAGGCCAAACCACATTGTCAATCAAGGAATGTTTTTGTCCTTATAGTCCCCCATCGTTCCATAGGTCCTCCTTTCTCTTTGGGCTATTTGCCAAAGTCAGTAGCGCAAACACTTGACCACCAGCACGTGCCATGTTTGGTCTTTGGGTTTTTGGGTAGGGAAGGGTGGCCTTGGGTCAACCAGGTGGTCATCTAAGCTCAACCCTTCTGTACGCTCACCTTCTTCATACAATACCCAAAATTTATGCATTGCAGTTGACTTAGTTGAGCGGCCCCCCAACTGGGAATCCATCTATTCACTCCTCCCTCTCTCACAGCTTTTCTCTCTGTCTACCTCTTCTGTGTATGGCCGTGTGTGTGTTGGAATTCTGTTGATTTGCTTTGATTTTCGTATGGCCCCAAGCTGACCAACTGTGAGTCACAGTTACACTTTGCATTTTGGCTTGTTCGTTTACGCCCCAAGGGACCAAAATCTGGCTTTTTGGCCTTAGTCTCTCAGTCTCATTAATACTTGTTAATTATGTTTAATTAGTCATTTTGAATTGTTCCATCTGTGATTTTGTCATTTTGAGAATAGGGTGACAGATTTTGTAGAAAATGATTTAATGAAAATGGTTTTCAAAAGCAAAATCCTTCTGGTTAAATTTTACATTTGGAAAATTATTAGTAGCCAAAATACTGTCCTTGCTTTCTCTGTAAACTTCTGCCAACCAATAAAATAAATGAAATGTTTTTAAAGGTTGGTGTAAGATCTTTTTTTATAAAGCTTTATAGATAACATTGTATTAGAAAAAGAGCAAGTACTCGTTAAGTAAAGGCTGGATTATAATCTTGAAAAATATATTCATTATTTTAATTTTTTGTATTTTACACTTAGCAATATGCAGCCACACTATTTGAAAATAGTATTGAATTTGAACAATGGCTTTACTTTACTTTATGGATAAGAACTGCAAACAATCTTAGCACTCATAATTTTTATATATATTTTCAAAAGGAGCAAAATCTAATACTCAACCCGATACCTGCACCTAATCACACCATTTCTATGATTTTCATTGTGTAAATATGCAGCCACACTAAATCTTACTGATCATATTCCTTGTAAATGTAAAAGCAACTCTTTTCTTTTTAAAATTTGCTAAATTTAAAGCTCCCAATATCATATCATTTATTTCTAAATTAATTATATTGCCTTAAAATGAAACTTCTTGTAAACTTTTTGTTAAAGGTTTTGTTGCCATTGTTCTATTGTACCCTTCACTTGAGAGCTAATCTAAAATCGAATGTTAATTTTGTATTAGTTTAACAAGACTTTAAATATATATATATTTGGATATATAAACGATGGCTCTTAATCAAACTCAGTGAACTAAGTGAATCGAAACATATGTAGATGTATGTTATGTACATAACATGCTGACGGGAAACCTCTTACAAATTCTGGGCGTGTCAAGTTTCTTGCCATTCTCTTCGAGTCATGCCTCAGCTTCTTGCCGGATAGCAAGAGCATAATCACATGCATGTTGCAACAATTTCCGTTGCATATTTTACAGGCGTTTGTCTCCTTGGCGCATTGTTGCTGATGTAGAGCAATAAATTTTGACTTGCAATGTTGATGCTGATGCCGTTGCCTTTATAACAGAATGTTGGAATTTGATATTTACTAATTGCTAGATTATTCAACAACTAAAATTTAGAGAAGTGTCTGAAGATAGGAAGGAAAACGAAAATGATTAGATTTGCATCATTTTAGCAAGTTTAACATAAAGAAACAATATAAAAACTTTGCATTGTGGTAATGTTTCCAAATATTTGTATTTCCTTATTGATTTTATTTCTATTCTGTAGTTATAGTTCCTCACCAATCATTGATTGATAAATATTTTCCCATTGCTAGCGTCATCAATCTCATTTGCTTCAAAGTCCCGTCTCCCACCGTTGACATTAATTAAGCAGAGATATCGTTATCCATCTCTTTCTATTCATCAAGTCTGGGTATATCCACGATACGCTGTATATTTAGTTTCTCATTCTATAGATGTCATTTGCTTTTACATTCTTTTTTCCTTTTTTTTTTCTACCCGCCATGCTTGAAGAGTATCACTTTCGCAAATTGAAGTTGGCTTCGTTTCCGTTCCATATTTTCATTTTTCCTCTTCCTCATTCCTGTTCCTTCTCATCCTTTTGTTGCTAGTGTTTCATTGGTAAGTCATGCATATTCATTGTTTACTTAGGTACACAATACAGACAACAATTTTACCTGATTTCTTTCATTCTAAAAACCGCATGCAACTCCTCCTCATGCTGTTACAGAATGGTTTTGTTTCCATTTCGTTCAATTTGAAAAATAAAAATACCAAAACAAAACAAAAACTCAAATTGTGAGAACCAAAAGAATGAATCTTATAAATGCTAAAGTATACTTGTGTGTGTGTCTGTGCTAGCATATTGGGGGATATATCCTTTACAAGGACCATACAATTGTTATACAATTGGCAATGTCATGTAATTGGTATCAATTAACCAAAAGCTGAAAAAAAAAATGGTAAACAAGTTGACATTTTCTCTATTGTGTGTGTTTTTTTTCCATATCCGTTTGTTTTTTTGTGTCTTTATTTTTCATGCAAAAACAAAATCAATTTTTGTAGATTGACATTCTGTAGCTTTTGGTTAGTTAGCAGATTGAAAACTTTTATTACTTTTCCGACAAGTAAATTGGAAATAAACAAAATAGGAATTTCGAGTAAGAAAGGTCTGTAACTATTTTTTGCATAATTTGATCTACTAAAATTGGTTTTTGGTTACAGAAATTTTTAAAATAAGAGAAAGAAATGTATTTGACTGTAACTAATAGACTAGGAATGACTTTGGTAATGATTTTTGAATAAAAACTCTTTTCAAATAAACTAGAACATAAAAAAGACATTAATTGAAAATTTGTCTATTTGATTTCAATTCTAAATTTTACTCGTTTTTAATTTGTTGAACTTAAAACAAATTAAAGTTTGTAATATAAAATGTCAGATGGATAAAGCCAGACCAAATTTGGGTATTCTATTAAATTAAATTTATATTTTTAGTTTGAATAATGTAGAAATACTTAGCAGAGGACATTCTTAAGGTAAGGATAGTTCTGAAATTTTAGCAAAATTATTTCGTTGACTTTACTATCAAATGACATCTCTACTTAGTATAAGATACTTAGCTGTCGTCATTCCTATTTTCATATCGAATATTTGTTTTGACTGGGTGGCATCGCCGCTCACAATTGAGCGCTGCCACCTTTCCCGCCCTCAGGACTGGCAACGCCGAGACATAACCTTGGCCCTGTAACATTAACTTTCTAAGCTGCAGCCAACTTTAATTTACATTTCTGCTAGCAAGTAAAGTAAAGTGTTTTATAATCGAATATTAATATAAAATTTTTTTGGAGCCATCCGCTACTGAAACTGCCTGTTCTAGCTGCGAATTAGTCCCTAACACCGAACTTCGCCTTATAAAGCAACCGCTCGGCCATAAGCAACGGATTGTCAAGGGAATTTTCATTACAATATCTTTATTTAACTTTAAAGATTTCAATGCTTTATTTCTATAATAAGATAGATGTATGGAACATATCTAATATAACAATGGCACAGAATCTGAATCTTTGACTATAAAGAGAGAAATTTTCCTTAAATAAAATTTGAAATTTCACTACTTAAGCTTACTAACTTTGTATTCACATTTTAAGCAAGTAATCATTAAGTTGTACATCCTTAAACAGCAATGTTTGTTCTATATTCCTATATATATATATATATATTTATATATATATATATGTATATATATGTGTATATCCTTGAAACACAATGTATAGTAGTCATGTTAAAGCCATTGTTAAATCATTCCGAAACTTGTTTCTCATTCTCTTTATTTAACTAAATTATTAAATTTTAGACAACTTTTTTTTTTGTTGTGTCTCAATTCTCTTAGTTAGTTGTTTCAACTTTTGTCTTCTTCTCATAATAATTATACATTTCTATGTTGATGCTGATGTTGATGTTTATTTAAAACTTTTTATTTCAATTTTCGTTTTATAAGATGGCAGCAAATAAATGTATGCAACAGAATTTTCCTGTTTTTGTTTCTGTTATTTTCTTTTTTTTTCTTGTTTTTCCTGTTGTACTGTGCCTTTTCATGCACAAAACTTTTGCAAATAAAGCAGTTTATTGTGCCCAGTGGGATTTATAATCCACACAAGCGTTATAAGTGCCACTCCTCCCTCTAAAAACTGATCCCCGAGAAATCACTTAAAAGAAGAGAAGAGAGGAAAATGCAGAGGGCACATTTTATACTCTTGCCAATTGATAAAACAAAAAATAATGATTCTCTATATCGATTCTTCTTTTTTTATTTTTAGATATATAAATTTCGAAATTTTAAAATTTATTTAGTTGTAGAACTAAGTAAACTTTGAAGTGAAAATAGGAGAAGTTCTAGAAATATATAAGAGATTAAGCTCCTCTTGCCTTTTCCATCTTTGTTACCAACTTTTCAGTGGGAAAATATTTGATTCTAATGATGTCTTCATATTTGTTTCTCCTTATTCTTATATATATATATACATATATACCTCAAAAAATCTATGAAACTATATAAAAAAATATATAATTATGTACCTCAAGGAACTCTTTGACCCACGAAGATTGACTTAAAAAGTTGGTTAAATTAGATATATAACGATATAATTGTTACACTATCAAAAGAAATTATCAACGAATTGAATATACCCCTTTTGGAAAGAGTGCAAGAAGGCAAGGCAAGGCAAAGAGTTCACTTGGTCATTTCAAATTAAAAGCATTTCCCCGCATTTTATTGCTGTGCCTGCAAAATTTTTCCCTCTCGTCTTTTTTTCTTCACTTTCTTGTTTTCTTTCTTTTTTTTTTTTTATTTTTTGGTATACAAATTTTTATGTCCATTTCGCTTTTATTTCACACTTTCTTGTTTATTATTGCTGCTGCTGCTGCTCAGCCTCTTTCCATGCTAAGGGAAAGAGAGAAAAAAGGGTAAAAAAAATTAAGTATTTGACCTTTTTTTTTTTTTTTGTTTGCTGGTTTCCCCCTTTTTTTGTTCAAATAATGTTGTTGCCATTGATTTATGCCCACTGGAAGGGAGAATCGGGAGTATTTTAATCTTTCCCTTTACTCTTTTGGCCTCCTTCTTGACTTAAATGCTAACTTAATTGTTGTACTAGCACCTAAAATAACCTAAAATAAAAGTAAATCAGGCAATTTGACTTTTCCATTTGTTGTTCCTGTCCTTTTTCTTTATTTTTTTTTATTTTTTATAACCTTTTCTGTGTCAGCATTTTAAAACAAAAAAGGGAAGGCAGTTAATTTAGCGCAAAATGATTAGCGACTTCTATTTTGTTTAAAGAGCGTGTAGAAAATTGGGTGTAGATTGGAATGTCCTGTAGCAATTGAAGTAATTAACAATTACTTGAAAAAAGAATTTTTGGAATTAAAATACTTTGAATACTTTAATATTTTACAAGTTGTGGTCTATTTACCATTTAAAAAACTTTAATATATAAAGCTTGTCGAAATTTATTTACAAATATTATTCACTGTCCTTTTTTTTTTAATAGATATTCTAATTTCCCTTTCTCTAAGCATAATTCTTCATTATCGTTTTATTTTTTTTTAGTAGAAAGCTAAAATTTATATGCCTAACCAAACTGTAGACTTCATTGCTGTATTTTTTTTTATGTTCTAAACCATAATAAATGTTGTTGCTGACTCTTTTTTTTTTTGTCTCTTAAAACAAGCAATAAATGTCAGCGCCTCGGGCAGGACATAAACTACGAATGTGTTTGTGTATGTGTATACAAAACTGGCCAAAAAGGATACTTTATTTAACACTTGGCTAAACGGACATGCAGAGAGATGAATGTTGGTTAAAAAAAGCAAAAGAAATTTAAATTTAAAGTAGGAAATATCCTGAAAAATTAAAACAGCAAATGATCTGTTAAAGCCAATACCAAAATGAATAAACATGAATGATTTGTGAGTAGAATGAAATAGTTTGTAAATGTTAGTTAACTTACTTTGAATGATATAAGAAAGATTTAATTATTCTTATTTATTATATTTATAAATATAACAAAAACTTGATTTGATTTGTTTATCATATTGACTCTTTGATTATTTATATTTCACAATATTTTTTTTTAATTAAATTATAATAATTTTTTAATAAATTTTAAATTTAAATATTTGCCTGTTATTGGCAATTGTTCTGCCATGCAATTCAATGACTTTTGAGATATATGCAAAACGGCGATAAATTGTGTCTATATATAAACTGATATATAAACTCACACAATGTTTGCATATTTGAGGAATTTTTTTTGAATCATTTTTTATATATGAACTTATCAGTGAAACTTTGTTGAATTTAATTCAATTCTATCACTCTTTTTTTTTTGTTGTTTCCTTTTTTTTGCTTTTTTTGCTTTTTGTTTATTGTTGTGTTGAAGGAAATCAAATAAAATATAGAAATAAACAGACAAAATAGCAAACAGACAAAAAAAAAAAAACCCACAAAACAAACTTTTTCACTTGATAGAGTATAGAACCATAAGAATGAGCTAACTTTGGAACTAGTTAAAACTTGAATACCCTAGTATTGATTCGGATAACTTAAAAATAATAATCCTTGGGCGAATATCCTTATAAAATTGGTAGCTTTCAATAGTAGATCGATTGGGAACAGTTCTTTGTACCTAAATGGAAGTAGAAGTAGTTTTGTTCGATTGGGTTACGCCTTCATTCAGATTAACCACAATTCCGTAATATACTTATTAATTATTATGTATTAGGCCTTTTATACTTTATTTTAATTACTAATGAGATAATTACTAATTGAGATATTTAATGAATAATCCAAAAAAAGTTGGCTAATTCAATAAAGTGTGTTTCAGTAACCGAATTTTTTCTCTTAATTTAATTAAATTTTAAAGTTATTTTGATTAAATTTTCTATCAATAATTCTATCCGTTCAATAACTCATCAATTTCTTTTTGAGAAATTGTTTTTTCCAAAGTTTCTATAAACAGAGGAAAAACTTCCAAAAAGTTATAAACCATTTAATCTTTTTTATGATCCTTAAATTAAGGTAAGATTCCTTCCAACTTAATAAAGTTATATAAATATTTTTATTTTAACATCAAATAAATATTTTTCAATTCGATGACAGAGCACAAAGAAATCTTGCTTCATAAGTCCTTTAAACCATTGCAAACCTTAACCTTAAACAAATATATCCCTCTTTTCTAGGGTATAAAAGCAAGCTGTAGAAATAGGAAAATAAAAGGCAGCCATGAAAAAAAAAAATAGGAAAAATGCGCTAAAAAGAAAATCGAAAATGCGTCACATTTGCACAGTGCGAACATCTATCAAATTTTGCATTTATTTTACTTTGCCCCAGCCATAGAATGAAAAATGTAAGCAAAAATTCATTCAACTCTCCCAAACCCCTGGCCAACTTTCCCTTTTCTTATGTCTCTCTCTCTCTCTCTCTCTGTCTCTTTCTCCCTCTGTGTGAGTTAGATAAAACTTCAACTAACAGAAAACTAGCTTGAGGAGGAAAATAAAGAAAAATCTTATTACAATATGTTCTATATATGTTATTGTTGCTGCTGCTTGTTGTTGGCCAAGTCTTTTGATACCCAGCACTCTGAAAATAAAGTATTGTCCTTGAGGATACGCAAATTTTTGATAACTGTAATGAAAAGAGGCGTGTTATAGTTATTTTATAAAGAATATATACTATTGATCAGTGAACAAGAAAAATTTAAATAAAATTTTAAACTGAAAAGGATAATATCAACAGAGCAAAATGGCTTATTTAGTTTGCCAATTTTTATATAAGAATGCAAACATGTTCCGATGAACTATGAAGAGTAAACGGAATCAGACAAAACAAACCTTTTTAAATAGATCATTATTTATTTGCCTTAAGATGTTGTTCTAAAATAAGTCTTATTTAGGTTTATCATCTTTGAAAAATACTTGAGCAAAACTTTTGCAAACTCTTCTATATCATCATCCAAATATTATAGAATAATTCTTTTAAATATTGAACTCATTTCGTATTTCTTCGATATGTTAAAACTTTCCTCTTTCAATTGGCTACAGGATATATTAAAATCGCTTTGCCATCTTTGTCCTTTGGGTCAGTTGTAAGTCCTTTTTGTTAAGTGGATTTGAATGACAGCTTTTTGGCTTTTCTTGGTGATTTGCCCCAAAAGATTTACGTGGTTATATATAAATATATATATATATATATATATATATATATATATATATATATATTGTATACACATAAAACTATATACTGCTTAACTTTTTTTTAGAATTTTTATTTTACTTAATTTCCGTTTTTTGTCTCTATAAAATTAACATAATTTTCTATAGTAACAAAGATAGAGAAATTCTAAGAAAAACAAATTGTAATAAAATAGACTTGTCGCATTATGTTTTCTATATTGATTTGACTTGACATTAAAGTGATTCACATATGTAGCACAGAAATCAAAAACAATTTCCTAGTAATATGTCAGAGGCAAAGCCTAAAAGGTTTTTTTTTTTTTTTGTTTTTAAAGCTCTTTAAATTTAAGCTGCTTAACGTGGCCATAATGCAATTCCGTTTATGTTTATACAATTCAATTGAATCATTTGTCAGTTTATTGAAAAACCAAAAGAATAAATTGATTTTGATTTTTTTTAAATGATTTCTGTTGTTACTACTGGGCACATTTAGTTATAGAAAACTTTAACAAGAAATTATAAAATATCCTTTACGAGCTTCGTAATGGTAAAATTAAGGAGGCTGGCTTAGCTAGTACTAAGCAAAGGTAGAGCTTACTATCAACATCTATAAAAGCTTCTGTATAAAAGAGACTCTCAAGCCATAAGTGAAGATTACTAAATGGGCTTTTAAGTATATACTAAGCTTAGACTTAACAATAAAGTCAGTTAAGTAAAATGCAGTTTAGAAAGTAGACAAAAAGGCAACAAAATTCAAATTCCTAGTAGGACAACAAACTATTTTGATAGCTTTACCAAGATAGATGTCAAATTTGTGACATTTTATGTTCATTTGTGTTGAGTTACATTTGTTAATTGACCACAAACAATATTTGGATAAAAATCGATAAAAGAGATATTGAAACAAATATAATTGCAATCAATAATAACTATACTTGTATTGGAAAAATAAAGGATATAGTTAAACGACATATCTAATATTAAAATACAAACAATTGGAAAACCATAAATAAAATGCAAAATAAAGCAAATAAAGATCAATTTTGATAACATTTTGTTTTATTTTACCTGCAAACCAAATCATTCTAATTGGAAAACTCTTTACTTTATAGAATAGAATATTGTTCGCTTTGATTAGTTTGTATATTTATAACTTTTAATTACAGAAATGTGGCCCAAATAGTTTAGTCAATTGCAAAGTTGTAAAACTTGTAAATGAAATAAGATTTGAGTTTTTAAAATAATGGCTTCTTCTGCCTGCAGTTTAAGGAGTCACAAAGGAGTTCAATGTATATATGTTTTTTGTTTCCTTACCTGTTAAAAGGAGTTTATTTTATATGAATTTAAGATTCCCATCTTACAAACTTTAAGCATTTATATGTAAAAACATTTAGTCAGCTTTTTTTGTACCAAAAAGTTTGGCATATATTCTATTTATAAGTTTGTGCCCCTCCCCACCCAACATTCACTTTTCCTGTAACCCATTTTTAAGGTAATCCCCATAACAAAAGGGCAAAAAGAATTTGTTTATATTTTTGTTGAAAGTCCTAACATAATAGTCAAACCTAATGATTGACTGTGTAAATATTGCAACTTTCAAATCACATAAACGAGCATAAATTTTATTGTCTATATACATTTTGTTTGAGTGAAATTGTTAAATTGTTGCCCTACAATGTATTACATAGATATATATATAGATATATAATATATTATATAGCTCCTCTTACTATAATCTTCTTGTCGGTTTGCTGTTTGCAACTGTTTGTGCTGACAGTTTTTGTTGGTGCTACTATTACCCTTTTACTCCCCAACCTTCGGGCACAGTGTGAAAATTGCCAAAGATTGCATGTGTTACTTTTGAAAATATTTATAACCCATAATATTTTTTACTGGCTGTCATTGGTATTTCTATGTTTGTGTGTGTGTGTATTCTGGTTGGCTTTTACAAAATGTTGGTTTGTGAAGTGTTTTTTTTTTTGTGTGAGTGGCAACTGTTGGTTGTCTGTGGTTGGCAGCAGGTTGCCTAGATTTATAAGAGATAATTGCCAAACAACTGTTTTGTGGGTGAGAAATGAAAATTTGACAATTTTTTTGTTTGCTTGTGCTTAATAGAAGATTAAGTTTAATTATCAAATTATTTAACTAATTTTATTGAATTTTCTGTTATAATTTTTTAGCATTAAATCGCATATAAGTCCGAAGTTTCTTAATAAAAATACTAAAAGGTAGTTGGCATTACATTTTTATCGATTTATTTAATATTTTGCAAGTTAAAGCTCTTCTTCTGCATCAGAAAATTGGCCTTTATCTACGATTTTAGACAATCTTTCCTGGTTTTAGGCGAGTTAGTCTGTCCTAATCGATGAGCACCAAAAAAGTATGCTACAAAAATTATAAAAAATTTATTCTAGTGCTCAAGCCATTAATCCTGCTTGTGGTCATATTAAAAACTCTCAATACATCATTATATATAATGCTAAAACTATAACTTAGTTTCTTGTTATTATTGAGCAATCTTTTGTGCATGTTTTACCTAAGAGAAAATGTTCCTGTCCATTCTATATCGATTTAAAACGAATGGAATTGGATAACACCAAGCAATCAAAAACTGATATGAAATTTGTGCTGAGATGATTACTGTTGATATAGTTTTTGAGAGTTGGTTGGGTTCAACTTTTTAAATCGTAGAAAACAAAGTTTTTAATATTTAAAGCTTAGGAAAACGCTGTTAAAATAATCTTCAATAATCTTAAGAAAATTATTTGGCATATCAGTAATTAAAGTAATTTTTGGTAATTTCAAACATTTGCTAAATTATTGCAAATTTAAGTCTCAAAAGCTTTTTATTATTGAAGCAAATGATATGCCCAAATCTAGTTCTATTTCTTCACTCTTTTTCCCCTTGTCTTCTCTGTCTATCTTTAATGGAACATAACTTTCAATTTACCAATAACCGTTCAATCATCATCCTCTGCTAATCAAGTGTTTGAACAGAAAGCAGCAAATGGAAATTGTAGTCCCCATTCAAGGAATATTCCTATTTGTCCTCGTTCTGCTCATCCTTCGCCTTTGCCTCCATCTCCTTTAGACGTCATAAATCACTTGCAAATTACAGCAGCTGCATGCCCCAAAGAGCACCAGCTGAAGCAGCAGCAGCAGTGGCAACCAGCAAATAGCAATACCAAGTAGAAGTGAACCCAACACAAGAGAACATTTCAGGCCACAAGCTATCGACAACATGGCCTATAATAAGCAGTGGGTTGAGTGAGTTGGAATATACATGGGAATGAGAATGGCAATGTGAATGAGAATGTGAATGTGAATGTATTCACAATGTGAATGTGAATGCACAATTATGGCCGCTTCGTTGCTCGTAAAACAACGGCAAAAAGGAACTGCTGCTCCAGCTCGACTGATGACTTTGTTCTGGCAAGGCAAAACCTCGGCTTTTCTAGCGGGCGACTTCAATAAAATAAACACTGTCAAGTGCTCAGTGAGAGAGAAAGAGAGAGAGAGGGGAGGATGAAGGGGAGACTGTGATGGTAAAGCGGATGAACTGCGCCTGCACAATTGAACACGCGACATTTGGCCAATTGTTGTTGTTGTTGTTTGCCATTGTTTTCTATGTTGTTACTGTTGCTGTTGTCATTGTCGTTTGCCATCTTCGCTTTGACTTTTATCTATTGACATAATATTTTTTTATGCCCTTCCTTTAGGCAACGGGCGGTAAGTAGACACAGAGGCGTGGCTTTAGTAAGTCAGTCAGCCAGTCAGTCAGTGAGTCAGTCAGTTAGCGGAAGTCGATCTAATGGCTTAGTGTTGACGTTTTGCTTAGATTTAAGGAGGCAACATTGTGAAAACGAGAAGATTCAATGACATTAGATGAAATAAAAATGGCAATAGGATGGCAAATGAAATGCCATAGACAAGAAAATTTACGGCTTGTAGCAAAAAGAGGGGTGTGACAATAAAGGTCTTCGATCAAATTTCAAGAATTGTTATAAAATATTCATTTACTGGTATCGCTATAAGACAGTCGTAAATGTGTGTCTGAAAAACATTGAATATTATCATTGAAATGTAAAAATGCCAAACAGGAATCTGTTAAGATTTTTTTTAAGAAATCTTTAAGGAATATATTATACTTAAAAAGGGCGTTTGTTTGTAGAAAAGTTGTGAATCAAATGAACTTAATCACATGCATAATATAGTTAATATAGTAATATAGTTCCTTATGTTCCTGTTTAATATTAATATTTTAAATCTGCTTAATATATATTTTATATTCATATATATTAACAAAGAAGAAAGCAAAATGATTTAATTTATTGCCAAAGAAATCAAAGATCTAATCAATCTAAATCAGTGATTGCTACTTTTTTTTTTGAGAATTTTTTCAGTTTCTTTTTTGCTTTTGGTTTTGTTTTGCGCTGCTTTGTTCTTACCCAATTCACCAATTCCACCCAATTTCCCTTTATCTTCTGCCCAACTAAACAGAGCTTATTGCTTTTCACTCTTCATTGCGCATAAATTTAGCATAAAGCATAATATACAATACGCATGATATGCCATTTCCCCCCTTCCGTCATGCCCCAAGGCTGCCCTTTTTCACTGTAGTAGTAGTAGTAGTTTTCTCTTGCGCCATGTGCCAAGTCAATTGTGGAAAATTCTTTCTCACTGGTGGCCTGGAAGGCAACAATCTAAAAAGTCTCATTAGATGAAATCATCTGCATACACCGGAGCTAGACAACACCTCTCAGTTGCATGCCCCACATATGGCAGCTAAAAGAAGGTAGATAAAGAACTATAAAATGGCAACTGAACAAAGAAAAACGGTGAAAAAATGTGGAAAACTGCATTTAAGGCAAACAAAATAAGCGTCACGTAGACCAAAGAGTGAGCAAAAAATTATGCATATGTGTGGCAAAAGAGCAAACGAAAAATAACAGAGGAAAAGGAAAATTTTCCTTATTTGCAACCGGAAATAGTTCAAGTGCAAGGCAAATCTTGCCACTAACTAGTAACAGGGGGTAAAGGGGAAATGATGGCCAGCAAAGTAGAAGCGTTAAAAAAAACGTTGGTTAAATATTATGGTATAATTTTCACAGTTTGTTGTTAATTTTCCAATTATCAACAAATTGGTTGCCTACTTTAGAGCGTCGCTTTGTGTAATCAGTTTGGAACATGTCTTTGTATATGTGTGTGTGTGTGTGTGTGCGGTTTTTAATTAGTTTTCCTTGATTGAGGCGTGGCAAAAGTCAACCTTTGCATACGCAATGAGTTGGTTACGAAATGATTTTAGTCCAATTGGTTGACCACTTGGCCAATTGCAATTACTGCTGCGGTTTCTAATTGCACAAAAGGGCGAATCTATTTTTTTTTTTTCTTTTCTGTTTTCATTTGAAATTATTAAGTAAATAAAGCAAAATTGTGGGTGACCACATTACCATGAGAGAAGTCTTTAATTAAGTTTTTCGCGTCATTTTGTGTATTTGCTTAGTTTCAACAAAAACGAAATGCCAATGAAAACGAAATGGCAATGAGTGGAAAATAAGTGAGAGTTGGAGGATGCCCATGGCATCATAAATAAGCAAACAATGACCGAAAAATTTGTTGAAGCATAAGGCTAACAATTTTTTTTAATAAATATGTTATGTTTGTTATTTGTGATGTTGCCGTTTGTGCCACAAATTTTAGTTCTCCTATTTTGTTTTGGCAACACAATTGTTTCTTTTTTTTTCTTCCGTAGTCAGTCTGGTTTGGCTGTGCCAACGGTTTTGTTTTTGTGTGCCTAACAACAGCCTTGACCTAGTAAGAATCTCAACTGAAAGGCTTTAGGCTATAAATAAACTCGTTGAGTTTGTGGGCATCTTAATTGGTTTTAAACAATGCATGCCGAAGGTTGAAATTAGAAACAAAAACTAAGGAAAGCTGACAGAAGCTGTAAGAACTTTTCTTAAGTGGTTTTAATTATTTTTATCTTTTCTCGAAATGGAAATATGTCAATCAAAATGACAAACAAAATAAAGGGAAAAATAGTAAACACTTTAAAATAAATGTCAATCAAATCAAATTTAATTGAATTAAATTAAAACTTTTCGCTTATTGGTTACAAGAGTGACATATTTTGGTCTGAAAATAAACTATAATAATATCAATAGAATATAATATTCATTAATATATATATATATATGATCTTTATACTAAACCTTTACTCTATTTGGGTCTTCATAATAATTTGGGTCTACTAATAAAAAATAGCTTTTCTCTTTAAATAAAATAACAAATGCTCTTAAATTAAAATTAAACTTTTTTTATGTGGTTTTTCTGTATATATAAATGTCTTTTGCATATAACGGTTCAATTGTTATTTGATTAACCGTTATTTTTGTATAAGTATTTTTAATATTTCTGCTTGCATGGAATAATATGTACCCACGCAATGATCTGTATTTTTTCTCAGACTGTCATTTCACAGCAAGCAATTTTACCTTGTTTGCAACATTCACGGATGTCCGAGATTGCGTGTGTGTGACTGTGTGTTTGTTTGTGTGTGTGTGTTGGAGTGTGCAACAATGTGGCAATTATAAGTTGTTCGTGTCTGTTAATTAAATGTGTCAAGCGAAGGCATTTAATAAGCTTCAGCTATGTATAAAAAGAAAAGGCAACATGACGTATACGCAACATAGTGAAATTTTATGGTAAAAGGCATTTTCGTTTTAAGAAGGTAAAACAATTTAAATGAAACTTAATTAATACCAACTAAGAGTTAAAAATATAACTAACTAAAGAATGTTCAAAGGAATGAAAAACATTTAAAACAGAAAATTAAATTCTCTGAGATCCAAGTGAAAAATCAAGAAAAATAATTTTTCCTGTTTTTAAAGGTCATTAAGGAGTCGTTGTATTTCTTTCTATTTTTATCCTTTCTTGCACAAGTGTTAAATTAATTGAAGCTCACACTGACACGCGCAGACATTGTATACATTTTCATTTTCCTTTTCCGATACTTTTCTCCCCTCTTTTTTGTTCGCACTTTTCCTTGCTTGTTTACTATTTATGCAAAGTGCGAAAATTCACGCCAATAATGAGAGGTCAACTCGATAAACATATATAAGTAAGTATATATAGTATATATAATTCAAGTTGTTTAAAGTTCTTTCGTTCAGTTTCAAGTGTTTAAGTAAATATCCTTAATTTGACATAATTTCCCAGGCTAATAATAGACATTATTCAACTAGAGAAAATTGGAACATAAAAGCAAAGCATTTAAGTTCTTATACCCCAAAAAAAAAGGACACAGATACCTGTATAAAGTTAGTGTTGGGTTTCGGTGTCGGGGTTACTCTTTCTATTGGTGTGTTCCTGCCTGTTTGTGGCATTAATTTGTAAAGCACAAAACACACTTACTCACACACACGGACACACACACACGCACACAACAAGCGGTTTTTGTGTGGAACCCTAGAGCAGATCCTACTAACAAGAAGAAGGGACCTTTCTCTCATATATGTGAACTAGCTAAAGACTAAACACAAAATGCTTTAATGTGACTCTTTTACGTAGACTTTTCTATTTACTTTGGCACACAGCAATTTAGAGATATAAAAACGAGGGTTGTTAAAGGACTTTTAAAAAAAAGGAATTATAAATTGAAATATTTTGTTGAGTATTGTATGGGAATGTATATAAAAATATATTCTAAAAAGAGGAAATATAAACTGTAATATTTTGTAAAGTATGAATTATGCCCTTAATTGCGAATATGAAAAAAATAAAAAATAAAATATTGATTTAAGTGAATATTGAAATTTTACTTGGCTTTGTTTATTCAATTATTGGTGATATGAATAAAATTACTTTTAATTTTAAAAATCAATATGCAAAGTAAGGTTGAGTGAACCAGGTTTACATTTGGAGATACTTTTTAATCTATTTTTCAGCAACTTAAGCTCTCTAACTAACTGAAGTCTCTCTAGCTCTAGTTTAATCTAAGGGCACACAGAATTAGTAATACTTTTCAATGTTATTTTCGGTAAGTTTAAGTAAGTTAGTAACTTTTAATCTATAAAATTTAGTAAAATTATTATGTCAAAAAATACTTAATACCTATTTAAAGGCATTATCTACTGAAATTGAAATACTTATAATATTTAAAACTCTATATAAAGGCATTATCTACTAAATTTTAGATCAATATGATATTCAAAACTCGAAATACAATATTATTTTATAAAAAGTTATATAAAAATTAAATAGAGTATACTTTAATGCACTTATACAGAAGACTTAAGCAAACTAGTTAAAATTTAGGAAGAAAAGGTGTATGTTATTTGAATAATAAATGTTTTTACAATGAAATGTATTTACAATGAACTTTCTAATATAAAATAAACAAATAAATAGCACCCAAGATATGAAAGTAAATTTTTTATTTAATTAAGATATGTATATATAGAAATAAATATCATACATTCCGACTTTTTGCGACTTTTTATTCGCTCTATTATATTTTCCTTTTATAGAGCCAGTGCAGGGATCATATTTATCATTAAAACTACAAATATCAATGTGAAAATATCGGAAATCTTTAACCACAGGCAGATTAACAATAGTTGAATGAATTCTCTTCAGCTCATTTACCACTAGCTTTAAAATACACATGAGTACCAAAATGTATCTATAAATTTGTATCAAAAGTTAAGCAAACAATTTGCCACAAAGGAACACCCGAAAACTAGGATATTTTTGGCTTCCCTTAAGATGTACTCAAACAACCGACTAGAATCTTTATTACACTTTATGGTAGATGATGGTAAAAAGTTGTGTTTTTTTTTTGTAAGTTTTTTTAGTCATGCCCTCGCCAAACTGATTATGCAGCTGTTGCATGGTAAATATTTGCATGCATGTTGGAAAATTAGTTAAATAAGCATTTATTGTTAGTTTTAGTTGTTACCATATAGTACTTGTAACGTTTTGTATTTTTAGTCTTAATGTTTGCCACACGCGTGTCCGCAACTATTAACAAAAAAGGTAATTTCCTTGCAAATTGACATAAAAGACAACACACACACAGAGACACACACATATACAATACATTTATACAAACTCTTGTAGGAAAGTTTGGGAAAGTTTGTTGGTGTTGTTGAATTTTAGCGACAACTATCAAAATTTATGTAAATGAAAATTGCATTGGCATAAGCCGCTTCCTTGCAGTAGGGAGACAAAACAAAATGGAAAATGGCTAGGCAACCAAAGCCATTTTGCACGTGGTATTAGCGCGTCGCTTAAACATTATTTGGGCCATTCTTTTTGGCCCTCGCATAGTCACAAGAGGCTGGCACCAAGCTAAAAGAATGAAAGAGATAGATACTTGAGGCTTTACCATTAAAAACGAAGGAGCCAGCAGGTCTCGAGGCTTTCAGGTCTCTTTTGTGTCACATAGAAGGAAAGTTGCCCCTAAAAAGACACTTTTCCGACATTTTCTTTATTGGTTTCTTATGCTTTCAACAAGTTTTTCTCCCCTAGTTACTCTTTAATAGTCTATAAATATGCCTGAAATTCCCTTTGTTTAACTCTCATGATCTCTTTTGTGTTAATTAAAGTCGGAAAAAAAATGTTGGCCAATTATCCACTTTATGTGGCAAACAGAGAAAAGCTAACTGGTCAGTTTTTTAACCAGATTGTATCTGATATCTTTGGAGTAAATTGCTTCATTTTCGAATTTCTGTCATACTTTCGACGTGCCTCTGAAGTCTGTTTCCTCTTCGATTCTCTCTCTCTCTCTTTTTGCTTCTTCTTTACTCTCTTCTTTGGCTTACATGTTGTGGAAATCTATTCGTGCCACGAATTTCATTTCATTTTCAACTTGGCAGCTGCAATAGTTTGTTTGTACAGCGAACAGAAGAAGTAAGAGACGTGCAACGGCTGCCAGGCAACTTATTAAAAATGTCTGCAGCAGCAAAAGAAAAATACATGAGAAAATATATGGAAAAAAAATGATGATAAAAAGAAAACATAGAAGAAGCAGAAAAAAATAAAATCTTGAGTAGTTGTTGCAGTGTGTTTTGCGGCACACTGTAATTGTCTTAAGTAAAAGTACTTTGATTCCCCGCCATTCAACTTAAACTTAATTGTCACTCCAAAGTTTATCTTTGCTCTTTGCACCTTCTTTGCAAACAAGTTAAGAAGGGACAAAACTTGAAAAGAAAAGATCAACTGAAAGGAGGCATTAAAAATTATTTTCCTTACTCGATTTAGTTTAATTTAATTTGCAAGCATTTTTAATAAAAAAAAACTAGAAGAATGGGCTAACTTCAGCTGCGCCGAAGTTCAAATACCTTTGGAAACTGTCTTTTTTAATCTATATATATAAAAGAAAGTCGTGTTAGTTACACCACTTATAACTCAAGAACGGCAGAACAGATTCGGCTGAAAATTGGTAGGGAGGTAGCTTAGAGCCAGGAAATGGTCATAGGATACTTTTTATCCCGTTCGACAGCGTTTCCGTGTGACTTGACATGAAACGTCAGTCACTATAAAACGTGGTATAACAAAAAAGAATCATAGTTTGTGTTAGCTAAAGATGGGCTAACAAAAAATATTGTTCACGCTGTAGCATTAAGAGACCGATATTTTTTGATAGTGTTACCGTTCTTATCGAATAATAATTTTTTGATAGTGTTACCGTTCTTATCGAATAATATGTATAATATAATATGTGGCTAAGATTTAAGTACGCCATGATTTTCACACGGACAATTATGCGTAGCATGCTTTCGAGTGGGTAAACTATCAAGTTTGTTTGTGTAAGCTAAGGATGGGCTAACAAAAAATATTGGTCACGTTGTAGCATTAAGAGACTGATATTTTTTGATAGTGTTACCGTTCTTATCGAATAATAATATGTATATACTAGAAAGTACATAGAAATTATTTATTTGGCAAAGCAGCGTTTGCCGGGTCAACTAGTTACTTATAAATTACCAGAATCATAAGGCAGTAAATTAACACTATTCATACTTTTTAATTTTTACAGAATACTTTTTAATAAAACCATTTTTTTTTGGTCCGATTGTTTCTATGGGATCTATAGCATATAGTTGGCTGATTCTTCAGAAACTTAATACCCAATTTCATGAGAAAAGCTCGTAAAATAACCAAGTTTTTAATCAAAAACTATTTTCTTGACCGATCGTTCCCACGGGAGCTATATGATATAGTCAAGCGATTATGATAAAACTTGGTTGAGAAGTATGTAAAACTCACAAACACCGGTTTTCGTGATATTCGATTGGAATACAACAAAGTTATTGTGGTTAAAGCTTATTTAGGACCGATCGTTTCTATGGGAGCTATATGATATAGTCAACTGATTTTGATGAAACTTGGTGGATATGTTAGGAAGTATATAAAACTTACAAATACCGGCTTTCGTAATATTTCGTTGGAAAACAACCAAGTTATTGAGGTTAAAGCTTATTCAGGACCGATCTTTCCTATGGGAGCTTCATGATATAGTCATTCGATCGGGATGATTCAGAGATATACAATGCCTACAACTAAATGAAGCCTAGCTGTAATATTTAAGCTCTGTAGCTTAAAGGATCTGCATATTTGTATTTTACGATCCATTGACTTTTCTACCATTTCCATTTCTTCAATTGAGACCACTCAAAAGTTATTCAACTTTTTGTACTTTTATTCAACGTTTACCCTTTTTCCCCTCTTCTTCTCTTGAAATTATATTGCGTATTTCTTTATTGCAATTATCTTGTTATGTTCTCTTGGGCACCCCACACGCATTGTTTCAGTCAATTGGTCTCCTCCACACTTACTCCCCTTATTGCTTCTCCCTCTCTCTCTCTCTTTCTCTCTCTGTCTCGAGTGTATGGATGGAAGGGCCACGCTCCACTTCATTTTGATGAGGCAGTGATACGGCAGGGCCCCTTAGTTGAAAATTGGTTTTAATTTTGCAACTTGATGTGGCACTTGCAGCAAAGTTGCCACCAAGCCGGTTTCAATGTCAGGGACACTGAGGCAAAATTGTGTTGTGGGGTTTGCCGTTTTAATGAATGAAGATTATAAGCCTCGCATTGACTTGACTGTAGGTATATAATATACAGTCAGTGTGTGTATATGCATAGATTTATGCGTAATGATATTCAAACAGGTTATAAGTATTTATTGGCTTAAGGCTTAAAGCTGTAGCATCTAGTTAAATATATTTACTTTGCCAAGCAGCAAACAACTTCATAATTAAAGCATCAAACGCAGACTACATAGGATGGGGATCAAATTGAGGGGGGGGATGGAGAGACATTTGTGGTGGGGATATATCAAATAACCAAACCAAATGACAAGTAAAAAAAACTCAAATAAATTTGATTGACTTTGATTGACTTTTCCAATACTCTATCAAATTGATATGCGAAGATTTCACATGCATTTGAATTTTCAATTGAATCAATTTTATGAAAAGTTGCTTCAAAATATGAACATCGTATTGATGTCATTTGATGCAATTGATTTGAGCATGATTATGGAAAAACTTATTGATTTGAAAATTGACAAAATGTTAAGAAAGTTACAAAAAGAAACTAGAGAAAAAATGCAGACAACTTACGTTTGAGAAACTAAAAAGTAAATACATAAATCTGAAAATATTTAAAAAAAAAAAAAACAATTGCTACATATAAGGAGTTTAAAATATATATTTAAAATTTTCTAAAATTCTGAATTCGGTCTATAATATCTTTCATTAATTACGTATTTCAATCATGTTTTTTATACACTTTAACACTATTAATAAGAGTTTCAATTCAGTGGTCAAGTTCAAAAAGTTTTGTGTTACTTCTATCAAATGGACTTTCACGGTCTTTCCATCCGTGATTTCTAGAAATACGGATAATGATAATTATGCATAAAAAAGAACAAAATTTTTAAATCTTTTATATAGTAATCTGTAAGTAATTTAGATAAATAGTTTTTATAAAACTGGAGTAAATTTGATTTTTAATTTAGGTCAGATTCATCAAATAACTTTTCAAATACATGACAACTGAAAGCTTTTTAGAACTAGTTCCATTTATTTCCTTAATTTTCGATATAAAAAGAGTTGTTCTAATGATCCTTGTTAAGACAATCTCTGCATTTAGGGAAAATATCGATAAAAAATAAATTTTGTATATAAGATAAAATTTTCTGCTATATATTGTTTTAGGTCTCAATAATAATTTAACTACATCAAATTCTATTATAATTTTTATAACATAATTATAAATTTACATATAGAGAGGATTTATAAAATTGCAATTGTTATATTATACCTACTTAACATATTTTGGCTCCTTAAAGTAAACCACTCTCTTCACGTCCAAAGTTAATGAAATTTGTTTCACCATGTAGATAAAAATTATAAACATTTACAAACTTCCATTTATTCTGTCTGCCTGTGTATTGTACTTGTATAACAATGTGCAGGTACTTTTCCCTATCTTAGAGTATACAGAACAATGGGGCAGGCAGTGCCAAGTTGAGATAGAACACATACTCGTAAAAGGCTGCGTCACACTTGAGCAGCACAAACAGAGGTTGTCAGACAGAACAACAGATATAGAAAGACAGAGAGAGAGAGAGAGAGGAGAAAAAGAAAGGCAAGATCTCTCAACAACCACAACGGACGGGCGAACGGACGATTGTCCGTCTGTGAGCAGGTGTTCCAACTTATTCATTAAAAACAAAAGGAAACAAGACAAGAACAGGAGCAGCAACGGCTGAGACTAAAGCCAACACCCCAAAGACTTTGCACGCTGTCTTTGCCAGCAATTTTAGTCTCCCTCCCTAGTTTCCCTCCCCCCCCCAACCATTCATCTACCATACATATACTCTTCTGCCCAGTTGGCTAAGAACTTTTGCGCTGGTTAAGATTGTGGTCGACACGCAATTGCGGCAATTTCAATTTCAACTTGAATGCGCTTGTTCCCGAAAGTCAAGATGGGTAAAACGCTTAGTGTAGAGAAGGACAACTTGCCATTTTTCGACCTCTTTCTACTTCATCACCTTCTTCTTCTTCTTCACTTGGTCTTCATTCATACATCCGCTGCACTTGGCTGGCAGCAGTCCATCCTGGTAGCAAGTTTTTGAACTGCCGTCAACTGAAACCGAAGCCGGTTTTCTGGCTTCTCAGTATATATATATATATGTATGTATGTATGTATGTGTTAACTTTCTTACTATGCCCAGTAGCACTGATTGCCAAGTCACTAAAAACAGCCAGAATAACAAGAGCAGCAAGAATGACTGCAACCAATTGATTCAGCGGCAGCTGAAAGTTTCCTCCTCGTCGAGTCGACTTTTGTGGCAGAAAGTTGCTTTGCATAAGCAGAACAGATTCCCATCTCTTTAGGCGTTTCCAGTTCAATTTATTATAGAGGTAAAGTTTATGATTGCCGCCTGGCCATTTAGCGTTTTTAGCCCATAAATTCTTATTCCATGACAACTCTAATTATGCTTTAACCGATCCTTAATACTCTGATAAATCAAATTGGGCTGTGTCCTTTACTATATTTAGGCATCATAAGATTTATTCTAGGTTATTTTGGTATCCCTAATCTGTAACTAGAAATTAAGAAGCAAGGCAAAATATCTTGAGATCATTTCAAGATAATACAATTGGAGTAGTTTCTCATATTTGAATAAAAACTGTTCGAACGAATATTGAAATTGTAAATACATTTTAAAGAATAAGAGTAAAACGACAATTAATGAGTTTTAAGTGGTTTCTGCCTTTTATGAATAACCAATTCTTCCTAATTCTTTGCCTGTAATACGATCGATCAATGGAAACCGACTTAAAGTACTCGAGACTTTAGTTTCGTCTAATACAACTGCATAGGATTATATTTCACCGACACTTCTGAGAACAGAATAAAAACAAATAATTCAATTTCTTAAAATCACAATTTCTATAAACACTTTAAAAACTATTAAAAAGAAAAAGTCATTGATAAATTAATCTTTGTCCATAATTTATGGTTTCGTTTGACAAAAAGTTGATTTTGTATGCCATGACCATATGACGGAAATTGATAGACTTCGCCAGTCAACCAACTCCATAAATATTGTTCATTTATAAGTAAATGGGCAACGAGCATAGGGTACTATATATATGATCCAACTCTATCCATCTCTATCCATCTTCTATATTTCCATTGAAATGGCTAAATGTCGCGTCTATATGTTTGGTCATGTTCAGTCGGTTTGTTGATGTTGTGTTTTTTTTATATACTTCACAAAAAATGGGGTATATTCATTCTGTTGAGAAACTTTAACTGTAATTTTGTGTTGGTTGAAAAACTAATTATTTTGAAATATAAAAATTGTCAGTCTCTTTAAATAAATATATATTTTTAAAGACTTTTCTATTATTATTAAATACAGCTATTAAATACACTTCTAAAATACATTTACAATATATAAAATTAGCCAGATATATCATTTCAATATAATATCATTGTGGTTATACTTTAAAATAATAAATAAAACAATTTACTTAATATATATTATAATATGTCCTCCCTTCATGATATTATATTGCTTCTTTCTTAAGTTTCTGTACAGTTTCTTTTGCCAAAAAATTGTATAAAAAAACTTTAGGACAAATTGTATATTACTTAAGAAGGGTATAGAATAGTCTTCAAAACCATAATTGATGTTCTTAGGTTACTTGTTTTTTATTTCACTATCATCTTCCGGTCACTTTGTCATTGACTCATACAACATATTTCAAACAGAAGACAATTGGCCACTAGCACCAGAAGAAGACGTGCTTATAGAGCAATAAACGGAAGTTCTATAGACGAAAGTCAATTAGTTGGCATTTAAAAGGGAGAATGATTGAAATTAATTAATTAGAGGACGGGGAAAGGCTTAAAATATTGAAATCTATGCAGAAACGAGTCTTGAAAATGTTTAGTAAATTATTCTTTGTGCCATCGTTCGATACCGCCCAAAGAGCAGCAATTCACAAGTGCCCTAACGGCACACACACACTCTCACACACACACACACATAGTGACACAGTCGCACACAACCAGCCAAGCTAAAAGTGCGTCTTTATCCCTAAGGCTTGCCTCTCTTTTTCCCCCACACCGTTTCCATCACTTTTTGAACCAATGTAACCCAACGAGGCGCATGCTGACCACCGCCACTTAAAAGCAGTTCGCGCGGGTGCACAAGCAAACCATTGAAAAGTGCCTCGGGGACCAAGCACAGAGCAGTTCCAACTACGCCTCCAGTTACACCCGACAAGTTCCCCACCCCCGCATCCCCACTCACACGCACAAGCCACATGGCGTTGCGCTTTGAATATAAATTACACAAACAGTGCACACGACTTTGACGCTTCTGCAGTGACATTGAAGCGCCGTTGGCACAGTGGTACTAAATTGTTGGCACTTTTTTTTTTGTTTAAATAAGAAAAACAAGGTATTATAAAATACACAGAAAAATGAAAAGTTGGTGGAAAATTTTCATTAAATTTAAAGGCATACATATTTTTTGCAAGTATTTACATTTAAATGGAAAGGTTTTTTATTTTGGTACTCTTTTTGTATGGTATATCAAGTATTTAAGTACTTTTGAAATACATTTAAAGTAGTTAAAAATAGTTAAAAATTATTAGTTGACTAAAAGGTAATAACAAAATAAATATAATAAATAGAATTAAATACTTATATTAATATATTATAATTATTTTCTTTTTAATGCTTTCTGAAGAGAAAAAAAAAAAAAGTACTTATAATTATTTTAAATCCAAGTACTTTATAATTATATTTATTTACATGTTTAGAAATCAGGCTAAAGTCGGAAAAAATATCAATGACTTTACTACTCGTAGTAGTACTACAGGTACTCAGTACTTGTAATATGTAATTAAATTACACGGTGTTTTATAAAAAGTAGTAATTAAATATTCTGTTGGCCAAATTTCTTGTTGAAATTTACGTACGCCAAGTATTTAAAAACTTTAGAACATTACTTTAACTATATTTATAACTAAAATGTCTTACTCAACTAACTAAATATTCCAAAGTATTTGTTATTTAAAGTTTCTGCTTTAAATTAAACCACTGTGCCCTATTTTTGTTTCAATTTTAGTTGTTGTTGTTGTTGTAGTTTTAGATGTTGGCGTTGAAGTACCTGGTCATGTCGTATGATACCGTTTGATGTTAATGACACTGTCAATACCTTAGCATCGGAGATTTGACGGTATGACCATCCGATATGAAAGTCTCAAAGCATTTTGAACTTTGTGGCTAATCAAAAATCATGCTTCACGATTAAGGGGGGCACATTAACATGCGTGACATCAATGGAAATCCGAAGTGGTGGTGGTAGTGCATCTGGAAGTGAAGGCGGACAAGTGGTTTCCGCAAACGCTTTCTGGATCGTCATTATCAACAACAGAATCATCATCATCAGCATTAGCAAACATTGTTGATTGATTGATTAATTGACAAAGGAATTGCCGTTAGTTTTCAATTTGCATTTTCATTCATAGATGGAGTGGGAAATACCCACTCCCAGTCATAGTTTCAATCATTCCTCCCTTCCCTATTCCATTGAAAGTCGTAAGTATATAGTTCATTGTGTTAGTTATGCAAATGTTGCACTTCCGCCCCCCAAACAATTGACCGGGCAATATAGTAGCAGCAATAGTGAATGTGGAATGTCCCCAATGCAATGCTTAATTATTCATTAATTTTCAACTTTAATTTGATAGCCAACCAACCATTTTTGGAGCATATAGCCCAGACAGACAGCCATTCTCCCTGCGGGGGCCTTCTGTAGAAGGCTTTTGTCACCCATAAATGGGAAAGTGTTGCTAGATTATGAAATAATTATGCGCATTGTATGCAAGTGTATACATGTGTGTGTGCAGGGACAGAGAGATGATTATGGTCTGGCAATTGGGGACTTGGCATCAGGTTGAGATTGGGTCAATATGTCTGTTATTCTGATAATTATAAGCCGAATATGAACCAATCAACAATATGTGGCCTTAAATGAGAATTTTCATTTGTTTCTCATTTTTAATCTAGTTGGCTTTGCAATTGAATAAACTAATGTCTGCCTAAATATTGGGTAATCAGTTCACAACTAATCTAATATCCAAGTGGCTTGGGTCTTTTCCAAATTTTTATTTATTTTTGTCGAAATCCTAGCACCGCATTTTCAGGATGTCTACCATTTTTAATCCTGGTTACATTGGACCCAATCCACCATGCTGTGATCCAAATTGTAAGGAGGAAGGTCAATGTCCGAATCCTGAATGTGGTCCTTGCCCAGGACCATGCGGTGGCTGCCCAATAGGTTGCTCGATAACAGATCCAGCAGAAAAACCAGCAAATACCACGAATTCACCACCAGAAGCACCATCTGGAGGAGCATCACCGAATGTGGCAACAGCAGCACCAACAGAAGCACAAAAACCTTGCTAGAGAATTGGTCTAGGGAGGACATCAAAATATCCATTGGAAAATTCCCAAAATAAAAATTCTCAGTACAAAAATATTATAATCTAGTTTTCATATAAATTTTTATTCCAATCTATTGGAATCCAGCCTCAAAAATGGTCAGTTCCCTTTTAAAATTTGAAAAGGAAACATTTAAAAATATATAGAAATTTTTAGTAAAGATTTTTCTTGCTTTTTCCCCTTTTTAAGAGTCATTTCGAAATGGATTGTGGATGTTATGGTTGCTATGCTTGTCCTGCACCTAATTGTTGCCAGCAGCCATGTTGCAGAAATGAGAGGCGACCACCTTGGTGTCCACTTGTACCATACAAGTCTCGTAATGGATTGGGACCTTGTCCACCATGCCAATCGAATGGATGCTGTTCCAGTCGAAATTGCTTTTAAAGAAGGGAAACTATAATGAAGGATGACCTACTTACTATATCCATTACAAGAAGAAATCATCAGAGAAAAATTTTAAAACAAAAAATAAATTTTAAAAAATAAACCAACCACTGGAAATTCCCATATAAAAGTTTGTTTTTAGTTGGTGAAAATTTGGATAAATTTTTAAAAATCAAGTCTTCACTTTCTGTCATGTCAGTCAAAAATAATTATTTCCTTAGTGTAGTTTCGAAATTTCAACAACCAACATCAAAATTTTGTAGGTTCTAGGTTCCAATCCTTCCCTGAGATTCAGTTTATCCTTCTAAAATGGCAGAAAACACGGATAATTCTGGAATTAGCGAATGTATGCCGGGAAGTTGGTTACCAGCACACACAGAAGAAAGCGAACGACCGCCAATTGCTGCTGTGTTCAATATATTACCAATAAATAATTGCCCGTTTGTAACGACTCCAGTATGCAAAACTACCAAAGAGAATGAACAATCGAATAAATCAAATGGTAAAGGAAAGGATATGTAGGGATATAAAACTTTAACAAACAATAAACGTTCTTTTACAGGTTCAAATGGATGCGCAAATGGAGGCACAAAAGGAGGTACTAATGGCAGTTCGAAGGAACCCTCTAACGCCAAGGAAACCCCAAAACCACCATGCCCACCTGTACCTTTTGGTTCCCGAAATGGTTTAGGACCTTGTCCATTCTAACAAAAGTACTGAAAATATTTTCATAAACAAAATGTATGCATTTCAGTAACCCTTGGTAGACCCTATTATAGATTACTGATTATGACTAACAACAGGATGTCAGATTGAATGGACAGAATGAATCTCAGGGAGGAAATAAAATTGGCAATGAATAGCAAAAAACCAGTACAAAACTTTAGCTTATTGGTGCTACTATGACTTAATCCAAATCCTTGCTGTGGAGTAATCTGAGTACTAAATGGGAACCAAATATAAACAAATCGGAAATAAGATCTTTTAAATAAAGAAAATGTTTATTTTATCCCCATTCGTAAAATTCGTTTTTGTTTAAATAAGTTTTTAGTACAAATCTAGCAATTATCCTTTTGCAATAAAGACTAATAATTAATTATAAGTAAAGGATATGGAATTTGTTTTAAATTTTAGTGCTTGTAAGAGCTTGGTAGCCTTAAGATCGGAAATATCTAAAAACAATCTATATAAGGCATCTGTTTGGTCAAATTAGTTAAGCTCCTGTAGATAAAAGCATATAATTGAAATCTTATTCAAATGATAAATTTTATTATCACCATAAGTTTATTATACCTAAAAGCTCATGTTACTTGAAAGCTCGATCGCATGCATTGGTCTTGCATCTGTGCTTTCTAACTATACTAAGTAGTCTGCAATTAACATTAAAGAGATTCGATTTAATCCACTTCTACGGGTTTACTTGGACTTTAAATATTCCAGCGTCTTTTCACACATACCCATATTAGATCTTTATTCTTGAACTTGTCTGAGACCTTGCAGAACTCGCACAATTTTCATTGTATTCAAAAGACCTTAGGGGAACATCTATGAAATATAAAAAACTTATCTGTCATTATCCATATTTTATACATTTTTTTTTAAATCTAGTTGTCATGTTGTTTAATTTATAATTTTAAAGTACATGAAATGTTCAGTTAACACTTGACTTTTAGACAAAATAGATCAAAATTTTAGGTAGGTGCTACCGATTATCTTTCGAAATGAGTGGTCAAAATTATTGTTTTCAGTGCGGCAATGGTAACAATAATGCAAATAATAACGGTAATCCATATGGCAACGGTAATCCAAATGGCAACGGTAATGCAAATGGTAACGGCAATGATAGTGCCAGCGAATATCTAGCTGCTTGCGAAAATCTAAAGCGTATTGGAGCTGCTGTGGGAATTGAAGTAACTATTATAGATCCTCCACCTCAAGGTGGTTGTGGTGGTTCTAACCAAGGCGGTAATAGATGTGGTAACCCCCCTAATGGTAATGGTACAGGTCCTAATACGTCTAATGGTAATGGAAGTGGCAACCCTAATTGTAATAAAGCTGGTCCTAACAATGGTAATGGTACGGGCAACAAGAAACCTGCTTGTCCAGAGGTTCCATTCGGTTCTCGCAATGGTCTAGGGCCGTGTCCATTCTAATTTGGGTCAGAAATTCTAAAATCTTCGCCGCATTTTAAACGAATTGACAATCAAAAGGGTTGGCCATGAGTTTGTAAAGAGAAAAGGACAGCGCCTACTTAGACACCTAACCTTCATTTGGAACTCTAGAACATGGAAAATTCAATAATAATTTTCAGTTGACTCGAGACATTCATAGAAACAACATCAAAATTTCAAGTTAAAACAATATCCTTGCCCCGTTCACAATATTTTTGGTATAACAGTTAAAAAAACAGAAAAAACAAAAAATGGACACACTTAGTGAATTATTTGGGGGCAATGGAAACGAAACGATGGACATCCTTCAAGTTTCACCTGGAGTAGAAATAGTATCAGTTAAAGATATTGAATATCAAAGGAGGTCAGTGCCGCAGACCATCATGGAACCGAATACCCATATCCTTTCTCCAATGATGGCATTTTATCAATTGGCATCGAATGGCATGGCCAACAGTTTGGGCTATGCTAATAGTAATGGATCAAGGTTTGTTGGTGGAAATACCCCTTTGTATGGAAATGGAACAATCCCCACTAACATAATTAAAAATGGTCCTGTTTATGGTAATCGTCCTCCTGCTGGCAATGGTCCAACTAATGGCAATAGTTCTACTGTTGGCAATAATCCTAATAATGGTAACAATGGCTACGGTTATAAGAAACCACCCACTCCAAATAATACTTTCGGCTTCCGCAATGGTGTGTGATCCTGTCCGCTACATTCTCCGCAAGCAAGCGATTCTGATAACAAGAAAACGTTTACAATTCCTTAAATGTTATTATAACAGAATGCTATGGAATTTTGCTTCAAATGAAATGATGAAGGAAATTTTTCATTTCATTAGGCACATTTTCGTCTTTTAAGGCGCCCACAAAGATCACGGAATTTTTCGTTTTTTCGGGATTGGAAATGTAAGCTATGAGAATCTTTCAGAAATATTAATTAATAATAATTCTATTACTATTCTAGCTTGCGGTAGACAAAATGTGTCAAATCTTGTTGTAATTCGTGTGGTTTCAACCCCTTCTATATTGGCCCATGTCCGGAATGTGCTTGTAGCTGTTGTTCCTTTGGCTGCTGTTCGGGATGTACGCCATCTAGTTGGAATTGTGGACCCCATTGCTAATCAGAAACAGGAATGCTGAGGCATTTTGTTTACAGCAATAGACTAGATAACCGAACAAGCGAAAAATACATTAAAATATGAATGAAGCTTAGTCAACTGGAAATTAAATAAAAATGTCTAAAAGTCAAAAACATAATCCATTCAAATTTTAGTTTTCATCATATTAAATTCTAAATTTTCTATTTGGTTTTGATTTCGCTACTTTAGTGCCTCATAGTACTCTAAATGCCTCCTTTACGCTTTGGTGGTGTCGATGTGATACGGTTTCCATCGATAGTTATCACCCAGATGGTACAGAGTACCCAGAGTATTGTAACACCAATTACCATATATGTCTTGGATCAAATTGTACCTTTTGTTAGAGATATGATAATAATATTGCACGAATCATTTATAATAGATCATCCGGAATCGGAACCTATAATGAATGTACAGATAATAGTGCCACCCATACAAAGTATGATCACTATCTTTCATGATTCTCATATGACACTACATCGATTTCCCGAGCCGGTGGTCAATGTGGATATGGTTAGTGTCGTGAGTAGCATTTCTCAACGGATTGCCAGTTTGGCTCGTTCAACTGCAGATGTGATTGGATCTCTGGCCAATATCTAATCTTATATATATACATAGAATTTTTAATCAAAAAGAAAATTGTTAAATCACAAATTTTCTGTATATTAAAAATCATTCTGAGGTCGTTAACCTGCCGCACTTTTGCCATCGTATCAGTGCTATAATGGATGTACTGCATGACACCATTGGGGTATTGGGTGTATTGTCCTTCCTGATTGTGGTGGCACATGCAGTCTCCCAGGTTGTTGTCAATACCTCAGGACCCCTGGTCACATTCGTTGATCATGGTTCAAATGTTGTAGATACATTTCCACCCGGAGATGGTATGCTGCCACTTTTGGATGGTGAACGAATGTCTTTTGCTTTCCGTTTTGTGCGCGGCATATTTAGCCGTTTATATATACTTATTCAGTATTTTGCAAGTTCCGATAATGCAGGAAGCAGACGAAATAACAGGAGTAGCTCAGACAATAATGGCCGACGCAGATCATCACTGAAAAGAAGTGAGCCAAACGACACCAAGGGTGACACCGTAGAAGAAGCAAAAAAAGGTTCCCAAAATTAAATGGAAATATAATAAATTTCTTGTAGACTTTTAATTGGTGTTCTTGTTTCTGCCATCAGAGTAGTCCATGGAAAGTAGTTTTTTGAACTATTTTTCGATATGCCTAAGTTTTATGGGGCATTAAATCATTCGTTTCCACCTTTCCGTTTGGCTAACATCTTAAAAAGTTTTAGTTTTGTCCACGATCCAAAAGACAACTCTTAAAATAAACATGCTTCACTGTAAGTTTGATCCTTTCTATGTGGGTCCTTGCCCACCTGGCTGTTGCTATGTCGTCGGCTGCGGACCATGTGGTGGAGGCTGCGGCCCATGCGGTGGGGGCTGCTGCAGCCCATGCGGTGGAGGCTGCGGTCCATGCGGCCCATGTGGTGGCGGCTGCTGTAGCTCTGGTCCATGTGGATGGTAAAGTAACGGATGGAGTTTAAAAACGGACTGACATAAGAGAAACGGATCGTATGGTAAGGTTTGTTGGCAATCCTTCCATCACCAATATCTCGCAATTTCTTTTCTGCTAACTTTTCTTTTTTTAATTTAAAGTTCACCCCTAAATCACTACCGAGATAAACCTTATTACCCTTGAAGTTACTTATACTGGGCGAAACAAACAAATAAACAAACAAACCAAACGCAAGAATCACAGAAAAAACAAAATTAAAAATAGGGCAAAAAATAAAATACAAGTAAAACAACTCGGCATCTAGAGTTTTTTTTTTTAAAGGGAAAAAGGGAGGAAATGTGAATTAATATTGGCTTTAGCTTATTAGCCGTAGGTGGAGTGGTGTGGGGTAAGCGCAAACGTTTATAGGAAGGATAACTTGAGCATGTGCAGCTATGTAAACAATATTGAGAGCTAGCCTCGAATCATATTCTTTGGTAGTGAAGCTGCTGCTGCTGTTGCTGCAAGAACTAGGAAGTAGTAGAAAGGAAATCGAAACAGACCATGCCGCACATAACCATTGTTGCCCTAGGTAAGTAATCGTCATACGGAACAGCTGTTCCAACCTCTTGAAAGGGCGCAGAATCCATTCAAACCTCGACAAACAAACGGAGAGAGAGAGAGAGTATAAGAAACATCGAATCTAGAGCATTGTGTCAGGTCAAAGGTTTTGCCTTCACGTTTACCTGTCTTTTGAGTTTTGTCTAAACGCGATTTATGGCGCCCAATGGCAAGGAGATGATGTCCTTGCTGTGGCTTTTGTTTCGACTATGTTTAGATTGACGCGAAATTTATTGCGGTAGGTCGGCATTTTCATTGCTTATCCTTTGACAAGTGTTTTTTGTGTTTACTTTGCCTAGTATACTGTGACTCATATGTCTATAAAAGTTTTATTACATATTTGTTAGTTAACTTGGTCTAGACTCCATAGAAACAATAGTTTGTGATAAATTTTTATTGGGCTCTAAATTTGTCTGTTTTTAGGTAAAAGTTAAAAATAATAAAAACACATTTTTGAGTAATTTTTTGGTTTTTTCCCCCTTTAGCTGATCAACATGTGTTACATATTTAATCCTGGCTATGTAGGACCCTGTCCTCCCTGCTGTAATCTCTGCTGTGGACCTTGCTGCGGACCCTGCTGTGGACCTTGGGAGTCTTGTTGTGGTCCCTGTGGGTCCTGTCGACGATGCTGATTAAAATTGGACAAATTTAGAGCCTTAAATCTTCAATAAACATTCCAAGTATTAACAAGTATTTTACTTTTAAACTGATCTTTAGCTGTAGGGGTAAGAAAAACATCGCCGCTATGTAAGTTGCAAGCGAACTTGCAACATGTTGCAAGCCCATCTACAACATTTAACCCTATGTGGGAAAGAAAACACAAACTTCGTATTTATCAGCAGCCGCTTTCATTCGGCCAACTTCAGTAATCGTTTCTCAGTCGGACCGTAAGGTTCGTTTTTATTCCGTTAGCTGGTTATCGCGAGCTTTAGGCCAAGTCAGGCTTTGGCTATTAACGTATAACGCCAAATTCTAATAGATTTTCGAACGTGTTTCAAATCGGATGTGTGTGTATGGAACTCAAACAAAAAAAAAAAACAACAACATTACTTGCCATTCATTTGAATGGGAAAAACTTTTCGTATTTGACTCGATTTCTAATTTGATTTCAACTCAAACAAAAAATAGACGAGAACGAAGAGATACGCTCAATCTATCATTGCAAACAAAATCAACAGAAATTACGGTTCATTTACTAAATACACGCGTTCCAAAACCAAACCAAAAACACCAAAAACTGTAGGGCCCAAAAAGGCTGCCGCCACCTTCAAACCATTTCCATACAAAAACCAATTGGGTGTGTGTGTGTTGATTTTGGTGTGTGCGAGTGAACCCTATAACAAATTTCATTTATTGACAACGCCAGCAAACTGATTTGAATATTCACACTCCTGCAACTAGGACTAGATTGGGGGGGGAGTGTGTTTGTGTGTGTATCGGTGTGTGAATGTTTAAGTGTATTACAGTCTGTGTGTGTTGCTTGTATACACCATGATTTATAGCTGCCACAGCAGGCGCGAGATGATGTAAATTGACATATTTTTTTCCCTATCGTTAATTTTTCGATTTACATGCCGTTGTGCATAAGGTAAGTTTTAAGAAGCCAACTTATTTGATTTACCAAATTAGATTTTACCAACAAAATATATTAAAGTTAATGAAAAATTGAAAGTAGCTACAAGATAAATTTACGTGAATTAGGTCAGTTATGTTGAAGATCTCGGTGGAAACTTAAACGAATGGGAGGTGCCTGTGTCTTGTCTTTAAATATATTTTTGGTGAATATAAATTATACAGAAGTTATGTGTTTCCTTTAAGACTTTCAAGCTGCTTGCTTAAAATGAATTACTTAAAGATTTGAAATGATTTTGAATAATTGAAAGCTGTATTTGCATATTTATCAAATTTTTTTTCTTGTTTCTTATCTAAAATGTTCTAAATTAGACGACTCACAAAAAAATTGATTTGGATTGAATGATATATTAAGGATATTTTGTTATCGTTTCTAATTAAATTGTTCAATTATTATTACTATCAAGTTGGAACCAATTATAATGTTCCGAAGTATATTCAACAAGCATTATTCGACAAATCTGTTTAACTTAATCAGTGTAAGCCACGATTTATTATATTATATATATATTTATATAAACTGATGTTCCAACTATATTTCTTATCATTATTTTACAGTATTTTTAACACTAGATATATAATTCTGATCTTTACCTTAATTCATTAACAAGGCATTTGTTGAGAGCTTTCAATTTTCTGATAACAAGATTTTATTATTTAAAAATGCCAAGGCACAACTAAAACTTTATTGGAATATTTAAAAAATTTAAGAAATTCTTTAACTAATTTGTTTGTTTCGGATAATAAGTGGTCGCGGAGGTGCGGAAGTATATTAAGTTATAAACATAGAAAGGATATAAAAAGATTACTGATTCTTTAAAAGGATGCAATATATTTAGAACTGTTTGATGATTTTCATATATTTTTCAAATATTTTCATACAATTTTTTAAATATTAATTATATTCATATAAACATTTTTCTTAATTGCAAGATTTTTATTATTTTTAATTTTATTCCCAAATTCACTTTTTTGAAAACTAAACAAAAGTTAGCTAAATATTCCTGACATATATAAACCAACGTTTGCAGTCTAAATTAACCTCAAGATCATTTAAGATAAGAAAGTTATTTCACAAACGTAATATGAGATATTTTTATATTATTGAACTCGGCTTCTGTTCAAGATCAAACTTATTTGACAACATCATTTGGTTACCTACAATAGAGCATCGTCTGTTCTATAAAAAAATAAACTGCAGTTCTCATATTTCTTGCTACTTTTCTACTTAAAACTTTTTATGTGATTCCATTTGATTGCCCAAGCAGACACCTGAGATGGCGTTATTCCGTTTTACTACTTGCTCACTTTACACCTGATGCTTGTTTTCAATGACTTGTCAATGGATAAAACCTCAATTGAAAATCTCGATTTCAGTTTTCAGTGTTGTATCAATGGACAACCACATTTCCGGCCTTTAATTTTGCCACACACACAATTCTAATTTTCCTATTATAATTTTTCCGTTTTGTGCTGCGTAAAGTCCATAAATTAAAGCCATCACGCAACAGTATTCTTGCCCCGTTCTCTTCTTCTGGCGCTCTGCCTCTTTGCTCTACAAAATATCAAGTACATAAATTTTGGCGACATTAAGCAAAATTTTATTGGTTTCGGATGGGCGGGCTGGTATATAATATTTTAATGCTTGGTTGGGGTAATAAATTTCTTAACGCGCAAGAAGTATATTTTTTTTTTTTGGCAAAACTTTCGTCTGCACCTGTGGCTGAAAACAATTTTCATTTCATTTTAATAAAAATCACCCAGAAAAAGTTAAAAAAGATAAAGCAAAAAAACATAAAACTCATTCGTCATGCTCAAGCAACTGCTGGGGTTAATTTGGTGAGAGAACAGTTTCCTTTTGCTTTTTTTTATTTTTTTGTTGCTAGTCAGCCAACCAGTTTTTATTTTGTTTTATGCTTTTGGCTACTTAATTATACAGAACAGGCAAAAAAAAAGTGCAACAAAAAGGGTTAAAAGTGGCCCTTTCCCTTTCTATATTTGGCTTACTTATGACCCGCCAAAGCTAATTTGTAATTAAAATATGAAGTTTTAGTACTTGATTATAATATTAATTTGCACTTTTTAAAGAACAGAAGTCTTTAATAAAAATCAAAATGGTTTTAAAGAATGTTATTAAAGAAGTGCTTAAAGCTTAAATTGAACTGGTTGAGAATTATTAAAAAAACTTAAATTAAGAAAGGTTAAGAATTTGTTTAAAGAAGTAAGAAATGAAAGTTTCTTCTAGTATACCTTAAACGAGGCAATAAATTAATGAAAAGAAGTAGTGTAAATTAAGTATTTTTAGAAGTTTATTTATTGGTAATCAAAGTTAGTAAGTAGTGAGGAAGTACTCACTTTTTGATTTAAAAATAAATTGAGTATAATAAGTTCAACTTTTAAAAGAAACTTTTATGAAAAATAAATTACTTATTAGTTAACATGTAAAATTTATAGCAAATCGTTTATTTAGTTATAAACATTTCGAATGAATGTAATGTGTTATGTAAACCCAAACCTACGAGGCCTTAAGCTACATATAGTTCAAGATTATTATTTAATTATAAATATTTTAATAACAATAAAAGAAAAGTTTTTATCCACTCGTTTAAAAAGTACATAATAAAAACAAAATCTGTACTTTAATGGGATTTCTTTTGAAATTCAACAATTTATAAATTGTGTATTATATTAAATAATTAATTTCTTTTACCTTAGTCCATACATATTCATTTCCGTTTCAATATATACTTAATAAAGGTAATAACTTTACATTTATTGTTTATTTATTTATTATTTAAACTGCTAAACTAATCTCTTACTCATTTCGACTGTATATATTTAAAATATTTTCTGACAAAATAAAATTCAAAGTATTCAAAGTTAATCATGCATTTACATTGAAAATACTCAGGTTTACTTCTCTTTCAAGGTTTAAATTATTAACAGATCAACTATTTTTAATTCAGAACATGATTTGTACTTTGAAATTCTTAACTCTGTTAAAATTCCTCTGAGTTAAGCATAAATAAATTTATTTGCGCCTTACAAACTATTTCATTTAAGCAAACTTAATGATTTTAAACAATCAACTTAACTTTACTTTTCCTTGTTTATTGGTTTCAACTTAATTTCTATAATTTAAACATAACAAATTAAATCATTTTTGTTTAACCAAACTAAGCTTTGACCCGAATCTACAGTTTTTTATATACTATATATATATATATATATTTTATCCTAGATAGCTCTATCGTTTCCCACATCATTTGGTTTACTCTTTAGCATAATTTTCCAACATAAACTCTCATTTTCATAAGCATAATCCGCAGCGTTGATGGCAACTAAATAGGAAAAATGTTGGCAAACAAGAAGAAAAATAAAAAAAAAAAGGAGAAAAAAAAAATGAAATGCAAAGTGGTAAAAGGTGTCGTACACCTCACTCACCTTCTTTCTCTTTCTCTCTCTCTCTCCCTCTCTCAATCTGTGTGTGTTTGTTGTGTCTGTGTTAAATGTTCAAAAAATGAAGCGTTGAAAAAGTTTCAAAAGCATTACACATACGCCATGTGTTGCGAGGCCAAAGTAGACGACGTCGTATAGAGAAGATGAGAAGTAAAGTAGTAACATTGGATTATATGCTTGATGCTCATATAGTTAATGACATGCAGCTGCTACTGCTGTTGCTAGTCTCCTCTTTTCCACTCCTCTGTTTTACTTGCGGCTTTCACACCCCCCAAAAAGCAACCTTGCCACATTTCCTACTACTCATACGACTCATCCTGGTTACCAGCAAACAACCTTAAGGTTGTCAGTGTATTTGTGTAAATTTCCCTTGACAAACTTATGAATTTTAAGGTGATTCTTATGTCGTTGGGCATTAGGTGTGGGAGAAATAAGTTGTCAGGAAAGGGTTTCGTTCGTTGGTACGCCTTTCTTCTGCACATCATAAATCATATTTTGAAATTTACCCCATCTTAGAAATGAAATGGGTATAGCGTAGGGTGTTTCGGTTGAGAAATCGTAATCAAAATCATTTTGCGGCTTTCAACATGCTGTGCCACACTTTTTCCTTCTCTGGGGGTATCAATTGTAATTAATCATGGAAAAGTAATTGGTTTTCTGTATATGTTTTGATTTGACATTTTGAAAAATTGCAAAAACCTGTGACAATACTCAGACCCAAAATTATTATTGTTCAACTTATGTATCTAACTATCTGTTAGATAAAATTAATGCTACAAATTCAATTATTGAGTAAACAACAATTTAATAAATTTCCAATTATTTATGCAATTGCATTTCATTTTTGATTCTCTTTATAATATGAGGGATATAAGAGGATTGATATAATTGATTATTGGTTGTATTTATTTTTAGATAATTCTATAATTAAACTATAATTTGTTTATTTTTAGGCTTCAATTCTAGGCTTATCATTCACTAATTTATTATGGTCAATGTTCAGTAAGATCTTTGCAATAAAATTAAACATCATTTCATTTCAATTGTCAGAAATTTTTAACTCAAATAGAAATACTTTTGTTTCTAATTTTTTGATGAGTTGCATTTACTTTTGCAACAATCTAAATAAAATGATGAAATTGTAACGTAAATCCGTAAGACAAAGTTGTTGAAAATCTTTACTCACAGACTTAAGGACAGACCAAAGTTTTGCTCGAAAAGAAGAACTTTGTTGACAATAAAAATATAAAAATAAAAATGCTTAAAAACAAAATATGAAAATGAAAACGCGTTAAAGTCTTTAAAAGGAATTATGAGCTACAGTAGCGCAATGGCAATGGCAATGGCATCATCCTCATCATCATCGTCATAATCATGTTGATCATAAACTTGACTTTGAGTTTATTTTGCTTAAACAAATACACAAAAATGTTCGAGCTGCTCCACTTCAAAAGGAATAAAAAGCGCGCAGAGCCTTCTGTATTTCAGAAACAAACAAAATCCGCTGCGGCAGGGATTGGGGTTTGGAAATGAGTCTTGTTTTTGTTGTGGGGGTTCGTTTTTTTTTTTTTTTTTTTTTTTTTTTTGTGAGTTCTGTATGGCACATGGGGGCCGATGTCTGGAAGTGGCTTCTCTTGCGGTTTTTGGACGCCGTTAGCTCAATAATAAAATTTATGTTTTTGTTTTATTTTTTGTTTTTTTTTTTGGTTGGTTTTTTTTCTTGTTTTGTTTTTGCTTGTTTTTCAAGTGGCATTCATCGTCAGCTGAAGTGGCCATTGCATGTGTTTTATTTCAGCTGGAAAGTTATCTTTTTTTTTTGTTTTGTTCTGTTTTGTTTTCTTTTTTGTAGTTCTGTGGCAAATGAGGTATATTTATTTGGCTTAAGGTAAGGAATATGAAGAACATTCTTTACCCTATATTTTAGAAACTATTTGATAATTATATGAGATCTTAATTATAGTAGTTCTTGGCATACTTGCTAATGAATTATAGAGTGAGTTTCGATACAAAATTAATAGTTTTTTTCTTATGATGACTGTCTATTAGCTTACTATCGGCTAAATCTATTAGTTAGTCAAGTATTGATAAGTTCTTAATTATAAAATTAATATTCAGGCATTGATAAGTTCTTAAATATAAAATTACTATTCTGCTTAATAGACTTATTGATCTTTGTTTTGCTTTTAATAACAAACGAATTTTTATAACAATGATTCCAAAACTGCGAAGTTTTAGATTAAACAATTTTAAATATTTCCTACTCATCATCAGTTTTGTAAGAATTTTATAACTTTATGGAGAAAATATTTTCTATATTTTTTTAAAACTAGTTTTATCTTGAATTGTTTACGCTTAAGTTATGTCTATAAATAATTATATAGATAAATATTATTTAAGCAACAATTGCTTCTGTAATTTATTAGAATATATTTATATATTTATATATATATTTCAAAAAATATCATAAAATTAATACAATATTAATAAAATTTTTACAAGCTTTAGCTTCTTTCTTGAATTCCTTTATTTTCTTTTAAAGTTTCTACTAACCTTCTATTCCCATAAATATTTGATATATACTTCATAATTCCTAGAGACTTTAATAGCTAATATGTAAATTGCTTAAATACGTAGTATATAAGTAGTATATTATATATATATAATTTCTGCAATTTATAATGATATGTCAAAAGGGTAAAAATAAGTCCTAGTTTGGTAATTCACAGAAACAATCAGCTATAATAAGGGTTAATAAAAGAAATATTTTTAATTTAAGTTCCTCAACTGCATAAAACAATCCCATTGACTATAAACACTAAGCAATTTGGTAAAAAATATATTTAAGTTTAGATCTAACTACTGATAAATAAATAATAGAACGTTTTCTGATCTTCAATGGGTATTAATCATTCGTTACTTAATATGATATCATATTGTATGTTGTTTTGTTTATTTTTCAAAGCTCATTTTTCTCTTTGCTTGCCAATTAAATACCACTTTTGGCTGTCATAAATGCAATATGTACATATACATTCATTCAAACATATAAATATAAATATATGTATGTATGTATATATGTATATATCTTTATCTTTATAATATTACTTACGCGTATTTACTTCACATACACATTTGTTTGCTTTCTCTTCTTTTGCACATAAATATTTATGCGGCTTTTAATCAAAGAGCCAAAAGGAAAGAAACGAAAAAGAAGATAAATAAAGCCAAGCACATGCTTAGGCCAGAATCAGCATCAATGGCATTATACTGCTTATCTCTGAACTTGGCCGATTTCATCTCAATTTCATTTTGTTTCTTCTATTTGATGCATTTATTTAAACATTAAATGAGCTTAAATTTGATTAGCATCGACTGTTTATTTTTATAACTTTTTTTTTTTACCAGGCTTAACTTGCAAATGAAAAATGTAAAAATAATGGATAGGACTGGGCTTCCTTTTATGTGGCTTGACAAATTAAAAAAAATTTTCTGTTTCAAATAAATGTGAATCATTAAAACATATACAAAGGGACAAAAAAATATATATGGAAGGGAAATTATACCTTTTGAATTAAAAAAAAAAAAAGCGCAAACGTGGCTATCAATTTACTTTTGCAATTAAATGAATATGCAAACACATACTTATACATATTTACATATATATATGAATAAATAAGGATACATTTATTGATTCTTAATTACATGCATTTGGCCTTTCATCAAAGCCTTAATTCAATTTGTATTTGTTCCTTAATTGTTATCCCTGTATCCTTAAGGCTTAAACCAGCTGTAACAACTTTGGTGACAATTTTGCAAGTTGTTTTACATTTGAAACAAATGAACTGGAAACACAATTTTCTTCTGCTTGATTTCTTTCACATATTCTCTTTTTTTTTTTTTTGGTTTTTTTTTTTAACACAAAATGACAAACCATGAATATTATGAATATGGTACTGAAATATAATACTTTAAGCCACAATACATTGGCATTTTATGTTTATGTCTTGGTTATATAACCAGACACAGGGATATATATAAAGAGGTGGAGACCCAAAGTATAAGAGATATGAGCTGACGATGCTGTTGAGTGAAAAGTTCTTAAACATTGATCCATGTTGACAATTCTGCCTTTGTTTTATACTCTACTCTAACAAAAGTAAAGGGAACTTTTGATCATAGATCAGCTTAATTTTGCTGTATATATATAATGAAGTAATTTAGTTGTAAAATAAAAAGTATCGCGCTGCATTAAAGAGTATTTAATAGTTAATCTTCAATCAAGAAAATATTATCATTTATGTTAATCTGCTATTAGTTTTAGTAAGTTAAAGTAATTCATCTAAATTAAGTCTAAATTTAATAAGAATCATAAGTAGACTGTAATATCCTTTCAGGTAGAAAAAGATTTTTATTTACTTGCTAAACAAAAGAAGGGTATAAAGAATTTGTTAAAGTTTAAATTAGATTTTCCTTTTTTTTTTATTGGGCAACGAGAAAAATAAATAAACATTGGCAAATGTTGGCTATAGCTCTGGCTCTGATTGTGCCAACGTGTGTGGCATAAACCAGCTTTGGAAAATTTTGTCTGCCTTTTTTTTTTTTTTTTTTTTTTGCTTCTTGTTGTTCTTGGCTTTGTTTTCCATGCTGACACTAAGAGGGAACAGTTTATTTTTATGGCGGCGCGTCGACGACTTTTGGGATAACCATATCAAGTGGAGAGCCGAAATAAAAAAAAAAAAAAAAAAAAAAAAGCAAAAACAAAATGAAACAAAAACGGCAAAGGCAAATGATCCCATTTGTCATTTGTGGAAAAATCTAAAGAAAATCGTTGCCTAAAATGAGTACGACAAAAAAAATTTCCCTTTTGCACTTCATCACAAAGTGTAATTATTCAGCCAAGACTTTCATTAATTAAGAAAAATATTGGCCTAAGCACTTGCGTTTCAAGGATTTCTTCAAGTTTTGTAAATTTTCATTAAATTTAAAGTATTTACCACAATATTTTCACTACACTTTGACCGAAAATTGTATCCACTCGAAGGCATGCCAACAATTGAAAAGCTCAGACGACACACCCATACATATATATTATATATATATATACACGATTTTATATATATATATACTCTTATTGTATAAAATGTATTGTGTTTTGGCTGAGTTTTTCAAGCGAGCTGCCGTTGTAGCGTTTTACGTTCTACGTTTTGTTTGTGGCCACCGACTTTACGTTCTTTTGCCGCTTTTTCACTTCAGTCCGGCCCCGCCCACTTTTCCTGTGTACCCGAAACGAATTGTTAGTATTTATTTTTTGTATTTGTAAAAGAGTTTTGCAGGAAATGAAATAGTATTAAGCTGAACTAAATAAAATAAAAGCCAAATTTCTATAAGCAATACAAAAAAAACCCAAAAAAAAAAAAATTTGTATAAAGAAATGTTTATGAAAATCCGAGAGAGAAAACTTTCCAGACTCTCAATTTACATATCCTGGCATTTATTTCAATTTGAATTTAAAGAATATAAATGATAATTTTAAGTCTCTGTATAAGAAAGTGAAATCTTTTGTTCATCTTGTATATGTTTAAATGATCCTAAATTGGCTTTTTGTTGCATTATATAGAATTTTTTTTTCGGTATATTAAAGATTTGTTAAAATGACTGTTAAAAAGTAGCTAGTAGGTTAATAAAGAATTCACTAAATATAATTTTAAAAAATGAAAATCAATTTTATTCTGATCTAATTAACTCAACATCTAAAGAAAACTTTGTACCAATAAATTTCTAGTTTAGATTTTATTTCTATTCAAATTTTATTGAACTTGAAAAAGTTATATAAAATAACTTATAATAATAAATAATAAAATTATATTTCAATTTATTTTAATTTATAAGAGAAGCAAATATTTTTCCTGCTAAGATACACTAACCGATATCATTTTTAACCCACTTAAAATCAAAGTTTAACTTTATGTTATGCTTTTTCTATACATATTTTATATTTTTTTAATCCATTTATAGCCAAAACTATTTCAATATCAATCTGTTAGAATCTGTTTTGCCTGGCCACAGCCGCCTTGACCTGACCACAAACACACAAACCAATTTTGCCAAGTTTTTTAGCCAAAAAAAACTAACTCCACTTGCCAAGCAACAAACCAAATTTAATTAATGCAAAAATATTTTTGGCACTGGTCGATGGGGTAACCAACCGAAATGATCCCCAGTTCCCCTTCGCCACCAAAATCTCTAACACTTTATCACCATTATACTTAGTTTATCTGATACTACATCGATGTGTCCAATAGCAGTTGGAAGACCACACATATCGCAGTTGACTCGTGGGTTGCCAATTTCATCTTCTCCGAATGTTTTCTCTGGCTATCGATTGGCCACAAAACTTTGTTTACTTGGACATGGACATTTTTTGTATGCAATCAGGAGAAAGGCTGAGAGAGAGATATAACAAAAAAAAGAAAAAAAAAAAATAGTTTTTCTATGATGGATATTTATTGAGCATATATTTTCAGTTTGTTAACACTAGTCGAACGTAGCATTTAGTGACCTCAATTGGAATGGAATCTGCATAACTGTATGCATTATAATTTCATATATATATATTTTTTAGATTTTCTTTAAATTTCTATTTGATTTGGGTTGAATAAATATTTGATTTACCTTCCCCAGGACTTGCTTGTTAAGTTTGAAAAGTAATCCATAAAATAGTTGTCAAGAAAAAAATTCAATTTATTCGCCCCTACTCAAATTTTGACAGGGAATTTTAATGGATGACCTGAGGGTGCAGACACTGAACTGTATCTTCAACTAGTTAGCTAGCTGTTTGAACTTTTCAATTAGTAATTTTAATCATCTTGTGATGATGATGATGCTGTTGGTTGTTGCTGTTGGCACCAGAGGGCTGTCCAGTTGGAAACCCAAACGAATAGTTGCATAATTTGCCACAAATGTGCAAAATGCACAAAATTCTATGTTTTTGTTGGCTTTGTGTGTAGCTAGATTTGTGTTTGTTTGTTTGCATGCGGAAATTGAGCGCTGAATTTGGTTGTGCATATACCACATCAGGGTGTGAGAGTGTATATGTGTGTGTGTGTGTGTGTGTATAAGTATGTGTGGATTGTGTGAAAAGTCCTAAAATTTCCATCTATTTGGGTCATCCTAACAAACAAAATTTGGTGAAAATCCATGGTTATATTGGCTTCGCTGGGTCATCATTTGAGAGGGATAAAAAAAAAAAATGAAAATATGAAAAACAAATTTCATTGAATGTCCCCTTATTAGCAATAGATACTAGCCAAAGGAATATTTGACTTGACATTAAGGGAAAATATACATTTTGTATTGATGCAACGGAAATTTGTAAAGTCAAAAGAAATATATGGAAAAATAATTGCCATGCGAACTATTATTATTTTGTGTTTCTATTTGCTTTTCTTATTTGAGTAAATTATTACGTATAATTTAGTAAACATGTTGAGATTTGTCCAACTAACCGGAAAGAAGTTGTGCTAGATAAGTAATAGACTTTAGGTGATGTTAGACTTGTGTATATAAAGTTCTTTACTACTTCTTAGACAAGCGATCTTGTCTTTGCGACATTACACAGTGAACTAACTGCTATAGTGATACAGACAGTGTTGCAAGATAAGGCCAGTAAATACAGGGATGCCAGATAGTTACTTTGCCCTAACAGAAAAACATCGTTAATTTCAAACAAAACAAGAACAAGTTTTCATTAGAAAAATGTATTAGTTGTACTGTAATATAGTATTATCAGCTGTACTACAAAATACTAAAGACAGCAAAATATTTCTCGAAATTATCAATGAGAAATATATTTAAAATGATACAAATAAAATCACCATTAAAATTTTAGCAAACATTGTTTTAAAATGGCTTATTCTATGAGTAAAAGAGATGGAATATCATATGAAGAAAAAAGTTGCTAATAATTCCATGACCAATACATTGTTAAGATTTTTATGATGAGATGTTTATGTAAGTTTAAAAGATAATCAGTACAGACGTAAGTTATACTTCAGTGATGTATTGGGTAACTATCTTACTCTTCTACAAAGATCACTATCAAAATTCAATTCAAATAAATAGAAGTGTTTGAGAATTGTGAGAAAACTTTTCTTTAAACAATTAAAAAGCCTTATAATATTTCCCAATCAAAGCAAACATCAACTTAAGGATGTTTACTTAAATTATTCATGATTGCAGCAAAATTGGTTTATTTCTAAAATCTCAGCACAATCACAAGCCTTAGTAATTTGAGATATTGAAATAATACCTTTAAATTTCGGGGGAAAACTTTTTGCTTTACTTTCGTTTTTTTTTTTTTTTGTTTATTAAAGCCCACCAAAACTATCTACTCATATAATCTTTCAGGAATTGATATAAAAAACCGTGACACTTGTGTCAATAGTGGAAGGAAAAAAGAAGAAGAATCTCTCACAAACATTTATCTCTGTGAAAGTTTGTTATTCTTTCAAGTTGTTCCCCATCGTTTGCATTGTCAGCGAGAATCGGCAGTTTGGCAGTTTATTTTATCAGCTGTGCGTACACTGTGACAAAAAAAAAAAAAAAACGAGAAAAAAAACCATATAAAGGGTCACTTTCATCTGTTCATTCGCTTTGGCAGTGCAAGCAAGTTAATTACAAACCAAAACACAAAAGAAGAAAATTTTTATACGAATTCTGCAATTGCCAACATTTTCAAGTGCCTGGCGCTTCCGCATCAAGCATACGCAACGTAAGCCGCAAGTGAAAAACTTTTTGGTCAGTCGTGCTGCACTAATTGCATGACAACACACCACACACACACGCACACACACATACACCACCACTGGAGTAAAGTATGAAAAAAATTATACAACTCAATTTACTAATTGCTATCAAAATAATGAAGTCTCTGGGTTTTCGTCTGGTTTGGTTTGTTCTGTTATGCTTCGCTCTGCTCAGCTTTGGTCTTGTCTGATTGCAAGCCGCATCAAGTATCATTCGAGTAATTTAAAGTGCACTCGCTGAGAATCAGAGACACAGATAGAGCAGCTGAGGGCAAAAGCAGCGGAAGCCTCTTATGCTCGTTTGAGTTCCATTCCATGCGAAGGGATCTCATCGACTGCAATAAAATCAACGACAGCAGCACCAACAACAACATGAGACTAAAATTGAAAAAGCAACAACAACAACAACAACAACTGAAGAAGAAAAAAAAAACTTTGATGCTCTTACGAGTCAAACAAATAAAAGTTCAACTTCAGTTGAGTTGAAAGTTCGTCTTTGGGTCTCCTACTACATTTTGCTCATCTTCAACTTGCTTGAGGTGTTTGCCTCAGAACTTTATTGTATGTGCACAGTTTTTACTTCTTTTTATACTCTACCAAATAAAGAGTATTTCTGGATACAATCGCACTTACAATTTGCTAAGTTTTTGAGAGACATATTTGCTTGAATTCCTATTATATTTCTATTATTACTTGAGTATATGAAAAATGTCTTTATAAACTCGCAGTTCGAAAACTCTATGTTATAGCATTTCTGCCAACTTTGTTATCAAATTAAATATTGGCGTGTCAAGCTTGTGCTGTTATATTTAAACACTTAGAAGTTTTCCAATATGTTTTTTTTTTTTTAATTTTTCAGCCTTTTTCACTATGACGAGAAATAAAAATCATTATGAAAAACAAAAGTTAGGCATGGGGAACTATAAAATAAGAATACACTGATGTTTTTTATAAACAAAGTTTAAAGCGAAAAGAAAAATTATTTTAATTTTTTAAATTCACAGACTTAAACCGCTTTGGTATGGCCTTTTCTATATTTATTTATTAGAAAGAAAATAATACACCAAACAATTTCCATTTGCCACCCACCAAATTTTGAAGTTCTTTAACTTTTAGCCAAAACAAATATATGAGATGCACTATCCAAGGAAAGCAACTATTTATAGTTTCCTTACGCAAGTTTTATTGATTTTTCAGAAATTCATTTCATTTACAATAAGATGCTAGTAAGCTCAAAATCGAAAATCAAAGTTATTCAGTGAGATATAAAGAAAAGTTTATCCTGATACTGATTTGGAAAGAAATCATTTATGTGGCTTACAACCTTATTTGCTTAGTGATATTATAACTACCAATTGCTTAAGGGTATCTCAAAGTCGCCACTCCTTATTTCCTATGGTAGTCATTTTAAGTTATCCCTGCCACTGCAGCTGCATTCTATTCTTGCTCTTTTCTTATTTTATTTTTTTGTACTAGCATTTATGTCTTGTTAAGAGTTTTATATGCTTAAGTCTATATTTAGTTGCCGCAACTTTTTTTCTAAACTGCTTGCTAACTAAGCTTTATTTGATTTTGTTTCCTTGATTTTATTTTATATATATATTTTTATTTCAAAGAGAAGCCTTTAAACTTATTGGTGTAATACTGATTAATTTATCTTGGCTTATCAATTCAATTTGTTGAGAAAAACAAAAATTGTCATGCAAATTGTATTGCTGCTAATTTGATTTAAATTCACGCACTCATTAACTTGCGTAAATATGCGTAATGACAATTTGATTAGGGTAATTTAATGTTGATCTTTAGCGTGGTGACAACAGCAACCAGGACCAACCAGGATACGGGACAAACGCATCCTGCCAAAGCTAAGCAAAGAACGAGCAAACACACAAAACATATAATCCATTTGGGTATAATTTGTGTTGATGAGACGGCTATGAGGCGGCATTTATGTTAAATTAATATGCAGTCTAGCAGCAGAAATTACGACCATAAATTAGATGAGCTGCCTGGAATGAAAATATTTGGCGACACATACACACACACACACACACACAGTGGTACATAACCACAATGAGTGTGTTGGTGTGCCTTGAAATTATCCCATAGACTTGCTAAGGAGAAAGGCTTTATTTTGCACTTTGAATAATTGCACGTACATTTATATTTTTGTTGCTTTGAATTTAACTGGAGGCGCTACCGCACACCGCCAACTCCCCTCACTCTCTGTTGGTTTTCTGGCCTGAAGCCTTGTCTGTCTGGCTACGTGTTTTGGCAACTTAAAAGCCAAACTTAAATCTGTTTGTTACTTCAGCTATAAAATGGCAAATGAGAGCCCACGCTGAAAAATTTCTTCATCGTCTCGTCTGGCTTCTTAATTTTATGGTGATGAAAGGCAAGATTCTTCCTCTGCCATCATCCAACAACAAGTTATTCAATTTTCTCTCTTTTTGCCCAACATTTCCGTTTCTTTTTGCTTTTTTTTCTCTTTGCTGATTTTCCTTTAGGGTTAACTGACTAAAAATTTCTGTGAAATTTTATTTTTCATCTCTTTTGGCATTTTCTAACTTGTCTTTGACTTTGCTGTCAAGTGGGCTAATTATATTAAAAACATAGCATTACATTTATATTCAACTGAAATTTATAAAGCAAGCTATTATTTAAATTTATTTTGCAGAAATATATAATTGAAATTGATTATGGGAAAATTGATTAATTGCTTCAGTTATTGCTGTACAGTTTTTTGTTTCCATATTCTTGAAATTAAACTGAATTTACATATATTTTCAATTTTTTATTATTGAATAATTAGTTTTAGTTTAGATTAAAGAACCTTCTCTCTTAAGGTAACAGATCTCACCAATCTAAATTCAGAAATTCAAGGAGCTCTCTCTAGCAGCTGTAATCAAAATATATCTAGGATAGGCCTAGGGTATAAATATATGAAGAGAGTCCGTAAAGCGATCATTTAATGACAATTTAATACTAAGATTAAATGGAAAACAGAGCCATAAGACCAATGCATTTGCCCAAGCTTACATTTTCTTTAGATAAAATGGAAAATAAAACCGTAAGATCAATGCAACTTTCCAAGCTTACACTTCATTTAGCTTTAAATATAATATAAATATATTAAATTATCTTAAAAATAAATATAAATTAAACTATATAACAATAGTAAAACTTTATTTAGAGTATCCTTTCATTTATGATTTGTTTAAGGTTGTAAAGAGTCTTCTTTCTTCCGTTTGGATTTCAGTTTCCCAAATGCTACAAATTCATTCTCTCAGAGTCAGTTTTCGTTTCAAAGCTCGTTATTACTTTTTGTTGGGTTTCACAATCAAATTCACAATCAATGTCATTTGCTTATATAAAATTTTCTGCAAATCTACATTTAAAATCCTTTCATTTGCTTATTAAGGATTTCTTTTCTCTTATTCATCAATTTATAATGTAATAATTTTATAAAGACTAATGTCCTCGTATATTATTTCACAAGTCATTCTAATCTCTCTTTTGCTTTGGACATTTTGGCTTGCACTTTTGGTTTTGGCCATATAATTTTTGCAGCCAAGCCATATTTTCGTTTAGCCATAAAAGATTAACAATGCGTGGAGCAAAACCCAGACGATAAAGTTTGCTGTAAAATCCTTAAAACCTTCTTTTTTCCTCTTTTTTTTTTTTCTTTTTCCCAGTCCCCAAAAGAGCTGTGAATTTTTAGCATAAATAAACAAGAATATTCCAAAAAGAGAAAAAGCAAAAACAAAAAAAAAGTGCCTTGGTTGCATTCTCCAGTGCCTGCATCTGTATTGCTGGGCATATCCCTCTCAACTTTCAACTCTCCTCTCGCTCTCTCAACCCATTTTCGATATGCCTCATTTGCTTACTAGGAGAAAAGTGCCAGCAGCTGCTCAGCATCGTTTTTGCGGTCACTTGGCTGTGAGACTTTGGGCTTTAAGTGAGCCTCCGGCTAAAGGAATAAAAGCATATGCTCTTTGGATCCTCTTGAATTTTATATGTGAAGCTTCCACACGGCTCGTAAGTGCATTTGGAATGAGATGGGATTGTGGCAATGGGCGCTCCTTAATTGTAAATATGTGTTAATGTATTCCCTTTTGCAAGTTAACATTTTATTTTAACATTTTACAAAAGAAAACGAAAAAAAAAAAAAAAAAGAAATGCCTGTCCAAAAACTGACACGACTCGAGCTGGGGAATCAAAAGGAAAGCCGAAAGCAAGAGTGGGCGGCCAACTTGAGTTGTGGGCGTGACCCAACGTGACATTGAACACGTTTTAACGATGAGGAGGCTTCTCGGCCCAGGCTCATAACTTATGCACATAGATAAACGACTGGCGAATGGCGGCCATGTCCTTGTGGTTCCTTTTGCCTGCTCTTGCTCCTTCTGATGCTGATGTTGCTCTTATTACGGTAACTGTGTTCCGTGTTCGTGTTATTCGTGTTGTTGTTATTGTTGCGGTTTCAGTGGCTCCTGGCTGCCCTATGGTGGTATGGGTGAGCTTTTTTGGTTGGACAACAGTTTGTTCAGCTTAACGCTCTCGGCCATTTAAGGCAATTATGAAATTTTAATAATTTTACATTGTAATTATTTAAAGCCATCTTAAAGTTCAAGTGGCTGAGGTGAGGTCCTTGGAACACATTTAATTGAAAGGTGACAAGGCTACAAAAATGTTTGCTTTCCATATAATTAAATTAGTTTAGCCCAAGAGGCTAAGCAAGTAAAGTACATCATATATATTTTTAACAAGAATTATAATTATAGATGGAAATTAAATGAAAACAAACTTGAAAACAATTCTAAAGGTTTTTAATTATAATAAAAACAATTATTGTTTGTTGTATAAATAATTTATAATTTATTTTCTTTTAATTTTTCTGAATATATATCCTTATATAGCGATTGCACCACTTAAACATGTTAAGACTCAACCTCTTATTGAGTACATAAATTGCTTTCTAATAAAAACAAATTTCCTATAAGCTGACATAAAGTAAAAATATATTATTTTTTCCTAAATACCATTCAAAGTCTTCTAAATATTTTACTACAAATTATTTTCGTATTACAAAAAGATTTCTAAAATGTTTGTTTTGCTAAAACAAAACTTTGTTATAACGAAACTTATTTTCCAGCTGAGTTAAATGTTCATACATACAAAGAGAGATATATACATATAAAGAAATGTTTGTATTTGTCTGGGTGAGGAGTCATTGCTCGCTTATTTCTATTTCATTATTTGCTGTTATTTTCCTTTAATTTTTCTTTCGCAAACAAACAAGAGCTGGCAAAAACAGCAAAAGTTGAAAAATGGCTACGCAAAAAATAGAACACAGAAAAATGAAACCCAGAGAAATCGAAATTGGGTTCATTGGGTGAGGGGTAAGAGGGAAAGGGTGTTTGGAGGCACTGCAGACAAAACTGAAAAAGTTTTCTCTGTTACTTTTTCATTTTTTTCCAATTTCATTCTTTTTTTTTGGGTTTTTCTTGTTCCAACTGTTTTCTTTTAATGCCAAAGCGTGAAAACAAAACTTTTTCTTTTTCTGTGCTTTTTGAATTTTTTTTTTTTTGGGTTTTGTTAGCTACTTTTAAACGCCGCGACAAAAATGGCTGGAAATTGAAATGGCATAGAGACGCACACACATATGCAGACACCAACACAGATATATATTCATATACACATGGCAAATTTTTATATCTTTTAACAATTGAAAAAATGTAACAAAAAGTGAAATTCAAATAAGTTGTTTTTTGTGTTTTCATTTTTAACAATAGCAGAAATAAATTGACCTCATTTATGGGAGAATAGCCTCATTGGTTTTAAAAAATAGCATTAAATTTAAGCGATTTAATCAACAAAAGTGTTCCACAAGTAAAAACAATTTCAAATTAAAAACAACAATAGATCAGATTTATTTTTGCACATTGCGATATTTATATACTCTTAAGCAACAAAATTTTAAATGAAAATTGTGTATACATAGCCATTCGATATAAACAAAATTTTTGGAAAATTTTTATAATTTACAGAGCTACAAACCTCTTAAATATTTGCAAAATATAAGTAAATTATTCAAATGCTGTTCGATTTTTTAATTTTTGATTTACAATATATTTACCTAAAAACATTTGCTTTTTCATGTCTTTTCTTGGATTCCTATAAAATGTTTTTCAAAATACATAAAAAGCTAACTTAACTTATTATTATTATAATAATATTGGAAGTATGTTTCATTTTCTTCTTATACATAGATATTTTAACTTGCGCGAACCAGTAAAATGCCATGCTTTAAACTTTGTTTCTTTTCCATTCCCCTTTGAATTTTTATATCCCTTTAGATTAGCTTACAAGTAAGTTATATGCAGTAAGCCAGGACTTTGTTTTAAAAACTCGTGGTAAACAGAAGTTAATGAGCTAGAGAGCCCAGCATTGCTGGTCTCTAGCTTTTGTTGTATTTCAATTTCAGCTTAATCATAGTTAACAGTTGGTCTTTAAAATGCAACAAAATGAATGGAAGTTTTTCACTAAACCTTTAATTTGCAAGAAAATTGAAAGTTTTTTACCACAATGCAGTACATTTGGTTTCATTTATTTTGTTATGTTTGGCTTTTTTTTATGGTTAAAATCCCTTTACCATTTTTCACCAAAGTGAAAATAACTTAACTGCCCACATAAGTATGCAACTGTTTTTGACTTTTGCCATTTTTTTTTGCTTCTTGTTTTTACCAAATCCCCGAGAACTTTTTTGCCTTTCATTTAATTAAAAATATCTTTTCCCGGACATTGCCAAAAATAAAGTTTATGATGACTAACGATGTGTAGAAGTGGCCACTCCTGCCACTATGCAAAACTACACACTAAGCCACGCCCACTTCTAAGCTCTCAGTAAGCCAGCTAACTAGTCAGAGAAGCATCAGCAGCATCCACGTGCCGCTGGCAATGATGGCTTTTCCTTTGTTCTTCTTCTTCTTCTTGTAGTTGTTGCTGTTGTTGTTTTTGTTTTTGTTGCTGTTGGCTTCTACCCATGGGTCATGTGGGTCAAGTGGGGGCGGGTCAAGAGATGGGTGAGTTGAAAGAGTTGGGTTCTATGTGGTCTCTGTTGTCCTCCTGGTCTGGGTTAAGTGGTTTTTAATGAAAGTTAGCAGCCGTTTTAATGCAACTTGTTGTTCCTAATTGTATTATAGGTAAAGGGGAGGGGTAAAAAAAAAGGGTAAATGTTAAAGAGAAAAAAACCTTACCACATAACCAAGAATCAAAGAGTAACCCAAACTGAAAAGTTTTTTTTAACCAGAAAAAAAAATCAATTGTAAATATATTTTTTTAAAGACTTTTAAAAGACAACACAAATTTAATTTCAATTTCCTTTTATTTTTTTATTTATTTATTTGGTTACTTTTGATTATTCAATTGAATATTCGTTTTGTGTAACCATTTTTTATGTTGTGCTTCTCTTTTTTTTTTTTTTTGTTGATTTATCAAACAGTTTTTTGTTGCACTCCAGTCAAGCTTCCTGGATTGGTTATGCCGGTATTTCCGTTACGTCCATTACGAATTTTAAATGTAATTCATAGGGCCTTTTGTGTTCCCCTGTGTTACCCAGCAACCAAAAAGGCCAAGGGGGCGGATTAATGGAAGAGTAATATATGCTATACGATTTCAAGTCCTTCGAAGTTTATATATATATATATATATATATGTATTACAACTATTGGAATTGACTCTTTATACTATACTTATTACACTTTTTTATAAACTTGTTATTAAGCAGAAAATTTACTTTAAATTTGTTAAGAAATCAAATAAATATTCGTTTTTCTATATATTCCCACTTAGTGTAGAGTATCTCAAAGTCGATTAGTCAAGCTTTGGTACGCCCTGATGTATAAATATGTTTTTTCTCTCGCTTTGTATTCATTGTATTATTCTTTTTTTGTATGACTTTTGGGTGACAATTTCTTTTGGCTTTAACCATTTTGGCAGTGTCATAATTTTGGTGGCAAATTAATTTGTTACCAAGAGCGAGAGAGGATGGAAAGGAGGGCCAGACGTCTAAGATATATGGCTTAAAGAAAATCTAATTTACCCTCAAACCAAATGTATGCCTTCCATAGATTTCTTCTTAGTGATTTTAATTAACATTTCTGATTTTGTGGCTAACCTCACATTACCTCATCTTTGTCTTTCTCAGGATATCTCTCTATGTGTGTGTGTATGTGTGTGCGTGTGGCTTTATTAGCACACACCTGTGTCCCCAGAGTTTTCTACCTTACTTGTATCCCTAATTGAATTGCTACTTGTTTAATTAAGTCTACAAGTTTTGCCTGTATTCTCATTTATTACATTTAACTTTAATACAACTAAATTCATAGAAAATCTTAATTTCTTTGCAGACAAACTAACTAAAACAGAGTGTGAGAGCGAGAGGAAAAAAGAATATATATAAAATATATAAAATATCGAGGGTAAGTTTATATTGCCGATATATATAGATATATTTATCAGCATTCTCTATAGATTGACATGCCAGTTGACAGCTTTGCCATTGCTTTGACAGTTTTCATTTAACCATTCATTTGTAAAAAAAAAAATATCTACACATACAACTATCAATCAAAGGATTTCATTTTCTTTTCAAAACATTTCCCTTTCATTTCAAATATTTATTTTAAATTTTAACAAAGATTAAATATCTGACAGATATTTAACTAAAATATACATAGATAGCTTGGTTACAGGGAAAGGGAAAGTCAAAACAATTTTCCAAAAGTCTATCTATAGAAATTGATTCAGGACGAATCTGTTTAGTTGAAGCTTTTAATATTCACCTCTCTTCTTTAACCTTTAACAGATGTTTTCTTCTATATTTTTTTTTTTGTTTAATGTTTTTTCTTAAAGAAAAACCCCTTTTCTGTTTTTCCTGCCTAACTGATGAAGTTGTTTGGTGATGATAACCATCAAAATGGTGGAAAAGGCAAAGAGGCAAATTGCGCCTGGGAAATGTCTGAGCAAAGGAAAAGCATAAAGAGAAAGCGACAGCACCAGCAACAACAACAACAGCAACAAGCAAAGAAGAAGCAAAATAAATTATGAAAAGAAAATTTTACGCATGTGCATAAGGGAAAACGTAGAGTTCTTCGCCTTGGTGTTTCTTCAGCCTCATCATCGTCATCTTCCCATTTCATTCTCCTTATTTTTTTTTTTTTGCCTTTTTGTAATTAATTTGATTTCATTCATTCAAGTCAAGGAAATGTGCAAAGAAAAAGAAAGAGAGACAAAAAAAAAAGGAAGGGACAGGAGTAAGATAGCAGTTAAATTCATTGAAAGGAAAAACGGAGTGGAATTTGGAGCTCAACCATTCATAATTTTCCAACAAGTTGAATCCTTAAAGTGGGATACAAAAACAAAGGCTGCTTCAACCCAACAGGAAGTGTCGACATTTTGGTAATAAAGCCCTCACTTGCATTTGTTCAAAAAAGTGTGTGTCTGTGTAAAGGAAGGACAAATTTTCTATCCCCCTTTATCTCTCTCGTTCTCTCTTTCTCTCTCTGTGTCTATTTTTCATTCTCCGTCTTTTTCTCTTTGGGATTTGGAATGAGGTTAAGAGCTTAATGAGTGCTGACAAGGCAGCCTGCAGTTGACATATGACATTTTTATGTTTGCTTGGATGCCCATCGGCCCTAGGGGCCGGGCAGCTGAGTGAAAGATGAAGATGAAGTCAGCCCCCCAAGGTAAATGCTAAGGTTTCAAGTTAATTAGTACAGATTTGTTGTCCCGCCCAATATACACACACAAAATAACAGTATTCAATACATAACTAACCATTTTGTGAGAAGCAAATACTTTGATATAGGTAAAGGTATAAGAGTTTAGCTATACTTTGTTATACAAGTTAATACTAATTGATTTAATAAACATTTTAGTTTCTCAAACTATTTTACTTCATCAAAAACTTTTAAATAGTTTACTTGAAATCTCAAATAGTTTTAATATCAAGTCCATTCTTTAGTTAACAATTCATGTTCTACACTTCTCAATTAGTCAAAAATATAAAAATGGCAAATCCGTGCAACTAACGGTACGTTAGAGATTTTCTATTTTTATTTGACAGCCAATCGTTGAGCATAACAAATACAATGCAAAATACACAGAAACCACACCCAACTAACCAACAATTCTGTAGAATCTGACCACCCGACCGCCTCCAAACGAACCATCCTCAACTACTGGAATGGCAACACTTGGCTAACAAAAACATTGGCATTGTTTGGCATTGTTAACCAAACCACTCTGAATCATTGTTGTTATTTATCTGTCTGAAATTCTGTTGTTGTTTGGGTTTTGATGTTGCCAACTGATGGCATTAATTGTTGCAATTTGTTGACCTTTTCTTTTGACTTTTATAAAGAGCATTACTGTAACAACTTGAACTCCACTTGGCATGGTTTAATTAAATTTTAATTAATACTTTATAGTTTCTAATATCAAATATTGATATCCTTTGTTTGATGTGAATGATATTTAAGTGGGTGACAAAGCTAAAGTGAAATTTAAGGATTTTAATTATTTACCTTGGCTAATTAACTAGACAACAAAGTAAAGTTCAGAGCCAACAAACCAAAAAGAACAAACTAACCGACTCATATAAAATCAACAAGTTCATTAAACAAAAAGTATTTTGATACGGTAGTCAAAGGGTCGATTTTATAATACCCTAAAAAGTATTAACTAAAATAATTTAACGCAAAGTTAAACTTATTTCATTAAGTTTCCTTCATTATCACATTAGCTGAAGAACATCTTTCAGTAATCTTTTCATCTTTTAGCTAATCCTAAAGCAGAGAAAAATTCCAGTAAAAAACTCTAATTTTATTTTTCTTTTAGTCCCAAATTAACGTTAGTTTATGGCACTTTTCTGAAATTATCTTTGTTAAAAGACTCTTATGAATAAATATAAACCAAATTGTAGGATACATCTATGCACCAATAAGTTAAGAGAATCATCTAGAAATACACTTTTATAACTTAAAAATACCTCAAAGATTTCTCTCCATTTGTTACCAACTCTCCAAGACATTAATATACCCTCTCAGCTTACAGGGTATGGCAAGTTAGTAGGGGAAAAAATTTCTAAGCGCTTGACTGGACACTCAAACGAACGGAACCCAGTCAAATGTAACGCTTCACTTGAATTTTTTGCAAAAATTGTTTTATTTTTTGTTTTACCCTTTGTTTTTTTTTGTGCCCTTTTCTTTAATTTTTTTTTCTGGTTTTTGCTTTCCATTTCCTCATATATGGCATGTTATCTGCACAGTCATTTGGTTAGTTAACCTCCTGTTTCTAGTCTTTTTTAAACAATTCTGCACACCTTTATGGTAATTGTAAGGAGGGAAGAAAAAAAAAAGAGGGCAACCGGAACGGAAATGATGCGGCTCATTTGTGTGCGACCACAGAATAGAGGGAGGAATAAAAAGGGGGACACAGGAAAAGGAATGTTTAAAAGGTTCAACCTTGGTTAAAAGAAAGTTAGTCGAAATGGAAATGAAAACTTTTATAAAACTCTGGAATATTGCCAGCTGTTAGTGACCTCAAAAAGGTATTACTTTTATAATGGATCTAACTGGGTAAAAAATTTATTCAGATAAGAAATTTAATTTTTAAGAATATAATATTTTCAACATTTTTCTGTTAGAACTTTGATATATAGAGTTATAAATACTTGATACTTGATACTTGACTTCATATAGTCGGCATGATCATGAGTAATTAGAATGAATATTTCATTGAAGAGTATTTTAAACCAATTGACAAGCAATCAAAACCAAAATAAATCAATACCAACAAGAAGTAAAGGTTTTATAATATTTGGATTTTAACCTTTTAACAATTAAGCTTTAAATTTATACTTAAATATCTTTTTATCTCTGAGAAGTTTGCCTATATATTTGGTTCTTAGGATGGTGGAATAAAAAATCCAGAGAAGCCGACTTTCTTATCTTCCACATAAGATCAAAAGACAACTTATATATCTTATATAAATATATATTTCACAATTTCTCATATTAAGTTAAGTATTAATATTCTTGTCAAATAAAACTAAGGATGCTAAACAAGTTGGTCTTATTTAGCCTAAATTTTTATTGGCAATGAAAATGAAGTAAATATCCGTTTTCCTTTGCTTTATAATCAGCTTGTTAGCCTGGTTAATACCTCTGGCAAATCGTCTTTAACAACCCTCTCGAAAAATTCAATCATCATGCCGTTCATTTCATATTCAGACTCTTGATTGTTCCCTCCCCCATTCCTTTTGCATTTCCCCCCTTTTATTGAATAGACATCAAACCGGAAATGACGTTGGCAAGTGAATTGTGTGAATTCTGTATACATTTCCTCGACCGAGTCAAGCCAAGTGTGTCCATGTCCGAAAAGGAACCAACAAAAAAAAAAAAAGAAGGAAAGTAAAGTTCACTCTGTTAACATTTGCTCTTTGTTATGCACATGCACATTGCTCTCGTTGTTGCTATTGTTGTTGCTATTGTTGTTTCTCTGGTTGTTGCTCTTATTGCACGGTTTTATTTGCCGGAAGTTTGCGGTGGGAAATTTCATTTATGCTGACACTTGACTCACAGGGTGTGCACGGAACTTTAATTTGTTGCAAATAAATAATGGCAACAACCGTTATAGTCAGTCGATTGTATAAGTGTGTGTTTGTGTGTGTGTGTGTGCGCGTGAGACTGGTAGAGAGTTCGATACTTTTGGCCTTGGCATGAAATTGAAATTGGAACTGAAACTGTAACACAAACTGTGACTGTGACTGCTTGTCCAATGAAGTGCCATATTATGTTCATGCTTTTTTTTTTCTCTTTTCTCATTTCCTTTTCATACTTAGAGGGGAAATGTAGTCATTGGTGGGGGGGTTTTGGGGTAAGGACAATGTTGGAAAAACAGACATTTGCTCTCTTTTGTTGGTTTTTCCTTTTGCTTTACGTTCTTTGACGTTGAATTGGGTTTTTGCCACTGTCTGTTTAAAAGTGACAATTTAATTGTTTTATAATTGTTAAGAGGCCAACTATCTTTGATTTATTAAGTGAATTGAATTGAAAGTTTCAGTGAGCTTTTGACCCAGTTCAAATGTTGGGCTATCAAAAATTTAATAGATTCACACAAATGATTTAACGTAAAATGGACAGGAGAGGTCTAAATTATTAAAGCTTGGTTTGAGTAAGTAACTCACTGCCAAAAATACACAACCATTCAACTGAAGAAAATTTACAAAATTTCTCTGGCATGTATCGGAAAAGCAATAAAGATGAGTTTTTCTCTTTTTGGCAGCTCCAATTAGTGTAATAATTCAACGAGCTTTATTACTGATTTTACAATTGCAGGTCCTTGTAAGTTCCAGTGGTTCTTAAGAGCTTTTGCTACTTGTTTTTAATTGTAATCTTAACTACTTTATAGATCAGTATAGTTCATAGACAAAGGTTTCGATTTAGTTAACCTTAATGGCTTTAAAGCCAGAAAGTATTTTATATGAAAAACTTTTTTGAACTTGCTTAAATGCTTAATTAAAGTTTTCTTTACTATTTAACCAAAAAGCAGCCATAAATTTAAATCGAAACATGTATCAGATAACTGGGTTAATGTGGTTTAACCTAAACTAGCAATTTTCCCGTTCCGCAACCTTTCCAAATGCTTTTGTCTAGCCATAAATCTCATCCTTTCTCCCTCTCTCTTTCTCTCTCTATGCAAGCTGCAACATTTATCCTAGACCACGTATAGGCGCAAGCCACTTTCTCCGAGTGCATGTAAACACACAACTAAGTAGTAACAGAAGGAGAATTGGAGGGGGGGTGGGGTAAACTTTTTGTAAAGGATTGCAAGTGAGTTCCCTGAAATTGCCTGCTAGATGAGAAGCTTAAAGTAAACTGAGCTTCTATAGCATTCTGCCAACATACAAAAAGAAAAACTTCCTTACAGCCCCTCTAAATGAAGTTAGTAAAACTGATTAACTCTCGGCAGCTTGGCTTGATTTTGCTCCCAGGAACCGGATAATTGAATTTTCAAAGAAGAAGCCAAAGTTCTACTATAGTCCTTTCACTCTCAGTCTTACTCTTATATACCTCTTTCTTATCTGCTGGAGCTTGAGTCTCTCCTTAATGATGATTTTAATGGCATATTTGTTGCAGTTTTCCATTAAATTGCAATTACTTGACCTTTGCTAGAATTTCATACATATTATACAGAAATAAATCTAAAGCGAAAGCAAGGTTGGGCAACGCCTTCATTTGCTTTTAAAATGTTTACCCAGCCAAAGTAAGATTCCACTCTTGATGCTTCAATGTCACCATCACCAATGCCATCACCATCACCATCAAGAGTAGTGTCCTTCTTCTTGTTCTTGTTGGCTTTGCCCTGAGCTGTTGTCATACCATTTTAGTTTTACTTAGTGCTAGCCATTTGTTTACAGAAACGCCCTAGAAATGCTATCCTAGTCGGTTGGCGCTTTACTCTATGTAAATGCCACGCCCACATAAATGGGTGGTAACAGACAGCAGAAAGTTGGTCGCAGTTTGCGTTTTTGTTTTGCTAATTCTGGTTTTGCCCATGATGAATGGTCCACAAAACCGCAACAAAATTTATAGAGATCTATGCAAACATAGATAAAAGAAAGAGAAAAGACGACACAAAAGAGAGAGAGAGACTCTCATTCAATGGTCGACTTAATCAAGTACCCTTTACTAAGCAAAGACTATTGATATTAATATATTATCATCTGGATCAAAATAAGTATATTGAATCATTTAAAAACTTTTGTTTATTTTAAGACGATTGTGGTCTAGCTTATATATATTGATTAAATCAAAACTTTATTCATTTATTTTATTTAAATTTATCAAGTTTGTTTAAAATTAATATTCACTGAGATGTATATTTCAAGATTCACTTTCAGTTTCTATAATTTTATATACCCTTGTCCAACTTTGGTAAACATATATGAAATTTATGACCATTTTTATTTTTTATATTTTTTTTTTTCTTTTTCCTTAAAAGTTTTTCAAACTTTTTGCTTTTGTCGAAATCTAGCGACAATTTCTCTAGCTTGTTTACGTATGTAACCAATTTCACCTACACACAAACATGACCTAAGGGGCAACATACTTGAGCTTGAAAAGTTTTCATTGCCTTGAAACAAGAACATTTTAATACCCTACCATTGACAAGCGGTTGGGTTGAATTGGTTTTAATATTAAGTAAAAAATATTAAAAATATCTATAAAGTTAAAAAACCAAACAAAAACAATGGAAAAGTCTTATCCAGGAAAATAATAAATTATATTTAATCGTATCCTATTTAAAGACTTTTAAATAATAGGTATCCCAAAGTCGTTTAACCGACTTTTTTTTGCTGTTTACTTGAAGTGAACCTCAAGTGTTTGTTATAACTTGCCTTAAACATATATTAACATTTGTTTTTTTTTCCTTTATTTTTACAGCTCGTTGAGTAACCGTAGCAAAGGTGAGTGGATTTAGCATCGTTTGCGTAATTTATTTATTAACTAATAATATTTTTGTTAGCACTTTAAACGTACTTATTTTGCAATAATTTTGAAAATTTTCAATTTAAAATCCATGGACTTTGAGACGATCTGCCTTGGCCAAACCAGCCTTGGTTAACCATTGACAAATATTTTCACGTTGATCACCCTGCAATTGCAATACCTCACCATGTTGAGGATGCTCAATTACAGTACCATTACAGGCAAATTCCTTTTTACATGAACGAACAATTTTCTTTAGATCATAATCAGCCGATAGACCTTGGACAGTGGTCAATGTTTTGCGACCATTGCGTTGTTGTATACGTATGTGAACTAAACCGTTTTGTATATCATCATCGGGTCCATTCTTGGCATCCGCAAATGGATCACGATTATTCAAATTCTGTACGGACATGCGAATTATTTGTAAATAATATACACAACACAAATAAAATAGATAGAGAGATGATTTTGTCTATAGTCAATCGTAAATTTTATTTTGTGAGTTTTGTGAAATAGAGAAAAATTTATCATAGGCTAGCAGTCGTACTCAATGCCAACTACGTGTACTAACATTTCAAGCTAAAATGTAATTGTCCAACTAATGAATGCTAATTGGCATGGGCTCATTATTTCATTACTAAGCAGCCAATTAGTTGCAAAGATTTTCACCAATTTATGGAAATTACCTAAGCGCATAACATATGCTCTTTTTTTTTAAATTTTCATAAATTGTAGACGAAAATTTAATTTAAGAAATGATCTTTGTTTCTTATTTGAACTTATTTTGTGGTGCTGTATTGGTTTTGTGCTTGATTGATTTTGGTGGTGATACAAAAAAAATGTCTGGCAAACAAAAAATTTGCATATCATATGCCACAAAATAAAAAAGTTTGCCTTTATTTCGTTTATATTTGATGATGATATTGAATACACGAGCATAGGCGTAGGGATTTAAGGAGTTTAAGAAGCGTTTAGTTAGAAATAATATAGCATAATTTCAGAAATGTTTTGGAACAGCGTTGTCTGATCTAATCTTCTATATATATTATAAAACACTTTGACTTTTTTGAGTAAAGATCTCGTGTTAAAAGATCAAACAAATTTCCTAATACCCTTTCATCACCTTAGCTCCGTCCATGTCCGTTAGATTGTGGCTTGTTTTGATAACTAAAAATTGAAAAACTTTTTCCCATTGGCCCATTGGCCATGTCATTTATAATGAGTTTGTCATGGCCAACAAAAGAGCAAAACAAAAATAAAGAATCAAATTTATAAAATATATAACATAACAGTTAAAAAAAAATTTTCTAAAATAGAATTTTGTGGTAGCGGAATTTGTATTAAATTTTGTATATATATATATATAGATATATAATAATAGTTCATTTTAATTGCCAATATCCTTCAAATTGAATGAAAAATGCCACACCATGTGAAAGTTTTCCACGGTATGTTCAAATGTATGATGAATGTTCTCTCTTTGCAAGCGGAAAACTGTGCGGGCAAATAATGAAAAATTACCTCGTATAACTCTTCATATTTCTCTCTCACTCTTTAGTACTTTTTCGCTCTTACGCTAAATAACTAAAAACTGTTGTGCATACTCGCAGACACACTCACACACATACACACAGACCATACACATGCATATACAACGCAAACAAGCAGCAAACATTCCCAAATGCTGCCATTGCATACTTTTGGGCGTTGTTAAATATAAAATTCTATGAATTTGTACGTACATCATTTGAAAATCGTAAAACTTGCAAGTGTTTTGCTTGTTTAGTTGCCACTCCCACTCGTTCCCCGTCTACCCTTCTCAGGCAAATGAAAAGTGAAAATATTTAAAGAGTGGGAAAGTCTGTCATAAACAGCGGCCCACAGACGCAAAAAACATGGCTAACAAAACCAAAATAAAAAAAAAGGTAAATTTCCCTTCGTCTTTTATTTGTTCGCCTTTTTATTTTTATATAATTATGATGATGAAAATGCTGGCTTGATGATGATTACCAGAAAAGAGTCTCGAGCAATTTCCCCCGTATTTGAGTGTGTGTGGGAAAGTTTATGACTATGCAAAATAAACATTTTATATACTGCGGCCAGAGCCATGTGTAAAAATTAATCAACTTCTTCACTCAGGCAAATTAAATTTTCGCAACAACACATTTTCTAAAATAAAAAAAAACAGCGTTTTTAAAAGAATATATATATATATATATACATATATAAATGTATATATCTTTGCAATTTGGCATAAACAAGTTTAACGAAAGCGAAAATAAAAATCATTTTTGGCAAAAAAAAAAAAAAAATCACCGCAGGCATCGTAAAAAAAGAGAGAGAGAGAGAGAGCGAACGAAATGAGAAGAACTCAACATACCAAAAGATGTTGAAATGTGCAAAACATAAAACTGCCACCAATTGATTGAGATGTAATCAAAAAAGGACCCCACCAGGAACAAAAAAAAAAAACAACCAAGAAAGGACAAAGCAGCCCAACAAAGTGAAGAAAACACACGCTCGCAAAAAAAAAAAAAAAAGAAGAAGAAACCAAATCCAAATGCAAAAAAGAAGAAAAAAAGAAACAACAAGAAATGTCTGGCTGTAAACGCATAAAAATCATGCATGACTGAAAAACGGAAGGAAGAAACCGAAGAAGAAATGAAAAATCAAATTACGCATACGCAAAGAAAAAGTTTTGCCCTCTCGTTATGGAAATTTGAGGGCTGCCTTTTCTTTTTTTTTTTTGTATACCCTTGCCAAAAGCCTATCTAAAACTTTGACCAGATTAAAGAATTAGCGGTATGTGTAAGCTAGTAAGGTTTTAATGAAGTTGGCTTTATGAATATGGAGAGAAAATAATATTCTTTATGCTAGTAGCCACATTATTGATTAAATAAGATAAGAAAAAATTATCCATTTTCAAGATCCCTTCATTCCATATAAAGAAGTCTTATATTACCAACTTATTCAAGGGTCCGATTCCTGAATTTTCACTTCTTTCATGGTATTCAGGCTTTCTTATTTTAAAACAAACTTCTTGAAGAGCACATTTAAGATAAAAAGGAAACTAGCAGTGAAGACAAAAGCTATATTAAAGGCAAAGACTTAAAATTTGCTAAGCGCCTGCGTGCCTTTTCCTTATGAACGTAACTTAAGTTAAAATTTCTTAGTATATAATTAATTAAAATACCATTTCCCTTATACCAATCACATATTAAATATTTCACCCAAGGGTAATAACTGTTCACCTCTAGTGTATAAAATCTTCGTTATTGAAATAGTTAACTGGACTCCTTTTGGATATCCTTTTTTTTTTGTTTTTTTTTTTCTGCCAACATATGCATCATTTTACAAATGCTAACTGAGGTTAAATGTGCTTGCTGTTTGGCTTACATACATCAACATGGACATAAATTATATATGAGCATGACTAATTTGGTGACTGGTTTTTCTTTGATGCTTAGAAGTTTTAGCATTTCATATTTTATTACCAACAAAGTCAAGTCTAAACAATTTATTAATCAAATGGTCCAAAGAAGACTACACAAAGACACAAACCATTTTTATATAAATAGAAAGAGAGACAGAGTAAGAAATAGACAAAGAATGAGAAGGAATAAAGTTGATCCCTATATGTATATGTGTGTGTGCGTGTATATATGATTTATCTTCTTTGTATGTGTGACAAATTGTGTGGCAAAGGCCAAGTTTCCTTCAAGCTTATACGGAAAAGTGTTACAAATTTATGAGACATTTTCCCTTTTTCTATTTTTTGGTTACATTTTTTTTTTTTTTTTTTGCATGCGACCTTTTAAAGCCAAAGCCAAAAGGCAGCAAACAGACAAACAAACAAATGAACGATGAACAAAAAAAGAAAAAAGGTCAACAAAATGCTCGAGGTTAGACAACGACGGAGACCATTCAAGTTTGTTGTTGTTTCCAAGGGAAGTAGTAAAAATGTGTTTTTTTTTTCTATTCTTTTTTTTTTTTTTTACTTTTACGGTTTTTGGTTTGGACATTTACAAGAAAACGCAGCGGTATCAGCAATGGCAAAAGCAGTGGCAAAACCAAGACACTAATGTCGCTCATCTTTTATTAATATTTCTTTGAGATTTTTATGCTGCTGCTGCTGTTGCTACTCTTGGTGTTTTCGGGTCTGCCCTGGGGTCGGTACATTATCTATGGGAATATGTTTTTTTTTTTTTTTGTCGGTTGAGAGTCTTGTAGACAAGTGAATGACCTTTTTTTTTTGTTTGTGGCTAAATATGCTGGTAAATAAAAGTAAATTTGCTTAGTTGGCAAATAAAATCTACGCATTCTTAAATAAAAATAAAACTTAATTTAAGATTTGATTGCTGATCCTTTGTGATTCAAAATCAATATAAATTATTATCGACTGAACACTACTTATTGTGTATATATTTTAAGAGTGAAAATGATTTTAACTTAATGTGGAAATAAAATATGTTTGTTATATTTGTTACATGGATAGTCAACTGAATAATTTATATTTTTTATCTATATAAAAATGATTGAAATCAAATCTCTTCTATTAGCCAACTGACCAAAGTAAGAGAATCTGCTTACTTTCCTAGAACATAAACATCCCATAAACCATTCGCCAAAAAGAAAAATATGACAACCAACTAACAAAAAAAAAAAAATAAAACGAAGATGGCGAGAAAAAATGATGGCGGGGAAAGTAAAATAAACCCTCTGGCACTTGATTTGTTACATAAGGCTGGTCTGCTTACACTTTACTTTACTGTCAGACTTTCTTCGTCTTCGTTTTTCACTTTGTTGGGGTTAAGGAATTTCCGCAAGTGTCAGCTTCCTGTCTTCCCCTTCCCTTTTCCTTCCGTTCACTGTTGCTCTCGCACTCTTTCACTCGTTGGCCTGAAAAGTGATTTAGCGGAAATTGTTTTTTAATGTGGCAGACATTCTGAAACTATTTAACCTGTGTGTGTGTGTGTTTGCAGAGTATGAATGAGAGTGAGTGAGAGATGAGTCTTCAACGATGACAAAAAAATGTCAGCCATTTGTCAATGGAAAATCAATATAGAGACCTTAAACCTTTTTTTATACTCTTGCTTAAAAGGATATATTCTATTTAACATGAACTCTGTTAAGTTAAAGTATCCTTAAATAGTATCAAATTCGATCTTGAATAGTTTCTTATACCGCTTTGTAAGAATGATCGATTGTGTTAGCCGATTTACTCTTATGTTTAGTTATTATTCAAAACATAAACCAAAAATCAGTCTTGGAAAAAAATTTTGATTGTTATCAATAAAAGATGAACATGTGAACTGTGGCAACCCTAAAAAGATGGAAGATCCACAAGCAGCTGATGTAGCAGGCGAATAAATTGCTTGAAAACCGAAAAAAGTCAAGATTTTCATTTTAAAAAAGTAAATTTGAAACTTAGAAAACTTACTTATAACGTATTTACTAATAGTTGCTATAGTTAAGAAACTATATTATATATAAAAATAATATAAAAATATATATAATATATAAAGAAGAGACGAAAATGAGGAAAAATCTAACAAGGAAAATTTCCCTACTAAATAGGCAATAAAAATTACTCTGTAAGAGTATAGAAACTATAACAAAGATGAAGCTAGTGAGGACCTCTGGATTTTGCTCCTTGTTGTACGCATTTTATAGTTGTGAAAGAAAGAATAGGCATATAAGAGAGCCAACAACTGTGTGGCATGCGATAAAGTTGAACAGGTAAACCGCACAATATACACACGCACATACACACACACACAAACGCACACCCAATACACAAGGTAAAAAGAGTTTTTTTTCTTCCCACAATGCAATGTTTTGACATTTGCGGATTACAATAAAAACGTTTTTATTTGTTTGCATGACTGACATGCAGAGAAGGGTAAAATAAAAAATAAACGATGGAGAGAAAAAGAGAGGCAAAGACATGGCAATAATGTCCATTGGCATTCATTAGTCGCTGGCACATCGTCAGTTTTGCGGCTGCTTTGCTCTGCTCTCACATGTCAAAGTTCAATTTAAGCTGCTTTTTATTGATTATGTCGTTTAACTGCTGCCAGTTGATGGCAGCTGAAGGCAGTTTAACAGTAACATGAACAACATTATCATCAACCTTCTCAACTCCAGCATCTATTTTTAGGCCAATTTGTTTGTGATTGGCTTGATTTCATTTGGTATTAGGCCTAAATTGGCAAAGAAGGTCAAACTATATTTAAATTGTATAAATATTTAATCAGCAAATCGCTTGAAAAAATGATTCCTTTAACAAAAGACAAAAGTTTTCTTTAAAGCAAAAATTTTACCTAGTTTTTAGAGGAAATATAAGAAGGGAGAAATAAAATTGCCCTCGAGCCAACCGTCAGTCAAAATACAATTCAATTTTTGTTTAGGAAAAAGTTCACTGATCTGTAAAACAGAAAACGGGCCCAAGTTATTTTATACACAAAATTGTATTGTCAAAAAGGACAACGAATACATAATACCTTATACCTTATACCTAATCAAGATAAAATTGTTTAAAAATTTAATTTATATTTTAGAGTTTTCGATTTCTTGGCTCACATTTTCATATATATTTTTTACATATATATTAACAGATATGTCTATAATCTCTATTTTGAAATCTGTATTTATCTTTAGCATACCCTGCTATTACAGGGTATATAGAAATATATATATTTTTCAGCCTTGGCTCGTGCAGGTCATTTGCAGACCGAGACGAAAGAAAAGGCTGGCATAATTTTCATTCAATTGCGTTCATTCGTTTAGTTTAGGTCCTTTTGCATTTATATATATAAATTCCTAGTTCCAGTTTCATTTCCATTATTTGTGTGTTTATCCATTTAGAAGAGAGAAGCCATTTGATGCCACTTCCTTTTTTTTTTTGCCTTTAACTAAAATGTGGCTCGGTGCATTATTTTTGTTTTTTGTTGGACCTGCCTAACTAATTCCTTCATCATCTTTTGCCATCTTTTATAAAAATATTATTTAAACTTTTACCTCTTATTAAATCTTTTGCCGTGCCGTTGTGGCTCTCACTTTGTAGTGGAAGTGCACTTTTAGCACGAATTTCCTTTTCTTGTTTCGCAGGTTTACTCTTTTCTTCCTTTTGTTCATCTGTAGATGGAAGATGAGAATGAAGATGAGACTAAAAATGGGAGATGGGCATGGCTATGATGATGGCGGTTTGTCGGTTGTTCTACTTTTCCACAACACTAAAGTGTTAAATCGCATAATTATGTCTCTCATAGCGCGCACTTCACTAAACTGGTTGGGAGAAGGGAGGGAAAAAAATAACAAGAAACGAGAAAAAGTTTATCCTTTTTTGCCATCTTTTTCTTTTGCCTTTCTGGATGCCTTTGGCTTTCGTTTTGTTTTTGTTTTTGCAGTTCTTTCCATCCTTTAAGTGTTTCACAAAAAAAGGGTAGACTTTGTGTGTGCTGAGTGGTGATTTCAACTCCAGAAACAAGGAAATTGTTTCTACTGCACTTTATGTTTGTATAGAAGTATTATACAGTTGCATAATTTTAATTATTTTATTCTCATTAATATTTAATTTTTTAATTTAATGTTGGTATAATTTAAAAACTACTTTTCATATATTATAGCTAAATATTCATTATTTTATGAATTTATATTTTGGAAAAAAGATTTCTACAGTTTTATCCTGTATCAGGTTTTTATATATATTTAATAGTAACACAAATTTTAAATTGGGTGGTAAATAATATTTTATAATCTCTCAAGTGTTCGATCATTTTCTGCTTGAACTATTATTATCAACTTATTTTCAAGCAATTTAAGGTATCCCCAAGTCGATTATTTTTTCTTTGTTTAAAATCATTTTATTTTCTCTTAGTTTTTGCTTTAATCCCATATGATGCTATTTTCTTTGTGATTTTTTTCTATGCCTCTCCCCTTGGATCCTCTTCAACTCATCTAGCATATTATGCGGCATTTTTTCTTGCACTTTGCGGCATTTTCTTTAGTATTCTTTATGTGTTTGCCTTTTGCTGTTGCTTTTGTCATTGCTGGAGAGCTCAACTTAATTATATTATATAAATAAGTTGACTAAGAAATATTTGCTAAAGCTGCAATCCTTTGTTTCTTAGAAAACTTTCTATATTTTTTTTTTATTCATGTTAAATTACTGAAATTGAGAGTGAAGTTTGGGTAAACATTCATTAAAAGGCAAATAATTTGCATACTTTTTGTCAACTATTTAAAAAGATGAGAGGAAAGTGTATATAAAAGCCAGCTACTTTAATTGTGTCCAAGAAACAAAAAAAAACAAAAAGTATGAAAGGAAAAGAATGCCTTGGTAATAAATCTCGGTAAGGGGCGGCATGCAAGTATACTTAAAGGGAGATAAGACCCAACTACAGGCGCTTATCGGACAGCACAAGGGAAAGTAAAATGCCATGAAGCCAAATCCCTTGTTGGCAATTTGAAACATTTAAAGACTGAGTCTCCGAGATTTCGACTCGTTGTTATGACCATCATGGACCCCAACACGGACACGGACACTGACGCGAATGCGTACGGCTGTTAATCTATATATATATTTACCGAGCTACATAGAAATGTGGCATATCCTGGCAACCGCTAGGATGTTGTGCCTCCAACTGTTGCTCTGCCTGTTTTACTTGTTCTTTATTAAGCATTAAGGGTATTAGATTGTTATTTATTTTTAGACCCAACAACATGAGTATATGTCACCTACACGAGCCAAAAAGTGTCGAGATATTACCATTTAAATTGTTGAACATTTAGCCAATTTGTCGCTCTGTCAACTCAAAAATATTGACTAGCAATTACAAAGATGAAAAAAAAAAAGAAATCATTTAACCAACTGTCACAAAACACACGATGATTACAACGATAACAATGATGATGATGATGATGAAGACGCTACTCGTGCGTAAAGACAAACAGAGCGCCAAAAATATCTAGAGCCAATAATTTAAAGCATTTCCAGGTTTTCCTCTCTCAGAAGGAAATACTCAAGATTCGGTGAGTTGTAATCAAAGTATTTTTCCAGACGAATCAAAACAAATTTATCAAAAGAAATTGGAAATTGAATACAAAATTGAATAAAAATTGAAATGAAATTGAAATAAAAATGTCGCAAAAAATAGAAATGCATTTAAATTGTTTTTGAAAGTATTCAAAAAAAATTAAAACTAAACTAATATATTCTTTAATATTTTCGGAATTTAAATTATTATAGGAAGTTAACTCAAAAAGTTGAAAAGAAAAATTGCAAGTTTCAATCAAGTTTCAATAATTAAATTCAATGAAATAAAAAATAATATTGAACAGAAATTGAACAACATATTTAAGTCTTTACTATTTAAGTTCTCCATTAAAAAATTATTGAATTGTTTTTTTTTTGTAATTTCTAATGAAATTATAGTAAGATTAGTTAACAAGTCATGTTTACATTTCAATTTCCACTTGAAAAAGCAAAAACATTTTAGCCAATTTTATTTTCTTCGCTTTTATTTTTTGTATTTCTGTCGCAAACTATTCTGATGCTTCATTCGTTGGCCTTTGTGAGTGCGTCATACGCTTAAACAAACACTCGCAGTCACTCGCACTATATGTACCTTTAGCTGGTAGTACACTCTGCGTATACTTAATGCATAAACGTCAAAGTAAATTTTGCTGAATTCCGCTTGAATTGGCCTGATGACGACGACAACGACAAAAGCTGCCTGGAGGGCGGGGGCAAAGAAACAGAACACAAGCTAACAACAACAATTCTGTTTCAGTTAGCGTAGGAATCGGTGAAATTGCAAAAACATGTTGAGAGTCTTCTCAGAATGAAACAGAAAAAGAAAGCAGTAGTGAGAGTATGTGGGAAAGAGAGAGAGTGAAAGCGAAATAGAGAGATGTAGAGAGTGTAGATGTATATATCAGCCTTTGGAATGACTGATGAATGAGTTGAAGTGCAGCAAAAAAGGAAAAAAAAAACAGTGTGAGAATACGGAGTTCCAGGTATATGAGCTGTGAGTCCTGTCACGGCATGCAAACAATGCCAAAAGGAAAAGAAGAAAAATGAATAAGAAAGAAGTGGAAATCCTATCAAGACAATGAATGGATAGATGGTAAACGCTAAATGGCACATCATACATACAGTCGTTTAATATGACTCCTACGCAATATCTCCCCGCTCAAAGGCAAGCTGGCTGGCATACCTTTTGAGCTAATTAGAAAATATTTGACAACGAAAGCGACGACAAAGACCCAAATAAAGTAAGTGAGAAATGGTAAAAAATATTTTAAAATATAAACGGAAAATATTATGAAATTTTGACATTACAAATTCGAGGTGTGGTTTGAAAATACTTTAAATAAAATCTTTAATTTATTAAAAGTAATGTGTAAGGAGTTTTGGCAATTGAATCATGGCCAAAAAACTATTTGTTGATTATGTAAATGCTCATAAGATGTTTTGTAAATATTCTTATTGAGTAGTTTCTAAAACACACCTCGTTCGAAGAAGTAAAAAGCAGAAATATAAATGACATTGCATTTGTTAACAAAAAAGAATCCCTTGTAGAAAATTCTTTAAATTTTTACCATCATAAATAATGCCATTTTAAGCTCACAACAAAATTGAATTTTTAATCATCATTTGGCCCACACCAGACCACCCCATTCTGGCCCACCTAAAACACAGTTGCCTCCCTCTACAACTTTAAGAACGTGTGAGTCATAAAATGAAATTATTTCCTTTGAGATGGAAAAAGAAAACCTATGAATTGTAGTTTTTAATTAAAACTGAAAGCTGGCTAATAGCCAACAAGCCAGCTAACCAGCAGCAGCTAAGCAGTTAGAAAAGTGTTAACAGTTTTCACCCTACTCATTTTCCACCACACACACGACTCGAGTAACAAACTCATTTAACTGAGAAACGAAGATGACTAGTTAGTTGGTGGGAGGGGAGGGAGACTTTCACAAGAGGGGAGGATGTGGGACAAGTGTTTACTTGATTTTCCATTCTCCATCGTCCATACGCAGCAATATGAGCAATGCTTTTTGTTGAGGAACGGATTTTGTATCTAAGCTTCGCGCTTTGACACACAAACACCACAGCATGGATTATTGGTGTAGGAAATGACACACATGGCGTATGAGTAACATTTCTTCCTGTTATGAATCGTGACAGATAGAGAAAAGAGAAAGAAAAAGAAAACATACAGTTTATCTGTCCATCTGCACAATGCGAGTAATAAATGTGTGTAAATTAGTTATCAAAGTCTATAAGAGATAGTTGAACTTGAAGGGAGAGAGAGAGAGAGAGAAAATAGAAAGAAGAGTGGTTTGGGCACAAGAGCCACAAGCTACGCTTAATCATAAACTCATCTTAATTAATATGTGGGATTTACCATCTGTGTGCTTGTGTGTGTGTGTGTGTGTGTTTACGTCTGTGTGTTGGATTTAGATTTTGCTTTCAGTTTGCTCTGAAAGCCACATTAAAGCTAAAGGGCTTACTTCTGATTAATATTAGCTGCAATGCGGTTTTTGCCTAAGCGACTGATTAGTTCCAAATAGTTGACATTTACTTGCCAAGGTAAATATGAAAATGAAAATTAAATTGTATAGAAAATAGAAATTTTTCCAACACTTCAAATTTACGAAAAATCAAAATTTATAAATTTCCTGATGGTCGACAGGAGGGACTACAAACACTTAATACAATTTATTCATCACATTTTCACAGCCTACAAATTTTATTACTGCAGACTTCATCGATTCAATGGCCGTTACTTGTGACCCTCAAACCATTTTTATGGTTCCTTCAATTTCATCACTACAAACACACACATATTACACACTCACCCACACGTACACACACACTCACTTTTCCAATATTTATTATTGCCTATTGACATTGGCACAGGTTGAAGAAGCAACTGAGGGGTACATTTTCCCTCTCTTGACAGGCTTTTTCATCAGACCGACGAATGCAGTGCAAACAGTGACACAAATAGCAAACATATTATTGACATTTTATGGTTGAAAATTCATGGAAACAACGGCAAAATAAAAATCGTAAAATTTTCTAGGATCAGGGTTAAGTTATGACCACACCGAAGTATCTATACAGTTTTCAATAGTATTACAGAAATTTTAGTATCTAGTTTTACAACAATAATTTGCAAGATTCAAAGAAATTCCTTGTTAAAGGGCTATTAAAAAACCAAAGAAAAATTAGCTAAAATCCTATTTTAAAGTAGGAAATAATTTCCCTTAAACAAGATTCTTTTTATATTACATATACTTTTATCAAGTTCTGGTAAGGGTATAGGGTAAAGTAAAAACAATCAGAAAAGGGTTCCAACCCAGAGGCACGCACGAATTGACCCAAAGGTAGTATGAGGACAAGTCGATTAACAGTTTGATTGAGTTGCGGTATTTGCGGTTGATGTATTTAAAAGTCAATACACACAGATACAGATACATTTGCAAAAAGCCTACAAATATACAAAAGTGCAAAAAGAAATCTTGTTGGACAAAATGCCTTATAAAAATGTAATTAAAAGGGAATAAAAGGGAGTGGGTCAAAAGTTTAATTATAGGCAAATGACCTTCAAATTGTTGAAACGTAAATGTAAATTTACAATGCCATAAATATTAAAGCGCGGACACAATAAGCTTTCAATCAACCCAAAAAGTATACAGCAAAGTCCTTGGCAAGCTTTCAACTCTTTCAAAAGCAGGCAAAAGAAAGAGTAGAGAAAAAGGAAAAGTTACTTTCCATTACAACATGTTTGCGAAAAGCAAATGGCAGCCATTGATAAATTAGCTGCTGGGCAGCGAGAAGAAAATATTTTCTTTTCACACAGTTTGTCGAAAAAAAAACAAAAAAAATAGTCCCCACTGGACCACACGATGAGGGTCAGGACCACAAAAGAGCCCCATGCATAACGGTTCAATGATTTTTCCAGCTTCTGGTCGCGTCTCCTTGGCTCAATTCAATTGATTGAAATAATAAGCAATGGGAAGATGGACAGAACGCCAGTCATTCGGGTAGCAAATTGATAAATGCAAATTTAAATAAAATTGTTGGTTGGTTTTTCCATTCCATTTTCCCCGGTATATTGAAAGTATGTCACAGTATGTAGTTCATGTCATATCATCTGAAGGGTCATCAATGACAGTAAAATTGATAAATTAATGAGCAAATTTTTGTTTGTTATATTTCTATTCTTTTTTTTCCCCCACTGAAAGGAAACAAAATTCCATGGTTTTGGCATTTCAATTGAGAAAATTCTCCATTTCAAAATGACAGCGTGACAGATAAAGAGAAAGGCAAAAACAGAAAAAAATGATTAATTATGGGTTCATTATTTGAGAGGATAATTTATGATTGATTTTTCAATTGTATTAAAATTTTTTAATTGAAAAGAGTTCAAAACTGAAAAATCACAATTGCAGTAGTAATCAATTTTTATATACATATTTTAGACAAATAAAAAAAACATAAAAAAGAACCAAAAGTATCCAAATTTGATATCCATCTGTCTGTTTCTTGACTAGAAATAGACCTTAGATTATAAGTTATATGGTTAAGATTTGGTAGATAAGTTCATTAATTCATCAGGTAGAAAAAGTATGAAAATCAGTCGGATTGGACAACTATAAGATATAGTAAATTAACTTTAACCGACAGAAATACAACAAAAATAAGAGGACCGCGGACCAGGTTCAGGGTGAGAAGTTTTTCTTTTTTATTAATTTTTTTAATTATGTGATAGAAAAAATAGTTAATTTCTCTAGAACTGCAAGAGTATATAGGGTGATATTTTCTTTGGTATTAACTTTACATATTAAATAAGTTATTAATATTTGCATTAACCACCATAAATATTACTTTCTTTATTATATAAAGAATATTTTTATATGCTTAAAATAATTCTAACTACGTTTGCCCATTTCAAATTTATTAAAAATGAGTAAGTTTCTTTAATTTTTTAAATTTCTTCAACTATTTTGGCCAACAATTGAGTATCACAAGTACCACAAGGGTATGCTCAGCAATTTGGCATTATGGGCTTAAATTTTTCAGTTATATATAAGCCTTTTGGTATCTTTTGCTTGGCTGCGGTTTTTTTGGGTATGCGGCTAGCCAACACGTGGCTAGTAGCTACTCCCTTCTGCCTTGGTGAAAATCTCATGCATTGCACGTTCTGCAACTAATCGCTCAAGTCTTTTATGGCCATGGCTATAGAGCATTTCCGTGACCATGTCTATCATCCTCAATTCAACTTCAGTAACCCCCTTGCACACCCTTTTTTTGACTCTCCCCTATTATGGCCGGGGCATAATCACGCGTTGCTGGCTGGCACTTTGCTCAATCCGGGCAGCTTACTGAAAAGATAGCCTACAGCTTTCACACGGCTGGCAAATTGATAAAAATGTTGGTCCTGGTTCTGGGGACATGTGTGCGGCTTCTAAATGGCAAAATTTTTGAAAAGCCCAAATGTGGCAAAGTGAAAAATACTTTTAAGAATGGCTTAAATGTTTAACAAAAGCTTATTTATACAATTTAATTGGCATTGAAAAATGTTTTATTCAATTATTCTCTTACATTTTCAATGACAGCATGAAAAAAAAAAAAATAAATATATTTGCACTGATTTATTTTAATGCACTTTGTGTGTGAAAAGGTATTAAAATATTTATTTAAATGGTTTTAAATGGCTTCAAATGGTTTCAACTGACAGGAAGGAAAATTACTGGGAACTTTATTTCAGTGCCAATAAAAATTCAACAACAAAAATTCAACATTAATTTAAACAATTAATGGAAAGTGCAGAAGCAGGACAAGCTAACAAGTAATTCAGAATTTTTGCTTATTCGAAAAATTTGTGAAAAATTCAAAAATTGGTTGATAAAATAAGATTTAAATTATAAACTGAATATCAGATGAATTTTAATTGAGTTATTCCAGATATAAATCAAAATACAATAATATTTCATTTTGCTTTTTAGAACATAAATTTATTTTGCTTTCGTCTGTCAACACTTGATCCTCACTTTAGCTTTTAAAGTGTAAAATGAGATAATGAATTTTATAATTATTTTTAAGGACTTGTTTTGTTTATGCGTTTCTTAAAACACTTGAGACCGTCTGGTGAAGTTAGAGAGAAAAAATCATTCCATGGCCGAAAGATGTTTTTCCATTTAAATTTATCATTTTTTAATGAGACTCTTAATTACAGAATGAGCCAGGGCAAACATTACACAACACAACGCTAATTGTTTCCGCTTGTTCATTTTGGCCAACGTTGACGACGGGCACTGACGACGACGACGACGACGACGGCGAGGACGACTATGGCTGAAAGTTAGGGCCAAATGGTCTTTAATGTTGCTGTCTACCAAAATGGAGGCATCCACTGCCTCTTGTACATACAAACAGACATATATCATTTTGAGAGAAAGGTAGACCAGAAATTACATCATTGTTTTGTATTTCTGTTTCTTGGTCTGTTTCTGGGTTCTGGGCAGAGTCGTCTATCCTTCTCTCAAGCACACACATACATACATACATTCATATGTGCACAACACCGCACACTCAGTCTCTTTATTAGATTCATTTAATTCAACTTATTTTGTTCTGACACTCAGTCAGACATTAAATCACATACTTTAAGTTGATTTCCACTTATTTGGCAGACAATTGAAATCAGAGAGAAGAGATATATACAGCAAAAGCAAAAGATTGTGAGATGGAGAAAGAGCAAGGTAGATGGAGAAAATGAAGAAACGTTTGTTAATTTACAGGGTAAAGTTTAATTAATGTCAATTGTTGTGCATGGACAGTAATAATACTTTAAGAGCAATTGAAAGTTGAAATTGATTGACATTGACTACTAGTATTAAATAATTGAATGAAGAAAACTATAAGCCTGTAGAAATAAGGTTTATTAATTACTTTTAATAAGTTGAGATAAATATGTGATTTAATTAGCTTATAAATAATTTGAAATATTATTCTAAAAAATTATTAACGACAACCATTTAAACACAATCTGAGTTGAACAGGTTCAGTTTTGTTATTTATTCTTTAACAATTATAATTTATGTCTTTAGAATCTCTTTACTTCCCTTTTTTTCTGTCCAAAAACGATTAACGTTCATTTAAGTAGACAAAAAAGCTTTTTAGATTGGAGTTTCCCCTACCTTTGCCTTTTTTCCTCATCACTGAATTTTACATCAAAGGATACACTACTACAGCTTGAACATATATGAGCATATAAATATATTATAAAGTTTTAAGTATGAGGTTTTCAAAGACACATTTATCATATTTAAGTTCCTATATTCTCAGTGTATTACATTTTTGTTGGCATTTGTTGTAATTGGTTAAAAACATGCTGTTAACACTGACATTTTGCGCACTTGTATTATTTTATTTGATTTATTTGCACACCAAGTTAATGTAGGGGGACGAACATTTTATAGAAATTGCCAGGATAAACTTCAGTTATACGCCCATCGGTCGACTCCCTCTCATCTTCTTCCTCTTTGTGTATGTGTGTGCGTGTGCAATCAGCTGCAGATTTTGTCGCTTGGTTTTTTGTTTTGGGTCATTTGGTCAAATACGATTAGCTCTTTGGCCACACCCACCACAAAAGCTGGCACACACACACACATTCGCACACACGCGCCTTCAATGCGGAAGTGAAACGAGCCAGAAGAAGCAGATGACCAAAAACTAAGGAGGCATAGGTGGATGGAGGGTAGATGTGATGGAACATTAAGCCGACATGGCCCAATTAAGTACGGCAAATGAGCAGCAGTCTTTTGAGGCATTGATGCCTAAAACAGGCAACAGGCTTACACCTACGACCTGAACGAAAATGTTAAAGGTAGCACTTAAAGTTAAAGAGAGTACAAAAACAACAACAAAAAAGTAGCAAGAATCAAATGTATATATATATACACGTATATAGTAAAAATCCCTTCACTTCCACTTAAATGTTTCATATTTCAAAGATATTAACTTTCAACTGACCGCCCGTCAAAAAGTAACAAAAAGCAGCAAAGAAACGAAAGAAAAAAAAAAACGACCAAGAGGATGCGGTTTTCTTTGTCGCCTGTCAACCCGTTTCAGTATCAACTTGTACCCCCTCCCCATCTACCTGGTGGTACCTTACCTTACCCACCTGCCTAGCTGTCCGCGTCTGGTCACGGTCACAATTCGCTTTTGTCTCTTCAGTTTTAACTTTTGTTTGGCTTTTGATTGCATTTTTAACGCTTCACGCCAGCTTGTTTTCACTTAAACACGAAAAAGAAAACCAAATCTAAAAGTGGTAGCAAAAAACCCCCAACACCGACTAACTTAAATGTATGAAAAATCAAATTTCCATTAATCTCAACGAAATTGTGTGTAGGGTACATAATATTTCACATAGAAAATCAGAGAATCTGCCAAATCAGCATAAAGTTCAAAATGTATGAGAATAATTTAACACTTTTTCACTACCCCAAAAACCACGTGCAATAGCCATAAATTACGAGCAACTTACCAAAAAAAAAATAAAGAGCCAGTGGGCCAGGATATGGTACTTGTACTAAAACGAAGTGTCTATACACTTGCTTTTGATTTCAGTACTTAATAAAAAATGTAAGTGGAATAACTTATTTCTTAAGAAGTGGAACTTGTAATAGGTCGAAGAATTTTTCAGCTAAAAATTATATTTATTTTGTTTTTTGAAATTAATTTAGATTCTTGTTTTTTTTTTTTTATATATGTAATATAGAAATATAAATGTAATGACAAAGATATATGAACTTACCTCCTTGTATTATAGATGCTTTATCTATATAGTATCTGTGAAGATTCAAAGATTGGGACAAATTAGTGAAGACAAATATAATATTAATTTATCATTTCTTATATATGGAACACTTTATTCTAAAAACGTCCAAAATTTTTTTTATAGCAAGTGTATAAACTGGTTAAAAAGGAACAAAAATGTTGCAATTTTTAAATTCTTTTTATAAAAATAATAAAATACAAATCTATTGTAATATAATTTCTCAAGCGTAAATCTAATTTATCAATTTGTGGGTTGAACAACAAAAAAGAAAAAAAAAAAAGAAGAGAAACAAAAACTGGCAAATCAAATCACAAAAAAGCTAAACATATATATATTTATATATATGTACGTATATAAAATATCAGAAAAGCATTTGCCGCGTTTTGAATGTGTTTGTGCGTGTGTGTAGGTCCCCTTCTTCCTGCTCTCTTTTACTCCATCTCTTTGCTCTATATAAAACGTGCCCCGTTTTCGGGCCTTTGCAGTAATTGGCAATAAATGTGTTCATGAATTTTAATGTCGGTCAGCAGTGGCAGGCACTGCCCCTTCGTTCCCCTTCATCAAAATGATTGTAGGCTCCCCGCTTAAGGCATAACTCATAATATTATTCTCGCAGATGTTTCCAGTTCAGGCTTAGCCTTTTGGTTTCCTTTGCCTTCTTTCTGATTTACGTAATTTGATTTAGCTCCGTTGGCAAATATTAAGATTTATTTGATTTTGAATTGTTCATTGTTTTTTTTTTGTTTTGTTTTTTGTGTTTCGTTTTGTTTTAGTTGAGGCATTAAATTTAATACAATTTGAGTTACTCAAATGACCAGCAAAATTAGGTACAACAAAGTTTCTGCTGTTTGTTGTAATATGAGAAGCAGAACCAACAGCTACAAGCCAAAAGTGAAAGGAAGAAAAACGAGAACCAGGAACTAGAGATGAAAGCCAATGCCAAAAAGAGAAATTTTATCGATGCATGGCAAATTGTTTATAAAAATAAATTGCCTCTGGCATTTATTTCTAAATTTATTTTAGATAAATTTATATTATCAAAAATTAATTTACCTTCAAGTTAAGTTAGGTTAAAAATTTAAATTCGATTTCAATTTTATAGGAAATTACACAACTTTTATAATTAGTAAAGAAGTAATAGTAATTTTTAATTATCAAAATATATATATTTTTGTGGTTTTTTCAGAGTTGTCTCTATAATTCCATTTCCTTAATATACACGTTGCCATCTCTAAAAACGAAAAACCACCTTCTGTGAATTGAACCACTTCCGTTTTCTAAGTTTCATTCATGCCTGATATGAATTTTACCCCTGAACTCTTCGTTTGATTTATCATATTCAATTACAAAAGTAGCAAACGTATTAAATGCCACATCCGATGCTTTTGCGTCTTTTCTGTCCCAAGTGGCGTATGAGTGATTTAGTTCTGAGTAGAAGACTTAACCCACTCTGCCTTTGCTTTGTGTATTTTCTCAGTGTTTAAATAGGCAAAAGAAGGAAGTCGAAGATGGAGAGAAATGTATTATATATATATATATATATATGTTGAAAGCTGATATCAACAACTACTTTTAGTCCAAGTGGCTTTTGGTTTTTGTTGTTTCCTTTTTGTAACGTTTTCTCTTCACACACACACCCACAACTTTTGTCCATTTTCGCGTGCGCCATATGCAAGACGAAAACGAACAGGCAAACAAAGTTTTTCTTACTGCCAACAAATTCGGAAAATGGCAAGAAACCGTCAGCTGGTCGGTCTGGTTTGGTTTGGAAGGATTTTCCCTTTTGCCGTTGCGTCGCGTTGCGGTGATTTGATTCCACGTTTCGCGTGCTGCTTGCCCCACACTCAAGATATGCCACAATCTTTGTCTTGGCTTTGACAGATGCTGATTTTTACGTTATCATCCATCCACAAATTTACTTAACTTGGTGTGCAAAAGTTTTGTTTACTGTGTGTCCTTAACTTCATACTTAAAATTCTGCAAAATAAAGCAACAGATTTTTTTTGTTCCAAATTATAAATTCAAGCTTAAAATTACATGATTTTAAAATTAATCTATAGATAATGGCAGGAAATTTTATATCGGATGAATAATGTCTTTTATGGGATCTTTTAAAGAGAACAAGAAGCGATTAATAATAAATTTAGAAGAGAATTATCGAAAGTTATATTTGCATAATGATCCACTGCGTCTCTCGTAGCCGACTGAGAATGACATCGACGTTTCAATATATATGTATGTATATACATATATAGCACTTTGCTTTAAAGGCTTTGGGGGAGCTTTTGTAACTTCAGTCGATGGATTGATCACTTTTATGTTTTTCTGATTTAAAGGAAAAATAAATAAAGTCAACTTTACGGAAACTGGGCAAAGCTCCAATTAAACTTCTTATTTCTATTGATTGCAGGTTCTTATGTCACCAATTGATTGAGATGCATCCAAGTTTTGCATTTTCCATACCAGTTTCTTTTCATAGTGGAACTTCTGCAGTTTTAAGTGGTTTCCTTTTTATTTTGTTCCTTTTTTTTTACTCCTTGCGTGCGATTTCTATTTTGAATTGTGTGCTCAAGTTAAATTGTGTGTGTGAAAGTTAAGAATATGGCAATACTCCTTATTTATAAGAGAACTGTATATATAGAAGTTTTTCTTTTTTGTTGGCCGAAGTAATTTTTCACTTTTACCGCAACAACTTTGCAGAAATATTACTCAACTGGTGCACCCAAAGGCAATATCCTGACAACAAATCCGGCAAGGACACAATGCATAAGGTGACAGGCTTTATGCCTCAGCCTCTCTATATATCTTTTACACTCTGTCTCTCTTTTTCGCTTATCTTCTCCATCTGTCTGTCTTTTTCTTATGCACTTTGCCAAAAAAAAAAAGAATTTATATATATATGAAAAATGAAAAATATGCTGCACATAAATCCTTGCGGCTTTTCCATGTTCTTTTTCGAGTATAAAAAATTTTTGTATTTTGCTTTCAAGCAAATTGAATCCTTCATATAATCTCCTCTTATTTAAAGTAAGTTTTGGTTAGTTGATTTTTAATTCTTGTTCTTGTAAACTATTTTTCTTTCTTTTTTTTATTGTTGTTGTTGTTTGGTTTTGTTATTCAGCCACAAAGTGCTGCGGCTAATTTATGCAGAGGAAGACCACAAGAGACCTACCTAACACAGATACACACACACATTCAGACACATTGAAAGAGTGGCCACAGTTTATCGTGGCGCTAGTGGCCCAGTGGCAAATGGCGACCACAAATCACCCAGGGTCAACATGGCGCAACATACGCAACAAACAACACACACACACACACACATACGCACATACATGCAAACAAACATATACATATAAACAAAATAGTGAAAAACTAAACTATACTCTAACCATGTCGGAAAAACCACTGAACTTTTACTAAAAACTAAACTAAAACAAAATGGCCAGAAGAGCAACAAACAAAAGTAACAAGTGAAACAATGTCAACATGTGACACCACGTTGATTTCAATTTGAAAGCCTGTTCACTTACTGACTATCTGTGTGTGTGTGTGTGGGTGTGTCCCTCTCGGTGTATGTGTGTGTGGGTGTGGTTTGTTAAACAGATTAGCCACTCTGGAAATTGTTTAAAGGAATATAGAATACCATCGTTAAAATAGTAAAAATCTAAAATCAAGATTAGACTGAAATTGAAATCGCTTCAAAATTTCCTTTTTTAATCTTGAAAGATCTTTAAATTTATATTTAATTAAGCCTTAATCAGGACTAAGAAGAAGTTTAAAGATGACGTTGAGAATTTGGTTTTCAAACTATTCTAAAAACTTATTTCTACAAATTTTACCAATTTTAATTAATGTAAGTTTGCATATAGCCCACCAGAACAAAACCAACAAACGAGATAACCAATTGTAATTAAATGTCCTTAAATCGCCTTTCTGTTAAACTATTTTCATTATCTATTTTTCGTTTTGTCTCTTGCAGATGCTTTTCAAGTGGCTGCTGTTCAGCCTGTGCATAATGCCAGCAATGTTCAGCAATACAAGAAGGAAATGCCCCATGGAATGCCAGTGTGGCATGGATGATTTGGATCGTTATCAGGCCATTTGCACCAAAGGTAAGTGGCGTAATAAATGCAAAAGGCAAACCGCGCATCCGCCCATGCAATGCAAAGGCAAATGCGTGGCGAAATTCGTGGCAAATTATGCAGAACGTGGAAAGTGCTTGAAGGAGCAGTCAAGTACTTTTAAAAGTATAAGTAGGTGATGGCGGGAGGAGGGTTAGTAATAGTAGGACGCGTATCATAATGATAGTATCATTCAAAGCATTTTATTCAACTTTGTAATAGTTCGATTTGTAAATGCTCGGCACACACGCAATGCGCTTTGGGTTCTCTCTCTCTCTCTCTCTCCTCACTTGCTTAGATCTACCCTCATTCATTTCGCTTAAATGTCTGACAATTTCAATTTGTACAACTGTCATTTGCCGTTATACCACTGCCAACAAACGACTGTGGTACAGTATCTGTGGGGCGAGTTTTGCAATCCGAAATAAAGTAAAAAAAAAACACAACTTTTTTGTTAAGCTCATCTTCGACTGCTTCTCTCTATTTCTTTATATAAAAGTATTAAATTTGTGTACCCTTTGCAGAGGGTATAATGAGAATTTTAAGCGATTTGTATCTCTGGTTATCAGTGTTCTCTACTCTATAATGGAACTATATACTTGATCGGCATAGCCTCTCCTTGATATGACTTTTTAAGCCTATAGGGAAGTAACTTGGCTTATAAACTTTTTAGGCCTGCAGTTTAGTTAAGTTTTCAAACTATCTGGATCCAAAAAAGCCACAGCCGCCAATGATTGGTGCAAAATATAGTTTTTGTTCTTAGAACTTATATAGGCTAATATAACATATTATAGCTGAATTGGAATCAAATTGCATAAAGGCAACTTCTGATTCAGGGTATTCTTGTTCTTGTTATTCTTAGAAGTAAGCATTGAATGAATTTATACCCTTCAATAATATATGTTAAATTGTCGCAGACACATAAAAAGCGCAGAAAAACAGATCATTTTATATAATAGACCTAAACTGAAAGCGTGCGCAAACGTCGGCTTTGTTAAATTTAGCTTGTTTGATATTTTTCTCTTGCTTTTACCAAAAAAAAAAAAAAAAAAAGAAAAAATCTATAATTTCAATTTAACGCTTGTTTGGTTAGCACACACACACACATACACTTTCACATTTTCAGTAAGTCCCCAAATTGCTTTGAATGTGTTTGGTTTTTGTCGTTTTAATTTCAAGCCTCAAGTAGAAGAAACTGTCAATGGCAATAAGACTTAAGTTATTTAATTAGAATGGGATATATACAAATATATACATACATATAGACACTTAAATGTACAAAGAGCATAGAAAAAACTATTCAAAGTCATGAAGAACATAATGTCGATAAATTGGCAAAGTAAATGTTGAAATTGTCAATAAAATAAAGAAAACCAAACATTTGGGAAATTTGTTTAAACTAAATGAAGGAGAAATAAGTAAAGTGAATTATTTTTCAATTTTTGGCAAATTTTTGTTTGCATCAAAATCGTTTTTCTCAATTGTTTTTCTTTTGTGAAATTTAGAAGTGAGTAGCCAAGAAAATTTAGATATATTTCTATGATACTTTAAAAGTTACAGTTAAAAGACTTTGGGAGACATTAACTTTTGTGATGATATAGAATATTCCTAAGTGGAGCAATTTTTTTTTTCGAAAAGCACTTTCAGCTGTTTTTTCCTTTTATTTAACCCTTACTTTCCTATACACTAATGAGGATGTATTTAAATTTTGATAGACTTTTGTAAATTTTAAGCATATTAACTTGTTATAAAATAAAAAATGTTTCCCTTGCGACTCAAAATAAGGCAACTAATGAGCGAATTTTTAACATCTTTCTTGAATAACCCCAAAAGGATAATCCTGCTAACATTTGCCAAAAAAAAAAAAAAATGAGAAATAAAATCTGTTGCAATCAGTGTTAATGCTTTGCATTTTTTATGAATAAAATTCCCGCAGCGTGTTCAGTCAACATAAAACAGCGCCAAACAACGGAATTGTATAATAATGCAAAGCATTATAATGCAACTGCACACTAACACACACACACACAACACGACCCTGAACATTCATCTATGTATATGTATATGGTGTTGGGTGGGTGTGTGTGTGTAGGGCCAAGCGAGTATACGAAAACACAATAGAAAAGTCGTTGGACTACAACTGGTGCTAAAAATTCTATAGCATACAAATGGGGGTTAGGGGTAAGCGTAAAGCGTGAAGTGAGAGAGAGCGAGTCGTTAACGGTAACTAGGAAAACTCGGGGAGATCTCATTGCATTTATTTTATACTATTCTTCTTTCTGTATATTTTTATTTTTTTTGTGTGCGCATATCCCTCCCTCCTCTCCTGTTCCGTGCACTTCAATTCTAGCACCGTGTGACTATGCTCGACATTGTTTGCATACATAAAAAGGATAGAATGAATGAAAGGACATGAATTGGGGCCACAAGTTTTTTGTCTGCAATTAATGATCAGAACAGGCTACGTAAATTTCACAACAATAAAATTAGTTCAAGTGTCGTCTCTACTTTGATTAAATAATTTAAATTAACATACGATTTTAACCATCTATCTCTGCAGGTGGTCTTAACTCTTTACCCTCACGAAATGACCTGGATCTTGATGTTGAGGTTATCATCATACAGGGACCAAGGAATTCAATTACAATTGGACCGGCAATGCGACAATTTATGAAATTACAAGTTCTACGGATAACGGACTCCAATCTGCCAGCAATTGGTGCTGAATCGTTTTGGGGTTTGAAATATCTGCGCATATTAGGTGAGTTTATGAGTACTTGGTAAGAGAGCCCGTGTCTGATATGCAAATCAATTGCGAATGATTGTAATAAAAATGCGGTTGAGGCTATAAACAAGAAAAAGGGGTATAAAAAAGCTGCTAACATAAACTTCGTTTTCAAACTCTTGAAGCAATTGAAGGAGATTCAGTTTAATTACCCAATACTCTTTTAGGCTTTATTTGCATTTTGGTAGGGCATTTCACGTGTCTACTTGGCAACAGTTTTATTTTTGATTGGTCTTGCCAATAAAATTGAAATTGATGCGTCAAACCAGAAATAAAATAAGATTGCCAAAATGGTATAAAGGCAAAAGAAAGCAATGTTGATGTTGGTGGGTGTGGTTGGTGGCATTTGAGGGGAGGCCTTTAAACTTGTTTATTTGTATACCCTGCTAGATGTTTACAGTTCTGGTCCAATCTATCCACCAACCATTCAACTCCACATGCCTCCAACCCAAAGAACAGAAAAAACAAACGAAAAAAAAAAAAATGGTGAATTTATTTGCTTCTGCAAAAGTCAGAGAGAGTTGTATTGCAGTTGATGTTCTTTTTTTTTGTTGTGTTTTATCCATTGTTTGCCTTTGTTCTATTTAAATTTAATTTGAAATGAAATTTCGTGTACATATACGTACGTATATTTGTATGTTTTTATTGGCAGAGAAATGGCCATAAGAAACTATATATAGAATGTTAAGAGTTTTAGGTACTGAGAAATTTTGAAAGATTTAAAAATATTGTAGAGATTGGGAAAAAGGAGCAGAATGAGTTTATACTAAATAGATGGCATAAGTAAATTTGTTTACTATCAAACAGTTATTTGTTCTCAAATCGATTTGCAAGTCCTAAAGGAAATTCCAGTGTTGGTCTCATTTGTTATCATAGATAGGAACTAAAAGTCATAGCATTTTGCATTAGTTGAATAATATTTTAAGTAAATAAACAACTGGTCGTATGCGTAATGTGTTTTTGTAACTTTTTAATAGGAAAAGCCTTTCAAACCCAAAACAAGAAGAAACAAGGAAAACCAAATTCTATATTTATACAACTCAACATATGGCTGAAAACCAATAATGACTTATTTCCATTTTCCCATTTTTATGTATGTGTGTCTGTCTTTTTTTTTTATGACGAAATGCCATCAACAACAAACAAACAACAACAATTCCAACAACCATCACCATCATCATCATTATTGGAATGATAATTTTGTTGTTTTGTCACTGTCACCGACAGACCTGTCGAAGAATAATATAACAAATATTACGGAGAATAACTTTCGCGGCCAGGATAATCTCCATGAATTGGATTTATCGAAAAACAAAATTTTACGCATGGCCAGCTCAACATTTCGCCATTTGACGGTGAGTATAATACAATTTAATTATGTTAATCAGTTGAAAATATTTCATAATTAACAGAACATATTTGACATTGCTAATAAAAGTCAATCGAAATGAGAAAAATTGGTTACCTTTGACATGTTTTCACTGTGGCAAAGAAAAAGTTCAGAAATTGCCAAAAACGAAAAAAAAAGCAAGAAATTGCTTTTCTCTGTCTCACCATCTCCCTTTCTAACTAGCTAAGAATCTGTCTTTTCTATTTCTATGCAGTTTTGTTATAAATTTTGAGGAATTTTTAATAGCCAAGCTCAAGATTGTAGCCAACAGAAGCAAAAACAAAATGAGAACCGAAAAATAAAAACTGAAAGTTCTACGTGCTTGAATTTAAGTTATCCTTTTCCTTTTCGTAGGTCCTCTTAGGGGCCAGGAAGCTCCTAAGCATAGAAAGAGAGAGAGAGAAAAAGGGACAGAGGAAGAACATAAAGTTAGTTCCTTTCGATTTTTGAGGCTAGCAATTTTCCCTTCTTGCCTTTTCTGGCCAGTTTACGGTCTCGAGCAGTTTTGCCTGATTTATGAATTATTAGCCAGATTCCTATGGATTCGCTATATGCGGACTTGGATTTTGTTTAGCCAGTTTTGTGTTCATAAACTTTCATTAAAACTCGTATATTGTGCATCCTGCAGGATCTGCGTCGTCTTAATTTGGCCGATAATTCAATTGTGGAGCTGGTGCAAAGGAACTTGTTCATGCTGAGCAGGCTCAAGTATCTTGATTTAAGCGGAAATCCTTTGCAGGATTTACAGCCGGATGTATTTCGCGATGTAACGGTGAGTGACCCTTAAAACAAAGTAAAAAAAAAAAATTCTTCTTTTGCTTATCATTAAATGATTCCCTTTTTACATTTTGTTTTTGTTTTTTTTTCCTTTCGTTTACAGGAACTAAAAGTACTCAAATGTCGCAATTGCCAGTTGAAAAAAATCAATCCGCAATTGTACAATTTATTGCCGCTTTTAAGCGAATTGGATTTGGGACGGAATGAGGTTCGATTTTTGCTTTTTCTCTTTACCCAATCACGCACACAGTTTTAAATTATACTCCCTCTCTATCTCTCTCTCTCTCTCTCTCTCTATCTTTTCTTGCTTTCTTTCTTTCTTTGATTCTCTTTATTGCAGTTCAAATTCCTTGACAAGGATGAATTTCGGGATGTGAAACGTCTTACAAAAGTTTTACTCGATGGTAATCAATTGTCTGTGGTCGTCGACCAACTCTTTCGCATGCAGAAAAGTCTTAATCACTTGGGTAAATTATACTCATTTAGCTTATTTTTGTTTTTATCATAAAAATTTATATATACATACATATATACAGCAGCAGTGTATATGTATGTATGTTTTGTATGAGAGATTTTTCTCAACTTTTTTTCATTTTTTGTTTTTCTTTTCCTTTTTAGATTTATCGTACAATCGTTTGGCTAAAGTACCCAACGATTCCTTCTTGCAATTGACCAATTTAACATTTTTGGACTTATCCTACAATAAATTAGTCCGTCTGGAGCCGCAATCTGTGCGTAGTTTAAGCAATTTACAAACATTAAACATAAGTGGCAATGTACTGATGGATTTAATGGAGATGAGAGAAACTTTTGAGGTAAGCTCATGCTAAATAGGCAAACTAATTTTGTTATATAAATTACATAGATTATACAGAAAACATAATTATATGTTAACCTGATAGTAGTTTTAAATTGTTTTTTTTTGCTGGTGTGCCAATACTTTTTATTCTCACTGCTTAAATGTAAATGTTTGAAACACAAAAACAAAAACTTATTGAATTAACTCTACTCACCCCTAAAATACTAACATTGGACTTTTACACTGCAAAAAAGAAAAAAAAATTAACACCCAGTTAAACTGTTCGCCAATTTGACTTTTACTTACATACTCTCCACTTATGAAATCGATTCCGACCGCTGGTATTTGAGTCTTTATTATCTTGTAGTGTAGCAAAGTTGAAATATAACTGCACAGAACAAAAAGAAACAAAAAGAAAACACTCAACTCTTTGCTCTCTCAGTTATTTTTTTCTTGCACTTTACTAGGAGAGAGCACAATGAAGGATAACGGCACTTGCAAATCTCGCGCACTTTTTTCTACTTTTACGTTCATATGTACATTCATACATTCTTAAACTTGTATATATGTAATGCATATGTACATTCTTTTACACTCTTACATATTGCAAAACATACACACACTCTTTTCTGTATATACATAAGAATGTATATATGTATAAGCATTATTATATACTCATATATACATATGAATTTTTGTTTGAAAGCCTTTAATGTATATTTGCAAACATATGCATGTACATACATACTTATGTTAATCAGACAATGATTATTTATATTTTTAACTATTATTTAATATAACTCTTATTTTTTATCTTTTTAAACTCAAATATCTATTATTGCTTAAAGTAATTTTGAAGCGCTATTAGACACAATTAACTCTAGTTTTGCTCCGACTCGCTCTGCTTACCAGATCAAACTGAGAAGCTCTCTCAATTGCTCTCAATTTGCTCCTACGCCTTGTCATCTGTTCTCTTTAGCATTTGCAGTAAAAGGCAACAAGAGGCGACATGTTCAGTTTAACTGTTCTCATGACCGTCCCCCATACCCCCCCTCCATTAACATAACAACTTCGGCGAATGTATAGCAAAAATTTCAGTGTCAATATTAAAACAAATTTAACGTTACGTTCGCTCCTGGATAACACACAAAAAAACGAATAGTTTATTGTTACTAGTTTGTTCCTTTTCTGCGTATTGAAATGTTTATCGCTTTTAATTTTGGGAAGTGTAAAGCAACCAACATTCTGTTGATCTATGTATGAATGAACTTAATTAAGATGTTTAGTTAAGAATTAATTTTATTTTACTATACTACCTAAAACTAATTTTTAATATGAAACTGTAAACAGTGTGGTTTCGACTTAACTGGCCAACTTTTACTTTATTCTTATTGGCTTAGCTAAACAACCGTGGACTTTCACTATAATTTGAAATATTATTGCATAAAATATAAACTAATTTAACACTTAACTTAATTGTTCATGTGGTTTTATATTTTTTATGGTTACAGATTATACCACAACTAACAAATTTGGCCATTGCGGATATGGGAAAATTGCCAATTGGCTTACTGACTCCTTTCAAACAGTTGCGTTACTTGAATATCTCTGGCAACTCATTGGACAATATGGCATTGCAAGTTATCGATCCTTGTCGTGAGTTAGAGGTAAGTTTTTAGACTCAAAAAGATGCCAAGAGAAAGAGGGTAAAAGTCCTTTTTGTATTCAGAACTGAAATGTGCAACAGAAACAATGGTAAAGAACTTTTTGATGACTGTATGGGGAGGGATTGAATCATGTTTTGGTCCTGTATTGTACGTGTCGCATATACATACATATACATATATGTGTACATTGACATAAATATCCTTTTGTTTTTACATGAAGCAACAATTTATCATTTTATAGCCATTAAGCTTTTCATTTTAATTGAATTTAATTGTGTAAACACACTTCAATCTTACCCTTTTTGCTCTTAAGCCCCCTTTTGGGTCATTGTTTTTGGATATTTGCCACAAAATTGTTGTTCGTCTTGGTCAACTAATTGCCTTTTAATGAAAGAATGCAAAGATATATTTAAATTTGATTATATATATATATTTGTTTTGCGTTCTCTATACAGTTTCTCGATCTATCACGAAACCAACTGCATGGCATCAATGAGGATACGGCAATGAGGATTCAAGGCATACGAAATGTTCGACTCGATAACAATCCTTTGATATGCGATGAGTGTCACATGGGGAAATTAATAAACGTTGTACGACAAGTAAGTTTAAATATAAAATTACATAGTAATGAGGAAGTTTTTATACCCTGAAAAGGCAAGAGGTAAGCTAGCTTTCAAATTTTAGTAATGTTTTTTAAAGTTTGAACAAAGAAATCAAGATCTGGAAATTTCAATTCCATAACTAAAAAATGTTGATTAATCCTCAGATTCTTTCTTCTTGACTGTACTTCATATTGTTATAGATTTTTGGTGTTTTGTAAGGATCATTATAAGAAGAAATTGTTTGTACATTTATTTCAGAATTTGAAATCAATTATAGATTTGTATAATATAGTGAAAAGATCCATCATTCATAAACTTTTAAAGATGACAAATTTAAATTTTTAAATTACATTTGCAAAGAAAATATTCTGAATATAAAAATGTCCAAAGATCCCTCTAGAACAGCTTTTCCTGATAAAAGGACATGTTTGTACTTGTATATACGCACTCTTTAGATATTTCTTACTATAGGTAATATACCCTTTTTGATAGGGCTATTAAAATGGGAAACCCAAGAAAAATTCAATTAGTTTTTTCTTCTCGCTCTGATTGATGATTCCAACTGATATAAAATGAAAATGAAATTTTATTTTTCATCATGTCCATTTCTCTCTCTCTCTCTCTCTCTCTCTTTCCCTTGTGTTCTTTCATTGCAGCTCCAATGGAAATGGGATAAATATCCAATTTGCTTTTTGCCAAATAGTTTACGAGGTGCTGAAATAAATAATTTGGATATTGGAGGCCTGCACTCGTGCCTGGATTATATTAGTGATGAAGAACAGAACGCGGCAAGCACTTCATATAACTTTCTTGAACATGGTAAAAACAAACAAAAAAAACACAAAAATGCAAATTAAATAAAGTCTTTAGCCAAATTGCAATGCTATCTTTTACTCATATTCTTTCTCTCTCTCTCTCTCTCCTTATCTCTATCTATTTTGTTTGTTCTTAGGTGGTCTTAATACTTTGGCCATTTTGGGTGGCATCATCTTTGTACTAATTGCCGTCATTATCCTGTCGCTGGTGGCTTGCTTCTCGAAAAATCGTGCTCGTTATTATACCAGAGAAGATCATTTAAGTGGCAGTAAGTAAATTCCATTTATTCAATTTCTCCATCTCTTAAAACAACAACAAAAATAACAAACCGAAAAATGGCGAAGGTAAAAGACTGCAATAAGAAATATAGCCAGCCTAATCCTTCGCCTTAAGTTGTTGTTTTTCTTTTATTTTATTTTTTTCTTTGGCATTTTTCCAAACTCGAAGGCGTTGAAATGAAAAACTGACTCTCCCTTAAAGACATTTTCTTTCAGTTTTCTACAGAAATTAAAAAAAAAAAGAAAAGAAAAGTGTTCTGGCACACTTAATTAATTACAAGTACGTGCTTCATTATGCTCTCTCTCTCTTGAATTTAATGGCGGAATAAATAAAAGTTCACACTGACCAAACTTGATGCCCTCATGAGAAATGACACACCCACACATATACACGTGCATACATATGTATATATATTGCTTGGGGCACACCTGAGAATCTAACTTGGTTAGTTCACACAAATTGGCCCTGGGGCTAAGGCAGAGCTATGTCATTCAACAGAAAGCACTCAAGGGAAAACAGCTAACAAAACAGAACGCAAACTTCTCAAATTTGCACAATTGTGCCTAAATTTCAGTTTTTTTTTTTTCCTTTCTGCTGTTTCACAAAACAATAAAAACGACCTTGGCAGATTGAAACAAACCACCTCAAATTCAACGAAAATCCACATACCCTTTCAATTTTTGTGCAACAAATTGTCTTTTCTTGGCGTTATACCATAACAAAATGCTGGTAACGGTTTAGTCACAGAAACAAAAGTTTTTTGTCTCATAGAAATTTCAATTCCCGCATCATGAAAGTGCCGCAAAATGAAAGTGAAAAGAAAACTTTGTGTGAAAGGACAAAGCGGGGAAAAAGTGCATCGATTTGCAGTGGATGAACATTTTTTTGAGCAACAGTTTGAAGCATTATGTGAAGAGATATAAAAAAGAGACAAAAAGTCTTTCTTTCTATGGGATACTAAAAATTGAAGTTGAGATATTTGAAATAGAACTTTTTTGAGTATAAAAATCTGAATTTCATGGATTTTGTGAGAGTTTAGCGACTTTTAAAAACGGAAGACTTTAAAATATTTTGTGACCTGAGATCCTAATAAATAAGGGATTTATAAACAACTGTGAGAATTTAACGAGAAGTAGCTTAGAGTATAGTTTCTAACAATGATAAAGCATTCGATTTAAAGTTTGATACCTAATTTAACACGCTCATTTCACTTTTTCGCTTTATATAGTTATAATTCCCAACTAGTTTTAGCAGTGAATTGTAATTCTCAACTAGTTCTAGTAGCAGTGTAAGACTGTTAAAGAGAAAACTTAAAAGTTCTCAAAATAGTAATTAAACTTAAATACAAATTTCATTTTAATTCACAAAAGGAAGGCAGTTAAATTTTTACACAATTTTTATTCAATTGGGAAATTGCTTTTCTCTGATAATTTGGTTTTCTCTTTATTTCCCATCATCTTGTTCCCAAGGCGATAGCAAATGTTTGGAAAAGAACTTAGAAGCAACCACAATTACAACTCTTGGGAATGGCAATTCACAAACAACAACTACCACACTGACATTAGCGACAACGCCTCCTGCAACAACTGCAATTGGAGCAGTACTTGGTAGTGGAACTGGGGCAACAAATAACACATCAAATGGCCAAAGCTTAAGTCTCAGTCCGGTTAATGGAGCCAGTCGGCAAATAGAGGCAGCTGCTGCCAGCGGCAATAGTGAAGATGCTGGCAAGGAAATCAACTTTACATTTCCCATAGATGATCGTGTTTGCACCATTGACGAATTGGTTTTACCACCAGCTCCACCACCACCCGCTGTTCATCATCATCTTCATCAGCAACATCCACAGCATCCCAGCATGGGTAGTCTTATGTATAGCGTCTCGCCTAGCAATGGACTAACTGGGACAGCAACAACTTTGGCTGCTGTGGCCGCGGCAGCAACTGTTATACCACCCGGAGCACCTTCACCAGCTGAGGCTGTGGTTGTGGTACTACCACCACCACCTCCACCGCCAGGAACATCGTCGTCACTGTCGTCCCATCAGATGGATGGCAGTCTGGCCAGTTTGCGTGAGGTGCAGCAACAGCTGGTACATTTAAGCAGCACTCTGGAGCCATTGGTCAGCGTTAACTGACCCAAGGGCTTAACAGGAAAAGCAGTTGGAGGAGCCTCAGTTTCGGCCTCAGCAACCGCAGGAGCTGCATCAGCATCAACAGTATCTTCGTTGGGTAAGTTTGCCAAGCAAACAGTAAGTACGACACCGACATAAGCCGCAGGAGAGTTGCAGCTGCAGCTGTCCAAGACAGACCTGGAGCCTGGTCCCTTGGTAAAGGGATAACCGGGTAAGGGCAGAACCAGTGGCAGGTATAATTAATCACAATGCGGTAGCCTAGTTTTCTGGGGTCAAATTGAAGTGCAGTAATTAGGATTTGAGTTTGTATGTAATTAAGTTCATTAATCATTGAAATGAATCCAGAATTTAGTTAGTACTACCAACTAGGGAAAATCATGAAACTTTTTATAATTTCATTTAGAAACTTTAGTAACATTTTCATCAATTAACAAACAAACTTCTTATTCAATTCAAACTGCCATTTTTACAAAACAATTAATTCGTTTTTAAATCGATTTTTTTATTTTTTTTGTATATAGATTAAGAAAAACACTTAAAAAATATTATCGAAAAATTATTAGAAATTTAAGTGGTTCAAAAGTAACTTAATTATAAGTAAACGAACACATTTAAAATGTGATAAAAGAAATGAAAATTTTGAAGAATGTATATAAATAATTAAAAAAGAAAATAATTTAAAATTAATGATCTTTGTATATTTTTGGCCAATGCGATTCAAAATTGAGCAGCCGCTCTTAGCACTTAGTTAGAGGCTTAGATTAACATTTAAAAAACAAACACATATAAAATTTGTATTAAGTGAAACATACATACATATATGCATACATACAATACAAATATAAGATCATATTGCAATTACAATTAATAATAACAATTATTTATGTTTCAAATTAAAACAATCAATTCAAAAGACACCCAACTTAGCAGCCCAAACGATTTTCATTTTTTATTTAACAGAACTTTTCCTTTATACATATATATACAAGAATATGTATAAGATCAAATAAACCATAATAAAGTGTGACTGTTAAAAGGAAATTGCAATAGTTTTAAAAATCTTAATCATTTATTGTATGAAAACGAGGTGTGGACGGTAAGTAACGAAAACTGAAGAATATGCACATGGAAAAAGAATAAATCAAATAATAACAGTTTATTTCTTTCCAAATGTTATACAAAAATTTCAACAATTTCAAGGATCAATGATTGGTTGTGAAATTTCATTTAACATCTATATACAGTGCAAGATTTTACAATTATTATCCAATTTATAAGACGAAAAGTGGAATCAACGAATTTTCTTATTCGAAAGTTTTATTAATACTTACCTAAAGGCCATTCAAATATTAAAACAAGTAAACAAAGTTTTAAAGTGGCCTAAAAATATTTTAATTTCAAAGTAAATTGCATACAGAAGCACATTTTTAACATTAAGAAATCTAGCAGATAAAGTACTGGATAAGTTTTAATTTTTAAAGTAAAGAAATTCTATTTATATTCATATTATCATTCAATCATTGATTCAGAATTAGCAAGACCTTTCTATAACTCCAACGCTATAACTAGTTGAGAATTACAAACAAATGCACGACAGAAAGAAAACTTTAATGAAACAAAATAAGTTTTAAAATGACATATTATCTAACATAGTTTCTTGTTTTATTACTTAAGAGTCGTGCTGAACATTAAAGATGACCACACAAGTAAGTAGAAGGAAAGTATTGAATAAAAAATTCATTCATTCCCATACCCATTTCGTTTACCACACTCAGTTGCATCATTTGTGGTTCTCCTTATGGTTGCACTTTGTTCTGCTTCTGCCACTTCTATTTCCCTTTACCATTGTGTGGCATTTGAAATTATGTTTGTAACATGTCGCTAACCATGTGCTGCTGCCTCACTTCCCTTTGCCTAACCACCCAACCCCCCCCTTACCCGATCCACCCGTTATCCGTATGCCATCCTTATATTATGTAACCGAAAGTGTGCTACTGCTCTTCCTTAGAAGCGACCAACCATTTTAACTCAACGCAAATGAAAATTGCTTCCGTTTCCGTTTTCCGTGGCGGTTTTTTTGGTTACGGATTACGGATTTGGATTGCTATTGTTACTGATTTTCGTTTGTGAATACAAGCTGCTGCTGCTTCTGCTGCTGCTGCTCATCCTTCTGCTCCTCGACTTTGATTTAGATTGTCGTACGAATAATATAACATTCCAAAGTGGTGAAAATAGCAAAATTGATATGGTTGAGAGAATTTATAATGTCTTAGAATGAAGTGTAAGTAATTGCCTGGGTTTTGGAAGACTATATAGAAGCACAATAAAGTTTTTAAATTTACTTCAGTGTTTATTTTTAAAAAAATTTGGAATCACTGGAGTTTATGATATGAATATTTGTAAAGAAAAGTAGAATTGAAAAGTGGAAACCTGAAAAATTAGTCTTTGATTTAAGTATTCAAAATCTATTTATTATCTTAGACTTTTTCTTTTTCAGAATATATATTTGCCAGTTATTAAAAACTAACTATCAACTAAATTTCCAGAAAATTTTCCAATATTTCACCCTTAACTTTTCTTGTTGTACTTCATTGTTATAAGAATAAAAATTGGAAAAGTAAAGTTTAAAAATAATCGTTTTATCCACTTTTCATCAGCATTGAAAAATGCCTAGACATTCTCCTTAAAACTGATAGACAATTTCCATACATTTGCTATTACCAATGGTCAGAAGCAGCAGGCAGCTGGGACTAGATAGATTCTGCCAAGTCAAGTTGCTTGGTCTTAAAATGAGGATGGAGCTAGGAGCAGAGGGTAGGGGCTTCTGAAACGCATTTGAATTTATGCATGAACATTGGGTAAAGAGACTTTTCTTTGGGAATGGCGTTTACAGTGTTTTGTTGTTGCATTGAAAATGCATTTCAAATTGCAGTAGCAGACAGAAAATAAAGGATGAGAATAGTGTGGAGTGAAGTGGAAAGCAAGTGGCCACCTCTTGGCCATTCCATCCAAGTGCATGCAAATTGAGCAATGCGGTTGGAAGTTCGCTCTTGAGATTGCACACATCAATATTGGCTACACTTGACACATGCCAAGTGGGCACAGGGATGAGCCTGTCCAGCATTGATTAACATTTGAAGTGAGCAATGGTAGTAGAGAAAAAAGAAAACTTTACTAAATTGGCATTGCATCAACTCCCTGTCTCTTTTTGCAAGATGGTTTCTCTATCTATATAACTCCTTTTAGCTTAATTCACTTGGCAGCTCACATGAAATTGCTCATACGCAGCGTGTTCTAGGGATTTGAAAGTTGTAAAATATTTTTTTTTACTACATTCACTTACAAGCAATTGACGACGTAAAAGTAACAGCAGCAAAATGTACTAAAGCCCTCCCCATCTGCTTGGCTATCAATTGATTTTCTATTTTAATGCTCCTCAACTTCAACTTCAACATTTCTTTTTTTTGTTTTTTTGTCTATGTCTATAAAAAATTTCGTTCCTTCAGTTTCCCTTTGCCCCAGCTATGCTTTTTATTAGGTTTACTTTCCTACCATTATTTTTTTTTTTTCGGTTAGGGTGCAACAGTTGCGGTTCAATGTGTAAATTTAATCATTCAGCTTACTTAAGTATGCTGCAGTGCAGCAGGAGTAGCTGCATGAGTACCATCTAAAGGAACCTGCTTGTTTTATCGTCTATATATGTGAAAGCAAATTTTGTGAAAATTTAATTAAATGCATTTGGTTTTTCTGCTAGGTTAGGCATGTGAACTACTTTATAACAAAACAGCTCATTGTGTGTTAAGCTTTTTTAGTTAGTTTATTTAGGGTAAAACTGAATTACTTTGATAAACGTTGAAAAATTATTTATACAAAAATTCCTTAAAATAGTGTTTCTTTAACTCAATTGTAGATGTAGTAAGAAAGAGAACATTTTGTGGCTGTCTGGCATGTTGTAATTGTTGCAATGATTGATTTAACTTCTTCAACCAGTTATTTGTAATTAGACTTTTGGGATTAGAGAATTTGAAAGTCTAACTACTACTCTTTTTATACATATATGCTTTTGATTTATTTGCCTAAAAGACTTTTCTTAATAAATTAATTAACTATTATACAATTTTAATCTTTTGGTTTCGTTAAGTTTTGCACTTTTTGAATTACTTAAAATTTAAGAATGCTGGAAAAACGAAGCACGGCTACAGAGTGGGAGACTTGGTAGCAGTCAATAAGACGCAGTTCGTCATAGCTGGTCAATATGTATTTGGGCCCATTGAAGTTATAAAGGTCAAAAGAAGTGGAATTCATGGTGTCAGGAAGATGAGAAACGTTGAAGGATCAAATATCACTGCAACAAGTTGTAATAACATGAAGTTTTAACACTATGAGGTCGAAAACGATGACTTTTTAGTATTTGGCTGAGATAAAGAGGATCATAAGAAGCGGAGTTGCCATGCAGTCGATGGACTACCCATTTTGCATTGAAGTTGTTTCTTGGGTAATCTATCAATGTGAGTAGACAGAGATGATGGCAACCATAAGGAAACAGTTGGCAGTCATTCGCCAGTCGTCAGTATGAGCTTGATCACAAGCTGTATAAAACATTATAATTTCTTTAATTACTAAGTACTTTATACAAATTCTTTTAGATATAGTAAATCAAATATAATAATTAACAAATTTTACAATTCTTTTGAACACAATAAAGTTAGCTTTATCTGCATTCAATTCAACTGTAAAGCTTAAGAACAAAATTTAAGAAAATTAAAGCAATTTATTATCTATAAGTTATTTAATTTCTATTTTAGACTTAATCAACAACTTATATAATACCACTAAATCTGCCATTTAAGCTCAAAAGTAAACAACATGACTCAACAGTATTGATAGACCTAAATTAAAAATATATATAAATATATATTTCAACTCCCGCAGTTTTGTTTTTCCTATAAGATTTTCAATATATAATATACTTTACCCTTTTCTACTAACCTCTGCCCATTATACTTTTTCATCTGCTGACAGCTTTGACCAATCAATCACATTATATGCTTGCTAAGTACTTACCAAAAACTATTAACCCTTAAACATTGCTTAGCCAATGACAAATCGTTTTTCTCTTAACCAAACAACGGGTGGGCATGGAATCCTTAGTTTCTAATTGCTTTTCCACAGCATTTGTAAAACTAACACAAAAAGAAAAACACATAAGAAAGCAGAGAAGAGAGAGAGAAAAAGCCTGTCAACAATTAGGAATTAGTAAATGGAGAACAAAACTACAAGAAAATCTGAAATAGGAAAAAACCCCAGTGTACTGAGATTTTTCCCCCATTTCATTTCGAAACACGTGTGACACTCTCAGAATGTGTCAGAACATGATTTTTTATTAAGGCCCTGTAGCAATAAACCAAACCAAACCAAAAAAAAAAAATAGGAAAAAGAAAAATATTCAGTTTTGCGGTGGTGAAACTATGACAGAACTAAAAAGGAAAAAATGAAAATCTCGGCGTACAATGAAAATGATTGCAAACTCTTCTGCTCCCTTTGGGTCATATAAGGGTGAACACCAAAAAAAAAAAAAAAAAAAGAAAAGGAAAATTTTTGTTTAAAAGAGTTGAAACATCAAAATGGAAAAGTTTCCTTTTTAACGATATAAAACGTTTATATCTGAGACAGAGAAAAGTTAAAATCGGTTTTCAATTTCTTTTGCATTAATTGAGAGAGGAATTTTCATAAATTGTTAAAAACAGAAAGAACTTTAAATTTTAGAGCTAAGCTTTAAGGAAAATGGGGATAAAAGCATGAAGAAAGTTTAGATCAAATTTTGTGAGATCGAATAATTGAATAAAAACTAAAAAACTTAATTAGAATGCCAAATTTGTTATACATTTCATTTTACTCCTTATAATTTTAGTATATTTTATCAATATCACAAAAGTCTTTATCCTGACTTTACTTAATCCTTACCAATCTAAATGTAAACTTAATCCTTAAGACTATAAAATTTCTAACAAAATGCAAAAATAAACATAACCATTTTAGGTATATTTATACTGATTGTTCCAAATAGTGTGCTAAATTGTGAACAATTTATTTTTTCCACAAACAGAAAAAAGTTTCAATTTCTTATTTCCACCTGCAACAAATTATTCCTTTGGGCGTAATAATAAAGTTTTATGTGGCACAAAAACAAAATCAATTCATTGCTAGCCAAGTTTTTGTGTGCGGCTAAGAAAAAGTTTCAATAATTTCAAACACGTTTATTATTAGGCCAATTTCGATGAAGTAAAGCCTTCAACTTTGTAACCACCACAAGGGACATAAATAAACAATATGGGAATATATTTATCAAAGGGAAAGAAAATCCAAAAAAAGGATAGAATAAAATAAAGTAAACAAAAATTTTAGATACTCTAATTTTGGTAAAACATAAAAAAATCTATGGAAATTATAAACAATTCTTAGAGAAACTGAAATTGAAAAATTATAAATTATATTTTAAACAAAGATTAAATAGAAAAAATTTGTTATTATTAGGATTCAACTTATCTCCATAACATATATCTGGCCTAAAAATCTTTAGACCCTTGCTTAGGTTAGTGAAATAAAACCAGACGTGAAGCTTAAAGGACGTCCCGCGGAGATTTATGTTGAGACAAAAGTTAGGCGCGTGTGTGTGACTCTCCATTAAATGTGTTAATAGGATAAATATGCAAAACAAAAAAAAAAATGAAGAAGCCAAAAAGGGAAATACTGTCAAATTTATTTACCACCCGCTAACAGCAAAATAAAAAAAGAATATATATATATAAATATTTTTTAAATTTTTAAAAGGCTTTAACAAAGGAATGGAATTGTAGAGATAGAAAACAAGAGACAGATAGAGAGCAATAGAGATAGAGCTATATAAAAGCCAAAGGGGCTAAAACCTAAACACGTTCAATGCCAGCAAATATTGGTAAATGGAAAAGCCCCATGTTCTAGCTAGTATAACAATACGGATGAACGAACTTAAGCACGCAGCTTTTGTGTATTGAACATGTCATCGACAAAATTTGTGTCAAAAACTCACCGCAAAATACCAGCAAAAAAAAAAAAAAAAAAAAAAAATAGTAGACAAGAGTCCGGGAGCGGTGTGGTGGTAAGTGCAAGTGCATTGTTGTACTGGCTAGGCAAAAGCCATTTTCACAATATTTTCAGTTATGCTACCTTCATCTGGACTCCCAGTAACATGGCTTGCCACTTTCGGTTTTTTGTTTTTTTCTCGGGTTTTGTTTGCTTTTCAGTTCGGTACGGTTTTGGTTCAGGCATTTTTACCTGGCCAATACATCAATTTAAACAAGGCCAGCATGCACATGGGAAATTAGGCAGCTATTACGTTATTCTTTCATGCCAAATACAGGCGAGAGATAAAACATATACCAAAACATTTTGCAATTTAACCCTTAAAGTTGCTCAAAAACAATCTGTTGGACAGATGTTTATACTAGGTCACCAAAATAAACATGCCGCAGGTCAAAAGCTTAATACCAAAATTGCATTTTAGTAATCAGCAAGTGTAACCAACAGATAGTTGCAACTGAAACACACACCTTTGATATATACGATTAAAATTTCTAAACCATTTCCCTCTGATCATGATAATCATCATAAGGTTCAACGACATGGAAAATTGCAATGAAATATCCAAAAAAAAAAAAAAAAAAAGAAAGAAAGCAAATAAAAGGAGAGGAATAAGAAATTTTAGTCGTCTAGAAAGTAAAAGCAATGAAAGTAGCAAGAATATTTTTAAGATGGAAGACTTTTCTATGCCCTAGGTTTTTGGGTTGTGGGTAGCAAGAAAGTTATAGTAAGTAAGTAAGTGTATGATTAAAAAGATACTTAAAGAGTTTCTGTCTTAATTATTTATATAAGTTATTAACTATTTTTTAGTCTAAAAGATATACATATATTTAATAGAGTAAAAAGCTTATTTAAGAGTTTATATACCAATTTATATACTAACGAAAAATAGTACAACAAAACTATATACATATATGTGGGATTGGGTCTGGCAACGCTGACTGGATAGCCCTGTCAAAAGAAGAAGTAAACAGCGAGAGCAAATGACAGAAAGTTCTGTGCGTGCATAGATTCGAATAAAAAAACGATCAACGACGAAGTAAAACGATCGATAACAAATAAAACGATTAAAGACGACTAAAACGATCAATGACGAATACATAATTTGTTATTTTTTGTTTCTTAAAAACAGGTTTAACCTATAATAAAATTTAAATAAACCAAATTGCTACATTTATAAAGGCCAGTTATAGTAAAATATTCAACAAGCAATTGAATAGTAAATCCTATTTATAATAAATTGCATATCGATCGAATGTTAGATTAAAGGAGATACCTTACCGATCCATATTTACTTTTACTAACGATCAAGTCCCCTACTTGTAATAACAGGTAACAGAAAGTTACCTAACTAACCGATTTACTAGTAACTGATTAAGGAGGTATAAACAACAAGATTACTTAATTCCTAATCAGTCAATAAGGAAAATATACAAATTTATGAAAGCTTAACGATAACTTTATTGAGCTATTATGAATTTAAAAATTGTAGAATATTATTTAATAATATTTATGAATATATATTTTAAAACCAAGAGAGAGTGTAAAAATTATCCAGAAAATAGAAAATTTTTTCCCGCAATTAACTACTGAGTATCCTTATCAAACAAAAAACATTTCAGAAAAATTATTCAAATGTTTAACAAGGCGGATCAACTATTTATATACTATATATATATATCCCCCAAATTTTGTTTTACATTACCATAATATACTCTTTCAACCAATATATGCAGGGTATGAAAGAAAAGGAAAAATGAAAAAATATTGTCAATGACGCCAAAAAACCTTCTCAACAAGAAAACGACAATCAATGTTACCGCTGGCTGCCTGGCTGACTGCCTGCCTGCCATTTCCAGTTACCATTAGCCCAAAGGAAGGACATGTCCTCCATCCATAGAAATATAGAAAAAAAAAATCATAGTATAAGAAGGAAAAAAACTGCTACCGAGTGCTGCATGAGTGAACTTGGCAGAGAAAGAGAGACAGAAATAGAGCAGGGGGGAAAACTAGGATGACGCCGACGACGACGACGACGATGTGCAAACTGGCGAAGTGACAGCAAATGGCGCGGAAATTCTGTGTGTGTACGCCAACGTCAACTAATCGTGGGTGAACAAATCTCTCAATATACATATATATATATATATATACAAACATACATATGTACATGCATATGTAAGTATGTAAATACATATGTATGTATGTATGTATACCAAGGTGTAGCTGCTAACGGGCAAACGTCATAGAAGGTAACTTGAGCTTCTTGTTGTTGTTTACGTCAATCGTTTTTCCTGATGTTGGTGTTGGCCATGACGACGCCTCTAAAAAGAAGCCACAGGCGGTAGCAGGTACACAGGGTACAGGGCAGAGGGGCGGTATACCATTGGTCATGCATTGATTGCTGGTAAATTTGCATCGTTCTGTACATTGCACACACACACATCCATCTTTGTCTCTGTGTGTGTGTATGCTGAAGTACGGGTCAAAGAATTTGCAAATTGAATAGTCGTCATTCAATTAGATAATTTTTAAGGCAATATGTAATCAAGAATTAAATAAAAAACCGCTAACCAAACTGTTAACTTCATATTGATTCTTGTGTGGTAAATGTTGACCAGATTAGAATTAAGTAAGTTAACATTTTATAACTAAATTAAGATTTGTAATATAGAAGCTAGATAACTAACTGGAAATCACTATCTAAGTGTTAATTAAAATGTAATAAAATGATGAATTAGTTGATATATATATGATATATATGGCAAAACAAATCAAACTGCAGTTTTTATCTTTTTTAGCATTTTAATACTTAAAGATTTCCTTTACTCTTAAGGATAATGAACTATATTTCAATTTAGATTCGTTGTGGAACACATTGGCATTCATCACAGAAAAATGCTTTGAATTCTAAACAGTTTACATTTTTAGAATATATTATATATATTAAACAAACATATCCTAACCAACTATTTACTCAATCTTCTATTCACTATTCTCCTGATTCATAAAAAATTGTAAGATATTGTAAGATTAAAACATTCAAGTAATTATAACTTTTTTTTTTGTTTGACGCTCGCTTTCTAATGGCAAAATATGCGATCTGGCAACCTTTGCTTAACTTGATCTCAGAAGTGACGAAAAAACACAAAATCTAGTAAATTCTTTAAAAGTCAAAACTGTGAAGCCAAAGATTCCGAAATCATTAAGAAATATTAAAAATCAAAGAAGTAAAGTTCTACTTTGCCGAAATTTGTATTCTCAGGCAGTTTTTGACTATTTTTGGCGGTTAAAGTCAATTTACTATATCTTATAGTTGTCTGATCGGACTGATTTTTATACTTTATCAGACTGATTAATAAATAATTTTATCTACCAAGTTTCAACTATATAGCTTAAAATTTAAGGTCTATTTCTAGCAAAGAAACAGACAGACAGACGGACATGGCTATATGAACTGGACTATTGATGCTGGTCAAGAATATATATACTTTATGGGGTCGGAAACGTTTATTTCTTTGCGTTACAAACGTTTGACCAAATTTATAATACCCTCTGTAAGGGTATAAAAAAGACCATTCAATGACTTATGGAAGTTCACTTACGCTCTTTCTTTATTCCTAAGTAACAGAAGGCAAGCAAAGTTTACCTTATAAACAGTGAACTTATAGTAGAGAAGGTAATATGATACGACCAAGATTTTCTTATTATTTTTTTCAAAATTTAAATCAAATGACTATCTATCAAAAACTGACTTAAATTGTTATGCAGTCCTCTTGGTCGTCTAGTACTTTGCATAATTTCGACTTTAAATGAAATTGTCTTTCTTACTTTTTAAATTCACTTCATAGTGACATTATATGTACTTTGCATTCAATTATGTAAAAGCCTTAACTGACAATGTTTTAGTTGTTATTGTTGTTGCTATTGTTCTTTTTGTTTCAAGTTGTACAACAAAATCACATTAGCATAAAGTAGGCTACTTAACAAAGTCATTGAACGTAATAATTATTATACTCCTGACATTAAAAATATGAACAAAGTTGTGTGATATATATTCTGCTTTATTGTGTGGTCGTGGTTGAGTCCTGTATGTGTGTGTGTGTGTGTACTTCCCGGACAGTCGCCATGGGTCCAACAAAAACCAAGGCAATAATGAAGAGGCGGCAAAAACTTTAGCACTTACATGGTCATAGTTGTCCCCATCTTCATTTTAGTAGTTGTGAAAAGAAATGAAGTAAAGATATATGAGAGTATGTCCAGATGTGTGGTAATATCTTTCTATTCCAAGAATTTAAACAATAATTAAATTCTATTAACTTTTCAAGTTACTACCAACCAGAGCATATATCTACATATACATTGATTGAATAAGAATTTCTATTACTTGTGCCAAATGCTGAGCTAACAAATGCTTTTGTTCGTTTTGCAAAAGAAAAGAAAACCATAAATCGATTTTATATGGTTTTACTTGTTATAAATTTAAAAGTTCTTTTTAAGAGTTCAAAAAAAAAGAACATTTAAATGCTTTAGAAAAAATCTAAACTACTATTGTAGGAAATTCTTTGACAAACCTAATAAGGCTTTGTATTACACTTTAAAGAATTTTTTCTTATAATAATTTTTGCTTTTGCATTTCTTAATAACTGTGAGTAATATAAAATTAATAAAATGAAAACATTTGATACCATATTTATAGAATTAATTGCTGTCATTAAAATATTAACAGGTCGCTTATCACTGCTTAACAATCATACACACACACACAGCTGAGAGCTTATGGGCATAAAGTGCCTCAAGGTCGAACAATTAAATTAACAATGAATTACGTAAATGGATATGTCTGTCTCAGTATTTCAACACGTTATAATTTTGTTCAACAAAAAAAAAAAAAAAAAGAAACATGTCACAAAGTCAGCTATTTTTACATTGCTAATACGCCATGTAGTACGCTCATTATTTAATGGCCAACTATTGATTCACAAGACCAACTGCAATGTCAATATCAAAGCCACACGCATATATATAAGAGAAAGAGAGAGAAAGAGAGAGAAATAGACTGAAAGAAACCTTAGAAAATCTTTCCAACAAAAATTGTTTAGTTTCTCCAAACGAACTAATTGAATTTGCACAATGCCAGGTATAAATGGCGGATTGCCATGGCCCGTTAATTAAATTCGACGCGAAGAACGCAACACGGCGGACGGCACACAAAAAAAAAAAAAATTAAAATCGAATCAAACGTTAACTACAATTTAAATCAAAAGTATTTTCAAAATGGTTGTCAATTTCAAAGTTTTTAAGAAATGTTCACCGAACAACATGATCACGCTCTATATGAATAGGCGTGAATTTGTTGATTCGGTAACACAAGTGGAGCCAATCGGTGGGTATATATAAAGGAAACTTGAAGTTTGCTTAACTAAAAAACAGAAACTAAAAAAAAAGATATTTATGGATATAATCAAAAGACTAGTCGCAACATATATAAGAAGCTCCAAATGTTAAGCCTTAGCTGGATTAACTTAAAATGGATAATTTGAACAATCTTTAACATTTAAAAAAAATATAATAGAAAAAAGGAATATTTTTATACGTATTTTAAAACGGATAACTTTTAATAACTTTTTTTAAATATTTCTTTTTGTTTAGTCAGTTAATTCGATATTTTAGTGATATTTTTCTTTTTGCCAAGAAATTTTTATATTTAAAGGGACAGTTTTGATCCGTATAAAACCTAATTTTACTTCATGTAATACCAAGTATAACAAGCTTAAGAGGAAAAATTTGAAAATTTTGAGTATAGGTTGGCTTTTTCCATGATTGGAAACCAAATTAACATGACGGTTCAGACTATTTATAAAAGAATATAAATACAAAATTCCATATTAAGATTTTTAAGAAACAGCACTACTTCTGGTATTTCATGGATTATATTATTATATATTTTATTTTTTGATAATTTAAAATTTATCATTCTTTTGGAAAAACCATTAACATAGACAATTATAGAAGTAAAAATATTCGGACATAACTGTTATCATGTGTAGTAAAATTATGGAAACTTAAGCATTAAACAAGATTTTAGGCGCTATAAATTTGATCAATGTCAGATTTTATAGCTTTTTAACTTTTAACTTAGAAAAACTTTCCTTTAATAAATACGAATTATATTGTCAAGAATCAAATTTTCAATATTTTTGATATATTTTTGCAGTTTCAGAATATAGAAAACATGGACTTACTTGGAATATAGAATTTATATAGAGAGAAGGATTAACTTATACATAATAATATAGATAGAGGATTTATAAAGAATAATATAATATAGAATGATTTACATTTTTCAGTTCTTAAAATTTTGAACTTTACTCTTATAATACATTTCAGAGCCAAATTTCTTGTTCTAATTGATTATATTCATGAATAAATTTTAGTTTTTACATAAAAAAAATATTTTTCTTTAGTTACTGAAATTTAATTCCACCTTTCAAAGTGTTTAGCTTTAAATTCTTATTTTAATTGATTATCTATTAACAATTTTATAGATAAATAGAAGTTTATATATAGAAAGAATATAGTTTCCTTAGTTAGTGATATTAAATCCCGTTAAAATACTTTAAAAGAATAAGACATGGTCTTCTTTGTTCTTCAACAGACCATTAACTCATTGGATTTCCTTTAAATGCATTTGGGAGTACATTGGTTAAAGTTTTAAAGTAGAAATTCGTCTTGTAACTAAAAATTCAACCAAGTGTCAATTTTTAATGTTGTTTATAATTCCAAATTCCTCCTAGATTCTTTGAGCGAGATCTTAGCTTTGTTTATTTACAATAAAGTCTGCCAAAGGTGTCTACCTTTAAAAAAAGCTTCAAAAATATATATATTCTTCATATATATAAAATTAAATAGTTTAGGATATGCTAAGGGAAATAGTGATTTCAGTTTCAGTCCATACAAAGAAAGTTCTAATTGCACCTTTTCGTCTCATATATTGCCATTAGGTTAGCCATTAGCATACCTTAGTTGCCACTAATTGTGTCAAGACCCTAATTAAATTTTCGGGCTATGTAATTTATACAATGCAAAGTCTATTGCATTAACAACAAAAGCTTCTTATTAGTTACGTGACCAAGCCGAAATTGTGAACGTGTAACATGGCCAATTAATTACATTCTTACCTACTTCATCCCATATTTGTCTGTTTTTTTTTTGGTCTAGATGGCATCGTGGTACTGGATGATGAGTACGTGCGCCAGAATCGCAAAATCTTTGTCCAACTTGTCTGTAATTTCCGTTATGGACGCGAAGATGATGAAATGATTGGTCTACGTTTCCAAAAGGAATTAACCTTGGTGTCGCAACAGGTTTGCCCACAACAAAAACAAGATTTGCAATTGACCAAAATGCAAGAGCGTCTGCTAAAGAAATTGGGTTCGAATGCTTTCCCCTTTGTGATGCAAATGCCACCAAGTTCACCAGCATCGGTGGTACTCCAACAACGGGCCAGTGACGAGAGTCAACCATGTGGTGTACAATACTTTGTAAAGATCTTTACCGGTGACAGTGATTGTGATCGTTCACATCGTCGCAGTACCATTAATTTGGGTATACGTAAAGTGCAATATGCCCCCACCAAACAGGGTATTCAGCCCTGCACAGTGGTGCGTAAAGATTTCCTTTTGTCACCTGGTGAATTGGAATTGGAAGTGACTTTGGATAAGCAATTGTATCATCATGGTGAAAAGATTTCGGTTAACATTTGTGTGCGTAACAATTCAAACAAGGTTGTGAAGAAGGTCAAGGCCATGGTCCAGCAGGGTGTCGATGTGGTACTCTTCCAAAATGGACAATTCCGTAATACAATTGCCCATATGGAGACCAGTGAGGGTTGTCCCTTGAATCCGGGATCAAGTCTACAAAAGGTTATGTATTTGGTGCCCACTTTGGTGGCCAATTGTGATCGAGCTGGCATAGCTGTTGAGGGTGATATTAAGCGCAAGGATACGGCTTTGGCCTCGACCACACTGTGAGTACGAAAAGTCTTTGTATACACTAAGTTGAATATGACTTATTTCTACTATATATTTGCTTCTTCTTCTTCTATTTGTTTTGTAGCATTGCCACTCAGGATGCTCGTGATGCCTTTGGCATTATTGTCTCTTATGCAGTTAAGGTCAAACTATTTTTGGGCGCCTTGGGCGGTGAATTGTGCGCTGAATTGCCCTTTATTTTAATGCATCCAAAGGTAAACTAACAAATTTACAAATTTTAGGAATGTTTTACAACTATTTTGTATTTACCAGCCCAGCCGCAAGGCTCAATTGGAAGCTGAGGGGTCTGTTGAAGCCTAAAGGAGGATATAGCAAATATACATATATATAAAATGTTTACCTCAATTAAACAATTTCCTTAGTATGCCTAAACAAACTAAGCTGATTTGTTGCTGAAAATGTTCTGAACTGCAGTCGTCGTACTTTTTCTTAACTCTTACTAACTAAAATATAGTATATATATCTATGTATATGTATATCTATCTACAAATGTATAATTGTGTGTATGTGTAACGAAAATCAAAAAAAAAAAACAAAATAACAGACAAATTAAATACTGAAGAAGATGAAATGATTGATTGAACTTGTATTTGATTAAGTCTCATTAGCTTATTACCTGGTCCATAGCCACATTCGATATTATTAATTGATGTTGCATCCTTATGATAGATTGTGGCCATGGCCAAAAGCAAATTTGCCACTTGATTATATACATCTAATTCCGTACATATTTGCCAAGAGAAACAACATTGTTTAGCAGATTATGTATTTATTCAAGTGCATTTTGGGAAATCAAGTGAAACATTTCATAGACACAAACACACACACACACACATAGAAACATACACACAAACACACATTTAGACAGATCTTAAACATGTCTTTTGCATAAAATTTACTAATTTGCAGATGAAAATTTCATAAATTTCATTGAATAGCCAAATATATAGAAAAGGAACAATTCATCTCTCTCTCTGCCACAAAATGAACAACATTTTCTCTGATTTAATGGTAAAGACAATTGTCTTGTTTACTAAATTTAAAGTATAACCATAACTCATCATTATCATTCTGTTTTTAAGTATAATAATTTTAAATATATTTTTTGTCTATTCATTGCCAAATTGTTAAATGGTTTTGCGGCATATTTAATTGGCCACAAAGGAGATTTACATTTTGTGGAATCATTTTGGTTAGCAAAAATTTTTGTATTATTTGCAAAAATTTTAATCTGAGATAAGTTTGAGCTAAACATTTCCATTGCGATTAGATAGACTTATTGTTGAAGATTGTTTGAAAAGAAATTGCATTCATGTCATAAATGTTGAAAAGTTTATTGATTCACATTAAATGGTATAACCCAAAGTAAATTGAGTATTACAGTAAAGTAAAATGTTATAAAATTCATTTATTAGCAAACAAGTATTTAATTGCTAATTTTAGCTTATCTCGTTATACCGTTACCAGGTCAAATTTAATTGCTTTAACTTAAAACAGATAAGACAGACTAAGACCCAGACAGATTAGCAAAACATTGGCCATCTGGTTGGCCTGTACTCAGGCCAAATCTGATTTTGTAAAATTATAAAGATTAACTAAAGTGGTAAGCCCAAAATAAAGTATTTGCTTTTTCAAGGTAAAATTTAGGTTCAATTAATGTTAAGTATTTCGCAACGTTATTAATTTAAAGTAAAATTTAAAAAAATATTATTTATACATTGATAATTTACTAAAAAAATTTCAAATTTTTATCTACTTTCATATTGCTTAAATTTAAAAAGATTTGAAAGTGTTAAATATAGTTTTTAATTGATTTAATTAAGTTTATAAATATTTGTTATTTATTCATTTATTTTTGAAAAAAGTTTAAGTCTTAATTTTATATTATATAACAAGTTTTTAAAATTTCTATTATAGTTTTTAATATTTTGAATTTTTATTATAAAAAAAAAAGTAAATCAAAATAAGAACATTTTAAGTCTAAATTTTCATATGAATATATATTTATTTATTTACTATAATATTTATTATTCTCATGAAATTTTTAGTATTTTCTTCATATTATACAAATTCAAAGAGTTTTCCAAGTTTTAGTTATAATTTTTATATTATGCTATTAAATAAATAAATATTCTTCAAAAAATATTTCCATTTTTCCGAATATTTTTAGTCTCATTTTTATAATATTAAACTTTTTTTAAAAGATTTTCTTAAGTAAACAAACAAGAAATATTTAAAAGATTTAATTCTAAATTTACCAAGCTTTAAATCAGAAATCTGAAAAACATATAAAAGAGTTTGGAATAAATAAAAAAAATGTAAATTACGTTTTTTAAAATTTTTAATATTTAAGGTATTTTATATATAAGCAAATTAAATACTTAGTTTTAGATAAGAATAACAAATTTTGTAAAAATTTCTATAATATATATATTAAATAAGGTAAAATAAATATAGCTAGAAATATATATAATAAATGATGTAAAATATTAAATTAAGAATTCAATTTTTTTAGACTCTTTTTTACATATTTATATAATCAAAAACCTTAATTAAAATCAAATTTTTTTTAGGACCTCATTTCAAACTAGTTTAAATTTTGGAAAACAATTTTTATTCTTCAATTTGTATTAACTATAATTTCACTTCATTTTTCATAGTCTGTCTTGATTCTCTTTATGGTTAAGCTAACAAACTGTTTGGAATATACATAAATTCTTCATTTTTATAGGGTATAAAAGCACTCTTATCGTATGGAGCTTATCTCAAGTGGCATTATGTGCAGAGACCCGGTTGCAATATGTGCAAATGCCCTGATAATCTGCTATTCAATGGGGTTATAATTTACAAACACAAAAAAAAATTGAATAACGATTAAATAAACTGGCATTCACTTGTTGAGACATTTGGCTAATCTATAAAGAACGACAAAAAAAAATTAAAAAAAACATAATAGATTATTGCATTGGGGGACTAATATAAACTAAGTAGTCAATACTTTTTGTCCAGTATTCGGAAAGTAGACTTCTTACAGGAATAATGTGTTGTAGCTGTTGTGGAGTGACCCAACAAAAGGTTTGGGTATTTGGCAGTGGAACACTTCTGGCCGTATCAGGACTACTTTGTATAATCTTATGGCCAAGTTTCATAGACACACAGATCATGAAGGTGCGAGTGCTAGTGATTTATAGATAAAATAACAAGACAAAGTGAAGGTTTTTTTTTTGGTAATATATTATAGGCCTTGCCTTTAACACCTACTTCAAAGACCTTTGATAAGTGGGAAGAGTTACCCATACCCGTTTATGTCTATATGTATCTATGGAATTGGACAAATGTCGATGATGTCTCAGCAAATGGTGTAAAACCAATATTTGAACAACTTGGACCCTATGTTTATAGAGAAGAACGTAAAAAAATGGATTTGGAATGGCATGATAATAATACAGTGACATATAATCCACGAAGAACATGGTTCTGGGAGGAGGAACTCTCCGGTGGCAAACAAAGTGATTTGATAACAGTGCCCCATTTACCTTCTATAGTAGGTTGAAATTGCTATTTACCTATATATTGAAATATATGATAATTATTTTTTCTATTACTTAGGCTGCTTCTTATACAATGCGCGATAGCAACAAATTGTTAAAAATTATGTTCAATCGCGAATTGAATGCAAATGGAGGTTGCCTGGCAGCCACTCATACGGCCGGAGAATGGCTTTTCGATGGTTTCTATGATGAGTTCTTGCACTATGCTATGACATTGAATAATCCTTTGGCTCCGCCAATTGAAACTGATCAGTTTGCATGGTTCTTGAATAGAAATGGTTCCAAGGATTTTGAAGGAGCTTTTACTATACACACTGGTGTGGGTAATATTAAAAAAATGGGTGATATTCAATACTGGAAGGGACAAAATCATACCGGTTGGTATGAGGGTGAATGTGGTATTTTAAATGGCAGTACCAGTGATCTTTTTGTCCCAGATGAACCATTAGAGAAAGCATTAACTATATATATACCAGATACTTGTCGTATTATTAATCTTGAATTTACTGGCCAAAGTTATGATATTGAAGGTATTCAGGGATGGAAATATGAAGTAACACCCAATACATTTGATAATGGCCAAATAAATGGTAATATGAAATGTTATTGTCCTGTGGACAGACAACCGGATAATTGTCCTGAAACTGGTGCAACTGATTTAACGCCATGTGCCAATGGTGCTCCCATGTTTTTATCTGCCGATCATTTCATGTATGCCGATAAAAGTTATTCAGATACTATAGTCGGCTATAAGCCAGACTATGATAAAAATAATTTCTTCATTATAATGGAAAGGAAAATGGGTGTCCCCTTGCAAGTGAATGCGGCAGTTATGATCACTTTATATATGGAAGCGGATGATGATATTGAGTAAGTTAACTTTTTATATAATAACAAACTGAAACCATTATTAATTTTTTTATTTTCTTATTAGCATTCTAAAGGGTATTCCCAGCTTCTATGCTCCTTTATTTACCACAGCTAGCCGAGCTGTCATTAACAGAGAATTGGCTAAGGAATTAAAGGTTAGTTCTGTCATTCTCTTTAATTTCCTTTTCTTCTGTTATTCTTTGTTTTTTCTTTTATTTTCTAGTTGGCTTTAAATTTACCAATGATTGGTCGATATACAGGCGTGGGTATGCTCTGTTTAGGTTGCATTGTGATTGGAATTGGCATTATTCTTACATGTAAACGCAAATGGTATGGCCAAGAAGCGAGCGATAAGAAAGCTCTTATGGAACAAGAAGAGCCAGAATCGGGTGGAGTACAATAATATCCACAAGTAAAACAAGAACAAAATTAAATTTTATTTAAATATTAGAGAAATGTTTTTTTTTTTGTTTTGTTTTTTGTAAATCAAATTTTTAGACATTTTAACAAAATTGTGATAATTTTAGGTACATAAAGAATGAAAGAAAATTAATTATTAACTTAGTTAAATAAATAAAAATTATAGACAATCTATTTCTTAGTTAATAAAATAATCAATGATCAATTAAAGAAAATGTATTTTATATTGAAAAATTCATTTTTATTATTATCTTGTTCTATTATAAAAACAAACAGAAATTGTAAAGGTAAGAAAAGTTTCAAATAAAAATTAAAAACAATTAATAATAATTAATTATGTTTATTTAGCGCGCGTTCTCTTCGGCTTATTATTTGTGAATAACTTAACATAACAGAAGATTGACAGAATGTTACATATTACTTAACATAATCTGTTAATCGTAGGTAACTTATTCCTATGCTATGCTATCCTACTTTAACTACTAAACAACTACTAAAATATAGAACATTTTTTGGCCTTAATAAAAAAAAACAAATGAATGATTTAAATTTATTCAAATTTAAATTATGAAAATACAATTATGATTCAATAACAATTCAAGCGGTACTAGTTAATATTTATTTATTTAATAGATTTTAAGAATAATCTTAAAGTTACAATTTAGGGAAACTAAAAAATTTCTTTCCTTTCTTAATTGAATAGAGTACATTGAATAGAATACTTCAATTTCTAAGTTTTTTATGGATTCATTGAATAAAAAGGTTCTCTTAAGTGAAGTTAGAAGGAAATTTCATCTTCGTATAAAATCCTATAATCCTATAAATCCTATAATCCTATAAATAAAGATAATTTTAACCATAAAGCTCTTTTAATCAATCAAAAACGATTCAAATTGTGTAATTCTTTAAATCGATTACAAATATTTAAAAATGAAAATATGTTTCAGGATTCAAATCGTGGCAATCGCTTTTAAAATAATCGAGTCATTGATCTAAAACTATATTCTTGTGCGATCGGTGCTATGGAATCAATATGATACGCACAACCGATTCTTACAAAACTTGGTGGATATTATGAGATTGATATAAAACTTCGAAATACCAAATTTCGTTATATTCTTATATACCTATGTACTAATTTTCAGCTCTGCAGTTTTAATGGACTTCCGTCCGTCTTCATACTGAGAAGTAAACAAACAGATAAATAGTGCTATATCCCCTTTTTATATACTTCATATAGAAGTAAATGCTTTCTTCTGGGCATTTATTAATATGCTAATTTTGCAAGGGCATAAAAATATACAAATTAATCTTTGGTATATATGCTTCATAATGGTTTGATAACACAGAATATCATCTAAAGAGCGTGCCAAAGTACGATGACACGATTTATTCAAAATATTTGTTTTATATATTTTAATTAATTAATTACAATTGATTTCATTTTTAATAGTCAAGTCAAAGACATTTCTTTTCCATTGTTATAACCTCAAATTATTCATATTATATTTAAGTAACTTGAATATTTGTAATACACAGTGACAAAAATAGAAATTTGTATATTAAAAATAGTCAAACAGTCATCGAAGATATCTATCTGATGCTGAACTAACAGTTCTACATGACACAGAAATAGATAAATGTATACTATAACTATATAATTTTAGAATACCCTACCCCACTATATCAGCTCATATGCAACAAGTTACCTGTTAAAGGTTATCAAAATAAATATACGGTTTCAAATATATGATATTTCACCATGAAAGAATATTGTTGAACATCTTGTTTTATCTTTGTTATCAATAGAAAATGTCATTGCCAGTTATCTGTGTGGTTGAAGATATATTTCAAATATTATCAGCAATTTCTATTGATATAAAAGTCATAGTCAGCAATAATTTTGAAAACATATCAACGTAGACCATTCTGGCAATAAAAATGAATCTTTATTTTGCTCTCGGGTTATACCTTGTGTTCGGATATTTGTGTTGTTGTTGCCACTGTCAGTTGCAATGTAATTCGGGTAGAATGTTGCACCAAAAACGCATTGTCATACAGAGTCCGAGTGTTGGGCAACTAAGCGGATTGGACCATTGCCAATACGAGGTGACACCATGGAGCAACCAAGTGTGTCAAGTGCGCATCGATTTCGAGCGTTTGGAACTGGAGCAGCCCCAATTGAATGCCACCAGTCAGTTGTTGGAGTGCTTGGATTTTCTGCAGGTGCAACAGCGTTTTCGTATCTGTGGCAGAAATAACGGCCAACATTTGTATGTGCCGCTGCAACGTGGTCAAGTGCTGCACTTGCTCTTCACACTGCCCACACGTTCCCCACAGTCAATGTGGCAACTGACGTTAAACCAACTGGAGTGTCCATCTTCAATGCTGCCAGCCAGAGGGCAACAGGAAGCAGTTGTTTCCCCAATATCTGGATTGCCATTTTTACGAAATTTCTTACCACGCACCATATTTGGTGGAAATTCTGGCATTGGTTCTGGCAATGGTCCGGCTGCCCAATTGATCCAGACACTGAGATCGCCCTCACATGATGATTTGGAAATGTTGGCACCTCTCGGTTGTGATCAATTTTATCGCACTACAAATGGTGGCATTGTTAGCTTCAATTATGGTAATGTTAATTACTTGCCCAATATGAAGTATTCTATATGTATCAAGGGCATGGCCAATAATGAGATAAGGTAAGTGACAACAAAATGAATCATTTATATCTTAGGTGGCAACACAAATTGTTAAAATATGTGACAATGGAAAGAATCAGTGTTGGTTATTTCTTTGGTTTTAAGAATTTTAGAGGAAAATCTTTTTCCAAAAAAGAGTTTTTACACTATTAATAGCAGAGGCTTTTATGTGCTTTTGTTAATATTTCATTATTTCGATGTATCTCTTTATTAAGTTACTCAACACTTGATAGTGCCCTTTCACTCTCAGCTTTCTTAAGCGCTCTTTCAGAGTGACAGCATAGATAGCTGAGAGAGAAGGCCAATTTATTCGTACAAGAATCGGTAGTCAAGAAAGTGAATAAAAGAAATAAATACATCAAACCTAATGGAGGTGTTTTTTTTATGTACAAATCCATCCTGCTACAGCTTTTAGTGCTTTAACGATGATCTCTACTAACTCTTTAAGTTACATTTAGGCCTACTATAATTTCTGGTAGTTATCTGTCAGTCAAAACATCCATTCCGAGTCTTTTTCTTAAGCTCTTTCTTAAGCTTATCTGATTCCTCTAGATTTTTATATTTTTGAATATTTTCATTAGATCAACTATCAACTATTATTTTCATCTTCATAGCAGTTCATTTAATACATCATTTAATTCTTCTATATATACCCAAGTTATAGAAATGTTATGTTGTGATTAGTTGCGAGTCGGCTCAAAATGAGTTTCTTCGTTATAATTCCCAATTACTTCGCTACATAGGAGGATGTTGGAGTTTGTTTTCCTAGGTAAAAAAAAAAAAATTACCTTTGCATTCAAAATTATTAAAATTAGTTATTAAGAAAACTTTACATATTAAAATAAATTATAAAATCAATTTAGTATAAAATATTATTCCTTCAATAATTAAAGTTAACTAGGCAAAAGTTAAAGTTTCATTTCACTCGAGATATGTACCACCACCCATTCCATAAACTTCAATATTTTATTTGTTTAACAAAAACTTATTAAATATATTCTTTTTATCTCATGTTTCAGTTATACCATCGATCATTTATCATTATCAAAAACAAACAATATCGATGTGGCTGGAGTCGGTTACGATACGGATTGTCATAGTTTGGTATCAACAGTTGGACGTGCATCGGACTATCTTCTCATACCCAATTCATATTTGGTAAACAATGCGGCAGTACAACCAACTTATTATTGTGGCAATGGTCTGACTGGGCAGAAACTCATTGCACGTCCGCCATTTGTCATTTACTTCTCCAGCGATGCGCAGACAAGTGCATCCGAAACAGGATTCCAACTGACCTACACGGTCCAACAGCAGCAAGTGGAATTGTAAATGTAACCAAATTGCCATATATATACAGTTATTTACTCATATACATATATAATATATGCATAAATAAAGTCACATAAACTAAAATCACATTTAACTAAAATCAATGCACATAAGTTAACTGAAATTGACATTATTAAATGCAACTAGCCCTCTCTCACTATTATACAAATATATCTATATTTATATATATATGGCCACAGAGTTGTAGCCAAATCAAAGTCACGTAAATCGACTTAATTAAATAGCTACCCATATGAATAATTGAAAACCGAAATGAACATAATGTTACCAATATTCTCTATCTATTTATATATTGACAGAGGTGTAAAATAAGCTATATATTGGACAGATTTTAAACAGGAATATCTAGTGATTGCATAGACGTAGTCTAAATAATTTTATTTAGGGGTACAAGAGTTGAAATAATTATGAAGTTATTTAATTTTTAATATTTTAAAGTTTATATAATACTTTATTTTGTTGATTGACTTTATCTGAGATTTTCTTCTAATATAAGGCCAATTTACTAATATTTCTTTTAAAAGGATATTAAGAAATTTATAGAAATGCGTTAAAAAACATATTAGGAAATTCATTTTAATGAAGTATTATGATATTTTTAATAAATTATTAAAGGAAATTTGTTCCCAAAATATCTTATTATTATTCTTAACACCAAAAACTGAGATGTTGCTATAAAAATATTAATCATGGCTTTAATTGTCTTCAATTAGTAATTAGTTTTCCATTTAACAATTGTTTGGTATTGACAATGGCTGATTTTATCTGTACTTTATCCAATCAAATCAAATCGAAATCAAGATTCTTTTCCATATACATGCATCTTAATATGAAGTTTAAGCGATTAAATACTAGCTTGGTGATTCATCGATTTTAATCACAGTCAGTCAGTCTCACTTTAATCATATATAGAGTAGTAATATTGTCATTGTAGGAGCTCAATTATCCCCAAGTTTATTAACATAAGATTAACTGAGAGTCAGTCTACTTAGATAGATAACTTTGTCCTCGATATAGATCCTTCCTCTCGAAGGTAAAGCTACTTTTGCCATTCTTGATCTATCAATCCATTTTTAACATGTTTGAACTTAACCCATCTTATGCAATTTAACTAGTTCACTTTAAAAAAATACAAAACTGTTAAATTTGTTTAACTATTTCTTTTATTTTACCCCACCCTGTACGCCCATGAAAGGATATTTGAACGATTTTGTTTGTAGAATAAAATGTCACACATTTTTGTTCACTTCGCTTGGTTCCACTCACCAAATAAAAAACAAAAAAAAAGTAACTGTATATTTACATATATAATTGCAGACTCATGGTATATATTTGCCAACTATCTGCCACCCTACTCACGCCCTTTTATACTGTTATAAGCGGATATAGCATAACATTTCATATGGATTTCTCTAGGTGACATTTCGATGTTGCAGCTGGTGCAACAAAGTTTTCATATGTTTATTTAATGGCTGAAAAATGTTTAACAAAATTTTCTCTCTGCGGTTGAAGTGTGAAAATATTTCCCACTGATGATTAAAAAGTAAAACTCAATTGAAAGCAACAAAAAAAAAAAAAAAATTGAGATAATCAAAAAAGCTGTGAACGGATGTGAAAAATTTACGTATGAAATGATTGGGCAAACATTTTTACTGTACATCAAAGTAACAGCTGTCCATTTTATTGAGAACTTTGGTTAGCAGGTGTCCCAACCAAAGTGTATGAATAAAAAAAAAAAAATATAAATATAATATGCCAAGGGAAAGAAATAAAAAGATGGATTGAGTGTAAGCGGTGTGGGGGGTGGCAAAAAGGGACACATAGGGACAATGTAAATTGTGTGTAAACACAATGAAATTGCATTTGCATCGATGAACCTTTGAGTATCGAAAGACAGAGCCAACTTGTGTACGAAAATTGCCTTTCAAATATGCATAGTCATATGCTCACAACACACAAAATATGCTTCACTTCAATTTATACGATAGTCATGGGCAAGCATAATGGTCAAGCTTGGGCCCCAAATGGTCATGTCTTACCCATTTTATTATGACCTCAACATTGCATTTTATCCTTGGGCTAGATGGAAAATTTTCCAAAAATTTTACTGCATATTCAATGTTATGTTCATTTTAGCAAAATGCAGGAAAAAGCACGCAGCGAGGCAATTAAAACTAGCGCATACAACATTGCGTATGCGTATTATATTACTCTCAAGCCAAAAAATAGAAAGTTTGTTTGCCAGCCAGTTGTTGTTGAGTCAGTATTTTAATTACAAAACATTTTCAAAACATGTACACATTTAGCTGTTAACTGAACTGTATTAACAGTCAACAAAAGTCAGAGAATATTCATTTCAAACCAAAAAGTTTATGATAGAAACCAAAAATGTAGCATACTTTTTGGATGATTAAATTTGAAATTTCCATTTAGATGTTTTAGCTTTCGACCCAAAAGTGCCATTGGCAAATATAAAGCAATTCTTTTTTTTTTTTCTTTTCTTCTTCTCTTTGTTTTGTTGCATTTTCAAATTCATCTGAAAGAAGCGGCCCCATTGTGCTCGATATATAAATTCTTAACTACTTTGTTGACTTTGTTTCGCTCACTCTCTATCTCTGCTCACTTGCCTAGTTGTAACTACAGTTTTGTTTGTTTTTTTTCTTTCACTATATATATTTCTATATATATATATATATATATATGTTTTACTTACTCTACTATGTTCCACACCCAGGGCCCAATGCAATTTTGTGCTTTTTGCATGGCAAACTGTAAAACAAAAAAATTTTGTATCGTGTACCTTAAGTAACGACTTTGTATTACCCTAAAGCATTAGGGAAAACTTGAAAAAATGCATAAGATTCTTCTAACTTTTCCTAACACTTTAACAGTCTGTCAATCTTAACATAAAAAGTTAATTTCTTGCCAAATTATATCAATCATAATATACCCTTTTAGCCAATAGCTAAAGGATATGAAAATGGTGTACGCTTATTCGAGAAAAGGAAACAAAAAAAGAAATTCAGTTATAGGTTGATTACATTGACATTGTTAGAAAACATTTTCAAAAAAAGAATTGTTTGGAAAAAACTTTAAAATTGTTTTGCACGCTAATGTCAGACTTAAAGTTAGGCTTAAACCTCAATTTCATTCCACATTTTTTTTTTTATTAAATTAGTTGTCAAATCCTTTGAAAAAAAAAAAACCGAAAAAAAAGGTTCAAGGACATCTTGAACTGACATGGGGATCCACAAAAACAACACAAACAATTTTCATGAACTTAAATGCCAATTAAATAACATTAAATTGTGCGAAAAATGAACCTAACAACAGCCTCTCCAAAATCAACAAAAAAAAAGGGAAAAGAAAAGCAAAAAAAAAAAATAAAAGGAGAAACGGCGTGTCCTTGTGCCGAAAGGCTGTCAACATGACAAAGGAAAAAATTAAGCAGCTAAAGAAGGTTTTATAGACGGCCAGCATAAATAAGCAAACAAGAGTGACAGAGAAAAAAAAAAGAGAGAGAGAGAGTGATAGAGAGAGAAAGAAAAGAGGGGAAGGTCGATGGGAATGCATAAGCCAGGACAACACATACTTGGCTACATGGATGGTTGGCTACTTGGACATGGACCACACACAAAAGCCAAAGCCAACAACATAATCTACGAGGTTGTCAGCCAAAAACCGAATCTAAGAGACAGAGAGGAGAGGAAGAAAAAAAGAAAGAGAACATAAAGGCAAACCCAGAGGAGTGAAAGAAGGAATCTGTAACAGTAGGAATGAACAGAGGCGCAAAGGGAGAACAAACAAATTAGTATGCAAGTCAGCAGGCAGCAGATTAGGACACCAAAGTTTCTCGCGACATAAACCGGACAAAACAGTCGACAAACCAGACAGACAAACAGACAGACAAACAGTCAGTCAGACGGACCAAAAAACAACCAGCTTAGATCATATTATTTTTTCCAAAAAAAAAAAAGGAAATTTTTCGGGTGTTGCCTTTGACGTGAAAATAATGAAGTCGGTCACTGACGCGCACTCTGTGTCGGTCCCTAAGAATATTAAAAGTAAAATATTTATTTAAAGAAAACAAAGTTTTGCTTATTAAATAGTAAAACCTTTAAAGTTTGTCCATTATTTAGACGATTAGTTTAATTAAGCGGCAATGTGGAAATATGCAAAATGTTAATGCAAGAATAAATTTCAATTAGCTAATTGACCTAATACATTTGCAAAGGTTGTTTTCAACTAATCAGATCAAACTGATTAACAAGTCATCCATTAAATATTTTATGTAGGCATATTTAAGATGATTTTCTACTAGTTTAATCCTTCTTCACCTGAACAAAATAATTTAACAATATTTTTTAAGCATCAGACAATTCTTCCTGTTGAACTAAAAACATTTAAGCCAGCTCTTGTAGTAAAACTAATATTGAATATTATTATATGCACTTTGGAATTTGTTTTTTTGTTGTTCCATTGAAATCGTTCTTGTTCTTGTTCATGATGCTCTGCCTAAACTTAAAAAAAAAGGAGAGCAAAGGACATGCCAGTCAGGACTCTCTGCATGCCTTTGCTGTTACCTGTCCTACGAAATTGAGTTGCTGTTGTTTTTTTTTTTAGCATAGTATTAAGAGAGTCCTTCAGCTGTTTGTGCTCATCCTTCTGGCTTTCCATTTTGCTCATTCAACATTTTTTTGCCCTTCATTGTTGTTCTTCTTATGTTTTTTCTTTGCTTTTTGGTTTTACTTTTATTTTTTTAGGTTCTTAAGGGCGTTTTTTGTTAAATATTTCATTAAAAATTCCTCCTACATACACACAGAGTTGTTGCTGCGGTCACATGCTGAAATCCTTAAGCCCCAAAGAAGTTAAACAAAGAAATGAAGAAACAGAAATGACAGAAAAGAAATGAATATGGTTTAGATTAACTAAGCTTAACTAAGCAGGTATCTTTTTGAAGGTATAATATATATATATTATTTCATAATTTAATTTTCATATATACATTTATATAAATGTCTTCCCTTATGCTCATTATACCCTGTACCCATAGGATAAAGGGGTATACTAAAGGTGTTTTAATGTATTTAACAAGGAAGAAGGTAACATTTCCGACCCCATAAAGTATATATATATGCTGATATTCTTGATCAGCATCAACAGTCGAGTCGATTGAGTCCGTCTGTCCGTATTAACACCTAGTTCTCAGAGACTATAAGACCTAAAGCAACCAAATTTGGTATCAGCATTTGTGTAGTGTCTACGCAGATCAAGTTGTTTCATATTTTTGCCACGCCTACTTTAACCCCCGAAATTTAGAAAAAATGTAAATCTAGAGTAATATTTAAAGCAGCGCATTTTTATTAGGCCTATCCAACTTTATAGCTAAAAGGCATCAGCTGACCAAATTTAGTTACAATCGGACAAAAAATATCGGAGAAATATGTATTTATGTACAATTTGTATTGAAATGCCGGATGTGGAGTAAGAGTGATCGAGGCAGAAGAATTTTAGTTTAACTTGATTCCCAAATTCGATGGAGTTTGATTTTATGAGGTTTCCCTACTCGGTACAGGGTACTCTCAAAGTCTTCTTCCTTAATTGTTAATGAACTTTCTTGGAATACTTTAAAAAATATCTTTTGGTCTCTTTTGCGAAAGTTTTCTATAACAAAAGGAGATTCCTTAAAATTTTTAAAAAAACATTTTTCCCAAAACTTGTTCGCTTAATTATATTATTTAAAAAAAGAAGTTTTAGTTACATTTAAAACCGAAAAGTCAGATATCTAGGGTTGTTGACGTAATTATAATAGTTTGTAAAAATGTTGTAATTCTACTCCCGGTGATTCGTTTGTTATTGCCTTAAAAAAATTTCTAAAAAATCTTAAAAATAGGAAAATGTTTTTAAGATAGAAAAATGTTGAAAATTTTTCAGTTTTTAAAAACTAGTCGTCAAAGGAAGTCTTACCAGTCTTACCTATTAGGCTGCCATAAAAAGTGAAGTAAATGAAGTGATCTATTGGATCCGAATTGGTCACTTAAATTACTACTATTAAAACTTAAAACAATGAATATTCATTATCACAAATCACAATTGTAGTGTAAATGCAATATTAGGTGATACCTATAGATACCTATACTTATACCTATACCTATACCTATACCTATACCTATACCTATACCTATACCTATACCTATACCTATACCTAAACCTATACCATACCTATATATATATAGATGATTGCCATGGCTAAAAAAAATTTGAATAATGAGAGAAAAGCGATACTTACATTGGCTTTGGTTCCTTAAGACAAAACAGTATATAGAAGTTCACTATAAACAAGATCGATTGCACTTTTTATAGCACTTAATTCTCTGTATAACAATATTCTCAACAAAATGTTTAAACCCCTTTGGCGAAAAAAAAAATATAAAATGAATATATACAAAATATTTTGTTAAATCTTTCATAACAGCTTAAATCTTCGTCTATACCCAAAGGCAATTTGTGAAAAAAGGTTACACACAAAATGTTATAAACATTTATTGACTGAAACATGCACTTTATGTGGTTTCTTTATACTTAATAGTTGTTTTTATTGACTGGCAACTAAATGTTTTGTTTTAATCTTATAAATTTAATATAAAAAATTAAATTTAAAGCTTAAATTTGTTATGCCTTTGAGCTTTAACAGTTAACGTTTCTGGTTTTTTTTTTTTTTGTTTCTTTGCCCCACACATCTGGCCAATTTATTATAAAAGTTATGGCCAACACATATTTGCCATATAATTTTCATATTTTCATATATTTTCTTTTGTTTTCCTTCTCCCTGTGTGTGTCTGTGTGTGAGTGTGTGCAAAACGTAAGTTTGCGTGCCAGTTGCATATAAATTAGTCGCTTATAATATTCTTTTGGCATTTTTTTTGAAATTTTACCAACATTTCGCTCAGTATGCGGCGAAAGAGTTCGTACGTTATAAACAATGTTAGTATATGCAGAGTGGGCAGCGTGCTCAAGGTTTTACCTGGTTTTGGTACCTTTTGTTCCTACACTGCTTAGCCACAACAAAATACAATTATTAACATATTAATAAATTTTCAGCATGGTATTTGAAGGGCCATAATTTTATGTAATATTAGACTTGGCAAGCCAACACAAGGAAATTGGATAATCCCATGCACCAGCCCCAGAATTCAGTCATTGCAATATTTTACTGAGTTTGTTTTTTGACTACTTTAAATATTTCCTTTAATCTAAATTTTCTTATCTTAGTACAAAGAGACTTATCAAGTACTTTTTAGACTGTTTTTGTCAAGTATTTTTTCTTCTTTATCATTTATATGCCATTTATGATGTCTGGTCAGGCATAGAGCTGTAATTATTAGTGTCAAGCTAATTAAAATAAAGCCGATTCCTATATATTGTCCTATGCGTGGAATATTTAGGCCAAGCTGTAAAGGATAATTAAAAGATATAATGAAAGATTTTGGAATAGATTTTGATTTTAGATAATTTTTAGCCTTATAAAAGAATTTTAGAGAAAATTAAATTGCTTTTGTTCTTACCTTAAGTAGACTTATTAAATCATCATCCAATTCACCATGCATTTGTAGGACAAACAGTGGAGCATAATGATCATAGGCCACATCTTTGAAGAAACTAAGAGAAAGAAACAATATTTTCCACCATAAATCTCACCTCAAACTATTTAAGATCTAACTTACTCAATGGCCTCATCCCGTTCAACTTTAACACTTATCATAATCTGACCCATTAGTTTTATGGGAATGCCAAATGTTGGTTCCATAATCAAATACATGCCGTGTTCTGTGGGATTTGGTTTTAAACCTGTGGTATTCTCTCTATATAAGGGATCCGTGAGATAGAAATGTGGATGAGACATATAAATTGGTGCATTATAAGCAGCTGGTGAATAGTCCAAGACACCATTGAGTGGACATTCACTGCCAGGAACACAAAAACATGCCGTATCCGGTGATAATTGTCCATTATCAAAAGTATTTTCATCGGTCTCATAACGCCAAGCATTTATACCCTTATGGGTAACTTTCTCTTTTGTATATAGATTGAGATATCTGGCAGCATCCGATATAAATATAGATATGGTTTCATCCCATTTACGTTGAGGAGCCCATAGCTCACCAGTGCTACCATTGACATGACCACATTCACCCTGATAGTAGCCCGTGTGATCGGAACCATTCCATTTCAACATCTCACCCATACGACTGAGATCCTTGTGACCCGTATGTATGGTAAATGAACCCTCAGCTGTTTTTGAATTATTCCGTTGATAGAACCAACCAAAATGACTGCTATAGAGGGGTAAGAGAGGTGAATGCAATTGCTCTGTAAAGTCAATGAGGGAATCGTAGAAACCATCAAACATCCATTCGCGGGCTGTATGTTTCATGTATGTGCCACCTCCCTCACGATTGAGGGCAAAGTTCATGACCTTACGCATAATGCGACGATATTTACGAGAGAAGCGAGCTGCTGTCTAAACCCAAAAAGTAGAGGATTAACTTTATCCAAAAAAAAAAAAAAAAACAAATTTTCATTTCAGTTCACGCAACTCACCACAGTGGGAAAATGCGGTGTGACTATCAAATCGTCCAACGATTGACCCGACGATTTTTCACTTACAAAATGCCAAACCCGTCGCCCATAATAGGTCACTTGCGGTTGCTGCCATTCCAAATCCTCTTTCACTTTATAATCACTAAATGTATACGGGCCAACTGATTCAAAATTTGGTTTAACTTTAACATTATTTAAGTCCTCCGGATTGGTCCAATTGAATAAATAGAATGTTGTATAAATTGGAGTCGGAGTTGTAACCCAACGCTTATACATAAACGAATTTGGTGCCAATGGCAATATGCTATCCATCAATGCTTTGGCTATACTTGGCCAGGCTGTGATCATTACCAGACCAACCACACCAGCAAAGGCACCCAGGCCAAAGACCCAAATTTTCTGTTGCCGCACACTGCAACAGTTGCAACAACACATTCTGATGGTTTAATTTGCACTAAAACAAACCAAACAATTGAAACGCTTTCAATCTTTAAATGCCAATTTGATAAGATTAAACATAAACAAAATACTTTCTTTTTTCTTTCTTTGTTTAATCAAGCGATTACCCCCCATTAACTTAAACTAGTTTTAGTTATTTTGTTTACTAATATTTGTTATTGTTGTATTTTAAGATTGATCATAAGTGATTAGATTAAATAATGTCAAGTGATTGCCTTTAAATAGTTTTCCTTTTTGATTTTATGGCTTAGTGTGAGAAAAGAAGATAAGAAATAAAACCACAAAATTCATTGCATACTTTTAGGCTTTAAATTAGTTTACTTATATGAAAACATTTAAAGATTAATATTAGTTAAGAAAAGTGGTAAGAATAACCGTTTTTAAAGAATATTTAAAAACATAATACCTAAATAGATCTAAAGAAAAATTTTTTAACTTTTATTTTCAGAAGAATATAAACAGAATCAATTGAAACTTTTAACTCAGAATTAGGCTTGTGTGTCTTACACAGATTTCTATTAATATTAGCAGACACTGAACAAAACACTAATAAAAAAGTCTTTGAAAATAAGTTAAGGACTAAAATTAAAGTATTAAACATATTTATTTAGCTACTAGTCTTTGTTGCTTAAGTCCGTTTACAAGCTTCTTTATCTTGTACTTTTTTTTTTTTGCTTCAAAGTTTGTCTTACTTAATGGGATTTTAAGTGGGGGAAAAAAAGTAAAGAAAATGAAAACAAGAAGAAAAAAAAAAAGAAGAGGAAATAAAAAGTTTACCACAAAGTTTCAACAGGTAAATTACTCAACATTTCATTTAATTTCAATTTTTCCTCTTTGCCTGGCAGCTTTTCAAACAAAATCAGCACAATTAACCAAACTACTGAACACACAGCCCACACTAAACTAGGCACACATACGCACAAAAACACACACACACACACACATAGATAGAGTAGTAATACATACAGACCACACAAAATTTCCCATTTCTACTTTTCAAAGTAGACAAAGTAATCATGTTGAAACATACCACAAAACGCAGTTAAAATTGTTACAAGAGAGAGAGAAAGGTAGACTAGGACGAGGGGAAACACTTTTAATTGCAAACGCTCTACAAAATGAAGTGCAATGAGGGAAAAAAAAATACAGAAATAGAGGAAAAACTGTGGAAAACCCAAAAGAAGCAACCAACAACAAGCAGAGCAGCAACAAACCATTAAAGCCAAGTGCAAACATGACAATGACAAGACGACAGGCGACAAGTGACAACAACTAAAGATTATTCTTGATGCTAAAAATTTAAGGCACAAGATGCTTTCACTATAGGGGAAATTTTTGATGGTTGACTACGTGTGTTAGAGACGTAAGCCGGGTGTGTTGGAGGGGTTGTCTTAGCAAAAGGATGCGTGTCGTGCCCTCCATCCACATTCCACTAATGCTGATTGCACAATCAGCTTTTGGTCTTAGCTTGGCTTTTGAGCGATGACAGCATGAAAACAAACATCTAAAACGTTTATGTTTTTTGTAAATGACTAAAGATGTAAAGTGATTTTTTTCTTTTATGGGGGAAAATTGAAAAGTTTTTCTCTAAATATGCAGCAAGGATAAAGATATAAGATAATATTTATTTGACATTTATTGTCAATTGAAACTTGTATTACACAGAATTTAGAAGTAAGAATCCACTTCTACCTAAGGTAGAAATTTCTTTATTAACATTTCCTCTATTGTTATACTTTTCGACACTCACTTTAAATCAGTTTAAATTCCTTAACAAATTTTTGCTTTAACCACCAATAAATGGGACATAACTTTGATTTTCATTGCCGCATTTATATATATACATATATATTTATTATTTTTGTTGATTTTTTTGGGTGTTTGCTTATTGAAATTTCCAGGCACGTCATCACCAAAGCCATCAGCATCAACATCAACATTGGGTTTGGTATCGGGGTCAGAGGAAACGGCATGCGGCAGTGGCAGACCCCAAAAATTCGAATGCTAAATGCGCATTAATGTTGCCTACCTGGTTCAAATTTGATTTCAACACACATCTAGCCATACAGACACACGCACACACACATAGTCAGAGAGCACACGCACAACCACACACACACTGCTTACCATACAATTACCACGAATAATTTCAAATGCTCTCGCAAGTGCAAAAATGTTGCACCTGGCATTTTGAAATCTGAATTTGCTATTGATTGAGAAAAAGTTTAATATTGAAGCTTAATTTCTTCAACCATCCATCAATTAAGATTGAAGCATTAATTTCTCCACAGTAAGCTGTCAGAAATGTCTGATTATGAATTCTAATTCGAAATTTTGCTGAAATGTGGAAATCTATGTTAAAATGTTGAAGCTAGCATTATTATACCTTTGCAAAAAAGGTGTATTCATTTTGGTCAGAAGTTTGCAACGCATAGAAGGAAGCATCTCCGACTATATAAAGTATATATATTCTTGATCAGCACGATGAGCTGAGTTCATTTAGCCCTGTCCGTCTGTCCGTTGTCCGTCTGTCTGGATCAACGTAATCTCCTCCGAGACCCTTAAAGCTACAGAGCTAAAATTGCACCTAGGCTTCTTTTTGCTGCAGGCATTGTATATCTCGGAATCGTTCCGATCGGATGACTATTTCATATAGCTCCCATAGGAACGATCGGTCAAGAATATGGATTTCGAGCAATAACTTAATTGTTTTAAAAGCGATTATTACTAAATTTGGTATTTATAAGTTTTATATACTTCCTAACATATCCACTAAGTTTTATCAAAATCGGTTGACTATATCAAATAGCTCCCATAGGAACGATCGGCCAAAAAATTGCTTTTAGATGAAAATATGGGTTATTTTAACAGCGATTCACTCGAAATTTGCTATATGTAAGGCTTTGGCTTTCTAGATTGTTATACTCTTACAATTCGGGTAACAATGATTGTTAATGAAATGTAAAATTGATTTTTTTTTACCTACTTGCACATTCAAAAACCTTCTTTGATCATTTAAATATATTTTTACAAATGTTTGAGGATTTTCCATATAATCTATGAAGAATCTATCTATCTCTTATGGCAGCGAAATAATTTTTGACAATATTATGCATAAATTAATACCTAATCTTCATTAATTATGAGTATTACTACTAGTAACTACTTTTAATAGTTACATTAACCAACCATAAAAATAATAGCATCATTAAGAATGTAGATTAGTATACCTTCTTTCTTTATAATAAAACTGATCAAACGTTTGTAAGCCTTTGAAATATACGTTTTCAAACAGCATCTAGCTAGTTTATCTGTCTATTTCTATGCCGCTTTTAGATCTAAATTTTAAAGTTATGTAGATGAAACTTGGTAGATAAGCTTTTTAGATGTGCATGCGTCCCAAGTTGTAGAATTGGTTGGATCGATCAACTATAAGATATATTCACAATCAGAATAATCGATGTTAAACAAAATTTTTCTTTCATCCCTTTAATTATATATGCCACATGTACGTAAAGCCTATCCACCAAGTGTAAATAAGATCGTATTATTATCACAGATACAAATACATAAAACAAATCTTGACTGTCATCAATTTACTATATCCAAAAATATATTGGTCTCAACCTTGCAAACCTGAAAGTCATGGGAAAACCATCTGGTTCCAACTTAAAAATTTTTGAATATTTGTATAAGATATATAACTAATAATGATTTTAATAAAAAACTAAAAAATTGTTTAAAAAATTTTTGAAATAATTTAAAAATGAAATATTATAAACATATCAACAACTAATTGTTAAAGTAAAGTAAGGAGCTTGTAAAATTGTATATAAATTTAGACAAATTTGATACAATAATAAAACGCTGGATAAAGTAAAAAAGGGATTCTACTTTAAGTAAATCAACACCAAAAATGGACTCAATTTCTGAATAAATACCAAATGAATTTGAATAACAGCCGTTTATATTGAATAAACTGCAAACAGAGCTGCCAACTGTTATCAAGATGAGAATATGGTAACACATAGATAAAGAGTTTCAGCATGAAAACTTTTACAAAAGTTTTTTTCAGAAAGTGATTTTAAATGAAACAGTTGACTGACAAGCTGACAAACAAGTTGAGCGGAAAGAGAAATTGTAGAAAATATACAAAAAAAAAAACTATTTTTAATATATGCATGTAATTCTATATTTTAAAGTGACGAAACTATTAAATTAAGTTTAAATTGAAACTTGGGATAAATTTGTCAAACTCATAGAAATTTATAAATGTCTTTTTATCTCTAAAGAAATATAATAAAGTAAAACAACAATAATCCAATTTAATTAAAGAAGCAAAATCTCAGGCTACAACATATATTTTGTGTGCCATTTTACCTATCTTTATATCTAACTTGATTTTCTTTTCCCCTTGCTCTCTCTCTCCGTCTTTCTCTTTCAATCCAAAATTTAGGCGTATTATTAGGCATGAAAATGTAACCAAATAGCACTTGATTATTATTCATTGTCTGCTCATTCAGTTGCTATTTTTTCTCTCTTTCCATCTCTTTGTGGAATCTCTATCACTCTTTTGCTTTCTAGTTGGCTTTGCTAAACGGGCACGGGGCGTCAATTATGCTAACAACCTCAAACACTCATAATCACTCCACAGGCAATCGTTTAGATAAGAAGAGAAGACAAAAAAAGAAGGCGAAACGCGTTAAGCCAAACGCTGCGGGATATTCTCTAACCAAAACCTAGGCAAGGAGCAGCTATAGGAATAGGAGTCAATGCTGGACTGTACTGAAGGGAGGGGTTGGGTGGTATATAGGGAGGTTAGCTTTATACTTACAATACTTGCAAGGAAATTGTGAAAACAAAAGGCATAACAAGCTTCTGGAATAAATAGCACGATAAATGCCATAAACAAGAGAGACTGAGAAGACGAAAAGAAAAACTTTTCTTTTACCAAAAAAAAAAAAAAAAAAAAAAAAAAAAAAACAGAAAGTCCAATAAAAGTCACGAAGTCAGCACAAAGAGACCGTGTCCGTGTCCGAGCGAGTGTATAAAAAGTAAAGAGCGAGAATACAGCTATAATAATTGCTTTAAGGAAACCCTTGCGTACAATTTGCAACTAGGTGGCAACTCTACATAGCCAGACCGGTAACAACTCTCAAAGGACAAGATTCATGGCAATGGCAGGCGGCGATAAGAATGTGAATGGTGAATAGAGAATAGTCCTTGTAATGGCCTTTGTAAGCAAACTCCTTACCACTTGCGGCAATCATAGCATTGTCATTGTCCACATCCACGTCTGTAAGCATGTCCTAGTCCTACTTGTAGTCCTAGTCACAGTTCTTGTTGTATTGTCATTGTGTAGTTTCATTTTTTGGCTACTCGTAACTAATATTTATAGCATTTTAAATGTTGATTTCAATTAAAATCATTACAAACGATATACAAATAAAAATGAAGAACTTTTGTCTTGTATTTATTAATTATTCATTCGGACAAAGTAATGTTGCTTTTTATAATGTTTTTATACTCTATATTTGAGAAGTATAAGGGTATATTCATGATTTTGAAATAATTTGCAATAATTGAAGTCTTAATCTAATATTAATTTGGCTCTTAAATAATGAAGTTATATCTAATAAATCAGATTTCATAATATCTATTTTTAGTTTAAAAAAAGAAACAAAAGTTTATTTAAAGTAATATATTAGAGTAATTACGATATAGAATTTATAGAATTTTTTTAAAGGTATTAAATTATTAATAAAATGGAAGACCTAAATAAAAAACTAAATTAAGTTGAAAGAAATCTGTCAACATTTTATATAATCTAAAGAGAAAGAATATATAATTTAAAACTTTCAAAAAAAATTAAGGAATTAAGAATTTATATGGACTTAATGCAGGGAATCCTTAAGTCGGTTTTGTGCCTACTTAATGGTATTATTTCTTTTGCCATTGTTTTGGTCTAGTCGTTACAAAACAAGTTTCTACTTAAATGAGTCGCATTTTAATTGGCCTACTTGGTTATTGTCGTTTCTTCTCACTCAATTTATGATAATTGCTCTGGCAATATATATATATATAAACTCAAATGGAAGAGGCATTAAGAAAAGGGGGCGGGGCAGAAAGAAAAGTAAGTATAGAAGAATGAGTCTCGTGGGCGTGAATTGGTTTTCACATTTATTTATGATATTATAACTTATGATTATTTCTTGTTTTTCACAGTCTAGACCGGAATATGAATAAGGCAAATATTGATTAAACAAAATTTCTTAGCTTAAAAAACTACTTAAAATTCATTTCCTGAAAATAGATAGAATATTAATAGGAGAGTAATAAAAACTCTTATCCAAAGCATAAATTAAGATGTGGAATATATTATGAGCAATTTTTAAGAAATTATTAAAAATTTTAAAGTAAGGATCAAAAAATAAAAACTTGAGATTTAATCGTTAAAAAATTGTGAGTTCATATAAGAAATATATAGGAAATATATCGAAAGAAAGATTGTTTGCTCAAATTAGTGATAGATAACATATAATTGTAATGTTATTCAAATGAACTACATATTATGATCATATTTTTGTTATACTTAAAAGCTCATGTAAATGGAAGCTCGGTTTCATGCATTGGTGCCTTAAAAACACTCTTATCAGTCTGCAAATGTTTAAAATTAACGATGTATTTCTAAGCAAAGTAACTATCTGGCATCCTTATGTTTATTCGCCTTGTCTTACAACACTGTCTGTAACAACATAGCTTTAAGTTCAGTTCGCTGTGTAATGTCGCAAAGACAAGATCGTTCGCCTAAGAATAAAGAACTTTATATGTACAACTCTTACACCTAAAGTCTATTAGTTGCCTAGCACAACTTCTTCTGGTCAGTTGGACAAATTCCCAACAGCAAATACCATTAATGAGACTCAGTCCAATCCACTTGTACGTTCTTTCTTAACCAATTATTACTTCAGTGTCTTTCCACATAAGACTGTCCTGGATATTTGTTCTCGGGCTAAGAGAACGCTGTTAGCCCTAACATATATATTTTAAGGATATACTTAATTATTAGTTTTTTTTAATTCAATTTTATCAATTCAATTAGAGTCAATAACTAATGATATATATATAAATACTCAGTTATTTTTTTTTAAATCAAAGTACTTAACTTCGGCCTTGCCCTAGTTTGTATACCCTGGCTGTTCTAGACTAACTAACTACTTTTCTTTTCTGTCTTATCGGTTTCCCTGCAAAATTTTAAGTACTAAAAACAAGTTAACAGATCACCTACATAACCTACTACACCACCATCGGGATCCGCTTATATATCATCAATCGGACTTATTTTGCATTGTTCCAGCAAACAAAATTTAAATGCTGTTTGTCTCTTTCACAAACCACCTCTTGATATTTGTTTTATTTTTGGAGGTTAGAGTCAATTTACAATATCTTATAGTTGTCCGATCCGACTGACTTTTATACTTTAGCTACCTAAAGAATTAAAGAGCTTATCTACCAATTTTTAACCATATAGCTTAAAATGTAAGGTCAATTTCTAGCGAAGAAACAGACAGACTGACAGAAATTTTACCAAAATATCTACTTTAAAATGACTAAAATTAAAAAATTGTTGTACTCCACTTATACATATATCTATCTATATCAAATACCTATTTATATCAAGAACAGCTTTCATAATTTTTGGAAATTTTGTAATTTTCCTAGGAACAAACAAAGTGTTAGATATATTGACCTTCAGACTTAAGCTTAATTTTAACACATAAATTTAAATCAAACTAAAATAAAAAATATATTTTTTTAATTTAAAATCTCATTTATTCGTTATTCCACTTCCATATAAATAAATTAAACAAAAACAGACATTTCCAGATTTTATTCTGGTCATAAATTAGCCAGTTTGTGATAGATAAATATAAATGCACTAATGTAAACATTTTATTATTCCATTCATATTTTATAATTTTATGCAATATTCTTGAAGCTAATAACAAGAATTATACAAAAAAATAAAATTTGTGTTGCAATTTTGTTGTTGATGTGGTAAAAGTTATTTAATTTAAATTTAAAAACAAATATTTCTCATTTTGCTCCTTTCCCCCCTTTTCCAGCTAGATTTCCTATTCATAATTGGGAAAAGTTTATCTCGCATAATTTACAACTATGCTCTAGTTGGCTAGAACATTAAGGCATCTACTTCTTTTCATTTGACCTTTGACTCCTCATTCCCAAACATTCACCTAGCTGTATCCAGTTTATCATTTCATTCGCTCCTATCGGGCATCATTCATCATCGGAGAGCTCGTGCCAAACAATTGACAAACATAAAACCAAGTTGAGAGCTCTTAAAAAATAAAAAAGGAAAGAAAAACCCCTGAGTAACCTGGAAAATCACAAAACATTTTCACCTAGCGCAAATGAAACTTTTGAATTTTGATTGCACGTTTCTACCCACTCGAATCATTGTTGTTGTTGTTGTTGTTGTTACTGCTGCTGTATTTTCTAGTAAAGTGCTTGCTTTTTATCTTCCTGCTGGTTCTGGGTTCGAGTTAGGAAGAAGGACGAAGAATAAAAAAAAAAAAAATAAAGCAAAGAAAACTGGGCCGTCACTTCATATGCAAAGTATGATCCACTTAATGCGATTTATAACGCTACTCCATAGAGTCAGAATGGTGAATAGAGGTAGAAGTAGAATCTGAGGTAGTGGTGGTTCAAGTGGAATGGAGGACACCAAACAGCATGCAAATATATTAAGCTGAAAGCGAGAACTATGCCAGGCCAAGATGGAGCAAGAGCTGAGACAGCACAAGGAACAGAAGCAGCAGCAGCTGTAGATTCAGATTTGTTTCACATTAGAGATGCGTATGAAAAAAAAAATTTTTTTCTTTTACTCAGTCGTGATTTGTCGAGAAAATTGCGCAAAGTCATTCTGGTCCATCCTTTTCAAGGATGGCACAAGTATCGCATTATGCTAAAGTTATCGAAATATTTACAATGTCATTCAGATATATTATAAAATATGAATATATGCGACTATATATACAATTTAAGAAGACATTAAGGTCAATTTTATGAAAATAAGTTATCTAAGATTTAGTTTCGATTTTTATTTCTTACATTTACTTAAGTTTGGAATACATTTTTTAATATTTTTTAAAAAATTAACATTGAAAATTCCTGCTTTATATCCTTAGCAAAAGGTTTTAATAAAAGGATAAATAAAACAATTATTTAACCCAGAAATGCTTTCTTGATTACAGATTTTCCATATTATTATATATCAAATTTATAAACATTTTATTTTATAATTACTTTTGGTTTTCAAATTTACTTCTAATTAAAGTTTTTGGGGTCTACACCGAACTAAAAGCATTATAATTTTTGCTTATCCTAAACTATTTCTTATTGATGATACATATTAATCAAAAGTACGATATATATATAGGCGATAGTTTCAGAACCATTTAAAAAGTAACCAAATTATTTAAAAATAATACATACACACTCTTTTACCTTCTATATAATCTTTATAAATTTTGTGAGATTGACTTTTCCACCTCTAGTTGATACACATAGTGAATCTTGTTTGTTCCGGTTGTCGCCTGTCAAGCCCATGTTTCTCGCATATTCCAACCAACTCGAACCATCAGCAGTCACCCATCTGCCATCAACGTCCTTGTCCATCTTTCTTCAGTTTAGTTTCCTCTTCGTCTTTGTCGTCTTCGATGACGTTGCGCTTTCATTCAATGGCAATGGCGATTATGCTCGAAGTGTGCCCCGCCATTGTTGCCTTTAGCCTTTGCAAAATCCATTTCAAATCCCCCTCAGTTTAGTGCAAATTTATACGATGACTACAATTTTTGTATTCCTCTTCATCTAATGCTTCTGCTGTACTGTTAACATTTTCTATCTGTACGAACGTATTTATGCTATAAACTGAACAGCATTTTTGTTGTTTTAATTTAACGCTAAAAAATAAAAAGATTTAAAAGTGAAATGGAAAACAAAAAATAAAACGCAGAGTAAAAGAAAAATAGAAACTCTGATGTAAAATAATTGGCAGCGAACAACGAACGCTTACAATTTGGTATACGGGGCGTATACATAACATTGTTATTCCACTTTGAACGTAAACATAATAACTCGGTCGAAGAGTTTGCTGAAATATATACATAACCGTGAGTTATACACTAGTTTCCCATACCTTATTGTTAACAAAAACACTTCATAGCGGAAAATTAGTTTTGAAAAAAAAAAAAAAAATGGAAAATCTCTTCTTTTCAGTTTTGTTACAGTATTTTCTTTTAAGTTGTCACTTTGTGAAGCGCCTCATTAGCTGCTACTTAAAAACTACTCGAGCAACAGCTGTCAGACACGAGAATGAGTAAAAGAGGGAAGGTAAAGGAGCAAGATGATGTAACTCTTCAGAATGTCACATGAAAATGTCAACATAACTTTTATACATATATTTACAGCAGATTCAGGTAAACTGACAGTCTCAAAAGTCACTCCCCTGACAAAGGACCCTCTCTCTGGTGGTTAATTAAAAAAAGAATGCTTGTGTTATGTTGCCAAAGAGTCAGGTGGTAAAATTTGTTAACAAAAGAACTAAATTAATATTCCATTTTCTTCAACTCAAACTCTTCTTTTTCTTCTTGCAAAAGAACAAAAAGAGATAATCTGCTCATCTAACAGCTGTTTAAGTTGATAATTAAGTATGATATAATACAATTATATGTTAAGGTAGCAAAGCACATATGGTGGATCAGCTTTGTCTTTGATAGTTATATTTGATACTTCAATAAAGTCCTTAAAACTATATTTTATCCTTTATCAAATACAACTCAAACAAAGAAACGAACTGTTGTGAAATTTCACTTAGAAAATATTTTAGAATAAATTTTAAACAGATAACTTAAATAATTGTTATTTCAATGCTTTTGTGGAGGATCGAGAAATTTGAATAGATGTTGATTTCTTTCCATTAGTTAAGGTTACCCTTTGGTTCTCTTAAAAACATAAAAGCTAACTTGCTTTTCTCTTAATCTTCTGCTAAGCGTTTCACTTTTCTAAGCATTCTTAGGCAACGTCTTCTTTACTGAAACAGAAAACTAATCACAGTAAGACTATTTCTTATTACTTTCGAAATGTTTCAATTTAAAATATTTTTTATTATTATCACATTATTTAATTTATATTTGTTATTATACTTTTTCCACAAATCAATCTAAATCTAATAATTTAAAAAAACATTTACAAAATCATGTCTTCATCATAACAAACTTAATAAGACTCATTATATAACTTAATACATTTTTAAAAAGTTTTTTCCACCACAATATTGCCACATTTTGCTTATCTTTTTTCCTCTCTCTCTCTATGTTTTCTTTCACTTCTTCTTTCTAATTAAATATGACTGAAGTTTGTTTTATTATGCGTTTCTCCTCTTTGTTTTTTTTCTTCGTTGAATATTCAAGTGGAAATAATGTGGTCAAAGTAAAACTCGTGGAAATATATAATTTCAATTTAATTATGACCAGGTGTAGGAGAACGAGAAAGTATAAAGAGAAAATGTGGCAAATTATTTTTTAAATATTTTTCATATAAGAAGGAAGAACGAACAATAAATTTCTGACAGACCAATAAAAATCTACAAGTTGACCATTAACCAAATTGTCACAGAATTCTTCCACAACGCATATGAATGTGACAGTTTTGCTTGTGGCTTTCCTTGTTATATGTATGAATGTATTTATCTGTGCATTAAGGTATATTGGTTTTTGTAAGTTATTTGTAATGTAATAAACAAAATATTTTAAAGTGTAAAAAGTGTATTTTTTTTAAGTTATGCTGTTTATTTTATTTAAAGTAATTCAAGTTTGTAATCAACTATTTAGTGATCAGTTGAAAGTAAACCAAAGGTTTACATTTAAACTTAGGTAAAAGTCTTTACTTCAAACTGCTCTATGGATAGGCTCCATAAGGCATTCAAGCCAGCAGATACTCTAAATTTTCTCTTTATCTTTTCTGTTATTGTTGAAATTGTAATTTTGCTTAGCAGAAGATGAGAGCTGTAAGCATACACTCAGACAGCGCTGCCCTCTCCGAAAGCATACACACAAGCAGCGCTGCCCTCTCCAATAGCTCGAGCATTCATTCCCGAATTTCACATCGACAAGCCGATCCCTTGCCGAAGTGATCACGAATAACGTTGGACAGCAAAGAAATTAAAACTGTTTCCCTCAACGAACAGGATTACGTCGCGTTGTTGTAGGACTACACATAAAAAAAAATGATATCTTACTCCAGATTTCCTTTGCATTTAGTCGTCGTACGCGCAGCTGGACTTAATTAGAGCGAAATTCGTTTACTGGCAACTTTTTACAGTGTACAATGCAAAAATCTCACGCACAAGAAAATTTGTTTCTGCTCTCTTTGTGAACACCTCTGAAATACATCATCATGTACTTGCTCACGCGTTCCTTTACGTTTTGTTCTCTTTACATCAAAAAGAGCTCTATAGAGCTCTGCCGACTTCTAATGCAAGTAGATAGCAGCGGTGGGCCATCGATGCATTGCTCTTCTCATTCATTTGTTTCGCCGTTAGTTGATTTATCTCTCGTCAAACGCAGCAGCGGTTATTGTTTACTGTTTTATTCCAACAAGAAAATATTACACTTGTCAAAAAATCAGTTTTGAAAGCGTCTTGCGCAAGTCAACCTTGTAAGGTTTAAAGAAATAAACATTATATTTGCATTGAATTATTTTGTACTTCTAAAGTCATCGAAAAAGCTCATTGGTTTAACAGTAAGTTTCTCTAGTAAAGTTACTTTTAGCTAATTTTTGCGGCAAAAATAAATTGAGGTTTGCTATGGCAGTCATTTTAATGGTTTTCATGGAACGACCATTGGCTTAATAAATCCTTAGTTAAGGTGTGACACACGCAGTGAGAACTTCTCAGCGGGGTGCTAATGACTTAATGACACCTTAGGTGTACAAAAGCTAAGATAAGGACACCATGCGACATACAAGCATTAAATGGACTTCAAAAGTATGGCTTCTTCTAGTCCTTACAAGGCAGTTCACTTAACTTTTTGTAATATGATAAAATGTGTAAAAATTGGAAAATAGTTTTTTAAAGAAATAAAAATGGTAAGAAAATTTAATATAAGCCATCTTTATTTAATAACATTAAATATCTTTAAGTTTTAATAAAAAATAGTTATTAAAAGAAAACAAATAAAAAAAACAATATTTTATTTTAAGTAATAACAGTTAAAGAAAATCCAAATATTTAGTATAAGATAATAACATTTAACAGCCATAAGTTTTAATTTTTATAGAGTATTAAAAGAAACTTTATTATAGTCAACATCAAGTTGATTCTCTGGCTTTGGTTTTTGGGGCAGCTGCATTTCTTTCCTGCTGCTACATCTCCAACTCCATCTCCATCTACGTCATTCTGGGTCAATGTTTATTGTATGCAACGCCTGCTTCATGTTCTTTTACAGAAATCGGATGGGTTATTTTTTCCTCGTTTATTTTTCTTGTTGTTGGTCTCCTTTCATACAAGAACAAAAAAAAAATACATTGCAGCATGGCATGGTAAAGGGGAGAAAATTCTGCGGTTGACCAAAAAAACCCCAACAAAATATACCAAAAACAATGGTGGAGACAAATGGGCGGTGGGTAAGGATACTCGGGTCGAGGGGGGGATAAAAACTCATAAACAAAACCTTCATTAATCTTATTCAATGTCCGGCACATACTTACATGGAATTCATGGATTTATCCTTCGTATACGAGGACAAAAAAAAAAAAAAGTATAAACAATTTACACATTTTAAGTTGATTTCTATATATGCACATATGTATATATATATCTGTGTGTGTGTAAGCTCATGTCCTTTCTTATATCGCTTGCAGTCACGTGTTTGCTTTTATTACCAGAAAGTTTATGTCCTTTACGTGCAGACACATAAAAGTAATAATACTTAAAATTAGAATGCAATTTTTTGATAAGTTTTTGAATATTTAAAATGCTTTTTCTTTTATTTTTTTTAAAACCTTAATTTGGTTGAAAAAAGTCAACAAACAAAAATGTTAAATTAAAAATGATAAAGAACCTTTAAAATATTCATTTTAAAATTAAATATTTAAAGGACTTGACAATGCAATTTTGTCAGTTTTTAAAAAAATTAAAGAAAACTTCAACAAAAAGATGAAATCAGCTAAATAAATAGTTAAATATCCTTTTTAAATACCAAAAAGTCAACATCTCAAAGGATATTAGCCTCAATCTAAATATCTATATGTATGGTAAAATAATTCTAACCCAAAATCTACTTGAATGTTGTGAGAAATGTGCTCATGGTTAACAGACTTTAAGACATATTGTTGCATATTTCAGAGCCTGGTCCTGGGCAACATTCTATCAACTGCATTATGTGGCAAACTAAAGAAGGAGCAAAGCGAAATGTCGTTGCCTTTTGCCTGCCTGCCTGCCTGCCAGCCAGCCTGACGCTGTCATTGACAGGACAGACAGATTTTCATATACATTTTGTGTGTGTGTGCCTTGAAAATTCATAGATGAAGAGAAAGAGTAAAATAGAGGAGAGACGTTACTATGCCTGGGATGTTTCTAACCTCGTAAAGTCACAAAGTCAAATCATGGCTTCTGCAGACGACGCACATAAATAAGCCTCAGTCAACTAGAGAATGCGATGAGGGGGGGCTGAAGGGTAGCGACCGACTAAAATGTGTGTGTAAACTGCCTTTGACTGATGAGCGGTTTTTTCTGTGATTACTAACAAAAGATAAAATTTGTCTAAGTTGATAAGCCCGCCAGGCCCAAACATAAAGTTTTCTTTTTTTTTCTCTCCAAAGAAAATCACTCATACGCAATGTTAGCAAAAAGATAGACTGAATTCGAGAGAGAGGGAGAGGGCAGAAAAGTTGTGCATAAGTAATAACAATGCTGACAAAGTTTTGGCAGAGAAATGCATTCAATTAGGGACAAGTGAGAAAGAAAATTGTTTTTAAATGCTGCAAATTTTTTTGCAGACTGTCAACACTAAGTTTTAAGGATAACAATACAAGGCTGAAAAACTAAATATGACTGCAAAAATTTTCTCTAAAATATGTGTTAAACTTGCTTGTAGTTTAAATTTTTAGTTTTAAGAAAAGTTAAGATCAATTTTTATATTAAAATAAAAAGAATAAGCAGAATATGTAAAAAACTGCTGCATTTGATAATATTTAAATGATAAAAAAAATTTTAGAAATCTGTAACAATTAACATAGATAAATATTTAACCTTTTTGTTACCCACTTCAAGGTCCTTTTAACAAAAAGAAAACCATAATAAAAGTCAATAGGGTTTAACAAGACATCAGACGTTGGAGTTACATTAGATTCCTCTTGTGGCTCTGTCATTTGCCAATATTGATCGATGTCTATGTTATATGGAGCGAAGCGAAATTCAACCGCGCATTGTCAGAACTTAACTACTTGTCACTTCCGATCTGTAAATTAAACTGTCCTAACGACGCCGTAGCCTTATACGGCTCATACGGCACTGTTGCGCCAATAATATTCTAAGACCTAATTTCGGAGTTGCCTAATTTCCACTAATGTCATAATCTGTCCGCGATGTTGACTTTTTCCAACTAATGGTATGATCTATACCAGTGACCTGTATGCATACAAGCGGTAGGCATGTCAGACACTTATTTGAATTGGGGAACTCTTACTAGTCTTACACATATATACAAATATATATAGCGGGGATAAAAGTGCCTTACTTTAAAAAAATAAACTATTATTCGATTATATTAACATAATATTAAGCTAATAATCATAAAAAAATATTTAAAAGTAAGATAAAGTAAGAAAAAATATTAAAATATGTAAAGTATGACACACAATCTTAACAACAGTTAAAGAGTTAAAGATTAAATAGATTTGTTTATTTTAAAATTAATTTGTTAATTTAAAGTAGAATAAATATAGCTTATAATCACATGTGAAGCCTGTAGTTAAAATTTAGAGTTAAGTCAAAAGAAATGGGTTATATTAGTTTAAGAAACTTTTAAGCTTTAAATTCTAGAATTATTAAAGCAAAGAGTTATCTATTGCCAATTAAAAACGTGTTAAATTAATGTGTTGAAATAGTTTTTAGAATTTCAATAATTTTTGTGCTACTTTGTTGTCATTTGGCAATATATTAGTACCTTCAAGAATAACAAAAGACTTCTGATCATACAAAACCGAAATGGCAAAAAGGATATGGGTTAGACTAAAACAAACACCTTGAATCATTGCTATAACTATATTAACAATATCGACTAACTGGTTAAGCTCACAGAGAGCATTTTCCAACTATTCACGAACTAAAGAAGAAACAGTTTTTGCGTAATTTTTGGCAAATTTTCGAGTTCAAGTTCACATAAATAAATTGAAATAAAAATAAAGAAAAATTTCTTGTCTGTTGGTTTATCTGTTTTGTTTATTTGTCTTGTTTTACTTATGTACTTGCTGCACTCTTTTGTGGTTGCTTAAAATTTATAGCGTATTTTTGTATCCTTTTTATATTTTTGTTTTTGTTTTTTTTTTTTTTTTTTTGGTGCAATCAGTTTGTGTGTTTGAGGGCCGGAAACAATTCGTTTTTCTTAACGGCAACAAGAAGAACAACTAAAGCCAGCAACACGTCGCGTTGCTTGCATGCATTTTGCACTTTTTGATAAGCAAACAGAAGGCAACAAGCTAGCAAGAAAGAGACAGTGTAAGACCAAAACAGAGAGGGAGAGAGAGCAAGAACGAGTTAAAGCAGGAAAAGGAAAAGGCAGTCAGCGCAAATCAACACAAGCCGGAAAATATGCATGTTGCCTTGTTACCGGGTAGATTTCCATTTTAGATGTCGCATATTTTCAGTGGTAAATTTTGTTGTTGTTGTTGTTAGTGTTATTGTTGTTGTTGTTATTATTGCTTATACAATATTTATGATTAAGTCCTGGGCGTGGCTTGATGCAATCTTTATGGCACCCCCAATCGAATGTCATTTAATTGGCTTTTCTTTTCTTTCTTGGGAAAACTTTAGTTTCGTTTTGGTAAACAAAAAAAGTGGAAAATGGAAAATGTAGTACAATTTTCCTTTTAGACAAGGACAAACATTTTGCCATATTATTTTTATGAGGCAGTTATTCGAAATGCACGGAAAAACTAAAGAAAAGAAATACCAAAAGTTTTTCTTCCAACCGCAGAAACAATTCTGTATGGTGGTTTGTCCATGTGTATAAGTGTGTGTGTGTATGTGTATGTTTTTGACGTACAGAGTGAACAAATTTTCAGTAGCAAGAAAAAAAAAAAAAAAAAAAACTTAAAAATAAAACAATACAAGTTGTTGATCACATAAAACTCCGACTCGACCCGCTGAGCTGAGTAACAGTAGGTGAGGGCAAGTGAGAGACCTTCGAGTAGTCACTTCTTATTTTCAGTTTTGTAAGTTCAAAAAGGTAGTACAAGTGGGCACGACATGCAAGTGTTGTTTCATTTCTTTTAGGGGTTTGGAGAGGATTGGAGGGGGTTGGAGCGAGGGGCTGTTGGTTAAAGGTTGAGGGTGAGCAACTAAAAACAAAACATTGACATAAATACGTGGGCTGCTGCTACTGCTACAGTAACCGCAAAAACTTTCTTTCTTATTTTCTATGTGGTTATAAGTGTGTGTGTGTGTGTGAAATGCCCTTGGTATAAAGGTATTACAAATTGCTGATGAAGTCTGCTGGGAATGAGGTTAAAGCCAAATGAATCCAATGATGATAATAGTAAGTAGCTGCCTTGCTCTAAAAAATATGAGAAATTTTGTAAAAAACCAGTAAAATATATAAAAAGCAAATAAGAAATATACTTTCCTGTATTCTTAATGGTTTTGCGAAACTAAGTCTTAAAACTAGCAAGGAATTTATAAAAACATAGAGTACAATGTTTAAACATCTTTGTCTTCCAAAGTTACCATTACATAAAAGTGCTACAGAACATATAAATGTTATATTGGTTTCTCGTTAAGAAAAACTATCTAAATACTAAAAAAATTAAATATTTAAAAACTTTACCTAACGAGGAACTAATTAGTTTTTTCTTAAAGACTCTACTTTTTCCCACTTTAGAAACCTTTTTAAATCTTTGGTTTTAAGATGACTCGAAGTCAATTTTTTTTGCCCATATTGGCACGAAAATTTGATCTCCTGTGCTTTCCAAACTTTGTTTCAGTATTTTGCTGTATTTAGTTGTAATTCCCAACTAGTTTAAGAGTTAAAACTGTTATTAAGTTGTGATTCCCAACTAGTTAAAGCGTTAAATTGTGAAAAGGCATGGTAAATTTTTAAGTAAAAAGTAAAGTTTGCTAATTAGAGTATTTGGTGGTTCCTGTTCCACCACCTAGCCACTCTATGCTGCCCTTGCACAATTACTTGACATTGTTTAAATTTTTGTTTTTAAGATGACTCAAGGTTTATGCACCTAGAGTTATGCATATAAAAGGGTGATGCCATCTTTCCCTGACTTTAGTTGTAATTCCCAAATAGTTTTAAGTTTAGAATTATAGAAAGGCCTGCAATAACCTTATGACACGTAGCTTATTAGAAAACTCAGTGGTTCTTGATCAAGAGCCTGCTCACTTTGTGTTGCTTGAGCAAAAACACTTTAACTTAATTTGGCTAAAAGTAAAATGGTGAAATTTTTTAATACTAAATATTTTTGAACAATTACCACTCCTATTTATTTGTTAACAAATAATTCATGCAGTAGCATTAAGCTAAAAATATAAACCTTAGCTTTTTTAATTAGTAATAAATAACTTGAAAAGTCTTTGGTTTAATATTTAACTTAATAATTCTATAATATAATATATAACTAAAAATTTATTAAAAATAGCCACAATAAGACAAAAAAATTAATAATAATGTTTTTTTTTTTTTTTTTTAATATTATAGAAAACCACAATTACTTTATATCTTTTTTTGTACGTTGATCAATTTAGATCAAAAAAGTGAACAACAATCCTAACATAAAATTAAAGAAAAAACATTATTGTAAGCTATAAAAATCTACAAAAAGTCATCTCTTATACTCTCTCTAAATAAAAAATTTTCCCTCTTTAAAAAAAATCTTTGTCAGTTAGCTTTAGTTATTCTCCCTCTATAAAGAGCATACAAAAAGCTAATTTAGAAAAATAAAGAGAGGAAAAATCACGTTACCGCAATTGTAAATTTTTATGAAAATTCTTTGACGCCCGCTCATGTTCCACACCTGCCCCTCTTCCCCCTGTTTTAACACATTTTGCGCTAACGACGTCAGTTGGTGCATAGTTTTTTTTTTCCACCTTGTTTTTTGCTTATTAGTACATAGTTTTATTTTTTATGCGACGTCTGCACGGACGTTTTTTTTTTACCTTATTTTCATTTTTATTTTGTTGTACAGGTTTTTTGTTTTAACTGGGCTTGTACTTGGCTCATAAATTTTTGTGAAACTTGAACGCAAATGTGTGCCTTTTGGTCTGTACTTGCAATTGTTTTTGTTGTTGCATGCACAAAATATGGTTAAAACAACAAAAAAAAAAATAAAATATGGTGAAAATTTGCTGTATAACAATTTCAGGTTTTTTTTTAAGTTTTTTTTTCCCTTATTTTTTATAGGATTTCTTTTTCCTGGTTTTTGCTTTTGATATTTTAATCGGACTATGCATGCAATTTTACTATTACACGGTAGTTTGTTTAATTTTTTAACACCGTTTTGAAAATTTAATTTTAATTACAAGACAAAGCAACTTGAACTATGCCACAACACACACAAAATGAGAGAAATTGTCGGGGTGGGGCAAGGAAAAAAAAAAGAATGTGGCATATACAGGTAAATACTTGGGATTTTATTGTTTTACCTGTGGTTGGGGCTCTAGAATTTACTTTTGGGTTTGGGTTACGGTTTTCTTTCATGGTGTGAGATCTCATAAACAGAAGTGAGAGGTGTATGGGCTCCATGCCAGCCATAAACGCCTAGTCCAGGTAAATAAGTATTCTCCTCCCCCACCACAATAGGTGTATCTATGTGTGTGTGTGAGTGAATGAGTGTGCGTGTGTCATAAAATGTTCGTAAAACTTTGTGTGCGGCATGCCTTGCCTTGTGGCATTTATTGATAAAACGTTTCGGCAATGAATTTTTATTTAAGGCACAAGCAAAAAGGCTTAAAGGTTATAACCAGCAAAAAAAAAAAAAAAGAAAAGACAACAGCAAAAAAAAAAATGGAGAGATAATTGCATGCTCAACTCATATTTTTATCGAAAGGATTATACGATTATACCTTTTTCTTAGTTCCCAGTAAATCCTTAAATTTGTCTGCTTTAATAGATCCTTGAAAATGGGGTCAATTGATATGAACAAGTATTAACAGAATTTTTTTTAAACCTGAATAGAAATTTGTTTTCTTAAAAGGGATAAATCATTGAGTTTTATTTGAAAGCTGTTAAGTTCTAAAACAACTAAAATTTTAACAGCAAAACGTTGTTCCTATTTAAAAATACTAAAAATATTTTGGCTTTATTAGTAAGATTTAATTAAATATAAATAAAATTCAAATTTAAATGCTGTTTGTCTCTTTCACACACTATCAGTTGATATTTATTGTATTTTTGGCGGCTAAAGTCAATTTACTATATCTTACAGTTGTCCGATCCAACTGATTTTTATACTTTATCTGCCTGATTTATTAAAGAGCTCATCTACCAAGTTTCAACTATATAGCCTAAAATTTAAGGTCTATTTCTGGCAAAGAAACAGACAGACACCCACCTATTATAATGCCCTCCGTAAGGGTATAATAGATTACATAATACCAAATTTTTCAACTGAATGACCTTATAGCATGGAATAAATAACAAATAAGACTTTGCATTGATTTTCTTCATAGACTTTAGATTAAATTTAAATATTTTCCTTCAATAAAGTAGACAGATTTTCCTTCTTTTTTTATTAAATTACCATTAAGAAATTTTCACTTTATAAAAACAAAACTTCAGGAAAAACACACATATTTGTCATTCTAAGAACAAACTCAATGAAAAAATATCAAAAAAAAGAGTAGAAAAATATAAGTAAAAATCAAAGAAGAAAATAAAATAACTAGAAAATTGCAATTCTCCTTTGCTTTGGCTGCAAGCGAGAAAAATCTTGTTTTGCATCAATAAACATTGACATGATGGCAAAAACAACTCAGCAAAAAAGAAAAAGATATATCTTTTATATACTTAGATATATATATATATATAGAGAGAAAAAGTTGCAGTTGAAAAGTATTTCAAGTGCACACAGACATATCATAAATGATGTATGCTCTAAGACAACAATAAACGAAATCAGCGAATAACAGACACACACACATTTATATTTACATCTATTCACACCCACATAGAGGGAACAAAAAATCAAAGAAAATCGAATTTACGTGCCAAATTCTACAAACAATGAACAAGATGGTAAAACTTGAGCTACAAGCAAGGGTTGTATTATAAGTTATCTGTAATAACTAATTAGGCAATTTAAGCTCCAAAAAGATTGTTTATTTGTTTTTTGCTTTAATTTTTACATACATCTTGATTATATACAAAAATTAATTTACTTAATACTTGATTTCTTGAAATTTATAAAATATTTTAAAATAATTTGTTAGGTGTGTAAACCAAATATATACATATATCTAAATACTTCACTTTACTATAGTCCAATCAAAACATTTTTTGTTTTAACATTCAAAAGCGGCTATGTTCTTAAAACTTATTTACAATATAAGTAATAAATTTTAATATTTAATATTTATTTTGAAGGACTTTTAATTTGAAGCACTTGTCAGATGTGTGTAAAAATAGTCAGCTTAAACAATATTATTTGTTAATAATTTTATAATATTATATTAAAACTTGACTTTACATAAATTTGCAAAAACAAAATTAATATATAATTTATTAATATTATAATTATTATAATTAATAGCAACAAATTATAAATAGCACCTTGTGGTGACCACTAAAAATCCTTGGAGACTCATCCAAAGTCAATAAATTTTTCAAAACGACTTTTGAAAATTCTAACTAGACCAAACCTCTTATATTAATCAAAAGCAAAATAACCATCTGGCATCCTTGCTTCGATTTGCGGTGTTTTCCAACACTATCTCAGGGTCTTAGTTTTCGCTGTAGCATCAGAAGAAAAAGATCAGAAGTTTATTAAGGTTTAATAAGGAACTCTATTCGTTGAATTTTATTTTTTGTCAAATCTGTCGTTTATCTGGTAAGAATACTTTCATTATTGGTGAGAAATATCCAATATTTTCCCTTAAAGTAAAATTGTATCTTTTCTAGAAAAAGTTATAGAATAAATTGGCTTTGCATAAGTTGTCATTTAGAAAGTGTTAAGAAGAAAGTAAAAGTAATTTTATGGTAGTTTGTTAATGGAAAATTATTCTATAGATAACTTTTATAAGGATTTCATGAATTAATGCATTATTTGGGAGACAAAGTTGACAGCTTAACCAGTCATACATTTTGTTCTGTGTGACTGATATCTAAGTATATCCACTTAATCTGTTTTATCTAAGAACCCTTATTTGACTTAGGTTTGCTTAACTTTTACAGTATCAAACCAAAAGTATCTCCATCATTTGATGATAGATGATCCAAAAAAAAACCATTAAAATATTAAACCCAATAAATGACCCTCGTCATGTAGAAACTATCCAAATAATTGCAGCTGTGGTTCATTTAAAATGCAGTTGTGCAAAAGTTTTAGTTTATAGTTTTTTTTTCCGGTTTCAGATGAACACAATTTTAAAGCAACAAAATTTATATCGTTCCGGAAATTTCTGTTAACCACAAAACAGGAAATTAGAACACAAAATTTGCAACAGTTTTAAGCAAAAAAAAAAAGAAATATTTAAAATACTAAACACAAGAGAAAGCAGCTATCAAAAATTATACCATAAGCTTTAGCCATTAGCAAAGCTTAGCCCAAATGTAAAGCCAAAAATCATAATCTTCTAATTTCACTTCACAATGTGTATTGTGTGTGTACATAGGCGGGTGGTATGGGTGTGCCTGTATTGTTGGTAGTATGAGTATGGGCATGAGACGTAAAACGTGATGTTCAACACTTAGGATTCAGGACTTCAGGACTTGAAACGTATGGGTAATATGCCTAATGCAAAACGCAAAACTCAAATAAAACTGATACACCAGAGACATTCAGGAACGAAGAGGGAGAGAGAAAGACACTGAGTGAGAGAGAAATGCAGAGAAAAGACGCGTTACGCAAATGTATTTGTAAGCAGGCACTTAGCACACTTGGAAGTTGAGTTTTCTGTTTTTTCTTTATTTTTGTATATTTTGTTTTTTCTTTCGCTTGTTTTTTTTTTTGTTTAAATATGCTTGCCTGCCAGACGAGACGATGGCAACCAACCAGGCAACGAACCAACTTGGCAGCTGACTACTTTCAGTGCCAAAAATTCGAAACAAGGAAAAACCAAAAGCAACAGCAGAAGTAAGCTAAAGTCCTTATGAGAATTTGACAACATATTCACACGGGCGCTACAAATAAGCATGAGAAAATACACTTTAAGAAATTATTTCAGAGAGAGGCGCTCTCTCTGATCGCACTGCCCTGCCACCTTTTACCCTCTGATCTGGCCGCTCCAAACCGGGAATAGGCAGACCCAAGCATACTAATTTACCAGATCCTAGATAGATTTCTTTCATTTCTGTTATTTATTTTTGAGGACAAACATCAAGAAAAAATTATAAAAATCATGATCAAGGTAATCACACTGCGTTGCCAGCTTGTTACCCGTTGATCTGGCCACTCCAAAACGGGAAAGGCCAGACTCTAGCATGCTAAGTTACCAGATGCGCTTTCATTTCTGGAAGAATTAAAAATTAAATTCCCGACTTGGAAAATCAATTCTTTTTAGATTTCTGTCAGTGTAGTCTTGATTTACCCCTCTGAGTTTGCTTGCCTCACAGAATTTCTGTGGCAATCTCAGCGCGTGCCGCACGCTTTGCGCATTTAACGCGTATTTTGCACTGGCTGGCACTTTTGTTGCTTTCTCCTCCGGCAGTGCCTCCTTCCCCCATTGACACTCCTGCTACGGCTGCCCGCTGCTGGTGATGCTGCGGCTGTGGCTGCTGTTGCTGACAACGACAGCATCTCGTGGTCGCCGTGTCGTGGCTTATTTAGGGGAAGAGAGAGCCACTCTAATGCTCTATCACTAAAGAAAAAAAGCAAAAAACACAGTTGAGAATGTTGCATAAATTGTTTTTTTTTTCTTTTATACTTTTATTTCTCTTTCGGTGAGAAAAGTCAAACAAAAGTGAGTGAAATGTATTTTGTGATGGAGTTAAACTCAGGTTGAACTGCATATTCTGGATGTGCAGACATGTCCAGCTGTTCCTGAGGGTACACTACACCAATGAATATATGTATGTGTGTATATGTGTGTGTATTCTGATACACAGTGAAACTCTTAGCCAAGTGTGTTGACAGCAATAACAACAACAACAGCAACTGATCTGCCTTTGGGGTGTCGTTTTTGCGGTCTGCCAGACAAAAGGGAAACGGGCCACTTACCATTTTTTCAAATGCCAACAAAGCAAACAAAACTCACATGGATACCAAACAGATTTATATATATATATATATATATATATATGTCCTGAATACATGATGTTTGCATTTAGAGTCAAGAAAATCTTAAACTCTTAATAGTGAAGTAAATGTGAATAAAATTTGCAAAAATTGAAAAGTAACGTTTTTTCTTGGTAGACACTTTGAGAAGTTAAATGTTGAAAAATTTCAGTAAAAATTTAAAGTTTCTTTTTGATTATGAAACATAAACTAGAAAGTGGTTTAATAATAAATAATAAGAGTGTTTACTTTGTTATTATTTCATATATTAAACATCTACAGTATTTAAATTTATAAACTGTAATAATTTCATATATATTTCTTATTCGAGTCCCTCTGTCTGTTTCTTTGCCAGAAATAGACCATTAATTTTAAGCTATATGGTTGAAACTTGGTACATAAACTCTTTAAATAATCACGAAGATGAAGTATAAGAATCAGTCGGATCGGACAACTATAAGATATAGTAAATTGACTTTAACCTCCAAAATTACAACAAATATCAACAGGTGGTGTGTGAAAGAGACAAACAGCATTTAAATTTTGTTTGCTGGAACAATATAATATAAATGACATAAAGCGGGCACGACGAATTGGTTTGGAGGTGTAGTTGGTAATAATAGTTAATTTTTTTAATTATTTAAAATTTTGCAAGGAAGCCCATGACAGAGAGACAAAAAGAATAGGGTATACAAACTTCTTTGATATATATTTTTTTTAATTTTCCTCGATGAAACCAGATGAATATATATCTCTTGGTAAAATAACTCGAATGATGCATTAAATTTAAAATTTCCAATTAAAGTTTGAGAAAAAATAACCTACTCATCATCATCTGCATTTAAATGGTTAAAAATTGTGAAAAATAAATTAAATTTTTATTATAAAATTTTCCAACCATTTAAGTTAAAACATTTTAAGGTTTTCCATTCATTTCTTTAGCGTCAGATTTGCACCTGCATTGAGGTGGAGAGATTTCTCTTGGGAAATTCCATGATGTTAATTTACAATTTATTTGTGTAATATTCGTGCTGGAATAATTTGGTGATTTAATTAGTAGCCATAATTCATTGTTATTTGGCCAAGGCTGGCGTAGACGACGCCACGACGAGAACCAAAAGATAATAAATGGCCCTTAATTGTTGACCAAACTGGTAATTACTTAGGGGTGGCCATGGAAATGAATGCCTGAATTACATATAGCTCAATATAAAGGAGAATCTTATCGATAATCTAGTAATGGAGTGCATAATAAGCCATTGAAATCAAGGTACATACTTGCACACTTATGCCAAAATAATTGCCAGTCAACATGATTTGGCTTTAAACCAGAATAAAAGGAAATATATATTTAAGATAAATTTATGGTTTTCAAAAGCTTTTCTTTTGTACAATTTTAATGTATATCTATTACCCATTTATTAACAGAACAGAAATTGCATAAGTTAAATGTTGTAAAAGATATTGAACAAATGTGGGCTATTAGGCAAATGATTAGAATATAAAGACAGAAAATGTATTCAGCTAAATTCCATTTGCTTTTATTACTTTGTTATGTATTAAGTATTAAGAAGGGTATTGAAATTGCAGTCTATGTCTAATATGATTTGCTTTCTAAATGAGCTAAAGATGAAAGCTTCTGTATTACCTTTATATCTTAAAACCAATGTACTGCTTCAGCTGTTAGAGGAGTAACAAAAAGTTCTTTATAATTTCTTATTTTTCTTATAAATTAAAATAGACAAAAATAACTTTACTTTCAATCTGTTTAAATATTTTTATTTTTAAACTAACCGAAGCCTGAATAAATTAAAGAAAACTGTAATCAATTTAATTTGTTTGCGCCTAAGAGTATGCACGCAAAAATGCAAAATGTATGCACTGCTTGTATCTCTGCATTTTGTTAAAATTCTCAACTAGTTTAAGCGTTAAGGCAAAAAGTGTAAAAAATAATTATAAATAGATATATGTAAGAAACGGAGTTGCCATGCAGTCGAGGGACTACCCATCGTATTTGAGTTTTCTATTGGGTGATCTATTAAAGTGAGTAGACAAATATGATGGGCAATCGCTGACAACCCTGAAAAAGATCGAAAAGTCATTGGTCGGTCGGCAGTAGTAACAGTTTATATTAAGCCTAATGATATATTATAACCTCTTTAATTACTCTGTACTTTACACAAATTCTTTTAGATAAAGTAAATAAACCATATTAAATTACATATCTTACATATATATAATATTAATAGAGATCTGTAGGAATATATTTTTGAAATGTACAAAGAGACATTCATGATAAAAACAATTTACTTAAGTTTTATATATTACCCCACAATCTGCATAAAAATAAAAAAGAATTTAATTGCCATTGGACCAAATAGTCTAGATTCCAAAATAGAACAATGGCAGCATAAGATACAATCATCTGGGTCTGAAAACATCTGTAGATCTCTATCTGTTGTGACTCTTCGTTAAAATATACCAGCAAAGATCCATTAACATGGGATTAGGTCTGGCAAACCAGCCAGTTTGGGCAATGATAGAGAACAGGTCCAAAATAAGAAGAAGGAGGACATATTTAGAGCAAACGATGAAAAGTTCCGTTTGATTTAAACAGATAGACGACTTATAAGAAGATGAACGACGAAAAAGATTAACAACAAATAAAAAAAAAATCTAAAATGATCAACGAAAAATCATTTGAACAAATATTTCTTCTTTTTTTCTTAACTTACCTAAAACTTTTTCTTAACTTAGCTTAAACTTGATAATTATTTCATTCAGTAAACTTTTTAATTGTTTTTAAATTAAATTTTCCAAATTTTGTGCTCACATATGAATATATCAAAATCTCAGTTTTAGAACTTTAAAGTTAATTTCTCAGATTTGAATTAATATTTCACCTGAGGCACATTTTGTAAGTAATACGATTTAGTTGTCTAATATGTGGTTAACCTACAAATAGATATGCATTGCATTCAAATATATATATATTTATATACATATATATATATATGTTTATATTTGTATCTGGTATAACAATTTAACAATAATTAATAATCATTAGTAAGCCGCACATTATTAAGTGGTTGACTAAATATTGAAATTACAATGATATTAATGTCCTGGCCCCAGGAACCAGCATAAACAATGGCATTATTATTATGGCACAGCCAGTCGCTATGACAGGCGGCAACAACACCACCAACAATAACAACAACAACAACAATAGACAGTAATGACAACAATGTGCAAACAATGTTTTAAACAAACAGAGGGTGGGGGAAGGACAGTGGAAAATGGCAACAGGAAGGCAACCAATGGTGGTAACGAGAAGAAAGGCGAGGCAGCAAAGGCAACCGGTGTTAAGTAACCCAAAAAGCAACAATGTTGCATTTAAACAAAATCTGAAAAAAATATAAAATAAAAAATATATTGCCATTAAATAGTATATGATAATATATGGAAAATTTGATTTAAAATTCAGTTTTTTTTAATTTTTTTTATTATTATTACTCTATCTACCTATCTATCTCATGTACATGATTTATATTATATGTAAGAACTATAAAACTGCAGGACTTACCTTACTTAGTATACAAGGTGTTTTAGTGTGAGATTAAAAACTGATATATAAAATCTAGAACAATAACATTATTTTGAATTACATAATATAACAAAACTTACAATTGTTAAATATTAAAAAATAATATTTATTGGGGGTATAACTCTGTCGATTAATTATATATTTATATGAATTTTTTTAAAAAACAAAAAATGTTTAATTCAAATGCATTTATTCAAATTAGGTGTTACTAAGTGGCATTTCTCAAATATTATATATGTATTATTATATAAGTATTTTAAGAAATTTTTCATCTTAAAGATGTAAACCTAATGGGCTTAGACTTAACATCAGAACTTATCCCTGGATCCTTTAAAACAATGAGAGAGAAGGAGTCAAGTTTATTCTACAAATTAACTTGAAAGAAAATCGCTTTAAAGTTTGAAACGTAACAACTGTTAGTTTAAAATGTTTACACAACATATTAAAAACAATGTTCTTTTATATAAACAATTTTAAAAAATTTTGAAAAATAAAAAAAAAAAAAGTATATTATGGCTTTCCCATCTTTGTGATTCATTTCTTGTAAAATTAGAAAAAATTTATGTACCTTATAAACACATTTTAATGATCTTAATGGAAAACATTTCATATAATGTCACTAAAAATTAATTATTAAAAATAAATCACAAGAAATTAATCATTTAATATTAATAGACAAGACTCAAAATATATATATTATTATCAAATTATTATATATTAAGCAATTTTATGCCAGAAAAGGTAAAACGAATAAATCTTAACTGCAGAGTGCAGCAATAAATATAGTTTTCCCGATAATAATTCAATTTCAATTCAATGTTTAAAAAAACAAAAATGCAGGAAAAGCAAGAAGAGATGGGAGAATGCCTTTAATTGTTTTAAGGCTGTTTATATAAATTAATATATACCTATATAAGTTAAGATTATCAATCGGTGCAAAGTAAATTTTAATCCAATGAAATATTTAGTAACATTAAATATTTTTTTATACGATTAATAAACTATAGAGTACACTTAAATTGTTTAATAAATTATATTTTTATTAAACATTTAGTATACTTAGATGCTTCATTGGTTTAAAAATTTGGTAAATTTCATTCAAAATCAAGCGAAATTAATTTCCAGAATGATTTTCAAAAACTATTGTTTATAATATAGGTAAATATATATACATATATGTATAATCATAGTGGCTATCTATATATGTATTTATGTGTTTGTTTCTATATAAACTGATTGTGGTCTCCAAGTGTGGCGCCAAGTGCAATGCAACTGAAAATTGCATTAATAATGCTGCTGTGCGAAAATGACGACAGTCAAAATAGGGGAAACAGGCAAAACAGCTGTAGCAGACTTTTCAGCGCACTGAATTTAATATTTGCCCATAATTATGCAAGTGTTTGTGTGTGTGTGTGTATCAAACGCATAGCAATGAAATGTTTTTCAACCCCTCTCTCTCACACTCTCTCTCTCTCTCTCTCTCTCTTGTTCTGTTCCACGTAAGTGCATTTACCATTATTATTGCAAAATTTATGCGTGCATTTAATTAAAATTTCTGGCACATGTATTTTTTTACTCCACTGCCATATTTCACTTTCTCCCTTTCCCTGCTGACCCACATTTTCACGACATATTTCGTCTGCTCTTCTTTTTTTTATTTTTGTTTTTTTTTTTTTTTTGGTTGTACTCAATTATATAAACACCCAAAAAATTAACTATCAAATTTAATTCACCAAATGTTGAAGCCATTAGTCAGCTTTTAACAAAACAAACAAAAAAAAAAAACAACAAAATGATTGAAATATTTTAGCTATAATGTTTTTATACCCTATCTAGAAAATTTATTTAGATATTTTTTATAAATTAAGAACAATATTTAGAATAGTTAGCAATAGGATATTTGAGTTATATATATAAACCTACGAGAAGCTTGGACATTTTTTATAATAAACAATTAATAAACTTATTTAAATTCTAAAAACTAAAACTTAAGCCATAATTTACCTCAGCATTGTTACCTTCCACACATCTAAACAATTTTAAAGAGTATCTAATGTGTAAATAAACATAATGTATATAATAATTAACTATTTAAATGCAAAAAAATAAAACTATTGCCACATTTATTTAATTTGATCAACAATTTTTCATGTGCAAAGTTAATTTGCATTTAATGGGCATTAGGCTGGATTGTGGCTACAAAACCAACAGGCAACAAAAAAAAAAAAAAAAAACTAAAAACAAGATAGAAATACAGTTTACAGTTATTTAATTAAAACCCCTTTGGCTGCAATTAGATCCCGTTAGATTTGTTGCAACTAACAATGTTATTGCTCTTGTTATTGTAATTGTTGGTTGCCGTATGGCAAATGGTCTAAAACATTTATAATTAAATGAAAAATATTTTAGAGAATTTTCAATGTCTAATTGTAATCCAATCTAATCGTCTGTTGCCAAATATCAAATTAAACTATAATTTTAAATGCCAAATTAAAATATTAAATAATAAAATATTAAATGATTAGATATTAGAAATTGGTTAACTAGTTGTTGTATTTTATTAGAAAATAGAATGAAACTGTTATAATTGTTATTGTCAAACCACAAACAAGAGGCCTAACAGTTATTGTGAATAAGGTAAAAGTTATAATTTTTACATTCAAAAATTTAATAGCTTTTCATAAGATATCAATACAGTAAATTTAAATTGAGTTTATTATTATACCCTTTGGTCGGATATCAATTAGTCTGTCTGTTTCTTTGCCAAAAATGAACCTTAAATTTTAAGCTATAATGGTTGAAACTTGGTACGTAAAATCTTTAATTCATCAGGTTGATGAAGTATGAAAATCAATCTGATCGGACAACTATAAGATATAGTAAATTGGTTTTAACCTCCATATAAATGCATTTACATTTTCTTTGCTGGAATAATACAATATAAGTAGGATTTACGACGAAGTTGGTCGTAGAGAAGCTTCTCTTTTCTAGAAGAGAATTTTCTTAATCAGCCTAGAACTGCAAAAGTATATAAAATTCGGCAAGGCCGCAGTTGACTTTTTGATTTTAAAATTAATTTAATAATTTAGTTTAATATTTTTAAATATGGGAAGTATGTATTTAAATGCAAAGGCTAAAACAAAATTTTTACCGAAATAGATAAAAATGTAAGCTTAGAGGAAAATTTGACTAAATTCTTCCAGTATTTCGATTCCAGAATGAAAACACATTTATATTCTACTTTCCTTTTATTTCATTTCCTTTAAATTTATATTTCAATCTCTGTATAAAAAATTTCTATTCTACTTTAATTTCCTTTTCTTACGAAGACAACAAAAAAAAACTCTTAACTAATTAAGCTTTCCGGTAGTCAAGGATTTTCCATGAAAATGATTCAGAGTTAACGGTAAACTACAACTATGTCATTGAACTATGTATTGTCTTCTCATGAGACTCTGTGTGTGTGTGTGTTTGGTCTTGCTTAAAGCGTATTAGTTTTCCACACCTTCCGTCGCTACCCTAACGAAAAGCCAACCGAGCAATTGAGCCCTTATGATGCCCTGTTCAGCCTGGCACTAAATCAATTGGTCCAAGTGTCTGTTGCCTGACATATTCAACTAATGATGATAGATCAAGTCATACACTTAGTCGAGTCACTCACACATGGCTCCTCCCGATGGCTCTTCTCTTCTCCACTCCTCTATTATCCTTTCATTTTGGGCGACAAGCGTAACTAATTTCACAGTCACTAGTCCGCAGTGGGCAGACAGTTGGTCAGCCAGTCAGTCAGTCGGTCGGTCCTTTGCTGTTGAAGGATATTAAGTTGCTTTGGTTTTAGTTGGGCAACATGCCAACCCACACTTACACACACACAGATGTCAGGAGCAGGACCCCAACTGCCAGAGGCTCATTATTTATTAATTGGTTATAATGTTGATGCAAAATTCTCTACACATCTTGTAAATTGTAGTTTTTATTCTCTCTATACAATACATTTGCCATCCCTCTCTCAATTATTTGCAACAAAAATTTAATTAACATATCATAAATAAAATTTCATTTGAATTCTAATTGGTGGTTTGAGTGGTTTTGCATAGGTGAAATTACGTAATTCATTTATAATAATTACAACAAAATAAAATGCAAATTCCTTTTTTAAAAGGGAAAATAATTCTTATGGAAAAAATGGCTCTTATTTTTTTATATTGTATTTTTTTCTCTTATTAAATAAATACCAATTTAATTTACATAATTTTTATACTTTTTAACAACTGTTTATGACTGTTTAATTTGAAAGTAAATATTAATAACTTTATATGAATATGTATTTACACTGATTTAAACAACAAAAAAAAAAACATATGCTCAGATGAATAATATTGTAATCAATATTTGCCAAAGACTTACAGGTATGAAAGCTAATTATAAATATATTAAACAAAAAAGTCAATAAAAACTAGTTTTGTGTAAAAATATTTAAATGGGATAATTTTCTTTTATTAGAAATTTTTTATAAAATTGATTTTTGATTTCTATTAAAAAATCAAAAGTCTAAAAGTAAATAATGAATCTAATTAACGCTAATTTAAACTAATTTTGTATTTTCAATAAATAAAAGTCAAAGAAACTGACTAAGGCCTTGCCGAAGTTAATATATCCTTGCAGTTCTAGACTGATTAACTATTTTTTCTGTCAAATCGCACTTATATTGTATTGTTCCAGAAAACAGAATTTAAATTCTATTTGTCTCTTTCAAACACCACCTGTGGATATTTGTTCTACTTTTGAAGGTTAAAGTCAATTTACAATATCTTATAGTTGTCCGATGCGAATGATTTTTAAACTTGATCAACCTGATTAATTTTAGAGCTTATCTACCAAATTTCAATCATATAGCTTAAAATTTAAGTTACATTTGTGGCAAAGAAGAAACAAGAAGACGGGCAGACATCCAACCAATTTTACCGTGCCCTCTGCAAGAGTATAATAGATAATGCAGCCAGAGTATTAAAGTTCTTTAATCTAACCCTAAAACTAGTGTAAGCTTTACTATTAAATTACTCATCCATCCATCCATCCATCAAACTTTCACATTTCGATCATTTTTTCCCCTCTTCTCTAAATTGCAACTGTTTTTTATTTTTTGAAAACTTTTCTCCTTTTTTTTTTTTTTGGTTATCTTTCACCAAGAAATTGACCTTATCTTTATGTGAAATTTGTTTTTTGTCCGTTAAGCTTATCAGCTTTAAGGTATGTTTATCCCCTACCATAAATCCTTGCACCTTGGCCAAAATGCTCATTATTCAAATCTAAGTCGGAGCAGCTTAAAGTAAAAGTGACAAAAGAAAATAAAAAAGAATGAGAGCAAAAGAAAAGCAAACAAAAAAAAAATCAAAATTCATGAGGCGGTGCGCAAGAATTATAGCGACTTACTTGATGGTTTAAAAGGTGGCACCCAAGTTACCTATACCAATCCCTCCTGAACCAATCTTCTCCTAGGCATGCGTTCTTGTTGTTGCAAACTTTTTCCATCAAAAGTTTGGGTTTTCGATACGCGGACGCCGCTGCTGCCGACGGCGCCTGCTGATGCTCCTACTGATGGTCCTGATGCTGGTGCTGTTAAAGCTTCTGTTGGCTTCTCGGTGAAAGTGCCACTTCCGCTTTGCGTCAGTGCACACCGATGCCGAGCACAAAAGTGTGACTGAAGTGGTTTTCCACTCTCAATGTTGTCGACCGCCGCGGCTGTTGCTGTTGCTGTTCCCGTTCCACGTTCCCGTTATTGCTGCCGCTGCACAGGTGTTAATTAACTGGGGGCCGGTTTACCATCGTCTGTGGCAAGTAGTAAATTTTAAATTGCAACTTGGCCCCCCGAAAATTAATGAGACTTGCATTTGTTCGCATTACATGCCACCCAGAGTGGGTTTTTTTTTTAATTTATGTTTGGCTTTCCTTCCTTTCTTTTTTTTCCCTTTGGTTAGACAAACTGTTATTGGATAGGGGAAGTTGTGTTCAAAAGTTTTGACCAGATAGTATATTTTTTTTCAAGAATTTTGTAATTAAAACAAACTTGAAGAAAGGAATTTTATGAGGCTTGCAAATTAATTCTTTAGAGCTCAATTTAATAAATGTTAATGTGTGAAATGTTAATATTTATATTTAAATAAAATATAAAATTTTAATCTATTTTTTAAATATTTCAATAGAACCTAGTAGTAGATTAACCTGCTTTAATAAGTGTTTTTAATTTACATAATTTAGATGACGTTCAAGCTGAAAAATCTAGGAATCATTTTTCTATAACTATAAGCTAACCTACAATTTTTCTCTCTTTTCATCTCATCTTATAGATGCCCCTTTAAAAATAAATAAAATGTAATTAAAAACTAGAAGGATGGACTAACTTCGGCCACGCCGAAGTTCGGATACCTTTGCAAACTGTTCTTATCAATTACATATAAATTACCAGAATTATAAGAAAGTTTATAAAACTAAACATGCCCGTGACTCCAAAAAAAAAAAAACTTACGAGTAAAAAAATATTTTTTTTTGGTCCGATTGTTCCTATAGGAGCTATATCATATAGTCGGCCGATTCTCTTAAAACTCAACAGACACATTTTTATATATACTAAACTTACATATACCAAATTTCGAGTGAATCGCTGTTAAAATAACCAAGATTTTCATCTAAAACCAATTTTTTGGCCGATCGTTCCTATGGGAGCTATATGATATAGTGCCCCGATTCTGATAAAACTTTCCAGATATGTTAGAAAGTATAAAAAACTATAAATACCAAATTTAGTTATAATCGCTTTTAAAACAACCAAGTTATTGCTCGAAATCCATATTCATGACCGATCGTTCCTATGGGAGCTATATAATATAGTCAACCGACTTTGATAAAACTTGGTGGATATGTTAAGAAGTAAATAAAACTCACAAATACCAACTTTCGTGATATTTCGTTGGAAAACAACAAAGTTATTGAGGTTAAAGCTTATTCACGACCGATCGTTCCTATGGGAGCTATATGATATAGTCATCCGATCGGAATGATTCCGAGATATACAATGCCTGCAGCAAAAAGAAGCCTAGGTGCAAAATTTCAGCTCTGTAGCTTTAAGGGTCTCGGAGGAGATTGCGTTGATCCAGACAGACGGACAGACGGACAGACGGACAGACGAACGGACGGACGGACATACGGACAGACGGACAGGGCTAAATGAACTCAGCTCATCGCGCTGATCAAGAATATATATACTTTATATAGTCGGAGATGCTTCCTTCTATGCGTTGCAAACTTCTGACCAAAATTAATATACCTTTTTTGCAAAGGTATAATTAAGAAATCTATCATGTTGATTGTTATAGAAGATGAACGAAAACGATATCCTTGAAGTGTAAATTTTCGCACCAAATCAACTTGACGTCCCTTGTTTGAAATCTTAAGAACAAGCTATTCGAAAATGATAAATTTTATGGAAAATTTCAAGCAATTTCACTTGTAAGCAATTTATAGGAAAGTCTAATGTCTTTTAAGATTTTATATTCTTAAAATGATTTCTGTTTATTATATTCAAAAAAAAATGTCCTTTTTATTGATTATGCTATTCATCTGATTATTGTTATTTCGATTAGTTTAGAAACTCTTAAATTATGCAAGATTAAAATAACAAAATCGATGATTATTTTACTGGTATTTGTTGACCTAGAAGTTACGGTTTAATAGGGTCTAGGTTAAAGGTTCTAAGGTTAAAAAAAATAAAGGAAATTAAAGAAAAAACAATTATAAATTCAACTATCAGCATTTCAAATACTAATATAATATATATATTAACTATCCCGACTATCCCTGCATATCTGAATTTTCAATTATAAGAAGCGAGCCTAATGCGAATTCATCCAAATATTTGGAATTTATAGATAAGAATAGATGGATAACTATACCAACAAAATAAGACACAATAAGAAAATTAAAAAATACAAATTATGATAGAATTAGACATAATCAATTACAAGTTCTACAATAGACACTAATAAATATTAGTTTTTCCATTTCGACAATTTTAATAGGTAATAACCCTAACATATGTAATTATGAACCCAAAGTCGTTTTTGCATAAGATCTTTTTAGCAACTTTCTTTTAAAAGAAAATTTTTGATAAACATTATTCCTTTTAACACACTTTAAAAGAGTTTTTTATATATATATTTAAAATATTTAAACTCAACAATTTTATACTCAACTTAATCTCTAATATTGTTAAAACAAAAACATTCAATCAGCCTTTCTTTACTAAAACAAAAACCCATATGTTGACATTTTTCATACTTAATACAGGCAAATAGCAAACATCTGAGAAGCTTTTCTAGTTTTCCTTTTTTGCACTTTCAATTTTTTTATTTTGCTTGTTGACTACATAAATTTGTCGCTCCCAGGTTTATCCTTAAAACTTTACATTGATGGAAAAAAAAAAAAAACTTTGGTGAAAATCTACTCAGCCACAGAAAAACTTATTTGGCCGCAGCAATTCGTGGCCAAAACGAAAAAGAAAGAGCAGACTCAACGCCTTGACAGGACATGAAATACGGTAAAGAAGCGAGACCAGGCAAACAGTAAGAATATTTCATATCCTTAACTTGCTTATTTTCTCTCCTTTTCTGTTCTTTGGTCTTTTTTTGGGAGGGGATTTTGTCCTTTTTTTGGCACGAATCTTTATTCATAATTCATAACTCGGACTTGAGAGAGAAATAAGCAAAAGAACAAATAAAAAAAAACTCATAAAATTTTACCTAATTATATTAACTGCAACGACTCGTTCACTTGTTCTCAATTTTACCTCTCTTTCTATATCTCTTTCTCTCTCTCTCTTTCTCTCTCTCTCTCTCTCTGTGAAACATCAAAAGACTTACTAACTATAAGGCTGTTTAATTTGAGCTCATGTCTCTTCATCTCTCTGTCATTTTCTTTGTCCATGCATTATGCAAATGCTGCAACAAATAAAAAGTTGGGAAAAAAATAAAGTTTGTCAACATCAACACAAAAAAAAAAATGGAAAAGAAAAAAAAGAAACTAGAAATATGCAACAGAGGCAACTTGAGTCTTCTTCTTCCATCTTATTTTTTTTTTTGCAACTACAGCAAGTAGCTGAAGCAGTCGTCGGTTGCATGCTGATGACTTTGCCAACAACTTAAATTGTTTGGCAGCCCCCCCATCGAAGGCAAAGAAAGGGAAGGAGCAAAGTTTAAATGCATTTAGGAGCCATTGAGGCCAAGAGATCAGCTCAGTCCATAAAAAGCCAAAAGACAACCACAACTAAGCCAACTGACCTAAAGACTTTTTTTCTTCTTTTTTTTTTGTAAGTAAACAATTAATTATAAACTAATTACAAAACGATTTTAATTTTAAAATTAAAAAAAAAGAGTATAAAAAAGAGAAAGAAAAATAAAAGTGCATAACATAAGAAAGTTTAAAAGTGCAATAATTAAAAAAATTTAATTTATTTAAAAACAAATTTTTTAAAATATATAATTGAAAAATAACATTTATAATTTAAATAAACAAATTTCGAAAAAGGTAATAAAAAAATTTAATTATTTACTGTGTAAATTCAATGTCTAGTCACGGGACTCTAGTGTAAATGATACAATTTATTTAAAAAAAACTGCTTTCAATTTTTTAAATTGAAATTTTACATTAATTTTTATCTAAAATATTTACTTTGAAATATTTTTCCGTCGCTTTTCAGCTTATTTCTCTAAATTTCATTTTACCTCATATTTCCTTTTTAATTTTACTTAAATTTTGAATAGTTTTCCCTAGATTTTAAAAGCTTTTTTTTCTAGTCTTGTTCAGATCCCTTAAAAAATTTTTAAATATTTTAAAATGTCTCTTAAATACAATATGTTTAAAAGTTTTTATATACTATTAAAATATTTTTTAATAATTAATTTATTTTTAGAATCTTTTAAAACTTTTTTAAATACTTTTAAAATATTTTTTTAATAATTTTTAATTAATTTATGAATTTTTTAGAAAATTTTAAAATATTTTTTACTAATTTAAAAATATTTTTGAAAGTTTTTAAATAGTTTCAGAAACTTGTTAAATTTTTTTTTAAATGTTTTTAAAAGATTTTTAAATATTTTTAAGAAATTTTAAAATGTTTTTTCATTAGTTTTATTAAATTTTTACATATACACATACCATACAACAAGAGCAGTTTAATTGTTTATTAAAGTAAACTTTACTTTTATTTAAACATTTTTTATAATTTCTGTTTAAGAGACGTTTTCGTTTTCTCAAGTTCTTGTGTTTTTCTATGACCTTCTTTTACTTTAGGCCACATATTGACCACTTCAATTTAGTTTTAATACTGTTAGTTGGCTAATCTTTGCTTTTCAAATTCAAATCCATTGGACACTTAGGTAATGAGGTGCACAACATAGAATCCAATATAGAAACACTATGGCTAAGTGCCATGGGAAGGGCGACAAACAAGGTTAACATACATTTTGCACCTTCAGTATGCGTTAAAACTAGTTAAAGTAATTTGATTGTCCTTTGTGATTAGTTTTCCATGTACATTAATATTGAGAAAAAAGATTCATCTATACACATTTGTATACTAAGACATAAGTTATTTCAACTGGAATCGAAATACTCAAAGGCCAGATAAAGAATACACTTTGTTAGAGTAATTTCATTTTTTGAGAATACATTTGTATTTATTTATTATGTTTTAAAAAATAGGCAAAAATTAAAAGCAAACAAATTGCTAAATTATAAAAAACACAAATAAATATTCCCACATTACTCCAATTTCTTAAAAACATAAAATTATTTGTCCAATTTCTGGCTCTTCTCTCCTCTTCAATATCTTTATCTAATACTTCAGAATTTTCATCAATGTTTGACATCATTTCATCAATTACTTCATCATCAATTGCCAAAGTCACAGATGTATCCAATAAGATTTTCTTATCATCACTTGAAAACAATAGATAAATCATAAGTTAGAATCACAATATTTATTTTTTTCTCGTTTTTAAAATTTACCACATTTTGAAAATATTTTTATTGAGTTCTTTTCCATTCGATGTGGTTTTGCAAACTGAAGCCTGAGCGAAAATATATTGGGATAAGCATTCAGTTTCTTCGTCAGGGAATACACATAAGCTACACATACATACACACACATGGGCAGAACCCTTTACATAATCATGCTTAAAAGTCAAATTACACTGAAAAACAATGTATAGAAATTCTTAGAATTAAAAGAAAATAAAATAAATATATATACACAAACGATTTTTTTTTTTTTTTTTTGAAGAAAAAAAAAATTGTTGGTTTATATATTTATCTAATTTTCTGGTTAAACATTAATTAACATTTAATTTAGGGCTCTTCACTACAATAGCAAAGGACTATAAAAATGTCCTAAATAAGAAAAACTTTAAAATGAATTGTTTCTCAAAAAGGGTATATTAATTTTTGTCAGAAGTTAGTGACTTATAGAAGGATGCATCTCCTACTATGAATGTAAAGTATACATGTTCTTGCTCGGCAAGATGAGCTGATTTCGCCTCCTCCGACACCCTTTAAACTAAGGAGCCAATATTTTTTACATCATTTGAAATCATTTTGATCGGCTAACTGTTTCAAACATGGTTATTTTCAGAGCGATTTTTAGGAAATTAGATATTTGCTATTTTGGCATACATAGAAGTGTCTCTATTAAATTTTAGAAGAATCGGCCGACTATATGCATAAAAACAATAAGACCAATAACAAATGTTGGCATAAAAAACTTTTTTTTAATCTACCGACATTAAATTGGGTTTTTACTAGTTCCTTATGATTCCAATGATTCTGTCAAAATAGAAATAGTTTTCAAAGATATAGTTTGCAGGGTATACAAGCTTCGTCATTTCCGAACTAAGTTTTTACTCGTTTTTTCTTAATATTTTTCATCGAAAAGAATTCTTTAAATTCGATCGATGAATAAATCACTTCTTAGGTTAAGATGGTAATGTCAAAAACAAAGCTTATTGTAAAAATTTATTTTAGACATAAATTTTTCTGCTCTCTGGCCCAAATTGATTTTGGCTTTTGTTGACTAGTGTTTGAGTTTGGTTGTAGTGCTTTATATTCACTAGATTCAACTAAGATTAATAGAAAGAGTTCCTCTCTTAATTTAAGTTAAAAATTAAATTAGATTTTATATTATTTAATAATAAAAAGCTTGAAAATGGTTTGTTATAATTTTTGTAAGCTTATTTATAAATCATTTTATATGTATTCAAAAATTCATTTATTTATATAAAGTTCAAGTAAAGGCTTCAAAATACCCCTTAACGAAAATAAATTAAAAATATTATAAATTTAGGAAGCTTGTTGAGCAAAATTCAACATACTAATATATACATAAGTAATGTTAATTTATGTACTAAAAAATTAGTCACAGGAAAGCCCTATCTACACATGTGTTTCGAAAAGTTGCTGTTGGCATTCAACAGATTTTATTATCACCAAAATAGGCTCTGCTAATCTATATAGTATATATATATATACATATTTCTAAATACATATTTCTATAGTTTATAATATATATCTCAAACTCTACTTAATGCTTTATCAAACCCGTTTCTTTAAATTTTGATGAATATAATAACATAATCTCTAAAATTACGAAGCAAAGAACTTAAAGAGAATTCTTATAATGATATTTAATATATATATATATATATATGCATACGTATATTGAGCTTAAATATTCAAATTTTTTTCTTAGAAAAAAAATGATTTGTTTTACATTCAGCTGAATGGATTTTGTAAATATCTCACATTTCAAATATTTACCCAGTATCAACAAAATTTGAATTTGTATGCATTAGATGAAAGTGAGCAATGTAAACAAAACTAAACATTAAAATGACCACAAAATAAAATATGTTTAAATGAAAGTACTTACATATTTTATATATGTACTTATATACATATATGTATATAAATATATATATGATTTAATTAGCCGCAGGGCATTTAATTAAATGAAAAATCTATTGGAAATTGAAACAATTTTAATTGCACATATTTAAATTATGCAAATTACACTGAACAACTTAATTTTAAATAGATTCAAAATGAATTTATTTCTTCATTGAAAAAAAAAAAATAATTTATTCCAGTTAATAATAGCAATTTGATATTAATAAAAGTAAAGGCTTTAATATTAATTTAAATATTTGGTTGTCTAAAATAAAAGCTTTTTTACTGGAATTTAATTAAATTTGTAAAAAAGTAAGTTCAAGTTAATATTTAAAATTTATTTAAAGTTAAAAATTTTAAAATTAATTTATAGTTAAGAATTTTTAGCTTATAATATTTTTATAAATTTTAAATTAAAGATTTATAGCTTTATAAACAATAATTCAAAATTTTTATTTATTAGATTGAGCTGACTAAATAAATATTTTAAAATTTTCTTAAAATTAAAGGAAAAACCGGATCTTCTCTATTTCAAATTTTATGTTATAAATATTGATAATTTTCTGATTAAAATGAAAACAAATTGATTCAGTTAGATTAGTGTAAATCTTGTTGACCTGTGTAACCTTTCTGTTAACATGTATTAGATGTAAAACGAAACTTTTCGCTGTTCAAAGAATGTTATAAAATATTTGTGGTATTTCAAAATTTTTAATTTGATGTTAAGAGAAAGCATTTTGAATTGTTTAATTAACCTTGTTTAAAATTTAGACAGAAAATGATGCATATTTATACATATATAAAAATAAATAATGTAGCTTACTTTATCTCTCCAATTTCCATGATATTATATTTTGAAAGTTATTATTAGTTTAATTAAAGTTATGTTACTTTGTTATCTTGCTGGATTCCTTTAAATGTTTATATAAACAAAAAAATCACATACCTGTGTAAATTTTTATTTGGAATTTTTATTTTGTAGAGCTTTAACCACTTCATTCCCTCTAATTTTAACTACTTTTTAATTTCACTGGCTGTAAAAAAAACCTTCTTTTTTTTTATATAAACAAATAAATGAATTTGTTATTAGAATAGTTTTATGCTGTATTGAACAATTTTAATTGCAACAGAATACCAAACGATTTAGGTTAGCTTTTATATATCTGATCTAAACCATTACAATTTTTTGATAACTCAGCATTTATTTGTATGGCATTTCACATTTGTTTATTTTCATTCGATGGCAAGAAAATTTTTACGAGAAAACCGAAACGCAAATCATACAAATAACTGGTGTATACAATCCAGGACAAAAAATGAGAAAAACTCAAACAAACGAAAATCAAGGGGAACAAGAAAAAAGGGCGGCCATTATATTTTTGTTAGAGTAGTCGACTTTGAAGATATCCTTGAATAAAATATATTAAATCATTTTATCTTTGTATTATTCTGTTATTTTTTTAATATTACTTAGGGAACAATTCTTCAAATTTTTAAGTACTTTCTGCTTATTTATATTTATTTTATATGAAAGGTATGCATCACTCTTAGTGTGGCCAGACTGTTAAAAATCTTTTGGGATCCAAAACTTCAAGTATGACCACAGTGTTTTTAATTTCTTGGTGTATACAACCTTAAGTGTGACCAAACTATTTTAAATTATATGGCTTTAAATATTTGACATCATCGATGCTACCTGTATCACAAATTCATCAGGTATGTATTCCTCAAAAGACATTAAGTAAATATAACAAAAGGAAAAGGATTATAAAATCTATTTAAAGAAACTTTCAAAAATTAAACCATATTTAAACTGAATATAAAACATATATTATTGACAAATATAATAAGTATCCAACAACTAAATACATATTATTATTTAGAAATAAAGGCAATTAAAACTAAATACTATAAAATATTATTATCTAGTTTTTAAAAACAATTTCCAATAATATTGGGAAAATTGTTTAGAAATATTTAGTATTTGAAAACTTTTAGGATTTAACGTTTACTTTTGAAATCTGTTCGATATTAAATTCAAAAAAAAGAATTTTAAAGGTGTTTAGTTTAACTATGCAATCCGTTAGATCTTTTATACAATTAATTCAAATATGCATAGACCACCTTTATGGTTCATTAATAAGCTTCAAATTCTGTTAGATCTTTTATATTTAATTTGAATATAGATATCCAATAAAGTCTATTGGGTTTTTCTTTTAAACAATTTAAACATATATTTATTACATATAAGGATTATCGCTTACCTTTAAATGCTGTTAGACCATTTATATTTAATTGAAATATATTGATCAATTTTAAAAAATTTGTATTAGAAGATTTTGCCATATAAACCATTTTGATTTAAAAATAGTTTTCATACTTTATTTTATAAAATAAAGATTTATTTTTATATATAAATCTAAATATTACCCAAAATTTGTGATATTTTGGAATTCCTTAAGACATTCTTTAACAATTCCAATAAATTTTCTTTTCTAACTAAAATGCGAATCATGACAATAAACTTCTTAATATCTTTTCGTATAATACAGTTTACTTTCACTATAATATACCCTCCTTTCCCTTACAACATTTACATAGTATAAATTCCTCTATACAACAAAGTAGAAAAAGTAAACGACAGAATGATGAATTTGTCAGAGCGTTAAATTAACACCAATTTGGAGAAAGACAGAACAAAAATAACAAGAGAAACAGAGAAAGAGAGGGTGAGAATGAAAGAAAAATATAAAGAGAGTATATGTTGAAGTCATAATTGATAAGGTTGCAGTTTTACTTATCACCTTACTTTTTCTCTCTCTCTCTCTCTCTCTCTCTCCCCTCTCTCTCTCTCTCTTTTGCTCATGATGATTTATTTTATATTTTGAGTAAGTTCCTCTCTGTCAGGTATATATTGTCTATATCTTATCTGACTCAGTTGTTAAATAAAACACAAAAAGAAAACTAAAGAAACAAGCGACACGGTATTCTTAATATTGTTGTTGTTGTTGTTGTCTTCAATTAACACCTTTCAGCCAATGTGGTGATAATGACGCAGAGTTGTCGTTGTTACGGCTGATGGGTAATCAGGAACAATATCAGAGTGGAGAGCATTTATTTATTTTTTTTTTTTTATTTAGTTGACCAACGAACGCGTTTCATAATGGACACGGAGGCGCAAATAAAGAAATCGGCGGAAGCAGCAGGAATTTCTGTATCTTCAACTGCCCACGATGAAGTTGATTTTACCAGCGGCTTTGAGACCCAATATAAAAAGGAATATAGCATCTTAAGGCCAAATATTTATATACCACCACCGGATAAGAAAAATGCATGGTATCGTAATTGTTCAACCATTTGGATGGTTCTCTTTTTGGCAACAACCTTTCTAATTGGCACCATTCTCCTTCTAATACAAATCACAAATGCCAGTGCTCTCCTCATATTGATTATTATCTGTGTCTATGTGGCAATTGCCTTAATTATGATTTGGCTTGAAGTGCAGAGCATTAAAGTGCGGTGAAACGAAAAACGAAGAACGATAATTTTAATACAAACAAAGTGACTTACTAATTAGTTCAATTAAAAAAAAAAAGGCAACCAAATAATGCTCCACTCTTAAGTATTGTGTAAATCTAATTGAGAATTAATGATAAAAATAAACTAAATAATGTAAAGAACACGTTTTAGTTATAAGTTTTTTAATACAAAAAAATATAAAAATAAAAATATTATTTGAAAATTAAAATAAACATTCTTTATGTGTGTGTGTGTGTATGTATGTGCTTATATGTATTAAGCACTCTTTACCAGTGAGTTTAAGTTTTGTTACACATTTTGTTCTCTATTATGCAAGATATAATTAAATTCTGTGCTCTTATTTCAGTTTTTTGTTTTAGAAAGAAGATAACAGGTTTCTAGTTATGTAACAACAGTTATGTTTAAGCAATTTATAGTAAAAAGAAAGATTGTGAAAGCTTTAAAATTGACGAAATACAAAGGAGGTAGCTTTTCTCTGCCTATGCGGCATGTAGAGGAGCTACTGGAGGAAGTAATTGAAATCGTTTATTTGGAAAACTTTAATGGAATAGATTTCTTGATCTATAATTAAATCAAAAACAAGCTGTAAATAATATATTTCTAGTTCCCAAGTTATTTTTTCTTAATTGATTTAAAACAAAATTGATTAAATTGATTTTTTCGGCTCATAGCAGCTTTTTTTCCTACTAAATGCCCAGACCTTCCCTAAAGGACCGAGAGAGGCGCATAACTTATGGCTCAAATCGCGGCGACAGTCCACAAAAGCAGACAAAAATGAATACTAAAGCTAGTTAATAGCTTAATATGAAAGGATTGTAGTTTTTAGTACAGAAAGAGGAAGCCCTGTACTGATAAAGACGATCATAATCAGAACAAAGAACGCGGAAAGGTTTTGGCAAAAAATAATTAGTAGAGCAGCGTAAAAGAGATAAAGGTATATAATTTCTAGTCTAGAAACTGTTAGATTTATTTGGTTAAGGTAAGAAGCTATTACATTAGTATGAAGACAAGCATTAATATATTCAGACAAGCATTATACGTTCAGTAAGAGAGGAAAGGCCTAAAAGAAGTCTACTAGAGTAGAGAGTCTATTGACTCTCTCTTACTTTCCATCTATTTGGAAAACTTTGAAGGAATATGTTTTTTTTTTTGCCATAAATTTATATTTCATTAAATCAAAACAAAGCTGGAAATGGTAAATTTCTAATTCTTAAATCAATATTTTGTAATTGATCTCAACTAAATTAGATTAAATTCTTTTTTTGGGCTCTTAGCTTCTCTTTTTTTTTGCTGGGGAAAATAAAAAGCATTGGATAACTTTAAAGGAATATGTTTTCATTAACATTATATTTCATTTAATCAAAACTTAGTTGGTATCAATATATTTTGTAATACTTATGTTATTTTTAAGTGAAATTCAAATTGGTCAGATGTATGTAACGCAAAGAAATATATGTTTCTTTATTATTATTTTATGTCATATGGTTTTGGTTTTTCCTAATACTTTCAATAGATTTACTAAATTATATAATGAATGAATAGTGTATGCAATTGCACCTCAGTTTTTGTACAAAAACTATGCCCAGTCACCTAATTAATTAACTAAGACTAGTATATAAGACTTCTTAATCATCCAAACTTATCAATACATGATCTATCTAATCTAAACAAATACTTGAAAGCTTATATGCATTCCTTTTGTTGATAACAAAAGAAAACATGAAACCAAACTAAATAAGTGCAAATAAATTGTTTTCTTTATTTAGTTGGTAGTACATAGTTAATAATTTTTTTAATTACACATCGTTACAATTAATAACTTGGTCAAGGTTAATGATTTTTTAACTACTTAAATGATATAAAATGACCTTACAAAGTTAAGATAAAATTACAACAAAAGATGACTTCAATTTGGGCCAAAAAATGATTAGATAAATGCTGCTTTTTGAAACTATACATATAGACATATAATGGATAAAAAGTATTTCATTTCTTTTAATGAAGAAAATTTATATATAAATATATTATATTAGAAGACCTCACTTATCTTAAGGAGAAAGTTATATAAATATCCATTATATCAAGACTTTATTTATTCATTCAATTATTTTAAGGAAAAAATTTATATTTTTTTTAATTATATATAAATTTATTTTATATTAAGTATTTTAATTATTTTATTGAAAAATATCCGTTAATATAATTAAATATCCCCTAAGAGCTTTGTAAAAAGTGCCTGAGATCAATGTGTGTCAATATAGGACTATTTCAGAATTAGCTATAAATCCCTTAAAAAAAATTAAAATAATTTTAAAAAATTAAAAATCTCAAAATAAATAAGATTCAAAACAGACTTTTTTTATGTTTTTAATATAAATGATTTTTTAATTATTTATATATAACAATTTCTAAAGTTCTCTTAATCGATCATAATTTTAAATAAAAATAATGTTAGTCTGTAATATAAAAAAATCCTTAAAAAAATCCTTTAAAAAAGTCCTTTAAAATTTCTTTGTACAAAACTTTAACTTTAATTCAATTTCATTGTTTTTTTTATCTAAAAATTGTTTTCTATTTTATATTGTCAATGTTTTTTCTTAATTGGTTTTCACATGCCAACTAGTTGGAAAATCAGAACACCAGCACCAAAAAAACCTGACAAGGGAAACAATTTAGAACTAGACGAAGCTTATATACTCTTACAATTACTTACATATTAATATTTTATATTATACAGAATTTGGTATAAATCTTAGTTTTCCAGTTTAAAAACTATTTTGTCTTTTTGTTGTTAGCTTGATTTTGAGTACTTTGATTACTAAATGAAAGCCTTGTTAAGAACCATTGTATTGCAAATCAACTACTTTACTTTAGAAGAGTCTAATCTATTTGAAGCTACTGAAAAACCTTTTCTGACATATGAAGCAACTTTCCCACCATTTAAATCTAAACTTCAATATTACTTAAGTACACAAAAAAACTGATGTGAAATGCCACAAGTTTGTTTTTTATAAATGAAACTATGTTAGTCAGCTAAAGAAATAGTGTCACCAACAGGTGTTTAGTGTAGAGTCTATGTTTTCGACACCTTCCAAAAAGCTGTTTTCATACACAATAGAATTGTTGTGACTGTCTGAGACTTAAATTTAAACAAAACGGCGCGAAAAAAACACACACCTAACACAGAGAGTGACAACAGAGGGAGGAGTGTAGGGAAAACTAGCAACCAACTTGCACGCGTTGGGCCATTAAACTTTAATTTCCGCTGGTGGCATTTTTTTTGCAGCTCAGTTTTTTACAGGTGTTTTTGTTGTTGTTGTTGCTTTTTTTTCCACTCTTGGTTGGAGGATTGAGACATGGCAAGGGCAACAGCCTGACTTACCTTAATTACTCACAGGATTTCAAGCCATGCTAATTATTTGCAGTGTGCACTATTTTGGCCCTAGACGACAGCGAACATTGAGCACTAAGGGGCGACAAGGACAAGGATGAATGGTAACTGGAGGATGAGAATGGCGATGAGAACGTTGCCAGAGCATTTAATTATAATGGTGGAAGCAAAAAAAAAACGGCGAGCATTCAGCTTAAGCATTAATGCCATTTCCGGGTAAAAGAAAGGGTATTTTTAGTGAGATTTTCTTATTGGTTTTGATGCTTAATTTGTAGTAAAGGAAAATATTTGAACTAATTTTATATATCGAAATATAAACAAACTGTTATTAAAATATCAAAATTTTATATAATCTTACTATATTTATTAATTATAAATATATATAAATTAATATATACAATAAAGTTCACATCATTTTATTATTTAAATAAATTTCAACCTAAAAATTTTTAAGTTTTTGGTTCTAATATTAAAGCTAAAATCTATAAAATAATTATATAAAATTAAATAAAAAAAACTTATATTGTACTCATTTTAGATAAGGGAAAACTTATATTATTTAAAACTAAAACGAAAAAAAAAAAGTTTAGGAAAACTTAAACAAATAAAATTTTAAGAGTAACGATTTGAAAATAACAGGTTAAAATTAAGAAATATATATTTTAACTAAAATTTAAACCAAAGAAAAAATATTGGCATAAATTAAACTAACTAAACTTAATTTTTTTAGGGGAATTATATAAATTTACAAAAAATTAATATGAACAAAAACTTATTTTAAATTTAAATTCACCAAAGAAATAAAATATGATTTGAAATAATTTTTTGTCTTATTTATTAAAAGAAATCTATAAATATAAAAAATTTCTAATATCTCTAAATATTTAATAGTTTTAAATACAATTTTATTTTCTTATTTATAAGAAGGAATATATAAATATAAAAAATTTATAATAGAAAAGCCTAATTTAAACTGCCCATAATTAAAATAATTTGAAACAATTTTTCTACTTCATTTATTGTAGAGAATATATAAATATAAAAAAATTTATATAAAAAATAAATTATTTTAACTAAAACTTAAACCAAAAAATTATTTTAAGATGAATTAAAACAATTTGTTAACCTTAATTTAGGAAATATAAAATGACAAATGTTTTATTTTTATTTATACTTTTACCTTAATATAAAACATAAAAAATTTGACTAATTTGTCTATTAAAATGTTTGACATCAGCTTAAATAAAAGGATATTAAACAGTTGTCCATTTTTATTTAACATTAAAAAGAAAGTTTAAATAAGCATAAATAAATGAAAACTACTAAAAGTCAAGTTTAAATAAATATTTTAAATTAAAACTTTAAAATTTTAAATAACTTATGATAAAAGTAGAGTATTAAAGTGTTGACTAATATTCCTACAACAATTATATAAAAGTAGAGCATTAAAGTGTTTATCTATTTCCCTATAAAACAATTTTAATCAAACCCAAAAAAAAAGGTCTCCAAATAAGTAATAAACATTTCCCTCTTAAACACCAATTACATTTATTTTTGTATTATTTATAAAAAGAGCATCAAACAGTCGATTTACATTACCAACTCTAACAACTTATTCCAACTGGAATCCTTAAAAAAAAAATGACCGAAAAGAGCAAAAGTCTGGGTAAGCAAAAAAAAATTTGCGTTCTAATTAAAAGCAAGCTAAGTCAAAGCTTTGTCTAAGACTTAAGAACATTTTTTTCCCCCCTAATATAAATATATAAAAATATATATACATGCAGCATAAATATAAATATATATATATTTTGTTTTCTGTAGAAATTATGAGTTATTAAAGTTTATTAAATTTTTATTCAAGTAAATATTTTTTACTGCTTGACCAAAAAATAAACAAAAATTTATAAATATATTTATATTCACAATGGCCATGAATTATTTTTCATTGATTTATTGCTCAATTGGCCAATACACACACACACACAAACAACACACAATATGGTCTATATAAAATGCATTTAAAACAAAAGCTGCCTGGCATTTCATTTCATTGTATATTCATTTATCCTTTTTTTTTTTTTGTTATGATTTTGTCTTAAAATATTTAAAGAATAGTCAAACAATGAAATTTATAGAAGGTATTTTATTATTTCATATTTTATAGCCGAGAAATATTTTTCTATAAAATTGCATAGCAAGCAAACTAAACTAAAAAATTGCATTCATATAAAATGTAACTAAATTTTCCATTTTCCATTTTTAGCATAGAAAGCAAAATAGGAAAATGTGAGAAAAATGTATAGTGAGAGTCAAGATGTCTGCTGCTTCTGCTACTTCTTCTGTTTTCTATCTGGGGAAATATGTCTTAGAATTTGTTTAAGTAAATCTCACTTGAACGCTTTTCATTAGGCCACTCAGCAGTAGTAGCAGCAGCAGCAGCGGAGTGAAAGAGAGAGAAAGTGTGTGTGTGTGAGAGAGAGAGTGCTGTGGGGATTGGGGAGTATGAGAAAACGAAAATGTTGCGACATTTGCAAATTCTAAATTCTATAACCAAGTTATATTCCACTAGAGAAATGCAGAAAGCGAAAACACTTAGTTAACAACATTTATGAAATGATATATTGTAAGAAATTCTTATATCCTATTCCCAAATGGTAAAAGGGTATATTAAAGTCCTTTAAATGAATGTAAGAAACATAAGAAAGAATTTTCGACCTCATAAAGTATATTTATCGCTTACCATTAAGACATTTCAGTCTGTCTCTCCGCCGATCTGTTTGTATCTAATCCAAAAACTCAGAGACTATTTGAACTAGGGCTCCTAAATTTGGTATGAACATTTGTCTAATGTGTACGCAGTTCAAGTTTGTTTAAATTTCTACCACGCCCACTTCCGCCCTCGTTATATATTAAAAAGGGAATAACTAGAACTTGATTATTAGTATTGCATTTCTTTTTGGCACACCTAAAAATAAGGCTTAAATGGATCAGTTGTCCAAATTTAAACGTAGTCGGTTAATAATTATCGGATACACTCTTCTTTTTCCACTTTTTATGCCGAAATATCAAGTGCATTATTAGCTGATAAGATTGTGCTAGATAGCATGCGTTTGTTTTTGTTGCATTAAGAATGGCTACACTAAAATTATTATTTTAAATGGAATTAAGCCTAAGCCTTAGCCTGGCTAAGAACTTATGATGGTTACAAACACTTTTTTCAAGTCGTAACTCGACCAAAAGTATGTACCATTCAATCTTAAGAATCAACTTATTAGTATGCAGAAATTCCCCAAAACAGATTTTCCAATTATTTCGAATTTGTTGAAAATTTTCTACATATTATTTTTGAATTGGAATCTGTGTAAATTGTCTTTGATATATATTTTTTTTTGATCAATTATGCCATTAATGTAAGCACTGCCATTCAGTTGCATGTTTAATTATGTATTAATCATTTGTATATATAAATGTGAATAATATTACCTGCAAATGTATTACACAGATGCAGAAACAGGCTGGAGACCAAAGGTAATTATTAACACATTAACAGGTCGCTTTATTTACCATTGATTTATATTTGTACAATTCATAAATATAATATGCAGTACACATCACCGCGACACGTTATAATCATACCACATATATATAAATATATAAGTATAAATATAAATAAATACAAACGAAACGAAACAATTTGTTTGCCCAATACAAACAAACCAATAAATATAAAAAATATAAATACACACACACACACCAAATAATGCCATATTAATGCCATTAAATGCAGCAGTAGTTACATTTAAAGACATCCCCAAAACTATGCTATATTTAATATACCCTTAGACATTCTTTAATATTAAGCAGCCCTACACTAAAATACAAGTAATATAGATTATATATATAAAAAACCAAGTAATATAGATTATATATATAAAAAACCAAGTAATATAGATTATATATATAAAAAACCAAGTAATATAGATTATATATATAAAAAACCTTATAAATTCTTAAGATATATTTATATGACTTCTAATATGCATAAAACAGTTGGACAAATAAAGCTTAGAGCCAAATTTATTGGAAACAGAATTAAACTTAAATAACTTTAGATTTTCCAAAACTAATTTGTAAAATAACATTCCTATAAGAACTACATGTTAACCTAATTTGAAGTTAACAAGACACTCTCGAGCTAAGCTCAAAATTGGTTCAGAAATTTAAAAGCAAAATACTCTTCTTAAAGGAACTTCATAACCGATATCAATCTGTGTACTTTCCATATTTGTATAATTGGCTAATTTACTTAATTTTGTTTCTCGACTTTTCTACAAAATTAAAGAAACTAATTGACATTAAACACAATATATAAATAAACGATAATGCCTACATAATCTTAAGATTATTAGCGTAGATTGAGATACAATATAAACTTAATGAAAGTTGGAAACAACTCCCTTACTTCTGTATACGAAATATTTAAGCAATTTCCTAACACATTCAGCAAAGAAATAAAAAGAAAATGCTAAATTTTGCATAAAATCAATGCCGAAAATGGTTCAAGGTTTTCTTTTGCCTTTTCTTTCACAACTTTTGGAATTGGTAACATAAATTTTGCTCTACTGGCTTATGGAGAGACTTAGCTAAAGAGATACACAGAAAAACAGAGCTGGAGAAAAAGCGACAAAAAGACAAAAAACTGAAAAAAGGAGTATTTTTAAAGACTTTATTTGGATGGGGATTTAAAGACAAATAAATAGAGACTAGACACAGAACTCTTTTTTGTATTTTGGCTACTCTATTTTTAATATATATTTATACTACCTTCAAAGGGAAGCAAAACATACTAAATCTATTTAAAAGGCACATTAATTGCCTAAAGTATTAATATTTTAAAATTTAAATCAATAGGCTCTAAATTAATTTTGGCGATAAAAAAAAGAATTCGGTCTTACAAAGATTTTGAGCACTTCATTCTACCTTATTTGAAACCTTTTTTTATTATTAAAATTTTACAGGAAAAAATAACCCACATTTTCTTTACCTAAATGAAACTTAATGTAGGAAAATATTGTTATTTAAAATAAATTTTTTATAATAAATTTCAGATCTAAAAATTCTCATAAACTAAAATCTAAAATCTTTTAAATCAACATTATTGCAATAATAATTAATAATTTGTGATCATATATTGAATATCCTTGTAAATTTAATGCCTTTTAAAAAAATTCTTTTTATTTTCAATTTGTGTCTTTATTTTATTTTTGAAATAATTCTGCATATTATTAAACACATTTTCTTTATATATTTTATAATTTTCTTATATTTTTAAATTTAGTTAATAAATTCTATTTAATTTTTACTCATTTTTGAGAAACAGACAGGTCCAAAAAAAATCTTCTACAAATAAATTCTATATTTACAAAAATTTTAAAAAGGTAAAACACAAATTTATAAATTAAAGAAACATAAATAAAGGGATACTCTTCTTTATATTATATTATAAAAGAACTTAAAATTGAAAAATTAAGAAGCAACTATTTTTAGTGTTCACTTTTTAATGGAATTTCAATAATTATTAAAAGATATTTTTATTAAATTATTTTAAAAATAAATTTTAAATTATTAAATTAAATTATTTAAAATAAATTTTTACAGTTTATTGCATTTAAATTATTATAAAAAGTTTAACTACAATGAGGAATCAACTTTTACATATTTTTAAACGATTTTTATCGAAGAAAATTTTTGAACCTATTTTCTATAAATATAACCACAAATAAAAAAATTTTAAAATAATTTAAAATGAATTATAAATTCAAAAAAAATATATTTACAGACTGTCTTTGAAACGTTTACATTATTTTTAGCTAAAACACATTTAGTTTATATTAAATGTAGCTAAAAACACTTTTACTTTTCTCTTCAATAAAATTTCCTTAATTGTTAAAGGGTATTAAAAATTTGTTACTGTGTAATTGTAACTGTCGGTTTAGAAAATGTTTCTTTGAGTAAATTCGTTTTATTTAGCTACATGTTATTTACATGTAGATTTACATTCAAAAACACTTTAAATGACTGGCAATCAACGCCTAGCTCAGGTCTAGGTCCGCACGGAACACAGTTAAATGACATGAAAAGACAAAAGTGTGCAATGAGGTCGAAGGACATACTCATACACGCACAAACACACACACATGCACATACATACAATCCCAGACAGGAGCAAACTTTGTGGTTAAAACTAAAGTGGCCTGTTTCAAAATGTGTCCAACAAAACAGGCAAAAAAAAAAAAAAGAAGAGCAAAAAAAAAAGGAAAACGAAAAGTTTCCCCATAGAAGGAATTTTCTGCCTGCCTGAATGCTATGTCCTTCTCTGCCTCCACCGCAGCCTCAGTCTCTGCCACTGCACTCATCTGCATTTTGGCCACAGTTTTACATTTTCGTACTTTTTTTTTTTTTTTTTTGTTTTTCGGTTTTGTGGCCTCTTTTTTAATATTTCAACACATTTTTCTACATTGCATTGAGAAAAGAGGCTGGACCAAACTATGCCAGTCCCCTAACCATTCCCTTTGCCAAGTCCAAAACCCATTCTATCCGATTCCTGGTGCTCGGTCTCGGACGTGTCTCTTTGTGATAATTTATACATGTTGTTTGCGTTCTCTTGACTTTTTGGCTTTTGTTAGTTATATGGAATAAATAAAAGATGTCATACTAAACAAAAAAGCAAAGAAAGTAAAAATAAAATAGAAACACTTTCAAAGGTTTGGTTAGTTTTCAAAAAGCATAAAAACAAAAATTACATAAAAAAGAATCAAAATAAATAGTTTCTATGCAAATTTTCACTTTCAAATCAGAAAATGTTTAGCAAAACGAAATCTAATTTAGTTGCCGAGTTCTGTAATTAAGTTAAAAAGTTTTCAAAGTATTTTAACAACAAGATATTCTTTAAGCTGATCCACTTCGGAAACTATATTAAAATTTGTTTCTGTTGCTTCTGAATTTATTTGTTTTATATCAAAGATTTAGCTTAAATTACTTTTTAATATAAAATTCTTTCGTGTTTAACAGGTTGAAAAATAGGAAAAAAAACCACAATATTCTTTAGAATAAAAAACTTAATGAAATACTTTAAAAATAATTAAAAAAATTAAAAAAAAAAAAAAAAAACTCTTTTAACTAGTATTTAGTTTTATTTTAAATTTACACAACAAAAATTTTATGAAATATTCAAACATTTTTTCAACCGTTTTTAAAGGTATTTAATGATACAATTAACTATTTTCTTTAAATCGATATAAACCTTTAGCAACACAAGATAAAATATATGGATACTAGATATTATTTTCATATGTCTACATTAATCTAAAAAAATTTTAAATACAATTGCAATGACGATATATATTATCAGAGATCAGAGCTTGTTTATTTTTAAATATATAAAATGGAATATATATACGAATCTCCTTTGAATATATTAAAGAATTTTATAAATAAAATAAAAATTCTTTAGAATCTATTAAAGAATTGAAATTAAAGAACACTTTTTAAATAAATGTTCAGGAATATATAAACTTTAATAATTAGGTATGACTTTTTTTTTATAATTAATGGAAAATGCCTTGAAACCTAGTTAAAAAAACAGACTGGAATTGTCGATATGAAAAGTTGTATATAAATATATAAATTTACTGCCTTACAACCATATCAACATATAGTAAACTGATGTTTTATCAGTTTTTCCCAGAACTCTATATGCAAGAGTTAGTAGGATTATTAGGATCTAGTACATTAATAAGAACACTCAATGTACTAGAAATAAGCTCAATTTCAAAAAATGATAAATACTAATAATTTTAAAAATTTAATCTTAATTTAATTTAAAATAAATGTACTCTAAATTTACTCTTTAAAAATGTATCTTAAACTTCTAAGATTTATTAACTAATTTAAAAAATTTTCCTATAAATAGCTAAACAAATATTTATAAAAAGTAATGAAATAAATCAAAAATATATATATTACTTTATATAGATTTGGTGCTTCAACTTTTATTTTTGTTTAATATATTTTAAATAAATTTTCTGTTATTTTTAATAAACATGAGTATAGAGGCAACCAAAGATTCAATCGTTCGACCATGGCCATGACCAGAGCACACAAAAAATGTCCCTCAACAATTGAGTTTGTTTTACATTTTAAAAATTTTCCGGCTATTCAGGCTCAGATTGTTCGTTTGGTCAGTTGGTTGGCTAGCAGTCGAAACAGCTTATCACAAAATTGGCAGTTAGAGTTAATTGAATATTCAAATGCGTTTTACCCTGCACGTCTACACTTATTTAGACTCGATAAAGTAACAACATTATGCCTTAAATATACAAAAAATAAAATAGATTTAAATGCATAAAAATTTAAAAAAAAAAATATATAAATTATTTAAATTGAATGTTACATATTTTATATCAATGTGGTTGCACTTTCCACATTTTGAGTGTGCTGTAATTTAATTATAATTTGTAGTTTCGACAGAAAGTATTCCAAAGGTGCAACAGAAATGCATTTAAAAAACTATTTTTTATAATTCTTTAATTAGTATTAAATAAAATGTAAATGATTTAATTTAAATATCTACATTTAATTGGCAGAAATTATATTTATTTTAGTGATAATACATTTATATATGTAGAGTAGAAGGAGAAAAGGAACGAAGTGTGGGATTTAAATATATATAACAGGATTTGAAATAAATTAATTTCTACTTTTTTTTTTACTCTTGTAAGGAATATTTAAAGTTTAAATAAAAAAAATGATTCGGTGTGGAGAATACTTTATGAAAATAGACCTAAATCCAAAGAATTTACACAAGTATACTCTTAAAGAGTAAAAAAGTTAACCCAAATTTAAATATATTTCAATATTTTGTAGAAGAAAATATAAAATAAATAACAAAATATTCAAGTCAAGTGAAATTTCATATATATTTTTGACCACAGTGCGTATGAGTAACAGAAATCTAACTGGGTTTGTGTCCGCTCAAAATTGTGAAGCATCTCATTAAAAGCTTTTAGTTCAAAAAGCTTTCAAAACCAACTACTTTCTATAGCTTTTGACTTGACTAAAGTAAAGCTTGAAAATTTATAAACTTTAAATAAATTTGAGAAAATTAAATAACAATTTACAATAAAAAAAATCTTAACAAATTATTGCTTATCTTTTGGTTACTAAAAAGAATTTTAACTAATAGCTTTTCAGTTAACTGTTATTAAAAAAAAAAGCTTCATTTATATAACCCTGACAACCCTGGTAACTAATACAACCATTGCCAAGGAGGCGACGACTGACAACGACATGAAAAGCTTTTTGGCTTCAATTCATCGTCAATTTTCCGGCACAACAGACGCAAACAACAATTTACGGTAAAACGCGCAAACTACTATCTATACGCCGCACCTCTCCTCTACCCGCCACCTCTATACCTGCGTGTGTACAAGAAAAAGGAAAAACAAAATTTTTCAATTAAATAACTAAACGATAAACTGCAACTAATTAAACAAATCATATAAAAGCATAATAAGTGAAATGTTGTAAAGGGAAATATATCAAAGGGAAAGTCCGTGTGTCTCTCTGTGTATGTGTGTGTGTGTGTGTGTTCTTGCGAGTTCGAGTGTGTGTTTGTCGTGAGTGTGTGTGTGTGTGCAGGAAAAACTAAGTGCAATAAACTGTGAATATAACTTGAATTAAGTATTTGCATTTGCCCTGTTCAAAATGTATTTGTCATATTTATTTATTTAGATGTATATATGTATTTGTATCTTGTATATATATATATATATTCTATTGCTGAATGTCCAGATTTCTGTATATTATGCAAATTAATTTCAATTGGTTTGCACTCTGGACATTGCGGCTTGTTGTTCCTGCTCTCCATTATTATAGTAAGTTGTACTAGTCATCGTACTAGTAGTAGTAAGCGTAGTACTAGCAATAGTAGTAATTGTAGTAGTAGTAGTTTCGTATACACAATTTTGGCCAACGATGCTCTCTACTGATTCTTCCTACTACCATTACCCCGCCCCTCGCTACGTAGACACACACACACACACAAACACATATACTTGATTTACCGGCTTTTGCCTCATACACAAATGAAAATTGTTTCCCCAAGAATTTTTTAATCATATGAACGCAAGTGGAATGCATAAAATGCTCCATATGCACCAAGTGCACAGCAGCAAACAAAAACAACAAAAAAAAAAAAGTTAATTTAAAGTTTAAAGTTTAAAATGAAATTACTTGCAAACTATTTGAAAATGTCAAAACCATACAGGAAATAAAAAAGTAATTCAATATTAAAGGCAACGTTTTAATTATCTTGTCAATCGTTTGATGAAATATGATAAAGAATATCGAGGACAAAAAATTTTAATTGCTTTCATGGGACTTTTTAAAATATAAATGATATAGTTTACTAATTGAAAATAAAACAATTTTAAAAGCAAATCTTAAAAAGAAAACTTTTATGACACTTATAATTAAATAATGGTGCAAAATTTAAATACTATAAATATTTTAAATAAATTTCTTTCGGTTTTCCATTATTTACTTGAGGGTCCGAGATCTTTGATTATAACTGATATTTTATTTTTATCTTAAGAAATTAGCATATAAATTAGCATAGCAATAAAAACGTCTGAAAAGATTTAGATTAGGATTTATTATTATAAATTTACCATACTCAACAATAAAAACAAAAACTTATTTTACTAGTAAAAAGCAAAAGTTTTAAGAAAAATATAGAAACGTTTCTAAAAATTAAATATTCTGTATAATAAATACAAACGATCTGATTCAAATTTAATCAGTAGTCTTTATAAAAAAAAACATTTATAGATCACTAGAAAAAACACACCGATAATTCCAATAGTTACAATATCTTATAGTAGCCCGATCCAACTAATCTCTAAACTTGCTAATGGTACACATCTAACAAGCTTATCTACCAAGTGTTAACTATATAGCTTAAAATCTAAAGTCCAAAAATGGCAAAGAAACAGACAGAGAAACAAATGGACATGGCTAAATAGACTAGGCTAGTGAACCTAATTAAGAAACGTACATTTCGATGCGTTACAAATATATAAGCAATTTTTTTATTATATCCTCTGGAGGTACTATAGTACTATAGATATACAGATATTCCAGATATACATTATTATATATCAAATAATGAAATGGAAGATATGAAAAAGAGATATGAAATATTGTTTTTCTTTTTTTCATTTGAAATTTCAAATATCATTCTTTAAAATTTATGGCTATTATGTTTGGTGTATATGCTTTGGCAGATTCTTAAAGTATAGAGAGACTAACAAAATTATGTATTAAATTTAATGATAAATTTAAATCTGACATTAAGCAATTGTTTGGAAGAATTGATCCAACAGATCCAATGCATTCTACTTATGCTTCTTAAGGCAGTACTTCTGTCTAGTAGATTAATGTCGGAGTTAGTTAAGTGATTAGATAGTCTTAACCTATATAAAGAATACAAGAGATATGATACTTAGAAAATTTCAAAATGGATTGCCTGAAATCCAGAAAATTTATCTTCTCTTACAAACATAAACATGTTGATAGATTTTTCGTTCCTACAGAAAGGAAAACTTTTATTAAAATACTTCTTTTCTGCTGCCTTTTCAGTTTTTAGATATTATTCAAATCATATATTTATGCAATATATATAGTAAACTCTCTGATTTCTGCAAATTGAGAATTTTAATTTCTTCAAAATGCTGCCCTTAAGCCTCAACCAAGTTTCAAGAACAAAAGTTTCAACTTTTTTAATTAAAATCCCATCCGAACACTTTAAAAACAAAAAAAACTTTTACTTTTCTTTTCAAGACGCATTCTCTTAAAATGCAAAATTAATTCTTATTCTTTATCAAGATTAAAAAAAAAATAAAAAGAACTTAATGTTCACTTGGCATTTATACTCGTACTTATGTATGTACAAAGAGAATGCAGGGCGTTGAACAATTTTATTGAAAGCTAACTAAAAATAAAGTAACCGCATGACAATAATATCAATTACAATGCACAGACCCAACGGATCCAGTGTGTGTCCAACAAGACCCACCAAACCAACCGGCAGAGTCAGTTTCATTTCAACGAATCATAAAAATAAAATAAATAAATAACAAAAAAAAAAATACTTGCACGAGACTCTCATTATAAAGGCAGCAAACAGAAGAAACCAAAAAAAAAAAAAAATAAATAAATAAAGCATAAAAATCTGTAGTATACAAAAGCTATATACTTAGTAGTGCAACGACGCGGCAGCATAATAAATCTAGGGTCACCGACTTTTGCATACCCTGTAATCAATTTTGTCTAAAATAAACCCGGAAGAAGTTTGACAATTGTTTGCAAACAAAAGAATCATATTTTTCTGGTATTCCTTTTAGGAAGTCTTAATATACCCTTTTATCATTATATTATAGGGTATTTAAAAGACCAAATCACAGCAATTGCTGTCGCACAATGGGCAGACAAGATTTCTATATATTATGGGAGTCCAGGGGACAACATCGAGTAGCGTCCAGTGGTTAGTTCACTTGGCTGTTGCACAATTTTGCACACAAACACACACACACACAATATGAATGAATGAATGAGTGAGTGAGAAAGAAAAAGAGAGAGAAAGAGATGAACAGGGAAAAGTTCAAAGCATAATCATGAATAATGAGCATTTGTGATAAAGTGATAAAGGCCCCCTTGTGGCAAATGTAGGGGAAAAAATCTATAGCATTTCTAAAAATTTATGAAATTTATAAACCATTTTGGTTGTAAAATAAAAATAAATTATAATGAAATGCAGTAAATTGAAATGCTTTAAAATTGCAATATTAAACATATTTATGGGATATATATATATACTGCAATTTGTATAAAGGAATATATGATATATTTTTCTGAATTGAAACAAATTTATGATGAAAATAGGAAGCTATTGAATAATGAGAAGCAAAATAATTTCTGCAATAACAATTTAAAATGTTTTTAAACATTTAAAAATTACTTATACAAATAAAATAAAAACCATAAAACTAATGTATAATTTCATTAGAGATAATTATGAAATATTCTTAAATGTTTGTCGCCCAGAACCAATTTTTAAAATTCAATATTATGGACAAAGAAAGATTTTTTAGATCCTTAATAAAATTAATTATCTTCTTAACTAATAAATAATAAATAAAACAAAACGATCCAAATAATCCAAGTATAAAGATTGAGTTTAAAAAGATAATGATAAAGGAAAGATGAGTAGGATACAAAGATGTTTTTAAAGAATTTTTTAAACTCTGTATCATATATCTGTTAAATATAATTGCAACAAATCAAACATATTAAATTATTTTTAAAATCCTTTTTGAAAATCTATTTCATATATTTATTTTTAAATTATTTAACCGTGTGAAAAATCCTTAAATATTTCAAAATAATTAAAAATTATATCAAAATTAAATTTCTAATTAATAATATTGCAGAGAATTTAAAAGCCTGAACAATTTTTAATGAAGTTTTTCTTATATCAAAAAAAAAAAAATTATAAAAGATTTATTAAATTATTAAATATATATTAAATATTCTTGCAACAGGTAAATTAACTTTTTTTGTAGAATTTTGTAATAGGAATTTTTTTATTAATGTCAAAAACCTGAAATATTTTTATGAATTTTTTAATATCTCTTTATTTTTTGTTTTTTTTTTTTTTAATTTGTATATATATTCCTTTTAATATAAAAAAGCTCAAAATATATATTATGGTTTTTTTGCATTTTTGTATTATATTTGTTTAAAATATAACAGGTCCAAATCCCTTAAGTATTTTTAAAAGAAATTTGTTATTTATGTCGTAAACACAAAAATCATTTTTGTAAATTTTCTTAATATTTAATATTATATTATTTTTCTGTTTAATATGCAACAAATCCAAAGATGCATAATACTTTTTTAAAATAAAACTTCTCATCAATACTAAAGTTTTCTTTAATCTATTAATTATTGCACATATTTTTACTTTAGAAGCAAATTCATGAAAATCTAATTAAAGATATTTTTAAAACAAATAAGATGATAAATAATAGTTTTTGTAGATTATATCAACGAATTACTTCATATTTAGTCAAAAGACGTCACTAGGAAATGTAATTAAATTATTTTTACAGGACTTACGTTCAAAACATATTAAAAAGAAATAAAAATGTTTTTTTTATAGTTCTTTTACAACTCATTTTTGAATTAAAGTTGTCTCTGGACTTCCTCTTTCTTAACATTTTTACTTTACAATTTAAGTAATAAAAAAATTTAAATGAGTAAATTTAACAAACTTTTTCATAACTACTTTTAGCCGAAGAACTTTTAAAATTCTTAGGAAATAAAAAATTTATAAAGTAGATTTAGCGTAAGCGTTAAATATTATTAATGAAATTTTCTCAGAAAATTTTATACTTTTAGTTTCAGTAGTTAACCCACAAAATCAGATTTTCACAGTTGCAAAAAATCATTTAAAAAATAATTGCAAAATAAAGTCAAAGAAAAAAGAATCCAAATAAATAATTCTCTTGCTTATTTTTGCAATCTAAAATTTGAAATCGTTCTAAAAATGATATCCTTACTCATGTTTTATTCCAATAAATTCGATGACAGTTGACAGAATCCATTTGGTAGAAGTTTGCACATCTTTTAAAGGTTGCCAGTTAAACAGGTTTGCTCACCTGCAATGCGATTTTCCAAGTGCGGGACATTTGGAGCTGGGATAACCAGTGACAATTCAGTCTAAAACGGGAAACGGTGAGCTGCAGTTCGTTGAATGAAAACAGAGATGCAATAAATATTTAACAAAAAAGGAAATATATACGAAATATAAGGCAAATATTTAAATTTCTTATTTTTCTTTTTTTTTATATTTTTGGATTTGATTAGATTTAGGTTTTTTTTTCTTCATATTTTGTTGTGCTTAGTGTTTGTGCTGCTCGGTTTATTTACGCCGTAGTTTTCTCTGGCTTTGTTGCTGTTTCTACTCAATTGAAATTAATTGACTTTCTTCCACTTTTGTATTATTCTTTTTGATCTGTGCACATGCCAGTCACAAAACAGCCTTGTATGCGATCAGATTTGAAGTATGTGCCACAGAGGTCAGCAAATAAACCAATTTGTGCCATAATATAAAAAATTATTAGCATATCTATATATATATATAAATATATACATGTATATAAAGAAACTTATGCAAAACTTTTCCACATCTACATATATTGGGTTTTCCCTTCCCCAGAAATTGCATCAAATGCAAATGAAAAATCGTGATGAACTCAGTCAAACCATAAAAGGAATAAAAAAATAAGAGAAAAATCATAGGGACCGGGCTAACTTTTAGTTGTGCCGCATTATACCTATACCCTAACATTCTATGGGTAATATGATTTTAATTATATTTGAATATACTTAAGATTTCATACAAGTAAAACAAAAGATCTAAATAGCTTGATGAAATCGAACTTTAAGTTTTATATCAACAAATTGAAATGGATTTCATTTTAAAAATTTGTAAATTTTCAAAAAAAAAAAACAGTTTCTTTGATAGTCTTTAGTTAAAAATTAGAAAATTTTCTATAGAAATTGTATAAATATAAGATATTTAAGGATCTTATTGCTGTACCTTCAATTTTTAACTATTTCAATCACTTCATCTTTAAAGTTTGTATATTTTCAAAAAATTTTGTCTGTCAAAAATTAACTATAGAAATTATATAAAAATAAGATCTTTAAGAATTCAATTCCTGTAGCTTCAATTTTTGCCTATTTTAACCTATTTGAAGCATTAAAGAAAATTTACAATCAACAAAATCAGATCTCATCTATATTAAATATATTTCTAAAGTAAATTCCAAACTCGTGAAAAAAGAGCATATGCTCCTTATCTAGGGTATAAAAATAACGACAAAAAAAAATAATATGATTTGATTTGCATACAAAACACTTTTTTAAAACCTCTTCTAGTCGAATAAAAAAAAAAAACGTTTCTTGAATTTTAATTAGGAAAGAAGAAAAAAATGTTTGTTTTCAAACTAATCAGATATGCCTTTGATATAATAATCTCTGCTTCTCCCTTTCACTCAATCTCTTTCTCTATCCCTCTCTCTTTCTCTCTCTCTGTCTGTAAGCAGCTTTGGGTAATTATGTAAAAAAGAGTTGAACAAAAAACAATCTAAAAAGGGAAAAAATGAATAAAATTGTGGTACCATAAAAAGAAAATACCATACCTAAAAAACAAAACCTAAAAAAAAAAAAACTTACTACAAAACAAGTGTAGAAAAAAAAAAAGTGCTGACAATTAAAATTAAATTTTGTGCAACAAACCAAAATTGAAAATAAAAAAAACCTAACAAAATAAAAAACAGAAAAGACAGAGAAACAAAAGAACAAAATGTTGCAAGTGCCAGTGGCAAGTATTTTGCTGCTGTTGCTGCAAATTGCTGTTGCCGTTGATGCTGGTGAAGAGTCTGCGTCGTCAACAATAACAACAACAACAACAACAGCATCCACTTTGATTGTGGAACGTCAAATTGATGCCAGTCTGAAGAATGCCAAATTGATTGAGAGCAAAGTGTTGCCAGATTTGGTTGGCTTGCAACGCAATCAGGATGATGACAAGTGGCAGCAGATCTACCGGTTTATTGACGATGGTTTTCCTGTACTCGAATTATATGGCTATAAGACAAAGACAGGTAAGCGACATACATACAAACAAACACAAACACAAAGCTATATATATGCATATGTATACACTGTAAGAAAATGGTAATTACAAAAGTTAAATGAGCGAATTTTCAGTATATTAAATACTTAATATGAAAAATTGATAATATTTAACAATTTTCTAAATATAAAGTGATATAAGTCCCTTATGCGAGATAAGTCAGTTCCTAACTTTAACTTAGTGAAACACTTTAAACTTAAATTTTTTTCAAAATAGGATTAAATTTTGAATTTATTTTTTAAAAGAAATATTGAATTTGGTATATGGAATGTATAGAATCTAGATTGTATATAGAATGTGCAGTATTTATTAAACAAAAGTTGAAAAGTTTACAGTTTCAAATAAGTTTTCTAAAACTAAATAAATCTTTGCTTAATTAAATATAAGTCCTTAATAAGGACTTGGATTTATGTCCTTTAGTTTTGCTTCAACCAAATGTCGATGTTCTTTAGTAATCTTTTTATTTTAAAACATTCTTTTATTTAAAGTTCATCAAAAAACAATTTACTTGAACAAAAAACTTCATTTAATGAAAAGTTTTTCTCTCAGTGTAGCATTTTATGGGTAACTATGCAGTTATTTATGAATCCTGTACACCATTCAATCAAGTTTTTGAACAAAACTTATCCAGTTGTACACAATAAAAAAAAAGTAGACTAAACTGACTATGAATTGACATTGATAAATGGCTAAGACAATTGTCTTAAGAAATGCATCATTTGTTTAACAAAAAAAAAAAAAAGAAAAAAACAACAAAGGAATGGTATGATAAATGGTCGCAACTTACTCGGAAAAGCGATATAAAAAGCTGCATAAGTGAGCAAAAAAAAATATTAAGAAGAAGATAAGAATTTTCTTTTCAGTACAAAAGAAAAATAACTTAAACTTAAGCAGTGACATGAGCCTTTTTCCAAATGCATTTTCACCAAAGATTACTAAAAAAAAAAAAAGAAAAGAAAAATGGACCAAATGCAGAATAATCTTTGAAACTAGAATCTAAGACCATAATTACCCAAAGGATATTAAAATATAAATATTTCTTACTGATTTATGTATTTATGGCCAAAACAAATTGTTGTCAGCACTTTTAGTCCCACTAATCCAATGCTCAAAACACGTCAAAAAACGATAAAGGAATTTTCAAATGGTTTGGCTTGGCATTGATTAATGGACTTAGTCAATTGTCTAAATCTGATTTATAAAAAAAAAGTTTATCATTTGTTTAATGGAAAGAAAACAACAAAAAAAGATGGTGTATGTATTGTATGTTAAATGATAGAAAAACAATATGTTCCATTGTTGTGTTCAAGGCTCACTTAAGGATATATCAGTTCGATACCCAATAGCAAATATTTTTAAGGTTGTTCAGTATTTGGATATTATATTTTTATATTACTATTTTATTATATTATTATATTATTATTATTATTATATTATTATTATTATTATATTATTATTATATTATTATATTATTATATTATTATATTGTTATATTATTATATTATTATATTATTATATTATTATATTATTATATTATTATATTATTATATTATTATATTATTATATTATTATATTATTATATTATTATATTATTATATTATTATATTATTATATTATTATATTATTATATTATTATATTATTATATTATTATATTATTATATTATTATATTATTATATTATTATATTATTATATTATTATATTATTATATTATTATATTATTATATTATTATGAGAGAGACTCTGATAAGAATTGAACATTATTTGGAGTCTTGCAAGTTCTTGAGCTACCGTCTTGCAAAAAAAGAGCTACGAAATACAAATGTTAGAAAAATTATTTTTATAATAGAATAATGTTAGATTTGTCTCAGTACAACCTTTGTGAAACATATATCTAATGATAATAACCATACCCTTAGAAAGAGAATATAAATTTATTAAATATGATTTCGCATTTCATTAGGCAATACATCAAAAAATAGACTCACCATATATAGTTACTTGTATGCGTGTGGCATATTAATTAGCAAAACATTCCTTTAGTTACTCTACCACATTCACACCATAGTGAAAACACACCCACCAAACTAAATGTTCTTAGAACCAAATCCCCAAAGTTAATTACCTGATTAAAATGAACAAGTATGGGGGAGTTTGTTAGATGATATATAGATATAGACACAGACAGCCCAGACTAGACCACATGAAATGAAATGAAAACAGTTTACATTTTTAAGTGAGCAATTTCCCTTCTATAAACACACACACACACATACATCTATACACCTTTGCACAGATACACCTTATACATTGATTATACCCAAAATCGATGTGAGAACGATTGAGAAGCCACGTTTGAAGGAATTCATGCTGGAACATTTGGTGCCTGGTAAAATCTATGAGAGCTATAATAGCAATGGTAATGGAAATGGTAACGGCAATGGTAACAGCAAGGAAGAGGAGGAGTTCTATGGCAATGGAAATGGACATAAAATCGTTTTTCGTAAATTGGAAAAATCCCACAACAATGTTTGGCTACTCAATGGACAGCAAATACTCTATAAGCTACGTATCAATGAGAATTTGATGGCCATTGCAATTGATGGTTATTTGGGTGATAGAAAATCGCCATATTCGAAGCGTAACATTCAGGAAACGAATAAGTGAGTATAGATATACCACATAGAAATATATATCTATACATACATATGTACATATGTTTGTATGTATGTCTATAACTTCCGAGTGCAATCAGTGTAAAACAGTGGTTCATTTTCATTGACTAACTTTTTGGCACAGTGCATACGTTTTGATATACATTCGAAAAGCAGTTTTTAAAACATTACTTTTTCTTAATTAACAAAAAATTTGGAAAATTTATAATTTAAAATTATAGAATATTTGCATACAAACTATTTGTATATACTTTGTTCCAGGACAACAAATTTTTTATATGAATCAAAGTACTTGGATACCGAATATTAATATTTTTTCAATCAAATTTTTAAAACTCTACACAATCTTTCTATATAACACTATTCAATCTTAAATCTACATTTTTAAATCTTTGAAAACTTTTTCAAATATTTTTTTTACCTATTTTCTCCATACCTTGAACCACTGTATACTTTTTGGTCCTTGGTTTGTTAGTCCTAGTTTGTTTGCGGTCAAAAGTGCACTCATACGAAATTTATCAGCCAACGAAAAAACTAACTTTATTTTTTTGCAAACATTTCCTGCTTTTCTTACTCATGGCCTTCCTCTCTCTCTCTCTCTCTCTCTCTCTCTCTCTGCACTTCGTTTCTATAGTCGCTATAATGACCCACAGCCATTGGAGCAGCCAAATATAACAAATGCTGCTGCTGCCCATGCAAAAGTTGAGCCCATTATTAAGGAGACAAAACCGAGTCCATTGATGTCCTTTCTATCCAATATGAAGACGGGCACAAAAGTTTTTCAACATTTTCTATCGAAATCAAATTTGACACGCATAATGGATGATAATGCCTATACGGTATTAATACCATCCGATAATGCCTTTCAACGTTGGCATCCCATCGATTGGGGTTTCTATCCGTTTAGTGTCCCAGAGTTTACCGAGAGTGTGTTGCGCAATCATTTCCTGCCCATGCAACGGCCGTTGCGCATGTCGGATGTTAAGAACATGGACCAAATGGTCGTTCACACCATGGGCGGTGAGAATGTGGTGTTCCATGGCCAACGTAAGTATCGTCTCATGTATAAGTATGTGTGCGTGTTTCTGCCATATCCTCGTACATTTTCCGTTTATTATACTCCATATATATATATATATATATAAAACTAAATTTATGACTTTTAGCCACCCCAACGGTAAATAATGTCAGCATTATGGCCGACTACACCCTCATAAATGGCAATCAGGTGTTCATTATATCGGAGGTACTGTTTGTCTCCGAGGCTGTGGTATCCAAATTGCATCAGGTAATGAGGTCGCCTACCCTCTTAACTTAACATCAAATCTATGCCAAAATTCTGTTTGTGGCATATTGATAAATTTCAACTAATTTTCTTGTTTTTTTTTCTGCATAGATGCATAAGGATAAGGAGACGCCACCATTGTTAGCATTTCCCTGGTTTGGTGCCCAATTTCTATCGCATTCATTTTTGGCTTTGGAAAGAGATCCGAGATTTACACAAATCACCAGGTAAGTCATCATTGAAATAATTTAGCATTGAACAAAAATGATTTATAATATCATTGGCTAACAATTTTTTTCGGTTGCTATGAGGTTTCTTGGTGGGTAATTGAACATTTTTTTTCTGATTAAATTTTCGTTTTCTACGTTTGATTTTGTCCAACGGTTAATTAACTCAATTGCAGGTCAATATGTTTTTAAATGCCCAATAATAGTAATTATATACAATAATCTAAAAACTAAATTTGAATTTATATAAAATTTATAGATAAATTTATATATAAATTATCTCTTAGTTGAGTTAAGATTTGTTGAGATTTGGCTAATTATACATGGTAGTTGGTCAAGATAAAAGATAGACTTCGGTTAATATTGTTATTATACAAATTGATTTATTTATTATGTGTAATAAATCTTATCTTATCTTATCTTCATAAGTATACATAGGAAACGTATTAACTAAAATGACAGTGTTGCAAAACAATGCGAACTAGAATAAGGATGCCAGATTGTTAATTCGCTCTGCCTTAAATGCAGCTTTTAACTGTTTAACTTTAATGTGTGAACGAAGTAAAAACCAAATATTTAAAATATTTTAATTTTTAAACTAAAACTTACAGTGGGAGAGTAAAACTTAAAGGAAAATATATTTTTACCGGCTTTTGCTAGCAAAATTAAAAGATGATTTCTAATAACCAACAATTCTTAAACATTATCTATTTCTAGATATCTGAACAATGCCGAAATTGCACCACATATTTCTGGAGCTAACTATACCTTCTTTGTGCCAGAAGATAAAGCATTTGAGAAAATTGGATTTGATCGTCTATCCGATGATGTTATGGTAGGTCTTTGATATTACGTATACGTACTGTTACTAAATAATTTATTCATTTTTCAGGGCTCACAACGTGGCATTAAAATGCTTTTAAATCACTTTGTACGCGGTCGTCTATATAATCGTGATTTGAGGGATAATGAAGTATATGAAACAATTGGCGGTGGTCATATAAAAGTTACCCGTAATCCTGGTAGTAATTACACCAGCGTGAATAATGCTCAAATAACAGAAAGCGAAGTATTTGTCTATAATTTGGGTACCATGTATTATATAGACGATATACTATATTCCCATATGTTGAGAGATCATATTACCAAATCAACTAAAACGAGATCAAATCGAAATGGTGGAGATTCCGGTGGTGGTGGTTCACGAAGTACATCAACGCGTCCCGATGTGGAAATCGTACCAAATGAATTTGAGAGTGAGCATAGTGGTGGAGATTATGCCATACATGGCGGTGCCGATGATGATGATTTTGAGGATGAGATTATAACGCCTAAAGCGCTACCCGTCCAGATCTATGAGTTGCCCAAGTAAACAAAGACCCAAAAAAAAAAAAAATAATGATAATGATGCTAATGATGATTGATGGAGAAGAATTGGAATTGGAAGAGAATGATTTTGGCCGAGCCGTTTTCTAATATATATTTTTTTTTCTATGTGGGGAAAATATTTGAAAAATTTTTGGTTTGTTGCTTGTGGCGCTTAAAGCGTTTTGTATAGTTCTCAGCTAATTTTTTTGCTTAAAGTGTATAATTTTTGTTTCTAGTTTAGCATTTAGTTTCTTCGATTTTAATTTTAGCATTGAACGAGGCGGGTGAAACGAACGTATACTACAAAAACAAAAAAAAAGACAGAAAGGGCAACAACAGATATATACATAATATATATATATATAAACCTACCTTATCCTGAAGCTTGTAGAGATAGCGTGAAATTTTGCGAATACAAAATAAAAAAAAATTTCCATAATATTCTAATTCCAAAAACTTTGATCACAACAAAAATATAGATTATATATGTATACGTATACTAAATCTGCATCAACATATCGGCTAAAAACATAAAGTAAAATAATAAAACCAAAAAAAAAAAAACTAGCAGTCAAGTAGTTGAAAAATATTTCGAAAACTGTAGCGCGAACAAAATAAACAAAAACAAAAAAGAATCCAAGATATATCTCTAAATGCGATATATTACGATACGATACGATATATATACAATATATCGGAATACAGATATTGTATTTTTTAATTTATAAATATATTGATAATATTTGAATGTATCTGTGTATATGAAAACAAACAAACAACAACAACAACAAAGAAAACAAACAAAAAAACAAAAAGCAATGAGAATGACAAAACATCAAATTTTATAATAGTTTGTTAAAATAAAAAAAAATAACAGAAACTAAAGAAAAAAACCACTTATTTTTATTTTTTTAAATATGATAAATTTTTCAAAAAAAATTTTGTTTAGCAGGATTACCTATAACGCAATGTTTTCATATCCCTCAGATTAAATAATAGGTTTTTTCTGAGGTTTTTCTTAGTTTCTTAAAATCTAATACCATTTTATTGGTAAGGATTAAATTTAATGCTCTTCCAACTGTTAAGAAGTTCACCATTAAAAACTTGTCTTCAGATATTTTTAAACTTCTAGGAATTATCTCAAATATAATCTTTATCGCATGACTTGATTTTTTCAATCAGTTTGATAGTTCTTTATTTGATTCCCACATCTTTTAACTTAGCTTTTAAGGGATCAGACTAAACCATATTGAAAATTATTTATTTAAACTTTGTTTTCAACTAAATGGTTTTTATTATTATGAATTAGTTTAACGCAAATACATGTAAGTATGATTCTATATCTACGTGGAGTATTTGTATATGTATATATGTATGTATGTATGTATATAAGTATAATAATAGTATAATTGCGTGTAAATAATACCTGTAGAAATTCTAATTGACTTATCTATAGATTTGTTTATTTCTTTTTTATTCTTTTGTTTTAAATGGAGGCAGTGTAAAAGAACTGAAAAAAAAAACTTTAACACAACAATATTCGATTTATGCATAAATATTCTCAATACCAAATCATAACACTGCCAGAATATAGACTTATTCCTAAATTAAAAATTCGAAATAAAATTTGGCAGAATTACGCTTGGGTATAGAGAACAATTACTATTACAGTTGTAACTTATTAGATTTGTATCTATATATATATATATAAATGTATTTATATTAGATATCAAATGCTCATATTGCTTATGGTTTAACAAAAATTGGACAAACGTTTGCTAAATCTAACACTTTATATATATCGATGCTTGATATGGCCTTCATGTTTGATTTAACAAACACACGAATTTACACAAAACGAAAATTTGAAAACGAAACTCTGTCTACAAGTACGAATATCATATGATTTTAGACCATTATACAAATTCTACCATGATGAATCTATATCTATGTAAAAGTATTCAATTTTCTTGTTAAGTTTCGATTTCTATTTTGTTTTGGGTGAGATCTAATTTTGTTAGGAAGAAAAATTTAAAACTTTTTGTCTTGTTGTGCTTATATGAATATGGCATTAATAAATATATATATTTTTTTTTTTTCGAAAATGTTTAGAAAATTCTTTTGAAAAACTGTTTCATATTTTCAATTATTAAAGCTTCTTTTGTTTTGATATAATATTAATGCCATATACATATATATATCTTTGGGGCCGATATCGATTCTAATACTTGTTCGAAATCGTTATTATAATGTCAAAACTGAATATATTCCTATGGTTTGCTATAACATTATCGAATTAAAGTAAATCGCCAAATTTCTTTTAATCATTTTGCTCATTATTTTGGCTATTATTTGTCTCAGTCTCGTTGTCGCTCAATGCTGCAGCTGACTCTGAAGGTTCCGCATCGTTAGGTAAGTTATCCACAGGGGCACCACCCACAGCTCCTTCTAAATCATCTGACAAGTCCACAGGGACAGCTGGTGATAATTGCGGTTGCTGCTGCTTTGGTTTAAAACTATTATTCTCTACATTTAGTTTATAGTTCTTAAAGGATTTGTTAGACTGTGGTTGGTTTTGAGCTGCTGCAGCAGCCTGACGTTGCAAGCGTCTCTGTTGATTGCTAAATGTGGGGCTTTCCGATCGGGCTCGCTGTAATAGAGGTCGTTGCTGCTGTTGTTGTGTGTGATAGCTGGGATCATGGTCACGTGATCGTCCGAACTCGAAACCATTTTGCCACTGCACATGAACATTTTCATACGAGGGATCTTCATAACGATAATTTGCATGATTTTGATTCGGACTACGTTTATCTGAGGCACCACATCGCAGGCGACTTAAGGTGCTATGCAACGGTCTGGTTGAGGCATCACGACGCATATTTGAAGCAGCAGCGGCCGCAGCACAAGAGCTTTGGAAACGCACCATGTCCTGGGGTAGACCCACACCCAAACGTGGAGTGCCATAAGGATTAGACATTTGTGAAGCCACCGAAGCAGTATCACAACTAACGCAATCACGGGAAAACATAAAATTAAAGTCAATCACCTAAAAATAGGAAAAGTTATAAACTATTTACTTAAGTAGAACCAAGTCCTGACTCACTTTGCATTCGGGTCCCTGTCCCATCCAGAGTGGTAGCCATTTATTTACGAGTAACCATTGTAAACTAGTCTTGGATATACGATTCAAGGCCCCATCACCAGAGGCATTCGTTCGTTGTGCTGACGTTTTCTTGGCTACAGCAGCTCCCATGGTACCGCCAATACTCTTCTCCAATGTAGCAGAAGCTACAGATGAAGATGTCTCTTTGCTTACCGTCTTGGTGGTCACTTTAACTTTGGGTATGGCTCCTGTAGTAGATCTGCCAGAACTTGTTGAGGCAACACTCTCAGCTTGATCCTGCTCTTGATTAGCAGCTGTCGTTGGAATTCCTACAGGTCCAGCTGAGGCTGAGCGTGCTGCTCTCTCCATAGATACATTTGGCGTCAAGGGTGAAGAATTATGTCCACCAATTGCTGATGCACCCACAGCGCCACCAGTTTTGTATATATTTGTCATACTTTGAGAGTTCTCACCATGTAGACAGCTAAAGAAACTGGAAGCACTGTTCTTTACAGGCACCTTGACCTCCACTAAGCCAGGAGCAGCACTACCATTCGTACTACCCATATAAGCCTGACAATTAGGCACATTGCAAGTGGTGTTACCCGAGGTGGCAGTTCCATTACTACTACTACTAGCACTACCACCGCTGCCATTTGCATTGAGACGTATATGCCCTACAGTACCGAAATGTGAATGTCCCAGCACCGCGTAATGACCACCAAGATTATAATGATCAATATTGCCGCAAGATGAGCTCAAATGCCGTTCAATGCGTCCAATGCCATGACCCAAGACATCGAGTCGTGTGTAAAGGGGTACACGACTACCTCCCCCTGGTCTATAGATTGGTTCATCTCGTATCTGTTCATAGATATTCTCATAGCGCATAGTTCCACCTGTGGTAGCATAGGGTAAATTGTAACCATCTGTGGATTCTGTGTCATCGAAGCTACGTTGACGATGGCAATTCGAACGACTATTGGTATTACTATTATTGGCATAGAGTGGAGCACAGCGTAGGCCGCTACCATAACGATTGCCTAGGGGAAAAATCAAGAAAATTGGATATAATCAATTCCTATAATCGAAAATTCCCAATTTTTCTTTATCTTACCATTTTGCATATCAATGCGAAAATTGCGACGATAACCCAAACCGGAACGCACTGCTCTGGGCACATCATAGGCAGCTGCAAGATTGGCTCCCAGAATACCATTTCCTCCACCTCCTCCACCACCATTTACACCAATAGATGCGGCAGATCGATCATATAAATCATTTCTGTAGTTATTCATGGGCAGAATACGTTGTGGTTGTTGCTGTTGTTGTTGTGGTGCTGATGTTGGTGGTGCTAAAGACAATTGTTGTTGCTGTTGTTGATTATTATGATTTTGGTTAGGATTGGCATTTGCTTCAGTTGGTGCTGGTTGTTGTGGTTGTTGTGCTGGTTGTTGCTGTTGTTGTTGAGATTCCTCAACATTTGCAGGGGCATTGGCATTGTTGTTATTGTTATTATTGCTTGGCTGACCAATGGGCGCATAAATATTCTCATAATGTGGATGACTTGCTTGAGGCTGTACCAATGGTTGTGCCACAACTGGCTGTGCCACTGCTGGCAAAGGAGCTGGAGCAATATTACCATAAATAACACCACCCACAGCACCCTCCATAGATCCTTCAGCCTGACTGTTCTCATCATCCATTAATGCAATGGCCAGCGAAGCAGCTTGTCTGTATAAGAAAAGAGAGAATTTGTTTATAACAAACTATAAAAGATTACTTAAGGTGATAACCTACCTTGCCAATGCACCCTGCTCTTCCATTCACATGGGCTTATCAATCATACAGACGCCCGCATAGCTGCGTCCAATGGTCATCAGTGCGGGCAATATACGCCATGTATCCGTATCTGGGCAATAAACCTCTACAGATGCTAAATTTGATGTTCCATCATCGCCACCAACCACATAGAGTAGACCATCATGGGCCACCACACCGGCATTGCGACGACAATAGGACATATCGGCTACAGAACGCCAAGAGTTTGTTTCACAATCATATGCCTCGACAGATTTTCTGACCATTGGACCATCATGTCCACCCACAGCATAGAGAATATTATTAAGGACACCGACGCCGGCACCACTCCGACGGGAGGACATCTCACCCACAGGGGACCAAGTATCCGTTTCAGCATTATAACGTTCCACCGAAGATAAACACTGTCTAGAGAAGCCATCGTAACCACCAACAGCATAGAGTAGGCCATGAACCACACCAACACCAACAGAACTGCGACGCGTCGACATGGAGGCAATGAAACGCCAAATTTCAGTCTTGGGATCATACATCTCAGCACTCGAGAGGCCAGTGGTGCCATCAAAACCACCAACAGCATAAATACAACCATTTAGAACAGCTACACCCAGAGTTGAACGTCTTGCCTCCATATTACTGCAATTGGCCCATTGATCTGTGGCCGGATCATATACATCCACTGTTCGCACACGAAGTGATCCATTGAAACCGCCCACTGCATAGACTTTATCCCCCAACACACTTAATCCGGAGCGACAGCGACGATTTGGCATTTCCGCTGCTTGATACCATTTCTCTTCTCTCAAATCATACCATTCCACTGAGCGTATAGCTTTTGGTGCCTGACCACCAATCACTAGCAATATCTTTGGCATTCCCACTGGTTTTCTTGGCACAGTTCGCGCCGATTTTGTTTCCGTGGGCAGCAGATGATAGGTCAATGCCTCAATAATTAAATTTTTACATATTATATTTCCCTCGAGTAACATTTCTTTGTCCACTCTTTGTGTTATATACTCTTTAGAGAGGAATGGTAAACGTACATGTTCCATTAGTGATGAGGTGAATTGTTCTCGCATTGGAACATCATACCGCAACCAGGCTATGACACACTCATAGACACGCTCCTCATTTGGCACTGATATGCGATCATTGGCTATTAGATTGATGACTTGTTCGTGGGTGAGATTCAGAAACTCATCAAATTGAATCACTTCACTGCAAAGAGATATACAAAAAACAAGAATAATTAGGAATACGAAATTGAAGGTAAATGTATAAAACAGGCATTTGTTTTGGTAGATATACCAGTTTTTGTTTAAACCGGCTGAAGCTTTTGTTTTTAACTTTATTTTTATACCATAATAAAGTAAATTATACCACATAAAATGAGTTGGTATATAATGAAGTAAAGTGTGAATGTTGACTGCACAAAATATAAAAAAAAAAAAGTTATAGTTAAATTCAGGGACTAATAATAGTATATAATGACTTTTGAATTCATCTCAAAATAATATGCTTAATGAAATTTGTTTGCCCGCTGAAGGTTAGTATTTATAAACCAAAACTAGTTGAGAATTACAACTTAATGATGCGAAAAAAAGAATAAAGCTTGCAAATTCAGTTGCAGTTTACCTTAAGGTAATGATTTAACCAGATCTCGAATACTTAATTGTTGAAAGAATCAATGTTCTTAATTAATGAAAGTTTGTCTTGATATTTTTATGCAGTAGTGTGTAAAAAAAGTGGAAGTTTGTTTGTTATAAAACAAAATATAAAGCGTGACTTCACTTTTGATGTTTGACAGTTTTACGACCGTTTAATCTTACGATATGATTTAAACACTTTTGTGAGGTCTTTAAAACTGTCATTAGTTTAAAATTAGGTATAAGTTTTGGTTGGTTAGAAAGGTAAACAAAATATTTGATTAATTGTTGAAAATATATGAAAAATGGCAACGTGCACAATTGACTCATTAGCATAGCATAGCATTAAGTTACCTACGAGTAACAGATTATGTTAAGTAATATATAACATTCTGTCAACCTTATGTTATGTTATGTCATTCACAATTAACACGCCGCAAAGAACGCACGCGCAAATAAACATAATTATCAGGTTATGGGCCCAGATCGTCGCGTCTAACTGTCGGGTGTGTGAATCAAAGTAAAATTGGTGTACTTTTAACCTATAACGGCGGAAAAGTGAAAATGATGTCAATGAACGCTATAGAAAAGTTGGATGATCATAATTACGCCACGTGGGCGATTCAGATGAAAAGTCTGTTGGTGCAAGCTGACCTCTGGCCTGTCGTTTGTCAACGTGTGACAAAGCAGGAGAGCGATAGCGCAGAAGCGCGTGCTGCACATGATCTGAGGGATGAAAAAGCTATAGCGGCTATAATGCTGTGTTTGAAGGCAACACAGATTAATAGCGTTAAGCATTGTGAGACATCTGCAAAAGTCTGGAAGAGATTGGAAGAGCTACACGTGCCCAGAGGGCCTGCACGTAGGGTAAGACTCTTGAAGCAGCTTTTGAACACCAAAATGAGCGCAAGTGACAGTATGGCAAGTCATATCAATTCGTTCTTTGATGTGATGGAGAAACTAAATGAGATCGGGGTAGAATTGCCCGATGAATTTGTAGTCATTCTCTTACTGTCATCTTTACCTGAAGGGTATGAAAATTTTGTAATTGCCATAGAAGCCCGAGATGAGCTGCCTAGTATGACGTCATTAAAAGTAAAACTCTTGCAAGAAGGAGAGAGACGTAAAGAGGAGTTCGGGGAAGAAAGAGAGACAAAAATTTTCGGCGCGCAAAACCAAAAGAAGACAAGAAAAAATTGGAAATCGTTTGCAAAGTCTGGCGACAAAAAGGCGGTTTGCTGGAATTGCGGAATTCAAGGTCATAAAGCGGCAGAGTGCAAAGCGAAAGAGAAAATTGAGACGAGATCATTTTCTGCTTATGTGGCAAGGCCATGCCACAAGAAGTTGCCACAAAATGTTTGGTGCTTGGACAGTGGGGCAACGGCGCACTTATGTTCAGATAAGGGTCTGTTCATTAAATTGGAGCTTCATAAGGAAAGAATTACACTAGCGGGTGATAAATTTATTGAAGCGAGTGGCCGTGGAATTGTACGATTGACCTGGAAACACAGCACAATTGATCTACAGAATGTATTACTGGTAGATAACTTGCAATGTAATTTAATGTCTGTTGCAAAGGCGGCTGAAAAAGGTTTCAAAACAGAATTTAACCAAAGGAAAGCGACCATAAGAGATGCGCATGGTAAGGTGGTATTCGAAGCCACAAATAAAAATGGTCTGTATTTGTTCGAGAATAAAATGAACAAGTGTTTTACCGCCAGTTCTGTTAAAAAGCGATTAGTTAATGGAAACAATCAGCTTGGACATGTAAACTTCGAGTCAAAGAGGAAGTTGGTAAAACAGAAAATGGTTAATGGTGGCGATAAGGGATGGATCAAGTTTCAGAACGAGAAGTCACATGATCAACCAGAGATCGCACAAGTAATTGAGCCTGGATTAAATGAAACGACACCGGAGGAAGAAGCTATGGATTCTCAAGTAAACAACGGTGGGTTGCAGTCAGATGACAAAATAATACGTGTTCGCGGAGGACCAGGAAGGCCAAAGAAGATATATACTGGTGGACCAGGGCGTTCATGTTTGCAACATAATGGATCAAACTTAATATCCAAAGGGGAAATGGAAGTTCCCAATAACGTTAAGGAGGCGTTAACTTCTGGATATGCCGATGAATGGAAGACTTCCATGCAGAACGAGCTAGATAGTTTGCGAGGCAGCAAAGCTTGGAATCTAGTCGATTTACCAAAAGGTGGAAAAGTCATCGGATGTAAAAGGGTCTATGCTATCAAGCGAAATAAGGATGGCGAGATCGAGCGACTGAAGTCAAGGCTGGTCGCAAAAGGCTGTAATCAACGCTATGGAGTAAACTACTGGGATACATTTTCACCAGTAGCACGGTATTCGTCGATCAGATTAGTGATGGCGATGGCAGTTGAACATAGTCTGTACATGCACCAGATGGATGTTACTGCAGCATACTCAAACAGCGAGTTGAAGGATACAGTATACATGCGTCAACCAGAAGGATTTGTTGACGAGAAATACCCAGAGCGAGTATTGAAGTTAAGGAATGGACGAGGATGGAATGAGGCGATAAACAAAGTTATCGTAAAAATTGGTTTCAGTCCCTGTGCAAGTGAACCTTGCATGTATACCCGTCGGACTGGTAAGAATATCAATTTAATTCTCGTTTATTTAGATGGTCTCGTTCTAGCAAGCACTAGTCTACAAGAGTTATCAACTATCAAAGGGCTTATCGCAGAGAAGTTGGATGTGGTAGATGGTGGCAAGCTAAAGCATTTCCTAGGGATGGAAATTGATCGAGATGGCGAAACAGGTGACATATCAGTTGGTCACAAGAACTTCATTGAAGAATTACTTCGCAAATATGGAATGGCTGAGTGCAAGCCAAACGTGGTGCCGTTGGAGCCTGGGTCTCAATTCAAATGCACCAAAAAGGGATGTAAGAAAGTCAACCAAGTTGAGTACCAGTCGATGATCGGGTCATTGATGTACTTGGCTAAAACGACTCGTCCGGATATTTTGCATTCTGTATCAAAGTTGGCCCAAATGAATGCAAAATTACATGATGAGCATGTAGTTGGGGCAAAGAAAGTCCTGCGATATCTCAGAGGAACTGCAGACCTGAAGCTGCGGTATGTTCGAACTGGAGATCCAATAGTCTGTTACGTGGACACGGATTGGGCAGGTGATTGCAGTGATCGCAAGTCAAATAGTGGCTGGGCATTCATCGCTGCAGGTGCAGCGATTACATGGGAATCGAGAAAGCAGAATGTCGTGGCGCTCAGCAGCATGGAGGCTGAGTACGTATCGTTATCGTCAGGGGCCAAGGAAGCGACATACTTAAAGAGGCTGATGTCAGAGATGGGATTTCAAGAGGAAGATCCTATGATTATGTATAGCAATAATCAGAGTGCACAATGTTTAGTTAAGAACCCAACTTATCATTCTTGTAGTAAGCACATTGACATCAAATTCGACCATGTAAAAGAAATGTATAAAGATAATGTAATAGATGTAGTCTATGTACCCACAGAAAGTATGATTGCGGATGTTTTGACCAAGAATTTAAGAAGTTTAAAACATCAAAACTGTGTAAAAGGCCTAGGGTTAAACTAAGTGTTTAATAGAAAAGGCAAAGTCAATTATGGCACGTTGAGAACGAGTGTTGAAAATATATGAAAAATGGCAACGTGCACAATTGACTCATTAGCATAGCATAGCATTAAGTTACCTACGAGTAACAGATTATGTTAAGTAATATATAACATTCTGTCAACCTTATGTTATGTTATGTCATTCACAATTAACACGCCGCAAAGAACGCACGCGCAAATAAACATAATTATCATTAATAATAAGAAATGAATTTAGTTATATCAAAACAAATTGTGAATAAAAAGAATTTGTAGTTTTTCTGCTAGCATTGACACAGTTAAGATCTTTTCGTTCCATAAAATGATTAATTTCTTAATACTCACTTAAAATGCTGTTCAATATATTGTTCCGCATAGTTTAACAATTCGACACATGCATGCAAATCGGCAAATTCTCTAATACCCAAACAATTACTGGCATCCAATTGGGTTTGTAAAAAATCACAGCAAGCATCTCTCACATCAGTCAATTGCAATAAATTGGCAGCTGTTAGCAAAACTTGAACATTATCCTCATTTACCTCAACTGTTGAGGTATACACATAGTCTATAAGTAACTCCAGGGCACGGGCATCGACACTTTGTAATGTGATACGAGATTGTCGTGACTCCTCGAAACTGGTAAACATGGCATAGAAATATGGACTACATGAGGCCAATACCATGCGATGGGCATGAATTTCAACATCATCGGCAACCAAAATGACATCGCAAAGTTGTTTTTGTCTAAAAAAAAACAGAAATATTAGAGATAATTAATTTGGGAAATGTTTTTTAAAGATTTAAAAAATCTCAATCAAATAACTAGATCTACATATATGTAAAAGAAGTTAGTTTTACTTTTGAAATCTTCATATCTCTTTACGTTTTTTGAAAAGATGTTGTAATTGGTTGAAAATCACTGAAAATCACTTGAAATCACTGAAAATTAATACAGATTAGGTTTTAAAGTTTTAACTAATCTATCTCTGAGTTTATAGTAATTTCCATTTAAAGGGTCTCGAACCTTTTTATATTACCTTTAACAAATTAAGATTAAAATAATACTACTTAATTATACTAAACTGCTGAATAAATGTAAGTAAAAATAAGAGCTTGAAAATGCCTTTACTTAATTTAAAACTGCTGTTTCTAGTTCATTGACCGAATTCGTTTGAACAGTTCTAATGAACAAACAAATTGGTAACAATTTGTAGAAACAGTTTTTTTTTTCGTAAAATGTCGTAAATGTTTAATTGTAATGTTGGTAGCCTATTATTAACATATATTTCAGTATCTGAATGTGAGCTCAACTTTCAATTTAAAAAGCCACGCTTACTACACAAATATGTAACAAAGAGGCTATGACGAAAACTCGTTTGTGGCCTAAAAATAAAAAGGTTTCCACTGGCCAGGTAATTTTCCTATGGCCAATATTAAAATACGGAAGCGCAAAAAGAAAACGACATAAACATAAAATCTTCGATTGTGGACTTCTCGGAGCGGTTATTTGAGGCGCATCCAAGTTCAAGGTTAATGCGTTTCAAATGGTTCACTAATAAAAATCAAATCATTATAATAATATTGTTCAGAAATACAAAAATAAGCGACAGCAAAAAACAGAATGCGAATGGCCTTTTGACAAAAGCAAATATTTTGTTTAAATAAATACGTATACAAAATGGGCAAACAAAAACCCGAAACGAAACAGAAAACGTAATGCGCAAATATGTGCAAAAGTCAACTGAGACACGGAGATACTCTGACACACCACAGTGGCATAGTTTTAATTAAATAGTGCTCATAAATAAAGAAATTGATTTACTATTCAATAAGTTTCATTTATAGTTAAGATAAGCCTTTTCTTTGCTATTGTCTGACATTAATTGTAAACTAGAATTTTTATTAAACTATTTCAATTTCATTTGACCCTTATCTAATCTAATTGTAAGTCGCATATTACTTCACCTGGAAAACCTTGTCTACACTTGTTATCGCTCAGTCTTAATGCGTTCAATAAATATTTTTACATGATGTTGGAAAAGTCATTTTGTTCACTTTAAATTTTGTAATCTTTTAAAAGATTGTTCTAGGAAAACCTACGTACATAGGAACCTTTGGTAAACCATACAAAATTTAGGTAAAATTTGTCTTTTGAAAGCTTGATTTTAGATTAAATATCATCTTATTGAAGCATATGTATTTTAATGTAGATTAAAAGTCGGTTAGAAATGTGAATTCCAGGCAAATTATCAATTGGTATTATTTAGTTATATATATGTATATATATATCTATAAAAAGCTGTTTCTTAAGACCAGTAAAGTCGAACGATATTTTCTTTGTAACTCAACAATATTCAAAATAATAAATACATAACAATATAAAACGCATGACTCAAAACAACTAATCTTGAATCTCCTAGTCTAAAACTTCAGCTATATATACATATATACAAACAAATCTATTTTCGTAAACATCATGCCAACATCACACCCACTGTGCGTCACTAAGATTTGCAGACGAGCAGCAACAGAGATAATTTTTCATAATTAGTATTTTTGTTGAGATTTTGTTTTGTTTTCAAAAAAACATACGTCTTCCCATATTTTGCCTAGTGCCAAAATGTATAAATAACAAAATAATGATGATGCTTCAAAAGATGCACAAGATGATGCTAATAGGTGATAATTTTATGTTGATCCTTACTTGCGCATCTCGTTCATGGCATCAAAGGAGCGATTTGTATGCTGTTCGTTGCTATATTGACCAACTGTGCCGCGTTCCTTGCCATTAGGTCGTTGGATATGTTTTTGTGAGCTCTCGTCCAGGGAATTTTGACTGGCATAGCGAAGCAGACAACTTCCTCTATCGAGGCCACTGCCCTCGGCGGCGGGATTCTGCGCCGGATGTTGCTGATTTTGTAGGATTAAACGTGGTCTATGCTGCATGCCCACAGCTGCTCCTAGACCAGGTGGTGCCATTGCCACACCTGGTTGAATTGGTTCTATGTGGGCCAACGCTCCAGCCACTCCAACAATTCCAGCCACTTCATTTCCTGCTGCTTGTGCATTTTGTTGTTGTTGCTGCTGATTTTGTTGTTGCTGCTGCTGCTGTTGATTCTGTTGACCATTGCTTAAATTGCTCATAATAATGTAATATTTTGTTAACAATGCACTCAAAGCTATCATTAACAACCGCTACGAGCCCGCACACTCGCGTTCTATGAAAATCAACAAATTGTGTTTAAGTTTTTTAACTTTTCTCGCTCTCTCAAAACACTTGCACTAATTCGCTTCTCTTCTTTAAATTCGCCTTCGATTGTCGATTGTACAGTGTCGCCATCTACCTCAAACAAATCTGGCAACTCCACTTTAACGGAAACAAATTTTTAAAAATGAAAAGTCAATACACTTTTTTTCATTTAAACTCTTGACTCATGCAGATTTATATGCTTTATTTTTCAAAAAACAATTGATTTTCTAAGAAAGAAAGCTTATACATTTAGTTACACTTGTCGAAATTACTCGATAAAAGGCATCCATGGCACCATTTAACCTTTGAAGTTTAAAATTTACACTTGCGAACCACAACTTTTCTGAAATTTGAGTTTTAAACTAAACCACCATCTTAATACAATAAAAATAAACCAAGTTGTAATTGTTTTTTGCTAGTTTTTTCCATCAACTTTATTTGTTTGGCTTTGCTTTTTATTTAATTTCTTTGTTTTTCTTTTGATTACTCATATTTTGCTACTACGCATCATCAATCAACATACTATTTTTGTTTTTTTGTTTTTGGATATGTGTAAAATATTTGTTTTTGTATTTTCTGTATATATATTTATATATATATTTGAAACAATTTTGTTTTCTGTTAAAATTCATTGAAGGATTTTTATATGTATGTTTTACTATTCTACAAATAACAACAGCAACCACCTAAATAAGAATACATATCTATATGTATATATATATATTTTTTTATCATTAAATTTTATAAACTAAGAAGTGAAAATTTGTTATATAATATTTTTTATGATCCAATATCTCTATATGTACAATGTGCTAAACAATGAAACATCCACAAGCAGAGCACTCACATGACAAATAAATAAATTAAAAATTAAGACGAATAAAAAGTATTTTACAATTTGGCTAATGAGAGAAAATAAGAGTTTTCTAAACTAAGACTGTATGCTATATATATATATTGTATATGTATAGATATATATATATGTATATATATATTTACAAATTTGTTTTTTTTGTTTAAATAAATACAAGGAAAATACTTTCTTTTGTTGTTTAAATAGAAAATGAAATGCAGAATACTTATAAATTTAACGAGGAGTTGTTTTTTTTTTTCTTACTTTCATTAAGTAATAAAATTAAGTAATACTTAGTTAATAGTTGATATTGAATTTCTTTCTTTTTTTTCTTTTTGTTTGTTTTTTGGGAGGCTTATGTTTTTTTTTTCTTGTTTTTGATTCTTGCAATTTTTGTTTGCTTAGAGTTTTTTACTTATTTTTTTTTTTTGGTGGCGGCACTCAATGCACTGGGATTGTCTCTAGTTATAGTTCATCATATATCCTCCATTGGTTAACACTTTAATCAGGCACGCTTTTTTGAATGAGAAAGTGGCAGGGGAGATGATATTAATCTCCCCTTTTGTTAGGTGTTGCATTTGTCTGATAACAATTCAAATTGGCCGATAAACGAGACAATGCATTGACCATCCGTTGAGGTAAACGCCAAAACAAATGCTGATGATTATGATTACTATTTCGATTCCTTTTGGTGGCCTTTTGTAATTGTGCCACCACTTCGGCATGCTGTACATAGGAGACATGTATATTGACAGCATCCTCATCGTCATCATCATCATAGACATTTGATTCGCTAACACTTTCCATATCCTCATCATAGTAGGTGAAACTAATTGGCTGCAATTGTTGATTCTGCTGCTGATGTCTGATAGGAGGAGCTGCTGCCGCCGCTGCCACCTTATCCTTGGACTATACATTGCCATAGAATGCACCTGGTGTATTCTGATCACAGGGTTTAACCCGTAACTTTTGCTTATAATGATATTCCTTGAGATAACTTTTCAAACGTCCAGGTAATTCCAATTGATTGATACCATCATAACTTGTATTTGACACAATTGTCGCACGTGCCAATTGTTGAAGTGAAAATGTCTGTCGCCGATGCAATGGCACCGTTAGACATGGCTCAAAGAACATTACACAAGTGGGATCCTTATAGTGCTCCAGTAATCCAGTTACAGTGCTAGCGGTAAAAACGCAAGGATCATGACAGTCAAAACTGCAAGAAATAGAAAAAATTGACATTAGAAAACATTGAAAATCTAAATATATAAATTAATAAGGAATCAGAATCCTATATATAAAGCTCTTATAATTTAAGAACCATTGTGACAAATATTCTATTCAATCTAAAATTCCATATTCTTATCATTTATACAATGTCTTTGGGACTACGTCATTGTTATACTATATCACTCAATATGTTATCTTCATTATAAATCTTGAACTACTCTATATATAAAATCTTGGAAATAGCTGATTAAAAATCGAGTTTCATTTAATTGCAAATTAGCTTGAATTGCGTTTAATACGATAAGAATCTTTCGATGAACTGAGAACTTATTTTAAGAGAAATATCTTTACCGAAAATTTTGTTATCTTTAATCAATTTATAGTACCCAATTTGTAATGAAAAATTTGATGATTTCCTGTTATACTTTATGACACGTTTCCCCACATAAGTTTGATGAACTTGGGGATATACACACGTGTATTTCTTATTTATTATTACTCACCTAAACTTGTGTCCAGACTGTTCGATGCGGGCATGTAGTGATCTACCATATTTACGGAATGTTACAGAAAACAGGAATTCCTCTTGGGCCGAATCGCGTAGTAGAAATGTTCCTTCAGGTTTGCCATCCAATAAACGTTCAGCCTCATATCGATCCATTTTACCCCAATAGAAACTACTGTTGATAATTTTCTCTAGATCGGGTACAAGGCAATGCATAAAATCGATTTGCGAATGAACTGTAACACGAAATTGTAATCCTGATGATGGTAATGCTGGTCCAGCCGATTGTGGTGCCATTGGTGTTGTTATAGCCACTTGTGGTTGATCGCTGGTAACTACTCGTATATGGGGACCAACTGTAACCCGTGCATTTCCTGGTGATGATTCAATAACACACTGTGGTGAACTGATACGTATGATGACATCGCCATTTGTTGGTCCCGTCCAAATGGCCAATTGACTGGGCTCAGGAACAACATTAGCAGGAGCATTAACTGTAGGTGGCACAGCCACTGAGTTTCTTTTCCTTTGAGCTTGTACACGGGAACTTGATGTTGTTGCTGTTACTGGTGTGGAACGACGATCGACCAATGGCCGTGTCGATGATGCTGATGCTGATGATTTTCTCATTGTTGTTGTTTCCTTTTTATCCCTTAACGTACTGCTGCTCGATTCTAAAATACCACGTAATCCTTTTATAGCATCACGACATTTACATTTACAACAACGTCTCTTGCTAGCCGTGCTACTACTGGATTGTGTTCCTGTTTCACCATTTGCTCCACCTGTTGTTGTTCTGGCAGAGCTGCTTGATGAGGTATTAGCTCCCATTGATAAGATTTTACTGCTACGGCTACGACAGCAACTGTTTCCGTTATCTATGCAAAAAAAAAAAAAAAAAAAACGAAGAGAGAGAAAGAAAGAGAGAGAGACAAATTAATATATATTATAGTAAAAAAGAGAAGAAAAAAAATTCTTTATGTTTCATTTCATTGAGAAAAATAATATATATGTAAATAAATTTTAATTATTTTTCTTTTTTTTTTTTTCGTTTTCTGGTTTTGCTTACTTGATTTTGCTATTTGTTGCGTTCCCGTCGACAACATTTCGCTGACTGGCAGGGTTTCCAGCACCTCAACCTCACAATAGTCAACAGCTTCGGTAGGGGCATCACGCCGACGCAGCAGCGATTCATCGACAACATCGTCGTCGTCGTGGTCGTGGTCGCCACCATCGTCGTCGTCGTCATCATTATGATGATGATTATGATGTTGGTGGAGGTGTTCGGTGGTGGCGGCGGTCGCAGTAGCGGCAAAGTCGTCGTTATTCAATTGTAGCGCACTAATCGCCGCAGTAACGTTGGCTATTCCCGCTAAATTGTTGTTATTCATTTGCTGTCTTTCGGTTTTTTGGGCTTCCGTTGTTGTTGCTGCTGCTGCTGCTGCTATAGAGGAACAACTGCCAGCAGTTCGACCCCCTAAAGTAACATTTAAAATTTGCTGCCGCCGTTCATTTGCATTGAGCGTGTCCGTAGCAGACATTATGGCGGCCGCCGCCTCAGCACCAGCAACGGCGACACCTTGCCGTTGTTGCTCCTCCTGTTCTAGCACCTGTCCACCAGCACTAACATTACCATTTTCCATTTTGGCCAATTGAATTTTAATTATAATTTGACGAACTTCCGTTCCTAAATTATTCTGTTGGCCAGTACTGATAATTTCTTCTACACCTTCTTCAATTACTTCTTCTTGGTCACTATCCAAATTGTTTATTTGTTCAATTTCCGTTATTTTAGCTAGTTCTTGGTCCTTTTTCTTTTGATTATATTTTGTTGTAGTTGTTGTTGGCTTATTGTTATTTGTTGGCTTGCTTAAATAATGACCCATTGGAAAGTGACAATCTGAAAGGATTCTGTAAAGAAAGAAATAAAATATGTTAATTGAAATATAAAAGATTAAATTAAAGAATTTCTTAATTAAAATTTAAATGCAAGCCTAAAAAGGCTTAAAAAATATATTCATAACTATAATAAAGCCTTCTAAAGCCACCCACACATAAAAGGTAACTTAATTATTCTTAAATCAAAAATATAATTTCTATAAAAATTTGATTTTCTCTTGAAAGGTTTCGCCATTGGGGATAATAGAGCTTTATTTAGTTAAGGCTTTCTTATGAAAAAAAAAATGCTATTAACTTGGTCTAAGGAAATTCTTTAGTAGTGGCTTAATTTCTAATTGATTTCTTGTGATATTTGCCACAATGGAAATTACCGTTTTATATCACAAATCCCCACATATATAGACATATATATATATATACATTTATATCTAGTAGCTTTCTTGGTATAATTTATTATAGTAAAAAAAAACATGATCATCTAATGGATTTAATTAGCACTTTGTCACTATTACACGATTTATACTACCTCTTACTATACTTCACACACACACATACATACACACACGTCGTGTTGTTCTAAATATATAAACGTACTTCATCATTATACAGGTAGAATATGGCGTCACAATATAAGCTAGTTGATGGGTGATCTAATTGCCATTCTTCATTGAAAAGTAATTAAATGACACCGTTTTTCACAATCAAAGCACAAGCCTCTTTTTTTTTATATATATATATTTGGGGTAGTCATGCCATAGAATTTCTTTTGGTTTTTGGTTGACTCATTAACAGTAAATGACTATATGTACTTATATGGTAGTCAGGGTCGTCCGACGTCCGTTTGTCTGTCTGCATGACGCATCTTATTAATGAAATAAATGTTGATATGATGATGATGATGATGATATTATGATAAGGATTCCTGGTAGTTACTATGCGAGCCCCCCTTCTAACACAATAACTGTAATTCCCAGTAAAAGAAACAATAAAGAAAAAAAAAAAAATGAAAGGAAAAAATAAAAAACTTTATCAATAAAATAACCTTCCAAAAACAAATCATCATATAATTGCGCTTAGAGTTCCGAGGAATAAGGGAGGTTCCAATTACACTGATTGCGAAATTACTTTCAGTGAAAAGAGCGATAAGATGTGACCTAGAAAATATATTATATATCCCCCCACTCATATGCATATACACATATACATACATATATATTTGTATGTAAACACGTGTTTTTTGTTTTTTTTTTTGTACTTTGCCAAGGCAAAGATTTTCAATATTCTAAAAATAGTTGAAAAACCAATTACAATTTACTGGGAACATTTGTTATTGCTCATGCGTGGGATTGGTATGCGGGATGCCATTGTTCAATCAAAATAAAAAATTATAAAATAAAGAGATCTTTTCCTTTGCATGAGTCAGTTTGTGGGGGGGAGAATATATGTATATCCATGTTTTTATATAGCTAACAAGATCTCTGCCTTTGTGTCTATGCAATTGCACTTAATTGCCCCTCATTTGACCGCACACAACTTTTAACTTCAACTTCACTTGACTAAGTAATTAAAATAAGATCCCACCACATTGTGTTCCTTCTTCTGCATTAAGTAAAAATATTGTCTAAACTAGCGAGGGCAAACAATGACTCTTGCTGTAGGTCAAGATAATTCACACGCTTTTATATGGAGATTATTTTATGATTGGCATATAAGGCTGATACATGAAATATACAAAGAAACAATAAGAAACAATAAACATTCATATGACTAATGATTAAAACCAACTAAGCAACAAGTTTCCAACAATTTACTATATTTTCACAAAAAAAAGGGAGTATTACCAACGAATTTGGTCGTGATTTGGTATGACAAACTTATCTAGCTTTTGTGGTAAATTAGTCATTATAAATCAATCGTGAAATCATCATAGTTAATATTGGTGATTTATAAACAAAGGAAGGAAAGTTTGTAGTTTCTTTCTAGTTTATAATATCTAAAAGACTTAGTTAAGTTCAAAACCTTTTGAAAGTATTATTAAGATAAAACCTTTAAGATTTTTCTACTTTATATTCTTAATATTGGTATACATATGTATATCTAATAGTATCTAATTTATCTTAAGATCTTAAGAACTTTATAAGGCACTTAAAAGGGGACATTTCATCAGTGAAAGTATTTTCATTAATAAAGGAAATGATATGAAAATATTAGCGTTAGATCTATAAAATACTTGGAATCTCTATAACAAACCCATAATAATTAAAATTTTATATTTAAACATTAACAGCAAAATTTCTTAGAACCTTTAAAATATGTGTATCTTTTATATCAATGAATGACAAAAATGAAATTTATATGATAATATGATAAAAGAGATAATAAACACAAAGACAATGCAAAAATAGAAATTTTGATAAGTCAAGTAGCTATAGCTCGTAATCTCCCACGCGTCCCGACTATATACGTATATAAGTTAAATATACATAAGTAAGTTAAATCAAGTCAATATTATCACAGAACACTTCTGTTTTCATAAGCTCATTGCTTAACACATTCATTCAAGATGTGAGTTCATTTCTCTCTTGTTATCTCGTACTAAATTATTTTAGTAATTAAACAAGTAATTTGCTTCAATGTTTTCTCTTTAAAAAGTACATTTTAATGATAATGATTTAAAGCGTTTCCAAAAATACATTCATTTGTCTATAAGAAAATTTCTTAAATGTATTTTTAGCAAATGATTTCTTATTTATGTATGTTTAACGGAAATCGCCTGATCAGTAGTATTTTAAGTAGATTCATTATTCTGGTCAATTCTAATGAAATTTTAGCGATCAATAAATCTAACCATTACGTTATACGTAGCGTATACGTAATTTGATTTGCCATGTCTATTTAAGGTGAAATTTTAGTGTTTTCTTATCGGTTCTTAATAAGAAAAATAGACGTTTATGTGCAAAATTATATAAAGATCAGAATATATATGTTGATTTTAAAAACTTTAAGTTATTTTTAAGAAATTTTGAAAGAGCATATTTATAAGAAATTGCAATTCTTAAGTATTTCCAACAACCTAAGCTTCATTTTACTTTTAAATAATATTTCTTTTGAATTGCTAAGTCAATTTAACTTAATGCCTAATTAAATTTTATTGAATTTTGAATAATTTTCAAAGTGTTTATATCTTAAATGGTTTATTTTTTCCATAAATAAGTGAACTTTCCAATCAAATTTCTTTGGAAATGAAATAAATTCATTGATAATTGATTTTAAGGAAAACCATTTATAATTTATATACAATACTCATGTACATAGAAACTTATTTATATAATGATATATAACTTATTCTTGTTACCAAAATTGAACATATTTCTGTGGAAGTTTCTCCCCCCCTTTTGAACACAGCAAACCAATTATAAACCACTTAACGAAACAACTTAGAAAGCTCATTAAGTAACCCAACAATTAGCATTGCAAACATTTTCATAATTTTTCCAAAAACAAAAAACCATGGTGACTTCCCGGAAATGTCAACCCATCATCAAAAGCCAAAAGTAAACAGTCAAAAAAAAAAAAAAAAAAACAAAAAATACATTATAAAAGTTGCAACAACTTTTTCACTATGTACATTTCTGTACTTTATATTTTTAGCGAGAATTCAAAAATTAATAATTAAATGTTTAGTTGGAATAACGACAATTTGCTTTATTACTTTTTTTGTTTTTGGGGGGGTGGATTGAAGGGTGTAATTTTCAGTTAAAATTATAGACTTGCTGCTTGTCCCGCATGCCAATTCAATTTTATAGACACCCATTCACCGTTAAATCTAACACAATTCGTGCCGCACGTGCTGCAATTTTATACCTGTAATAACTGATCAATGAATGAGAAAGGGAGAGAAAGATAAACAGAGTGGGACAAAGAAAAAAGCAGTAAATGTTTATGAGTAAATTTATATTTCAGTTTTTTTGAATCAATCTACATATAACCAGAAATAATTCTGACTCCGACTCTGACTCTCTGATTTAACTCTTTCAATTGTGATGAAATTCATCACTTTACTAAAACTGCTGGAGGGAGGAGGAGATGACGACGACGACGACTCAGCGAGAGATTCCAAGAGACCCGCATGAGACGACAGCCAAGCAACCAACAGCAGCAGAAACGGTTCCCTCTACTTTCAATGGAAATTCAAAACTCAAAACAGCAGATAAAATAATAATACATAAAGAAGAGAAAAAAAAAACACAGAGAATCGGGTTAAAACTTCGCTACAACGAAATTTGTATACTCTTGAAATAAAGTAGTAGGTTTCTTATAACAATGCGAATAGCCAATTTCATATTTAGTTAAAAAATGTTTTATTGGAAGACTTCAACTATCAACATAAACCAACCAAATGTCATGTTTTAACAGCTTTTCATTTCTTTACGCTAAAACTTAGTATTTGTATTTTTAGTGATCTTTTAGCTCTATTCCATAAATATTTTGAGAATTGACTAACAGAAAGTCATGTTTTCCAGCTAAAGGGCTTTAAGGGGTTACCAATTTCTGGGTAAAGTCAATAAATATGCTTTAGCAAGGGTATAGTAAAACCGCATGCTCGTTATATCGCCAAAGGCAAAGGTAGGTATGTGTATGTGTAGGTAGATAGTAGCTTAGCCACCGCTGAACAAGCTGAATGACTCACTTTTTTGTTTTTTCGTTGATAAGAGGGGGGGTACGGATGGATGAACGGGTGAAGGCTAAAGTAAAGTTTTGTACTACCTAAAAAAGGAAAAAAAAACCCTCCGTAACACAACGTGCATTATCGCAGCCGGCTTGGCAGTATTCAGTTCGTTCAGTTTTTTTCTTTTTTGCAGACAATGCGAAATTTCATCAGAAATCCAAATACAGATAATGATCTAATACCTAAACTTGTTCACAAAGTAAAAACGCACGGCAACAACCACAAAAAAAAATACATACAAAAACACAAAAGAAAACAAAACAAAATAAGTTAAGCTAGTGTGTAGAAAGAAAGCTAACAAGCCGGAACCTTTTTCTATAAGATGGCCTCTAGAGAAGGTTCAACCAACAGTTAGGATTACTAATATACATACATAAACATATGTATTCTGTAATATATACATATATATGTTAAAACAAGAAAGATTGGTTTTACGTGTTTCAAATGTTGTAAAAACAGCTTTATCAGATTGTTAACCAACACTACTTTAAAGTGTGACCATAGCTTAGCTTGATATTTGTTTAAAAATCGCAGAGTTTGATATAAAATTAATTCAAACACCTGTTAATACTATTTTAAACACCTGCAAGCACCTGCTGGAAAACCTTAATTGTACAATTACCCAAATTTCAAAAAACTAATTCCATTTATTTATCGATTCCATTTTCATATCTCAATTAATTTCTAACTTTTTCCTCTTTCTCTTTAAAAAATTGCTTTAATTTAACTTCAGTTCTATTATATATTAAGTTTGCTATTTTTCTAGGAATTGCTACGGATTATATTGCTTGTCCGAAACGTTTCTAATTTCCTTTTCGTCAAAGGTGAAATTTAAAAAGCTTAATTAAAATAAGCTCAAATATATAAAGAAAGATATTCTTTCAATAAACAACCAGTAAAAGTAGTAAAGTAATAAAAAACTACGCATCAACCCCATTTGCTATATCTATGTATCTGTGGCACGTGAAAACTCTTGTGAAATACCAATATGATTTTAAAATAAAAGTACAATATAAATACATTTCTAAAAATAGGTAATAAACTCATTATTAGCGTAGATACATTGGGAACTACCCAAGAGAGTCAAGGCACTTGAATTGCATACAATGACGCCACCACCCACCTGACAACGTCAACGACTACAACTAACAAAAAGTCAACTGACCAACATAATTAAGCAAAGTCCGTTATTAAAAAGACATTTTCAACACACACAAAAAAATTACTACTATACAAGTACATATACACAGATACATACATACATGCGTTGAATGACACATAGATACAAAACGAACTTCTTCTCTAGCCAAGCCGGAATGGAATGCTTTGCGTTTTACGTTTTACGCAGAAATTGTCACAACACAAGAAAATGAATTGCGGTCAGTGGCAGACAGTGACAAAACCAAACGAACGAATAAACGAAAGAACGAACGAAGGAACGAACGGCTGTTGAGTGCACCCGCGACATGATGGAGGGCGTGAAGGGCAATAAGACAACAAAAACTCTTTAGAATTGTAGGATTTTTTCCTTTTTATTTTTTTTTCTTCTTACTTATATTTATTATACCCTGTAATATGACAGACGGAAAACGGGTATATTGAATGATAAAGGATCTGTAAGTAAGTATGTTCTTAGTAAGAAGTATTTTAAGAGAGTTATCTTGGGTTTTTTCTAAGGCATGCAAATATATTCATGAGACATTAAAAATTTTATGAATTTCAAAGAAAAAATAAAGTAAAGGCACATTACACGAACATTTTTATACCTAAAAGATGGCATGAATGAAACATTGGCGCCAGGCAATTACAATGAAGCAACTTGACAACAATCAAGAGTAAAATTTCCATGTAAATTCTTGACAAATTCGAGTAAGTTGATGAATTTTAAGTTGCACCACCCAAACAGTTGGTGGTGGTGGTAACTTTAAAAGGTATCTGTAAGTCTGTGCACTATACTTGTTGTTTTTTCGCCTTTTTTTTTTCTTTTAAAGCGAATTCAATTACTTTTTGTAGCTGCCGACGACAGCGACGTCGCTTCTTTATTTTCGCTTTTTTTTTTTTTTTTGCAGTTACTTGGAATTTTGCAAATGAACTTCGCTTGCAAACGAAAATCACATGCAAAAAAAAAAACTTGGAGCGTAAAGTGCCAAAGACAGAGAGTGAGATAGAATGAGAGACAATGTAAACGAAAGAGAGAGAGAAGGTAGTTGTGGTTATGATTGGGGGAGTTTAAAGTAGAGGGGGTTGCCGAAGAGGGGCGGCGCCGCTGAGAAAGTGTATTTCATTTTGATATTTTTCGCAGGAAAATTGAAATGAGATTTATTTATTACGTTTCCATTTTTTTTTTTTTTTCGACTTGACTTTGGATTCAGATTCAAACGAACGGCCAAATTCTCAGCGCAATTTTTTGTTTCTTTTTTTGCTGTTGTTGTTTTTGGAGTTACTTTAATTAACAGTTCCAGTGAAATCGGCAAAGCTTTTCGCACACAAACAAACCTTTAGTAGTCAGCTCTCTCTTTCTTTCTTTCTCTCTCTCTCCCTGTTATCATGAGGTTCGTGACTGATTATGTTAGAGAAATCTTCAATTGACGTAGAGGCGGATACAGATACAAACGTATATAAATATTTTGTTTATATTTCAGTTGAAATTTAGTTATCGCAAAAAAAAAAGTATTATATTTGTATATTCGTTTTTTTGGACTACCTTTGGCACTTATCGGAGAGACTGCGTGTCGTTTCTAGGAGAAACCATTTTCAAGGTGTGATTGCGTGTGAGTGTCCATTTAAGTATGTATGTGTGTGTTGGTTTTAATCATAATAGTAATAATAATAATAATAATATTAACATTAATTTCAAAAGAGGCGATTTCTTGGAAATTGTGCACACGGTTATGGCTCTTCTCTTAACATACATACATATTTGTCTATATATGTATATATGTATGTATGTATTCCAAACAGTGCGCCATTACCTTCATACATACATTTTGTAGCCTTAGCTAGGCTCTCCTCCAGCAACAATATGGGAAAAATTCTTGGAAAATATGTAGTCTGCACACGGTACATACTCACACACAATTCAACACACTCTCCTCACATGGTTTTTCGTTGTTGGTGAAGTCATGAAGTTGCCTAAAGGTAGACACAAACACACACAATAGTCTCTTTTTTTTTCTCTTGCTGTTTTTCTGATTAAACTGAAAGCATTAACAAAACAAAATTTCATTTTAATTTTGCCATACTTGGTCCAGTGAGGTATGTAGCTACACACACACACACACACTCACGTAACACATGGGTTCATTAGATACTTTTGTATCTCAATTTAAGCAGAAATTATGAGCAGCCGCCAAGAGGAAGAAAACAGCAGCAGCTCCTCTATCTCTATAATAACATATTGTTAAGAAAAAGTTCCAACGAATGCCGTTAAAAAACCATGTCTCGTCTTTCAATGAACACTTAATCCGTTTTATTAACTTAAAAACGTTGTTCAGGTTCTCAAAAGAAAGTTCAAATGGAGGTTACCTTGCGTTAAGAAGTTCTACAAAAATCATTTTGAAAACTAAAATATCTTCTCACATACAAAAATTATCTATTGAGTCTATGTTAAGCTTTTGGAACTATGACGTATTATGGGTGCGGCAGCAGTTGATCATTGTGTACTAAATTTAGTGTTGAATAACATCGAAAAAATGTTTTTTTTGGAAAAATAAAACTAAACATTTGAAAAGTAAACCATGTGTGCACTGCAAAAGGATCGTATGGATGGGTTAATCCCAAATTTCAGTTCCGTTGAAAAATATTTAAACTGTTTGGAAACCACCTTCATTTCTTTAGATCAAGGATAACAATCTATAAGATCTTGAACGCCGAGACAATGAAATTTAAAAAGGAACCCTTCATTTGTTACAAGTTAAGAATCCGTAGAGAATAAACATCCTAAAATGGGTAATCCTAAAGTGGGCAATATTATAGCGGTTCTATTTTTTTCCTTATTGAAAAAAAATTTTTTTCTATATCAATGAAAACGAACAATTTAATTTTTTCTATAGCGAAACTACTTCCGTAAAACAATTCGATAAGAATATTTATTTTGCGATTATGTTTATGTACATATGTTGTTAGATTGTTTCAACTATGACTAACAGGTGTAATGACTTTGATAACACAACTTAGATACGTATATTTCAATTTCAAAATCTTTTCAAAGTCAAACGTTCATTAAAAAAGTTAAAAAATCTTTAATTTCTTTGTATATTAAAATTAGTTTGATATTAAATGGAATTGAGGTAGGTTTCAAAAAATAAAAACTTGTTTAGTTACCTTCTTAGTTCTTCGATTAATGGTCGACTGACTGACTAAATACAGAAATGGCTGCTTTTACTGATATTAAACATATAGATTTCGATTATGGGTACATATAAACCCGCATTTTTTATAGGTTTCAAACGATTAAGAATTTTAAATATAGCGATTACTTTAGAATGTACCCATGAGATTACGGAAACGCAATCTCTTTCTCTCTCTCTCTCTCTCTCTCTCTTTCTCTTTCTTTCTCTCTCTAGCTATCTTATTTTTGTATAAAAATTTCATTGATAAAATTACTACGAAATAAATAAGCAAACTTAAAACAAAAAGCCAACACCCACCAGAGATAGTTCTACACATACATACAACATGGCAGGCTTATCAGCACTCACACAGATACACACACACACACATATATACACTTAAACATTTGCAAAGTTGAAATTCTAAGAAGAACAATCAAAAAGCATTTCATTTTTCCAAAGAAAAGCAAATATACATATATATTGTATATATATATATATATATATATACGAGACAAGCCATAGGTTTAGTAGATAACTTTTTTGTAAGGTCAATTGTGGAAGGGGTGGATGATACGACAACGGGGGGGTAATGATGTTGGTGTGCAGGTGTATGGATGCGAAGGGGAAGTGAATTTGGTTGACTACCAATTACGCAAAGCAGCAACAAAAACATCAGAGAGTGACCCAAATGTAAATTCAACTAAAACAACAATCAGCGAACCAAGTTAAATTGAACTGGTTTTCTGTTTTCTTTATTTTGTTTTTTTTTTTCTGTCCCTATCCAAATCATTTTTCATAACAATTTTCGATTCATCATCATCATGAGGGTTCATTATATATTTTTAAGAAGAAAATTGAATTAGATTTTCGTCGGAAATTGCTTTGAACTTTAATATACTCTAACTTACAAAAAAGGAGACTTACAAAGATGAGGTATGAGAAAGTTATATTGAAAATATTACAATTATTTTTTGTTTCATTAACATTTAAACATATTCATAAAGATTCCATGCATTTCATATCAATATTATGAAAAGTAAAACATGGAGTTTCCAAAACTTTATATTAACGCCCTGTAGTTTATATCAAAGTTTGGTGAAACTATATTAAGATATGAATCTTGATTCTTGAATGTATTTAAAATATTGTTTTAATAAATTTCAAACTGTTGAAAAGCACTTTGTGGGAATAACTTGCTTATCAAATTTCTTGTTCAGTTCTAGTTCCATTATTCCATAATTTTCGAACTTGCATTAGATCGACAAAATAATAAACAGAAATTTTGGAGAAAATCTTTTACTAGATCGGATTAAAAAACTTTTCATATATCTCTTATAGAAACCAAAAATTACTTTGTTGTTATTAAAGGCGTTGTTAGACAATTAGTATTTAAATCTTTAAAGGATTCTACCAAGCAAAGTTTCATTCGAATTTTATCACTAAAATTGATTGCTTTAAATGTCATTGAAGGTCAAAACAAACTTGGTTATTGCCTGTTTGTCTAATTTAATTGGTTGAATATATCTTACACAAATAGAATTGGTAAAAGTTCAAATGCAAACTGAATTACTTTTTAAAAAGAAAACTTATAACAAAAAATCAATAAGTATATATAAAATAAAGATAAATATAAAACTAAAATTGATACAATTTGTTACATTGGTAATTTTAGTACTTAAGATGGTCTAAAAACTGAAGTGGAGATTGTTTGATGGAACTACTCAATTTCGGGGGACAGAACAAAAGGGTATGTGTACATCGAGATGTATGAATACATCTTTATTTGTTGTTGTATATGAAAAGATAAAGACTATTATAATATACTACCTACTCGAGTTCACCATAGTTGCACGTTGCCCTCTTGTCCTCAGAGACACAAACACACACACGTATGTATGTATATACAGTTATACTGGGAAACAATTGAGTGTTTTGCCCACATTTCACTTTTTGGCATTGCGTTTCAATTGAACAAATTCACGCGAACAATTAACAATAAAAACGAAACGAACCAAGCGAACGAACAAAATCAAATTTCCAATGAAATCTGTTTGTAAAAATCGAAAAAAAAAAGCAAATAACAATATAAAACACAATAGGTTAACAACAAACAACAGGGGTTGTATGAATAGGTAGTAAAAGGTGAGAGAGGGGGTAAATAAGAAAAAAGAGAAGTAGCAGTAGCAGCAGCAGCTGAGCACTTAAGGAAAATTTTCATGCTGCTGTTGCTGGGGCAGACAGACAATTTGGCATTTTCGCATATAATTTTTTCCCAATTTACAATATTTGTTTGTTTTGGTTTTGCTCGATTCTACGTGTATATAGATAAACCAATTAAATAACATCAGTATGAGTGCCCCTTCCACTCTATTTCTTTGCCGACTGCTCTTAGCACTTATCCTGCCTGCCACACACTGTTGTGGCAACTTAAAATTTCACATGAAAAGCTATTAAAAACCACAAAAACAGAATTGAGAACGCGTCTCTGTCGTCGTAGTCGTGTTTTGGCCTCCTCAAGTTTAATACAAATTTCAAGGAAATGAGCGGAAGAAGATGGTAAAAGCGGGTTTTTACCCAGAATAATCAAAAAAAAAAAAAAAGAGGAGAAAAAAGTGCACACACACACACACACACACACTTTCCACAAGAACAATTTGACGCATTACAAACGAAGTTAATAACACCTTTTCTTATGAAGGGTATGTGCGATGAGAGGATAGGATACTACTACCATCCATCCATCGCATTCCTCCACCACCACCTCTACGGCTTCAGCCGAATTCAATGTGGCGGCAGCGACTACACCTTTAGCCAAGACCCAATAACCAGATATTTCTATCTCTGTCTGTTTCTTAACCACTCTTCTCTCTCTCTCACGCTTTTCGTGTATGGGTGAGAGAGTTATTTGACTACAGTGAATACTCTTGTTGTGTTCATACTACGTAAATAAATTTCAATTAATCATATTGTTTTCCCGTTTTAGTTGGTTTTCAATAATTTCAGGGAAATTCCATTTCTTGCATTATATTTTTACACATGTCGTATTCAGGTCTATATATATTTATAAAATATATTTTTGTTTATTTATATTTCAGAGAATTGTTATTATTGTGACATATTTCTTGAAGATTTATGAGGAATTTCAAAATGTGTACGCAACTATAAAAATCTTAGAAATTTATTCTCTTTATAAGGTAGTTAATTACGAATACATTTTCTATCAAAAGTGTTTTTATTTTTCTTAACCCTCTCTTTCGTTCTTTCTTCACTTTTCGGCTTTAATTCTTATAGAAAAAAGAAGCTAAGAGATTAACAAACAACCAATAACAAAGTCCTGCTTCAAACAATGATTGAAATTGCTAATCAAGCGAACAAAGGGCGAATCTTCACTGTATGTCAATGCATTTGTGTCTGTTAACTGTGAGTTCAATGTGTGTATGTGTAAACGCGTGTGTGTGAGGGCCAGCTTCAGCTTGGCTTGTGGTGTTAAATGTTTGCAGCCGCAGCAGCAGAATTTTCATTCAATAGCTCAACGACAACAGCAAGAGCAGCAGCAGCTGCCAACATCATCAGTACAACAACAGCTCACACACACACCGCCACCCGCCGCCAACTTGCCTCATTCTCCCATCGTGTGTTGTTGCTGTCCGCTGTCCTCTTTAGCCGAGAGTAACTGTTTGTGTGATTGTGTATGTAAAAGAGAGAGAGAGAGAGCAATGTGTTTCTGCATGTGTGTGTGTGTATGCTCATTGTGAGCTGTTGTTGTTGGTGCTTGTTAAGCTGCTTGGCTGCTGTTGTCTCTGCCAC